>BSBM01000120.1:9252500-12192500 GCA_027924585.1 Larix kaempferi | reverse complement strand
CAAGAATTGCACACTCCCTCACTGAGCAAAACCCTAGTTTCCAAGATGGACATACAAGGTGACACCCGGGCCACAGGACCGAAGGGGAGGAGCACCCCTAACACTATCCTGGCTTCCTGAATCCAACGGAGTCAATGGTTTGTCGATCGGATCCACAGTCGTCATTCCGATGGCTCACTCTGTCTCGCATCCAAAAGGCCTTCAGGGACACCTACTGGATACCTGCCAGGGGCATAGAACTCCAACTGTGCAACAAAACCGGTTTCCAGGGAGTCCTGCAAGTGCGTCTAGGGAGGTTCCGGTTGGGAACGCTAGCCGTAAGTGCCCGACAAACAATTTTTCAAAGTTGACCCCCGTGTGCAAGAATTGCACACTCCCTCACTGAGCAAAACCCTAGTTTCCAAGATGGACCTGTTATCACATATATAGTAGTCGGGCTACCATACATTTTTTGTTAGATTCCAGTGCACTATTCAGCCAGTTCCCTTACATTGAGATGCTGAGATGAGCATCTATTATGGATCACTATCAGATTATGGATAGCAGTTTTATTTCCCCATGCCATGACTGAGTCTCAGGACACTCGGAGAGATGACCGATGTAGCTATTTAGCCATTTGTACAGAGCAGTCAATATTGCCCAGATTTACAGCAGCAGTTTCAGAGGACAGATGATGGTTCAGATGGTGAGCATTCAAGTATATGACTCAGCAAGTATATTATGGTGTTGCGGTTATATTGCTTTTATTTCCATTTTCTTAGCATGTCTTAGCACTTAGTATCATGATATGGCGATCATATAGATATGTGGACCTGGTTGTACTTATATATATATATATATATATATATAGTTGTCCCTACTCAGACTTAGAAGGTCTTGGCCTATACTCATTGGTTTTACCCTCCCTAGCAAGAATAGAGGTGATCATTCCCTCCATACTTTGGCTTGCTAGTGTTGGTTTCATTATCCATTATCTTCATCCATCCATGACTTACCCAGTTTGTTCATTACCTTGACTTACTACTTGACTAGTGGCATGGAGGACCTTCCCCCACTGTAGCCTCTATATTGGATAAGCTTCCCTGTTTATTGTTTCTCGGCTCTGAGTTGGTGACAAAACTTACCTATGGTGAGTTGGTTTTCCTTGTGAATTCCCCCTAGTCACTAAAGTTGTTGTTGGCTAAACTTGAAACTTTTAGTGTTGCCACGAATACAAAGTATGGAAATCAAATGTTGTATATTGTATGAATGAAATAAATCCAAATGAAAATGGCTATGAAATATCAAATGCTATATCTATTGTGAAATGTAAATACCTAGGTAAACAAGTTGTCTATGACACACCTAGAAGTGCTCAGGTAAACAAGTGCCTTAAAAACACACCTACAGCAAGAAACCTAAATTAAATGTAAATCTATGCAATGTGTTTATAAACACACATAGATCAAAGGCTATGGAAACTCTAGGCCCAAAAAGCAATGGAACTTAAACTTTGTATCAAAAAGATTACTGGCCTCATTTGTATTATGGATTATGCGCATCAGTGTAAGGTGAATAAACACTCTTTGAACAACTTATCCATTTGTGAGACACCGCCATTCCCTGTGTTGTTGCTTGTCCACTATATGTTATGGTGTGTATTCCCTTTTCCATTTCCAAAGTGTCACAGTGTTAAGTCGGTAAGTCACCCTTTAACCTAGCCATGTTATTCTTAGCCTTCACCCTTCACTAGCAAACTGATCACAATTATGAAGTGAGTATGACCTTGAAAGTCTTGTCTGATTAATAAATAATAATTAATGACATATTATATTTGATTTAGATCGCCAGTATTGATTGCTACTTGTTATAATTGCTATGTGAATGGATTGTAAAGCATGTTTTAACCTTTGACACCTTGCAGCAGCTTGATGACAGTTTGAGTCATATTTTGGTCATGTTGACTTGGTCAAACCTCAGTTTGATCAAAAGTCAACCATAGGACATGAGGTGGCAGACCTCAGATGTTACAAATAGATGTTATATGGTCTGGTACAGGTCACCATGGTGGGATTATGCAGTGGTTTCAGGCTTATGATGATGATTTGTGCTTTTCAACACTTTTACAGATTATTATTATTTGGTCTGCCGGATATGATGAGTATTTATTTTGGACCATGCAGAGCTTTATATGGTGTATGAGTACACATCTTAGATGGATTTGGACCTTCTGAGTCCAATAAGACAGTCTGTTTTTAGTTCCGGGCAGTTACAGTGATGATTGAGCCTCAGTTGGCTATCCTAGTGTAGTTTTGGTCTGTCGGAGGCCCTGTCAGAGCAGTGATGAGATTTACTTGGCTCACCTAGGGCGCTGTGCATGGAGGGGGTGGTCCAACCACTTGTTATTACCATATTACCCCTCTCCCAGACTCATTGGTGAGCTCACCTTGATAGCGCAGTCACTCCAGGAGGTAGTTTGGGCAGTTTCACATTTCCTGAGGCAGTTTAAAAATGGTAAAAATGGCTACAGAGGAATTCAATTTGGGCTACTGAGGCAATTTTATGGCATGGGATGATCAGTGATGATGAGTTGGATGTCTTTCACACCTTCTCCAACAGTTTCAGCTTCATCGGGACCCACATCCATCACTTATGGCACTTTTTGATGATTTATGGAGCCTCCTAAGGCTCACGACTTTCCCAGAGAGGCACGATTTGGTGTCTAGAGAATTTATTCTTGGATATTGTGCCATGGGGATTGACCAAGGGTGTTATAAATTACCCCTTGGACCCACCATGAGCTATATTTTATGTTTTGTCATAATGATTTGGTGGGATCCCCTCTCCTAGGGCGATTTTGTCCACTTATTGTTATATTTTATTAGTGATCCATGTATTGTATTGCTAAGCTCATCTCGACCATTGATTAGATCTTTTGATCTTTTAATCTTAGCCACTCATTTAAAAAGTGGTTAGATTGTGGACTCACTCCTTCCTATTTAAAGGAGAGATCTTCTCATTGTAAAGGGGTCTTTGGTTCTTGGAATCGGGATATAGAAAAAATTTCTTGTGGAAATTCTTGTGGTCTCCTTTGCATCTGGTGTTCTTAGATGGATGGTGATTGGAAAGTCTATTGCATCCTAGCATTTGGGTATTTGTGGTAAGATCTATCTTTTTGGAAACTTGTGTCTTGTCTACACGAGGGCGACTTCACTTGGGCGTTTTTGCAAGGCTTCTTCAACTCGCTCCACTTGGCATTCGCTTGTATCAGGGGGTTATCATTAGTATCATTGTGATCTATGCTATATTTCTGTTATTTCTCTTGTGGCATTAGTCTTATCTCTTGTTCGCAGTAAATCTGATATTGTTGACATTTATTGTGCAGGAGAGAGGGTGCATTGGCTTCCATGGGCAAATCGACTTCTTAGAAAACTACCTCAAATCGCTCCAAATTGATCGGGTTTGCATAGATCATCATCATCAAGGCATCTACAAGGTTATCCAGGTAAGATCCATAGGTTTGTTCTTCTTGTCTTGGTTCCAATCCATTGGCACAACTACTTCATTGTTAAAACCCTCATTTTACATTTTTTCAGATCTAGCAAGATCTACTTGGATTTTGGGTATAATATTTGAAACCCACCTCTATAGCATCCACGGAAATTCAGATCTATAGTTTGGTGTGGATTGGACCTCATTTGACCCACTTCCCAAGGCAAAGAAGCTTCTCCAAGGGAGGTCGCACTTCCTAAGAGGGGTGATTTTGCTTGATCTAGCACCTGGGTAGGTGAGATCCCACTTGATCCTTGATCTCCATAATTGATAACCTACCCCTAGTGTGTCACTTCAGTGATTTTCACCTTGTGGGCCCCATTCCTCATTTTTAGGGTTGAGCCCCACTTGGGTCACTTTATGGCACATTTCAATCTCAGATCTACTGAGATCTAGCCATTGGATGACCTTAATTTTCAAGATCCACCTACCTCAACATTCCAGATCTACAATTTGGTGGGAATTCGACTCCATTTGGCCCAATTCCCAAGGCACTAATCTTCCCCAAGTCAATTCGACTTTCCTAGATTATTGAGTTATCTTGTGGCTTGATCTTTGTCTTGTTGCTTGAAACACATTGAAACTGTCATATTCTTTCATCAAGCATAGCTAGAAATCCCTAACTGTCATATCTCTTATTTGGGACACTTTCCCTGTTTTAAGGGTCATGTTTTCCAAGGAAGTTGATTTTGATCATTTGAAACTAGCTTTGAATCATGGAATCATACCTAATCATTGAATCACTGTGTGTTGTCTTTCATTGTCATATTATACCTTTCCCAAGCCTCCACAGTGGTCTTAATTCCTTATTTCTAGGGTTCCATATCTATCACCTTACGTACCTCATTAGATTGATTTGATCTGGTGATTGGGTTGATCTCTCCTATCGGGAGTAGGTCCGAGTCTCCCCCTTGCTATCTTGGCTTTGATAGCTAAAGCGAAGAGTGCCTTGGTTGGCGTGACAACCATCCTTTTGGGAACCAAGGCCCTCTTGGTTCACCACTTTAGTTGCCTATCCCCTCTACCATCCACCTTGGATCCACCTGTAGGGGCAACTACAAGATTGGTGATAACAGGACCTACAAGGTGACACTGGGGCCATTAGACCGGAGGAGAGGGGTAACCCTAGCACTATCCGAGCGTCCTAAATCCAACGGAGTCCATGGTTCGTCGATCCGATCCATGGTCGTCATTATATGGCTCATTTTATAACCCAACATCCTGAGAAGGTTGAAGTTGTAAAGCAATAGCTCTCTAGTATTTATCCTGAAGCTCGTTTGTTTATGTCTAAGATAAAGAAGCTCTCAGTTCGTGAGTTGGAACATATCGATCTTAACAGGATTTATACAATCTCTGTTTTACGAGAAACTGACCTTAGAACCTTTCGTAGCAATGACAATGAATCCTTCATTTTGCATTTGTTAGCAGAAGAAGATCAATTTTAAACAAAACAATGTAGTTATTACATGTGGAGGCAACGGTTTCCCATGGAAAACGAGTGTAGGGTTGAGCAGAGGAAAGATGTTGGGAAATGGGCTATTACATTAGCTTTTCCAATGGGCGAGTGACTTACAGAAGGAAATATGGCGGCTGTAGGTATCTATGCTTTTCTGCCGACGAAAATTGTAACAGGATTTCCATTTATAATATAGGCATATTTTTTATTGGTTTTGTCAAGAGAAAGTATCATTTTCAATAACAAGTGGAACCAGGGAATCCTTTGTTGTGCTCCATTAGCCTTTTGTTCAGCATTTCATGCTCTGATAAGTGGTAATTCACCTCTATCATCGAAAACTTGGATCTATAGGTACCTTCCCTTTCATATTCCTCGTTATCCACAGCTAACACAAGTTAGAGATGCCATTCAGACCCAATTGAAATATGAGGAGGTGGTTTTATGTGACGTCAGCTTTGGGAATAAACATTTATGTAAACCAACAGAAGCTCGGACAATATTCCCTGCTTTTAAACACATTCTGGATAAAGCAAGAGGACAAGTTCATCAAAGCGACTTCATTCATCTATATTCTTCTAATGTACGCATAGTCCATCCTTATCTTGATAAACAAGAGTTTTATAATAGCTTGAATTTTTTGGGCGTGGTTATCTCCCTGTATTCGGTTGTCTGATTAGTTGACAAGCTTGCCTGAAAATCTATACGTTGAACTTCTTTGTTTTATTGCTGAGAATTGGAAGGGATTTTCCAGTCAACTGCAAAACGCTCCTTTGTTGAAATATGTAAGTTCTTCCAATGACATAGATTTCGCTAGTGTATCAAATGCTGTCGTCCACACTAGAATTTATATTTCGTCAAAGGACTCGCACATATTGTGGCTGACCAAATGGTCTGGGGAGCTTGGAAGTGCCGCCAAATATTATTCCATGCCTGAATCTACCCAGAAGACAATTATAAATTTAGATCCTCGAGAAGGTGAGAAACTATATGAGTGGTTGAATCAGTATCCTAAAATTACAGTGCTTTTTATCTCAAAGTTTGTTGAGCGGATCCTAGATGTAGTATCAGAATCAACAGATAGTAAACTTGTTATCACCACTGCACATTTTTTGCACTATTCATCTACAAATAACTATGTCTGGCCCAAAGAGCTTACCAGTCTTTGCAATAATATTCCCCTAGCAGATGAAGGTGGCAAAATCATTAGGGTACGAGGCTCTTTGAAGTTTCTCCAGCCTGCATCCACGAGTAATTGGGCCAAGGTGTCCCTGAATGGCCCCGGGGTGCCCGACTAGAATGCCCGTAGCACCCGAACCATGGCTCGGTTCTCGAATCCGTTGGTTTCGGTGGGTCTGGGACGTCAGGTTGCAGCTAGGGGGACCCCCACAGCATCCCTCAAAGTCTTGAAAGCGGTGCCAATGGGCCATCTTCGGAGCTAGGGTTTTGCTCAGTGAGGGCCATTCCAAATTCACTCAAGGGGTCCATTTCTCGTCTGGAGGCCCCCGGGTGTGCATGGCCACCGTGGACAGGTCCACAATGGCCATGTGGACCTGTGGGAGGCGATGGAATCCAAGTATTCTCACCCATTTGGGTTCCGTGGCCTTGGAGCAAATCCTCCAAGTGTCCTTGAATGGCCCCGGGGTGCCCGACTAGAATGCCCGTAGCACCCGAATCGTGGCTTGCTTCGCGAATCCGTCGATTCTGGTGGGTCCGGGACATCGGTTTTCAGCTAGGGGACCCCCCATAATTTCCCTCGAAGTCCCGGAAGCAGTGCCAATGGGCCATCTCCGGAGCTAGGGTTTTGCTCAGTGAGGGCCATTCCAAATTCGCTCAAGGGGGGAATTTCTTGTCCGGAGGCCCCCGGGCATACGTGGCCACCGTGGATAGGTCCACAATGGCCACGTGGACCTGTGGGAGGCAACGAAATCCAATTTCACTCGCCGGTTTGGGTTCTGTGGCCCTGGAGCAAATCCTCCAAGTGTCCTTGAATGGCCCCGGGGTGCCCGACTAGAATGCCCGTAGCACCAGAACTGTGGCTCGATTTGCAAATCCTTCAATTTTGGTGGGTCTGAGATGCCGGGTTTCAACTAAGGGACCCCCCACAACGTCCCTCAAAGACCCGAAAGTGGTGCCAATGGGTCATCTCCAGAGCTAGGGTTTTTGCACTCCTTCAGGGACACTTGGAGAATTTGCTCTGAGGCCACGAAACCCAAACCGGAAAGAAAACTTGGATTTTGTCACCTCCCACAGGTCCAGGTGGCCATTATGGACCTGTCCATGGTGGTCACGCACGCCCAGGGGGCTCCGGATGAGAAATGGCCCCCTTGAGCGAATTTGGAATGGCCCTCACTAAGAAAAACCCTAGCTCCGGAGATGGCCCATTGGCACCGCTTCCGGGTCTTCGAGGGATGCTGTGGGGGGTGCCCTAGCTAAAACCCGGTGTCCCGAACCCACCGGAATTGATGGATTCGTGAACCGAGCCACGGTTCGGGTGCTACGGGAATTCTAGTTGGGCACCCCAGGGCCATTCAAGGACACTTGGAGGATTTGATCCGGCAAGCGGACTTGGATTTCATCGCATCCCATAGGTCCACGTGGCCATTGTGGACATATCCACGGTGGCCATGCATACCCAAGGGCCTCCGGACGAGAAATGGCCCCCTTGAGCGAATTTGTAATGGCCCTCACTGAGCAAAACCCTAGATCCGGAGATGGCCCATTGGCACCGCTTCTGGGTCTTTGAGGGATGTTGTGGGGGGTCCCCTAGCTGAAACCCGGCATCCTGGACCCACCAAAATTGACGGATTCGCAAATCAATCCATGGTTCGGGTGCTACGAGAATTCTAATCGGGCACCCCGCGGCCATTCAGGGACACTTGGAGGATTCTACTATGAATTGTGTTTGGTGATAAAGGATTTTACTTTGGATGTGCATTTTCTGATAGAGCTGATTTAGGTAGTTAATAAGTTACAATTTTAGTAGTCATTTTATAATCTTATATGTTTTCTCTGTTTCCATGGTAAGATTAGTGTTTTGTTTTGGGTGCAGAATGCGGAGGACAATGACTATCAACCACATGTGGAACCTTCGTTGGAATTTGTCATCACAACTGAAGATGTTGCTGGCTAGCATTCCCAACTAGAACCTCCCTAGACACACTTGGAGGACTCCCCGGAACCAATTTTTGCTGCACGGTTGGAGTTCTATGCCCCCGACATGTATCCAGTAGGTGTCCCTGAAGGCCTTTTGGATGCGAGACAAAACGAGCCATAGAATGATGATTGTGGCTCCGATCGACAAACCGTCAACTCTGTTGGATTCAAGATGTCTGGATAGTGCTAGGGGTGCTCCTCTCGTCTGGTCCAATGGCCCATGTGTCACCTTGTAGGTCCATTTTGGAAACTAGGGTTTTGCTCGGTGAGGGAGTGTGCAATTTTTGCACACGGGGGTCAACTTTGCAAAATAATCCACTGGGAACTTATGGCTAGCGTTCCCAGCTGGAACCTCCCTAGATACACTTGTAGGACACCACGGAAACTGGTTTTGTTGCACGGTTGGAGTTCTATGCCCTCGGCAGGTATCCAGTAGGTGTCCCTGAAGGCCTTTTGGATGCGAGATGGAGCGAGCCATAGAATGACAATCGTGGCTCCGATCGACAAACCGTTGACTCCGTTGGATTTAGGACGCCAAGATAGTGCTAGGGGTGCCCCTCTCCTCCAGTCCCGTGGCCCCGATGTCATCTTGTACGTCCATCTTGGAAACTAGGGTTTTGCTCAGTAAGGGAGTGTGCAATTCTTGCACATGGGGGTCAACTTTGGAAAATCATCCTCTGGGCACTTATGGCTAGTGTTCCGAGCCGGAACCTACCCAGACACACTTGCAGGACTCCCTGGAACCCAGTTTTGTTGCACGGTTGGAGTTCAATGCCCCCGGCAGGTATCCAGCAGGTGTCCCTGAAGGCCTTTTGGATGTGAGACAGAGCGAGCCATAGAATGATGACCATGGATCCGATCGACAAACCGTTGACTCCATTGGATTCAGGACACCGGGATAATGCTAGGGATGCCCCTCTCCTCCGGTCCCGTGGCCCAGGTTTCACCTTGTACGTTCATCTTGGAAACTAGGGTTTTGCTCAGTAAGGGAGTGTGCAATTCTTGCACACGGGGGTCAACTTTGGAAAATCATCCATCGAGCACTTATGGCCAGCATTCCCAGCTGGAACCTACCTAGACACACTTGCAGGACTCCCCAAAAACTAGTTTTGTTGCATGGTTGGAGTTCTATGCCCCGGGCAGGTATCCAGCAGGTGTCCTTGAAGGCCTTTTGGATGCGAGACGGAACAAGCCATAGAATGACGACCATGGCTCCGATCAACAAACCATCGACTCCGTTGGATTGAGGACACCGGGATAGTGCTAGGGGTGCCCCTCTCCTCTGGACCCGTGGCCTCGATGTCACCTTGTACGTCCATATTGGAAACTAGGGTTTTGTTGAGTAAGGGAGTGTGCAATTCTTGCACACGGGGGTCAAATTTGCAAAATCATCCACCGGGCACTTGTGGTGATGATGATGATGATGGTGATGATGATGAAGATGTTGATGATGTTGATGATGATGGTGATGGTGATGGTGATGGTGATGGTGATGAAGATGATTATGATGATGACTAAGAAGATGATGATGAGGAGCCTAGAGATGAGAATGATGATTAAGATGGTGATGATGATGAAGATGGTGGTGATGATGAAGACGTTGATGATGATGGTGATGATGAAGACGTTGATGATGATGGTGATGATGATGGTGATGAATATGATGATGATGATGACGGAGAAGATGATGACGATGGAGATGTTGATGAGGAACCTAGAGATGGCAATGATGATGAAGATGGTGATGGTGATGACGATGGTGATGGTGATGAAGATGATGATGATGATGATGGAGAAGATGATGATGATGGAGATGTTGATGAGGATGATGGAGAAGATGATGATGATGGAGATGTTGATGAGGAACCTAGAGATGACAATGATGATGAAGATGTTGATGATGATGAAGATGTTGATGATGATGATGATGATGGTGATGATGATGAAGACGTTGATGATGATGGTGATGGTGATGAAGATGATGATGATGATGATGGAGAAGATGATGATGATGGAGATGTTGATGAGGAACCTAGAGATGACAATGATGATGAAGATGTTGATGATGATGATGATGGTGATGATGATGAATCGTTGATGATAATGGTGATGGTGATGAAGATGATGATGATGATGATGGAGATGTTGATGAGGAACCTAGAGATGACAATGATGATGAAGATGGATGAAGATGGTGATGATGATGAAGACGTTGATGATGATGGTGATGGTGATGAAGATGATGATGATGATGGATATGTTGATGAGGATGATGGAGAAGATGATAATGATGGAGATGTTGATGATGATGGAGAAGATGATGATGATGTTGATGTTGATGTCGATGATGAAGATGATGATGATGGAGATGTAGATGATGGCACGTATTTGTAGCAATGTGTAGATAAAAGTTGGTCAACATGAAATACTCATGCAAGCCAACATGCACAAAGCATTGATCATGTGAATATTTCAATTATTGGCAATGGCATTTCGCATTGGAATTCCATTTCATCTCCTCCCTTCAAACTAAATTTTTTTTACGTTTTGAATTTTTACATTGCCCTTGACACAAAGTTTTAGTGACAAAATAACCCTTCAGCAATGAAGTTAGACTTAAAAAATATCATTTAATAATTTTTTTTATCAAAGAATAATTCGTGGAAGTTAATCTTTGACCACATGTAATGCAACAAAACAAAACTTTCAATTTGAACACGTTGCATTAATGGTGTAATTGAAATTGTGACATTCTATTCCAAATGACTTGGCTTTACAAACAAGATAAATATAGTATTCCCTTTATAGAGGCTATTCATTAAAAAACACATTGCTATTGAGACTGTACTATGATGTTCTCCCCTTCCTTAGTCAAAAGAAGATTAATAAGGTTGTTTTTCCAAGGTATAGGATGTTTTGGATTTCTCAACTATTATTGCATGTGAACTTGCATGTATACCAAGCTACAACAAATCTTTCATGGAATTGGATTTGTCTATGTGAATAGATAAGTGAAAAGCTTTTAGCAACAAGACCTATAAATTTTAACTTGGAAGTATTGGAAATGTACAAAGTGGGACTGAGAGGCTTGATGGTGATTGTAGTAGTGGGAATGGTATTGGTGAGAATGATGTCGTGATAGTGGAATTAAACATTAAGATGGTGACCCTAGAGCTTGGATCCTAGCCTAGAAACATGAGAGCCTAGTTTAAAAACCCTAGTTGGTAGCGTAAACCCTAGTTTGTATTCTAATCACAATGAAACCCTATTATGTAGCCTAAGATCTAGCCCTAAATTATAATACATATAAAAATTAAATCATTTTCATTGTACATGTATATCCATGTGCATACATTTGAATCCAAATCACTATACACATATATGCATAGTTTCTCATCTATATATCAAGGGTCCATCATCAACTAGAAAATTGTTGTACCTAGCACCGAATACCTAATTTAGAAACCTAATGGTTTGAAATTGGTTGTACCATGAAGATTTTTATATGGTGACCTATGACAACCTTCTCAATGGATGGAAAACCTAATATTATCATAACATTAGTAAATCTTAGTCCAACATGTAGTAATTCTTACATGTTCTAGTGTTGATGACACACTAATGGATGCATGCAACTTGATGAGGGTGTATGTGTGACTCCATTGATGTAATGCAAGTCCTAAATGTCTTTAACAAGTATCTGAGTGTCCAGTAGATGAATTAGGATGTCTTAATACCCCTCAATCCCTTCCAGACAGAATTCGAAAGCATTTGGGGTATTGGGGTAACAAGTTGGTGTGTTGAGGTGGATATAGCTTCACAAATACACCTCATAGTAGTCATTTATTGTAATGTCAACTATATATGTTTAAGTCAACGTGTCTACATAATATTAGATCACTATCACATAATGATAAATTAAGGAAGTCCTAATTGTAAATGGTAGTGGATGTGATGGTCATCAAATCAAAGGTGGCTATATCCGTGAGTGAGAATTAATGAGATAGCTATACATTGTGCTCAAGGTTGTCCTATTTGTATGGTGACAATTGATTAAGAAATGATTCCATAACTTGGTTATTAATTTGTTGCATGATCTTAAGTAGAAAAAATGGTCAATATAAATACTAGTGACGACATTTCATTATGTAGAGTATGGACATTTTGGATCTCGTTATGTACAGCTATTAAAAATCATGTTGGATCTCATTTTAACCTTTTGACAAAAATGGACATTTTCTGTTTTTAAGTATTCTTTTCCTAGTACTCAAGTTCCCAATATATATCTTATGTGCCATGAGGTGTGATTTTTCCATCCATTTATTCCGTTTGTTTTTAGATTAATTCTCACACATTATTTTGTTTCAGTTAGCCTATGTTTATAATGTTTTCTTAACATAGATACCATTACAAGCTTTTACACGTGGAAAGATAAAACAAGTTGAACTATGATATCCAACTTCTGTTCTAAGATCTAGGTAAGCTTCAGGTTGATTCACATTATCAACTAGCATGGAAATCATTGGTACCAAAACTTAAGACCGCATGCCATGGACGGATAGAAGTAAAAACCAAATTTAGACAACGTCACATCATGATACACACAACATGAGACAACAACATGAGACAACAACATTAGACAACAAGATACTAATATAGACAATATCGATATAGATCACATAACTAAAAATCCATGTACATCAAGGAGACAAAACTCATCCAAACATATAAAATTCCTGGAAAATAGTGGAACATGGTTCCCAATGTACATACAATGGCAACTCATGCCCTATAGAAAATGCGACAACTCATGCCGTAGATCCAAAATACATGGCAACTCATGTCGTATATACAAATCACATGGAAACTGGTGCACAAAAGTGCCACCTCATGGCTAGTATACATAACATGGTGTGTCAAGCATTGTGACCACTCCCGTCACTCCTAGGCACATCTCCAAAGTCGGTCTTCCTACTCTTCGAGCTACCGGTGCCTCGGGTCTTACTCCGTCTAGGAGTAGACCGTCTCTCCGGGCTCTAGATCAAATGATATAAGATACCATCATTTTCAAGCATTTGCAACATTTACCACATTTATAAAACAAATGTAGAATTCGAATCTTAAATAAATCACCTCTGATACGAGTGGGAAACGTGAGGCAGGTGTCCTGGATCTGTGGAGCCTCTCAGCAATTCCAACCTACAACATTTACAACAATCATTTCATTGAAAAGTAATAATTGCTTAAATTAATTTTTGTTAATGCATCAAAATATTTTCATAAAATAGCTTGATTCTCACCGTGAACACCTCCGACGATGGACATGGCTGGGATTCTAGGCTAGTAGGTGGAGTAGATGGCTGGACAACCAACTCCGATGCACTCATGGGGGGGGGGGGCACAGATGTAGTGGCAGAAGCGAGGGGGGGGGGCTCATGTGAGAGGGTGGAAACACAGGACTAAAATGGGCACCTGCAGCTCTTGGTGGCACGTACATATACATTTGTAATATCACGATTTAGTAAACAAACAATAAATTAAACCATAGTAAGTCGTAACAATTCAAATTAAAAGCGTGCTTTTAACTACACATTGTACCTGTGTATATGATGATCTGCTAATCCCTGGCGGGGATGGTTGATCACCGTAATCATGGAACACCTATGGACACCAAAATGCATGCATGTTATGAACATGTTAAACAAGTCATTATTTAGGCAATCAAGATATTCAAAAACATTGTACGAACTATCAACGTGTATGTCATAAATATAAATACTCAAGTAATATAAATGACATAAGTAATAACAGTATTGTGTGAGGTACTGAAAATACCTCCGTGTGAGGTGCCGCAATTTCAGTTGCAGCTGCCATTGCTGCATCCAGGTTGGGAGATCCTACGTTCTCCCATGTTGATGTATCAGCTCTGAATAACTGTACATTGAAATAATAGTTTAAGTCAAACAAAAATACTTTACAAGTTATCAAGTGATGATTGAAAACGCATTAAAAAAATTGATGACCTGATCCATATAACAGCCCTCAATCGGGCTAGGGAAAGTGTGCCCGCAATGGGGACAAAGATGTGGCACTGTCCTCGTCGAACTGGAATGCCTAGCATGTCTACCACCAGTCACGGTCTATCATGTCCCTATCATGACGTCCCTGCACCTGGATCTCTATCAAGGTCACCTGACCTCTCCACTGTAGTCGCTGCTACAAAGGAGGTGTGTCTGAGGAGTCCATGTGCAACATTCCTCATTGCCTCCTCGATCTGATCAAGCTTGTGGGGTAAATGAGGTCACTGGGGAGAGGGGTTGGGGTTGCGCCTAGGAGCTGGTGGCCCTCTCAGTGGGTTCCGCCTGGAAGCAGGTCGATCTTGGGCAGAGCCACGCCCAACACCCTGGAACTCGGTTATGTCAAAATAGTTGACATGTAAACCGAGGAAAAACGTAGCCCACAGCTGCCGAAGGGAGTACTGTGGAACCTCCCTATTATTGCGGGGAGGTTTATCATACACCATGAACCACCTCTGCATCCAATTGTCCCTCCACGGTTGGTAATGACACCAATCCATGCAGACACGTGGATTTCTAGTGTTTGGTGGTTCGTTTGTTTTTGGATCGGTGAACATACTGTATAATTGGGCTTTTGTAATGTTCAAATATTTTATTGCTTCCTTGGAGATGCCCGTGGAGTAATACTCCCGCATCCTAGCTCTAAATTCAGTCATGTCGGTCAATTGTTGGTGTGCATGGATGAGGGAGTCAATTGAGTTCTCAATTGACATGGCAAGAGACAATCGAGATGGTTCCCCCGAGTTTCTTAGTTCACGAGTGTGCACTCGCATTTCATTTACATAATGGTGAAGGTCATCTTGTTCAAAATTTGGTTGGGGGTTTCGGTTTTGTTCGGCATTTGGATTTTGTTCACGGTTTTCTTCGGCATTGGGTCCAAGGTTTGGGTTTTCTTGTGTTCCACCGGACTTGGGGTTAACATCTTGTTCACTCATTGTCTCAGTTTACAATCTGCAATTGAAAATTGGTTCATTGTTTTCAAAATTTGGGAATTATTAACAATTAAATAAATTAAAAAAATTGAAAAATTGACACAAAAAATTAATAAAATGAAAAAAAACTTGATATTTACCTATCAATCGATGTGTTGATGAGTTTGTGGGTGTTCTTGGGTGGTTTTGGTGTGGATTTCGCCTCCTTTGGTAGTTGAATCGACTCGCACGCGGAGGTGGAGGTCGCGCTCGGCCAAATAGTAGAATGGGGAAATTGTGCTCTGTTTTTTTTCTTTTTAACAGAAGCGCATGCGCACCACCGTTGCATGCATGCGCAAGCGCCTCGGTTCAGTACCGAACCTAGCGGCGCATGCGCACTGCCTTAGGTGCGTACGCGTCATTTTTTTTCACCGCTAGCGCGTCCCCATTGCAACAGATTTGGGGACCATCTTCATGCGCCCACCCTAATGTTATTTCACAACTCAACGCTAAAGGAAATGCTCTAAACACCAAGTATTGTACTAGTTTTTTCTCTAGAAATAACACCAAGTTAATAGCAACATTATTAGCACCAAGTGTGGCACCTAGTTTGGCATCAAGTATAGTGTCGATGTTTGAAATTTAATATAAAACTAAATTGGTAGCTAAAATTGGTGTTAGTGGCGTCCACTATAATGTCGATTTTACCTTAATTTGGCCAAAAATAAACTAATTAGATATTACTTTATAGTGTTTTATAGGGTTACAAAGATAAATTAAAAATTAATATAGTTACAACATAGAAGAAAGAGAGATGGGTTACACACCATCCTTGTAACAAACTAACAAGTATCCGGGTGAGTGCAAGCTAATGAGGGTCACTTTTGGCGCGTTAGATGCAATAGAAAACTGAAAAATCAGGCATCCCTCAACTTACTTAGATTTTTTGAGATACTTACACAAGATATATTGCATTGAGTAAAAAAGATGAAATGTAGGAAATTGAATCACGTTTCCGAATATATAAGTTTTATGTATTGAAAATTTACATAACTATGTCAAATTTCAGATTTTCTAGCAATCACTTTCTTTTTTGGAAAATGATAAGGTATATTTTTTTGTGGGTGTAGCCTTTGAGTGCCTAAATGATGGTTTCGGGCTACAAAATTTGGTAGACATGTAGAGAACACATAGCAGTATTGCAGCACTATTTTTTCAAAATTAAATGTTTAATTTTTAGTTATTTTTTAATTATCTAAGTGACCAAACCTCGAGAATGGTACGTCAAATGTGGGTGCAACATTTGAAGGTCTAAATGCAATCATTTCAGCTTGTATTTTTTACGTAGCGTAGAGTTCAGTGTCTATTAGTGTAGCATACAATTTGTTTTTTAAATGGTTGTGAAATAAAAAAGTTACGGAAGAAACACTAACAAAATGTTTTTTGACTGAATGAGTGATGATACAAGAAAATTAGGAAAAAAATAATATTTAAAAAAAATTATATATTTGGAATCTACATAAAAAATTCGATCGATGCCTAAAATTTCGTCAAAAATGGTTGTGTATGTCATGCTGTAAAGAGTGGTGAAAGATAGACATATTGAGAAAAATGGTGGAAATGCCCCATTAGCTATGGTTTAGCACAATCCATAGCACAGGTTTGGTAAGTCTAAACCAACCACATAGGACTGTGGATGACACGCGAGCGTGTGAGGATGGGTGTTTTAGGCACTAAGGAACGCTCGCGCATTTTTTTTAAATTCAAATTTTTATTCCCTCGCTTAATGTCAATCTAGCGTTTTGGAGAAACAAAAATCTAGAGCATTTTGGAGTTACAAAACACTCTTGCGTTTTGGAGAAACAAAACTCTAAATATTTTTCGAGTTAATAAATGCTCTAGCATTATAAACCACATAAACTATTTGTCAAGTGTTGAATGGAGATAAGGGGTGAGAGAAGGAGGGGGGGGGACCAAGGGACATAAATTTATGGAGGTGGAGGAGGAATGAGGAGGGAGAAAATTAAATGAGTAAACCCATAATTCTTAAGGTCTAAACAACCTAAATCCCTAAACCCTTAAGCACCTAAGCCCTTAACACATAATCCCTTAACACTTTAACCCATTGACACTTAATCCTAACCTCTTATACCTTACCCCACTAATAGTCGATCCCTAAATCCTTTAACTTATAAATATCCTAATCCTTAAATTCCTAGTCCCTTAATTAACCCCTTATCTCCCATCCTCGTAGTCCTTATCCTCTAACGCCCTAAGACCTTAACCCCTTATAAGCCCTTAAACTATATCACCTAAGCCCTTAATTCCTAACCACTTAAAACCTAACCCCAGAGCCCTAAATCCCTTTACCCCTAAATCACCTAACCCCAGAGCCCTAAATCCCTTTACCCCTAAATCACCTAACCCCTAAACCCCTTAATTCCTTTAATTATTTACCTCTAATCCTTTAACCATTGGCCTCTAAGCTCTAGTTTACCCTATAGAGGTAAAATAATCATTTACCTCTACACTGCGTTTGCATGTGTGACCTCCCTTATGCCAGTGCAACCTGCATTTGCTTGTGTGATCTACTTTTGCATGTGCGCTCCTTGTTTGCATGAGAGATCTATTTTTATTGATCTCTCCTCTCTTGACTTTGGAAGTCTCGCTTGGGCTTGTGCATCAACCTCTAAGCTCTATTTTACCCCTTATAAGCCTTTAACCCTTTAACCCCTTCACAATTAATGCCTAACCTCATAAACCCTAAGAACCTAGCCCTAGAGCACTAAATCCCTTAACCCCTAAAGCCCCTAACCCTTAAACCCCTTAACCACTTTACCTCTAATCCCACAACCCCTAAGACTTAGTCCACCCCTAACCCCTAAACAACATAACCCATAATACTTAAAGCCCAAATATCTAAAGCCCTAAATCCTTAATCCCTTAACCCATAGAAACAATTAAACATTTAACTGCTTGGTCCTTAACCCATATCCCCCTAACCATTGAACCCTAAATTCCTTAACCCCTAAATATCATAACTCATAAAACCCCTTAACCCCATGTCTGCTTAACTCCCTATCCCATAAATATTTAAACTTGCTAACCACTTTAATCCTTTACCTCTAAAATCTTAACCCATAACCCATAATTCCTAGTTAACCCACTAACCCCTAACCCATAATTCCTAAATCCCAAAAACCCATAAATCCCTAAATCCCAAATCCCATAAATCCCTAGAAAATCCTAATCCCTCGTCTCCTAGAATCCATTAAGCCCTTAACCCCCAAGCCTTTTATCCTTTAACCCCTTGACACTTAACCTTAAACAAATCAACCCTAACATCCTAACCATGGAGCCATAAATCCCTTAGCTCATAAATCTTCTAACCCCTAAAGGCCTCACCTCTTAAATAACCACCAATCCCCTAACCCTTATGTACTTAACCACTAAGCCCCTAAGCCCTTAACACTTAAACCATTCACCTTTAATGCTTAACCTTTTGAACCCTAATCCCCTAATATTGGTGCCCTCAATCCCTTAACCCCTAAATCCCTAAACCCTAAACCCCTTTATCTCTAAGCACCTAACACCTAACACCTATTCCCTACTTTATCCACAAACACTAAAGCCCTTAATGTCTAACCTCTAAATCCCTAACCCCCTAAACCTAGAGCCCTAAATCCCTTAACCCCTAAGCTCCTTGACCCCTGACACCTTGACCCCTTTACCTATTTACCTCTAATGCCTCAACCACTAACCACTAACCCCAAGTTTAAACCCCATAACCTCTTATTTCCTTAGCCCTCCAACCCCATAATTGCTAAACACCTAAACCCCTTTATCCCTTTAACCCTAAGCCATTAACCCCTAACACCAAATCCCTAGTTAACCTCCTAACCCATACAACATGAAGCCAAAAACCATAGAAGATAAGGAGGGATAGGGAAATAAAAGAAATATTTTCTTTGTAAGGAAATATTAAATAAGGTTTCAAGGATAAAGTTTTGTGTATAGATATTAAACATAATGCTAGAGCGTTATGCGTTATGTGTTTCTATAACGCTAGAGAGTTATGTATTTCCATAACGCTCGAGCATTTTCATTTCCTGTCCTGCGTGTTAAATGATATGGCGGGCTCGGGTCCGCCCATGCCTAGTTCAAAGAAATGCTAGCGCATTTTGGTTTCACTAAACTTTCGCGCGTTTCACAAAACGAACATTGCATCTAAAAGGTCCCTCAACTTCATGCGAGGGCCCATCCCTTAATACATTAATTCATACCTCCCAATCATTTTTAACCTATAACCCTTAACATACTAACCCATGACCCCTCATTAACCTATCATTATATAGATTGGCTAGGTGAATCGATTATCTATGTGGGAATGTTTGTTGCATGAGATAGGTATATTATTAGATGCAATATATGTTAAGTTTATCTCTCATGTTAGGTGTGTTTCTTATACATGTGTGATACATGTGAGCATGTGAGACATTAGGTGCATGGGTAGGCATAGGTTAGGTGTGTCATTATGCTAGCTTTGTCACATATGTATTGTGTATTTTATTTACTTTGGCTAGGAATGCATAGTTTAACTATTTGAGTCATATGCTCGGTTTAGATGTTTGAGTAGGTGCATAGGTTGTATGCATTGTTCATGTTAAATTAGGCCCATTTCCCCAAGTGTGTGGGCATGTTGGTAGGTGCTTAAGTGTGTCTCTTAGGTACAATATGGGTTAATTATGAGGGTTACTGTTAAAATTCAATATGCTAAGACAGAAAATATCAGCATTACATTCCATTTCACAATAATAGCATATACAAGATCACTGTAATATCCATAGTTGGATATTCTCAATAAGTTAGGGTTGAACCCATAATTTCTAAAATAACCCACATATCCGTAGATGATATAAATTGATAGATTGATAAGATAAGATGATGTCTTTTACAAGATAGACTTTCCCGTATTTATAATTGTTTAAAGGGTGTCTAATGCAACTCTTCATAAAGAGTTACACCATTTCACTAATTAATTATATTATTATATTATTCTTTTTTGTTGTTATTATTATTATTAATTATATATATATATATATATATATATATATATATATATATATATATATATATGTTGATGTTTATTTTATTATTATTTTATTCATGACATTGTCTCTCTCTTAGAAAGGCTTTGTCCTCAAAGCCTTATAACGTTGCCGCACCATTCCTTGTGACGTCTTAGCTGACGAAACATGTCGGTACAAACTTCTAAGTGTAGAACATAACTTCCGATATGTTGACGAATCAATCCAGCCAAAATTGATTTGTTGCTGACTGTTGGGATTCTCTATTGATCTGTTGTCATGAGCTTTGAGAACATTAGTACCATTATCTTTCGACAATTCCCACTTTTTAGGATACTGATTTATATGGTTGGGGTGTCGATAGGGAGTTATTGTTGTTTGTTTTTTTACAAGATTGTCTTCTTTCTGAACTGTGACAAGGACTAAATTTGTATTTGCGTCTTTTTTCTCAACGTATATTTTTGAGTCTAAGGGCTTTGATGTCCTCTTTTGAATTTGCTCCAACTTATTGTCTAACGAGTCTTTTTCTTTTTTAAGATTTCGGGTCATTTCTTCTTGTGCTTTCTGATCATCTTTAAGCTTTTGAATTTGATCCATTAGATCTTGTTTGTGCATCTTGAGGTGACCATTCTCGTCAATGTTTTCTAATAGTTTCTTCTGAAGATCTCGATTCTCCTCTTCTAGCTTTTGATTCTGTTTTGATTTATCCTTCGTTTTTTTTATTTGAAGAAGCAATTTCTGATTATGATCTCTTAAACAGGAGATCTCTTCTTCTTTGTCCATGACAATCTTTTCAACTTCTTTCTGCTTCTTTTGTTATGACTTCTGATTGCACTGTGAAATCATCTTTGATATATCCTTGAAGTCTTCAGATGTTGGTTCTTCTAAATCTAACTTTATTGTAGTGTCTTGAAATGTGATTTTCTTCTGCATATAGGGAAAAGTAAGAAACTTATTTTCAGCATTTAAAATGAAGGTCCTCAATGTTTTAATCCAAGGTAACCCCAAAACTATGTCACCATCAGAACTCCATAAGGAACTAACAGTGAATTGAGATATGACCATATAATCTCCAACATTCAATTCTAATCCACTTATTTCAAATTGCTTCCAGTCCCAAAAGTCGAGCCTTTCACTTATATTTGATTCAGGAATCACTAAATGGTTAGCAAATTCAGCACTAATATAATTATTTATTTCACTAGGGGCAATAGAAATGTTGACATCCTTCCCTGCAAGTGTCCCTTTAACTCTAAATAGTATTGAGACACTCATCAGTGAGGTATTGAGAAACCTTCCCTTATTTTCAACATTAAAACCTATCTTCTTGAGTTTTCTTTGAAATTTATTCAATATCTCCTTCTTTTTTATAATAAACAATATTCAATATGATTATTCTTCTAATATTATTTTCCCCTTAATATATGTAAAATGGTGTAGATTGAGTGGTTGGGAGGAATGGTTGTTACCTTCCCCACCTAGGTTCAAATCTCACTTTTGGTTTGTTGTTAGGGAATAAAACCAAACCCACTTCTCACAAAACCACGTGCACCTTAAAACCATGTCCCACATATCCGTAGATGATATAAATTGATAGATTGATAAGATAAGATGATGTCTTTTACAAGATAGACTTTCCCGTATTTATAATTGTTTAAAGTGTGTCTAATGCAACTCTTCATAAAGAGTTACACCATTTCACTAATTAATTATATTATTATATTATTCTTTTTTGTTGTTATTATTATTATTTCTATTTCTATTTCTATTTCTATTTCTATATATATGTGTTGATGTTTATTTTATTATTATTTTATTCATAACGATCACTGAAAGAACAAGCAGCACAACATAAACACAAGAGACACATATTTATCCTAGGAAACCCTCATGGGGTAGAAAACCCAGCAAAGCTTCCTCAATATAGATGACCAGCAAATACAAAGATGTAATCCACAACCATGAGCTCCTTCTCCTTCACAGCAGATCTCTCTCTCACTTATGCGCTAATCACACGTGACTGTAATGTGTGTTAAATGAGGAACACACCTCCTCTATTTATACACAACTCCGACTTGTCTTTTACACAAGCTAGGTCGGCCCCAATTTAACCACTTTACATAATGTGACAGGGCCGACCCCACTAGGGTGGTCTAATAACCCTTTAACCCACATAACACATATAGGGCCGACCCCCACTAGGGAAGTCTAATAACCCAAGTTACCACATTATCCACGGAGGAATAAAACATCTCCAGATATACAATTAGATCTTCACGGAGTAATGAAACACCTACGGAATAATAAAGTACAAATATAATATTCTTAGAAGTTACAATATTTCAACACTCCCCCTTAACGAGAAGGATATTATAACAACATCTGCAGGAGCAAGGAGTCATCAACTACATCATACATGATATATCTATAAATCATTGGAAGCTTTCTTTATTCATCATCAGTAACTCAAGCAGTTACTGGAACATCTTCAATACTGAATCTTCATCTTCTGCAACACTTGAACAGCTGCAGCAATATCATCATCTGGATCCTCATGATCAACAACATCATCATCACATGATCATCGTCATCACACGATCATCAACATCGTCATCACACAATCATTAGCATCATCATCACACGATCATCAACATCGTCATCTAGATCATCACGATCCACATTTGTTAAATTTTGAGCATTAATTCACAATACTCTAGGATCTTCACTGAGAATAACATATACAGTATATCAATGCATGACAATCACAATAAGCATGACAAGCATCACAAGAATCAAAAGCATGAGAGACAAGAGACACAGAGTTTCCGTGGGGAAAACCCTAAGGTGAAAAACCCCACAACTTCCTCAGAGATAGAGAGAGCAATGGCTCAACCAAAGTACAACCAAAATATACGGAAATAGTCTCCTAGTAGCAGATGATCCTCCTCCTCACTAGTGCGCCACTTTCTGAGTGAGAGAGATATAACTTTTCGAATGATCCAAATAGAGATCTCCTGATCTCTATTTATACTTAACCTGTTTGCCCAGTTACACTATGGGGCCGACTTGTCTATCTAGATACATCCATAATATAATATATATTTCAGGGCCGACCCCACACATGGTGGTCTAATAACCCGTCGACAAGTACACACACTTGCGACACTTGTCAATCCACATGACGACACTTCCTTATAGAGGAATAACACATCTCTAATAAGGGTACAATAAATATATATGAAATACATAGATGAAATACATTCTGAAGTTACATATACATCAACACTCCCTCTTAACTAGGAAGGTATTTCTTGACACAGATCTGCTAGACAAGTCTTCTTCTCGGGATCATGGTCATCGATGCATCGTCATCATCACTGCTGCTGCTATTTCAACCAATCTCTGACTCTACTCGTCATAGGAAGTTCTACAGAGCCAGTCCTTTTTCATACTGGATGTAGGCCCACCACCTGCAGGTCTTCGTCATCACTGGCCATACTGTGGAATCCTCAGGACTTATTATGTGCGTCACAAAACCTCGAAAGAGCATCCCAGGCTGTTACGAGCACACGGCTCTACCTATAGGATCTCCCAGGGCCATATTATATGTGACCTCACCACAAAACCTCGCAAGAGCATCCTAGGCTGTTACGAGCACACAGCTCTACCTATAGGATCTCCTAGGGATAGATTATATGTAGTCACCACAAAACCTCGCAAGAGCATCCCAGGTTGTTACGAGCACACGGCTCTACCTATAGGATCTCCCAGGGACAGATTATATGTGGTCATGGCAAAACCTCGCAAGAGCATCCCAACACTTATTACGGGCACACAGCCCAACCTATCGGATCTCCCAGGGACAGATTATATGCCATAGGACAAAACCTCGAAAGAGCATCTGCCAAATATCCCAGGGCTAGATTATATGCCATAGGCAAAACCTCGAAAGACTATCTGCAGATCTCCCAAGGCCAAATTATATGTCCTCCCAGAGCAAAACCTCGAAAGAGCATTTTCCAGATATCCCAGGGCCAAATTATATGCCATAGGTAAAACCTCGAAAGACTATCTGCAAATCTCCCAGGGCCAAATTATATGCTCATCTGCACAACCTGATCCACGGCCATAGAGTATCAACCTGATACTCACCATACATCATCCTGATGTACACATGATCATCCTGATCATCATCACTGCAACATCCTGCTGCATGTCATCTAGAGAAACATCCTAAAGCTCGTCATCCATGATCATCCTAATCATACAATGCATCTACCTAATGCATACCAAGTATCTACCTGATACATATCATCATACATGATCCACCTGATCATACAGTGTATCCACCTGATACAAATACAAATACATGATACATATCATCATACATGATCCACCTGATCATACAATGTATCCACCTGATACATATACAGATACATGGTCCAAGCATCCAACATGATGCATACATACATATACATATAAATGATCCAACTGATCATATCCAGCATAAACCAGAACATCATCCTGATGCTCATCATCCAGTGCTTACATCCAAAGCCATGTGAAGGATCCTCCTTCCAACATGCTTGGAATGGCTTCAGCAAATGTGTCCATCACTTCTTCCTCGAAGTGTCATCAATCCGAAGAACACCAAGCCTCTCTCTGAAGTACTCGAACTTCACCCTGGATAGTGGCTTCGTCAGCACATCTGCAATCTGCTCGTCCGTCGCAACATACAGGAGCTTCACAGCTCCTCTCTACACCATATCCCTGATATATCTCTATTTTTTTCGACCTGTCATGAAACACTGAGTTCTCAGACAGCTTCACACAACTCTGGTTATCACAGAAGATACCAGTAGCATCCAACGGGAGATCAAATAATTCAGACAGTAGCTTCTGTAGCCATACTGCCTCACAACTAGCTGAATAGGCTGCAACATACTCTGCCTCAGCTGTACTCAGTGCTACATAGGACTGCTTCCTACTAAACCAAGAGATCACACCTGATCCCATACTGAAGCAGCACCCAGATATGATCTTCCTATCTGCAGCACTACCATCCCAATCTAAATCAACATAACCCTGCAGGTTAAACTTTTGATTCACCTCATACTTGAGCCCATAATCCACTGTACCCTTCAGGTACCTCAAAACATGCTTTACAGCAACCAGATGAACACTCCTCGGATCGGTCAGGAACTGACTCAATGTGTTCACCGCAAAGCAAATATCTGGCCTCGTGTTCGTCGGGTACATCAAGGACCCAATCATCTGACGATACATAGAGACATCAACCGGCTCAGATGAAGCATCACATAGAAGCTTCAGATTTGATGCCATAGGTGTGGCCATGGCCTTGCAATCCATCATCCCGAATCTCTTCAGGATATCTACTGTGTACTTCCCTTGACCAAGGAAGATCCCACTTGCACTCTGACACACCTCCATACCTAGGAAATAATGCATCATTCCCAAATCTTTCATATCGAACTCAGTAGCAAGCTTCCTCTTCGTATCTGCAATCAATCTGTCATCTCCTGTTACAAATAAGTCATCCACATACAGGAGTATAATCATAGGATTCCCTTCCTCAACCTTGTAATAAAGGTTGGAATCTGCTTTACTCTTGGTAAAGCCCAAACTAGATAGGAAACTGTCCATCCTACCATACCAAGTTCTGGGAGCTTGTTTCAAGCCATACAAGGCTTTCTTCAATCTGCACACATATGACTCCCTATCATGTATTTCAAAACCAAGTGGCTGCTCCACATATACTTCCTCTTCAACTACACCATTCAAGAAAACTGTCTTGAAATCCATCTGGTGTATCTTCTATTTCATCACTTTTATATTTCTCTATGCTGCCATCTGCAGCATGCTTGATCTGATAGTTCCATTTGGAAGTTACAACAGACTTCCCTTCAGCTCTTGGGACCGCATCCCAAACATTGTTCTTCATGATCGACGGATCATGGCATTCTTCCATTTCTTCATCCCAGATCCTAGGAACTTTAATATATTCAATATCTTCAATAGATATCTTTGTTGCTAGAACAAATGTTGTAGTCCTTCTTTTGTAGGTGAAGGTATACGGTATTTTCTACAAAACAAGTTGAATTGCATGATTAGAAACATCTCATAATTTGAAGAACGAATTCTTACACATAAGGAAATATGTCATACAGTCATGCAATTATCTTAGCCAATGCTTCAATACAACATTTATCCATATCCCGTAACTTTCTAGATGCCTTCCAATCTCTACCAGAACATTGTTAAGAGTGTGCACAACTCCCAACATGTCAGCAAAGAGGTTTCATTCTAGATAAGTAGCAATGGAATGTTGTACAGTGCCATAGGATACTTACCCATGTATATTAAATGCAACTATTCTAATATGCATAATACACATCCTAAATCTAGGAACATAAGCATATACATTATTGAACAATATTATTTAAACAATCAAATATACAAGAAATGATAATTCAAATACTTATCTTTGTTTGGTTGTTGGGTGGACTCCCTCTGAGTCTTTGTTTCCTTGCAGGAGCTGCTGAAGTAGCTTCTTCTACACCTTTCTGTTGTGGAATGCAGAAAGATGGTCAACTCCCTCTGAATATCTGCATCCTTGTAGATACTACTGGAGTGTGCTCCCTCTTGATCTTTGCTTCCTGTATTACCTGTCCTTGAACTCATATTCATCCTTGGTCCCTATGCATGCTTATTAGTATAATGATTGTGTTATCCTTGTGATCTCATACAAAATCATACATTCATTAGTATATTCTCAATACTATCAAAACACAATAATCTCAAGCATGTATGGTCATGATCATTTCAAATAGAAATAATAAGCATTAGCATTCAAGGTTTATATAGGACTCTTATGGTTAGTCATATCATAAGAAACATAACATGTCTAAACCTGTGATTACTCAAACCTATGACTCTTTTGGTTAGTCATATCATTAATTAAGGTAAGACACATAATATGCATATACCCATGTTTATTCAAACCTATGACTTCATTAATAATCATCATCAATCATGCCATGCATACTAATATAAGAGATCCTATGATATAAGGAAACATACATGTTCACCAGATTTGCTAGTTATGTCTAGCAATGTTTTCTTGTTCTCTTCAATGACCTGCATAACTCATAAGTTAACCTTTTCAAAACCAAATCATACATACCTCCATGTGATCCATGACTATGGATGAATCTTTGTTTTCATGTCACCATAGCAAGTTCAGGTTGTCCCTTCAATTTGTACAAACCTCCCTCTTGCTCTCCAATCACTACTGCATCATCTATGGTCTTTCCCTTTGGCCACATTAGGACTTGGCCATCCACAAATGCAACCCTCATACCTTTTGCATCCAAAGCAGAGATGGAGAGTAAGTTCTTCTTGAGCCCAGGTACATAAAGGACTTATTTCATCTTCAAATATTTTCCAAAATCTAGGTTGTAGGAGGCTTCACCACTTCCTTTGATTGGGTATTGATAATCATCCCCAAGTTTCACCTTATGGGGTGATTCATGTTCAGATAGATTCACAAAAGATTCCTTAAACCCAGTCATGTGTTTGGAAGCCCCACTATCAATCAGCCAATCATTACAACCATGGGAGATAGTACCTGTGAGAGCAGAGATTAGAACATACTCTTCTTCACTTGATGAGTCATTGTCACTATCATCACTTCCTGCCCTAGCCTTCTTCTTTGGAGGTTCATCATCCTCGGCAGCATGAGCATGGAACTTTCTTTTGCTGCCCTTCTTCTTCTTGCTGGAGTTGTTGTTATTATCCCTTTTGTTCTTGGGACAATCTGAA
The DNA here is from genome assembly GCA_027924585.1 of Larix kaempferi. Classification (NCBI taxonomy): domain Eukaryota; kingdom Viridiplantae; phylum Streptophyta; class Pinopsida; order Pinales; family Pinaceae; genus Larix; species Larix kaempferi. The sequence continues at coordinate 12,164,443 of BSBM01000120.1, read as the reverse complement.
GCAAAGTGACCCTTCTCATTGCATGTGAAGCATCTTAGATCCTTCTTATTCTTTTGATAGGATCTTTTGTAGCGAGAGTGCTCCTTCATGGGCTTGCTTCTTTTGGTGTGAGTTGCGAGAGCTTGATCTTCACCTCCCATCTTTTCCTCACGAGCTATAATTCTAGCTTCTTCTTGAGAGCATTCCTCCCATAGTTTACTAAAAGAGATCAATTTCTTTCTTGCACAGATCCCCTGGATAAAAGAATCCCATGACCTAGGTAGGCCATTCAAAGTAGTCATAACAACTTCACCATTCTCCACCATTTCATCTACAGCTTCAAGTTGTTCCTTGATCTGAGAGACCTTGGAGAAATAGGATTGAATGGTTTCTCCATTCAACATCTTGACCCTTTTCAATTGATTCCACAGAGTCATCTTCCGATTTATGTTCTTCCCTTCAAATAGCTTGGTCAAAGAGTCAAACATCTCCTTGGGTGTCTTTAGAGAAGACACATGGGGTATGAGATGGTCTTTGATAGAATCAGCAATGATTCTCTTTGCCTTGACCAAGTTCTTCTTATGCAATACCTTGGCCTCTTCATCCTCTGGGATAGGGATGTCTTCTTTTATATATGAGTCCAACTCATTCTCTTCCAGGATTAACCCAACCCTATACTTCCAAGCTCGGAAGTTATCAGATCCTTCAAGCTTATCCTCAAGCTTGGTGTGGTGAGACATATTAAAGAGTACTTCAAATGGAAATAGAAAAGATTTAGGTCTTACCACTTGAAATGCTGAAAAACTGGATCTGGTCCCAGATTAGGGTTTGTCAGAAAAACCCTAAAAATTCAAAATGTGAATTTCAATTTTCTGAAAGGATAGAAAGATGCGCCTTGATGAGCTAATCAGCCTAGTGTATTCAGAATTTGAGATCAGCAAAGCTTTACCCTTCAGATTTTCCTTTTTGTCCTCTCGGGTTCACTAGGGAGAGCCCTAAATTAGGGTTTGAGTTTCCCAGAGATATACCCAACCAAAAATCTCGATCCAAAGCTCTAAACTTTGATTTTTGCAAGGAGCTTCCAGCTATGTCTTCAGATTTCAGAAATTCCTATTTTTGTGGAAACCCTAATTTTTAGGGCCAAATCTAAAAATGCTCAGAATTGAATTCTGATTGGACAGATAGATTCGCCTTGATGAGTAGAGTCAATATACTATACTATTTTTCCAAAATCTGTGGAGAGAAACCCGATAAACAAGAAACTCAAGTTTCCGTCACTGCAAAATGTCTTCTTCTCAAGTTAGCTCTGATACCATGTTAAATTTTGAGCATTAATTCACAATACTCTAGGATCTTCACTGAGAGAATAACATATACAGTATATCAATGCATGACAATCACAATAAGCATGACAAGCATCACAAGAATCAAAAGCATGAGAGACAAGAGACACAGAGTTTCCGTGGGGAAAACCCTAAGGTGAAAAACCCCACAACTTCCTCAGAGATAGAGAGAGAAATGGCTCAACCAAAGTACAACCAAAATATACTGAGCTAGTCTCCTAGTAGCAGATGATCCTCCTCCTCACTAGTGCGCCACTTTCTGAGTGAGGGAGATATAACTTTCCGAATGATCCAAATAGAGATCTCCTGATCTCTATTTATACTTAACCTGTTTGCCCAGTTACACTATGGGGCTGACTTGTCTATCTAAATACATCCACAATATAATATATATTTCAGGTCCGACCCCACACATGGTGGTCTAATAACCCATAGGAAAGTACATACACTTGCGACACTTGTCAATCCACATGACGACACTTCCTTATAGATGAATAACACATCTCTAATAAGGGTACAATAAATATATATGAAATACATTCCAAAGTTACATATACATCAACAACATCATCGTCATCTAGACCATCACGATCAACATCATCGTCATCTAGACCATCACGATCAACATCATCATAGCAGCATACCCTGCAATACACATGATCCATTTAAGACACCATAACATGTCTAGGGACGATGCAGTCCAGTCATCAACTTAGACAGATTCTAAGGACCTCTTTTTCGAAGACATATGTCTACGGATCAATTCAGGGACCGAAGTTCGGGGATGATGCAATCCCCTCTCGTCCACTAGGGACCACTTCTCGGAGACATATGTCTATGGATCAATTCAGGGACTGAAGTCTGGGGATGATGCAATCCCCTCTCATCCACTAGGGACCACTTCTTGGAGACATATGTCTATGGATCAATTCAGGGACCGAAGTCCTGGGATGATGCAATCCCCATCACGTACATTTTGAACTAGTGGTTCCGAGATGATGTAATCCCCATCACATACATTTTGAACTAGTGGTTCCGGGATGATGCAATCCCCATCACGTACATTTTGAACTAGTGGTTTCGGGATGATGCAATCCCCATCACGTACATTTTGAACCAAGCATTCAAGGATGATGCAATCCCGACCACAGTGCCAGTCCTTTGTCATACTGGATGTGACCTAGATTAAATCTAGGATTTTATCACCTGTGAATGATCACCTGCTACTGCACTGAGCAGTCCAGGAGCGAACATTACATCATTATAGGACTTGCGAATGAACACCTGCTGCTGCACTGAGCAGTCCAGGAGTGAACACTACATCATTCCAGTCAACCACAGAGCTAGTACTATTTCAATTAGGGTGTGACCTAGATCAGATCTAGGATTTAAAACCTGTGAATGATCACCTGCTAATCCAGGAGCAAACATTACATCATTACAGGTTTTGTGAATGATCACCTACTGCTATGCTGAGCAGTCCAGGAGCGCACATTACATCATTCACCAACATCTTTCTCGAAGACAAGAGTCTACGGATCTATTCAAGGACCTAAGTCTAGGGATGATACAATACCTCCTCGTCCACTTAGAAAAAGTCTAAGGACCATACATCGACCTCATCCTCATAACCAGCAACCTCATCATCGACCTCATCGTCGGAACAGGTAACCTCATCATCGACCTCATCATCGGAACAGGTAACCTCATCATCGATACAAGTATCCACATCAATACAGTATCCACATCATCGATACATTATCCTCATCAATACAATATCCACATCAACGATACAGTATCCTCATCAATACAATATCCACATCATCGACACAAATATCCTCATCATCGATACATGTATCCATATCAACACAGGTATCCTCATCATTGACCTTACCGACAATATAGGCAATCTCATCATCGATACAAGTATCCACATCGATACCAGTATCCAAATATTATCATCGACCATATCACTCCCCCTTTCGAGGAGGGTCCTCCTAAAGGACACCAAGCTTCTCTCAAAAATACTCAAAATATTCTCGAGACAGAGGTTTGGTCAATACATCAGCAGCTTATTCGTCAATGCTCACATACTCGAGCTTGATAGCTCCTTTCTGCACCATATCCCGTATATAAAATTATCAGATCTATATGTGCTTTGACTTATCATGGAACACTAGATTCTCTGCCATCTTGATACAACTCTAGTTGTCACACGGGATTACAACGGGGTCCATCTCTAAGTCAACCAATCCTGATAACAACTTCCGAAGCCATATCGCTTCACAACTAGCAAAGCAAGCAGCTATATATTCCGCTTCAGCTGTGCTGGGAGCCACACTATACTGCTTCCTTCTAAACCATGAGATCATGGAAGATCCCAGACACTAACATACACCCAATGTGCTCTTCCTGTCTGATGCACTTCCTACCCAATCAGCATCTATGTAGCCATACAATCTAAAGTCATGATCTCCAAAATAATATAGACCAAAGTCTATCATACCCTTTAGGTACCTCATCACATGCTTTGCAGCTATCAGGTGAACTCGTCTAGGTTCCACTAGATACTGAATCAAGGTGTTCACTACAAAGCATATATCTGGCCTGGTATTTGTCAGATACATCAATGACCCAATAATATGTCTGTACAGAGTTACATCCACTAACTCTGATGAGTCATCAGCTAACAGCTTCAAGTCGAAACCCATGAGAGTGGCCATGGTTGTACATTCCAACATATCAAATCTTCTCAAGATTTCCACAGCATACTTTCCCTGGTTGAGAAAGATTCCTTCTGAGCCTTGCCATACTTCCAGACCTAGGAAGTAATGCATCAATCCGAGATCTTTCATCTCAAATTCTATAGCTATCTTCTTCTTGCTTTCCATGATCTATTTCTCATTCCCTGTCAGAAAGAGATCATCCACATACAGTAATAGTATCATCCATAACCTTAAGGTAAAGGTTAGGATCAACTTTACTTTGGTAAAGCCCAAGCTTTTCAAGAAGCTATCAATTCTTCCTCTGTGACTGAACATCATTCACACTCTGCATTGATTGGTCTTCTGCATATCTATCTATGCCATCTCCCGTCAGATGGGTCTACTGATATGATCCTCAAGATCATTCAAACTCTGTGGTGAGTTCCTTCTTGCATCCATCTAAGAGAAGAATGTCATCTGTATATAGACACCATCTTCAACCTTGTAGCAAATGTTGAAATCCGCATCACCCATGGTGATCATTAAGCTCATCAAATGACTATCGATCCTGGGTACCAGTACAGAGCCTGATTCACACTTCTTCTTAAATTACACCATTAAGAGAATGGTCTTATCTAGCCACTTGGAGCAAACATCTCGTCATGATCCTCTACGAGCCTTCTATAGTATGTTTGATTTGTAAGTCTTCTTGTTGAACATCCATCACTTGTTTGGTGTTCATCATTCTTCGTGATCTTTCCTACAAATCAAAGTTACTTACATGACTAGTAATACTTCATAATGTTGACATGGTAACCTATTATGCATACAGATATGATTCACATAGTTATGCAACTATCTTGACCAATACTTTGGCACAACACTTTTCCATATCCCATATGCATACAGTGCTATCTAGATGCCTTCCATCTCTACCAGAACATACTATCAAGACCGTGCACAGCTCTCAGCATGTCAGAAAAGAGGTTTCATTCTATACAAGCAACAATGGAATGTTTGTCCAACTTACCAATCATATGCATATTAGTAGTATACTGTTCAATGTTATATGAATGCTTACACTATGCATGATATATTCTAGGAATACAAATATGCATACAACTATTACAAGCAATATCATTACTATTTCAGAGATTCAAATAACAACTCAAATACTTATCTTTTATGTTTGTGTGGTTGCCTCCCACTTTATCTCTATATGTCTTTTGAACTTCAATTCATTCTGTACCACTATGCATGCTTAAGTGTGCACTAGTGTCATCCTCATGGTCTCATACACAAACATACATTCATTAGTATAATCTCAAAATTCTAAATAATCTTAGTATGTATGGCCATGATCATTTCATACACAGGTATACTTACCTAAGATCCTAACATAAAGTAGGATTCTAACATAAATAGGAAAACATACCTGGATTATCAAGCTTGGTTATGTCTTAACATACCCAAACAATATCTTCCTTGTTCTCTTCAATTATTTAGAGACCTTGTGCTAGAATCTGCATATCTCATAGGTTAAGCATAGTAGAACAAAGTCATACATACCTTGTAAGTAGAGCTTCTATGTGATCAAATATTATGGATGAGTCTTTGTCTTCATGTCATCATGGTCATAGAACTTGATTTGTATTTCTTGATATACCTGTATCTTGTTAGCAGACAACATCATCCTCATACAACAACACAGGTGCATTAGTACAATCATATAACCCTGATCAAAGAATGTCTTCTATCGTTCACATGCATTCATACTTTTACTACGGTGATAAAACAATTCTAACATTAATCAAGATTGTACTAACCTCAATAATAGAAGACAAAACATATCATAAACTTAATCATGAACATATTTCAACACATACATGTCGAGATTTCTTGTAGTCTTCTTATGTAAGACCTTAGCCTCATCTCCTCCTGAAACTGGATCTGGAGCTGGATTAGGGTTTGTTAGAGAAACCCTAAAAATTCAAATTTTGAATTTCAAACTTCTGAATGGATGGAAAGATGTGGCTTGCTGAGCTGAACAAGCTGGTATACTTCAATTTTGAAAAATGCAAAATTTGACCCCTCAAAATTGCCTTTGAAACTTCTGGATCTTCTGGACAGGATCCCGAACTAGGGTTTGATGAAGCCCACCCTTCTGCCCAATCAAAAGGTTCGATACAGAGCTCTAAACTTCAATTTTTCTGAGGAGCTTCCAGCCATGGTCACGGATTTCAAAAATTCCAACTTGTGTAGAAGCCCTATTTTTCCACCTTTCCGATCAAAATCCTCAACTAGGGTTTGATCAAGCCCGGCCTTCTGCCCAACCAAAAAATTAGATCTTGGTCTATAAATTTCAATTTTTATGAGTAGCATTCAACCATGGTCTCCGATTCCAAGAATTTCAAATTTCTCTGAAATCCTAATTTCCCATAGCAGTGATGATTCAAGAATGAAGATGCTCAAAATCCAAATCTGTTTTGACATAAATATGCACCTAATTGTTTCTGGTGTAACTCCGAAATTACGAATCCACAAGGTCTGAAACCTCATCCTATGGTAGCTTGACCTATCATATTTCCAACCCCATAGGTCTGACCTCAATTGGATTTTCAGAGAGAGATTTATGCCAAGTGTCACAACGTGACCTGTTTATGGGATAAAACAGGAGAGAAAAATTGTATGGCATGCCACATGTCACTGGTTCAACTTCGGCCTCTAAAAACCTTACTTGAGAAACTACTGTTGGTTCTCTACCTGACAATTTTTACGAAATTTAATTTGGAGCTTCCTAGCCCAAGTTGTGACCTTTTTTCCTAGGTCACCTGTTTATGACTGAGATCTGGAAGAGGCAAAAACCCTAACTTGTACAGATCATAAATCACAAAGTACAATTAATCTGAGGTTGTCCTTTGGATACAAGGTACAATGGGATGTTATCTACGACCTGCAAAGGTTTTAGATCCTGAACCTTCTCCAAAATGGATTTATAGCGAAATTTCCACGATTACTGGTTTTTGCTATATAAAAGCCTAACCTTCAAATTGTCGCAAGTGAAGCAAGTGTCGTAAGTGCCATACATTGCCTTCCTTCATGTTAGCTCTGATTCCATGTTAAAATTCAATATGCTAAGATAGAAAATATCAGCATTACATTCCATTTCACAATAATAGCATATACAGGATCACTAAAAGAACAACAAGCACAGCATAAACACAAGAGACATAGATTTATCCTGGGAAACCCTCATGGGGTAGAAAACCCAGCAAGGCTTCCTCAATATAGATGACCAGAAAATACAAAGATGTAATACACAACCATGATCTCCTTCTCCTTCACAGCAGATCTCTCTCTCACTTATGCGCTAATCACAAGTGAGTGTAATGTGTGTTAAATGAGGAACACACCTCCTCTATTTATACACAACTCCGACTTGTCTTTTACACAAGCTAGGTCGGCCCCAACTTAACCACTTTACATAATGTGACAGGGCCGACCCCACTAGGGTGGTCTAATAACCCTTTAACCCACATAACACATATAGGGTCGACCCCCACTAGGGAAGTCTAATAACCCAAGTTACCACATTATCCACGGAGGAATAAAACATCTTCGGATATACAATAAGATCTTCACGGAGGAATGAAACATCTCTGAAATAATAAAGTAAAAATATAATATTCTTAGAAGTTACAATATTTCAATAGTTACATGGGTGATTTTTTAAGGGCATGGAATAGATAAGTCTTTAGGTGCACATGAGAATTCCATTGCTTATGTTAGTTGTTTTTCTTATGTGGTTGGGTGTGTGGGTTAGGTGTGTCTCTTACTATAGTTATATTCTCCTATATCCATGTCCATGTCCTATCATAATAAACCCATAACCAAATAAAAATGTTTGAATTCCTTACCCCTAAAAGATAACCATCATCATACTAATCCACTAAATTAATAACTAGTAACCCTCTAAACCACTAACCCTTAACCTCTAATCTTTACTCACCATAATGAATTAACACATTATTACGCCTAATGATTGTGAAACTTAAAAATTTATTACCCTAATCATATTATAATCCCTAACATACCCCTATCACAATAATGTATACCCTTTAAGAAACCCTAACATACCCCTAGCACAATAACGTATACCCTTTAAGAAACTAACTTGCACCATGTAACACATCAATTGCAAAAACCTCCTAACACACAAACATATACCAATAAAGCAATAAATTGTTCTACCTAACAAACTAATTAGTACTCCTTAATACGCTAAACTCCCTAACACACTGTTGCACATGTAACATGATATTATGAATCCTAACATGCTAAAAATGCATACCTCTTAATAGACTAAACCTTTGAGACACTAACCCATATACTCTTAATATACTTACTCAAATCCCTTAATGCAATTACCCATACCCACTAACACACATAAGCACTGAGCCATAACCCCTAACACATTATCCTTTCAAAACACACTAACACATACCCCCTAATGATCCAACTCAGACCCACCAACACTGACCTTGTAACACATTGACCATGTACCATTGTTCAAAAACCTATTAAACCTCGTACCACTATTAATAAATACTTGAATTCCTAACCCTTAAAACCTAATAATTATCCTCTTAATGCACTAAACCATTGATTAATAACCCTCTAAACCACTAACCCTTAAGCTCTATATCTCACTTACCATAATCAATTAACCATTATAACACCTAATATATTGTCAAACCTAAAAATTATTACTCTAATCATATTATGACTCCTAACATATCCCATAGAAGGAATCAAATATCCAACTCGGATTGATGACTCGAGATAAGATGGGGGCAGTCGTAGGAGAGGCCATGGTATTTTGTACATTTTTAGCTGCATATTCTGGGTAATCTACAGGCCTAGGATTCCATCACATTCTCATGTGACTTAGTACCAACCTAGCCTAAAACAAAAGTGGGAATTATTTACTTGCAGTTTGTTGTCCAGCATGACAGCTCTTTCTCCTCTATTTATGACACATCGTTTTTCCTCCGTGAATGCCAGCATGGGAGTTTGTTCAGACGCTATGGTGGTTGAGGGTCAGCCTTGTGAGAGTTCGTTGGTTTTTTCTCTGACTCAGCAAAACCCTGAGTTTTGGACAAACCCTAGCTCAATGGTGGTTTACTCTAGTCCAGCGGTGACTAAAGGAAATATGCTCCCGTTGAGTCCTAATGGCCCCCCTGTTGACCTTTGCATTGGGGAAGTCCCTTTGAACATTATCGGCTCGACATCCGTCAATACTGTGGGTTTCTCAGAGGGAAACCGGTTTCTCAACTCGCGGCATAGATTATTTGGTGATAAGGCATCAAAACGATGGAGGACCAAAGTGGAACATGTTAAGAAAATGAAGCCGCTGTGTGTATTAGGGAAAGACGTTACCTTTGATGTTGATGTATATGTAACTTCAGAATGTATTTCATCTATGTATTTCATATATATTTATTGTACCCTTATTAGAGATGTGTTATTCCTCTATAAGGAAGTGTCCTCATGTGGATTGACAAGTGTCGCAACTGTGTGTACTTGTCGATGGGTTATTAGACCACCATGTGGGGTCGGCCCTGAATTATATATATTATAATGTGGATGTACCTAGCTAGACAAGTCAGCCCCATAAGGTCACTGGGAAAATAGATTAGTATAAATAGAGATCAGGTGATCTCTATTTAGATCACTGGGAAAAGTAACTCACTGTCACTCAGAAAGTGGCGCACTAGTGAGGAGGAGGATCATCTGCTACTAGGAGACTATCTCAGTGTATTTTGGTTGTACTTTGGTTGAGCCATTGCTCTCTCTATCTCTGAGGAAGTTGTGGGGTTTTTCACCTTAGGGTTTTCCCCATAGAAACTCTGTGTCTCTTGTCTCACATGCTTTTGATTCTTGTGATGCTTGTCATGCTTATTGTGATTGTCATGCATTGATATACTGTATATGTTATTCTCTCAGCAAATATCCTAGAGTATTGTGAATTAATGCTCAAAATTTTACATGGTATCAGAGCTAACTTGAGAAGAAGACATTTTGCAGTGACGAAAACTTGAGTTTCTTGTTTATTGGGTTTCTCTCCACAGATTTTGGAAAAACAGTATAGTAGATTGACTCTACTCATCAAGGCACATCTATTTGTCCAATTAGAATTCAATTCCGAGCATTTTTAGATTTGGCCCTAAAAATTAGGGTTTCCACAAAAATAGGAATTTTTGGAATCTGAAGACACAGCTGGAAGCTCCTTGCAAAAATCGAAGTTTAGAGCTTTGGATCGAGATTTTTGGCTGGGTAGATCTTCAGGAAACTCAAACCCTAATTCAGGGCTCTCCCTAGTGAACCTGGGAGGACAAAAAGTCAAATCTGAAGGGTAAAACTTTGCTGATCTCAAATTCTGAATGCACCAGGCTGATCAGCTCATCAAAGCGCATCTTTCTATCCTTTCAAAAATTTGAAATTCACATTTTGAATTTTTAGGGTTTTTTCGACAAACCCTAATCCGGGACCAGATCTAGTTTTCAGCATTTCAAGTGGTAAGACCTAAATCTTTTCTATTTCCATTTGAAGTACTCTTTAAAGATGTCTCTCCACACCAAGCTTGAGGATAAGCTTGAAGGGGCTGATAACTTCCGATCCTGGAAGTATAGGATTGGGTTAATCCTGGAAGAGAATGAGTTGGACTCATATATAAAAGAAGACATCCCTATCCCAGAGGATGAAGAGGCCAAGGTATTGCATAAGAAGAACTTGGTCAAGGCAAAGAGAATCATTGCTGATTCTATCAAAGACCATCTCATACTCCATGTGTCTTCTCTTAAGACACCCAAGGAGATGTTTAACTCTTTGACCAAGCTATTTGAAGGGAAGAACATAAATCGGAAGATGACCCTGCGGAACCAATTGAAAGGAGTAAAGTTTCAGAATGGAGAAACCATTAAATCTTATTTTCAAGGGTCTCCCAGATCAAGGAACAACTAGAAGCAGTGGATGAAATGGTGGAGAATGGTGAAGTGGTGATGACCACTCTAAATGGCCTACCCAGGTCATGGGATTCCTTCATTCAAGGAATTTGTGTAAGGAAGAAGCTGATCTCCTTCAACAGATTGCGGGAAGAATGCTCTCAAGAAGAAGCTAGGCTTGTGGCCCGAGAAGAAAAGATGGGAAATGAAGATCAAGCTCTCACGGCACATGCCAGGAAAGGCAAGACCAAGAAGGAATCATCTCATAACAGAAGATTCTCACACCACCATTATCATAAAGATAAGAAAGATCTCAGATGCTTCAATTGCAATGAGAAGGGACACTTTGATTCAGATTGTCCCAAGAAGAAGAAAGACAACAACAACAACTTCAATAAGAAGAAGAAGAATAACAAAAGAAGATATCATGCTCATGCTGCCAAAGATGATGAACCCCTAAAGAAGAAGGCTAGGGCAGAAAGTAATAGTGATGATGACTCATCAAGTGAAGAAGAGTATGTTCTAATCTCTGCTCTCACAGGTACCATATCCCATGGTTTTAATGATTGGTTGATTGATAGTGGAGCTTCCAAACACATGACTGGGTTTAAGGAATCTTTTGTGAATCTATCTGAACATGAATCACCCCATAAGGTGAAACTTAGGGATGATTATCAATACCCAATCAAAGGAAGTGGTCAAGCCTCCTACAACCTAGATTCTGGAAAATCTTTGAAGATGAAAGAAGTCCTTTATGTACCTGGGCTCAAGAATAACTTACTCTTCATCTCTGCATTGGATGCAAAAGGTATGAGGGTTGCATTTGTGGATGGCCAAGTCCTAATGTGGCCAAAGGGAAAGACCATATATGATGCAGTAGTGATTGGAGAGCAAGAGGGAGGTTTGTATAAATTGAAGGGACAACCTAAACATGCCACGGTGCATGAATCCATGGAGCCAAGTGAACTTTGGCATAGAAGACTTGCTCATATGCACTATAGAGCACTTCCAATTGCAAGAAAGGTTGTAGAGGGTCTTCCTGAAATCAAGACCAAACATGAAGGTGTTTGCAAAGGAAGTGCAAAAGGTAAGAACATTAAGAAGGCTTTCCCAAGCAGTGAAAGCAAGGCAAAAGACATCCTGGAAATCATCCACTCAGATGTATGTGGTCCTATGTCATCCAGTTCTCTGAGTGGGTATGTTTACTATGTCTCATTTATTGATGACTTCTCCAGGAAGACTTGGGTATACTTCTTGAAGAACAAAGATGAGGTGTTTGATAAATTCAAGGAATTCAAAACATTGATGGAGATTCAAACTGACAGGAAGATCAAAACATTCAGATCCGACAATGGTGGAGAATTCACCTCAGGTGACTTCAAGAAGCTTTGTAGTGATTCAGGGATTAAGAGGGAGTTGACTACTCCTTATAATCCTCAACAGAATGGAGTTACAGAAAGGAAGAACAGAGCTATTATGGAAGCAGCAAGGGCAATGCTGCATGACCAGGATCTACCTATGCATCTATGGGCAGAAGCAGCTAGAACAGCTGTATATGTGCAGAACAGGACACCCCACAAGATATTGGACAACAAGACACCAGAAGAGGTCTTTTATGGTAAGAAACCTGAAGTCAGTCATCTCAGAATATTTGGTTGTCCAGTATACACTCATGTTCCAAAGGAAAAGAGGACTAAACTAGATCCTTCAGGAAAGAAGGGTATCTTTGTGGGTTACAGTGAAAGCTCGAAGGCTTACAGAATATACTTTCCAGGGTTCAAGAAGATTGATGTCAGCAGGGATGTAACATTTGATGAAAACTCAGCATTCATCAAATCAAGAAAGGCACCTATCGAGGTTTATGAAGAACCTAAGGAAACTAGATTTCAAGACACTACCATGACTGAAGCAATTCCAAAAGTTGTTCGTGAGTTTGAAGATCCACAAGAACCTGTAGATCCACTACGTGAGGATAACTCTCACAAAAGGAAACCCGCATGGGATAGAGAGCTCATTCAAGATGCAGAAAGATTTGGCATTCCAGAAGAAGAACACAGAGCAAAGAAGAGAACCAAATCACATACCAGCTATGTTGCTTTACTCTGTGACATTATGAACAAAGAGCCTTCCAATTATGAAGAAGCAGCGGAAAAGAAAGAATGGAAGGATGCCATGGTTGAGGAATACCAATCAATAATGAAGAATGATGTTTGGGATGTTGTCCCAAGACCTAAAGAGAAGTCTGTTGTGACTTCTAAATGGATATTCAAAATCAAGCATGCTGCAGATGGCAGTGAAGAGAAATACAAGGCAAGATTCATAGCTCGTGGCTTCTCTCAAAAAGAGGGAATAGATTATGAAGAAACTTTTGCACCTGTAGCCAGGTATACTTCCATCAGAACAGTACTTGCCCTGGATGTAGCGATGAAATGGAAAATACACCAGATGGATGTCAAGACTGCTTTCTTGAATGGTGTAGTTGAAGAGGAAGTATATGTAGAGCAGCCACTCGGTTTTGAAATACATGACAGGGAGTCGTATGTATGCAGATTGAAGAAAGCCTTGTATGGCTTGAAACAAGCTCCCAGAACTTGGTATGGTAGGATGGACAGCTTCCTATCTAGTTTGGGCTTTACCAAGAGTAAAGTGGATTCCAACCTTTACTACAAGGTTGAGGAAGGGATTCCTGTGATTCTACGCCTGTATGTGGATGACTTATTTGTAACAAGAGATGGCAGACTGATTGCAGATACTAAGAGGAAGCTTGATGCTGAATTTGATATGAAAGATTTGGGAATGATGCACTATTTCCTAGGTATGGAGGTGTGGCAGAGTGCAGGTGGGATCTTCCTTGGTCAAGGGAAGTACACAGTAGATATCCTGAAGAGATTTGGGATGATGGATTGCAAGGCCATGGCCACACCTATGGCATCGAATCTGAAGCTTCTATGTGATGCTTCATCTGAGCCGGTTGATGTCTCTATGTATCGTCAGATGATTGGGTCCTTGATGTACCTGACAAACACGAGACCAGACATTTGCTTTGCTGTGAACACATTGAGTCAGTTCCTGATAGATCCGAGGAGTGTTCATCTGGTTGCTGTAAAGCATGTTCTGAGGTACCTGAAGGGTGCAGTGGATTATGGGCTCAAGTATGAAGCGAATCAAAAGTTTAACCTGTTGATTCAGATTGGGCTGGCAGTGCTGCAGATAGGAAGAGCACATCTGGATGTTGCTTCAGTATGGGATCAGGTGTGATCTTTTGGTTTAGTAGGAAGCAGTCCTGCGTAGCACTGAGTACAGCTGAGGCAGAATATGTTGCAGCCTGTTCAGCTAGTTGTGAGGCAATATGGCTACGGAAGCTACCATCTGAGTTATTTGATCTCCCGTTGGATGCTACTGGTATCTTTTGTGATAACCAAAGTTGTGTGAAGCTGTCCGAGATCCCAGTGTTTCATGACAGGTCAAAACACATAGAGATCAAATATCACTATATCAGGGATATGGTGCAGAGAGGAGATGTGAAGCTCCTGTATGTTGCGACGGACGAGCAGATTGCAGATGTGCTGACGAAGCCACTATCCAGGGTGAAGTTTGTGTACTTCAGGGAGAGGCTTGGTGTTCTTCATATTGATGACACTTCGAGGAAGAAGTGATGGACACGTTTGCTGAAGCCATTCCAAGCATGTTGGAAGGAGGATCCTTCACATGGCTGTGGATGTAAGTGCTGGATGATGAGCATCAGGATGATGTTTTGGTTTATGCTTGGATATGATCAGTTGGATCATTTTTTATATATATATGTACGCATCATGTTGGATGCTGGATATGATCAGTTGGATCATTTTTGTATATGTATGTATGCATCATGTAGGATGATGGATATGATCAGTTGGATCATTTTTATGTATGTATGTATGCATCATGTTGGATGTTGGATATGATCAGTTAGATCATGTGTATGTATTTTGTATAAGCATCATGTTGGATGCTTGGACCATGTATCTGTATATGTATCAGGTGGATACATTGTATGATCAGGTGGATCATGTATGGTGATATGTATCATGTATTTATATTTGTATCAAGTGGATACATTGTATGATCAGGTGGATCATGTATGATGATATGTATCAGGTAGATACTTGGTATGCATCAGGTAGATGCATTATATGATCAAGATGATCGTGGATGACGAGCTTCAGGATGTTGCTCCAACTGACATGCAGCAGGATGTTGCAGTGATGATGATCAGGATGATCATGTGTACATCAGGATGATGTATGGTGAGTATCAGGTTGATACTCTATGGCCGTGGATTAGGTTGTGCAGATGAGCATATAATTTGGCCCTGGGAGATTTGCAGATAGTCTTTCGAGGTTTTGCCTATGGCATGTAATTCGTTCCCTGGGATATCTAGCAAATGCTCTTTCGAGGTTTTGCTCTGGAAGGACATAGAATTTGGCCCTGGGAGATCTGCAGATAGTCTTTCGAGGTTTTTCCTATGGCATGTAATTCGTGCCCTAGGATATCTGGCAGATGCTCTTTCGAGGTTTTGTCCTATGGCATATAATATTTCCCTGGGAGATTCGATAGGTTGGGCTGTGTGCCCGTAATAAGTCCTAGGATGCTCTTGTGAGATTTTGCCATGACCACATATAATCTGTCCCTGGGAGATCCTATAGGTAGAGCTGCGTGCTTGTAACAGCCTGGGATGCTCTTGCGAGGTTTTGTGGTGACCACATATAATCTATCCCTGGGAGATCCTATAGGTAGAGTTACATGCTTGTAACAGCCTGGGATGCTCTTGCGAGGTTTTGTGGTGAGGTCACATATAATATGGCCCTGGGAGATCCTATAGGTAGAGCCGTGTGCTCGTAACAGCCTAGGATGCTCTTTCGAGGTTTTGTGACGCACGTAATAAGTCTTGAGGATTCCACAATATGGCCAGTGATGACGAAGACCTGCAGGTAGTGGGCCTACATCCAGTATGAAAAAGGACTGGCTTTGTGGAACTTCCTATGATGAGTAGAGTCAGAGATTGGTTGAGATAGCAGCAGCAGTGACGATGACGATGACGATGCATTGATGATGATGATCCCGAGAAGAAGACTTGTCTAGCAAATCTGTGTCAAGAAATACCTTCCTAGTTAAGAGGGAGTGTTGATGTAAATGTAACTTCGGAATGTATTTCATCTATGTATTTCATATATATTTATTGTACCCTTATTAGAGATGTGTTATTCCTCTATAAGGAAGTGTCATCATGTGGATTGACAAGTGTTGCAAGTGTTTGTACTTGCTGATGGGTTATTAGACCACCATGTGGGGTCGGCCCTGAATTATATATATTATAATGTGGATGTACCTAGCTAGACAAGTCGGCCCCATAAGGTCACTGGGCAAACAGATTAGTATAAATAGAGATCAGGTGATCTCTATTTAGATCACTCGGAAAAGTAACTCACTCTCACTCAGAAAGTGTCGCACTAGTGAGGAGGAGGATCATCTGCTACTAGGAGACTATCTCAGTGTATTTTGATTGTACTTTGGTTGAGCCATTGCTCTCTCTATCTCTGAGGAAGTTATGGGGTTTTTCACCTTAGGGTTTTCCCCACGGAAACTCTGTGTCTCTTGTCTCTCATGCTTTTGATTCTTGTGATGCTTGTCATGCTTATTGTGATTGTCATGCATTGATATACTGTATATGTTATTCTCTCAGCAAAGATCCTAGAGTATTGTGAATTAATGCTCAAAATTTAACATTTGAAATGGTACAATCTCTCTCCACCCGGGCTTGGTTTGAAAGTAAGAATATGGAGGAGCTGCCAAAGACGATGTAGAGGTGGGTTATTGGGGTCCTAGGTGTATGGGTCTAGATTCTTTGCTAAATGGCTTCTCTAGTGACCACATATCATAGTGTGCACTCAGAAATGGAGGCATAGTTTTGGCATGATGATGTATTGTGTATAGAGGCCTTAGAGCCCTATTTTTTGTATATGAATTTGAAGCTAGATGGATTCTCATTTTTGTATTTTGAACTTGATGGACATCTTATATTATTAATGAAAAATATTGGTTTATTTTTCTATATACAAATTTTTCCTCTCTTGTGTACTTATATGCTTGATTATTGATGTGTCAAATAATGATCTAACACATATTGGCTCATGCATTAGATATTAAATCAAATCTCTTTGGAACATGTATGTATGAAATAAATTCAAAGTGTATTTCAAGAAGTCACACCTGTAGGAATCTTCGTAAAAGACTAGGGTCATGAACACGACACAAGCGATTAAGGTATGGCATTGTTAATTGGGAGTCCAAGTGGACTACTAAACTCTCTATTCCATGTGACATGGAATCCAACAAGATTCTTATAACTACACTATATTTAGCAATCATTGTTGGTTGTTTATCCAAGGCAAAATCCCCCTGAACTTATGAGTTGATCTATAGGAAAATAAATCACCCAAGCCGTGGACACAAGGTTCTGAGTGTGGCAGGTAGCACCATCTACATAAGCGACAAATATAGGTGCTGCTGACGTCATCTTCCAATCAAGCACAAATCGCGATGAATGGTGGTTGAAAGAAAAAATAATAGTACAAGAAAATCCATCTAACTACTTTAATACAAAAATTTCAAGACATTTCCTCCTAGGAATAATAGTTATTCAAGTAGAGCCGATTTCTAGGCCCAATCAACACATTTCCCTTGAAATATTCTAACTCGTAGGATCCTTTATTCAAAACTTGTCTCACAATATAAGGACTGAGCCACATTGAGTTGAATTTCCCTGACCCTAGTTCATCATAATCCTAGTCGTAAACAAGTACCATGTCTCCTTCAGAGAAGACACAGGGATGGACCGACTTATCATACTGATCCTTGACACACTTTTGATGTGTCTAATTTACAGTAGCGGCATCCCTTCTATGTTTTTCTAATTACTTTAGGTAAACTAAGTGTTCTTCTAATTGGCTAGTGTTAGGTAGGAGCTCAATGGCTAGTTTTAACAAAGGAATTTCACACTCAACTGGTAACACAACTTTAACTCCATGAATGAGATGGAATGTGATGAACCCTGTTGTTACAGCGTATTTTTCCACCTTGTGAGCATCAGCACTTATTGGCCTTCAATATTTATTTTAGTGACTCAGATCCATTATTTTTCCTCCAGGAACCCATTGTTCCCTATTTTTGTTCTTGTACGCTAGTTGTTCCACTATATCCAGCGTATACGCAGGTTGCACCAATGTAACCAGCGTACATCGAGTTAAATGGTAAAAACCATAGAAAATTACTTTTTACTCCAAAAAGCGGTCTTAGGGTGACCTTTGGCCCTCCATGTACCCCAGAAACGACTCGATTCAACTTTTCAACTACCTTTGGAAGGCTATATATTGAGCTCTTATGGTGAATGGAAGCAGGAGAAAGAGATGGCATCATAACTCTATTGGATTTTTGCCATGACTTGAGTCTACATCCATTGATCCTTGTTGTTGTGAACTTCTTATGTTCACCTACCAAACTCCTCTCATAGTTTGAGTTTGCCATTGCATGGGTGATTGAAGTGGTGGAGGCACAAGTGGAGAGACCTAGTTCTTGGTTCAGATTGGTTGCCGACAAGAGGTTGTATCATGTACTTCTAGTTATTATTAATGGAAATACTCATTTTCTAGTCCAATGGATCTTCTAAATGTTGTTTAAATTACATTCGGTTACATTTGCTTCTTATATCATGGATCATGTTATTGATTATGCTAATGTATTGCATACATTATATGCACTTGCTTGTATATGTTGTTTAGACTAATCTGTAGGGTCAAGTGTAGAGATTGAAAGCTCAACGGGGATCTACTTCGAACATCCGGTTGAAGGTTGGTCTTATTCTCCATATCTTAGCATTTTCATTTATATAGCATTGCATTGGGAATTGAGTTTATTTCTGGTAGTCATCTGTCTGTTGTGGTCTGCCCCAAGCCATAGTAAGTTTTTCTCCGTAATAGAAATGGCGACTCCTTTGGGGATGAACCTCCATTTTGGGGATTTTTAGGAATTTTTCCTTATTTTGAGTTGTTGTTTGTCGAGCTTCTGTGTCATTGACTGGCCGTTGGGATTTGCAGTAGAAAACTTGATTTTTTTGGGTTGTTGGACTCTTTTTTGGATCATTTCCTTTTCCCTATACGCGGGTCAGCCTAGCTATGCCCACATCTACCCGTTATTGTCAGTACTATAGCCAGCGTACATATGCTATTGTTCCTTGAACAGTCACGTACAACTCTAGGATTGTCTTGTTTATCACCTTGGATTGTTGCTGGGTTGGTTCTGAGTATTCTTGAGTCTTAGTAGACCTGTTTCCTGACTGTTCGATGCTCTGTTATTGACCAGAAACTCCTCTTTCTTTAGTTTTTGAGCTTTTGGTTTTCCACCATTTTTCATTTTTATAGCTCATTAGCTTGGCTGAGTCTTACTGTTTGGATTTTGTTGGGTTATCTACTTGATATGCTTTGCATTTTTTTACTGAATAGTTAGATTTTGCTTGCATTTTTTCATTTCATTATATTGAAAAAATACAAAAACATTGTTTTCCATTTTCCTTTCATTTATAAGAGAAAATACGAAAAATTTGCTTTATGTTCCTGAATTTTGCATCAGAGTGCTTGTGTTTTCATCTAGGACTTGATTGTGCATTGAAATTATAAAGAGATTGCATATTTATTTTTAAAAAGAACCGTTGGATTGATTATCATATTAGTGGCATGCTTTTTATTGAATAGATGAGTCTAGTGCTTTTCGGTTGTGCATACCATTGAGTCTTTTACGTCATCAGTTTCACGACCATATCCTTTGAGTAATTACAACCATTAAAATTAACGCTTAATCTTAAAATTGATTAGAAACGATTTTCTCTTTGATAGGGTGCACCAATTAGCATAGGTTTAGGTTCTTGGAATATATCATTGTGAGTTAATAATCCAAGACTATTGAACCAACATTATGTGTCTTACTAGAGAGTGGTGAAACCCATGGTATACATCAGTGTTCGCAGGAAGCTCTACTCAAACCAGAGTTAAGCACGAGGTCATGGGAGGTTGGTTACGGAGATAGCCCTCCAATACTAGCTGAACGTGGGAGATACTTCCAGGATTTGTTTGTGTATGGGGGCTCTTGGTGGATTTGACCCTCTTGAGTTTCGGGCTTAGTTACCCTTCCCATACGATGGATCCCACCTGCGACTATCCTCCTGAGCATTTGTTATACGTGGTGACCTTAGTTGCTTTACCTAGGTATCACATAGGGCATTCGTTGCGGTTATTCTGCGATTGTCCTGAGTCAGATAGGGGTTGGACAACATAGTTTTTGTTGTATAGGGATTTGACCCTATGCACGCAGTGAAGTCTGGGAGCCCTTATAACTGATTTTGTTACCTCCGGTTACAGTTTGGGAGTCTCAAGCCTCTCCTAGGAGAGACATACAAGGTGTAGTGTCGGGAGGTCCCTTGAGCCAGTCCTGTTTATGTGCATTTAGCTGTAGTTTCTTTAGGTGTGTGCTCTTTGATCGTTAGTTGGTCGTTATGAGGCATTTGGATTTATTGACTTTTTGAAGTTATCATGGAGCGAGATCCACATCTCCGTCGGTCTCGTCATTTGGATGGTATACCATTCGACGAGGTAACATGTCCTTTTTACAAGAGACGTCGGAGGATCCCATCTGATCCTTTTGATACGTTTCACGAGCTTCAAGAAGCTCACATTATGACTTCTGCATCTAGCGCTGCGGGAATTCCCGTGACTCCATCGGGTGATGTCGATGGACACACCGCTCCTTCCACTCCTAGGGATGGTTGGTCTGGTTCACCTCCACACGCTAGTACTATTTTGTTTGGGACGAACCCACCCTCGAAGTCAAACCCATTTTCTGGTACACACACACATGGTTTTCAATATGGGATGCCAAATCTTAATAATACAACAAATCCTTCGACCACGACTCCTTTCTCATTTGGTATGCCTAGTCTTAATACGAATGCTACATCCACTTCGTCTGGTAGTCAAGCTAACTCTAGCCTTGGTGCTGGGGGCACTGCTCCCTCTGGAGGCGGTGCACCCTCTTTTTCTCCATTTCAATTTGGGTCTAGTCATATTCCTTCATATAATCCACATGTTGGAGGAGGACCACCCCCCAGGATTACCCCTAATTTCGGTGGGAACACTTCTCATAATACAACTCACATTCCACAATTTACCCAACATGCTTCTACGCATATACCCATGACTACGACCACGTTTTCTAACCCGCATGTCCCTCCTAATATGGGAGGTGGGAACATACCCTTTACTTATGGTCGTCACTCGACTGCTCCTGCTACGACTAGCACTTATATGCCCCATAGTTATGGTGGTAACCCTCATTACAACACAGCTGGGTCTGGCCCTTATTACAACCCTCCTCACCATGGTGCTTACAACACAAATATACCTTCATACCCTTACACGGGTCAGGTTGGGGGCGATTATCATTACTATGGTCATGGTCATGGTTTATATCATCCTTCAGGTCCACAAATTCAACCTCTTTTGGGAGCTTGTAATCAAGCTTCACAGCCACAGCTCCTGTTTCTTGCTCGTTTGAATCTACCAGATCTTTCGAATCTCATGAATGATCCAATGTGTCACGATCCTACTTGGCCTCCAGTCCCTACCAAGCTCCCTTCTGACATTCCAAAGTTTGAGGGGAAGAATGGTGAGTATCCGGGTGATCATGTTACTAATTTTCACTTATGTTGCTCCTTGAATTCGTTAAATCACGATCCTATTCGTTTGAGACTATTTCAACGCACCCTCACGGGGGAAACCGCTAAATGGTACGTCGAGTTTCCTAGGGACACTTACAGGGGTTTTAATGAGATAGCCTTGGTTTTCATAGATCATTTTCAGTTGACGGTTCGCTACAATACTGGCACCGAACTTTTATCTACCTTCCGCCAAGACAAGGCCACACACATTGTTATACCTCTATATTCCACAGTGTCGCATCTCCACCACAAACAGAGTTGACAACACTTTCCCTACTTTTTGAATCACCCAGAAGATGAGTAATCCTTGAAGGTAAATCCACCCTGTCAAGAATTAACCTAGCTGAGGCCTTATTTACCCACACTGCCGCGCCTTGCTCAGTTACAGGTGTGCGGTAGTCCAAACTACCGCACTATGCTTTGTCCCCAGAACGCGGTACTACCGCGTTATGCTCAGACTGCAGGGCACGGTACTCTTTTATTAGCCTTTTTTCCATGGCTTGTGGTATTTTGGATTTTCGAAGATAATGGAAGATTGGGGTCCCTGATTCGATCTCAACTCATTCTCCGTGATTAGAAACCCTGATCCACTTATCTCTCCCTAGATCCACCCATCTCTCTTGTTGGTTAACCCTACCATACACTATAAAAGAGAGACATTCCATGGGGAAAGGGGAGGACTCTTGGAGTATCAAACTTATGATCTTGCAGCATTGTGGAGATAGCTAGAGGAGAAGGCACTTGGAGCTGAAGGATTGGCTTGGACATCAAGCAACCTATGTAAGCATTCTTCAAGTTGATAATAAGATAACTTGTCTTGTCTTTCCCATTTCATGTGTATAGCATAAGTTCTTAGCATGAAATGTATCTAATCTAGATTTGAACCTAACATTTACTTCAAGGTATTTGGAAGTTTGTATGTTTGTTCTTTGGACTGATCTTAACAGGTTCTACATTGGAGCTTTGGATCAAGAGCTAGAAGCGGGACAAACATCGATTTGAAAGGTGTGTCTCATCTCTCATTATTTCTGAATACATTCAATCTTGCTATAAAAGTTAGTTCAGGAATTTCAAGGTAGCATTTGTTGTGTTTTGTTCTTAGCTTAGAGTTAGTGAAAGTCTACTTTAAGTTAAGGGAATTTTGAATTATCCGTAGGGAAAAATTCCACCATACAAGAATGGTGACTCCGCTGGGTTTGATTTATGTTTGATTGATTCAATTCACTGTCATCCATCTGTTGATTGTGATTTATTTTATTGCACTTCAAACCAGTTTGAATCTTGGTCTTTTTTTACCTTTATTCACCCCTCCTCGCTGTATTTTTTCTCCCTGTCTGATCACCGAGTCCCCTGGGTTAGCAACAACCCTGAAAACTTGATTTTCTTTTCTCAAGTTGCATTTTTTTCTTACCTTGCCACAGTACCGTGCCCTCTGAACTGCTTACAGCGCGGTAGTACCGCGTTCTCTGCCTTAGTACCAGAGCGGTACTGTCACAGTGCCGCGCTCCAGTCAGACCCTGACACGCGGTAGTGTCTGCAAGTTTTTAAATTTTTTATCTTTGCTTGGTTTCCTGAGTCTCTCTCTGCCTTAGGTAGTACTTACTGTTTCCTGTTAGCACCCTGGTCATTTTACAGTCTGTGTGGTTTGATTATTTCCTTGTTGTGAGCTTGATTTGTTTGAATTAGTGGCATTTTTTACACATTGGGTCATTTTTCCAATCTGATTGCATTAGCTTGATTTTTTCACCACAATCAACTCAACACCACTGTTCTCTGTTACTAAACCCTGTAGCTTTTACAGTCACATTATTTCCATAATTTTCAGTAATTAAAAAATTATCATTTGAGAGCAATTCTGTTGTTTAAATTGGAAAAGTCTAGTAGCATTATTTTTGCATTAGGAAATGAACCATTGATTTTGCCACGCAAATTCTCATATCTGAAGCATTATAGATTGTAGGATCAGTGCATTGAAAAAAGTGTTCATTTCAGTTTGGCTTTGTTTACAAAAAGAAAAGAGAAAAATTTTACTTTGATTTTTGATTGCTTGTGAAGAATTTCATGCAAGTTTGATCGAAGAACTCTCTCCCTTCCTTAGCTAGATTTCATCGAAGACAAAGGCTCATTTTTTGATTCATTCTCATTTGCATGGTTTGAGTCGTCATAACACCATCAAGTTTCATGTCCACTACCTGATTGAGTAAGACAGCCACTAAAATTAATCTCCCTAATTAAACCAACTTTAACCTCACTTGAGGAAATCAAAAGAATTTGGTAGTTAGGTAGGACACCGAGGATAGGCATCAAAATAATTCCCCCTTGCCATTTTCATCTGAGACATAGTCGTTGTCTTTAGGGAACTAAAATCCTCTAGTATTTATTGACACGGTCACAACCAGTTTGTGGAGGTGCCTCCTGACTGTTTCCAACTTTCAGGGGTTAAACGGCCGCGAGATTGAGAACCGGACGGACTCTGTGGAATACCACACTCCACTTAGCCCTAAGGCAACATCGATCGTTGTCTTCTTCGGAAGGCTGAAGTGCCCAAAACCTTTTTCGACATGTCATGAACGAGGTAGCTTAGTATCTATTCTACTAGGGCTCTTTTACCCAGGATCCCTTTCGGTAGAGGGATATCCTTCTTATATCGGTCTCTCATGTTGTATTGTTCGACTTGGATTTCATCACCTTGCTAAGGATACAGCCTGTTGAGGTCTCCAGCTCTTAGTTAGGAGTTTGCTTGTTATCTCATCTTTGTAGAGGGTCATTTTTCTTTATAGGGACTGCTTGTTGGCATTCTGGCCATTTTTGTTGATGAGCTCGCTTATTGAGATAGCGGTCTTAGTATAGATTTTAGAGCTTGCTTTTTTGTCCTGCGAGCCTTGCTTTTTCTAGCTCCTCTTCTGCACACTCGGCTGCATTAGATTTTTTGAGTTCTTTGTTTACGACACTGCCCCCAATTTTCATTTTCCTGTCATCATGTCAGAACAACCACGAAGATCACGAAGAATACAGGGCCAAAGCCCTCCACCACCACCACCGCCACGGACTTCTGGTCCGACTGCATCACGCATTCCCGCTCCTCCTGGCCGCGATGCTGATCGAGGCAACATCCCACCGCCGATACGTACAACATCTTCAGTTCCGCCTGTAACTGCCACTCACGGCACAGTCTCAGAATCTATTGCAGCTTCTGCAACCACCAGCACATCTGAGACTTCCACTGTCACTTCACCCACTGTCATTCCAGATTTATCTGTCACAGTGGACACAGTTACCGCAGCTGAACCTAGTACAACCCAAAGTACTAGACCAGAGGTCATCCTTCTACCTGATGTCAGCACTTCCTGTCCATCAAATACTTTTCACAATGATACAGACGGATCTGTCGGCACCACAGAAGGGTCCGACCAGGATATATCTGGCTTGATTTCAGTCCCAGGCGGGTACGTTGAAGTTGTTGAAGATACTCGACTTCCTGACACACCTTTTGAACCTGATTATGGCTTCATAACATCCCAGGCGGAACTTTCGCCTGTTATTACTACGTCACCCAGTGTTCATCCTCAGGAAACAAGTTCTTCTAGCAACGTACCTCGTACTATAGATCTACCCAACCTCCCTCCGGGACATGAAATCATGGCTTCCATCCAGTCTAGTATGGTTAGTCTAGCGAACTCCTCGTTAGCATCGGCACGGTTTAGACGCAGCACAGAGCAAATGCTCTCAACAGCGTCTAGATATCCCCCTGTTACTCGTCCTTCTGACTATAGGGATCCCAACATCCCGTCTAGCACAGAGTTTCGTCACTCCTTTGCTGACGGCTCAGGACCTTCGGACTTCACTATACCTAGGTTCCTGCCGGATCCCCAAAACCCTTTTCAGGATATGAACTCGGGCCCAGTTCTCGATGGTCCTCCTATCATTGAACACGCTATGGACGACGCCAATACCCCTGGGTTAAACTCCCCACATTTGCTGCCATCACCTATTTTTGGCGCACATTCTATGAGAGATAACCCAGTTTTTTCCCCGTCCTCGCCTGTAAGATATGGAAGACCCCCTCCGCAAATTGGTACTTTTGGCGTCGTTGGCCAATCCACGCTATCATATTTGACCAGCGGCGGAAGAACACCTAGTCATACTGTTGGATCTTCCGGTTGGACCGGAGGATCACCTTCAGCCACCATTTACACTATTTCAGGCGGTGGACAACCGACTGCAGTGGTCCCTAACGCCAACATGCAAACCCCCCCTGGTGGGCCATCAACCCAACCAGCTGGGGTACAACCTTTTGTTGGGAACCCCATTGTTAGTCAGCAACCTCCTCCTATAGGGTCATCAACCCAACTAGTTGGAGGACAACCTTTTGTTGGGAACCCCGTTCCTAGTCAACAGCCTCCTCCTATAGGGCCATCCAACCTATCTGCTGGCAGAATACCCATTGGTTCCATCCAACAACTTTCCCAACCAGCAGCATCTGCTCAGTATGGTATGTACCACACACCTGGCAGCGGGCAACCTTATTTCGGTGTTCCAACCGGGCCCCACTCTCAACCTCCCCCATCAGGTATGCTTCCTTCTTAGGACCCTCAAATCCCACAGAGTGGGGGGTACTCACTTTTTGGAAACTGGAACCAAGCTGGGGGGCAATCTCAGATTCCCCCCAACTTGAATTCTGGTTTCCCTTACCCTTCAGTTGCTACAACTCCATGGAACCCATCACTTCAATTCCCACTCGCTCCTCAAGCAGGAACGAGCCTTCCATGGACACAACAGTCGCAGCCACCCCCCCACCCTGCTATGGGAAACATTCCACTCACTCAATACGGTGGTAACACCCTTGGAACACAACAGTTCCAAGGAACTTATTCCCAACAAGGAGCAACAACCATTCCTAGGTATCCGCAACCCCAGGGTACCATACCCACTCAGCAGAACACCTACCAACCGGTTGCCTACAATCAACAGGTTAACCAGATGGCTTCTTACCCACAGAATTTCTAGCAGTATCCCTCGGGAAACACATATGGGTATAACACGCAGCAGTATGCTATGCAAGGCCCTCCAGGTTTCTCTGCACCTCATGGTTATTACTCATACCCGCAGACTAACCGTCAACTTCCCTTTTTGGCCACACTTGATTTACCTGATTTGTCGAGGCTGATTAACGATCCTATATGGCATGAACCTCACTGGCCACCTATCCCAGCCAAACTACCATCGGACATCCCTAAGTTCGATGCTAAGCCCGGGGAAGACCCCAAGAACCACGTGATGACCTTCCATCTTTGGTGTTCATCCAACTCCTTGATGGATGATTCCATCCGACTTCGGCTCTTCCAACGCACACTTACCGGCACGGCAGCAAAATGGTATATCGAGCTGCCACAACACTCTTTTCGTGATTTCAACACTTTGGCTATGCAGTTTCTGACTCATTTCCAGCTCCCCATCCGGTATGAGATTGGAACAGAACTGTTAACATCACTGCGTCAAACCACTTCTACACATATTTCGGATCACATCCATGAGTGGCGAAGATGCCGTAGGCTAATAAAGGCACCCATTCCCGATCAACTACTCCCTGATTGGTTTACAAAATCCTTTTTGCCTCCCATAGCTAGAGATATCGCTATGCGCGGGCCGGTTACAGAAGAACAAGCCATCTCGGCAGCCCAGTACATGGATTTGGTCTACACTCAATCTGGTACTTTACATGAACTTCTTCCACATGCCTCCCGCGTTAACACTGATCCAACCAAGACTACCACTGAACCTCCCATTGATGGTATTGTCGGTTCAGTCAAGGCCCAGCCTATTACCAACTCGACGGGACAACAAGCTTCTGCTTCACCCGCTCTACCCCGGGCTGCTTCAAAAAAAACTACTTCTCTTGCCCTTTCCTCCGAAGTGAACGCAGTTCAATCTACGTCACAACCATCCAGGGGAAAGAAGAAAAACAATCGTGGTAAAAACAAAAAGAACCAGCAGGAGAACCCCAAGCTGCAACCCACCCAAAATGACCAGAAACCACGTCGAAAGGCCAAGTTTCCCTGCCTGATTTGCCAAGATGATCATTACACGCGTGACTGTCCCTACAAGGACGAGGTCAACAAGTTCCTTAAAGGATCCGCTCGCCCGGCAGTGTTAATTGATCCTTTCCCCCAACAACAACAGCAAATGGTTGCCCAAGAAACCCCACAAGGGGGCAACCCGACCAATCCCACCCGCGGAGAGACGTCCACAAACCGCGAGATCCTAATGACGAGTAATGAAGAAGTCCATATCACCACTCGTTCAAAGATGTACGACAACCCTCCAAGTTCAAACAAACAACCCGAGATAGCCAAAGGCAAATCTCCTGTTGAAGATCCGATTCCGATTCCCCCCCCTACCGGTCATCTCCATATCGAGAGACCGCTCACGGACACAGTGCTTCACCCACCCAAGGGCACCATTCGAAAGGCGACATTTAATCCGAATGCGCGAGCTGCCCAAAACTACAACATTGTTGAAGATTTGGCTCAAGCACCTTGCGCCATGTCGACTCTCGAGGTTCTCCAACACTGCCCCACGTAGCGTAGAACCCTATTTTCAGCACTGGGGGCAATGGACCCAGATACTTCAAACTCCATCATGTTTAACTTGGAGCACGCTAAACCTCGGCTTTCTCACCAGTTAGCCTTTCAGGTTCACACTAAAATCTGTGGAAATGTCATCCATCGCACTGTGTTAGATGAGGGTGCTTCCACATCGATTATGTCTTTGAACTGTTGGAGAGCCTTAGGCTCACCCGAGGTCACGACTTCTCCTACCACTCTCAGGGTGTTTGATGGACATGGTTTTCAACCGTATGGACTCATTCCCTCAATTGGTGTTGAATTGGGGGGTAAAATAGTATCCGTACATATTGAAGTCGTAGATGCGCCATTGGACTACAATCTCCTACTTGGACGGAACTGGTTTTACGCCATGACCGCCATAGCATCTACAGTCTTCCGGATTGTGCAATTTCTTCATGAAGGGAAAATTGTCACTATTGATCAACTCGATTGCTGTATCCCAGACTCCCACCGGAACTCCACCAACACCATTCCGTTATTGGATCAACCTCGGTACCGGTTCCAAGACATTGGTGTTGGCCTCATGAAGGATTCTTCCCTCATCGGAGTCTTTCCAGAACTGGGAACCCCTGTTCAACCAGTTAACATGATTTCATCCAATGATTCATGGGTGATTTCGAGTCCCACTCAGATTGAAGACTACGGCAACTCTATGCCTCTCAACAGAAACCTCGCAGCCTATGATGCGATCCAATCAGCCACAAATTGGGTCGACTGTCCCACCGATCATACCGTGGCACAGCTCTCGGCTGAAACTCATCCACACCCACCACTTTTTGATCCTCTCAATTTGATGTTTCCCACTGACGAATCAATTATGGAGGTTATGTGCGGTGATGAGCCACCATGGGGAGATTTTCATCATCGATCTTCATTCCCCACTATTCAGCCACTTGAGCCTGATTCAAAACCAGTACTTCACTTGGGATGGTTCCAACCAAGTTCCCCACTTCCCTCGATGAGGTATTTTTTGAAGGGAACTTGGCTAATCTCATGGCAACCACTCCCATCGATATTTCAGTGAAGCCTGGTATCGTGGAAAACGTGCACATCGGCAAAACATGTACTCCCCTTGAAATGAAGTTCTATAATGCCTACTTTAAAACTTTCCGCGATGTTTTTGCTTGGAGTTATGAAGAAACGCCAGGAATTGACCCCTCGATCGTGGTCCACGAAATTCCAACTTTCCCTGGCACCCGACCTGTTCGGCAAAAGCTTCGACCCGTTCATCCTTGTAAGGCAGCCGCCATTAAAGCAGAAGTTGAAAAACTTTTGCGTGCTGGTTTTATCTATCCTGTCCCATTGACAGAATGGGTATCCAACATTGTCCTCGTAGCCAAGAAACAGGGAACGATCAGAGTCTGTGTTGATTACCGTTATTTGAACAAGGCTTGTCCAAAGGACAACTACCCAACTCCGTTTATCGACCAGATCATCGATAACTGTGCTGGGAGCGTCATCTTTTCATTCATGGATGGCTTTTTCGGCTATAATCAGATCGATATCCTCCCAGCCGACCAACACAAAACGGCCTTTATCTGCCCTTGGGGGATTTTTGCATATAGGAAGTTACCCTTTGGCCTGAAAATGTCGGTTCAACTTTCCAATGGGCGATGTCCTATGCATTTCATGACATCAAACATATTGTAGAGCCATATCTTGATGACCTTCCCGCTCACTCTCGAACCCGGGAAGACCATCCAAACCACTTAAGTGCCATTTTCGAAAGGTGTCGTCGCTAAAATATACGTTTGAACCCACATAAATGCGTCTTTTGTGTAGAAGCCGGAAAAATGTTGGGCTTCATAGTCTCCAAAGATGGGATACGTTTAGATCCCGCAAAGGTAGCAGCTATTTTAGCCCTGCCTTCACCTACCAATATTCCAGAACTTCAATGTTTGCAAGGGCATGCAAACTTTCTACGCCGTTTCATCTGCAATCTGTCCGAGATAACAAAAGGCTACATGCGGCTTCTCAAAAAGAATGTTCCCTTTATTTGGGATGACGAAGCCCAACACTCCTTTGACAATCTAAAGGCAACCTTAACCAAAGATCCTGTGATTCAACCCCTCGATTACACACGGGACTACATCCTTTATCTCGCAGCCTTGATTTCCACCATCGGCATGGTGCTAGTCCAGGAAGACCAAAACGGCGTAGAACATGTGGTATATTATCTTAGTAAGAGTCTTCTCGACTCCGAAACTCGCTATTCACATGTTGAAAAACTGGCTCTGGCAATAGTATTTGCTGTCTAGAGATTCTGTCATTACATCTTACTCTATCGGACCACCGTTATAGCCAACTTCAACCCAATGTATTATATCCTCACACGTCAAGTGCTTGGGGGCAAATACTCTCGTTGGATTGTAATCCTTCAAGAGTTTGACTTGGAGTTTGTCAAGGCTAAGTCCAAGAAGTCTCTGGTCTTTGCGGAGTTAATTTGTAACTTGCCCCGTGCTGCTGAGCAACCCGAGCCCATTGATTCTCTTCCTGACGAATCATTGTTCCTCATTAGCACGTCTGATCCGTGGTACAGGGATATTCTTTTATATCTCCAAACCCAACGCTTCCGTCCCGACCTCACTCGCAATGAACGGCGACGCATCCGACATCACGCAAAATACTACATCATAGTCAACGATACTCTCTACCGACGTGGTGTCGATACCGTTCTTCGACATTGTTTGACCTTAGATGAGGCGGAACGCGTCCTTAATGACTGCCACGCGGGAGCATGTGGTGGTCATCTCTCTGGGATGGCTACGGCCCAGAAAATATTGCGAGCAGGATACTTCTGGCCCTCAATTTTCAAAGACTGCATTGAAACAGTCAAGAAGTGTCCACCATGCCAATTCTTTCATAGTAAAGCACGCTCGCACCCTGCTCCCCTCCATCCTGTTATTGCCGTCGGCCCTTTCTCCAAATGGGGCATAGATTTCATGCACTGTAATCCCACTTCAGCCGGGGGGCATAGCTATGTCATAGTAGTTGTCGACTATTTCACGAAATGGGCTGAACCGATGCCTACATATGCTGAGGACGGCAAAACAGTAGCGCAGTTCATATTCAATCATATCATAGCTAGATTCGGCGTCCCACAATCCATTGTGACCGATCATGGCTCCCATTTTAGGAACCACATGATCGAAGAACTAAGTGTCAAGTTGGGTTTTCGTCATGAAAACTCAACCCCTTACTACCCACAAGCTAATGGCCAAGTTGAAGCCATTAACAAAGTCCTGAAAAGAATGATTCAGCGTATTGTGGGTACCCAGAAATCCAACTGGCACTCAGCTCTTTTCTCAACACTGTGGGCATACCGAACCTCAGTGAAAAGTGCTACTGGGTTTACACCATTCCAACTGGTGTATGGCCTAGAAGCCATTTTGCCGATTGAATGTGAAATACCATCACTCAAGATAGCCATAGAGCTACTGCCACACACCACTTCTGAAGAGGAATGGTTTCTATACCTAGCCAAGCTAGATGAAACCCGCCGCGACGCTGCTTTAGCTAATGAAGCCCACAAAAAACGCGTCAAAGCTCAATATGACAAATCCGTTCAACCTCGGATATTCAATGAAGGTGACCTCGTACTTACATATGATCAAATGCATGATAAGCTTGGAAAAGGAAAGTTAGAATCTATGTGGTACGACCCCTTTATTGTAAAACGTGTGTTAGAAAAAGGAGCCTATGAACTAATTGATTGTGATGGTACGCCATTGGCACAGCCCCGCAATGGGCTATACCTCAAACGCTTCTACGCGTAAGGTTACCCTATGCTGGTTAATTGTTGTACATAATGTACTTAGTTTGCTTTTACTCTTTTTGGTGTGCGCGTGGACCTCATGTATCCACTCTTACTTTGACTCGTAATTTTATGCGTAGATGTCTGCCTACTTCGGATTCGCAGACGGTGCAAGCCGACATACCCAGAATCTCGCTTCACAGCATGGGTGATCTATTCTCCCACTGGCGAGTTGATTTCTTCAGGAGCCAATTGTTTAGATCCTACAACCAACAACATCGCGGAGTACCATGCAGTCATTGGTCTCTTGACGGAGGTTGTTTCACTCGGAATTGACTCCTTATCAGTCTTTTTAGACTCACAACTCGTGGTTTCTCATCTAAACTGTGTTTAGACAGTTCGCGATCCTGTACTACTTCATTTATTTCGGAGAGTACGCCTCTTGGAACGATCATTTAATTTTATTACATATCAACATATACCGAGAGAATTCAATTGTATAGCTGATTCATTGGCTAATTACATTTTGGATTGGCATCTTGCCCACATATAAAAATACATCATAAAAATAAAATGCACAAGTCATTGTAAATAATTTAGATCATAAAAATAGGTCCATATCACTGTATATAAGAGTGTTTTTTCCAAAATACATAAAGTTTGTGTCAAAGACAAAATTTGGGACCAAATCCCATACAAAATTTGGCTCTCAAAGCCTACATATCGTGTACATGCCGCACAACTACTAAAAAGACCGTCTATGGAGATCTAGGAGACCTATCATGTCCCTCGTCATAATCCTCCCACTACTGGTGGTAACATACTACAGCTCGAACCACCTTACAAAGAAGTCGACTGATACGACCAGGCACACCTACAGTATGCCGCTGGAGATGATAAGGGACGTCATCCATCCTCATAGCAGGGATACCATGAGTCAACCCCTGTAAGTTCCTCTCAATGTCCCGAACGCCTCTTGCTTCGTCTTCATCTTCCTCCTCGTCAGGAACAGCTTGACGATCAACACCACCACGACGTAGTGGCGAGTACCCAGCTGGTCTTTGTGGTCCACGGTCTGCAACATGCATGCGAACATACATTAGAAGTCTTTTACACATTCTAAAAAAGCAATAAAAATTAAATATTCAAAAAAGAAAAAATGCATATCCATGAAGGTCATACCTGAGTTGTCCCAATCATCATCCTCTGGCAGTGCCAAGTCGATGTCCTCACGGAAATCTACCCCGGCATAAGGGTAGTCATCAATCATAACTATCTGCTCCTCAAGCCAGGAAAAGAAATCCTCACCAAAGGCTAAGAGCTGAGGTCCCCCGAGACGTCCAGCATAATCACTCCATCGAGCCATCCATGGCTTGGTAGGTGGACAGGGGGGCATAGATATCTGCGGGCGCAATAATGGCACCCTCGCCAAAAAGAAGGTGACCAGGATACTCCCATAGCCAAATTGGGAATTCTTTCCAACCCTACACTTGTGCACTTGTTCTTTGAGATTGGCCAACACCACCTCACACCAATTAAATAATGTTCCTCCCATACACTCTACTGCGAGATTCACTTGTGTGCGGGACGCCTGATGCGGACTCACACTTCCTGCTGCACACGTGATGGTGAACAGTACGGTTCTTACAGGGAGTTCTATAACTTCCTTTATGGCCACCTTCCCGCTTTTCTTACCCGAACCCTGACGGCAATATCGAGCAATCAAGTCATCTGTACTCAATTTCGAGGCTGAGTATCCAGTAAAGTTCATCTGGGCCCCTCTTTTCGAGAGGCACGTGAGGAAATAAATATCCTCGAGTTGAATTTCGAGAACATGCTCTCCCACTCGGAAAGCTTGAATGTCAGGGTCCCACAATTGGATAAGATGAGTGAGAAGCTTGGGTTGCTGACGAATCCCTTTGGTCTTAAAGAACTTCAACAAACCACATTCTCTCAATGCGGTCACAGTTGGAAAATGATTTTCAGCTGCAAAATCATCCACTTCGTGCTCTCTTTCTTTCCAGCTTACCATTTTGCTCCAAAAAAGTTGCAAACTCCTGCAAAAGGTCAGGGAAAACATTTAGTAACTATTTAGCAACTTAGTTTCAGCAGAAAATTTGAGAAAATTTGATTTCTTAATCTCAAAAATTGCCTTCACCGTGCCTGGGGCAAACACTGCCGCACGGTACTGTACAGTGTCGCGCCTCGGTTTGGCACTACAGCGCAGTACTGTTAGACAGTACCGCGTTTCTCGATAGAGCCCCCACGCGATACTGTGAAGGGCGATTTTTGCCCAATAGGGCTTGCCCAAAAATCGATTTTTTCCTAATGAAAGCAAATAATTCCTACATGAAATGAAAGAGAAGCTCAAGAGCTCTTACCTGGCGCAGACGGTTGTTGAAATGGTGTCCTGGAACTCCCGATATGGATCCTTGAAATTTTGCTCCTCAAATGGGTAAAAATCTCCTCTTTGGGTAAAAACACAAATGAAATGGTAATTTCTATTTTTAACCATCCTTATATAGCATTTTCACCTATTTTTTTAATTATTATTTTAAATGGTTAAAATAAAACCCTTTTCACATTGCTAATATCCAATTTTTGAGCACTTATTGACAGGATCCCCAGTAAAAAGCGATATATTCACGCTGGTGTTCATTCATGGTTTGACTTTCATTTTGAGCCCACTTTATCTTTTTCGTGCTCTGGATTTAAAACTTGAAAAAGATTCCAAGCGCTTTCACACCCATGTCGTGCTTGTCAAACCCAAGTAAATGGTGTTGAGTACAGTCGGCTTTACTCATGCTCGTTAAACGATGAGGAAAGTATTATCCTGGTTGTATTTTATTCTTTTTTCGGACCAGAATAATTAAAATTTACGAAAAAGACCATAGGAGTCCATAGTTAAGCTCTTTTCAGACTCCTTAAAATTGAAAAGATTGCCAAGTGATCTTGACTCTTTCACACTTGTAAAAGTATTTGAAAGGTCGTCTATTCAGTGATAGGTTACCCCTTTTTCGGCCCGTCTAGACTATTTACGAGAAAGGTATACCTCAGACAATCTCGGCTGGGAGAGTTCTCTCGGGAATTGTTTTACATTTTTTCGGGATCGAGAGACTAAATTTACGAAAAAGTACATGGTGGAGCTTCCTTTAAGTTTTTCAGGCTCTCTAAATGCGAAAAACCACTAAGCTTTCCTTCCTTGGGATCATTAAAATTTAACATCGAAGGACTCATTTTGGGACGAACCCCTCCTCTCTCAGGTTCGTAAAACATGTGAGATTGGACTCATCTATGAGATGAGCTACACCGAGCATCTATTATCCTCTTCAAGCTCGAAAAACAACAAAGAGGTACTCGTCTATCATGTCGGGGGAATATGGGGGAACAAGTCAAGTTTGTTTATGGCATCTTGTCAGTCGTTACCTTTGAACATGGCATGTGTCTGTCTCTTGTCTATATTGGGTATCCATTTTTCACTGAGTTATGGTCATCATCCTGAGTCGTCTCCCTGGCCACGAGCCTACTCATCTGGTGTCTAGCCTCCGCTGTCAATAATCCCTGTTGCCAAGTCCTGTTACATGCCGTTATATGTTCAAAGGGTTGCATTGTTCAGAGTTGTTCATTGTGTCAGGACTTCGTTGTGTCAGTACATACTCCGTTGTTTCATCATCTTATCGTTCGTGCTGATTTCGTGTCGATGATGTGGGATTCATCAAGGCCCACCTTCGACGAGTCTATTCCCGTCGACACCAAATCAGTATCCAGGAATTGGACTTAGAGATCAACCATTAGTACCTTGGTACCTGCATGCCTCAATGGCAGGTTTCCTCGTGTTCGACAGTAGGTTTACATCATTGACCTCTGATCGGACGATCTCTCGAATGCTCGACATCAACTCATATATTCACATTTCGTTGAGATGTACTCCAGATACCTTGGGGATCATCCTTATCATTGGTGACTTCCCTCGCATTTGTTAACGGTTCACATCATTGATCGGTAATCAAATGGTTTCTACCATGTTCGACTTCAACACCTTGTAATCGCATGGTTAGATTCGTATCTTTTGCGATCGGGTAGAAGACCCTGGGTGCACCTCCATATTTTGATTGCGTCCAGGTTGCGATGGAGATGTCCTTTGTATTGTCACACAGATCCACTTATTGTATTGGTCGTGGCTGTGTCATTATTGTCTCATGGATCTACGCTTGTTCATAGTAGTCATGGTCTATCCATAGTCTATATCATCTCAGTACTCATGGATCTGCAATGTATTGGTCGGCAGCCATGCTTTGAGTCATTTGTTTCCGAGCATGGGGATGCCCGCCTCGGTGGTATATCTAACACTTTGTTTCCGTTTCAGCTCCTTGTCGCTCTCCTTGATGCTATCTCTGCACACTATATTCATAAATTCTTTCGGCCATCAATCCCTTCTGACCTCACACTTTAGGGGGCATCTGTTATACCTCTATATTCCATAGTGTCGCATCTCCACCACAAACAGAGTTGACGACACTTTCCCTACTGTTTGAATCACCCAGAAGATGAGTAATCCTTGAAGGTAAATCCACCCTGTCAAGAATTAACCTAGCTGAGGCCTTATTTACCCACACTGTCGCGCCTTGCTCAGTTACAGGTGCGCGGTAGTCCAAACTACCGCGCTATGCTTTGTCCCCAGAATGCGGTACTGCCGCGTTATGCTCAGACTGCAGGGCGCAGTACTCTTTTATTAGCCTTTTTTCCATGGCTTGTGGGATTTTGGATTTTCGAAGATAATGGAAGATTGGGGTCCCTGATTCGATCTCAACTCATTCTCCGTGATTAGAAACCCTGATCCACTTATCTCTCCCTAGATCCACCCATCTCTCTTGTTGGTTAACCCTACCATACACTATAAAAGAGAGACATTCCATGGGGAAAGGGGAGGACTCTTGGAGTATCAAACTTATGATCTTGCAGCATTGTGGAGATAGCTAGAGGAGAAGGCACTTGGAGCTGAAGGATTGGCTTGGACATCAAGCAACCTATGTAAGCATTCTTCAAGTTGATAATAAGATAACTTGTCTTGTCTTTCCCATTTCATGTGTATAGCATAAGTTCTTAGCATGAAATGTATCTAATCTAGATTTGAACCTAACATTTACTTCAAGGTATTTGGAAGTTTGTATGTTTGTTCTTTGGACTAATCTTAACAGGTTCTACATTGGAGCTTTGGATCAAGAGCTAGAAGCAGGACAAACGTCGATTTGAAAGGTGTGTCTCATCTCTCATTATTTCTGAATACATTCAATCTTGCTGTAAAAGTTAGTTCAGGAATTTCAAGGTAGCATTTGTTGTGTTTTGTTCTTAGCTTAGAGTTAGTGAAAGTCTACTTTAAGTTAAGGGAATTTTGACTTATCCGTAGGGAAAAATTCCACCATACACACATATCTGATCATATTCAAGAGTGGCGTCGATGGAAGAGGCTAGTGAAAGCCAACATTCCTCCAGAGTTTCTGTTGGAATGGTTCCTTAAGTATTTACTTCCTTACGTGTCGAAGGACGTTTCGGTGTCCGGCATTAGGACTGAGGAGCAAGCTATATTCAAATCCCAACAACTAGACCTAGTCTACACTCAGTCTGGTATCCTGTATGATATTATTCCTGATGCACCGTGCTCATGCCATGAGCCAAAGCCTATTCCTGGACCACATGCTGATGGAATTGTTGGATCCACGAGTACTCGACCCGTAGACTTGGTTACAAATCAAATGCAAAATTTGTCTATTATCCAATCTACCTCCGAACAGTTTCACACCTCGTCCACTTCCACCCAATCGTCCGATGTCCATTCTATACAATCGGCGAACCCATCAGGTAACCAACAACCTGGTGGAAAGAAGAAGGGGAGAAACAATCGTAAGGGTGGAAATAAACTTGCCGCACATGTATCTCTGGATACATGCTCTTGGAGCACATGTATCTCTGGATACATGTCGGTACAATACAAAAACATGCTCTTGGAGCACATGGGATTAAACTTGCTGAGAAGGTTGGTCACCTTGTGGCTCCTTTGGATTCACATGGGATTTACGCGGAGGGGAATATGGCTAATATCTCCCCAACCATACTGATCAACATTTCTCACACACCCAGAAAGATTGAGAACGTTTATATCGGTGTTGTTTGTTCTCCTGATGAGATCCACATATACACCGAGTTGTTCAAGGAATTTCAGGATGTTTTCGCCTAGTCATATGAGGAGATGCCAGGAATAGACCCTAGCATTTTCGAACATGAGATTAAGACATATCCTAATGCTAAGTTGATTCGACCTTGTCTTCGTGCTGTGAATCCGAGGAAGGTAGCCGCGATTAAGGCATAGGTGGAGAAACTACTTAAAGTTGGTTTCATCTACCCTATTCCCCTTACCAAATGGGTGTCAAATCCAGTTCATGTGGATAAGAAACAAGGAACCATCCGTGTATGCACATATTTAGAGATTTGAATCATGCATGTCCAAAAGATAACTTCCCCAATCCATTCATAGATCAAATCTTGGATGCATGTGCAGGAAGTGAGGTTTTTTCGTTTATGGACGGTTTCTCAGGATATAATCAGATCCAGATTAAGCCCGAGGATCAACATAAAACTGCTTTTATATGTCCTTGGGGTACGTTTGCATACCGGAAGATGCCCTTCGGCCTTAAAAATGCCGGAGCTACTTTTCAACATGCCATGACCTACGCTTTTCACGACCTTAAGCGTATAGTGGAGGCTTACTTGGTTGAACTTGCTGGCCATTCTCGTAAGAGAGTGGACCACCCCAAGCACCTCTGCCTCATTTTCGAAAGATGTTGGTGTTACAAGATTAGTTTGAACCCCAACAAGTGCATCTTTGTTGTGAAAACGAGTCTCCTTTTAGGGTTTGTAGTTTCCAAAGAGGGTATAAGAGTCGATCCTCTTAAGGTTGAGGCAATACTTCGGTTGCCTCCCCCGCGTAACTTAATTCAACTTCAGAGCTTCCAAGGGAGAGCCACTTTCTTACGGCGCTTTATCGTGAATTATGTCAGTCTTACCAAAGGTTTTGCGTGACTTTTGAAGAAGGACACTCCATTTATTTGGGATGAGCGAGCCCAACAGTCTTTCGACGCTTTGAAGAAAGCATTGGTATCGGCCCCTCTGCTTAGTCCACCCGACTTTGCTAGAGATTTTTTGCTTTATGTGGCCGCGTCTCAAGAGACGATTGGTATGGTATTGGTTCAGGTGGATGATGTGCTCCAAGAGCATGTTGTTTACTACCTTAGTTGAAATATAGTAGATGCTGAGCTGAGATACTCTCACGTGGAGAAACTGGCACTTGCAACTATTTATGCAGTCCAACGTTTACGGAATTACATTATGCTTAGGAAAACCACTTTCATAACACATGTCAATCCATTTCAGTTCGTGCTTTCACGATGCCTAATTGGGGGGAAGTATAATAAGTGGATTGTTATTCTTCAGGAGTTTGATCTTGATTTTGCCTCGACAAAATCGGTGAAATCCTTGGTTTTTGTTGAGCTCATGTCGAATTTCCGCTACTTGATGAGGATATCATCCATGAAGACTCTTTTGTGGATGAACATTTATTTCTTATCGCGTCAACAGACCCTTGGTATGGGGCTATCATTATATATCTCCAAACTTTGAAGTTACCTTCGCATTACTCGCGAGATGAACGACGGCATGTGAGACATCACGATAAAGACTATGTCATCGTCGGCGACACTTTGTATCATCGGGGAAAAGACTCCATACTATGTCGTTGTTTGACTCATGAAGAAGCAGAGTTAGTGTTGAATGACTACCACAGCGGGGCATGTGGTGGTCACTTATATGGTCTTGCGACAGCCCAACGTATCATGCGAGCAGGTTACTTCTGGCCTTTGATATTTAAAGATTGTATGAACGCCATGGAGAGATGTCACCCTTGCGAGGTGTTTTCTCGAAATGTACACTCGCATCCTGCGCCCCTTCATCCGGTTGTCACCATCAGTTCCTTCACCAAGTGGGGGGTGGATTTCATGGATTGCAAACCAGTTTCGGTTGTGGGGAATCACCATATTATTGTGGCCGTGGACTACTTTTCCAAATGGGCTGAGGCCATGCCAATCGTAAAAGCTGACGGTGCTACTGCAGCCCACTTCGTATTCAATCAGATTATCGCTCGATTCGGTATCCTGAAAGAGATTTTCATTGACCATGGCAGTCACTTCCAAAACAAAATGATGGCGGATTTGTCACTCAAGCTTGGGTTTCGTCAAGATCATTTATCTTCCTACTACCCCCAAGCAAATGGTCAGGTCGAGGCAGTCAATAAGTCCTTAAATACCATTCTCTAATAAACCATCCAGCAAAGCAAGAGCAATTGGCATATCATGTTATATCCTGCTTTGTGGGCATATCAAACCATAGTTAATACTGCCACCGGTTTCTCACCATTTCAGCTAGTACATGGTGTGGAGTCTATATTTCCAATTGAATGCGAAATCCCTTCATTGAAACTAGCCATAGAGATCCTACCTGACACCTTGAATGTTGAGCAACATTTGATCCACCTTGAACAGCTTGACAAGTAGCGTTGAGATGTCGTTGTGGCTATAGATGCCAACAAACGTCGTGTTAAGGTTCAGTATGATAGGTCTATCCATCCCCGCAATATGTTGAAGGTGACTTGGTCCTCTTGTATGATCAAGCTAAGGAACCCCTGGGGGCAGGCAAGTTTAATCCCATGTGGCACGGTCCTTACATAGTGAGGTGTGTCCTCGAGAAAGGAGCCTATGAATTGGAAGACTATGAGGGGAACGCCTTGGAGGAGCCTAGAAATGGGCTCTACCTCAAGCGGTATTATGCTTGAGCTTCTAGCTCGAGCTGATACTTTTGTATACTATTGTATAGTTGCTTTTGTACATAGTTTAGACTTCTTTTGGTTGTCCGGGTCTGCTGATTCACTTCCTTTTGGTTGATAGATGTCAGCGGAATCTCCTATGTTTTTGGGATTCGCGGATGGTGCTAGCCATCATACGCAAAGACTTGCTTCTACTGCATGGGTTGTTTATTCACCTGACCATCAGATTGTGTCTTTGGGAGGTTCTTGTCTCGGTCCTACATCCAACAATGTGGCTGAGTACAGTGCCATTGTTGAGCTACTTCGTGATGCCATTTCGCATGGTATCTAGTCTTTAGAAGTCCGCCTAGATTCACAACTGGTTGTGTCTCAATTGAATGGTTGGTGCTGTGTGAGGGATCCTACATTACTATGGGGATTCTTAAGGGTAAGACTCTTGGAGCATCAATTTGTTTTCATTACATACATTCATGTTCTGAGATGTTTTAATCATGTACCTGATGCATATGCTAATTATGTCCTAGATTGGCATTTGCCTCATTAATAAAAGAAGCACACAAATAAACATTCATTCACACATTTGTACATACACATATAGTAGAACCGGAGAATCATAGTTTTTTATAAATAATATGTCCAAAAGGTGGTGTCACAGTACAAAACAGGAGCCCGTAGCTCTCAAAAATATACATAGTCGATACAAAATATAGGAATCCGTGGCATCTAAGCCCTACGGGGAGGCCTCGTTGCCTCGGCATGATGTGTCCAAACATAGTAATGCACTGCATTGGCTATGCGCCGCAGTAATCGCACCCAGGTACCCGGTACTCCTACAACATGATGCTGCATCCCCTCTGGGAGATGCTCCACCTCTATCACCGGTATTCTGGTAGTCATGTGGGTTAGGTTGACTCACACTATCTCTAGCATGCACTTTGTTGCAGCGCCAACCACCTCTCCACCCCTGCCTCGACGACAATGTCGCGGGAATCCTTAAGGTCTTTGCGGACCCCAATCTACGAGCAAACAGTCAACTGTCAATATGTGATACCACACCAAAAACATTTTTTGCATTCAATTATAATAAAAAAATACAAAAAAAAATAATATTCCAAAAAGAGTAACGTACCGATGTCTCCGTACGCGGCCCCTGGTGGGAGCGGCATGCCCCTATCTCCGTTGAAGTCTATACCCTCGTAAGGATAGTCATCAATGGAGATGACATGCCGGGCCCACCAGTGAAAAAACTCATATGAATATGGTGATGCCTGTC
This sequence comes from Larix kaempferi, assembly GCA_027924585.1. NCBI lineage: Eukaryota > Viridiplantae > Streptophyta > Pinopsida > Pinales > Pinaceae > Larix > Larix kaempferi. The sequence continues at coordinate 12,122,083 of BSBM01000120.1, read as the reverse complement.
AGCCACCACCCTGTCGCGTCAGCACCTCTGCCCACCGAGTCTGGGCGGGATCTCAGAGACAGTGCGAAGGGAATTCAACCCTCGGACTCAAGCCCGGAACCCTCTCAAAGAAGAAACTGCAGAGTATGTTGCCAAAGCCAAAGTTCCTTGCCCTGCCCAACTTGCACTCTGTTAGCTGGCTCTTCATAGTAACCAGCAATGTCGTGCACCAGTCATACACTATCGGTCTCATACATTATGCCGCATAGAATATCATCGACCTCGAAGCCTGATGTAGTGCAGCTGAACCTGGTATCCTCCCGAGTGTGAGCACGATTATCTTCACACTCAGGCTCGCAATAGCACTGATAGGGATCTGGGTGCCCACCTTTTGGGTGCCAGGTAGGCAGTACCTGTCTATATAATCACTAATCGTGATCCCACCTCAAACATTGCGGGACCTGAGGCTTGGTACATCCCCTCAGTGGGACAACCCTGTGATAAAGTATATATCCTCCACCTCCAACGGAAGTGGTTGACCATCCAGGTCGAAATTCTGTGCATCTGAATCCTAGTAGTCGATCAGCCGGTGGAGCAATTGGTTTTGGGCCCTTAAACCCCCAATGCTCCAAAACTTATATAGGCCACATGCTTGTAACGCCTGTTGGGAGGGCAAATCTTACTGCACTTGCTCATCAACGATGTTGTGCTTTCGCTCCCTCCACTCTAGGACCATGCTAGAGGCAAAGCAAATAATTTTTTAGCTTTTAACCATTAAAAAACCACCTTCACGACCCTATACGCGGTCAAAAACTATGACAGTCACGTCCGTACGCGGTCAACGCATGCGTTGACCGTGTCCAGGATGCCCTACCCGCGACCCGCAGAGTTGTATCCCATGTACAGCGCCGAGATGATGTAGGGATTTGCAATAATAAAAATTCAACCATTAAAAATTGAAATAAAAGCATTGAAATGAAAGAGGGGGATGAGATGAATAACCTGCTCCAGACGGCTCGATGATCCGACGCCCGTAGTTCCCAGAATCAACAGTTGAAGATCAAGGTGAAAACTAACCAAAAACTACTATTTGGTTGAAATGTGAAAATGGAATAGTAATTGTAATTTTTTATTACTATTTATAGTTTTTAAAACCGACTTTCCTATAGTTTTTACCGTTTTGAGCTATTATTGGACTAATATGTCATTATGGAGTACCATTTTGAACAGATTTTTTCGACGAGAGTTGTTTTTTGACCGTTTTGCACCTACTACAGGTTATTTTACACCCGTCATATAGGTTAGATGTCATTTTTCGCCTGCATTATGCATTTGACCTTTGACCATTAATCATTAACCCTAGGTGCGACCCCACTTTTTAACCGACACAAAACCTTTCACATTGTTATAGAAGTGTCGTTATTTGGCGGTAGAGTTTGTCCGATCATGGGTGCCCTAGTTAGAGCCTTTTTATGTCTTTTGGTGCCCATGCCATTGTCCCTCAGGTTTGGGAGTCCTTTGTAGTTACGCCATGACTTTGCGATAAAGACTCATACTCTAATTTGTCTTATGTTGGCCATCTCCCATAAGGACTCCCCCACTCTATATCAAGTTATGATTGGATTGTATCATCCTACTTGCCGCTTGAGCCTTGTGTCAGCTCCCGCTTACTCAATTATTAGCCATGTTCCTGAGCACTTTCCCTTTTGAGCCAAGCAGAGCTTTCATTTTCCTTTCGCAATTTGATGACCCTTTACCTTGAGGGAACACCCCCCCGAGTGTCCACATCTTGCACATGCTTCCTTGCATTGTTCATAGGTATGTTCCACTGCTTGTGACTAGTTTTCTTGCTATTTGACACTCGTTCCCTACTTGTTGTACTATAAGCAATTTTATTCTTTTTCAAGCTTTTACAATATGAAAAAGACCAAAAAAATAAAAAAAACTGAAAAAGCTGGATGGGAAAATCTTTACTTCTTTTTGTTGGCAGCTGTTGTGTCACCTTTGAACAGAGCATTCACTCCACTCCTTTCATTATGAGTCAGGATTATAGTAGGACCTTAGGAGTTGTACTCGTTTCTCATATTTTACTCCACCGGCTGGTTAAGCTTACAGTCATTATGGAACCCTTTGTTGATGCCTCATGCATCGCACAGTGTTATTATCATCTAGTACTTGAGTCTATGCTGCCTGAGTCTATCCATCTGCTCATGCTCTTGTTCAAAGGAAGTCCTGAAACCAGAGTCGGCCATTCCTCATATCTCTTGACTATTGCATGTTGGCCATCCTTATTGAGTCAGTCCTCTGTTCATCTTAGTTCTTCCAAATCTTTCAGCGTAGTTGTTACCTCGTGTTGGTTGATGGGGGATGCATTAATGCCCTCCTTCCAGCGAGTTTCGTTCCATTGACTTCAACTCATTTATTCTAGAATTGAGACTTAGAGTTCGATTGAGTACCTTGAGGCTTGCAGTCATTATTGGTAGGTTCTCTCACCATCGACAGTTTTGGGAATACATCAATGTCCCATGATCGATGGATTCATCTTAGTGTTCGACCTCAACACATCTATTCACACTTTGATGATTGTACTCTGTACCTTGATGCCCATTTTCATTATTGGTGGGTTATCTTGCATTTGTTAACGGTATACATCATTGACCGGTAATCAGACGATGTCACATCAGGTTTGACTTCAACACTTTTATTCACTTGATGGGACTTGCACTGTAGATGATTTGTGTAGAAGACCCTAGACGTTAGTGGCATTCAATATGCTACTCATGATCATGATTGTACTTATGAGATATCATTTCTCATACATCAGCAGTTTGTACCTCCAGTTTGCACCAGTTGTTTCCTTTTTCAGCAGGAGACCATATCTTACTGTAGATGGGTCATGGCTATGACTACCTATGACATGTATTCACTATGCACTGCATATCATGGCCATTATATCATATTGTTGTATTGTACCGACATGTATCTAGAGATATTATTGTATTATGACGAGTGGGCTACTCCTTCCATTTGTGTCTCCATCACTCCACTTCTGAGATTATAATGTATTTCGACCATCATAGTACCTTCTCTGACCTCACACATTAGGGGGCATCTGTTACAACATATTTTTCCACCTTGTGAGCATCAACACTTATTGGCCTTCAGTATTCATTTTAGTGACTCAGATCCATTATTTTCCTCCAGGAACCCATTGTTCCCTATTTTTGTTCCTGTACGCTAGTTGTTCCACTATAGCCAGGGTATAAGCAGGCTGCACCAATGTAGTCAACATACATCGAGTTAAATGGTAAAAACCATATAAAATTACTTTTTACTCCAAAAAGCGGTCTTACGGTGACCTTTGGCCTTCCATGTACCCCAGAAACGACTCGATTCAACCTTTCACCTACCTTTGGAAGGCTATATATTGAGCTCTTATGGTGCATGGAAGCAGGAGAAAGAGATAGCACCGTAACTCTATTGGATTTTTTCCGTGACTTGAGTCTACATCCATTGATCCTTGTTGTTGTGAACTTCTTATGTTCACCTACCAAACACCTCTCATAAGTTGGGGTTTTCCATTGCATGGGGGATTGAAGTGGTGGAGGAACAAGTGGAGAGACCTAGTTCTTGGTTCAGATTGGTTGTCGACAAGAGGTTGTATCATGTACTTCTTGTTATTATTAATGGAAATACTCATTTTCTCGTCCAATTGATCTTGTAAATGTTGTTTAAATTACATTGGGTTACATTTGCTTCTTATATCATGGATCATGCTATTGATTATGCTAATGTCTTTCATACATTATATGCACTTGCTTGTATCTGTTGTTGAGACTAATCTGTAGGGTCAAGTGTAGAAATTGAAAGCTCAATGGGGATCTACTTCGAACATCCGGTTGAAGGTTGGTCTTATTCTCCATATGTTAGCATTTTCATTTATATAGCATTGCATTGGGAATTGAGTTTATTTCTAGTAGTCATCTGTCTGTTGTGGTCTGCCCCGAGCCATAGGAATTTTTTCTCGGTAACACCTGTAGCAGTAATAACAGAAGTGCAATATGCCCAAAGTGTTGGATATGGCATAATATGCTATTTGTTCTTGCTCCTACTAACTACTCATTGCAACATGGTTTTCAAGGACTTATTGAAAGCCTCTACTTGTCTATTTTCTTGTGGATAGTATCAAGAAGAGAAATCTTGTCAGAAACTGAGCTTGGCAGCTAGTTCCATTCAACATTTTACTATGAAAATGATTTGCATTATCAGTGACAATCTCTTTGGGAATATCGAATCTAGCTATGATTTGGTTGTAGAAACTGAACCATGATTTGAGCCCTATAATTCCTCCGGCTACTTACTCTTCCAACCACTATGGAGCAGTATTCATTGCCTTATGCATTGTTGAATTTGTATCAATGTACTGTCCATCGGTCATCATTGCTACTTAAGTCACATAATGTGTTGTGATTTTGTTCAAAGGAAGTCTTATCCTGAGTTGTCCATTCCTTAGATTCCCTGACTTTGCATGTCGGTCTTCCCTATCTCATCTAGTGTTTGGACTCGTGCTAGTGTAGAAGGTACCCATTGAATTCTTACTGGTGGGTCACTTATAATTGACTATGACACATTGCTATGAGGAGTTGACCTAGAGTTATAGAACCCTGGCCATGATTTCATCATCGATAAGTAACCTTGCACTCATCATATGACAACATCATTGGTTGTTGATTGAGCAGTTTCCCATTATGTTCTCAAAAAGACCTTTCTTCACACTTTGGGATTTGTGTTGTACCCTGTCCATTTTCCTCCTTGGAGGAATTCCTCACCTATGCCAATAGAATTCACTATTGTTTGTTTCTTAGAGGGTATTTTTCAAGCGTTGTTCACATTTGGTGCATGCGAGAGACGTACTCAATGGTTTGTCCTGCAAAAAATTGTCCTAGTCCTTTTCCAATTCAAATCAGTTTTGTTGCGGGAAAAAAAATCACCTAATAGCTAGGGTTCAAGCTATTAACAGATTGAGGGAATATTCTACTCTAAATTCCTACTTGTTCTACCGAACTTGAATTCAAATAGATAGTAAGATGTACTTACCTATATCTTGACGGTTGAAGAATTCATAAGAAGATGGCTCCAAGGATTATATTTTGATCAATCCTAGAAATCTTATGTATATGAATCGTCAAGGAGGTGTCTCTGTCACCAGTCTAGATTCTCAGTTCCTCGGCCATTGATAGATCTCCTTCCACATTCTTCTTTGAACCACTGAGTAAAAAATATCAAATGGGATTATATCCACTCACTCTAGGGAGAAAGGACGACTCAACATGTATGGGAAACTTATGGGAAGGGTGTTGTAAAAACCCTAAGGAAAAATCCAATTCAATTCCTCCAACATGTACATGCTTTGTTGGAATATGGTTCCCTCCTTCATTTTGAGACTTGACTTTATACTTTGAAATAAGTGTTTTAGGGAGTTGATTCTGGGTATAACTAATATAGGAACAACTTTCAGCTGCCCTAACCACACATGTAGGGATCACACATGCTTTTTATTTTTTCAAATTTTGAGAGATCTACACGTGGTGCTAAAAGGATACACACATATACGTGTGTTTCTAACTAAAAAATTGTATACACAAGCCAAAACTGAGTTTTTGAAGGATTTATCTCACATTTGATGTGTGGGGGGAATTTAGGGTTTTTTTAGCATCATTAAGTAATTTAATGCTATAACAGATTCCCCCTAATGTATGAGGACAAAGGAGAATCATATGGATGAAATGCATCATAAATCAACTAGGATATTAATCAGTGGGCCCAATTTAAACATATTATGAGGATGGAGTCCACCCCCCGATGGTATAAGGTGTCACATATGATGAGATAATGTTTTGAATGGTGGAGAAGACATTGTTGGTCCTCACAAGAGAATTTAGATGTGACCCTCTAGGTATAGAGGTACACTAGGATGTTTCCATGAGAGGGTACATTCAAGTTGATGAGGAAGCCATGTTCCTCAGGTAACGACTCATTCTCGATTGATTCCTCACCTTTTCATGGGAGCTCCGACATAATCTCGTCAACTGCCAAGGAGTTTTTCAACTTTGCTAACGCAAATCCTAAGTTGAACTTTTGTAGAATTACAATCCACTTATTGTATTTGCCATCAATTATGCATTGGGACAATATATGTTGAAATAGATTGACATCCTCAATCATTGTTGTTCGTCTTAGAATCATGTAGTGTTGTAGTATTTAGACAACGTGAACATCTACCAACGCCATCTTCTCAACATGTGAATAGCTCGGCTCAGGTCTGACCAAATTCTTACTCAAATAATAAACCACATGCTCTTGAAGTAGTTCATATTCTCGAACCAAAACCATTCCAATGGTTGATTCGTACACCTCTATATACAGTAGAAAATATTTACTATAGTCAAGTGGACTTAGCATAGGGACACACATTAATTCCTTTTTCAACGAGTCAAATGATATTTGAGTGTGATAATCCCAAATGATAGGGACCCCTTTCCTCAAAAGGAGCATAAATCCTTTTGTGATCTAAACACAATTTGCAACGAAATGATGCAATAAATTAGCCTTTCTTTGGAGGATCTATAGTTGATGCACGTTGTGTAGAGGCCTCAACCTTATATGAATCCAAAAAAATCCCATGCTTTGAAACGATGAAACCAAGTGATCATCATGATATAACACAAAAGATACACTTATGAGGATTCAATTGAAACCTATAACAGTGACACCTATCAAAGACTACCCTAAGATGTTTGGGATGATCGTCCCTCCTTACGGATTGAGTCGTAGGGCTATCTAGGTAAGCTTCAACAATATTTTTAATTTCATGAAAAGCATACGACACATCTTGTTGAAATGTAGCTCCAACTTTCTTCATACCAAAAGGCATCTTCTTGTATGCAGATGTGCCCCAAGAACATATGAAAGTAGTTTTGTATTGATCTTCAATTCAAATCTGTATCTGATATATCCTGAAAACCCATCCATGAGTGAAAAATTCATTCCTAGAGTAGTCATCAATAATTTGATTGATAAATGGTGTAGGATAATTATCGTTTGGATATGCTAGGTTCATGTCCCTAAAGTCAATTCACACTCTAATATTTCCATTTTTCTTGTCAACGGGTACCAAGTTAGATACCCATTCAGTCAGGGGTACAAGATAGATTAAACCTACATGGATAAGTTTCTCCACTTCTTCTTAGCAGTGACCTTCCAAGGATTAATTGGTCACAACTTCTACCAAACATGCTTAACATTGGCATATGCATTAATTTCTTGTTCGACAATACTTGGATCAATACCTGGCATCTCTTCATAAGAACATGAGAAAATGTCTGATATTCTTTGAATAATGTAGTATAAATATCAATTTCCTTTGAGGAGCAATATGCACCAATGAATAAATTTTGGACGATATCGGGAGTTTTTTAAATATCGATTGGGATGGTTTTAGAAATTTTCACCGTGTTCCCTTCCACATATACATCATATGTAGCGAGAGGGATCCCATACCAAACGATACTTCCTGGTATGATGATTCCATTCTCATCAATCTTCAATCCGTCCGTATTAGTGAAAAATTATGCAGGTTGGTGCATTTCCTTCCATGGTTTTTCCATCATAGACACAACTTCTAGTATATCTTCATCAAAAGGTAGGACCATATCTAAAGGGTCTTGATTCAGTGAGGAATTGGTGGCCCAAATGGGCATGGTATACTAATTGCATTATTCCATAGATGTAGACTTACGAGCATGGTCTTCTATTTTAGATAGAACAACTTGATATGCTATTTCAGCTGCAGACAAAACTGATGGTAACCTTTTGTACCTGGTTTCCCATGAGGAATCTGACACTATCCATGGATCTTCATAATAGGAAGTTCTAAAGTTGCATATTCGTACCATGGCACTAGTGGCGACTGATGAGATTTTGTGTATTGGGGAAATGTTATCCTATGGTTTGGGTGGGGGGATATTAAACAAACCCATAAGGGTAGGGTACATACCCATTCCCACGTTCTCATAATTTCTCGTGGAATGGCCAACTAATGGGACATTTGTCCCAGTTGCTTGAATGGACTCATTTCTACAATAAGATAGTTGGTCTATCATGACGATCTTCCCTTCATGCGGAAATTGAATTATGTAAAATATTGTAGACGCTACTGCTATCATGGAATAAGTTCAACTACAACCTAACAGGAGGTTATAATATAATTTAGAATCAATGACTTTTACCTCCATGATTATGGTTTCCCTCCTAGCTCTATTGGGAGATCCAAGATGATTCCGTGAGGCCTAAAAATATGGTCATCAAATTCCTTCAACATAGTGGGTGAGGGAACAATATCAAGAGATCCTATAGCCACTACAAGGAATAAACCTAGTAGCTGAGGTTTTTAGTGTTACTAGATTGGAAAAAATTGTAAAAAAAACCTTTGCTACAACCTTTGTTTCTGGTAGCGGAGATTTTGGTGGAGGTTATAGAGGATATTAACTATAACTAGAAAATTCTGGGCAGTTGGAGGTTAAAATGGAGTTTTTATTTTCGGTGCGCAAAATTTGATAATGCGCACCAGTGCGTATCATATAGATAATAAACATCGGTGCGTATATTTCAATTTAGACACATCGATGCTTATATTATAATGTAATAGAACAGGTGTGTTGTATTCTTATGCATTGGTGCATACAACACTCAAATATGCATTGGTGCGTGAAACATTTATATGAGCATCAGTGCTTGTCAATATATAAATGCACTGGTGTTGATATATATATATATATATATAGTTGCATTAATATAACTGGTTTGTATATCATCCCCAAAAAGAATTGGTGCATAATATACTTTTTGTACACACCGATACATATAATTTGTTTAAAAGCATTGGTGCGCATTATTTGTAAAAAGCACCAGTGTTTATGTTTGGTAAAGAGCATCAATGCATCAGTTAAGTGAAAAGCACTTTGGCTTATGTTATGTAAAAGAGCACAGATGGGTAAAATTAGGTATGGTTTAGTGGTGATTTTTTCCATGCCACGGAATTGCAAATATACTTTATTCTTTTTTATTTTTACAAATTTTCAATTAATCATTCAAGAATCAAATAATTTTTTATAATAATCTTTATTTTTATATTTTATTTATTGCGTTTGGATATACGAGCTGATTACACTTATGTTCATTGTAACCATGTAAATCATTCATATATTTATCATTTGAATAATTATCAGAAAAAACAAATATTTTTTAATAATATTAATTTTTATATTTTAATTGTTGTGTTTCGATAAGCCTTGTTGATTACATTTGTGTTCATTGGCACAATGTAAAACATTCATATATATAATCAATACAACATTTTGTGACAATTGAGATGCAGTAGAAGAACAAACCCATTTTATTATATACAAATAAGAATTAAAAATATGGCACAACATAAAGGTCCTCAATAATCAAAATGTCATTTGACATTGTTAAAATTATTGGTAACTTATCGTCATCCAATTGGAATGATATGTCAACACTGAATAGAATGTTTGTTTTTCACAGATAAAAATTCCAAAATGCAACTTGCAGTAACAACATTCAAATGTATTGATCATCATTTATCGCTTGAATTGTTGTAGTTGCTCGAGCTGCTTCCATGCCTCATCTCTTCATCACCTTTAGGGGATATTGTTTTTGAGTTACTTGAAATTTTTTGTTGATTGACTCCATTTCATTCCACATTTTCATGTTCTATCTACAAGAACAAAAATAAAATATAATGAGTATATATACATTTATAGATATTATAATAAACATGCCTACGAAAACGAAAAAGTGAGGTACCAATGCAACAAGTGGATCATAAACTTCACACATATTTTTGAAACCTTTCCTAGTGATGTGTGTCAATAAATCCTATGTTGGATCCACTCTATACTTTGTTTCTTGTGAGTTTCATATGCCATGACAAAGCATAGATATAATAAAAGTTTTCTTGTTGTTCCATTAATTATAATATAAGGGACATAAAACAACATAGCTACTTACAAATTGTTCAAATAACGATTGACACCCCAACATATACTCACAAATCATATTTAATCCATTGTCAATCAAATGATTGGATGGATCTTCTCCGTATGTTAGCACTTGTTAGAAAACATCCATGTATGATTGCAAATTAATTAAAATATAAACATCACACCAAATATGAAATATGAAGCATACCACAAGTACTCACAAACTTTGTGATCGACCCTTTTTTTCCTTCTCATCCTATCTTATGCTTTGAATGGGTGCCATTTTATTTTCATTTTTGTAACAATAAAACAATTGAAAATTACTATTTTATGTGATAATTAAACTCTTTGCAGATTAAAAATAAAGCAATGATTACATATGTTTGATGCATGTTGTTGTTGGTATGACTCCCCCTGTGATGTGGTTATGTTCATTTCTTTGACCATCTCATGCTACACCTTTTTTGACATCCCTACTAACATCTTTCAGTATCACAACATTCTTCCTTAGGAATTTTAGCAATCTTCTTGAGAAATGAAAAGTATAATGAAAAAATCGATTAATATTTTTATGAAAATAATCATAGAAAAAATATTAAGTCAATTCTTGGACTCTTATAGAAAACCTTTTTTAGCAATAATACCTTTTAAACGATTCATTTTTTCTATTGCAAGTCTCATTGGTCTTACTGTCCACTTCTCTAGAAACGCTTACTGTCGTTTTCTTATAACCCGATTCTTAGAGTAATTGGATTGATTTTTGTATTGTAAATGAAAAGTACGTCTATATGTTCTTTCCGCTATATCCCTAAAAGTTTTATAAAATGGTTCCCCCCTTTCATTTACTTATAGGACCACTCTAGTTGAACTAATGACCAATTCATCATCATTTATCTTCTAGGACCACTCTAGTTGAACTAATGACCAATTCATCATCATTTATCTTCTACGACATCCTATTTCCATGATATTTGTCCCTACACTACATTCAACAAATTCAAAATCCAAATTTGAAACATGTTAGCAAATATTGTTGGGAAGCATCGTTAGTAAGAATGAAAACAAAAAACTCATGTTTATCACCTTTTTATGCACATAATTCCTCTATTTCCAATAATTTCTTAAAGCTTTTTTGCTCTTCTTTAATTAGATTAAAGACATTCTTATAGAGTTTCCTTAAGTTTTTGCTTTGCATGACACGTACAAACCAATACACATCATTTAAACATAGAAATAATTCAAATATATTACATTTATATGAATTTTGCAAAATAATGCCATGTTCTTTGTTTCGGATGTGTTTCCCTCGCTCCCTTCGTAGTGATTTTTATTCCATGATATTTTATCGGCCATCTTTTATCAATAAGCACCCTACAAATCATAAATTATGAAACAATATTTTACACACTAAGTAAATAATTTTAGTTAAAAAAATATGTGGGTCAATTGGTGCACATAGTACAGAATATCAACATTGATGCACCTTTAATGAAATAATGCACTTGTGTTTTTTTCTTGTAATATGCGGACTGATTAATTCACATTTTTCTTTTTAAATTTACAACAATGTTGCACCTGATAAGAATAAATGCACATGTGCGTATATTTTGTATAGTATGCACCATGGACCACAAAAACATTTTTGAAAAAAATATGACAGTGACAATCTCGACATGTTGGCTTTGAATTGCATCATCATCTTGGACCAAGAGCAATCCAAATCCCCATAAAATAATATAAATACACAATAAATATATATATACAACAATGAAATTTTATTGTGAAAAGAAAAAGGAAATAAAAAACAAAAGTAAAGCAAATCGAACCCTAGGGTTTGTAGTAGTGAAGGCATCTCTAAAGGAAGAAGAACACAAAAGGGGTTTGCAACATTGAAGGTAATTTGTATCTTATCTATTTTCTTTAAAAAGTATATAGAATTTATGTTATTTTTAAAATCTATTGAGAGAAAACTTACGCAAAATGTCTTCTTTGTAGAGTTGTTCGTGTCTGCGGTGATCCCTTGCAAAATTTGTCTTCAAAGAAATATGCCTCTCCAATCTCTTCTATGATAAATCTCTCTTGCATAAGTATCTCTTGATCAGGGTTCTCTTTCATTTATAAGCTCACTACCTTAAAATTAAATTGCCGCTCTCTTTTTTTTCATTTGATATTTCGGTCCATTGGTGATAAACATGTGCAGTTTTTTTTAAATCACGATGTTTGCTACACCAAAAACTAGGCCACCGTTGTGCTTTACGGATACAAGTGCACCGTATCAACAAAAATATAATGAATCATTTTTTTGGTTTTGGTCGGGATAATGATGCGCTATATAGGTAATACCACACTGGTTCCTTATAGTGATATAAGAGCACTGATAACATATGTAGAAACAAATGGAAGTGAAAACTTCCACAATTAATATTTAGTGGAGGAGGTGATTGCGGAGGTTTCCACTGGTCCGCATCTTATATGTGTGCACCGATGTGCTTATCATCTTAAGGTGTATTGATGCATCAGTACAGAATATGGTGCACCAGTTACTTAAAAAAATAAGATGTTTTTTGTTTTCCAATTTTTATTTTAAGAATGAAGACTTGTATTCATTGTATTTTTTACTCAAATGCACGGGAAAAAAGAGCGATAAATAAAATGGATCATTCTTCAAATTCCAACTCATTCCATATTGTTCCAGTTCAAGTTCCCCCTAATTGTCATCACCAGTAAGTCCATATTTATTTATATTTTTATTATCTAATTGAATTTATGCTTTCTTTGCATGTGCATTTGAATAACTGCACATTGAATTTTGCAAGATCTCAATTCCATATCAAGTTAAGATGCACATGATATTCCACCACTTCCAAAAGTCCACAAGATATTATCAAGAGAAATATATTGTAGGTAGATGGTAGATGAAAATGAAAGGAAGCATTACCCATCCAACTGTAGCATGCCATCATCGAGCAACCATCCTAGACCAATGGTACTTCAACGTGAATTGGATCTCTTTTATGACACCCCAATAGTATGCAGTTGTTCAAAATGTAAAGGGTTGAAGGTGAATCATAGGCATGTCACACTATCACATTATATTAATGACCAACTATGCAAATTTGATGGTCTAATACCTCCCACTACAGTCATTGATCCAATAGGTGAAATATAAAAGACACATAGGAACAGTTACGTATGCTCATTCTTTGAAAAGTTGGAAGCCATGTTTCATCCTAAATTGACCATCCCATCTCCTTCACTTGATTCAAACAAGAATTCTAGTGACCCAATGTATGATATTAATACTACCCAAAACATATCTACAAGGAGTTTCAAAACGATGTATGAGTTAAGAGAAAAATTGTCCAAGTATAGACAAAGGTCAGTTCAATTGTTGGATGGTAGTAATGACTTCTCTCTTCCCATCCATCTGCAAAGTAAATACCAAACTAGTTACAATCATGCTTTATATGGTGCTTGGCCATATTCCTTGCATGTGCCCGATGTTGGGACCAAATTCTCCTATTGTGGTAATAGTTACATGATCACAAAGTCTAAAATAGATGCTGCAAATATTAGGTCATTTACCCTTTCACATGTGTTTGTTCCTTCCAGATAGTCAGTAGCACTTATACCATTTTTTGGTCCTCTTTATAGTCAATCCGATTACTTGAATACGTTAAATACAAACATATTATTTCCATGTATAGTATATGCATGAATGGTTGTGCTTCAAGAAACTTTAACAAGAATAACCTGTTATATATCGATGGTTGTCCACACACTCATGGGAACATTGTGGGGTTCATAAATAGTTGTAGGTTCTCAATTTTCAATAAAAATTGTTCATTTGAGGAACACTCCAATGACAAAGAGTTATTTGTGAAAATAAGGCATACATATTTGTTGTTGTGCATGCAATACATAGTTTGTCTTCTGGCGATGAGTTGTGAGTAAAATATAACTTTAGTAGATCACCAAATGCTCATAAAAAACAACTTTTATTGGGGATACCTTTAGGCATCCCCTTGGGGAATAAGAAAAACATCATTGAGTAATTGTATTTTTGGATTTTCAATGGAATTAATGTTATTGTATTGGTTAATTCCACAGTTATTTTATAAAGTGGTTGATTGCATGTGTACATTTAAAATAATACTATGCTTCTATTAAAAAATATTTGGTATAATGTTTCAACATACTAAATCCATTCTTTTTCTAAGATCATTAATTTAATGTTCAATATTTTTACAACCAAAATTTTGACGATGATCAACATGTCTACCATCTACCATTGCATCCCAGTATGATGTCAAACCAAGAGAAGCCCACTAAACGAGTAGATATTGGAGAGGAAACATACAAATCATGATTGTGTCAACCCACCTATTCAATTCCCATTACATCTCGAGTCACAAATTCATAACATCTATAGAAACGCTAGTTCATCACTGGTTGAGGATGAAAACAATGATATAGAGGTTGATATGGATGATTTCTTATGGGATACCCATGCCATGGAGGGAATTTCCTTAAATGCATTCCAACAATATGAGCTCAGGAACGATGCTAATATTGTCGATGCCTTCTTCGAAAGCTTGAAAACTGGTTCCACCACCCCTCTCTTTGGGCACAAATCAAGGTCTACCCAACTAGGGACAACAATGTTATTGTGAAACTTGAAAAAAAATGTATGGTATGTCGAACATGTGGTTCTTGACATTTATGAGGTAACTAACCATCAAGTCCCCATTAAATCAATGATGAAAAGAGAATTTTTGCATGCTTGATGACAGTGTAAATTTATATTTCCCACTAATTGCAGCTTAATCAAAGAAAAGTACTTCCAAGTGATAACGTCCTCCCAAACATCTGTGAAGAGGCAACGCAACTGTTGAAAAATTTGGGTTTTGAGTACATATCATATCACACTTGTTTGAATGATTGTATTTTATACAGAGGTGAATACAAGGACAAAGAGATATGTCCTAAATGTGGGTACGACATGTACTAGATATCGAAAAAAAAAAGGGTAAGGCACATGGCCCTCCTCATAAGATATTGATGCACGTACCTATAATCCCAAGGATTCAAAGGATTTTTCATTGCAAAGAATTAGCCATGTTACAGGGGTGACATGCCTTACACAAAAGTGAGACAGGAGTTATGTGGATTCCTGTAGATTCAATATCCATGAATCATATAGTGAATACATGGCTTGATAAATTCAAGGATGAAGTACAAAGCCTTCGATTGAGCATAGTCATGGATGGATTTAACTCGTATTCCCTCCAAAACACCAATTATTCTGTTTGGAAGTGGTAGTGATAAATAACAATATCCCTCCATGGTTGTACATGACTTGAACAAACATCTCATGTTGGCTCTTATTGTTCCTGGTAGAAGACAGGTGAAGAATATGGATGTCTACCTCCAACCATTGATCGATGAATTCAAGCTATTATGGGAAGGGATACATGTATACAATGTATCAAGACCCATCTTGATGGAGAGGTATTTTATGTTGTATGGCACACGTATGGCATATGTGCATACACCATGCATGATTACCCAGGACTAGGAGTTTGATCTAGTAAGCATGCTAATTGTTTGCTTATATACATAAAGTTATTTGACAAACTTAATTTGGTACAACCACCTTATTTGGCGCTAATGTGTTCCGTATACAATAACATCACAGGTCTTGTAGCAAAAGAGTATCATGGATGTAAATGATGCATACCTTCAATCAATTCTAGGTGGTCTGACCACCTACAAAATCCAATGTACAATTTCTCAAGGGTGTTCCTGCCAAAAGAACACCCTTATAGAACAGAAGCATCTTCTTTCAATGGTAAACCAGAGAGAACCCAAAGACCTAAAATAATTACATCAGTGCATTAGCTTAGGGAATATGACACATAGAAAGAGAAGGAAATTGTAGATTTTTTCGATTCAAATGGGGAACCTATGTCGATGATCTTGAATTTTTCGATACCTATGTTGAGAAAATTCCCATTGGGATGAAAAGGAAATATGTGTTTTATGAGCTTCCATATTGGGAGCATCTTAAGACTTCCCACTTACTATATCCCATGCATATATTAAAAAATGTTTCATCTTCTTTGTGGAGGTACATATCATTAAAAACGATAACACATTTGTTGTTAAGAGAGATATTATTTCTTTGAATACAAAAAAGAAACATTGATCAAGAAAGGAAGGTAGAGGAGAGGCCAAAACCTCTTGGTCTTTTAAAGAAGGTGATGTACTCCCATGGATTTTTAAGAAAGACGATCTTTATTTCACAAAGGATGTTATATTGAGTGTGGATGCACCTTCAATATCTGGATCAACTCTATGAAGTTTCTTCACAATAAAATAACAACTGTCAAGGTTGAAATCTCATGACCATCTAAACCTTCTAAGGGTATGTATGTCAATTAGATGTTTTGTTTTTTTGCAATGCAGGTTATAATATGCTATGCATTCACAATTTTATGCCAATTAATTTCGTACATGTTTATTTTGTAGTGTAATTGTCCTTTTTCTCGTGTGTGATTGTGTGAACCATGACTTCCCCCAAGACCTATGACGAGTCATATCTAAATTATTAATTTGCATTTGTGCATTGGACTACATCAAAGGAGATTCACATGTCTAGAATTCCATGGTGGCATCGAGAGATCACTGAGATTGTTTGTATGTTTGAGAAGGAATCGCCCATATGTGTCATGGAATTATAGTTCCATGTTTTAATTCACCTAACTAATGAGGTTGAACTAGCTGGGGTGGTCTCATGTCATTGGGTTTTCTTCTTGGAGAGGTACATGAAAAAGTTGAAGGGGTTTGTTCGAGAAAGCGAAAAACCAAAGGGGTGTATGGAAAATGGGTACATAGTATACGAATTGTTCTATTACGCTAGTGAATACATCAAGAAAATCAATGACACAACAGACAAAGTGGTTTGGGACGACCAATAGGACGAGGACAAAAGGGAAGGGGAGCTACTCCAAATGAATGTAAAAAAGTGCATTATAAAGAGTAAGTCACTTATCTTTTGTACATTTTCTACAAACTAATTGTTACACTGAACTTGATAATATGTATTTGGTCTCATACTAATTGTTTTCATTTCATGATTACATTAGCAAATGCAAAAATTGATGCCATCAATAAATGTGTTCTTTACAATGCGAAGGCAACGCAACCATTGGTCACATTGTATGAAGAGAAGAGAAGGAAATGGGACATTGACATGAAAGAATTTAGACGGTTGAACAGTAGAAGCATGCCTTATCCTGATCATATAAAAAAAATATGTCAATGATATGTCCCGATAGTTAGATGGTTGACTAGATCAGAGAGAAATATGACGCATCTGGTCGTTACTCACGTGGTGAAGTTAATGCATTAAACATAGGGATTAGGTGAAACAACTTGGTAATAATATCTCCATGTACATTGTTCATTTTATAATGCATGTTTGAATTATAATATGTATTATATTTTTATTAACGCTTGGTTTACTAAACATATGACAACATCCATTCTTCGCATCTTTTTAGTTGCATTTTTTCCCATCCATGTAGGCATATTGGCCTCATTTTCACACTGAGGATACCGATGATGGACGTGTCACATTTGATTTTGGAGTGGAGGTCGAGTTCAACCAATCTAGTCGTACTATCCATTGTGATAAGAACATAATAAAGGACAAGCTAGGTTACGTTAGAAAGATACAAGAGATCATGCAAGTGGAATTCCCATATTTTCAATGTGTTATTTTTAGGTGCAAGTGGTGGGATACTTTCAACTGGAATAATGTAAAGGAAGATCATGATAGTGGGATGATATGTATCAACTCATAAAAGATGTGTAATGCAGAGAAGGAGTGTTATGTTTACCCAAAACATTGCAACCAAGTGTTCTTTTACTCAGAGGTGTTGGATAGGGATTGGTGGTTCGTACTAAGACATGATCTGAGATCAAAACATCTTTTTGAGAACAACAATGTTATCATGCCAAGCATTGAGGAATATAATTAGGGTGATGGAAATGAATAATGATATGTACATGTTTTATTTCTACATTTATGTGATGGCTATGACATTTTGTTATGGTTATCTATAATTGATGAATTTTGTTTTTTCTTCATTTTATGATGTTGGATATGAAAATTTAACTGCCATTTACAACCATCATGTTGAAGAAGAATTAAAATAATGTAGAACTTCAAGGTTTCTACCGAATTATGAAACATTTCCAATTGTACCATTTGCATGTTGTTTGTTTTATAAAATTATTATGATGTTGGATATGTAAACTTAACAACCATTTACAACCACGATGTCAAAGACAAATTGAATTTTTATGGAACTTCAAGCCCTTTTGCAATTATTTTTTATGTGAATAATTTTTATTTGTAAGATATCTGTGTTCTCTCTTTTTATAAGATTAATTTAAAAACTATTACCTTGAAGGTCATTTAATAATCAAGTTTGTAACATTTTTAATCAACATATCATATCGATATAATGTATATAATGACATAAAATTACTATAAGTAAGTTATTATAATCACAATCCAAACGAAAGTATTCCATTCATATAACTAGAGTTACACATTATATGAACATCCTCAAATCGAAGAGGTCAAGAGCATAATAAGTCATCATATCTCATTTAGAATCCCACTCTATCTTATTGGTCTCATACATTCATCCATCATTCAAATTTACTTTCAAGTGAACAAATGTCCATCAACAAGATTAATTTATTCACAATGTTCATGGTGTTTCATAAACATCAATTCTTCAATGTGCATAAGAAGAATTACCTTATTCATAAAGCGTTCATTTATATGCATTCTAAAACATATAGTAATATATGCAATTAACATTAATATTCGATTAATATTTTTAATCAACATTTTCATATTGGGAAAGGTGTTTCTTCCATTTGATGACCAACAATGTACATAAAAATAATAATTGTAAGGGTAATAAGGGTCATTTTTAGCATTGAGAGATCAAGGCTTCTTATTATCACAAGAACCATACAATTTATTAGCATGTAGATAATAAGGATTATTAGCATGCAAATGACCATTGGAAACAATTGTTTTTAATCACATTTTTATGACGTCAATAATATTATAGTATTAACATACCATTGTTCTTAATGATTAAGAAATAATATTACCATAAATATATTATAGTGGTGGTGGGAATCAACAACTTGATGAACACTTATATAGCTTATTATATTATAGAGGTTATATATTATTATTATATGACTGATATATTGTAATAGATAATGATTAAGAAATACTATTACGACAATAATATTATAATATTAACATATCATTGTTCTTAATGATTAAGCAATAATCTTATGCCAATAATATTGTAGTATTAAAGTAGCATTGTTTTATTATAACTATAAAATAGCAATATAATATAATAATATGGTACCATTGGTCGATTTAATTAGGTTTCGGTATAATGGTTTATTGTTGAGCCTAGGGTTAAGGGTTACAATTAGTATAATATCAATGGTTAATGAATACATTTTAAGACTTTAATTTTAACAACAATATTTCACAATCTTTATTTTTTAAAGATTTCTTTCTCATTATTTAGAGTTTCACAATTTCAGATTGTGAAATGTACTTGTTATTTAGAATCCATGTCCATCAGCGGTACAATTTAATGCTTCACCTTTATTGTTTACTAAAAATTTAATAAATATGTTTTAATTTATTTTTCCGTTTATTAATGTAAATTTTGTGTTAGGGATAAGACTCAAACTAATTAAAGCATTATTAAAAACAATATATTTTTAAATTAACTTTCAAAGAACATGCCACATAGTTGGATAAAAATTCAATTACATATTTCAAATTAATTCATTTGAAATTGATCTTATGGTTTACCCACTTGAAAAAATGAAGTTTTCCAAAACATATTACTACAACCATCCATATCTAGTGTAGTAACCTCATCTAGTGACTAATGATGGCTTACAAATCCTTTGGAATACACTCAATATAAGCAAAATAAATCAAATAATTCTGCATCAATTATTAGTTTATCATTTAAATATTTTAACCAAAAGATCGGAACTTTTATAAATTCAAAAGAAAAAAAACCATTGTAAGCAATATTAGTTGGCCTTATGATTCCATAATGATAGACCTCTCAATGCTATATATTAAATCCAACCATGACAATTTTTCCAATTGTTTTAGTGGAACACTATTCGTTGTGATTAAAAGAATTTCTCAGTTAACAACATGAACATGATATGAAAACACACAATATAAGAAAATGCATAATTATAATTCAAATTAAATAACATCAACATGGACATCATATGAAGAGGCATAATTTACAAATCAAACAACATGAACATGAACATGATATGAAAATGAATAATATATACATCTGAAGTGAAATATACATATAAAAAATAAATATAGATTTCAACTCATATCTCAATAATCAAATACACTAGCTAGATCCGCTACCAGATCCAAACTCATCAAGTCCACATACACCAAAAGAGGTAGAGGGTATACCACTACCTGTGTCATGTGACAATGCAATGACTATGAACTGATGTATATCTCCATAAAGAGCTATACTAGTGGATGGTAGTGGGTCTGCTAGAAGAGGGAATGACAGTGGTGGGACTAATGGATCGGTGGATGGGTCATCAATGGATGATGGTGGGCCTACTGGAGGAGGGAATGGTAGTGGTGGGACCAATGGATCAATGGATGGGGGATCAATGGATGGTGGTGGGGATGCTGGAGGAGGGGATAACGGTGGTCAAACCAATGGATCAATGGATGGTGGTGGGGATTTTGGAGGAGGGGATGATGGCAGTGGGGATGCTTGAGGAGGGGATGGTGGTAGTGAATAAGAAGTAGATTCACTTGCAATTCCTAATGATCCAATAGCTACTGGATTGGTGAATGGAGGAGGAGGTGGAGGAGAATCATCCACGGAACATGGCTCTAGAATACCCCTAAACTCTTTAATGATCCTGACGACACTAAAAATATGACGCATCAATATCATCATATCACAAGGAAGGGTGGACCATATGGGAGAGATATCAGGGTCTCATACGATCTCTAGAGGTTGTACAAGCTCCTCCTTGTGCTAAGACACAAAGTCACACAGACGATGCGCCACACAGTGATGGAATCTAGGACCTGGCATATGTTGCTCCATGTCAGGTCTAAAGTCATCAATTGGATCATATGCCTCATCTATATCCCCTCATCCATATCCACACCATGTAGTCGTGGAAGATCCCCAACAAACATGTCAATATCTACAAAATAGTGTACAAGTACAATAATTAGACAATTTAAACAAAATTTTATAATTCATTACATGTGTATTAAATAAGATAAAAATTATGCAACTACATTAATCAAAATATAATGATCATATTACCTCTCATATCCATTGGCTTGTCTGAAGTAAATCAGATGTTCACACCCTCGACATCCGATCCCTACATATGGGTACTATACACATTCGATGACTCATTGTAATTCCTAACTATGTAACATCGCCAAAACCTCTACACCGACCACCCTGCACATGATATTGAGTTGTCCTCTCTTAGGCAGCCCCTTCCCCCATATGTGCATATGCACATCATTCATAGTTTTAGCTAGCATGCGATCAAATGTACGCCCAAAAGTGGGTTGAGTCACTGGAAACCTCTCAAAAAATAGAGTAAATAACTATAAAGAAAAGGGGGGAAACTACCTCCCATGCAACTGGTTATGACAGTGGTCTAAATAAATTTAATTGCCATTGAAAAATAGTATCCCACCTGATCATCCTAGGGATCTACAATAGACTCTCTACATAATATAACAAAGTGAAACTAATGCGTTGCCCATTAATGATATGGTGGGATGTCATAGTGACAAACAAGCTCAAGTACCTGGCCTCCTTTGATTGAAATGCATGTAGCCTCAATTGGCCCCCACTCACCTGGAAATCACTGTTATGAGTAATATCGTCACTAATGAATCACTGAACATACATCAATTGTGTCTTGACTAGAACACTTGGTGGTAGATTAGGAAAATAGGGAAAGTCATCCCCCTTGATAGATAAACCTATGATGAAGTATATATCCTCCTTTGTGTGTTGGTACCAAATATAAAGACCAACCCTAAAGGCATGTATGTCATGATCCCATTGATGGATCAACTATATAAGTAACGTAGTCTTCCCCCTGAGCGAATCATCCTCCTCATAAAACTTGAGGAGGAAAACCTAAAATAAGATATGGTGAGTAACATCATAAATAGGCCGAGAAACCAAATCCCTCTCCATCTCCCTTGTCGTCCACATCTAAACAAAATTATATGAATTGATCTATGGGGGTCAGGGTACTGCATGTCCCTAATTTACATACAAATTTCATCATGAATCATATTAATACATTACAAAATAGGTAAATAAATACTTATAAGAAATTATTCAAAGAAAATTGCGGCCAACAAACATTTTCATAAATGGTGTGTATATTTGAAAATTGGTTCACTTCCAATGGTGCGCGTTGTTTTACCTAAGCATTGTAGTTAGTGTGTAAATTTCTATCTATGCACACCGTATCCGTGATTAAAATTCTAAAAACAAACGCACCAACTTGCAGTGCATGCATATTCCACATAACGCATCGAAAAAGTGCACCTAAAAACATGAAACTAATTTAAATCAATAAAATAAGCAAATCAGTGCTCCTACAACCATCTAACGCACCAATGATGGTGCCGAATGGGTAGAACTGTTAATGGTGCATGCATATTCCATATAATGCGCCATAAAAGTGTACCTAAAAACATTTTAAAAAGCATGAAACCAAATTCAAAACAATAAACTAAGAAAATTGGTGCTCCTATGATCATCTAACGCATCATTGACAATTCTGAATGGGTATCATCGTTTAGTGTTGCTCAATCATACTATAAACAATTCTTTTTTGAACGCATAGCCAATGATGTGCAAGGTAACACACCATAATGTATTTTTGGTACTTACACTTGATGCATTTCCTATGGTTGACTTACTGGAAAATTGTTGTTGCTGCAACATCCCCCCAAAAATTTTGTAAATATTGGGTCCCTCCTATTCTTTTTGGTTTAAGCACTTGTTTTGATCAAATCTTTCTCACTTAATCTTCAACTTTTCCTAAGAGTGCTGACCCTTCTAGTTCTTTTTTTATTTTTTGACTAAGGCATTTTCTTTTCTCCCATTTAGCAGTGCGTTGTTTTAAAGGTTAACTGTGCGCGCGCTCAAAGCGCAGATTGGAAGCGTATATTTCTGCGCTAAAGGCGCAACGAAAAAAGGTTTAATTGCACGTTTTTTAAAGCCACGCAAACTTTAGGCTTATATCTTGCATGAAAGGTGCACTTTCTAAGACTTATGCTTCCGTCTTGTTGCCAAAACTTGGTTTTTCAGCGAAGTTTCCCCGCGCAAAGTAAAGGTTTAAAATCTGCGCCGTATTAATGCATGATTCTTTCGCAGAGTCTAAGTCTAGCTCGGCCGCCATCGATGCAATTCCTAATAATAGGACAAGTGCTTTGGCGCAGGATTTGTCCTTAAGAACGCTGACACATGAAAATCTCTTAAGTCTTTTGGCTCGTGGCACAGTTCCCATTAGCGCACATTTTGTGACTAAGCTTGCACCAAAGGTGCAAGGCTTACCCATATAGCTCCCGCCTCCATAGATGCACCTCGTCTTCCCTCGAAGTCTAATGCTGGCACAACTCTATCAGCGCAGGATTTAACGTCATGATCGCCGCTTGGGCACAGGACTTAACCTTTAACTCACCGCTTTGGCGTCGGACTTAATGTTACGATCACCGCCTTAGCGCAGAGCTTAATTTTGCGATCTCTGCCTTGGGCGCGAAGATTTATTTTGGGTTTATGTGCAACCACGGAGTTCGTGGGGTTATCAATAAGGCCATGTGCCATTTTTAATACACAAGGTTTCGAGCCCTATGCTCATTAAATCCGCCAACCCACCACCTTACGTGAATTAAATGCTTCGCCTTATTAAACGCATAGAACGGGGATTTCAAAAAATCACTCGACCACTTCCATAGGAGAATGGAGCTCGCTCTTCGATATGGAACTCTAACTGCACTGCTGCCCGTCTTGGAACAATCGCTAGCCACCAGGGAACACCGCCAAGCTGATAGGTAGGTGCTCGGCCCCTCCTCCTTCGTTTTCCGAGGTTCCCGTTTGGACTTGCACCCCTTTCGTGCCCTTTTATTAACTATATATATATGCAAAACAAACTTATACGCACTAAGCGGCTAGTTGTGAGTCGAAGCCATGAAGACACAGAACCACCGTATGCAAACCAGAGCCTGGAAGGCCCTATCCTCCCATGCGCGCTTCAAATTTTTCCCACTACCGCGTGCTCGGCATCCTAAGTAAGTTTTTCACGTATCTTGTTGTCTCTGGGTTTTCCCGGTTATATCTTAAATGGCCACATATCTTGCGTTCCACGCTTAAATCCATAGCTAAGTGCTCGCTTTCAGTTAAAATGCTGCATCCACGCACATCCCATCGAAAATCGCTACCAAATGACAGTACCTTTCGCGTCGAGGCCACCTAAAACCCATAGTGTCGGCCAAAACCACCTTAGAGCATGTGAGAAAGACCTAACGGGCTAGAGGTAGGAACGTTATGAATAGCTCCGCATTCTACTTATAGAGGCCAGCATCCGTGAAAGAAGAACCCAATGAAACCACCCATGTGTTATTTTCCAAGCATTGCTTGCATGAATGCAGTGGTCTCACCAGGCGCACAAAACATTTTAGGTACTTGCACTTTTCTGTGAATGACATGACACCATTAAATGCTCCAGTTCCTTTTCCTCCATCAGTCTCTCTTGGCTAGGTTTTTTTATTTGGAAGACACCTACATTTTGAACAAAGTAATAGCTACAATTGTGAATTAGTTGATCTTTTGTTAAAACAACCTGCATATTATGAAAATAACATATTCTAGATTTTTCATAACTGTTTTGCTAATACTTGAAAGTTATCTAGTTAAAGCCAACTCTGTCATATTTTCTTTCACAAATCTATAGGAGGCTTTGCATTTTAATGATGGCTGAATGTCTACATACGCCTTATTTGTACTGCCCTGCTTACCGTAGGATTATCATGCATAGGATGTCTGCAAGGAAGAAAGCCGCACAAAAGATCGACTCAGATTCAAACGTAGAAATCCTATTGGACACTTCACTCGAGACAATGTTTATGATACACAAGCTACCACCAATGTGCCCCCTGGGAGCTCTGCCCCGAAATTCCAGTGGGGTGAGGTATATAGGTTTATCATGAACCAAGACAATCCTCAAGCCCCCATAGAAGATTCTCTGGTGTATGCAAACATCCGAAGGTCTTACCTCCATAAGGCAATGACTCGTCCTGAATTGTTCGCATGTTCTGAAGTCATTGGCTGGTTGATCCCTCGCGTCAGGACTGACACTAGGTTCATAAACGATAAAAATGGGATGAACCTAGCATCTTTTGCTCCTGAGCATATTACAGCCACCTACAAATTACCTCAACCTAGAGCTTGGTTAGATGATAAATGGATAGCAGATCATCCTACAGACCCGCTGGACGCTGCTAGGAAAATGATGACAGCTGACAGACAGATAAGAAGGAGGTACAACAATGAATATGAAAGCAACCTCCTGAAAACTCCTTATAGACTCATCGTTCTGATGTTGAGTCGGCTCTTCGGCATGCCTAATGGAAATATTTTTAAGATCGGATGGGTTCCAGTAATTTTTCATATAGCCATGAATGGCACCTTTTTTAATTGGGCCGACATAATTTCAGACAGTCTAGCCTCACATTTAACTGCGGCCCAAGGAAGGATGACTCAGAAGAAGGCAGATTTATTCATGTCTTCATATTTGATAGACTGCTTATTGAGCAAGCATACCTTCCCAGACTTGGGTTGCTCATGGAAGCCAAAGGAAACGTCTCTATTCATGGCCTATCAGCTCACATGGGCAGGTAAATACGCAAGCTATTACAAGCAGGTTTGCGAGAAATTCATCATGCCTCTATACCAGCTTATTTTTGTAAAGGAACCAGATTACATGTTAGAGAACGCCATGCCCATTATCGAAGCATTTGGCGATTATTATCATAGTATAGAAGGTACCTATATCCGAATGAATGGAGGATCCGTAACTCCCTTTTTGCTTCCCAGACATGCTACAGATTTTGTGATTCACAAGGAATCCATAAGGCAAATCTTCAGCATTGGCGGGATCAACAGAGTCCTCATTGAAAGGAAAAAAGGGATGTTTTCGCCAATGCCTTTCACTATTGGCGCATACAGCCTCCCAAAGGCCAAGGAAGGAGAAAACTATGTTCAAGATTTAGACATCTTCCATTTTGGTACAAAGTTTTTCAGAAGGCATGACCCTTGTGGTGAAGTTGCCAAACATATTATTGATGTCAAAACCAGCTTCGAGTACGCCCATCTTAAGGACAATGAGGAAGAGTTTTTCCGTAGTGCTCGGAACTTGACGGAATTAGGCAAGCGCTACAAGAAGAAAGGTGCTAAGAGATTTTCTCCTAGGCCTGTCAGCCTAATCCAAAAGGAGCAGGAAGCATCAATGTCCCAATCAGGAGATCTGACAGGAATAAAAAAGGAGGAAGATGACAGGATATTACATCAACAAGACCAAGAAGCGGTTAGGATTCAAAATGAACAAGCCAAGTTCCAACAAGAAGAGGCAGCAAGAATCCAGAGAGAGCAGGCTGTTCAAGTGCAGCAGCAAGAAGAAGCTGCTAGATTACAGAGGGAGCAGGAGAAAAAAGATTTGGAAGATGAGGCTGCTAGAAGCCAGAAGGAAGAGGAAGTAAGGGCCCAAATGAATTAAAGAAGAAATACAGGGAATTGACAGAAGAGAAGTTAAGGATAACTTCGGGATCTCTACAACTTGAAAATGAGAAGAATTCACTAGAGATGCAGTTGGCCATCTCCGAAGACGAGCAAAAGAACTTAAAGGCTCGGATTTCAGAATTGGAGGAGCTCGAAACCAGCAGGGACCAACAAATTTATCTCCCCAGGGATCAGTATGATGGGTTAGTTCAAGAAAAGGAGCAATTGTTGAAACAACTCAGAGAAGCAGTGGAAAACAAGCAAGACCTGTTCACATTTCACAAGCAAGCATGTGACATGCTAATAAAAGGCCATCAGCTACTGGTGCTGATCTCGGGAGAAATTTGCAACGTGAAAGAAATGATCATGAAAATGACAACCATCGAAGTTGGAGCCTTAAAGAACAGAGACAAATTTGCAAAACATGTGGAAGAGCTAAAACAACAATATGAGTGGAGAAGAGAAAAATCTGGATTCCCCTCAAACTTGCGCGCCACCACTGAAGAAGAATTTGACTTAGATGCAGGACTCCTTGAATTCAGTAAAGATTGTGGCACTAGGCTAAGCTTGGAGATAAGAAAGACTGTCCGCAAATGTCACTCTTTCTACTCCAAAATTAGAGAATCCCATGGCAAGTGCCACTTGGTTCTGCCTGAAACTATCAATGAATTCCCAGAACGAGAACATCGGTTGGCTGAGTTACAAGGCAAGTTGGACCACGAATTGGACTATGTTAAAAAGGTAGAGGTGATAACTCAAGATTAAATCCAACAGTTCATTGGCTAGCCCGCTGTGCATATCTACTTTCTAGAAGCAATTGCCCAAGAAGCAGCAGCAGGGGCAGCACAAGTCAAATCAGATCTACGTAAGCACGAGATTGCAGCAAAGGCAACAATATCTATTCAAAGCAAGATTATCTTGAAAGAGCTTAGTCAATGGGCCACCTATATCCAAAGTGTAGATGGCCAAGTATCCACAAGCGAGCCAATTGATGGGGATGAGTCAGGGAGTCAGCAAAAGGAAGCCAAATAAAATAGATAAACCATCATAATTCTTATTTGTCTTAATGTGAGAAAAGCTGAAATTCCTTTATTGTATAAATGCTTTAAAAGACAGCTGGCTCTGATTTTGTCTTATAGGGAAGGCTCTCCACGAATATGTGGGTTTTGTAATTGTGCACTAAAGGACAAATTAGAAGGTTCTAGAGTTTAGGGTACACCTGTCAGCTCAAGGAGCAATTTGTAAATTTATAAATAGGAGAATAGAAGAAGAAAAAAGGACTTTTTGCAGGTGAAAGAAATTTTCTAGCTTGTACGAATTACTTTGCTACTTGCTCCAAGAAACTGGATTTTGCCTAATAGAAGCCTAGAGAGGACGTTTTTGCCTAGAAATGTGTGTTGAATGTTTGTTGGACTATTCCTGTACCATTCATATACTACTGTGAGATATTTCTTTACTATTATGAATTATTTCTGTGTGATGAATGATCTTTCTATTTTCCTGTACAATGATGTCTCTCTTAAATGAGTAATGGAATGTATTAAATAATTTGAAGCTATCTTCAATATATGTCATATTCTGCTATAGGCACATCTTTACGATTAAATGGCTATCTGTGTGATCTTTAAGTGTTTCTCGCAGTTTATTACTCATCTCTACAGTTTGCTCCTTGCAAGGATAGGTTAAATTTGCTTATACAGTCTTAGATTAATTTAGATTAGCTACCTGCATTTAGCTTAGGGCACTTGCATGTCATCTTTAAAATAAAATACATAAACGGTGGATCGGGCCGCAACCAGTGTAAAGATTAAGAATCTTTAAATCTTATGGTAGCCGGAACCGTTAACTGGACGGATTCCCCACACCAAACGGTGAGCGATCTAATTGGGATTGCCTACCGGGGAGAATCCCTTGCTGCTTTTTGCTGCGATTTTCGGGGCATCAACAAAAATGTATTTAATGCATTTCATGTATCTTGATAGAGTATGTACACAATGCAACTCATAAATCTTTCATGCATTTCAAGTAACTTAGAATATGTACCTAATGCATGATTGAAACTGAATTTGAAAATTGGTTAGAATGTATTCCAGGTAGGTGCATTTCAAGTGTTTGTTTTCATGTACCTTTGATGTACTTCATGTACCATAGGTGAAGTAGAATGAAATGGAATAAAAAGGAATTTATTTCATGCTACGATTTCATGTATCTTCTGAAATATTTCATGTGATTAATTCAAATTTTATTTCTTGAAAGATGAATTTTTTGTTGAACAATATATATATGTATGTTTGATGCTAACCATGTGGTTGTTGCAATGTGAATAAAGTGTCTCTGTAGAAGAATATATTTATATCATGTATCACATATTTTTATACCTGATGTTAATCATATGAGTGAATGAAATATGATTTTTAGGTGGACGTATCTTTGTTGAAGATTGAAGATCGACCCTTGCTTCCTTGGGTCCACTCTACTAGTCTCGGTTCTCGTACAGGAAGCCAGGAAATTGGATGGTGATAGGAGTCACATTCCATAGGCAGCAGGGATCGACATGAAAGTAGGTGGTAGTGGGAAGTATTATGGTTAGAAAGATGTTATCTTTCTGAGGAATGTATGGGCATGTATGTGAGAGTTTGAAAGATATATATTTTTAGGCATGTATGGGCATGTTTGTTATCCTTTTGTAAAGGCATGTATGTAATATGCATTGAGGACGATGCATTGTTTAAGGGGAGGGGAGATGTAATACCCCGCATGTTAAACCCCTGAACATATGTTGTGATTATTATTTGTGTTGTAATGTGGCACTAGGTGCCTGAACTATGGACTATGGACATTATTATTATTTTTAATTAAATAACTAGCTCAACCTGGACAACTAATGTGGATGGGGGGGCCATTGGTTCCACATGTGAGGGGGTTGGGGACTAGGAGTTGTGTCTCTTCCTAACAACACTCTTTGTTTCCTATTTTTGGTTATTTTAACTAATGTTGGTATTATTAAACCTAATTCATGATTTAGTGGGCCATCCTTAGTGCTTGGATGGATTCCACTTGTTAAATGTGCCCCTTTGGTGGTTTTGTAACTCCTTTTTGGAGGTTACACTTGGTTTTGTAACCCCCACTTGCACAAGTGCACCCTCACTGGCTATTTTTATCCTTGACACCTCAAAAATTATGTAACTCCCCTCAAGTTTTGTAACCTCCTCTCATTAATTCGAATTGGCCTCTAACCTTTGGATTTACCCCTCTTAGAATTCGAATCACTCACTTGGGGATTTGAATGGCTATTTGTACATTGGAATAAAATTCATCTCATTCTTTTTTTCTCTAGATTTTTTCTCACGAGCTCTCAAGTGTAGCGGAATGATCTATTGAGTTGGGAATGCATACTCTTGAGGAGGAGATGCATGGTATTGTAGAAGATTGAAGGCCTTATAATGTGGCATGAATACCCTATAATGGGGATTGAAGATTGACTGTGCATAACACAACATGAGTCCTTGTCCCATTGCTTGTACCTGTCCGAATATTTGCATGTGAATCCAGACGGTGGATGGTGATGTGATGAGGGACCTATGTGTTTAAGGGAATCCCATTGCACCAGGTAGTGTAGATGGAAGGGAAAGTTTAGATGGAGAAAGGTGTAGTTGTGGTTTCTGGCAGTGTGGAAAGGATGCAACCATATGTTCTGGTTCGACCACTTCTGAGCATTTATGGGTTATGATACCTATACCATTGCGTCCGAAGCGACGTTTCCAGTAAGGTACACTATTTTTTCATTGAAAAAGACTTCTAAATGGCTACGATATTGCTATTTTATTGTGGCAGGTTTTTCCTCATAATGGTAAGAAGGGTGCAACTATATGATCTGGTTGGCCTATTTCTGAGCATTTTTGGGTTATGAGACCTATTCCTTTGTTTTTGGAGTGATGTCTCCACTAAGGAATACCTTTTGATTCATTGAAAAAGCTTTTTGTATGGTTGAGATATGATCTTTTCAGTGTGGTAGTGTTGAGAAATAACACACCCTATTTATTGGTTGAGAGTACCTCTGCTTGTGGATCCATGGCCTCAAATTAGGGGTGACCTGTTCAAGTATGGCTTGAATTGACTGTGTCTATGGCTGGGTGGAAAGTTGTCAGGTTAAAGCTAGTTGTCCCTTAATCAGATAAGTATTTTATTATATGTGTATTTACTACATCCTTGGAATTATATGTGCTTATGGATTTGATTCGCTTATGACCTATATGGATGTAGGTCACAACCTTGACATATGATTTTTTATGGCCGTAGATGATAATTTTTCATACTTGAATTTGTTCATGTTGATATGGCTATGGTTGGTAGTCTGTCATGATTATTTCATTATGTGCTTATTTGCAGTACTTTGATGTACATGGGCTCTTAGATCCAGTTTTTGCTTATGGTTTGTAAGGATGTAGGTGAAAGCCATGAGAACTTTTGTTATCATCATCTATATGGTTGTGGATGGAAGCCATCGTATATGGTTTTATCTATGTTAATATGGCTGTAGATGGTAGTCAGTAAATCTAATTTCTAGCTTGTCAATATGGTGGGATATGGCAGCTTGTATATCTTTTAATTTGTATTGACTAAGTTAGTTTGCAAATCTTATTTTGATATTGGTTATATGGCTATGGTAGATTTGATTAATTGATTTTAGTTTACATATTAATAGCTTGCTCATATATGATTACATTTATGCTTGTATTTACTTTGCTTAGCATGTGCATATGGAAAATGATATGTGTTGCAAGTTTGCGTTGTCCTTAAAAAGGCTGATTGTTTTGTTTAATTGGATGATTGGCATGATGGTCTAGCCTTAGATAACCTTATTCTATTGTGCATTTACCTTGATTCATCCTCCCCCAGTCATCTTGGTGTCCCTGGCCTTGGTTTCGGGGTCAAGTACACTACATATCCCAAGTTGTTCTCAAGGGTGGATGTTAAGATATTTAGACACTTAGGAGTTATCTAAGATCAACTTGGTATAATGTGTCTTTAGGTAAAGTGTGTTGCTTTAGTATGCATTTGTACTTATGTAATCCGACGATCACTATATGTTCTAGACATAAAGTGATTTGGCGGTTCATCTTCACCTCGATCTTAATGGCTATTGATTTGTGACTTAACATCTATTGGCCCATGATCTCTATTTAAAGAGAATGGAGGGTCATTTACTTAATGATCGATTGTGAGAAACTCATATGTAAAATATTTTTTCCTTTGCTTTAATATATTGCCTCAAGTAGCTATTTGGTTGGGGCCGTGGATTGTTTCCCTCTCCGAGGGTTTTAACCATGTAAAACATCAATGTGTTGATATGTGATCTGTTTGTTTAACAATTGCTCAAGGTGTTTGATCTTCTAGAAATACCCTATGTTAGTCGAATAATCATTTAGTTAAAATTAAATTCAATATGGTTGTGATTCTGTTCAAAATAATTAATAACTATAATAGTAAGTTACATCTATAAATTATATTTAACATTTACATTATTATTTGAAGTTACAATGTAAATAAATTTAAGTAACAATTTAGTTATTTGAAGTTATCAACTTTCTATATATATATATATATTTCAAGTAAAAAGATATTTTGCAAACCTGCAAGCTGCTTTTGTTTACAATAGTTGAAATCCCCAATAGGGAGCATTTCATTTCCCCTATGTTCCTGCATTTGTATGTTGCCTTCAGGAATAGAAAGAGCTTCGTAAATTATAGGTATGCAAAATATATTTTGAGTACTTGAGCACTTATTAGTATTTGTAGGATTAATTGACAACACCATCAACATGTAATGATAATGATAGTATTATGACAATGATAGTATTGTAGAACGCATATTATATTTCTTTGGGGGAATATAAGCATAAATGTTTTTTTGAATAACAAGGCAAGTAAAGACATAATGCTCCTTTGTTTTCAAAGAAATATCAAATTTAAGCTTATATAAATTATTAAAGATGATAAAACCTATCATAACTCAATTGTCAAACTCAAAGTGAGAAAAACCATCATTGACTATTATAAGCAAATGTGAGTTGACTCATCACCCTTATCACCATTATTCAAGGAAAACCATGCCATTGAAAATAACCCATTGGTGGATCATAAGGGGGTAGACTTTCACTCCTATCAGATTCCTCTAGGTCTTGGGTTGCTAACTTGTTTGCTTATGTCCAAAGAAGATGATCTCTGAGCCAATCATAAGTAGTTTTAGGTCAAGAATTATATTGTTATATGTTCTCATGCATCCCCCCTTCTCAAAGGTGGCACAACCTATTATAACTCAATTGTCATATAATCAATGAGGACAACCATCATTGGCTGCTATCTGCGAATGTGAGCCAACTCATCACCGTTATTCACAGAAAACCACGCCACCTAAAATAACCCATTGGTGGTCCATAAGGGTGCAGACTCCCACTCATGCCAGATGCCTTTGGATCTTGGGCCGTTAACCTGTTCCCTTATGTCCGAGGAAGATGAACTCTTAACCAGTCATAAGCAATTGTAGGTCTTTACTCTAGGACCTATAAGGGTGGTTTCAACCCCTTATAGTGTCCCAAGATACCCAATATCCCTTGTTATCCATCATCACTAGATTTAGACAAAAATCACGTAATATAAATATCCACCACAATTTAAATCCCTATATAAAACCATAATACCATTCTCATACATTTTTGTTACATGTTCAAGATATTTTGATTTAAAAAATAAAACAATATTTTAGCATATATATTAAACCATTTTTAAAAAATCAACCCTTACAAAAACTAAACATATTAACTACAACTTTTATCTTCACAAGCTATCAAACAATTATGTTCGTACAAATTTCTTCACATTGACGTAACTATATCCATTTAAAAAAAGACCATATCCCTACAAAAGAGGGTATAGAATAAATCATATCATGTCTTTTAAATGACAATCTAACCATCACGTCGTTAACTATACAGCAGCATAGTAAACCCGAGACGGGCCATATCTTTTTCTTTACATTCACATTGCAATTTACAAACATCTCATAATCGACATGAGGGAATTCCGTTAATATTCTGTTTTAATCCGTCTCTTTAAGAGGGGGAGGTCATAAGGTTAGCGTAAAGATGATCTCGTTCTGGTCAAGGTGACTAAAAAATGCAGAACACTTAAAAATTGAACGGACAAAGTAATTATTCTGACATTTGATCCTTAAGTGTAACCACCAATATAGCAAACCACAATGATAATGTAATGTAAAATCAAACCATGATAACATGGTTTTGGTTTTCTGACTTTTAGTTAGAACAATGTTAAAACTACAATTACATAATTTTTACATACAAACTAAATTCTACTTCTGCATACGACGATATACAGTGCGACCCATCGAATTGAAATGTTCAATATGATACGTGACGAGTAAAAACCGAGCTCAATACAGACATCAAAAAGACTGAAAGAGAGGGAATTTAGCAGTGGAGTGGAGATGGGAAGACGCAGAGTGTTGGTACTGTTGAAGCGAAGTGCATTGGATCTCTACACCAATCTCCACAAAGATCCTAATATCACATCCCTTATCCGCTCTGATCACCAGGTGAGTATTATTTAGTCTTTTCTCTTCCAATGGCTAGGCGTTAGTCTTCATACCTGCAAACCCCGTGTTTTTGGGGTGGCTGTTTGCTTTAGTTTTAGTTGGCATGGAGTGGCTTTAAGGGCTTTCTCATGTGCTTGACGCTATCAACACAATTGTTTTCGAGTTTTAACTGTCTTTAAGCTTTATGCTATGCACAATTGATTGATGCCATGCTTGACCCCCCTAAACCCTAAACTCTCCCAGTTGCATTTTCTTCATTAGTTGAATTCCACGGGCCTTCTAGACTATTAGTGGGATGAAATCTCAACAACCCATAATGGGTCCATGACGCCTGATCAAACATTTCAATCACGTTGATGACATACTTGAATTATTTCAAAACCAATCGTAAAACTTCTGTACCTGGACAAAGTGGTGTACAGTAGTTAGTGTACATTAATCTCTCTCTCTCTCACACACACACACACACACATATATATTTATTTATATTTTCAGGTAAATATCCCGGGGCAAACCCCAGGCACTTCCCCTCCTTTCGAGGATGGTACCCAGGATAAACCCTAGATTAGGCCAATCAACAACAGGGCTCGAAGCCATTACACCAATATACTCGTTATGAGCTCAACATGTCACTTACGGGTACAGAACCTAGGTGGTGATGATAAAACTCTATCCTACAACCACTTGGGCTAGACCCATTTGACAAGTGTACATTACATACTTATATGATGTACTCCAAGGCATCCATCTCATGCTACCTCTTAGAGTTCACACAGTTTCTATTAATTGTACAAATGGATGTGTACTAGCAGGTTGTCTTCACTTTGATTTGGCAGAGGTTTAAAACTTGTTGTCGGAAATAATCTATTTAAGCAAACAATTCAGAGTGTAATTACCAAAAGAAGCAACTGAATGACCTTAAAAATGATTCAATGGATTGAGTACAATGATAGAAGGACTAAAGGACAAGATGGCTTCAAGAATCAACATGCTACAACTAATCACCTTGCTACCCATAGAGTTATTGCCGAGGATTGTAGAGGCAAAAAAATCTCATATGTTGTTGTGTTGACTATAGAAACGCCTTTGATATTGTGTGCGTAGGGCCAAGCTATGGAGAAATCTTGAAGAAATAGGTGTTACCTCCCAAACTAGCATGTGTGGTTAAAGTCCCAAAGATGCACACTAACCTAGAGGAACCAAAGAGGAAAGGCCAATGTCACCACATTGATCCCCTTCTTGCTTTATGTTTGCTCTTCTCCAACTCAAGCACGAGTGTCCCCTATGGCTAGGGTTTTACTAGGGCAAAGGCAACGAGGAGCAAGGTGATTCCAAAAGGTTGCCCTAGCAAAGGTTTGTAGTATAAAGATATACAATTGGATAATGGGAGGATAAGGGAACCCACTTCAAAGGACTTGTGCCAATCCAACCTAGGGAAAATGGAGTCAATAGGTTGCTAACTTAGAGGGCCTTGCTTCAAAGATCATCTAGAAAGAGTAAGTGCTCTATGGCTTCAACCCTTCATTGATATATTGGGGGTTCAATTTGCGATCACAAGGGATAGGACAATTCCCTCTGTTACTTCTTTTCTTGAGTGAAGCCCTACAGTAGAAGGGATTATATTTGCACAATCTTGATTAGGATTAGTACAAAGAAAAACCTCCATCTATGCAAGAACTTCAATTGAATCCAACATAAAACCTTATACAAGATCCAATCCAATGTGACAATTGTGCCCTTCCATTGTCTCAAGAGAAGTAACATGGACAACACTAGCAAAATATGATCTCCAATAGATAAGTACAATAGCAAGATAAGATGCCACACATTCACAAGAGATAAACCCTTAGACAAAATTTGCTCCAAAGAAAGATATGCCAATTAAGCTCCAAAAGAGAGAGAGATCCAAAAATCCAATCATGAAATGAAATGAAGAAGTAGCTCTCTATTTACAGGAGAGGCTAAAACTTCATTTAAAATAATATAATCATTGCTTCCTTAGTTCTAGCCTAGGGTGGGGTAAAATAATACAAAAAACCCACTCAACAACTAACTTCTAACAAGTTACATAAAAAAGGGTGGTCAAAGCCATTTGTACATTACATAAAATACATGGGGCCCCTCAATAAGGGGGAATGCTTCCTACAAGCAAGGGAATAAGTGCTAGGATGGTGTCACATGGCCTTCAAAGGCCCCTCCAAGAGAGGTGCTCCAAGGAATGTCCACAAGATCACCTCAAAGCCCCCTTCAAAGTGGGGTCTCCAACAAGCCAAGTCCACCTAGAAACCAAATGATGCCCACAAGGAAGACCAATCATCCACACATGTCCATAAGCTAGCCTCCATAGGCTTGTCTCAAGGTTACTTGTCCATTAAGCAATGTCCATATGGAGGGGTTGAAACCACCAAGATTGTTCACTTGTCCGCATGCCAACCAATCCAAGGGCTTTCCTTAAGAAACCTTCTCAAACGTGTCCACAAGGCCCAATTAGGACCAAGACAACTTCTAAATGCAAAAACGTCCTCAATAAAGTATGCAAGAAAAACCCTCAAAGGTGGCTGCTCCACTAAATCCACAAGCAAACTTCTGTAAAGCAAGGTACAAACTCATGTATAAATTTTCAAACAAGGAGAAGCTCCTCCTAATGGCATGAATGATGAAACCTCTCCTAAACTGGCCACAAATCTTTAAAGGGCTGAATACTGTCTCAACTAGGGCACAAAAACCCTAGGGCGTCACCTTATCAAACTCAATTTTCCAGCTGTTCGGATTCCGGAACCCTCCACCACAGAAACAGGCTGTTTTAGGGCGCTGTGGCTGCTATTGCTCTTGTGCATAGGTTTGGAGAAATTTTTAAGGCTGTTTTCTAAATGCTGCTATGTGAAAACTCACAAAAAATGTTCAGAATCTGTCTAGCAATGAATATCTTCCCCTTTTGTGTCTGTTCATTAATTTTTAAGGGCTGTAACATGCCCAAAATTTCTCAGAATTGGCCCAGCCTAGGTTTTTAGGGTATGAAATTAACCCAGATTTGTCCTTTAGGGCTAAAGTCATGCCCAAAACTGCTGTAGGTGTCTGTGGCTTATCTTTTAGGGCTGTGATGTGACTTTTGACTGCTGTTTGCACTCAGAATCGTCTAAAAAGTGCTCAGATCTGATGTTGATGCTGATTTGCTGCTGTTTCACCCATAAAATATCTCACTATGACTGTTTGGGATGCTGATTGAGGGCTGTAATTTGCCCAGACCTCTGTTTTGTGGCTGTTTGATGACCAAATCATGCACAGATTTGGAGAATGTGTTTTTAACCACTGTTAGGAGGCTGAATTATGCCCAGGTTCAACCATATTGTAGATGAGGCTGTTTTATCACTGTTTCTATCCACACACTTTCCCAGATTTGGAGGTTTACTGCTGTTTTTAGCCACAGGTCCACCCAGAATTGGAGTAATTCTTCTTACTGCTGTCTAGGAGGTCATAAAATAGGGCTGCAAACAGTTTGGAGAAGAGAGACAAAGCTGGAGGTTCCTTACTGCACACAGGTGACCATAAATTGACCCCAAATTCACATTTAATTCCACTGTTGGCTGCCATAAATCGCTCCTATTGGGGCTTCAACTGTAGTCTGGAAATGATCCTCCATTCAAGTCAGCCATAGCTCCTAGTCCAAAGCAATTCACCATACTTAGGGCATGATCACACAAGCATCCAACTAGGTCATAAATCCATGGTATGTCTAGTCACCAAGAAAAACATCATGTTCAACCAAGTTATGAACATGTCACCCCCCCACTGAAAGTGTGATGCATATCACATGTGGACACCCATGCAAAATGGGGGGTAACAATAGGTATCCTTCCTGAGCTTTGTATTGTTGTGAGTAGGCTCTACGAAAAGGTTTTTGCTAAGATGAAATGTAATAGCAAGTGTTAAGCATGGGTGCTCACTTTCTCCCACCTTTTTTGGTATCTTATTGATAGGATTAAACAATGTTTTAGAATATGAGGGGTGTATTGGCATTAGCATGGTTGGATTCGTTATCATCTTTCTCTTATATGATGATGATATTCTTCTTCTTGCAAAATCTATCGATGATCTACAAAAGCAACTAAAAGTTCTCCAACATTATGCAAAAATTATGAGCTTACTATTAATATTGATAAAACCAAGGTTATGATAATTGAGTTTAACAAAAGATTTATCCTTCAATTTTGTATGGTGATAACATTCTTGAAGAGGTCCAATCTTACAAATATCGATTTCAATTGCCATTAAATTTGGAACCACAATGTCAAGAAGAGAATCATTGGTGGCTGGAAAAATGATTTTGGTCTTGAAAACAAATGTAAAAATTGAACTCTAGAATTGGGACAAGAAAAAATTCCTTTTTAACACTTTAGCTATCTCAGTTATTCTATACGGATGTGAAGTTTGGGTCTGCAACATCTCGTGCGAGACTTAGAGTAAAACTGAGCAAATACAAAAGCGTTTTCTAACCTATAATTTTAAATTAAATGCAATGCTCCTTACCCCATTCTTTTGATTGAAACTGGTTGTACTCCTTTTATTCTAAAGCCATGATTAGATATCTAGAAATTTCGAAGATAAACATAAATTGCTCAAGTGGAGCAAGGACAAACTCACTGATATTTCTTCCAGTCTGAGTAGTAGTCACCACAAGCTCAAAAGAGGCTGGGGTAGAGATTCTGAGGCTTGCTTTAGCTACTGGAACATAAAAGAGGATGATCAAATTAATAATATTGATGATATGAAATCCCACATTCCTAAGAAGTTTAAAAATAAGACATGGAACGGAAATGAAATCATTAATAAGAGGAAGTTGAAA
Organism: Larix kaempferi; assembly: GCA_027924585.1. NCBI lineage: Eukaryota > Viridiplantae > Streptophyta > Pinopsida > Pinales > Pinaceae > Larix > Larix kaempferi. The sequence goes on along the minus strand of BSBM01000120.1, from coordinate 12,082,622 downwards.
CACTACAAAGATTTTAACAATCTTGTTTTGGCTGTTCAAAACTATTCTTCCAACACTATGATCTTAAAAACCAAAATGAATATTGATAAAATCACGACCAGTGCTCATGACCTCCATAATGAAACTGGTCATTGGACTAAGCCAAAAACACCTTGGGATGAGCAAATTTGTAAAATTTGTGATGCAAAGGAGGTTGATGATGAACAACATTTTCTTTTAACATGCTCTACTCTTAATAATATAAGACATAAATTTACGCAATTTCATAACTTTACTACTCTTTAGGACCTCATGGGATATGAAAAATACAATGACCTTGGTACTTTCATTTCCACCATGTTCATATTTTTTTCTTCCTCCGTTGAAATAATCTTTCCTGACCCTCACACACTTAAGTGAAGAATGGGGGTGTCGGTACCAGGCCAGCCATCACAGAGCACTCCCCCTTCTTCCTTGGAATTTTTGGATGGAAAGTGGATCGGCCACTAGCCACAGAAGTGGCTGGTAATCCCAAAGGACCTGATGGGAATTGTGTTGATGTTTCTCCCGGTTGCAGCATCGGGCAGACATTCTTTCAGATTGGTCATGCTGATTTGACCAAGGAAGATTGATACATTCACCCTCAGAGCCCGAGTCATATGGCTAGAGGTGAATGGCCTAGGCAGGGGTAGTGCTTCTTCCAGGTCACATATGGTGTGGAGATGGGCCCCAAGGTGCTATCACGTTGCCTGCTCCGTGATGGAGTGATCTATTCTATATTAGAGTGAGTTGACTTGTTTATTTGATAGGGGATTTCATCTCCTTGTGGAATATACAAGTCTAATCTAATGTTGAATTTGACATAGGCTCTAAGAAGTGTCCGGGATTTCTTAGTGTTGGTCAAATCAACATTAGAGTTCTATGGGTGAATAGATGTGCATGTGAGGACATGATCATCAACAATGACAAGTTTTCTAGTAAAGAAGAAATCACCAAGAAGACAAGTCAGCCATTGAAGGAGACTTGAAAATCATTGAAGAAGACCCGGAAAGCATTGAAGAAGCTTAGGAAATATTGAAGAAGAAGAAAGGACAAGTCGGCCCTGAAGATAAAATGAAAAGTGGAAAACAAAAGTACAAGTTGGCCCCATAAGAAAAATCAGGGTGAATTGAAGTGTATAAATAAGCAGCGAACATTTCATTTTCACAATCTAGCTAGCACATCACAATAGCTTTTCCAGCTAATGCGCACTTGCCAAGAAGGCCTAGCAAAAGGCACAAGGAGCAAAGTTTTGGGTTCTTATCTCTCCCTAGAGGGTCGCTATCTCTCCCTAAAGATTCGCTAGGGTTTCCTCATGAAAGAGGGCTCACCCTGTTAGGGTTTCCTCATGAAAGGTGAAATTCTTATGTGCTAGGGTTTCTTCAAGATTGTCATTGGTAATGTACTTGTAAATTGGACTAATTTCTTCTAAGAAAAGTTGGCTGGGTTTTTCTCCCAAGGATGGGTTTCACAGGGTAAAATTTTTGTGTCTACTATGCATGGCTGTGCTTCTATGATCTTTTGTTTCCATTGCAATTTAAGTTGAAATTTTCAGTGTGCAATTATTCAATGAAAACAGTGGGATGAAATGAATGTTTGAAATCATTAGGAAATAATTGTCAAGATCTAAAAATTGGTTTTCTACTGCGATAAGTAAAATTCAACATGGTATCAGAGCAATGTTGAAGATAGCTGTAGCACAAAACCGCCGAAAAATCAGGTCTGAAAAGTAGGGCCAAAAAAGCAGGTCTGAAAAAAAGCAGGGCAAAAAAAGTAGGGCCAAAAAAACAGGTCCAAAAAAGCAGGTCGGAAAAAGTAGTTCCGAAATTGCAGATCTGAAATTGTAGATTACGAAATAAGGTTTCTAAGAGTTGAAGCAAGTAAGAAAATCAAGGAGTAAAACTGAACATTTTTTGAAGCAGATCCAAGGGCAGATATGAGGATTGTATTGTTTCATATCCAGTGTTGATCTGAAGATTGATACTTGCAGACCAAGGCGCACGTCATAAAGAGAGGTGGTTGCAGGAACAATCCTAAAGAGATATATTAAGGAGGATGGTTACAAGTCTTCCAAAGCTCTAGTAGAGCATGAGGATGTTTGCAAGGCCTGTACACTTGGCAAGAATTCCAAGGGATCTTGGATCTAGTGCATTCAGATGTATGCGGACCGATGACTGTATCATCTTTGAGTGAAGACATGGATCTACTTCATGAGGTCTTCAGCAGGTTCCAGGAGTTCAAGGCTTAGGTAAAGAACCTGGCAGGAAAGAAGATCAAGGTCTTCAAGTCAAATAATGGAGGAAAATATACTTCCAAGGACTTCAGTGATTTCTGCAAGGAGTCAGGGATCAAGAGGGAGTCGACAAGCAAGATAAGTATTTAATACTTTGTGCAATGAGTTTCATTTACTTAAATTGAATTGATATTTTGTTGATGAATAGCATAATTGTTTAATTGGTATTGGTTAACTCTTGTGGACAATTCTGTCATGTGTTGCAGAATAGGTCCATTGCGAAGCTGTCAAGACGATGATCCATGATCAGGATCTACCCATGTTCTTATGGGCAAAGGCATCTAGTACTATAGTTTATGTTTAGAGCAGGAGTCCTCACCGAATATTGGGGGATAAGACTCCTGAGGAGGCATTCACAAGAGTGAAGCCAGAGTGAGACTTCGAAGGCCTACATGATCTACATTCCAGGACAACTTTAGATTGAGGTTAGTCGGGATGTTACTTTTGATGAGGAGGTAGCCTTTAGGAGGTCCAGAGAGTCTCACATAGAGATTGAGAGTGAGGAGCAGGAGGCTCCAAGGTACGAGGGTAGAAAACCCTCTAGTCTAGTTGTTCATCCTTTAGACTATCAGGAGGAGTCAGCAGAGCCAACAAAGCCAATGGATCTACCTAGAGATGTTGTAATGATTGGGAAGAGGCCAACATGGCTTTGTGATATTTTGCAGGATGCAGAGAGGCATGTAGCTCCCAGTGATACTTTCAGGGAGATAGTTCCGAGATCAGAGGGGAAGTCAAGGGTGACTTCTAGGTGGATCTATAAGATCAAGCATGCAATCCATATTAGCATCAGGGATGGCACATTTTGTATCGGGGTTGGTACATTTTGCAGGCTCAGAGAGAGTCATGGATGGTATTCAGTGTTCTTGAGGGAGCAGGAGGATCACCTCAGTAGACTCACTTGGTGGGAGATGACACAGATGGATACACAGGGATCGATAGTGCAAAAGGCAACATGTTGCTTCAATGCAGGATACTCATATGCAGAAGGAGCAGAGTGTCCAGATGCAGAGGGAGTAGGATACTCAGGTGCAGATGGAGTAGGGTGCTCCAGCACAGAGGGAGTAGTTGCAACATAGTTGTTGATAATGGAGGAGGTACCCCACTCAGGAGTATCTCCCTCTCCAAAAGGAAGTTAGACTCCGAGTTAGAGGTGAAGGATCGTGGCTTGACATATCATTTCTTAGGATTAGAGGTGTGGCGGAGATTATGTGAGATCTTCCTTAGTTAGGGAAAATACGCAGATGAGATCTTGAGCAGAATTGGTATGATGGACTGCAAGTCCATGGTTACCTATGGTGACAAATCTAAAGAAGCTGAGTGATTCCGCTTCAGATTTGGTGGATCCCACTATGTATAGGTAGCTGATTAGATCCTTGATGTACCTGGTTAACACTAGGCTAGATATTTGCTTTGTAGTGAGCACCTTGGGCCAGAGGCATGTACATTGGGTTGCGGCGAAGCATGTGTTGAGGTACCTATGTGGTACAGTTGGATATGATCTGAGAGATGTCTTAGGTGGTGAAGAGAGGTTGCATGGATACAGATTTTGACTAAGTGGGGAGTTCACTGGACAGAAGGAGCACCTTGAGGTGCTGCTTCAGCTTGGGATCAACCATGGTATCTTGGTTGAGCTGGAAGCAGACTTCTGTAGCACTCAATACAATAGATGCAGAGTATATTGTAGCCAGTGTCATAGGTAGAGAAACAATGTAGCCTCTTGCAGGACTATTTGATTAGGAGATCAAATATCACTTCATCCGAGACATGATGCAGAAGGGAGCAGTGAAGCTCTAGTACATATCTACAGATGAGTAGCATGGGGCAGACATTCACCCTCAGAGCTCGAGTCATATGGCTAGTGGTGAATGGCCTAGATACCGTGATGGTTCTATAGATGAGCAGCATATACTGTGATGGTTCTACAAATGAGCAGTATGGGGTAGGCATTCACCCATGGAGCTTGAGTCATATGGCTAGTGGTGAATGGCCCAGACATACATAAGAGCAACATCGGGCATACATTCTCCCAGATTGGTCATGCTGATTTGACTAAGGGAAAATGATACATTAACTCACGGGGCTATGCTAGTTATAAATGGCCATTCGCGGGGCTATGATAGTGAGGAATGGCCCAAGCGCAGTCTATCTCCAGATAGCCATGCTGATTTGGCTAGGAGTGGAAGACTTGAGATGCAGATTGAGGACATTCTCACCAAGTAAGCTTGGCGTGATGCAGAATGTCTCCCTCGATGAGAGGGAGTGTTGATGCTTCTTAGGTTGCAACATTGCGTAGACATTCTTCCAAATTGGCCATGCTGATTTGACCAAGGAAGATTGATACATTCACCCTTGGAGCTTGAGTCATATGGCTAGAGGTGAATGGCCCAGGCAGGGGCAGTGCTTCTCCCAGGTCATATGGTGTGGAAATGGGCCCTAAGGTGCTATCACATTGCTTGCTGCATGATGGAGTGATCTATTCTATATTAGAGTGAGTTGACTTATTTATTTGATAGGGAATTTCATCCCCTTGTGGAATATGTGAGTCTAATCTAATGTTGAATTTGACATAAGCTCTAAGAAGTGTCCGAGACTTCTTAGTGTTGGTCAAATCAACATTAGAGCTCTATGGGTGAATAAACGTGCATGTGAGGAGATGATCATCAACAAGGACAACTTTTCTAGTAAAGAAGAAATAACCAAGAAGACAAGTTAGCCATTGAAGAAGACCTAGAAAGCATTGAAGAAGCTAAGGAAATATTGAAGAAGAAGAAAGGACAAGTCAGCCCTGAAGATAAAATGAAAAGTGGAAAACAAAAGTACAAGTCGGCCCCATAAGAAAATCAGGGTGAATTGAAGTGTATAAATAAGCAGCTAACATTTCATTTTCACAATCTAGTTAACACATCACAACAACTTTTCCAGCGAATGCGCAATTGCCAAGAAGGCCTAGCAAAAGGCAAAAGGAGCAAATATTTGGGTTCTTATCTCTCCTTAGAGGTTCGCTATCTCTCCCTAGAGATTCACTAGGGTTTCCTCGTGAAGGAGGGCTCACCCTGTTAGGATTTCCTCATGAAGGGTGAAATTCGTATGTGCTAGGGTTTCTTCAAGATTGGTAATGTACTTGTAAATTGGACTGATTTCTTCTAAGAAAAGTTGGCTGGTTTTTTCTCCCAAGAATGGGTTTCCCAGGGTAAGATTTTTGTTCCATTGTGCATGGTTGTGCTTCTATGATCTTTTGTTTCTTCTGCAATTTAAGTTGAAATTTTCAGTGTGCAATTATTCAATGAAAACAGTGGGATGAAATGAATGTTTGAAATCATTAGGGAATAATTGTCAAGATATGAAAATTGGTTTTCTAGTGCTATAAGTAAAATTCAACAAATTGATCGTGATACCTCTGTGGACTTCTCACAAGAGCATCTAACAATCAAGCTAAGACTTGTGGATTCCACCATCAATTCTCAAAATTAAATTTTGAAGATTATTAAGTCTATTTCCCTTTATTTGCACAATAAAGCTTGTTGGTCTTAGGGGACAGTAAAAGTTTTCATCATCATCGTAATGGACTTAAAAAATTTAGTAGTGTTACGAACCTATATATTATGGACGCATAAACTATCTAATGACAGACTTAACTGTTATGAACCTTAATATTATGGACACAGAAGCTATCTAATGACACACATATATTACTGAAATAACAGATGGAATACAACCGAGACTGCTTATGATAACAGTGATCGTTTCAAGAAGTAATGGAATAGCAGATTCTAGATATTAACAACAGTAAATTCAGCAACAATAGATATAATAACAGCAATTAAATATTCTCTAAATACCATACGATGAACCTTTAAAACAATAGTCTAAACAACAAATTTTAGACAGAGCATAATAAGTAATGAATCCTCAGCAACACAAAGATAATCTCCTAAGAACATATGGATGCCGACTCAGGCCCAGAGTTATCCAAGGCAGCATGATTTCTGCTCTTGGCCAACTTAGTCTCCTAAGCAATACCTGAAAGACCAAAACTCTACATACCCTCATTCTTGTTGCACATGCCTATAAATAGGGAAACGGATAAAACAAACCATTAGTACAAAATCTGTGGTTGGATTTATACAAATGGCCAATAACCATGTGTTTGGTTGATAAATCTTATCCATGCAATATATAAAATAATGGCCACTAAGGGGTAGTTACTAGTTGGGGTAGGTGGCTATCAATTCTAACAAATCCATCCTATTCTAATGCCAAATAATCTGTCTAGCCCATCTAACAGAAAACTTGGCATTCAAACTTAATTTCTTCGCTGCTGAGCATGATGATGGCATGTCTTCTAGGCTAGGAACAATAGATATCTTGAGGTAACATAACATACCCCCTCCTTGAGATGCTTTGCCCCAAAGCAATTGTACCACTAGGTGTTAAAGTATTTCGGGGCCCATGTATTGTTGGAGTACTTTCATCAGTCCAACTGCTTGTCTAGTACTGTGTGCAACTCTTAAAATTCCCATTGCCACATAATGTGAAAACAAAATAAGAGCTACCCATAATCTCCCTAGAGCAGTTTAGATCTCAGAACGATATACCTGCTGACAATTCATGTTTCATGCTCTTTTGTTTTAAAACAACTGATTTTCCATTCTTTGATGCTTCTTGTTTTGAAGGATGAACTTTGATCATGTAATACCCATATTTTTGGCTTGTTTACATAGGAAACACTTTTGATTGTGTTATAGTATTTTTTTGATAAGTTGGACTTGATTATGATCATGGACATGGTTTTATCTCATCGTTAGACATTATTATGGACATTGCTATTGTTGTTGCATTGATTATATCATGCATTTTATGGCTGATTTACATAAGTACACCCACTGTGAGTTGTTGATGTAATTGTAACTTCGGAAGATATTCACTTGTATTATTATTGTACCTCCGACGGAGATGTTTTTCCCTCTGGTCGGAGATGTCATTATTACATTTGGTCATGTAAAGTCATTGAGGTAAATCCTCCTTTGTAAGTCGAGGCAATAGATCCCCCTAGAGTCAGTTGTATTAGGGTTATTGAATCTCCTAGAGAAGTCGGCCCAGTCAGGTTTAGCTGGGGCCGACCTAGCTAGTGAAAAAGGTCAAGTGAAAGTAAAGTATAAATAGAGAGCAAGGCTCTGTCATTTAGACACACACTCACTCACTCAAGTTTGCATTAGTGAGAGAGAGAAGACAAGTTCACATAGGAGAAAAGAGAGAGAGTTATAGAAGACTATCTTGTTTTGGGGTTTTTCATTTTGTGATATTGTATTGGTGACGATTCTATCTCTGAGGAAGTTGTGGGGTTTTCTCCTTTATGGTTTCCCCGAGGAAAGTCTTTGTGTCTCGGGTTATGCTGTGCATGTTATTCTTTAAGTTACGATCCTAGATAATATTGATTAAAAGTAGAAAAACTAACATGGTATCAGAGCTAACCTGAAAAGAAGACATTGTGCAGTTGCGGGAAGCTAGGGCTTCTAAGTTTGGGGTCTTCTCTCCACAGATCATCAAGAAAAGGAGGCTAGGATAACTCGTCCTAGGAGGGCGCATCTTTCTGTCGAAGCAAAATTTGATTCCGAGAATTTTCATTTTTTGGCTCGTCACTATTGCCGGAGGAAAACTAGAGCATCAACTATTTTGGAGTTCTATTCACAGATTTGGAGAAGTGAGTACATTGGACAACTTGTCTTGAGGAGGCGCATCTTCCTGTCCAATAAGAAGTTCCAAATTCCAAGTCTGGAAAATTAGGGTTTCTCTGACAAACCCTAGGCCAGCCAGCTCCAGAACCAGGTTGGGCATCTCAAATTGATAAGATCTAAATATTTGCTATTTCCATTTGAGGTACTCATTAAAATGTCTCACCACACCAAGCTTGAGGATAAGCTTGAAGGAGCTGATAACTTCCGAGCATGGAAGTATAGGATTGCTCTTGTCCTTGAAGAGAATGAATTGGACAAGTATGTAATGAAGAGGTTTCAGCACCAGAGGGAGATGAGGCTAAAGCCTTACATAAAAAGAACTTGGTTAAGGCCAAGAGAATCATTGCAGATTCCATTAAGGATCATCTCATCCCACTTGTGTCATCTTTGAAGACACCTAAGGAGATGTTTGATGCTTTGACAAAGCTATTTGAAGGAAAGAACATCAATCAGAAGATGACCTTGAGGAACCAGCTTAAGAATGTGAAGCTTCAAAATGCAGAGACCATGCAGTCTTATTTCACAAGGGTCTCACAAATCAAGGAGCAACTTGAAGCAGTTGGAGAAAAGGTAGAAGAAGGAGAGATCGTGATGATCACCTTGAATGGTCTCCCAAGATCATGGGACTCATTCATTCAAGGGATATGTGCCAGAAAGAAGTTGATTACATTCAGTAGACTATGGGAAGAATGTTCACAAGAAGAAGCTCGACTTGTGGCACGAGAAGAGAAGATGGGAGCAAATGATGATCAAGCTCTCACAGCACACACCGGAAGAAATCATAACAAGAGGGTGCACCATCATCACAATAAGAGGGAGAAACACCATCAAAATCAGAGGGAGAACTACGATAGACAAAGAATACCCAAAAGAGATCTATCCAACATTAGATGTTATACATTTGATGAGAAGGGACACTACTCCAGAGATTGTCCCAGAAACAAAAGTGTCTCCCACAACAAGAAGACAAACAAGAAGAGGCATCATGCTCACACCGCTGAAGATGATGAACCTGCAAGGAAAAGACCCGGAGAAGAAGAAAGAGATGATTCGTCAAGTGATGAAGAATATGTATTATAATGAAGGCAACCAATTACAAGGGTTCATTAAGAAGATTCCACCTCATAAGGTGAAGCTAGAGATGACTTTTAGTATTACATGAAAGGAATAGGAGAAGATACTACAGAGTTGGATTCTAGAAAACAAATAAAGATCGATGCTCTATGGAAGCCTCTCATCCATTTCAACATTGGTTAGGATGCAACAAGAAAGGCACAGAACCTCAGAATCAGACGATGAAGAAGAACACTCTGTCAAAGACTCCAGTAGTTCCTGCAAGGAAGCAAAGATCAAGAGGGATTCCACCCAACAAACAAACAAAGATAAGTATTTGAATTGTCATTTCTTGTATATATAATTACTTAAATGATTTTGTTCAGTGGTGTACATACTTATGTTCCTACATTTAGGTTGTGTACTATGCATATTAGGATATTTGCATTTAATGAACAGTACACTACTAATATGCATGTGATGGATAATTGGCTGATGGTATTGTAAACATTCCATTGCTACTTATCTAGAATGAAACCTTTTTGCTGACATATTGGGAGTAGTGCACACTCTTAACAATGTTCTGGTAGAGGTGGAAGGCATCTAGAAAGTTATCGTATGAATACGGGATATGAATGAATGTTGTGTTGAAACCTTGGCTAAGATAGTTGCATGACCTATGTCCTTATGCATAAGAACCTGTTTTGAAAATTATGAAATGTTTCTAACCAAACAAAGATTGACTTGTAGGAAAGATCATGTACCATCACCTACAAGAGAGGCTTGTTTCGAAGAACAAGCGACGAAGACTCAGCATACAACAAATCCAGAAAATTACCTATTGAAAAGACTGAAGAACCTGAAGTTCTCAGGATCAGAGATACAACTATGGAAGAAGAGATTTCAGAAGATCATGAAGATCTCGATATGGAAGAACCACAAGAGCCTGTAGATCCACCTCATGAGAAGAACTCCCACAAGAGGAAACCAGCATGGGTACGAGAAGCAATATAAGATGCAGAGAAGTATGGCGCTCTAGAGGGGATGCATAGAGAAAGCAAGAGACCTAGGCCATACTCCAGCTATGTAGCCCTGTTGTGCGACATCATTGACAAAGAACCTTCCAACTATGAGGAAGCGACAAAGAAGAAAGAATGGAAGGATGCCATGATCGAGGAGTACCAGTCGATTATGAAGAATGATGTCTGGGAGGTAGTTCCGAGACCAGAAGGGAATCTGTTGTGACTTCGAAGTGGATCTACAATATCAAGCATGCTGCAGATGGTCGCATTGAGAAACACAAGGCAAGGTTTGTGGCACATGGCTTCTCCCAGAAGGAATGCATAGACTATGAGGAGACATTTGCACCTGTAGCCAGATACACTTCCATCAGATCTGTACTTGCGCTGGCTGCAGTGATGAAATGGAAGGTACACCAGATGGATGTCAAGACAACGTTCTTGAATGGTGTAGTAGAAGAGGAAGTGTACGTGGAGCAGCCACTGGGATTTGAGACACATGACAGGCAGACTCATGTGTGCAAATTGAAGGTGGCCTTGTACGGATTGAAGCAGGCACCTAGGACGTGGTACAACAGGATGGATAGTTTCCTGATGAGCTTGGGCTTTACCAAGAGTAAAGTAGATTCCAACCTTTACTACAAGGTTGAGGTGGGAAATCCAGTGATACTTCTACTCTATGTAGATGATCTGTTTGTAACAGGGGAGGATGTGCTCATTGCAGATACAAAGAGGAAGCTTGCTGCAGAGTTCGAGATGAAGAACCTGGGTATGATGCATTATTTCTTAGGCATGGAGGTGTGGCAGAGTGCAGATGGAATCTTCCTTAGGCAAGGGAAGTGTTATCACACCATAGTAGCAGGGCTACTATTCTTGCTTAGCAGATATCTGCACATTTCAGAGCTTTGCTTCTACAGAGTTTGGCTATGATGAGCTTATTTTTGAGATCACTCATGATCAGAGCAGTATATTTTATCAGACTTATGTTAGACCTTGTGCCAAGGTTGAGCCTTGAGAGTTCAGATTTGATGACCGATGTGACCCTTTTTTCCATATAGTTTCAGTTCAGTGCCCAGTGATGTTATTGCAGCAGTGTTTCAAATGTTTATGATGATTATTATTATGATGAGATATAACCTATGGATTTCTGATCATTGGATATGGATTATTATCTTGTTGCTTTAGTCATGTTCTGTGATGTCCCTTGGTAGGAATTTTATTAAAATGGCAATTTTTCACTTTTTTCCCTAGTTAGACCTGTTATCACATCTATGTTAGCTGGAGCTACCATACTGCAGACTGTGCGGCCGAGGACTGCACAGTATTTTTTTTTCAGATTAGAGATCCGATGCCTTCAGAGGAGGCACACAGTTTTGTTCAGATTGCCCCGAGCAGATGTATCAGAGGGGACAGATGGTTGTACAATGGTACAAACATGTTACTTACCATTTACCACAGGGTCACCCTTCCAATCCAGGCTTTGATATGAGCCCATTGAGATAGTTTCCTAGTCTTGTTTTGATTGAGACTATCATAGAGTATTGTTGGTTTACTATTTGTGCCCGGATTCAACAGAGATCCAGTTCAGAGACGGCCTCAGCAGCAGGTATATGGTGCGGTAGGTATTGCATTTGATGTTTATTGCTCATGATTGTTGCGTAGACTTGTTTATACATGATAGTACACTAACTCTACATATGGTGATTGATTTGGTGATCTAGTTATTGTTATGATATATGATTGGGCCTTAGGTGATGTCAGTCCACCCCTTCCTAGTAGGCTCCTGTATATGCACACCGGGTCACACCCCTACTCTTGGTATAGACTTGGTCACTTAGTCCCCCTAGGCAGCTGACTTTGGATCCACCTTCACCTTCTCCATCCATCCGACTCATCCATGATAGTCTTTCCTGACTTGGATTCCGATTTGTGACTTTAAGGATCCCTTTCCCCATTGATCTCTGAGTATGCCGTGATTCCCTGTCTAGTGTGCCTCGACTCTTTAATGTGTGAGATGCACTCTCAAACCTGGGATTTGCTCATGTCGGTTGCCCCCGATGTTGCAATGCAGTTAGGATTGTGTAGCCTCACCGGGTGTTCCCCATTGGTCATTGAAGCATGTATTGCTCACCCCCCATTACTTTGCAGTATGAGCACCATTGTTATATCTATTGAGATATGTATGTAGCCCAAAAGGGCCTTGATGTAAATTGAAGAAAGGAAGAAATGTAAAGAAAGCCAAAAAGGGCTTTTTGTAAATGTAAATCTAGCCAAAAAAGGGCTAAGTATGAAACTCATTGTAAAATCCATGCAATGTGTTTATAAACACACATGGACACAGGTCAGCCGTACATGTCATCATTTGTAGTGGTTATTCCTCACTTAGTTTTGCGGGGCAAGGAGGTGAGAGGGAGCAAGGGACAAGCTCAAGATTGTCCCCTAGAGTCTCAAGTTACGGTTTGCCGGACACCCAGTTTGGCGGCTCTAGAAAAGAACCTCACAGAGTCTTCGGGCACGGATGTGAGTTGTGAGATACTTGTCAGATCACCAGTGGCGGTTTCCCTGCACTATACCCATTTGTGAGGCACCGCCCTTCCCCGTGTCTTGTCATGGTATGCTTATCTCAGTGGACCCTACTTCCCCGAGTTATCCAAAAGGTCACATGATCCTCATCCTTGTCATCCCTTATCCTTCGCCATGTATTCCACATCACCCAATGTCAGCTAGGTGGTCAAGTCTATAGGTTGTGCATAGCAGTTGAGTCTTTTGGATGTGGTGGGCCCACCTCACCTGGGGCCTTGTATTTTCCGGGATTTAATGCAGTTTTTGATCACCATATTATTATCATGATGTTTAGTAATGTACTAACTTGTATAAGGAATCCTTTTGCTTCATGATTGCATATAGGTATTCAGCTAGCACTAGTGTTGACTGGATTTGACTTGGTCAAACTAGGTTGACCAGGCCAAAAATGGGCCCGAAAAAAAAATGTTGCGACCGAAATTTTGGTTTTGGTCAATTATTATCTACAGGGGACCCATATGAGCTTCCAACTTACAGAATGCAAAAAGATCGAGGCGTTTGTGAGATTTTTAATTATTACTGGTCATAAATGACCTGTTTTAATTAAAAATCATGGATTTTGGGCAAATAATGCCTAAGTGATGGATCGGGGTCGTTCGAGTGGTCATTCCTACTATTTTTGGGGTCCACGATCACATTGCAGCAGACGATTCGACAATCCGGGCACTTTAGAGGGGTCAAAAGCCCAAATTTCATCTTCAGCCATATAAAACAAAAAAAAATTACATGGAAAATCAAAATTTGACTAAGGCAACTATTGGAAATGGCAAAAAATCAATGGATGGCAAATGAAAAGGTGATTCCTAAGGTAAATTGGTAATTTTTGACATTATATTTTGTGTTGTGGGGCCCTCATTTTCCCAGCTCACCATGAGGGGCGAATTTGCCCATAGGGGGCGTTTTTCCAATTAGCAAAACTCATAATTTTGATGATATATTGTATTGGGATCTTAGTATAGTGGTATGGGGGGCTAAAACAACCCATAGGCACCCCCCAACCACCATTGTATTAGTTTTATGGGCCCCACGAGTTGGCCCCATCTCCACAAGTGCGCTACACATGGGCAATTCGCACCCCCACTAGGAGAGATCTCCTCCATTCGTTTTTTATGGTTGGGGATTGATCTCAGCCCTCCATTTTGGAGGGAATAGGGTTTGAGATTGAGCCATTCTCTATAAGAGAAGGCACTCACTCCATGTGTACTTGGGCTTGGCATTTTCGACTTGCACTTGATACAGAGAGACATTCCATTTGCAGCTTGGTATTTGGTGTTGTGGAGCAAATTTTGTGGTGATTGATAGCTAGTGTTTGGATGCATTGTGGAGATAGTTTGTGTTGTCTTTCCATACTTGTTTGCTGGTTTAAATTTGCAGTGTTGGTGGCCATTTGAAGGAGGGCTCTATACTTAGAGCGAGAGCTCCACTCTAGCGATGTTCTTCAAAGTTATTCACAAGGGAGTTGTCATTTGCTTTCAACCATTCAATTCCTTTATCTTTCAGCCATTTATTTGCTGTTATACTTGATTATTTGCTGCGGTTACTAATTATATCTTGCTTGTGGCAGGTACCCAGGTCGCCATTGGTGTCCAGTTGCTTCTCACGCTCAAGAAGACACGCAAGCTTCTCCACACTTGATCTTCTGGGCTAGTCTTCACTCAAAGTTCTCCATTTCACCATTTCCTTGGGTACTCTTCATCTCCTTGTCTCTTCTTTGTCATTTTCATTGTCTTGCTAAGTTGGAAAACACTTAATAAACCCTAAAATACAAAAACTTTTACCCATAGGTTTAGCACTGGTCATTTTGCTAAAAACGCCCCTCTCTAGGGCATTTTTCTCTTTCAGCTGATTTGGGTCATTTGGGGGTTCTGGGTAGTCTTGATTCTTGTTTAAAACGTCATTTTACCTTAGGGAATCAAGTTTCATTAGCTAGAAGTGATTATAAACGTAAATTTCTCGCTGCCCTAGCTCTGTTCGACCCCCTGTTTAACCACTTCCTTGGGCAGTTTTATTTCAGCACTTCACTTCTTGCATCATTCACATCCTCAGTTAATTTCAACCATAATCTACTTCTTTTATCATAATCTATCGCTGGTCACACTTCATATACTCACCTATTTCATTTGTGTGTCCAATCTGTGACTGAGATTAAGCTTAGGACCCATTTACACTCATTTCCCATCTTTATTTCTTTCTATCTTTTGGATTTGGGTGTGTTTTTGTCTCTCGACCATTACCTGGTCGAGCGGGGTCTCCCCCCTGACTTGGCTAAGTGCCTCGTCTAAAGCGATAGTAGCCTTGTTCGGTGTGACTTCCGTTCCCTGAACGGAGGACCTGGCTATTGCAGGTTACACCTTCCTAGTTGCTCATCCTCTACCATCCTTGTTGGGACATTCCTCTTTAGCAACTAGAGTTTGTGTGATAACAAGACCTTTGACTAGTTTTGAGCTCTAGGTCCCCAAATTGTTCCAATTGCTCCCAAATCTTCTGAGAAGGTATATGGATGATGTTAGAACATAAATATGTGTTTCAGGGATGCTTTTGGACCTTAAAATACTTCTGCAAATCCTCTTTCAATTCTGGCCAATGTAGGGAACTTTACTAGTAATTTTCCTTTGACTGATATTGATTTCTAGGTCTCAATTTGACTCCAAATACCTTCAAATATTCAAAGAAGGTGTATGAATGATATTAAGACTTGAATATGATGTTCAGGGATGAGATATGGCCACCAAAACACCTTTGCAAACTCTCTTAAGATTCTGGACCAAGTATGCAATTTTACTAGTAATTTGGGGTTCAAATCCCCCTGGGGTAAGTACTGAAAATGGCTTCCCAAATGCCTCCAAACCCACTCAAATTTTTGAATAGAGGTAGGGGATGTCTCAAGGATGTTATTAAGGTCCCAAATGCACCATTAATTAGTTATTAAGTCTGTTCCAAACCTCTCCCAAACAACAACAAAAATCACTAGTTCGACACTTGGGGAAATGGCACCAAATCTTCTCCAAATGTAAATAAACTGAGTAAAATGACTTCAAATGCTTGAGCACTGAACATGAAACTTGTATAATACATCAATAAAATTCCATTCATCAATAAACCATTAGTAGTTTACTTATCCATTCGAATCCATCAACATTACATTGGTTCACAACAAGGTAGTGGGGAAATGGCATTGTTTTTTCATTAAAAATGAGATTTATACATTTCTACTTGGAATTTCGACCTGAAACTTTTTGGAGATGAAGAACAGAGTATTTACTTCATATTACACAAGAAATGGGGCATTACAAGCTCCCCCAAAGATTACAATAGCTCACCAAAAATGCCCTCCCTCAAGGATCAAGAATATGCCATAAAAACTGGAAATGGTTGAAGGAGTGAGTTGCAATAGAAGAAACCATGAGCTGCCCTGTAGCTTACACCTGCAAATAAAGACTCCATTAAAGCTCCAAATGAAAGGTCTGAATGGCCTTTCCAATTACCAATTTGGATGGGAATCCTTCACCCTCGAAATTGGCTAAGGCAAGAAACTAGTCATCCACTAGCTCTCCCTCTTCACAAATGCTATTGCAAATTCTACAAATGATCAAAAGCTGGTTTCATTCTTTGTTCTTGACATTTATAAAGTTCTAATGTCCTCCATGGGTCGAATTCCTTCCAAGAGACTCATGCCAACTCAAGTTGGGAAGAGATTCCAAAGAACGCCACTTGTACAACAATTCCTAGTCTCCCACTTCCACCAAATCACATGTGGAAGCATCTTAGCTGCCCTAACACCCTTGAGCGCCCTCTTGGAGTCTATTTTTAGCCCTGACATGTCATATATGTCATATATCAGCCTTCAGGTCTGATTTGTGTTATAGGTGTCGTAGCATCTTCATCATTGTTGTCATAGAGCTAGGGAATCTAGCCCAAGTGTCTCACTAGCTCCAAATTGCCTCTTCCTCTTCCATGGGAGTTACTCTTCCTCTATATTTCGACTTCATTGACTCATGCCAAGTATTATTGACCTTATAACTCATCCCAAGAACATTATGGTTCCCATGGATTCGAAATTGCAAGAAGAGGATGCCACGTGGCACATAAATTCTAGCTTGTGTGGGTCCCACTTCCTCCATGTGTCTTCATGATCAAATGCCACTTTGATTTTCACTTGTATATATTTATTTATCTCCTTTATTAAATATTTATGCCATCTTAATGTTCCAACATCATTTATTATCCCCATTATTCCAAATCCCAAAGCTCCACCCCAAACCTAGGAAACTAGTAATTTTCCTCCTTGGCAATTATTTGACCTTTAGCATCAATTTGACAAACTTTAATGAATAGGGCCAATTTGCTTAGGCCATTGTGACCCAATGCCAAATTTGGGACATGACAAATCCTCCCTTCCCAATACTGTTTGTCCTCAAGCAATTTCAAACATGGGTGTTGAAGAACTTGCTTTCTGTATAATTCTTTGAGGTTGCCATTGAATTGTCCAACCTTGAGTCTTTGAGTTTCCATGAAGATTTTAGAGAGGAACCACCATGCTTGCTGCTGCACTACTCTGATAAAAATCACTTTATTAAGTGGGAAATCCATCTCCCATACTTCTTGTTTCCCCAAAAAATTGAAACCAATGCGACAAAAATTATTCCAGGGTCCCATTGCTTGTATTGCACCCCAACAATTAAGAGTGATTTCCAACCCATACCATCAGATAAGAGGATTCCTGGATCCCATTTTTTTGTATGCATTCTTCCAAACATCATGAGTGCAAAATATATATCATCAAAGTACATAACAACATAAGGAAAATGTACATCAAGAAGATGCTTCATCAAAGAATCATGAAAGTGCTTGTACCTCCAAGTAAGTAGACCACCATTTTCCAAGTGCATACAATCTTCAAGTGACCCATCAAATCTGCTCCAATGACATAGGTGAGGATCCCATGTCCTATAATGCTGCTCCAAAAGGATGTGATATGCATCAAAATATTCAGCCATGTATTCCTTCATCCAAGAAGTGAATGACGAATCTCCACTAAAATCTGAATCAAATAATGAGCATAAAAAACAAGGAGACTTCAAAGGACTCAAATAAGTCTCACCCATACATCCATGAATGTGAGAATTCATAAAGATGTAACAAAGTATGTGGTTTCCAACAAAAATGTTCTCCCATCATAAATCTATTCACCCAAGTGTTGGATGAAATTCCTCTAACATCAAATGAACCAAGTGTTGAGCAAGAAAAACCATGAGTCTTCAAGTGACTCAAATGCATATCATAGGTGCATCCATGTCGATGTGCATCATCATAAAGTAACAAAGGATGCTGCTGCAAATGTGAATAAGAATGTGCTCCAACCATATCATCATAAAAAGTAAATCTAGGAGTTCCATACTCCTCATGTGGCACCATAAAAAAGAACCCTTTCACCCATTCTTCATTGAGACTAATGCTGCAAAACATGGAATTGTAGGATGTAGGAGAATGAACTAACTCACCCAAATGATCAAAAAGTGCAGAAGTTTCATCATGGGAAGGATCCATATGGGTAGTATCATGCAGCTCCTTCAAAAGTGTGAAACCTTTGTCATAGATTGGTTCCAATGTGGAGGAATCACGCTCTTCTTTAAAAATTGCATAACCTTCATCAAGAGACAATTCAAGTTCCTCTTCCACCACATCAAGTGTTTGGATCTCTTCAAGTTCATCTTCAAACACATCAAGAACATTCAAATTACACATTTCTCATGATCCACCATGTCATGAGAATCCTCCAAACAATCTACCATTTCACAATCTGAAACATAGGAGGAAAAACAAGTATCTTGCAACTTTTCAAGAAGTTGCTCATTTTGAATTGTGAGCTTATGATTATCCTCATTATTCTTCAAGTACGCATCATGTAACAATTCATTAAGCTCAAACAAATGGTTTCTATAAAAAAGCAAAGACATGAAATTACCTTTGATGTGTCACATTGCTCTTTGAATCTTCTCCATGTTTTCAAGGAAGGATGTTTCCTCCAATGAAGTAGCTCTCCAACAAGAATTTGACACCAATGCTTGAGTGTCATGGAGAATGCTGAGGGACTCTTGGATCTTCTTTTCATTCATCTTTAAGGACCCTTCAAGAAAATGAGGCTCTTGCAAATGAAGCTCCTCATCTTCTTCATTTTTTCTTGGACCAACTTCATGAAGCTCAAGTGGTGATGGGGAAGTTGATCTTGGTTCTTCTTCAACTGCTACAAGGTCTTCATTATCATGCTTAATGGAACTTGGGTTTGCAGCAACACTTTCAAAAATGATCTCTATGTCACCAACATAGAGGTGTGAGCACCCATCAGTAGGTACTTCTTCATAGTTTAAGCATCCGTCAGTAGATGCTCTTTGGTTCATGTCTAAGCTAGAAGGTGTCTCGAAATGATCTTCCATATTTTCAATAGAATCTTCTTCATGCTATTGTGATGTCTCTTCCTTTTGTTCCTTCAAGCAAGCTGATGCATTTTGCCCCTTGTTTTCCTTAGGATCAATATCTTTGGAATCTCTTTTTGAAGAATTCCTAAAAGCTCTCCTCAAGTAGGACATCATTTCCTGCACACATATATGATATTCTCTCCAAGGTTCTTTACAAGAAGGGCACAAACCTTTCTTTACTAACTCCACATCTTCATGTTTGGGCCTATTTTCAAAAATATGTTCAGCAAAGTACTCGAAAGACATGACATTTTGTGTATTTTTGCTCAAAGCAAGATATTCTTGATATTTTTGATATTCTTGGGGCATGGTTTTATATGTTGCTCTCCATCTTTGGAACTCACTCATAGAATTATCCTTGGTTGGTGTGACACACTCATATTCATCATATTTAAAGTCATAAGAATAATCTTCATTTCTCTTGAAATTGTAAGAAGTGTTGCATGATGGCACTTCTTCCTCGTACCATTCACATTCTGCTTCATATTGCTCATAAGCATCTGCATATTCCTCATAAGAATTGTACTCATAGGATTATCATAATAGTAAGACATGGCTACCAATTATTCTTGAATGTATGTACCTAATCCATAGGCGCAAGGACCATGCTCTGATACCACTGTAATGTCCCTTGTTAGGAAATTTATTAAAATGACAAATTTTTACTTTTTTCCCTAGTTAGACCTTTGACTAGTTTTGAGCTCTAGGTCCCCAAATTGCTCCAATTGCTCCCAAATCTTCTGAGAAGGTATATGGATGATGTTAGAAAATAAACATGTGTTTCAGGGATGCTTTTGGACCTTAAAATACTTCTGCAAATCCTCTTTCAATTCTGGCCAACGTAAGGAACTTTACTAGTAATTTCCCTTTGACTAGTATTGGTCTCTAGGTCTCAATTTGACTCCAAATGCCTTCAAATCTTCAAGGAAGGTCTATGAATGATATTAGGACTTGAATATGATGTTCAAGGATGAGATATGGCCACCAAAAGACCTCTGCAAACTCTCTTAAGATTCTGGACCAAGTATGCAATTTTACTAGTAATTTGGGGTTCAAATCCCCCTGGGGTAAGTACTGAAAATGGCTTCCCAAATGCCTCCAAACCCACTCAAATTTCTGAATAGAAGTAGGGGATGTCTCAAGGATGTTATTAAGGTCCCAAATGCACCATTAATTAGTTATTAAGTCTATTCCAAACCTCTCCCAAACAACAACAAAAATCACTAGTTCGACCCTTGGGGAAATGGCACCAAATCTTCTCCAAATGTAAATAAACTGAGTAAAATGACTTCAAATGCTTGAGCACTGAACATGAAACTTGTATAATACATCAATAAAATTCCATTCATCAATAAACCATCAGTAGGTTACTTATCCATTCGAATCCATCAACATTACATTGGTTCACAACAAGGTAGTGGGGAAATGGCATTGTTCTTTCATTAAAAATGAGATTTATACATTTCTACATGGAATTTCGACCTGAAACTTTCTGGAGACGAAGAACAGAGTATTTACTTCATATTACAAAAGAAATGGGGCATTATAAGCTCCCCCAAAGAGTACAATAGCTCACCAAAAACGTCCTCCCTCAAGGATCAAGAACATGCCATCAAAACTGGAAATGGTTGAAGGAGTGAGCTGCAATAGAAAAAACCATGAGCTGCCCTGTAGCTTACACCTGCAAATAAAGACTCCATTAAAGCTCCAAATGAAAGGTCTGAATGGCCTTTCCAATTACCAACTTGGATGGGAATCTTTCACCTTCGAAATTGGCTAAGCCAAGAAACTAGTCATCCACTAGCTCTCCCTCTTCACAAATGCAATTGCAAATTCTACAAATGATCAAAAGATGGTTTCATTCTTTGTTCTTTACATTTATAAAGTTCTAATGTCCTCCATGGGTCGAATTCCTTCCAAGAGACTCATGCCAACTCAAGTTGGGAAGAGATTCCAAAGAACGTCACTTGTACAACAATTCCTAGTCTCCCATTTCCACCAAATCACATGTGGAAGCATCTTAGTTGCCCTAACACCCTTGAGCACCCTCTTGGAGTCTATTTTTAGCCCTGACATGTCATATATGTCATATATCAGCCTTCAGGTTTGATTTGTGTCATAGGTGTCATAGCATCTTCATCATTGTTGTCATAGAGCTAGGGAATCTAGCCCAAGTGTCTCACTAGCTCCAAATTGCCTCTTCCTCTTCCATGGGAGTTACTTTTCCTCTATATTTCGACCTCATTGACTCATGCCAAGTATTATTGACCTTATAACTCATCCCAAGAACATTATGGTTCCCATGGATTCGAAATTGCAAGAAGAGGATGCCATGTGGCACATAAATTCTAGGTTGTGTGGGTCCCACTTCCTCCATGGCTCTTCATGATCAAATGCCACTTTGATTTTCACTTGTATATATTTATTTATCTCCTTTATTAAATATTTATGCCATCCTAATGTTCCAACATCATTTATTATCGCCATTATTCCAAATCCCAAAGCTTCCACCTCAAACCTAGGAAACCAGTAATTTTCCTCCTTGGCAATTATTTGACCTTTAGCATCAATTTGACAAACTCTAATGAATAGGGCCAATTTGCTTAGGCCATTGTGACTCAATGCCAAATTTGGGACATGACATGTTCACAGCATTAGCTTGGTATATGATTCATAATGTGGCAAACTTTGTAAAATGAAAATGAACTATCTTGATGATGTTATAAATTATAAAATGGACATACTACTTGCACATTTAGGTTGCTTGACAAAACTCATCGGTTTAATACCATCCTTGCATAGATATGGTCTTTCTTGACATTATTTGTCTGCTAGCTTAGGCACCACATTCATTTGACTCCATCCATCCATGACCTTCCCGATTTGGCTTTCACTTTTGACTTGTCTTTCTTGACTCTTTGATACTAAGGACTTCCCTATTACTACTTCTGTGTTGGATCACATCCATGTTTGTTTAGTGTCTTGGCTCTGAGTTGTTGACAAAAATTGCCTTTAGTGAGTTGGATTCTAGGCCTAAATCATTCTGGTTGGTTGTCCCGATGTTTGGCACTGGTCGAAGTCCCCTTAGTCACTTGAGATGTTGTTGGCTAAAACTGAAAGCTCATGTACTACTCAACGTTTTAAAAACCGGCCAAATTGGAACCGGAACCGTCCGGTTTGATCGGCCAGCCAAGTTACTGTATTAAACCGGTAAAAAACCCGGACTGGGGACCGGTTTGGTAATGAACCGGCCGGCCTGAAGCCTGAACCGGCCGGTTCGTTGCCTAAACCGGTCCTAGCTGACCGAGCCCGTAATTAACCGGTCGGCCAACATCAAAACTCCTCTACGGGCCCCGGAAATTGTAATGTGTATTAAATGGTAATATTAAATTCTTAAAGGCCCGTGGGGGGCAACTCAAGTGGTAAAGATGAGAAGTTTGTAATTGGCAGGTCACGAGTTCGATTCCCCCAAATTTAGATGTGCGCCATGGTTCGGGCCCTGTGGAGGCCCCTAGGGTTATATTGGTAGCGAGATTGGATCCTTGGACCCCGTGTCACGCGAGTACTAGCCCAACTCCAGTTGTTGATTCCCCTAGTCAAAAAAAATAAAATATTAAATTCTTAAAGTAAAGTGACATTCTCCTTATATTTCATTTTCTATCCTTTTACTTAAATTTTTAACATTACCATTAATTGTTTCAGGATGTTTGAGAGTGGTTCCAACCTCATCGACTTCATATGCAAAAAGTAGAATTTTAGATTCCATTCAAAATTCAACAGACTTAAGAGTTTTCAGGATTTCAGGATTGCAAAGTTTTCATAAATTTCTATCATGTATGAGGGTATGGGATTGGAATTTAATCAAACACATCAACCCCTGTATGTACCTTGATGTTGATAGTGCTGATTGTTGAACTCCTTTGTCATGACCCGAATAAAAATGTACACTTCATTTAAGCAAAATCACTATTAAGCATGGGGAGCTTTTTCTACCTTATTTTAACGATTTTATTAGGAAGTTTCATTAAAATTGTAGGGTATTGAGTCACTAACTAATGTCCTTGGAGGAAAAACTTTAAGATTCAAGTTAGAGGGACGGGCTAGAGCATAGAGGAGGGAGGCATAGGGTATTGATGAATAGGATCCCAATATAGGCAATGATTCACTGACATGAATGATTTATGATTTATTTTCACATTCATTTTTTTAAATGTCCTTGTTCATATATATATATATATATCATGTTTCCTCGTTTCCAAAATTTTGGGTGGCCACGTTTCCAATGTGTCCCCATTTCAGAAACTCGTCCCCGTTTCCCCGTTTTGTGCAACTTAGATTAAACCTAAACCTAAACCTAACCTAAAACTAATTAAACCTAAGCCTAAACTATGTACTAT
Source organism: Larix kaempferi (assembly GCA_027924585.1). Lineage (NCBI taxonomy): Eukaryota > Viridiplantae > Streptophyta > Pinopsida > Pinales > Pinaceae > Larix > Larix kaempferi. The sequence continues at coordinate 12,059,048 of BSBM01000120.1, read as the reverse complement.
GTAGTGCACTTGGTGCCATTTTGTGACCAATACATGGTTTATGGTATATATATATGAGTAGACTTTGCATAGTATGTCTCTAATCATCTAATTGTTTGAAATCATTGCTTGGAATGTTAAATATAATTTTATCAATAAATTTGAAATTTCTTTGTATTATTTCATAGCCCGGTTCATTGAAATCAAACCACTCTGGTTCATTACCGGTTTCGGTTCTGGTCCGAGTTGACCCTCGATCGGTTCGACTCCCGGTTTTGAGTTTTAAAACATTGGTACTACTTGGAAATCTTTATAAATTCACCCATGGAAACTGTAAACTTTAGAATATGTTTCTTAACACATGTGAGTAAAGGGAAAGGGCAATGAAATGCTAAAAATACTCCTCGAAGAGTATAGAAAAGGTCCAAAAAAGCAAATGTTACTTAAAAGTTATATCGATTATTGCTGACCTTGTATATATATAAACATGCCTTGGATGCAAGCTGCAATTAGTCGTGCTTCTTAGCACATCTGAAATCCAAAGGGTTATGTAGGACAAAAAGGCCATGAAATTGAAATGAATGATCCTAATGAACCTGGATCAGCTTTATCTAGACATGATGCCTAAGTTGAATAAGCACTCTCTAAACAACTCATCCATTTGTGAGGCACAACCCTTCCCCATGTTATTTGTCCGACACAGAGTGTAGATTCCCCCTCTCCTAGTCCAAAGTGTCTTTTAGTTAAGTTTAGGCAAGTCATCCCCTTTGCCCAGCCTTGGTCCTATCCTTCATCCTTAGCTAGCAATTGGGCCATGTCCAATGGGTGAGTCTGTCATTTAAGCTATTGTGCAAGTAAATATAAATAACAATGGAATATGCAAACATGATAAATGCCACTGAATGATGTTTATACTTTAAGTTAAGCTGTGAGTATGATTAGAGGAACATGTCTTAGTCTATTGATATGATTTATCCTTGGTTGTATATTGACCTAGTCAAACCTAGTTTGACTATGGTCATTCTTGGGATCCATGATGATGTGGGCCATATATGTTTATGGATGATGATTGATGGTCCCAGATACCCTTATTGATGGTACCATATGGTGGACATATGATTCAGATGGTGATTGATGCAGTTTCGCAGGTTTCATTATTATTTCAGATCATCAGATTATGCACTGTCCGGATATGGTGGACCATATTGTTGACCCCTCAGGTCAACCCATGGTGTATGAGTACACATTCTTAGTATTTTTGGGTGTTCTAGATCCAATGAGACACTTATCATTCAGTTTTGGGCACTTCTAACAGTGATAGATGCAGTTTTCCACTTGTTGACCAGATTTGGGGCTGTTTTCCCAGCCTGTCCAGCAGGGGCCATGAGAGGCCAGTTCACCTAGGGCGCTGTACGAGGAGGAGGTGGTCTAGCCACTTGATATTACCATTATACCCCCCTTCTAGAGAGCCTGGTGGGATCAGTTTGACAGCGCAGGTGCCTTAGGCGGCGGTTTCAACCGCTTCACAGTTACCGAGGCAGATTAAAAATGGAATAAAAGGGTCACTAAGGAATTCGATTTGGGAAATTGAGGCAAGGTTTTGGCACTTGGTCTTCACAGAGGTCTTCCAGGGTGAACCCCCCATCTTCCAGCCAGTTATCATCAGTCAGTGGGGTCCATAGAGGCCACATGAGGCCTTTTACTGCATGTCTCTCTCAGTTTTGGAGACAAGATTTGATCATTTGTATTATTTTGGACATTATTTTATATTATTGTGCCATGGGGATGAGCTAGTAAGGATTGATGCCTCCTAGCCCCACCATGAGCTTTATGAGTCTTGTCCATGTCATACGAGGTGGGCCCATGTACTTTTGCCCCCTTTAGAGGATGACGTCACCCTCACTTAGTCTTTCCTAGATATGACGTCATGTTTATGTTGAGTGATCCATGTGATATTATGTATTGGCTAATCTTAGCCATTCATTAGATTATGAGATCTTTTAATCTCAACCACTCATCTTGTTGTATTGTAAAGTGGTTTTGAGATCTAGGGTTTTGGTCTTTATTATCCTATATAAGGAGGAGACCCTCTTCATTGTAAAGCACCTTTGGAGCTCTTGAATATTGGAATAGAATACTTCTTTGTGGAGCGTACTTCTTTTGTCTTGTGGATTCTTTTGCACTTTGAATATACAGTATCTCTCTATGTATCATTGTGGATCTTGGGGCTACACGTTGTTTTCTTGCAGGGAGGCCGAATTGGTGGAGAGGAGAACGATTTGAAGAGGGTTATTGTTGGAGGGATCCACATATTCTCTCTTGAGTTGATCTTGGTGACAGGGAGTATCATTATTGTATCTTTGTGACATAGTTGATGCTTTCTATTACATCTTTCCATCATTTTCATAATTTTCTTACTTGGCTTGTTTCACTTGATCTTGTCTTGTAGGAGGAGGACGTTGTGGCTTGGAGCAGTTGGATCTCACTCTTGAATATACACATAGGGGAATGCTATCAATTTGCAAAGTGGCCACAAGCAATTGAGGTAAGTTCTTCAAGGTATGTACCTAGATCCATCCATTCTTCTTCATTGGTCATAAAACCCTTAAAATCAAAACCCTGATTTTTGTTTTTCTTAGATCTACTTGGATCTAGCTTGGCTTTTGGAAAGATATTAAAAACCCACCTCTATAGTATCCACGACAATTCGTATCTATAGTTTGGTGATGATTAGGTTCCATTTGACACACTTTCCAAGGTACCTAGCCCTCTTGAAGGCAATTCACACCCCTTGGGAGAAGCTACTTGGGTTAGTTCCAAGACATGGGTAGGTGAGATCCCACTTGATTTGAACTCCTCTCACTTGATAACCTACCCCTAGTGCTTCACTTCTTTGATTTTTGCCTTGTGGGCCCCATTCCTCATTTTGAGGGTTGTGCCCCACTTGGGTCATTGGGTGATGCATTTTCAAACTTAGATCTATGGAGATCTAGCCTACCTTGGGGCATGAAACTTAAAACCCACTTTGATATTTGCCTAACTACCCTGATCTACAATTTGGCATAATTTGGACTCCATTTACCCCTCCATCTAAAGGCACTAGTCTCCTTGGGTCAATTCGCACTCCTTGGGGATTGTGTCTTTTGCTAGATCCCATACGTGGGTGTGTCTAATTCCAACTTGGATCCATAGATCCACATCTTCAAACACCCCTTAGTGCAATTTCATCCCTAACTTCACCTTGTGGGTCCCATTTGGGTCATTTCCATACTTTAAGGAAGTAGGCTCCACTTGTGTACTTCATGGTACTAGATCTATCTCTTTGATCTCCCTAGGTGGCCTAACTCATTCATTGGTTGAAACACTTGTCACTTCTTAAGCCTCTTCAACCACATCATAACTCTTTGGTCCACCTAAGCTTGCATTGGTTTCTGTAACTCAACTTTCACACCCCCCCAGGAACCATTGCTTTGGCTAATCTTCTGTCGATTGGCTATAGAGTCTCCCCCTTGATATTATCCTATCTAGATCTAAAGTGAAGAGTGCCTCGGTTGTCGTGACTCCTAGCTTGCATTGGGAACCATGGCATCTCTTGGGTCACCTCTTTAGTTGTCCATCTCCTCTACCATCTCGGATGGGATACCATTAGGGACAACTGCAAGTTGTGTGATAATAGGAAGTATGTAGTAGAGATTCTGAAGACGTTCAAAATGATGGATTGCAAGGCTATGACCCAATGTTATAAAAACTGGCCCGGAACCGGCAAAACCGGTCGGTCTAACCGGTTCCAAGGGTTTTCTAGTCCGACCGTTTGATTCAACTCGTTTTTGACTGGTTATGAACGGAATTGGCCAGTTTCCACCAAGAACCACCCGGTTCCTATGGAACCGGCTTGTTTTCTCAAACCGGCCGGGTTCCGTATGGAACCGGCCGGTTCCATATCAGGTCTTTCTAGGGCAAAAAACCTACATTTTGAAATTTTTTTAATTAAAAAACCAAAAATTTTGGGCACAACGACCACATCCGCTAACCTACTTACCGTACAATCACTATATATTGATGTAGGGACCCTCAATTGCAATCACGATTCCCAATCATCTTTCGATTTTTCTAGGTTGAGCATACGAATTATAGAGTTAGGGCAGCAGGGCATTCGGGAGTCTGGAATCAAATCTCAATTGTGGGCCATGGCACAACCAAATTTTGGTTTTATACACTCTTACTTGCTATATACATGAGAAACTTTGTAGATTTGTGTATAATGGTTTGAATTCACATGAATATATATTTATTTTTTGAAAATATAAATATTTTATGTAATTTTGCTCCACCATTTTTTGATCCGGTTTTTTTCTCGATTTTTGTCCGGTTCCGGATCCTGGGGCTGACCGGTTTGACCACCGGTCCGGTTCTGATAACATTGCTATGACCACACCCATGGCATCGAACTTGAAGCTACTATGTGATGCTTCATCAGAGTTAGTCGATGCCACGATATATCGTCAGATGATTGGTTCATTGATGTACCTGACGAACACGAGACCAGACATATGCTTTGCTGTGAACACCTTGAGCCAGTTCCTGGCGGATTCGAGACATGTTCACCTGATTGCTGCAAAGCATATACTGAGGTACTTGAAGGGTACAATTGACTATGGGCTCAAGTATGACGCGAATCAGAAGATTAACCTGTAGGGTTATGTTGATTTGGATTGGGCAGGCCGTGCCGCAGATAGGAAGAGCACTTCGGGATGTTGCTTCAGTATGGGATCCGGTATGATCTTCTAGTTTAGCAGGAAGCAGTCGTGCATGGCACTAAGTCCAACTGAAGCAGAGTATGTTGCAACTTGTTCGGTTAGTTGTGAGGCAGTATGGCTTAGGAAGCTACTGTCTGATTTGTTTGATCTCTAGTTAGAGGCGACTTGTATATTCTGTGGCAACCAAAGTTGTGTGAAGTTGTTCGAGAACCCAGTGTTCCATGACAAGTCAAAGCACATTGAGATCAAGTACCACTATATCAGGGATATGGTGCAGAGAGGAGCAGTGAAGCACCAGTATGTAGCGATAGACGAGCAGATAGCCGATGTGTTGACCAAGCCGTTAGCCAGAGTGAAGTTTGATTACTTCAGAGAGAAGCTTAATGTTCTCTAGATCGAGGTTCCTTCCAAGAGGAAGTGATGAGTCCGGAAGACGCAGATGCACATTGGCCATTCTCGCATGGTGGTAGGAAAGTCCTTCCATGTTGGTAGAGATGTAAAGGCCGGGCTATTCTCGCATGGTGGTAGGAAAGTCTTCCCATGTTGGTAGATGTAAGGGCCGAGCCATTCTCGCATGGTGGTAGGAAAGTCCTCCCATGTTGGTAGATGTAAGGGCTAGGCCATTCTCGCATGGTGGTAGGAAAGTACTCCCATGTTGGTAGATATGTAAGGGCCAAGCCATTCTCGCATGGTGGTAGGAAAGTCCTCCCATGTTGGTAGATGTAAGGGCCGAGCCATTCTCACATGGTGGTAGGAAAGTCCTCCCATGTTGGTAGATGTAAGGGCTTAGTCATTCTCACATGGTGGTAGGAAAGTCCTCCTATGTTGGTAGATGTAAGGGCTGGGTCTCGCATGGTGGTAGGAAAGTCCTCCCATGTTGGTAGACGAGGTCTCGTATGGTGGTAGGTTTGTCCTCCCATACTGGAGACGTTGTGAGGTCCACTGGTCATAAGACATTGTGTGTGCGCATAAGCAAGATCTCGCATGGTGGCAGGTTTGTCCTCCCATGGTGGTAGACGCGGGCTGACCGTTGTGGGATATGTGATGTGCATCTGGGCTGTGCTTCGTGTGATGATGAGATGATCTGAAGACGATGAGGCGATAGTAGGAGATGCAGGTGTTTACAGTGGCAATGTAATGACTGGTCCTGGGATGTACCTACTTGATGGCTTGCTTGCAAAGATGATGAAGACCTACATGAGGGCTAGGCCTACATCCAGCATGAAAAAGGGTTGGCTTTGTAGAACTTCCTGTGACTAGTAGATTTGAGAGATGTCACCAATCGATGATCGACATGATGAGGATTGCAACAGCAACGACGATGATGATCCAGTGTTGATGATGATCCAGTGATGATGACGTTATCCAGACTTGTGTCCAGATGTGTTGATGACTGTGGCAAGAGAATACCTTACTAGTTAAATAACAACCTTAGATTCATAAAACCACTAAATAACAAAAGATAACCAACATGCAAAGAGGATCTGACAAAAACAATGGATCTAGCAATAACAGATTTACAACATGCATATCAAAGTGTATCCATTCAACAATATAACAATAAAATTCTATGGAGATTTAAGGAGCCATACCTGGTTAGATGACTCATCAGCTACCATTACCTTGACAGCTCCAATGCCCGCAACTGAAGGTGGGGGGATGACTCTCCACCCAACCAACCCCTAGCCAATGGCTGAGGCCCCCGAGCCCCCAACAATTAACCCTATGCCAGAGCTTTCTTGCTTTCCTCTTTCTTGGCTCCTCCAAAGCTCTCCTTTCAAAATGCCAAAAGACTAAAAAGATCCTCCACTCCTCTTCTTGTCCTCCTTTTATCTCCCCCTTCTCCCTTTTTTCTTAATTTCTTTTAATGCAGTTTGGTTTTCATCGTTTTTCTTTCATATTCCCCATTATATTATTTACCCCTTTTATTTATTATTTTACATTTCATTATATATATTCCTTTTTTATTATTTCACCCCTTTTATTTCATTATTTTGCATGAGAGTTGTTACATACTTCCCCCCTTCAGGAAACTTCGTCCCGAAGTTATAATCTTCAAGCAATAAAAGCAATACTTATTCAATCAATCAATCAAGTAAATACAAGAGTATATAGGTAGCTAGTACTATTGTGAAGTTTAGAGATTTATATGTGTGGCCACCACATAGAAGTCTCCAAACCACACTAATACAATCAAATGTCCTAAATTACAACATGCTCTTAAGCTAAGTCACCTGACACGAGGACATGGGACACAAAGGACACGAGAATACGAGTGTCCAACATAGACACGGTGACCCCCGAAATTAGGACATGGAGGACACGTTTTATATCTATATCTATATATATATATATGTAAAAAATATAGACATGTAGATCCAAATTTTTGTAGAAACTAGAACATTTATAAATATTCAATAGAAATTACAATCAATACACATTACACATTCACAAATCACAATGCATATGTCTCACTCCACTATTGAAACAAGGGAAAAAGGCTAGTGATTGGTTTCCCCTTACCCCACTACTGGATGCCCGCGAGAGGCATAAGAAAGCCAACCAAAATAGGACTATTTCTATTTGATTGGATTACATGAATGGGGGCCACACCCTATTATTATCTTTTCACGTTACTAAACACCCTTTATATTTTAGATTATGCCACTTACAATGATGATGCCACTTAGATTGAATGTCATGGGTAGGAATAAAAATAAGGGCTAACCTCCCCTATGTGAAATGAATCCCCTTGTGATGTTGTTTGTGGAATATGCCCCCACATAATACTTATTGGTGTGCTCTCTGACTTGATTTGAGAGGCTAAGTGTCAAACAATGTAATATGTAAATGTACATGGAAGAATAATAAAAATACATCACAACTAAGAGCCAAACAATGTAATATGTAAATGTATACGGAAGAATAATAAAAATACATCACAAACCATAGACAGAGAAGGATGACAAACACGGGGGGCTATAATTCCATCGGTGCAGTGGGTTCTCACAGACTCATAAAATTTCTCATTAAGTCATCAAAATAAAAAATTACATAGATGTTGGGATCATATTTCTCATTAAGTCATCAAAATCAAAATGTATTACATAGATGTCGGAATGCCACTGGAAAATACACAAAGGGGTAGATCAAGATGGAAAACCTTCAATTGCTCTTCACCTGCAAAAAAAAACCCTCTTAGAGCTCAAGCCTCACTGAAAAATGTGAATGAATGAGGGTAAAATTGTTTTTTTGTAGTTTTTTTGGGTTAGAAGTGTCCTGTTTTAGAGACACGGTGTCCTGTTTTTGGGACACGGTGTCCTATTTTTAGGACACGGTGTCCTGTTTTTGGGACACGTCTTGACACGGTGTTGGACACATTTTTTGGACGTGTCCTAAAACAAGACACGCCCAAAACACGTGTCCGACACCGTTGCAGGATGTGCCCGTGTCCGACACGATGACATGGGACATGATGGCCTATATGGACGTGTCCGGTATCATAGCTCTTAAGTAATTCCCTATGAGTCTAGTACGCAACCATAGCAACAATTATGCATCATACACACATAACAATTAATTAATACTTAATAACTATGTATCTGTTTACTTCCTCTTTCCTTACTCACCCTCTCCCTGAGAATCATACCATCTGCCACCTCCATAAACCTCCCCTTCAACTCTGGATGGTCCCGCTCACCATGGCATGGGCCCTCTACTGTAGCTTGTCCGCGGATCATACAATAGGCATCAGAAGTTCCCCGAGAAGTTACGGCGACATTACCACCTTCCCAACTTCTGGTAATAATATGACCTCATCGGATTCTAACCGGAATCTGGGCCTCATCGATACTAACCGGCATCTGGTTCTCGGTACCCCGATCCTGATATCAGGATCATTATACCCCAGGCATCTCAGAAGGCTAGCTTAAACATCCTCCACAGCACCCTCAAGGCACTAGCCCCAGGCATCAGAAGTCCTTCTACATAAACCTCCCTCCTGGTGAGTATGTCTCCAACCATGGACTCTGGTCACATCAAAAGTTCTTCGAGAAGTATCCATGGCATTGCCACCTTCCCAACTTCTGGTACTAAAGTCAAGAGCTGCTGGCATAAAGCTAATTGTTGGGCTTGTCCCCTAGCCCATAATATATTTATAGTAGCCATTCTCATTCGTGGTTATGGGCTCCCACGAAATCATAGAATACTTAGCCTCTTCAGGCTATTTGAGTGGATTACCTGGAACAACTGGCACTTGCCATAATGAATAATCATTAGTGACCATTTCTCAATATAACAATATCATGGATCAACCTTGAATCATGTGCTAACAAGAATGTCTAGCCACCAGTTCATATTGCATTACATTGCATCATAAGCTATTGTCACGATAAGTCATGCCAAGTTTAACATCTAATGCATTTAGGTGCTCTGTGCTGCCATTATAACATAACTGGTCATGATACTTTCATAATTTCACTAGCATCTCATTAATATGCCATGATAAGCTACCATATTTCAACATTAGTACTATCAACATGGAGTAACAACTCACATAATCCATCATCATATCAAATATGCATTCTACGGGGAGCAATAAGGGTTAGAATGAAATGATAACATGTCATACCAATATCTGATATAATCTCTTATTCCCCACTAATACATGACAGAGCTGTAAAATACCATATTAAACCACAACTTGATTTATACCATTTATGTGTCATGCATCCTACTTAAGCATTTACCAATTAATTCAATGGACACTGAAGAGAGACAATGCCTAGTAACAAGCGTAGACCAATTCCGTTTACTAATCATAGATATGAAATGCATAGTAATTACCATTTCAATCTAAATATGCAATGCATTGTGTTGTAAGTATCTATTTATCCATGCACATGCAATAACGATAATGCAATTATCATTAGATTCTCAACCCATGGTACCTAGGTATGCAATACCATGCACTAATAAATTTTCTACTAAATTTCCTACCTATGATATTTATGTGCAAATAGTAGCTATTCATGATTACCAATTGCAGTTAGGTTTGCATTTATCAATCTGTAGAATTTTATTATCAAATTTGATGCAGAGCACTCATCCGTCATTCCAACCTTAGAAATACACTATGCGACTATCAATGCACACTATCATTTATCATGAGATAACTAACGCTTACTAACAATGCATTTACCCATTATTAAATGCATTTCACAGTGCTCTTCTATTATATTAATTTCATGCTCATTATATATAATAGTAATTCTAATGCATTACTCAATTTAATAGCAAATTGCATAATTAATTTTAAATGCACTAATTAATTCTCATTCATTAAATAATTCAAAATTTCAATGTATAATCATTTAAATGCATTAAATGTAAAATATATTAAACCCTATTATTTCAAAATAATTCATTTAATTACTTCAAAGCAAAATTCGTAATTCAAATGCATTAATTATTACAAATTCATGATGCATTAAACAAAATAATTCATATGCATTAATTAATTCAATTATTGCATAGATTATTTCAAATGTAAAATGCATTAAACTTTCAAATGTATTAATTAATAATATTGCAAATACATTAAATATATTAATTCAAATGCATTAAATATCAATGCAAATGCTTTAAATATTGTCAAGTATATCATCCTTCTACGGAGGATGATTGGGAACTGCAACTTCTAACTATTGTTGCCAAACCAACTCCCGGATTGCTTTCTAGGTTCTCCCTTGTTTCTTGAATTTTGGTTTCTTTTTTTTTATCTACATAATACTTAATTAAACATTGACCAAACTCTCTAGTTGGAGGATATTGAATAACAAAGACATGAAAAACAATTTACATGGTCCTCTTGGAGTTCAACTCTATGAAACTTGACTCTTAAAAGCTCAGCTCATCATGAACAAGCATAGGTCTTGGCTCCCAACAAACAAACATATGACTCGGTTCTTCAACTATCAACATAAAATGGGTTGCCCTTTCCAATACACAATGGAGCATGTCCCTTATAGAGAACAAAACAAATAAATAAATAAAAGGTACGCCCTCTCCAATTTATAAGGGAGTGTGCCCTCAACAAAGAGCAATACAAATGGGATTCGTACCATCACAATATGTTGCAACTCTATTATATAGAGTTCATGATTTGTTATGAGATTTAACTTATTCCCTCTTTAGAATAAGTGATTGAGAGAATATCTCAACCATTGTTTAACAACTCCTATTAATAGAATCTATTCAACTAATCACTTATAGAGCGAGTCATTATTAAATATGTAAGCATTAAAATAACATCCCCTCTTAAGGCTTACATTATTGAAAAACAAAAAAAATCACATAAAGAAAACACATTAATGAACAAGAAAAAAACAAAAAACCAAACATTATTTAGAAGCTACATCTTTTGAAAACATTTCTTAGACCAGTGGGATTCCTTCAAGTTGCTCCCTATTCCACAATTTTATAGGTAGTAGTCTCCCAAGTGCAACCAAAATTCCTAGCATCATTGAACATCACTAGTAATTCAAATGTCTCATAACCCTCATAAAAATATGATATTGAACTTTTGAATCTCAAATCTTCGCCAAACTATTGGATAGCAATCCCCATATGCATATTGACCCAGTGAGGTATATTTTCAATGATCTAGAAGCATCCCAGACTATTGAACAAACTATGCGATCCATCTTCTTGCAATTGAAACCTCCCCATGTGCTACAAACTTCTCATTGTTTACATGTAAAAGTATTAGCCAATATCGTGTGTGCTTCACAACACATAAGTATTCCTTATGACGATATATAATTATAGCACATGATTTATGAAGGCAGCACTCCTTTGAAAATATTATACTATAAATCCAAAAGTTATTGAATAACAATATGTGCTTAAGTTAACCATTGAATCCCAATAAAGAGTATACAATACATTAACACAAGATTAAAATGAAATGCTCCTAATAGATGTGAAATGTGAAGCAAGAAGCGTGTACAAGATTAATTATTAATCCACCAATGAATGTACCATTTAAGTGTATGAATTAACAATGAGTCCAAGGCTTATGACAAGGTCTAAGGTAAGGCCCCTAGAGCTTGTAATAGGTCCAAGGGTGATTGACTTAAGTCGATTTGATGGAGATTAGTGCCTTAATCATTCAATAAATCTGATTGTAAATGATAAGACATATAAGAGATACTTTAGATTTATACAACTAAACCAACAAGAATAAGAAGTGAACTTAGAGAAGAATCTAACAAGTATAACCACAACTTAGATGAATTCAATAGCAAGATAAATAATAATGCAATAAATAATTATTCATACACTTAAAATAAGTTATCTTTGTGATTATGCTCAAGGAGGAGTGGTTAAAACCTATGTCACATGGTTCGGGTTCGAATTCGAATTCGACACCCTTGAAATTCAGTTCGAGTTCGAATTTTTTTATGACATTCGAAATAAGGTTCGACATTAGGTTCACCCATATGTGAAATTCCAAATATATATTATGGAGATGCCACCCATATCCCCCACTCCATTTTATGTACTCTCTTCAAAATCCACATACACACTCTGCTGCCATACACTAAAACCACACACTCCATTCTACAGACTCTGTTGTCATATATAAATGAAAAAAAGAAGAGAGAAATCACTTCCAAAATTCCCCCCTTATACACGGAGTACCATGAGTGACAATAGCGTTTGGTTACCACACCATTAATCAAAACATCCTGTCACTGTGGTGAAGTTGGAGAAGTGAAAACAAAAAAGAATTAATCACTATCACCTCTTCTCCAAACCACTCCATGATGATCATTACCTTCTCCAGTATAAATCAAACATGGAAATTAACATGGTTTAGACGGCTGTAACAATTGGAACGAAACGAAAAGGCCCTCATGGGTGTGGCTCATTGGTGTTTCGCTTGATATGACGTCACATGTTGTAAAGATAGGTTACGAGTTCAAATCACACTCGACTTTACCCGTGTCCTATGCTTGTGGGGTGTGTGGGGCACCTAGGGTTATAGTGGTAGTGGGGATTGATCCCTGGACCCCGTGTCACGTGAGTACCAACCCAGTCTCTAGTTGCCGATTCCCCTAGTACAAAAAAAAAAATTGGAACGAAATAAAAGAGCACTACCAAAAGAAATTTAGACGCAAAAGGGGCATCCACTGGAGTGTTTTCATTGCCTTTCTGTCTGTTTCCGCCTGGATGCACACCTGGGAAAACGCGACAAAACTCTTCAAGCCGCTTGGTGTGGCCTTGGGGGCAAGCCAGAGTCAAGTGCTGTCACCTGAAACTCGATTCCTCTGTTTAGGCTTACTCCTAGCGAAGCCAAGGGGGGTGGACCCTAAAGAAAGAAAAATCTAAGGTGTTTAATCTACAAAAAAGAGAAAACAACTAATCTAGGAGTTAGAACTTTAATCACAAGAACAATGCAATATTTAACTTCATATCATTCATTTTCCAACATCATCATCATTGAAACATCAACATCATAAAATAATCAACAACAAGACAAGTGCTGATAATGGAGTCAAATAAAGTGCTGTTGAAATGCTTGAAATAAAATGACAATGTTTTGCAAGTGTTCTTGGTAAATTTTATTATTTTTTGTGGTAATGAGTGGATTATTAGGGTGGGGGGATTTCCAATATACTGTGAGGTATTGGAAATATGTCCGGAATATGAAAAGGGTGGCTCCACTTGGAAATGTGGGTTGGATCGGAGTCTCTGGGAGGTGTTCAACATTACACCAAACGAGGGTGCAGTCTAACGGTATCCCGAGGTCACTACCCATTGGTTCCCGCTTCCTTTGAGGAATTTCCCCAAAAAGTGTCAATAAGCGATTACGCCAGATTTTCGTAAATGGGAGGTTAATTGGAAAAATGAGACTAATTACTAGTCACCAAGTCCCTTGTTGGTGTGATCAGCATGTTCAATCAAAGCTGCAGTGATCCAGAGCATACGGGGACAAAGCCTTGTTAATTTTATGGATTTTTGAACAATGTTTTTCTTTTTTATTAAAACCCCAAGAGTCTCTTTTCTGGCCAGTACTTGAGTAAACCCTTATCCTGAAATCCGTACTTCGTGAAAGCAAGGGGGGTTGATTAAAACTAAAAAATGGAAATTGTTAAAAAAATGTGTAAAACTACGTCCTGAGTGAACTTGTGGCCCGCCAATGGAACGGTCCAACAAGGTAAATTTTAATCCTAGTTAAATTTTATTAAGTGCCGGAAAAGAAAATCTAAACTAAAAAATGCAAACCACAAAATTTGAGTCGACACGGTTCCCCCCCGGGGAATGGGGTGTGGGCACTGGGTAGCCCACTTGCTCTCGTTTAAGTTTTCTTTTACAATGCAAATAGAAGTTCTCCAATCATTGGAAATTGACTCAAAGGGTTACAAAAATGATAGAAAACGTATCTGGATGAAGAGGTATGGTTCTTGGGTGCTCCGGATGGCTCAATCTACCAAAAAATGGCCAGAGTTTCTTCCTACCTGTTCATAAAATGCTGCAAAAGAGCAAGCAAATGTTAGTAAAAAGTGCCCAAAAACACTTAGAAAGTGAGTTTGGGTCACTACAAAAATTACTAGAAAAAACGACTAAGTTAACCTATGATTAATCAACATAAAATAACCAAGGAAAGCAAGCTTTCCTTGGGATCTTGGCTTGCTTGTGAGGCAGCCAACAAGATGCACTTTTTTAAAATTGCAAGATAATCTTTGAATCCAAATGACTAGCTTCCTACTCAAGCCTTAATATTTTATGATAAAAATGACTTTTGTATGCAAACTAGTAACTAGATCTAGAAAGAAAACTAAAACTTGTAAAAGAACTAGATCTTAATGCAACTAAACAATAGATCTACTTATTGTTATCACATCTATGTTAGCTGGAGCTACCATATTGCAGACTGTGCGGCCGAGGACTGCACAGTACTTTTTTTTCCAGATCAGAGATCAGCCGCCTTCAGATGAGGCACTTTTGTTTAGATTGCCCCTAGCAGACATATCATAGGGGACAGACAGATGTACAGTGTTATAGATGCTGTCACTTACCATCTACCCCAGGGTCACCTCTTCCTTGCCAGGCTTTGACATAAACCCATTTGAGACAGTTGCCTAGTCTTGTTTTGATCTAGACTATCACATCATATTGCTGGTTTGTTATGATTGCCCGGTTTCAGCAGAGATCCATTTCAGAGATAGCTTCAGTAGCAGCAGGTATATGGTGCAACAGGTATTGCATTTGATGATTATTGCTCATGTTGTAGATTAGACTTCTTTATACTTGTTAGTACACTAACTTTGCATGAGATGATATATTTGGTGATCTAGCTATTGTATGATGTGATTGGACCCTTGATGATGTCAGTCCACCCCTCCTATTAGATTTATGCATATGCACGTTGGGTCATGGCCCCTACACTTGGCATAGACTTGGTCACTTAGTCCTTTTCGGTAGCTGACTTTAGCTCCACTATCACTTTCTCCATCCATCCGACTCATCCATGATACTTGTTCCTGACTTGGATTCTGATTTGTGATCCCGAGGACCCCTTCCCCACTGATCTCTGAGTTTGCCACGACTCCCTGTTTATTGTGCCTCGGCTCTTTAGTGTGTGAGATACACTTTTAGACCTGGGATTTGCTCCTGTCGGTTGCCCCCGATGTTGCAATGCAATTAGGATTGTGTAGCCTCACCGGGTGTTCCCCATTGGTCATCGAAGCATGTATTGCTCACCCCCATTACCTAAGCAGTATGAGCACCATGTTTATATCTTTTGAGATATGTATGTAGCCCAAGAGGGCCTTGATGTAAATGAAGAAATGAAGAAATGTAAATAAGCCAAAAAGGCTATTATTTTGTAAATGTGAAATCTAGCCAAAAAAGGGCTAAGTATGAAATTCATTGTAAAATCCATGCAATGTGTTTATAAACACACATGGATACTGGCCAGCCGTACATCAGCATTTGGAGTGGTTATTCCTCACCTAGTCCTGCGGGGCAAGGAGGTGAGAAGGAGAAAGGGATAAGCTCAAGATTGCCCCCTTGAGTCTCAAGTTACGGTTTGCCGGATACCCAGTTTGGTGGCTCTAGAAAAGAACCTCACAGAGTCTTCGGGCGTGGATGTGAGTTGTGAGATACTTGTTAGATGGCTAGTGGTGGTTTCCCTGCACTATACCCATTTGTGAGGCACCGCCCTTCCCTGTGTTTTGTCATGGCATACTTATCTCAGTGGACCCCGCTTTCCCGATTTGTCCAAAGGGTCACATGATCTTCATCCTTGTCTTTCCGTGTCCTTTACTTTGTTGTCCGCATCACCTAAAGTCAGCAAAGTGGTCAATTCTATAAGATGTGCATAGCATTTTAGTCTTTTGGAGGTGGTGGGCCCACCTCACCGGGGCCTTGTATTATCTCGGGATTTAATGTATTTTTGATCACCATGTTATCATTGTATTGCCTAGTAATGTACTAACTTGTATAATTGAGCCTTATCACTCCATGTTTGCACATAGGTATGCAGCTAGCACTATTGTTGACCAGTTTTGATTTGGTCAAACTGAGTTGACTAGGCCAAAAATGGGCCCGAAAAAATGTTGTGATCGGAATTTCGATTTTGATAAATTATTATCTACAGGGGTCCCATATGAGCATGCAGGTGTCAGAATTGCAAAACACTGAAGCATTTGAGAAATTTTTAATTATTATTGGTCAATTTTGACCTGTTTTAATTAAAAATTATGGATTTTGGGCAAATAATGCCTAAGTGATGGATTGGGGTCGTTCGAGTGGTCATTCCTACTACTTTTGGGGTCCACGATCACATTGTAGTAGACGGTTTGACAATCTGGGCAATAAAAGTGGGTCAAAAGCCCAAATTTCATCTTCAACCATATAAACCAACAAAAATTACATGGAAAATCAAAATGTGACTAAGGCAACTATAGGCAAATGGCAAAATCAATGGTTGGCAAAGGAAAAGGTAATTTCTAAGGTATTTTGGTAATGTTTAACACTGTATTTGTGTATTGTGGGGCCCTCGATTGCCCAGCTCACCATTGGAGGTCGAATTGCCCATAGGGGGCGTTTTTTCTCCACCTTGGGAATTCGATTTGGTTGGTTCTTTGTATATGGGCCTTGATGTATTAGGTTGGGGGGATAAAACATCCCATAGGCACCCCCCAACGACATTATATGTGTTGTATGGACCTCACGTGGGTCCCCCTCTCTCCACTAATACGCTCTCCTTGGGTAATTCGCACCCCCACTTAGCATCTCTCTCCACCATTCGATTTGATGACTGGGGAGTGATCCCAGCCCTTCATTTTTTGGGGGAAACTTTTTTTGGGAGTGGCCTTTCTCTATAAGAGGAGGCACTCACTCCATTTGTAGCTCTCTTGGCATTTGTGGAGTTGAATAGAAGAGAAAACGTTGTTGCTCTACTTGGCTCTTGTGTGATACTTTCTTGATATTGTTGATTACCATACTATCTTGATGCACCAGTTGTAGTTGGTGGATGTTTCCAGCATTGTATTACTCACCATTGTTTGCAGCAAGCACAAAGTCTTGGAGGAGGGCGCATCATTTGGCTTCCATTGCTGCTCCACTCTCCGGATTGACCACAAAAGGGAATTGTTTTTGCTATTTTCAGTCAAGCATTTCTCTCATCTTTACTTGTGTTGCTGTAGATTTCATTTGTTTGTCAATACTAATCTGATTTATTGTCCATTGGTGTTGGCAGGCAAGGAGGACGAGTTGGTGGGGAGAGAGCAAATCAATTTCAGTTGGGACTTCTTCAACCGCTTCTATTTGATCTTCGGGACGTACAAACCTCTCCAAAATCAGAGATATCAGCTAGCTCCAAGTAGGTGTTACTTCTTCTTCTCTTGCATTTCAATTTCTAAGTCTGTTAAAGAGAGAAAACTCACTAAAACCCCTAAAAATTAAAATCTACAAAATCCACCGTTAAAATTTGTTTATTTTGTAAACCCACTAATGAAACGTACTTAGAAGCCCATATCTTAAGTTTCATTAAATTTAGACTCCATTTGCCCACCGAATAACACTAGTCTACTTGGTAAAAACGCCCCCATGAGGGGTGTTTTTCTGTTTCAGCCTGTTTAGGTTAGTTTGGGGTTCTGGGTACTTGATAATCGGTTTTAAAACGTCATTTTACCTTAGGATATCGAGTATCGTTGGCTGGAAGTGAATATAAACGCTTATTTTTCATTTCCCTAGGTCCACTTATCCACTATTTAACTCATTCCCCTAGGGCAGTTTCACTTCACTTCTTGCTGGTCTGTTTTTTTGTTCTAAATCAGCCAAGTAATCAATTTATAATTGCTGGAAGGTGTGTTTCAATTGCCTAATACGCTGTTGCCATGTATGAGTAAATCATAACGAGCTTCATTCCCCATAGGCAGAATTCCCAATCGCTCTTCTAGTCAATTTCTTTTTGCTGATTTAGTTTCCAGCCTTCTAATCTCCAATTTATTCATCATTTACACTAATAATCGGATTTGATATCATCTCACATAGTCTATTCTCTTATTTCAGATTCCCGATCTCACTAGGCTGGAAGAAATCTCACAATTAGTCATCCATCTTATATCTTGTTTTACTTATCTCTTGGGTTTGGGTGTCTGACTGTTGTGTCCCAACCATAACTGGTTGAGTGGGGTCTCCCCCCTGACTTGGCTACGTGCCTCGTTTAAAGTGACTGTAGCCTTGTCCGGTGTGACTTCTGTCCCTTGGACGGAGGACCTGGCTACTGTTGGTTACACCTTCCGAGCTGTCCACCTCTGCCATCCCTATTGGGACGCCCACTTCCAAACAGCTAGAGTTTGTGTGATAACACTTATGATTGAATAAAAAAAGTATAGATCTATTATTTGATTGCGTAGAGTAACCAGAACAAGAAAATGTATGAAAGAGAGAGGGAGATAAGAAATAATTTATTTATTTATTTTTATGTGTTCTTGAGAAGAGGATTGAGAAGAGGCTTTGGAGCCTTCCAGTGGAGAACCGAGGGACTAAGTCTACAAAAAGATGTTAGAAGAATGAAGGAAACAAACAAGATCCTCCACTAATCCACTTGAGATAACCCACAAAACACATCAACTTGAAAACAAAAGATCAAATCTAGACATATACATATAAGAAATCGAATTTATAATGCTCATAAACAAATGAAACATAAAAGTTAGATCTCTACACATGCATATATAAAAGATTAAAACAATAGAATTATTGCCTAACCTTTCTTATAAATCAATACCAATCCTTACAATAAACTAGATTTAGATGCAAGAGAAAAGAAGCAGCTCAAATACGTGTTACCTCAATGAAGATCATGGCATTCACCCACCCATCAAATGACTACACCAAGCTTGACCTCCAAAATCTCTTTATTTCTCATAAACAAAATATTCGATTACAAAGCGAGCTCTCAATCTCAAACTCCAACTAGAGAAGAGAGGAGAGAGCTGCCCTCATTTTATAACAAAAAGGGAGAGAAGGGCGCATTTGTTGAAGGAGAGGGAGGGTGCACCAAATGAGGGAATCAAGCCATGAAGTGAGGCTTGATTAGGGGGCTGCCTCCTCTATTTGGGCTGCCCAAAACTCAGCCCAAATGATGCCTAAACTTCAGCTGCAAATTCCTCCATAAAAGCGCCCCCTTCCTTGGGAAATGCGCCCCCCTCATGGGGAAATGCACCCCCCTAAATGGGGAAATGCACCCCCCTAAATGGGGAAATGAATCCTTCTTTTAAGCTGCCCTCAAAACATTCTAAAATCATCAAATTAATCCCCTCAATCTAATCTGACCTTAACTTGCTACAAATTCCATCAAATTAGGAAGTGGATTTTTTCATATTTTTTACTTTTTTTGTTATTTTTTTCCACTTTTTTGACTTTTTTGACAATAAGTGAAAAATAAAGCACTCAACCACTTAGGAAAGTGGGTTTTGGGGTATAGTAGATGCTCTGAGCTTGAAAATGAGCACCCCCATGGCAGAAAAGACCCCTAGACCACACTTTTATCACATTTTTAACTTTTTTAATTAAACTATTAAAAAATGGCTTAATTTTACGGGATTGTTTTTTCTTGGAACTTAAAAAAAAACTTAGGGGGACCTAGCACATGTCCATACGACTCAAAATTAGTGTCTAGCATGTTCATATACATTGAACCATGGACTTTAATAACCCCCTAAGGCCTAACCACCACGTCAGGCATTCCAGCTTTGGAGGAGCAAGAGAAGAACTCAAAAATTATGTTCTGCTAAATCGCAAGACATAATTAATAAGTGAAAAAACTCCTTGGAATACTTGACTTGATCGACAAGTCCTAGGAAGCCAAGTCCTTTACATAAAAATACCATGCTAGCACACTTTATTACAAACCCCGCAGGGCATGGACATGTGAAGAAAAAATAAAAAAGGGCCCTGAAAAAGGTCTGATGGACTTCAGATCATTGATAATGAACATGTAACATGTTCAGCTTTGCCCGCTCACTTGAAAGTCCAACTAAGTACAACTTAATTGGTAACACTGTCCAAGCCGCATCACCTAGCAAACTGGTATCAATTGTTAGAGAGAGCCATCAAAAGGAATAAGACGTTTGAAAATTTGGATCTGTTATAGGGCAAAGCAACGTGTGAAGAAATACTGTAAAGGTGCATGTCTGGTAGAGACATGAAGTGGATAAGAGAAGGCAACACACAAATCAATAGAAGGGCACCATCGCTACATATTAATCAACCCTGTAGGAGTGTGACGAGCGTCTACGCAGTGGCCACAAGTTATGATGATCTACGGACCTCGGTGAATTTGTGAGTCAAGTGACGAGTCTGAACTCTAAAGAACGCAACGACGGAATGGACTGGTAGCGCGGGCGGCGGAAAGAGCAAGGAACACGGGTGGTGAGAGTACAGTAGGCGCATGATTTAGGGTTTAGGTTAAAAAAATTAATTGTATTAAAAAACAAACTAAAACCTTGAAAAATCGAAATTAAACCCATAAAAATTGAAAAAATTCGCTATCAAATTCGTTTCCGAACTCAAATTCAATTCGGTTCAATAATATTCAGCTAGGTTCGGCTTTAAGTTCGGTGTTGAAATTCGCCGAACATGAATGAATTCGATTTTTTTTTTAAAGTTCGCCGAATTTCGAACTTAAATGCCGAAATTCGGCGAACCCTGTGACATAGGATAAAACCACTATTATTTCCTATTGTGTTAAATGTTGACTTAAGTATTAAAATTACCTAGAAAATCAAATATGGAAATGTAACAAGTGCATATATTCAAAAGTAATTTCCAGAATTAAAATGCCAAGTGATTCATGAAAGATATATTGGTAAAATTAATACTTGGCTAAAATCCACAATAAAAGATATAACAACTTGCTGGAATTTACTACAGTTCCGAAATTATGACATAATGAACATGATGCAGTTACTAATTTTGGTATTATTTGCACTTACGTGCAAATTCCAGATTGCAGAAATTAATTAGTTACTGCAATTATTACTTTTCAGATTCTGATTCTCTTGTTAATTTTAATACTTAAGTCAACATTCAACACAAGATGAAATAATAGTGGTTTTAACCACTCTCCTTTGAGCATAATCACAAAACTAACATAATTCTAGTGCATACATTATTCTTTATTGCTTATTATTTTTCTTGCAATTGATGTCATCTAAGATGTGGTTATACTTGTTAATCTAAGCCATTCAAGTTTCTTCTCTAAGTTCACTTCTTGTTCTTATTGGTTTAGTTGTATAAATCTGAAGTGTCTCTTACATGTTTTATCATTTATATTCAGATTTATTGGATGATTAAGGCATTGGTCTAAATATCCACTTAAGTTAATCATCCTTGGGCCTATTACAAGCTGAAGGGATTTACCTTAGACCTTGTCATAAGTTTTGAACTCGTTAATTCATACACTGAAATGGTACATTCATTGGTGGATTAGTAATTAGTCTTGTATATGCTTCTTGCTTCACATTTCATATCTATTAGGAACATTTCATTTGAATCTTGTGTTAATGTATTGTATAATCTTTAATGGGATTCATTGGTTAACTTAAGCACATATTTCTATTCAATAACTTTTGTGGTGTTTAAGTTTTTTTCCACTAAGTGCAAGTTATTTCATTTCTCATACTTTTGTCTTGTGCTTAGTTAGTATAGATAACTCTATATTGATAAACTATTCCAATCTAGACCTTAAAATAATCAATTCAGTAAGGATAACCTCCTTGGCTTTCGATTAGGGAGTTGATCCTAAATTGAGAGGTTGTGTGTGTTGAGATGACAATGATATCCAACCTTTGTTACCATCTAGGTTGTTCTAGTGGGTTGAGACCTTTCCCTCTCACGCACACGTTGGATGGTAATAGGATCCATGGTTGAACAAGTGGGAAGCCATGCCAAATTCCATCAATGAAAAGATGAGGCCCAAAGATGCAAAGGGTTCGAACATAAGACGCGATCAAATACTTGCTAGGAATGAGCCACAAATGTACATGGTCTTTGACTAAATTTTGAACACTAACACCACCAAGTATGATTTCCCATTGTCTCATAATAAGTTGAAATCAATCATGGTAGAAACCAACTAATTAGAGGTCAATGATGAAAACGATTGTTGGATGTGCTGTATCCCACCAATGATGAAAATGGGTACCAAGCTACTAGTACAATCCTTCATGGTGCAACTAATTTAAAGTCGAACATCAAAAGGAACCATTCAGTCAGATATTAATGTTGAGAATCCACTTCTGAATGTGAGGAAAACCACCAACAAGGAAAGTGGAAACCAAGATATTAAGCCTATAGATTAAACCCCCGAAGCAAGATGCATTGTAGTCAATTAAGGAAGATCTGTTGAATGAAGGGAAATGATGAGTCCCTTCAACCAACACAAGGTAAGAAGTAACATTGATGCAATGATTAAGACTCGGTCTTGACTCAAGGGAGTTGCTGAACATGGGAGGACGACAAAAGACTTCCCTTGACATAGAGCAAAAACAAAGACTGACTTGGGCAATGATCCTCAGTAAAAGGAAATAATGGAGGAATGACTCAACCAAGGTTGGAATGGGGACACAACAAAGAGTGAGTTTTGATAGGCAAATTGGTTAGAAAAAGATCAATTTCGATAGACCGATGGGGTTGACAAATCTAAATGACCATGATAATCAGGGAGAAGGACACAAAGGGGTGACTTAATGTAGATGCTCCGATTAAGGGAGACGCCAACTATTTCCCAAATGCATAGGGACTTTACTCATGGGGGGAAATCCTAACTAGCAAGATCTCTTATCCTCTTTTTTTTTTGGCATTTTTCAGTCTGGAAAGAATGAAAGAATCACAAGAGGAGGTGGGTGTCAAGTTGCCAGCAAATGTGTTCTTAAGTGCATTGGAGAACTGGGTGGTTTGGTGCTGAACTGGTCTCCTGGTCTGGTCAATGGATCGGTTCAAGGGTTGGCTTGTATGGGCTGGTCAGCCTGATAACACTGGTTCATCCTAGCTAATATTGTCAACGTTCTTTATTCCAGATGCAAGGTATACTCTTTGCACCTGCTCACACTTTTTTCCAGAAGCTTTTCTTATTCTTGAATGGCTACTTGAGCTAACTTGGGACTGCTTGGCAATATTAAAATCAAGCTGGAGCATTTCCAGCATGTCCATGACTGAGTTTATCATGTCTGCATATTATTTATTAACTTATTGCCTTAGGCTGGAAGCATGCATCACTCATGATACTTTTAGTAATAAAATATGTACATGGTAATAAAAGCTTATAATATCATGTGGTCCACTGCATATTCATATCCACGAAGATGAATAGATTGGACTCTGATTAACAAGGAGAAAACTAGACTTGAGGATCTTAATATTCTTGTGATCATGACAATATTTGTTCAGTTGATCTCATTGGTATATCCTATTTAGAGTGGAAATCTACGATAGTCATTCACATTGAAGAGATTATGGCAGCTCTTAATTTCTTGTTTTTCATTTGCTTTGCAGGGTATCGGCAATCTAGCAGACAGGCATAATAGACATGAAGAGGCGGTGAAATTTTGTAAGGACGTTTTGTGTCGCAAGCCTCTTGAATTCAAGACAGTTTTGCGTGATGAAGTGAATGCATCAATCCATGATGTAGACCTGGTCATTACAATTGGTGGGGATGGAACACTTTTGAATGCCAGTCACTATATGGACAGTTCAGTCCCAGTTTTTGGAGTAAATTCAGACCCGACAAGGATTACAGAGGTTTGCTATTCTGTCACATAGTGATAATACTGAGTTTACGATAGTATGAAATACTATTGGTTAAAAACGATCTAAAGGGATTAAGCAAAAATCAAATTTCAAGGTTCATTGGCTCTGCCCGGCTCTACAATGGAAGGTTGACCGGATAGAGCAAATGGAGTTTGCCAATTTTGCAATCTATAGCTTGCAACTTCTGTACTACTATCAACATCATTTTTCATTTAGTGCTTTTAATTCAGGCATGGGTATGGCAACTTGTTGTAATATTATGATAGGATAAGTTTACCAGGCCTCTAGTTTTGTTAAAAATTGGTGATACATAAATCATAAATGTTGTTTTGTATTTTTGCAGGTTGAGGAGAAGTTGGATGCATTTGATGCAACAAGAAGTACTGGTTATTTGTGTGCTTCTACTGCAGAATCTTTTGAGCAGGTAAATTTGTCATTCATGCTTATTGCTGGTATTTACAACTGCTGTACTTTATATTGGTTCTTGTGACTTAAGCAACTGAAACTGTTATTCGTGGATGAATATATACCTGAACGTGGTAGCTAACTGAATGTCTCTCCTCTAGTGCTGTAGGAATGGCTTTTCCAATTCTTGGTTTTCCTTCCCACTTCATTTTTCTGGTTAGCCAATTCTAATAATCTTTAAATGCAAGATAATCATTTATATTATCTTGGCATGTTCTGGCATATTCTTTCAAACATGGTTTATTCTTATCAAACAAGTAACTGACCTCTACTACAACCAAACATGTTCTGGCTAAGTGCTTTTAAACTTTAGTCGATGAGCTTCCAATTATGAAACAATCTACATTCTGACCATCATCAGAACTATCTTTTGACTTTTCTGACTTTAGTAAAACTGCCATCACTCTCAAGTTAGTCTCAACAATTGCTTCCCTTTAATGAAGTTTTCAAACATAATGAATGGAGAAAATGAGTAAAGGAACACCAAAAGCAATCTTCACTCATTTATATCTCACAAGTAACTAAATACCCAAGTGCTTTTGTATTTGGAGTTGTAAAACAAAGGCAAGATCACTCATTTATTCTACATGAACGGTCATGTAAATTAGTGCTCTCCACCAGATTCCTTAAATTGTTTAAATGTGTTTTGCTTCCCATAGTGTCAAGAATTTTGAAATTAAAGATAAATCACACTGGTAGAAGATAGTCACAAGGCAACAAAAGAAATATGAACCAGTGTGAAAAGAATTGGCGGAGGCTGCATTGATTTTGACCAACACTAGTACAACTCGCCCGACACTGCCAAGTCAGTATCCAATGCATCTAAGTTAGTGTCTGACTCTACTGCATTAGCAATTGGTGAATTCTGCATCAGCTAACACACTATTGTACGAGCAGGGTCCATGCTTAAAGAAAAAGGAAAACCAAGCAAAAATGTTAATTCCTAAAATCAATGTTACCTGAATTTTAAATTCATTGACTTAAATCTTAATAGTAGAAGTTAAAGGAATAACCCCATTCCAGGGTGTTTGGTGGTGGTATATTCAGACACATCAGACCTCGCACAGAGAATATAGAATTTGGATATATTTTCAGCTTAACCGCATTTTCAGTGTTTTGTACATATGCAAAGCAGAACCCTGTAAACCCCTAACTTATGTATATATGTGTTATCAGACTGGATGGACTGGTAAACCCTGTAAAGCCTAGAGGATGACTTCAGTTAGATGGACTTGGTGCTGCTTAACCCACTAGAGATGGATGAGTTAATGTGTTGGACCTTAAAGTGCAATCCCTTAAGAGTGGAGTAAAACAGATGCAAATGCTAATCCAAAGTACTGACATGAGAATTCAAGCTATGCTCTTGATCTTGATGGGTCATGATCAAGACATAGTATGTGATACACCATATTTTGTATGGGGTGTCAGAGGACCATTTTTCATGACACCTGTCAGGATGACACTTATGGACTTTCTGTGGACCAGTTTCAGATCATAGGCATTGTCATGGTGCATGTGTTTTACTTGGTGCCACCCTTATATGTGGTATTCATGGAGACTTTGCATGATCAATTTTTCATGCCCTTTCATTCTCATCAGCATCGATTGGCTATGTTTGTACCATTGGTAGAGGTTGCTTCGGTTGTGTACCATGTATCTTTTCATCTTGATGGAGGCATTCTTCTCATGTTGGATCATTGTTGGGAAGATCTCCTTGTTATTTCCCCTTGCTCATGATGTTCTAGTCACTATCTCACTTGGTCATTGCATGGTTGATTCATGTCTTATTCTTAGTTGTTTGTGTCCTCTAGCACATGGTGATGTACTTTCGTAGTGTTGTGCCTTGTTATCATTCACATTTCACCACATTTTCACTTTGTACCTAGGTGTAACCCATATCATGCCCATATTCCATCATATTCCCATTCCTAGGGGGTGCATGAGTCATTTCATTCATATTTGTATAGTTTTCCCTTCATAATTAACCTTTCATTTGTTATATTTCATTATTCCACCTTTTTCATGTGTGAACACACCAGAGTGGTTTGAGATATTTTTATTGTTGATTAATTAAGCTCAAACCTCAGCTCGAGCGCTACATTATTGTAAATTTTCCTTTAAAACCCAGCTAGGACTAAAAGCATGCAATTAATTACTTTCAATCACCCAAGGGTTTCTTCACTCATAAATTTGCAGCGGAATTAAAACACTGAGAGATATACCAATCATTCACACCAATCGAAACAACACAATATTTTTAGGTATAAACCCCCGGAAAAACCCAAGATGGGAAAACCGGTGCAGCAGTATAAGAGATATTTTATTCAGAAAATATGGAGCCTTTTACAACTTAGAAAAATCGATTTTCAGCCAACAATAGCAAAATCGAAACACACAGAAATATTGAGAAAAACCTGTCGGTTTGGCACGGATCCCGATGCAGCTGCCTGCTGCAATTGTACGGCCTGCTGTACAGATCCGTACGGTCTGTATGGATAGTACAGCCTATTGTACGGATCCGTACGGTCTGTACGGCTCGCTGCTGTACGGCAGTACGGCCTGCCTACTGTACGGTTGCCTCTGCCCTGTCCTTTCTGCTTCTCTCTTTCCTCTGCGCTGTTCTTCTTCACTTTGCTGCTCCTCCGTTTTCTTCTCAAAAATCTTCTCTCTCACAATGCTGCTCTCTCAATCTCTGTCGGAATGAATGTGTGTCCTCTCCACCAATTGACCTTTCTTTTATAATCATTGGCTAAGCGAAAAATGTAATCTCACTATAGATCTATGGATGAGATCTTCCGGTGAGATCAATGGCTAAGATTAAATTAGCCATTTACTTTTTATTTTTCACTTTTACTTTTATAAAAAAGTATCCCAATAATTAATTAATAATCACTTTAATTAATTTTCCAAAACTTAGGAAGAATTAATTAAGTACAATTGGTTTCCAATTAATGTCTTCTGCATGCAAGGACACATGCATGCACAAAAGACCTTTCAGTTGTCATAATCTAACACTCCCTCTCAACGAGGAAGGGATTCGGTAACAACCTCAACTTGTCTCTGAACTTCACAAACTTGAGTTTGCAAAGTGCCTTGGTGAATATGTCTGCCACCTGCTCATTTGTCTGAATGTACTCCAACCGAATGGTTCCTCTCTTATCACAATCTCTGAGGAAGTGATACCGGATGTCAATGTGCTTGCTCCTATCATGGAACACTGTATTCTCAAAAAGGTTGATACCACTCTGATGTGATAGTGAACTATAGTAGTCTCTAGCTCACTCTCGAATAATCCTGAGAGCAACTTCCTCAGCCACATCCCCTCACATGCAGCCATGTACTCAGCCTCAGTTGAGCTAAATGCAACTGACTTATGCTTCCTACTAAACCAAGAGACAACTCCTAACCCAATGTTGAAGCAGCAACTTGAAGTGCTCTTCCGATCCTCTACACATCTTGCCCAATCAACATCCGTGAAACCTGCCAACTGTATACTCCCACTGTGCTCATAAACCAATCCATACTCCACTGTACCTCTGATGTAGCGAAGTATATGCTTCGCAGCTGTCCAATGTACTCTTCGAGGGTTCACCATGAACTGACTCAAAGAGTTGACTGCAAAGCTGATGTCTGGTCGAGTGTTGACCAAATACATAAGCGACCCGATAGGCTGCCTATACAGAGTAGGATCAAACTCCTTTGATCATGATGCATCAATCTTCCTCCAGTTGGAAACTAGAGGTATAGCCATAGACTTGCAGTCCTCCATCTTGAATCTTTTCAAGATCTCAATTGCATACTTCCCTTGTCCAATGAAGAAGCACCCATCTCTCTGTCAAACCTCCAGACCCAGAAAGTAATGCATCAACCCAAGGTCTTTCATCTCAAACTCTACTGCAAGATTGGACTTGTAGTCCCTGATCAGCTCCTCCTCTCTTGTAAGAAAGAGATCATCCACATATAGAACCAGTATGAGAGGTACCTCACCTGCCAAGAAGTATAGGTTATGGTCTGCCTCACTACGCTGGAACCCCATCTCTCGTAGATAGCTATCAATCCTCGGTACCATGCTCGAGGTGCCTGCTTGAGCCCATATAAACATCTTCCTCAATCACTCCATTTAGGAAGGCTGTCTTCACGTCCATCTGATGAATGCGCCAACCCATCTTTGCTGCCAATGATAGGATAGTCCGAATAGAAGAATACCTAGCGACAGGGGCGAAGGTTTCCTCATAGTCAATACCTTCTGCGAATACCCCTTCGCCATGAAGCATGCCTTGTACTTCTCCACACTTCTGTTTGCTGCATGCTTTACCTTATAGGTCCATCTAGAACCCACCACCTTCTTACCTTGTGGTCTCTGAACAACCTCCCATACCTGATTCTTCATGATCGAGTCATACTCCTCAACCATGGTCTCTTGCCACACATCATGTTGTGCAGCCTCCTCGAAACTAGAAGGTTTAGAGTCAATCAACTTTGTCATCAGTGCCATATAACTCAGTCTATCTGGTGGTACGCTACGTCTGAAAGATCTCTGAGGAAGACTCACATGTCTGGAATCCTAAACTGTGGACCTATACCACTTAGGCCGTGGCCTAATGTCTGCCTGCTGCGGCTGCTGGATGTCCTCCTGCTGCTGCTGCTCATCCTCCCCATCAAGGATAGGAGGATCCTGTCCACTCGACTCCCTCTGACTATCAGAGCCTGTGCTCTGTGTCTGAACCTCTACCTGTGACTCCTCCAACTTGACTCCTCCTGAGTCCTGTGCTGGCTGCTCCTGTGCTGGTAAGTCCATAGATCTTCTCAAGGCTCTGTCCTCTTCAAACTAGACATCCCTTCTCACAATGATCCTCTTGCGAGTTGGGATATAAACTCTATAAGCCTTGGAAGTCTCACTACACCCAACTGGAAGCCCCTTCTCTCTAGAAGGATCCAGCTTCTTCCTAGTGTCAGCATGAATGTGACAATAGCAGATACTCCAAAATATACGCAAATGACTCACGTCTGGTCTAGTACCTGTAAATACCTCCTCAGGTGTCTTCCTCCCCAATGCAGTGTGGGGACACCTATTCTGGACATATACTGCAGTCCGAAATGCCTCGGCCCATAGGAATAGAGATAATCCTTGATCAAATAACATGGCCTTAGCTACACTCACCAGTGTCCGGTTCTTCCTCTCCGCCACTCCATTTTGTTGCGGGGTATGAGGAACAGTGTGTTCCTTTCTGATCCCCTCTGATGCACAGTACCCCACAAACTCTCTGTTAGTGTACTCACCACCGTTGTTTGTCCTCAATATCCGGATCTTTCTCCCTGTTTGGTTCTCCACAAGAGTTTTGAACTCTCAGAACCGATCGAAGACCTCTGACTTGGCCTTTAGAAAATAGATCCAGGTTTTCCTGGAATAGTCATCAATGAAAGTGACACAGTAACTGTAACCACTGAATGAATGTACACTCATCGGTCCGCATACATCCAAATGCACCACGTTCAAGGCTCCCTTAGACTTGTGCTCACTATGTGGGAAAGGTCTCCTGATGTTCTTCCCCAACGCACAACCCTTGCAGTGGTTGTGCTTGTCCTCCTGAATTGAAGGAACTCCAATGACTGCCTATCTCAGATGCCTCAGTGCACCATGGTGTAAGTGTGCCATCCTCCTATGCCACAACTCACAATCACTACTGCTATTGCTAACCAGAGCCTTTGCAGGCTCAAACTGAAGTCTGTAAACCTTCCCACTCCGAACCCTAATCACCCTGTCCAATCTCTGATCTGACCCATTAGGTCTGCTATATACTTTCCTGTCACGAAAAGTCACTAGAAAACCCTTGTCTTCTAGTGTGGATACTGATATGAGATTCTTGGTCATCCCTGGGACATATAGTACATCAACAAAACTGATAGGCTTTCCAGACTCCCTCTGAAACGATACAGTGCCAATGCCCTGCGCTTGGTATCGCGCATCATCTCCTAACTCAATGTGGAGATTCACTCCACCCTCCTGCAAGCTCTTGAAGAACCCTTTGTGTCCTGTCATGTGACAAGATGCACCGCTATCAACATACCAGATGCTGCTGCTGACGGAGCTTGCCATGCAAGCTACCAAACAAAAGTCTTCCTCAAAACTAGTGCTGAACCCATCCGCCTCTGCAGATCCTGCCATCTGTGTGTTGTTGTTCTTCTTTTTCTTCTCTGGGCACTGGGAAGCAAAGTGACCCTGCTCGTGACAATGAAGCACTTGAATTTTGCCATGTCCAAGTTCTTCTTGCCACCTTTCTTCTTCTTTGCCTTTCCCTTACCTTTGCTCAATAGGGCTAGAGCCTCTTCATCCACGATCTGTGTAGTACCATTGGATGAAGCTGAACCTTGACCCATGCGGGTCTCTTCCTGTGCGAAGTCATCCCACAATCTCTGCCAGTCAGGGAGCTTCTCCCTAGCCACCACGCCTTTAACAAAGACTTCCCATGGCTTAGAAAAGCCATTGAGAGCCATACAAACTAGCTCCTCATCCTCCGTCTTAGAGCCCACTGCTCCAAGCTCATCCCTAATTTGTGTGAGCCTTGTAAGATAAGGCACCACTCCTTCACCCTTGACCATCCTGGTACTGCGTAATCTCTCCTGCAGCACCATCTTCTGGTTTTCATTCTTACTCTGGTAGAGACTCTCCAAAGCCTTCCACATCTCTAATGCGGACTTCTTCCCAGACAGGTGAGGGACTATATGGTCCTTCACCCCATCTAGAATGATCAACATTGCCCTGGAATCAATCTTCTTCCAAGCAGCTAAATCTGTCGGATCTATGGGAGCAGCCTTGGTACTATCAATGTGCTCTTCAACATCACTGACATCCAGGATCTTGGTGATCCTCTCTTTCCAAGTAGGAAAGTTCTGTGCCCCCTGGAGTCTATCCTTAACTCTCAACAGTACGACCATAGTGAATAGTGCCAAAAACCTTTGGATAGATATGCAGTGATCTATCCAAGTACTCTGCTGCTATCTCTCAGTTTGCTTAGAAGAGCTCTGATACCATGTAAATTTTCCTTTAAAACCTAGCCAGGACTAAAAGCATGCAATTAATTACTTTCAATCACCCAAGGGTTTCTTCACTCATAAATTTGCAGTGGAATTAAAACACTGAGAGATATACCAATCATTCACACCAATAGAAACAACACAATATTTTCGGGTATAAACCCTCGGAAAAACCCAAGATGGGAAAATTGGTGCAGCAGTATAAGAGATATTTTATTCAGAAAATATGGAGCCTTTTACAACTTAGAAAAATCGATTTTCAGCCAACAATGGAAAAATTGAAACACACTAAAATACTGAGAAAAACCTGTCGGTTTGGCACGGATCTCGATGCAGCTGCCTGCTTCAATTGTATGGCTTGTATGACCTGCTGTACGGATCTGTACGGTCCTGCTGTATGGATTCCGTACAGTTTGTACGAACAGTACGACTGGCTGCTGTACGGCAGTACGGCCTGGCTGCTGTACGGCAGTACGGCCTGCCTGCTGTACGGTTGCTTCTGCCCTGTCCTTTCTGCTTCTCTCTTTCCTCTGTGCTGTTTTTCTTCGCTTCGCTGCTCCTCCGTCTTCTTCTCAAAAATCTTCTCTCTCACAATGCTGCTCTCTCAATCTCTGTCGGAATGAATGTGTGTCCTCTCCACCAATTGACCTTTCTTTTATAATCATTGGCTAAGCGAAAAACCTAATCTCACTATAGATCTATGGATGAGATCTTCCGGTGAGATCAATGGCTAAAATTAAATCGACCATTTACTTTTTATTTTTCACTTTTACTTTTATAAAAAAGTATTCCAATAATTAATTAATAATCACTTTAATTAATTTTCCAAAACATAGGAAGAATTAATTAAATACAATTGGTTTCCAATTAAGGTCTTCTGCATGCCAGGACACATGCATGCACAGAAGACCTTCCTCAGTTGTCATAATCTAACAATTATTGGCCCATTAATACTCATGGGTTCTAAACCTTCATTGAGGTCTCATTCCCTAAGTTGCAAAAAAACCAAAAGAACAGAAAGAAAAGAAAGAAAATAAAGAGAATTCGCCAGAGAATGCAAGTTTATGTCTTTTTTGTACAATACTTCCAGGTAGCACTTCCCTTTGGCACACATGTTGAGGCAACGTAATTAAAAAATAATATTTGCTAGTGGTTGCCCTTCATCAATTTGTTGGGTACCTTTTTGACCTTGTTCACGGTCACACATGCCATCCTAGTTTGACCATGCTTCATCCTTATCCTTTGGCACACATGTTGAGGAGTTGGTTAAGCTTGCATGTGGTTTGAGGTTGTGAGTTATGCATGTGCCTTAGCCATTTGTTCACATTCACACTTGTCCACTCACTCATCCTTATCCACATGTCCACTTATGCTTATGCTTTGGGACAACTATCCAAAGGCGAACAATTTGGTGCATGGAGCACTGGCTTTGGAGAGCTTTGACAATGCTCTTTTGCTTATGGTGATGGTGCTCAATGCCACTCCTATCTATTGCCATGGTCACCCCAATCAGGACTCTAGCAATAGGAGCTTTAGGTCCAGTTTCATCTTTACAATAACTTCCATAGCCTCGACTGTGTGGGGCTTGTGGTGGTGCCAAGAGGAAGGAAAAGTAGATAATACATTAGAATGTCTCCTTTTATACTTCTTGTCATTATCAGACTCAGTTTTTGTACTTCAGTTTCTGTTATATAAAATATATTATGCTGGAAATTAGGCACATGACCGATTTTGTAAACATAGCTTTTTGGTCATGATGGCCTTTTTAATCACATAAAAATTTGTAGTCTACTCTACTTCCTCTTATCTGGTTTGTTTTAAGTTTTTGTAAGTTTGTAACTGTATGATGGTTGATGTATTCGTGTAGCACTAAATGGTTGATGCTCCAATGATTAATCTACTACGATGGCATTTATAACTCCATTATAATTAGTCAAGTAGCAGAAATATGTATGTTTTGATATTTTCAGCGACTAGTTTGATGTTCTGCATGTTTCTTTTAATATAACACACTCCTGCGATACTTCAATCCATTATCTGGCAACACTAATTTAGCCTATTTATTTGTGGTTTACTCAAGTCTCTTATTTTATTTGAAATGTCGAACTCCAGTCACAATTTGACAAACAAAAGATTTACAGATCAATTTTATCTCACTTCAGTGTGCTGTTTGATTGTACCTTAATGAAGCCAGTTTACATTTAAAGTATAAATATTTTGCAGAAAATGGTTGTATATTTAAACAAAATTTGCAATGGAACATCTGTGAAGAGATATTCTTGTTAATGATTAAATCTCTATGTTTTCTATAAATATGTATGGAAAACCATTCCTTCAGGCATAATGTTGAAATAACTGAATGATAACAACGAATTGTTCAGTCTTTTGAATATCTGATACTCTTCAGGCTGCGTTTATTTTTAAGTTTTTTTTCACACTAGCTTTTGAAAACTTATTTCTTTGAATCATCTTGCAGCAGTAAAGGGTTTGTGGTGATTTGCAATAAATTCTTTCCACAAATTATATTTACATTCACTAACTTGAGGTTTGTAGTGTTATTCTGCAGGTGCTGGATGAAATCCTTGAAGGACAGAGAGAACCTGTGAAATTGACAAGGATATTAACCTGCATTGATGGCATACATTCCCATACGTATGCACTGAATGATATTTTACTTGCACACCCAAATCCTGCTGCAGTGACTCGTTGTTCATTCAGGTACAATTTAGCTTGTGAATATGCAAGTACTGATTCTGTTGGTTGCACTGGGAGGTGCTTTTTACAGCTCAATGTGATGATGTGTAATTCTGAGCTCAACGTGGAGTTGACAGGTTACATGCAAACTTCAATTTCTCTTTTTTCTATGTGAAAAAAAAGCTCTGTTAAACAAATTGTGAAAGTATTTTATTTATAAAAATAGAAGCATTTTATATTCTTTTACAAATACACAATTTGATGTGCAACAAATCCTATTACCAAAGATTATAGTACTTTAAAGGCAATTAAATAAGTGAAGTGTCTTCAAGTGATAAGAGAACAAAACTTGATTGACTAAAACTGGAGGAGGGTTTTCATCTTGATGGATTGGATCCATCTTGGCACTTGATAGATCCAGACTTAAGATGTATCTATTCTACTTTTGTAACAAACTCCATTTAGATTGCATACATCTCCTTTGGTTGATAGCTAGCCATGTTAAAGCTCTGTAATATCTAGCTGCTAAGAATATATATCTGATAAGAAATTATATGTAATATTTATGTATCATTTATTACATCTATGTTGCTTTAAAAAATCGGTAGTTTTAACTCTTTACGCAAACTGCAGCACTATAAATTTATTTGGAAGTCTTGGGATTGGTCGATTTCATGTCATTTTTCACATATTGGTGTCTAATTGATCTATAAATTTGTTTGGAAGTCTTGGGATTGGTCGATTTCATATCATTTTTCACATTTTGGTGCGTAATTGATCTTTATATTTAGTTTAGCGTGGTGTTACGGTCCTTCCATTTCATTTCTGCTAGTTTCTGTGGGAATACTAATTATTGTTTTCCATTGCTTGTAGGATTAAAAGAGAGCATGATTATGATTGTTGTTTTCCTCTAGTACACAGTCGTTCAAGTGGGCTTAGAGTGTGTACTGCTGCTGGTTCCACAGCTGCCATGCATTCATCTGGAGGTTTTCCGATGCCCATATTGTCCAGAAATCTCCAGTACAAGGTCAGAGAGCCTATTTTGTTACATGATCACGCTCAGTTCATGCACGGATGGATCCAGACAGATGAAATCATGCATGTCGTGTGGGGTTGTAGGCAAGGCTTTATCTACTTTGATGGTTCTCATGTTTTCCTTCCTCTCAAATGTGGAAGTACAGTTCAAATATCATCTAAAGCCCCTCCTCTGCAAGTTTATATGGATTCATCCCGCCTGGAAAACAATATTAAGTGATCCAATTATAAGATGGTCACGTGGCATATATAGGTTTCTACTGTTATACATGATTCCATAATAGGATGAATTTATAATTTTTTTATGCATCTTGTGTCATGTTTGACGAGTCTCCGGTTCTCGGATATGGGCCTTAAATATATTTGCAAGCTTTACTGGCTTCTCATCTAAAAGGGATGCTCAGACTGGTATCATGCAGGCTTGTAAAGTATCATAATTACCTAGACAAGAATGTACCAATGTGCTGCGGTTTGCGTCCATACAAACTTACAACTCAAGCCTTTGATATTCTCACCTTTGATATTCTCATTACACTGTGAGAAGAGAAGCTATGTGCATTCTATAGGTCATTATGGATGAGATGTGTGACCACCCTGTGTAAATCAAAATGGAAAAATAAGTAAAATCCATAATATAAATAAGAAAATTAAAAAAATATCAAACATTAATTAATTAAGATATATGTAAAAACTAGCGTAGATCCTTTTTAACTCTGAATCTTTTAAGTATGGAGAGATTTGTACTTTGATTTCTTTTTTAATCCTCTTGGTACTAATCTAAGTCACCTGACACGAGGACACGGGAATACGAGTGTCTGACACAGACACGACAACCCCCGGAATTAAGACACAGAGGACATATTATATGTGTGTGTGTGTAAAAAATATAGACATGTAGATCCAAATTTTTGTACAAACTGAAACATTTACAAATTTTCAATAGAAATTACAATCAATACACATTACACATTCATAAATCACAATGCATGTCTCACTCCACTATTGAAACAAAGGAAAAATGCAGGTGATTGGCTTCCCCTGCCCCCACTATTGGATGCCTGCGAGAGGCATAAGAAAGCCAACCAAAATAGGACTATTTCTATTTGATTAGATTACGTGGATGGGGGCCACACCCTATTATTATCTTTTCCTGTTACTAAACACCCTTTATATTTTAGATTATGCCACTTACAATGATGATGCCACTTAGATTGAATGTCATGGATAGGAATAGAAATAAGGGGTAACCTCCCCTATGTGAAATGAATCCCCTTGTGATGTTGTTTGTAGAATATGTCCCCACATAATACTTATTGGTGTGCTCCCTGACTTGATTTGAGAGGCTAAGAGCCAAACAATGTAATATGTAAATGTACATGGAAGAATAATAACAATACATCACAACTAAGAGCCAAACAATGTAATATGCAAATGTATATGGAAGAATAATAAAAATACATCACAAACTACATACAGAGAAGGATGACAAACATGGGGGGCTATAATTCTATCGATGCAATGGGTTCTCATAGACTCATAAAATTTCTCATTAAGTCATCAAAATCAAAATGTTCTATTACATAGATGTTGGAATCATATTTCTCATTAAGTCGTCAAAATCAAGAAGTATTACATAGATGTCAGAATGCCACTGGAAAATACAAAAAGGGGTAGATCAAGATGGAAAACCATCTAATGCTCTTCACCTGCAAAAAAAAACCCTCTTAAAGCTCAAGCCTCATTGAAAAATGTGAATGAATGAGGATAAAATTGTTTTTTTATAGTTTTTTTGGGATAAAAGTGTCCCGTTTTAAGGACATGGTGTCCTATTTTTAGGTCACGGTGGGCCTGTTTTTGGGACATATCCTGACACGGTGTCGGACACATTTTTTAGACGTGTCTTAAAACAAGGCACATCCAAAACACGTGTCAGGACGTGTCCGTGTTCGACACGATGACACGGGACACGATGGCCTATATGGATGTGTTCGGTATCATATGTACTAATAGATCTAAAATTAAGATGGATCTTTGTTGATTTCCATCATATCCTTGCAACATCAAATTAAATTGGTTGTTTTTGAATGACTATGATGGTCAGTGGTTTTAATCTCTATTTTCTTGCATCATCTTGTTATGAAGAGAACTAAATTCATAACTAACAATGGCTCTTGAACCTACTAAACATTGAACAGTCTTTCACCAAGTGATTCAATAATTTTTCCAGCGTATATACCATATAACCATAGAAATATCTAGATTAATCATATGGAAACTATAAATTGTGTTTCATTACGCAATTGTGGTGCATATAATAATCGCAGCATCTCCACACTCATCTATCATGTTTGGGTGGATGTATTTTCAGAAATTATATTCAAGGTAGTGCTAGTGGGTATTTATATTAACATGACTCCACTAATCCTAAAGAACCTTGGCAAAAGAACCTAATTACAAATGTAATGCATACATCTGATTACAAAAGTACTACACACAACTGAGTTGAGTACTACTGTAATTGAGCAGACTTGATTCTGATTGAGCATGCAATTTAACTGAATCAACCCTTGAATGTTTTGTTGCATGACATAAATGAAACAATGAATGATTAGCTAATCCCATCCTTAAAAACACTACATTTCTACTATGAAACATATTCATAATAAATTGTCAAAATTACAACATCATGAGTCATTCTCCAAGTCAATCTTGTGCACTAGGATTGAGCCTCGTGTGTCGAGGTAGTGCCTTAGGGAGCTTGAGTTGGACTCAGGAAACTTAGAGTAGATTCTTGAGTTGGACTCAAGAATGACTAAGCCTTATGTGTTGAGGTAAGTGCTTTGTATGTCAAAGTGATGATGTTTTACAGTCTTGCTTGTCAAGCTAAGGTCTTGTGTGTTAAGACAAATCCTCATGTGTTGAGGTGGTGCCTCATGTGTTGAGGTAATGCTTTGCATGTCGAAGCATGAATGGTGTGTGATGTACTACTAACCATGGTTGAGCTATTAAGTCTCCTCTAGATACTAGCCACCTCTAGAGTGAATTACTTTAGCATATGATCACTTGGAACAATAGTAGAACAAGATGATCACATCATTGCAAAAATCCCCTTAGTATATTTGATATGATAGATAAATTAAAGTTGGCACATGTGGACCATGCAGATATGACAAAAGATAAAGATAAGATGTGATAAGATAAGAGAGAACTCGAATTGCTAAACTTCAGTGATGTTAACAAGAAAGATTTTAGTTAATTAATGATCCGAAAATGACAAGATCTTTATAACCATTATTTGCATGTAAAAGTGTAAACGCTTAAATCCATTAAAAAGGCTTTAAATGACAAATTTAAAGAGCATAATCGAAGCACATGAAACACATAATAGAGATGCAAACCATGAAATTTGTAGGCATTAACTGATAACGGAGTTCACCCTCCTTGGGCTACGTCTCCGGGCCACTTCCAGTGAGAAGGCCGATCTTATTTAGTCTTCAAAGCTTACACAATGAGAGTTCTGGAAACACTTCCATTTTCTGTCAGTTATCAACAAAACTAGACAGCACCACTGCAATCCTTTCGAAAAATCGCGAAAAATGAGTATAAATTCGACTATGTTTGCTTGAGGCACACCTGAGGCCTCCTCTGGCACGCAAATTGAGAAACTCTGCCTGCATAAAAGACAAAACAATACGGATTCCACATCGAGATCTGTGCCCATTAATGATTATATGGACCTCAAGAACTGTGCAGAAAACCACCTCGAGATCCGTGCATAAAACCACCTTGGCAAACGTGCCAAAATTGTGCAAAAATCGCCTCAATAAGCATGCCAATACTATGCAAAAACCGCACCAGAAAGCATGCCAAAACCACCTCGGGATGCATGCAAAATCGCTTTGTTCACTGTCTCGAAATCTATGCCAGAATATGGTTTTTATAGTGGTTTTGGGCCACCATATTCCCGCCTGCAATTCTTAAGTAAAATCCACCAAATCCCTATACAACAGGCGCCAATGGTGCGTTGTTTAAAATACTAGGCAATGGGGGAGGAGGTCACTAGTTCAAACCCGCAGACCTTTCCACATATAACTGTTTTGTTTAAATGCAATATCATGTGGTTCGTTTATTATATGTGGTGGCATAATATATGGTTTGATATAGTTATAATATATATTGGCATATTATATGTTGTATGGTTCGATGGTGTTTTGTTTGAATGCAATATCATGTGGTTCGTTTATTATATGCGGTGGCATAATATATGGTTTGATATAGTTATAATATATATTGGTATATTATATGTTGTATGGTTCGATGGTGTAATATGTGGCAAAGATTATATTATAGTATGGTTATATAATATAATATACCATATACCATATGATATGGTATGTTGTAATTCAAATGCAATATAACATATATATGGGGTGTGGTCTTGGTGTTGACCATTGGGTCGAGGGCTACGACCCCGCCCCATTTTCAAAACAAAACAACCCTCAACTTTAAATAAAAATTCTCACCCCCAACTATTAAAAACCATCATATGGTTTGCTGGTTAGGCTGGCTAGGTGAAGGCTTTGGGACCTCTTGGAGGTCATGGGGTCGAATCACATGGACTCCCAATTTATTTTATAAAAAATTACATTGAAAATTTTGCCCAAATAACCCATTTTTAAAAAATTTTAACCAAAATTGCCGAAACTTCAAACATCAATAACTTTTGCATCCATAGATCTTTTTGCACGAAACAAGCGTTACCGGAAAGCTTTGGACGAGCTCTTCATCAACAATGAGATGATCCTCCTGGATCAAACCTTCCCACTGGGAATCTTTTGGACCACCAAAAGCCTGAATCATTCAAAAAATAAGTGAGGACATGTTCTTCTCACTTGTCCCGTATCACTTGTCCATTCTTCTTGGAACCTATACATCTGAATCATCATAACAACAATCAACACTGCAATGACATTGTTAAGTATATTAACCCCTATTTCAACAAAATCTTCATTCAATATTGAAGGAACAAACCACATAATGTTGATCAGTAATAAGTTGAATATCAACATTGAACATGTGAAAAAGATTGTACTCATATCATGCTTATGTTTTATCATAGGAACATTATCAACCAAAATAGATGTATTGTGATGCAACGAAACTTCCTTTTCATGTTTAAGATTCTTTTCTTCCTTAACTTGCATAGATATAAGTGCCAAATTCCGACTTGCATTAACAACCCTTTTCAATTGTTGTGTAGTTCCCAATGATCTATCATTTTTAAATGAATTTGAATGTACTATGTACTCAATTCCTTCCTTAAACAAATAATATTGATTATGTTCTCGATAGAATATTTCCTTTCGATCATATAAGTATGGGCTACCCAACACAATTCCACAGATATCTAGTGGAACCACATCAAATTCAACTTCGTCTATAAACTTGGATGTAATTGGAAACTTTAGATCACATTGCTTTGTTACTTGTAATCTTTTATCTTTGCATACCCATCCTACTGGATAAAGTTTCTTGTGTGGTTTTGTTGTTAAACCCAATTGCTTAACTACTTCTGAAATAAGATTAGCTTGATATCCACTATCTATGAGTGTGTCGACCTTAGTTTGTTTTGTGATTACCCTTATATGAAACAATGTATTCCTTTTCATATCCTTAGAACTGTCATGATCTTTAGAAGTAGAAGCACATGAAGAACCAATGTTGGAATCATTACCAACAATAGCTTTAACTTTAACACCTACGATTGATATCTTTGTTTCGTCCTCAGAATCTGATCCAAGGTCCTCAACAATAACTGTATCTTTTTGCTTCCCTTTTCGATCCTTAAGTCACCTCGGTTTCAATTATGGATGTAGATTCCAACAATGTTCTGCATCATGTCCATCTCTCTAACAATGAGAACATGAAATTTTTGTATCCCCTTTCTTCACGGTACCTGTATGTTTGCTCTTCCCTTTGTCCTTACCTTCTTTCAACTTACTAGATTCATATGAAGAAAAGTCGCCATGAACATTCTTCCCTTTACATTTAATATGTGTGGCTTGAACACACACTTCATCTAGGTCAGTAGGATTAAACATAAGTATTGTATGACGTATATAACTATGTAATCCTCCAATAAATTTGAGAAGAGTTTCTTGAGTGTAGAGAGGTATACCGAAAATCAAAGCTTTCTTTTTGAATTCCTGAGTGTATTTGTGTACATTCTGGCCTTTACCTTGCCTTAAGTTTTGCCAATCCATTATGGCTTACTGTATGTACCCTAATGGATAAAATTGCTTCTTTAACGCAGCAGTAAATTCATATCAGGAAGAAATAATTTTACCTTTGTTAAGGATGCCTTCCTGTGTCTTACTCTCCCACCAGATGAGTGCGGTACCTCAAAGGAAAAAAGTAGCCAATTGGATCTTGGACTATCATCTACAAGCTTTGTTTTATCTTGCAATACACTTCAATCTGTCTGGTCCAATCATCTAATTTTTTTGCGTTAAGTTCACCATTATATGTA
Source organism: Larix kaempferi (assembly GCA_027924585.1). Classification (NCBI taxonomy): domain Eukaryota; kingdom Viridiplantae; phylum Streptophyta; class Pinopsida; order Pinales; family Pinaceae; genus Larix; species Larix kaempferi. The sequence continues at coordinate 12,017,222 of BSBM01000120.1, read as the reverse complement.
GGCAAATCAAACTTAATATCAAGTTTCAAGTAAGGTAAATCAGACTTATCCTTCTCAGGTTGTTTCTTGGGATTTGAAGTATTGGAACTTTCAGAAGAGGAAGAAAATGGAGAAGAAGGTTAAGAAGGGTTTCCTCCTTTTCCTGAAGCATTATCCTCTGCTTTCTCCTTCTTTATTTTCTTCTTTTCCAATCTCTCTTGATAATATGCAAACAAATTTTCTACTCTATCTGCCATCTGATAGAAAGCTTTGCGGAAATCCTTCTCATCTTCTTCTCGGTTGTCTTCATCTGCCATTTTCTTTCTTCTTCTTGAACCAATTTCTGGATCAAACTCTTCAAGCTCTCCTTCACCTCTTTGAAGCCTAGATCTTGTTAACGTTCATAAACTCACAATGTAATGGTTAAGCTGCTCTGATACCAAACTTGATCCGAAAATGACAGATATTTATAACCATTATTTGCACGTAAAAGTTTAAACACTTAAATCCATGAAAAAGGCTTTAAATGACAAATTTAAAGAGCATAATTGAAGCACATGAAACACATAATAGAGATGCAAACCATGAAATTTGTAGGCAAGAACTGATAATGAAGTTCACCCTCCTTGGGTTACGTCTCTGGGTCACTTGCAATGAGAAGGCCGATCTTATTTAGTCTTCAAAGCTTGCAAAATGAGAGTTCTGTAAACACTTCTGTTTTATGTCAGTTATTAGCAAAAATAGTCAACACCACTGTGATTCTCTCAAAAAATTGAGAAAAATGAGTATAAACTCGACTATGTTTGCTTGAGGACTCCTCTGGCACGCAAATTGAGAAAATCTACCTGCATAAAAGACAAATCAGTATAGATTCCACCTCGGTATCCATGTTCATTAATGGTTGTACGGACCTCAGGAACTGTGCAGAAAACCACCTCGGGATCCATGCAGAAAACCACCTCGGGAAGCATGCCAAAACTGTGCAAAATCTGTATCAAGAAGCGTGCCAATACTCTGCAAAAACTGCCTTGGGAAGCATGGAAATACTGTGCAAAAACCACCTCAGGAAGTGTGCCAAAACCACCTCGAGATGCATGCAAAATCGCTCTGTCCACTGTATCAAAATCTGTGCAAGAATATGGTTTTTATAGTGGTTTTGGGCCCCCATATTTTCGCCTGCAATTCTTAAGTAAAATCCGCCACATCCCTATACAATAGGCGTCGGTGGCGCGTTGGTTAAAACACTTGGCAATGACGAAGAGGTTTATATTCAACAACCTGAAGGATTTGTGGTGCATGGGAGGAGTCCCATGTTTGCAAGCTAAAGAAATCTCTATATGGGCTTAGGCAAGCCCCCAGGGCTTGGTACTCCAGAATTGATAGCTACCTTCAGAAATTGGGTTTCTGTAAGAGTGAAGTTGATCCAAATTTGTACTTCAAAGTAGTGAAGAACCAACAATTGATATTGGTTCTGTATGTTGATGATTTGTTTCTCACTGGAGAGGAACATATGATTGCTTGGTGCAAGAGGGAGCTCACCTTAGAGCTCGAGATGAAAGACTTAGGTCTAATGCACTACTTTCTTGGCCTTGAGATCTAGCAAATAAAAGATGAATTCTTTCTATCTCAAGGGAAGTACAGTGTGGATATATTGCGCAAGTTTGGCATGATAGATTGCAAATCTATGACTACACAGATAGTTTCCAATTTGAGGAAACTTCATGATTCAGGCTCTGGATCATATCCAGTAGATCCCACTTTGTATAGACAACTTACAGGCTCACTAATGTACTTGATACATTCGAGGCATGATATATGTTATGTTGTGAGCATTCTGAGTCAATTTATGTCTGATTTGAGACACATAAACTAGAAATTTGCTAAGCATGTGCTTAGGTACCTTCGAGGTACAATTTCATATGGACTCAGATATGCCTCCAGTGGAGTAGTCATGTTACTTGGTTATACATACTCCGACTGGGGAGGAAGCATTGTGGACCGTAAGAGCACATCCAGATACTATTATAGCCTGGGATCAGCTATGATATCTTGGTCTAGCAGGAAGCAGGGCTTCGTAGCCCAGGGCACTATCGAAGCAGAATAGATAGCTGCTAGTGTTTCTTGCCAAGAAGTAGTGTGGCTCAGAAAGCTACTTGCAGAGTTTTTCGGTGAAAATATTGAGCCTACAGTTATTAGGTGTGACAATCAGAGTTGCATCAAGCTTTTTGAAAACTTAGTGTTTCATGACAAGTCGAAGCACACTGAAATGAAGTATCACTTCATCCGAGACATGGTCTAGAAAGGTATAGTGAAACTTCAGTACATTGCTACTAATGAGCAAATTGCAGATGTGTTAACAAAGCCTCTGTTAGTGACGAATTTCAGGTACTTTTGAGACAAGCTTGGTATGGCAGAGAATGCATCCTTCGCTGAGAGGGAGTGTTAAATATACATCATCAGGAGACATTCTCCAAACCAATATTGTGTAGTCAAGATTGATCCTCTTGTATAGAGGGGAGCACTTTGATTGCATTCCATGTAAAGGTTATTCCTCCCGTATAGAGGTAATTGATCAAAATAATGATGTTGTAAAGTATTGTTGGACAAGGCTCCCAACTTGTGTGTATCAAGTCATGATTATCATGTGAACCTTCCATATAAAAGTATCCATGAGATGGACCTCCTGTATAGAGGTGAACCTTCCATATAAAGGTATCCATGAGATGGACCTCCTGTATAGAGGTGGACCTTCCGTATAAAGGTCATGCTTTACTTGATAAAAACATTTTAATGTTGTGTGATATATTATTAACCATGATCACCAGATTGCTATTAAGTCTCCTTTAGAGATTGATCACCTCTAAAGTGAATTACTTTAGCATGTGATCATTTGGTCCAGAATAATATAATATGATCACAACATCCGATAATTCTTCTTAGTATAATATAATGTGATGGATAAATAAAGTTAGCACATATTGACCATGCAGTAAGACATAAAGAAATAAAAGATAAAGCATAGAGATTAAGAGAATTCGAAATTGCCCATGTAGACACTTTCGCTAATTAAAGAGAACTCGATTTATTAAAGCTTGAGTTATAAAGTTTCATCTAAGTATCAATGCTTCAGTTAAAGCATCAGTTAAAGATATGTCTAAGTTAACTAAAGGACTCACAATGGTCACTTCAAGTAAATCAATCAGCGTGATTTCAGTTAACTAAATGTTAAATAAAATGGACTAATTCACTAAGGTATTTTCACTTTAGTTAAACTAAAAGACGACACTTCAATTAAAGAGAGTTAACTAAGTGACAACAAAGAAGATATAGTTAACTAAGTGTTCTTGCATGATGACACTTATGTTAAACTAAAAGATGACATGTGAGTTGTGACACTTGCATGTCGACACTTAAGTTAGCCACCTAACTAAGTGGGCAAGATTTCAGTTAAGAGGCAAGTTATCCTAAGTGACAGCTCAGTGAGATGAAGCACTGCATGAGGATTGGGCCGCACCACTCCATGCAATATGAATACATCCAGTTTGAGGGCGAGTTTATCCTGAAGTTGGAAGTTAAAAATAGAAGAGAAGAATGTATAAATATGTTATACAAGATTGTTGAATCCAGTGTGAAGTGAATTCTCTTCTCCATTGAAGGAAAGGCGCTTCTCTTTGTGTAGGGTATTGTTCGTGCTTGTTATTGTTGTGTTGGGGACACATCCGATTGATCTCTCTTCTCTATTGCTTCTGTATCTTCACCAATAAGTTTGGTGATCTCTTATCTTTCGAAAGAAATCTGCTATGTTTTAAAAGAAAGCATTCTCTGCTATCCATTATATTATACTGAGAAGAATTGTTGGGGTTTTTGTTCTCATAATTTTGAGTATTTTCCCAAGGGTATATCTTGTGTTATGGTTTTATGAATTTCATGAATTGAATTGTCTCATTACTTCAAGTCTTTGCATCTAAAAGAATTAAAGATCAAACTTCAACCAAATTTCAACAACTATCTCCATGTTCCTTGTATAGACACTTTGAAGCAAAGTGGCCTATCCCTCCACATCTAAAACAATTGAAATCCAATTTATTCTTATACTTACCACATCCTATTTTCAAATTTCTCACGAAGTTTGATTCTTCCTCATCTGATTCATTACGAGAGTCCTTGTCATGTTCATGTTTAGCCTTTCTATTAGCATTAAAGGATGCTTCTTTTCTGATAGGATTTCCCCTTTTAGTTCTCATCTCATATGCAGTCATAATTCCTTGAAGCTTATCCTTTGTCAGACATGCAAGATTGGATTTATCCTCTAACACAGATAGCTTTGAATCAAATCTTGGAGGAATAGTTCTTATTATCTTCTGGACAACTGATTCTTTGTCTGGTGTAACTCTAAGACTTTGATGGCATTAGCTAACTTATCGAATTGAAGGAAATATGAGGCAATATTTTATTCATCTTTCATCTTCAAGGACTCATATAATACAGATAAATTCTGTATCTTCACTTTCTTTAATTTCTCATCACCTTCATAGACATTTCTGAGTTTATCCCACACATCCTTAGCTGAGGCGCAATGCATGACTTTAGTGAATTTAGTGTTTGTTAACCCACATAAAAGTGCATTCCTAGCTCTTGCATTGCATTCATACTATCTTTTCTCGACTGGATCAACTAGTGTGGTTGCTGGAACATTATAACCATCCACAATGAACTTCTAGACATCAGCTCCGAGGGATTGCAGATATAATCCCATTCTTATCCTACAGAAGGTGTAGTTGGTTCCATCAAATATTAGTGCTTTGTTGGTGGAGATACCTTCCTTCATGTCCATATCTGTGCACAGATCTGTCTACCAGATTTTAATCTGTTACTGAAGACACCTACTCTGATACCAATTGTTGGAATATTATTAATACTAAGAGGGGGGTGAATTAGTATTAGTGCAGTTATTGACAATTTTTACTTCATATCATATTTAACTTGATATTGAATTATGCATTCACATAAACAAAATAATTCATCCACATATGCACAAAACACAGAACACACAAATTTTTACGTGGAAACCCAAACGGGAGAAAACCACAGAATGCTCTCTTATAATAAAATATTACATTCAAGGAAGCACCAAATTCTGAAGTTCTCCATCATCAACTGGAAGGAGACACCGACCCCTGGTTTTACAGTATACAACCTTAAGGAAGTACTGACTCCCTAATTTACCATCTTCAACTGGAAGGAGGCACCGTCCCCCTGCTCATTGCCCCGTCCTATTGCCCTAATATGAAAGAAGAATATATTAATTTGTTGTTCTTTTGATCCACGCACTCTTCAGATTAACTACTGTTCATTATGTTGTGCGCACCTTTTGTATGTTGTAATCTTACTATCACTGTACTACATACTTCACTTGAATTCACACTTAACTTATCACTTCAAAATATTACAACTAACTTCATACTTCACAAACCGTGTCCTACTTCATCAGATTCTACAGTCTGCACTCAGGTTCAGTATGTTGTTCTATTTCTGCACATCTACAAATTCAATTGATACTGTGCATCTTTTGCTTTGTTGTTGTTCTGACTTCACGCATCAATATCAAACTAGTCTATGCACCTTCTTTTATATTACCCTTCTGTCTTAGTGCATCAGTCTTTAGATAATCCGCGACCTTCTGTGCATCATCTACGATTCGACCTTTCTATTCTTCACACTTGTCTCAGATCATCCTCATCATAGTGCCCATCATTTACTATGCAACAGCTCTGTTTTAGCGCATAAGGTGAACTATTTCACTTTGCGCACTACTAGTTATACTTCAAGTATGTTTTTGCGCATCTATCTTAGATCATCTGTGACTTTCTGTGTACTATATGTGATGATGTCATTTTGGTCTCACGCACTTCCGCATCCTCTGTAGTTATGCATTTATATCTTCGTGCATATGTCACATATAAGCTACATCATTATGTGCACCACCAACAATTATGTTCTTATGTCCGTGTGCACTAGGCTCTCTACTAGATCATGTTTTTCTGGTTCCACAAGCCCTTGATGCCCAAAATAAAAATCTTGCCAAATATTCATCTTCCAGTCTCGAGCTTACAAGCTTACTTCAACTCTCCATCTTGGCTTCTTATTTATAATTGTCCTGCGCGGATGGTATGTCGACAAGTTGGTTGTGGCTTCCCTTCTTCCTTGTTTCACAATTCCACTTACTTCACTCTTCCACCACTTGTCATGTTATGCGCTACTGAGGTGTCATCTCTTGTGGGTCTTGCGCATACTTGTTTCTTTTCTTAGTGGGTCTTGCGCCCTTGCGGTGTGGTCTTGCTCCCTTGATGTACCATCGCTTGTGGGACTTGTGCACTTGACTTCTCTAGCCGCTACTTATTTCTTGGTACTTTTGCACACTTCAATAACTTGAATGATTCTTCCGATTGGTGAGTATTGTGAGCTTTCGGGACTTTCCTACATGTTCAACCGCTTCTTGTTCCAAGCCACTTGTGCACTCCCGAACCTTGTCCAACCATCTCTTTGGTTTTTAACTTTGAAGTAGTATGACTGGGTGGACTTGAGACCTGAACGTGTACCATATGTATTGAATGTATTCCTTATGTACTTGTTCAAATTGGATATACTTGATGTACTTTTGGATATACTTCTTATGTACTTCTTCAAACTAGATTTCATATACTTCTTTAAACAAGCACAACTGGATATACTTATTAAAAGTGGCTTTCATATATTCCTTCATACTGGCATGGGAATACTGAATTCTATTTGACATCAGTTGATATCAATGACAACCAAAGTTCAACAAAGACTGTTCACCTGGATTTTAAATAAGATGCCACATTGTAAAACAACAAAAATATTTATCACTATAAATTGAAAAATTGGTCCCTTCCCCTTTGGAGGGAACCCAAATTTTAGAGGAGGATCAACCTAGGGACATGATAAACCCTTCAGAAATGAAGGACTCCAACTGGATGTTGAAGGAAAAATTAAAATTTGAAGCTATTTGAACTAGTGAGGAGAATTCAGTAGGGGACAAAGATGTAATCCTATCCATGTGACATGCACTTTGTTCTAGAAAAATCCCAAGGATTTGATGTAGTGAACAAATAAGAAATTTAAAAAGAATCACAAGGTCAATTATAAGTACATGATGACCAAACCTATGAAAGGGAAGGATTGACATCAAGGTAATCAAAATAGTGTTTTCAATGTAATCTTTATGAGTGTTTCTATTTAATTAGTTTTTAAATATCGACCTTGTTGATGAGAATAAATAAAATTTTATATATGAAATAAAATAACACTTTACCCAATCATATCTCATTCGAGGATGGGAAGAAAGCTTTATTTCAGAAGATCTTTTGATTTTGTTTAGGTCCATTGTATTACAATTGCATGGGTTAAGCCATGACTAAGTTTATTTAATTATATAAACTTTTGCTACTTTAAAAAATAATGATAATAGTTGTTGAAAAAAAATGGCAGGTCAATCTAAGTACTATTAAACAAATTTTGGTTATTTAACATGACTATTTCTAGAGAGACGCACTTGGTTATAGGTAAAACAATTGTTGGGCAGTGGATGTATAACCATGTCTCCATTGGTTGTCCTCAAGGATAATTTTAGGGGCGAAATTTAGCCCATGGGCTATTTTTGCATGTTTATTTTCAAAAATAGATTCGCCAATTTGCATTTTTTGAAGCCCCATTTCGCCCAATTTTGATGAGGTAAACTTTTTTCACTCTAAAAATTGCCAAATTATTATATAAACTATATAAAATCCTTAGAAATTGAAATAATTTCAGAAAAATATCGCCAAATATTTTATAGTTGACATTTTAGGAATTGGTAAGATTTGCCAAGGTTTATACATTTTTCATAAGTATGAGTCCTTAAAATTATTCACGATTGTCCTTGGACATATTTATCTTCTCTTTTATAATTTGTGTGTGTGTGTGTGTGTGTGTGTGTGTGTGTGTGTGTGTGTGAGAGAGAGAGAGAGAGAGAGATTAATTGCTCCCATCCTATAGGTTACATGTGGTTTATGTGGATGGGATAATTAATTATTAATGTCAAATTGAACTTCAAGTCATTATGTTGTCAAATTAATCATTAATTAAATAATTGTAAGGTTTCATTAGAGGAAACATTATAATCATAGAATGTTTATTATTTATTATTAATTATTATTTTCATCCTTAGTGCATCCTTTCAATATTTGGCTTGTTGGTGCTCCATTTGTAATAGATCCTAAATGCTTTTACTAAATCTTACAGTAATGGTAGTTGTACAAGACCTCTACTATTACAAATCGGTTTTGAAATATGTTCTATAAAGGTATCCTCTTTTATTTTCATGTTTATACCTCTACATGAACTATTACAAACTTAGATTACCAATACTGATATCTATGAATGGTGCATCGGTGCACCAATTTCGATTGTTTTATCTTTATCAATAGACACAATCATACCATTTTGTGGTTATATTCAACTTGTTGTAAGTTTTATTTTCACTCAATATATAATAGTGTTTTCCCATTGTTTACCGTGTTCATATCATTGATTTTATAGTTATTATATAGATGCAATTATGATTTATAGCTAGAGTAACTACAACTTCAATTCTATAATTATTTGCAAAATATTTGTACATCACATTATAGATATTAGTATCAAGAAAATCTAAGGATTGCACATAATGCATGGCATCTTGTAAAAGACTTATAATCGATGGTTGATCAATTAGATATTTTATATTTGATCACCCCATAATTAATTGATAAGATGATTAAAATGATTGTAATTTTGCAATTCCGTAAATTATTTTAGAATTTTTGCAATTTTGTAAATAATTTTATAATTTGTAGATTAATTTGTAAATGTAATTGCAAAATTTGTAATCATAATTTGCAAGCTTTGATTGTAACTGCAACTACAATTTGTGATTGTAAATGTGTAATTGTAATTGTCCAATTTGTGATTGTAAATGTGTAATTGTAATTGTCCAATTTGTAATTTGTACCTTGTAAATCTAATTAGTAATTTGTTATTGTAATTCTAATTGTTATTGTAATTTGCAGTTATGAAATTGTAATAATGATTGTAAATTGTAATTATAGTTGAGATTGTAACTTGTCATTAAAATTGTGATTGTGCACAATTTGTAATTATAATTATATCTAATATAAAAGACTTCGACATAAATACACACATAAATAAATAAATCTGCATCACACACATGAATCACACTCATTGACATAAACAAAAGCATCATACACATGAAGACAAATATTATAAAATAATTTAACAACCCATTCAGTTCATAACAAAATAAGTCCATCCATATATATATATATATATACATAACAATAAAAAATATTACAATGTGATTATCAAATCAATGGCTACCACCACCATCACCTAACATCATTTAATGTACCATCATTATCATCATCATGACCACCTACTAAACATAAGCATCATCTAACATAACCATCACACATGTATGTCAAACATCATCTAATTCCATACACATCTATCATCACTTATCAAATATAAGCACCATCTTACAAACACATACAAAATAGCTAACATAATCTAACATACACATCTAGCAAGCACACCTAGCAAACATATCTAACCTTCCCTAACATACACATCACCATCAACATATAAATAAACATCAACATGAAAAATGCAATATATATATATATATATATATATATATATATATATATATATATATATGAACAATACTATCAAACCCATGATACATGCCAAATATACATATCCAATCCAATAAGTGCTATAAGATATCTCGTCCACCTCCAGAAATAGAGGCATCACTACCTTTTCCAATAGAGCCAAAGGCATTGACACCCCCACCAGCAGAGGCATCAGTACCTTTGTCAGGAAAAAAAAGTAGACTGGAGAGAAGCATAGATATCTCCATCAAGACAAATCTCATCCATTGCAACTATCCTATCTAGAGCTGAGGTGAGTGGAGTAGGAGATGATGGAGTGATTTGTAGGATGACTAGATGGATCGGAGATGGTGGTGGGTCAACCGGGTGTGGAGGAGTAAATAGTTTTCGAGGAGGAGGAGGAGGAGGTGGAGCATGAGATGACAACGCTCCTGCATCATAGTGAGGAGGAGGAGGAGGTGGATGAGGATGAGGATCGCCAACCTCATCAGATGACGTAGACTGATCCTCCAGCCTCCAAGCATCTAAAAGCATGGATGTGTCAACTACATACTGCATCAACAATATCATATCATGAGGAATCATACTCCATCACTTTGCAACGTCAGGGTCTCACATGATATCTGAGGCTCGTACATGCTAGACTCCTTGTCAACCCAACAATGGGGACAACCTGTCCGCCGCATCCTATCAAAACCTCTCATCTAGTCTACATCGTAGGCCGAGTCTAGGTAATGCAGGAACCACATCCTCTTACATATCCTCATTAGGATAAATGGGAGGAGGCACCTCCCTATCGAATGTGCCAATATTTGCAAAATATATAGTACACAACAAATATAATTAGACAATTTCCTTAAACTATTTAATAAAACAATTTAAAGAAAATATTAGAAGATTTTTCATTTGAATTAAATAAGACAATAAAATGCAACTAAATTATTTTAAACATAAAACTAATATTATATCTCTCATTCGGTGGCTCATCCCGGGTGAAAAATATGTTGGGACATGCTCTCCAGTCCAATTCCGTGTATGGACATGGAAGAAGGTTCAATGCATGGTCCTCCTCGTTGGCTAGCATATGCAACACCTCTGGTGTGATCCTAGCTAGGAAATCAGATTGGCCCCTCTTGGGCATTATCTATCTCCACATGCACATATGCACCTTGGTCATCGGCCTAGGAGGGCGGTGGTCAAATGATGGCCTCGTGGTCAAAATCCTCTAAAAAAATAAACAAAAAATATTTGAACCAAAAGGGAATTTGGAACTCCCATCAAACACTACATGGCATCGATCTAGAGTAAAACAAAACTATTGTAAAAAAATGGTGGACCACCTAATGCATCTAGGTGTCTGCACTATAAAATGTACATAATATAAAAGAGGGAAACTAATGCATTTCCCATCACTAGTGAGGTGCACGATTCTTGTAACCAACAGTTAGAGGAACCTAACCTCCTTTGTGCCTAAAGCACCAATCCAAATTTTTCCACTGTGCACCTAAAAAATTAGTAGGATTGAGGATGTGGGCATTGATATACCTTTGAGAGTAAGCGAGCTAACTCTCTATTACAACACTTGTTGGGACATCAGGAAACTAGGGAAAATCCTCCCCTCTCCTAGATATCCCATTGATGAAATAAATATCCTCCCAAGTGTGTTGGAACCACTGACTGGGACCAATGAGAAATGCATGTCTCTTGTGATCCCAACAACTATCAACAACACCAACAAAGCAAAGTTCCCCTTGAGGGATGTATCCTCTTGATATAAATTTAGGAGGCCTACAACCAACAAGAGGTCACATGTATGATTGGTGATTGGGCGAGGATACAAATCCCTCTCCCTCTCTTGTGCCTCCTACTCACACACAAAGTTGTACGGGCCAACTTGTCTTTGCTACTGCTGAGCTGCCTTTCACCGCTGACGTCTCCGATACACATATAACATCGATCAATATCATAAATAGATATAAAAAAGCATTAAATATTTCATTAAATGAGCATGCTATTTATCAACATCAAATAATAAAAAAATTCTCAAAATAAATGAATTTGACAAGCAGTGCGCCTAATTTACAGTCACGCACCATAGTCAGTGCTTTTGGAACAAAAGAGCACCGCAAACGGTGATCTTGAATACACACACGCACCGGTTAGCATGGTAATTTTATAGTGATGTTTCATTTGTCGATGTGTCCATCAATAGGAAGCACGGGTGCATTGTGGAGACGTGATCTCACCATACATGGTGCAAACATATTAATTAGCACACCATAATAGGTGTAACTCTTTGTGGGTTTTATATTTCTTTTGAGGATATTAGTGTGCTTGTTACACGTCAATGCACCAGATATTCAGTGCGAAAATTTTAACAAAGTGCATTGGCTAACATGGTTTTCTTTTAACTATGTTAAGTGTGGTGGTACTTCCATCAATAGGAAGCTTCGGTGTAGTCTAAACACGTCATCGCACTGGAAATGGTGCGCAAGTATTATTAGAATGCACCATAATAGGAGCAACTCTTTGTGAGTTTTATAATTTTTTGGCGATAACAATGTTCCTATTACATGTCAAGGCACAATCAACTTGGTGCGTTTTGGTTTACAATGCGCACCGACTAATGTGTTGTTTTTTCATAAGTTAATTATCGCGATGTGTCTATCATTAGGAAGCACCGATGCATTCTAAATACCTCATCACATCGGAAATAGTGCCTAGGTATTAATAGAGTGCACCATGATAAGAGCATCTCTTTGTGAGTTTTATAATTTCTTGGGATAATAGTGTGCCTGTTACACATTGGCAATTCATCCATCCAGTGTGTTCTTGTTTACAATGTGCACTAGTTAACATTTGTTAATATGTGTAGTTTGGCGGTGCATCCATCAATGGGAAGCACCTATGCGTTGAGGACACATCATCACACTAGAAGTAGTGCATAGGTATTAATAGAGTCCCTTAGTAGGTTCAACCCTTTGTGAGTTTTGTAAAACTTTTGGGATAATGGTGTGCATGTTTCATGTTAGTGCATCGTTTGTACAGTGTGTTCATGTTTAGAATGCGTACCAATTAATATTGTGTTTTTTTTTAAATTTGGTTTAGCGGTGTGTTGTGCACGTTAAAGTGCACAGTGTATGTGGTGTACTACAAATCAAAATGCACCGTAAATGGTGCTCCCTACAAATTTACAGGGTGCGTCAACGTGCGGTGCAAGTAGAATGGATCGAACACATCACACAAGTTTTTTCAAGTTTTTTTTTTGAAATTTTAATCCACTAAAAAATTAAATTAGGAGATCACAAAGAGTTTACTTGGTCCCTTTCATTTCCAAGAGGCATGATAGCGATGTACACCAAATTTAAAATTTTTCCTACTGTTTTGAAAAATTCAAAATCCACTCGGCAAGCAATGGAAGCCAAGAATGAAGCCACATGGAGCATGGATGGCAGGGCATATGAGCATGGAAGGTATGGCACTGGTGTTCAGGGGGTCAAAAGAATTGTAGATATGGTAAAATGGTTTTTTCAATTCGATATTTTTTTTATTTAACCCTACTCCGGTGCGCTCGATAGCCAAATTCATCGGTGCTATTTTGTATCCAAAATTCACACCACAAATAAAAGTTAAAAATAAAAAATTAATATAATTCGTGGTTTTTAATTTCAAATTTTTTAACCTTAGATCGATGCTCTCGAAGCTATACAACATTGGTGCATTTATCTACAACAACTACACTAGAAATGGAAATAAAAAATAAAAAATGAATGTGATAGGTTTTTTTATTTTGATAATTTTTTTATTATACCCCAATGTGGTGTGCTCAATTCCAAAACACGCCAGTGTTGTTTTGTTGAACAACCGCACTGCAGATAAAAATTAATAATAAAAAAATAATATAATGTGTGGTTTTTAATTTCAATTTTTTTAACCCTAGAGCAGTGCTCCCGAATCTATATAGCACCGGTGTGTTTATCTACAACAACTGCACCGGGAATGGAAATAAACAATAAAAAATTAATGTGATATGATTTTTATTTTGGTAATTTTTTCATTTAACCCTACTTTGGTGTGCTCGATACAAAAACAAACTGGTGCTATTTTGTAGCACAACCGTACCACATATAAAAATTAAAAATAAAAAATTAATATAATCTGTGGTTTTTAATTTCAATTTTTTTAACCCTAAAGTGATGCTTTTGAATGTATACCACTCTGGTGCATTTATGTGCAATGATTGGTGCGCTTTAGTTTTTTAAATGCATTGGATGAAAATTTTTAGTTTTTTTTTTCTTATTGGTGTTTCCAGCTACGGTGCCACGTGATTTATGTCAGCACTAGTGCATCCTTGTCTTATACACACTGGTGCATTTTCTGTATACAAATGCATTGAAGAAAAACATCCTCTAAAACCTCCGCATGCTTTCCTTCGCTAGTGACCTTCGCTATAAACGAATATTTGGGCTCTTTTTAGAGGAGCATCTGCAAAAACCTCTACTAGAAGGTCTTTTCCTTGTAGTGCAACTATGTTTCTAATTCCCTTGTCTGTCAGGAACTTATGCAGTAATGTGGGTATAATATAGAGGAAACTATCATGGATATCATCATAGAATATTCTTTTAATGTCATTGAGGAAATTTTTTCTTCTATTGCTTGTTCCTTGCAAAATTTATCTTTAGCAATTTGTTCAACCCACTCATAAAAATTTGTGTTCCCTACATTGATTAGTTTTAATAGCAATTTATGGCCTTCAGTTTTCTATGTCACGTGCAAGTATGTCTAAAACTTCTTGATATATACTAGTATAGATTACAAAAACCTCTCATGAGTCTCTATGAAGAATTACACCCTAGCTTGTGCAAGTGTCAATCAATTTCTTTTGGCATAATTATTCAAGTGATTCTCCATTTTTTCTGCTACCACTCATGAATATGTTCTTCACTTAACATATATATCAACATGCAATTATTCTACACCCTCGAATCATGGACTACCAACAATAGAACCAATGTTGTAATCATGCATTAAGAAGTTACCAATAGTGCAATCATAGAATATACAACAAAGTCATATAAAAGTATGTATACATAGGAGGAGAAAAAGATGAAGGGTAATCATGGAACCAAAAAGTAATCTTTATTAATATATGGTTAAATGCAATCCAACCTTATACATTTCAGATCAAGACTATTTATACATTACATTCAACTAGTAGTTGTAACTATCATAACTACATTGGACGATCAACTGACCTGACTACTTAGTAAAATTACTTACATTAGTTGACCTAGTTGACTAGGCTCCTCAACAATCCCTATGGATGAAAATTTAAAGGGTTAAGATATGGGAAGCCTTTGTTCAAAGAGGTAAAATTTATGTTTTCATTCAATCTTGAAAAGCAAGAAATTTCTACATTAATTAATGGTTGTAGTACAAGAGTTGTGACTATTCCTATTAGAAAAAATCCACGCAAGGAACATGAGTTACCAGCCATAAAAGGTAAAAGGACCTCATTCTAGTGCCAAAATGTTGACATGGTAAAATGAGCCTTGTTAAATTCACCAGCCTACTCAAGGAAAGGGCCCAGTTAATCTAGGTTAGCTATCATAATCTAGGTTTTATGGATTAAAATGAAGTGCAACTAATAATGCAAATGAAAGAATGAAATATGGCATATATATAACTAAATCCAAGCTAGATATGGTAGAGAATAATTTACATGAAAAAATATTAATCACAAACAATAAGGGGATTAGTCCACCAATCGTAGCCTATGCAAAACTAAGGAAGCTCTTAGTAACTGATAATAGTCTACAAGTTGTTCAGAGATAACTTGTTTTGTATCAATTGTTATCAATGAAAAGATGAGTAAGAACAAATATCATGAGCATGAGAATAGTCTACAACTTAAAATTTCTTAACCTACACACATCGAGAAAATCAAGTGGAGAATGGTTTACAACCAAGCACAATTTGCAAGAGAAATCACATAATAGCTAACAATGTTATCTTATTAACATATGACTTAGATATATTACAATTCCAATTAGAGAACCATTTTCTTAAATGCAATGGTCCTATATATATAAGTATGTTCACTTCTTTTGGCCTTCTAACTCCCATGAGTTTTTGTATACCCTAGATTCTTCAACTACTTTAACTATTCCATCTTTATACAAATTTGTCATTACCCTCATGTTGACTATGATAATAATATTTAATTAAATGTATCATGATTACAAATTGGCCCACTCAAGGTTAAGATCACATTAAAATAAATTTGATTCTTCATGAATATAGGTGGAGCACAAGTCCTTTGATTTTGGACAATAATTTCTACTTGTTTTCTTTGTATATCCATGTCAGCCTTTATGATGCTCAATCTTGGTGTTTGTATAGTTATGTATTCTTTTTCATTTCCTTTCTCCATTCTATGATATTGTTCTGAGCTTCATATTCTTCTTTCACCACTTCAAAATATTTTTCTCTAATGAAATTCATGTGCTTTAGTTCTCTCTTCTTTCTCCCAATCTCACTTGGATGGGAGTTGTATTGTCTTTAAATTCATTGCTTGATTGGAAGAAATGCACTATGTATTCCTTTCTTCTTATTATTCTTTCCTTGTTTGAGTTTGGCATTCACCATGTGAGAATTGATGACGAGAATCTTGTGCAAGTTCAACACTTTGAATGGGCTTATACAATTCTTCAATGAGTCTTTTGTTGGTAATGTACAATGCATTGCATTCTTTTGCCATAATCTATTTTTTGGTATTTTTTGTGACTATCAATGTAGAGTAAGTCATTAATGTATGACCCATACCCATGAGTATTAGTCAAAGGTGACCAATTTCTCATGATTTTGAATAGTCCACTTAGCACTTATTACATTGGGTGATGCTAATAGAGGTGAAGAAGTGTGATTGAAACTAGTGAAATGAAGCACATAGCAGCACTTATCATTTTTAGCTCTTGCACCCCATAACCAACACTTCCAAGGAGGTTACTTGTCTCGCTCAAGTGCACATAATTGTGAAGCTTTCCCCACAATCAACTCACTTAGCTTGCTACCCCAATTGCAAAGCCTTATGAAGTATTGTGCCTTAAGAACTATTTAGTTAAAGCTCCCTTAACTCTTTCATGTAAGTATTAAAGGGATTTTGCAATCCACTGCTTTATATCTATTATCTATAGTACCAACAAACCTTAAATGGATTGTTTGGTGAACTCAAAATTCTTTAATGGAGTATGTGAAGCTTCATCACACAAGGGAAAATAAATCCAAGATTTACTTGTTATGATAGGAGTCTTTATGTCAAAGAATCCAAATCAAATCCTTTTTTGCCACAATTTTTTAAAACTTGAAATGTATATTTATGCGCATGGTTCAACATTTTGGAAGTTGGCTTATGAAAGCAAATACTAACATCATTTCCTTTCCATTGGGTTTTTTATTAAATTTGCAATACAATATCCTATGTTTATGAAAGCAAATACTAATATCATTTCCTTTCCATTGGGTTTTTTATTAAATTTGCAATACAATATCCTATGTTAATGAATGTTGGCTAATAATCTTATTATATGCATAAATTTCAAGTTCCCTTCATTTAGATTCCCGATTCAAACTTGAATGTTTATGGCGTAACTATTTCGGCACATGCAAAGTTCAAGCCATTTCCTTTCCATATGGCATTTTATTAAAGAGCAAAGAGACCTTGTTGAAAATAGCCAAGAGTGACGAACAATATTTTCCAAAAAGAAGATAGATTTCAATAAGACAGTAAATGATTTATCTTTCCCATGGATTTATTACGACTTCTTTCCATCTAAAACTAGTGTTTTGTATAGGTTTCTTGTGATGATTTCCATGGTAAATCATTTTTTATGCACAGGAGAGAGACCTAGAGATAAAGTGGCATGGTAAATCATTTTTTATGCAAAGGAGAGAGACCTAGAGATAAAGTGGCATTGTTCCCTTACTTTGGGGATCAGATTTATTGTCTAGTGAGCAATCAATATTTTCAATAAATGTTAACTACCATGCGCCAATAAAAAACAATTATTGCTCTTTCCATGGCAAACATAGTCACAACTACAAAATGAAATTCTGAAGGAAAATGAGTTTCTTGGAGCCTATGAGGTTTTACACATTTGCGCAGGAGAGGAAAATGTGTTGCGTCATTTTTATAACAATCTCAAACATATCCATATTACAAGAGACAATAAAAGCCAATGGAAAATGATCACTTATAGCAAGAGGGTTGAAGAGATATTTCTCAAGGTAAATGAGCGATAAAGAATGAGATAAATTGTTGCATAATGCCTTTATAAGACCAAAGCTCATAATGCAAATAGGTAAACTAAGTGCTATATCTAGAAACAACATTGTTAAGAGTAGAAAGAGAGAGGAAGAATCCAATCGTTGAGGTAGAGAGGAAAAGGGAAAATTGGTTGCGGTTGGAGGTCATGCATCATCCTAAGGTGAGGGATTCGCTCAAGGAGGAAAATCATTCACCAAAGAGGTGAATGAATATATTCATAGGGGTGTAAAGGATATTAACTCTTTAAGTTAGTGATTTCTTCAAAAATAGAAATGTCTCAACCTTTTCCCATGGCCCATAATAGCAATTTCTCCAACCTAAGAATTCAAGAGGTAAATCGATCACCTAAAGTGTGTGTTGGCTTCCTAGGTCATCCATTTATCTTTTCTTGGAAAAATATTTGTCCTAGAAATCTTGTTGGCCTCTAAGGTTAGGATTCATCCTTTCTTTGGAAAACCACTCACTTAGGGAGCTTGTTGGTATCCAAGGTCAACAATTTAGAATTTCTTGGGAAAATAATTGGCCTCGAGAGCTTTATGGCCTCCGAGCTCAATGATTTAACTTTGCATGCAACAAACATCAACTAAAAACCAAGAAATATACCTATTAGTGCCCGAACACCATTTATTCAATGAGCTAACTACCGATTGAACCCACCTTATGCATATCACTAAGTCCAGTGTTGTTGGGATTTGCATGCTTCCTTTGAACCACCTACTTCCAAGGTAAGAGACCTATTCTCCACACATATTCATAGTTACTCATGCCAAGTTTCAAAAAGAAACCTTGATGATCAAAAGGCATTAAACTTAGCAATAATCACCAAGATGATGTGTGATGTCATAAAATAGCAAAGAGATCACTTATGTAGCTTCAAAATTAATTGAACTTAATACAAGGAAAACCCCTTGTTTTTTTGCTCTGTAAATGTATAATAATCCAAGTGACTTATGTAAACAAAAAACTGCTAAAGAATCAGTATCTCTTACACTGCCATTTTCACTTCCGAGTCCATTGCTCCATTGTAGTTCGAATATCTCCAGCATAATCTTTTCTAGTGTATCGATTGAGGAAGTTGAACAAACCCAGATCTCCAACATTATTAATCACCCTACAGAGTCTCTTGCTCGACCCTTTTCAGGTATGATTCCATTGTTTAGTTGTAGTCGAATATCTATGGTATAATCCATTCTAAGGACAAATTGATAAAGTCATACAAACCCAGATTTTCAGTATTATTAATGTATGTTTTGAAGTTTCCAGTAGTAACATTGTGGTAACATTAGTACAAGTGTTGATTTATTTGCACAAATGGCATGGACAAGAATTGCATGCCTAAAATCTACTTGTCAAACTACACGTTGATAGTCGCCCATCCTTTATCCATGCAAATTGGAATCGTGGCTCACATGTAGAGTGGATTAGTGGAACTTAAGATATTTATATCTACCTTTATTAAGGTTTCAAATTTAGTATTTTAGTTTTAATCCATCCAAACGAACTAATTTACTGAGCCTTCCAAATTCCTTCGGGTGTTTAATTCAGCTTAAATATCTTGCTTTGACAGGTCCCTCCAAAATTAAGTTGCTGCAAAAGTCCTTTGGGAATTTAAGGAACCTAGAACACATCAATATGTCTAATTCCTTGAATTTGACGTAGCTACCAAAGTCCTTAGGGAACTCAAGTCGATAATTGATGCCTTGAATTTGACGTAGCTACCAAAGTCCTTAGGGAACTTAATTTGACATAATTATCATAAGATTATATGTAAATATGGGTATCCTTCAAAGGAGACCCAAGGATGGGCAATTCTATCATATTAGGTCTTTAAACTTAAGAGCCTCATTCACCGTGGCTGGATCTCGACGATGTTCATCGAGGTGTTCCAGGTAAACAAGGTGCTTCTACTTTGATTTTGTATTAGGCAGGAGATCCCATATGTTCATAGCAGCTCAGTTGTGCCGACCTATGCCTGAAACACCACTCTGCTATCTCACTAACATTGCTTGATTTAAACCTAAACATATTGACTGAATACGTATGCTTTGCAACATAATACACCCAAGTGCTTATTTCTATCTCTGTTTCGTGACCTATTCAAGTTGTTTATGTATTTTTAACCTTTGACAATTAAATAATATTATAATAATGGAATTCTTAACCTTTGATTTGGCAGGGACTTGAAGCATCTCTTACACTTACCATTTTCACTTCTGAGTCCATTGCTCCATTGTAGTTTGAATATCTCCAGCGTAATCTTGTCTAGTGTATCGATTGAGTAAGTTGAACAAACCCAGATCTCCAACATTATTAATCACCCTAAAGAGTCTCTTGCTCAGCCCTTTTCAGGTTCGAGTCCATTGTTCAGTTGCAGTCCAATATCTATAGCATAATCCAGTCTAAGGACAAATTGATAAAGTCATACAAACCCAGATTTCCAGTATTATTAATGTCTGTTTTGAAGTTTCCAGTGCTAACATTAGTACAATTGTTGATTTATTTGCACAAATGGCATGGAGAATAATTGCATGCTCAAAATCTACTCGTCAAACTACACGTTGATAGTCACCCATCATTTATCCATGCAAAGTGGAATCATGGCTCGCATGTAGAGTGGATTAGTGGCACTTAATATATTTATATATACCTTTATTAAGGTTTCAAATTTAGTATTTTAGTTTTAATTCATCCAAACGAACTAATTTCAAGAGGATTCCAAATTTCTTCGGGTGCTTAATTCTGCTTAAATATCTTGCTTTGACAGGTGCCTCCAAAATTAAGTTGTTGAAAAATTCCTTTGGGAATTTAAGGAACCTAGAACACATCAATCTGTCTGATGCCTTGAATTTGACACAACTACCAAATTCCTTGGGGAACTTAAGTCGATAATTGATGCCTTGAATTTGACGCAGCTACTAAAGTCCTTGGGGAACTTAATTCGACTTAATTATCTTAAGGTTATATGTAAATATGGGTATCCTTCAAAGGAGACCCAAGGATGGGCACTTCTATCATATTGAGTCTTTAAACTTAAGAGCCTCATTCACCGTGGTTGCATCTTGACGGTGTTCATCGAGGTGTTCTAGGTAAACAAGGTGCTTCTACATTACTTTTGTATTAGGCAGGAGCTCCCATATGTTCATAGCAACTCAGTCGTGCCGACCTATGCCTGAAACACCACTATGTTATCTCACTAACATTGCTTGATTTAAACCTAAACATATTGATTGAATACTCATGCTTTGCAACATAATACACCCAAGTGCTTATTTCTATCTCTGTTCCGTGACCTATTCAAGTTGTTTATGTATTTTTAGCATTTGACAATTAAATAATATTATAATAATAGAATTTTTAACCTTTGACTTGGTAGGGACTTGATGCTTTGCTTCTATTTCTTTGTCCAAACCAAAACAACCACATGTAGATGACACCAGGGTATTTTTTAAGGATTCTAATATTATACTTAAGTATAGTATCCCAGGTGATTATTTTGGATTGAAAAAAACATGTATATAGATAGGTATGCAAATATTAAATATGAAACATACAATTTACTACTGAAATGTGTATGTTTTGGCAAATATGATGATAAAAAAACATATTTTATGTAAATATAGGCAATATTAGAGACTAAAAATGACCAAATAGCGAATTTATTTTTTGAAAAAAAGCCCGAAAAATAGCCAATTGGCGAAATTTCGGCCTTAAAAATTACCCTGGATGACACTGCCAAAATTTATTTTATGAGAAGCAAAACAAAACGAAGACTTTCTCCGGGCAAAACCAAAACAAAACATAAAGCCCTCATGTGGACTAAAGTCTTCGAATTTCTAACAAAAACAAAAGGAAGAGCCAATAAGAGCTCGCATGTGGAGAATTATATTTACAACATTAGAAATCATTTGAAAGAGAACAAGGAAAATATGGATATAGCATTGGTAGAGGATATCGATAAAACGTTGAATATTGCATAATGGTTCTATGAAAACGTGGATCGAGATATTGAAGAATTGGAAGAGAAAATGAGAGCATTGAAATTGAAATGCAGGGCACCGATCTGGATCCACATATCCGGCTTTGTTTTGGAGCAAAGTTGACTGGTAGGCTCTACTACCAGCGTACCACACCGATATTCTCATGGCAGTCATAATTTAATAGCGAGGATTTTTGTGGTAGTTCATTTATAAAGCGAATTTGGGTACATCTCGAAGTGAAAGCATTCAGTCCCCCAACAATGTATCGTCGATTGAGCCTATTTGTCGTCTCGACCATTGACCAATGAGCTAGCTACCACCATGGTTTTGGGCTACTACTCATTATCGAACCAAAAAGGGTGTTGGGTGAGATGTTGTTAATGATGAAGGGCCACCTGGAACACAATGAGCTATACACTGTCCTGCATTAACATGTGTAAAATTCTCCAATTTTTAATTTTTAAATTAATTTTAATTTGTGAAAATTAAATTCCTCATGGAAGGATTTATGTAAAATTTTAAGTGTCTTTTGCCAATAAAAAAATACTTATTTTCATTTTTCAGAAAATAGAATATATATTTTTCATTTTCAAAAATATAAGTTTAATAAACCATTTTTTGAAAACATAGCAAAACATTATAAAAACTGCATTAAACAATTAAGCATTAATACCAAATTAAAAAGATTTGATTTTCCAACTAAAAATATAACCTTGCTTTGGCAAAGACTAAAAATAATAATAATAATGTAATATAATACATTATATAAAAATATTTATCATAAAAACAATTCCAAATTCTAGATTCTAATTTAATAAAAAAAATTACAAAAATATTATATTATTAGAAATATTAGATATTATTTTTAAGGATTCCCATTTATATTTTTATAAAAGAAATCCATAATTAATATAAATCTTTCCCATTACATTCTTTAATTAAACTTGGAAGATTATCAAAAAGGACCGAACCTCTTATGTTTGCATTTATGTTTAAAAAATCATTACTTAAGTTTAAAACTATCACTGCAGAGCACAGAACAAGGGGATCTTTCCATCGACGACAGATCAAATATATTTAGTCTAATTTATTAGCTCGCGTTTTAAAAGAACTCCGTTGTCGTCTAGTCCTGTTAGGATACTTGGTTTTCACCCAGGCCACCCGGGTTGAAATCTTGGCAACAGAATGTTAAAATCGTTATTAGTTTCATTTTATCTCCTTTGGGATAAAGGGTCTTGGGACGTCTCGGCCCCTGCTGAGTCACAAGTTTCTGGTATATCTGGCTTGCTGGCTGTTGGATATACCCTTGGGAGGTTGCTGTTCTCATGGTTAAAAAAAAAGCATGCTTTATGCACTCCCATTATTCATTTTATTAATTTACAATACTATTAACTAGCTTTTACTACAGGTGAACATTTATAATCAACATATAAATTAAATCAAATCAATGATCTCTATATAAAATAGAAATTTCAATTAACTAAAATTTCAATGTTTTTACAAACTATGTGAAATCTAACTTATCCTTTTTACTATAGAGATCTTTAACTAGACATTATTAATAAAAATGTTTTCAATAAATTTAACCACAAAATGAATATAACATTATAAATATTTTGGTTGTCTTTTAAGAAAAAAAAAAAACCAAAAACATATAAAATAGAGCATTACATATCCCTTTTACCCCTTTTAGATAAAAGAAAGACAATTCAAGTTAAGTAATTCAAATGTATTAATCTTATAGGGCGGAATATTATAATTAATTAAACTTTAATTAAATATTTGATTATGTTTTATTTGATGTCTGGAAAAAAAGGGTTTAAATTAGGTTATTAAACTAAACTCGTAAACATGTTTACTTAATTTTAGATAGGTTCAAAGACTTTTAAGAAAAGTTTATAAGAACCCACACTTGAATTTTTATGAAAGATATGTAATGCCTAAACATGTGTATAAGAGGTTTGTGAAATGATTTTTGAATTATATTTGGATCTATGAGAAATAAAAAGAAACATAACCAATAGCATATGATGTGCACTTCTTTATGTCATGGGAAATTAGGTTTAAAGAATCTAATTATGTTTATTTCTTAACTCACACAACTTAAGTTAAGAAGGTGAAGGGTTCATATTGATATATTTTCAAATCAATGATCTCTATATAAAAAGTAGAAACTTCAATTAACTAAAATTTCAATTTTTCACAAACTATGTGAAATCCAACTTATCCTTTTACTATAGAGATCTTTAACTAGACATGGTTAATAAAAATGTTTTCAATAAATTTAACCACAAAATGTATATAACATTATAAATATTTTGGTTGTTTCTTAAGACAAAAAAAACATATAAAATAGAACACTACAGATCCCTTTTACCCCTTTTAGAAAAAAGAAAGACCATTCAAGTTGAGTAATTCAAATTTCTTAATCTTATATGGTGGAATATTATAATTAATTAAACCTTAATTAAATGTTTAGTTATGTTTTATTTGATGTTTGAAAAAATGGTTTAAATTAGGTTATTAAACTAAACTCGTAATCATGTTTACTTAATTTTAGATATGTTAAAATACTTTTAAGAAAAGTTTATAAGAGCCTACACTTGAATTTTTATGAAAGGTATGTAAATGCCTAAACATGTGTATAAGAGGTTTGTGAAATGATTTTTGAATTATATTTGGATATTTGAAAAATAAAAAGAAACATAATCAATAGCATATGGTGTGCACTTCTAAATGTCACGGGTAATTAGGTTTAAAGGATCTAATTATGTTTATTTCTTAACTCACAAAACTTAAGTTAAGAAGGTGAAGGGTCCAATTATATTGATATCTTTTCAAGAAGGATAAAATTCTCTAGTAGTTTGAAGTCAAATAGATCATTCTACAAAACTAACTACATAATAATCCCTATAGAGAAACCATTATATAGGTCATTCCACCTATAACTAATTACATAATGATCCCTATAGATAAACCATTATATAGGCCAGTCCACCTATAAGGAAATCACCTTGTGGTGCCACAATTCTTTCCATTAAGTCATCTCGGCTTTCATTTTACATTTAAGGAAATTAGAATAATCAAAATATGATTGTATTGCTCTTCCTCTTCTTTGTATTTCTCATAGAGACTCATTGCCTCCTGTGATTTTGAAGTCATTGTATTTACATTGACAGAAAATTTGAAGAAGATTTCCAATGGGGTTGTGTTTCAATGGTAAGGGCATTGGCTTTCAAGGGCCTTCCTGGGTTCCAACCCTCCCAATGGTGTATGTGTTAGCTTTGCCACTTGTGGTCACTTTATGGTTGACCCCTCTGAGCATGTTTTACTCCTTAAGCAGGTCTTTGGGTTTGCTACTCATGGGTTTTTGTATAATTTTTCCCATCTATCTTGTAGACGCACGATGTTTAAGTAAAAACTTTGAAAAAGAGATAAGTTGCACTTCATGTTATCATGTTAGTTTATTCAGATATAATATGTGCAATTTGTTCCACATTTTATCAAAAGGGAAAACAGGCATTGAGCAAGCACATGCTTCTTATGCTGAAGTTGCATGGAACTCTCCTTGGTTTTTATGCTTTAACATACCACTTCATTCTGCAAGCCATCCAATGCAAACAATGTATAGAATCTGCTTTAAAATTTGACTGAGATGACAAAAATTTATGTTTTCAAAAACATTCATAGTTGCAGCACCACTACTATGGCACACTAAGGACCATTTCACAGTGCCCGTTATTGCTTACCAATTATACTATTGTTGACAGAATATGTTAGATTGAGAATTTTTTAGACTTTACAACAAGCATACCGCGATAAACTCAATAAATGAATTATTTATCAATCTAAAGTAGTTGTATAGTAACTTTGAATTTTTCAAATCAAGGGACCTAGGCTATGCGATGTACTCTAGTAACTATATAGTTTATTTAATGATGTATAAGTTAGCTCAATACAAATTTATAATTGGATACACGCGTGAAAATAAACACCAGAATCAAGATATGGTGAACAGAATAATAAACATTGTATATTATTTGTAAATCTGCAGCGATACTGTTATCACCAGAGTTGAACCTAGACTACTGGGGTTCAAGCCTAGAGAAATCTTAACAGTGAATAAAAGATAACTGGAAATAATTCTATGGCTATGGAATTTGGTGGTAGGTAAACAATTATTACAGAAATCAAGCATATTTAAATATTAAACAGCAGGGAATGTATGAGTATCATGGATCTTAATAGGACAGAGCTATGAGCATAACTTTGTGAAAGAAGTGAATCAGGTTCTGTATTCAAGCATTAAAGATAATTGCATATTAATCAAGAGAATCATGGCATGGATTGATAAGACCACACACAAACAAAATAATGATAACATGTAACACAGTTATTAAAACAGAACAGGCTCATATGATCACAATCATTTCAAAATAGGTATTTCATATTAATATAAAGCAAAACATATACATGCCTGCAATTCAAGTTTAGAGTCTGACTTCCATAATATGTTCCAACCTCTATCATATCTCATCACTGTCTATTATATACAAAAGTTTCCAACATTTGAAACAATCTTGAGATCCTATTTTCATGGACCTCGACCTTCTCAAAATAGTAACTTGTTTTTATCAAACTAATTCGAAGGTCATCTTAACTTTAAACTTGACAAGTGTAACAAAAATAAGACAAGTCTATCTATTGCTAACTATCAAATCTTAATCATCTATCCACAGAATAACTTGACTGCATCAAAAAGTAGTAGTATCTTCTCCATCAGGATCCTTTTATCTCCAAAATTTGAAGTCGGTTTTGCAATTCTTCATTTTGCTGTTGTGTCACCCTTTTCTTTGTCATGTTTTGTTTGGATATTTTGAGAACTTCTTGATACTTTGCATCTCTTTCCTGTCCCAGAGTCTTTTATTTGCCATCATTAACTCTTCATTTGATTTCTGAAGACGTAGGTTCTGTTCCTTAAGAAATTGCAAAGACCTTTTATCTTCATCCAACTCCAAAATCAAATTTATTTTCTCCATTTGCACAGGGGCTTCATAAGTCTCTGAAATTTTTGAACTTGCATTGACTTCATACTCAGTAATTCTTTGTTTATCCCAACAAAACCCCTCTGGTATCTACTCAACATCATCCCTTGTATTTCCATCATCATCTGTTCTATCCTGAGACACTCATGTTCTGAAAGATGTGCCTTTTCTTCAGTAGAAGACCCTTTTATGACCATAACCTCACTTTTCTTCGATTGCGTTTCCATTTCAAATTTGCTTCTATATTTGGTTATGGGCTTTGAACTCGGATCCTTTACTTTTAAAACTTTACCCTGTTTTTCATCTTCTGAGCTTGAAATCTTTATAAATGTGTTGGGCATATCAGGATCTTTTAAATCTTCCTCTGCATGCTCAATCAATGTTTCTCCTATCATTTTCGTGACTGATGCTTCTGAAAACTGATCATTTGCAACATTTGACTCCTCTGCAAGCTCCTTACCCTGCTCCTTTGCTGGTTTCATTGCATCCTTTGTTTGCTTGCATGAACTTTTTGACTTGTTTCTTTTTCTCTTCTCTTTAACCAGCCTTCGCTTTTCTACTTCAAACCCTAATTCAAGGAGGAAACCATTTCAAGTCTGCCCATTCTTTTTCAAGTGAGAAATTATCAGCAACTTAATCAAACCCTGATGGAAAATGGAACGGGCAGTGTGTTCTGGATGAGTTTGAACCCATGCAACCATTTTTTGTAGACTTTTAAATAAATAAAATGGTAAATTGAGCTTCAGACTTCCATTAAGGTGCATTAGCAGTCGTAAATGACACCTAAGCACTTTGTCATAATGACCCTCGCAAGTTATATAATTTTGCACCATTTCTAATGGAATCTGCCAATTTGGCTTAAGCTTGCTTATATGAATACCATTTTTCCAATTTAACTTCTCAAACCTTGGTAACAGAAACTCACCATAATCACCTTCAAACTCTTGTTGTTTAAACCATTTTTCTCCCTGTGTCGGGACACCGATGGCTTCTGAAATAGACTCCTCGTCAACCATAACCTTCAATCTTTTAAAATTTACAACTCCATCTCTGTAATTTTCTATAAAGGCTTTGGTGATTTGAAGGTTGTAACCTTGCAATCTCTCACAGAAAGAGAACCATCCAACATCTTTCATTAGTTGCGCTGATCTTGGAAACTGGGTAATCCATTGTATATTGTCTGGATTGAGCCTGCAAATCAAACCTCCGGGATTTTCCTTCGCCATGCTGTGTGAGATTTCATCCATACTGACCCTAAATATTTCAAAGACTCCATACAACGCAGGCTAAAACAAGGTCAAATTACAAAATGACAAAACATTACATGGTTAAATTGAAAGCTTAACAATCCCTGTCCATCATGTGTGACAATGTCAATCCCTGTGGATACGACTTTGAAATGAACGTTTCATACTTAGAAACTGCCACTATTCCAATGATCCATGAATGTACCGTCTATGCTTTAATGAATAAGCATGGTTCATTAAAATCATAGTACAAGATCTTGCCACCCGTATCCATCAATGAATGTGCATATTTCATCACCGGCAGTGTTATTACGCTTAACATTTTAATATATGCTGCCAGGCTACAATTCACTAATCAAATGAATAATATCAAAGTTCTAAGCATGATAACATTATTTAAAATAGCATTTAATCAAGAAATAAGACTCCTTTTGAAAATCAATATGAACAATGAGCCTTGTTTTATTTTAATAAGTGAAACATTTAAATCAAAAACAAACTAGGGTAAAAATAAAAAGAAGGAAAACAAGGATTCCAAAGAAAAACTAAGTTGGAAAAAGAAAAGTTACTATGCAAGGTTGGACATTCTAAAGTAAATCTAGAAAACAACCCTAGAGATAACATCTGGCTCCGATTGGGAATCAAGTTCTCCTTGTGAGACTTTAAGAACACTTTGACCTGTGCTTTCTGAAATCTGCTAGAATCACATTTCTGTCTTCTTGGGCTGGAGTCTATTCAAAACCTGAAATGATATTTACAATGAATATGTATAGTGAACTTCTCCACCTTAATATGTATGAAACAATTTTAGAAATCGTCCATTTGCTGAACTTGCAAGTTCATCACCATTCAAGGTCTGTAAAACAAAAGTATTATTCCCCAAAATCTTAACAACTATGAATGGTCCCAACCATAAATTGTCAAACTTCCCATGTTTACCTTTGTCCTCATTTCTAGCATCCCACCTTAGCACTGCATCACCAATTGAGAAAACATTTGTTTTGATCTTCTTATCAAAGCTCTCTTTCACCTTTTTTCTGTGCATTTCATCTTTTTCCATAATGGCTTCTCTTTCTTGTTGCAACTGGATTATCTGAAACATTCTTCTTATTTTTTCTTCAGGTTCTTCCTCAGATTCCTGCACAAATTTAATTACTGGAGGGGCTAATTGAACAGGAAATAATGCATCCACTCCATATACCAACTGAAAAGGGGAAGTTCCAATTGATTTTTTTATGGTGACCTTGTCTGCCCATAAAGCAAATCTTAATTTGGTGTCCCAATTTATTTTATTTTCCAATAACATTTTCTTGATACTAGTCACAATACTTTTATTACTGGATTCTGCTAATCCATTACCTTGGGGGTAATAAGGTGTAGATTGTCTCAAGCTAATATTATTTTCTTCATAAAATTTTATCGTTTTTCTAGATTTAAATGCTGGAGCATTATCGGTGATTAACTTTCTTGGACATCCAAATCGACTGAGAATATTGTCTTGAATAAAATTAATGATACCTTGGTCTGTTGCTTTCCTTGTTGGGATTGCCTCTATCCATTTCGTAAAAAATTCTGTTGCAGTTAAAATCTATTTGTGTTGGCCATTAGATGCAGGATGGATCTCACCTATAAAGTCTAAACCCCACTGTTGAAATGGAGCATTTACTGCTATAGGTTTTAAGGGTAAAGACTGTAATTTATGCTTACCTGCAAACTTTTGGCACTCCATACAGGCTCTGACTTGATGATACACATCTGTAAAAAGGGAGGCCAATAATAACCTGCTCTCAAAATTTTAAATGCAATAGCTTTCCAGTATTTGTGTCCCCCACAAACACCACTATGTAACTCTGCAGTGACAGCATCAACCTCTAATCTATTTAAACACTTTAGCAATATACCTCCAGGATCCTCCCGGTATAAAACTTGATCAACAAAAACATATTTGCGAGCTTTCAATTTTAAAGATCTACACTCATTCTTATTCAAATCTAGAGGACATTGTAGATGCAGCAAGAAATATACATTTTTTTCATACCATGGAGAATCAAAATACCTGCTGTAAATCTATTCCTCATTCTGCTCTACTAACACATCTTGCTCTAAACTTTCAGCCATTAGATCAAGATTTAATACCTGACAATTTGATTCTGCTAGAAGCTCGGCTAAACCCTGCCCTTTTACCAGTTTTGTAGGTTTAATGTCAACATCATACTCCATAACTTTGGCTATCCATCTGTCTCTTTTGCTTTCACTATCAGGTTGTACCAAGATTTCCTTAACTGCTGAACTTGGAACATAGGCCAGAATTTTTGAATGCAAAACATAAATTCTGAAAAACTTAAGAGCTTTCACCAATGCATATGCTTTCTTTTCCATTGTATTATATTTAAGCTCTGAGTCTCTTAATGTTTTGCTGAAGAAAGAAATTGGTTGTTCCAAGCCATCTGCATTCTTTTGGAGTAAAATGGCAGCTATAGTATCTTCAGATGCAAATGAGAAAATTGCTAAATATTTAGTATAATCAGGAGCTGTTAAAACTGGTGCTTCTATGAGTGCCTGCTTTATCCTTTCAAATGACTATCTATCCTAATCTGGCCACTTAACTTCCCTGTCCTTTTTAAGCATCTCAGTGATATGTTTAATAATTTCTGCAAAATTAGGAATAAACCATCTTAAGAAATTGATTTTCCCAATAAAAGATTGAATTTCCTTTTT
Organism: Larix kaempferi; assembly: GCA_027924585.1. NCBI lineage: Eukaryota > Viridiplantae > Streptophyta > Pinopsida > Pinales > Pinaceae > Larix > Larix kaempferi. Next base: position 11,986,196 of record BSBM01000120.1, on the reverse strand, counting down.
ATTTCTGGGGATGGTGATTTTCAAGATAGCCTTTACTCATTCTGGGTCTATCTTTATTCCTTCAACAGAAACTCTATGGCCCAAGAGTTTGCCCTCTGTCATGGCAAAATGAGACTTTTTTGGGTTAAGTGACAAACCAAATTTTCTGCATTTAAGGAAGGTTTGTTTCAGATGCTTTAAATGTTCTTCATCAGACTTGGAAAAAACTGTGATATCATCCTGATATATGACAACAAATTTTTCATTTTCACCCATGAAGGCTATGTCCATTGCCCTCTGAAATGTAGCACCTGCATTCATGAGCCCAAAAGGCATCTTATCGTACATAAATGTACCCCAGGGAGTTGTGAATGTTGTCTTTTCTCTGTCCTCTAGCTGTACTACAATCTGGTTATAACAAAAAAACCCATCAATCATTGAAATCCTCTGGGAACCTACCACTCTTTGCAAAATCTAATCAATTTTAGGCAATGAATAATTATCTTTAAGGCAACATCTGTTCAAGTTGCGGAAATCCACGCAGAGCCTTATCTCTCCATTTTTCTTGCGCACTGGCACAAGATGAATACCTAAGAGATAGAATAATTTTTGCATCCAACAATTTTTTCACTTCTTTTTCAATAACTGGCAGTAACGCTGGATTAAGCCTTCGCAGTTTTTGTTTAAAAGGCTTAGTGTTTGGATTCAATGGGATCTTATGCTGGATAATGCTAGTATCATAAGTTCTAAGATCCTCATATGACCAAGCAAAAATGTCCACAAATTCCTTCAGCAAACTGATGTATCTTTTCCTTTCCCTTTTTGAAAGTGTCTTAGATATTCTGATCATTTTAGGTTCAGCTTCAGAACCAATATTACAACTTAAAACACTTTCTTCAATGGTTTGTACAGTAGATTTCAGCAAGGTATCATCTTTGGAAAACAACCTTTCAAGTGGGACCAGTCCTTTAGGAATGAAGTTACTTTTTAAATCAACAATTTTCTGATCAGTAATTGAATTTTTTGTAGAAGCAGTAAATTCAGCCAAATCGACATCCTCATCTTGATCAACCCAATCATCAGCAAATTCTTCTGTCAATTCTAAGAACTCCTTTATCTCCTGATCATCCTGAAAGACTTTCCAGTATTACATCAATGGGATAGTTCAAATGTGTTAATTTTGGAACTTTGAAGTAAGTTGCTGCCAAAGCTAGTGAGTCTGATGTCTGATTATAATCTCTTGGGATATAGGTTATATTGAAAGCCAAGAAGAAATTATCTATCAAATCCCAAACTTTATTTCTATAGACTTTCAACAATTTTTGTTTTACCTGATAAACATTCTTGACCTGCTGAACAATCAATTCAGAGTCACCAATTACAACAAGCTTTTGAATATTTAAATCTTTTGCAGCTCTCAATCCCAGAACCAATTCCTCATATTCAGCAGTATTATTAGTTGTTTAAAATTCCAGCTTATACATGAGAGAAATAATTTCACCTACAGCAGAAATGAGCACAACACCTGCTCCTGCTTCTTCCTTACTTGATGCTCCATCAAAATACATTTGCCATATACCTTCCTGCTCTTCCTTCTTTTGATGAACAAGATTGTCTTTCTGCACTTGCAAAACTTCTGTAGAATCATCATTCTGAACTTGTAACACACCTGTAACATCATCATTCAAATGTAACATGCAAGAACCCATATATGCCTGTACTGAATAAATAGGATGGTTTGTAGGGTTCTTATCATCACTTACCAAGAATGCCAGCTGCACTTCTCTATAAAGCCTTCTATATTCTCCTCCAAATATAGGTACTGAAGCATAAGACAAATCCATCTGAAGGGTTCCTCCTACCCTTTTTTCCCATGATCGTGATAACAACATACCAAATCTAGGAGCTACATCAGCTACAACAACATCCATAAGTATACTTTTCATGGGCAACTGTGCAAGGCTGACAACTAGATCTTTGATGACCCCTAGACATTTCACTGCTCTAGAATCAAAGGTATACAAGTCATGATAATGTTTAGTAACAGAAATCCCTAAAGCTTCCATGACTGCCTTAGGAATGAGATTATGTGAAGCACCTGAATCTAGGAGACAGCTATGTAACATTTGATCATGAATTGTAAGTGTGATATAAAATGGAGGAGGATAAACAGATTTAGCATCTGGCTGATCAACTGTTTTTGAACCAGTACTAATAGTTGGATTTTCTTCTTGCAAATTAATCACATCTGAAGGAATGGAGGCAGCTGAAGAATTCAAAATTTTAAGAGTAGGCTCTCTGTATGATTTGTTCCTAACCAGCTCAGTCAGTGGAATAGGAATCTTAATTTTGTTGATTTCATGTTCTAAATTAAAATTAACAAGCTTGCCTAACTCTTCTGTTTCTATGACTTTACTCTTATTCTTTTGTGTCTCTTGATTTTTCTCAAAAGGAAAATGTTCATTAGTAGGAAAGGTCCTTACCTTCTTTTTGCCAATTGCTCCTTGCTTCACTCCTGACCTGAGACCATATGACCTCTACTGTGCTTCCTGATAAATTTTTGTTTCCTGCTCAAAACAATCTGACTCATAATAATCTGCCAACTTTGCATCATGATAATCAACCTTAGTTACAAAATTAGAAGAAGAAAACTCATCTAATTGATTAATATCAGGTTCTAAATCTTCAACTTCTTCTGCTGGTGTTTCATAAGCCTCATCATCCCTTATCAAATTGTTTTGAAAAGGTGGTTGTACCCTTTGATCCTCATTGTCTCTCCTCTCCCTTTGAATATCATTATTCCTTCTTTCTCTTGGAATAAACCTAGGGGAAAAGGTCGTCTAAATTGATTTGGGTTTCTATTATCATTGTCTTGAACAGGCCTATTTTGACTTTTATTTTCTGTTTCCAGCCTACTAACCTTTGCAGATAAATTTTTTATGATCTTACTCATTTCATCCATCTTACTGTCTGAGGCCTTTCCTGTAGGAATAGATGGAACCATTTCCTTCTTTTGTTTTCTATCAACCATTTGACATTCTGCCTCTTCTTTAAGTTTATTTGAAGCAAGTGTGTTGGATTCAACTTCTAAGGTTGCTTCCTGCATATTCAATAGAGACAAATATTTTCTTTCCCATAACCATAAAGAAAAATGATAATCAAAAGCATTTGCATAGGTTAACTTTGTTGATGTTTCAGTAGGTTTTATTTCAGCTAGAATCCTATTGTACATTTTGTTGAAACGTTTAGAAAAATCCCCAACAGGCTCATCCTTCTTTATTTTCAGTGCTCCAAACTCTGTGATGTAATACAGGTAATCTTTAGTATCTCCCCATTGTTTCATGAACACTTCTTCTAAAGCATCAATACCACCTATAGAGTTTGGTGGTAGTTCTCTGAACCATTTTCGTACTTCACAATCTAGACTTTGAACAAAAACCCTCATCCACACATCCTGATGTTCAAAATTATGATTATCAACATAACTAAGGTATGTATTCCAGTGATCCTCTGCTGTAACACCTCCCTGACCATTGAATCTCAGGAGATATTTCTGATAGTCTCCACCTGGGAGAGCATTTAAAGGTTGAGGTAATACTAGAGGGGCATATCTAGCTACCACCATAGCAGCCATCCTTCTAGAGGTTGACCAGCCGTATTTGGTGGATTAGATATCTGTGAGGAAGATGGTTGATTTTGTGGAGATGGTGGTTTAGTATGTGGAGGAGATGGCACTTCAATTTTTAATTGGCCAATAAGAATTCTGCTAGTGAGAGGTATATAAGGTGCTGTCAAAGAATTTAAAGTGAAGGCTTCCTCTGGTATATGTTTATGTTAAGAAGTTATAGGATATGAATAAACCTAAAAATCATCAATCTAAGTAGGATTAAAGTCTTCAATTTCAGGGATGCACACAGATAAACCTGATTTTCTTTCTTCTTGAGTATCCAATAAATCAGAAGGTATAATTGTAGCTGAAGAATGTTGAGGATTTCTGGATGATGGGAAATCAATTTTCTTTTTTCTAGCTTCTCTTAGAATCCTTTCTAGATTAGAAACCCCTGAGTGCAGAGGAGATGAAGGATTTCCTCGAGTCCCTATCTGTCTTGAAGCAACTGTAACTTTCTAAAATACAAGGTGAATGTGTAGTCTGCAGATAAATTATACTGATCTTGTCACCCTCCAAAATCATATGTAAAGATGTAAAATACCTAGGGAAGATGTACTTTCATTTCTCCGTCCCCGGAAACGGCGCCAAAAGATGTTATCACCAGAGTTGAACCTAGACTACTGGGGTTCAAGCCTAGAGAAATCTTAACAGTGAATAAAAGATAACTGGAAAATAATTCTATGGCTATGGAATTTGGTGGTAGGTAAACAATTATTACATAAATCAAGCATATTTAAATATTAAACAGCAGGGAATGTATGAGTATCATGGATATTAATAGGACAAAGCTATGAGCATAAATTTGTGAAAGAAATGAATCAGGTTCTGTATACAAGCATTAAAGATAATTGTATATTAATCAAGAGAATAATGGCATGGATTGATAAGACCACACAGACAAAATAATGATAACATGTAACACAGTTATTAAAACAGAACAGGCTCATATGATCACAATCATTTCAAAATAGCTATTTCATATTAAAATAAAGCAAAACATATACATGCCTACAATTCGAGTTTAGAGTCTGACTTCCATAATATGTTCCAACCTCTATCATATCTCATCACTGTCTATTATATACAAAAGTTTCCAACATTTGAAACAATCTTGAGATCCTATTTTCATGGACCTCAACCTTCTCAAAATAGTAACTTGTTTGTATCAAACTAATTCAAAGGTCATCTTAACTTTAAACTTGACAAGTGTAACAAAAATAAGACAAGTCTATCTATTGCTAACTATCAAATCTTAATCATCTATCCACAGAATAACCTGGCTGCATCAAAAAGTAGTAGTATCTTCTCCATCAGGATCCTTTTATCTCCAAAATTTGAAGTCGGTTTTGCAATTCTTCATTTTGTTGTTGTGTCACCCTTTTCTTTGTCATGATCTGTTTGGATATTTTGAGAACTTCTTGATACTTTGCATCTCTTTCCTGTAAATCTTCCCTGAGTCTTTTATTTGCCATCATTAACTCTTCATTTGATTTCTGAAGACGTAAGTTCTGTTCCTTAAGAAATTGCAAAGACCTTTTATCTTCATCCAACTCCAAAATCAATTTTATTTTCTCCATTTGCACAGGGGCTTCATAAGTCTCTGAAATTTTTGAATTTGCACTGACTTCATACTCAGTAATTCTTTGTTTATCCCAACAAAACCCCTCTGGTATCTGCTCAGCATCATCCCTTTGGATTTCCATCATCATCTGTTCTATCCTGAGACACTCCTGTTCTGAAAGCTGCGCCTTTTCTTCTGTAGAAGACCCTTTTATGACCATAACCTCACTTTTCTTTTTCGTTTCCATTTCAAATTTGCTTCTAGATCTAGTTCTGGGCTTTGAACTCGGATCCTTTACTTTTAAAACTTTACCCTGTTTTTCATCTTCTGAGCTTGAAATCTTTATAAATGTGTTGGGCATATCAGGATCTTTAAAATCTTCCTCTGCATGCTTAATCAATGTTTCTCCTATCATTTTCGTGATTGATGCTTTTGAAAACTGATCATTTGCAACATTTGACTCCTCTACAAGCTCCTTACCCTGCTCCTTTACTGGTTTCATTGCATCCTCTGTTTGCTTACATGAACTTTTTGACTTGTTTCCTTTTCCCTTCTCTTTAACCAGCTTTCGCTTTTCTGCTTCAAACCCTGATTCAAGGAGGAAACCATTCCAAGTCTGCCCATTCTTTTTCAAGTGAGAAATTATGAGCAACTTAATCAAACCCTGATGGAAAATGGAACGGGCAGTGTGTTCTAAATGAGTTTGAACCCATGCAACCATTTTTTGCAAACTTTTAAATAAATAAAATGGTAAATTGAGCTTCAGACTTCCATTAAGGTGCATTAGCAGTCGTAAATGACACCTAAGCACTCTGTCATAACAACCCTCGCAAGTTATATAAATTTGCACAATTTCTAATGGAATCTTCCAATTTGGCTTAAGCCTGCTTATATGAATACCATTTTTCAAATTTAACTTCTCAAACCCTAGTAACAGAAACTCACCATAATCACCTTCAAACTCTTGCTGTTTAAACCATTTTTCTCCCTGTGTCGAGACATCGATGGCTTCTGAAATAGACTCCTCGTCAACCATAACCTTCAATCTTTTAAAATTTACAACTCCATCTCTGTAATTTTCTATAAAGGCTTTGGTGATTTGAAGGTTGTAACCTTGCAATCTCTCACAGAAAGAGAACCATCCAGCATCTTTCATTAGTTGCGTTGATCTTGGAAACTGGGTAATCCATTGTATATTGTTTGGCTCAAGCCTGCAAATCAAACCTCCGGGCTTTTCCTTCGCCATGCTGTGTGAGCTTTCATCCATACTTACCCTAAATATTTCAAAGACTCCATACAACGCAAGCTAAAACAGGGTCAAATTACAAAATGACAAAACATTACATGGTTAAATTGAAAGCTTAACAATCCCTGTCCATCATGTGTGATAATGTCGATCCCTGTGGATACGACTTTGAAATGAACGTTTCATACTTAGAAACTGCCACGATTCCAATTATCCATGAATGTACTGTCTATGCTTTAATGAATAAGCATGGTTCATTAAAATCATAGTACAAGGTCTTGCCACCCGTATCCATCAATGAATGTGCATATTTCATCACTGGCAGCGTTATTACCCTTAACATTTTAATATATGTTGCCAGGCTACAATTCACTAATCAAATGAATAATATCAATGTTCTAAGCATGATAACATTATTTGAAATAGCATTTAATCAAGAAATAAGACCCCTTTTGAAAATCAATATGAACAATGAGCCTTGTTTTATTTTAATAAGTGAAACATTTAAATAAAAAACAAACTAGGGTAAAAATAAAAAGAAGGCAAACAAGGATTCTAAAGGAAAACTAAGTTGGAAAAAGAAAAGTTACTATACAAGGTTGGACATTCTAAAGTAAATCTAGAAAACAACCCTAGAGATAACAGATACATTATGGGGTTATCCCAAGTAAAGCTATCCAAGTGACTTATGTGAACAAAAAACTGCTAAAGAACCAGTATCTCTTACACTGCCATTTTCACTTCCGAGTCCATTGCTCCATTGTAGTTCGAATATTTCCAGCATAATCTTTTCTAGTGTATCGATTGAGGAAGTTGAACAAACCCAGATCTCCAATATTATTAATCACCCTAAAGAGTCTCTTGCTCGACCCTTTTCAGGTCTGATTCCATTGTTCGGTTGTAGTCGAATATCTATGGCATAATCCATTCTAAGGACAAATTGATAAAGCCATACAAACCCATATTTCCAGTATTATTAATGTATGTTTTGAAGTTTGTTGTGGTAACATTAGTACAAGTGTTGATTTATTTGCACAAATGGCATGGAGAATAATTACATGCCTAAAATCTACTTGTCAAACTACACGTTGATAGTCGCCCATCCTTTATCCATGCAAAGTGGAATCGTGGCTCGCATGTAGAGTGGATTAGTGGAACTTAATATATTTATATCTACCTTTATTAAGGTTTCAAATTTAGTATTTTAGTTTTAATCCATCCAAACGAACTAATTTCAAGAGGCTTCCAAATTCCTTCGGGTGCTTAATTCGGCTTAAATATCTTGCTTTGACAGGTGCCTCCAAAATTAAGTTGCTGCAAAAGTCCTTTGCGAATTTAAGGAACCTAGAACACATTAATATGTTTGATGCCTTGAATTTGGCGTAGCTACCAAAGTCCTTAGGGAACTTAAGTCGATAATTGATGCCTTGAATTTGACGCAGCTACCAAAGTCCTTAGGGAACTTAATTTGACTTAATTATCTTAAGATTATATGTAAATATGGGTATCCTTAAAAGGAGACCCAAGGATGGGCACTTCTATCATATTGAGTATTTAAACTTAAGAGCCTCATTCACCATGGCTGCATCTCGACGATGTTCATCGAGGTGTTTCAGGTAAACAAGGTGCTTCTACTTTGATTTTGTATTAGGCAAGAGCTCCCATATGTTCATAGAAGTTCAGTCCATATGTTCATAGCAGCTCAGTCGTGTCGACCTATGCTTGAAACACCACTCTGCTATCTCACTAACATTGCTTGATTTAAAGCTAAACATATTGACTGAATACACATTCTTTGCAACATAATACACCCAAGTGCTTATTTCTATCTCTGTTCCGTGACCTATTCAAGTTGTTTATGTATTTTTAACCTTTGACAATTAAATAATATTATAATAATGGAATTCTTAACCTTTGACTTGGAAGGGATTTGAAGCATCTCTTACGTTGCCATTTTCACTTCCGAGTCCATTGCGCCATTGTAGTTTGAATATCTCTAGCATAATCTTGTCTAGTGTATCGATTGAGTAAGTTGAACAAACCCAGATCTCCAACAACCCTAAAGAGTCTCTTGCTTGACCCTTTTCAGGTTCGATTCCATTGTTCAATTGTAGTTGAATATCTATAGCATAATCCAGTCTAAGGACAAATTGATAAAGTCATACAAGCCCAAATTTCCAGTATTATTAATGTATGTTTTGAAGTTTCCAGTGGTAACATTAGTACAAGTGTTGATTTATTTGCACAAATGGCACGGAGAATAATTGTATGCCCAAAATATACTCATCAAACTACACACTGATAGTCTCCCATCCTTTATCCATGCAAATTGGAATCATGGCTCGCATGTAGAGTGGATTAGTGGCACTTAATATATTTATATATGCCTTTATTAAGGTTTCAAATTTAGTATTTTAGTTTTAATCCATCCAAACGAACTAATTTCAAGAGGCTTCCAAATTCCTTCGGGTGCTTAATTCGGCATAAATATCTTGCTTTGACAGGTGCCTCCAAAATTAAGTTGCTGCAAAAGTCCTTTGGGAATTTAAGGAACCTAGAACACATCAATTTGTTTGATGCCTTGAATTTGACGCAACTACCAAATTCAGTTAGGGAACTTAAGTCAATAATTGATGCCTTGAATTTGACGCAGCTACTAAAGTCCTTAGGGAACTTAATTCGACTTAATTATCATAAGATTATATGTAAATATGGGTATCCTTCAAAGGAGACCCAAGGATGGGCACTTTTATCATATTGAGTCTTTAAACTTAAGAGCCTCATTCACTGTGGCTGCATCTCGACGGTGTTCATCGAGGTGTTCCAGGTAAACAAGGTGCTTCTACTTTGCTTTTGTATTAGGCAGGAGCTCCCATATGTTCATAGCAGCTCAGTCGTGCCGACCTATGCCTGAAACACCACTCTGCTATCTCACTAACATTGCTTGATTTAAACCTAAACATATTGACTGAATACGCATGCTTTGCAACATAATACACCCAAGTGCTTATTTCTATCTCTGTTTCGTGACCTATTCAAGTTGTTTATGTATTTTTAACCTTTGACAATTAAATAATATTATAATAATGGAATTTTTAACCTTTGACTTGGCAGGGACTTGAAGCTTTGCTTCTATTTCTTTGTCCAGACCAAAACAACCACATGTAGACGACACTATCAAAATTTATTTTATTACAAGCAAAACAAAACGAAGAATTTCTCTGGGAAAAACCAAAACAAAACATAAAGCCCGCAAGTGGACTAAATTCTTCGAATTTCTAACAAAAACAAAAGGAAGAGCCAATAAGAGCTCACATGTGGAGAATTATATTTACAACATTAGAAATCATTTGAAAGAGAACAAGGAAAAGATGGATATTGCAGTGGTAGAGGATATTGATAAAACGTTGAATATTGCATAATGGTTCTATGAAAACATGGATCGAGATATTGAAGAATTGGAAGAGAAATTGAGAGCATTGAAATTGAAATGCAGGGCACCGATCTGGATCCACATATCCGGCTTTGTTTTGGAGCAAAGTTGACTGGTAGGCTCTACTACCAGCATACCACACCGATATTTTCATGGCAGTCATAGTTTAGTAGCGAGGAGTTTTGTGGTAGTTCATTTATAAAGCGAATTTGGGTACATCTCGAAGTGAAAGCATTCAGTCCCCCAACATGTATTGTCGATTGAGACTATTTGTCGTCTCGACCATTGACCAATGAACTAGCTACCACCATGGTTTTGGGCTACTACTCATTATCGAACCAAAAAGGGTGTTGAGTGAGATGTTGTTAATGATGAAGGGCCACCTGGAACACAATGAGCTATACATGTCAGTGGCATACATTGTCCTGCATTAACATGTGTAAAATTCTCCAATTTTTAATTTTTAAATTAATTTTAATTTGTGAAAATTAAATTCCTCTTGGAGGGATTTCTGTAAAATTCTAAGTGTCTTTCGCCAATAGAAAAATACTTATTTTCATTTTTCAGAAAATAGAATATATATTTTTCATTTTCAAAAATATAAGTTTAATAAACTATTTTTTGAAAACATAGCAAAACATTATAAAAACTGCATTAAAAAATTAAACATTAATATCAAATAAAAAAGAATTGACTTTCCAATAAAAAGTATAACCTTACTTTGGCAGGGACTAAAAATAATAATAATGATGTAATATAATACATTATATAAAAATATTTATCATAAAAACAATTCCAAATTCGAGATTCTAATTTAATAAAAAAAAATTAGAAATATTAGAAATTATTTTTACAGATTCCCATTTTTTTTTTATAAAAAAATTCCAGAACTAATATAAATCTCCCAATAAATTCTTTAATCAAACTTGGAAGATTATCAAAAAGGACCGAACCTCTTATGTTTGCATTTATGTTTAAAAAATCATTAGTTAAGTTTAAACCCTTGCTTAAGTTTAAAACTCGCTGCAGAGCACAGAACAAGGAGGATCTTTCCATCGACAAATAATATATATTTAGGCTAATTTATTAGCTCCCTTTTTAAAACAACTCCGTTGTCGTCTAGTCCGGTTAGGATACCTGGTTTTCACCCAGGCGACCCGGGTTCAAATCCCGGCAACGGAATGATAACATCGTTTTAATTTTAATTTTATTTTTCAGCAGATTAATATGAAAGAAAACAAGCAGCAACATGAAGATCTGTTTAATTTTCATTGTCGTTTTCAGGCAGACTAGCATGAAAGCAAACAAGTAGTAATAACAGTAACAATATAATAATGCCAACGAAGAAACAGACTACATGAGTTGTTGGAAAATCGTAGCAGTCAAAAGCCAGAATTTATCTTAGAAAAGTGTATTTTCAGTTTAAATTACATGCTGGAATAGCTTAGTTGGTTAGAACGTGTGGCTGTTAATCACAAGGTCAGAGGTTCAAGCCTTCTTTTTAGCGTACATTTTGTTTATGTAAGTGATAAGTAGTTACTTAACTTGTTATTTTTTATAATTGTTTATTTCGAATTTGGAATGATGCTTATAAAATGTTTATTTCGAATTTGGAATGATGCTTATAAAATCAATTTCGAGAATATACTTATCTCATCCTCTTGCAATCTAGGAAAATCATAATTGTTACTTCATCCTAAATTTTAAAATATAAACATCTATTAATGTAATTTTTCACCAAGTTAACCCAACTTCAATTACAACCACGTAACATAATAGAAGGATTTAGTTTTCATTTTCATAAATTAATATAAACAACAACTAATGGCGTTGGAAGTGGTGTGCCATGCCATGCTTATTTTTGGTTGTTGCATTAAATATTTATACATTTATTTGCTTTGTAAATCTAAATCTAATATAACAAGGGTCGAGGATAAGGCTAATATAATTTGAAATAACAAATATGGTGTTATTCTCTTTGTAAAATAGAGGTGAATCTTCACAAGTTTTTCTTTGAAGAGATCCTTTATCGTCATTTTTAATGTGAATAACTTTGTCACAATTTGTTGAATCACATCTAATCTTTGCTTTGCTTTGCATTTAGAGTAATATGAATGAAAACGATAAAAATAAATATGAATGAAAAATAGTTAATTTTGTTTACATGCTCAGATTTTATTAATTATTAAGTATTTCATCCAAGAGCCATTTTGATGCCTAGGCATTGTTCGTCTTCCAATTTCCTTGGCATTGTTCGTCTTCCAAGAAAAAGATCTTAGAGGACATGAACTCAATTCATCTCAAACTCTTTTTGGGATCAAATCTCGACATGTAAGTATTGTTGATTACCAAAAATCCAGTTGGGAAACTTATCTTTGGAAAGCAATTGACCTTTTAGCCCAATGTGGTAAAGTTTAGGGCCACTCTTTTTGGGATCAAATCTCTACATGTAAGTATTGTTGATTACCAAAAATCTAGTTGGGAAACTTATCTTTGGGAAGCAATTGACCTTTTAGCCCAATGTGGTAAAGTTTAGGGCCCATCTCTCATTCCCTTCAATCGTGGCACTATAAAATCATTCATGCTTCCAACTCCTCACCAACTTCAGTGATAAACCCTTCAAAAATAATGTAACAAAATCTTCTTTATCATCAATGCTTTGTAAAGCTTCAAATTATCCACATTGAAAATGAGATGTTTGCCTATGAAAATGAGAAAGTTGAACACAAAAGCACACTCTTATAAGTTGAACACAAAAGCACACTCTTATCAATTTGGTTGGATAGTGTAAAGGATTATTATCCAAATTTTTTGTCACAAATGTTGTCAGCAACATGAATTTTATCTATGTTTTGGAGGGTATCCTAATCAACATCATTTTGTTTATAGGTGAAGTCGTTTTTGGTTCGTGAAATTCATAAATATTTTTCCCTTTACCTTAGTTATTCCCTTAGCTATTCTTATGTTTGTTTGTACATGATTTATCTCACAAAAGTCAATGTTATCGTTTATATATTTATTTCTTTGTTTCCATAACCACATTCATCTATCCCATAGTGTCAACTCGAATCCCTAATCAAATAAGTTGTATTAAATAGCATTATGAAATATTGAATTGATGCTATGGAAGAAAATTTTACTCCTTGATAAGGCATTTGTAACAAATGATTATACATAAAATTCACATTTTTGGGTGAATCACTTGTTCACAAGGTCAAGTTACATTATGCATTGTGGTGATTGATGAATGAGGAAATTGTATGATTCTCATGGTTCGTGAAGCAATCATTTTAATTAAAATTGCACATAAAACTTCAATAACATGCATTTGATAATTTAAAAAGAAAAACATATAGAGGAAAAGAATTATTTTAAAATATTTTCTCTAATTACAAAAGGGAGATGAGAAATATTTCCAAGTTTAAAAGGAGTCTATGCTCAATAGAAGAGTCTACTATCATTGGACTATGTATATTGCTGTTTTTTCTTTTTCCTTCAAAGCTCCTCTTATATTTGATTCTCAATTTTACATTATTATAGATACTCAGCTTTTCTTCTTATTTATCTAATATATTTAAATTTTATGGATTAAAGCTTTTTAATGATAGAAATTTTGGGAAATCCTTATATTTTTTAGTTTTTGAGATTAAACATTGGTCTTTGTATATGGAGCATAACTGTTCATAGGGTGTTTTTTATGATGGCTTTTAGATCATAAGGTGTTTTTTATGATGGCTTTTAGATGTTGTGAGTCAAGATGATGGCTCTTAGACATTGTAAATTGTGAGAATTATTCAAATGAGATTTGAAAGTTTTCACAAATTATATAATTAATTTTTTTTAATCTAAATATTGATATTTTTCTTTTTCTTTTCAAATTTTAATAAATGATTAAACATTATAGGTTTCCATATAAATAATTAACTTTTCTCACAAAAAATTGGTAAATGTATTGAATAGATTAACTTGATCCTTATACATTCATGAGTTTGTCCCTCTCATTATTTACCTTTGATATATAAATTTACTTTTGTTTCATTCTCGATATTTCTCCTCTATATTTCAAATGCATATCAAGCTCATCATTCATCATATTCATGGAAGACCATGAGATTTGGGCCCACTCCTTTTATTCAAGAGTTTCTGGCATAGGTGGGAGCATAGCCCTTTTGAAGTGAAGGATGGAATTCTCATAGACAACCTTAGAGTTTTTAGTAATTTTGGTTTGCCAATTAGCAATGGTGTGACATTAAACTAACAAACAAGAAAATATCATTAACATGAAATTAACAACCATATATGGAGCATGTTGCTTCCTAGTTGTTGGCCAAGGGACTTAATGTTAGTGTGCAAAAGGTTTTATTATGACTCCACCTTATAATTTGTATGAGAGAATCCATCTTGTCAAGGTATAACAATACAATTCTCTTTTTTCAGAGAATTTGAGAATTTGTTTTATGTTATAGTGTTTTGATATATCCCCACTACATGTTTACTCATGTATATAGAAGTATTTCTGTCGTAAAAACAATTGCAAGATGCACATATTTTAAGTCTATTCCATTTAGTAAGTGTATTCCATTTAGTAAGGGGCATTTTTGTAAGACATGTGAAAAGGGTACTATGGAGAATTGCCATGTGTCAAATAGCCTACTTCTCTTAAAACATAATTGAGCATATATGAAAACAATAACCTTTTCATGAGATATTTGCCTAAATTTATTAAAAATCATCTAGCATCAACTCTAACACATATTCATCTCTTCCTATCATTCTATGAGAGGAGTAATGACGATGGGGCAGTATTGTTGATCTTATCTTCCTCCTTCACTCCACACATATGCCTATTTATGGTACCTCCACTCGCTTGTTGGATGCATCACTCATTCAATCGATGTGAGAGATGCTATCAAAATTTTCATCAATTGTATGTTCTTTTATGATCTCAAAAAAATGTTCCTATGATTTTGAGTTGTGAAAAAGTTGTTGATGCTCATGAAGAAGATTTGGGATTATGCCAACTCCTCATTTCCAGACTGATTTATTCCATATGTAATTCATGAAGATGAAATGAAAGTGTGTCGTAGGTTTTTTAGGATGAACCGAGCCCTTTTGTTTTCTATGAACTTGTGTTCAGATATTCATATTCTTTTAACCCAAGGATGTTGTGATATTCATACTATAACCCAAGGATGTTGTTCTGGAGAGACAACCTCTTCCCTTGTTCATGTTATTGCATTTGAATATTGGGCATTCACACTGCAATGAAAGTTCTCAAGGAGAAGATTCAAAATTGCAACCAGATAAGTTGAACTTTCTCACTGATTTGCCTTGTTTCAGTTTTTTTTCCATGATTTACCTCGGTTCAGTCGGGACTGTGAGGATTCTATTATAAGAGAAACTCATTCACACAAGAAGAATATAAAATGCATCCTCTCAACCTTCAATTCAGTTCAGTTATATAGACCAAATTCAACATGGACTTTGTCAATTCTTGAGACCTTGTTGATGTATGAGACTTGGGTTACATGCAGCCACATCCATTGGCTTCTCAGCGAAATGTTACCATAGAACATTCTGCTACAACTTTATTTTAGCTTGGAGATTAGTTGTTTTGAAAGAATCAGCATAAATATTTCAAATTCATCTGGAATGACATGCTGACTTATGGGTTTCAATGATTGAATAATAGTGTCTCGCCTATTTTGTTTTCCACTAAGGATAAGCCTCTCTAGGGAAGATATATACTATTCACTAATTAAGATACAAAGAGACCAACTTCAATAAGAATTCTGGTTACATATAATACCAATAACATTTATAGGGATTTCTAGGCTGGAACTCATGAACTTTTTTCGGACTGAAAGATTATGAGCAGGTCTTACCAATTGAGCTAACCCTTAGAAATTTATATGGATTTTGCTCCAGTTGATGTCTAAGAGAATTGTTTCTTTCATTGCTAATACGACTGGCTGCTCCTAATTGTCTTTATCAATTGTTGTGTTATTCTAATAGACACTGAATGTAGGAAGAGCGGGGAAGGGTAGCTGTAACAATGGCTCATGCCAAACATTGAAACATTTCTAACTTGTACTATATTACAGATCCATTACAGAGCGCAAAATAAATTAAAGAACCGTTGTGTTGTCATATCATGACCAACATGGTTGTTATAAATTTCTGAAAGTGAAATCCATTTTATGGCTAACTTTATCGAATCGTGCTAAAATCATGACCAAAAATTATTTTGTTTTCTCTGTTATCTAGCGAAGCTCTGTCATAGATCCTAGTTAGTAGTAATCTCTAGATATTATAATCAAGGGAAAATTAATAGTTGAGAGTTCCATGAGAAGTTTCTTTATAATGGAGGTATTACGGATTATCCATCATCACTGGGGTCAGAGGGAGGAAGATGAAAACTAAGAAAGTAGAGCATAAAAATTAATGTTATTTTTTTTTTTATGTTAAGCCGCGAGAGCATATCAGTTCATTTAGGGGATGGATATGGATACAAACAAATGCAGAGCAACTTACATGAATGAAATTGTAACTTATATTGCAGAATAGCAATTGCACGGTTCAATTCATTTTGGGATGGATGGATATGGATACAGAGAAACGCACTGCAACTCGCTTGAATGGAATTGCAACTCTTATAATGCAAAATAGAAGTGAAAATAGAGAAATGCCCTGCAACTTACAACTTACAAGATTGAAAACATTGAATTGAAAAAAGAGAAACGCCCTGCAACTTACAACTTACAAAAGAATGAAAACGTAGAACTGAAAAATTAGAAGCAACAACTGATAAGAACAATATCAGAGCGAGGTTTCGATCCTCGGACCTGTGGGTTATGGGCCCACCACGCTTCGGCTACGCCACTCTGATGACCGGTGGAATATAATGTTTTAGAAAATAACCGTAGCCTAAACTTATCCATGACTGCTTCACTCAGATAACTAAAAGTCCAATCTGCTTTTAATTTGAACAGATCTGTGTTTTCTTTACGTTTAGAATATCTGGTTTTTAGATATGTAAGTGAGCAACCTCGTTGTGTCCAATTTATTTACTATATTAAATAAATTATGTATTTATTTATTATATCTAATTTTTAAATTAACAAAAGTCAGGGGTGGCAATTCATAAAATAAAATATTATGAAAAGTAATTAAAAAATAGATGTTTGTTTATAAAATAAAAACTTAAAACTTAAACCCGGATCTATCAATCAAGAGAGATCAAATTCAAGAGAGATCAAATTTCTTGAGTTTAAATTTAAAAAAAGAAATACATCTCAAGAAATTGGATCCCTCTCGGTGCTTGATAGATACGGATTTAAGATGGATCTATGCTGGTGTAAATCAATTGGAGAGCTTGATCTTCGAATGATAAACTTGTAAAGCCTTGTCCTTGGGCAATGGAGTCAACAGTTAATTTGATCCTTGGGTGAAATTGGAACCTACACACAAAGATGGAAGCCAGTTACAATGAAATTTTTATTTAAAAACTAAAAAATATTATAAAAAAATAATAATTTAATTTTTAAAAATTCAACATTAACTTTTAGTTTATATATTGGAAAATCATTTAATATTTTATATAATTATTATTATTCTTAATAAATCTTTATGACATTCTATTTTTATTTTTTTCCAAGGAAAATAGCGTAATTTAATTAAGAGAGTAACCAAATTACATATTGCAGAAAGCATTTAAAATGCCTTTCAGAAAGAGTGTCCAACATAGTGCTGTATCAAAACAGTTGCTCATAAGAGCAATCAACCTGTATATACATGTAAGAGTGTACCGAGGTCCACATAGGGCCTCTAAAAGTGGCAAAAAATGTAGATCCCGATCAAAAAAGTGTTCAGAGAGTATCATATATCCATGATTTCCAATCCCTCTATGAAGGGTCTATGAAAATATTCAAAAGCTTGACCATGTTCTGTAGCCATGATCTTCCACTGTCCAAAAGGTAAGTTCAGTCCATGTTTTAAAAGTTGGTTCGCGGTTGAGTTTCGCTCCCTGTAAACATGGCGACAAGAGAAGGTTTCAAAATCCCTCAGTAGTCGCAATACATTTGCCAAAATATTACTTAAAAACAGATTGTGACACCGTTGTATTTTGTTGATCCAGTTGATCATGTTCATAGAGTCACCAAAGATTTGAATATGATTGCAATTATTTTCAAGAGTGAAACAAAGAAGTAACTTGAGAGCAAAGAGTTCGGAAAAATTGTTTGTTCCAGGTCCAATTCACATCTGAATATGATAGAAGGAGGAGTGCAACAGGTGAAGAACAACCCCCCCTCCGCAAAGCTGGTCATTTTCCGCCCCATCAAAATATGCCCAAGGGAGTGTGGGGTCAAAGGAATCAGTGATGATAGTGTGAATAGGAGGAGAGTGCTTTATTTGGGGAAAATATGACAGTATATCCAAACTCTGTGCAGCCACCAGGTCGGGGATAGATTGTTTTTCAAGAAAGAAAGCCTTATTGCGGGTCAACCATGTGCCCCAAATGACCAGGAGAGGAAGTGCCCTATAGTGCAGAGTATCAGGGAAGTCGAACCAGTTTCTCCAGGCTTCCTCCTGCGTGTTGCCAGTCCAAAGAGGACCAAGAGTTGAGGTGGAGCGTAGCAAAGTCCAGATATGAAGAATGAAGGGGCAAATGATAAAAATATGATGAAGAGTTTCAGAGGCCTGTTTACACAGTGGGCACCACCCAGGTCCTTCAATGCGCCAACTTTTCATTTTCTCCCAGATTGGAACATTGTTTGACAGAGAGCACCACATGAAAAGTTTTTTTTTAAGAGGGAATTTAGAATGCCAAATCATTTTCCACCACCACAGTGGTTCTCCTCCTTCCAATTCGCCAGCCAACAATTTGTAACCCATCTTTGGGGTGTAGAGTCCAAGCGAAGATGGGGACCAAATGAAGGCGTCCTGAGAAGTAGAAATCCTGACATGAGTGGATCGAAGGGCAAGGAGAAATTCGTTCCAAATGTCCCAGTATGCAATAGGTAGTCCAAGAAGTTCCGGGCCTTTCAATCCCTGGTGCATGATAGTTGTAGTCTCCAGATCGGCAATTTGAGAAAGATGGTGAAAACCACGAGCGTGCAAAAAGGTTATAAGGTGCTGAGGAAGGGTGTGTCTGTTTTGACAGCCCAACCAAGGGTCAAAACCAATGCGGACCTTAGATCCATCCCCCACTTTCTAGGCCATCCCCAAATCAATGATGTGAAAGGAGGAAAGGATAGCTTTTCGAATGACAGAGATGCCCGCAATTTTGCGAGTTGGACTTCTGACCCAATTGAGGAGTGAGACCGACACAATATATTTTTGGATCACCACTTTTGTCCACAGATTATCAGTCTCCAAGAGACGCCAGCCAGCCTTTGATGCCAAAGATTTAGCAAAGAGATGAATATTTTTGAGTCCCCAGCCCCTGAGTGACTTTGGCTTTGCAAGTGTCTGGCATTTGACCCAAGGAGATACATGTTTCTCAGATTTTCCGGACCATAAAAATCTAAAGCATATTTTTTGGTACTTTTCTAAAATGCCCTTTGGGATCCAGGCAAGAGACATCCAATAAACCGGAATAGCTTCCAGCACTGATTTGATGAGAAACAGTCTCCCAACTCGAGAGAGCCACCGATGACTCCAAGATGAAAGTCGTTTCTCCAGTTTTGCAATTAACCAGCCCCAATCATATTTTCTGTAGTTGTTTGGCTTTAAAATGAAACCCATATATTTTAGGCCAATATCTAGGTCAGAAGACTCATAAGGAAATAGAATAGTGTAGTAACAGGATTGCCGATCTTCCATGTTTGACATAGAGAGTGAGGATTTTTGTATATTGATCTCCATTCCTGTAGCCCTTCCAAAGAGGTCCAGAATGTCAGCCAAAGTATTTGAATCCCTCAAAGAACCATTGTAGAAGAGGAGGATATCGTGGACGAAAAGTAAGTGAGTTAAAAAAAGTGAGGGCGAGATACCAATACCTTTGAAAGTGCCCATGCGCTTTGCATCCAAAATAGCTCTACTGAGGCCTTCAACCACCAATAAGAAGAGTAGGGGGGAGAGCGGACATCCCTGATGAAGCCCCCTACCCGCATGATAAAAAGAAGAAGTTGAACCATTAATAAGAACTGCAAAAGATTCCATGAGGATGCAGCTCATGACCCATTTGATGAAAGAGTACTTGAAACCCAAGTGTGTCATCAACATCCTTAAGTAAAGCCAACTGACCTTATCAAAGGCCTTAGAGAGGTCAAGTTTTATGACTGCTCCTTTCAATTTCTTGAGTTTAATCGAATGAAAACACTCCTGAGCCACTCTAATGGCTTCATGGATCTAACGACCTTCCAAGAAGCTAAATTGTTCTAGAGATATGACCTTTGAGAGGATTTTTTTAAGCCTTTTGGCAATGATCTTTGCCACCACCTTGTATGTGATATTGCAGAGGAATATAGGCCGGAAGTCGTTGAAATAGGTCGGAAGGTCCAACTTTGGAATTAAATCAATGAAGGTGGAGTTTAGGGGTGGTTGAACAAGAACCTGCGAGTGAGACTTATCCACCAGTTGGAGAAGATCTACTCCAATGACCTCAAAGTGTGCAAGGAAGAATTCAATGATCCAGCCGCTTGGGCCAAGGATTTTATCCTTTTGGAAACTATGAAGGGTTTCTTTTAATTCATCTTTAGAGATCTCCTCCATAAGATCCATATTGTCCTCCTGGGTGATGAAACCAAGAAAAAATTGGGACATCTGAATGATGTCGGCAAGATTTGCTCTTTTGTCAGCTTTGTAAAGGAAAGAGAAATGAGAAGTCCTAAGGGCTGCCCAGCCATTGAAAGAGGAGATGCTCTCAAGATTTTCATTTTGAAGTTCCCAGATGGTGTTTTTATATTTTCTTCCTTTTGCAAAGTTTTGAAATAATTTCGTATTTTCATCCCCGCATTCAAGCCAAATAGCCCAGCTCTTTAGTATCCAAATCTCCTCTTGGGTTTGTAAAAGTTTTTCGCCTGCGTGCTTCAAGTAGGCCCAATTGTTTAGAGGATTCCTGAGTCAGGAAACCACAACCATCTGAATCCTGAGCCAACCTAAGCTCCTCTTCATCCTGTGAAAGTTCCAATTAATCCCTTTCTTTCTTTTTGAAATCCCATTCCTTTAGACATTTTTTCACATTTGAGAGGTTTTTGACAAAGTGTGTAGCAACATGGTAACCCTCCGCTGGATAGTAGAGTACCCAGTTATCCTTGATGATTCAAGTAACCTCCTCTTCCTTTAACCATGCAACACAGAGTTTGAAAGGTCCAGGAGGTTTTGAGGCCTCTACCTTAAGTTCCAGTATGATAGGAGAGTGATATGAGATACCTCCCAAATCCACCCACTGTTGAATATTTAGGTTTTTCCCCAACAGATGTTCAGCTAGGAGAAAATGGTCCAATCTTTTAGCAATCCTACTCTCTCCAGCTCTTTGGTTGGTCCAAGTAGGTTTTATCTTGTTAGGGATAAGATCCACCAGCTTGAGGTCATTCAAAATATGTTCAAAATAATCTTCCAGTCAGTATCACATCTGGCACTAGGACCCCAAATCTCATGGTTTCCAAGAGTAAAATTTAGGTCCCCACCAATAATCAAATTATCCAGATGAAGAAAAGAAGTCAATTTTAGAGTGTTCCAGAAGGGGACCCGATCCACATAAGGTCCGTAGATTAAAATGTTGAAGTTGGATTTTAAAACAACATGATGAATCTCCACACCCAAAATAGAGCTCGCACCCCAGGAATTTTTAAGTTTGACCGTCTGAGTGTTCCATCCAATGGTGACACCCCCAGAGTGGCCACGGGCATCCAGTGCCCGGAAATCCATGTAATTGAAAAGAGAGGAAAGTAGATTAGTGACTCCCTCTTCCAAACCCAACGTTTCTTGAAGCAAGAGAACATCATCCTGATGCAACGAGATCAACCTTTTTAGTGCAAGTTTTTTGGGCTCACTTGCCAATCCTCTGCAGTTAAAGGAGAGAAGTTTCATGGGTTAACCCCACCCAAGGCTTTCGCTGCTCTAAGAGACCCAAAAATAGATTGTTGTTTACCATCCTCAAGTTCCAAGAGAGCATGATTTTGTGCAGTGGAGAGATGAGAGGGTCTCCCTCTGCCCTTCCCATGACCCAAAGGAAATGTATTTTTCCCCAAACCTAGGTGTAAAGACGATGAAGAAGAAGCGATTGGGACATCTCTCGACAGAAGTCGAAAACGTATCGGGCAGGAGGCCTCCGAAGCAGTATAAGTGGCAGGTATGAGGGGAGTGAAAGAGGGAGGGGGGATGGGTGATGGCAAGGAAGAAGGAGTCGAGGTGGAGGGAAGGGAAGCAGGGGAGGGTGAAGGAGGATTGGGAGGGAGGCCAGAGGAAGTGACAGGGAATACACCCGGGGGAGAAGAGGGTAGGGGGACAGGGTGGGGTCGGAGCACTCGAAACTGAGTGCATTTAGATTTTCGACCAAAACAGACAAGTGGGCAAGAGTAAACTGCTTACTAGGATTCGTGTGTTCCAGTATGTGCTGAGCAGGAGCAGTCGGAGGATGCAAGGTTAGGTCGTCCACGGACGGTAGTTTAGAACCCAGGGTATACACAATACGAGGTTCCTCCCACCTTTTGTGAGGAATGTCTTCAGTATGGTCCTCCCTGCGACCTTGTTTTTGGGGGTCGGTGTAGTCCTCAATAATGCTGCTTCCCACAGCCCGCTTCTTGGGCCGTTCCAAACTGGAGGTGAAAGACTACTTGCAACTTTTTGCGAGGTGACCATAGATGTGGCACCTATGGAAACAAAAGGGTACTCCCTCATAGTCAAGAATTTGGACACGAGCCTCTTATCCCCATATGAAGTTTAATCTTTCCTTGAGCCCTAAGCGAATATTTAAGGAGACTAAAATTCGAGCAACCGTCAATCTCTTAGTCTGGAGGAAGGTCATGTCGGCATTGATGAAAACCCCTATGGAATTTCCAATGTCTCTGAAAGAGTTCCAATTCCAAAATTCCCAAGGGAGGCCCAGAAGTCTGACCCAAACAGGCACAATGTCGAGTCGCTCGCACTCGACATCAAACAAGGGCATCCAATTCTTCAGAAGGAACATGGTATTACCGAAACTCCAGTGGTTTTGAAGGATGGTTTCCACATCCGCCTTGCTGCGAAGTTTAAAAACGAACCACCCGTGAGATAGAACCATAATATCGAGCTTGTAGCTCAGAATTGAGTTCCAGTTCGTATCGACCTAGTGTTCCAGCTGTGCCATACTAGGGTATTTTCCACGAGCCCTTCCTACGACCACCAATTCTTCCATCTCCATAGATTGAGCTACTGTGACGTTTTTCCCACAAACGAGGTTGAGTGGTGAGTGTGAAGTTTTGAGGCACTTCTCCTTTTTTTTAGAACCAAAATATGGAGCCCCAGACTGGCTGGGAGGACTTTTTGAGCCCGAGCCAGAGGATGAGGGTTTCCCGGGATGGGGAACTTTCAGGGGGGAGCCCTCAGAATCTGATGGTTGTAGTAGCGAGGCGATGAAACCCTCTGGGATCAGAGACGAAAGCGAGGTAGGGTCCGCTGGCAACTCCGGTTCAAAGACAGTGGTGAAAGAAGAAGGCCAACCCATGGCCAGAAAATCGTAGCTGGGTCCGTAGTGGGTATCCCCCCAGTCGTCCAATAGGTGTTCCGAGCGCGTTGCGTTTGAAACCACAGGTGCACCCAGGTCCATCTGTAATGGAGGTTCGAAGAGAGAGTAAGGAATCCCGCCAAGAAGAGGAGCCACGGGACAAGCTGAGAATAATGGAGGGTCTGAGTTGTCCGGAGATTCAGGAAAATGTAGTTCAAAGTTAACATCAGTCCGCGCCGGTGAAACCCTAAAACGGAGATGGAGATCGAGTAATCCACTGCCAGAATCCGACAGCCTGGATGTTGCCATCTCCAGCACAGTTACCAGTGGTTCCTTCGCGATGGACGATGGCCGGTAGGAAGACAGGGAGGTAAAAACTGATTTACCCTCGAAGGGGTCGTCGGTGTAATCCACCACATCCCCCCAAGGTTTCCAAGGTGTCACGTGTGATCCGTGAAGGCTTGCGTCAGCTGCTGTCGCCATTCCCAAGGGAGGTGTTGCAGAAACAGGTATGACATGGGGAGCCACCTGCAGCCCCCGAGTCAGGAAACCCTAGCAACTCTTGCAACCTTCATTCTCCTCCATTCTATTTTTATAATTAAATTAATTTATTTAAAAATAAATAAAACTTATCTTGGTGGATAAATTTTAAACAAAAGAAAAATTACTTTCAAAAGCCATGATCGGTAATGTAAACATCTTAAATTTATAAAAAGTACTGGACTTAAATTGGTAAAGTAATTGTATCTTAAAAGGAAATTGCTAAATTCAATGTCATCTTAGATTTTTAGCTAAAAAAAACAACTTTTAATGTTTTGCTATTTTAAATAATATTTTTTTTAAATAAATAGAATATATTTTTTTTTTATTAGATATATATTTTTGAAATACTTGTTTAAATTAATTTTTTTTTTTTTGTCTTTAAAGTGTGATGACACACTTTAACATTTCTTTCTTTTGCAATTCAACTCCATGTAACTATTTACATTTAACATAATAGGGTATATATATATGACCTGTATTATTATAAATGGTTTAGTCACTTATTAGAAGATCATTTCCAATATTATTTCATACACTTATGAGAAGAGATCATTTCCAATATTATTTCATACACTTTGTCTTCTAAATTTACGTGTAATGCATGTTATGTCTTAACATTATTGTTTTTGGTAAGGTTGCACAAACATTACAAATGTAGAAGAGATAAGGATATATTAAAATATATTTTCATACTTCATAATATATATATGTTCCATAAACCATGGGAAATTAAGTAAGGAAACATATTTATTTTGCAAGAAATATTGAAAAAACAAGAGCTGTGTGTAGTTTAATCCCTACTTTAGTGAATTAATGCAAAAACAAATAATGAATATTAATGAAATGACCAAACTGTCTTTGCGTGGCAAGCAAGGAAAACAAATGACCGAGATAGCATGGGAGGTTGTGTTGGTTGGGCCTCCACAGAAGCACGGCCAGTGGGTGTGGGTTGGAGCATGTCGAGGAAGGGTGTGCGCCCAGGTAGACAAGCGAGAGGCAAGTTGGCTAGAAGCCCCATGACATGAGTCAAGTGGAAGCCAAGCGTAAAAAACACTTAGTATGTGGAGAGGGCGCCACAAGGGCGGAGCCTTGAGCGCCCGTTCACTCCAATGCCAAGGTATAAAGGAAGTGCACAGACGACTTGAAGAGAATTCAACCAAGTGTTGGAAAGAGGAAAGACCAAGAGTGCGACCAAGCAAGCTACGACAAGCAGGGAGCGGGCTGCAAGGGGCAGACCTAGCTCAAGTTAGGAGCATGGTGTATTGGCAGAGATAGTTGGGTGACTATTGGTGGCAGTTCACAGCAACAGAGAGACACACAAGATAGTTCACGCGAATTCAAGAAAGATACATTTATAAATTAAATGTCTCTTTCTTGAATTAAAATAGGTAAAGAATTACTTGCTTTTCTTTTAAAATGTATTTGTATGTTTTAAATTTTTTTTAAAATATCTTAGATCATCATAATTGTAAAGAATTAGGAGATGAAAAATAAATATTGTAATTAAATGTTTTGAAATTACAATTTATATTTTTTTTATTATTAAAATGGTGGTGGTGGTGGCAATTTGAACGTCCACTAAGACCAACTTTGTTCCTTTACCACTAAGACCAACTTTGTTCCTTTAGAGCTTTATTTGTATGATAAAAAACTTAAAGATGAGCATTCCAAAATTAACATAAACAAAGATATAATGTGAGTACTAGTAGGTATAGTCTCACAAAGATCACAAATCCTTTCAACCTAGTGGGTTTTTAAGTTTTTAGGTTTTAGGTTTCCCTATGCAACTCATAGAGTTGGTTATTATTTTAGCTATGTTAATTTTCTTCTTTACACTAGTTAAAATAGACATATAGTTTTGATCTTCTAGATTAAGGTTAATGACCTCCTTATAATTTATTAATTTTATTTTATCTTCTAAATTCTTATCACACCACATCTTCTCAAAAATTGATGTAATACTATTTTTAATATTGTCTATATTGAGCAAAATGACATTTTCATCAAGACATAGCATCTTTATGCGAGCCTAAGGTGGTTTTGATTGAAAATTAAAGAAACTTTAGGAAGTATTTGGGCTCCCATGTTATTTATCTTTTTCTTATACAATAGGAACATAGTCATATCATTGCTTTCGAATACTATAAAAAAATTTCAAGATTTTTAACCATAAACTTCACATCCATACTAAAACAAGAATGACTAGAATCTAAAAAAATAAATTATTTTTATCCAAAAATCTTTTGACTTGTTAATTTACATTATACTAGCAAAGCCACAAGTAAAGTGGCCATGAATAGGCACTTAGCCACTTAGTTTTGTGGAGATGGCTGGCCCTTAAACAAAGGCTAAACATTAAATTGGACCTTGATAATTTTACCCCTTTCTTTAACCACCTCTTAACTAAAGCATATTTAAATCTTAATCAAGATGCATATAAGTATAACAAAATCCATGAAATGAATCTTGGCAATGCACTTGTTACATTTAAATCTTAATCAAGATGCATTTAAGTATAACAAGATATGATGAAATGAATATTGGTTATACACTTGTTACACACTTGTTACATTCATGTTAATCTTGTTGATTCATTAAGAGAAATCCAAAATCTGAGATAATATCTAGGCACCAAAATCTAAGATAATATCTAAACATCTATAGACTTAATAGTTATATTATATGTTCCAAAACTTAAATAAAAATAAAATATAAAATAATTTATAAATACTTAAAATATAATTTATATATCTTACCTTTTCAGCAAGAATTTATATATCTTACTTAAATAAAAATAAAATATATAATAATTTATAAATATTTAAAATATAATTTTTATATCTTCTATAATACATAATAATAATTAAAAATTAATTCTAAAGTTCAAATTGGTTTAAGAAATTCCTTAAAATTTAGAAATATATATTTTATATGTATATGGTAAAGGAACGATTTGTAAATCATGGATCAGAATTTTGTTGGAACCCAAATATATTTGGAATAGAGCAGCCGGAGCTGATCACATTATGGGCTGTCTGGTATATGGAAGACATGTTCAGCCAATGACTAAAACCATTAAAAAAAAAGTCTCTCTTTTCTTAACAAAGCAGGTCAAGGTTTTACTGTAAAATATATATTTTAATAATAATAACATTGAAGCAAGCCGTATGTTTATGAGATATGCATATATCATTTAAAAATTCGTGAAGTTAAATTTTAACCATAATAAATATGACAAGAAAGATGAATGAAGAATACAGAGTTTACAAATTAATCAAATCCATTGGCAAAGCAAAGCAATCAAGAAATCTTATGAGAATGATCGATAGCTGGCCTAATGGTTAGACGGATGGAAACCCTAGCAGGTTCGTGGGCTTGGGTTCTTGGCGATTGTAGGGTTGCTGGCGGACTGGTACAGTAGTTTGCAGGGATGGTTGAACTGGGGAGGTAGTCACATTGGCAGCAAGCCCTTGGATTCCCGTTGGCCCCTCTGGGGCCAGCCTAGTACCCACCAAGTAAAAAAAGGGGAAGTAGATCTTTGCATTGCTCGTCATGTGACTGTTGCTCCGTACAGTTCACTGCTAACTCTGGAGGCTGGTTCCGGCTGTATGTCCGCCAGGTTTAGCGGGGTTCTCTGAACTCCTTTGTTTTCATTTTGGAGGACTTGTTTTGTATCCGTTTTGCTGGATATCTTACGTATTTGGCGGTGTGATTGGGACTTACTGGCGGTACTGTGGAGGCACCAGAGTCTACACTATTGGAGGGGTGGGGTGATTACTGGCAACTGCCGGTGCGGGACTTCTTGTACTACTGTGGCTTCTGTTCAGCTGGGGTTGGGTTTTACTGGCGGTTCCTTGGTGACTTCGGTTACCAGTTATTTAGCAGGTGGCGGGGTGGTGACTGGCAACTGCCGGTGTTATTTTTATGATATGACTGGGGTTATTGGAAACTTCGAAGGTATTCCCTTTAGCTCGGTGGAGGGTTTTGGTAGTGAGGATGGGTTGTCGTCTCACGGTGGTGTGGGTGGACAGGGGAAGGAGCGCCACTATCACACCAGGCCTTGGTTGAATAGGGTTCGTGGAGAGAAGGCTCGGCTGCGAAGGCAGAGTAAGCCATTGAAGGTCCGCGAGGGCTTAGAACGATTTACCATTCCGGTGGAAACGAACCTCGACCGCATCAAAATGCTCAGCTCTCGGGCAGTAGTGGGCCGTTTTGAGTTTACAAGCGGTGACCAAGTTGAACTGCTCGATTGGGTCAGGAAAAATTGGGTTCCACTGTGTGGAGACATGCCTAGGGTTATGATGTTGGTGAATAGGTGGGTCTTGGTAATTTTCAGTAAACCGGAGCATGTGGGACTGGTATTGCGAAGATTTTGGTGCTTTAAGGAGGGGACCTTCAGTCTGAAAAGGTGGCATCTTTCGTTCGACCCCTTGAAGGAAAAACAACAGTATCGACACCTGTGGCTGTTGATACCGGGCTTACCCATTGAGCTATGGACCGAAAATATCCTGATAGGACTAGCTTATACAGTGGGACGATTTGTTCGTCTTGATAAGGATTCTCTGTTTGGGTTTGACAAGCGGTCGGCGAAGGTTATGGTTGAATTTAATATGGCTTTAGGACTTCCGGAGGAAGTGGAATTACTTTGGGGAGAACGGGTGTGGCGACAGCGCCTTGATTATTTTCGGATGCCTTTCCGTTGTTATGTGTGTGGACTTGCTGGTCATATCCGTTCTCATTGTCCTGTGAAATTAGCTCCGGTTCCTGTACGACGGTCGCCAGAACTTACTGTTTCCACTTTACCGACACAAGAAGAACGGTTTCCTGTTTCTTCGGAGGAGCCGTCGTCGCCGGGTAAGTTACTTCCTAAACTTGGCTCACCTATTCCTTTTATCTCGGATGACGAGCTTGAATGTATTAAAGCTACCGAACTCCTGGCTTCTGCTCGGTACTCTGAGAGGAAGCTAACTTCTCCGTCATATAAGGGTAGGGTTTCGGGTCACTTTGATATTTCGGATGTTGGTAGGGGCTGTCGGGAGGATTCTTTGGGGTGTCGGGTTGACGATATCCCTTTACGTCATAACTTGGACCATAACCTTTCGCCCTGTGATAATGCTACGGCTCCATTACCTGATTCGGGTGATTTGTCTGTTTTGGCGTATGGGGATGGGGAGCCGTCTGGTCCGGTTGGGGGGGAGATGGAGACGCTTAGGTCACTAAAGGAGAAAGACGATTTGGGGGGCCAAACACCAGTTTGTGATTTGCTTACGCCTCTGTCCATTTATTCCAAAAATCCCTCTGCTAACCCTAATGTTCAGTCTTGCTTTTCGGATAGATTTCTTAATGTCACGTTGAGGAAGCCTCGGCGGGGGGGTAAGAAGGTCTTGGAGGATACCGCTCCCACTTCCGGGAAGACGGTCTCGGTTTCGGAACGTATCCTTTCGGATTTGGGGCAGGAGGTATTTTACCCACTGGCCGGGGGTCCTAGTTCTGCTTTGCCGGATAATTGTTTAGTGGTTACTGAGACTGGGGGACTTAGAGTTAAACCCCATCAATTAGATGCTTCCTGATGTCTATTTGCTCACTCAATATCCGTGGTTTGGGAGCGACTGCGCGAGCCAGGGTTCTCTCAAACCTAATCACTACTGCTCGTCCTTCTATCCTTCTATTGCAAGAAACCATGTGTGCAGATTTGATTGCTGTTTCTAAAATTGCTTGCATCTTGCCTAGCTGGGAAATTGCAGCCTTGAGCTCCGAGGGTTTGTCGGGAGGGTTGGTGGCGGCCTGGGATCCTCGCTACTTCTCCTTTTCTGTGTTTAAGACTCGGTGGGGTATTCTTATGGATGGTATCTGTAAAGTGAACGACATGCTGATAAACATACTTAATTGTTACGCTCCTTATAAGGAACGTGAAGGTTTCTGGATGGGTCTGCAGTCGTCGGGATTACTTTCAAAGGAGAATTGTATGGTGGTTGGAGATTTGAACTTTACCAGATTTGCCTATGAACTTTGGGGGACTAAGGCTAAATTGGACCCATTAGCTAATTTTTTCAATGAGTTCCTTATTAACAACAGACTGATTGATGTTGTTACAGGAGTCATTACTCCTACTTGGACAAATGGAAGAAGCGGTTCGGAAGGCATCCACAAAAGGTTAGATAAATTCCTGGTACATGAATCTCTGTTGGATTCGGTTGGTCGGTATAGATGCTGGGTGGGGAAGAACAAAATATCGGACCATTGGCCCATATTTCTACAGTTCGATGATTGTGTTTATATGCAGAAATTTCCATACAAATTTGATTGTTCTTGGCTTAAGCAGGTGGATTTTGTCCAATTTGCTAAAGTTGAATGGCAAAAAATTAATGTTGATTGTGTACTCAATCCTGTCGATAAATTCTGTAGGAAGCTGCAACTTTTCAAAAAAGTGGTTACTAATTGGATACACACCCGTAAGCAATGGGATAGACAGAGATTAATGTGGGTTGAGACACAATTACAGGATCTGTATAGCTGTAGTTTTTGTGGGCCTCTGGAGGAGGTGAAGTTTAACAATATTAGGGAACTTGAGAAAGAAAAGTCTGAGATCTACCTAAGGGAGGAATTGGAATGGAGAATGAAGAGTCGAGCGCTATGGGTGAAATCGGGGGATAGCAATACCAGGTTTTTCCATACCTTTGCATCGGCCCGCAGGAATAACAATTCTATTTGGCAGCTGCTTGATAATTCGGGAGCTGTCATCAATGGACAACAAGCGATTCAGAAACTTGCTTTTGAACACTTTAGAAATATTTATACTGCTGATCCATTATGTGACCTTGAGTCCCAGTTACAGGTGATTAAGTACTACCCCAGGTTTTTTGATGAGGATTCAGCGGATGAGCTGTGTCGGGAAGTGACATTGGATGAGGTGGAAAGCACATTGAAACTCTTCGCCAAGGAGAAGAGTCCAGGCCCGGATGGCTGGACGGTTGAATTATTCTTACATTTCTTCGATTTAATGGGGAAGGAACTGGTTGAACTGGTGGAATACACCAGGGTGGAAGGCTATATGTCAGGAGCACTAAATGCTACTTTCTTAACACTTATTCCTAAGGTGAATGATCCGAAACATTTTGGTGACTTCAGACCTATAGCACTGTGTAATTTGATCTATAAGGTAGTTTCTAAGATCATAGCTGGAAGGTTAAAGCCGGTGCTATCTAAGTTTATTTCTAAGGAACAATTTGGATTTTTAAAAGATAGACAAATACATGATGCTGTGGGGATCACGCAGGAGATCCTTCATTCTGTAAAAGTTAAGAAGAAGAAAGCTATCTTTCTCAAAATTGACCTGGAGAAAGCATATGACAGAGTCAATTGGGACTTTCTTAGATTGATTCTGATTCAAATAGGTGTTCCGGCGATGGCTATCAAATGGATCATGTCTTGTGTGGATACTGCCAATATTGCGGTTCTTGTGAATGGGGCCCCTACCCCTTTCTTCAGTTGCACCAGAGGTATTCGTCAGGGCTGCTCACTTTCTCCTCTGCTGTTCTTACTGGTTATAGAAGGATTTAGTAGAATGATTTCAGAAGCTAAATGGGCAGGTAAGATTATGGGTATCAAGATAGCGGATAACTTTTACATCACACATGTGTTGTTTGTTGACGATGTGCTATTGGCGGGTCTGGATACTGTCACTGAATGGAGGCATTTTCAGCAGATTTTGTCACTATTTTGCAAGGCATCCGGGATGGCTGTAAGTATTAGAAAAACTTGCTTATTTGGTAATCTGATTTCTGAAGATAGGATGCGGGAGATTCAGAACTTATTGCCCTATAATTTTTGTTCTATTAACGATGGCTTCCGGTATCTTGGCTTTACACTTAAGCCTAATGGTTATTTAGTTAAGGACTGGGAGTGGCTTATCAAGCGATTTGAGCAGTGTATTTCAAATTGGACGTACCGGCTCCTGTCAGTAGGAGGTAAGCTTACTTTGGTTAAATCGGTTCTGATGGGGCTCCCGGTATACTGGTTTGCATTATTGCCCATTCCTTGCTCTGTTATTAACACCCTCAGGAGACTGCTGTTTAATTTTTTATGGTCGGGGGGTTTATGTAAGAAGGGTCTCGTTATGGTTGGCTGGGAAAAAATTGCATTGCCATTCGAAGCTGGTGGGTGGGGTATTCGTGATCTGTCGGTGTTCAGTGCTGCTATGCGTTTGAATAGTCTGTGGCGTGCCCTCTTTGGTAGCACATTATGGACTAAACTCATACATCTTAAATATATTAATATGGAGGTTTCTCACTGGCTTCGGACACCTACCATGAAAGTTCGGGGTATCTCACCCATTTGGAATGGATTTCTGAAGGTATATAAATGGATGGCTTCGGCTATTTGTTGGAAAGTGGGCTGTGGTAGAGAAGTAGCTATTGGAGTGGATCCAATTGCTGGGATGAACGAGCAATATTGCCTAGCTCCACATTTGGTTCAGCATCTACATGACAGAGGTTATGTCACATTGAATACTATAGCCAATATTGGTTCGGATCACTGGATGTCGGATGAACAACTCCAGATCAATGTGGATGAGGCTGGGGATTGGCGGAATTACTTACACTATCTCAATATCTGTGGTGTTCGGCTTAGAGATATGGATGACAGGGTTATTTGGTCTGGGAATGAGGCCACTGGATCTGTCACGGTCAGATCGGCATATCACTATATCATTAGAGGGAGATGCATATATCCGAATCAGTGGTGGTTTGGAATACTGTGGCATTGGAATATTCCACTCAAGATTAAATGTTTCTTCTGGTTCGCCCTCCTGGATCGGCTGAAGACTTGGGAGAATCTTCTTTTTAAGGGGTGGACAGGACCCAGTATGTGTTTTCTTTGCCGAAGCGATGTGGAGACTACTAAGCATCTCTTATTGGAGTGTCCTTTCACTCTGGAACTGTGGGAGCTTATTTATAAGTACTTTGACATCAAAGCTCGTTGGACGGGGGATCACATTGCTAATACCTTATTTCAGTGGCGCACTGAGTGCAAGGATCACCCGACATTGCCTATATTTATTTGCTGGGTGGTTTGGAGGACCAGGAATAAGGTTATATTTGAAGACCTTCGACCTCAGGTAAGATTTCTGTTTAAAGATGTTATTAGCTACTACTCTTGTTACCCGGTGGTTAGTAAGGTCAAGGTTCAGCGGAATATTGGGCAACATAATTTATCTTTCACTCGCCCCATATGTTTCTTTGATGGTGCAGCTGCTCTAGGCGAATGTGGGGCTGGGGGTATCATATACCTCAATCGTGATCATTATTTTACGCTGAAAATGAAATGTGGCAAGGGTACTAACATGAAAGCAGAAATTTTGGCCTTATGGTGTGTGGCGGTTGTGGCTAATTGTTTTGGCCTTATGGATGTCCTTATATTTGGCGACTCGCGGGTCACTATTAAGTGGGCCAGGGGGGAATGTGATCTCAATGTCTTACAGCTGACTTATTGGTGTGACAGAGTTATGGAGGAATTAAATAAGCTGGGACAGATCACACTGAAGCACATATATAGGGAACATAATGTGCAGGCTGATAAACTTTCTAAATTAGCACTGGATTCGGTTGAGGACATCATTGTGTGGGATGAATACTATGAGAATCAATGTATTGATTCTGGTACCTGGCGATATTTTGATTAAGTTTCCTGTCACTTAGTTATTGTTGCTATATGCTTAGTCAAGGACCGCTGGTCTGTTTTTGACACTTATTGTATAATTTTGTTCTTTTTTGTAAATCTGGGAGACTATATTGCAGACTCAGACACAGTTTTGAGGACCATCGTGTACTATTTGATTCAAGTTTTGAATATCAATAGTATGTATTTTTTCACGGGAAAAAAAAAAATAAATATGACAAGAAAGTTGACAACTTCCGATTTTTTAGTTTGATTAGGCTATTTAATCCCTGTTGGATTTCATTATTAAATTAAAAATAAAATAAAATTTTATTAAAATTTAGAATCAAATAAAAAAAATCATAAATTTAATAATTTAAAAAAATAAAAAATAGTTTATTAATTTAAAAAATAATAAAAATAATAAACCTTTGACATCACAATGTAAGAAAATAATTTATCTTAAAATATGTGAATTTTTTTTTTTTTTTTCCTTGGAAAAAGTCGTAATTTTATTTCATTAGAGAACAAAATTACATTCTGCACATGTAATAGAATCTTAGAGATCCCTACATTGTCAGCATATACTGTCCATAAGGCCAATCAGTCCACCGAATGACTGTCAATTGTCCCTTACCATATCTGAAAGTAGTCATTTAGCAGCTGAGTTTTTACATCTCACTACAGTCCACACTGTTTGTATCAATCAGCATTCCAGCCAATAAGCCGCAGATCGCTCTCAAAACTCTGATACTCAGCAGAAAACTGAGTTTTTTTCTCGCAACAGTCACCCTGTCTGTATCCAATCTAATACAGAAAATTCTCACAAAAGAAAAGTTCATACAAATAAACTCGCTCTCACAAAAGAAACTCATACAAACAGAAATAAAAATCTGTCCATAATCGATACAATCCAAACTGATCTGTCCAAAATGTATCCACTGCAGCTCGAAAATTTTATTTTATCCAATCCGCAGGCATTTAACTTCTGTCTATACAGCAAAACATATAATCAGTCTCAGAAAAGTATCCAATCAGCAGTTGTTTTCTGTCAAAGGTTGGTCTAATTCTCCGTAAGGTCCACAATTTCCCCAAAGAAAGGCCTATGGGTATAGCTGTAGATGCCTTCTGATGAATGAATCGTGATCCTCCATGTGCCAAATATCAAAGATTGAGCTTCTTTAGATAGCTGGTCAGCCGTCCCATTTCGCTCCCTTAAAATATGTGAATTTATAACAATTTACATTATATTTATACTTGTAGATGTTTATATATTAGAATTTAGGGTGGATTAACATTTATGCTTTTCTTAAATTGTATAAGGATGAGACAAATCTACTTTATAGATTGATTATATGACAGTCCTAATGCATGGATAATTGTAGCATTTGCAAAGATGTATGGATAAATCTTAACCAGTTTAACTAGAAGAAGTTAGAGAATAGATAACTTATTAGTAACACTTAACTTGTGGCTATTTTTGCATTTTTGTAATTTCAGCAATTGGGATTGAATGTTCTAGACTAATTGCCCAATTTTAAAACTACTCAAATTGCAGAAATTGGGATCCGAGCACTGCAAATTGCGATTTTGACAAGATTCCTGCGAGTTGGATTTTAGTTAGCCCTTATACAGCTCCTTCACCTACCACCAAAGATAATGGATAAATCATTTACCTTTTTTCCAATCTATTTTTACTTGCACCATAATATTTAATGACTTTCACTATTAAATCCATTAAAATGTACATTTTGATTTCACAGTCAGTCGAATCCTTAAATAAATCCCATACCACACTAAATTAATCAATCTATAAACTTGCCCCTTATTAATAAATTTGAAGGATCAAAATCCTACTCCCATCATTTTATGCTCACAATTTTGTGCTTTTAAAAAGCTCTCCTTTATGTAGCTTTTCAGAAAACAGACAGTATAGTACAGAGGATATTTATGCTTTGGTATTTAATGCCAGAGACTTTGCAGCCCCATTACCATTATTTCCATTTTATGGGGAGCTGTACTGCAAATAATCGTGCAGGGAGCATTTCTTTCCACAAAGCCTTGTTCACGTCGAACCAATATCTCTCTACATATATATAAGGCGATTGACCTGGGGCTAAATGCCGCCCTGTTGTTCTTCTACTGATCCCAGATCAATTCCATATCCTATGTTCTTGAGCCGGAATAGGGGCCCTTACTCCTCTGCATAAAAAGTACGACCATTCTTATTCAGAGAGCCTTTGGAACTCAATAAAAATATATAGAATGAGGAACCATACCAAACCTAGAGGTGGTACAAACAGTGCCTTAGGTAGCGGCATCGAGGAACCAAATCTTTTTGGCGCATACATCAGGAGCCTGGTTAAACAGCTCGCCTCATCTCGAAAGCATGCATATCCAGGGGGCTTAAACCCCACATCCAAAACCCCGGTAAGGGAGGTTTCTAAGAGGCATACATGTGGTCAAGCTCCAATGCAGTTTGATAGAGAAGGAAGTGACAATATCATGAAGCTCTCATCCAACCCAGAAGAACATGCTAATGCAACCATTAATCCAGTTGTTTTGCAGCAGAAGAAACATCAATATTTTTCTCCGGTAATTTTTGATTCAACGCGCCCTGTTGAAGCAACTTATGCATGAAATCTAGAAACATTTTATATTACTGACCTCAATTGGCAGATAATTGGGTCGTTTTTTCTCCCTACTTCCAAGCATAATAGATCGCCTGAAAACTGCAACGGAGTTTGTTTTGTATTTACAAAGTAATCATACACCGTCACGTCCACTGTTTGAAGATGCTCTTCTTGGTTGTTGCCTTGGCTTCTTACTTTCATTGAAAATCTTCACACAGAAGGGTCCCACATAATTCAATAAAGAATCCCAAGTAACCAATAACATGCTGAAGCTACCAAACATTAGCATTTTAAGATATAACCCAAAAGAGAAAGAAAACATGTTAGGAATCAATCATAAGAGCAAGTGGTGATTTATATAGTTGTTCTTTGCACGGTTTTTCACTAAAACCAAGGATATTAAGCTCCATATTAGTGTGTAATGTTACAATGTGCACTCCTTTCAGCACTTGTTTTGCCTGAATGAAAACAACAGAATTTGACATTCAAACTGTTAAAAAATAAAAATAAAAGTTGCATGACAGAAATCCAAGGTAAGCATGTCTCGAGTTACATTTTACGGTTTTACCTTAGCCCAATTAATCTTCCATGGATTGTCAACACCTTGATTCACCAACAAAAAATCAATGGCGACACTTTCTTTGATGAGCATTGTTGTTGACACATCTACACAAAATGGCAACAAGGCAATAAAAACTCAAATAGAATTCCTGAAGTAACTGTAAATGGCGTAAAACATAAGAAATCATATCCAACATGATTGAATGCACCACAGGTAAAACCATCGCTAACTACCATTTAGAAAACTAACCTGCTCAGCATATCATAGAGTGAGGAGTGGCTTCCAAGCTTGAGCAGCCATGTCGGCCTTTAAGGCAAACTAAGCCCACTTTTCCAGTCGGTTCATAATCCCTTCAAACATTTAGAAATTTGGTATTAAAAACAAGACGACATTGAAAAATGACTATGATATTTAAATTCTGTATGAATAATGCAAAGATTCTTGGCGAGCTCACTTGCCAAGGATAGAAAAGACATACATTAATTCTCATGAAACAGTTCGTTGGTAAACAAAAGAGCCATGAGAATGACTTTTAAGACCGAAAACCAAATGATAAACATTGGTCAAGAGTTAAGCTTACTTGAGCCATTGGATAAATTTGGGAGAACCTAGTTCAGCTCGGTAACAGATGTTCTTACACATAGCAGGGTCTGCCACACTTGGAATTCCAGGAGGCACACAATTGTAAAAAGGTTTAAATGCAAAGTTGCAAACTTGTCAACTTGTAAACCTTGATGCCCGTCAACATATACGTATGTCAATATGTTCAATTGTCAGGCTATCCACTATAAACAAAATATTTAGATGTTAACATTTGCAAGTTCAAAGTCGTTCTATTTCATTTTATTTTCATTTTTACTTAATCCTTGCCAATGATGAAAATTGTCTTTTCAAGCACTTTCCACCAATCCAACTTACACACTTATTAAAATATTTTATTAAATAAATACAAATAAATACGTAAATTATTTTAACATTAGATAAACTATAGGAAAGTTTTAGAAATAGTTTTTTACACAGTAAATTAATACTAAAAAGTAGAATATATAGTCTCTGCCTACTACCTACCGTGGGGACTAAAAATATAAGATCTATATTGTTCCAAGAGCACCTTTTTCTTAGAGCTTATATTTATGCTTATATATTTATTCCAATCTATTGGAGCACCTTTTTCTTTCTCTTTTACAATCAACCCTAGCTGATTGTATGTATATGCTAGCATGTCATATTAATGCATGGCTTATCATGTGGTAGCGTTGTAGGTGGGTTTTGTTTGATGGATTAGATCATGTATCGATTCCCATTATCACCATATCATGTAAATATTTCCAAGGACTTCTAAGGACTTTGTCTTTTGGACGTATAGTTTTAGTTTGTCAATTTATTGTAAAAAGGTTATTGGTGGGGTTTTTTCCATAACATTTTAGTGGATTCTTCATTTTCTATATGACTTAGGCATTACAAAGAGTATTTTGCTCTATTTCAAATGAGTGGTTGTACACCAAACTGATTTTCCTATTTAAGATAGTTGTTTTTCTCATAAGCTCAATGAATGTGTGTTGATTTCTCTATTGGAAATGGGTACCTAGCATGACGTTGTTTGTTATAGGATTGTTGTCCATGATGATTTTTATTAATTGTACCTCTCATTCTACTCCTTTGAGTAGTGGATTGTATGCCACTCATGTAGATAGTTTTAGAGTGTCACCAGGTATTTGACTCCATAACATGACCAACATGTTGTTTTGTAGTCATTTGGAACTAGCCACTTTATTTATGGTACCACTCATTCTCCACCTTTGAGTAGTGGATTATGTGCCACTTGTGCAGATATCCATAGAGTGTCATCGGGTGTTTGTCTCTGTGTATTGCCTTGTTTTGTAGTCTCTTGGAGCTCAACACTTTGGAGTGTTTCTTGATTAGGTTGTTTGGAATCTTTGCCACCTTTAGCTCATGCCTCCATTCTTTTGTCATCATTTGTGACATCCATTGCCATCATCTTGTCCACCTATTTTAACATTGTGGGGATGCGGTACGCATTGTGGGGATGTGGTATGCAATGCTTCCTATTTTATTCACTATTTTTTATCGAGATCAACCATCTTTGGAGTGGTCCTTGTACACAACATTGATTCCTATAATGACTCGATGGTTTCAATGGCTAGTGACCCATGCACTTCGGTGAGATGGATTGACATCCATAGGGATACTCAATATATGATGTTTTCTCGATTGTAAATGAGTACCTA
Organism: Larix kaempferi; assembly: GCA_027924585.1. Classification (NCBI taxonomy): domain Eukaryota; kingdom Viridiplantae; phylum Streptophyta; class Pinopsida; order Pinales; family Pinaceae; genus Larix; species Larix kaempferi. The sequence goes on along the minus strand of BSBM01000120.1, from coordinate 11,947,012 downwards.
ATAAGACCTTTTCTACCATGACACATTTTAGAGGATTAATTTATTCTTGGGGGATGGTGTGCATTCATTTCTCATTGCCTCAATAGTTTGAAATGTGCATTCTCAGAATTGGTGATTGACTCTCTTTTGGAGAGGAGTTTTTATCCTATTGGTTTTCTCAGTTTCTCCGCTTGTGAGAGTTTGTACATGTGTACCTTAGCATGCCTCATTGTTGGGACCCATTTTTGTTTTTTTTTGTTTATTCCCTACATTTCGCTTACAAGGGGGTGTTGATGTTTTCCAATACAACCAACTATTGTTAGTTGTAAGTTGACGTAGGTATCCTTATTTTCCCAACTATTCTTAGCTAATGTTGGGCCTCTTCCATTTTTATAAATGGAATACATTCTCTTGTATTTGCATGAGAGATCTAATATCATAATATATAGATTCCTTTTATGTTTCTTATGAGGATCATTCACAGTCTAGGTTAATCCTAGATTTCTACATCTTGAATCCATTTTACATTAAAAACAACAATTTATTTCATCCAAATTGACAATTTCAACAAAAAATCCCTAGCCAAATTATAAAGATGGAAAACAAAAAAATGAAATTGTAAATATTTAATCTTCTTTAAATAAGACAAATTTAAATGAGTATGTTTTCATCATTTATTTATAAAGGGGATGTTGATGCTTATTTGAGCAAAAAAACAACTCATTTTCCTTCATGTAATAGTGAAATAGGGTATTGGACAATTCCTAAAATGTCATGGGGTGAAAGAATTTGTCATATTTGTAATACTAAGAAGATTGAAAATGAAATCACTCTCTTAAAATGTCTTACATATACCCATATTAAATCACAATTTCAAAACATTTGTTATAGCACTGAGCTTCCTTACCTTTTTTAAGGTTCGATAAACTAAAATTGATCTCAATGAACATTAATATCCACCATCAATATCATTAATAAAAACATTAAATATAAAACTTTGATTTTACTTCGTTATAATAAAATTATATTTTATTTTAATAAATAAAATTACAATTTACCCTAGTGAAACCGTATGTTGTTATAAACAAAATTAATTAATAAATCTAATGCGAACATGATATGATAATTATGCCGTAAGGCATTTTCTCTCTAGCGCTATGTTTTATGTCGCTTTCTTTCGTTGATAGTTTTCCAATGTGTCATACGACCATCCTTCCATTTTTAAAGGTCCGCATTGTTCACCACGTCTCGACCCAACAAAGATTCTCTTCACAACAACAATTTTCTTTGCTCTATCTAGGCATTGATAATAGGCATTGAAGGTATGAAATCTTGTAGAAATTAAATATATACAATGGCATAGTGGTAAAAAAATTACAGCCATTACAAAGTGTTCCATCACTGAAATCAAGTCTCTATATTTTCAAATCAAATTCAACCAATAACTTGGAATATCTCAACACCTCATTTGGAAACCAACAAAATCAGACACCAAATTGAAGAAGATAACTAACCTGTGACACAATCAAGCTGGCTCAGAGAGTATGATAGTCTTGCTAGTACTATAGATGCAGTAATAAATTGAGATGCCTACCTATGTATCCCTACCCCTAGTGCTATTGATTTATTTTTAGAATGATCTCAAACTTGGGGCAGCCTCACATTTACTATGTTTATGATTCATAGATATGGTGTTGCACTAGTATTTCCATGAGTTAGTGTTTTGCAATGCTTTAACACTACCATGATCTATATTATGCACCATCATATACATGATTTTATCAAATAATATCTGTATCTCAATTTTTTTAATAGAAGTATCGAAATTTTATAAAAAAAATGGTATCACAACTGTGATAGTTCCTTATAAAAAAAAATTCAATTTCTTCCCATAACTATTAAGAGTAAACCTAGAAACATTATCAATTTCTATATACACAAACTAACCAACAAATGTGTGAGTTTGTTGGAAGAGAATAAAGAAATGCACCTCCAAGCAAAGAGAGGAGTTCCTGAAATCAATACAGTCGAGTTGAGAGAAGAGTCATGTGAGAATATTCTTTGGAAGTTCAAATGCCATGCATCTTTTGTTCCCTTCCTCCATATATAAATACATCAGTCTCATCTCACCAGTCTTCCTTCCTCCATATATAAACACATTAATCTCATCTCACCAGTCTTCCATTAACATCACTCATTAGTGCTCCCTAGTAATTTTCCCTAAATTTCTTTCAGAGGCTTTTGTTACTCCTCGCTTTGACTCTGCATAGTTTGCTTGAGTATTTTAATGTTGTATAATAAATTATGTATATATATATATATATATATATATATATATATATATATATATATATATTAAATAATAAATATTTTTTAATTGTTCATTGTTTTATTTTTTTCATCCAAGAAGAGTGTTTAACCTAACTTTTCTTCACCTCTAACTATATTTTTCTCATTGTTTAAAATAAAACGATTGAAAAACTTTTAAAAATAACCTATTCCCAAGCCATTCATAATATTAACTAGCAACTTCCCTAGAAAGGGAAAGGACACATCATAAGAAGAAGACAATGGATGTGAAAAGCGAACATCCAATCAATTTGTTTGATGATAATTCATGGACATATTTTTGTAATAGTTTTGTTCAACTTTGAACATTAATCTATAGTCCTTTGTTCACCTTAAAAATTTTGTTGGTTGAAAACAGCTTGAAAAATGGTAATATGACTTATTTGATGAAACCAAACATAGGATTACTCACTCTAACACGAAATGTTTGTACCAATACCTTAATTATCATAATAAACCGGAGTAACATAATGTACACAAAATGTGAACACAGAGCGTGACAACTCCAGTACACACATATATTCAAATCATATCTCCCAAATAATGTCGATAATAACTTTTATATATAAATATTCTTATTCATTGTACATGTTGGCCTTTTATTATTCCAACCACCATTGCATATACATTTAACCCCGTAAATGTCTCTTTAAGATCATTTCAATTAAATATATAAAGGTCATCAAACCCTACATTAAATGTAGGGTTTTAAAAATTCCAAAATACTTATAATGCACCACAACATATTCTCAACTACTTTAAGGTTTGTTTACTGCATGCCCAAAGGCAAAGATCTCATATGAATAATAAATCCACCTAGTGAAAAGGCAGAGATCTCCTTAGTCAAAACGTAATATGAATAATACATCTAGTGACATAGTGAAATCAAAATAAATTCACATAATGATATCAAGACTATATGGCTATGTTGTTATATATTAATCTTGCCTCATGGTATGTAGAATGTACAAACATTGATATATAACTGAAATTCAAACTCACTATAAATGTCCTATCTAGACTTTTATATGAGAGATATAGAAAACAATATAACTAAAATCAAATTCACTATATTCAAGTGTGCTTTCTAAACTTATAAAATTTAATGAGAAAGATGTGAAAAAAAATGAATTAAACTATTTTTGAAAAAAAATGAATTAAACTATTTTTGAAAAAAACAATCATTTTAATCCAACTAATAAATACATTACAATCGGAATCAATATGATAATATCCAGTCTTTTAACCAAAGAAAAATATACTACACTTAATTTTTTTTTAAAATACAACATTCACTCTAATAGAAAAATGTTTAAAAAGCAAATTAATGCTCGTGAATACTAACATATCTGAATTATGGTGCACCGATATTCAATGATGATTATATATATTAAACAAAGCTTAGACGTAGAAGAAGTAAAGAGTTCAAAGTAAATGACTAAACATTGAAATGAAAAAAAATATAAAAATAAATTTATAATTTAGTTTCTAAGTTCCTAGTATGTTATAGATTAACATGTTTCTATTCTCTTTATACATGTTTATATTAAGTTTAAAAAAAGATGTGAGCTCCAACCAAAATATTGGAATGACAACATTATTACATTTGACTTAATGGTGTATGAAATATGGCATTTAACATTAAACATATGTTTTTTATATATAAAAATTGTCCATAAATGTAGTTTAATTACTTTTACTTATTACATAGGTAAACAATAAAACAAATAGACTCTTTTTTTTTTCACGTAGTAGTTAAACCAGCAAGCTCAATATATGAGAGTGCCAAATCTGTCTGGGTCATGGGGTCGATCCTGGGTGGAGACGGCCACAGCTAACCGCCCCAACCACCCGGCCATAACGGCGGCCCCACAAAACAAATAGACTTATGGTAAGCTAGTGACGAGAACCCCACTTGTAACATAAATGCAAAACATAAACAATGAGGAAGGCCAACATAGGCCAACATAATATTTGGTTTCATATCTTTACCATGCATAATGTGTTCATGTTATTGTTTATCTTTGTTGGCGTACAATTGCATTGAAAGGAGGCGCGGCCTGGTTACTAAGAAGAAGACAAGTACTACACTCAACATGTATACTACATGTGTATTTGAGGCAATTAGGGGAGAGATGTCTAATGTTGAACAGGGACCAGTAGTTGACATAGTACTGGTCCCACATAACCACCATATCTTGACACAAATAAACCCATAAGTTAAACACACACATTTCATATTAAGTGCAGAAAGTATTTAAATTATGTCCAAAAATTGCCCATTAACTGACTGGGCCAATAGCTGTCAATAAATAGTCTTGATATGACAAACTGTACAAAACATCTTGTCCCAACAAAGTACAGATCTGCTCAAATATCCAGAAGTACATAAACAGCTAAATATCCCAACTCGTTTTTGCCACCTACTGCAAGGTACCTATCAAAGGAGGACCCACGAATTTCTAATGGAGCCTAAATATCCCAGCATTCATTGAAACCTGTCCAAACATTCATGCATACCTGTTCAAGCATCAGAAAACTTAGTGTCAGCCATAACTGCAGGATTGTTCAACATTCCAACCCTCTGTATTCAATAAATGACACCTACCCATTAAATGCACCCATTAAACAGATGGAAGCACACAGATCATGAAACAGATGAAGGCACAGGGATCCACAATGACAAGCTCCCAACCATTGGGAAGTGAAGATCTTGGACAACATCAAGCATAGGAGTGTCATGTAGGGATGCCAATTTTTTTGTTGTGACCACATTGCATTGTGGATTTTGTAATCACTGGGTCTAACTACTGCAACATGGCCATTTTGTATACAATCCTATACATTTTTGGGTATAATCCTAGGTCATATCGTTCCCTGATGTTTGCGGGGTTGTAATCAGGGGTTTATCATAAGGTTTAATATACAATTTCATCATTTCAAGAGCAAGCTGTAATGTACTCTGATTAAACATTTCATTAACATTTTTTAGGGATTATGAATTTAGTTTGTTGTTGGTTTATGTTTCAATTTATGTTTGGGCTGAATTGTTGGTTTATGCACCTACAACCCAAAAAACTTATAAGGGAGGGATGCCAGTTGTTGGACACCCCACGTGGCTCCCTCCCCCATGCCACGCTGGAGAGTCGACACGACCTCAGCCCGGGCCCAGATGGCACCGCCACTTGTCGTGGTGGGTGGTATAATTAAAGCGGCCTCTATGGCACACTTTTTCCCGCTTTTCCGGCGCTTTTCCGGCAAACTCTCCTTCCTCCCGTGTATTGTTGCTCGGGTCCTGTCTGTGAACGCTCCGCCACCCCAGTTCCTGTTCAAGCCCGCTTTGGTTCTGCACCACCCCCCGCCCAGGTTCTGCACCATGGGCGCTCTCGTTCTGCCGGTATCCGGCTGAATTATTGAAGGTTCTAGGGTTTATTCTGCAGCAGGGTCCATGGCTTATGCTGCAGCTTAAGGTGCATGGCTTTAAATCCTGGAGTTCAAGTTTCATGGGTTTTGTAATTAAGGTTCAGTGGTTAATGTTGAAGCTGCGTTTCAATTTTTACAGGGTGTATGAATTAGGGTCCATCTTCTATGGTGTATGTTCTAGGGTTTGGCCGTGTTTCATCACAGTTCCATAAATGGTTTGGAGCATACCCATGGTTCTCATATGCACTAGAAAGGGTGGCATACAACTTAGTCAGAATTGCAGGGCCAGAACCTTAATTACAAAGGGTAGTGTTTAATTTTTTATAGGGTGTATGAATTAGGGTTTTGTAATTAAGGTTCTGTGGTTAATGTGGCAGGGTCCTTGACCCCTATATTTTCCTTAAACTAGCAGCTAGGAATGGGGTTGAACCATTGCATGGGTGTCATACCCATCCATTCGATGCTAACTGTACTGCAACATGGTGCCTATCTCTCTCCTATTATTAAAATGCTTCTATAAGGAATGTTCCATGGAGGGCTGTCATGCATGACTTATTACAACTTAATACAGTATCATACTAATCAACATAACAGGCCTAAATTAGATCATACAACAGCAGATAAGATGCAGCAGATCACTTCATGTTAATAGGTAAAAGTAAAAACTGCATCATACACTTATAAATTAACAATAGCATGCAACTTGTAAACTGCAATAACAACAGCAGATGATAAGGTGGAGCAGATCGCTTTTAAAATGCATCAACAATAGCCAATTTGGCAAACTTGCTGATATCAAAAACTGAATTATGGGTATTCTTCCAATTAGATGAGACAATGGAGAAGTCATTGTTGTCAACTGCCATCCATCCCCTGTATGATGCAGTTTTTCCTTTTAACTATTACCATTCCACTGCGACAAAAACCAACAACATAAACCAACAACAAACTAAATTCATAAACCAGATAAAATTTAGGGACACTGCTGCAACATAAACCAGCAACATACCAAAATCATAAACCATAGAGCCTTCAATAATTCAGCCCAAACTATGATGCAACATTAACAGACAACAAACTAAATTCATAAACACTAGTTATAATTCATACACCCTATAAAAATTGAAACGCAGCTTCAACATTAACCACAGAACCTTAATTACAAAACCCCAATTCATACACCCTATAAAAATTGAAACACAGCTTCAACATTAACCACTGAACCTTAATTACAAAACACTAATTCATACACCCTATAAAAATTGAAACGCAGCTTCAACATTAACCACAGAACCTTAATTACAAAACCCTATTTCATACACCCTATAAAAATTGAAACGCAGCTTCAACATTAACCACTGAACCTTAATTACATAACACTAATTCATACACCCTATAAAAATTGAAACGCAGCTTCAACATTAACCACTGAACCTTATTTACAAAACCCTTATTCATACACCCTATAAAAATTGAAACGCAGCTTCAACATTAACCACTGAACCTACATTACAAAACCCTAATTCATACACCCTGTAAAAATTGAAACACAGCTTCAACATTAACCACTGAACCTTAATTACAAAACCCTAATTCATACACCCTGTAAAAATTGAAACGCAGCTTCAACATTCACCACAGAACCTTAATTACAAAACCGTAATTCATACACCCTGTAAAAATTGAAACGCAGCTTCAGCATTAACCACTGAACCTTAATTACAAAACCCTAATTCATACACCCTGTAAAAATTGAAACGCAGCTTCAGCATTAACCACTGAACCTTAATTACAAAACACTAATTCATACACCCTATAAAAATTGAAACGCAGCTTCAACATTAACCACTGAACCTTAATTACAAAACACTAATTCATACACCCTATAAAAATTGAAACGCAGCTTCAACATTAACCACAGAACCTTCATTACAAAACCCTATTTCATACACCCTATAAAAATTGAAACGCAGCTTCAACATTAACCACTGAACCTTATTTACAAAACCCTAATTCATACACCCTATAAAAATTGAAACGCAGCTTCAACATTAACCACAGAACCTTAATTACAAAACCCTATTTCATACACCCTATAAAAATTGAAACGCAGCTTCAACATTAACCACTGAACCTTAATTACAAAACACTAATTCATACACCCTATAAAAATTGAAACGCAGCTTCAACATTAACCACTGAACCTTATTTACAAAACCCTTATTCATACACCCTATAAAAATTGAAACGCAGCTTCAACATTAACCACTGAACCTACATTACAAAACCCTAATTCATACACCCTGTAAAAATTGAAACACAGCTTCAACATTAACCACTGAACCTTAATTACAAAACCCTAATTCATACACCCTGTAAAAATTGAAACGCAGCTTCAACATTCACCACAGAACCTTAATTACAAAACCGTAATTCATACACCCTGTAAAAATTTAAATGCAGCTTCAACATTAACCACTGAACCTTAATTACAAAACCCTAATTCATACACCCTAAAAAAATTTATACGCAGCTTCAACATTAACCACTGAACCTTAATTACAGAAACCTAATTCATACACCCTAAAAAAAATTACAATGCAACTTCAACATTAACCACTGAACCTTAATTACAAAACCCTAATTCATACACCCTAAAAAAATTGAAACGCAGCTTCAACATTAACCACTGAACCTTAAATACAGAACCCTAATTCATACACCCTAAAAAAAATTACACGCAGCTTCAACATGAACCACAGAACGTTAATTACAAAACCATAATTCATACACCCTAAAAAAATTTAAACGCAGCTTCAACATTAACCACAGAACCTTAATTACAAAACCCTGCTGCAGCATAAACGAAATGCATTTAAAAACCAGACTTAAACCTTTAAAAGCAGCATAAATGGTCCACGAAATCCCCAGAAAGTTGAGAGTGTTGACAAACACTGCAGAGAATGGCTGGTAGGAAACCTACCACCGAAACCGAAGAAGCGTTAAGGGACGAGCCACCGCCGCGAGCAGGAACAGCCAACGCAGGAACAACCAACGCAGGAACAGCCAACGCAGGAACAGCCAATGCCACCGCCGTGAGCAAGAACAGCCAACGCCACCGCCGTGAGCAGGAACAGCCTGATGGAAGCCACCATCGCCACCAGCGAAACCAGCCGAGCGGCAACCCAACAACACAACCACTGAACCGATGAAAACCTCCAACGGGGTCCGCCGCAGACAACTTCGAGCGCCTGTGGTGCGCTATGGCCATGGAGCGAGGGTCAACGTCGGGCGAGGTAGCAGACAGAACAAACAGCAGCGGCGAACGCCACTCGTCGGGAGGTAAGGCAACAAGCGCCCGCTGCAACACAGTATAACGGGACGACGAACGCAGAACGGGAGCGCCCATGGTGCAGAACCAGAGCGGGGGTGGTGCAGAACCAGACCGGGGGTGGTGCAGAACCAGACCGGGCGTGAACAGGAACTGGGGTGGCGGAGCGTTCACAGACAGGACCCGAGCAACAATACACGGGAGGATGGAGAGTGTGCGGGAAAAGCGCCGGGAAAGCGGGAAAAAGCGTGCCATAAAGGCCGATTTAATTATCGCACCCACCACGACAGGTGGCGGTGCCATCTGGGCCCGGGCTGAGGTCGTGTCGACTCTCCAGCGTGGCATGGGGGAGGGAGCCACGTGGGGTGTCCAACAACTGGCATCCCTCCCCTAAGTCCAACCTCTTGGCATTAGAATTTTAGAATTTAAACAGTCGCTTTAATGGTTTGAATGTGTATTCTACATTTGGTTTTGTCGTTCTATTTTTCAATATTAAAATGCAGTTAATGCCATTGGATTATCATTGCAAAAAATTGGATTCTTCATTGATAGTAGGTATTGATATTGAGTATGCCATTGAAGCGCATGAGACAACTCTGAGAGATGAATATTATAAGTGAGGACGAAGTTAACAGAGCAACTAATGGATTTAATGATGAGAACGTGTTAGGATGTATGATCATGGTTTTGTGTATAAGGTGTTGAGTTCTAATACGAGTTACCGTGAGTATGTATAATGATTTTTATAGTTAAACAAAATTTAACAAAGGTAAAAACACACAGTCACTAAATACATATACATTTATCTAGGAAACCCCTTTACAGGGAAAAACCAACAAACCAGTGAGCTTAATCACTCATCTATTAGCAACACTCTTTATCGTCGTTTAGAACAACGATTTTCTAGATTACAATAGCTCAAGCGTGAATTCATGTACACTTTAATTCTCAACTCATACAAGTTGTCTTACTAGTGCTTCTTAGCCTTTCACATTACATCATATTTATAGATGCAATACTTTGATTCGTGACAAACGGATTAGTTACAACTAACTACTCCATTAATGGTAGTCCATAAATTCCTAACAACTTCCAGTTATTCCGTTACAGTTGACTTCACTGAGTCAACCTTGGTCGACCACCAGTCGAGCTTCTCATTGTCCAAGTTTTCATTGAGTTCCTTCCCACTTTATGATCATCGACTTCCCATTGACCAGTCATGGTCATTAACCAATTGTGTATTCTAGTTGGTCACTCGACCAAACTGTTAGTATCTATCGACTTGTTGACTAGTCGACCATTGACTTCAACCATCGATTAACATGCAAAGAAGATAATGTTCCCAACATTCTCGCACTTCTTGTTTTCTTTGCATACACTTGAGATTTCAGAATTTCAATTCACTTGACCAAGCCTATCAGGTCCATTGATTCCCTACACCAAGTATTCTTCAACGTGTCTACCTTTTCTAGCAACACTTTCTGGTTCTCAACCATTTCTCTGACAAAATGCTATTGTACATCAATATGCTTTGTCTTTGAATGGTATGTTGGGTTCTTTGCCAAGAAGATTGCACTTTGATTCTAACAATTCAACCTAACATCTTGTTGTTTAAACCCAACCTCTAAACACAATCTCTCCAACCATATTTCCTCTTTGCTTGCATGAGTAACTTCCATGTATTCATCCTTAGTAGTTGATAGTGCAACAACTGACTTCATCCTACTCATCCAACTAACTGCCCCACCAAATGAAAACATATCCATTGGTTGACTTTCTATGTCTGAATCTCTATCCCATTCAGAGTCAACAAAACCATGAACATTTATTGTTTTATTCGTTTCAGGTTTTCCTTGGTAGCAGATTGCATAATCCATTGTGCCATGCAAATACCTGAAAACTCTTTTAATAGCAGTCCAGTGCTCTTTCATGGGTGTCAACATGTACCTCCTCAATACTCTAACTGCATGGGAAATATCAGGTCAAGTACAGACCATTGCATACATCAAACTACCTTCATCACTAGCATAGGGAACATGTTCCATGTACTTTATATCTTCCTGTGTCTTAGGACACTGTTCAATAAATAATTTAACTCCTACAAGAATAGGGACCTTAACCGGTTTGCACTCTTGCATGTTGAAGCGTTTCAAAATTGTCTCAACATATTTACTTTGACTTAACTAGATCCTTCTACCTACTTGATGTCTCTTTATTTCAATTCCAAGAATGAAATGGGATGCACTAAGATCCTTCATGTTGAACATTGAGGATAGTTGCAGTTTCACCTCCTTGGTTAGATCCATGCTACAAAACTGCATATATAAAGTGATCACCAACTTTCTTTCCATATACACAACGATGAACCCGACTTCTCCCAACCATAGATGTTGAATATACATATCGAAATTTTGGTACGAAATCCTGGGTGAATGCTTTAAACCATAGAGAGACTTCTTGAGCTTGCATACCATTTCCTCCTCTTCTTTCACTATGAAACCCTCATGCTGCTTCATATAAAATTATTCTTCAAGATCACCATGAAGAAATGATGTCTTTACGTATGTTGGGCTCTGGAAATTGTCCTTTATAATGATCCTAGTTACACTAATTTCCTGGCCTATTTACCGAAATTTAATACATCCATCCTTAAAAATGGCTATCTTTTACTATGTTTCATAAATTAAATCTCGTAAATGTAAAGTGAGCATAATATGTTATTTTTGATCTATTAAACACAATATTGTGCAAATGATAAACTTTCGGTGCTTCATTTGACCTTTCATTCAACCCTTCTTCTGACCTAAGTTCCGCACTGAGTTTGATTGCATGTTTCTTATTGAGTTATTGGTTTGATTTATCTTCATCTTCTACTTCTCCTTGGTCCTGTGAATTCCTGCATATGCATAAACCATGAAATAATGATGAGTTGGTTCACTAATTCACATTTAAAAAAATTAAAAATGAAAGAAGATAAAATATTAAAATAAATAATATATGTTTTAAATCCAAAATCATTCTAAATAACATTAACATGCATTATATAAAGTTAAACCGTTCATGGAAGAATTAATTAAATTAAAAAATAAAGTTTATGAAATGGTATACTTAACATGAAATGGCTTTAAAATATTTTCATATCTTAAGCCACTTCACATAAACTTTATGGCACTTTTAAATATTACGTTTGACTTTTGGATTTAACATAATTAGTTGTCATATTGTGCAGGCCATGAAATTAACATGTACAGGACGCAAGATGAACTTACACACGAGAAAATGGAGAACGCACATCACGTGAAGAAGGATGACAAGGCAAGGGAACCCAACACCCAGCCAATAGAACTTAGCTACAATGGAAACTCAACACTCAACGATCAATTTGACAAACAACTCAATGGAAATTTAGCCCAGAAATCGGATTTATGAACTAATTTCTGTTATGGGTCATTCGGACGCCCATTTGGACGCCCATTCGAACTTTCGTTCACACACGCATAGGCATTCAGACGCCCATTCGGATCGTCATTCTCATCCAAACATTCATTCAGACTGTCGTTCGCACCTCCAAAATCATTGGTTCGGGTACTTAGAGGCATTTATGGCAGAAATGGAAACGCGGGTTTTGTCCGTGGCGGTCCTCTCATGCTTCTCCACCTCCAAGATTCCACCACGGTTGTTTTTTCATCTACAAGAATCACAGGGCTTTGTTGCCTTAAATGAAGGAAGTTGTTTTGTACACAATTTGGGGAAAAACGCCCTCTCTCCCATATGTAAATTTCTATATATAGGGGCTTTTGGCCATGCAAAAAGTGGTGGTGGCAATTGTCATTGTTGTTGTGGCTCACACTTGAGCCAAAATCTGTAATTTCGAAATTGATTGTAATAAGAAGCTGGTTTCTGTGTTTATGTTCATTTGAGGAAGTAGATAGTCTCAGGCTGTGACTCTGGGGGGACCACCAGAGGTTGCAAGCTCTTCTTGTGCATGATCCAGATCCGTTTTGTCAATTATGTTTGTCTCTATGCATTATGCCAAATAAGTAGTTTATGTTTTGCATTTCAATTTATTAAATTCAGCTCAGTAGATGTTTAATTATGTCTGATTTTAATTAGTTTAAATTATGTGCAATAGAATAGGTGTTTTTCCTCAATTCACAGAGCTCTGCTCAGTAGTTGTTTTACATTTGCGTTCCGATTTATTCCACTCGTGTTTTTGCCCATTCACGCATTCTTAACTTGTTGTATTTGCTTCTGTCACAATTCCTTTTTGCATTGCTGCTTTATAACCTTAGCAATTACCTCCACGTTGTTGTTCTATCTCTTTTTTATTTCGTTGGTTTCCCTTTCTCCATTCACGTTCTGCCCATCCATCTTTATTGTCACGCTTATGTTTCTTGCATTTACAATTGCATTCCCGTCATCACTTCGGGAGACAAATTTCGGGGGCCACGTGTGAGCAAACCGTAAGGAATATGGGGAAACGGTTAGAAACCCACTTCCCAAATGGGCCCATTTACTCCTAACCGCAAACGTTTTTCAGAATTACTTAATAGATAGGGAGAAAAGTGTGCCCAAACCGACCTCTGCGTTTTGCCATTGCGTCTATGTTCCTGTTTCTCTTCCTTTTTGCCAATTACGTTTTGCTTCCCATAGTTTACAAATTGAATTATGTCTTTGTTTAGATGTGAACCAAATTCCTGTTCATAGCATAGTGGTTGAATTTCGTGTGGTTAAAGTGTTATTCATAGAGGCACAAATCATTTTGGTATTGTAGGTTGGCAATAAAATTTCATTTCATAGTTCAAGCTTTCTTAATAGAATAGCAGTTTGATTCTGATTTCGTAGGTTAGCAGTTGAGTTCATTGCTATAGGTTAATTATTTTAGTAATTTGGGTTGATACTGCATTTCATAGTTGAAGTTTACTTCCTAGATTAGCACTTGTATCATGTTCTTAGATAGTAATTTCGCTTCATCTGAGTTTTACTTTTGTTTCTAGATCAACAACATAATTTCACTTCCTATTTAATGATTGAATTTCGTTCTTGAAGCAATAAGTAGTTTCAATTTTTAGAATTAGTGGTTTGAATGATCTTTTAGAATAAAAGCTACTTTCTTGAATTTCTTGAGTTGGATTTCGGAATTGTCTCTTTACATAGATTAATGAGTCTTACTGTAGAATCATTTGCTTTCCGTCACCATAAACCTGCACTCATTTCCAGCGTTCCGTTAGTTAACAGAAATAGATAGAGAATAGGAGATAGAATTTCTTTGTCCTTGCTTGTCGTAGATAGAAATAGAATTGCTTTCATTAATTAGTGTGCTTCGCTTTCCATTTCCATATCATAGGGTTTACTTGTTTTCGATTAAACGTAGGAAACCTTTCAATTTGTTAAGTAGATGTTAAATATATTTGCTTACGAGTTATTTCCTGCTTTGTAGTTAGTCTTTAGAATAACAATTTACCCTACTTCCGTCAATTCATAGTTAGTTGTCGAGTTAAATTGCATAGGTTAATTAGATAGTTTGCTTTGATTAGTTTACTGTTTTGCAACACATTTGTTTATGCTTGGTCTTTAGAATAGAATTTTATCATGTTTTTGTGAATTCGTAGTTAACTGTTTGATTGAATTTCATAGAGTAGTTAATTAGTTCGTTTTCTTAGGACTAACATAAGTTCCTGCTTTTGAGTAACTAGTTGCAATTGAATTCTTAGATAGATCTTTCATTCTGCATAAATAGAATAGATTTCCAATTCATAGAATAGATTAATAGTTTGCTTAAAGTGTTTTTTCTTCCGTTAGTTAGTTGTTTTCAGGCCAAGCATTGGTTTCCTAGAATAGTAGTTTCTTTTATTTTAATTTCAATTCTCATTCGTAGGTTAAGATAACATAGAGTCTGAATGTAATATCATATATAGTGTCTGAATGGAGTGTCGTATGTATTTTCTGAATGAAGTGTTGTATGTAGTATTGTTTGATAAATAATAGGATAAATTCTTATGAATATAAGTAAATCAGTTTTCCATTTTGAATTAGATTTCGCTTTCCGCTTTTAAGTAAATTACTAGCTCTAGGATAAGTTAGGCTATGGTAGTTTAGGCTTTCAGTCCTACACATATAGTGTTTGCATCTCACAAGCTACCTTCCCGGGTTGACAATTAAGTGTTGAATTAGATAGCATATATTTTCACCAACATTTTGGCGCCGTTACCGGGGAGGTGCTAAAGGGGTTGAAGGGTAGATAGGTTTCCTTACACAGCAAGGGGGAGGGGAAATGGTAAGACGCAAAGACGATCTCACTACGGTTTTCCGTAGTGTAATGGCCCGACGCATCCACTTTAGTGGGCTGCCCCAAAGCCTTGTTGTTCCTTTCATGCAAGTGTGATTTATTTCTACAAATTTGAGTTTGTTCCCTATCCAAATAATTTAATTCTTTGCAAGCATGTTTTTCTATTTGCCAGTTTGAGTTTGTTTTCTTTTTCGCAATCTAGTTTTCTGCAGCCAGCATGTTTATTTTTATGTAGGTGTGAGCTTGATCTATTTTTCACAAGTGTGTTTTTTATCTATAGGTGTGATGTGTTTTTCAATTTTTCTTTAGTTTTATTTTGGTTTGTGCAAATTTGCTTTAGGAATGTATTTTTGTAGGTAATTTAAAAAAAACAAATCATTAAAATATATCTATCTATTTGGGTGCTATAAGAACCCCAACCACTAATCCTTGTGTGAAGCATGACCTACTGACCAGACACATGGATTCAAGGGTGAACATTAGTATGAGAGAACTCTCTCAAATCCTAGCAACAACTGGGGTCTTAATCTCTACCTCTCAGGAAGAGAAGATATTAACAACAGTTAAGATCTTATCATCCTCTCCTGAAATGAAAGACGAAGAAAAATCCCAAGAGCTACAAAAAGATTAGTCTTTCCAAATTGCATAGGAAGATATTGATACATTGGAGTATACATCCGAAGGAGAGTGCCCTGAAACTAAAGATTTCTCTGCATGCAAGCTAACAGATCCTATGCATACTTCTTAAATCAATCAACTAAGAGGAGGGGATTTGCATGACATGATGAAGGAAGGTGAATATGAGGACTACATCAAAAGTTGGTTCCAAGAGGTAACCCAACCACAATACCATTCCTTCATTCGACACCTTCTGATGCAAAGACAAGTAAGTTGGTCGAACTTCCACATTTAGGTAATCATTGCAACAACCTTTTCATATGTGGATAAAGGTATAAATTTTCATCTTGCTTTGCACTTGGTTTCATTGGAAGAGCTCATATACTTGAATAAAAATGTTTTCTTTCTTCTTGGGGTAGGGAACTATGTATATAAATAAAGAGTTGCATGTTTAGTTTAGAAATTAATGCAACTTAGTTTAGTTTAGTTTTGTTTTGTTCTCTTTTCAAATTAAAGAACTAAGAATAAGATCATGTTAGTGACTAAACCAAAACAATCTTACATCATTATTCATTTTCATACATGCATATTTCTGATTATACCAGTTACCCAAGACCAACTTTAAACATCATGGGGATTTGCCATAAATTAAGGTCTATCTAAAACCTAGAGGTCACTAGTACATCCTAGCTTCATTATCAGGGCATGTTATTTAAGCATCTCTACAACACAGTAGCATAAGGGTGAATGAAATTCCTATTTTGTGGGGAACACTACTATAACTCTATATGAAAGAGGCGCGTTTTGGGACTAGAGACACCTTTCATTCATTATCTTATGGATCCATCCACTTCACATTAATAAACTCAGCCATCTATGTCTTTGATTTGGTTACCTCACTTGCAATATCCAATATATTGGGAGAAATATATTTATTTGGTTCAAGAAGTTTTAAATAAATTATCCTCCAACCCATATACCATCCCATCCTGTAGCACGGTTTTCAGAGCTACTCCCCCATTCATTCCTGCATAGGAAAATTTAATTGCCGAAAATCTATAGGGAGTGGAAACACTGGGACAAGAGCCTCTTATGCAAAACAGGTTTAAGAGGTTGACTCGCCGGAGTAATGAATTGTTGGCAGCGGGTACCGGCCTGTGGTATGACTAGGTAAACCCGAAGGGGTACTGAACAGGCATGGCTGAAAGAGGGGAATCTACCTAGAGAGGATAATTTATGCAAAGTATATGGTTCTTCTATGCCTCAATGTATGGAACTGTTTGTGGGTTTAGCTAGAAAGGAGTATATATGGTTAAGTTATGGTAAATGAACTTCATCTATCTGCCATTTGAGAATATTTGTAAGTTGCACTGAAGACCCTGTTGTCTAATTCATACTATACCTAGGATATCACTATCCTAGAAGTGGGACCCATAAACTTAGGAGTCTAATGAACTTGAAATGCAAACTCTATCCATAATTACTTGAATGACGATAAACCTTTGAGAAGTAGCAGGGATGACTGGTTTCCTATATGCTTTACAGACTATCTATACCCTCATGTTTTCCATTTGGGGAGACATGACGAAAATCCCCTATCATAGCTTATATGTGGTCTTCGTGAGCAGAAACTGATGAATTTACATGTATTGAAGAATCTGCCTTAGTATGATATTACCTGCTGAGTGTTGTTGATCCAGAGTATTAACATAAGAGAACACAACCCAGTCTTAATTCATTCATGGCACGAGGACGTGCCATACCTTCAGTCTGGGAGAGAGAGTCTCAATTTATATGGTCTTCATAAGTATGAATTATTACTGTTTGGTGGAATTATATGTATTAAGAAATCTTAAATAATATGAAGTTGTTTTGGTCTACTTATAACATAACATTAATAAAAAAAATTATTGCCTTCTTTCTTTCTAAGTTCTAGTTTTTTATGCAGTAATAAAGTTGGCTTCGTTTTGCTGAAAGATTTCCTATAAACTATTTGATGAACAAACAGTGTTTTTGAATAAATGAAAGACCACTTCCAATTCATTCATGGCACGAGAGCGTGCCATACCTTCGGTCTGGGGAGTGTTGGGATCCATAAATTGCCCTTTATAATGATTCTAGTTACATTAATTCCCCGGCCTATTTACTGAAATTTAATGCATCCATCCTTAAAAAGGGCTATCTTTTACTATGTTTCATCAATTAAATCACGTAAATGTAAACTGAGCCTAATATGTTATTTTTGATCTATTAAACGCAATATTGTGCAAATGATAAACTTTCAGTGCTTCATTTGACCTTTCATTCAGCCCTTCTTCCGATCCTAAGTTCTGCACTGAGTTTGATTGCATGTTTCTTATTGAGTTATTGGTTTGATTTATCTTCATCTTCTACTTCTCCTTGGTCCTGTGAATACCTGCATATGCATAAACCATGAAGTAATGATGAGTTGGTTCACTATTTCACATTTAAACAAATTAAAAATGAAAGACGATAAAATATTATAATAAAGAATATATGTTTTAAATCCAAAATAATTCTAAATAGCATTAACATGCATTATATAAAGTTAAACCATTCATGGAAGAATTGAATAAATTAAAAAATAAAGTTTATGAAATGGTATGCTTAATATGAAATGGCTTTAAAATATTTTCATATCTTAAGCCACTTCCCTTAAACTTTATGGCACTTTTGAATATTATGTTTGACTTTTGGATTTAACATAATCATTTGTCATAGAAATTAACATGTACAGGACGCAAGATGAAATCACACACGAGAAAATGGAGAACGCACATCGCGTGAAGAAGGATGACAAGGAAAGGGAACTCAACACCCATCCAATAGAACTTAGCCACAATCAGCAAATCAGCACCCAACCATCAATTTGACAAACAACCCAACGGAAATTCAGCCCATAAATCGGATGTATGAACTAATTTCTGTTACGGGTCATTCGGACGCCCATTCAGATGTCCATTGGATTGTCGTTCACATAGTCACAGCCATTCAGACGCCGATTCAAACCATCATTCTCATTCGGACATTCATTCAGACTGTCGTTCGCACCTCTGAAATCATTGGTTCGGGTACTTAGAGGCATTTATGGTAAAACCAGAAACATGGGTTTTGTCTGTGGCAGTCCTCTCATGCTTCGCCACCTCTAAGATTCCTCCTCGGTCGTTTGTTCATCTACAAGAATCACGGGGCTTTGTTTCCCCAAATGAAGGAAGTTGTTTTGTACATGATTTGGGGAAAAATGCCCTCTCTCCCATATGTAAATTTTTATATAGAGAGGCTTGTGGCCATGTAAAAAGTGGTGGTGGCTATTGTCATTGTTGTTGTGGCTCACACTTGATCTGAGCTCTGTAATTTTGAAATTGATTGTAATAAGAAGCTTGTTTCTGTGTTTATGTTCATCTGAGGAAGAAGATAGTCTTAGGCTGTGACTCTGGGGGGACGACCAGAGGTTGCAAGCTCTTCTTGTGCATGATCCAGATCCGTTTTGTCAATTTTGTTCGTCTCTGTGCATTATGTCAGATAAGTAGTTTATGTTTTGCATTTCAATTTATTAAATTCAGCTTAGTAGATGTTTAGTTATGTATGATTTTAATTGGACTAAATTATGTGCAATAGAATAGGTGTTTTTCCTCAATTCGCAAAGCTCTGCCCAGTAGTTGTTTTACATGTGCGTTCTGGTTTATTCCACTCACGTTTTTTCCCATTCACGCATTCTTAATGTGTTGTATTTGCTTATGTCACAATTCCTTTTTGCATTGCTACTTTATAACCTTAGAATTTACCTCCACGTTGTTGTTCTATCTCTTTTTCATTTCGCTGGTTGCCCTTTCTCCATTCACGTTCTACCCATCCATCTTTATTTTCACGCTTATGTTTGTTGCATTTACAATTGCATTCCCATCATCACTTCAGGAGACAAATTTCGGGGAACACATGTGAGCAAACCGTAAGGAATATGGGGAAACGGTTCGAAGCCCACTTCCCAAATGGGCCCATTTACCCCTAACCGCAAACAGTTTTCAGAATTACCTAACATATAGGGAGAAAAGTGTGCCCGAACAGACCTCTGCGTTTTTCCATTGCGTCTATGTTCCTGTTTCTCTTCCTTTTTAGCAATTACGTTTTGCTTCCAATAGTTTTCAAATTGAACTATCTTTTTCTTTAGATGTGAACCGAATTCCTGTTCATAAAAGAGTGGTTGAATTTTGTGTCGTTAAAGTGTTATTCATAGAGGCACAAATCATTTGGTATTGTAGGTTGGCAATAAAATTTCATTTCATAGTTCAAGCTTTGTTAATAGAATAGCAGTTTGATTCTGATTTCGTAGGTTAGTAGTTGAGATCATTGCTATAGGTTAATTATTTTAGTAATTTGGGTTGATACTGCATTTCATAGTTGAAGTTTACTTCCTAGATTAGCACTTGTATCATGTTCTTAGATAGTTATTTCGCTTCATCTGAGTTTTACTTTTGTTTCTAGATCAACAACATAATTTCACTTCCTAGTTAATGATTGAATTTCATTCTTGAAGCAATAAGTAGTTTCAATTTCCAGAATTAGTGGTTTGAATTATCTTTTAGAATAAAAGCTAATTTTTTGAATACGATTTTCTTGAGTTGGATTTCGGAATTGTCTCTTTACATAGATTAATGAGTCTTACTATAGAATCATTTGCTTTCCGTCACCATAAACCTGCACTCATTTCCAGCTTTCCATTAGTTAACAGAAATAGATAGAGAATAGGAGATAGAATTGCTTTGTCCTTGCTTGTCGTAGATAGAAATAGAATTGCTTTCATTAATTAGTGTGCTTCGCTTTCCATTTCCATATCATACGGTTTACTTGTTTTCGATTAAACGTAGGAAACCTTTCAATTTGTTAAGTAGAGGTTAAATAGATTTGCTTACGAGTTATTTCCTGCTTTGTAGTTAGTCTTTAGAATAACAATTTACCCTACTTTCGTCAATTCATACTTAGTTGTCAAGTTAAATTGCATAGGTTAATTAGATAGTTTGCTTTGATTAGTTTACTGTTTTGCAACGCATTTATTTACGCTCGGTCATTAGAATAGAATTTTATCATGCTTTTGTGAATTCGTAGTTAACTGTTTGATTGAATTTCATAGAGTAGTTAATTAGTTCGTTTCCTTAGGAGTAACATAAGTTTCGTCTTTTGAGTAACTAGTTGCAATTGAATTCTTAGATAGATCTTTCATTCTGCATAAATATAATAGATTTCCAATTCATAGAATAGATTAATAGTTTGATTAAAGTGGGTTTTCTTCCGTTAGTTAGTTGTTTTCAGGCCAAGCATTGCTTTCCTAGAATAGTAGTTTCTTTTATTGCAATTTCAATTCTCGTTTGTAGGTTAAGATATCATAGAGTCTGAATGTAATATCATATATAGTGTTTGAATGAAGTGTCGTATGTAGTGTCTGAATGAAGTGTTGTATGTAGTATCATTTGATAAATAATAGGATAGATTCTTTATGAATATAAGTAAATCAGTTTTCCATTTTGAATTAGATTTCACTTTCCACTTTTAAGTAAATTACCAGCTTTAGGATAAGTTAGGCTAGGGTAGTTTAGGCTTTCAGTCCTGCACATATAGTGTTTGCATCTCACAAGCTACCTTACCGGGTTGACAATTAAGTATTGAATTAGATAGCATATATTTTCACCAGCATTTTGGCGCCGTTGCCGAGGAGGTGCTAAAGGGGTTGAAGGGTAGATAGGTTTCCTTACACAGCAAGGGGGAGGGGAAATGGTAAGACACAAAGACGACCTCACTACGGTTTCCGTAGTGTAATAGCCCGATGCATCCACTTTAGTGGGTTGCCCCAAAGCCTTGTTGTGGACTTTCATGCAAGTGTGATTTTATTTCTGCAAATTTGAGTTTGTTCCCTATCCAAATAATTTAATTCTTTGCAAGTATGTTTTTCTTTTTACCAGTTTGAGTTTGTTTTCTTTTTCGCAATCTAGTTTTCTGCAGCCAACATGTTTATTTTTATGTAGGTGTGAGCTTGATCTATTTTTCACAAGTGTGTTTTTTATCTATAGGTGTGATGTGTTTTTCAATTTTGCTTTAGTTTTATTTTGGTTTGTGCAAATTTGATTTAGGAATGTATTTTTGTAGGTAATTTAAAAAAAAATTCATTAAAATATATCTATCTATTTGGGTGCTGTAAGAACCCCAACCACTAATCCTTGTGTGAAGCATGACCTACTGACCAGACACATGGATTCAAGGGTGAACATTAGTATGAGAGAACTCTCTCAAATCCTAGTAACAGCTTGGGTCTTAATATCTACCTCTCAGGAAGAGAAGATCTTAACAGCAGTTAAGGTCTTATCATCCTCTCCTGAAATGAAAGACGAAGAAATATCCCAAGAGCTACAAAAATATTATTCCTGCCAAATTGCAGAGGAAGATATTGATACATTGGAGTATACATCCGAAGGAGAGTGCCCTGAAACTGAAGAGTTCTCTGCATGCAAGCTAACAGATCCTATGCATACTTCTTAAATCAATCAACTAAGAGGAGGGGATTTGCATGACATGATGAAGGAAGGTGAATATGAGGACTACATCGAAAGTTGGTTCCAAGAGGTAACCCAGCCACAATACCATTCCTTCATTCGACAACTTCTGATGCAAAGACAAGTAAGTTGGTTGAACTTCCACATTCAGGTAATCATTGCAACAACCTTTTCATATGTGGATAAAGGTATAAATTTTCATCTTGCTTCACACTTGGTTTCATTGGAAGAGCTCATATACTTGAATAAAAATGTTTTCTTTCTTCTTGGGGTAGGGAACTATGTATATAAATAAAGAGTTGCATGTTTAGTTTAGAAATTAATGCAACTTTGTTTTGTTTTGTTCTCTTTTCAAATAAAATAACTAAGAATAAGATCATGTTAGTGACTAAACCAAAACAATCTTACATCATTATTCATTTTCATACATGCATATTTCTGATTATACCAGTTACTCAAGACCAACTTTAAACATCATGGGGATTTTCCATAAATTAATGTCTATCTAAAACCTAGAGGTCACTAGTACATCCTAGCTTCATTATCAGGGCATGTTATTTAAGCATCTCTACTACATAGTAGCATAAGGGTGAATGAAATTCCTAGTTTGTGGGGAACACTACTATAACTCTATATGAAAGAGGCGCGTTTTGGGACTAGAGACACCTTTCATTCATTATCTTATGGATCCATCCACTTCACATTAATAAACTCATCCATCTATGTCTTTGATTTGGTTAGCTCACTTGCAGTATCCAATATATTTATTTGGTTCAAGAAGTTTTAAATAAATTATCCCCCAACCTATATACCATCCCATCCTGTAGCACGGTTTTCTGAGATTCTCCCCCATTGACTCCTTCATAGGCAAATTTAATTGCCGAAAATCTGTAGGGAGTGGAAACAATGGGACAAGAGCCTCTGATGCAAAACGGGTTTAAGAGGTTGACTCGCCGGAGTACTGAACAGGCTTGCTGGCAGCGTGTACCGGCCTGTGGTATGACTAGGTAAACCAGAAGGGGTACTGAATTGGCCTGGCTAAAAAAGGGGAATCTACCTAGAGAGGATAATTTATGCAAAGTATATGGTTCTTCTATGCCTCAATGTATGGAACTGTTTGTGGGTTTAGCTAGAAAGGAGTATATATGGTTAAGTTATGGTAAATGAACTTCATCTATCTGCCATTTGCGAATGTTCGTAAGTTGCACTTAAGACCCTGTTGTCTAATTCATACTATACCTAGGGTATCACTATCCTAGAAGTGGGACCCATAAACTTAGGAGTCTAATGAACTTATAAAGCAAACTCTGTCCATAATTACTTGAATGATGATAAACCTTTGAGAAGCAGCAGGGATGATTGGTTTCCTATAGGCTTTACAGACTATCTATACCCTCATGTTTTCCATTTCGGGAGACATGAGGAAAATCCCCTATCATAGCTTATATGTGGTCTTCATGTGCATAAACTGATGAATTTACATGTATTGAAGAATTTGCCTTAGTATGATATTACCTGCTGAGTGTTGTTGATTCAGAGTATTAACATAAGAGAACACAACCCAGTCTTAATTCATTCATGGCACGAGGACGTGCCATACCTTCGGTCTGGGAGAGAGAGTCTCAATTTATATGGTCTTCATAAGTATGAATTATTACTGGTTGGCGGAATTGTATGTATTAAGAAATCTTAAATAATATGAAGTTGTTTTGGTCTACTTATAACATAACATTAATAATTTTTTTTCTTTCCTTCTTTCTTTCTAAGTTCTAGTTTTTTTATGCAGTAATAAAGTTGGCTTCGTTTTGCTAAAAGATGGCCTATAAACTATTTGATGATCAAACATAGTTTTTGAATAAATGAAAGACCACTTCCAATTCATTCATGGCATGAGGACGTGCCATACCTTCAGTTTGGGGGAGTGTTGGGCTCCGGAAATTGCCCTTTATAATGATTTTAGTTACATTAATTTCCCGGCTTTTTTACCGAAATTTAATACATCCATCCTTAAAAAGGGCTATCTTTTACTATGTTTCATCAATTAAATCTCGTAGATGTAAAGTGAGCCTAATATGTTATTTTTGATCTATTAAACGCAATATTGTGCAAATGATAAACTTTTGGTGCTTCATTTGACCTTTCATTCAGCCCTTATTCTGGTCCTAAGTTCCGCACTGAGTTTGATTGCATGTTTCTTATAGAGTTATTGGTTTGATGTATCTTCATCTTCTACTTCTCGTTGGTCTTGTGAATACCTGCTTATGCATAAACCATGAATTAATGATGAGTTGGTTCACTAATTCACATTTAAACAAATTAAAAATGAAAGAAGATAAAATATTAAAATAAATAATATATGTTTTAGATCCGAAATAATTCTAAATAGCATTAACATGCATTATATAAAGTTAAACCGTTCATGGAAGAATTAAATAAATTAAAAAATAAAGTTTATGAAATGGTATACTTAATGTCAAATGGCTTTAAAATATTTCCATATCTTAAGCCACTTCACATAAACTTTATGGCACTTTTGAATATTACGTTTGACTTTTGGATTTAACATAATCATTTGTCATATTGTGTAGGCCATGAAATTAACATGTACAGGGTGCAAGATGAACTCACACATGAGAAAATGGAGAACGCAGATCACGTGAAGAAGGATGACAAGGAAAGGGAACCCAACACCCAGCCAATAGAAATCAACCACAATCAACAACTCAGCACCCAGCCATCAATTTGACAAACAACCCAACCGAAATTCAGCCCAGAAATCGAATTTATGAACTAATTTCTGTTACGGGTCATTCGGACGCCCATTCAGACGTCCATTCGGACTGTCGTTCGTACACGCACAACCATTCAGACGCCCATTCAGACCGTCATTCTCATCCGAACGTTCATTCAGACTATCGTTCGCACCTCTGAAATCATTGGTTCGGGTACTTAGAGGCATTTATGGCAGAAAAGGAAACGTGGGTTTTGTCCGTGGCGGTCCTCTCATGCTTCTCCACCTCCAAGATTCCACCTGGGTAGTTAGTTCATCTACAAGAATCACGAGGATTTGTTTCCCCAAATGAAGGAAGTTGTTTTGTACACGATTTGGGCGAAAACGCCCTCTCTCCCATATGTAAATTTTTATATATAGAGGTTTTTAGCCATGTAAAAAGTGGTGGTGGCTTTTGCCATTGTTGTCGTGGCTCACACTTGAGCTGAACTCTGTAATTTTGAAATTGATTGTAATAAGAAGCTGGTTTCTTTGTTTATGTTCATTTGAGGAAGTAGATAGTCTTATGATGGGACTCTGGGGGGCCCACCAGAGGTTGCAAGCTCTTCTTGTGCATGATCCAAATCCGTTTTGTCAATTATGTTTGTCTCTGTGCATTATGTCAGATAAGTAGTTTATGTTTTGCATTTCAATTTATTAAATTCAGCTCAATAGATGTTTAATTATGTATGATTTTAATCAGATTAAATTATGTGCAATAGAATAGGTGTTTTTCGTCAATTCGCATAGCTCTACCCAGTAGTTGTTTTACATTTGCATTCCGGTTTATTCCACTCACGTTTTTTCCCATTCACGCATTCTTAACTTGTTGTATTTGCTTCTATCACAATTCCTTTTTGCATTGCTGCTTTATAACCTTAGCACTTACCTCTATGTTTTTGTTCTATCTCATTTTCATTTTGTTGGTTTCCATTTCTCCATTCACGTTCTACCCATCCATCTTTATTTTCACACTTATGTTTGTTGCATTTACAATTGCATTCCCTTCATCACTTTAGGAGACAAATTTCGGGGGCCGCGTGTGAGAAAACCGTAAGGAATATGGGGAAACGGTTCGAAACCCACTTCCCAAATGGACCCATTTACCCCTAAACGTGGATGGTTTTAAGAGTTACTTAACAGATAGAGAGAAAAGCTATGTGCCCGAATAGACCTCTGCGTTTTTCCATTGCGTCTCTGTTCCTGTTTCTCTTCCTTCTTGCCAATTACGTTTTGCTTCCCATAGTTTACAAATTGAATTATGTCTTTCTTTAGATGTGATCCGAATTCCTATTCATAACATAGTGGTTGAATTTCGTGTGGTTAAAGTGTTATTCATAGAGGCACAAATAATTTTGGTATTGTAGGTTGGCAATAAAATTTCATTTCATAGTTCAAGCTTTGTTAATAGAATAGCAGTTTGATTCTGATTTCGTAGGTTAGCAGTTGAGTTCATTGCTATAGGTAAATTATTTTAGTAATTTGGGTTGATACTGCATTTCATAGTTGAATATTGCTTCCGAGATTAGCACTTGTATCATGTTCTTAGATAGTAATTTCGCTTCATCTGAGTTTTACCTTTGTTTCTAGATCAACAACATAATTTCACTTCCTAGTTAATGATTGAATTTCGTTCTTGAAGCAATAAGTAGTTTCAATTTCCAGAATTAGTGGTTTGAATTATATTTTAGAATAAAAGCTACTTTCTTGAATTTCTTGAATAGGATTTTCTTGAGTTGGACTTCGGAATTGTCTCTTTACATAGATTAACGAGTCTTACTGTAGAATCATTTGCTTTCTGTCACCATAAACCTACACTCATTTCCAGCTTTCTGTTAGTTAACAAAAATAGATAGAGAATAAGAGATAGAATTGCTTTGTCCTTTCTTGTCATAGATAGAAATAGAATTGATTTCGTTAATTAGTGTGCTTCGCTTTCCATTTCCATATCATAGGGTTTACTAGTTTTCGATTAAACGCATGAAACCTTTCAATTTGTTAAGTAGAGGTTAAATAGATTTGCTTACGAGTTATTTCCTGCTTTGTAGTTAGTCTTTAGAATAACAATTTACCCTGCTTCCATCAATTCATAGTTAGTTGTCGAGATAAATTGCATAGGTTAATTAGATAGTTTGCTTTGATTAGTTTACTGTTTTGCAACGCATTTATTTACGCTTGGTATTTAGAATAGAATTTTATCATGCTTTTGTGAGTTTGTGGTTAACTGTTTGATTGAATTTCATAGAGTAGTTAATTAGTTCGTTTCCTTTGAAGTAACATAAGTTCCTGCTTTTGAGTAACTAGTTGCAATTGAATTCTTAGATAGATCTTTCAGTCTGCATAAATAGAATAGATTTCCAATTCATAGAATAGATTAATAGTTTGCTTAAAGTGGTTTTTCTTCTGTTAGTTAGTTGTTTTTAGGCCAAGCATTGCTTTCCTAGAATAGTAGTTTCTTTTAGTGCAATTTCAATTCTCGTTCATAGGTTAAGATATCATAGAGTCTGAATGTAATATCGTATATAGTGTCTGAATGAAGTGTCGTATGTAGTGTCTGAATGAAGTGTTGTATGTAGTATCATTTGATAAATAGAAGGATAGATTCTTTATGAATATAAGTAACTCAGTTTTCCATTTTGAATTAGATTTCACTTTCCACTTTTAAGTAAATTACCAGCTTTAGGATAAGTTAGGCTAGGGTAGTTTAGGCTTTCAGTCCTGCACATATAGTGTTTGCATCTCATAAGCTACCTTTCTGGGTTGACAATTAAGTGTTGAATTAGATAGCATATATTTTCACCAACAACGTCCATTTGTTCTTTCTCAATATCAAATGTTGTATCTAAATACAATAGTACCCTAATGGAAATTAAATTTGCAATAGAGGAGAACATCTCACCAAAGTTGACTCCCTTAACTTGGGAATATCCCTTTGCTACTAGTCGAGCTTTGTACTTCTCAACCTAACCTGCTGCATTCATCTTTTTCTTAAATACCCACTTGCTGTCGATGGGTTTACTTCCATTTGGAAACATGACCAAATCCCATGTTTCATTCTTCTATAAGGACTTCGTTTCTTATTCCATGGCCCTTTTCCATAGTTTACCCTTTGTCAAGTTGATTTCTTCCTTTACGACCTGCGATTATCTCCTATGGAAGATAATGAAAAGGCATATTCAAATTATGGTGGACTATAACTTTTGGGTTGTTTCTTTGCTCAACCAAAAATCCTAACAATTGGAATTTGTTGTTCCACCTCTTCCTCGGATTTAATTGACTAATCTAAATCCAGGTTTCCGTTGTACATTTCAAACTCCTGTTTTTTGGTTCCTTTTCTCTTTTATCCTCTTCAATCCTAGAATTACATATGACTTCTATGAATATCACATCTCTACTATAAAATTCCTTCCCCATGACTGGATTCCACATATTATACCCTTTCACTCCATCTTTATACTCGATGAATATGCATTTCTTGAACTTGTTGTCAAGTTTTCTTCTTTTCTCCTTTGGGACATGCACAAAAGTATCACACCCAAAAACTATGAGATGTGCAAGAGAGGTAATTTCCCCATCCCATGCCTCGTATGGATTCTTTTTTACTAGAGACGTTGACGACAACCTATTAACTAGGTAACATGCTGTGTCGACTTCCTCCACCCAAAATTCTTGTGAGATACCTACACCACTGAGCATGCTCCTTGATTTTTCCATCAACATTCCATTCATTCTTTCAAAAACTTTGTGGAGGCATGTATGTAGTTGTGTTTTGTCAAGCTATACAATGTTTTCTACAGAATTGGTTGAACACCTTACTACAAAATTATTCTTTGTTATCGGTTCTCATCACCTTGATCTTTATGCCAGTTTGATTTTCTACAAGATCTTTGAACTCTTGGAACCTTTCAAAAACCTCATATTTCTTCCTCATAAAATACAACCATATCATTTTGGATAAATCATCTATAAAAGAGACATAATACTAGGAACCTCATAGTGAAGGGACTGGTAGCAATCCAAACACATCACTATGTATTAAATCCAGTATTTCTTTGGCCCTTGTGGTCGCAAATGGTAATTTTACAAGACTATTTTTACCATAAATACAATGTTCACAAGTCTACTTCTAAAGAAAAATTAGGGAGACGTTCAACCATACCTTTACCGTGCATAACATGAAGACCTTTCCTAGCAATATGTCCCATCCGTTGATGCCACAACATGGTCGAGTGAACGAGACAAGAAGATATGATGTCGGATTTGGGAAATATTGTATTCACACATACATTGGCATATGTTCTTCCCAATAGCTTGTATAGTGTTATAATACGAACTCCTCTCATCAATACCATCACTCCTCGCACCATTTTACAAGAATATTTTCAAACACAGACTGCACATGGCCTGCATTTCCCATCTTGCTTATAGATATCAGGTTTCGATCCAAACCAAGAATATGTTACAATATTGGAAGAGTTCCTCTCCTTCCATCTTTTAATAATAGTCAAACTTTACATCATTCGACAATCCTGGTCAGTGAATCATCTCCTAGAATAATATCACCACCACCATTTTTTCATATTCACATAATTACTCTTTGTGTGGTTTCATAAGATATGATGAACTAGAGTCGATAAAACAAGAGTCTTGATCCAACTGTGTACTTTTCAAGGCCAAATAAACATCTCCTTTATTTTCAGTTGAAGGATTACTTTTAGTCAACTGCACTTCCTTGGAATCCTTTGTTCTTCTCGACTCCTACTGACTCACCTCCACACTTATAATGCCTAAATTTACCACATTGCAAACATTTTATCGTCGTTGTTCTAGAGGATTTAGATCTAGTCTTAGATCAATCCCTTGACTTTGATCTTCTACTGGAGGATATACCTTTTCCTCTATCAACTAGTCAACCTCTCACCATCAAGGCATCATGGGTCGAACCTTCCATGTTATTTCATCTCATATCCTATGAAAACATAGATGCAACCACATCATCAATATTCATTGTGGTATTATTGCTTCCAATAGCCACAATCAGGCTATCCCATGATTCTGGAAAAGAACAAAACAGGTTGATACATTTCTCCTCCTCAGTGATTTTAATATCCATAGATAACAACTGACTAATCACAGTGTCGAACACATTCGGGTGATATGTAACTGAGTCACCCTCATTCATCCTTAGAAGGTATAGTTTCTTTCAAAGAAACAAATTGTTATCCAGAGATTTTGATTGGTACAAGTTCCCCAACTTTTCCCATAGTTTAGTTGCATTGTCTTTCTTCTGAGACATTCACCAACATAGAATCTACTATAAAAAGTTGAATTGTACTCCTTGCTTTCCTGTTGATTTTGTATCAATATTCCTTCGACATACTCGTCGGATTAGTATTGGGATTGAAAACAACCCATTTTTCTCAATCTACAAGTAGATCCTCTGTTTTGAGATTCCAAATCTCAAAATTATGTCGATTAAACTTTTCAATTTCTATCTTCGAACTTCTAGCCATTCTCAACTATGAACCAGTCGTTCTATAACTCCCATTGAAACTAGGTATGATCCATATCTAAAACCAAGCCAAACCCTCAACAACAAAGGCATTCCCTTGGATCCAAATATAGTTGCGATACCAACTGTTGAGTTATAATACCAATTAGAGTGAGTATGCATAATGATTCTTATAGTTAAGCAAAATTTAACAATGGCACAAAACAAACAGTCACATAATACACATAAATTTATCTTGGAAACCCTTTACAAGGAAAAACCAACAAACCAGTGAGCTTAACCGCTCATCTATTAGAAAAACACTCTTTACCAGTGTTTATAACATTGGCTTACTAGATCGCAATATCTAAAGCATGAATTCACTTACACTTTACTTCTCAACTTATACAAATTGTCTTACTTGTATTTCTTAGCCTTTCACATTATATCATATTTATAGATGCAATACTCTAATTCATGACAACCGAATTAGTTTTTCCAACTAACTACTCCATTAATGGGGATCCATAACTCTCTAACAACTTTCAGTTATTCGGTTACAATCAACTTGACTAATCCAATCTTGGTCAACCTCCAGTCAACCTTCTTATCGTCCAAGTGTTCATTGAATTCCTTCCCGATTTATTGTCATCAACTTCCCATCGACCAATCAATTATTATAGTCAATCGGTCGAACAAACTGCCGCCGTTTGTTGACTGCAATTCCATTCGACTTGTTGACCGTTCAAATATCGACTTTGACCATCAATTAACATGAAAAGAGTATAGAATTCCCAACATAAGGGTTTTTGAGATGAGGGCACAATCGTTATTGTCAAAGTTATACACTTTTACACGTTAGGAGGTGCATCCAAGAGACCTGAAAAAGAATGCAAGACCTTGGGTAGAGTTTGGCATCATAACCTGGTGAGAATAATGGGTGTATGCTCAAATTTTCAGGTCAAATATTTGGTTATAGAGTTCATGTCCCAAGGAAGCCTTAATAAGCATGTGCATTGCAGTGAAAATAATTCTAGGCTGGGTCTAAAAAAATGATTGAGCAATTCCCTACATGATCATCTTGAATCAAACAATCAAGCTACCAAGAACCATTATGCGATGAACCTACTTGGGATTCTTAGTTTCAACATAAAAAAATATTTCAAGACTAGGTGTATTTTTGTGAAGAACATAATAATTAAATATATATCAATACTAAATAAATATTAATAACTAATTATATTTATCTAAGGGTCATAATCCTTCATGAATAGTCACCAAGGTGCCCCTTTAGGGAATATATTTTAATATCCCATATGGATTATTGTGTACTCTCCTATTTAAATTGGATATAATGTTATATGAACTAGATTGGTTTGCTTCATTGGTATCCGAGATTTGTTTTATGATCCGACCCTTGGCCACCCTACTTATCAAATGGTGACTGATTATCCTTTATCTACCCCCATAATTTTCAGACTTCTCTGAGTTATCAGGTCTTTGACACCTACATTTAGGGTTTTGGCTATTTAAAACCAGAATTTTTGTTATTGAATAATAGTATGATGCTACAAATTGAAGAGAAACAGAATCAAGAAAATACTATGCCAATGAAAAGGTAAATTAAGCTGTCTATATTAAATCAAAGGATATAGATCCAAGGAAGAAAACAAAAAGAACATACAATCAAGTCACCTAGCATTTGAATATTGGGAGAGACTGCATATTAAAGGTTAGACGATTTGAATCTACCAAGCAAAAGGGTGTCATCGAGAAGATATATCTTTCAATTCTAAAAAACTACAGGTGCCAAACTATAAATTCCATTTGGATGAATTTCTAATTCAAGGAATCCAAAATAGACGTATAAGGAAAACACAAGGAAAATTGTCTACCATCGTTCACTGTAAAAAACACCATTTGGAGGATTAGTTTGGGAATATTTAAGATCAATGGATCACTCTACTAAGTAATATCTGCCACATTGCTAAAGTATTAAGGAATATCAATACCATCATACAAAATTGTCACTATCGTTGTTAGTATATAGTATTGAGGAGATGAAAAATAGATCATGGGAAGTTGACCGATTGAAGGGTGATCTACATTGGTTCCGAATATGAAGTCTTGCAAGTATACCTAGGGTAATAGTTAGATGTCACCCATATTATTTTGGAACAATGAAGGGAGAATCATTTGATGTTGATGATGATGATGATGATGTATTAACAAAGAAGGAGAAGTTAATACTTGAGAATAATATTATAGATAGAAGGGAGAAGTATTTGATGATGATGATGATGGTGATGATGATGGTGATGAAGATTATGACAAGGATGATGA
Source organism: Larix kaempferi (assembly GCA_027924585.1). Lineage (NCBI taxonomy): Eukaryota > Viridiplantae > Streptophyta > Pinopsida > Pinales > Pinaceae > Larix > Larix kaempferi. Next base: position 11,913,856 of record BSBM01000120.1, on the reverse strand, counting down.
TGATGATGATGAATAAGATGACGACGATGATGATGAGGACGACCCTATCATTAAAATAATCAAATTGATTAAGATAATTAATATTAACCATAAGCTATACTAACGAAGAAGGAGAAGTTAATACTTAGCAAATAATATTATAGAGAAAAGGGAGAAGCATTAGATGATGATGATGATGATGACGACGATGATGATGATGATGGTGATGATGATGATGATGACGATGATGAAATGGCCAAGCAAGACACCAATTTGGTGTATGAGACAAGCTGTGCAAAGCATAAAAATAATTGGAGGAACAAAGACATTATATTGGCTTTAAAGGACTTTACAGAAGGGATTTTTAGTGAACGAATATATTATACTCTCTCTCTCTCTCTCTCTCTCTTATATATATAATTTAAATTATTAAAACCCTAATACAAGTTATAACAAGGAAGATATCAAGTTTACAAGTAAATAAAGGTGAAATCAAGAAATAAAAGGGTGATTTTTAATTTGAAAATTCCCTATGTTTGAGTGAAAAAGTACAAACAAAAGGTGAGGTATATATATATATATATGATTTATTAAAAGTAATTAAGGTTAAATTAAAAAAATGGTGAAATCAAGAAATAAAAGGGTGATTTTTAATTTCAAAATTCCCTATGTTTGAGTGAAAAAGTACAAACAAAAGGTGAGGTATATATATATATATGATTTATTAAAAGTAATTAAGGTTAAATTAAAAAAATGTTTTGCACTTGGTACATTAATTATTATTGAATAAGTTGTTGAATAAATAAAACTATGAATCATGATATCTACGAATTTTTTTTTTTTACAAAAATGTCCTTTTTTGGAAGAAATGTCAAATATGGGTGAATCATAGAAATTCAAAGTGTTTTTTGTCACCTTTGTATAAGATTATTTAAAATAAAAGAATCTCAAGGTGACATGAAAATGCAGGAATGTGCACTATAAATAAAAAAATTAGAAGATGAATTAGCGAAACAACAAGAAAAATATAAATATCTTGGTGATATACTTCACAGGGAATTATTAGAAAAAGATGAAATTTTTTACCTTAGAAATTAGAGTCAAAATCTACTTACAAAAATCAAGAAGGAAAAGATATAAAGCAACACAATCAAAAGTTAGAACAAGAGAATTAATACCTTAAGGAGAAAATAAACAAGAACTTATTAGAAAAAGATGAAGAAAACTCTCATTTAAGGAGCCTTAATCAAAGGTTACTAGAACAAATTAATAAGTTAAAGAAGAAAAGAAAAATAATCAAGATATGAGAAATGATGTCGACAAATCAAAAATTGAGGAAGAACTTTCGCACTTAAAGGTTCATAATCAAAGTTTACTTAACCAAATCAATAAGCTAAAAAGCGAACGACAAGAAGATGCTACAAAATAAGTTAGGAAATCTATCAACGAGGAGTACTTAATTGATATAAAAATGATGACCGATATTGTTGAAATAAAGAAGTCATCACATGTTGAAATCAAGACATTGGAGAAGGAAAACAATACAAATCCAATTAACATCTTACCAAAGAATAAAATGTCAAAAGTATCCAAGAAAGAGAATTTTAAGAACAAGGAACCAAGTACAAGGATATCTTATCGACATCATAATCATAAGAGTTGAATCCTTAGCCAACCAATATATCAAATTGAACAAAAGTAGTTGACCAGTGTTCCAAAGAATATTCATACAAGAATAATGCAATCTCAAGGTAGAAGTCATCGTGGAAATCACAATACAATAAGTTTTGTCCAAGAATATTATAAATGTTCAATTCCGCGGAAGATCAAACTAGGGTGAGCATACCATTTCTCAACTCGACAATTTTGCTCAACACTTAGAACATCGCATCAGCTTGTATCATCGACCATGATGAATTTAAAAATGAAAAATCATAAGAAAACATTACACGCCATAACCAAAACATCACTTTTATATGCTTTGAAGACAGATAATTTAAAATAAGTAAGCAATGTAATGAAAAACATATATATATATAAAACTAAATAATAATATTGATCTAAGATTGATTTAAGAGACATAATCTTGCATGAATAGTCACCAAGGTGCCCCTTCAAAGAATATATATATGGGCCCTCTCATTGTAATATTTTATCTATATCATCTATTCTTATTATATATATTTTACCATCGTATATGAATTATTGTGCAGTGTCCTATTAAAATTAGATATTTGTTATATGAACCAGATTGGTTCGTTTCAATTTTGGACTAGAATTCAAGTTTGGAGATTTTGCTTGAGCTCCCTAAGTATAGCTTTGGTGGAAAATCCGAGGTTGGGGAAGGATTGAGAAGCAAAGGTATAAAGGTCAAGCTCCTTACTAGTTTTATAATTGTCGTTTTGGGGTCATTCCATTAGGATTGTCTAAAAGTTATTAAACTACATTTATGGACAATTTTTTATATGAGCAACATTTGATTAATGTTTATCAATCACACTAGATGTTGGATGTCAATTAGATGCTATATTTCATACACCATTAGGTCGAATGTATATTGTCATTACAATTTGGTTGGAGCTCACAACTTTTTTCAGCATAATATAAACATGTATAATGAGAATAGAAACATCTTGATTTATAACATATTAGGAACTTTAATATCCAATAGTAATTTTTTTTATTTTTTTCCATTTCAATGCGTAATAATTTATTTTCATTTTTACTTTTACATCCAAGCATTGTTTAAATAAATAAATATATCATCGTTGAATATTGGTACACCGTAATTTGATGATATGTTAGTATTCACCTGGGGTGGAAGGTGCGGGAGGGGTCGTTTATGATCCTGGAGGAAATAAGGTATCTCAATTTGCTTGGGGATTAGGTAGGAGAACCAATAACCAAGCTGAATGGGTAGCTCTTTTACACGGGATTGAAACTATGAAGATGCTTCATATTGATAGTTACACCATTCTGGGGGGACTCTAAGATTGTTATACAAAATATGATCAATGCCCAAAGAGGGCACAACAGGTATTTGAACAGAATCCAGAAACGAATTGTTTCCTCCATAGGAAACTTAGCCAAGATTCACTTCTACCATATTCTAAGGCACAACAACTCCGAGGCAGTTTATATGGCCAATCAAGGTGCTAGGTTGAAGGAAGGGATAAGGGTGCTTAACCAAGGCCCTTCCAATTACCATTGGATCCCATGCTTCTAATACTTTGCAATTCCATGGGGGCGTGCATGCATCTCCCCTCTCTTTCCTCGTGGAAAAGTGTCATTCTCCTTAGTTCTTGCATTAACTATGGGTCTCAGACCTCTCCCCGCCTTAATACAAGTTGCACACAAGTTGGTGCGACATGACGATGGAAGCATGCAGAGTTATGAAGAAGGCTCGAGGCTCCCACTCGCATGCTTATACCCTGGAAGATGGTTGTGCTTTGCATTAGTTGATTTCACACTTGGAAACTCTCTCTTGGAGCGTGAAAGTTCGCTTGGCCGACCCCAACTCTATCTCTTGGTTCTCCCCTTCACCCAGCATGATGAACCTTGAGACCATGGATAAGGAAACACAGGAAATAAGAGGGGCTCACCAGGATATCAAGAAGCATGCTCAAAATGCTTTCGAAGCTTCGAAGGCCACTTTGGAAGAGAGCAAACTCATCGGGCAAGATATAATCCGGATTGAACTTGAGGAGCTGCAGAAGGATATACAAGGTATGAAGGAGATCCATCAAGCTAATTTTGAAGGCCTCAAGCAATTTCTTTTCTCTCTGAATAATCAGATGTTTGATACCCTGCAACAAGGAAATGAAAGGATTGAAGCTCGTCTGGCCCAAATGGAAGTTTCCCTACAAGATATGAAGGAAGAACTTGAAAAGCATGTTGATTCAGCTGGCAATGGAATTCAACGCGAAGAAAGCTCTCTGATGGAGGATGACTCGCAGACCCATGTGGGAATTCCTCCAGCTTAGCCTCAGGAATGTAGATTTGTTCCTTTTCTAAAACTAGTCTTTATGTTTTTTTGTCTTCTGTTGTGTAAGCAGTTTAACAAGATATACTCGGTAAAATACAATATCCTAGAACATATAGGAAGCATCATTTTCAGGACTAGAAAGTTGGTTCTGTTCAATTTTGAACTGGATAGATTCCTTTTGCTCTTCCCTTCCTGAAGGGGGTTTTTTGTATCTGTATCTTTTACTCTGTTTAATATAATATTTTCCACGTTCTTGATAAAAAAAAGATGTTAGTATTCACAATCATCAATTTGTTTTTTAGCATTTTTTCTAGTGATTATATTGGATTTTTTAATAAAGTTAATTGTAATCTTTTTTTCTTTGGTTTGGGATATTATGATATTAATTGCAATTGCAATGTATTTATTGGTTTGGTTTAAAAGGTTGGTTATTTTTTAAAAATAATTTAAATTTTTTTTTTTTAATCTTTCACATTAAAGTTTATAAGTTTAAAGGACAAACTTAAATTTAGTGAATTTGATTTTAGTCATATTTTTTTCCATTTCTCACATAAAAGTTCATATAGAACACTTGTAAGGAGTTCGACGTTTAGTCATCTCTATATTAATGTTTGCACATCCCACTATATTATGAGGCAAGATTAACATATAACAACGTGTTGGGTCACATGGTGTTGATTTCACTATGTGTATTGGTTATGATTATGATTTTATTATGTCAATGTATTATTCATAGTAATTAAGTTAAATATTTTACAATTTACATTTATTTTTTAGGGATTTTTCCAACTAAAATTTGTTTAAGATTGTTGGAGTTGCAGTGTTAGGTTGTTGGAATTGGATAATTGGAGTGTCGAAGGAAAATTGAGGGCATGGGATCCATTTTTGCAATAAAAAATGCAATTTAAACAATGAAAATCGCGATTTCAACAAAATCTCATTGCCGGATTCCACCCAAAATAACCGAAAAAAATACAAATCGAAGAACGTTTAGCTTACTCATTCAAACTACCTTTTGACTAAAGAAATATCAACTCTTTCAATCTGTTGATTTGTTATTCATACTACTATTTGATTTGGGAGATCATTTCCTTTAGGAATGTGGCAAACAATCCTTAAAGTAGTTGAGAATATGTTGTGTTGCCCTATAACTATTGTGTATTTTTTAAAGTCCTATATTTAATTTAGGGTTTGAGGGCCTTTATATATAATTGAAATGATCTTAAAGAGACATTTACAGGGTTAAATATATATGTAATGGTTGTGTACATAATAAAAGGTCATCATGTACAATGAATAAGAATATTTATATATAAAACTCAATATTGACATTATTGGGGAAAAGGATATGGTTTGAACATACGCGTGTATTGGAATTGTGCCCTATGTTCACATTTTGTACACATTGTGTTATACTCTGGTTTATTATGATAATTTAAAGAATTTGTACAACATTTAGTATTAGAATTAGAGTGTGCAATTCTAGATTTGGTTCCTTCAAATGAGTCATATTACCATTCTTACGTAACTTTTTTCGAGTTATTTTCAATTGACAAAAGTTTAAGGAGAATGTTAAAAACAAAACTATTACAAAAATATGTCCAAAGATTACCATCAAACAACTTGATTAGATATTCACTTTTGACATCCATTAACAATTTATTTATTTATATAATACTTCTTGTTATGACATGTCTTTACCTTTTTCGTACAATTTCTAGTTAATCCCCTCTTAATTGATAAAATCATAAAATACTACTCCTTCAACTATGTCAATGTCATTCTTGTTGATAGATTGGATTCCCAGAGTGACCAAATAAAACTAATCAATTTCAATCTTGTTGATGAATGGGATTGTGGGAGTGACCAAATCATCCTTAATGATTCGAGACCTTTCTTGCACAACTCATAAAATTCGACCTTTCACCAATCATACCTTAAATCGTGTACTATCCTCTTTCTACATGAACAAAACAACTAATGCAATTTGATGTAAATTTTAAAGACTTTGACTTAGCATTTGTTCAAAGTCTTACACAAATGATTTCCTTTATGGTATTCCCTATTGGACATTGACATCTTTTTGTTATTTGTAAAAATTAATAAAATTGAAAGAGGATAATTGATGTTAGTAGATTCCAATAATTCTTTTAATCATCAATTTAAATTATTTCCATATTATCATAAAATCTAAATTATATACAATACGGAAATGCATTATATCTTGTTATTCATTATTTTAAACATATATAATTGATTTTGATTATTTTAATTAAATTACAATTACACAAATCTATTTACTAGAAATAAAATCACATTAAACCTCTTCTTAGAATACCCATCTTGTATACATGACACTTAATATGCAATTAGTGTAGGTTTGTACTAAGATATACCCTGGAATCGTATCTCAATAATTGACTTTTTGATGTGATTTTTTCTAACAAATATTTGTAATATATTTGTGTAATATGTGTATCTGATGTATATAATTTTATATATTTCAACCTCCTTACCCATGTGCATGATGTACCACTAATTATACATTGAAAAATCAAGTATTGTGAGGAATTGGTCACTTTCAATACCTTATAACTTTTTGATTTATTTCCTTAAATGACAACCACCTAGACATGTCAATAAAAATATGATACAATTCATCCTCTACTATATTTGCCATTGAAATATAAATCATATTATTTGAATTATAAATTTTGATTTAATGTACAAAAGCAAAAAAAAAAAAATATTAATAACAAAGTATGTATATACTTAAAAACCACAAGTCTTAAAAATTGCCAAACTTTCAGTAAGTCACGTGAATCGTCGATTTCTCCCACCATAATCACCTTTCCTTCTTAAGATATTTTTATGTATGAAGCAAAACCATTGGGATATTTAATCTTGCATATGACGTCTTTTGCCATATTTCTCTCTTGCTTTATTAATAACCATAAAAGTTTAAAGTGTTCTTATCCCACATAAGCTATAGTCAATTGCTATGTTACGTAATTACCATGTTACCTATACATTTTCAAGGTTGCCTCTTACTTTCGCAATCTAACACATTCTTTCCAATATGTGTCATGTCAAATACATTATTGATGAGTACCCATATTACCATAGTCTATTAAGAATGATTTCTCTTTCATATGTCATGGAGTCACCTTCCACCACCGTATTGATACTAAAAAAGAAAATATATTTTTCTAATATAGCTAGAAGCATAAACTCATCCTACTTACAAAAAATTATGTAATTGAAAACATTTTCTTTCCATTAATCCTCTCATATGCATATTTACACCACTTAGAAGTCATTCTTTGTGGATTTGGTCTCATCTTCCTTCTTATGAAAATATGGTGTCAATTGTTATGTAGTTTTGGTGTTTAGGGAGAAAATGCCATTCTTTATGGATTTGGCCTCCTCTTCCTTCCTATAAAAAGATGGTTTCACTTGTTATGTAGTTTTGGTGTTTAGGGAAAATGCATGTATTCATTATGCACACCATTTATTAAAACTTTTGAATATCAAGATATTGTTTAGGGCTCACATATTAGACATATATATTTGCCCTTAGTGTGAAGCCCTACACAATATATAATAGTGTCAGGGCTTACATATTAGACATATATATTTGTCCTTAGTTTGAAGCCCTACAAAATATATAATAGTGTTATTAATAAAGGAAAAAAATCTTACCTTTTCACATATAAATATATGATATAATGGTAAAATGCACTTCATGTACCAAAAAAAAGTGATAGTTTATAAGCATCATTAATTATTAATTGTTCATATAAGTATTTTATGAAATTCAAATCATATTTTCCTAAATGATCTAGAAATGACACACACATTGATGCCAATTAATTATTTCTAAAGTTTATCAAAATAAGACTCAAAATATACATTCAAATCTTTAACTTGAGACCTCATTTTATATTTCAAAGAAATACACATATTTATGACCTTAAGCATACAAATTGTATAACAAAAAATGAAATTTAATTTAATTTGGTGTATTCAAATGAAAAAGACACCTAGAATAATCAATGTCAAAATTGTGCCCTCCTCCTTCATTGACATCAATAGAAGAATGTTATTTAATATAATAAGAAGCATCCACACTAAGTAAATAGACCTAATCTCTGTCCTTTGGTTGTATCTTGGGTGGTTGGGAGGAATGATTGCTACCCTCCCCACCCAGGTTCAATTCTCATAAGTGACATGATGCTCTTGTTGAGCCCCTGTTGTAAGATTGTATTTCTGGCCATGCCTTGATTCTCTAGCTGGAATAGCAGGTGTTGGCATTCTTCAGGTGGACTAGCCGTCTAACAAACGATGAACCACCATTTGAAAAAAAAAATAGACCTAACCTCTCCAAATGCATTAACACCATCATCTCCCAATCAAAGCCTTGGATTTCTATGTTCATATCTAAAAATGGGCAATCCTTTGTTATTGTTCCTCCATGCAGAACCATCATGGTTAGTTATTTACATAACACCATCCTTACTTCTATTATGTCCATGATAATTCATAGAGTGTGCTTGGTATTTGAACCTAAATAAACTTTGGAAACGTGGAATGATGAGATATGATAGAAGACCTTATGTTTAACTTTCTTTATCACCCAATCCTTTCAATATCTACAATTTCTACAATGGGGTCATTCCTTCTTTTGTGCATTATCATATCCATACTGCATGATGAAAGCTTATAAGGATATGCCTCATTTTTGTTATAATCTATCCCTAAAAAATTAAAAGAAAAAACACTTTTGAATATATCCAAGCTAAGGTATTTGGGGTAGAGGGCAGGTTTCTGCAACAGTGAAGTGGAGTAGAAGATCATGCCGTTAGGGTTTCTACGGGGGTATAAGGGTTAACAAAATGATGTAAGGAGACAACCCATACAACCGTTTGGTTGATTATTCCGATGAAAACTTATCAGAGGAACAAATATTCACCTCACTGCCCAGCGTCACGACACTGGTAGACTTGATTGTGAATAGTCTAGGGGACGAGGTCACTTGTATGAAAGGTGCAAGCAATGTACGCAGAGCTTCTATTGAAAGCCAATTTGGATCATCTACACAAGCCACAAGATTGGAAGCTAAGTCATATGGTACTGGGGTGTAGAGGATTAATATATCTTGTGTCTCGAAGGCCTCAAATCCCAAGGACATTAATGCCTCATTACTCACTAAATGTTTTAATGTCTCAGAGTTTGAAGACCATGCTAAGGCGATGCCAGGCCCTGTAACTTTTGGTTTTTGTGTGGGAGTATTGTTGGAGCAAGTGGATAATGTTGAAGGGTTTGTGGGAAATCAGTTATGCAAAGCCCAACTTCAAGGAGGGCTTGATGCTCAGCTAAAAAACTCTAGAAAAAAGAAGTGTCATAAGGTCATAAAAAAATAGAGGTCAACGCATCTCCTTAGTGGTTGGAAAAGATGTGCAGTTGGAGAAGATACTGGATCTCTCGGACACTTCACTTGTGGGGAAATTTGTAGGAAGAATACTATCCAAGGATCTCCTCTGTATGTGGGTTTCACAGTGTTGGGGCCCAAAGTTGGGGTATTGTTTGGACTTTCACAATCTGGCGAAGGGATGGTGTGGTTTTATTTTTTGCACAAAAGCGGATGCGATGTTGATTCTTAAAGGTATCTGGTTCCTCGACTCGTATTTTTTTCCTTGAAGCCATGGAATCCTCTATTTGATGCTTCCACTGAGTCACTGGAGTGCTCATTAGTTTGGGTTAAGTTACTAGGACTCCCTATGGAGTTCTGGTTAGAATAGGTGATTAGGTCTATTGGTAACCAAATTAGAACCACCGTTTTAGTTGACGATGGTTTTCTAACTAGGGTTTATATGAGTTATTATATATTTCCTCATAGATATACACAATCATTAGACTATGGCATTGTACCATTTCAATGTGATACATGTCATGTGTTTGGACACATTGTTGTGGACTACTCTAAATCATTGTCCAAGAATATTTGCTAGAAGGTTAACTCACCTTCATCAAATTAATAGGAAAAGGCACAAGTTGATTGTTTATATGGACTGGTAGGTGAACATTTGCATAAGTCTACCCAAGATGAGGTTCGGAAGGAGGTAAACGATCTCAGAGTTGTTAATATTGTATATGTATCCATTCAAGTGATCAAAAGTGCTAATATTTCACAACTAGAGGTCTCGGGGGAGGAACTTGGTTTAAATATTGGCGTGTATTCCCCATCTCTTGAACTCTAATGAAATTCTTCTCCCCATGAGGGTCTGCTCGAACCATTTGGTAAGTTAAATATGACTCATAACTCAGGGTTGAATTCTAAGACACTAGATAACTTGAAAGAAGTGATAAAGGCTCCTAATAGTCTTGGAGTAGACAATTACTCTAATGAATTGTACTCCCAAGTGGGAGTTTCTTGTTTGAAGGATTCTAATCTATTTGAAAGTCTTGAGGATATTTCTAAACCTCATTGTCGACCCCTCGTTCCAGAGGTTTCTTCTCATTCTTCATCCTCTCTTGGGATTAATTCAAGGGAGGGGGGTCATTATAACCTTAGGCCTCGACGGTTCATTTTGGGTCGAATACTAGTCAGTCATGCATGTCGATGTCTGATAGTTTTATTGAGTCAAGTGGGTGTTGGCCGGAAGAAATTTGACCTTACACCATGCCCAGGAAAAAAGTTGTAAAAGAGATAAATGAAGTTCAACAAAATTCAATTCTAGGGGTCCTTAAAGAAAGAAAAACCCATGTAGGGGTTCCCCCATAAAGTTCATCGCCATCAATTTCTAGGGGGATAGGGGTATAATCCAATAAACTAGCCCTGGAGCGATTCATCAAAGTAGAGAAGACAAATGTTTTATTACTACAAGAAATTATGAGTGTTGGTTCACAATTGAAGTTGGATATTAACATACTTATGTTGGGTTGTAAATTTCATTCTGTAGACTCCTATGGTCACTTGGGAGGCATAGTCACTGATGTTAAAGTTATAGCATCATGAGTAATTCTCTAGGTCAATCTTGTGTTTCAATATTCAGCCTCATGTGTCGAGGTAGTGCCTTATAGGAGCCTAAGTTGGACTCAGGAAACTTGGAGAAGAATCTTGAGTTGGACTCAGGAATGGTTAAGTTTTATGTGTTGATGAAAGTGATTTGTTTGTCAAAGTGATGATGTTGTACAATATTGATAGTCAAGGCTAAGGTCTTGTGTGTCAAGACAGATCCCCATGTGTTGAGGTGATGCTTTCCATGTCGAAGCATGTATGGTGTGTGATGTACTACTAACCATGGTTGAGCTATTATGTCTCCTCTAGAGACTGGCCACCTCTAGAGTGAATTACTTTAGCATATAACCACTTGGAACGATAGTAGGACAATATGATCACATCATTGGAAAAATATCCTTAGTATTTGATATGATAATTAAGCTGGAACATATGGACCATGTAGATAAGACAAGAGATAAAGATAAGATGTGATAATATATGAGAGAATTCGAATTGCACATTAAAGAATTAATTAAGAGAGAATTCGAATTGATAAACTTCAGTAAATCAAAGGAGAACTAGAATTGATCACTACAGCGATGTTAACAAGAAAGAATTAGTTAAAGAAATTTAACTAAGTGATAAAAAAGAACATCTAGTTAACTAAGTGTTATTGCATGATGACACTTATGTGAAATTAAAATATGACACTTATGTTAAACTAAAAGGCGACACTTGAGTTGCGACACTTGCACGACGACACTTAAGTTAGACACCTAACTAAGTGGGAAATCTTTTAGTTAAGGGGCGAGTTCATCCTAAGACTTAGTTGAGTGAGTTAATGCACTGCATGAGAAGTAGGGCGCTCTTCTTCATGCAAGATTGATACATCCAAATGGAGGGTGAGTTCATCATGAAGTCAAAATATAAAAATAGAAGTCGATGCATGTGAAGAATATATAAATATGTTATACAGGATTTATGAATTCAGTGTGAAGCAAATTCTCTTATTCCTTGAATGCAAGGTGCTTCTATTCGTGCAGGATATTATTCTGAGTATCGCATATTTATCTTTATCTTTCTATGTAATTGCACCGGGGGTGCTTGATGTAAAATACATTCTCTCCTATCTATCAATATACTAAGGAAGGTTTTGTTGGGGTTTTATCCTTCAAGTCATAGAGGGTTTCCCCAGGGTAAATTCATGTGTCGAATGTGATTGCTTATGTGTATGATTGTTATTTGATTTCAAGTACTATTGCATTTCTGAATTAAAGATCAAAATTTAACATGGTATCAGAGTTAAGGGCGTGAAAGAGCTAAGTTCAACAATCAATCTTGATCCTACATAGATCCTTAGTGTGCACAGTACTTGGATAATCATGGCTTCAATCTCAGTAAGACCAGAAGACCATCTTGAAGGAACTTTGAACTTCAATACTTGGAAGGATAGGATCCTGAATATCCTGGAAGAGCATGATTTGGATGGCTCTGTCTCCAGTGTTATTGAAGAGCCTACTACTAATGCATGACACACCAACTTCAAGAAGAATCAAGCCAAGGAAAAGATGTTTATTTATGATTCCATGAAAGACAACTTGATTCCCATGATTACTCCATTGAAGACCACAAGGGAATGCTTCAACACTTTGACAAATATTTATGAGAAGAAGGCGCCCAGTCGAAAGAGAGCATTAAAGAAAAATATTTTAAATTTGAAGATGGAAAAATATGAGGATATGGCTTCCTTCTTCAAAAATATCTCTCAAGTACGAGATCAACTCATGAGCATTGGTGTGACGGTTGATGATGATGATATCATTCAAATTGCTATCGATGGTATTTCATCTTCATGGGATACATTCTCGACTGCAATAAATGGTCAAGAAGTGAAACCTAACTTTGAGATACTATGGCATGATTTCCTACAAGAAGAAGGGCGAATCTAGAGCAAGTATATTGCCTCCAAAGAAGAGAACCTCTCTCTTGCGGCATAGATGAAAAGAGGGCCATTATGCAAGAGAATTTCGTGCAAATCAAAGAGGAAATTTCAAGGATAGGTTTCATGCTTCTACTACTAGAGAAGATGAAACTACAAGAATGAATTCATCCGATGATCAAGAGATAAAGAAGGAGTACTATCTTGTCTCGTCCCTTTCTAGATCCATTACCACTAGTGCTGAGACATGGATGGTATTGAGTGGCGCATCCAAGCACATGAATGGATATAGGAGCACTATCACGTATCTGAAGGGAAAGAAGTTTTCCTATAAGGTGGAGCTTGAAGATAATACCACCTATTCGATCCAAGGAATTGGATCCACTTATTTTTAGTTCGATTCAGGAGATGTACTACATGTTAATGAAATCTCGTTTTTTCCCGGATTGAAGAAGAACATACTGTATGTTTTGGTTCTAGAAGATAAAGGATTCAGAGTAATCTTTATGGACAATAAAGCACTCATGTGGACTAAGCATGAAGACTTGAACTCACATCGGTGATTGGAGTTAGATAGGGAGGTCTCTACAAACTTCCTGGAAAACTTATTTAAGCCATGATCCATGTCACAACCAGTCCTTTTGATATGTGGCATAGAAGGCTTGGTCATCTCCATTTCAAAGCACTACCCAGATTGCAAAATATGGTGAAAGGTATGCCCATGTTTAAATCTGATTTTTATAGTGTTTGTAGAGGTTGCTCTCTTGGAAAAAACATTAAGAGTTTCCCAAGTAGTACCAAACGATCCAAGGGAATCCTTGACTTGATTCATTCTTATCTATGTGGTCCTATGTCTACACCCTCCTTGAGTGGTTATTTGTATTATGTGCTTTTCATAGATGACTTCTCTCGCAAGTCATGGGTTTATTTTTTGAAAGCAAAGAGTGAAACTTTCAACAAGTTTCAAGAGTTTAAAGCTTTGGTTGAGAATTATAATGGGAAGCACATTCATGCTTTGAGTCGATATGATAATGGAGGAGAGTTTACCTTACATGACTTCAATTAATTATGTCGATATGTAGAAATAAAAAGACAACTAATTGTACCCTACAACCCCCAACAAAATGTGGTTGCTGAAAGAAAGAACATAACAATATGTGAGGCTACAAAATCCATGGTGTGTGATCAGGATCTTCCCATATCCTTATGGGTAGAATCCTCCAAAACTATTGTTTATATTCATAACAGAATCCCTCATGCTATCATGGGAGAAAAGACTCCTGAAAATGTTTTCACTGGTGAAAAACTAGATATTGGACACTTGAAAATTTTTGGTTGTCATGTTTACATTCACATACCAAAATATAAGAGGACAAAGATGGATCCATCCGGAAAGAAAGGAACATTTGTTGGATATAGTGAATCCTCCAAAGCCTACAGAATCTATGTTCCAGGATAAAGAAACATTGAAGTCAACAGAGATGTAAAATTTCATGAAGAGGTTTCCTTCAAGCACTCCAAAGAACTTCGGTGTGATTTAGATATGGAGGAGCATGATACTCCTATGATGGAGGATCTAATTTCTGATTATCCCCTTTTAGATGGTGAGAGGGAGAAGCCAAATGAGTCCGTACATCTGCTTGATCCTGAAGAGCCAGAAGATCTGATAGAATGATCTCTTGATGAACCTCCCTCTAAGAGGATATATGCATGGTGTCGAGACATTATGTAAGAGGCATAAAAGCATGGAGCACCTCCAGGCTCATCCAAAGAGCGAAAGAGACCTGAAATATTTTTAGGATATGTAGCACAAATGAGTCACATCAATGATTCAGAACCCTCTACCTATGAGGAATCCTCAAAGTACCAAGTATGGAAAGATTCCATGGTAGAAGAATACAAATCTATCATGAATAATAATGTGTGGGAAGTGGTTCCTAAACTTGACGAGAAGTCAATAGTAACTTCCAAGTGGCTTTATAAAATCAAGCATGCAACTAATGGAAGTATTGAAAAGTATAAAGCAAGATTTGTGGCCTGTGGTTTCTCACAGAAAGAATGGATAGACTATGATGAGACATTCACTCATGTTTCTAGGTACACTACTATCCGAACCATATTTTTCCTTGCTTCAGTTTTGGGTTGTAAACTTCACCAGATGGATGTGAAGACTGCCTTGCTCAATGGTGAGGTTGAGGAAGGCGTTTACATACAACAACATGAGGGGTTTTTAATTCATGGGAAGGATTCCCATGTATGAAAAATTAAGAAATCCTTCTTTGGGATTAAGCAGGCCCCAAGGGATTGGTATTCAAGGATTGGCAGCTATCTTCTGAGCTTGGGATTCTCCAAAAGCGAAGCTGACCCCAACCTATAATTCAAGGTTGTGAAGAACCAAACATTGATCTTGGTTCTCTATGTTGATGAATTGTTCCTTACTGAAAAGGATCAACAGATAGCTTGGTGCAAGAGGGATATCACTTCTGAGTTCGAAATGAAAGACTTAGGTCTTATGCACTGTTTTCTAGGTCTAGAAGTTTGGAAAAGGAAATATGAGATATTTATTTCTCAAGGAAATTACAAAGTTGATGTATTGCAGAGATTTGGTATGATAGACTATAAGTCCATGTCTAATCCAATGGTGTCTAATATAAAGAAGCTACATGAGTCAGATTCCGGATTGGATTTAGTGGATCCTACCATGTATAGACAACTCATTGGTTCCTTGATGTATTTGATACATAGTAGACCATAAATATGTTATGCAGTGAGTATCTTGAATTAGTTCATGTCTGAGATAAGACATAGAAATTGGCTTGCTTCCAAACATGTGCTTAGATACCTTTGAGGTACTATTGCTTATGGATTCATATATGCTTCTAGTGGTAGAGTGATGTTACTTGGATATGCCGAATCTGACTGGGGTGGTAGTATTGTGGAACGAAAGAGTATATCTGGATTATTTTTAAGCTTGGGATCAACTATGATCTCTTGGTCTAGTAGGAAGCAAGGATCTGTATCCTAGAGTACTATAGAAGCATATTATATTGTAGCTAGTACCTCATACTGAGAATTTGTGTGGATTAGGAATCTACTTGCTTGGTCTTTTAGTGAGAAGCTTGAGACTACAGTCATTCACTCTGACAATCAAAGCTGGATTAAGCTCTCAGAAAACCATGTGTTTCATGGCATATCAAAACACATTGATTTGAAGTATCACTACATCAGATACATGGTCCAGAGAGGTGTTGTAATACTTCAGTACATTGCTACTGATGAGTAGATTGTAGATATGTTGACTAATCCTATGTCTATGACAAAGTATAGGTACTTCTGAGACACGCTTGGCATGGAAGAGAATGCCTCCCTCTCTGAGAGGGAGTGTTAAAGTTACAAAATCATGAGTCATTCTCCAACTCAATCTTGTGTGTCAATATTGAGCCTTATGTGTCGAGGTATTTCCTTATAGGAGCATGAGTTGGACTTAGGAAACTTGGAGAAGAAAATTGAGTTGGACTCAAGACTGGTTGAGCTTCATGTGTTGAGGCAAGTGCTTTGTTTGTCAAAGTGATGATGTTTTAAAGTCTTGCTAGTCAAGGCTTAGGTATTGTGTGTCAAGATAGATCCTCATGTGTTGATGTGGTGCCTCAGATGTTGAGGTGATTCTTTGCATGCCAAAGCATGTATGGTGTGTGATGTACTACTAACCATGGTTAGATATTACGTCTCCTCTAGAGACTAGCCACCTCTAGAGTGAATTACTTTAGCATATAACCACTTGGAACGATAGTAGGACAATATGATCACATAATTGGGAAAATATCCTTAGTATATTTGATATGATAATTAAGCTGACACATGTGGACCATGCAAATAAGACAAGAGATAAAGATAAGATGTGATAAGATATGAGAGAATTTGAATTGCACATAAAAGAATTAATTAAGAGAGAATTTGAATTTTTAAACTTCAATAAATCAAAGGAGAACTCGAATTGATCACTACAGTGATGTTAACAAGAAAAAATCAGTTAAAGAAATTTAACTAAGTGATAGCAATGAAGAACTAGTTAACTAAGTGTTATTGCATGATGACACTTATGTTAAACTAAAAGACGACACTTGAGTTGCAAAAATTGCATGGAGACATTTAAGTTAATCACCTAACTAAGTGGGAAAGCTTTCACTTAAGGGGTGAGTTCATCCTAAGACTCATTTCAACGATTTAATGCACTGCATGAGAAGTGGGGAGCTCTTCTTCATGCAAGATTGATACATCCAAATGGAGGGCGAGTTCATCATGAAGTCAAAATATACAAATAGAAGCCAATGCATGTGAAGAATATATAAATATGCTATACAATATTGATGAATTCAATGTGAAGCGAATTCTCTTCTTCCTTGAAGGCAAGGCGCTTCTATTTGTGCAGGAGATTATTCTGAGCCTCTCTCATTTATCTTTCTCTTGCTCTGTAATTGCACTGGGGGTCCTTGATGTAAAAGACATTCTTTGTTATCTATCAATATACTAAGGAAGGTTTTGTTGGGGTTTTCTCCCTCAAGTCACAGAGGGTTTCCCCAGGGTAAATTCATGTTTCGAATGTGATTGCTTATGTGTATTATTGTTATTTGATTTCAAGTACTATTTGTCACATCCCCTCCCTCAATCCGACCAACTAAGAGAACATGAATGACTTGTGGGCATTCTTAATTTTGCCCCCATGGACATATTTTGAAATTCATAAACATTTAAATGTGTGTGTAGATGCATAATAAAAATACACAACGAGATATAAATATAACCAGACACACCTCATGCATAAACAAACATATTCATTACAGGAATAATAATAAAAATCAGACCCAGTTAACACATCAGTGGATTAACAAGTAAAAACTTATCTTTTTAAATGAAGTCATCTGAGCAAATAGCTATGGAAGAGAAACGTTCCACCCAACCATAGGCACTCTTTCCAGCACTTTATCTCTCTACTAAGAGGCCACCCCCAAGCTGGTCTATGTATCCACTAAGGAGGAACTACACAAGTTCACTCACAGCCACAGGAACACACTCTCATGCTAATATAACACATAGTTGGGTTTACCAAGCATGAACAGAGGCGACAGAGGTGGATGCTAATCCAGTGATCTCAACCGCATAGCTACAAGAATCTCAATTGGTCTCATCCATCCTTGTCACCCACAATACCTACCACACCCAACATAAGGAAGGTCCCCTTCTCTGCTACACAGTCCCTCAGGCACTTCTTCCCTCCAATGCTACTTAGGGTGGGCATAGAAAGGTCCAATCTGCTAAACCTTCATAGATTCTTGCCTTCATTGGGTTTATCAAGCAATTCCAACGTCTAATATCCCTCAATCGTCAATGGTCTCTTGGATTCTCTCCTTTATAGCCACAATAATTTGCAGCCACAAAATTTAATTTCCAGGCTTCCAAATATGGGTCCTCCCACAGATTTTCAAGCTTTTGACATTCTCAAATTCTCCCCAGGTTTCAAATCTATGGATCCCCCCACTAGATTTCATGACCCACACAATTTTATGGGTGTTCTTGACAATCTAAAATAGGGCTCTTTCTCAAGTTACAATTTCTGCTATTCCTCTTGCTTGGAATGCATAGCATCCTCAGAATTAGTGTCCAGTTTCCAAACAATGGAATGGGAATGAAAGGAAATGAATTTCCATGAGAAATATTGACTTCTGGGTGAATTAAAATAAGCCCATGACTATCCATACTAATTTTTGCAGTCATCCCATGCTCCATTAAATTCCTGAACAGATTTATCAACCATCTCCTTACAACCGAATTAAATATCAGCAAGGAAGTCAAGATGGGTCCTCAAGATGACACTTGGAAGCAAAGGATTTGATCCCACACACCCCTCAACTCTCCTTAGTGGATACACACAGCCCCCTCATTTTATTTTCCTCCATAGCTAGCTCTTGGACTTTTATTTGTATTATAAATATTTACATGTTGTTACATTTTCCATGGCCGACTGGCACATGCCACAAAATATACAATATTTTCCTTTATAAGCCGAGCATTCATTGGCAGGGCCTTGGCCTTGAGCTCCATGCTAGGAATCATACATTACATTTTTACAATATTTACATTATTAAGCCAATATGATATAGGGGTAAAAAATGGGGGTATTACACTATTGCATTTACGAATTAAAGATAAAAAATTAACAATTGGATGGAACAATTGCTTTCAACTAATTAACTATTTTTCCATTATCAGTTTTGTGCATAGAGCCTCCTTTTTGTCGAAGATTTGTATTCTCGGTTACATTGTTAAATATCTATGGACAATACAAGGGTAGACAAGTGTTCTAGGAGCATCTATTCCATAATCAGGTGTGTAAGATCGATAATTTAATACTGAGCAAAGATGTAAATTTTACTTTATTTCATTTTGATATTTGGGGAAACTGTGTGCATGTTGATAACTTGGCTAGATTACTTTCAAGTCATATGGAATAGGTTAACCTGGTAGACATTGAGCCAAATGAAATTAAAACCACTTAGTCAAATAATATAGGAGGCTCTAAGGTGTTGCAAAGCAACTATATATATTTATAATGCATGGGTATCGTTTATTATAGATTAATAGGGTTCATTTTTGGGTCCATGGAATAATGGTTTCTAATCATTACTCTATATTCTTGGAGCTAGACTCACCAGAGAAAAATTCAGGCACCCCATTCGAATATAAACTTGGTAACTCCCATTTGACCAAGAATATCTAAGGAGGTAGAATTTGGGGATGGTTGACCTTCCCAAGTCGTGAGGTATCTCATTCTAACAACCCATTAGGCCCAAAATAGCGACTGGGGAAGATGAAGTGTCATGGGAAAATTATTCTCTCCTAAAATGAATTTCTTAATTATTATGGAGAGATAATTCGAGAAGGATGTGGAAGGATTTATTCTCTCATGAAAATCATCTCAAATAATATTTTGTTAATAATAGAGAAAAATCCAAAAGGAGGGAAAATGAGAAAGATCAACTATAAAAGAAGGATGAGCACTGCTTGGGAGGAAATTTTGAATAATTTAATTTTGTATTGGAGATATATTGTGGATCTAAAGCTTGGGATATGAGCCCCTTGATAGCTTGGGATATGTTCCCCTTTCATTAATGACTGGTTTCAGTGGTGAAATATTCCACCCTAGCTGGTAGAGAGGAGGATATCATCCAGATCTCTCATTGAGCTTCATTATAGAGAGTTGAGGGAAATCATTTAGATTACTCTACAGATATTCATAGATATAAATGTATTGAGTGTTGTGACACTATTTTGGGTTGCATTCATGCTAGATTGGTGGTGTTTGGGTGTTTTTGGAAGTGATTAGTGTTGGTTTGGAAGTTTTGCTGCCGTGGGTGTTCTGAATATTGTACCGGTGTTGAAGAGGGAGAAATTGATCTTCTGGTTCTAATGATTCTAAGTATTTTTAGGCAGTGAGAACTGTTCCATTGTGTCAAGAGTTCCATTTCCAGTGGGAAACATTTTTTTTACCAAAAAAGGTTTATGTATGCCTGAGATATGGCCATTTTACCGGTCGGTTGATCTATGCATCTATGCTTGCGCACCTTTAGTCAGAGATTCAAACCTATGTGTTGTTAGTTGTGTTTTTTATTGTGTATTTCATGGATGTGATGTAATTGAAGCTGTTGTAGTAGACATTAGAAGATTTTTTGTTGTGTCCTTCCATTATTAATAAAGTTTCAAGAATATTTCTCCTGTATTGTGTGCAAGTTCGAGTTATTGGTTTCTCTATGTATGGATTTGTAAATATAATTGTGAGATCTCATATCTATGGATACAAGAATATGATAAAAACTATCTAGAGCCTATTAGTGATCTGTTTTGGCTTGATTTGTATGTGTTTGAATGATTTTGGAGCTATTTGGGTAAATTTGAGTTGTTTGGGAGGTGTTTGGGAAAACTTGAAAATCTAAACAATCTTTGTATTGAAATTCGAGCTAGTCTTCCTAGATTCGAATTTATGCTTATGGAGTTGTTCATACTTGATCAAATATGAAATATATATAATTTCCAGTTGTTACATTGAGCCAAGAACCCTTCCTTTGAATCTGGCGATATGATTAGTAATTTCAATTCTTCAATATTGATGATAAAGAGGTTGCATACAAAGCATTTGAAGAAAGTTCCGAACCAGACTTGATAACCAGCTACCAAAATTTTATAACATATATGATTTAGGAACATTACAGTGATTTCAAAGTACATTTGATGGGATACACATCTTCATTCAAATCTTAAATTGTAGATACACTCCTCTGTCGTTGGACTAGAACATATCATAATCCTTCATAAGCCACTGTTTGGATTAAGTTGGAAAACAATATTCTCTCTATTGGAGTTAATGTGCATAATTTACACATTGGGTACATTATAGTGGTATTAGAGCATGTTCCTCAATAGCCGTGGGAACTCAAGAGGAATTTTAAAGAAAATTTGAGATCAGAACTTTCAAAAGAAGAAGCGCATCAGGTGTAGAAGATGAAAATTTCACCAATGGCTATATTTGTTGATGGTAGAATGTTACCCACTTTTCTTCCAACCTTGCCACCTAAGGAGAAAAGGCCTAAATGGGAGAAGATATCAAAGAAACCAGATAAGACATAACATGAGTTAGAGCATAACTAGCTACAGTGTAAATCCTTGCTACCAGAATGCTCTGCATCATGAATTATGGAGAGGATGTTCGATGTCTTTACAAATAGAGAAAACCAAGGTTCCTATAATAATTTTGGCTCGAGAAGGAGTGAATCCACTGTCATTGTTTAGCCTTCAAATGAACATGAGGAGGAAAATGAAGCCATGTTCACAAAATATCTTCAACCATACGAGAGTTTGGATGAAAAGGAATCACATATTGCAACCTTGAGCCTTAAGGATGATCACAAAGTGGAGGAGCATGCCATCACGGATGGACCACATGGGAATGATGAGACTATAACACAAAGGTATGATAACAATTTTGATTTTTGAAGTAGTAATATTTCCTTGTAGTAGCATGATATAGTATCCATTTCATGTAAGGATGATGGTCAACAAGTTATACAACTTGACAAGAAATTTATACTCAAAATGAGAACTCTCGCCATGAAAACTCACATTTTTGCATCAAAACCACCAAAAAACAACCCCGAATCGAAAAGTGGCGCTACCAGTATCACCACTTTTTTTTCGGAGCTAAAATTACAACTTTTTGGTAACCCTGGTTGGTGTCAGTGTAATCAAAACCATAAAATACACCCCCAAATTGAAAATGGTAGCACACATTTTTCTTTCCGGGGCTAAAATTGCAATTTGTTGACATTGCCCCCTTAACAACCAATGCCTTTGCAATGTGAATGCCAAAATCAACCAACGACTCAAAATGAGGTGCTACCATGAACACATCTTTTATTTGTTGGGTTAAATTTGAAGACGTTTCTAAACCCTGCCCTAAAAATATATATATTTTTTAAATTTGTGTAAAAGTGAAAAAATATATGACAATTTCAAGAAAAAAGAAACAAATATTTAACAAAATTTAACAAAAAGACCTTTAAAAACCAAATATGAAAAAAAAAAAACATGTTTTGAATACATTTTGGAAATTAAAAAAACAAAAAGACAAAAAAAAAAATGAATTGAAACGTAATTACAAATGTTTAAAAACAAAACAAAAATAAAACAAAATAAAAACCTAGCTAAAAGAAAGAAATAATAAAAAAAGTAAAAAAGTAAAACAAAAAAAAGTGAAAAATAAAAAATAAGAAGTACAGCGCAAAACTAAAAAGGGGCACGTCAATGGGAAGATGGAGTGCATAGTAGAGTTAGGCGGGAGGTGGGTAGTGGAGTAAGTGGGGAGGGTGGCATGGGGGTGGTGGGTAGGGGGAAGGAGGGGGTGCGTGAGGGAAGTAGGGAGGGGTGTGTGAGATGGGAGGGAAGTAGGGAGGGGAGCGTGAGATGGGGGAAAGAGGGTAGTGAGGGGGGGATTGGATGGGGGCATGATTTTGAGAATTGCACCACCATACAAACCCCCCCTCACCACCCTCCTGCCACCACTCCATGAGCATTTTTTTTTTCAAATATGTTTTTTTAAATGGTTTTTTGTTGTTATAAGTGTGTTTTCTTTCTTTTTTGTTATAAGAGTGTTTTGGTTGTTATAAGTGTGTTATTTATTTTTATTTTTATTTTTATAAATAGTTTTTGAAAAAAAAAAAATATTTTTAGGCCATGGTTTAAAAATAACTGGAAATATAATCCGTCATGGAAAGGGGTGTCATTGGTAGCACATCTTTTTGAGTCATCGATTTATTTTAGCATTTGTGTTGCAAAGTTATTGGTTGTTAATGCGACTACGTCAAACAAGTTGCAATTTTAGTCTTGAAAATAAAAATGCGTTATATTGGTAGTACCACTTTTCGATTCAGGGTTCGATTTTATGATTTTTATTATAGCATTACCATGTTGCACTGCTAAAGGTTACCAAAAAGTTGTAATTTTATCCCCCCCCCCCCAAAAAAAAAAAAAAACGTGGTGCTACCGATAGTACCTTGTTTTTATTCGGGGTTGTTTTTTGGTGGTTTTGAAGCCTATAAAAAAATGAGAACAATGTTGGGTTCTCGTCAAGTTGTATAACTTGTTGGTCTTGTAGAATTTTTTAATGTTGGTACTCAAAATATTGGTGTTAAAGATGAATTGTGTGTTGTGGATTCATGCCACAAACATTATGATTTTGTATATCAACCACTAAAAAATGTGAACAAGACACAAACCTTGGGAAATGACTGGTTACCAGGAGTTAAGGAGGTAGTGTTATTGGTATCCCAAGCAAGAAAACCAAGAGGAACCTCATTTCTTCCTGTAAGAATTTGCAAGAGATCTTGCAGATGTAGAAACTCACAATCAAACTAACAAATATGTTGTAAGAAGAAGAGAAGGAGACACTCAATGATCACTCATAAACACAGTAGAATAGAACAATATCTCAGTATTATACAATGAATAAGAATGTAAGTGAATGAATACAATAGCCATGAAGATGGAATCATATAGGATTCGAATAGGCCAAGTAGGGCATTCGAATTCCTAACTCAGAGTGTGGCTTGGATGATAGTGGAGTCATCATCCAGTCAATGTATCAGTCATCAATGGTAACAGTCAGTCAAGTGTTGTTAACTGAGTCTAACTGAGTGAGGTAGGAACTAACTGAATGAAGGAGGCTTAGTGGAGGGCGCATGAGGAGCTAACTGGAGTCAGAATGGGTAGACTAGTCTCACTGGAGGTCCATCGGAGTGAAATAGTCAGTGGGGGAGTCAATCTAGCCTTAAATCAAGGAAGAACTGAGTGATAACTGACTGGTAGGTGAGAAATGTGCCTAACTGGCTGTGGTAGGTGAGAAAGGTGCACTTTCCATGCAAAAGACTGGAGAAGGGCACCTTTGGTAGGTGGGAGGCCCCTGGGGGCTGTAGACAGGATGTGGAGAGCTAGAACCAAGATCTAGGAGCTGGGAGGTCCACCATGATGATGATTGGATGTATGCAGATGACTAGATGCATGCAGAATGCATGCATGCATGCAAAATTGAAAAATGATGGGGAGAATATGCCAACACTTCCAAGGGAAGAAGGTGCAGAAGTTGAACCTTTAGCTAGCCATATTAAGGATGTTGGGTTAGAGGAAGACAATGAAAGGGAGGAAGCAATAAATGGGAGCTTACATGATCCACAAGAGTTGGATGATACCTTATGCGACAACATACACAACAATGATAGGATGGAATTCCATGACTTAGAGAGCCAACTTTTAGTCACAGAAGAGAAGATGTTACAAGTATCGACAAGGAATGATGGTGCACATAAGTTTATTGAAGATATTATGTGGAGGACTCAGTTGGATGAGATACATAAAGGTCTTGCTGAAGGGGTCACTAGAGCCCAACTATGCATCATTAAAAATAATCTGGAAAGGATGAAATCAGATTACATGCATATGTTCATGGATAGGGACCTTGCTCTACGGTTTGTTGAAGACAAGGCAATGGAGGTTGAGCAACTTAGTGGGAAGTTAGGTGGATTACATCCTTCCTCCTACACCACAAATAGTCAATTGTATATGTCTGGTGGAATTCATGAAATGATGGATGAACCTCATGTGAGGGTTGATCACGAGGATCATTCAGATTTGTAGGTGCTTGAGGAGAGGATTGGCATAGAGGAATTTGACTAGGCACTTGTTTTGCATTCTGAGGATCATAAAACACCTATGTCGAAGAGAGGCTTACTTATGGAGGAGGTGGTTGAGCACATGCCTTATGGACCAACTAGTATGGGAGCATATGCATCCATGGATTGGGTGGATAGTTATATGATAGATATGGATTCACACTAGGATACAAGTTCAACTTACACCAATAGTGTATTGGATATAGCAGCATATAGCAAGACACAATAATTCCACCTGATTTAGTTGGATGGGATAGGTGATAGTGATGTGACCCATGGGACCAGTGTGCAGATTTCACAAGAGGAGCTCCATATTTTTTTGAAGAGGTTCATACGGGTTCCAATTAGAATTGGGTGTGGTGGACTTCCAATATGGTGGTGGGATCCTGGAATTCCTCAAAGTGATACATTGTTCCATATGATAGTGATGATTGCAGGGGTGCAACATTGACAGTGGGATCCATAATTGCTTGGTTTTGCAGTTTAGTAGTTGGCATAGGAGAGAGAGCCATCCATAAATTTTAGGAGTCTATCATGGTGGAGCAATGAATTAGTTTCCTTAGTGGGATACTTTAAGAGGAATGGATACAGTGTGTTCCTGCTGTGTGGCTTGGGAGACTTCAAGAGGCTCTTTTTTTTCATACTATGCAGTGTAGCGGGGATGTAGTAGGTACTCCGTAGTTCCTAGGTTCTATTGGGACCCTAAGATCATTCTTGGACTCAGTTTTTTCAGTTGGGTTAATTATAGAGTAGTATGGGGGATGGAACTATCTCTTGGGGGGATGACTAGAGTTCATGAGTAGCCAATAATCATGACCAGTGATCGGGACAAACTTCCTTTTCCAGTATTCGAGATCAAGTATGGAAACATGATTGTATACCTCACTTAGATTCATATGCAAACCACTATCCATGGTGGTAGGTTCAGCCTTTACAGATATTTGAGCTTGGATATCTAGGATAGGAGAATGTAGACAAAGTATGACAGTTGGATGGTTATGATCAGAGTGGTGCAACAACAACATGGTGGTTCCTTTCTGAGATTATCTTGGGATATTGGAATTCCAATACTAGACAGTTCAATAACTAACCTAGAGGTGAGAGTCAATTTTATCTTTAATACGATTGGATTCCTAGTAAACCGATTCTTGGAGGAGTTGGTTGACTGTTTGTGGTATCAAAAGGTTTCATATGTCAGTACCTTGCAGAACCATATATTGAGCAGAGGATACCTCACCTCCTTCCAATGTTTTGGAACCGTGACATCATTTTCAGTCTTCGTGTGATTCAATTGCGGAGTATAAGAGCTAGTGACTTGATCCACTTGGAGTTACAAATTTATAAGTAGTCATCACTAAGGAAGGAGGATAAGAAATTGTTTGTGCACAAATTTGGGGAAGGATAACAGGTACTACCACACCCATATGTAAATTGTTTGAGGACAAGCAATATTGGGTAGGGCGGATTTGTAATATCCCCAATATTTCACTATGGACCACTCCATTGGACTAGGGAATTCAATGGTCTAAAGTCACTTGGAAAAATTTAAGAATAATAATGAAGTGATGATTTGGGGTCATGAGGCACTATGGAAAAAACCAAGTTCCAAATAAAACATTTATGAAGCAAGGAATCATTCTCTCTTAAAAATCAATTTTAGTAATATTTTGAGAGAATATGTCCAATGAGGGTGCATTAGAGGATAGATGGGTCCCCCATGAGGTGTAACTTCCATCCAATTTGGAAGGAATCTGATCATGAAGGAATCTCATGAGTTGTAACTCCCTCGGGCTAAAAATACCCAAGGAAGGTGCACTTGTGGGAGGGGAATCCAATGTTGGTGAGAATATTGAGGTGGGTGAGAATCCCAAGGCACATGTAACTCCCATTTGACCAAGAATATCTAAGGAGGTAAAATTTGGGGATGGTTCACCTTCCAAGTCATGAGGAATCTCATTCTAACTCCCCATTAGGCACAAAATAGAAACTAGGGGAAGATGAAGTGTCATAGGGGAATTATTCTCTCCTAAAATGAATTTCTTAATTATTTTGGAGAGATAATTCAAGAAGGATGTGGAAGGAATTATTCTCTCATGAAAATCATCTCTTGAATTTTGTATTGGAGAGCTCTTCTGGATTTCAAGCTTGGGAGATGAGCTTATTTCTAGCTTGTTACATGTGCCCCTTGCATTTGTGACTAGTTTCGGTGGTGAAATATTCCACCGTAGACGGTAGAAAGGCGGAGATCATCTAGATCTCTCATTGAGCTTCAAAAAGGGTTGATACCAATATCACACATTTTCATTTTGAGGCATTTTTCTAGGCCTTTGAATTATCTTTGTCATAAAATATTTTTTATTTCTATTTTCAAGTGTGTTTTTAGAAATTTAACAAAATAACATACATTTATAAGCAATTTATAATGAAAAACATATTCATTTTGCAATTTTATCTATAAAATAAGACATTTTTATGGACAAAATAAGACATTTGTATTGACAAAATTGTAAAAAAGTCCAGAAAATAAAGACATTTAAAACCATTTTCAATGAATTTTCAGAGAATTTTTCTATAAAAATGATACTATTTCATATTATTTTTAGAAAAGTGACGATTCACATAAATTCAAGAAAACCTATATCATATATTTGTAAAAAATATATTAAAAACATTATATATAGAAATTTTATTTCTAAAATAAAGTCTGAAATTCAAAACATTACTAATATATCTTATCAAAAAATTGTCAAATTTAACATTTTCTTCAAGACATGAAACTAATCAAGAATATCATGCAGGCCAAATTCTTCATCAAAATTAGAATTTTCTGGAGCTTGGCTTTCCTCGGGGACATCAATGTCCTCTTCCATTGGGTCTTCTATGTCTGCAAGATGCCCAAAGTGCTCCTTTCCAAACACCCCTCCTAATGGGGGTTGAGGCTCTTTTGACATCTTTTACACAAGTGTTTCACTAAACTCTAAAGCCCCCCCGCCAAACTATATAATAAAAAATTAAAAAAAAAACTTAAAACCTAACCCCCCCTAAACTATATAATACAAAATTAAAAAAATTAAAATAAAAATCTAAAACCCCCCCTAAACTATATAATAAAAAATTTAAAAAAAATCAAACCCCCCTCTAAACTATATAATAAAGAAATTTAAAAAATAAATTAAAAAATAAAATAAAATCTAAAACCCTCTCATAAACTATATAATAAACAAATTTAAAAAAAAATTAAAAAAAATATTAAAATTTTCGTAAATGGCCCCCCTTCTCCCTCCTCCATCCTCCCCATGCTTTCCCCTCCTCCCCCCACCTTCCCTTCCACCTCCTCCCTTTTCCCACTTCCCCCTCCTCCCACTCCTCCCTCTGCGACCCTTTGGCCACTTGCTTGGGCGCCAAAGGGACACAGAGGGAGAAGGGAGGAGGAGGAGGGGGGAGGAGGGGGAAGGGGGAAGCGGAAGGAGGTGGAAGGGAGGGGGAAGGGGAGGATGGAGGAGGGGGAAGGGGGTGGAGGTAGGAGGTGTGCGGAGAGGAGGGAGAGGGGGAAGAAGGAGGCTTGGGAACGAGTAAGGCGCTCGCTTGGGCGCCAAAGGGCCGCCCCTCACAGGCGGCGCAGCGGGGACATCACGCCGCCTGTGAGGGGCGGCCCTTTGGAGCCCAAGTGAGCATCCCGCTCGTGCCCAAGCCTCCTTCTTCCCCCTTCCCCTCCTCCTCGCGCACCTCCTACCTCCACCCCCCTCCCCCCTCGTCCCTCCTCCCCGCGCCCCCTCCCTTCCCCCTCCTCCCTCCTCCTCGTGCCCCCTCCCTTCCCCCTCCTCCCTCCTCCTCATGCCCCCTCTCTTCCCCCTCCTCCTTCCTAGCACCCCCTTCCCCTGCCGCCCCCTTCCCTCTCCTCCCCACGCCCCTCCTCCATCCAACCCCTTCCATCTTCTCCATCCTCCCCGCGATTCCCCCTCCTCCTCCCACCCTCCCTTCCACCTCCTCCCACCGCCCCCTTCCCCCTCCTCCCCCTCCTCCTCCTCCCTTCTCCCTCCGCGAGTCTTTGTCACCCAAGTGAGTGACCAAAGGGCCTCAGAGGGAGAAGGGAGGAGGAGGAGGGGGAGGAGGGGGAAGTGGGCGGCAGGAGGAGGTGGAAGGGAGGGTGGGAGGAGGAGGAGGGGGAGGAGGAGGAGGGGGAGGAGGGGGAAGTGGGCGGCAGGAGGAGGTGGAAGGGAGGGCGGGAGGAGGAGGGGGAAGTGCGGGGAGGAGGGAGGATGGGCAAGGGGGGTGGCGGGAGGAGGGTCGAGGGGAGGAGGGGGAAGGGGGGCACCGGGAGGGAGGAGAGGGAAGGGAGGGGTCGCGGGGAGGATGGAGGAGGGGGGAGGGGGGTGCGAGGAGGGAGGAGGGGGGGGGTTAAGAAAATTTTAATATTTTTTTTAAATTTGTTTATTATATAATTTATGGGGGGGGGTTTGATTTTTTTTTTTAATTTGCTTATTATGTAGTTTAGGGGGTGGGTAGATTTTAATTTTTTTTTAATTTGTTTATTATATAGTTTAGAGGGGGGTTTAGATTTTAATTTTTTTATTTAAAATTTGCAAAATGGGAGTCTGTTAAACCAAGCCGTAGATCCCTAAGAAATATGACATCTGAAATGATGGGCATAGATGTAGACTCAGATGGTGCACCCATTGATAATAGAGAAGAATATGGGTCATCTACATCTTCATCCCGTCCTTCATGTACAGAAAATGTAGATTCCGATGGGGTGTCAGAATCCATGAATGAATTTGAATAATTTCACATGAAGCATTTTAGATGTTTTTTATTAGTATGATGTTTGTAATTGAAACTCTAAAGGAATTTTTGAATATTTATATGAATCATTTATTCTTCTATGGTCTAATATATTATTTCATTATGAATCGCCTCATAATTTGTTTGTTTTTATATGGTTAGAGTGGTGAAATTATTTATGAATTTTTTGTTTTGTTTAATATGCAAGTTTCAAAAAAGTTGTAATTTATCTCTTGAAGAAGAAAAAAATTCCAATTTAGGGGTTGATTTAACAGTTTTTGTAAACAACAATCTGGGATGTTTAGGCCATGGCTCTATCTTTAACCCTAAAAAAAAAAATCACCGACACTTTTCTATTTGGGGGGGTGTTTTTGGTGTTTTTTTCACAAAAATCATCGTTTTTATGGCTAGAGTTCTTGTTCATAGTATAAAGTTCTCGTTTCATAGTATAAGTGGTTATTACTCTACAAATCTTCATATATCTGAATGTATTAAGTGTCGTGACACTGTTCTAGTCTGCATTCATGCTGTTTTGGTGTGTTTTGAAGTGATTAGTGTTGGTTTGTAAGTTCTACTACCTTGGGTGTTCGGAATATTGTACTGGTGTTGAAGAGGGAAAAAGCAATATTCTAGTTTCTAATGCTTCAATGTATTTATGAACTGTGAGACCTATTACATTGCATCCAAAGTGTCGTTTCTATTGGGAAACACTTTTTTTTCACCGACAAAGGTTTATGTATGATCAAGATATGGCCATTTTACCGGTCGGTTGATTTATGCATCTATGCTTGCACACTTTTAGTCGGAGATTCGAACCTATGTGTTGTTAGTTATGTTTTTTACTGTGTATTTCATGGATGTGATGTAATTGAAGCTACTGTAGAATCTATTAGAATATTTGTTGTTGTGTCCATCCATTATTAATCAAGTTTGCATAATATTTATCCTATATTGTGCACAAGTTCGAGTTATCGGTTTCGCCATGTATGGATCTGTAAATATAATTGTGAGATCTCTTATCTGTGGGTATAAGAATATGGTAAAAACTATCTGGATCTTGTTAGTGAGTTGTTTGGCTTGATTTGGATGTGTTTAAATGAGGTTGGATCTGTTTGGGTGAATTGAGTTGTTTTGGAGGTGTTTGGGAAAAGTTGAAAATCTAGACAATCTCTATATTGAAATTCGAGCTAGTCTTCATAGATTCGAATTTATGCTCATGGAGCTATTCATACTTGATCAAATCTGAAATATATATCATTTCTATTTGTTACATTGATCCAAGAACCCTTTATTTGAATCTGGTGATATGATTAGTACTTTCAATGCTTCAATATTGATGATAAAGAGGTTGCATACAAAGTGTTTGAAGAAAGTTTTGAACCAGACTTGATAGCCAACTGCCAAAACTTTATATCATATCTGATTTGGGCACATTACAGTGATTTTAAATTATATTTAATGGGATTCACATCTTCATTCAAATCCTATACTATAAATGCATTCCTCGATAATTGAAATAGAACATCTCATAAGCCTTCATACGCCATTGTTTGGATTAAGTTGGAGAACAATATTCTCTCTATTGAAGAATTTGGAGTTAATGTGCCTAATTTCCACATTTGGTACATTACAGGGTCCTAGGGGAAGAAGAATACCTATTGAGTATGGTAGGGCGGATTCCGATGGACCTATAGTGATTGGAAAATCGACAATGGATCTTGCGGTGGATCTTTGACAACTAATCCAACCTTCGACGACTTGCATGATTCGACAGGTTGGTACCTTGATGTTTACTTATTTATGTTATTTCATTTCGAATATATCTTGTATGGAATACTAGATCTATAGTTTGGAAATCAAGATTTTGAATGCAAATCAATATTATTGAATGGTTATGTTTAATGATGAATTCTATCAACTAGATCTATGAGTTATATGTATTTGGATCTAAGATTTTTGCAAAGAAAATAAATTGTTTTCTTATTGGTTATATATTTCAGATCTATTGTTTGATTCAATGCATGGTTATTAGTAGGTTTAGAAAGGTTCCTGGGAGGCTCCTTACATTTGGTATCAAAGCCAGGCTCAAACACTTAGCATTAAGGGCTCTTTACATGTGTTTCAAACCTATGATATATGTTTATGAATCTGTAGTATATCATGATTGAAGAATTACTGAGTAGATATATTACAAAAAAATTAGCAATTAAAATCATTCTCAAAAGCTCAAGGCCTAGATCGGTTATAAAAAGTCTGTATATATGTACCCTTCATTTGGAATGTATCAAATAAATTTGGTTATAAATCTTTTTTGATGGATTGGAAGCGTTGAGGCCGATTTGCATGCAGATATGGTTGTGTAAATCCATGCTTATACTCCCTCTACAACTCAACGTAGATCTGTAGTAATTTCATATTGTATTAAGGTTTAAATTTGTGAGATGAATCTAATGTATGTAGATCCTACATGCATATCTGTGTCTGTATATTCCTTGTAAATATTCAAGACAATCCATAGTAAAGATCTGTAACCTTAAATTTAATGGGTAAGATCCAAACCCATTTGTCGCATTATGAATCGACCCATCTTTTGAACATGTATGCATTGGTATTTATTTATCGTGGAGAATATACGTCCCCCAATATTAGTGTTTCTACCCTTCCTATATGTTATGATGTAAGTCTATTTGTGTGTAATGAGTTGGATTATGGTGTGAATGATATCTACAGGTCTTACGGTAACCAGGTCTAACGATTAAAAGGATTAGGCCATACCATACAAGTCTGTCCCTCTAACGACACTATTGTAGATAATACTACTGTCCTTCTGGTCTATTTGTAGCATCATGAGTCTGAAATTTTATTTGTAGGATATAATTATGCCATATCCAAATTATAAGAGGTTGTGGTTATACCTATATTGCAGGTATGTGCCACCCAAACCAATGGGAATCAGTTGCTTGAGAGTATGACATAGACAAACTATTATCAAACTGTCCTTGTTGCAATTCCTTCGTTACCATGCCATCTATCCCGGTCTTCCAAATCACTACTAAAGTGGATCCATGGTGTACTAAATACTACAGGCCAGCGAATTTCAAAACGCAACCCCATGAATTGGTGGGTTAGTGATGTAGGAGCATATTTAGTAGCAGGAAATCAACATCATCTAGAGATAAATATTAGCAATAATATAGGTAGAAACACGGGATCTCAACCACACCATGGGGTGTCAGTAGCAGGAATGTTGGTTGTGGATCCATTGCTCTGTTCCATAAATAAAAGGAAATTACTACGGAATGTGTTACTAGCTTTGGAATGGAAATAACAACTCCAGATTCTATGGATCCACATAGCGAGCTACGGAAGGTGGACCATTAGAGAATCTGAAGGATGTAGAGAGAATTGGAAGGGACTTTGACTATTTGACTTTTGTCCATACAAAGGGATAGTTGTAAGGAATATAGTAGAGAAAAGGTAAGCTGAAGAGTTCATATTTTTCCCCAGAGAAACAAAGCTGCAGAGAGGGAATAAGATAGAAGATGGATGCCTAGCTACACTCACCAACGGTGGATGTAATCTCTTTCTCATTAAATAAATAAAAAATTCTCTGTTTTCAGTTCTGTTGTTGTTCTTTCTCGTGTGGATGAATTTTTTTGAATTCCCTCTTTATTTAGTTAAATTTATCCCACGCGAATCCAAATTTTCCTACGGTTGTCAACGCTGTAAACAAAACCGAGATTCCATAGTAGTGGGAGACTAAACCACAGGTCCCATGCATTAATATTTTTCGTAGCTGTGGAATCCTGAAGCACTAGGCATCTGCATTAAGTGGTATCAGAGCTGGTTCAGCTCCTGAGGATGGCCTCATATTTTGCTCCTGTAGAATGTGATAACATAAATCTATTTTGGTGGTGGTTCAACCCGGTTGCTAAGGTGCGAGTTGTGGGTAAACAAAACCATATTGGGGTTTGTGAATGTTGGTCATATCGAGGACCACAAGACAACTTATGAGAATGCCTCCAAGGAGAAGAGGAGCAGCACAGGGATGTGCAAGGAACTGAGAATTGGAGGAATTGAGAAGGAGAATATGAGAAATGGGGATGTTGAAGTAGACTCAAATGAAAAAGAAGACATTAAAGAAGAACAAAGTGATGGTGAAATAGACCCAACTGTGTGTCTAATATCTTTTCTAAAAGCGAGAGGCAATGCCAAAGTGGAATTTTCATGCTATGATGGCAGTATGATGGTTGAGACTCTCTTGGATTGGATAGGGGAACTCGAAAGATACTTCGAGTACAAAAACATGCAGGACCCCAATCGCGTTCAATTTGCAATGATAAAGCTAAAGGGGACATGTTGCACTATGGTGGGATATGCTACAAACAGATAGGACAGACAACCGACTAGATAAAATTAAGACCTTGAGGAATATGGTAAGTAAAATAAAGGAGAAATTCCCTCATGTAGATTACCAATAGAGTTTATGTAAGCAAGTACATAACTTGAGGTAGAGGGAGATGTATGTCCGGGAATACACTGAAGAATTCTTCAAGTTGTCACTCAGGCATGGGATAAAGGAACCTGAATTTCATAGGGTGGTGAGGTATGAAACAGACTGAAATATCATATTCGAGATGAAATGAACATGCATTGGTTTCATAACATAGATGAAGCTTACCAATTTTCCTTATGAGTGGAAGAAAAGATCGATTAGAAATTGCAGCAGAAAATTAGAGGACGGGGTCCTAGAGGCAGAGGCAAAGTAAATGTTTCCAAGGGAAACCAAAACGAGGACAAGTCCACCAGCATCTAGAATGGCAGAGGCGGGAATAAAACTGGAAGAGGTAGAGGATTTGTAAGGGGAATACGTAAGTACCCTATCATCTGCTACATATGTGGAATGGAAGGATGTAATGCCTAGGAATGTTCAGAAAACAAAAATTTTGGAGACGGAATGAATCCAGAACACAAGTCGCCCAAGCTGACGAGGCACCTGCTATTGTAGAGAACGTGATAATAATTGAATGAGAGCAAGGTGAGAGTTTGATGTTCCGTAGAGTGCTACTTCATCCGAGAAGAAGATCAGAGAGGAGATCGAACAACAAAAAATATTTTTTAAAACAAAGTGCAAGGTGGAAGGAAAGTGTTGTAATCCGATCATTGAAGGTGGAAGTATAGAGAATCTGGTATCCACAGAAGTCATGGAGAAATTAAATTTGAAAAGTGTTTCCCATCCAAATATCTATCAAATTTCGTGGTTGAAAAGGGGAAAGCAGGTCATTGTGACCAAGTAGTGCTTATTAAATTTCCATATTGGGAATTTTTAGTGAGCAGGTTTTATGTGATGTGGTAGAGATGGATGCAGGCCATGTTGTTCTTGGAAGGTCATGGATTGATAGGAAGGTTCACCACGATGGAAGAGCGAATACCTATGCATTTACCAAAGATGGACATCATTAAATGCTAGAACCAATGGTGGAGAACGAAACGAATGTGGTAGACAATAGTGGCAGCAAAATCACTGGAAATGGTAGTAACAATAGGGTCATGTTGTGCTCAGTGAAGAAATTTTTAAAGCAACAGAAGAAGGCCAATTTTTGCTTGGTGTTGATACCAAAGGGAACCCAAGAGGATGGAAGTACAAGCAGCGTACCACCTGATATTCAATCGTTGTTGAAGGAATTTAAAGAGGTTATTGCAAAGGAATTTCTAGTAGGACTCCCTCTCATGAGGAGTGTTTCACACCAAATTGACTCGATACCGGGATCAAGTCTTCCCAATAAGGCACCTTACCGAATGACCTCCACAAAGAATGACGAGGTAAATTGACGAGGTAAATAAGCAAGTGTAGGAGTTGCTTGACTGGGGACTAATCTAAGAAATTTTAAGTCCTTGTGTTGTACCCGCAATGTTGTCACCGAAAAAGGGTGGTGAGTGGCGAATGTGCACTGACTCACGGGCTATCAATAATATCACCATTAGGTACATATTCCCCTTACCACAAATGGACGATCTCATGGATTGTTTGAGTGGAGATACATATTTTATGAAGATAGATCTGAAGAGTGGGTATCATTAGATTCGAATAAGAGATGGGGATGAGTGGAATACCGCCTTGAAGACAGATGACAGATTCTTTGAGTGGCTAGTGGTGCCATTTGGATTAATCAACACTCCCAACACATTTATGAGACTTATGAATGAATTCATTAAACCATTTATAGGAAAATTTGTTGTCGTGTACCTAGACGACATATTGATATTTTGTAAAAGAAAAGAAGAACACTTGGAGCAAGTTAGGAAAATGTTGCAACGGTTGAAGGGAGAGAAACTGCTGATAAATTTGAAGAAATGCACATTTCTTAAGGAGGAGTTAGTGTACTTGGGATTTGTAATTTCCATAGAAGGATTGAATATGTATACTGACAAGATAAGGGCCATTTTGGAATGGACAACACCTAAATGTGTATTGGATGTGAGAAGATTTCATGGTTTGGAAAGCTTCTACAGGAAATTCATTCAAAATTTTAGCCTGATTTATGCACCCCTCACATAATGCATGAAGAAGGGGACCTTCCACTGGACAGCAACAACAATGCAATCATTTGAGAATTTGAAGAAGAAGGTGACTGAGAGGCCAGTCCTGTCACTTCCAAATTTTAATAAAGTTTCCAAGTGTACTATGATGCTAGTGGGGGAGCGATTGGGGCAGTACTGAGCCAAGAGGGCAGACTGGTGGCATTCTTTAGGGAGAAATTGAATGAGGCTAAGAGAAAGTACTTAGTTTATGATAAGGATTTCTATGTTATCATACAAGCCTTGAAAATGTGGAGGCATTACTTGCTACCGAAAGTATTTTTCCTATTCATTGATCATAAGGCGCTACAGTACATCAGCCACCAAGGTAAGGTAAACAAAAAACATTCAAAATGGATAGAATTTTTGGAAATTTTATCATTTGTCTTAATGCACAGGTCTGGAAAGTCAAATATATTTGTAGATGCATTAAGTCAGAGGATAGCGTTGTTGAACACTATGTTAGTGGAAGTCATTGATTTGGAATGTATGAAAGAATTGTATGGGGGAGGATGTAGATTTTGCAGAGGCTTGGGAAGCATGAAAAATACCTTGGAGTGTAGACATAACACCATATCTATATTGCCATATCCAAGAGGGATTCTTATTTAAGAATTAGAAATTGTCCATTCCCCGTGGTTCCTTGAGACATAACCTTGTAAAAGAAGTACACAGCGGGGGTTTGGGAGGACATTTTGGCATGGATAAAACTGCAACATTGGTAAAGGAAAGATATTTTTGGCCCAAAATCAACATAGATGTCTAAATATTTGTGGAGCATTGTAGAGTTTGTTATTTGGCAAAGGGGAGAAGTCAAAACACCGACTTGTATAATCCATCTCCAATTCCCAAGAAACTATGGTAATATATAAGCATGGAATTTGTTTTGGGACTTCGTAGGACGCAAAGAGGACATGATTATGTGATGGTTGTGCTATATAGATTCTCTGAGATGGTCCATTTTGTACCCTGCAAAAGGACCAATGATTCTACTAAAGTGGCCTCCTTATTCTTCCAGGAGATTGTGAGATTGCACAGGCTTCCTAGAAGTATTACTTCTGATAGGGATAGAAGGTTCCTTGGATATTTTTGGAGGAAAATTTGGAAGAATATGAGGTCCCGGTTATTGTACATTTCATCTTACCACATGCAAAATGATGGACAGACTGAGGTGGTCAATCTGAGTCTTGGAAACTTGTTGATATGCTAGAGTGGGGAAAGACTAGGATAGTGGGATATGGCTTTGGCCCAGGATGAATTCGCCTACAATGATTCCATGAATAGATATGTTGGGAAAATTCCATTCCAAATTGTGTATGGAAGATCACCAAAGGGAATTGTGGATTTGATTAAATTTCCAAATCTGGAGGATAGGAAGAGTGTTGATTCCACTAAGTTTGTAGAAGGGATGCAGGAATTGCATGAATAGGTCAAGAGACAGCTACAACAAAACAATGCTGAATACAAGTGCAGAGCATATTTATGGAAAAGGAAAAATATTTTTCAAGAGGAAACCTAGTGATGGAACACTCGAGGAAATAAATATTCCCCAAAGGCACCTACAACAAGCTGGATTTCAAGAAACTTGGACCATGTAGAGTCTTGAAAAAGATTTAGGATAATTCCTATAAGATAGAGTTGCCGACAAAGTTGGATATCTCTCTGATATTCAATGTAGCTGACTTGTATGGGTTCCATGAAGGAATCAAAGCTGATGGAGAAGGAAACATGGATGGGTGGAAGGCTCAGGTATCAGCCAAAAAAGTCAAGGAACTAGAGCATATCTTGGCCAAGAGAGTCAACAAAAGGACTCAAAAGGATGACTATTTTGAATACTTATTTAAGTGGGAAAACGAAGGTATCAAGATGCATCGTGGGTCTCCGAGGAAGAGTTGGAACACCTACGAGGGTCTCCCTCCTTTATAAAAACTACAGTCGCATCCACATGAGTCGGGATCATGTTTTCTTACCAAGGGATGTCTGACGTAGGAGCATCTATGGTAGCAGAGAATACACATAATCTAGAGAGACAGATTAGCAGTAGTACAGGTAGAAGCATGGGAGATCAACCACAGCATGGGGTGGCAGTAGAAGCAATGCCGGTTACAGATCCGTTGCTCTATTCCATAAATAAATATCAATGGATACAGAACATGTTACTAGCTGTGGAAGGGGAAATAATGGATGCAGATCATATGAAGTTTCATAGTGAGATACGGAAGGTGGACCGTTAGAGAATCTGAAGGATGTGGAGAGAATTGGGAGGGACTTTGACTGTTTGAATTATGTCCATACAAAGGGATAGGTTCAAGGTATATAGCAGGGGAAATCTAAGCTGAAGAGTTCATATTTTTCCCCAGGGAAAAAGAGCTGCAGAGAGGGAGAGAGATAGAAGAGGGATGCCTAGATGCACTCACCAACAGTGGATGTAATATCTTGCTCAGTAAATAAATAAAAATTTCTCTATTTTTAGTTCTATTGTTGTTCTTTATCACGTGGATGATTTTTTTTTAATTTCCTCTTTATCTAGTTAAATTTAGCCCACGTGAATCGGGATAGTTGTCCTACTATTGTTAACTTTGTAAACAAAAATTGAGGTTCCATAGTAGTGGAAGCCTGAACCACATGTCCCCTACATTAAGATTTTATGTAGCTATAGAATCCTGAAGCACTCGAAATATGCATTAGTTAGCCATAGTATTGATCAGTGCGACTTCTATAATATTGTCCTACTAAAGTCACAACTAATATGGACTTGGGTTATACCTTGGTCTTGCTGACGAATTAAATTGAAATTGTTAATCATTTATGTTGGGTATGCATGGAACATGTCCAAAGAACATAAGAGTCTCTCTGTTAGTGGAACCCTTAATTAAATTATTAAAGAGATATGAAGGTACGAGTTATAGGGAACTGATCGAGGAACAACCCAGTTCCATTGATCTATAGAACTAGTAGTGTTGAGCTATGTTAATAGAAACATGATGGGGATTTTTGTTTTTTTTAGAAAATGGAGTAGAAATGACAACAACAACAAAAAAAATCGTCATTTTCTATGGCTGTTCCTGTTTCTATAATGAAGAAACTGTTTCTTACGAAATAATCGTTTCGCACAACTATTTCAGTAGAAACAATTTTCCATTTCTCGGAGAACTCGATCTACTACTAATCGTTTCGGGGTCAATTCATAATACTTGTTGAGTTATTAATGAATGGTGGGTAACTTTGGTGGGTGGCATGTCAGTAATCACTTAAATGTTGAATTTATCGAGGATTGAATATTGAGGAAGGAATTTTGTTGTCCTCCTGCATTAAGGATTGAGTGTATCCTTTTGATTTCTCCTTTCACTCAAGTCCTCTTTGGATGGATTATCTAGATATGCCATGGTTGTTGTAAAATTTCAGTGGATTTTAAAGTTTGATTGATAACTTTGGGTGAAGAGGCATGCTATTGGTCATTGGTTCACATTATTGCAGGAGTGACGACTAATAGGGAAGTTCCACATCCATGTTATTGTTGCATAATTTGGATGGGTTGCGACTGTTGGGACACCTAAAAATATTTAAATGCTCCTCATATTCCACCTCTTGCAAATAGGATAAGCAGAAATATGTCATTGGAAAGTAAGTGCATCCAATAATACACATGTTGTCACTGATTTTTTTTTAAGATTGAAATAGACTCTGTTTTATAATCTAGAGCCTAAAGATAATATCCATGTTTCCATGCTAAAAAAATTGAACTCCAATGGAAAAAATCCATTTCAAATTCTATCAATTATGTAGCTTGATGGAAAATTCTTGCAAATAAAAGAGAAGTCTATTAAAACGCTCTCTTATGAATTTATCCATGATATTCCCATATTCATGAAAGTTATGAGGCATTTGATGACCATTAACACCATATGAGACATCCCTCATTGATGAATTTGTTGTTTGGCCATTTATGAGATGCCCAACCTTCAATGAAAACAAACACTATTTGACAAAAGACCTGCAAGGATGTGAGATGTTATGTCAATGGATTTTCCATAGATAGCCAGGATAGAGCTTGAAGAATATCTTACAACTAAGTAAGATAAAAGTGATAAACTCTTACTTGGTATGCTCCAACCAGGTGAAGCACAATGCTTGCGTTAGCAAAGTGAATGAGCCAATAAGGCTCATAGAATCCAAATCCTTTCAAGAGGTTTCCAGGTGCATTTTCCCAAGAGGATGCATACCCTAGAGAACCACATAACATCTAGAAGAATGTTGTTATCATGATAGAACGCAATGATGCTTTCTTCCTAGTTCCATTTTATTGGGTGGTGACTTCAGAGTATCCTGCACAGTTATAGATTGGAGGAGGCCATAGAATCATACATATAACTTCTTTCCCTGCAAAACATTCATATAGGCAAATGAACATCAATACTTTGAGCTATACCTGAATCTCAAGGACAAGTGAAGAAAATGGAAATGCAAAGACAAAGTCACCAATAGTTTGGAGGATCTGCCATGCTTTTTGGGCTCCAATAATAGAGGTTCTCTAGTTGATTCCACCTAGATTTCCATAAATTTCTCCATTGTTTGCCATTTCCCCAAGGTTTAAAACTCATAAATTCAAAAGGGTGGGCAAGCCATAAAATGCATATTTGGTATCTGTGTTTGAATATATGAAGTGAATAAAATTAGGACTATGCAAGTGAAATAGATTAATGATGAAATATCACAGGGACTTAACCATATATCATGCAGCAGACCAAGTGGGTGTTGGTCACCCTATATGCCAATTAATTACAACTAACACACAGGATGATCAATATGAATTGTCAACTCAGGGAAGTCTTTTATTTCAAGAGTAATTAGCACAGTCTATGCATAAACATTTCAAGTAGCTGATTAAATAAATGGAGATAAATGATCCTACCTATATGCTCAGCCAAACTCATCTCATAGCTAAAACTAATATAACTTATCCATCTAGGAATTCAAAATACAATTATCTTCCTATAAGTATCAATCCA
The DNA here is from genome assembly GCA_027924585.1 of Larix kaempferi. Taxonomy (NCBI): domain Eukaryota; kingdom Viridiplantae; phylum Streptophyta; class Pinopsida; order Pinales; family Pinaceae; genus Larix; species Larix kaempferi. The sequence continues at coordinate 11,872,308 of BSBM01000120.1, read as the reverse complement.
GTAGTTACTGATCTAGGAATGAAATGAACTAGACTTACTTTTGCAAGAAGTTAAATCCTATAATTATCAAACTACATTATTCAATCTCTACTGATCTAATTCATCTAGCAGCTACTGTAACTCAATCATAATCTGTCTAATCTAATGAATTCAAGAAAGATAAACAACAACCAGAAACTAGAAGTAAGCTTGAACTCTAATTTGATTAAATTGGAAATCCTAGAAAGAATAAATGACTGAAATAAATCAGAGCTGGGCTTGGCTGTAACATCTTATCTAACACACCATGCATCAAATAAACTAACCTACACAATCGACTGTCACACCACACAGTTGCAGCTATTCAGGATTCAATTATAAACTACCAAAGAAGAATGCAATTATCATTTCATTGTTGCAACTCGCAGTAACACATCTAATACAATTCCACACCACACAACAAGAAAGAAATTAAACTACCTAATTAACTCGGCAATCTTTGTGAGAAGGCGGGCCCTGGCCTTCTAATAGAGATGTCGTAGACTAACACAAATTAAACACTCAGATATAAGAAACTATGCTCCTTGTATTAGAAATAATGAATCACAATCATAGCTCTATGTTTCAGCTTACACAATTACAAATTCTCCAACCCCAGGCTCAGAACGCCTCTTTACATTTATACTCGATGGCATGAAATCATTTCACAAAATATTGGGCAGCCATGAAGATCTACGATCTTCAGGCTTCCGATTTACAATGGAACACTTACAGCCATAAGTGGACATAAATGAAATCGTTGCATTCGGGCCTGATCTATTACATGTTGTTTGCATCCCAGAGTAGATTCTAACTGATTGGATTGGCTGATACTCGGATGCTCTGTTGTGACTCAGTCGCAGCTTGCCATGTGGAGGAATGCTCGAACTATTGCAGCGAGATGTGGAATCGAACTAAAGAAGGGACAGCTGGTGCCACGTATGCCTCTTCTCCAAAGGTTAGTGAGCTGCTACACCTGCGGTCTTGTACAGGCTTCTGGGCTATCTTTATCAAATCAGTCAATATTAGCACAACCTTAAAATATAGAGTACAAAACCATAAACAAATCAGGCATTAATGGAATAAAACAATAATAGATTATACCTATTGCAATCCATGCTTTTCTTGGGAAAATATCTGCTCAGATCAAGGAATAGTGAGGAAAAACAGGGAAAAAGGTGTAGATAGGTGTAGGCAAAAAGGGGCTATTTTGGGGCCCAACATCTCCCCCCAGCTATCCAATTACATGTCCTCATGCAATAGCCAACTAATCTGAGTCTGTCTCTGGTCCTAGTTCATGTTGAGAGGAAAAAATGAAAGAAATGTCAGGTTCCTTTCCTGCTTCTAGAAACCCATTGCAAGCAGCCCAATATTCCCAGCACTGATTCTCTTATTTCTTAGTCAGTGTATAATTATCCATGTACTTCCCTCCTGGCCACCATATGAGTGGAAATTTGAACTTGAGTCCCAGCTAATGAACTCCACACCACTTCATGCAATCAACATACCCTGGGAAGAGCCAATTTAAAATTCTTAAAGAAGTATGGGTCCCTTTTCTTCAAAGCTGGAGAGGCAGTCTACAACCTATGCTTGCTACCTTCTAAGGCAAGATGTTGTTGTTTGGAGATCAGGTCAACACAGGTAGAGATAACTTTCTCTTGCATCTTCTTCAAATGTTGAGTCTTTGAAGGAGATAAGAAACACCTTCCATGGTTTATAAGAAGAACACGAGGAGATTGGGCTTCACTCCTAATCCATAGATTGGCGTTGGCCTCATTCCTAGAGATTGTCTGGAAGGCATCTTCCCACTGCACATGATTATTAACAAAAGAGGAAAAGGCTCTCAACTGAACATCCCTTGCATAGGGAATAGGACTAGAGCGATATTCACCAAGACATGCCATATCGTGCAAATATAATTCACACAACAGGTGCTGCTCAAGAAAACTGCTTGAAAAAAAGGTCTCTACAAACTGGGAAGGGATCAACAATTGATAAGGTCTACCCTCCTGTAAAGTTTTTAATTTGAACAGGGTCATTTGTTCATACAGGAATACCGGGTAGGAAGGAGATGGGGCTCTTGAACTCAGCAGCTCCCGAGAGAGGGCATACATTTGGTTTTTTTATTTTTGCATGGATTTGAATTCCTTCAACTCCTCTAATTCTTTTTGCAGCTCTTCCATTTGATATCTCTGAAGAGTTGATTCCTCTGCCCACTTCTCCCTCAATTCTTTGATAGTCTTTCTATGTTTAGAGAGAGGAACCATCCCTTCTCGACACTGAGCAATATTCTTTTTCCATTTAGCTAACTCCAGCTGTAACAAGGAAAGATTTTTCTCCAATTGTTGAATCCTTCTATCCTCCACATCTTTCTCATCATCAAAATCTAAATCAATGATTTCTTGAGAAAATTGCATTCTTACCTTGTCACCAGATGTTCCATCTTCCCCATTTTGGATTTGGCAGTGTAACAGCTTCCTCTTCCATCGGTGTTGCAATGGCATCTGCTTGTGTTGCAATATCAACAGTTGATTTTGAGGATGTTGGTTCTTGTGTAACAACATCCTTTTCCTGTACTTCAACCTCGGCAGCTTCAATTTGTGTTGCTAAGTCAACAAATAATTTCGAGAATACTAGTTCTTGTGTAACAACATTCTCTTCCTGAATACCAAACTCAGCAGCTTCAATCTGAGTTGCGGTATCAACAAATACTTTTAGGAATGTTGGTTCTTGTGTGGTAGCATCCTTTCTCTTTAATTCAGTCTCAGCAACTTCATTCTGAGTTGCAATTTCAACAAACATTTTTAAAGACACTGGTTCTTGTGTAACGTCTTTCTCTTGTACCTCAATATCAGCAATTGCTGTCTGGGTTGCAACTTCACTAAATATTTTCAAGGATGATGGTCCTTGTGTAACAGCACCCTATTTTTCAATTTCTTCAGATTGTTGAGGTTGTTCTTGAATTACCTCGATGTCTTCTGAAAGATGAGACTGGTCCTGGCATAATTTAGTATTTCCTGATGGCTGGGATTGCATTCCTTCATCTTCCCCTAGTTCCAAATCAGGGATCAAGTCTATTTTTTGCTCATTCTCCTTCATCAGCTCCACTGCAGGTACACTTTCTCCTTCTTTCTTTGCTTGTACAGGCTCTTGTGCTACCAAACCCAACACTATGAATCTGTGCCCTGTAGATTTAAATATGTCTCCACATTCTGGGCATACCATTTCTCCTTGTTCTTCATTTCCCAAAACAGGAGATGAATTTTCTAATAGATCTGCAGCCTCCACTAATGTATTCAAACCCTTCTCTGCTCGATTTCTGGTTGCTTCCTTCCATTCCGCAACAATTGCACCTCCTCCTTTAGTAGCTCATTTTCAAAAAGAAGGTATCCAATTTGGGGTTCTTCCACAACAATTTCTTGTGTAACAAACGGTGATTTGGGGTTTAAAATGGGAATTTCAATACCTTCCCCAGCTGCACATGTGGTTTCTACTGTGGGAATTTCAATGCTTGCCCTAATTGCACATGTTGTTTCTGCTGCTGTAACAGCTTGATTCCTTCTCTTCTTCCCAACTCCCAATGGATGGCCTTCACTGCATGCTGCTACTGTTGCTGTAATAGCTCTGGTTCTTCTCTTCTTCACCGAGGTAGATGTTTGACCCTTATTCCCTGACCTTTTCCTTCTTTTCTGTGACACAGGGGTTTCTAAATTTTCAGAAAGAGGCATGAATTCCTCCTCTTCAATGATAGTTCCCCTTATTTCAGGGGAGGATGCGACATCGAGCACCTCCATATTTCCTCCTTTTGTTGCCTCTGCCTGGTATTCTTCCTCTTGCATTGCAACTTCCGTAATTGCAGCTTCCACTGTCGCAACTTCAGCAGCTGCTCCAGTTTTAGCTTCCTCTGCTGTAGCTGCTAATGATTCCATCTCCACTGCTTCAGCTGCCACCCCAACTACAATTTCTATTGGGTATGTTTCTTTCTCTATAGGGTTTGCTTGTGTTGCTGCTTCCAATATCACTGCCTCATTTGCCACTGGTTCCATCATATCCCCTTCTGCAACAGGGTTCGCTGCTGTCACAACTTCCCCCATATTTACCTCTTCCACCTGGTCTTACAATGCTACATCTCTTCCCCTAGTTGAATTGGAGGAACTCTAGTCCTCATTTACTCTCTCAACACCTCCTATTGCCATGGCAGGTGCTCGGGGTACCCTTGGCCAAGCAACAAATTCTTACCATGTCAAATTCTGGTGTGCAAGGGCCCATAAGACTAATAGTTTAATCAACCCATGGTTTGAGAGGGAAGATAAGGGATGTCGAGCACCCTTGACATACCCAACCATATTTTGCAGAGATTGTAAAAGATAAAATGACATATTTAACAATCTGCGGTGGCGTAAATGTGAAAGGAGGAAAAATTCATATATATAAACCACTTTGTACCTACCTTCACAGGAAATGTATTTCTTTATGAAGGTCGCCTCCTGGTTCCAAGGATTTGGCAAGGATTCCAACACTATGCCTTGGCCATGCGGCCAAACAACCTCTCTTACTACCAAAAAGTCTTTTGTTGCAATTGAATTATGGCACTTCTAACCAAACCATTGCATCCCGTTTCTGGGAAATCCTGTTACTTCCGCCATGATTGTTTCTGAAACATCTATTATGATACCTTGAACCTCTGAATGAGTGATGGTTAGATTTTGATCAAACTCAAGTGCAGTTTCTACATGAAAATCATTCAAATGTTGGAAATATTCAATCCAACTAGCTTCCTGGAAGATGGTAAAAACCTCTCTGTTTACACGCAAAGGCTTTATGCTAACAGGATCGTGTCGTACTGGGATTCCCATATTACGAAACTGTTTGTAAATTTTGCTACCAGCGGAATGAGTTACAATCACAGACGTCGAGCTACTGCATGCAGAACGAGCAATGGATAGCCAAAGGTTGGTTTGGGTATTTTGGGAAAGGTGGCACAGTTATTTTTGGGAATTGGCACGACCATTTTTGGTAAAAAAGTGGTGACAGGTTGTCGCATGGGGCAGGTCGAATGGCGGTAAAAAACCAAACGCGAAGGACGAATCAGACATAGTTGCCGTCTGAGCAGATTGGCTAAGGATAACTGACATGGACTAACGACAAAATATACTCATTATTGTTTATTGCATTTAGTCATGAATAATTATGTTTATTATTAAGACTTCATACCTTTAAATGTAATGCCAAACCGTCGTGTTTCAAGGTGGTGCCTTTCCACGGTCACATCGCTAATAGAATCATCAATTCGCACATGCGCCCACGAGCCAGCCGTTGTCGAGTGGCAAATAAAGTACATCCACGTTGGCGTAGATCATAAGAACATGTGGCAAACATGTAAGCTTTTAATGTTCATTGTGGAGAATGGAGAGCGCTAATATCGATGAGCAAAGATATAATGAGAATTCAATGAGGAATTAGCGGAGTCGCAGCTGCCAAAAGTATGAAAAATAGACAACTTTAGCAGTGCCGCAACTGCTAAAAAGAGGGAAAATGGACAAATTTAGGTGTTGCAGCTGCTCGAAATAGGAAAAATAGGCACTTTTAGCAATGTTGCAGCTGAGCAGATAGGAAAAATGGGCAATTTTAGCGGTGTTGCAGCTGCGTTAAAGAGAAATAAGCCATAGTTAGTGATGTTGCAGCTGCGCAAAATAAGAAGGATAGGAAACTTTGGCGGAGTCGCAGCTGCTAAAGATAGGAAAAATGGGCAATTTTAGCGGTGTTTTAGCTGCGGTAAAGAGAAATAAGCCATAGTTAGCGGTGTTGCAGCTGCGCAAAATAGGAAGGATAAGCAACTTTGGCGGAGTCACAGCTGCTAAAGATAGGAAAAATGGGCAATTTTAGTGGTGTTGCAACTGCGGTAAAGAGAAATAAGCCATAGTTAGCAGTGTTGTAGCTATGCAAAATAGGAAGGATAGGCAACTTTGGCGGAGTCGCAGCTGCGCGGAAAAAGAGACTTGGGTGGGATTTGGCCGTGTTGCAGCTGCGGGAAAAAAAGATAGGCCATATGGAGCGATGGTGCAGTTGCAAAAATAGAGACTTGGGCGGGATTTTAGCAATGTTGCAACTGCGGGAAAAAGAGAAATGAGCCATATTTTGCTGAGTAACTATTGTTGCAACATTATTTTCTTCCAAGGAATTATTCATAGACAGGAGGATCAACCAGAATGCCACAATGCCTTGACCCGAGTTGCGACTGCCTCCATTTGATTTTTTGTTTTTTTTAAGAACTCTGAACATGTTTATGCATGGAAGATCACTCAAAATAATTTATATACAAAAAAATTTATGCAGAATTGCAACAACCTTTTAAAAATTATCAGGTACAGGGAAAATTCCTTGCTCCTAAATCAGTTGGTAACTTGGATCAGCTGCTATATGTGAAAGAAATGCATCCCTTGAAACTGGTTTATGATACAGTCGCAGCCGATGACCATTGACAAATAATGGTGTTTTTTTTTCATCGATGGTGATCAACCAAACTATTCCATTGTCAAACACTTTGTCTATCTAGTAGGGTCCCAGCCATCTTGTACGTAGTTTTCCTTTGAAATCCCTTTTAAACCGTGAATCATACAACAGAGCCCAGTCTCCCTCACAGAAGACTTTCTTCTTTATAAATTTGTCGTGCCACTTGGAGCGTTGTTGTTGGATCAAGGTTGTATGATGAATTGCAGTTGTGCGCTTCTCATCCAACTCATTCAGCTTATTCAAACGGTTCCTCTGAGCTTCTGTTAAATCAAGGTTTGCTTCAATGGTTGTCTTCAAAGTTCTTATTTCAAATTTGATCGGGAAGACAACATTTTTTCCATACACCAATTCATATGGGGAAAAAACCAGTAGTGTTGCGCCATGTGGTGCGATAATCCCATAGTGCCTCTGGGAGTCTATCAGCCCAATATTTACGGTGACTTTTCACTGTTTTTGTTAAAATAGCCTAAATGACCTTATTTGTGATTTCCACTTGGACATTGTCCTGTGGATGATATGGTGAGGTTATTTTGTGTTGAATGTGAAACTTCTGTAACAGGGCTTCCAATTTGTGAGACACGAACTGTGGTCCACCATCTGTAATGATTTCCTTGGGTACTCCAAACTGAGTAAAAATTTCTTCATATAGGAAATTAATTACAGCCTAATTATTGGCTCTGACCAAGGCTACAACTTCCACCCATTTGGTCATGTAATCTATGCAAACCAAGATGTGAACTTTCTGCTTCGAGGGAGGGTTGATAGGCCCTACGAAATATAGAGCCCATCTATCAAAAGGTTCAACCACAAGCTGTGGTTGAAGAGGCATTTCATCTAATCTATTATGCTGGCCCATCCTCAGGCAGCTGTCACAAGCCTGAACATACTTTTTCGCATCCTTAAACAATGTTGGCCAATAATATCCCATCCTTAAAACCTTATGACCTGTCCTTTTATCAGCAAAATGTCCCCCACAGGGCTCATCATGGCAAGCTTTCAGGATACTGTAAATTTCATCTTCTCTTACACATCTTCTAATTTCCAAATCAAGACCTGTGTAGAAAACATGTCCATCCAACCAGCAGTATCTAGCACTCTGTTGTATGATCCTTCTTTATATTTCTTTGACAGATGTGCTGGAAGCTTACCTGCAGCCAAATAGTTAGCAATATCTGCGTACCATGGGGAATGAGCTGATACTGCAAACAAATGTTCATCAAGGAAGGAATCTCTGACTGGTAAATTGTCATCATTATTAGTAAGTTGAGATAAAAATTCAGAAACAACATTTTCCTTCCCTAGTCTGTCAATTGTTAGGATATTTAGACACTTAGGAGTTAGTTAAAATCAACTTGTGTAATATATCTGTTAGGAAAAGTGTGTTTCTTTAGTATGCATTTGTAAATATTTAATCCGATGGTCATGATATGTTCTAGACATAGAGTGATCCAACGGCTCAACTTCTCTTAGATCATACCTAACCTTGATCCGTGGCTTAACACCGATTAGTCCATGATCTCTATTTAAAGAGCATGGAGGGTCATTGTGTAGTTGATCTATTATGAGAAGCTCATTTGTAACTTTCTTTCTTTACATAATAAATTGCTCCGTAGAAGCTATTTGGCCGGCGCCATGGAGTGTTTCCCTCTCGAGGGTTTAAACCACGTCAAAACATCGGTGTATCGATCTGTGATCTGTTTGTGTGAAGTGGTTGCTCTGATACCATGTTCGGGTACACAGGGTACTCCCAAAAGACCGAAAGACCTATCACCATATTGTCTTTACATAGTTGTTGCAATGAGCGATAATTTAAGTGACCAAATCACTCATGCCAAAGTTTGCTCAAGTTATTAGTATGAGCAACAAAAACTGATGGAAAAGGTGATGACCCAAATCTATTAAATTTGTACAACCTGGTAATATCATCAACAATTCTGGTATCCAGGACCTATTGAGATCTTTAAAATACTTGATTACAACTTGGTGAGGTGTAAACGTCACAGTTTTACCTTCACCAGAATGAGTGATTTGATAGACTGATAACAAATTGCAGGAAATTCATGGAACACATAGTACATCATTGAAATGACCATTATCTACTGGAACTGTTCCAGCTCCTACAACACTTAGAGATCTATCATCACCAACAGATATTTGTTTGGTGTTACATTCATGCATAGTAGAAAAGATGGCTTGATCCTTAGCCATATGATAAGATGCTCCAGAATCAATGAGCCATTCATTTGAAGTAGAAGAAGAAGATGTATTATAAGAATAACCAGAAGCACAAAGTGCATGTCCATGAGAGGTAGATTCTGAAGGCGAATCTAGGTTGATGTGGTGCTTCTGCATTGCTGATTCAAGGCTGCCATCTTCTTGAAACACTTAGATTCATCATGATTATCTTTCCCGCAATAGTTGCAATGACGCTCAGCCTTCTTTCCTTTTGGCTTGGATCCTTTGTCATTTTTTAAAGAAGGAGCTGACTGAGAGGGTTTGGGACCCTTGTTTGACTTATTATTGTGAAAATTTTGTTTCGTAGGAGGCTTGAACTTTTCTTTCTGTTGGGACAATAAGGCTTTCCCAGATATATCTGCATTGTTAATTATTCCAAGATGGATGAGCTTATCTTGCTCTCTAATCAAGGAATCCCAAAAGGATTCAAGACTAGGCTCTTGATAGCTAGCGGCATTCAAGGATTCTTTCATGGAGTAAAATGTAGATACAAAAACAAAATATGCAAGTCCAAGTTTGGAAAGAATATGATAAATACATTGTTTGTCTTCCCTTTTAATCTTGCATTCTTCATATAAGAGTTTAAGAGTTTTGTACTTAGATAAATAATCTTGTATGCATGAAAAATCACTTGGATTTAAAGAAATCAACTCATTTTCGAGTTGGTGACCTCGAATTTTATTGTGTTTACCAAACACAGATTCCAACTTGTCCCAAGCAGCCTCAGGTTCATCAATTCCAGATATGTGGAATCGAAAAATCAGTAGAGATTGACATCCCAATCAATCCACAAGCTTCGTCACATCTATTTGTCCATTTGATTTTCTTATCATCATCAGTAGGTTCTGTTTCTTTCCCTGAGGTAATTCTGAAAAGTCCTCTACTTCGTAGAACATCCTCCATACGAGATTTCAATGAGAAATAGTTGGAACTGGTAAGTAGAATATCACAAGGGGCAGCCATATTTGTAAATTAATGGCTGTAAAAGCAGAAACCATTAGTCTGGATGCGAAGAGCTCGAAAAAATAGGCGGTTTCAAAAAAATGGCACTGAAAACTGACTCTGTATGATGAAGTTATGCTTGATCAAATAAAATGTTGAAGATGTCCCCAATAGTGACGTGGCAGATAGAGAATGACCACCTAAAAAAAAGAACCCCACTCTTCGCAAGAGAACCTTTGACAATCACTTTACAAGAAAATTGTTTTAAGTGAATCACTTTTACAATGATGTTACTTTAAATAGTGCAGCAATAAAAAGGAACTTAAGTGACTCACTTTTTATTTTTATTTTTTATTATTTAAGTGAGATGCACTTTTACAATAAAGTAACTTGAAAATAGAAATTGCATGCACTTTTTCTTTTAAAAGTAACTTCCTGAGACTTGAACTCAAGACCTATTAAGGAATAAAGCAACTTTGAACCAAGTGAGCTAGATTAAAATGTATGTAAAATATGGGAAGGAGGAAGGGGTTTTTTTTTTCTCTTCTTGCTTGGTTTCCGTGCTTGCCTTTTTTCCTGCAAATCACACCACAAACCGAAACAAAAAAAACTTTTCCACACTTGTGGCATTGGATCTCGTAAGCTTTCCCAGAAAGTCTACGTTTACTCTCTGTTTTTTATTTTCCGAAATCGCACAAGGTGCACAGCAAAGAGCATACGCAGCTGAGAAAAACCCTTTCCCTTTCTGTTTCTGATTCACCGAGATCGCACAAGGTGCACGACAAAGAGCATACACAGACAGGGAAAGCAACAATCCGAAACTAAAAAAAATCTAATAATAAAAACTGATAAAATATGGGATAAATTTAAAAAAAAAAAAAAACCGTCACTATAACATTATACCTTCAGATCTGATCAAATACGCGTTTCTGAAGTGCTCTTTTGTCATATAGATGGTCAAGTTGTAGACATCTTCACCAATCTCTTACAGAAGCGAAGTTTTCTAAACTTCGATCTATGTTAGGAGTTTAGGAATTTGTCATTAAGGGGGGATAGGCTCTAATTCCTCCTTCCTTCTCCTAATAGTGTCACTTTTGTAAATCCTTCAATCCTATCCCAAGTTGTTCTTAAGGGGGGATGTTAGGATATTTAGACACTTAGGAGTTAGTTAATATCAACTTGTGTAATATATCCGTTAGGAAAAGTGTGTTTCTTTAGTATGCATTTGTAAATATTTAATCCAACGGTCATGATATGTTCTAGAAATAGAGTGATCCGATGGCTCAACTTCTCTTAGATCGTACTTAACCTTGATTCGTGGCTTAACACCCAATTGGTCCATGATCTCTATTTAAAGAGCATGGAGGGTCATTGTCTAGTTGATCGATTATGAGAAGCTCATTTGTAACTTTCTTTCTTTGCATAATAAATTGTTCCATAGAAGCTATTTGGCCAGAGCCGTCGAGTGTTTCCTTCTCGAGGGTTTAAACCACGTCAAAACATCGGTGTATCGATCTGTGATATGTTTGTGTGAAGTGGTTTCTCTAGGTGTTTGGTCTTTTGGAAGTACCCTGTGTACCCGAACATCAATAATTTTAATGTCAAATTCCTGTAACAGTAACATCCATCTAGTTACTTTAACATTCGTGATAGGTTTATTCATTAAGTATTTGATGGTTGAATGGTCAGTGTGCACAAAAGTGGAATATCCAGTAATGTAGTGTCTAAATTTGTTGATGGCATAGACAATGGCAAGGAACTCCTTCTTTGTAGCAGTGTAGTTCATTTCAGTCGGGGCCAGGTTCTTACTAATGTAATAAATTGCATAGGGAGCATGACCTTCCTGATGTCCTAATACTGCTCCAATGGCAGTATTTGAAGCATCGAAGGAGATGTGAAAAGGCAAAGCCCAATTGGGACCTCGTAAGATTGGTGTTGTAGACATCATTTTCTTAAGTTCGGTAAACAAAGGAGAAGCTAGTTTGGAAAAAAAATCTATGAATCTTCTGTAATAACCAGCATGCCCTAAGAAGCGACGTACATATTTTTGTGTTCCAGGAGTTGGTATATTTTCAATTACCTTAATTTTGGATGGGCCTACCTGGATACCATCAACAGAGATGAAGTGCCCCAGAACTATGCCCTTTCTCATCATCATATGGCACTTTTTAGTGCTTAAATATAGTTGGCTTTATTCACAGCGTTCCAAAACCTTTTCTAAATTTTTCAATGCTTCTTCGAAACTACTACCGTATGGAGTGAAGTCATCCATAAAAATTTCCATGCAGTCATTTACCATCTCGGAAAAAATCCCTATCACTGCTCTCTGAAATGTGGCTGGTGCATTGCACAACCCGAAAGGAAGTACCCTGTAAGCAAAAGTGCCCCAGGGACAGGTGAAGGTAGTTTTTTCTTGGTCTTCTGGAGCAATCTGGATTTGGTTGTAACCACTAAATCCATCCAGAAAGGAAAAATACTTATTTCCAGACAAGTTATCAAGGACCTGATCAATAAAAGGTAAGGGGAAGTGGTTTTTCTGTGTTGCTTTATTCGATTCTCTGTAGTTTACGCAGACCCTCCATTTTCCATTCTTTTTTGGTACAATCATGAGTGGAGAAATCCACTCGTTGTCTAAAATTGGGTATATAAATCCTGCTTCCAAAAGTTTTTGGATTTCTTCCTTCACTATGTCCCTTAAGTTCGGCTCCATCCTTCGTTGTGGTTGGCACATTGGTCTGGAGTCACTTTTGATGTAAATGTGATGGGTACACAGATTAGAAGGAATACCCTTCATATCTGTGTATTCCCATGCGAAAGCTCATTTGTGTTTTTTAAGCAAAGTGATTGTCTGTTCTAGCTCATTGGGTGCAAGATTCGGGTTAATGTTCAATGTTTTTCTTGGCTCAATTTCTACTGGGACACTTTTCGAATTTTTAAGTACTGGAATTATGTTGGCATCACTGGCTAGAGTCTCTTTTGTTAGATTTTCTTGTTCTTTCTCATCTAAAGTACTGTTCAGAATCTGATAAACATGTTTATTGACAGACGTGGCTCACTGATGAAACTGTTAATAGTGTCATCTTATGTTTCATCTTTAAAATTTAAGGCTCTCCCTATCGTTAATAATGGTTTAACTCCTTCCTCCTCCAGATCCACCCAAAGTGGTGTTTCAACTTCCAGGCTTGGTCGAGCTGGGGGGTATAAAGTTAGGCTTTTAATATTAGTCTCGTCTAAGATGGTCATGAATCTCGATCGACAGCTGATATAGACATCTGTTGTGGCTAACCAAGGTCTTCCCAGGATCAGCAGGTATCCCCCCAGCTGCAACTTCGATTGTAAAACCAAGAAGTCCACAGGGTAGTCCCACGAATCGATAGAGATTACCAGGTCGTCCAGGATTCCCTTATGCTTGATTGTTGATCTATCAGCAAGTTCTAAAATGGTAGGGGTTGGCCGAAGATTAGTGAGTCCTAGTTTTTTCACATTTTCGATGGTCATAATATTAATGGTTGTGCCTAAATCTACCAAGACATTCGGTATCTGAGTGTGTCCTATGTGTACTGTAACAGTAGGGTGTCCAGGATCATCATATTTAGCCACAGGATTCTTACTCATTATCAATTCAGAAAGTTTTCCCAATACATGGACAATGGGAGGATCCATAGGCTTTCTTCCTGGTTTTCTAACACACACATCTCTAATGGTATTGGCATAAATAGCCACATCATGAAGGGCTTGTAACAGTGGAATTTTGACATATAAGTTCTTCAATTCCCCTAAGAGATTGAATCTAGGTTGTTCCATTGTTTTCTGTAGGGCCAATCGTTCAGGATATGGTGGTTCTCTTATAAGCTGTGTAGGTTGTGTTTCATCGTGTGTTGCTTCCTGTGTTTCAGCTATTGTTTCAGTAGGAATGTCAACATCCTCGATGATGGGGATTGTTGTATCAGCTGAATTCTCGAATTCCTGATCCATTCTGGCTTCAGTCGCACAGGATGGAACATCCTCAATGACTATGGGTTCCACTACTCTTCCCTATCGAAGATGTATATCATTACAGGGAATGGAGTTAATGGAATAAGCAGGCATGTTGGCAGTCTCAAATTGATGAATTGATTTATTATTTGGGTTGGGGTTAGGTTGTGCAGGTAGATGTGGTCGTAGTGGTGCATTCATAGGCGCGACATTGTTTGGGATAATATCTCGATTTTGACCCTATTGCATTAAAATTGTAAATGATGTAAATATTGTTATTAATCATGGTGAGGAGCTCAAGGCCAATGCCCCACCATTGATTTAGTTTTTTATGTATCGGCAATTAAAATAGATGCATATGGTTCTGGTGCTGGGCATGCACAATGTAAATTAATACATCATGTAAATACGAATTTTAATGAAATACCCACAACTAGCTATGCAATGCAACAAAGAGATGGGAGCATGATTTTTATAAGGAGCAGCGAGGGAAATTATTCAAACCCTTGAGCCAATGGTGTTAGCCCATGTATCAATGAGAAAACCCATAAACCACCAACTACCCATTTTGGCTTATTCACCCAATCATTTAATTCTTCCAAGAGTTGGTTGAGGCAGTTAATGCCTTGGGAATGGAGAGGTATGGTAGCCAATTTCGTGTATGGGCAAGCCATCAATCTGGAAAATCATATTTTTGTTTCATGGGAAAGAAAACACCCAGAAAATTGGGCCCAAAGCCATTCTGAACCCATAGACTTCACTCTCTCATGTAGTCTGAGCTAGCTGGGACTTTTTCCATCTCGTTTTTCATCATTTCCTGCATTTTTCCATGGCTGGGAGCTCGTTTTTGTGATATATTACAGTGGCTGGGAGAGGAGGACCATGATTTGGGGCTGATATGGAGGTCGTTTTTGCCCCAGAATTTCCATGGACATTTTTCTGAAAACGGATTTGGCTTCCCAGGGTTGACTTCCCATCTCTCCATTTCGTTTTTGGCTGCCCACGATTTTCTAAAATTGGTAGAAACCCCATCTGTGTGCATCTCACTGTAAAAATGTTTCTTCATGCCCAACACTTATACTTTTGTTGTTATGTGCATCCCTGTTTTGGTTTGAACCTGTGAGCAAGAAATCAGGAGTGGTAGTGGACAGAATTGGCTTGATAAACCTGGTGAAGGGAGTAACCTCTCAAAAAGATCAAGAGGGCTTTGGCTACTTTTCTATGCACACCCTGAGAGCACTAGAAGGGAAGGTATGGCTTGAGGGACTGTGTAGCAGTGAAGAGAATATTCCTTGTGTTGGGTGTGTAGGTATTGTGGGTGCCAAGTTAGATAGATCTTGTAGAGGTATCCATGGCTTTATGCTTGAGCTCACTAGCTTAGCAATTCTTCCTTTTCCATCTCCTAGCAGCCTGATAAACCCAATTGCAGATTGGATTGGCTCATTTTGGTGTGTGTCTGGCTATGTGTGATTCTATTGTTCCTTGGTTCCTTGTAGAAATCATGCCCAGCTCGGGGGTGGTAGTTGTATCAAGAGATTGATAAGCACAACTGACCTATGGTTGGGTGGAACGTTGCAAATGCATAGCTGGTTGCTCAGGGACTACTTTGTTTCAAGATAAGTACTCTCATGTGTTTAAATTCTGCAATGTATTTATTCAATGAATGACATGAATATCTTGAATGTATGATGGATGTGTAATAGAATTTAATTCTGCTGTGTTTTCAAATATTTATGCATTTGCATATGTCCATCTTCATCTTTATATGAATTTTTGTTTGCTAAGTATGGGGCTAGATGTCCGGATTTAGAGTCATGTTCTCTCCCATGCTGGTATGATGGGTGAGGGACTGTGACAGATTGGTATCAGATCCCATGGTTACAACACTGAGGCTGTTGGGCCGACATCCACACAACAGATTAGGAAAATATGATTTTGTGTGTTGTGCATGGGGCATGTTGTTTTGTTTTGGTTGTTGTTTGTTGCTAATTGCTGTGCATATGAGATAACGCATCATGTGCTTGAGGCCTTGATTATTTGTGACTCCTTGTCCCTTGGATGTCCATGATGCTTTGAATGCATGAAATTGAATGTTGGGCATGGTTGGTATGAGTTTTTGTGTGTTAATTTCATGATTGAAAGCCTGAACAGTTGGTTGTTACAACCCCATATCTTGATGATGTTTGTTAATTACAATGAATCAACATTTATGTGGCTGATTGATGGTTTTCAAAAGTGAGGAAAGCTTGTGAATTATGCCCTTATGCTCATGAGTTTTCATTGCCCATGCTTGTTGGGTGCTTGAAGATTGATTGTGAATCCATTGGTTGGATTGTCGAATTTGAAATGAAAAGAAAATCCCTTTTCAGAGATGCAATTTCTTGGCATCCTTTCACTGTTCTGCTATATGCAAACTAGGATCTGTAAGTAGCTCACTTCTGTAAGGAAACGAAGGACATATTTCAAGAAGAGAACTCTAACTGTCTTTGAAAATTTTGCAAAATTTTTCTAATTGTTTTCTGAGTTTCTACTAAGGCTGCGGCGGCGAAAGTTAAGCCAACTTTCTGCGCGCGCGGCGACGAAAGTTAGGCCAACTTTCTGTGCGCGTGGCAGCGAAAGATAGGCAAACTTCCTACGCGCACGGTGGCGAAAGTTAGGCCAACTTTCTGTGCACGCGGCGGTGAAAGTTAGGCCAACTTTCTGCGCGATGCACAGTGGCAAAAATAATCTTAACACCGCGGCAATTTTAAGGATAAAATCTGCGTCATGCGCGGCGGCAAAAATAATCTTAACACCTGCGGCAATTTTAAGAATAAAATCTGCATCATGCGTGGTGCGCGGTGGCAAAAATAATCTTAACACCCGCGACAATTTTAAGGATAGAGTCTGCGACGTGCACAGTGCACGGCAGCGATAATAACCTTAACACCCGCAGCAATTTTAAGGATAGATTCTACGACGTGCATGGTGCGGGGCGGCAAGAATAACCTTAACACCCGTGGCAATTTTAAGGATAGCACGGTGCGCGACGACAGATTTTAGCTTAAAATTCCGCGACACGGGCGACACTTTTTAAAGCTAAATTTTCGCGCAATGGCGGCCATTCGAACCTTAACAGTTGCGCCAACGGGGAAAGTCTATGATTGGACAAAGTTGTCAATGTGGGATTTTTCACATACATGCAAATAATTTATAGCATTATAATGCAGCTAATAGTTGTGTTTATAAACAAATTTTGCAGAATTATAGTCACATCAAAGCAGCATTCCAGATAAGTGCAGTTGTTGGAAAGTTCTGGTCTTGGTTGGGCCAAGAATATCAACATCATGGATGATGCACAAGATCCCTATGAGCCTGAGACAGATGCCATGGGGGAAAATATACATGTTGATAATGCTGAAACATAATCCAATGGGAGAAGAAATCGAGAGACTCCCCCAGATATTGCAGCCACCATGAGGAGCCTAAGGGTGGAGTTGCAAAGATGTAGAGAAGATAATGAAAGGATGATTAAAGCTCAGAAAGAACAAAATCAGTTGAATGCAGCCATGCTACAGAGTTTGACAGACATCCAAAGGAAAATAAACTCTGGGCATTAGACATCAAATCCAGAAAGGAGTGGCAGTAGTTCAAGGCGAAATTCCCGCAAGAGGTCCAATATCTCAAGAAGAGTTTCTAGAGACAGAACCTATACTCCAGAAATCTCTTCTAGCGGATCATCTAACTCTGAAGGATCCATTGAGGGTTCAAGCTCTTCATCTCGCAAGAATAACAGGAAGAGGCATTACAAGAACAATTCACATGGGGAATTTAAGAATGAAAAACCTCCTACATTTGATGGAGAGGTAAAGTTTGGTCAAGAAACTGAAGCTTGGCTTCTTGGGATGAGAAAGTATTTCCAAGTCCAAGACTACTCTGGAAATATGAAGGCAAGGATCGCCATCTTCAACTTGAATGGATGGGCATCTATATGGTGGGAACACATTAGGCAAATGAAGAAGATCAATGAAAGAAAGATTGTGTGGAAGTAGTTCAAGAAATACTTCAAGCAGAAGTACCTCTCTGATAGGTACTATGATGATAAGATCAAAGAGTTCCATGAGCTGAGATTAGGACAATTGACCATGGAAGAGTATGCAAATAAGTTCTTGGAGCTGCTAAGGTATGTCAAGTATATTCAAGATGATAAGGTGAAAATTCAGTGTTTTCTAAGTGGGCTACCTCAGTCATACAAAGATAGGATTGAATTTGATGAGCCCCGAACTCTAGAAGAGGCGATAAGGAAGGCCAAGTATTGCTATGATCAAAACAAAAGCAAACCTGATTTCCATAAGGCATGGAAGGAAAAGAAAAATGAGAAGTTTGACCAAAGGAAGAAAGGTTTCAAACCTCCTCATACCAAAAATCAGCAAAGGCAGCCATCACAAGTTGTGACTAAGCCAACTAGGATGATGGGAGACAAGCCAAGAGATCCAAAGGAGCCAAGAGAACCACTTCAATGTTGGGGTTGTGGAGGAGACCACATGCTTAGGAACTTTCCACATCATAATGGGAATGCAAATCAAGTTCACAACATCCAAGGAGCTAAAACTGTGGGTCAAGTGGCGAGGACAATCCCTAGAATCTATGCAGCACTAGACAATCGCCAGGCAGATCATCAATCAACTGTTGTTGAAGTTGAAGGTAAGATTGCTAAGTAATCTGTTTCTATTTTGATTGATCCTAAATCTACTCACAGTTATCTCACTCCTAAAATTGTTGAGACTTGTTCTTTTAATAAGTCAAAGCATAGTAAATCATGGTTAGTTCAACTAGATACTGGAACCAAGAGAAAAGTCAGTGAAATTGTAGAGAAGTGTCCCTTAGAGATGGACGGGCTATTCACGTATGCAAATCTGAATGTTTTGCCACTGGGTTCCTATGATATTCTCATTGGAATGGATTTGTTAGAAGCGCATAGGGTTAAACTTGACTGCTACAATAAAAATTTTGAATGCCTGGATGAAGAAGGAAACCCAAGGGTTGTAAAAAGGCATTCCAAAGGTGACTTCTGTTAGGCAGGTTTCATCCATGCAGCTGAAGAAGTTCTGTAGAAAGGGTTGTCAATTGTACGCAGCCCATGTTTTGGAGGCAACAAAAAATGAAACTCCTATGTTAGGGGACTATCATGTATTGCAGGAATTCAGGGATGTCTTTCTTGATGAGATTCCTGGACTTCCTCCAAAGAGAGACATTGATTTTACAATTGAACTTGAGCCAAGAGCAGCACCAGTGTCTAAGACACCGTACAGGATGAGTACACCGGAATTGCTAGAATTGAAAATGCAATTACAAGAGTTGATGGAAAAGAAATATATCAGGCCAAGTGTGTCCCCATGGGGAGCACCCGTTATATTTGTGAAAAAGAAAGATGGAACACTCAGGTTATGTATTGACTACAGACAGTTGAACAAGGTCACTGTGAAGAACAAATACCCATTGCCCCGAATTGATGACCTTTTTGATCAAATGAGAGGAGCAAAGGTATTTTCAAAGATTGACTTGAGGTCAGGTTACCATTAGGTAAGAATCAAAGAGGAAGATATTCATAAGACAGCCTTTAGAACAAGGTATGGACACTATGAGTTTGTAGTGGTACCATATGGTCTCACAAATGCACCAGCTACATTCATGTGTCTCATGAATAGTGTTTTTAGCAAGTATTTGGACAAGTTCGTTCTTGTATTTCTAGACGACATTCTCATATATTCTAAGAATGAAGAAGAGCATGGAGAACATTTGAGAATGACATTGCAATTGCTAAGGGAGCATAAGTTGTATGCAAAGTTAAGCAAATGTGACTTTTATAAAGATAAAATTCATTATTTGGGTCACATTATCTCAGATAAAGGAATATCGGTGGACCCTGAGAAGATTGAAGCCATTATGAATTGGCCAACTCCAAGGAATGTGACAGATGTGACATCTTTTATGGGCCTCGTTGGTTACTACCGGAGGTTTATTGAAGGATTCACTAAGGTTGCAAACCCGATTACTTCTTTGTAAAAGAAGGGAATAAAGTTTGAATGGTCACCAAGATGTGAGGAAAGTTTCCAGCGGTTGAAGAATCTTCTTACGAGTGCACCAATCTTGAAGATTGCAGACCCAGAAAAAGACTTTGTGGTATGTACCGATGCATGCAATCAAGGACTTGGAGGAGTCCTTATGCAAGACAACCACGTGGTATACTATGAGTTGAGAAAGTTGAAGGAGCACGAGAAAAACTATGCTACTCATGATTTAAAACTTGCACCCATAGTACATGCTTTAAAGATGTGGAGGCATTACTTAATGGGCAGGAAATTTGAGCTAAGGACAAACCATTGTGGTCTGAAGTACTTGTTTGATCAACCAACTTTAAATGCTAGGCAAGCTAGATGGTTGGAATTTTTGTGTGAATTTGATTTTGAAATCAAACACATAAAAGGGAAGGAAAATAAGGTAGCAGATGCACTCAGCAGGAAAGTACAGGAAATGCATGTGTCAACACTTAGCACTTGCCAACCAGATTTAAGACAGCAGATTTTTAACCATATTGCTGAGGATGAAGTGTATGTGCAGATAAAGGACAAATTACAGCAGCAAAACCTTGAAAATAAGTATGAAGGCTATCATTTGGAAGAAGACGGACTTCTTACCTATAAGAATAGAGCCTATATTCCAAATGTGGCAGATTTGAGGAGGATTGTTATGGATGAAATCCATAAAGCTCCATGCTCCGGTCACCCCGGATATCAAAAGACTATTGCTATAGCAAGAAAATATTATTTCTGGCCAGGGATGAAGAAGGACATCGCTGAATACATTTCTAGGTGCATGAAATGTCAGCAGGTGAAGGTTGAACACCAACACCCAACAGCTTTATTGCATCCATTGCCAATTCCAGAATGCAAATGGGAAGTAATTTCCATGGATTTTATTACAGGTTTTCCAATGACGGTGAGACGACATGATTCCATTATGGTGGTGGTGGACAAGTTAACAAAGGCAACACATTTTATACCGGTTAAGTCCACACATAAAGTCGATGCCATTGCAAATATTTTCATGAAGGAAATTTTCAGATTACATGGATTTCCTAAGGCAATAATTTCTTACAGGGATACCAAGTTCACTTCCAATTTTTGGAAAGGTCTCTTTGCAGACTTGTGTACACAGTTGAACTTTAGTACCGCATACCATCCTCAAACAGATGGGCAGACAAAAAGATTAAATCAGGTGCTTGAAGACATGCTTCGCATGTATGTTATGGACAAACCATCAAAGTGGGAGGATTATCTACACTTGATAGAGTTTGCATATAACAATGGGAAACAAGCATCATTGGGAATAAGTCCATATGAGGCTTTGTACGACAGAAGGTGTAGGACACCAGTGACTTGGGATAATCCAGTAAACAGAATTGTACTTGGGCCGGAATTGCTTGAGGAAATGTAACAAGAGATTGCAAAGATCAGGCAGAATTTAAAAGCATCCCAGGATAGAAAGAAAAGCTATGCAGATAAGCTTAGAGTGCATAGATAATTCAGTGTTGGGGATCATGTGTATCTTAGAGTGAAGCCAAGGAAGAGTTCCCTTAAGCTTGGGGGCTGTGCCAATCTATCACCTAGATATTGTGGGCCATTTGAAGTGCTTGAAAGAATAGGGCCAGTTGCATATAGACTTGCATTGCCTGCTAGCACTAGAGCTCATAATGTTTTTCATGTCTCTTTGCTTAAGAAATATGTACATGATCGTAACCATGTGATTAATTGGGATGTGATCCAGGTGGAACCCGAGGGAGAGTTCCAAACCGATCCATTGTGCATCCTAGACAAGAGGGTAACATTGCTCCGGAACTGAGCCATCGGACAGGTAAAGGTGCAATGGAAGCACTATGGTCCCGATGAGGCTACATGGGAGCTGGAGGATGCCATGAGAGTGGCATATCCATTTTTGTTCAATTTTGATGAGCACTGAGGACATTGCTAATGTAAGGGGGAGGGGAATGTAATATCCCAATTTTGACCCTATTGCATTAAAATTGTAAATGATGTAAATATTGTTATTAATCATGGTGAGGAGCTCAAGGCCAAGGCCCCACCATTGATTTAGCGTTTCATGTATCGACAATTAAAATAGATGCATATGGTTCTGGTGCTGGGCATGCACAATGTAAATTAATACATCATGTAAATACGAATTTTAATGAAATACCCACAACTAGCTATGTAATGCAACAAAGAGATGGGGGCATGATTTTTATAAAGAACATGGAGGGAATTTTTTCAAACCCTTGAGCCAATGGTGTTAACCCATGTGTCAATGAGAAAACCCATAAACCACCAACTACCCATTTTGGCTTATGCACCCAATCATTTAATTCTTCCAAGAGTTGGTTGAGGCAGTTAATGCCTTGGGAATGGAGAGGTATGGCAGCCAATTTCGTGTTTGGGCAAGCCATCAACCTGGAAAATCGTATTTTTGCTTCATGGGAAAGAAAACACCCAAAGCCATTATGAACCCATAGACTTCACTCTCTCATGTAGTCTGAGCTAGTTGGGACTTTTTCCATCCCGTTTTTCATCATTTCCTGCATTTTTCCATGGCTGGGAGCTCGTTTTTGTGATATACAATGGCTGGGAGAGGAGGACCATGATTTGGGGCTGATATGGAGGTCGCTTTTGCCCCAGAATGTCCATGGACATTTTTCTGAAAACGGATTTGGCTTCCCAGGGTTGACTTCCCATCTCTCCATTTCGTTTTTGGATACCCACGATTTTCTGAAATTGGTAGAAACCCCATATGTGTGCATCTCACTGTAAAAATGTTTCTTCATGCCCAGCACTTATGCTTTTAATGTTATGTGCATCCCTATTTTGGTTTGAATCTGTGAGCAAGAAATCTAGAGTGGTAGTGGACAGAATTGGCTTGATAAAACTGGTGAAGGGAGTAACCTCTCAAAAAGATCAAGAGGGCTTTGGCTACTTTTCTATGCACACTCTGAGAGCACTAGAAGGGAAGGTATGGCTTGAGGGAATGTGTAGCAGTGAAGAGAATACTTCCTTGTGTTGGGTGTGTAGGTATTGTGGGTGCCAAGTTAGATAGATCTTGTAGGGGTATCCATGGCTCTATGCTTGATCTCACTAGCTTAACAATTCTTCCTTTTCCGTCTCCTAGCAACCTGATAAACCCGATTGCAGATTGGCTTGGCTCATTTTGGTGTGTGTCTGGCTATGTGTGAGTCTGTTGTTCCCTGGTTCCTTGTAGAAATCATGCCCAGCTCGGGGGTGGAAGTTGTATCAAGAGATTTATAAGCACAACTGGCCTATAGTTGGGTGGAACGTTGCAGATGCATAGCTAGTTGCTCAGGGACTACTTCGTTTCAAGATAAGTACTCTCATGTGTTTAAATTCTGCAATGTATTTATTCAATGAATGACATGAATATCTTGAATGTATGATGGATGTGTAATAGAATTTAATTCTGCTGTGTTTTCAAATATTTATGCATTTGCATATGTCCATCTTCATCTTTATATGAATGTTTGTTTACTAAGTATGGGGCTAGATGTCCGGATTTAGAGTCATGTTCTCTCCCATGCTGGTATGATGGGTGAGGGACTGTGACATGTAGCTGTTGGTACTGTTAATGGTGAGGGTAATGTTTAGGAGTATACTATTGGTAAGGAGTCTGGTGATGGGGAAAATTGTTTCCTGGGTAGGAATTTCTCCAATTGGGAGACCAGGGAGCTTGCTGGTTTGATTGTTGTGCCCATGGCATCCAGGGGTTAATATTTTTCATTGAGGTTTGAGATGGATTGTAACGTACCCACCCATCCATCCAAGGCAAAGGAGAGTACATGATGGCAATCTCTGGGGCTTTTCATGAAAATTCAGCCCATTCATTAGATTCACACCATTAAAAGAGATGTGTGTAGATGGGAAACAAGAAATTATGCACAGTGGAATTTAAAGCATTACCCACACACATATCATATGCATACAGCAAATCAAAATAGTCATCCATTTAAACATTGCAGAAGTAAATCACATAGACAAAGAAACACTTATCTTTATGGTCGAATGGTCCCCAAACAACTAGCTATGTCGCTGCAACGTTCCACCCAACTGTAGGTCTCTGCCCAGCCTATATTATTTCAGCACTCAGAGACCACACCCGAGCTGGGCATGATTCTCACAAGGAAAAGGGGACATTCAAGCTCACACATAGCCCATTAACCATTTCATCTCAGCCAAGCCAGTCAAACTGGGTTTATCAGGCTACACTTGAACCCTGGATGCTTACTCTCAAGCTCAGGACAAAACAATGGATTACCCATTACCCATACCCCAACACATTTACAACAGAGGTACTCACAACACACGGACCACATTGGCTCTCCCAACTCGTGGTTCACCAAACGAACTGTGGAATTTCGAATTCAACCCCAGGGAGCAAAATCGATTTCTCCCACTGGTTATGATCCTTTCCAATGGCCTAAACGACCTCCAGGAAGACCCAAAAACGTTATGTTCTCTTCCCCATTGATAATCAACACAAAAACGCCTCTTCCCAGCTAAAAGATGAAGGGGAACATAGAAAACCCAAGGAGGAAAACGCCCAGGCAGCTAGAGCTGCGTGAGAGAGCAAGGCAATGGTGAATAATGGCTTAGAGAGCAATTTCGTGGCTCTTTTCTTGCCCAAGGAGACAAACACGATTTTCCATGAAGGGTGGCTTTCCCATACCCGAATTTGGACAGAAATACCTCTCCATTCCCAAGGCATTAACTACCTCAACCAACTCTTGAATGATTGGGTACAAAAGTCAACATGGGTAGTTGAGGGTTTGATGGGTTCTCTTACTGACACTTGGCTTGACTTGATTGGCTCCAAGGGTTTGAATGTTTTCCCTCCCAATTCCTCGTAAAATCATGCCCCCATCTCTTTGTTGCATTGCATAGCTAGTTGCGGGTATTTTTATTAAAATGCATATTACATGATGTTGAAATTCCAATGTGCCTGGCTAGCACGCAAACCATATGCATCAATAAATCGATGGTGGGGCCTTGGCCTTAAGCTCCTCACCATGATTTTATAACAATATTACATCATTTACGTTTTAATGCCATGGGGTCAAACTGTGGACGTTACATGGATGCCATTGGTTGTTAGAATAATGTGAAGGGAATTGTGTATTCATGTGATTCATATTATTCATACCATTCATATTATTTCAAAAAGGTGATGGTTCTGAATTCATACCTTGATTTTGAGGCTGCCAAGGCTTCTTCTGAGCAATAAAATAAGCTTGTTCCACATCTTAAGTACATGCCTGTAAGACTACTTTGACTTTGGGTAATGAAGGACATTCCTTGGTATCATGATCCAATTCGCATATCCGACACACCTCTACCTTGTCAAGCGGACATTCTTTCAGTGGGTGCTTCTTTCTGCATTTGGGACAGAATACACCAAGTGTCAGGTCTTCTACTGCCTGCCTCTGTTTTTCCCTCAATACATCCAATTTTGAGGAAATGGAGCTCATCATATATGTTTTAAATTTCTCCAGAAGGTTGCCTATTTCTGCTCGAGTAGCTCCTCCACTAGCTGATTTATGTGTCCTAGTGAAGACATCTCGATATCGTTCCTTGTCTTGATTGTTGGTTCTAGAGGACCCCCTTGAATACCTTCAACATAATTCAACAATCTTCTCAAAAGGTTCCTTTGATATATCCCCTTTCCCCAACAAATTCAACATATAAAGGCAATCTTCTCTAATTCCCCGTGGTAAGATAATCTTGAGTACATCTTTTCCAATCTCAATATGACCAGACCTCTGTAAATTATACAACAACCTTTCAACAAAATATTCCAAGATCTCTTCTTCCTTCTGAACCATTTTAAACAACTCCTCCTTCATATCTATGGTTCTACAGTATTCTTGATATTTGGAAAGGAAGGTTTGTTTCATCTAGTCCCAGGTAGTAATGGTCTCACGACCCAAACTCATAAACCAGCGCAGAGCATTTCCCTTTAGGGAGGCTGGAAATAGTTTCAGTTTCTTCGCACCAGAGGTATAATCGTAACTGCGACAGAGGATGTTGAACTCAAAAAGGAATTCATCTGGGTCTTCAGAAGACTTACCATGAAAATTTGGGAGAACCGAGGGTGAAATATTCTTCATAGGAGCTGCCCCTAGTGTTTGGAGGATAGGGAATTCGAGTGTGACCACAGTGTCACCATGCTGATTATCTTCCACTTCCTCCTCATTGTTATTGTGGCGCTCAGTCTTTCCTTCTTGTTCTCCATTATTCATGTTGCTCCAAAATTTCAGTGCTTCCTTCGCTCTTTCTTCCTCTGCTCTCCTCCTTTCTTCTTCTCGCCTTCTTTCTTCTTCTTGTTCTTGGTGATGATACAACCACTCCTATTTGGTAACTCGGTGCCCGTTAATATAATAGATCTCCTCTTTGTCCGGTGCACCCACAACACTTCCCTTGTCTTCAGGAGGTTTCTTCTCTGGAACAGGAGTTGAAGGTCCCGTTGTGTTCTCCACTGTTGATTAAGAAGTGTTAAGATTAGGGAGAACAAAATTTCCCCTTCCTGGATATGCTCGCAGTAGTTTGGTGGAAGAATTAGCTCGAGCAATTATTTCATCAATGTATGTATGTCTTCCTTGTCCTTGATTTCAACCACGACCTCGTCCACCTGCAATGTTAGTATTTTGAGGGGGTTCCCGATTTGTTTTTCTTGTATTCATGCATGATTTAGATAATCAAAACTAAAATGAAATCAAAAAATCACCTACTATCTATGCCTATAAATTACCATCCCCGGCAACGGAGCCAAAATGTTGGTCACCCTATATGCCAATTAATTACAACTAACACACAAGATGCTCAATATGAATTGTCAACCTAGGGAAGTCTTTTATTTCAACAGTAATTAGCACAGTCTATGCATAAAAATTTCAAGTAGTTAATTAAATAAATGGAGATAAATGATCCTATCTATCTACTCAGCCAAACTCATCTCATAGCTAAAACTAATCTAACTTATCCATCTAGGAATTCAAAATACAAGTATCTTTCTACAAGTATCAATCGAGTAGTTACTGATCTAGGAATGAAATGAACTAGACTTACTTTTGCAAGAAGTTAAATCCTATAATTATCAAACTACAATATTCAATCTCCACTGATCTAATTCATCTAGCAGCTACTGTAACTCAATCATAATCTATCTAATCTAATGAATTCAAGAAAGATAAACAGCAACCAAAAACTAGAAGTAAGTTTGAACTCTAATTTGATTAAATTGGAAATCCTAGAAAGAATAAATGTTCAAAAGAAATCAGAGTTGAGCTTGGCTGTAACCGCTGATCTAACACACCATGCATCAAATAAACTAACCTACACAGTTGACTGTCACACCACACAGTTGCAGCTATTTAGGATGCAATTATAAACTACCAAAGAAGAATGCAATTATCATTTCACTGTTGCATCTCGCAGTAACACATCTAATACAATTCCACACCACACAACGGGAAAGAAATTAAACTACCTATTTAACTCGGCGATCTTTGTGAGAAGGCGGGCCCTGGCCTTCTAACAGAGATGTCGTAGACTAACACAAATTAAACACTCATATATAAGAAACTATGCTCCTTGTATTATAAATAATGAATCACAGTCACAGCTCTTTGTTTTAGCTTACACAATTACAAATTCTCCAACCCTGGGCTCAGAACACCTCTTTACATTTATACCCGGTGACATGAAATTGTTTCACAAAATATCGGGCAGCTATGAAGATCTACGATCTTCAAGATGCCTATTTACAATGGAACAGTTACAACCATAAGTGAACTTAAATAAAATTGTTGCATTTGGGCCTGAGCTGTTACGTGTTGTTCGTAGCCTAGAGTAGATTCTAACTGATTGGACTGGCTGATACTCGGATGCTCTGTTGTGACTCAGTCGCAGCTGGCCATGTGGAGGAATGCTTGAACTGTTGTAGCGAGATGTGGAACCGAACTCAAGAAGGGACAGCTAGAGCCACATATGCCTCTTCTCCAAAGGTTAGCGAGCTGCTACACCTACAGTCTTGTGAAGGCTTCTGGGCTATCTTTATCAAATCAGTCAATATTAGCACAACCTTAAAAGATAGAGTACAAAA
Organism: Larix kaempferi; assembly: GCA_027924585.1. Classification (NCBI taxonomy): domain Eukaryota; kingdom Viridiplantae; phylum Streptophyta; class Pinopsida; order Pinales; family Pinaceae; genus Larix; species Larix kaempferi. Next base: position 11,844,426 of record BSBM01000120.1, on the reverse strand, counting down.
CCATAACCAAATTAGGAATTAATGGAATAAAACAATAATATATTATACATGTTGCAATCCATGCTTTGCTTGGGAAAATATCTGCTCATATCAAGGAATAGTGAGGCAAAACAAGGAAAAAGGTGTAGATAGGTGTAGGAAAAAATGGGCTATTTTGGGGCCCAACAGTGGGTCAATGATTGAATCTCTGAACAAATAGAATGTGGTATGATGCAACAATACCAATTGCTTTGGCAACGCCAAAACCAAATCCTTTTGTTGTTGTCACGTCCCCACCCTTGGACCCAATTCGAGGAAGGGAACATGATGCCAATCTCTGGGCTTTCACATAATCTCAGCCCATTCATTAGAATCATATGAATAAAACATTTGTGTGCAGATGCAAACAAACCAAACATGCACAACGGAATTAAACTATCCACACACATTACTCATGCATACAACATACTAACAATCATCAAATTAATGCATTGCAGAAGTAAATACATAGAGAATACTCATCTTCATTGTGCAAATGTTCCAAGCAACTAGCTATGTCGCTGCAACATTCCACCCAACCATAGGTCTTTTCCCAGCCTGTATTCTTTCAGCACTCAGAGACCACCTCCGAGCTGGGCATGAGTCTTACAAGGAAAAGGAGACATTCAAGTTCATGCACAGCCAAAGCAATAAACACCCATAACCCACACCCCAACATACTCTTTTCTCACCAAGCAAGCACAATTATTGGGTAAGGATGCACATTTTTAACAATGGGATTTACAAACAAGATGGTCATGGGTTTTCCCAAATCATTCTCAGCCAAAAACGGATTGTGGGATGGGGAAAAACAATCACAAGGAAGAAAACAAATTCTCTCCCAACTAACTAAGAATTCCATAGCCAAAACAGTCTCTATGGAACCCCAATTCCATTCCCTTTATTCCCCACTGGTATATAACACAAAAACACCCTTCTCACGGCTGAGAGACAAAGAAAAACCTGAAAAACGTTGCTGGAAAACACCCAGGTAGCTCCCAACTTGTGAGGGAGAGAAACTGGTTGATGGATAATGGCTTGGGGAGCAATTCATGGCTATTTTCTTGCCCAAGAAGCAAAAAACGTGATTTTCCATGAAGAGTGGATTGCCCATACCCGAATTTGGACAGCCATACCTCCCATTCCCCAAGGCATTAACTACCTCAACCAACTCTTGGGAGAAATGAATGATTGGGTACCGAAGTCAACATGGGTAGTTGAGGGTTCATGGGTTCTCTCATTGACATTTGGCTTGACTTGATTCGCTCAAGGGTTTGAATGTTTTCCCTCCCAATTCCTTGTAAAATCATGCCCCCGTCTCTTGTTCCATTGCATAGATAGTTGTGGGTATTTTATTAAAATGTATGTTTACATGATATTTGCAATTCCACTGTGCCTGGATAGCACATAAACCATATGCATCAATAAATTGATGGCGGGGCCTTGGCCTTGAGCTCCTCACCATGATTTTATAACAATATTACATCATTTACATTTTAATATAATGGGGTCAAAATAGGGACATTACAGTTGCATATGAAAAGACATCATTGCTGCAACTATTGAAGGACCCCAAATATTATGGAAGTCTGGTAATTGAGAGAGGAAAACTTGTATTACTCCATAAAGGATGATATATGTTTTCTCTAAGAATTGGAATGGAAACTTATGTCCATTTCTATGGTAACAATTTGATTGCCTGATTTTTCTACCATGTTCAATATAAGTACTAGTTAGGGGCAATGAGGTACTACCATAGACTGAGTTGTTCCTTTTGCCTCTTTACTCTATTAATGATATAGAAAATAGTCGTGCTTTCTTTTCTTGATCTTCTTGATTACCATGGGAATCCATGTTAGGGTTTGTTGGTGATATTTATACTACCTATATGTCCTTTCATTTGCATGTGCGCTCATAGACAGGTCACATTATTAATAATAATTTGTTTTCCCTCTGCAGGAGGGTCGTGTAGGTTGTTTGGCTAGCGGTGCCTATTGCCTTTGTGTGTCTTGTGGTTGGATGTATGAGCTTTATAATATGTTTCCACAGAGGATATAATTCTTTCTTTTCAAACTTTTGACCTATTGTTGAGGATTTAATTTAATCATGGGTTTTGACCGATTATTGTGGGTTTTCGTTTCTTTGATCTCAAGCATTCATATTCACTTGTTTAGGAAGACTAGTATCAAATATAGGTGTTTTAGATTAGTTCAAGATTCATGGATTTCAAGGTGATGTTGTTAGTTTCTATATAGAATTTCTAAATTACAATTATTTCTGGGGTTGCGGCGAGGTTTGGTCGCCTGTGTATTTTCACATGTCCTTAAAGTTAGATATGGTTATTGCTCGTGCTCCTTTCATTGAATCAGTCAAAGGTTGGACACATACTCTGGCAACGCATAGAGGGATAAATAGGGGTTGAGCAGGTTTTCATGGAGGCACTAGGGTTTGAGTAGGTTTAGTGTCCCATATGGAAGCACTCCAACGCTTTGACTTCATGGCGGAACTAGGAAATGAACAGGTTTAGTGACTCTCATGGCGGCACTCCATCGCTTGGGTAATGTTTATTGGGATCCAGAATTCTTGCTTAGATCCTTTTATTGATATTGATCCTTGTCCGTCCATTTTCATTTTGTATGTTCTGGTTTTTCTCTACTGGTGCGGGAACCACTTTTCACGATAGGATTTTATTAGAGTCTTGTCTTTAACTACCGCCATTTTCGTGATTTGTCTGTGGCTGTGTCTTGGACTATGGACTTAGTCATTTATTCTGACTACCAGAACTGATGGAAGTGACCACTGCCAGATGGTGACTGTGGATCCCCAGGTCAGGATACTTAGTAGTAACGATAACTTGGGGGTCCCTTGGGACTGCAACCCTGCTGCCTAACTTATCAATGATGATCCCTTATTATATTTGGCGAGTGAGGAACTAGAGACGTCTGAATATGATTTGGTAAATTGTGAAAAATTTGAGCTGGATAAGCTCCCTCGTCGGGGTGGAGGGTTCTCTCGCAGTAAGGGTCTGAATGCTAAGCACCATAGATCCCAGAAGGGTTACAAGCTATAGGAAGATGAACTGGAGATGACTATGGGTAGAGATTCCTAGATGGGTTGGGTCTTGAGTCTCTCAGCTCGGGCATTGGTTGGCAAGGTTTGTTACTCTACTGTCAATCGTTCGACAATTATGGCCTGGGTCATCGACGTATGGAAACATATTCTCCACTATTGTCCTAGAGTCCACATTCTAGTGAACAACTGGGTGGTTTTCATCTTCTTGGACAAGGACCGTGCTACTTAGATACTTGAGCGCACTTGGGTTTTCAGTAGGTAGTCTCTATTCCTTAAGCGTTGGCACACTGATTTTAACCCCCGAATTGAGTTGACATAGCAGGAGCATTTTTGGGTTCTTCTTAAAGGATTTCTGCTTGAACTCTGGTCTATAGATATTTTTGTTGAGCTTGCTAATAGAATTTGGTGTTTTATTTATTTTTATGAGAATCACTCTTTCATGAAGAAAAGATGACTGCTTGGGTTGTCGTGGAGATGGATGCTTCTCAGGGCCTTCCAGATGTGATAATGGTCAACTGGGGGGATAATATTTTTAAACAACACATAGATTATTGGCGAGTGACTTTAAGTGCCATATCTGCAGGATGGCAGGTCATTTGAAAGCCAAATGCCCTCAGAATGATTCGAAGGACGACATGCGAGCGAATGGGGCTGCAGTACCTCATGCAGCTACGACTACTAAGGAAGTACCGATCATGAATCTCACTACAGAGGATTCTATAAATGAACAAAGGTTCTTGGATACTACTGACTCTTTCTCGAGTATGTTATTATCCTTGTTTCCCACTTGTTATGCCTCCCTTTCAGAATATGACCTTTCTAGGATTAACAAGTTGGTTCCTAGGTCTCCTTTAATGAAGCATAAGGCTCCTTTAGATAAGGTTGTGGTGGGGGAGCCACATACTTTACATAATTAGTGTATTTGTCCAAATAATCCTTTGATAGACATAACCCTTATTCCAGATTCACAACTTTTGGAGGATGAACAAGTGGTATTGGGTTTAATGGGCCAGGATGGTGCAAAAAATCATGTATTATCCTTTGATGATGGTTTATTGAAGGAATCTCTACTGAATTATAAACGTCATAATGCTCTGAATAATCCTATTACTTATGGGAACCCCAATGTGACGATCAAAAAGAAGTATGGGGGTAGGCGGTACAAATCCATGGCTAGAGGTATTGGGGCGGGCTATGAGTTTTATGATGTTAGTGGGGATGTTACTTCTGCAGGAATGGGTACGAAGTCATCTTCCATTTTGTCTAATACTTTTGGGCCACTTAGAGCGGCGCAGGACCCTACTAGGGTTACCTAATGCTTTTTCTCTCCTTAAACCTTATAGGGGTTGGGGATACCCTTAAACTACTGGCCCTCCGAAGGCTTGTTGTGGCTGTTGCACTGGATATTTTATTCTTTCAAGAGATTATGGCATTGGGTACTAAAGCTCTGGAAATTTTGTGGTGACTTTACCCTGATTGGGAGTGTTTCACTATTAACTCTGATGGACTTTTTGGGGGACTACTGGCTTCATGGAACCCCCGGGTCCTTTCCTTGCGTTCTTACTGTGTATTTGGTGGCATTCTTCTTCTGGGGATAATTCGAGAACTTGATTTGAATATACAACTGTTTAATTTATATGCTCCCTATCTGGAGAGGCATTCCTTCTGGTCTATATTGGAATCTTGCGGTTTGTTGGATCTTAACCATCTTATTATTGATGTGGACCTGAATTTGTCACTGATTGCAGGGGAGATTTGGGGAAACAGGGCCCGGTTGGATCCTTTACAACTCTGGTTCCTTAATATGTTTTCTAACCATGGGATTATTGATGTGGCTCCTAAACCCTTGGTCCCGACCAAGAAGAATGGGAGGAAGGGTGATGACTATATTGCTAAACGGTTGGATAATTTTTTTGTGAGTGATTCACTTTTTGGATTTTTGGATAGATGCTCTTCCAGTATCGTTCCAAACACCATCTCTAACCATACTCCTATTCTCCTGCGAGTACAAAATGGTCCAATACTCTACAGGTATCCATTTAAGTATTGAATTGTTTGGTCTAATGAGTTGGATTTTGTGTCACTCGTTAGAGCACATTGGCTATCCTTTTATGCTCATCCTAGAGGTTGGGTGATGGAATATTTACTTGCTTTTCTCTGATCCTTAAAGTCTATTGTTATTCCCTGGATCAAGCACAAAAAAAGCAGCAGAAGGACAATTTAATTCATATTGAGGAGCTCATATTGGACTACCATTTTTATCCAACTACAAGCATGATGTCTGATCCAGATGGAGCGAATATCAAAGAGTTGGATACCGAGAAGGAAGAACTACTTCAAATAGAAGAGGAAATTTGGAGATTAAAGAGCCGAGCTCTTTGGATCACCTAGGGTGATTGTAATACCAAATTCTTTCATTCCTTTGCTAATATGAGGCATACAACCAATGCAATTTGGGACATTGAAGATCAGACTGGTAGAAGGGTTTCATCATAGTCATATATTGAACAGGAAGTGTGGGAAAATTTCAAGACACTTTGTACGAAATCTAGTGTTTTTAATTTTCCTGCTCGGATGGAGATTTTTCAGTGTATGCCTTGTATCTTTTCAGCTGAGTAAAATGATTTTATTGGCAATCTGGTTACTCTGGCCGAGGTTGAAGATGTTCTTAAAAATATGGCTAAGGAAAAAATCCTAGGGCCCAATGGATGGATAGTGGAATTCTATTTACAATTCTTTGATCTACTTGGGTCTGAAATGGTTAGATTGGTGGAGGAGGATCGGCTTACTGGAAAAAAATTTGGGGGACTTAATTCTACCTTCATTACACTTATCCCTAAGACCACGAAGCCAAAATATTTTTCAGGACTTTTGTCCTATATCACTGTGTAATTTATTGTACAAGGGTATCTCTAAAGTGATAGCGAACCATTTAAAGGTTGGACTGTCTTGACTCGGCATATCCAAAGAACAATTTCATTTTCTTCATCATCGCTTGATTTTTTATGCAATTGGTACTGCACAAGAGACCTTGCATTCAACAAATTCCAACATAGGTGTTTCCATTATTCTTAAACTTGACCTGGTTAAATCATATGACATGGTATATTGGTCGTTCCTCAGACTTCTTTTACTGAATGCATGCTTAAATCTTGAAATTACAAATTGGATCCTTGGTTGTGTTACATCAGAAAATTGTGTTGTCCTCATTAATGGCTGCCCTACTTCCTTCTTTAAGGGGTATCATGTACTTTTCCAGGGATGTCCCCTATCACCTTTTCTATTTATACTTGTGATTGAAGGTCTTAGAAAGCTCTTGAACTAGGAAAAGGCCGATGGAAAGATATCAGGTATTAAAATCTCCAAAAATTACCATATCACTCATTTGCTATTTGTGGATGACGTGTTACTATTTGGTATTGGAAAGATCGAGGAGTGGATCCATTTTAAGTCTTTACTTGACCTTTTTTGCACTGCAACTGGTATGATGATTAATGTTCCTCGGTCCTTTATTTATCAACTAAATCTAGAGGAAGAGACTTGTGAAAAAATCGGTTGACTATTTCCTTATGAAGTTCAAGCGATTGATGGTGGTATAAAATTCTTGAGCTACTTTATTAATCCGAATAGTTATCACACCACTGATTGGCACTAGCTCCTTTAGAATTTTGAAAAGAAAATCAATTATTGGTACTATCACAGGTTATAACTAGGGGGGCATCTTGTTTTATTGAATTCATTACTTGCCAATCTCCCTATTTACTGGCTTAATCTAGCAAAAGTTCCAGTTAATATTTTACATCAAATTTGGAGATTTTCAATTTCCTTTGGCTGCTCTTCAATATAAGAAGGGTCCTCACTTGGTGGCATGGAATCGCATTGCCTCCCCGAAGGATTCTGGTGGATTGTCATCCGAAATTTTTTTTTGGGTATACCAGGCATTACATTTGAAAAGCCTTTAACGGGTACTCACTCATACTAGTCTGTGGCAACTCATCATGAGATACAAGTATCTTAAACAAAATTTTGTCATTGAGTGGATCAGAAAGCCTCTTAAAAGATCAGTGGGAGTATCAAATATGTGGCGTGGATTCATTGAATTTTTTCCACTTCTTAATGAATTTATGGGTTGGTAGGTTGGGAATGCCTTTGATATTCGATTGGGGGTGGACCCATTGATTGGGTGTATAATTCTCCTGTCACCTGATACTATTCACACATTACATTTAAAAGGCCTATATTTTCTAAACCTTGCCAAAAACTTACAGATTGATAACACTATTGATTACTGGAGATCGACGAAAAATATTGGTATGTTTGGGGAAGTGGGTCTTGAATGGGATGGATTTGTCTTTGCTTTTAATCGTGTTGGAATTCATCTCTTATCACATCCAGATAGTCTACTCTAGTCGTGCAGAGACTTTAGCGGTGAGATCGACACAAATAGGGCATATAAGGCCATTGCTAACAAAAATTTGTTGGTTTAAACGTGGTGGTGGTACCAAAGTATTTGGCATTGGAAAGCACCTATCAAAATACTCTGTTTCATTTGGATAGCATTGAATAATAAGATTTTAACTGCAGATAATTACATTAGTAGAGGTGGTATGGGTTTGAATGTTTGTTCTCTTTGTCTATGATATACCGAATCAATGGATCATATATTTTGTTTTAATTTTCTGATCACCCTTCAGATTTGGTGTGCTATCTCGGGTCGGTGGGGTATTGACTTCTACTGGAATCAGGGCACTCTACAAAATTTTATTTCTAGGTGGTATCATTAGCGCACTGACTCCATTACGTTCCCTATTTTATTTATTTGGGGAATGTGGAGACTGAGGAATCAGATCCTGTTTGATGGATTTGTTAACAACTTCCCTAGTTCTGTAACTTTTATTATGCAAGTCCTCTTGGGTGCATTTGTCACAAATACAAAATTTAATGTTAATATTTATCACTCTCCTCATATTGTGGATTTGAATCCTGTTGGATTCTTTGATGGTGCAGAACAGAAAGGTATTTGTGAGGCTGGATGTCTTATTATTATTTCAAGTGATTGATGTATGGGTAGTAACTCTAGAGCATAACTTTTGGTGCTATGGGGACTTTTGTCATTCTCCATTTCAAATAACATCTCCAGATCCTTGGAGACTCAACTGCAATTATTGACTGGGTCCTAGACAAGTGACTTCTTAGTGTGCCCTCTCTTGATCATTGGAAAAGGATAATTTTTTCTTTTCTTCAACAGTTTGAATACTACCATATTCTGCATATCTCTTGTAATTATAACCAAATGGATGATAATCTCTCCAAGAAAGGACTGAGATTGGAAGAAGGATTTCTCTAGGTTACCTACTATATTGATCAGCGGCCAAGGGAGGAAGGCCTCTACAAAATATATTAACTTTGATTTTGCACATATTTTTGTTGTCCTAATATGGGAATGCAAATATTTTTTATACATAATGATAATTGTACACTTGAAGATTTTTGAAAATTATATGTAAATATTCTGTAAATGACAGAGACTACATAATTGTATAGACAATTGAAATGTTGATTAAGAACAAAATAGATTAGAACCGTTATGATTGTAAGCACATAGACTATCCAAGGGATAGGAAAATATTGTAAGTTTCTTTGATTCACTCCATGAATAGCAAGAAACGTTTTTTTCGGTTGAAAAAAAAAATAATTAGTCAAAGGTTAGCCTTAATTTTTAAATTTTATGCAATAGTCGCCCCAAGAAAAAAATGCAAAGAATTGTAAAATTGTTGAGAAAGATCTTTTATAGCTCAAAATTTTGCTTAACAACCTTTTCATTTATTTATAGTACTGTTATAATTAGAGTCTCCAATATTGTACATCATTGTGGCCAACTCTAATATTTTGGATCTTAAATTTAGATCGAGGGTCGTATTGAGTTACTTGAGATTTAGTGAATGAATAAAGGGTTTTCTATCATGAATTTTCAATTGAAATTACGATGAACAATGATTTTATCAGTGAACTGTCGATATGTTGATTAAACATTTTTTTTTTCCTTGAAAAAAAAGCGTAATTTTATTTCATCTTGCGAGTACAAAATTACATTGGATCTACAACACTCATGAAGAGTGTAAATGCTGCTTAGCAGTATCAATAATTGCAGGATCTGCTACAAGCTTTTTAGCTTCACTACAAATAAAAAGCAAGTACTATGGCATCTCAGAAAAAACCATCATCTAAAACCATGAACTGGGCGGCCATACAAAAAACCAGCAGAAAGTGCCATAGAAAAAAAGAGAAAGAATATGATAAGAAAAACGAATCCGGAAACCATGAAAAGGATGCAGTGCCACTAGCAACTGCAAAGAGAAACCCTCAGCCATCGAAAAAAAAGGTTCTTCTCGTCTTCCCACAGAAAAACCGGCTCCCTGGAGAGGAAGCAGCTGTCGTCGTAATCCAGCAGCCGCCCACCATCGACAGCCAAAAAAACCTGCCGCCGTTGAGAAGAGCTGCCCAGGCATCCGCCCACCAGGAGAGCCGCCCAGTCAACCGACCATCTCAACCCACACTGCATAGCGTTGAAGCCTCCATAGGAGGAAGGCCTGCCACTAGAAAAAAGGCAGGCGCCCGCCATTTTCTTCGATCCAAGGGAAAGAAAACCCCAACACTCAGCAACCTCTGCGGATCCGCCATCAACGAAGAAGGATCTGGAACCCTAAGCTCTACAGATCTCAGCCGCCACCGACGACACCCGGCCGAGGATGCCCAACCCTGTATTAGCTTCCCTCCTTACAAATACCACTGCCGCCGCCACTGGGAAGCTAGAGAAACCCACCACCCAATGGGTCGCTGCGCCAAGGCACCACCAACGATCCAAAGCGGAAAGAAAACCACCTTCAGTCTGCCAAAATAGAAAGCAAACTCAAGGGAGAAGGAGAAGGACGGCCATGGAAGGATCCATGGCCACCAAAATTATTTTCGGAAGCCGCTTATCAAAACCCTAGTTGCAGAGCCCCCGGAAGCTCATATGAATGACATAATTAAGGATGAAATATCTTTTCAATGTTGATTAAACATATATATTTCCCATTCAATGGCAATTTAAAATAAATTCAATATATGCATTATATAGTGCAACGAAATAGAAAGCTCCAAGAAGGCTCAAGCTCGAAGTTCAAAAAGTAAGGTATGAGAATGTGTTTAGATGAAGGAATATGCTAGAAGGTATAAAATATCATATTAAAGTATAGTTGAAGGGATGGGGACACTAGAATATCCCGTTTACGAGACATGCAATTGATACAAAATAATTGTTTAATGACACATGGAAAGTGAGGCTCTGAGACAAGACCCATTTCCCAGTTGGAGACCCAATTCATCGAATGTCTATCCTCACTTGACATTTTGGAAGAAGAGCTACAAGAAAACAAGCTCTCCATTGATGGTGGGATTGATGAAGTGAGAGAGAAGAGGGGTTTAGATGCATGAGAAGACGTCCTTTTTGTCTCTGAAACTATGCAGAAACAAGACTCCACAAACATCTAATTTACGAATCCTTTCAGACATAAAAGGAAGTTGGTTAAAAGAAAAGAAGATGTAAAAATGATAGTAGGGGTGGATATAGGTATTGAGAATATCCTGGAGTTTGTAGGAAAAACCCTAATAGGTAGATTTTTTGGTGTAAGGATCTCAGAATCTACACTAAAGGAATGGTTGGAAAATTTTTGGAACCCTATTCTCAATTACTGCCTTGCATTCTTCATAATGACCAGAGGATGGTTAAGTTTCAGATTTCATATAGAAGAATATGTTGTAAATATATTGAAGGAGCACTGGATGTGGGGGAAAACCCTACTAGTTCTTAAGCAATGGAACCCGTGTTTTGACCCTAGAAGGGAGATTTTGAGGAAGGTTCCAGTATGGGTAAAAATTCTAGGATTACCCCTAAAGCTTTGGAATGAAAAAATTTTGGAAGCCTTGGGAAATAGAGTGGGGAAAACTTTGTAATTTGATCAGATGTATAAATTTTCAGTGATGCGAACAGTAGCAAGGGTCCTAATTTCCGTAGATTTGGCAGAAGGTATTCTAGAATCATTGGATATAACAATCGGTGATTTGGTAATGAAACAAACCCTATATTATGTTAATATCCCTTTCAAGTGTGTGAGATGCCACAAATATGGGCACATGGTAAATTATTGCAATCTAGCTTTCAAGAAAAAGATATGGATTAGAAAGAAAACGTAGCAATCTAGTAGTAATTCTAAGGTAGAAGAGGAGAAAGAGAAAGGAATTTCGACGGAAGGTTTCAAGAAGACTTCTGAAGATTATGAATTTGGTGAAAGGAAAATTGTTTATTGGAAGAGGAGGTAATTTTTTCACAGAAGCAGATAAATAGAAGTATTCGAGAAGAAATTTTGAAAGTTGTTGAAGCCAAGGATATCATGGAAAAGGAATTTTTATCTATAGAAGAGGAGTCGATTAATTCACAGAAGAATATTGAACAGGAGTTTAGAAATCAAGAAGCACCGGAGCTGCTCGAAAAAAATGAAGAAGATATTTCCCAGAGGACGCCAGAGGAGAAGAAATATGATTCTCCGGGTAAGTCTCCTATCGTAGCAAAAGAGGTCAATCCTACAGACTTGATTTCTCAGTTACAAGATTGTAAGAATGAAACCTTGGTTAAAGAGGGTTTTGAAAGTCCTTTGTCCAAAAATTCACTTAGAACCCATAAAAGGCTAATTAGAGGTTTACCTCAGGGAGTGTTGGAATATTTTATATTCCTTGGAAGGTAATAATGTCTTTGTATTATGTTGGAAGATATCCACAATCTTATGTAAAAGAGTAATACATTTATCCCATATTCATTATGGTAAAGCATACTCTTGATATTCATTATTATGTAAAGAGATGTTATTATGGAGAATTATATTATCCCACATGTAATATGTGAGAGTAATTCCTCCTCATCTCTTAGTATATAGTAGACTCAAGGGAGTCACATCACTCATAATGATATATACTTTCACAAGTATTGCTATATTGTATTGGGGTTATTGGCATTGCTCTCTATAAGCTTGGGGAGATATTCTGGAGATAATAGAAGACTACCTTCCCATGGACGTAGCCCAATTGGGTGAACCACATATATCTGGTGTACTCTTTTCTCTTGTTCTCTTTCTGTTCTTATTTACTGTGATATGTTATTGTTTGCATAGATAGGTAATCTAGTTTAGTTAGATCCATATCTCTGACATGGTATCAGAGCTTGTTGCTATGATTTAGCACCTTCTATTGCTTTCAAACAATATTTTATCATTTGGAAATTGATTATTTCTTGTAGATTTGCTTTCTATCTGGTAGCCATTAGGCTTCTCTTCAGATATGAGCATATTTTTGCAGTTTTTTATTTCTTACCCTAACCTTATTGTGTAGATTTTTTGCAGAAATTTTTTCAAGGGTTTCTTGATGTTGTTTTTGTAGATCTATATGATTTTCTGATTCTCCTCAAGGATATCTATCTTCTAGTTATCAAAACAAAAAATTTCATCCAAGTTTGATAGACTTTGTGCATGTTTCTGTCTTCGGAAGATTCGGCACTGTTTTCATCCTTATACTGGACACTCATGACTTTTCTTCACAGGAACCCGTGGTTAACCCCGACTGTTCTTACTGCGAACCCACAAATACTATGCCGACTCACGGCATCACAGTGCGCATACCTGCGTATGCTTTCAGATACTCGCGATTGTTCCATTGTCGAACCCATGTTTGCTTCAGACTATTCGCAACCCTCCCTGTGTTGAGCTCGCAAATGCTTCGGCAGATTCGCGACCTTACAGTGTAGAGACCCGCAAGTAGCCGCGACTCATTTACATCGCAACCCGTGAGTAACCACGACCTTTGCTGAGAAGAACCCACGAGTATTAGTGTTTATTCGCAGGTTTCCTGTTGGCAGACCTGCGAGTGACCATAACTCAGTCAATATTTACCGGAATGTTTATTATAGCCTGTTTTTGGAACTGGAGAAGTTGTTCTGCGTCCACCTACACAAACGGAACAGAAGTCTGGGCAAGTCTAGGCACTCAATCAAAATGGTTGTAAGTAAAAGTTTCTCTTTCCTTTATTGTTTTTTTTTGTAACTGTTTTTTTTTTTGCAGATTTAGATCAGTACGGTAAAGTATTTCAGTTTTTTGTTCTTCCATATCTTTCTCTTGCCATTTCTAGCATTTGGGTTTCTAGTCAAAATTTCTATCATTATGACTTCAGAATTTTCTTCTGTTCCTGAACTTGTTGGTCCTAATTATCTTTCCTGGAACACAAAAATGATTGATGTTCTCAGGAGTAAGAATCTATGGAGGATTGTTAATGGTGAACACAAGAAACCTACTGATGATCAAGCTTTGGCTATATGGGAAGATAAATGTGATCAAGCAAGATGCCACATTTGTCAAATGGATTCAGATAGTCTTCAGGTAAGTATAGAGGCAGAAGACAGCCCCTTTGAGGTATGGAAAATTCTTGCTTCTTTATTTGATAAATTTGATGATGTTCTGCTTATTACCTTGAAAAGAAGATTTTTGCGCTAGATGTTACTAACTTTGAAAGAGTAGAATTATATCTTGCTTAAGTGAAAACCTTAAATGAAAAATTAAATAATTGTGGTAAATATTACAAGAAAACAAACACTACTCTTACAATTCTTGTAGAACAAAAATTGCCATCTTGTTTTGATATGTTCATTCAAACTAGGAATAGAGCTCTTGAATTGTCTTCAAATACCATGAAACTTACTTTTGATGATTTTTGTAAAGGATTGATTAATGAGCAAGAAAGGTTAAATGTTTCAGGACAACTAACACCTAATAAGGCTATTATGGCACATAATAAGACTCCTAAGAAAATTTTTAATAATGTTAAAGGTTCTAATTCACACACTTTAAATCCTACTAATAACTCTAGTAATGCTTCTAATGCACATCATGACAATAGTAAGAAGAAGATGTTAGAAAAACAAGATCGTAGAGTAATAACAATAAACAGAAATGCAAATATAATCACACATACACATTACAAGAGAGACACAAATATATCATGGTTCACCCCAAGATGGGATACGTCCACACTGAAATTGCCAGTCCTTATTATTATTCCACCCAGCAAAGTGAAGGGATACAACCTGCAGCACAGCCACTGCACTTCCTCTTCACTGTCTCACAGTCGCTCTTCTCGATCTCAGAGATATTTACAATGCATAAAACCTAATACATCAACCCTAGCCGTATTACAATGTCTTTCTTATAAAGGAGAAATACAAAGAGAAAATACCACGGGTTACCCAAAACCATGGGCCCGTAAAACAACCCCAAAAATTTCCTTCGGGGGCTTCGCCCCCAGACCCCCCAGGCCCCAGTGGGGGGAGGCTTCCCACCCCCCCGTTGGGGTGAGTGTACAGTCCTTTTACATATCATATAAAGCTGGGGTACGAACACGGCTGAATAATAATGCCTCTGAATCTGGAGATCAGGCTCCACAACCAACAGAAGAAAGTGTATGATCCTTGTAAGCATTGTGGTAAAACTAATCATCCTGAAAAGAATTGCTTTAAATTGAAACATTTAAAAGCTAAAGCTAAAACGAATGGTTCTGATGAATCACAAGTAGCTTTGTGTGCTTCTGTTGTTTCTTCTAGTAATTCTTCTTCTAATGTGGAATAGATAATAGATTCTGGTGCTTCTAAATATATGACTGGTAATGCTTCTTTATTTTCATCTTATGACAATAATAAAAACACATCTATAGGTGATGGTAAACAAATTCCGTAATTGGTCCTGGTAATGCTAATGTTGCTAATGGTCAATTGGAAGATGTTTTTCATGTTGATATTATTCCTATCAACTTACTTTCTATTTATCGTGCATGTCAAAAAGGATATAAATTTGAAGCTTGGCCTGATAAATATGTTCTTAAAGATATCAATCAAAATTTCAAAGTAGTTTCTTCTGGTCCTGTTGATCATACTGTTGGTTTATATAAATTTGTTGGTTTTAACTCAACTAAACGACAACCTTTTTATTCCTATGTTGCTCATGCTGATGAACTAAGTAAATTATGGCATGAAATATTAGGTCATTTGAATTATGGTAAAATGCAAATGTTAACTAAAATGGTACTTGGCTTGCCTAATGTTTCGTCTACTAACGGTGTTTGTGAAGGTTGTTGTCTTGGTAAACATCATAGAGAAATGTTTGATAAAGGTAAAGCTTGGCATGCTAAAGAATCTTTTCAATTAATTCATAGTGACATTTGTGGTCATCTTGAAGTTCCTTCTATCTCTAACGCAGTTTATTTCTTACTTTTATTGATGACTTTAGTAGAAAATCATGGGTTTATTTTTTTAAACATAAAAGTGAAACTTTTTCTAAATTTCAAGTATTTAAATCCTTGGTTGAAAACGAATCTGGTAAAAAGATTAAGATTTTAAGCACTGATAATGGGGGGGAATTCATTAAGAAAGAATTTGAAGTATTTTTATCTAAGCATGGAATTCAACATCAAAAGATTGTTCCTTACACACCTCAACAAAATGGTGTTGTTGAAAGGAAAAACAAAACTTTAGTTGAAATGGCTAGATGTATGCTTTATTCTAAAGGATTACATAAGAAATTTTGGGCCTACAAAAGATGTTAGGCATGTTACCCCTGAGGAAAAATAGAATGGTAGAAAACCGGATATTAGTAACTTTAAAGTGTTTGGTTGTGAATGTTGGGCTCATATTCCTGATGAAAAATAGAAAAAGCTAGAACCCAAGTCTCACAAGTGTATATTCATTGGTTATTCTGAGGATTCTAAGGTTTATAGGTTGATTGATCCTTCTAATCAAAGTATCATCATTAGAATAGATGTTCAATTTATTGAAGTCTCTCCAACACCTGAGTTTGTTGAACCTCATGTTACTTTGAATATTCCCTTATCACCTGTTACTCCTATCTCAATTGCTCCTTCCAGTTTTGTGACTGATATTAGTTCATCTTCTTCCTCTTCTTCATGTATTCCACCTGAATGTCTCGAAGCTTGTGAAGTGACTTATGTCCCTTCTAATCTTCCTGTTTGGACCCAAAAAACTCTTGAATCTACAGGAAGTGATATCGAAATCCCTTCCGATAATCATAGAACCAGATCTAACTTTGCTCTTATGACCAATATTTTGGCCATAGATGATCCTACATCTTATGCTCAAGCTAAGGGTAAACCTCATTGGGAACAAGCTATGACTGGTGAGTATGATTCTCTTATGAAGAACAAGACTTGGTCTCTTGTTCCTTTTCCTTCGGGAAAGAATTTAGTTGGTTGTGAATGGGTTTATAAAACTAAATTTACTGCAGAATGACAGATTGAAAAGTATAAAGCTAGATTCATTGCAAAAGGTTTTAATCAACTTGAACGTCTAGATTATAACGAAACTTTTGCTCCTATTGCTAAAATGAATACAATAAGAACGATTTTATCTATTGTTTCATCTTATAAATGGGAAATACACCAAATGGATGTTAAAAGTTCCTTTTTAAATGGTGATCTTAATGAAGATATTTATATGCAACAACCTCCTAGTTTTATTAATGTTTAATCATCAAGTTTAGTATGTAAATTACACAAGTCCTTATATCGTCTTAAACAAGCACCTAGGGCTTGGTATGATTAAATTGATGCATATTTCTTGAATAATGGTTTTAAGCATTGTATATCTGATCCTAACCTGTATGTTAAGCATGTTGATGATAATATCATTGTTATTGTTTTATATGTGGATGATCTTATTATCACTGGCAGCCAACTTGTTCTCATTCAAAGTATGAAAAATGACCTTCACAAGTAGTTTGAAATGACTGATCTCGATACATTGCATTATTTCTTGGGTCTTCAAATTTGGCATCTGGCAGCTAGTATTTTTCTCTCTCAACCGAATTATGCTACATATTTATTGGCTCATTTACACGAGTGATTGTAAACTTGCTCCTACTCATTTTCAGTTCGGTGTAAAGTTAACTATTGAGTGTACTACTCCTCTTGTTGATGCTACTCTTTATCGTTAGCTAGTTGGTAGTTTGATATATTTAACTCACAGCAGACCAGATCTCTCTTTCACCATCAGTATGGTTTCACGTTTCATGCAGAAACCTCATGAAATTCATTGGCGAGCAGCAAAGAGGATTCTAATATATTTACAGGGGACTTTGTACTATGGTGTTTTTTATTCGAGCAGTACTACAGTTTCACTTTCTGGTTATACAAATTATGACAAGAAAGGCGACAGTTCTGATCGACGGTCAACTGCTGGTTATATATTTCAACTTGGTTCAGGTCCGATTTCTTGGTCCAACAAAAAGGTGAAGACTCTTTCTTTATCTTCGTGTGAAGTAGAGTATAGAGCAGCCAAAGAAGAAGCAAAAGAAGCAGTTTGGTTACGACATGTTCTCATTGAGCTTGGTCTAGTTCTGAAATCGTCCACTGTGTTGAAATGTGACAATCAGGGTGCAATCCAGCTTGCTTATAATCCGATATATCACTTCAAGACAAAGCATCTCGATCTTGATGGTCATTACATTCGAGGTCTCGTTGCAGATGGTGTTCTTTCTATTGAGTATTGTCCTACTGAGCAGCAAGCAACCAATATCTTCACCAAATCCTTAACAGCAGCGAAGTATGTGCATCTTCATTCCTTACTTGGGATGAGGGAAGTTGTCATCAAGGGGGAGTAGTAATTACTCCTTCCTTCCTTACTTAGTGGGCTTTTCTCCCATCCATTATTAAGGGGGAGCGTTGGAATATTTTATATTCCTTGGAAGGTAATAATGTCTTTGTATTATGTCGGAAGATATCCACAATCTTATGTAAAACAGTAATACATTTATCCCATATTCATTATGGTAAAATATACTCTTGATATTCATTATTATATAAAGAGATGTTATTATGGAGAATTATATTATCCCACATGTAATATGTGAGAGTAATTCCTCCTCATCTCTTAGTATATAATAGATTCAAGGGAGTCACATCACTCATCATGATATATACTTTCACAAGTATTGTTATATTGTATTGGGTTTATTGGCATTACTCTATGTAAGCTTGAGGGAGATATTCTAGAGATAATAGAAGACTACATTCCCGTGGACGTAGCCCAATTGGGTGAACCACGTATATCTGGTGTACTCTTTTATCTTGTTCTCTTTTTGTTCCTATTTACTGTGATATGTTATTGTTTGCATAGATAGGTAAGCTAGTTTAGCTAGATCCATATCTCTGACAGGGAGGATTACAATTAGATTGTTCAGACCAACCTACTATAATTTGGAATGAAAATAATGTTGATGTTTGTGTAACTTCGGAATGCATTTCATCCATGTATTTCATTTATATATTATTGTACTCCTATAGAGATGTGTCATTCCTCTATACGGAAGTGTCATCATATGTATTGACAAGTGTCGCAAGTGTGTGAACTTGCCGATGGGTTATTATACCACCATGTGTGGGGTCAGCCCTGATTTATATATTATATGGTTGATGTACCTAGCTAGACAAGTTGGCCCCATAAGGTCACTTGGCAAATAGGACAAGTATAAATAGAGATAGGGAGATCTCTATTTGGATCATTCAGAAAACTCATTCTTCCTTCACTCAAAAAGTGGTGCACTAGTGAGGAGGAGGATCATCTGCTACTGGGAGACTATCTCTGTGTATTTTGGTTGTACTTTGGTTGAGCCATTGCTCTCTCTATCTCTGAGGAAGTTGTGGGGTTTTTCACCTTAGGGTTTTCCCCACAGAAACTCTGTGTCTCTTGTCTCTCATGCTTTTGTTTCTTGTGATGATTGACATGCTTGTTATGATTGATATGCATTGATATACTGTACATGTTATTCTATCAGTAAAGATCCTAGAGTATTGTGAATTAATGCTTAAAATTTAACATGGTATCAGAGCTAACCCGAGAAGAAGACATTGTGCAGTGATGGAAACTAGGGTTTCTTGTTTATTGGGTTTCTCTCCACAGATTTTGGAAAAGAAATATAGTAGATTGACTCTACTCATCAAGGAGAATCTATTTGTCCAATCAGAATTCAATTCTGAGCATTTTTAGATTTGGTCCTAAAAATTAGGGTTTCCACAAAAATAGGAATTTCTAGAATCGGAAGACATAGCTGGAAGCTCCTTGCAAAAATCGAAGTTTAGAGCTTTGGATCGAGATTTTTGGCTGGGTAGATCTCTAGGAAACTCAAAACCTAATTCAGGGTCCTCCTCAATGAACCCAGGAAGACAAAAAGGCATTTCTGAAGGGAAAAGCTTTGCAGATCTCAAATTCTGAATACACTAGGCTAATCATCTCATCAAGGTGCATCTTTCTATCCTTTCAGAAAGTTGAAATTCACATTTTGAATTTGTAGGGTTTTTCGGACAAACCCTAATCCGGGACCAGTTCCAGATCTCAGCAAAGCAAGTGGTAAGACCTAAATATTTTCTATTTCCATTTGAAGTACTCTTTAAGATGTCTCACCACACCAAGCTTGAGGATAAGCTTGAAGGGGCTAATAACTTCTGAGCCTGAAAGTATAGGATTGGGTTAATCCTGGAATAAAATGAATTGAACTCTTACATCAGCTCTGAGGTCCCTATCCCAGAGGATGAAGAGGCTAAGGTATTGCACAAGAAGAACTTGGTCAACGCAAAGAGAATCATTGTTGATTCTATCAAAGACCATCTCATACCTCATGTGTCATCTCTAAAGACACCCAAGGAGATGTTTGACTCCCTGACCAAGTTATTTGAAGGGAAAAACATAAATCGGAAGATGACTCTACGGAATCAATTGAAAGGGGTCAAGATGTTGAATGGAGAGACCATTCAATCTTACTTCTCCAAGGTCTCTCAGATCAAGGAACAACTTGAAGTTGTGGATGAAGTAGTGGACAATGGTGAAGTTGTTATGACCACTCTGAATGGTCTACCTAGGTCATGGGACTCGTTTATTCAAGAAATCTGTGCAAGAAAGAAATTGATCTCTTTCAGTAAACTGTGGGAGGAATTCTCTCAAGAAGAAGCTAGGCTTGTAGCTTGTGAAGAAAAGATAGGAGGTGAAGATCAAGCTCTCACAGCTCACACCAAAAGAAGCAAGCCCAAGAAGGAGCACTCTCACTATAAGAGATCCTATCACAACCAACAAAAGAATAAGAAGGATATAAGATGTTTCACATGCAATGAGAAGGGTCACTTTGCTTTAGAATGTCCCAAGAACAAAAGGGATAACAACAACTCCAGCAAGAAGAAGAAGGGAAGCAAAAGAAAGTTCCATGCTCATGCTGCCGAAGATGATGAACCTCCAAAGAAGAAGGCTAGGGCAGAAAGTGATGATGACTCATCAAGTGAAGAAGAGTATGTTCTAATCTCTGCTCTCACAGGTACTATCTCTCATGGCTGTAATGATTGGTTAATTGACAGTGGGGCTTCCAAACACATGACTGGGTTTAAAGGATCTTTTGTAAATCTATCTGAACATGAATCACCCCATAAAGTGAAACTTGGGGACGACTATCAATACCCCATCAAAGGAAATGGTGAATCCTCCTACAATCTAGATTCTGGAAATTCTTTGAAGATGAAAGAAGTTCTTTATGTACCTGGGCTCAAGAAGAATCTTCTCTCCATCTCTGCATTGGATGCAAAAGGCATGAGGGTTTCATTTGTAGATGGCCAAGTTCTGATGTGGCCAAAGGGTAAAACTATTGATGATGCAATGGTGATTGGAGAGCAAGAGGGAGGATTGTATAAATTGAAGGGCCCACCTGAACATGCCATGGTGCATGATTCCATGGAGCCAAGTGAACTTTGGCATAGAAGACTTGCACATATGCACTATAGAACATTACCAATTGCAAGTAAGGTTGTAGAAGGTCTTCCTGAAATTAAGACCAAGCATGAAGGTGTTTGCAAAGGATGTGCAAAAGGTAAGAACATTAAGAAAGCTTTCCCAAGCAGTGAAAGCAAGGCAAAAGGTATCTTGGAAATTATCCACTCCGATGTATGCAGTCCAATGTCATCCAGTTCTCTGAGTGGGTATGTTTACTATGTCTCTTTCATTGATGACTTCTCCAGGAAGACTTGGGTTTACTTCTTGAAGAATAAAGATGAAGTTTTTGATAAGTTCAAGGAATTCAAAACCTTGATGGAGAACCAAACTGATAAGAAGATCAAAACATTTAGATCCGACAATGGTGGAGAATTCACCTCAGGTGACTTCAAGAAGCTATGCAGTGATCAGGGATTAAGAGGGAGTTGACTGCTCCTTACAATCCACAACAGAATGGAGTTGCAGAAAGAAATAATATAACAATCATGGAAGCAACAAGAGCAATGTTGCATGACTAGGATCTACCTATGTATCTATGGGCAGAGGCAGCTAGAACAGCTGTATATGTAACAGAACACCCCACAAGATATTGGACAACAAGACACCAGAAGAGGTCTTCTCTGGCCAAAAACCTGAAGTCAGCCATCTCAGAATATTTGGTTGTCCAGTATACACAAATGTCCCAAAGGAAAAGAGGACCAAGCTAGATCCTTCAGGAAAGAAGGGTATCTTTGTGGGTTACAGTGAAAGCTCGAAGGCTTAGAGAATATACTTTCCAGGGTTCAAGAAGATTGATGTCAGCAGGGATGTAACATTTGATGAAAACTCAGCATTCATCAAATCAACGAAGACACCTATTGAAGATTATGAAGAACCCAAGGAAACTAGATTTCAAGACACTACCATGACTGAAGCAATTTCATATGTTGATCGTGAAATTGAAGATCCACAACAACCTGCAGATCCACCACGTGAGGACAACTCTCACAAGAGGAAACCTGCATGGGCTAGAGAGCTCATTCAAGATGCAGAGAGATTTGGCATTCTAGAAGAAGAACACAGAGCAAAGAAGAGAACTAGATCTCATACCAGCTATGTTGCTTTACTCTGTGATATCATGAACAAAGAACCTTCTAGTTATGAAGAAGAAGCTGAAAAGAAAGAATAGAAGGATTCCATGGTCGAGGAATACCAATCAATAATGAAAAATGATGTTTGGGATGTTGTCCCAAGACTTGAAGGGAAGTCTGTTGTGACTTCCAAATGGATCTACAAAATCAAGCATGTTGCAGATGGCAGCATAGAAAAATACAAGGCAAGATTCATAGCTCGCGGCTTCTCTTAGAAAGAGGGAATAGACTATGAAGAAACGTTTGCTCCTGTATCCAAGTACACTTCCATCAAATCAGTACTTTCCCTGGATGCAGCGATGAAATGGAAGATACACCAGATGGATGTCAAGACTGCCTTATTGAATGGTGTAGTTGAAGAGGAAGTGTATGTGGAGCAGCCACTCGGTTTTGAAACACATGACAGGGAGTCATATGTGTGCAGATTGAAGAAATCCTTGTATGGCTTGAAGCAAGCTCCCAGAACTTGGTATGGTAGGATGGACAGTTTCCTATCTAGTTTGGGCTTTACCAAGAGTAAAGCGGATTCCAACCATTACTACAAGGTTGAGGAAGGGAATCCTATGATTCTACTCCTGTATGTGGATGACCTATTTGTAACAGGAGATGATAGATTGATTGCCGATACAAAGAGGAAGCTCGCTGCTGAGTTCGATACGAAGGACTTGGGGATGATGCACTATTTCCTAGGTATGGAGGTGTGGCAGAGTACAGATGGGATCTTCCTTGGACAAGGGAAGTATACTGTAGATATCCTGAAGAGGTTCAGGATGATGGATTGCAAGGCCATGGCCACACCTATGGCATCGAATCTGAAGCTTCTATGTGATGCTTCATCTGAGCCAGTTGATGTCTCTATGTATTGTCAGATGATTGGGTCCTTGATGTACCTGATGAACACGAGACTAGATATTTGCTTTGCGGTGAACACATTAAGCCAGTTCCTAACGGATCCGAGGAGTGTTCACCTGGTTGCTGTAAAGCATATTCTGAGGTACCTGAAGGGTACAGTTGATTATGGGCTCAGGTATGAAGTGAATCAAAAGTTTAACCTGCAAGGTTATGTTGATTCAGATTGGGCAGGCAGTGCTGCAGATAGGAAGAGCACATCTGGGTGTTGCTTCAGTATGGGATCAGGTGTGATCTCTTGGTTTAACAGGAAGCAATCCTGCGTAGCACTGAGTACAGCTGAGGCAGAGTATGTTGCAGTATGTTCGGCTAGTTGTGAGGCAGTATGGCTATGGAAGCTACTATTTGAGTTATTTGATCTACCACTGGATGCTACTGGTATCTTTTGTGACAACCAGAGTTGTGTAAAGCTGTCTGAGAACCCCGTGTTCCATGACAGGTCAAAACACATAGAGATCAAATATCACTATATTAGGGATATGGTGCAGAGAGGAGCAGTGAAGCTCCTGTATGTTGCGACGGACGAGCAGATTGCGGATGTGCTAACGAAACCACTAGCTAGAGTGAAGTTCGAGTACTTCAGAGAGAGGTTTTGTGTTCTTCGGATTGATGACACTTTGAGGAAGAAGTGATGGACACATTTTCAAAAGCCATTCCAAGGATGTTGGAAGGAGGATCCTTCACATGGCTGTGGATGTAAGTGTTGGATGATGAGCATCAGGACAATGCTCCAGTTACTGCTCTGTATACGCATCATGTTGGATGCTGGATATGATCAGTTGGATCATTTATATGTATATGTATATACGCATCATGTTGGATGTTGGATCTGATCAGTAGGATCATTCGTATGTATTTTGTATATGCATCATGTTGGATGCTTGGACATTGTATCTGTATATGTATCAGGTGGATATTGTGTATGATCAGGTAGATCATGTATGTTGATATGTATCAGGTATGATCAGGTGGATGATGTTTTTGTATTTGTATCAGGTGGATACATTGTATGATCAGGTGGATCATGTATGATGATATGTATCAGGTAGATACTTGGTATGCATCAGGTAGATGCATTATATGATCATGATGATCATGGATGACAAGCTTCAGGATGTTGCTCCAGATGACATGCACCAAGATGTTGCAGTGATGATGATCAGGATGATCATGTATACATCAGGATGATGTATGGTGAGTATCAGGTTGATACTCTGTGGCCGCGGATCAGGTTGTGTAGATGAGAATATAATTTGGCCCTGGGAGATTTGCAGATAGTCTTTCGAGGTTTTGCCTATGGCATGTAATCTGGCCCTGGGATATCTAGCAAATTCTCTTTCGAGGTTTTGCTCTGGGAGGACATATAATTTGGCCCTGGGAGATCTGCAGATAGTCTTTCGAGGTTTTTCCTATGGCATATAATTTGGCCCTAGGATATCTGGCAGATGCTCTTTCGAGGTTTTGTCCTATGGCATATAATATGTCCCTGGGAGATCCGATAGGTTGGGCTGTGTGCCCCTAATAAGTCCTGGGATTCTCTTGCAAGGTTTTGCCATGACCACATGTAATATGTCCCTGGGAGATCCTATAGGTAGAGCTGTGTGCTCGTAACAGCCTGGGATGCTCTTGCGAGGTTTTGTGGTGACCACATGTAATTTGTCCCTGGGAGATCCCATAGGTAGAGTTGTGTGCTCGTAACAGCCTGGGATGCTCTTGCAAGGTTTTGTGGTGAGGTCACATATAATATGGCCCTAGGAGATCCTACAAGTCAGAGTTGTGTACCCGTAACATCCTGGGATGCTCTTTCGAGGTTTTGTGACGCACATAATAAGTCCTGAGGATTCCATAGTATGGCCAGTGATGATGAAGACCTGTAGGTAGTGCGCCTACATCCAGTATGAAAAAGGACTGGCTCTGTAGAACTTCCTATGACAAGTAGATGCAGAGATTGTTTGAGATAGCAGCAATAGTGATGATGATGATGATTCAAGGATGATGCATCGATGACGATGATCCAGAGAAGAAGACTTGTGCTAGCAGATATGTGTCGAGAAATACCTTCCTAAGTTAAGAGGGAGTGTTGATGTTTATGTAACTCCGGAATGTATTTCATCCATGTATTTCATTTATATATTATTTTACTCCTATAGAGATGTGTCATTCCTCTATACGGAAGTGTCGTCATATGTATTGACAAGTGTCGCAAGTGTGTGAACTTGCCGATGGGTTATTAGACCACCATGTGTGGGGTCGGCCCTGATTTATATATTATATGGTTGATGTACCTAGCTAGACAAGTTGGCCCCATAAGGTCACTGGGAAAACAGGACAAGTATAAATAGATATCGGGAGATCTCTATTTGGATCATTCGAAAAACTCATTCTTTCTTCACTCAGAAAGCGGCGCACTAGTGAGGAGGAGGATCATCTTCTACTAGGAGACTATCTCTGTGTATTTTGGTTGTACTTTGGTTGAGCCATTGCTCTCTCTATCTCTGAGGAAGTTGTGGGGTTTTTCACCTTAGGTTTTTCCCCACGGAAACTCTGTGTCTCTTGTCTCTCATGCTTTTGTTTCTTGTGATGATTGACATGCTTGTTATGATTGACATGCATTGATATACTGTACATGTTATTCTCTCAGTAAATATCCTAGAGTATTGTGAATTAATGCTCAAAATTTAACAAATAACCCCTATGGCCTTAGATCCAAAGGCATCCTTAATAAAGAAGGTGAATTTGTTTCAGTAGGGCTAGGGTTCCAAACTCATGTTAAAAAGAAAAGAAGTGGTCTAAGATCTAATAAAAAAGAGATAAGGAAAATAAACAGTTCTAAACAGGTTTCAACTCGGGCGCTTAGAGAAAATCCCTTCAACAGGGTTCCAAAATGAATATTTTATCATTTAATTGTCGAGGGTTGGCCAACAACCAAAAAAAAACTAGCTTTGGTTAGGTTAGTGAAACTTCAAAATCCATAGATTTTTGTTCTTTAAGAAACAATGTGTAATGGGGAGATTCTGGTAGAAGTTTTGAAAAAGATGTTGAAGGGATATATTTTCAACTAGACAAATGGAAGAGGACTATCAAGAGGTCTTTTAACTGGTTGGAGAGAAGAATTGGAACTCTTAAACTCTTTCTCTTTTTCTTCAGGTCTTGAGACTTCATTCAAAAGCCAAGAACAAAATATTCAATTTACAGTTTTAAACATCTATGGACTATATATTCAGAAATTAGATTTTTGGAGGAAGGTTTTTGGACTGAATTGTTACTTAATCAACCTATTCTGATCGTTGGGGATCTTAACTTTACTCTTAATAGAAATGTAGTTTGGGGGCCAAGAGCTAGACCAGACCCTCTACATGATCTTTTTCAACACCATTTGAATGCATTAGATTTGTATGACATTTAACCTACCGAAATCAAACCTACGTGGTTTAACAAAAGGGTGGGGGAAGTAGCAGTGGTAAAAAGACTTGATAGATTCCTATTGTTAGCGGGGTCTTTAGGCCCTTGTAATTTAGTCATAATATAGATTAATGAATGGTTAGTTGGAGCAGGTGTAACCACTCCAACCACATTCTCTATGTACAAATACCCTGATCAAGATGAATGCCAATTGACCGAACGTTGAGT
The DNA here is from genome assembly GCA_027924585.1 of Larix kaempferi. Classification (NCBI taxonomy): domain Eukaryota; kingdom Viridiplantae; phylum Streptophyta; class Pinopsida; order Pinales; family Pinaceae; genus Larix; species Larix kaempferi. Next base: position 11,817,771 of record BSBM01000120.1, on the reverse strand, counting down.
CCAATATTTGTTCTCTTGATAGTTGTTGTGTATGTTTAGTCCCTGCTTGAATGTTTGTGTAATCCTTTAGATTACAACACCTACTGTCTGGAAAGCTTATGGGGACTGTCGAGAGGTATATATCTTGGAGAATAATGGAGGTGGTTCTGGCCACTTTCCCATTTTCTTCCAAATGGATAAAGGAGAAAAGAAACCCTTAGCCCCCTACAAGTTCAATCCCTATTGGCTGGAAAACCCTGATTATGTTAATCTTATAAAAGCAAACTGGAAACATTATGATGCAAGCCTGAATATTTCTTACAGTAAAAAATTAACAAATGCTTTGATCGAGGTTAAAAAGATGTCAATTGAATGGTCTATGAATCAACTGAAAAAAAGGGAAAGAAGATTAAAGGAAACACAATTAAAAATTGAAGAGATTTACTCAAAAGAGATAGGTTTCAATGGAGAGGAGAACCTGTAATTGCTGGAAGAACTGGAGAAAAATAAAAATGTAATATTAAGAGAAAAAGAAACAGAGGATAGGATGAAAAGTTGAGCTATTTCGTTATCACTAGGGGATGAGAATACAACATTTTTCCACAAATTTGCAAATCAGAGAAAAAGAAGGAACACAATCAATGAGATTTGTAAGAAAGATATGGGGGAAAGGTAAGAGGTTTTGATCAGTAAGCAGAAGAAGGGTTAAGTATTTTAAATATTTGTATACATAACCGGAAAGGAATAACCTGAAAGAGATAGTGAATTCTTGCTCACTCTTTCCTAAATAGTCAAGTGTAGAAGAAAATGATACACTCTTTGCTCAAGTTTCCTTAGAAGAACTTGAATCTGCTTTAGGAAAGGAAAAGAAGGATAAGATTTCGGGTCTGGATGGATGGACCGCGGAATCCTTTCTTTCCCTCTTCGATTTACTTGGCTCATACTTACTCAATGTTATTGAAGAAACCATAACCACAAGAAGGATACAATCTTGTTTCAATTCTACTTTTTTAGTCCTAATTCCAAAGGTAGATAATCCAACCTCTTTTGGGGATTTTAGACCGATATCTCTGTGTAATGCTCTATATAAAATCATCGCTATAACAATAGTGGAAAGAATCAAACCCTTCCTCGCTGCTAACATTTTGGCAGAACAATTTGGTTTTTTAGAAGGGAGGAAAATTCATGATGCAGTGGGAACATCGTAGGAATGCTTGCATACTATCAAAACTTATGCTAAGTCAGCAAAGGTCATCAAACTTTATCTTTCAAAGGCTTATGACCGCACCTGTTGGTTATATATAAGACTAATTCTTATACAGATTGGTTTATCAGTGGAAATGGTAAATGGGATATGGGCATGTATGACTACAATTAATTTTGCAGTGGTGATCAATGGAGCAGCTTCTATGTTTTTTACAACCTCAAGAGGATTAAGGAAAGGATGCCCAATGTCTCCGTACATGTTTCTACTTGTTATGGAGGGACTAAGCAGGTCTATTTAGATGGAAAAAAACAATGAAAAAATTAAAGGAATCATGTTCGGGGAAGAGTTTAATGTTACACACATTCTCTTGATTGATGGCATGCTTTTGTTTTTAGGTGATAATGCTGAGGAAGAACAGGTAGTAAATTAAATCTTAGACAAATTCAATCTAGCTACAGGAATGATGATAAACTATGAAAAATTAGTTGTTTATCATAATGTTATCGAATAACAAGAATTGCGGGATTTCAATGTCATTTTCCTAATGGAACGGCATGAACGGGAAGGGGGTTTCAAGTACTTGGGGTTTCATTTGAAACCAAATAACTACTGCAAAAATGACTGGGCCTAGATGATAACTTGAGTGGAAACTAGAATTAGTTTTTGTGCAAAAATTTTCTTTTGAAAGGAGGAAAAACTACCTTAATTAAGGCAGTTTTGAATGCAATCCTAGTTTACTGGATTATTATCGCTCACCTCCCAAAAGGAGTGCTAACAAAACTGAGGAAGATCTACTTTAATTTTTTATGGAGAGGGAATTCAAGAAAGGGAATCCATTGGGAAGCATGGAAATAGTTAGCAAGACCAAAAGACACAGGGGGCTGGGGTATAAAGGAACTAAAAAATTTTGGAAAATCATTGGTTGTGAAATCAGTTTGGAATCTACTGACTAAAGAAGAGAAATGGCAATCAGTCTTGAAGTATAAATATATGGGAGGAGGGGACATAATAAACTGGATTAGAACACCTTTAAAAAATTACAAAGGGGGATCTTTGCTTTGGAAAGCTATTTGCATGGCTTATCCAGTGATTGGAGATATTTTAGATTGGAAGGTGGGAACAGGATCACAGGTGTTGCTAGGAAGGATGGCATAATGGGGTGTGGCTCGAAGATAAAATTATCGCAAGGACTAATAAATTTACTAAATAACAGAGGGATCTATAAGTTGAATGAAGTAGTTATTCCAGGGACAATTGGTTTTTTCAGTCAATCCTGGCTCTTGGCAAAGGATCTACAAATTAATGAAGAATGGATAGAGGAATGGGGAAGATGGAGATCAAGAATACAAAAGGGTTTCATATCTCTCACAAATGAACCAGATGCACTTATTTGGATATGAAATAAAGAGGGAGGAAGATACTCAATCCAAATGGCATATAGATTACTCTGGAATAATTTGATAATTAACATAAATTGGTGGTGGACTGAAATGTGGAAGGTATTGGCACCCTACAAGTGCAAAATTTTCATGTGGCTAACTTTGAAAGGAAAAACCCTAACCTGAGATAATCTAATGAAGAGAAATTTTAGCGAGCCTAGCATATGTATGCTTTGTATGAACAATGAGGAAAGCATGGATTCTGGAACATTTATTCAAAAATTGTACATATACAAAAAAGTATGGGCTGAAATTACCGAAGGATTAAGGGTGGAGATTCAATGGCAGTCTAACACAATTGAACATAATTTAGTACCTTGGTTTGACAAAACTGAACTAAAGAAGATTAAATGTGTTCCTTTCCTTACGCTATGGAGAATATGGAGAGCCAGAAATGAAAGAATCTTTGAGGATAGACTTACTCCTACCTTCCAAGTAACATCAAAAGTTTTGGCTTTACACCTTTGGTTAAAAGAAAAAGAAACTATTACAAAGACAAGGGTCATAAATCCTATAATTTCATAATACAAGGGATGTAGAGCTTATTTCAACGGAGCTTCTAAGAACGAAATGTGTGGACTAGGTGGTACTCTTACTTTATCTAACAATTGCAGCATTCATTTTAAAGCAAATGGTGGACAAGGAACAAATAATAACGCAGAAGGCTTGGCTTTAGGAACAATTCTAAAAATAGCATTGGAAGAAGGGGTAGAAGATATGGAGGTGTTTGGAGACTCAACCGTTTGGATAGAATTCATGAATGGGAAGAAACAAATTAGGAATATCAATCTTCAGGGGACAATCTCGAGACTCAAATTGCTAGCAGATGCTTATAACACTTTTTGTATCTGTCATATTTTCAGGGAAGCAAATGAGACAATGGACAAACTGTCAAAGGAAGGACTCATTCTCAAAGCAGGAACAACTGAAATCACAAGGAAAATGTTAGGTGTATCAGAGACAAAGGTGGAAAATTTCCTACCTTTTTGAAAGACTGAACATATATTAATGTTTTTGTTGTTAAAAAAAGGTTTTGAATGTCAGTTTTGGAAGAAATTCTTGTAATGGCTGAAGCAACAAATATCCAAGTAAAAAAACAGTAGATGTGCAAAGTTTAAACAATGACACAAGAATAGTAAATTGAAAGATTAAATAGAGATCTAAGTGCTTAAGCACCTGAAGAATGTATTTTGTTTTTTCTGATCGAGAAATTTATTTTTTTATTTTTTTATTTTTTTATTTTTTTTTCTTTTGCTGTGGAAAAAAAATAGTCCAACAAAATATAGAATTGGCTAAATTTTGCTTCAAATTCCAACTCTAAAATGATGACGAGATGGAATTTAGACATAAATGTTCACTCTTTAATTAGTGACAACTATATATGTGAAAATATTCCAGAATGACAATGTCTATTTATGAAACCCAATGAAAATGATTTGTGGTAGGCTATAACTGAAGAGATAAATTGGTGAACATAAATTAAATAAATAGTTCTATGCTGACAGAAGTAAAAGAGAATATATGTCCCTCGCAATAATGGGATTAACTAGTGATAACTTAAAAATTATATATCTTAGTTAAACAATTATCACAAATTTGGTTCCATAAAGCATGCTCTAGTCCAAGTCCAATTTAAATAGGTTGGGTTGATAGTTGGGAATAGTGAAAAAAAGTAGTCTTTTGATCTTTGATTTGGTTTGTGCTTCTTCTAATAACTAGTTGCTTATTCACCATCATAGATCCATCTTAAATGAGGATCTATCAAGCGTCGAGAGGGATCAAATCTCTCGAGGTACAAACCCCTTTTTAGAGTGCAAATATTGAGGAACCGTTTTAATTTATCTAATTTTTGTAGTTTTATCTATATAGTTGTAAATATTTTAAATCTAATTTAAGTTGATATGTTATTTTTATAAAAAAAAAATTTAAATACATATTAATTCGAGGATAAGCACAGAAAAAATTACACATCCCCTACTAGACTGTAAAATGTGCCTCTTTAAAGCAATTAAAAACATTACCGATGAAGTTGGCAAGATTGATTGGTTGATTCTTATCAGTTTCAAAAGGTGATCTTTTGGTTGATCATAACTACCAGTGCTAAAACGAACTTTTCGAAATTGTATTCGTCGAGACTTTTGTTTCAACCAGTAGACATCGGGCTGGCACTTATACACGCCATTTTGATGCTCCAAGAGAACAATTTGTTGATTGAATGATGTTATAAATATCATTAAAATTGTTAAATAATGGTGACATGGGGATGTGACTGATCTCCAATTCACTAGATTTTATTCATACATATAGTTCTTTTTATAGTTCATTTTTTAGGTTACCGGAAATAAAAGTGAGTAGGGTTCTATTCGCAATATGGAGTAAACACATGCTTCATGTTATAGTCGTTTGTATTAATCATACAATAGGTGGGGTGGGGTGAAGTATATGCATTTGTAGTGAACCAGATTTAGCTTGACATTCGATACTAATAAAATATGGGTGGTGTTAAGTGTATATAAGGGTAGTGTGGCTTAAGTTGGCAAATTAGGTACTTATCAATTATATTCAATTGAGTTAATCGATAAATGGATGATATATATAATGGATACTATTTGCATAATTGCATAGAATTAAGTATTTGTGATAATGGATAGGTTATATATATATATATACACACGAGAGAGCGTGTGTGAGAGCACTTTAATAGAGAATTATATTAAGTTTGAAATGGTTTTATATAGTATAAATGAGATGTGCTTAAATTAATTTTGTAATTTTGGAGATATATTAATGTATTGTATTAAAGTGAGATTCCATTAGGTTTTTTTGGTTGGGGGGGTGAGAATGTATATTTTATGATATATTTGATCTAGAATATTTGTATAATTGGTTATAGTTATGTAAATGTAAATGGTTATTGGACAGGACATTGGCATTTTAGTTTACATATGTGATTAATTATAAAAGTGGGATTTGAAATTTGGAAAAGTAGGTTATTATGACTTTTGAGAATTTTAAAATGTGAAAATAAGGATAACAAGACATAGGTGATTAAAGGGTAGATGAAAAAGAAGTGACATGTAATGTGAAAGAGACAAAATTTTAACTGATAAGACATGAAAGGCTCTTTTTGCTAAAACTTCTACAGAATGTCAAAATGGTCAAACAAAGACAATTTTTGTAAAATGAAATATAGAGACGATCAACATGATGAGTTGAATACAATGAGGCTAACCACTTGACATGGTGAAGCCTAAATGAAAAGGTGACTAGTCATCACGATAGGACTCGATGAGATTATGACGACCCACACATGATGTGACTTGGAAATTTTATCAAAGGGGTCACATGATAATGGGAATGATGAAATGAGGTAAGGACAAGATGAGCTCCTTGACCTGGACATGATGGGGCTGGCGAAATGACTAGGAAGTTAAATTTATTACATTCGTCTAAGTCGCTAAGACTCGACACTTAAGAATCATATCGATGATGAGAGTAAATAGGAAGACTATATTGTGTCAATACTTAGGGATGATTAACATTTTATGTCAACTTCGGGACGAAGTTTCCTGAAGAAGGGGAGTATGTAATGCCCCCACTATAGCTAGGCTCATATACATTATTGTGCTTGAATTTATTTTTCATCTTCACTAGTTATATGCAAAATTACTTATGTGCCAGTGAACAAAGTAGCCAATGCCTTGAGTTGGAGGCCTCACATCTTCTCAGTGTTGCCACTGAAGACGAATTTGTGAAAGAAGATACCGAAGTTACAACTGGAGGATAGTTGGTATAGGGAAGTCAAGGCAGAACTTGAAAATGAAACCATGAAGGTTCCTAAGTATGATAAGTATACACTTGAAGATGATGGGTTGTTATGATACAACAAGCAAATGTATGCACCAGCGAATGAGGAAGTTCAAAACTTTATCGTATCTAAATCCCACAGGGAAGCATATATGGCCCATCCAGGGGTTAAAAAGATGTATGCAAATATGAAACCGTTGTTTTCTGGCACGGGATGAAGAGAGATGTTGTGGATTATGTGTTAAGGTGCCTTGAATGTCAGTTGGTGAAGGCTGAGCATCGCCATCCGATGGGGTTTTTACAACCTCACACCATCCCAAAGTCAAAATGGGAGGTGACATCGATGTATTTTATTGATGGATTTTCGATGACCTCTAGGAGGCACAATTCCATTTTTTGTGGTGGACACACTGACCAAGAGCACGCACTTTTATCCAGTCAAGGTTAATTATCAAGCACCTGAGATAATGCGATTCTTCATGAACGAGGTAGTGCGACTACACATCATAACTTGGAAGATCATCTCTAACAAGGGGTCAATATTTACTAAAAGATTTTGGACAAGTTTCTAGGAAGCATTAGTAGGCAACTGAACTTCGGTACCGCATACCACCCTGAGATGAATGGTCAAATCGAGAGGATCAACCAGTTTTTAGAGGACATGTTGCACATGTGTTTGATTGACTATAGAGTCATTGGGAGGATTATCTACCGTTAGTAGAATTCACTTACAACAACACTTATCATAGCTCAATACAAATGACACCATTTGAGTTTCACTACGATAGGACCTATTGAACACGCTTGAGTTGAGATCGTTTTGTGGGACCATTTGAGATTACTGAGAGATTGGGACCGGTCGCTACTATCTTGATTTTCCATCATCACTGAGTCAGAGCACGCACTTTATTCCAGACAAGGTTACTTATCAAGCACCTAAGATAGTGTGATTCTTCATGAACAAGGTAGTGCGACTGCACATCATAACTTGGAAGATCATCTCTAACAGGGGGTCAATATTTACTAAAATATTTTGGACGAGTTTCCAGGAAGCATTAGTAGGAAACTGAACTTCGGTACCGCATACCACCCTAAGATGAATGGTCAAACCGAGAGGATCAACCAGGTTTTAGAGGACATGTTGCACATGTGTTTGATTAACTGTAGAGTCATAGGGAGGATTATCTACCGTTAGTAAAATTCACTTACAACAACACTTATCATAGCTCAATACAGATGACACCATCTGAATTTCACTCCGATAGGACCTGTTGAACATGCTTGAGTTGAGATCATCTTGTGGGACCATTTGAGATTACTGAGAGATTGGGACCGGTCGCTACTGTCTTGATTTTCCGTCATCACTAAGTCAGATGAATGATGTTTTTCATGTTTTTGTTTTGCGACATTATATGCCAAATCCATATCATGTCGTTGACTTGAGTAATTTGTAGATATCGGACGAGAGAGCCTTAGTGGCATTCATGTTGTTTCCCATCAGCAACATGTCATCAACATACAACACTGTATTAATGAAGTGATCACCAACATGTTTGGAGTATACACAATGATCATCCTTGCTTCTCACAAACTCCAATCCAAGGATGTATGTATCAAAATTTTGGTACCACATCATTGGATATTGCTTTAGACCATAAAGGGACTTCTTTAGCTTACAAACCAACCCTTTCCTTCCCTTTACTGTAAATCCTTCTAGTTTTTTCATGTAGATTTCTTATTCAAGATGCCCATCTAAGAATGTTGCATTCCCATCCATATGATATACTTCAAGATCAAAAGAAAAACCTGTAGAAAAAAGGAATATAGTATAAGTTAAATTAGCAATTGGCGAAAATATTTCACCAAAATCAATTCCTTCTACTTGGGAATATCCCTTTTCTACTAGGTGGGATTTGTACTTCTCCATTTTACCTTTTGCATTCAACTTCTTCTTCAACAACCATTTTCTACCAATGAATTTAATTCTAGCCGGTAACTCAACTAGATCCCAAGGTTCATTTTTTTTCAAGGCATCCATTTCTTAAACCATGCCCTTCTTCTAGAGATCACTATCCTCTTAATCAACAACTTTCTTCACATTTCTAGGATCATCATCAATAATAGATAAAGCAAAACAAGAGTGAAAATTAGGAGGGGAATACCTTTCTAGTTGTGTTCTTTCTTGATATTATATCGTCAAAACTGGGGTATGAGGTTCTTCTTCTTTTGATTGAGCTTCTTATGTTGAGTCAGATCCTTCATTCTCTAACTCAAACTCTATTTTCTCTAGTTCCTTTTCCATTAGAGTCACTTCATGTTTGGGAAAATCTTTGACCTCTCTTAAAACAACATCTCAAATGTAAATAGTCTTCTTAGTTTTAGGATTCCAAAGCTTACAACCTTTCACACCATCTCTATAACCAATAAATATACATTTCTTAGCTTTATTATCTAGCTTACTCATTTTTCCTTTGGAACATGTGCGTACGCATCACAACCAAAATATTTCAGATGTTTGATAGAGGGTTTCTTACCATTCCATACCTCATGCAGATGTTTTTCAACCAATGATGATGTGGGCGACTGATTTACCAAGTAACATGCAATCTTCATTGCTTTTGCCTATAATTCTTGTCTTGTCTCGGCAGTATTAAGCATGCTCCTTGTTGTTTCCATCATCATCCTATTCATTCTTTCTACAACTCCATTCTGATGATTTGTGTATGGAGTAGTCTTCTACCTTTCTATACTGCACTTTTTACAGAATTCCTCAAATTCATTCCCATAGAACTCCCCACCATTATCTATCCTCACACATTTAATTTATTTTCTATATGATCCTCTATAAGAGCCTTAAATTCTTTTAATTTAACAAATGCTTCATATTTTTTTCGAAGGAAATTAATCCACGTGTTTCTTGAGAAATCATCTATAAATGAAACATAATACACCGATCTACCTAATGATGGAACATGCACAAGTCCAAACACATCACTATGTATTAACTCTGAAATTCCCTTTGCACTTGTAGCACCAGATGCAAATCTTACTCGATTCAATTTCCATACATGCAATGTTCACAGAAATCAAAATCTAGTGTGCAATCAAGCATACCTTCAACAATACCTTTACCTTGTAATGATCGAAGTCTATTTTCTTCAATATGCCCCAATATTTGATGCCATAGCATTATCTTTGCTCTAGAGGCAGTTGGATTTATGTCTTCTTTATATCCTCCCTCATGCACAAAAGAGTTGTTAAATTCATCGATGATGGTGCTTTCCAATAGTTTGTACATAGTTCCATTATGAACTCCCCTCATAAAGATCATTTATCCTTGAACCATTTTGCATGTGTATTTTTCAAACACAATCTGTACTCCTACATCACCCATCTTTTCGATGGATATCAAATTTCTTACTAGATTTGGGATGTGTAGTACCCTAGGGAGAGTTATAATCCTTCAATCCTTGAAATTCAACCTAACTCTTCTGTGACCAATGATATTGGTTGTTGAATCATATCCTAGGAACACATCTCCTTCATTGTCTTTTTCATATTCATAAAACCACTCCCTATGAGGAGGCATATGAAAAAGCGCACCTGATTCAATTAACCATATATCACGATATGAAAGGGTACCTATGGAAGCTAGGTACACATCCCCTCCTTCTGTGGAGTTATTTTCCTTTGTGCAAGGGGTATCATCGGATCCATTTTCTTTTTCAACATTCTTAGATCTACAATCCTTCTTATAGTTCCCAAATTTACCGCATTTCCAACATTTCCTCAAAGAATTTGCTAGAGATTTAGATCTGCCCTTAGATTCAGATCTCCCCCCTGATCCTTTGTTTTTATTTCTCTCCCAGGGGAGACCTCTCAAAGATAAGGCATCCATACTATTTTCTTATGATAGGAGGGATGCTACTATTTCATCAAATTTTAAGGTTGCTTGACTAGCACTACCTATCAGGACAATCAAGTTATCATGGGAATCTGGAAAAGAACATAATAATGTAATACATTTATATTCTTCACCTACTGTAATACCAAAAGAGGTTATTTATCTTACCAAAGTATCATAGATGTTCAAATGATCTGTCGCTGTGCCATTATCATCCATCCTAATGAGATATAGTTTCTTTTGCAAAAACAACTTATTTACTAGGGATTTTGATTAATACAAACTCCCTATATTATTCCATATATTTAACACAGTATCTTCTCCAAACACGTTCAACAACATAGATTCTAATAAGAATAGTTGAATTGTACTTCTCACCCTTCTTTCTAAATTCTCCCAATCTTCTTTTGTCGATCCAATGGGTTGTGTACCCAGATCGACAACAACCCATTGTTCCCGGTCTATAAGAAGATGCTCCATGTTGAGATTCCATAGCTCAAAATTTTGGCCGTTAAATTCTCGATCTCGATTCTCAAATTTCTCTCCATTCTCTTTCAATGTACAAATCACCACTGTGAAGCTTCCACTGGACCAAGTTTTTTCACAGACCCAAGATCTATCAATCGTTTCGAACCCTCAACAACAAAGGTGTCCCTTGAAGCCAATAATCAAGCTCTGATACCACATGTAAGCCTTAAACCTATGAAGAGAAGCAAAGGAAATATATTATTTTATTCAAAGCAGATATTACACCACAACATTCACATAATACACAGAGATTTACCCCGGGAACCCTTAAAGGGAAAAACTAGCAAAACTTTAGAGTTGCACATCTATATTTTTCATTATAATTATTAACCACTCACAGTACAATATGTAGGTATTTCTCAACATCCATAACCCTAATATATTAACCCAAATAAGAAATAGACCCCAATCCCTTAACCATGATTACATTACACATTTTAAGGAAAAACCCAAAAATAACCCAAAAAATGGGTGGGGATCGTTAGATGATAAACCCCACACACACATGCAAATAATATAACACATACCACACACATGGAAGGTGCCCATAAATTTTAACTCTACATTCATACCTCTAATACCATAGAAAGATTGCCCCCCCTCATTTGATTATTTCTAGTTGATATCTCTCTATAACATTTTATATAAAATCATTGCTAAGGTGATAGCTTCCAGTCTAAAGCATGTATTTTTGGACTATATGTCCAACTTGAACAACTTGGGTTCCTAAATGGCAGAAAGATCCATGAAGCAATTGGCTCAGCATAGGAAATCATTCACTCTATAAAAACAAATCACATCTTAGCAATTGTTATCAAGATTGATTTGTTGAAATCATATGGTCGGGTTTCTTGGTTATTTCTTCACTTGATCTTTACATTTCCTCCGGTTTGTTGGATAATGGAATGGATATCATCAATAAGCTTTTGTATTCTTATAAATAGTTTTATTCTTAATTATTTCAAGCCAATAGATGTCTTTGAAAAGGATTTCCACTCTCTCTGTATAGTTTCCTACTAGTAGCAGAAGGACTAAGTATCTATCTTTGTTGGAAGTGAAAAACAAACTACTTTATATAGGAGTCAGCTTAGGGAGAGACTTAAAGGTCACTCACCTTCTATTTGTAGATGATGTTATGTGATTTTTCATTTTTAATGGTCATGTTGGGGATTATCTTGAATATATTTTGAATACCCTTAAGAAGGCGATGGGAATAGAGGTGAATGAGGGGAATTCAACACTATATTTGAATAAATACATGGGTTGTAGAAGTAGTTGAGCTTAGGAGAGCACTTCCTTTCCCCAGTACAACATAGATAAGGGGTTTAATTTTTTAGTTACAATATCAAACCAAATGCTTGCTTAAGAAAAAATTGGTTCTTGTTGATAGAGACTATAGTGAAGTGAATAAATTTTTGGTGTAATAAGTGGGTGTCTTGTGGGGAAAGTTTGATTTTGGTGAAGTCGGTTCTTGAAGCAATTCCTATTTATTCGAATACCTTATCATCCATTCCCAAGCGAATCTTAGAAAAAGTACAGAGGTTATGATTTAATTTTCTCTAGAAAGGTTATGCAGAATATAAAGGTTCCCACTAGGTAAGCTGAAAAAAGGTGGCTTTACCCAAATCCTTGGGTGTTTGGGGTATCAAAGATTCAATTCTATTCGGTCGATCTTTGGGAGAAAAATCACTTTGGAATGTACTAAACAAAGAGAGTCTTTGGAAGCAAGTACTCATGCAAAAGTATGCATCCCCAGGTTTAGTTGTTGAGTATTGACTAGTTTCGAAAAGAGCCAAAGAGTATAAAGAATGTGTTGAACCAGTGGAAGGCTCTTACACTAGCATACGCTGTGGTCGATAAGTACTTAGCATGGAAAGTGGGGTTTGGAAAAGAACTCCAAATTGGTATAAATATTATAATTAGATGCAATCCTAGGATATTTTTTTCCGGATGAAATCATACTTCATTTATAGAATCCAGGCAAGGCCATGCTAAGTTAGATAGTGAACGAGGAATCAACTTACCAATGGAGACAAAGATGGAAATTAGTTGAAGAAATTGGGTTTGAAGCAGTTCATATTCCTATTTGGAATTCATTCCAAGAGGAATTAAATAAAGATTGCATTTGCATCACATATGAAAAAGATTCCTTGATGTGGGGTTACAATGAAAATGGATGTGCATTTACAAGTAAATTAGGATATGAGGTTGCGATTAGTGAGATAGTGGTCAGAAAAGTGGTGGTGGAAACATGTATGGAAGTCTTTGAATCCAATCAAAGCTCGCATTCTGATTTGGTGTTCCATTAATGGAAAATTTTAACATGGAGTTAGCTACTGAAGAGAGGGAAAGAAATGTTGGGTATTTGTTCATTGTGTAGATTTGATTCTAAGACAAATGTTCACATGTTTGTTAAGTTTGCCTTCACAATGCAATTTTGGTCATATATTGCACAAGAAACAAGGCTTCAAGGTATCTAGAAAGAGGATTATGTCAAGTTTTTCTTAAAGACTTGGTACAAGAGCAAGGCATTAAGACATTGGAGAACATGACTCGCTTTTTTAGTCTATTGGGGCATATGGTTAGTGCACAACAAATTAACTTTTGAAAACAAATATCTCACTACTTTCCAAGTTATGATCCAAGTCATATTGCTTCAAAACCATTTTAACATCTCAAACATTACAAAGAAACCCTGCATTATGAAGGAAAATTGCTTGGAAAAATTAAAGGCTTGGGCCTTCTTTTATGGTGCTTGAAGGACACGGGATTCAATTATGGGTTTGGGTTTCAGCCTTTATCTCTATAACTTACAAGCCATATGTTCCAAATAATGCTAGTAGATGTACAAACAACTTGATTTGATGGTGCTTGCTGGACACAAGATTCAGTTATGGATTTGGGTTTCAACCTCTCTCTAACTTACAAGTCAAACGTTTCAAAGAAAATGCTAGTAGAGGTACAAACAACCTGTGTGGGTTCCTTTCTCTCTTGAAATTTTCCATCATTAATGATCAATTGTTGTTATAGGTTAAAGGATACTCCCTCATAAATATTAACTAGATGTTGGATAATATTTTGGTTGTGAATCTCTCTTTATCTAGTTTGGTGGTTGAGTTAAAAAGATTAAAAAACTTCTTTGAGCAAGTTTATTTTTAGCACTTATTCCATGAAAAAAATACATAAGCGGATGGACTCTCTAAAGTAGGATTGGTCCTTGAAGAAAACACATTCATTTTTGAAGAGTTCGATCGATATGCTTTAAGTTATAGAAGGATATATCAGTTAGAAAATATTTTAGAAGACTGTAATATTTGTTATGAAAAACATTATGTTAGGAGCATGTAAGTTATAAGAAGGATTATAAATCATGTTGATGACTAGTTTAAAGATTTTTTTATTTATAGTTTTTGAGTGGTTCTTTGATCCACCTATAATATTGGTGCTTCAAAAGCACATGATGATTGTATTTTTGTGTTCATCTCAAATATGAAATATGTTTTTTATCAAGAAAAAAATCCAAGGTGAGGTATTTTGATATGGGAAGAGAATATCACCTAATTATCTAAAAAAAAAATAGACTAATGTATCAAATATCAATAGAATAATCATTATAGTGAATAGAAACATTGAACTTCTTATAGTTCTATAAAACATTGGATACCTTAGTATCTATGTTAAAAAAAAAATTGAAAAAACCATTTATGACCTTCAAGTTCACCAAAAGCAAAATGGCAAATAGAAGACTTGTCTTGGAGATTTTGTATAAGGGTTTAGTTGCCTTATAAATGATATGTGTATCACAAATCCTAACGCCCTCCTTATTGAGTACATCCTCCTCCATGGCATATGGAAGAATTCATGGATCATGGATTATATCCCATCCCTACAAACGATCCATTACATTCTTTGCCATTATATTCAGGTGGTCACTAGGGTTTGTGTTTGTGGGAAATATAGGATGAGTTTTGTTACCATCGTTGTTTAAATCATTACCATTATTTGGAGGGAACAAATAATTGACCCTGTGATTTATTTATTTTATAATTAAAAAATAAATAAATATAATTAGTAAATTTTGAAAAAATCATCTTCTATAATATGGATCATCTTACCAAAGTCCAATATGCATTTCCCCCTTCATAGTGCCCATATTTTTACAATATTCATGAATATCAAATATAAAATTATTCTCCCCTATAAGCCCAACTCAAAATGGCCTTTTGTAGTTAAAGGTATGGCCTAGTGAGTTTCATGCTACAGTTGTTATCTAATCAATGGCCAATCAACCATAGTCGTCAAATATGCCCATGATTTATTTATAGAATATTGATATTGTGAACAACTCCTTGGCATTTTTATTCATAAATGCACTTCCCTTTATATTCGATGGTGTCTCTCTTTTCCATCACTTGTCATACATACATTTTGGTTACACATTGTTGTATTCAAGTCATGTCACATTTTCCATGTCACCTACCAACTATTCACCCCGTCACTTGTCATTACTTCTCTGTTAAGTCACCAATGATATGCCCTATCGCATCATTTTCCTCTTACCTTGTTAGTGAACCTTAACTATGATTTCTCAACTGTAGAGAATACCATGTAGCTAGGTCATCCCAAGTAATGCCCCAAGTACAAAGTGGTCATCCCTTGGATGAGAGTGATGCAGCCATGTGAAATATCCAATTATAATGAAGTTTTTTAGTATCATCCAGCTCCAAGTGGGATTTCCTAAGACTAGAGCAGTGAAAGCCCATGATTTCCTTGATTGTAAATAAATTTGTGTAATGTCATCAAGATGCCTAATGATGTTTCAGAAAAGGTTTAGGCGTAATCCCACAACCCCCATCTCCAAAGGCTCTCAGTGCAATGCAATTTTGAATAGTTGACCATAGAAATCCATTATGATATTTTTGGGGATAACAAGCCCTTGCATAAAGCATACACATAATTGATGTGATGTCGATTTTTCCACTTAAATGATCTATCATAGGGAGGGTTTGATTCATTAGCATCAACATTGTTAAAATATAAATTATTGGAATTGTTATTGGCATTGAAACCATTGGCATTACTAATATTGCTAGAGGGATGGTTTTGAGTGTTAGACTCTTCATAATCATCAGAAATTCCATAACCAACTAGAATTGTAACTCTATCAATTATTTTGTGGCATTGTCATCAATGTGATTTCCATCATTGGCATGGGATGGTTTTGATTGTCAAACTCTTCATAATTATCATAACTTACATAACCAACTAAAACTAAAACTATGTTAACTATTTTATCAAATCATATGCTACTTTGTGTTGATGTGTTTAGTTTGATCATGGAATATGAGATTCTTAGCCAAATTTAATGCAGAAGTATTGTCAACCAATAGAGGAGTAGATTTCACATGTTTCTCTTGCAAATTTTCCAGTAGCTTCCTAAGCCACACAATCTCCTTTGTTGCTTCTGCAACAATCACATATTCTAACTCTATTATGGAATTTGCAGGAATAGATTATTCACATTAAATCCAAGAGACAGTATATGATCCAAAACTCATGAGGTATCCTAAAGTAGACACCTCATTCTCTTTGTTGCCATCAAACTCTAAATCAGAATATCCAATCAATTTGAATTCATCCACCTTAGAATATTTGAGTCCAAAGTCTTGAGTCCCCTTCAAGTATCTTACAACTCTTTTTGCAATAGACCAATTTCCTTCACATGGTATTTTCATAAAATTGTAAGGGATACAAACAACAAATGAAACATCTATTCTAGTGGTGGTATGGTAGAAAAGACTCCCCATAAGTTGTATGTACTTGGTTGCATTCTCAAATTCATTCCCTTATTTTTATGTGAGCTTCAAATTTTGTTCCATTGGAGTAGAGAAAAGGTTACACTCTGTCATGCCAAACATGTTCAACAAATTTCCAGTGAACTTCTTCTGGGAGATGAATATGTACTTTGGATTCTAAGTCACTTCAATTCCCAAGTTGTAGAATATGTACCAAATCTATCATCTCAAATCCTTTTCGTCACTCCTTTATTTATGGATGCAATGTAGCCTTCATTGTTCCCTATCATCAACAAATCATTTTACATAAACCTGGAGATATACAACAAATCTTCCAATTTTCTTAACAAATAGTGTTGTGTCATCAAGATTAAATGTTCAAAATTTAAATTCATAAGATGCTTGGTTAGCTTTTCATACCATGAGTGAGGTGCTTGTTTTAGGCCATACAAATACTTGATAAGTTTTCATACCTTTTGTTCTTCTCTTTCAAGTCTCCATTCAGTAAACAAGCCTTCACATCCATTTGATGAACTTTACACCCATAATGTGCAGCCAAATCACATAGAGTATGGATGGTATACCATTTTGTTGTGGGGGATAAAGTATCATCATAGTTAATTAATTTTTTCTATGCAAAACCTTTTTCCACAAGCATACCCTTATGCTTGTCAACCGATCCATTTGATTTGTACTTTTTCTTGTAGATCCACTTGCATCCAATTGGTTTTTTTCCAAATGGAGGTTCCACCAACTTCTAATTCCCATTTTTTATGAGAGCATCATATTCATTCTGCATGGATTCTTTCCATTCATTGTGAGAAGAAGATTCTTCAAAGTAAGTTGTTTCAAGGATAGTAGATAGATTCAATTCATAGTCACATGAAAAATCTATATCATCTTCATCACCTAAATTTGAATTATCTTCATCACTTCCATTGTCCTATATTATTGAACTATTGTTTCCTATATTTCCAAATTCATCAGGATGAACGCATTCAAGTGTCTTCATTACCCACTTAGGAACTTTATGTGAGGGCCCAAGTTGCTCAACTAGTAGTTCTCCATTCTCTTCAAGCTTCAATATTCTAATCCTCTCAATCACATCATACAATTAGACCTTTTGTTCATGTGAAGTGGCAAAACAAATTTCATAAGGGGGAGATAGTATTGGAAAAGGAGATCCCAAATATTGATCCAAGATAGGGATCCCCCCTTTGAGATGTGGAATCTCATTGTCAAATTCATGAAATGTATTTACATGGGTAAAATTATCCAGATAGTCAATCTAGCTCTAAGTAAACTTGTCATTCATTTCAAGAAAACCTGACATCTATGGAAAGTATATACTTTTTTTTGCCTCATCATAAAGACGATATGCCTTGGCGATGTTTGAGTACCCTAAGACGATGCACTTTTGATTCCTTGCACAAAGATTGTTTCTTTTTTCCTTTGGAATTAAGGCATATCAGGTGGAAAATAAGACCCTGAGATGCCTCACCGAATGAATGCAACCATACTACATTTCATATGGAGTATTTTTTCCAAGATCATAAGTTGGACTTCTATTTCTCAAATAAATTTCACATAAAACTGCATTGCCCCAAAACATCAATTTCACATTCTTGAAAAATAGCATGGAGTGTGCCATATTCAAGAGTGTCATGTTCATTCATTCTGCTACACCATTATGTTGAGGATTGTATGGAATAGTGGATTGATCCATAATCCCATGTTGTCTTATATAGGCTTCAAATTCATTAGATGTATATTCTCCTCCATTATCAGCTCGAAGGAAACCAATTTGAGATTGTGCTTCGTTTTCAATCCATAAATGAAAATTTGTAAATGTTTCAAAGGCTTGAGATTTATATTTCAACAAATAAACCCAACACATCCTAGTGTAATCATCAATAAAAATTTTGATATATTTGTTACCATTTTCATAAGCAATAGGCATGGGGTCACACAAGTCGAAGTGTATCAACACTTGTGTATCAACTCTAATTTTCTACATGCTCTGGAATTCTAATCATGGAATGGTTTCTCACTATGTTTTCCAAGAACACAAGCATCACATTATTTAAACTTCTTTGGAATGGTGCGAAAACCAGATACACCATTCTTCTTCAACAAATGAAGACTATCATAATTGATGTCCCCATATCTCTATGCCACAAAAGACTAGAAGGAAATGTACCTTCATCATGGTGACATATGTGTGAAAAAATATGTTCCCTTGCAGATGTTTCATTTAACTTCAATAGCCTCTCATCTTCCAGCCATGATGACTTGGTTGTTAGAGGATCTCCTTATCTCAACTTTCCCATCGAATATGTGGATGAAATGACCTTACTGTCAAATGTGGATAAGAGGCACCAAGTTTCTCTACAACTCTAGAAGATACAGAACATTATGCAATAGAAAGTCACAAAATCCAAAAAAAATGTGTTTGATGGTGCCAATTCCCTTGGGTTCAAGGATGGATATGTCTGCAAAATATACTACAACATTTACATTTCCATTCAACTATTAAAAAAAAATCTTCTAAATGGCATGTGGGAGGTTACACCAATGTAAAGCAACCAAGTATTCCTCCAAGAAGAAAGTGAAGCATTGAGCATAGCTTCATTTACACCAATATTGCAATATGTAACAATGGAATGAGCATATTCAAGAGATTTACCTTATTCAAGGACTTTACCCCTTTCCTCTTTCTCCTCTTTCTCCTCTTTCTTCTTTCTGCTCTTTCTTCTCTGAGATCTTCTTCCAAGGAATTATGCATGTCTTTTCCTCATGTCTTTTATTGCCACACAAAATACAATGAAGATGTGATCTCTCATTGCGGTCATGTATACCCCCCTACCTATGAAATTCTTTCTTCCACATCCATCTCTTCTACCGGAATCATGTGAATAATTCGCTTTCTCTGCAAGGCATACATTTTCTCTAGTGGGTTGCATTGTCTTCTTCCTGAAAGATTTCTCACATTCTGCAATTTTCTTTAGCAAAGAGTCAATCCATGTGCATATTTGAATGAGATAGGTGATATCATTGGTCTCTATAAATCTAGGTTTATACCCATTTACTGATATTCCATGTGTGTTATAGTATATTTATGCCCAAAATAGGACCAGTAGGGTATGCATGGTGAAAAATAGAAAACCATGCATATCAAGCAAAACATGTAACAAAATAATTGGCTCTATGTATTACACACTATGATGAAATAAAAAGAAAACATATCAAACTCTATCCACAACAGCATTAAGAAAATGAAAAACTTGTTTTGTTGTCCACCCATATTCTAGCACTCTAAGCTCAATCCTTCCAAGTTGAATAAGAGCAACTAGCAACTAGCAACGAGTGTGTAAAAAATCCATTCCATAGGAAAACTTGGAATGTGAACCCCTTCAGAAGCTATTGAAGACCCATCCTTAACACTAATGAAGCATCAATGAATAGATCACCCTTCAGTTGTAATGTGAAAGTCAGATGCACAGTACCATTCCAAGAATGATACTCAAACCACTACTTCCCATAGGAATACAAGGACACATGAACTCCAGCAAAATGGTGTTAATGTATGACACATGGTATTAGCATTGTTGCTTGCAATATCAACTGTTCATTTCTGAATAACAAACAGAAATATAAAATTCCACCAAGAGCTAAACTAAATTAAGCTCTCAACTTCATATTGTTTGCAAGTCTAGACTTCATCTCGGATATGTATTAGGGTTATCTATGTAGTGATCCACGCACATATATGACTTCATCTATGTACAGAGGTCCACGTGTTTGGATGTTGATTCACAAAGATGTGAATTCATGGAGAGCTTCAACATGTAGAGTTCTTTGATATCCAGGGGGGTGTACTCTCCTACATGAGATTCAGAACGAAAAAAATTATGCATATGAATTTGCTTAGGTTTAGGGTAGGAGGAGGTGAATTTGCAAAGATGTTCGTGGAGATATACTACATGAGGATTCTATAAGTGATATTTCATATGAGACTATGTGAGGAGTCTACAAGTGAGATCACAGAGGAGAGGACTGCATGAGGAATCTATGAGTGAGATCATGGAGGCAAGGACTACGTGAGGAGTCTACAAGTTAGGGTTACCAGATATATGAAAAAAATGTAGGTAAAAACTTAGCATGAACAATACTCAGACCAGGAAAATAGATAACTCATGCACAATACATTAATAGAAATTAGGTTTTAACAAAAAAACACTTGATTGACACCTTAGACTGTGGCGAACAATGCTAGAATGAGGAGGATGTAGTGCCAGAGAGTACACTCAAGGAGGATAGGTAATTATGGAGTTAAAAATGGAATAAATCGAAGGTTCGATGACTTGCATTAATGAGAATCAAATATAAATATATAAAGTAGCAGCCTTTTGTTTCATCTTCCAAAGGTACATTACGACTCTTCATATTTCTTACAACTCTTAGATATTTACAACATATACAATATACCACAATCCTATAGGACTAGGTATCTAACATCATATACATAGGTTTGAGATCTCGATCAACAACTGGAGTGGGTATTGGGTCTTCAAAAGCACTATGATACCATGTTTGACTAAAATAAAGTATTTCAACATAAATTTAACACCTCAAGAAACCACTCACACAAATAGATCATGAATTGTCACCTCAATGTATTTTGTGGTTAAAACTTTCGGAGACGAAAATAGTCCACAACCCTAACCAAAACAACCACTTGAGACAACATATTAATGCAAATGGAATAATTTTACATATAAGCTTCTCTTAGTTGATCATCAACAAATGATCCTTCATGCTTTTAAAACGGAGATCATGGACCAATCAAGTGTTAAGCCATAGATAAATATATCCATTAAGATCAAGGAGAAGATGAATTGCTAAACCACTTTATTTCTAGAACATATCATGAACATCAAATTATATAAGTACAAATGCATATTGATGCATACAAAAGAAACACAATTTACCTAAGGACACATTAGACCAGGTTGATCTTGACTAACTCCTAGGTGTTTAAACATCCTAATAGTACACATTAATAGTCATCATAACAAGGCCTTTGTCTCCCCCTTTCAAGATCATTGGAACCCCTTGCGAGATAAACTTAATAGAAAAATAAATTTCCTTGGCATATATGTGTAGGATATTGTGGCAAACCAAAAAGAATTTATCATCTAGATCGTAGTACGCTACCAGTATTTTCAATAAGTCACCATGTTTGTCAGTCTTATCACTCTCAAAGAAATTTAGAAGCTCGTAGTCTCTCAAGGCATGAAAATTTAGTTGGTGTATCATTGCATCAACATTTTCCTCTTTGTGTTCCCTTTCCTTTCGCTTAATCATCGTGGAATTCCCTGCAAAAAATTATAAACAAGATAGGGTAAGTTTCCATTTCAAAAAAAAATTGTTTTGTTGACTTTTAGGGGCAACTGCAACTATTACCATATATAATCATTGTCACTCATGGGTATTGTATCGAACAACCATGATTAAGGTCATCTACTCATGGTTTTTCTATGCTAAAATTGTAGTCGCATAGTCATGGACAATCGAAGTTTGGCACCTAAAAAGCAATAAAACTAAAATAAAATTTGAACCAACAAAATTAAAGAGGGAGTTATGATGATCTACTTGGTGTGATTGGATCAAAAAATCGCCAATCGAATATTTTGCAATCCAAGGTTGAAATTCGGAGGTAAAATAATTGTCTCAAAATTTATCAAATTACTATAGTGAAAATGACCAAATGAATCATTTTTCACCTATTTTAGTCATTTTGGACTAAATTTTACCTCTACAAACTATAAAGAAGTCATTTTTTCATCATTTAAAAAAAAACACATTAATATCATTTAAATTTCTAAGAGGTAGTTTTCAATTGGAATGGTTTTTCTATTAAGATTTGTTGATCATGTACAAGATAGTGTGGATTCATTTATTCTCCTTGTTTTCGGCCCATGTTCAGGTAAAATAATCATTTCAAGATATATTGATAGGTTGTTAAATTGCACAATGAACTTATAACCTGAAATTTTTCCCGCTCCCATCATTTCACATCAACTTACACTTTTTCATTGCTTGTGTAACTATGTATACTACCTCATTGTCATTCACTATTCCATGCCTGCGACTTTTGTCGTCACCTTTATCGCTAGTTGCTTGACCTAAATAACATTTGTATCTTGACCCATTAATCTTGGAGAGAACCATTTTTAAGTGTTTACAGCTAGCCTAGTACCTTTTTTGCATTCGTTTTACACATAATCACCATGTGCACTTGGAATGTAGCAATACGCTCTTACGACACTCATTCCCTACAATATACCATAGCATACTTTTATATTTTTTCACGTTGATAAAAATATAAAAATTCAAAAACAATAAAAACAATTACAAACCAAGGGGGGAGTGAGAATATCAACCTTTATTATTATTTTTTCTAATATGGTAGCCCTCGGTGATTTTTTCCCTTGAACATAATGCCTATTTGCGTCAAGTTTCTTACAATTGAGTTTAGTATTGATTTAGGAATTTGTACCATGATGTAGAATTTACTACATTGATTGGTTATCCTTCTAGCCATCACAAATATTCAATTCAGTGCTTTTAGTGTTGATGGATTATATCATTGGATTCTATTTAAGTGTCAGTCATTGCCCAAGTCATATTTATGTCATTTTCATGTTCAAGGGATATCAGTAACCTTGTGCTAACTAACTATTTCTTAGATTTTTTTACCATTTATGTTTTCCATCTTGGTATCAAGAAATTTCTAGTGGTTTGTCATCTTCAATTTCATCAATCAATTCAGTTACTTGTGTCATTTCAGTTGATGAAAGATATCTTAATGCTCTCCTTCTGATGGATCTCATCCTATCAATTTTAACCCATTATTTGGGAAGCAACTTTAGACATCCTTTATAGTACCTAGGTGTTCACAGACATCAAGGGAAAGTTCCCTTGTAGTTGGAAATGGGTATACATCATTGACCACTATTCGATTGATGAAGTTAGGAGTTTGATATAAAAACATGTATTCACACTTAATGATTGTACTTAGTACCTTGGCACCCATTATCATTATCAATGGGAAGCCACATGTATGCTAATGATATACATCAATTATCGATAATCAAACAATGTTTTTCTATGTTCAAGATCAAATCATTTATTCACATTGGAAAACTTTTATTGACGATAGTTTGGATTGAATACCTGGGATCATGGTAGCATTGTCAATTGATGTAGTCACCCAAGCTGCACATTTCTAGGTTCTTAACATTTATTTGACGTACATTGAGACATAGATCCACATTATATGTGTTGGTGGCTATGGTCTTGTTTGACATGGATTTTGATCCACTATGTATTCTTCATGGCCACGCTTTTTATGCTTTCATATATCATGGATCCACGGTGTATTTTTGGAAGCTATCGTCACTTCATAGTTGAGCATGGGTATGCCTATCTCATGGCAAGGTTTGAATATGATATTTTGGTTTATGTTTGCAAGCATTATAGAATCCAAGGTCTACAAAACTCCTCCTTAGCCCACTCATCAACATCCTTTGTTTGTAATGCATTTTGGCCATCAGTATCTCTTCTGAACTCGTACATTAGGGGGAATTTTTTATATCTATGGAACATGAATATATGATACTCCTAGTCACAATTAGTTGAGCACATGAAGAATGCATGTCTTAATTTTGAGTTTTCGGGTTATTTTATCACATGGATGCACTTTTCCTTTAGGAATAGCACAGGATTTTTTATTTTTGTTAAGGATAATCACAGTCGACCACAATTTCTTTGTGGAAGAAACGTTGCCACATCTCAAAGATGCATAAAATGAGAGAAATATTGGAATTCAAAAATCCATGAGAAAATATCACACATGGAAGATACTTATGTGACATGCCTGCACTCTAAACTTCGAGCGTATCACCTTCCTGTCCTATAAATGGAGGATCCAAGGGTAAGAGAAAAAACACAAAGAAAGTGATTGAAAGTGTCAAAACTCTAGAGGAATTCAAAGTGATCAGGTGAAAACAATTCGAGGCTCGCATTTCTAATATCAAGGATAATATAGGGATTGGTTTCTTCAATTGTGCAATGATATTTAGTGGAGATTAAAGATTCACCAATTGGTTCGTCCACCAGATTAAGATCAAAGATCACCATCAGTAGTGGATTTGTACATGTGGATAAGGATATGATAATGCATACTCTAGTGAAGGACACACTGCATGGTTGTAACGTTACCTTTACATTTTATATATATCAATATTCTTCCCCCCCACCTCAAATATATATTGATTAGTTTATGTGAAATGAATGAATTTAATTTTGGATATGGTTTACTTTACATGTAAGTAACTTGGATTTCATTACATGATTTACTAATATGATGCAAAAGTGTTTGAGTAGGGTACTTGTTTGAATTGTGTTTAGGAACAGGGACTTCATTGTAGCAATAGTTGGATTGAACAAGCACACTCAAGAGCATTGGATGAAAAAAGGATATAGATATTCCTCACATACCTCCTTTTTACTTTTTGTTGTTAACTTGCATGTAGATCTAAGGAAAGATTAGAATATAGACTAGTCACTATTATAGAGCTTGAACTGCTCTCTAGGATGATCAACTTAGTGATTAAGGTGGATCCCCCAACCAAATTTTTCCAAACACACTTCAAATCATTTAAATTCCAGATTTGAACCTCAATAATGTACCATTGAAGGAGCAGCCCATTTTTTTAATTAAGCTAAAGTCAACACACACTCTTAACCCAGCTTGTTCTACAAGGCCCATGCACTTAAATCTCCCCTCTAAATGATATCATACACTTAATCCTTTAAAAAGCACACAACCCCTTGAAAAACATGGAAAAAAAAGAAAGTCCACAACTCATTTATGTTTAGTCGCCCCATGACAAATCTTGGTAGAGTGACACCTATTTTTGTTGAGCTAACCAATTGAATTTGTGAACCCTTGGCCTTCCTTGAATTATTACACTCACATAAAAATAGTGTTCATTTAGAGTCAAAATTCATCTAAATAGAGCCCTCATCCTCCATTTTCAAAATCCTTGAGATTGATATAGTTATGTTTCTTGAGCTCCTTTATGATTGAAGTGCCCACTTGCACCCATCCTAATCTTGCAGTGTCATGCTATTGTGTTGAATCTATCTCTCCATAGAATCATTGCACAAGAGGTCATATTGTCAAGATGGTTGTATAATTGAAGACAAACCTAATTGACGAAGGAACACAAGGAGAAAATATTCGAGTCCATTTTTGGCACAATATTTGAGGTAAAATTATTATGCTTATGTAATCATTTTTTCAACTTAGTAAATCTAAAGGTTTATTTATCTTTTCCCCAAGAACTTATGCCTCTTTATGCATGTTTTTTTATGGATTTTTGGGTAATCTAATTGTTGGATTCACTATTAGTAGGAAATAATGGAATCTGTGTGGTTGTTTTGTTATGTGTAGGACCATTGCAATATATCATTGATAAGTAGATTATCCTCCTATTACTCAACCGGGAAATGGACTTGATTATACAAGCAACACCCCACATGTATGGTTCACATTTCTTCTTGAATATTATTCATCTTGGATTCTTTGATTTCAGCAGGGATATAAATAAGTAGAGTAGAATAGTACTTTTTTTGTTTTGTCTATCTTGATCTTTATCATCCTCTACTGAAGCTGCTTGTTTCTTAGAGGTTTCTCCAATCTCTGGTTCAATTATGATTTTACCCTTATCGTTTGTATCATCAAATCTCAAGACTAATTTCCCTTCGGAGTTTTCATCTCCAAAACCATCTTTAGCTGGTTGATTTTCTTTAACGAGATCTGGGATTTTCTTCACACTCTGATCAATCTTATCTAACACCTCTTTCGGTGTGCCTTCCAATTCCTTTGCTTTATGATCTTCTTCATCATTGGATGAATCTTCAATGCTAACTGTTTCGTTCTTCTTAATTTTAGGATCCAAGATAGACCTCATATTCAACCTAAACTGATTTGTTGGTCGAGTTTTAGGCCTCCTATAAACTTTAAGTGGAATTGACGAACAAACAAGAGAGCATTTAAAATTATCAAGAGATGAAACTTCAAAAGTACTATGTTCTGGTTGTTCTTCAGTTTTCTCTTCCTAGTTATCATATATGACACCAAAATTAACATGTGCATTATCCTGAACTTGAAGGATTTCTATTGGACTTTCATCAAACTTAGCAGGGGTTTGTACAACCATTTCCTCTTCAACAGGTTTGAATTCAAAATTATTTTGTTTCCCCTCTTCAGGAACAAGTTCCTGTTCATTACTTTATTTTTTATTATGGCTGGAAGATTCCTTCGAAATTTCCTCTGCAACGCCAATCCGCCTTCTTTTTATACAAACAGTTGGGCCTTCATTACATTCAGACTTCATTTGCTCAGACCAAAAAAGGAAATGTGACCAGGATCTCTTATACTTCTTCAATTCTTCAATCACTAATCTGTGATGGAAGACACTATGACTACTAAAATTGGAATGATTCTGAACCCTAGCTGCCATTTTTCCCAAGCTTTTCAGGAAAAAGTAGGGTAAATTCATTCTTTTAATACCTACTACATGGACCAAGAACCGCATATGATATAAGAACATTGTCGCAAATCTCCCTTCACAGGTCACATATATATGCATTATCTACAGAACATCTTCCCATTCCTCTAAAAGACAAGTTCTTTGGATTCCCTTACTCCAGTCAAGGTTTATGTGCTGAGAGAGGAGAAACTGGTTATAATCTGCATCCACTGGATGTTTTTTGAACCACCTTTCACCTTCAGAGGACACATCGATTGCAAGTGCAATTGATTCTTCTGTCACTTGGAACTCAAAACCATCGAAACTTACGACTAAACCTTTGAAATTCAAAGCAAAGTGATTTGTTTCCTCAACATTGTGACCCTGAATTCTTTCGCACATGGCGAACCATCCTGCATCCTTTAGCTTATTAACAACATGTGGAAATTTTTTAATCCAATCTGTATTTTCAGGTTCAATTCGCAGCAATTTCTCGCTAGGTCTGCTCGGTCCACTAGGTCTCTTTTTCTTATCGAGCTCCATTTTCAGTTCTGAATTATGAAAGCTGAACACCAATTCTTCTGAAGCTTACTCTCTGTCATGAAATTGTGGCTGAAGAGGAAATCATGTATGCTGGAGAAATCACTCACCATTTGAAATGAATCCACCGACTTCACGTCCAATCGAAATTGGGAAGCCGACAGGACTCTAATGATTTGAATGACTGGAACATTGAATTCAATCTTTACAGATGCATAAAACAAGATAAACCATTAGTCAAAACATTTCCCAAGGCTCAGCTCTGTAATGATTACAATATATGCACCTTAAATCAGCTCTGTCAATGATTTAACATTCTGGCAGCGCGCGCACATACAAAAGTAACACCATGCGCTGCCGGAATGTACCAAAACCAAAATATGTGATGTTGACCTCTAAATATTTATTTCTTTGGATTAAAACTCAACTCATAATGTTTTTGAATATAAGGGATACTTAAGACTTCAAACATTAGGAGTCAAGCTAACACTAACATAACTTAAAATCCAAAGTGAATTCAATCTTAAAAATAATTTCAAGCAGCCAAACCAGGTGAAGTGAAATAAAGAATAGAAAACTATGGGTGGCACTTCAAAAAAAGAGGTTGACAGATCTAGGACTAACAGGCCTGGCAGGTGATCATGCCACTAAATGGAATATCTTTATTGCAGGTCCAAGGCATCTTGGCATCAGAATAAAGGATGAGGACGGCATATTGATCTGGTCATGGAATACAAAAACAGGTCTTGTCACAACAAAAGAATCCTAAAGATGCAATCATTGTTTCAAACACTTCTTGTGCAAACAAATGGTGGTATAAGAAGTTGTGGAGATGGAACTTTCCATTAAAATTTAATTGTTTCTCTTGGCTTTGTTTGGAAAACCGTATCCTGACCTGGGATAATTTGAACAAAAGAGGCATTGATGGTTCTAATATTTGTTACTTATGTAAATATGCTAAAGAAACTATTGATCATCTGTTTGTGAATTGTGTATTCTACAAAAATGTTTGGTTGGAGGTTTAGGTTGGACTTTAGATAAATAGAAGTTGTTATTTTCCTACTTTAGAAGGAAATCTATTTGAATGGATAAAAGATTGTCCACTTTTTAAAATTTTGTCTTTTTTCATAACATGGGGTATATGGAAAGCTAGGAATGCTTTGGTGTTTGAAGACATTTTACAGAATGGCTTGGCGGTGGGATTAAAAATTTTGGGTTTTTTCAAGGAATTCCTCAAGGAATAGGTGCCTAAATCAATCAGGATTCTACAGGAACCTGAGACTGTGGATTGGATTCCATGTGGCTTTTTCGATGGGGCAACAACTAATGAAGGTTGTGGTGGTGGCATGGTTATACGACTCTTAGAAGATCAATATTTCTTGCTCTAGATGGGATGTGGTGCATGATCCAACTCGAGAGCTGAATTATGAGCTCTTTGGGGATTATTAAAGTTTTCCCTTGACAGAGGATTTATGTCCTTACAGGTTTTTGGAGATTCCAGGGTTGTTGTGGACTGGGTTGTTGGTAATGCCTCTTTACAAGTTTCTTTGTTGGATCAGTGGAGCTACAGGACTCGGAAGCTCATTGATTCTTTCTATAGGATCTCCTTTCTACATGTTTATAGGGAACTCAATACTTTGGAAGATAGTCTATCAAAAAAGGTTGTTGGCTCATATGAAGGAATCATATATTTTGAAGAATTCAAGGATTTTTCCTTGATTGACTCTGGCCATTACTCTTTATATTAGAAGTTAGAAAACTGATTATGACAGTTGTAACTTTCTTAGTTTTTGTTTCCAGAATAGTTTCTTTTAAAATTGTTGGACTAATACTATTTTAATATTTCGCTATGTATCTGATATCTCAGTTTTGATGATAAATCTGCAAGTTTTGATATGCTCTTTGCTGAATAACACTATTGCTAAAAGAGTTATGAACAACTATAAGCAAACCTGATTGTAATGAGTGTTATAACTTTGATTCTCCTTAAATATCAAATTACACGTTATTGAAAGAAAAAAAATTAAAACTCAATTTGTATGTACTTAACCTTTTTTTAATTAATATCTTATATCAAAGTCAACTAACTCATAATTCAATGTTTTATGCTAAGAAGATTTAGATAATTCATATAGTGAAGCACTGAATTAGGGATTAGCAACTTAAAAAATGGTGGTATGACTTTTATAAACACGTGGTGTCAACATCAACAATATTTCTTATTCTCTTTACTAGAATTTTTGGTAGGGTTTGGTGAGCCTAAAATAAACTCTTTTGGTAGGTACGATTATGTTACATCATTCTCAGAAAGAGAAATTCTCAAATTCTTGGTAGGTACGATTATGTTACATCATTCTTAAAGAGAGATTCTCAAATTCTTAAACCTTTTTGTGTGAAACAAAATGGTTATAAAAGGAAAAAACAGAGTTGACTAAAACACCTTCATATATTGAAATAAAGTTTACTTTGTGGTGTTTTGAAATAAAGTTTATGATTATACTTTTTGTTTTTATCTTCATTTGTGTCGTTTTCCCACTTTGATACATAAAAATATCTTGAAAACGTGTTAATGACCTCAACCTTCTTGAACCCCAATCCTGCTTCCCAACGATCAAACAATTTAAGTGTTTTTTTTTCTTCATTATGAAAACGACGCTACAACTTCCATATTTTAATAATATAACTTTCATTATTCATTGATATGAAACGGAGTGAAATTTTTAAATATTATTAACATATTATTTAAATGATAAATAGTCATATTATAAATATTTTTGTCAAAGATATTAATGTTTACAGAAAGTTAAAGCTAGTCTATGGGATTACATATAATACAATATATAAATAAGACAAGAGGAACGCAAAAGCACATCCCAAAGGAAAAGAAGCTTTAAAAAAAAAAGGGAGAAAATAATTGAGAGTAGAAATCCCAACGAGATGAATAACAATGAAGAAGTTTAAGAAAAATGAGTTTTCTTGGTAGAAAACAGTTGCCCTCGGGAAGTGCTTTTAAGATTCAAGGCCATGAAGAAATGCCTCATGAGTGTGAAGGCTTGGCATTCATTAGGCATACAATGCCTCACAGGTCTATCATGTTAGCTTGAAAGTTGGCCATGGGACCACTTTTTATTGGTGTTAGAGGGCTAGAAGTAAGAGGTAATCAACCTTGGGCATGTTAATTTGCAGAACTAGCCTCTATTAAGTCGTCGATGAAGTTTAAACATCTCCCAAAGGAAAAGAGCTAAGCATATCTAGTCTTCATAAGCCATGAGTGTCTAGAGAGAACCAATTGAAGCTCTGAAGACACAAAAGAACCGTCATCTAAACTCATGGTAGGGAGAGCATAGAAATAAAAAGTGGTCCTCTGTCTCAAGATTGAAGGAGTAGATCTAGCAATATGATGTGTTCAAGGAATAAATGATCTATCTCAATCGAAATCTTATGGGAGCAAACTATAAGCTAGGGAAGAGGGACCCTTAGCTTGTAATGTAACGGGAGTCTAGTGTACTCAGAGAACTGAAAGAACCCATCATTGCACACAAGACTAAGCATGTGGACTAAAGTTAGGGTTTGTAGACCTTAGTACGAACACCCTTGTTTATCTTGTCATCAAGGAGATCTAGAGCATCCACTAAAAAGCTATGTGACAGTGGTTTGTCAATATCAAGGTATATGGAGTGAACCAATGAAGAAGCTCTCTCATACCAACATGAATTGATCCCACATTTTTGCTACTCCATAGATGATTTTATAGAAATATACAAGCATCTAAGAAGACCACTTTTCAAGTTGCCCTTCTATTTATGCCTATGTACCATTGTCACCATAGGAAAGATCATCAAAACAATGAGTAGGATATGCAAATTCTATAAGTATAATATCACGAGGCACTAATATGTTGGCATGAAAATGTTTCGATAACATTGTGATAGGCACTCTCTCTATCTTGTTCTAGTCTACTCACCGAAGGTATGCCCCCCAAACCTCACAGCCATATTTTCATATGACAACATTGAGAATGAGAGACATCAAAATATAAAGAATCCACACCCATGATTCTACACAACTGTTTTCAAGTTGGAAAAAACCTTCCTCTCAAGTAAGGAGAAAAAACTCTATGGATATATTTAAAAAACCACACCATGAAATATTACAAACATTTTCCTCCCTTGATCATTCAATATAAAGGATGGTATACCATAGAATATCTACAAAATAATCATTTTAGCTCTTCAAAAATATAGAATTTCCATTCAATGATGCAATGTCTACTTTGCTCTCCTTCCTCTTCTAAGCTTCACCCCTTTAAGCCAACTTCGTAAACAATTGTATCGCTCTTGTTAATTAGATTTGTATTGCTCTTGGACATCAAGGCTACGTGGTCAAGTGCATATGTGCCTTCTTTTTTGTTGTTTCCAATTATAGATCATTATTATATATCTGTTAAGTGTAATCTACATAATGGTTGTCTTGGATATCAACTAGTGCATTAGTGATAAAAGTGTTACTTATATCATGACGGATCAAACTCTAGACTATCCACACTTGCAACTTGTGCAATTTATCCATTTTCTCTTCTCATGCAAAGTTACATCTTCATATATACATGTTGACACTTGCAAAAATCCTTGCGTCGACAGTAGGGGTTCTCCCTAGTGAGAAATCCCAATTAGACTTCTTGTCGTTTGGAATAGGCAACCCGTCAGGATTTCGGCCTGGCTTGTTAAAGTTACAGCATCATGAGTCATTCTCCAAGTCAATATTGTGTGTCAATATTGAGTCTCGTGTGTCGAGGTAGTGCCTTATAGGAGCCTGAGTTGGACTCGGGAAACTTGAAGAAGAATCTTGAGTTGGACTCGGGAAACTTGGAGAAGAATCTTGAGTTGGACTCAAGAATGGATAAGCCTCATGTGTTGAGTTAAGTACTTTGTATGTCAAAGTGATGATGTTGAACTGTCTTGATTGTCAAGGCTAAGGTCTTGTTTGTCAAGACAGATCCTCATGTGCTGAGGTAATGCTTTGCATGTCGAAGCATGAATGGTGTGTGATGTACTACTAACCATGGTTGAGCTATTAAGTCTCCTCTAGATACTGGCCACCTCTATAGTGAATTACTTTAGCATATGACCACTTGGAACCATAGTAGAACAAGATGATCACATTATTGGGAAAATATCCTTAGTATATTTGATATGATCATTAATTAAGCTGGAATATGTGGACCATGCAGATAAGACAAGAGATAAAGATAATATGTGATAAGATAAGAGAGAATTCGATCTGCACACTTCAGTGAATACTTTAGTTAAATAAAGAGAACTCGAATTGTTAAACTTCAGTGATATTAACAAAGAAGACTTCGGGCAAATAAAGGAGAACTCAAATTGATCACTTCAGTGATGTTAACAAGAAAGACTTCAGTTAAAAGAGTTAACTAAGTGATAACAAAGAAGATATACTTAACTAATTGTTTGCACTTGAGTGGTGACACTTGCATGATGATACTTGAGTTAAACTAAAAGACAACACTTGAGTTACGACACTTGCATGAAGACACTTAAGTTAGCCACCTAACTAAGTGGTCTAGCATCGAAATGGAGGGTGAAGTCATCCTAAAGTCAAAATATAAAAATAGAATCCAAAGCATGAGAAGAATATATATATATATAGATATAGTATTGATGTAATTCAATGTGAAGCGAATTATGTTCTCTCTTGAAGGCAATGCACTTTTCTTTGTGCAGGATATTATTATGAGTTCTATTCTTCCATATTCTCGCTTGCTCTAATATATGTACCAGGGGTGCTTGATGTAATCTGCTTATTGGGAAGCAAGTCATTCTCTGCTATCAATCAATATACGAAGGAATATTTTGCTGAGGTTTTCTCCCTCAAGTTATAGAGGTTTTCCCCATGGTAGATTTATGTGTTGTATGTGAATGCTTATGTTTATGATTGTTCATTGATTTCAAGTACTACTGCAATTTCGAATTAAATATAAAAAATTAACATGGTATCATAGCTCAGGGCATGAAATATCTAAGTTTAGCAGTCAAGCTTGAGCCTACGTAGATCTTGAGTAAGCACAACACTTGAAGAATAATGAATTCAATCTCAGTAAGATTGGAAGACCGACTTGAAGGAACTTTGAACTTCAATACTTGGAAGGCCACGATTTTGAAAATTTTGGAAGAGCATGATCTGGATGGCTATGTATCCAGTGTTATTGAAGAGCCTACTACTATTGTAGGGCACTCCAACTTCAAGAATAATCAATCCAAAACAAAGAGGATCATTTATGATTCGGTGAAAGACAATTTGATGCCCGTGATCACTCCATTGAAAATTGCTAAGCAATGCTTCAACACTTTAACAAATATTTATGAGAAGAAGAAACCTAGTCAGAAGTGAGCATTGGAGAATAAGATTCGTAATATGAAGATGGAGAAGGACGAAGTTGTTGCTTCCTTTTTAACAAATATCTCTCAAGTAAGAGATCAACTCATGAGCATTGGTGTGAAGGGAAAATCCAGAGCAAATATACTTCCTCCAAATAAGAGAACCTTGCTCTTGCGGCACGGATGAAGAGAGGTGAGAAATCCTTTTCTCACAAGAATTTTTCTCATCAAAAGGAAAATGATTACAAGAACTTTGATAAGTCTAAATTCAAATGATTTAATTGCAATAAGAAGGGCCAATTTGCAAGAGAATGTCATGCAAAGCAAAGAGGAAAGTTCAAGGGTAGGTTTCATGCTTCTACTGCTACAGAAGATGAACCTACAAGAAAGAATTCTTCCGATGATCAAGAGACAAGGAAGGAATACTATCTTGTGTCTAACCTATCTGGATCCATTACCACTAGTGCTGAGACATGGGTGGTGGATAGTGGCACATGTAAACACATGACAGGATATAGGAGCACTATCAAATATCTAAAGGAAAATGAGTTCTCCTATTACGTGGAACTTGGAGATAATACCACCTATTCGATCCAAGGAGTTGGATCCACTTCTTTTCAGTTGGATTCATTAGATGTCCTAAATGTTGATGAAATCATGTTTTTTACTGGATTGAAGAAGAACCTCCTATCTTTTTCAGTTCTAGAAGATAAAGGATTCAGATTAATCTTTATGGACAATAAATCACTCTTGTGGCCTAAGCATGCAAACTTGAACTCTACATCTGTAATTTGAGTTAGAGAGGGAGGTCTCTACAAAGTTCCTAGAAAACTCATTCAAGCCATGATCCATGGCACAATCAATCCTTGTGAATTTTGACATAGGAGGCTTGGTCATCTCCATTTCAAAGCACTACTTGGTTTGTAGAAGATGGTAAAAGGTATGCTTGTGTTTAAATCTGAATATGATAGTGTTTGTAGAGGTTGCACTCTCGGAAAGAACATTAAGAAGATTTTTCCAAACAGTACCAAAAGATCCAAAGGGATCCTAAACTTGATACATTCTGATCTATGTGGTCCTATGTTAGCACCATCCTTGAGTGGCTATCTGTACTATATGCTTTTCATAGATGACTCCTCCCGCAAGTATTGGATCTATTTTCAACAAGAGTGAAACTTTCAACAAGTTTCAAGAGTTTAAAGCACTGGTTGATAATCAGAATGGAAAGAAAATTTGTTCTTTGAGATATGATAATGGAGGAGAGTTCGAGTCTTGTGACTTTAATGACTTCTGTCGAGATGTCGGAATAAGAAGACAACTAATTGTACCTTACAACCTCCAACAGAATGGGGTTTCTGAAATAAAGAACGGAACAATATGTGAGGCTGCAAAAGCTATGATTTGTGATTAGTATATTCCCACCTCCTTATGGGAATAAGCCTCCAGCACTACTATTTATATACAAAATAGAAGTCCTCATGCTATCCTGGGAGAAAAGACTCCTGAAGAGGTTTTCACTAGTGAAAAACCAGATGTTGGACACTTGAATATTTTTGGT
Organism: Larix kaempferi; assembly: GCA_027924585.1. Lineage (NCBI taxonomy): Eukaryota > Viridiplantae > Streptophyta > Pinopsida > Pinales > Pinaceae > Larix > Larix kaempferi. The sequence goes on along the minus strand of BSBM01000120.1, from coordinate 11,782,012 downwards.
TGTCCTATCTACATTCATATACCAAAAGAGAAGAGGAAAAATATGGAGCCATCTAGAAAGAAAGGAACATTTTTTGGATATAGTGAATCCTACAAAGCTTATAGAATCTATGTTTCAGTACAAAGGAACATTGAAGTCAGGAGAGATGTAACATTTCATGAAGAGGCTTCCATCAAGCGCTCCAAAGAAATTCAGTGCGACTCAGATATGGAGGAGCATGATAATCCCATGATGGAGGATCCAGTTTATGATTCTCCCCTTTTAGATGTTGAGAGGGAGAAGTCGGAAGAGCCTACAGATCTGCTTGATCATGAAGAGCCAGTAGAACTGATAGAAATATCTCTTGATGAACCTCCTACTAAGAGGAGATCTGCATGGTGTCGAGATATACTCCAATATCTAGAAAAGCATGGAGCACCATCTAGCACATCTAGAGAGTGAAAGAGACCTGATAGATATGCAGTATATGTAGCTCAGATGAGTCACATCAGTGATTCAGAACCCACCTCATATGGAGAAGTTTCTAAGCAGCAAGTATGGAAAGATGCCATGGTGGAAGAATACAAATCCATCATGAATAATGATGTATGGGAAGTGGTTCCTAAACTTGAAGGGAAGTCAATAGTAACTTCCAAGTGGCTTTATAAAATAAAACATGCAACTAATGGCAGTATTGAAAAGTGTAAATCAACAGGTTGTGGCATGCGTGGATTCTAACAGAAATAAGGAATAGACTATGATGAGACATTTTCTCATGTGTCTAGGTACACTACTATCCGAGCCATAATTTGCCTTGCTTCAGCTATGGGGTGGAAACTTCACCAGATGGATGTGAAGGCTTCCTTTCTCTATGGTGAAGTTGAGGAATAAGTATGCAATATTAAGACAACCTTGTATGGGCTTAAGCAGGCCCCAAGGCTTGGTATTTGAGGATTGACAACTATCTTCATAGCTTAGGATTCTCCAAAAGCGAAGCTGACCCCAAATTGTACTTCAAGGTTGTGAAGAACTAACCATTGATCTTGGTTCTCTATGTTGATGAATTTTTCCTTACTGGAGAGGAACAATAGATAGCTCGGTGAAAGAGGGAGCTCACTTCTGAGTTAGAAATGAAATACTTGTGTCTTATGCACTACTTTTTTGGTCTGGAAGTTTGGAAAAGGAAATATGAGATCTTTCTTTCACAAGGAAAGTACACAGTTGATGTGGTGCACAATTTTGGTATGATGGATGTAAATCCATGTCTATACCAATGGTTTCTAATCTAAAGAAACTACATGAGTCAGAATCTAGATTGGATCTAGTGGATCCTACCATGTATAGACAACTCATTAGTTCCTTGATGTATTTGATACATCGTAGACTAGACATATGTTACACAATGAGTATCTTGAGTCAGTTCATGTCTAATCCAATACATATACATTGGGTTGCTTCCAATCATGTGCTTAGATACCTTCGAGCTACTATTGCTTATGGACTCGGATATGCTTCCAGTGGAGGAGTGATGCTACTTGGTTATGATGAATATGACTGAGGTGGTAGTATTGCAGTCTGAAAGAGTATATTTGGATTTGTTTTTAGCTTGGGATCAACTATGATCTCTTGGTCCAGCAATAAGTAGCACTCCTTAGCCTAGAGTACTACAGAAGCATAGTATATTGCAGCTAGTACCACCTGCCGAGAAGTTGTGTGGATTAGGAAACTACTTTCTGGGTTGTTCGGTGAGAAGATTGACACTACTGTCATTCGCTCTAACAAGCAGAGCTGCATCAAGCTCTCAGAAAACCATGTGTTTTGTTTGTGCTAGAAATTGTCCCTAGACTACAAAGGGTACAAGCTAGAACAATCTCAAGAAAACTAAAAGAAAATGAATTTGTTTTTGTAATTTTTGTTTAAAGGAATCATTCACAAGAAGGGAGGTAATAAAATATCAAACATATACAATCACTTATCATAAAGAAATCATGAAAACCTGAAGTGTAAAGATATAAACATAAATATAAACCATAAGCATTCATTCAATAAGAATCCGGTTCTGTCCACAAATTCATAAGCATTCACAAAATAAATACTTTTATCTAGAAATGAAATTATCAATCAGATCGTTAAACAAACCATAAACATAAACTAGAAATAAGAGTCAATATATGGCTTATAACATATATTCAGATCAATCTTCAGTCTTCCAAAAACACTTACATGAGAGTTACTCTATATGTCTAAGTGCAGATAGCATCATCAATCCTATAGCCCTTCTCCCGAACAAAAAACCAACCCCCATAGTGTATCTATTTCTTTCTTTTATAATTACCGAAATCAAGTAGTTTCATAACCACCTCTTTAGGTCTTGAACTCTTTAATCAGTTACATTTAGAAGTTACATGAACTAACCTTCAAATGACTAAAGACTAGTTAACCAAAAGTAACTTCTAACAACTAGGAACAAGATGAAATGTAACAATACTTGGACAGCTGTGCAATTAGGTGGCAACTAGAACTGTTTAGCAGCTTCTTCTAACATAGCTATTCCCTCCAATACATGAGATCTCTTAACATGACGAGCCTGTTCTGTCTCCATCCCTCGAACCTTGTTTGATAGTACCTTGTTCTGCTTGTTTAAATATTCAATCTGCTTAGTCAATTCTTCAGCTTGTGTCTCTGCATGTCCTTTTCTTCTTAGGGATTCCTTTGCTACTGAGATTAATTCCTGATAATGAGCATTAACATCCTCAAGGTCTTCTCTGAGTCTTTTATTTGTAGTGATGAGTCTTTCATTTGATTCACTCAGAAATCTAACCTATGTCTTATGCTGTTGTAATGATTTCTTCAGATTTTCTATCTCCGAATCCATTTGAACACCTCCATGGAATGTTGAATCCTGATCTGAGAGCAATGGAATATCTAATTTCTTGAAAATTAGGTCTTCTTCATACTTATTCTTCGATGCTGCTTCTGAAAAAGGATTTTTTGAACACATGCCCTGTTCAAAACTAGGAATGATTTCTTCTTCTAGAACTTCATCACAGTCTTTGATTATTTCTAGTATAATTACATGATCTTCCCCTGTAGTTGTTTGAGCCTGCTATAATTTTAGCTCTTTCTTATTATCTCCATCTTCTTCCCCTGAATAATCCTGAATAATGGTCACCTTCTCCTTCTCTAACTTAGGGTTTAAAATCCTTCTCATGTTCAACCTAAGTTTATTCATGGCTCTAGTTTTAGGTCTCCATTTAGGTTTTTCGAGGTCAACCAAAGACTTCACATCAGCTTTAAAATATGGAAGATGAAATATTTTCTCCTTGGTATCGACAACAAGAGTATTTAATGCTAAGCTTCCTTCTTCAAAAATGCAACTATGTATTTCCTCCTTTGAACTAGCAGCTTCTTCTTTATTAGAAACAACAAGGTTTTCCACTATATCATCTTCAAGGATATGTTTATGTTCTTCTTTAGACATGTGCTCCTGCTCTACACCATCAGGCTTCATAACTTCTTCCAGTAGGTTGTCCTTCTGCAAACTACCTTTTTTTGCGTCCTCAACTACATCTCTTTTGAATTTTTTCACAAAACCAGATTGCTTACTTGGCAAGGGTTTCTTTCCAGGTTCATCTTTATCTGTTTTAAACCCTGACCAAAATAAAAAATTCTGCCACTTTAGATTTGTCTTCTCCATCTCTGTCAAAACAATCAGTTTGACCAAACCATGATGAAACAATGACTAGTTTGTATGATCAGCATGACCCTTAACCCTATTCGACATCTTCTGAAGGCTTCTGAGCGGAAAAAATGACAAATTCATCTTGGATTGTTGATTTAAATGAAGAAGAAACCTAATGTGGTATTTAAAAATTGATGCAAACCTTCCCTCACAGGTGAGGTAGCTTTGCATGATCCCAATGACCTCCTTCCACTCCGGTTTGAAGTTTCTTAAATGAACCCCTTTGCTCCAATCGAGGGATTCACATCCTGGTAGCAGAAACGTGCGGGGATCAAACTCAAAAGGAATTTTCTTAAACCAACATTCTCCTTCAATGAGTAGACTAGTAGCTTCAGCAATCAACCCCTCTGTCAATTCAAACTTCAATGTATCAAAGCTAACACTAAAATTGGTCATATTCTGAGCAAATGCGTGGTAACATCTACATTGAAACCTGCAATTCTCTCAAAGAAATTGAACCAGCCAACTACTTTGAATAACTCTGCACATTCTAGGAAATCCGCTGCCCAGCTGGTAGCTGTTGGCTCAAAATGGCATAGCTTACCACCTTTACCCATAACTTCTACAGTTAATCACCGACTAGCTTCTTGGAACTAAACTGAATCAGAAAATTTGACAAATCTCAGAATTTGTGGCTTCAATCTTAGAATTTTTGGCTTCCCCTGTCTTCAACTTCATTGGTGATGTGAATCATCATGAACTTGACAAGTGTTATGGTGTAACAAATAGCTACCTCAAGGTATTTGTTTATCATAAAAGATAATGTGCCAACACTTACAATGAATTAACCACGAATTTCCGTCATTCGAGATTCCAGCAGCGCTTTCATATATACAACCTGTTAATTATGCTGCAGGAATCTTTTCATATAAATAATTTGCAAAATCTCAACATAAGAGTTATGTTTTCAACATAAGGGTTAGGCCAAATATTAAAAAGTGTTTAAAAACTTACAAAAGAAATGAAATATTTAATAAGCCATCTATTAAAACATGAATAGAAGTGAAATTGAGTAATAAAACCATAGTGATGTAATAAAATGAAATATCAAAATAACTAAAAATCAAGCAAAAATCAAAAGCAATGAAAATTTAGAACTAAGAAATAATAAAGGGACTAGGAACAATTCCAGTCCTAACATCTGGCTCCAGTTGGTGGATGAAAGCCTCCTTGTGAGGTTTCAAGATCCTGTAGACTAGTGCCTTCTGCAATAAAAAATTGAAACTTCCCTGTTATTCTTCAAACTTCCATTGGGCAATTGGAGTCTTTATTCAGCTTATCTCACACTAGTATGTACAATGAATGACAACTACTTACCCTTAGTAACTGTAAAAATGCTTAAGGAATCGTCCATTCACTGGATTGGACAATTCTTCACCTTCCATGCTCTGCAATACAAAATTATGAAGAATTTTAGAAATTAGGAAGGGACCCAGCCATAAATTATCAAACTTACCATGCTGACCCTTCTGATCTCTTCTAGCGTCCCACCTGAGCACCATGTATCCAAGAGAAAAAGTGTCTTCTTTAACTTTCCTATCAAATTTCTCTTTGATCTTATTTCTGTAAGCTTGTTCTCTTTCTGCTAAAGCTTCTCGTTCCTGCTGTAATTCAATTAACGAGAAGATCCTTCTTTGAATATCATTTGGTTCTTCCTTACTGTCCTGAAAAAAATTCCTCACTGGAATTCCTAATTGAATGGGAAAAACAGTATCAGTGCCATATACCAACTGAAAGGGAGACAAACCTATTGCTTTTTTGGTAGTTATCCGATCTGCCCACAGAGCATACTTCAGCATTGAATCCCAAGATCTCTTGTTCTGACTTAAAAACTTCTTGATACTCTGGATGATATTCTTGTTTGTTGATTCTGCCAAGCCATTCCCCTGGCGGTAATAGGTGGTAGAATGTTTTAAAATAATTCCATTTTGTTCACAAAAACTAACCATAGCTTTGGACTTAAAGGCCTGAGCATTGTCCGTCAACAAATTTTTAGGACAACCAAACCTGCTCAAAATATTTTCTTCTATAAAATTGATGATGACCTTATTAGTTGCATTTTGTGTAGGAATTGCTTCCACCCATTTAGTGAAAAAATCAGTAGCTGTCAGTATCTATTTGTGATGTCCATTGGAAGCAGGATTGATCTCACCTATGAAATCCAATCCCCATTGCTGGAAAGGAGCATTGACCACAATAGGTTTTAATGGTAAAGATAAAAAAAATTGCTTACCAGCAAATTTTTGACATTGAACACAAGCTCTGACCTGCTGATATACATCTAAGAATAAAGAAGGCTAGTAGTACCCAATCTTAGAACCTTGAAAGCTGTGGCTTTCCAATATTTATGACCTCCACAGGCACCTTCATGCAATTTTGAAATGACTTCTTCTGTTTCTGATTTTTTCAAACACCTGAGCAACAATCCTCTCGGATCTTTCCAATGTAATTGTTGATTCACTAAGCAATATTTGGTGGCCTTCAATTTTAATGATCTAGTTGCTTTTTTATCTAAATGAGCAGCACATTTCAAATGCAATAGAAAATGAACTATATCAGCATACCAGACTAATTCTGCATATTTATCCATGATTTGTTCTTCATTTTGCCTTGTTTGCAACTCCTCTTGTGCTGGTTGACTTGCCACTAAATGAAGGCCAAGAGCTTCACGATTTGAATCAGCCAACAGTCTTGCTAAACCCTATCCGTGTACTAGCTTGGTAGGTTTAATCTCCACATCATACTCCATGATCTTAGCAATCCATCTTCCTCTCTTTCCTTCACTGTCAGGTTGTGTCAAAATTTCCTTAATGGAAACATTAGGTACATAAGCAATAATATTTGAATGCAAAATATAAATTCTAAAGAACTTCAAGGCCTTAACCAGTGCATATGCTTGTTTTTCTAGTGTATTGTACTTTAATTCTGAATCTCTGAGAGTTTTGCTAAAGAAAGCAATAGGCTGCTCCAATCCATCTCCATTCTTTTGTAATAGAACAACAGCTATAGTGTCCTGAGATGCAAAAGAAAAAGTAAAGAAGTCTTTTGAAAAATCCGGGCTTACCAGCACTGGAGCTTTTGTAAGGGCCTGTTTGATCTTCTCAAATGAAGCTCTAGCTTCTGCTGTCCATTTTACCTCCTGGTATTTCCTTAACATTGATTTTATTTGTTTTATTGTTTCAGCAAAATTTGGGCTGAACCATCTCAAAAAATTGATTTTTCCAATGAATGATTGAACATCTTTCTTACTTCTTGGAATACTGATCTTTAGTATAGCTTTGACTCTTTCAGGATCTATCCTAATTCCATCTGTTGAAACTAGATGTCCCAAAATCTTACCCTCGTGAACAACAAAATGTGACTTCTTTGGATTTAAAGACAATCCAAATTTTCTACATTTCAAGAAATTTTGTCTGAGATGTTTCAGATGCTCCTCATCAGATTTAGAAAATACAGTGATATCATCCAGATAAATTACTACATTTTTTTCATTTTCTCCAACAAAAGCTATATCCATAGCTCTTTGAAAGGTCTCACCAGAATTCATCAAACCAAATGGCATCTTGTCATACATAAATGTACCCCAAGCGGTAGTGAAGGCTATTTTTTCCCTGTCATCCAGATGCACAACAATTTGATTATAACCCGAGAATCCATCAACCATCAAAATTCTTTGGGCACCAATTTCTGCAAAAGCTGCTCAATCTTGGGCAATGGATAATTATCCTTCAGTGAAGCTCTATTCAAATTGCAAAAATCCACACACAATCTAATCTCTCCATTCTTCTTACGCACTGGAACCAAATTTGCTACCCATGATGAATATCTCAGCGGAACTATAATCTTTGCATCTAACAACTTTTTGACCTCTTTCTCTATAACTAGAAGCAAAGCTGGGTTAATTCTTCTCAGTTTCTGTCTGAAAGGTTCACATTTGGGTTCAAAGGAACCTTATGTTGAATAATGCTAGTATCATAGGTTTTCAAATCCTCATAAGACCAGGAAAAAATATCAACAAACTCCTTCAGCAATTTTACATACCTGTTCCTTTCTTCATCTGAGAGACCTTTGGAAACTTTCACCATCTTAGGTTGGTCTTCAGTACCAATGTTACAGCTTATAATGTTTTCCTCTGAAGATTGCATGGTGGGCTTTAGCAGAGTATCATCCTTAGAGAAAATCCTCTCAAGGGGAACCAAACCCTTGGGAATAAAGTTTCCCTTCAACTCAATAATCTTATGCTCAGCAATTGTATTTTCTGAATATGCAGTAGTATCATCAACTTCATCATCCTGGTCCTGTTCAATCAGTGAATTAGAAAAATCTCTAGTCAATTCCAAGAACTTTTTAATTTCCAAATCATCCTCAAAGACTCTCCATTGTCTGATATTATCTAGTACTGCAGGTCTATATTTGACTTCAATAGGATATTTTAACTGGGTCTGTTTTGGAATTTTGAAATGTGTGGCTGCCAAAGCCAGTGAGCTTGTTGTTTGGTTTTGATCCCTGGGAATAAAAGAAATATTGAATGCTACAAATAAATTGTCAATCATATCCCATACCTCATTCCTATATACTTTCAACAAATCTTGTTTTACCTGATAAATGCCCTTCACCTACTGGACCACTAGTTCAGAGTCGCCAAAAACAGTGACTTGTTGAATTCCCAAATCCTTTGCAGCTCTTAGTCCCAGTATTAATTCTTCGTATTCAGCTGTGTTATTAGTAGTCAAAAATTCCAATTTGTACATCAAACAAATCACCTCCCCACCCGGAGAAATCAGAACAATACCTGCTCCTGTTCCTTCCTTGGATTATGATCCATCAAAGTACATCTGCCATAATTCATCTCGTTCTTCAATACTATGTTTGACAGGTGCTTCTTTGTCCACACACATTATGCCAGTTGTATCCTCATTGCTGAAATGAAACATACAAGATCCCAAATCTTCATCTACAGCATAAATGGGATGGTTCATTGGATTCTTATCATCACTCACTATGTAAGCAAGTTGCACTTCCCTGTACAATCTTCTATGCTCTCCCCCAAATACTGGAATAGTTGCATATGCCAAATCCATCTGCAAAGTGCCACCTATTTTCTTTTCCCAAGACCTTGAGAGTAACATACCGAACTTAGGTGAAATGTCGGCCACCACCACATCCATGATCACACTCTTCATGGGTAACTGAGCAAGACTTACCACAAGATCCTTAATTACTCCTAAGCACTTTACTACTCTGGAATCAAATGCAAACAAATCATGATAGGGCTTTGTGACATTCAAACCAAGGGCCTCCGTGACTGCTTTAGGCATCAGGTTATGGGAAGCTCTGGACTCTAACAGGCAGTTGTGGATTGTTTGATCATGGACAGTCGGGGTAATGTAAAAAGGAGGAGGAAAGTTTGAATTATTTTCAGGCTTATCAGATGAGGCAGAGCCAAGAATAATTGTAGGGTGTTCTTCTTGTAAATTTACAGTATCTGAAGGGAAATTATTAGCTTGTGAACTCAGTATTTTAAATGCAGGATCTCTAAAACAAGGAGTCTTCATTAATTCAATTAATGGAACTGGAATCTTAAGCTTACAAAGCTCATTCTCAAAATTCAAATTTTGAACATTTTTATTACTTTCTTCAATCTCTGCAGCTTTGGCTTGATCACCATGGTTTCGTCTCTTTTCCAATGCTTGATTAGGTAACTGTTTGGCAGGAAGAGCCATCTTATTTTTGGGAATCTGAGCAATTTGTTTTGGACCAGATCTTAGGTTATAAGACTTCTTGGGTTCTGATTGATAAATACTAGCTGAAACTTCAGGACCAAGATCACTTTCTTCTTGATGAACAGTTGGACCAAAAATCTCAGAATTCTGATAATGATACTCAGTGAGGAAAACTTCAGATGACAGTTCTCCGAAGTGATTTAAATTCTGATCCAAATCTTCATGCTGTAAGTCTTCAACTTCTTCTACTTCATCTAACAAATTGTTTTGGAATGGGGGAGGGACTCTCTAATATTCGTTATCCCTTCTTTCCCTCTGAATGTCATTATTTCTTCTCTCTCTAGGCAGAAATTTGGGAACAAATGGGTGCCTAAACTAATTAGTATTTCTATCTCCTTCCTGTATAGGTTTATTCGGATTCTTCTCTAACTCCATCTTACTAATGTTTGCAGCTAAAATCTTAACCAACTTAGTCATTTCATCCATTTTTCTCTCTGTTATCTTTGATGTGGAAGTTGATGGTATCGACTCATGTTTACCCTTCCAGTCATGCACTTGATAATCTAAATGCTCTTTGATCCTGTTCAAAGCCAAAATGTTAGACTCAACTTCCAATGTAGCTTCCTGCATATTCAACAGAGTTACTGACCTTCTTTCTCTTAGATGCAAAGAGAACTCATGATCAAAGGAGATGGCATAGGTTAACTTAGTTGAGGTTTCAGAAGGTTTAATTTCAGTTGGGATCCTTCCATACATCTTATTGAATCGTTTAGAGAAATATGCTACAGCTTCATCTTTTTTTCTTTTCAAAGCTGCAAATTCTGTAATGTAAGAAGTATGGTCCTTTGTATCCCCCCACTGTCTCATAAATATTTCTTGGAGTTCCTCTATTAGGGTTATTGAATTAGCTGGTAGTTCTCTGAACCATTTCCTTACCTCCCCATCCAAGCTCTAAACAAACATCCTCATCCACACATCTTTAGCTTCGATTGTCTGCATAACTTAGAAATGCATTCCAATGTTCCTCTGCAGTAGTTTCACCCTGACCATTAAACCTAGGAAGATACTTCTAATAGTCTCCTGCAGGAAGGGCATTCAGGGGATGAGGGAGAACTAAAGAAGCATATCTAGCAGCTACCATATGATCCATCATATCAAGAGGTTGTCCTGCTATCTTGGAGCTACTTTGGCTTGGTGAAGAAAGAGGTTTAGTGACTTTACTCGGGCTTGGTTGAAAATTAAGTTTACAAGATTTAAACTGGATCAAGGGGATCTTACTAGGAAGTTCAACTTTAAACTTTTGAGCAGACAGAGGATTAGTGAAAATCTGAAAGGTATCAACTTGAGTAGTAGGGATTAGCCAAGAAAAATATTGTTTTTTCTCTTATGATTTAAGTTATGAATATACAAAAGGGGATATTGGCTTTGACTGATTAGGTGAAAATAAATAAGGAGAAGATTGAGATCTTCCAAAAGAAGAAGAAATCGGTTTCTTCCTAGCCTCTTTCAATATTTTTTCTGGATCTAAGACTCCTAGATGTAATGGTGATGTAGGTTTTCCCTGTGTGTTTGCTTTCCTAGAAGCCACTATGAACCAATACTGGTGAAAATGTAGTCTGTAACAATGGTTGATCATATTCACCTTCCAAAATCAGATTCATAAACTATCCCAGGGAAGATTTACTTCACTTTCGTCCCCGGTAACAGCGTCAAAGATGTTTGTGCTAGAAATTTTCCCTAGACAACAAAGGGTACAAGCTAGAACAATCTCAAGAAAACTAAAAGAAAATGAATTTGCTTTTGTAATTTTTGTTTGAAGGAATCATTCACAATAAGGGAGGTAATAAAATATCAAACATATACAATCACTTATCATAAGGAAATCATGAAAACCTGAAGTGTAAAGATATAAACATAAATATAAACCATAAGCATTCATTTAATAAGAATCAAGTTCTGTCCACAAATTCATAAGCATTCACAAGATAAATACTTTATCCATAAATGAAATTATCAATCAGGTGGTTAAACAAACCATAAACATAAACTAGAAATAAGAGTCAATAGATGGCTTATATCATATATTCAGATCAATCTTCAGTCTTCAAAAACACTTACATGAGAGTTACTGTATATGTCTAAGAGCAGATAGCATCATCAATCCTATAGCCCTTCTCCAGAACAAAAAACCAACCCCCATAGTGTATCTATTTCTTTCTTTTATAATTACCAAAATCAAGTAGTTTCATAACCACCTATTTAGGTCTCAAACTCTTTAATCAGTTACATTTAGCAATTACATGAACTAACCTTCGAATGACTAAAGACTAGTTAACCAAAAGTAACTTCTAACAACTAGGAACAAGATGAAATGTAACAATACTTCGACAGCTATGCAATTAGGTGGAAACTAGAACTGTTTAGCAGCTTCCGCTAACATAGTTATTCCCTCTAATGCATGAGATCTCTTAACATGACTATCCTGTTATGTCTCCATCCCTCGAACCTTGTTTGATAGTACCTCGTTCTGCTTGTTTAAATATTCAATCTTCTTAGTCAATTCTTCATCTTGTTTCTCTGCATGTCATTTTCTTCTTAGGGATTCCTTTGCTACTAAGATTAATTCCTGATAATGAGCATTAACATCCTCAAGGTCTTATCTGAGTCTTTTATTTGTAGTGATGAGTCTTTCATTTGATTCACTCAGAAATCTAACCTGTGTCTTATGTTGCTGTAATGATTTCTTCAAATTTTCTATCTCATAATCCATTTGAACACCTCCATGCAATGTTGAATCCTGATCTGAGAGCAATGGAATATCTAATTTCTTGAAAATTAGGTCTTCTTCATACTTATTATTCGCTGCTGCTTATGAAAAAAGGAGTTTTTGAACACATGCCCTGTTCAAAACTAGGAATGATTTCTTCTTCTACAACTTCATCACAGTCTTTGATTATTTCTGGTATCATTACATGATCTTCCCCTGTAGTTGTTTGAGCCTGTTGTATCTTTAGCTCTTTCTTAATATCTCCATCTTCTTCCCCTGAAGAATCTTGAATAATGGTCACCTTCTCCTTCTCTAACTTAGGGTTTAAAATCCTTCTCATGTTCAACCTAAGTTTATTCATAGCTCTAGTTTTAGGTCTCCATTTAGGTTTTTCGAGGTCAACCAAAGACTTCACATCAGCTTTAAAATCTGGAAGATGAAATATTTTCTCCTTGGTATCGAAAACAAGAGTATTTAATGCTGAGCTTCCTTCTTCAAAAATGAAACTGTGTATTTCCTCCTTTGAACTAGCAGCTTCTTCTTTATTAGAAACAACAAGGTTTTCCACTATATCATCTTCAAGGATATGTTTATGTTCTTCTTTAGACATGTGCTCCTGCTCTGCACCATCGGGCTTCATAACTTCTCCCCGTAGGTTGTCCTTCTGCAAACTACCTTCTGGTGCATCCTCAACTACATCTCTTTTGAATTTTTTCATAAAACCAGATTGCTTACTTGGCAAGGGTTTCTTTCCAGGTTCATCTTTATCTGTTTTAAACCCTGACCAAAACAAAAAATGCTGCCACTTTCGATTTGTCTTCTCCAGCTCTGTCAAAACAATGAGTTTGACCAAACCATGATGAAACAATGACTGGTTTGTATGATCAGCATGACCCTTAACCGTATTCGAGATCTTCTGAAGGATTCTAAGCAGAAAAAATGGCAAATTCATCTTGGATTGTTGATTTAAATGAAGAAGAAACCTAATGTGGTATTTAAAAACTGATGCAAACCTTCCCTCACAGGTGAGGTAGCTTTGCGCGATCACAATGACCTCCTTCCACTCTGTTTTTAAGTTGCTTAAATGAACCCCCTTGCTCCAATCAAGGGATTCGCATCCTGGTAGCAAAAATGTGTTGGGATCAAACTCAAAAGGAATTTTCTTAAACCAACATTCTCCTTCAATGGGAAGACCAGTAGCTTCAGTAATCAACCCCTCTGTCAATTCAAACTGCAATGTATTAAAGCTAACACTAAAATTGGTCATATTCTGAGCAAATGCGTGGGTAACATCTACATTGAAACCTGCAATTCTCTCAAATAAATTGAACCAGCCAACTGCTTTGAATAACTCTGCACATTCTGGGAAATTCGCTGCCTAGCTGGTATCTCTTGGCTCAAAATGACATAGCTTACCACCTTTACCCATAACTTCTACAGTTAATCACTAACTAGCTTCTTGGAACTAAACCGAATCAGAAAATTTGACAAATCTCAGAATTCGTGGCTTCAATCTTAGAATTCATGGCTTCCCCTGTCTTCAGCTTCTTTGGTGATGAATCATCATGAACTTGAAAAGTGTTATGATGTAACAAACAACTACCTCAAGGTCTTCGATTATCATAAAAGATAATGTGCCAACACTTACAATGAATTAACCACGAATTTCCATCATTCGAGATTCCAGCAGCGTTTGCGCTTTCATATATACAACCTGTTAATTATGATGCGGGAATCTTTTCATATAAAGACTTTGCAAAATATCAACATAAGAGTTATGTTTTCAACATAAAGGGTTATGCCAAATATTAAAAAGTGTTTAAAAACTTACAAAAGAAATGAAATATTTAATAAGCCATCTATTAAAACAACATGAAATAGAAGTGAAATTGAGTAATAAAACCATAGTGATGTAATAAATGAAAAATCAAAATAACTAAAAATAAAGCAAAAATCAAAAGCAATGAAAATTTAGAACTAAGAAATACTAAAGGGACTAGGAACAATTCCAGTCCTAACATGTTTCATGGAAGATCGAAACACATTGAGATGAAGTACCACTACATCATAGACATCGTCCAGAGAGGTGCCATGAGACTTCAGTACATTGCTACTCATGAGAAGATAGCGAATATGTTGACTAAGCCTATGTCCGTGACGAAGTATAGATACTTCTGAGACAAGCTTGGCATGACAGAGAATTCCTCACTCGCTGAGAGCGAGTGTTAAAGTTACAACATCATGAGTCATTCACCAAATCAATCTTGTGTGTCAAGATTGAGCCTTGTGTTTTGAGGTAGTTCCTTATAGGAGCCTGATTTGGACTCAGGAAACTTGGAGAAGAATATTGAGTTGGAATCAAGAATGGATAAGCCCCAAGTGTTGAGTTAAGTACTTTGTATGTCAAAGTGATGATGTTGTATAGTCTTGATTGTCAAGGCTAAGGTCTTCTATGTCAAGACAGATCCTCATGTGTTGAGGTGGTACCTCAGGTGTTGAGGTAATGCTTTGCATGTCGAAGCATTAATGGTGTGTGATGTACTACTAACCATGGTTGAGGTATTAAGTCTCCTCTAGAGACTGGACACCTCTAGAGTGAATTACTTTATCATATGACCACTTGGAATGATAGTAGAACAATATGATCACATTATTGGGAAAATATCCTTAGTATATTTGATATGATAATTAATTAAGATGGAACGTGTGAACCATCTAGATAATACAAGAGATAAAGATAAGATGTGATAAGATAAGAGAGAATTCGATTTGCACACTTTAGTGAAGACTTCAGTTAAATAAAGGGAACTCGAATTGTTAAAATTTAGTGATATTAAAAAAGAAGACTTCAGTCAATTAAAGGAGAACTCGAATTGATCACTTTAGTGATGTTAACTATAAAGACTTCAGTTAAATGAGTTAACTAACTGATAACAAAGAAGATCTAGTTAACTAACTGTTTACACTTGAGTTGCGACACTTTCATGACAACACTTGAGTTATGACACTTGCATGATGACACTTAAGTTAGCCACCTAACTAAGTGGTCTAGCATCCAGATGGAGGGCAAGTTCATCCTCAAGTAAGAATATAAAAATAGAAGCCAAATCATGAGAAGAATATATGTGTGTGTGTGTGTGTGTGTGTTATACATTATTGATGCAATCCAATGTGAAGTGAATTCTCTTCTCTCTTGAAGGCAATGCGCTTTTCTTTGTGCGGGATATTATTATGAGTTCTATTCTTCTATCTTCTCTCTTTCTCTGATATATGCACCAAGGGTGACTAATGTAATCTGCTTATTGTGAAGCAAGTCATTCTCTATTATCAATCAATATACTAAGGAAGATTTTGTTGGGGTTTTCTCCCTCAAGTTATAGAGTGTTTCCCCAGGGTAAATTTATGTGTCGTATGTGAATGCTTATGTTTATGATTGTTCATTGATTTGAAGTAATACTACAATTTCGAATTAAAGATAAAAAAAATTAGCACAACTACCATTCACTGGTTAAGGATTTTACTGATTGCAACCCAGTCCACTATTTTTTGTATTATTAAATGAAATGCAAGATGCTCTAATATACGGTGCAAGATAAAATAACCAAGCATATCCTTGCAAGGAGCGAAAGTTACAGGGGCGAGCCGCAAATGAACCAGGATACAATATAACAATAGATAACCATCGAACATAAAGTATATCACAGCTACAAAGTGAGATTAAATACTTCGATAGCTACAACATAAAACCAGTTTGAATTCACTGCACCTAGAAAGAAGAAGGAAACTACATTCATCATATACACAATAAGTAGTAAAGAAACATGAGATTAATCTAATGGGTAAATATAACAATATTACTACATATACAACACATGAGAGGAGGAAATTAGTTCCGCAGCATTCACCCATACAATAAACATAGCTCCCAAAGTCAATTTTGAGTCCAGTAATTGTCTATTCATCTTCAAAAATCGTTCATACAAAATGAGTATCCAAAACTCTTTAGGCCCAAAAAAGGTCCTTCCTTCTTCCCCCTCATCCTACTTATATTTATTTACAAAAGTAACTCACCCGTAAGTGACTCTTCAACTTCCTCCAAGACAATTACATTTCTCGAGTCCCCAAGGCATGTCACTTAAATATTTACATTTGCTCCAAAGAAAATAAATTTATATTATAATTAAGAGGGATCATTTCCTTGGGTTTGGATATATTCATCCCAAATTTCACAATCATAAAATATTCCTTTCAATTGTTGAGGCACTAATAAATGCAGCCCAAATTCATGAAGGACATATTCGTTGTCCAATGTGGTCAACCCTTTGGAAGCTTAGTTGTGTCTTGTGACCACATACTAAAGATTGAGATTAGGTGTCATGATCCATTCCTTGAGGGTCTACTCGGTGACTTGAGTAATGTCTTTGATTGCTTCTAAATCCTCTTCTTTGATGGTCCTTTGTTCTATTGGGCACTGCTCTTGTGGGATAGGATCTTCAAAATTTCCTAGGGGAGGCAAGTGACACCACTCAAAATCCATCACTATGGTCTGATGTACATTTTTTTCACTTTTCCAGTGATGCGGAAACTTCCTTTTGCAACTTTGTTCCTACCCTTTGGCAACTTTTTAGTGTTGAGTAATCAAGATGCATGTCTTTCAATGTTCTTTTGGGAAAATTGGGTGCTATTTTCGCATTCTTTTTATGCTAGGCCGCCACACCTTGCAGCTTATCTTTTGTAGTTGTTATTTTGAGTTTGCTTCTCTGAGCATATTTTGACAATGACTTGAGTTTAGTTGCAATTTTATGTACTTTATACAACTATTCCGTGACCAGTTCTTGTGAATGAAATAGTTGTTCCTTTAGGGAGATTGCATAGCTACAGAAATTAGATAGACTTTGACTCTCTTCTCTGGGTGCATTTAGTTCTATTGTTAACAAGTCATTTTCTCGTTGTAGAGTTCCTACTTGAGCCTCAAAATCCCGATTTCCCACTATCAACAGCTTGATCTGCTCCACCCAATCATTCTTTTTGTTGTGTATACCCTTTAGTTGTGCACTCATGGATACTTTATCTACTTTGATTGCTTCAACTTAAGTGGTAAGAGCATCCTTTTCTACCTACAATCTCCGATCTAGGTCTGTTGCATTCCACTTTTCAACCTCCATGGTGTCTCACTGATGTTTTAGATCAACCCCTTCATTTATAGCTTGTAGGAGGAGTTCCTTCAATTTGTTGGTGTCCATATTGCTTTTGTCTACATCTTGCAGTAGATTTTGGACATTATCTCTACTTTCCATAGTAGTAGCTAGCCTGCAGATGCAATCATTTCTGGTTCTTTATGTGTTCCTTCAAACACTAGGACTTCTTGGGTGGTAATGAAATCTGGTCGCTCTGACATCTTGAGTATGTTTTCAATCCTTTTGATGATCTTCTTCCATTTGGGATCAAAGATTATAGTCTCCATGTTGGCCACATCATGTTATCCAGATGGAATATATGGGGTAAGGCCTAATTCTTTCAAGGGAAAATGTCCTCCAGTAAGCTGGATATCGGTGCTTGTAACGGTCTTGTTGATGTCCATGTCCTGCGAACTACCATCTTGAGCCTCCTCTAAATGCCCTTGTTTTTGTTCCATGGAATCCTTGTGTGCTTCTTCTTGTTCTTTTCTTTTGATTTCTTCCTATATCATTTGTTCTTCCCTTACACAAGATTCCTCTTGTTGCTTGAGAAATTATGTTTTCCTTTTTTCTTCTTCCGCATATTTCCTCGCTTGCTCTTCTTCCTGAGATTTCTTGGTTTGATCTTCATCTTGTATTTTCTTGTTTGTCTCCTTTAGCAAAGCCTCTAGTTCATCCTTCTTTCTAGCAGCATCTTATAGTAGCTTTTATGCACTTCCTCAATTGTCTCTCTTGTTTTTTTGTTGGTGCATGTTTCTATAATGCTTTTCCTCTTATTCCTCCTCTTGTTTAACTCTTCAAAATTACGATCCCTATGATATACTTCTTCGTCAACACATAATTGATTAACGTAAGCATAAGATATTTTGACAGCTGCACAATGATTGGCTACCTTTCCGTGACTGTCATTTCTGACAAAATCCATTTCACCAAAATGGAAAGCTTCGAAACATTTGGTCAACTCAGTGGCTTCCTTTACTTTAGAAATTTTGTAAGCACAAATTGTTATAAGCAAGGGAGGCCATGATGCTTTCTTATTGTTGTTCGAGAAGCTTTTGATACTGTTTATGAAAGTCTACCACACGATTTCCTTAAGAACAATGAAGTTAGTGACATATTTAGGGTATAGATATGCGGGTTTGGATCCACCGTATATGCACAAATACGTACCCTCATCTGTTAAGTACCAATCCCCTAGTTGGGTTACCATCTGAATGGAATATTCCAACATGCAATAAGGTGCTTTACAATATATTATTTTGTGTAGGGGAATGATAAAATCTTTGCAAATCTATTGATAATGGCCAGCATGCTTCTATGCCCATAACACTTGGCAGCACACATATATAAACACCTCATTGGGATTCCATTGCCATCCCATGCCAGGAAAGTGATGAAGGATGCAGATATAGTCTATCAGATATGAGGACATGTGGAACTCTGCTTTATTTTCCAGGATGCCAGCTTGTTCCTTTTGATGTCCTCTTCCATGTTTGCAAAGATGATGTCTTCCCAATTCAACCATGCAACACACATTGTGTCATGGTGTAGCAAGGGGGTCCAACTGATCTTGAAATGTGTGGCATTGGTCATTCCATATATCCTGCAAAAAAGAGTTGTAGAAACCCTATATGGAGATATCAATAGCTTGGTCACATATTCTCCGCTCTCTTTTTGACCAAATTTCTTCCCATGTAGCCACATTTTCTTAATGAACTCAAGATAATCAAGCTGTGTATTTTCAATACATTCCTCAGTCAGGAAGAATTTTTCCAACGGGAGTCGGTAGGCCTTTACTAAATGTGCTATCTAAAACGAAGTGATTCCTTTTCTTGAAGATACCTTCACTATACAGGCTGGAGAATCAATATGAGGTAAGATCCAACCTATTACCTCTACACAAGGGAATAATTTGGCTCTTGTTATCGCTTTGGGAAGCCTAGATATTTTGGTGTTCTAGTACATAAGTACCTCTTCGATACCGGTTCTTTGGTACTCTTCATGGTTGAACAGCTGATAAATTTCACCCCACTTGTAATTTGGATCGGCTTCAGTGGTACTCTAAGTGTCATCATACTGAACTTGTAATGGGACTTCTTCAGCCTGCTCGTCATCTAAGGGTATCTCTTGTACAACCTTAGATTGGTGTCGTATGTTTCGCTATGGCATAGTAGGTTCCTACAAGTCATCATAAACAGTGTTATTTTCCATGGGATACAAATCCATCACATACAGATGAACTGGAGCATGATCAATAAATCTAAATGAAAATATCATAAATAGCCATAGTAGCACAAAAACTCCCTTCACGAATAAGTGTCCCCGAACATATCAGAACTAAAAATAGGATTTGTCTACCGCATGAGTGGTTGGGGTTTTCACATGTGAGTTTAAAATATGAATCTTCCTGCCATGCCAATCGCAAATAGACACGATATTCTGCCAATGTTATTGGGGCCTCCAAGGGTAAGGAAACACGGCTGTCTGTGAATCATGATGGAGTGATATCAGTATTTCTAAGGTCATTGTCGATGAAAATCTAGTCAAAAATAAAATTGTGACTATCCCTCAAGGTCATCGCAGTTGTTGTGAGGGTACTACGAAAATTTGAGGTGAAAAACGTCCATTTAAACCAAGCGGGGAAGGGATCGTAGAAGAAGAAAAACAACGCGAAAACCCTAGTGCATTTACCCTTATTTGAGGGAAATAAGGAATGGCTAAAAACTGGGGTTTAAGATATGGTTTATGCATGTCAAGCAAAATCCAAGAGGACTAAGTCGTAAGGATCGTCTAACCTCTGACCGTTTCCCTAGGTCATGGCCGAGATCTATGAGCTTTTCAACAAAGGGTTTAAACTCAATTATAAGCAAGTGATTTGTTAAAAGAAGCGCAGTTTACAGGAGGGAAAAAAAATTATTGGTTGATCGATGATAGGTCGAAGGTATTATTTGGCTGCAGACCTACGTTGCACTAACTTAGCTTCGTCGAGGTGTCTCTGCGCGAAAGGATAAGGCTGGCAACAGTGAATCTGTAGACGTAACGGCATGGAGAGAATGTAACAAATGGAAACAAGGGTTAAAAACTATTTATAAGCATAAACTTAACCCTCCCCCTTTACCCGAGGATCAAACATATGGTTAAAATGGAGCGAAAACGGGATTTTAGGAAAGTTTGAGGGAGTCACGCCAAAGCATTTCGACGGTTTTAATCGATTCACGCTGAAGTGTTTCAGTGACGTTTAGCGAGTTTCACCAAAGCATTTCAATGGATCTTGACAAATTTCACCATAAATCAAATCTCCCAAGTGTTTTGGTGGTCGGAAACCAGTTTTATCGACGATTTGACAGATTTGTGTCGAGCCGTTTTGGCAACTCTGAATGAGTTTCACCGAAGGATTTCGGTGGATATTGATGAGTTTTACCGACAGGCGGACTTGGTGTTGTTTCAGCACAACTTCCTGAGACTGGCCAAACCGTTTTAACGAACTTTTTTTGTTGGGTGACACTTCAGGGCTTAGAAAACGATCAGGCGAAACATCAACGAGATTGTGGAAAAGGGTCGATACATCGGCGAACTCGTCAAAACTCACCAAATCAGAAAAAACTCATGGAATATCACTGAAATGCAGGAACTTAGCAAAATCCGCCAAAACATAAAAAAAAACTTGGAAAAAATCTAAGTGACTTTCTCTTCCAGTGGGGCAGGTTCTCAAACAATACTTGGCTAAATCTAAAGGAAACCAAACTTTTCCCAAGGTGAAAGAAATTCAAGGAGGGGGCCAGTCATTTCAAAATAAAGAATGGGGAAGGAGGTTGCGGCTGCAACAATACCTTTCAAAATATTGTGCTACACAATCTTAACTATTGTACCTAAATTTCTACATTCTCTATCACCTTTTTAAATTTATTCTAAATGCTAGAAAAAGCTTATGTTACAATACTATTATGAACCAAGATGCAAATTCTACAATTCAATGTGGAGGATATTGTAATGTCCATCTATCACATATATAACACTTATGTTGACCAAACAATAAAATACATTAATGATGAATTAATTCTCTCTCACACAAACACATGTTCTAGTGGGTTGTCTCATTCGATTCAAAAAGATTGTTTTAAGGTGGAGTTCACCATGAGGTCTCTAGTTTGAGTCTAATTGAGTTAGAGAGAGAGACAGAGAGAGAGAGAGAGTTTCTTTCTTTTAGCTATCCTCATTGACATATGGATCAACAATCACAAACATTTTTTACAATGTAAAAACTTAAGGAAAGTTTTGCACGTGAGTAACCAAAGTAGTCTAAGAGAGGGCATATGTGAATGATTGATGCGTCAAATAAGGAAAGGGTATCATCAATATTTAGTAGGTTTCTTGTCTCTATAGGAAAAAGAGGAAAGGATGCATGGTAGAGTCGCTCCCTTCCCCCCTTATTCCTCTCTTGGATAAATCTTTGTCATATATATATATATATATATAGAGAGAGAGAGAGAGAGAGAGAGAATTTATCTCTTTATTTTAGCTATCCTCATTGACATATGGATCAACAATCACAAACATTTTTTACAATCTAAAAACTTGAGGAAATTTTTGCACATGAGTAACCAAAGTTGTCTAAGAGAGGGCATACATGAATGATTGATGCGTCAAATAAGGAAAGGGTATAATCAAGCTTTAGTAGGTTTCATGTATCCATAGGAAAAACAGGAAAGGATGCATGGTAGAGTCATTCCCTTCTCCCCTTCTTCCTCTCTTGGATAAGGAAAGCGGATATTTATCCTATAATTTGATTGGACGGAGGGCGGAGTTGTGAACTGTAGGATTTTCAATGGGGTTAATATACAACCATCAATAGGAAAGGTCTTCTGCTTATATTGCTTATTAACAGGCCCTCTTAAAACTTGATAGATCCAATGTGTATGTGTGTGTGTATGTGCGTTTCCTATGAAAACCTAGTGGGGAGACTCTCTAACACTTCCTTGCTTTTCACGAATGGTACCGATTGCAAACTTGTCAACCTTGATTATGACACCTAACCTAGAAAAGACATCAATAGAAGCATGCAATAGATAAAATCACCTTTATGGATTGACCCATATACCTTCTATATGAATCTCAAATCATTCAACCACTCAAGTTATCTTACCAGGCTTTCATATTTTTTCCCTAAGGAAAACCTTGCGGGGAAGCATCCCTCATGGGGAAACCATGGGATGCTTCCCCAATTTCATGGATGGAATCCACGGTAAAACCCTTGGTGTACATTAGTGTGTCTAACTTAGGGGGAATCAAAGTGGGAACTGTTGACACATAACTAGCCAAATTCCCGACAACATTGGTGACAATCAGTTAAGCTAACACCTTGGGCCCCCACTGGGATTTGATGTGTGTGTGTGTGTGTGTGTCAACCTAGGTCCATCTTAAATTAGGATATATTAAGTGCCATAAGGGAAACTAAATCCATCTTAACCTAAAATATATCAAGCACCATGAGGGATCCTAGATTCATCTTAATTACATATCTATAATGTGTCATAAGGGAACCTAAATCTATATCAATCTCATATCTATCAAGCATCATGAGGGAACATAAATCCATATTTTTCCCCAATCTATCAACCACTGAGAGGGATCAAATCCCATATATATATATATATATATATCAACTTAGATCCATCTTCTTCTTCTTTTTTCACAAGAACGGTTGAGAGCTTTTATATATAAGAAAAGATAAATAACAGAGTTACATAGTGATGGAGCAGGTTTGCTTCCCAACATGGAGGAGCTAACCAGTCTCTACATTCATCTTTTACCAGTTTCTAACTAACATAACAAAGTTCATGCCTATTACAGCTATAAATTCGAACAAACTGCCCCATGAGCTTTAAACAGAAACAGTACATTGAGGAATTTCTCATAACCACAATGAAAGAGTTCCAAGTCATCCTAACCACGCCAAGACAAAATCCCAAAAAACCTGAGGGGTCGCCCATGTGGCAGGCTAAAAATGATGACGGAGCTCTGGTTCTACTCCTCCCACCTTGCTTTTCTATATCTCCTGCTTCTGGTCTCTAAGCTCAGCTTGCATTCCATCAATCTTTCCCTCTATGATTCTGGCGCAGTAGTGAACCACCCTGATTTTGGCATCCAAATTGATAGAGCAGGGGCATCCATTGTCCAAGACTTCAGCGAGACTGTCCACCTTCGTATTGAGTTTGTTGTTGTTTTCTCGAACCTTATTGTTTGTTGCTTGAGCCAGGGTAAACATATGCTGCATTGCCTTCTTGATTTCATAATTTTCACCGCGCAATAAACAAACCTGGGATTCCAACTCTTGCAGGTATTCCTTAACCTTCTTTGGCATGCTATCAGCTTCCTGCGCTGAACCAGAACCGCCACCATCAACAATAACAGGGAAGGAATCCTGCGTGTGTTGACGGTTATCTTCCCGAGTATTGTGCTGAAAAACAACCGAACCACTCTGACTCCTGGGAAAAGAGGGATGTTTCTTCCTGAAATCGGGTAACGCAGAGTCTTCTACGCAGGGGATGGTTTTCTTATAGAGAAGATAGCTAGCAGAAGCTCTGGATTCGACCATCTTCTCGAGAGTTTAAGGCATACAATGTTGCCAGCCTTCCCACCACCTCGTATTTAAACTATTAACTCCTCGCATCCCAGCTGCATTCAAGACGTGCATGCCGACCATGTGGAGTCATGTGCCTCCGGCGTGCGGTCTTCCCTCCTCCCGAGGTGCAAATTTGGGTCTAAAAATTTAGAAAGAGCCCCTTCATCGTGTAAAATTAAAACCTTGAACGTGGATGGAGTATTTTTAAGACTCCAACCCAATTTTGTATTCTTCTTGCAGTTTGAAAACATAAGGTTTCTTCCCGGATGATAAGACAAGGCAGTGTTTAGGGGATCCAGACCTTGTGTGTCACCGACTGATTGCTAACCAGGACTCCACGATCTTGCATTACACCAATATTTTCCATTTTGTCCGCCTCCTGATTGTTGGCTCTCAAAATGTGAAGAAATTTTATGGTTTTGAACTCGTTGGCTAAACACATTAGGGTACGATGGATTTTAGAGGCAGGATTCTTGCGGTTTGTGATCAAGTTCTGCGCATCTCTAATAACCAGCATTGAATCTCCAAATACTAATAGGTTTGTCAAGCCCTCATCCCTGGCAATCTCCAAACCTATTGTTAAAGATAACCATTCGGCACTGTTATTTGTCCTATTTCCGAGTCCCCAAGCATAATATTTCATTTTATTTCCTTCTAAGTCATACAAGACTCCACCCGCACCTGCCAACCCTGGATAAACTTTTTTCCATCTTAATGCTAAATATATCAAGTGTTAGGAGGGAACCTAAATCTATTTTAATCTCGAATTTATCAAACACCAAGAGGGATTAAACCCTCAAAGTTAAAAACTTTTCGATCAATGTTAATATCAAATCTATTAAACACCAATAAAGACCAATTCCTCAAAAATAAAAATAAAATTCTTCAAATTTTATAATATTAAAAATTAAAATAATTAATTTTAATATATTTAAATCAAATAATATAAATTCTTAGGGTTAAATATACTTTCTTACTTTCTTGCTCGGACTTCCCTTCTCTTCCTTATATATACAACATAAAAACCCATAAATACCCTCTTATATGACATTGACTGGAATTACTTTATAGATAGGTAGAGGCCTTGATCGACAAGGGAGTAATGTCGAGGTCAAAAGTTGGATGTTGTACGTGTGAATTAAATCTCTTACGTATGAAAAACACGTATGTATGGAATAATAGAGCTATGTTAGTCAAGTCAAAATAAAAATTGGTAGCAATGGAGGAGAATGAAGGTATTCGTTTCTTTATTTGAAGGCGTACATTAACTCATCCAAAATTAACTTAAGACGCGCAAAGGAAAAATCCAGATGTACTAATCCATATGGGAGAATTAAAGGAATCCAAGTGTCGTCTGATGAATTAGCAACAGTGTCTCCTTCTCATAATCTTGGTAATATTTATCTGGCACATAGATTTGAAGCTGATTTTTTAAGATCTGGGATTGGGAATGATGGTCTCAGGACCCAAGATACCTAGAGTGGACTAGTTGGGATTTAATTCTCAAGAAAGTAAGTTGGAAGAACCCTTTAATGCGGAGGTGAATGATCTGTAGGGTAGGGTTTATTCAAGTGAGGACAAGAGAGAAGGACTTTTATCACCTGTATTATTCATTTCATGTTCATTTATGAAGGAGTGTCAAAACACCCAAGATCCAAAATTAAACAAGAATTGCATAAAAAAAAGGAACCCCTAAATATGGTCCTAGGGAAGGAACTCAACCTTAATGAAGTTGTTGACAACTTAGAAATGACTTTGGTTGGGTGCTTTTCAAGGCGAAAGTTTGGTGATCGTTGGTTCAAATATTGGGTCTTGATATCCTAGGGTAAGCTTGTGACAGAGGTTCCAAATTCTTATTCCTTATCAAGATGATGGTTAGCCTTCATATTTTCCTCGACGATTGATGCAAAAAGAATCTTCAAAGGCACCTGGAATTGGGATTCCATTGTTTTGTTTCTGTAACATCCCGAAATTTTGGCTCAATGTTGTAGTGTCAAAATTTCCAATCGAGACTCTAAGAATTTGAGGAGGAGATAGCTAGGGTTCACTAAAAATGGCGGAACCCTAGCCACTGATGGCTGCTTGCGGCTTGTTGTTGTCAGACTATGGAATCTATCAAACTGACAGGGCCTTCAACGTCGTGGAGGCCTCCCTTTATCATTATCAGCGCTTTCAGCCTTGGGTTAATCAGCTATGAAGACTAAACCCTAGACTTATACTACCGATTTTTTTCTTACTGCTATTGATTACCTGTAACTAGTTTTACTGTGCTCTCGTTTTTACCTGTCATGGAAAACTATGAAGATCAAGTGGATTACTCTTTTGACCCGTCGGATGAACTGCCTATATGGACCCAGCCATCTGGCGCCGGGTGGCAAGAAGGGGCATACAATACAAGGTGTGGGCTGGGTGGTTTAACGGCCGGTGAGACTCGTTTGGAACCGGGGTTTTCACCATCAAATTTTCTTGCATTATCCCCTAGCACTTTGTTAAATAATGCCACCTCGCCTCGTTTACCATCAGTTCTTCCCCTGAAGAATACTGTGACACCACTCTGGTCTTTTGAACAGGTGATACAGGCCATTGAAGGCTCGACGGCGGTTGACAAGGGCACTTGTTCTACTTTTGGTGGTCTCCATGGAACTGGCAGTTTACACATCCCCTCTGCGGACTCACTCCCTGGTATGAACATTGAAGAGCCGAGGGAAGATTCGGGTTTGGGTTTACTGGAGATTCATGAACAACGTGGTTTTTCTATCCCTTTTGTGGGTTTGGGTAACAGTTCTGAAGATTGGGGAGGGCGTACATCGGATGATGCATCCCAACGAGCGAAGCGAGGCAGGAAACGTTGGCTGAAGCTGAGCAGAACTAAATACAACTACACCCTTGGGGAAGACATAGAGTGGCATCAATTGGTCAAGATGACCAATATCACCTTGGTAGGTAAGGCTCTGGGTAGATCCTTCTCCCTTCATACTATTGAGGCCTAGGTGGCTGAGCATTGGGTTGCAGAGTTGGGTTATACCCCTAAGGTGGTGGAATTAACTCGAAACCGGTTTGATTTCAACTTCCAAAATGAAGACCATGCAAAATGGGTTCTTAACTCCAACTGGAGCTGGGATCACTGTCCGGTTATGATTAAACCATGGCATCCGATGTTTGATGCAAGTCGTGAACGTCTGGATCTGGTTCCTATTTGGGTACGGCTACCCGGGCTACCTCTTCATTACTGGTCGGAGTGACATTTCAAAGGTATTGGGAACTTGATTAGCACTTATTTGGATGGTGATTATAGTTTTCTGCATACTAGACAGAGGAAGATTGCTCGTATATTGGTTAATTTAAATATCAGGGATGGGCTGGCACCGGAGGTCACTCTCAGTTGGGGGCCCTATGCATATGTTCAGAAACTTGACTACGAAAATGTGCCCTTTCGATGCCGTCGCTGCCATGCTTATGGTCATCTGGTTGCTGATTGTAAACTACCCTTACGGTGGAGAAATGGTGGTAGTCACAAATCTAATATTCCTAAGGAGGCTCCTCCTATTGTTGGATTTCCATCATCAGAGCCCACCAATAAGGGGGTTCTGGAGACGGCTGCAGAACATGGACATTCCCGGGCCTTGGATGCACCTACCCCTACTAGTCCTGTTCCTTCGAATCCCACTATTAATGCGGAAATGGCTGGAGGATCACAACTGGAACCGATCAGGTTTGCGACTGGAATGGAAAGACCAACTCTTATTTCAGCACCTATAGGGATATCTCAACCTGCTACCTTCTCGGCCTCTGGGACTCCAGCTGTGGGTATTCCTTCTTCCTTAAATCCCCTTTCCTTTC
The DNA here is from genome assembly GCA_027924585.1 of Larix kaempferi. Taxonomy (NCBI): domain Eukaryota; kingdom Viridiplantae; phylum Streptophyta; class Pinopsida; order Pinales; family Pinaceae; genus Larix; species Larix kaempferi. The sequence continues at coordinate 11,754,162 of BSBM01000120.1, read as the reverse complement.
ATTTTGTTTTTAAAAACTTCTATAAGGAAAATACAGACTGGTTGGAGGCTTTAAAAAAATTGAATATCTCTCCCTCTTTGGAGATGGTAGACAATACTTGCATTGTTCCTGAACCCTCAAGTGCTCCTCAAACCTCTCCGAATCATGGTGTGATGCTCATTGATATAACCCCTAAACCAGATCCTACCCTTGGGGAAGCTCCTTCTTCTTCTTCCCCAACCAACTCCTCAGACTCTGGCTATTTTTTACGATCCCTTACTAAGATTTCCCCTGGGGGGCTGGGTGCTGGGGTTTGTAAACCGGGAAAAGGTAGAGGCAGGAAGTCTCATCTATCAAAGGCTCAATCAAAGGCTAAGATGGATTTGCTGGAAGGTAAACAGGTTAATATTGACCGGGCTCTTAGAGCGATGCGTGCCATGAAAAGGGGGCGTTAATGAAAATTATTTCTTTCAATTGTCGGGGTCTAGCTAGTCCCCATAAAAGATCAGCATTGTGTAGATTGGTATCTCTTGAACACCCAGATATCATTCTACTTCAAGAAACTTTGGGTGTTGGTGAGGTGATTAAGTCGATGTTAGAAAGTTGGTTTGGTGGCTGGTCTTTTGCTACCTTGGATGCTCGTGGCAGGTCTGGTGGTCAGGCTATTGGCTGGAATACTAGAACGATGAGGTGTCACAACCTGTGGGGGATGGACTCTGTTTTGGGATTGTCCTATTCGTCTCTTGATTTTGGTGAAATTTTCACTGTGGTAAATATCTATGGCCCTTATTTGAACCGAGTTCCTTTCTGGGATACTCTCCTCTCCAATCCTTTGTTACAGGATGGGAACCTTTTGATCGGAGGTGACTTAAACTTCTCCCTCGGCCCGGCTGAAGTTTGGGACAGCAGAGCCCGCTCTGACCCTTTGGCCAATTACTTCACACACAAGTTGGTCACACATAATTTGCTGGATATTGAGCCTTCTCTCCTTAAGCCTACTTGGAGAAATAACAGAACTGGAGAAAACCGGGTCGAGAAGTGATTGGATAGATTTTTGGTGTCTGACTCATTTGTGGATAGAAACTACTTACTAAGGTAGTGGGTAGGCTCGGGGGGATCTTCTGATCACTTCCCTATTTTTCTTGAATTCCGAGATGGACCTACTAAACCGGCTAGGCCTTTTAAGTTCAATAAAATTTGGTTAAAGGAGGCCTTCACTGAACTTGTTGGTTCTCTTTGGGTCCCTTTTAACCCTAGGGATGCTCTATCAGCCTCACATCAGTTTACTGTAAATATCAAAAGAATTAAAGGTCCAGTTAAGGAGTGGGCTCATGAAAAGAATAGACGAGATGACAGAGAATTAAAGTTGATTGAACTAGAACTTCAGTCAATTTATGAATCTGGATCCGAGGGTCTGGGAACCTTGGAGGAAAAATCCCACCTTGTTGCAATGGAAGGGAGGAGGAACACGCTCTTATTGGAAAGAGAGGAAACTTGGCGATTGAAAAGTAGGGCAGTTTGGCTTGTAGCACGCGATGAGAATACAAAAATTTTCATGCATATGCAAAAGGAAGAAAGGTGTCCAACACCATATGGAACCTCGAGGACACAATGGGGGATTTACAGACCTCCTTTGATGGCATGGCGGGGGTGGGGGTAAATCATTTCCAGACACTATTTAAAGCTCAGGCATAGGTTAATATTGTTGAAGTTGTTAGGACGGCTCAACTCTTTCCCCAGTTCGTGGAAGCGGAGGATAATCAATCCTTGATGGTGGATGTTACGGACGAAGAATTGAAGGAGGTTTTGCAGAGCTTTCAGAAAGACAAAAGCCCGGGACCGGATGGTTGGACTGTTGAATTTCTACTGGGCCTTTTTGATCTTATTGGGAATGATCTCCTGATGTTGGTAGAAGATACCAGCTGCCCTCAATTCCACCTTTATTGCCCTTATCCCTAAAACTGATAACTCTTCCTCTCTTGGGGATTTCAGACCTATCTCTCTGTGCAATTGTGTGTATAAGGTAGTGTCCAAGATTATCGCCAAGAGGTTAAAAGTTATTCTGTCCAAGCATATTTCAGCAGAACAATTTGGGTTCCTGGAGGGAAGACAAATTCATGAGGCAATAGGAGTGGCACAAGAAGGCATACATAGTATGAAATCACGGAAAATCAAAGGAGCCATTATCAAGATTGATTTGTCTAAAGCATATGACAAGGTGAGTTGGTTGTATATTCATTTACTACTTACTCATCTGGGCTTTGTTGTGGACTTTATCAGGTGGCTCATGAGTTGTATTACTACGGTCTCTTTTGCGGTCCTCATCAATGGGGCAGCCTCTCCTTTCTTCCGTTCGGAAAGAGGTCTGTGTCAAGGTTGTCCTTTATCACCTCTACTTTTCCTGCTGGTTGCAGAAGGACTCATTAGGGCTCTGAAAAAAGCTTGCCGGGAAGGAAACCTACAAGGAATACAGGTGGCTCCGGATTTATTTATAACACATCTGCTTTTTGTGGATGATATTCTCATTTTCTGTTCTGGTTCAATTGAGGACATTGAGGGAATTTTCCACCTATTTTCTCAGGCTACTGGTATGGAGATTAATGAAAGGAAATCTACTCTGTCGACTCATCTGCTTAGTGATAATGAGAACGAGGTTATTCGAAGGATTTTTCCCTACAATTATTTGTTTCTTGATGCTGGCTTGAACTACCTTGGGTTTCAGTTAAAACCTAATGCATACACTAAACAAGACTGGAACTGGCTTCTTGAGAAAATCCACAAACGTTTGAAGAATTGGAGTCACAAATGGCTCTCGAGAGTAGGAAGGCTGGTTTTGGTGAAATCAATTCTAGAGGCCATTCCGGTTTACTGGATGTCTCTATCCTGGATTCCCAAAGGGACGCTGGAGAAAGCCCAGAAAATATGTTTTCGTTTTCTTTGGAGCAGTAAAGGATACTTTGTTTCCCCTTGGGTTCATTGGCAGAAAATAGCTATACCGAATATTTTAGGAGGGTGGGGACTGAAAAATATCCATCTCTTCTCTAAAGCCCTAGCTGCCAAAGGGGTGTGGAGAATACTAAAAACAGACAGTCTTTGGACAAGAGTTATTATTCATAAATACATTGCACCTGTAACCGTTATGGACTGGGTCCAGAATCCGAATAAGTCTCACCATGGAGGCTCTGTTATTTGGAAAGTTGTTATTAAATCTTTTTCTGTTGTTGGTGACCTCTTGGCTTGGAATATTGGGAATGGACATTTGGGTTGGGGAAGACCCCTGGTTCGGGAGCGAAGGACGACATATTTTTCTGTAAGATTGATTACATCACTTCATGATAGAGGTATCACTTATCTATCACAGCTTGCTAATGGAGAATTGGTTCACCCATGGACTCAATCATGGATTGATGTCAACGCCTTAGATCTTTCAGTCATGGAACAGGATGAATTAAGGAATTACTACAGGGCTCTTATTCTTTCACAAATCCTCATTCGTGATAGGGAGGACGTTTTGGTATGGGAAGGAGCATCGAATGGTGAGTTTTCACCAAAGAATGGGTACATCAGTTTGAGTTACTACATCAATCCACGTGAAGCGGTTTGGTGGTGGAAACCTCTTTGGAAGTTAAATTGTCCAATGAAACACAGACTATTCATGTGGAATATTCTTGAAAACTCCATTCCTACCTGGGATTATTTACAACGAAAGTGTAGGGTAGGACCGGGGTGGTGTATTTTGTGTAAGGCAAATGAGGAAACCTGTCTTCACCTTTTTCTACAATGCCCATACACGGTGCAGGTATGGGCAGAATTCTCCAGAATCTCAAAAGTTCAGTTTAACTGGGAGGGGGACACGATGCTACAGGCCTGGTTACAGTGGGGTAATGATCCAATCGGCATCTCTTTCAAAGCCCTTCCTTTGATGGTGGCCTAGGGGATATGGTTGGCGCGGAACAGAATGATTTTCACGGATAAACCTTGTACACCGGCAGTCTCAGCCATACTCATCTGTGGCTTCATGATGGCATACCCTCAGCATATCAGAGTCGCGAATTAACAAACCATTCTTGAACTTGACATTGAACACTCGGTACCTTGGGGATACTACCATGGCTCCGCTGAGGAAAGCATATGTGGGGGAGGGGCAATTTTACATCTTACTTTAACCCATTATTATCACCTGTTTTGGGGTCTCGGGGAGGGTGGGAATAACTATGTTGAAATCATGAGCCTAAAGCTTCTTCTCTTGTTCACTATTGAGACCAATTTTCAAACTCTAAATGTCTTTGGAGACTCTATGAACGTCACAAACTGGACACTTTTGCAGAGATCTTAGACTTGCAAATATTCTACAAGACATTCAAGAACTAAAACTCTCCTTCTTAAATTTTTCTTGCAGACATGTTTACAGGGAGAATAACAAGGAGGTGGACAAGGCTTCTAAAGCTGGCAGGGTCCTAGCAATGGGGATGTGGAAAATAAAAGAATACCGTGAAGGGACACAATATGAGTACTATCATCGGCCCTTCGTTGATGAACTGGCTATACAGGAATAGCAGTGTTGTTAATACAATTTTTTTGGAGAAGACTAGCAGCTTTGAGGTGACCTTCAGATTCAGATTACTGTTTTTCTTAAAAGACATTTTCTCGGTATATTAGGAGGCTCGGGGAGCCCCCAGTATATTATGTTCTGATTTCTCTTTTAGACCTTTAAATATGATGATGTTTAACACACCAGACAGATGTAATGAAGATCCTACACGTTACTATTTTGATTGTCCTTAAATGGATATTTGCATGCATACTTGCATATACATAATGTAATTTTGTTCACCTTTGCTGAAATAAAATTACGCTTTTTTTCTTGGAGAAAAAAAAACATCCCGAATTTTCATAAAAATTTAAAATTTTTGAAAAATGATAGTAAATAAAAAATTTATAGATGCGGAAATAATATTTGTTTGATTACGACAATTTTAATTAAAAAGTCATTAGTACTAAATATAAATTAAATTTTTTGTTTTAATAGCATGGTCATAAGACAAACTTTAACACATTAATTACGACATGATTAAGGTAATATACGAAGTAACAGGTCATTAATGTGATGTGAGACTTTTTCTGGAAAAGATACTGACAATTGATTTTTTATGAACAAGGGTGTCCTACGAGGTACCCTGGAGTTTACTTAGCTGCCACGCTAACGCATTGAATATTCTAATATGCAGACGACAAGTAAGAGATTCAAAACATGCATATTTTAAAAGTACATGTGCAATTCAATTCAACGTCAAATAGATATGTTGTGAATTCTTTTGCGAAAACAAGTATCTTCATGTATGAATGTCTAGTGTTGCTTACTGGTCTTTCAACGCTATCTTACATCTCCACTATGATTTCAAAATGTCGTTTATTAACATCATCAGGCTGGTAAAATAGTTGTTGTCATCGTCGTTGTAGTGGCTAGCTCTGTCGTCGACTTAAGATGATAAGTACTTGTATACTACTAAAGTCATACATGTATTGTTAACCATCATATGCATTGTGATAAGAGTTAGGACATGAAGTCCATGGCCATAGCATAGATTTTATACTAGTTACAAATCAAGGTCTTGTTGAAAATCAACAATGCATACTCTTGTCTTTTTAATAGCTACAATACTGAAAACTAATAAATAACGTGTTAACCATATAAATCTTATAGATTTCTATCCTAAGCAATACTTTGACATTTTTAAACTATTCACAATATATTTCAAAGTTTATAATATTGAATTCCTATGAAAAATACACCATATTAAAATGATATGCCAATCGAAATTTAATATATGGCTAGACTTAAAACTTGATACACTAAGTCGAATTCTTAACTATAGTGTGAGAACTATTGTTCACTATACGATTATCAACATAGAGTTTTGTTTGAAATTCTAATACCCAATGTAAGTTATAACGTTTGTTTCGATGGCACTAACACTCATTTAACTCGACAGGGTGGCGAGTTGACAGTCATTAAAATGACGTGAACATCGAGCTATCGTGAAGATCATGTCTCGATCTTGCATTAAAAGCTTGAGTTGAAACTCCAGCTGACAAGGATTGACAACAATCCACGTAATATGAATTTGATGTAATAAACTCTGCACTTGTCACTGTGTATGATTATGTGTTTTGAAACACCTCTGAACTGGATGTTTGATCGATGCTCTGTGTGCCTAAGTGGCATGGTCGTGCATGTGAAATGATATAGCAATAAATGCAAGGGTTGTTCGACCCAATGCAACATCGCTGACACTCTTAGGAACGTTGGATGTGAAGAACGTGGATTGTTGGATACAACCCTAACCTTTAACGTTGTTTTGGTTTATGAGATTTGAATGATGTTTATTGTTCTATTGTTCCGGTCTATGTGGCCGACAGGTTGCCGAAATTTAGGGTTAGCAAACTTGTAAAGGGTTCGACCCTGAGACCTATAGGTAGGATTTAAGTTGCAGGTTCTATTCTACTGCAATGGCATTGTATAAACAAAACTGGGTCTCTGGTTTGAGTTGTTATTGAGTCGATGGTTTCAATCTCTTCGTTTTTGAGTTTGTATGAAACACACCGAGTTGTAAAATGATATAAGTTCCCTCGTCTTGTTTACAATAGAGACCTCATCGTCTTTCTAGTGAATGCAAAGAACTTGGCCTCCGGTTATGAAGGTAAGCGTTCCTAAAAAGAATAGTAATTCTTTTGCTTGAAGTTTCAATTTTTCAGTTTTTAAAAATAAAAATAATACAGTGGTCAAAAATCTAAGCTGTTGTATTATTAGTTGCAGGGTTCGAAGACCATTTTGAACAAGGGTTTGGAGAGGAATGACATACTTCCATTCCTGGTAAGATCCAGGTCTCAAACCCTCATAGGTGCCTTTCGTCTTTGGTTGATGTGGTTTCATGAGGATGAATAACCAGTCCTTCACCAAGCTTCGGCAATGTCTGTCAGATAAAAACAAATGTGGAAGATCCTTCTGTTTAATCAAACGTTTGTTTGTATGATACTCGGTCATGAACCTTGATGTCTATCTCGTCGAACTGGGAGTTTTGTTACTTGTCGATACTGAGGGTTTTTTGGACTTGTTTGAAATGTTTAAAGTTTGGGAAATAACCCTGTGCGATTTCGTTTGGAAACATAATGTAATGTTTTTATTTCTGGGAAAATTGGTTTAAACTTGGAGTTGGGATTGTATTGGTTTACACTTGGAACAAGACTCGTTGGTTTATATTATGAGAAAATAGATACAGAGCCGAGGCTCATCTACTGTAAATACAAGGTTTTCTTCTCGGCAATAAACAAAAATATATTATTTCGTTCTGTGCTAAACGTCTGTGTTATACATTGATTTCTTGTATGTTTGATAACGTCACTATCGAGCTAGGTCGGAGTCTAAATGCTTGTCGAACCGATAACTCTGTAAAGTGATGTTGAAATGGTTTTTATTTCGTTTGCAATGGAAACGAACAGGGCCATACCCTAGTTCATGTTTTGTCTTTGTATATGAAAGATATGAGTTATAAGAAACTTTCGAAAAGCACTTAAATGTAGCTAGGGTTTGTACTGTAACTTAATAGGTGGATATAATATATGTTTTTATGATACCGTGGATAATGATAAAGAATATCTAAAACAAATGTGATCTAGGGTTTTACAATTGATACGATGCTATGTTTTAGTACTATAAGCAGTTTGTAATATAGTAGAAAAATACAACACTCGGATTGAATAATACATGCAATTTGTAATGTGAGATGATAAGTGTAGACATTAAAGGTTTTGTGTTTCCTTTGTTTATAGTACTGATAATAGGAAATTATTCTATCAATAAGTTTGAGATGAAAAACACAGTGTGTGTGTGTGAACATGTATATTGACTGTAATTTGTAACTTACATTCCTAGTCAACACATGTATTTATTTGTAGCAATACTTATTTAAAATGCAGAAATAATCTGATGTAAGGAAATTTGAATTCCATCTACTTCCAATGCACACAATAGAGATAAGAAAAATAAATACAAGGTGTCTGTACAGGAAATAATCATTATTTGTTTTCTTGAAATCATGAAGTATTCTAAATTATTTTTAAATACTATATTGTAATAGATACTGTATAGTAATTACTACTATTAATTATAGGGCAGAAAATGAAAACACAATTCAATCACTACACTTGTCTATCGAATCAGTGGCAATTTTGCCTATCTTCTCATCTATTCTTAATTTGCGTATCTACACTAGAGTACGATGCAGAAACCAGCATGTGGAAAAATGTAGATACTAGTTTATCAATTCAAATCATCATTGAAACTTAAACATGCAGACTTTCAAAACATAATCAGAATACATTTCTTCTTCGAAACAGAAATTGATAATTTTACTTAAACAGCTAATAACTGAAATAAAGTAGAAACTATAAAACCTGGATAAAATCTGTAGGGAACAAACAGCCCAAGAAGACTGTTCCACCCAACCAATTCCTGAAGACAGTCAAGTACTTGCCTTAGGACCCCCGAGCCTGTTCACTGAACCACCAGGAGGAAGAAACTTAGGAAATTAGGATCTCTTCTTGCAGTAACTAATAACTTCTGAATCTTCAAGAACTAGGAGTCCAAGGGAACTACTCCAGCACCATTGGTTCTCCTTAGCAAATGATTTGCAAACTTATGATTTGCACTCACCACTAGCCCCCTATTTGAATCTCTTAGTGATCACCTGATGCACATGAGGAAAATATTCAGCAGAAATATTGTGTAAGAGCTTCCTGCTCAATTCGAATTTTCCTTATGTAAGCTGCCTAGGCCTTTTCAGTTGTTACGGGGTCATTAAATGAGATGCCTGCTCACTCCCTCCACCTGGGCGATAATACCACATTTTTAGGGGTAGTTGTCCCATAACCAACAGCGAGTGGTGTGATGCAATTGCTACCATCTGTCCCATACCTTCCAACAGCTTCCATTCCTCCTAGTGGGTCAGTGAACACTCATTTAACAGTCCCCTTGGGTGTTTGTCTCCTAATTAATTTATTTAAATATTAATAATCAGTAATTACATTCATCCTGGATCAAAACTGATCATAATTACAAAAATTTGTAATTAAATTTAACATAAAGTATTTTGCAAATAAATTAATAATTTCTGAAATTTGGGTAGGTGACATACACCCCCCCTTAAGTCTTAACATCGTCCTTGATGTTGGTTAATCACTCCTTGAGTGTTCCTAAAACAGAGTTGGGTATGCTTCCTGCATACTACTCTCCAACTCCCAGGTTGCCTCTTCTAGGCTAAGTTGCTTCCATTGCACCTTCACTTGCCCGATGGTGCGATTCCGAAGAATAGTTTCCCTCCTTCCGAGGATACAGTCCGGTCCCACCGGAAAATCTCCGTCTTGTCCCACCTTTACATCATTCCAGTTTACAACATGAGTAGCATTGTGTACATATTTCTTTAAAAACGATATATGAAAAACATTATGTATTTTTAAGTTTGGTGGCAAAGCCAGTTGGTATGCCACTGCTCCAACCTTAGACAATATTTCAAAAGGACCACAATACTTGGGTGCTAACTTGGCACAACTTCCCAATTTCAATGAACTCTTTTTCGGTCTTACGTTGAGGAATACATGTTCACCAACCTGGAACTCTTTACGAGTTCTTTTTAAATCTGCTTGACTCTTTTGCCTATCTTGGGTAGCTTTTAAATGTCCTTGTACCTGTTTCACAATTAGTTCTAACTCCTGCAATAATTCAAGTCCTAAAACAACTCTATTTACTGGATCATTCCACGAAACAAGTGTATCACATTTCCTACCATAAAGAATTTCAAAAGGACTAAGTCTGGCTGATGCATGATAATGATTATTATAAGCAAATTCTGCTAAGTGCAAGTAGTCTTCCCACTTATCAGGCTGATCCTTAACATACATTCTTAATAAATCTTCTAAAACTTGATTTACCCTTTCTATCTGTCCATCCGTTTGTGGATGAAATGCTGTACTGAAATTTAAGGTTGTATTCAACCCCTTAAACAGTGACCTCCAAAATTTTCCTGTAAACTTAGAGTCACGATCTGAAATTATTACTTTTGGTATTCCATGTAGTCGAAAAATCTATTTCATAAAGATTTCTGCAATGTCTAGGGCTTTATGAGTAGTCTTCACAGCTATGAAATGTGCTACTTTGCTGAGTTTGTCCACTACCACCATGATAGAATCATGTTGTTTCTGATTTTTAGGTAATCCAGTAATAAAGTCGATGCTGATCACTTCCCATTTCCAACTTAGTATCGGTAATGGTTGCAACAATCCAGCAGGATGTTGGTGTTCAACCTTCACTTTTTGACAATCCAAATATTTAGCTATGTACTCTGCTACTTCATCTTTCATCCTGGGCCAATAGTATTCTTTTTTTAGCATAGTAATGGTCTTTTGATAACCTGGATGACCAGAATAATGACTTTCATGCATCTCATTTAATATCAGAAATTTTATTTCTGGTATGTCTGGTACATACAATCTGTTTTTATACAGTAATAACCCATTTTCCTTCATGCTGTAATCTGCCATAAAATTTTCAGAACTGTTGTTTGTTGTCTTTTCCTTCATTTTTCTGTATTCTTCATCTGTTTCAATCTTTTCAAGAATCTAATTTTCCAAATCAGTTGAATAAGTACTGATGGCTGAAATAAAATTCAGTTTTGCCTTACGACTCAAGGCATCTGCATCCTTGTTCTCCTTCCCTTTAATATGTTGAATTTCGAAATCATACTCACTTAAGAAAGTCAACCATCTAGCTTGTCTAGCGTTCAGGTTTGTCTGGTCTAATAAATATTTCAGACCCATGTTATCTGTCAAAAGCGTAAATTTTCTGCCAATAAGGTGGTGACGCCACATTTTCAAGGCATGAATTACTGCCAATAACTCAAAATCATAGGTAGAGTAGTTCTTTTCATGTACTTTCATCTTTATAGATTCATACGCCACCGCATGCCCTTCCTGTGTCAGGACTCCACCGAGTCCGTCATTGCATGCATCTGTACAAACTACAAAATCCTTGTTAGGGTTTGTTATCCTCAAGATAGGTGTTGTAGTCAATAATTCCTTTAATTTCTTGAAACTGCCAGAACATTTCTGATCCCGAACAAATTTCTTCCCCTTCTTCTGCAAAGAAGTTATGGGGTTGGCAATCTTTGAAAAATTTTCTATAAATTTTCTGTAATATCCAGTAATTCCCATAAATGATCTTACATCCGATACATCCTTAGGAACTGGCCAGTCATTAATGGCCCTTATCTTGTCGGGGTCAACCGAGATTCCTTCTTTCGAAATTATGTGTCCTAGATACTGAATTTTGTCTTTGTGAAAGTCGCACTTACTAAACTTGGCATATAGTTGATGATCTCTCAAAACTTGTAAGATAATCCGCAAATGTTCATCATGCTCTTCTTTACTTTTTGAATACACTAAAATGTTGTCTATGAACACAACAGCAAACTTGTCTAAGTATTTGTGCAGAATATTATTCATCAAACACATCAATACAGCTGGAGCATTAGTCAAGCCAAATGGCATGACTACGAACTCGTAATGTCCATACCGAGTTCTGAAAGTTGTCTTGAAAATATCTTCATCTTTAACCCGTACTTGATGATATCCTGATCTTAGATCAATCTTTGAAAATATCGTTGCTCCACGCAGTTGATCAAATAGATCGTCTATGCGGGGAAACGGATACCGATTCTTGATCTTCATCTTATTAAGCTAACGATAATCTATACACAGCCTTAGGGTTCCATCTTTCTTCTTAACAAAGATGACAGGTGCTCCCCAAGGAGACACACTGGGTCTAATATACTTCTTATCAATAAGCTCCTTCAGCTGTGATTTTAATTCGTTTAATTCTAGTATGTTCATTATGTATGGAGCTTTTGAATTTGGTACTGCTCTTAGTATTAATTCGATGGTAAAATCTAAATCTCTTTTAGGAGGTAATCCTGGAATCTCCTCAGGAAATACATCCTTAAAATCCTTTAGGATAGGTATGTCCTCTAATTTCTGTTTGTCCTCTTTACTAATAACCTCATCATTTACTACGTTTACTGCAAACAACTGGCATCCTTTCCTAACTACTCTCTTAACTTGCAAGGCTGAAATCTGTCTAAGGGTTAGCTTCCTTGGGATGCCTTTTATTTCTACAGTTTTTCCTTCTTCATTTAAACATGTAAAACTTTTTTTGTAACAGTCCAGAATGACATGATGGGCTTCTAACCAGTCCATCCCAACTATAATATCATAAGATCCTAAAGGTAGAATATTCAACTTGATTTGTGTTTGTAAATGATTCATGGATAAAGTACAACTTTCTATAAAATCTGATACTTTTCTCTTTGTTCCAGTTGCTAGTCTAACTAGCCAAGATTTACTAAACTTTTATGTTTTCAAATCAAGACCTTCCACAATATCTGGTGATATATAACTTAAACTAGCACCTGGGTCAATTAAAACAGTAACAGGATGATTTTGTATCATACCTTCAATCTCTACCATAGAGATTTGATGATCTGCTTGCCTGTTGTCGAGTGCTGCATTAATTCTGGGCATCTCCCTCGCCACGTCTCCAACAGTAGGTTCGGTCTGAATAGAATTGATGTTGTTAGTATTTCGCTTCCTCAAGGGACATTCTGATGTGTAATGAGGACCTTGGCATTCAAAACATTTGATAGGTTCCTTTGGCTTATTAGTTCTAGTATTATTAGGTGCATTTCTGGGTGCTGTAGAATTCTGTTGTGAATTGTTTCTGGAATTATTCCCTTGGAAATTCTGATTCTGAAAATTCTTCCTTTGGAACCCGAAATTTCCATTGAATCTGAAATTTTTCTTTTTCTGCTCAAAGTTGTTGGGCTTATGATTTTTCCAGTTTGACATTCCTTCTCTTTTTTGATTTGTGTCATAACATAAAACTTCATTTCTCATAGCCTCTTCCAAGGTTTTAGGACTGCCGTACTCAATTTTGTCCTTAATATTGAAAGGTAGGCAGCTAAAGTATCTTTGAATTTCACATATCTCAGTAAGTTCATAAATTTACTGTTCATTTCCTTCATGTTCATACCTCCCAACTTCAAATCGTAGAACTCTTTAGATTTTTCTTCATAGTACTGTTCAGATAAATACTTCTTTTTAAAATATCGTTTAAAAGCACTCCAGATTACATCTTTATCTTTGATGCCCTTTACTCTTTTGATGTCCTGCCACCAAATATACGCTTTTCCGGTCAAGTTATATATAGCCATTTTTGCCTTCAAGAACTCTGAATAGTTATAGATCTGGAAGTATTTCTTCATACCGGACAGCCAAGCTTCAGCTGTCTCGCCTTTCTCAGTTTCTCCATTGAAAGTTGGAGGTCTAATTTTTTTGAATTCTCCAGAAATTTGCTCATATTCCTTATGATTTTTCCTTCTGGGTTTGGAATCTCCTTCACTACTATCACTGGTGTAGTTATGTTTCCTTTTGCGTACTTCAATAGCATCTCCAGATGAGGTTGAGCTGGCTTTCACCTCATTGGTTTTCATGTTCTAATTTTTATTAACATGAGGCAGATCCTCAACTTTGGAGATATTTTCATTATCTCTTTCTTGTTCCTCAGTTGGGCACTGTTCAAACAGCACTTGATTGAATTGTTCTTGTGCCTACATAATTCTTTCATTGTCTTGTTTCACAGATCTGATTTCTGCCTTTAATTCATGAAAAGCACGTAACAATTCTGACAAACTGTTATTTAGTTCACCATGACCTTCTTCTACATAGTGTTGTCCCGAACTGTGGTTGTTTGGCTGAAATCTGTCATTTATATGATCAGCTGAATTCTCCATACTTGTAGCTTAAAATAATTTCTGGATAACATCATAATTAAAATTAAAATTAGTAAAGTTTTCTACTGTATAAAATTTTATGTTGCGAGTTCTTGGACCTCTTTCAGGCCTAGAGTTCGAACATGAGCTTTGATACCACATGTAACATCCCGAATTTTCATAAAAATTTAAAATTTTTGAAAAATGATATTAAATACAAAGTTTATAGATGCGGAAATAATAATTGTTTGATTACGACGATTTTAATTAAAAAGTCGTTAGTACTAAATATAAATTAATTTTTATGTTTTAACAGCATGGTGATAAGACAAACTTTAACACATTAATTACGACATGATTAAGGTAATAGACGAACTAACAGGTCATTAATGTGATGTGATACTTTTTCTAGAAAAGATACTGACAACTGATTTTTGATGAACAAGGGTGTCCTATGAGGTACCCTGGAGTTTACTTAGCTGCCACGCTAACGCATTGAATATTCTAATGTGCAGACAACAGGTAAGAGATTCAAAAACTGCATAGTTTAAAAGTACATGTGTAATTCAATTCAACGTCAAATAGATATGTTGTGAATTCTTTTGCGAAAACAAGTATCTTCAGGTATGAATGTCTAGTGCTGCTTACTGGTCTTTCAACGTTGTCTTACATCTCCACTATGATTTCAAAATGTCATTTATTAACATCATCAGGCTGGTAAAATAGTTGTTGATATCATCGTCGTTGTAGTGGCTAGCTCTGTCGTCGTCTTAAGATGATAAGTACTTGTATACTACTAAAGTCATAAATGTATTGTTAACCATCATATGCATTGTGATAAGAGTTAGGACATGAAGTCCATGGCCATAGCATAGATTTTATACTAGTTACAAATCATGGTCTTGTTGAAAATCAACAATGCATACTCTTGTCTTTTCAATAGCTACAATAATGAAAACTTATAAATAACATGTTAACCATATAAATCTTATAGATTTCTATCCTAAGCAATACTTTGACATTTTTAAACTATTCACAATATATGTCAAAGTTTATAATATTGAATTCATATGAAAAATACACCATATTAAAATGATATGCCAATCGAAATTTAATAAATGGCTAGACTTAAACCTTGATACACTAAGTCGAATTCTTAACTATAGTGTGAGAACTATTGTTCACTATACGATTATCAACATAGAGTTTTGTTTGAAATTCTAATACCCAATGTAAGTTATAACGTTTGTTTCGATGGCACTAACACGCATTTAACTCGACAGGGTGGCGAGTTGACAGTCATTAAAATGACGTGAACATCTAGCTATCGTGAAGATCATGTCTCGATCCTGCATTAAAATCTTGAGTTGAAACTCCAGCTGACAAGGATTGCCAGCAATCCACGTAATATGAATTTGATGTAATAAACTCTACACTTGTCGTTGTGTATGATTATGTGTTTTGAAACACCTCCGAACTGGATGTTTGATCGATCCTCCTTGTGCCTAAGTGGCATGGCCGTTCATGTGAAATGATATAGCAATAAATGCAAGGGTTGTTCGACCCAATGCAACATCGTTGGCACTCTCAAGAATGTTGGATGTGAAGAACGTGGATCGTTGGATACAACCCTAACCTTTAACATTGTTTTGGTTTATGAGATTTGAATGATGTTTATTGTTCTATTGTTCCGGTTTGTGTGGCCGACAGGCTACCGAAATTTAGGGTTAGCAAACTTGTAAAGGGTTCGACCCCGAGACCTGTAGGTAGGATTTAAGTTGCAGGTTCTATTCTACTGCAACGGTGTTGTATAAAAAAAACTGGGTCTCTGGTTTGAGTTGTTATTGAGTCGATGGTTTCAAGCTCTTCGTTTTTGAGTTTGTATGAAACACACCGAGTTGTAAAATGATAGAAGTTCCCTCGTCTTGTTTACAACAGAGACCTCGTCGTCTTTCTGGTGAATGCAAAGAACTTTGCCTTCGGTTATGAAGGTAAGCGTTCCTGAAAAGAATAGTAATTCTTTTGCATGAAGTTTTGATTTTTTAGTTTTTAAAAATAAAAATAATACAGTGGTCAAAAATCTAAGCGGTTGTATTGTTAGTTGCAGGGTTCAAAGACCGTTTTGAACAAGGGTTTGGAGAGGAACGGCGTGCATCCATTCTTGGTAAGCTCCAGGTCTCAAACCCTTGTAGGTTCCTTTCGTCTTTGGTTGATGTGGTTTCATGAGGATGAATAACCAGTCCTTCACCAAGCTTCGGCAATGTTTGTCAGATAAAAACAAATGTGGAAGATCCTTCTGTTTAATCAAACGTTTGTTTGTATGATACTCGGTCATGAACCTTGATGTCTATCTCGTCGAACTGGGAGTTTTGTTACTCGTCGATACTGAGGGTTTTTTGGACTTGTTTGAAATGTTTAAAGTTTGGGAAATAACCCTGTGCGATTTTGTTTGGAAACATAATGTAATGTTTTTATTTCTGGGAAAATTGGTTTAAACTTGGAGTTGGGATTGTATTGGTTTACACTTGGAACAAGACTTGTTGGTTTATATTATGAGAAAAGAGATACAGAGCCGAGGCTCGTCTACTGTAAATACAAGGTTTTCTTCTCGGCAATAAACAAAAAAATATATTATTTCGTTCTGTGCTAAACGTCTGTGTTATACATTGATTTCTTGTATGTTTGATAACGTGACTATCGAGCTAGGTCAGAGTCTAAATGCTTGTTGAACCGATATCTCTGTAAAGTGATGTTGAAATGGTTTTTATTTCGTTTGCAATGGAAACGAACAGGGCCATACCCTAGTTCGTGTTTTGTCTTTGTATATGAAAGATATGAGTTATAAGAAACTTCCGAAAAGCACTTAAATGTAGCTAGGGTTTGTACTGTAACTTAATAGGTAGATATCATATATGTTTTTATGATACCGTGGATAATGATAAAGAATATCTAAAACAAATGTGATCTAGGGTTTTACAATTGATACGATGCTATGTTTTAGTACTATAAGCAGTTTGTAATATAGTAGAAAAATACAACACTCGGATTGAATAATACATGCAATTTGTAATGTGAGATGATAAGTGTAGACATTAAAGGTTTTGTGTTTCCTTTGTTTATAGTACTGATAATAGGAAATTATTCTATCAATAAGTTTGAGATGAAAAACACAGTGTGTGTGTGAACATGTATATTGACTGTAATTTGTAACTTACATTCCTAGTCAAGACATGTATTTATTTGTAGCAATACTTATTTAAAATGCAGACATAATATGATGTATGGAAATTTGAATTCCATCTACTTCCAATGCACACAATAGAGATAGGAAAAATAAATACAAGGTGTCTGTACAGGAAATAATCATTATTTGTTTTCTTGAAAACATGAAGTATTCTAAATTATTTTTAAATACTATACTATAATAGATACTGTATAGTAATTAATACTGTTAGTTATAGGGTGGAAAATGAAAACACAATTCAATCACTACACTTGTCTATCGAATCAGTGGCAATTTTGCCTATCTTTTCATCTATTCTTAATTTGCGTATCTACACTAGAGTACGATGCATAAAACATCATGTGGAAAAATGTAGATATTGGTTTATCAATTCAAATAATCATTGAAACTTAAACATGCAGACTTTCAAAACATAATCAGAATACATTTCTTCTTCAAAACAGAATTGATAATTTTACTTAAACAGAACTAATAACTGAAATAAAGTAGAAACTGTAAAACCTGGATAAAATCTGTAGGGAACAAACATCCCAAGAAGACTGTTCCACCCAACCAATTCCTAAAGACAATCAAGTACTTGCCTTAGGACCCCCGATACTGTTCACTGAACCACCAGGAGGAAGAAACTTAGGAAATTAGGATCTCTTCTTGCAGTAACTAATAACTTCTGAATCTTCAAGAACTAGCAGTCCAAGGGAACTACTCCAGCACCACTGGTTCTCCTTAGCAAAGAATTTGCAGACTTATGATTTGCACTCACCACTAGCCTCCCTATTCAAATCTCTCAATGATCACCTGATGCACATGAGGAAAATATTCTGCAGAAATATTGTGTAAGAGTTGCCTGCTCAATTTGAAGTTGCCTTATGTAGGCTGCCTAGGCCTTTTCAGTTGTTACTAGGTCATTAAATGAGCTTCCTACTCACTCCCTCCACCTGGGGGATAATGCCACATTTTTAGGGGTAGTTGTCCCATAACCAACAGTTAGTGGTGTGATGCAATTGCTGTCATCTGTCCCATACCTTCCAACAGCTTCCATTCCTCCTAGTGGGTTAGTGAACACTCATTTAACAGTCCCCTTGGGTGTTTGTCTCCTAATTAATTTATTTAAATATTAATAATCAGTAATTACATTCATCTTTGATCAAAACTGATCATAATTACAAAACTTTGTAATTAAATTTAACATAAAGTATTTTGCAAATAAAATAATAATTTCTGAAATTTGGGTAGGTGACAGTTTCTAAAGAGGTGATCCCCTCTTTTCGATGCGGAGTCTAAGCACTTTGATCTTGTCCGGGTATGGATAAGAATTATGAATCTACCCTTTGAAATCTTGGTCTATTGATATCTTTAAAACTATCATAAATTATCTTGGATCCTTTGTAAAGGTGGATATGTCTTATCTTAGCATGGGCCATATGGTTTTAGCAAAACAATTGGTGATTCTTGATCTCCGTGAGGGGCTTGCTGAGAATATCATTCTTCATTATGGTGATAGTTCTCATATCCAACCGCTTGATTATTAGGGAATTCAATTCAGATGTATGAGATGTCACCAGCATGGACATCTAGTGAAAGACTACCTTCTTCCCTTTAAAAGAAAAATGTGGCATTCTAAGTATCTATATTTATCAAAGAACAAGAATAAGTTATGCATGGACCCGGTGATGCAAGAATATTCTAGATGTGATGTTCCTATCGTTCTTGAAAATAAATTCTAAGAGCCTTCGAAGGAATATTCAAAGGTATTATTGAATGAAATTTCCCCTGTATCTGCCAAGGTCATCAAAGATTGTGAAGACTATAAAGTTTTGGAAGCTTTTTTTGGAGAACCAATGTTGGACTATTCGATGGTTGATCAGATTACAGCTTCTACTCCAACTACTTATAAGTTTGTTAAGGATAGTGAAGGCTGTGAAGTTTTGGGGGTTTCATTTGGAGATTGTGCTTCCAATAAGAACTTGAAATATTTGATTCTCCCTAGATTTGAAGAGTCCTTTTATCTGGATTTAGGGCATTTCAGTGACTTTCTAGTTTCTCCAACCCCGAATGTTTCTTCTAATAATATTGCTGAGGTTCAAACTCTTAGTGATTCTCTTGGTTTCTTGCTTGAATCTTCGATTGGACGGTAATTGTAAGCTCAAGCTTCGATCTAAGAAAAGTATTTATGGGGATACTCCCTTGGGTGGTTTTGGTGGTTTAGGATCGAACCTTTTGTTACTTAAATATGGTGGTAAAGCAAGAAAATCTATGTTCCGTAAAGCTCAGGATATGGCTTCTTGGGAGGTGGCAACAGGTACTCAAAATTCCATAATTGGTATGCTTAGAGGAGCGGCATCCCCTTCTAAGGTTACCCAATGATCATATGCTCTTTGAAATGTCGAGGACTGGTTAATCCCTCTAAAAAATATCCGTGAAGTGAATGATAGATTTAGTATAGTCAGATGTTCTATTTCTTCAAGAGATAATGGGTGAAGGTGAAAATATTGTTAAGGCCTTAAAGATTCTTCTTATAGGTTGGGAGTTATGCTACATTGACACTAAAGGGACCTATGCAGACCTGATCACGGGTTGGAAATGTAAAGGAATGATGCTCAAGAATTCTTGGTCCATGGCTTCTATTTTTGTTATTGTTTTATTCTCATCATAATTGGGAAAGAATTGTTTTTTATAAAATTTTATGGTCCCGATTCTGATAGAGTCCACTTTTGGACCAACTTGTTGTCTTTGGATCTGGTTTCTTCCAACAATATTATTTTAGGAGGATATCTAAAATTTACTTTAGGTCTCTCTAAAATTTGGGGATCACCTTCCTAGAAAAATGTTCTATCTGAATTTCTTTTAGAAAAATTGGTCTCTATTAGCTTGTTGGACATTGAGCCTGGAAAAATTAAGCCTACTTGGAGCAATAGAAGATTAGGGGATTCCTATGTCTCAAAACATTTGGATCGTTTTCTTATTGGTGAAGCTTTAGTATATTGCTCTTATAGGTTTTTTTCGTGAGTGGTTTCTAGGGGGGATTCAGGCCATCTTCCAATTTTTTTGGAAATTGTCTCTATTGGTAAAAATCCCTCTACTCCCTTTATTTTTAATTCCTTATGGCTTGAAGAAAAGGATCTTGTTGATATTATTAAGAATGTGTGGATTCCGTATTATCATTATAGTCATGAATATGTGGCTATTCAATTCCTAAATTACGTGAAACAGTCCAAAGTTGCTTCGCTATATTGGTCCCATAATTTAAGGAAGCGGAAAGATCAACAACTTTCAAGAATTGAGAAATATTTAGAAGATTGGTTTGAAGTGGAAAGGACAAGTTTTATTTCTTAATATTCAAGGCTAGTTCTTCTAAAGCTAGAAAAGAAAAGGAGGGGATTTTGTATTTTAAGGAAGTCGAATGGAGACTCAAAAGTAGAGCTCTTTGACTTGGTAAGGTGATGAGAATACTAAAAAATTTCACCATTTTGCTAACCATAGGAAAAATATAAACTCCATATGGAAAATTAATAATGAGTTTGGGATGGAAGTTTCCAGTTTTGAAGATATTATAGAAGTTGGGACTAATCATTTTGGCAGGTTTTTTAAATCTGGTTATTATAATCTGTAGATGTGGTAAAAATTGCACAACTATTTCCAAAGATTGTAGATGAGGAAGATAATGCTAATTTGGAGAAGGAAGTTATGAGTAAGGATATTGAGGATTTTTACACTATTTTAGAAAGGACAAAATCCCTGGTCCTGATGGTTTTGCAATAGAATTTTATCTGGGTCTTTATGAGATCTTGGGTTTGGATCTACTGAGAGAAGTTGAGGACTCTAGACAGAACAGGAAGATGCTTACAAATTTCAATGCTACCTTTCTTTCCCTCATTTCGAAGACTGATAATCATATCTCTTTGGATCAATTTCATCCTATTTCTCTTTGTAATACTATCTAGAAGATAGTTGCGAAAATTATTGCAAATCGCATTAAGCCTATTCTTGCCTCGGGTATCACTGATGAGAATTTGGATTCTTTCCAAGTCATCAAATGCATGATGTGATTGGATTAACTATGGAGGGTCTTCACTCAATTAGATCTTAAAAGCTTAAATATGTGGTTATAAAAATTGACCTTTCGAAGGCCTATGACAGACTTAGTTGGACGTTTCTAAGAACTGTTTTAACTCAATTGGGTTTTGAGATTTCATTTATTAAATGGATAATGTGTTGTATTAGTTCTTTTTCTTTTGTTATTCTAGTTAATGGTACGACTTCGAAGCTTTTTAGACTAGAATGTGGAATCATACAAGGTTTTCCGTTAGCACCTTTGCTTTTTCTATTGGTTGTTGATTGTCTCAGTAGGGCTATTTCTTCAGCAAAAGTTTCTAACAGGTACAAAGGTCTAAATATTGAGGCATATTTTTTGTTATCCCATGTACTTTTGTTGATGGCATCCTAATATTCAGTGATGGCTCTATTCAGGACCTCAAAATGCTCTCTGATATCCTTAATCTCTTATGTTCTAGTAGTGCCATGATTATAAATTAAGGGAAGTCTGTCATTGTAGGTGAAGGTATTGATCTGGATGTTTGGTTAAGGTATAAGCTCATATTCCCATAATTTTCATTAGACCTGGATAATGGACTGAATTATCTTGGGTTTCGGTTAAAGTCAAATGTCTACTCCAAAAATATTGGGACTGGCTCATCAAAAAGTGTGAAAAGTGAATAGCTAATTGGAGTTTCATGTGGTTATCTATGGCCTAAGAAAGGAAAACTTTAGGGGTGAAGTTTCGCCCATGGCCAAAATAATAGGTTTTAAATTTTGTATGGGAGGATTTTTATATAGAAATGTTTTAAAATATTTTAAAATAGTTCGCCCTAAAATTAAATATTTATTTGTGGTAATATATTTTCTCCCTTTAGAATTCAGTATGGATCCTCCATTTTCCCCCAATTCATTGGAATCGATGACTTTTTAAGAGTAGTTCGCCCAAGATTTCATTAAAAAATGGTTAAAGTAAACTTTGTTCATCCAATAATGGGTTTGTAGTTGGTTGTTTATGGGTCCATGGTTTTGGGTGACCCATGGTATATTCCCATGGTATTGCATTTGGTAAATCCTATTTAAGGACTTGAAGAACTCCATGGTATTTAGAAGATCCAAATTTTTTCTTAGGGAAAAAGCATTCTTTCAATTTCCATGTTAAGAGTATTTTTATCATTTTATTGTATTATTAAAAATAGTTACCAATCCAATTTTTTACTTTCTATTTGATAAATTAAATCTTTATTTCATTTGATGAATTCATTTTAGTTAGTTATTTTCTCTTAAAACTTCAATTACATTGACATCATATGTCTGTGTAGTTAAAGGAACAAATAATCACTATAATTAGTTTTTTAATTCTATTGTTTTAATTAAAAAGATAATGACACATTCCATTCAATTATACTTATTCACATTTTATTTTTCCATATGATGTGTTTTTGTATTTTTGAACAAATAATCCTTTTGTTATGCCAAATCATATTTAATATTTTTTTAATTATGTCTTCAATGACTAGATTCGATGAAACTAAATAGTTGGTCATTAAGATTTGGTTCATATAAATAAATACTAATATGGATTTAAAATTATTTTAGATATTTTGTAATAGCAAATAATTAATCATTTTTTAGTGTATTATTGTTTTAAATAAAATGGCTAATAACACATTCCATTCAATTCTACTTATCAACATTTTCTTTTTCCATATAGTGTGTTTTTGTATTTTCAATTCAATAAACTTTTTGTTAAGCCAAATCATATATACTATTTTTTAATTATGTAAAAACTTCTTCAATGATTGGATTTGATGACACTAAATAGTTTCTCAATAAGATTTGGTTCATAAAAATATTATGATAAGATGGATTTAAATTGATTCTAAATATTTTGTAATAGAAAATAACTTAATTTTTAATTTTTATCAACATATTTATTAATATTAATATAATTTATTAGAATATTTTATATAGTATTGCATGTGATTTAGAGGAACTGAAATCTTTATGTTTCAATAAAAAAATTAATGTATTTATTTCATATATATATATGATCTTTTCAATTTAAAAACTTATTACAGTAAAACATTAATCAAAATTTTACAAATATTTTATAATGTAGTCAAAGATTCACCAATATTTTCCAAAGATTTTATAATTCAAAGATTCACCAATATTTTCCAAAGATTTTATAATTCAATGAAACATTTGCCAAAAAATATACATTTACATATTTTATTATTGGTTAATTAGCCTTTGACTTTTCTTATTTACCAAGAGGATTCGCCCAATTATTATACATATAAATTTATAGAGGGTTCTTAAAATTTTCCCTGGCATGGAGATTAGTCATTGTGAAGTATGTCTTAGAGGCCACTCCTGTTTATTGGCTCTCAATGTCTTGCATACCGCGTGGAGTTCTCGATGCTATTCGGAAGTTAATTTTTTGATTTTTTGGGTCTAGAAGCTTGGATCACAAAGATACAGCCTAGATTAAATGGAAAGGGCTATCTTTACCTAAATCACAGGGAGGTTGGGGTTTAAAAAATATCCATGCCTTCTCAAAGTCTCTTGCAGCCAAAAGTGCTTGGAGATTGATTAATGACTCAGAGCTTTGGAAAGTGGCTATGTATCATAAATATATAGCCCCTCTTTCTCTCTTGTTTTGTATTCCTAATCCTTCTAAATCTTTTCGCAAAGTCTTTGTTGTGTGGAAAGTGACTATTTATTCTTTCTCCGTCATAGGCAATAGCCTTCCTTGGAAGGTGGGTGATGGTAAGTCTTTAAGGGTGGGAGAGGATCCCTAGATAGGGAGTGATTGTGCTCACATTTTTCTATTTAATATGGTTATGCAGCTTCGGTTTAGAGGCGTATACACTCTTAATCAATTTGTTGACCGTGATGTTGATTCTCTCATGAGTCAAGGTTGGGTCAATGCATATTTTCTAGGTTTTAGAGGTGAAGATGCCAGTAGATGGAAACCTTTTACTAATCAGCTTCAAAAATTGAATCTGATACTTCACTCTAAAAAAGACTCTTTGGTTTGGGAGACTAGTCCTCATGTCCTTTATATGCCTAAACTGGGTTATTCTTCTATAATGAACACTCATTCTTCCAATACAGATTGGAGGTGGCGCTCTATTTGGAAATTCTCTTGTCCATCTAAGGCCAATATCCTTATGTGGTTCATTTTGCGTAACAAGGTATTGACTTGGGATCATCTGCAAAATCCGTCTAGTTCTGGTTCTGGGAGATGTTATCTTTGTCAAAATGCAGAGGAATCAAATTATCATTTATTTGTTGAGTGTAGATATATATGTTTCATTTTTAAGGAGATCGGACAGATATTGCACCAAAATGTCCTTGGGTTGGATCTTTCATTAGTGTTTATTTATGGAATTGGTATCGCCTTCTAGAGCTTCATGATTTCAAAATATTGTCTCTTTTAGTAGCTTGGCAAGTATGGATTTCCAGGAATCCTAATCGGTTTGTTGATATTCCTACCATGCCCCAATTTTTGCTAGGTGTGGTATCACTATCCTCCACAGTTTTCCTCAAGAGTCGATTTTGAGGTTCCTCGATAGGTGATTGAAGAACAAATTAACTGGGCTATTCCATGGGCTTATTTTGATGGTGCAACAAAACCATATCAGATTCTTAGTGGGGAAGGAGGTGTTTTATACTTTTCAAAGTTGGCTAAAATTTAGTTATGTGCTGGTCTAGGTAAAGGATCCAATAATTATGCAGAATTAGATTATCTCTTAAACTCTTACTCATACTAGCCATGGAGAAGAATCTCAAGAAGATCCATATCTTTGGTGACTCTAAAATAGTTATTGATTGGATGATGGGTGGAAAATTTTGCCTCAACATTCTATGGTTCGTTGCCGAAGGAGATTAGATATCCTCAAGATAGCTTGGAGTCGATTTGCTATAAGCATATATTCCCTGAATGAAATAATGAATCTGATACTTTTTTAAAGGATGGATGAAGTATGGGAGTGAGTGAGTGGATCATCATTGATTTTAACGAGGGTGCTTTCTCCAAATATTTTCATAATCCTTCTATTATGTTATCTGAAATTACTTGATACTTTTATGAGTCTATTTTGAGATTAGTTGGTTTTGATGACCCTTATGTTATCTGAAATTTCTTGATACTTTTCTGAGCTTGATTTGAGAACAGTTGACTACAGATGAATCTGTTCAGGACATTCTACTACTCTTTTGTTTGTGATGAATTCAGCATAGAAATTCAGGTTCAATTTTTGTTCTTTTTATGTATTCAAAGAATCCTTTTTGAGGTTTGTTTTGTGACTTGATTGGACTAGATCAGATCTGGTTTTGAGACTACAATGATATTGTATGCCATCTTGAAGCAGTGTGCTGCTTTTTTTTCAATGTTTTGTTTTGGTTCAGATCTTGTTATGTGGCCATTATCAATACATCTATGACAATGTGGAATGTAACTTCTTTATATATCATATAATAAATTCATGATTTATTTGTGAAAAAAAAACACATATGTATATCAAGGAAACAGTACAACACTCAACCCAAAGACTTTATCAAAGTTGTGGATCAACAAACAAAAGAAAGGTCAGACACAAGTTATCAACTTTGAAGTATACAAAATTGAGGAACTTGTATGTTTTATTATCAATAATTTCATGATATTTATTGTGTAATTAGCAAGGGTTATCATATACCAACTTCCATTTTTCATGACTCATCCTTGCTTCACTCTAAGATCATAATTGAAATTATTTGGGTGGGTATTATGAATTGTTCACCTTCACATAAGCTTGAAGTAATGTTCAATAATGTTTAGACCAACATATCAATAGTGGTACGTTCATTTCTAGGTTGTAAATTATTTAAGTTGTTTTAAAAATTGGGCACTTGATTGCACAAGAGGGTACTTTAGATCTAAGAAGTGGATATAAATCCTCAACGAATATTCTCAATAATTTATTAATTTGGGGCAGATGATACACATAGAGGCTATTTCAAGCTTTTGGGCATTCCTAAATCTCTAGGTACCACCCTCTAGTTGCTTAATCCAAATGGAACTTGGAATTTATGAAGTAGTTCTTTCCTTCAGTGGGTATTGGACTCTAGATAGGGAGTCGTAATGTGATTGTATGATCGTAGAAAAAATTCCAAATTGATTTTAAATGGGTTTCGAAGGACATGAAGATGAGAGAAATATTGAAAACCAAGAGATGAATGGATATGGATGGTTGCATAACTATTATATGTCTATTAGCATAGCCTTGTTTCCCTCTGAAATGGAAGCTCAAGTCAAGTTTCTAATGGTTGACATTGCTAAATTCTTATTTGTTTTTGTATGAAGTTAGTTCAATCTAATTTTATATTGTATTGCACTTGAAATGAAAATGAAATGATCCACTTGCACATTCAACATTGATTGCTATGGAAATGCAATCCCCAAAGACCCAATTAGCTCTCACACACAATATAGGACTTATCCAAGAAAGCATGTAAATATTTAGATGGAGCAGCCTTGTGGAATTTGGATAGGTTTGTCAAGTTACTCACACAATTGAGGTCCTATCAACAATGAGATTCCCTAAGATTCATTTTGTTGGATATATACATATATCAAAATATAGGCCTAGATATGTCGGTGTATGTATAGATTTTAGAGATTCATGGCTAATGATAATTTTGAATTTATTGTTGATGTCTCCCTCTACACTATAAATAAAACATGGGTGTGTGTATTTATAAGCTAATCAATTGCTGGTTATTATGGATGCAAAGATGTGTGAAGAACTTTGATTTAGAGATGGTTTGGCATGAACAATAGTCATTTCAAGGTGGAGAAATTATTTGGTGGCATTAAGAACTTACATATGTATGTATTTCATGCTTGGAATTCCAATTCATGCAAATTTGTAGTGATGGTGGAATAATCCCTAAGCTACCCCATTTGAATTTAACAATTCTACAATTTCCTTCTCGTTATCTATGTCATATGCCCTACGCCAATATATTGTTGTCAATATTTCAATTCTTTGGATTCTCTTTGGTTTACCATTGAAATCAAATGTTTCTCTTCGATAAGGGTGGTCTCCTGGGAGGAATACCCTCTAGTAGTCGTACAATGACTTCCATAAGTAGTTGTACCCTCAAATTTCACCTCTACAAACTATAGAAAAAGCCATTTTTTTATCATTTTGTCGAAAACAACCACAGTAATGTCACTTAAATTTATTAGAGATGGTTTTCAGTTGACATATTTGTTCTAATAAGATTTTTTTATCATGTACAAGATACTGTAGATTCATTTCTTTGCCTTTTTTTCAACCCATGTTCTAGTAAAATCATCATTTAGGCATATAGTGATAGGTTGTTGCGTTATGCAATGCACATATAACCCAAAATTGTGCTAATTTTTTTCCTACATCCATCAATTTACATTAGATTACACTTTTTCATCACTTGCACAATTGTGCATACTACCTCATTATCATTTGGTACGACTCCATGCTTGTTACCTTTGTCATCGCCTTCGTTGCTTGCTATTTGGCCTATATAGATTTTGTATGTTGACCCATTAACCCTAGAGAGGACCCATTTCTAAGTGTTTACAACTAGCCCAATACCATTTTTTAATTGTTTTGCATAGGACCGCCCCATGCAGTTGTAATGTAGCATTACGCCCTTATGACACTCATTCATTGCATTGCACCATAGCATAACTTTATATTTTTCATGTTGATAAAAAAATTAAAAGGACAACACACTAAAAAAAAGAATTCAAGGGGGGGGGGAGAGAATATCGACGTTTATTATTTTTTCTATTAATATGGAATCTCTTGGTGATTATCGCCCTTGAACATGGCACCTTTTTTCATTGAGTCTCTTACATTTAGAGTTAGTATCACTTTAGGAAGTCGCACCATGATGTTCAGTTTACTCCATTGATTGGTTATTTTTCTAGTCATCATAGAGCCTCCATCAAATGCCTTTAGCATTAATAGTTTATATCATTGGTTTATGTTTAAGTGTCATTTATTTCCCAAGTCATAATTGTGTCGTGTTCATGTTCAAGGGACATTGGTAAACTTTTGTCATCCATTCCTTATATTTTTTAACTATTTATGTCAACAATCTCAATATTAAGAAATGTCCAGTGGTTTATCATATTCGGTTTCATCAATCAATTTAGTTACCTATTTCGTGTTAGTTAATGAGAGATGCCTTAATGCTATCCTTTTGGTGTGTAAATTTTACTAATCCTAGGTGAATAGCGTCCTTATGTTCTCAAATTAATAAAATTTAATTTGCAAAAAGTAAATTTTTCACATCGCAGTATTCACACATATAGTAGGAAAATGAACAGTGAAATCAAAACACATTACACACACATTTTACTCCTTCAAATCAAATTTTCATTAATAGACCAAATCTTACAAGGAAACTTCCACAGCTATCAAAACATGCAATTGTGCAGTACGCTCAAACTGAGCAAAATCTGCACACTTATTGAGGAAATGTACCCACCATAAACCAAAAAATCCTCTATTTCTTGCTACCCTATCATACAGTTGTCCATACAACTATATGGATATATTATCTATGAATGTACTAATCTATTATTATAGCATTTTTTGCCACATTGTTCCCATAGACATTATGATGGCCGATCTCACCCATGTTCCTCTGTTGTAGACTCCCTTGATCCTTAATCATCTATAAACAACATCTATACTTGGAAATACCTCTCAAAAAACTAGGTTTTCCAAGAGGTATGCAACCTCTATGTGGCAAGCCCACGTCCACATGACCTACTAGTGTCTAGCCCACGAACCTACATGTGCGAGAGTAAAAAATAAAAATTAATGTTATTTTAAGGGAAAATGACGGTTCTTTCCATTCCCCAACTTCTCATTCTCATAAATAACCGTCTCTTCACCTCCCTAACTACCTCCCCGTCAATATAAAAGAGGCATAGGAGAGGGAAAATCATACATTCAATCTAAGAGAGCACCCTCATGCTATTGAAATTCAACCAGATTTGAAACTCTTGTTTCCCTAGTTTGCAAAAACCCTATTCAATTGTTTGAAACTTGATTTTCGGTCACCATTGGAAGACTTTATCATACCAAATAATTTCAGTGATTCTTTTAGGTGTATCTTTCAGAGTGGACAAGGAATGAGTGTGTGAAGTACTTGGGTTGGAGGATACCGGATTTCTAGTTTCATAACGGTGCCACCAACAAAGATCAAGTGAAAACATTTCCGTTGTAGCTTGTTGTTCATTAATATAAAAGAAATCTCTTTCTTGTCGAATTCCAGATCTTATTTTTAATTTTTATGTTCTTGTAACTTGGATATTTAAATCAATGATTAGTTTATAAATTATCTTTTGCAGCAGTGACTATTTGTTTCATTGATCTTTCTTTGTTTTAGATTGAATTGTGAAGAGTTGCAGAAAATATCGAAGCAACGTCAGTGTGGAGAATCTACATCATATGTTGGACCCCAGGTAGGTCATAATTAAAGCTTCTTTCTTTGTTCGGAAGTTTGCTTGCAAATTGTTGTAAACTTGATTGCCGAGGGTTTCCTTTTAGGGAATCTGCTCTACAGTGGTTACACCCAAAATCTACTAGAGATTAATTTCCTGAAACAGAACTGGCGACTCAACTGGGGATTTGTCTCCATTTTGAGTTGTTAGAGTTTTTCTTGTGTGCTCTTTGATTTTTTTTCTGTTTTGGTTTGTTTCTGTAATTTTCTTGAATTTATCATGTGTCAACTTAGTAACTACCTGTTTTTAGAACCCTTCTCGAAAGAAACTTTGGTTTCTGGGTATCAATTTTTTTAATTTTCACTTTTTCCCGTGATTGTACGCAGTCTATAGTGTACACAGACGCATTTTGGCCTATACCTTTCACTGTTTTTGTGAAAGAAAAAAAAAATCCCAAGTACGCAACCTAGACACTAAACAGTCGCATCTATGTGAGCTGCCTGTTCATAGCCCATGTGCATCACTTTTACCTTCTTTTTCAGTTTTCTTCTTATAAAAATGGGAATTTGGGTTATTGCATGTCTAAATTGAGTGTGAAAAGCTAAGTTTCAGTTGCTTTGTTCATAAAGTGATGTCTTTTTTGCAAAAACAAAAAGTAATTGCATTTTTATGCATTAATGGAAACAAATTTTCCGGAATCAATTTGGTATTACTTTCTTTTTTCTGCAAGTTTTAGACAGAAAAGTTACTTTTCCATTTTGAAATTGAAAAAAAAAAAAAAATTCGTTATTTTTTAGAATTCAAAATTCTCTTTTCAGTTTTAAAAGAAAAAAATCTTTGGAAAATCTCCAAAGTGGTTACTTTTGAAATTTAAAAAAAGAAAATGAAACAAAAACTTTTAGTTTGGTTCTCCTTTATGTTTGAACTTTTGTTTGTACAATTTCCGAAAAAGAAAAAAATTGTGTTTTGTATTGTTAGGATATTTCAAAACTCCATCCTTGTCCTACCTAGCATTATTTATTTTTCCTAGTTGTTGATGATGTCATTTTCCCCTATTGGTGTGCAGATGTCATCTAGGATCCATCTACCACCTTCTGAGCCTTGCATGCATCATTTTAGGACCACTTCAGTCAGTTCCCTATTTTATAGGAACCTACTGAGTGTTCCAGTGAAGTCCACCTGAGTTATCTGCCTCTTATGGGGGGTTAGAGCTCCGGATGCCACTGATTGTGGCCTCATGCGCCCTTTTCTGGATGGCATGCATGACATACTCACTATTGCACCCTCCTTAGTTATTTAATTGATTGTGACTTCAGTTAGCTGAGTTTAGGTTCAGTTTAGTTGACTTTGAGTCTTCTGGAGCACTCTAGTGGTGATAATCCCTATGCTAGACCAACTGAGGTTCGAATTATCTCCATTGTAACATCATTTTTTATTGTACTGATAATTAGAACATGTGATATTATTCTGCTCCTATCTGAGTTCTGTTGCATTATTATTCTTATGCTCTTCTTTACTGCATTTTTCACTCTTCTTCAAATTTTATGCTCATTATTTCTTTGTGAGGTATCCTCAGCTCTTTAGATCTGATGTGACATAGAATTTCACATGGTATCAGATCCATTTGAGCAAATAGGTTGAGCAGCTGCTTTCGGTAGTGCACCAGAAGCCTCTAGATTTCCACACCAAATCCTGGTTCCATTGCATTGAATTCATTGGAGAAATCCAATGAGGTCTAGCCAGGTGTGAAGGATCCAAATAAAAGTACCTATTGTCCTAAAGAAGTTATCAGTAGTAGTCTACCACCTTATTGAGATTTTTTTGCAGGTTATTCAAATTTTTTGAGTGTAGCAACAGTTACAGCAGTTTTCTGCAGTTGCAGCAATTACAACAATTTTCCGCAGTTGCAGCAGTTTTTCTGCAGTAGCAGCAATTTCACCTTGTATTCACTCCAGCAGTTGTAATGGACCATTTGAACTCTCCTCTCTCTCCTGTGATCTTAACACCCTTTAATTATCTTGATTGGAGAGTTGATATACAGATGGTATTGTGAAACAAATCACTATACAAGGTGACAATGGGGAAGGACCCTGAACGAACATCAGCTGTGGAGAAAACCAAGTATCTGAATAGATTGGAAGAAGCATTTGGTTTCATGTGTATTCATATTTCCATATATATACTCTTCCACATTGAAGGATTGAAGACTCCAAGAGATTTATGGTTGAGGTTAGAGACCCTCTTAGGCAAACAAGATGAGCCAAGAGGCCATATTCTGGAAAATGAGTTGATTTCTCTACAACCGAGCATTTTTTAGACAATTCAGCAGTTATTTTAAAAATTCAAATCTTTGGTTATGCAATGCAAGCAGTGTGGCATTGAGAAGAAGGATGAGCAGCTGGTGCTATCCATTCTGAGCAAGCTAGGTCCTGAGTTCTCTTTATTTATCTCTACCTTCCATTATGGGCGAATGTCAATCCCTGGTTGGAAGATGCCCTCCTTAGATGTTTTCACTGAATCTCTCATCCAAGAAAAAGATAAGGTGATACAGATGGGCGCCTTGCAGGCCTCCAAAGATCCATCTATTATGGTTGGAGAAGCAAAAAGTGTGAATGGGAAGGGGAAGCACAAAGGAAAGGATAAGAGGAAATATGAACCCAAGAAGAATGCCAAGTCAAGTCCATCAGAAGGAGCCTCCAGCTCTAAGAAGGACAAACAAAAGGGATTTGAGAAATCCAAGTGTTCCTATTACAAGAAATGAAACCACCCAAATATATATTGCATGCAGAAGAAGATAGATCGGATGACCAAGCTTCTTGAACAACACAACATTTCCCTCCCAAAAGGTGGAAGAGAGATTGATTCTGGAAGTGAGTCTGATGGTCATGAGAGTTTCCATGCACTGAAGGTTAGATTTTCAAAATCACAAGCCCTCTTAATATATTCAGGAGCCTCCAACCAAATGGTTTCCTCCATAGAATAATTTTCTTCTCTAGATCTCAAATATAGTATGATTATTCGCATGGGAGACAACTCTCATATCTCTTCTGAATGGAAGGGCACAGTACATATGGAGCATGGAAGTTCAAGAATGTTCTATTTGTGCCTTCTTTGTCAAAAAATTTGTTGTTTGTATATCAGATGACTCACACAGCTTCACCAAAGAAAGTGGTCTTTGGTCCTAACACATTTGAGATTGTAAATATCTCCACTGGGAAGATTATAGCGAAAGGGGTTGAAAACCATGCCTCCAAGGCATATGAATTCTCACATTTTTTTCTATACTCTCTTCCTACCCCATCGAAATCTGATGAAGATCAGATTGATATCTCTTCTAATGAAGATGAGGATCAAGATCTTGATGCTGAGAATAAAGTTCAAGGATATTCAGATTCAAATCCAGATCCAACACATGCTCCCAATCCATGTCCAAGGCCAATATGGGATCATAAAGTCCTTGTAGCTGTTGAGAAGACAGTTGGGGATCCATCTGACCATAGAACCACCACATCTCAATATCATGCAAAACTTGCACTATGTCATGTAGATCCACTTCTCTCAGAGACGTGTTGCATGATGGTGGGGTTTTAGCCACAATATCTTTGAGAGACTTGCCATGGGGGATCTACAGCAAGGAAACAATCTCGATTTTCTGACATAAGGTACTCAAAGGTTCATGATTTGGACCACAATGAGCCATTCCCTCTAGTATCAAGAAGGGTTCCTGAAAGACTTGTTTTGGAAAATAAAACTTCTGCACAGTGGGAGGCACATCAGAGGAGCAAATCCAGAGCTAGCACCTACATTTATATCCTATAGAGGAGCAGCTTGCCAATATTTTTGCAAAGGCTTTCACTGAGGAAATTTTTTTCCTTATGTGCTTAGCATGAAGGTTCTTTGAGTTCCCTATTGCTGTTATTATTGAGGGGGAGTATTTTTCCCATGATTTTTTCCCCATTTCCTTGTTTCATGGACAGTTCTTTATTTTTTATCATTTATTTGATTGTATGAGTGACCTTTGGTCTTAGTAACCATGGCCCAAGATGCAAAGTATGGATTAAGGGGGGGTGTTAGGATATTTCAATACTCCATCCTTGTCCTACCTAGCATTATTTATTTTTCCTAATTGTTGATGATGTCATTTTCCCCCTAGTGGTGTGCATATGTCATCCAGGATCCATATACCACCTTATGAGCCCTGCATGCATCGTTTTAGGACCACTTCAGTCAGTTACATATTTTATAGGAACCTACTGAGTTTTCTAGTGCAGTCCACCTGAGTTATCTGACTATTGTGGGGGGTTAGAGCTCCGAATGCCACTGATTGTGGCCTCATGCACCCTTTTCTGACTGGCATGCATGACAGACTCACTATTGTGCCCTCATTAGTAAGTTAACTGATTGTGACTTCAATTAGCTGAGTTTAGGTTCAGTTCAATTGAATTTGAGTCTTCCGGAGCACTCCAATGGTGATAATCCCTATGCTAGACCAACTGAGGTTCGAATTCTCCTGCATGATTCGAATTCTCTCCATTGTAACATCATTGTTTATTCTACTGATAATTGGAACATGTGATATTATTCTGCTCCTATCTGAGTTATGTTGCATTATTATTCTTCTGCTCTTTTTTACTGCAGTTTTCACTCTTCTTCAAATTTTTCTGCTCATTCTTTCTTTGTGAAGTATCCTCGGCTCTTTAGATCTGTTGTGACATATAATTTCACATGTATTTCTCTTTTATTTTAGTTTTGAGAATGAAAAAGAATTGAAATAGTGAAAAAAAATTATGCTTCCAGAAGTGTTGCTTAAAATGCTTACATTCAGTTAAGGATCATTTGCTTTCTACGAAACATATATACTTAAAAGTGTTTTTATTTCTTATAAGAGTCAAAACACCACTAGTTTCACCTACGCATCCTTTTAGTAATAAATCCACCTAAAAAATAACGCTTAATTTAAAATCAATTAGACTTTTGTTTTATAAGGTTCTCCAGTAGAATAAGGCTAGAGCCTTGATTAGGATCTTTGTAAAATATCCAAAGCTACTTTAAAATGTGAAAATTGGGTGTCTCTCATAAGGATAGGAAAATACAACACTATAAGGGTGTGGCCGAGAAGCTCCACTCAAACCAGATTTAAGAACAAGATCGTGTGAAGTTAGGTTACGGAGAGATCCCTCCAATTCCTAAACAACCATTTATGGATTTTGTGTGTACGGGGATCTTTTCAGTACGTAAGTGTTGTTGATATTTAAAGATTAGCCACCATGCCCATACATACGATCTCAACCTATGACTGTTCCCATGGATGTCGAATGTGGATTGGTAGCCATAGAATCTCGTCCTTAGGGATATACATATGTGTTATCAAAGGATTTTATGCGACCACCTTGGGAAGACTTTGTGACTGGAGCATTAGTACCATTGGAGGGTGTTTTCTAGATGTATCTAGGAAAACACTTGCACCAAGATGGGAAACACACTCGACCTTAGTAACCACTTTCAACCTTTGTTGTTTTAGCAGTGGGACTTAATAAACCCACAACTAAACTTCAAAAGGATTATATGTTTTCCTAGTTTGATTTCCTAGGAATTTTTTCTAGTGGTGTTCTCTTTGTGTTGTGAGTGATTTAGATGGCCTTAGGAATTTATTGTTTTAAAAATATTTAAGTGTGGAAGATCAATCTCTTTGTCAGCCTATGAGGATTCAAAATCTTCCTCCGGTTACATTTGAACCTTCACCTCGTCCTCAAAGGCACCAAATAAACACAGCAGGCTCTTTTCAGCCTACAAGTGCCATCGATTTGCTTGGTGAGCCACAACCTACGAGAAACAACACTTATGCACCACACATCATCGAAGTTGAAGATCTACAAGCTAAAGGATTTGTTAGACCTTTCAACCCTCCTTTAACTGGACCTAACGATCCAGTTCCGGCGCTAGTTCCTAGTCTGTTGGGACATAGGACAAGTGAGTATCGGATTAGTAGAGGGTTAATGATCAATGATCTAGGAACTAGCTCCGGAGAAGTACACACTCCCACTATAGCTATAGTACCAAGTGGATTTTTCTCAACCCTATTTCCTACTCACTAAAATCTACTTGGTTGTTGAATTGGCCTCCACTTTGGCACTCTAATTTCGCTCCTCATATAAGTTTCTTCACCTTTTGACAAAATTGTCTTCGAGCAAAGAATGAATGTGTCTTAACCTTATTCCCTGACTTTCCTTTATACTTTAGCTAAAAACCTAATCTCTTGGTGAGATATATGGTTGAGATTAGTCTAAGTCACTAATGTAATAAAAAATACACTTTATTAGAATCAACAACTAAATATAACACCCTCACTTTATTAATAAAGTGAATTACAAAATAGATTTGACTTGGACGACTTCACGCATGTTTGACACTAAACATGTGCGGAAGTTCATGTTTAAGCTACAAACATCAACACTCCCTCTTAGCAAGGAAAGAATTCTACACCAATCTAAGTTTGTCTCTAAATGCTTCAAACTTCCCTTTTGCTAAGGGTTTGGTTAGAAGATCAGTAACCTGTTGATATGTGTATACATACTGGAACTTCACTACTGCCTTTTGAATCATATCTCAAATGAAGTGATATTTGATCTCATTGTGCTTGGATATTTCATGAAAATTTGGATTCTCAAAGAGTTTGATACAACTTTGATTATAGAATTAAATCACTCTAGGATCCAACTCCTAATCAAATAAACCTGCTAGCAACTTGTGAATCCAAATGGACTCACAACTAGTTGTACTTGTTTCCATATAATATACCTCTGCTGAGCTATGTGACATGGAATTTTTCTTTCAACTGAAACAAGATATCTTCATTGATCTCAAGGTGAAGCAACAACCTAATATGTTCTTCCTATCTTATGCAACACCTACACAATTTGAGTTTGTAAATCCCTGCAACTTCACTTCACAATCTCCAATACATCTTAATCCATACTCCATTGTTCCCCTCAAGTATCTGAGCACATGTTTTGCTACTACCCAATGCTCTTGCCTCAGCTCCAACATGAACTCACTCAAGTTGTTCAATGCAAAACATATATCCGGCCCAACGTTGACCAGATACATCAAGAAACCTATCAATTGCTTATACATTGTGGGATCCACCATATCTAAATTTGAAGTAGTGACCTTCTTCATATTAGTGATCATGGGCATGGCCATGGGATGGCAGTCCTCCATGTGAAATCTCTACAAGATCTTGAATGCATACTTACCATAACCAAGAAAAATATCACATGGTCTATTCCAAACCTATAATTTAAAATAAGTATGAATCATGCCCATGTCCTTCATCTCGAAATCAGCTACCATAACTACCTTGCACCCTACAATGAGCTTCTTTGAACCTGCAAGAAACAATTCATTTACATATAGCACCAAAATGAGCAAATCAACCTCAAAAAATATAAAATAGAAGTTGGGATTTGCTTCACTTTTGGTGAAACCCATACTCTGCAATTATCCATGGATCCTAGAATACGATACCCGCAGTGCCTGCTTGATCCCATACAATGTCTTTTTCAGCCTACAACACATGGACTCCTTCCCATTTACCTTAAATCCCTAAGGTTGCTTGATGTATGATTCTTCCTCAATTATCCCATTAAGTAAATTTGTCTTCACATCCATCTTATGTATATACTCCATCCCATAATGGAGGCTAAATACATCACTACTCTAGTGGAAGCGTACATGGTGAATGGAGCAAAAGTCTTCTCATATTCCACTCCCTCTTTCTAGGAGAACCCCCTTGCCACAAACCTCACTTTGTACTTCTCTATGATTCCATCCACGACATGCTTTATCTTGTAGATTCATATGGAATCGCTCTTAATTTTTCCCTCCGGTCTAGACACAATGTCCCAAACATCATTTTTCATGATGGAGGTGTACTTCTCCACCATGGCATCCCTCAAAACCAGTCAATCGGTTGCCTCATAAAAAATATAAGGCTCAAAATCGATGATGTTTCTCATCAATGCCATGTTGTTTGGAAACTTATTCATAGGTATTATCTACTTGAATGAAATCCTAGGAGCCTCAACATGCTCATAAGCATCCCTCAATGTCTACGTGAACCATCAAGGTCTACTGACATAACTAGTAGGAGTTATTGGCTCCTCCTCTGCATCTAAAGTAATTTGTTACCCTAAACTAGAAATCATCAATGAACCTGGCTCAACCTTGGGATCTTCCTGCTCCTCATCCTCTATTACTAGAATAGGCTCATGAGACTTCATGGATGCAAAGTCTTCGTCAAACTTCACATCCCTATTTACAATTTTCTTTCTTTCCCCTAGAATATAGATCTTGTAGGACTTTGAACTCTCACTATAGCCAGTAAACAAACCCTTCATATTGGAGGGTTCCAACTTGGTCCTCTTCTCCACAGGATTCACCTCTACACAACCAAAGAAGCTTAAAATGACTCACTTATGGCTTCACATCCGTGAATGCCTCCTTCGATGTCTTGTCCCCTAAAATCTTGTGAGGACATATGCTATGGATTTAGACAATTGTATTGTGTGACTCTTCCCATAGGAACTTAGAAAAATCCCAGTCGTGTATCATGGCCTTAGCATCCCCTATGATTGATTGTCTCTTTTGCTCTATAACCCCTTTCAATTGTGGGTTGTATGGAACAATGAACTCCATATTGATTCCTACATCCTTGCATAAATTATTGAAATTGTTGGAGGTATACTCACCTTCAATATCTGATATCAAAACTTTGATCTTCTTCCGTGTCTAGTTCTGAACTAGAGATTTGAACTCTTGAAACATGTTAAAGACCTCATCCTTGGTCTTTAGAAAGTAGAGCCAAGTTTTGCAAGAGAATTCATCAATGAATGAAACATACTACATGCTTCATGTGACCGATGCTACTAACATCATTCCACACACATATGAATGCACTAGATCTAGGATCCCCTTAGGCTTGTACTCACTACTTGGGAAAGAAGCCTTGGAATGCTTTCCAAGAATGTACCATTTGCATACACCAGCAACTCAATGTTGAACTTCAGAAGACCTGTGACGATCTCCCTCAGAATTGGTAGCGCTCAATGATGCAGGTGCCCCATCCTCTTGTGTCATAATTCACACAATTTATTTTTATTATGTAATATGGCTCGAACAAGTTCACCCTATAACATGTATAAATTTCCTTCCCTAACCCAAATCACCTGAGTTGATCCTAGGCTAGACTCCTTCAATCATATGAGGACTTTCTATATCTTGAACTCGACTACATATCCCTTATCTTCCATGACCGAAATTAAAAGAAAATTATTCCTGAGACCTAGAACAAATAACACATAGTCAAAGTCAAAAGAGTTACCTAACTAGAGTTGGAAAGGAATGGTACCAACTCTTTCTACTGGATACTCGGCATCATTAGCTAGATCGACCTAAAATCTAGAGACATGCTATCCTATACTTTAAAATAGTTCTTGGGTTGATGTCATATGCCTCGTGCTCCATTATCCACATACCATGCATTCCTTGGAATTGTACTGGAATAAAGGAAATATACCATCAATAAATCCTTCTCGAATTTGGAGGTAAACTTGTCCATCTGAGGTTCAACTGAGGTTGATACCTTAATCATTTGCTTCTTCCATTTACCCTTCTTCTTCTCTAGACACTATGATGCATAATGGTCATTCTTATGATACATGAAGCACTTGATTTATCCAAGTCTTTCTTCCCTGGATTTGATATTGACTCCTCACTCTTCATATTACCCTTGTTGGGTCCTTTACCTCTGCCCTTATTTGTTTGACCAATTAGGGCATGGTCATTGTCACCTCTTTTCCTGTTGGCCTTGGAATCCATTCAAGTTTCCTCCTGGATACAGTCATCCCATAGTCTTTCCCAAGAGGGAAGGTTTTCCCGAGCACAAATACCCTGGACAATGTTTCCCATGGAGCTGGGAATCCATTCAATGCCATGTTGACTAGCTCTTTTTCATCGACCTTCTCCCCAACTACTGCAAGCTGGTCACGAATATGTGTGACCTTCATCAGGTAACTAGATGGTGTCTGACCTGGTCATCTCAATAAATCTGATTTTTGTATGCAATATCATCTTCTCGTTAATGTTCTTGCTTTGGAAAAGGCTAACTAAGGCA
This sequence comes from Larix kaempferi, assembly GCA_027924585.1. NCBI lineage: Eukaryota > Viridiplantae > Streptophyta > Pinopsida > Pinales > Pinaceae > Larix > Larix kaempferi. Next base: position 11,714,359 of record BSBM01000120.1, on the reverse strand, counting down.
TCAAACATGACCTTCGTTGTCTTCTTCTCGGATATGAGAGGGATTAGATGATCCTTTATAGAATCCATGATCATCTACCTGGATCTCACTTCTTTCTTATTATGAGCTTCCAAAAGCTACGGATCTGTCGGAAAGGTTACAACATCCTTGACGATATCCCAGAGGTCATTCTCTTTTATAGAAGAGTACCCTAACTTTCCATGATAGGAAATTCGAGGCACCATCAAATATATCCTCGAACCCAGGGTTAGCTAATGCCATCTCTGATCTTCACACAATTATACTCTTGTGATCCTCTGAATTGGAGTAACTTTGATACCATGTAAATTTTCCTAACACTAGTTGAATGCCATCCTTATGTACTCAAATTAATAAGCATTAATTTGCAGAAAGTAAATTCTTTACATAGCAATATTCACACATATAGTAGGAAAATGAACAATGGAAGAATAAACACACAATTTACATAGAAATATTCACACAATTTACTCCATCAAATTCGTTTTACATTAATAGATCAAAGCTTACAAGGAAACCTCCATAGCTGCCAAAATATGAAGTTGTATGGTACATTCAAATTGAGCAAAATATTCACACTTACTAAGGAAATCTACCCACTAAATAATGAAAAATACATTCTTGTTTGATGCCCTTCTATACGGTTTCCTATATGGCTGACCTATTTCATATGGATGTGCGGACATGTCCATACGACTATAAAAAATTATGTACACATTTGTATGGCTATACCAATTTGTTTTATGGATCTACTATACATGTTTCCTGCTTGCTTAAATCTACCTAGTTGTTGAACTGAGCTCCTCTCCAATGCTCTAATTGCGCTCCTCGTGTTAGTTTCTTCATCTTCTGACAAAATATTCTTAAAGCAAAGAATGAATGTCTCTTAACCCTCTACCTTGACTTGCCTTTATACTTTAGTTGAAACCCTAATCTACCAAAACCCTAATCTCTCGGTGAGATATACGATTAAGATTAGTCTAAATCACTAATGTACAAAAAAATACACTTTATTAGACTCAATAGCTAAAGATAATACTTTCACTTTATTAATAAACAAAATTACAAAATATATTTGAATTGGATGACTTCATGCACGTTTGGCACCAAACCTGTGCGGAAGTTTCTATTTGAGCTACAAACATCAACGTAATGGATCTCTTCCTATCTACTTCAACTCATTATTTGGGAATCAGGTTTAGAGATCCTTTATAGTACCTAGTGGCCTACAAACATCAGTGGCAAGTTCCTTCACAGTTGGCAATGGGTATGCAGCATTAACTCCTATTCGACTGAATCAGTTAAGTGTTCAACATCAAAACAATTATTCACACCTAATAATTGTACTTAGTACCTTGTCACATATTATCATTATCGATGGGAAACCTCGTGTTTGTTAATAGTATACATCAATCATCGGTAATCAGACAATTTTTTTCTATGTTCAACAGTAGATCATTTATTCACATAGGGAAACTTGTATTATTCATCGTTTGGATTGAAGCCCTTGGGTCATGATAGCATCATCAGTTGATTTCGTCACCCAACTTGGAATAAATATACTATTATAGGATGAGTACACTACAATATTAGTTGATATATATTTATAGGTTATCAATATCTCTTTGATATACACTTAGAAATAGATTCACACAATATGTGTTGGTGGATATGATCCTTTTTTACATGGATTTGTTCTACTATGTATTCTTCAAGGATATGCTTTTTGCACTTTCATATCTCATGGATCCACTAGTGTATTTTTGGAAGCTGTGAACATCTCATAATTGAGCATGGATATGCCTGCCTCCAAGGAAGGTTTAATTCTGATATTTTGGTTTATGTTTGTAGACTTTACAAAATTTAGGGTCCACAAAACTCCTCCTTATCTATCTCATAAGCATCTTATGTTTGTAATGCATTTTCTCCATCAATGTCTCTTTTGACCTCCTATATTAGGGGGCTTTTGTTATATGGATTTTTTACACCCTTAGTATATGGAACATGAATATGGCCCTGCTTCCTCAAGTGTCCCATAACTCTATAGTTATTACATCAAAAGGGGACTCCCCAATAGTCCAGCTTCTGAAAGTAGGTTCTCCCTCGCCGCACAATTTCCAACTCCTCAACCAAGCCCTACGATATGTCAATCTCAACCAGTAAACAGCCCACCCACTTGTCCATGCAAGTAAGTATGTCCTCTTCAATATGAAGCAACCTCCCTAATTCGTTACCAATTGCCTCAAATGCCTCCCTATTCCCTAGTTTCAACAGATAACCAGGCATCAAAACCCAAAAATGATAAAACTACAATGATTCAAATTAAGGATCAAATCTCAGATGTCATCTCTTCAACATCAGGCTCCCCTTCCCTTTAATCCAAGTTTCTTTGAGAATCAATGTCGCTTCCTACTCTCTTTTAAAGGAGAAACTATACCATCCCTTATCCAGAAGGGAAATTTTCAAGTAATAACCCAGCACCAGCTCCAAATTCTCTTTCACCCAAGAAATGATGGAGCAGTTGAGAATCCCTCAACTGATGGAGCATCTTCAAATAATCCTCATATGGCCTGAAAACACCCTCCTTCGCTCATAACTCATCTACACTTGAATTCTTCAGGTTTTCAACATCCCCTCTAAGTAGTGCCCCACGATCTGCCATGTCACCCACACTATCTTGCCACAACACTACCACCACAAGTCCTGATGTTTTCCAGTCACAACAAATCCCCGCAGAAGGATTCTTGTTCCTGGAAAAACCTGGAAATCGATCACCAAGACAAACAAAACTTCAAGACAAAATAGTTAGAGAACCAGACACACAACCTAACCCTACCCAACCGCCAACAGCCTCACAGACACCACACCCAAACTCTAAGAGTTATCCTGGGTTTGAATCCATTCTCCTCGCTCCTCTGACCATCCAATATTACTCCAAATGCAAACAAATTTTGCAGGCATGTTAATAATGTGTTTGCCCAAGCCAACAACATGTCATTATTTGAAAAATTATCAAATTACCTGATCGTAAGTTGAAAACAACTTCCATCAATCTCATTGTTTTGGATAAATAAATGTTGTTTTATTTAACTTTTTTGTTGTTAATTATTGTTATGTGCTTTGCTTTGCTAAGGCTTGTAATCATTATTTTGGATAAATAAATGTTGGTTTATTTAACTTTTTTGTTGTTATCTTATTGTTGTGTGCTTTGTTTTGCCAAGGATTTGTATAAAACCATAAAAATGAACAACATACGTATTACTTATTACTTAAATTTTGTTGAATTATATTTATTCTCGTTGTTGTGAATAAACCAGCATAGATCCATCCTAAACACGAATCTATCAAGCATCGAGAGGCATCCAATTTCTTGAGGTGTTATTTTTTAATGACTTTTTTTTTAACTAGGGGAATCGGCAACTGGGAAGGGACTAGTACTCGTGTGACACAGGGTCCAGGGATCCAATCCCGCCCGCTACCACTATACCCCTAGGTGCACCCACACAGCCCACAAGCATGGGGCACGGGTAAGTCGGGGTGATTTGAACTCGTGACCTCCATTTACAACATTTCCTTCATATCAAGCGAATCGTCGGTTGAGCTACACCCCTGCAGGCATTTTTTAATGACTTTTTATTTGGTTTTAAATTTTTATTTTATGAGCGAATATGGATTTTTTTAATTATTTTTATTTGGTTTTCATTTTTTATTTTATAAGCCGATACAAAAAAATTAATTTATTTTTATTTTCGGTACATAACGTGACGGCATTACATTATGTTACACATCTCCCACATACTAGGCAGTAGAGCACCTAATTATTCTTGGTGCAATAATTATTGGTTTTTTTTTTTACCTTTATTATTATTTGAATAGTTTAACTTTTTATTCATGTTATATTATAAAATTATATATTATATTTAATTATATGATTATATAATACTTTATGATTTGAATAGTTTAAATTTATATTTATATTATATTATAAAGTTATAATTAATTGTATTTAATTACATGATTATGTTTTATGATATTTTTAATTGTATACACTATCGTGAATGCAAATAACGTTTACCCACTATATACAATACTACTCCCCATTCAAACAATATTGATAATATAAAAAGGCAATATTTTAACATTGTGCTTAAGACAAATGACATTAAATATACTTAATCATTTTTATTGTTATAATTCAAATTAATATCTTATATCAAAGTCAACTGATTCAATGTTTTATGCTCACAAGATTTAGATTTAGGTAATTAATATAGTGATGCAATGAAGTAGGGATTATCAACTTAAAAAATCGTGGTATGACTTTCTATACATTAACAAAGTTTCTTATTATCTTGACTAATTTTTTAAGGGTTTGGTGAGCCTAAAATAAATTCATTTGGTGGGTCCTCCCATTTCAATTAAATACGATTATGTTACATCATTCTTTGAAAAAGAAATTCTAAAATTCTAAACCTTTTGTGTGAAATAAAATGTTTATAAAAGGAAAAACAAGTTGACAAATAAAATGTTTATAAAAGAAAAAACAAGTTGACTAATAAAATGTTTATAAAAGAAAAAAGAAGTTGACTAAAACCCTTACTCTATCATATGTTTCGGTAAGTTTGGAGTACATTTTATTATGTGAAAATATGAGATATATTCAAAGTGAAAGTGACTTTTACTTGCGAGTCACGACTTTGCACTCACAAGTTAAAGCGATTGATGGTATTGCCGATGGAAATACAAAACTCTTTCAAGTAGCTTTTAAAGAAACCTTTAGCATTTTGTAAAGCTTACTTTGTGGCGTTTTGAAATAGAGTTTATTATTATAATATTTTTGTTTTTTTTCAATTTTATTTTGAGTTGTTTTTTCACTTTGATATATAAAATTAGCCATTGCAATAAAATAATGTCGTGTTGAAAGGAAAGGCATGAGATGAAGAAGGCGGAGGCAAAATAGACTATTGGAAGGAGAATCACAAACTAAAAGTCAAAATGTGAGAGTTGATACAATATTCTCAAAATATTAGATTATTCACATTATTGGCATTATGCATGTGGAAATATTCTTGTGGTTGAAAAGAGGTTAATTTTGCTACAAGATTAGCTTACTCTATAATCCTTGCTAGGAGTGGTGGAGAGTTGAATACATGTTCTTCCAACATGATGATACATGCATTGCAGTGATCGTGTATTTTTGGAAAAGTATGATTATTTAACTTAAATGCAAATCAAAATAAATACTTATCGCACCATTATCTTGAACCTATAATATGCCAGAAAATATGAGCTAGTGAGGAACGAAAGGTACATAATGTAAGGAAACATTCTCTTGCACCTTGCCATACATGTCTATATAACCTTTCATATGACTTTAAGTGTAGTGTATGCTAGTACAAAATATGCTCTCAAATTAGTGAAAGACAAAGAAAACCAAGAAATTGCCTTTACTGATATTTGACAACAGCGGCCACAAACAAAGGAAAAACTTCAATAACAACCTATTTAGAGAAAATATTCATTGATGATCAACTTGATGGGTTTACAACTTTCTATTGCAAACAAACCGTCTATATTAAAAATGACAATACCTATGATTGGAAGAGAAAGCAACCAAATCCAACATAACAAAAGTTAAAAATGCAAGAAGGACAAATCCATGAAGCCCAATTAAAAAAATTTGCCAAGAATTAACAACAAAAGTTAGTTTATTCGTGTTTTGATTCTATCCAGTTGAAAATAGTTTTAACATGTTTACCAATTTCCTTTGAATCAATAGTTTGGAATAGGCTATTGGAAACATTACATGTAAAATATTATAATGGAAGTTGCATTCGGAAAGAGTTTGGTTTAATCACCTACTTATGTTTTTTCACCAGCATTTTAAGCAGGTCCTATGGTATTTCTTATTGTAGCTCTTACACGAGAGCATTCTTGCATTTTTTTGAGTGCCTTCATCCTCCCCATAAAAGCATATCCAACATACGGTCTTTCGGTAATAATGAACCTTTCACTTCTAGAAGAGCATTCTATTTAACATCCTCCTCGAGAGCCAAATGGGTTCCCTTTTGTCTTCCTAGTCACATTAGGGCTTCGGCTTCAAAAAATACCATATTTATTTGTCCATTGAAAACCATCCACAAAAGAGAAAGAAAATCACTAATATTTTAGGAAACCTTTTCATGAAATATCCAACTTTTCAAGATGTTCAACAAGATATTATATATTACACTTAAAACAACTAAACTGCCATGTTGACATCAACACCTTGTGCATCTACTTTTTCCAATAAAAGGCCCTTCGTAACGTCACAATTTCAAGCTCTTCTCTTCTTTTTCCCTTCCCTAGATTTATTGTTTAAATTCTTTGCCTACAAATTAAAGGGAAAATGTAGGCAATAAGTCATACCATGTGACCTTTTGAACCGATAACATAAATATCAAGAATAAATAAAGTGACTAAAATTTATAAAATTTCAAGTTACCAATCTTACCATTAAAATTTATTAAATTTCAAGTTACCAATCTTACCATTATGACCACTAGACAAATGAATACAGCAACGAAGTCTCTGAAGAGGTCCAGTGAATGCTTTAAATAATCATAGTCTCCATGGTCCACTTTCTCAATGATCATCTGTGTCAAATATGATATACATAAGGAAAACTAGAAGACCGAAGTAGAGTTGCAGGAGATTAACGTTAATTAATTACTCCAAGCCTTTTGCAAATTAGAATTCATTTATAATCTAATGTACACAAAGTTTAAATTTTGCAATTCAATAACTTAAGTAATTACTCCAAGCCTTTTGCAAATTAGAATTCATTTATAATATAATGTATACAAAGTCTAAATTTTGCAATTCTACCAAACTCGTTTATAATTGAATATGTGCAATTTATCTTGTGCAATCCTGTAAACCTTTTTGCAAATATGATTTCATATGTAAGTCAATAAGTGCATTTTATCTTTTACACATACTACTAAGCCCATTCCAAAACAAATTTATTTCTAACTAATATGAAATAAATCATCTTCTATAAAGTACTTTTACAGATACTTATGCAACTATGATTGAATTTGTAATTCAATATGTGTAGTTTAACTCAATGAATTCTACTACCTTTTGCAAGTATATGCTTTCATTGGTAGTCTAATATGTGCAAGTATATTTTGCAAATCTATGGACCCTTTCACAAATATAATTTATTTTGTATCAATGCGTGTTTTAGAAGAGAGGCAAAGAATCATGGAATTTAAGGGTTTTACCTCAAATGTGTAAATTGTTGAAGAACCACCAAAGAAATTAGATGTCAGTTGAAGACACATCAATATTCTACCCATCGAGCCCAATAATCCTCCCAGAAATATGAATTCATGTCTCCTGGTTGTGATTGTTGCTCCCGAAAAGCAAGCGAAGGCCAAAGAAGTCTTGACGAATGCACTCACTCGAAGGTATGGGAAAATTGCCATGAGGTCCATTGTTAAAGCAAATCATTGTTAAGTCATTTTATGCGATTTTGCAACTATCTTTCATGTTGACCTCTTGAGACTCAGCACTCCATTTTTATTTCAAGCGCTACTTCCTTGTTATCACCTACCCCTTTGGTAAGTTCAAGTTTTATGTTTTGTGTAACTACATCTATGCCCTCGGAATCTAATTCACATGGACTCTATGCCCTCAGAATCTAATTCACATGGAAGGACGACATTTTCATAGTTGGTAAGTTTGATTTGCAACTCAAACGATAAGGTTCTTACATATGCGGCCTCAGAATCCAATTCACATGGAAGGAGGATATATAGAATGAGGATATTCTCATAGTTGGTTTTTTTTTATAGCAAGGAAGGAGGATATTCTCACAGTTGGTGTGTTGCTTCCAAGTATTCCTGACAACATGTCTTATAATGGGTATGGAATCTCTAATTCCATATGCATGTCTTGTAAAAGTGATATCTAGCTAAACTACTCATTCACTGGAATCCTTTTGAGGAGAACCTATTTCCTTCAATACCTGCAATTAAATTCCAAATCAACACACTATCCATAATCCCAAATAATACATCATCATTTTTTACTTCACTCTTAATAACATTTACTGATGCTGACAATAGCAATCAATATTGTGCCACGTGACCACCTTGGGACCTGCTAGATGAAACATGATAGCTAGGCTAGGCCAAGACAAGATCTTAACAGTTTTTGCTTTAAGATGGTACTAATATTTAGATTCCTCTTCTTGCATGGATATATGAATAAAGGGGTAAAGCATATTTACAACCCTATTTTGTAAATAATCGGCCTACAAGTATAGATGGGGGCCCTGTAATTTTGTAGATAGCATATATGTAATTTTAATTTGTGTGTTCTTGTCGGAAAAAAACAAACAATTTAAAACCTTTGGAGTAATAAAGGGAGAATCCTCTTCTCACATGGATATAAAGCATCTTTACAACCCTATTTTTTTATATAATTAGCCTACATATTTAGATGGATCCATGTAACTTTCGGGGAGGTAGATATATAATTTTTTGATTTCATTGAAAATAAAACAAACAATTTACAAACTTTCAACATAATGAAGTGAGCATGTGTGTATCACTTCTAAGATTCTTGTGATCAAAGTCATTACACAGTATGGAGAACACAGTAAAATTACCTTGATGTTATGAATTGTGCTAAACAGTGTCAATATATCTACATGTAAAAACCCTCCCGCCTCATGTAGGTTTGGGTTTAGGTACCCCGCTTAGAAGGAAAGATTGATCTGCTCATATGCTTACACGTGTAAGTAACTGAGTACCCATAGTTGGCATCTGTTAAAATACATGGGCATTAGGCAATTTGACTGGCCCTGAGCATATAAATAGTAAAATAAGAACAAAATTGGTTGTCTACATCGAGAGTCTAGGTGATTAAAATAAGGTTTCTTTTGGTCTTTCTATTTGCATTTACAAGTTCTTTTATTGGTTGAAATTCTTGGAATTGTTTCATGGCATTGATATGTTAATGTGACACACTTCTTCCTTTTGTGCTGAAATAATTTTCTTCATCACATGTTTCAGTGCAATGATTTCTAGTGTGATTTCAGCTACAATACTAGTGAGAACATCAGTTGACAAGATGGTATTGAAGAAGCGAATATGTGTAGATAATGACCTGAAAGTTGTTGGTGTTGTTACTTGGGTTGGTCGTTCATCACTTGAGATCCAAATGATGATAGCTAACCCACCTAAAGGCATTTTAATCCGAATGGCTTACTGTCTTCTGTTCCTGTTGATACTACAACATAAATCAAGTCCATACTGAATCCGTTTTGTAAATTAGGTAGCAATCATTACATATCATGGCAGCTAGGTTGTCTCCTATTTGCTTCTCTAAAAGGAGCAATGATAGTTACACATAATTCATTGCTAATATGACAAAGACAATGTGTCAGAATGGTGTTATAACTATGAGCAAAATAAGAGACAATAGCCAATAACACTTTGACCACTAAAAACAAATCGAAAGAGGAGATTGATAGGTTTCAAAGCTAACAATGTCTACAGAGAGGAGATTCTTTGCAAAGATCTCATAACTATATATTAGTAAGTACTAATTTCCAAAGTTGTTAAATTCCCCAAGGATGTTTAATAAATAATGGAGGACAATGAAAATCTCATAGCCATCAAATTGGAGCTATAAATTGAATCTAACTAAAACTCTATACCAACTCAAACAAGAAAATACAGTGAATAAACCCTTGATAATGAATTAGAGTTGGTGTTGTGCTATAGTTGAGCTCTTCATAATTTATTATTTCGTTGGATGGTTCCAGGAAAGGCAATGTAGACTCAAACAACTGTTGTAGAGCCAAGCTTGTAGTGTCAAAGTGCTACAACTATTGAAATTGAACCTATACATAGGGTTCATAAAAGTTGCAGAAGAGATGGGAGAGAAAATCATTAAAACATTGTACGTAAACACAATAAGAGAGGAGAATGAGTAAAAATTGAACTACATCAAAGCATCAAGACCAAAATCCGCATGTTGCATCTTGGTTTGGAGGCCTTAGTCTCTCCTATACATGTATAATGCAACTAATGAATTCTCTAGTTGCAATTTGGTCTTTAACTCCTTAATGTCAAACCGAATACACATTGCACAACCTATCTCTTTGCAAATCTCAAGACTCGAACCCCCTTTATAACAAGATTAAACTATTTATAAAATATATCATGTCCTTTCATTCTCCGTCTTGAAGGAAAATTTCCCTTCCTAAGCGATTCCCCTTCTACAATGATGCTCCTTTGGAATCCCTTGTGCAACATGTGGTCGATTTTCCTCTTAGTTGTTTCCAATTTTCTCCACTCCCAATTCCATAGCCTTTTCTTAGGAATTCCACAGCCAAGAAAAGAAACAATTCCACCTGATCTGTAACACAAGGTTCCAACAACTACATCTTTGCACACAAGAGTCCAAGCCCAGATACAAACCTGGATTGCAATATCTCAAGTGTGAGCAGGAGAAGCTCAAGAGAGCAAACCAAGTTGACTGTGAAGACGAATATATTCCGGCTACTTTTGGTTCCAAAGGCACTCTTGAATTTCTGGAAATGGCTCTCTAAGTTGTATTTGCATGCCTTAAAACTCTGCAAAGGTCCATTGAGGTTGTCTGAAGCTTGTTACGCCGTAAGGCGTTTCTCTAAGTGGGAAAGAATCCCCGAATTTTAGATTATACGTGTCGTTGACCGTTGGATATTTTGTCTAAGGATTGGATTGATTTGGTCCGTCGATTGTATGAGGAAAGCGCATGCATGGACTTGTTGTATCAAATCATCGCGAAGCTTGCAAGCAGTTGTCACTTCAACTGCAAATGCAACTTCCACTGTAACTGCGAATGGAACTTTTATTTCCTCTCCAGTCCCTTCTGGTCACGATCCCAATGACTCAGTTACCGAAGTGAACGAAGCTATGTCCCCTTGTGATCGCTCCACTTCATCCATTATGCTCCATCCCCTTGGTTTTTAATGATTGTTGGCCGTTGGTCTGACAATAGGAGTCATTTCGTTCAACACTCGTCTGGGGGGAAAGCACATGGATCTGCTGTCAAGAATGTTGTATATTGCAATTAAACCTACTGTACAAATCGCCATGTGAGGCCTTCAATGAGTATTGAATGAACTTGCTTTCACCCCTTCAATGCTAATCTGTAGAATATCTTTTCTGCGTGGCCTGCCGACATTGTTGAGGCGGTGCATTCTCAGTAAGAGCGGTTGAGGCAGTGCATTGCATTCTGCGGTGCATTCTCAGTAAGAGTTGTTGAGGCAGTGCATTGCATTCTATTCCTACCGAGGGTTCAACATTCATGTTCATACACTTGTTTAAAGTTCACACTTGCATAGTCTTGGTCCAATTTATTAGCAAACCATTCCAGCTGTTGGTTTATTGTCAGCTCATTGATATCCTTCATGTATGTTTCTAATTCTCTGAATAGTTTCCTGCTGTGAAAATTTTAGTGGATAAACTTGTTCAATCCCTGTCATTGAATTTGATTGGTAAACTCTGTAAGTTCTCTTGTTATTGAATTTGATTGGAAAACTCTGTAAGTTCTCTTAGTTTCTGGCATATAGCTGATTGTATTTTGATGTTGACCTCACATAATGCAAATAAATTGTTTGTAGTATTTCTTTTCTTAGGATTTTTTTATTATGAAGCATCAGGAATGTCATTCAATCATTCAATTCGGCTCCCACGATGGTCATCCCTATATCATAACCCATTTGAGGTGGGCATAGCTCAATCTGTTATTTTGCCTTGGTATACTACATAGCAATCAGTTCTTCACCAACCTCTTCCACAAAATGAAGATGTGCGACGTTTTTCTAAGTGGGAAAGACTCCCTGAATTTTAGCTTATACGTGTCGTTGATCGTTGGATATTTTGTCTGACGATTAGATTGATTTGGTCCGTCAATTTTCTGGCGCAAGCGCGTGCATGGACTTGTTGTGTCAAATCATCACGAAGCTTGCAAGCAGCTGTCACTTCCACTGCAACTGCGAACAGAACTTCTATTTCATCTCCAGCCCCTTTTGGTCACGATCCCAGTGACTCAGATACCGAAGCTTCATCCCCTTGTGACCGCTCCACTTCATTCATTATGCTCCATTCCCTTGGTTTTTAATTATTGTTGGTTGTTGGTCTGACAATTGGAGTCATTTCGTTTGTCAATCGAATGGGGGGAAAGCACGTGGATCTGCTGTCAAGAATGTTGTATATTGCAATTAAATTTGTTGTACAAATCGTCGCTTGAGGCCTTCAATGAGCATTGAATGAACTTGCTTACACCCATTCAATGTTGATCTGCAGAATATCTTTTATGCATGGCCTGTCGACATTGTTGAAGCAGTGCATTCTCAGTAAGAGGAGCTGAGGCAGTGCATTGCATTCTGCAGTGCATTCTCAATAAGAGCTGTTGAGGCAGTGCATTGCATTCTATTCCTACCAAGGGTTCAGCATTCATGTGCATACACTTGTTTAGAGTTCACACTTGCACAGTCTTGGTCCAATTTCTTGGCAAACCATTCCAGCTTCCAGTTTATTGTCCGCTCATTAACATCCTTCATGTATGTTTCTAATTCTCTGAATAGTTTCCTGCTGTGAAAATTTTAGTGGATAAACTTATTCAATCCCTGTTATTAAATTTGATTGGTAAACTCTGTAAGTTCTCTTGTTATTGAATTTGATTGGAAAAATCTGTAAGTTCTCTTAGTTTCTTGCATGTAGCTGATTGTATTTTGCCGTTGAACTCACAGAATGAAAATAAATTGTATGTTGCTTCTATAGTATTTATTTTCTTAGGATTTTTTTATTATGAAGCATCAGGAATTCCATTTAATCATTCAATTCAACTCCCACGATGGTCATCCCTATATCATAACCCATTTGAGGTGGGCATAGCTCAATCTCTGATTCCACTTTGGAATACTACATAGCAGTCAGTTCTTCATCAAACACGACCTAAAGCCTCTTGCACAAAATGAAGTTGTGCTATGGCTTTGGTCCCTGTAATCCGCCAAATACATATGTACCACAAAAAAAACACTATCCAAAAGAACCGGAATGCAATGGATCAAATGAATGTCTGACAGACACATGTAATGAGATTGTTCTAATCCGAGATCAAATTATTCATTTCATTTTGGATCTCATCCAAATAGATAACACTAATGTATAGATCAATTACTACTAAAACCATAAGGATAATATAAAACATACCTTGGTGTAAAACAGTTTTAAAATCTTGCTCCCAACCTTAGACATGAACGAGATGGAAGAGTCGACCACCAATCTAGTTTTTGCACGGAACCCATCTAACGTTAAATATCATTCTTTGTCGATCTAGTAGCCAAGAGGCCAATAGATAGAAATTGTAATGATGGGTCAACATCCCACCATTGTTAGGACTTCGACATTTTGCAGCAGATATGCAATGTGATGTGTAATTAATTTGGACAACAACTAATACAGTACAACAAACTGAAGGAAATTGTTAGAAAAAATCCTTTTCCCGAGCAGCGTGGTGGTTGAAAGTCATGAATTTAACAAAAGAAATTTAGGCTCTGATTCCACCAGTTATTTGCCCAACACTGAGAGGCGCTTCCATTGCATGTCCATTCACAGACGTTCGTTCTGAAATTCATATAGGAAGTCGATTCTCCGAGAAAATAATGATATGCAAAGAAAGCATATATATAATAATAAATTGATGCATATATGCGCAATTAGGGGAATTATTCGATGGCCATCTCGATCATTGTTCCCTTGGCCTTCACCTTCCAATCATGAGGCCCATCCCTCTTATAATAATAAAAAGAAATATTTGTTTCTAAAGAAGCGATGTCCTCCCACTCTAGCTGTTCAGGTCGAAGGACAATAAATGGTCCTTAGCAAGAGAAATCAAAGTTTGTTCACTGCTCCTAATCACCATGGAAATGATTTTGATGGAATCTCGGTGGAGTTATCCATGCTTGTTCACTCCTCCTTTTCCATGCATGCATGTTCGCTCCTCCTTTTCCATGCTTAATTGTCGTGCATGCTCCATCCATCTCATTTTGTTATTTTGTACTCCTTTTCCACGCTTAATTGTCGTGCATGCTCCATCCATCTCATTTTGTTATTTCCTACTAGCTCTATGTGTTCTTAGCTGCTATGGGTTGTGGGGCCATGCTTGTTCTTAGCTGCTATGGGTTGTGGGGCCTATGCATGGCACTCTAAGATCAATCACTAGATGGGTCCATGAAACTTCACCCATTTCCATGAAGTGATTTTGGTATACGTTTGTTGTATGTGCCGTGGCAATGGCCTAAGGCATGCGAGCTACACATTTACCTTGGTTTTCGCGTCTCCAAAATACTAAGCCTTGGACGGGTGGCATATCATTGAAATAGTTTTAAACAACTGACAATTAGTTTCCCTTTTTTTTACTTTTTTATTTTGATGTTGATGTGCCTACAAGATCTCAATTCTCATCTATCTTTGTGAGGTCAGGCCCAACTAGAGGATGTCTCCCTCGCAATTCCGACAATGCATAATCCTGGAGCGTTAGGGTGTTGAGCACAAACTGTGTTCCTACACAGTGCTCAATCAAGGGGTTCTTCTCCCTATGCACACGATCTATGGCTTATGTTATCGAGCATAAAGGATAAGACTTGGAAGGCAACACCAATTACCATTTATGAAATGGTTTAATAGAACTTATCATCTCAAGAAAATTAACTTCTATCGACACTAACAATGACCATATATGAAATGATTTAATTAACCTTATGATTATCCCCAGATGGTCATGGACTAGAAAATCATGATTATGAACAACTTAATGATCATATATGAAATGATTTAATAAACCTTATGATTATCCTCAGATGGTCATGGACCAAAAAAGCATGATTATGAATAGCTTTCTCAATACATAAGAATTTTGACCTTCTATGTCCATTTATATGATGATGAAATTGCTAGAACTGAGAACTTTTACCTTGGTAATATTGTTTTCCATGGGCTCCATTTAGCAACCAACATAGAATTCAACATTTTCGTCATGCCTATTGTCAACTCCCTCTGAAATGTACTTTTAATTAAAATTCTAATAAAACAGGATGTGTGCCATCAACTAGATTGCGAATATATTTGAAAACATTTCCGTCATGCCTATTGTCAACTCCCTCTGAAATGTACTTTTAATTAAATTTCTAATAAAACGGGTTGCATGCCTTCAACAAGACTACGAATATAGTTGAAAATGTAGTTGATATTTTAACATAAACTTTCAATTGAAATTCGTTAATTTTAAATGGATGAAATTATTTGATGTGACCAGTGTTTATGGGTTGTGTGTTGCATTTTACTAAAAATAAAAAATGAGGACGAATGATTGTAAGACAAAAAACGAGGTCAATCAAGTATATCCCATTCAACAGGTTGGGATTTGGAAGAGGAACTGAAGCAAAATTATTAAACTTTCCCTCATAACGATTCAAAAAGGAAAATCCCCCAAAAGCTATATGCTTTACGCCAGAAAACATATTCAACAATTGCACTTGAAAAATGCTAAGCAAATCATTAAAGAACTTTAGGCCAAAAAACATATTCAATAGTTGCACTTGAAAAATGCTAAGCAAATCATGAATGAAGATACTCCAAGACTTGTATTTGATATTTCAATATTTTATGGCTATTTGCATAATGTTATTGCATATATTTTATAAGTGTTGTAATGAGATATTTAGTTTTATTCTTTTTATAAAATATATATAATAGTCATAATCTAGAATGCATGCTAGAAAGTGAGATAATTATAAATAATAATAATTATATAGTATTTAAGCAAATAATTAATAACTAAAAGAAATATGAAAATTAAAAATACATAAATATAATACATATAAGATAGAATGAAAATCTTGTAGTGAGATATTTAATTTTATTTTTTTATAAAATATATATAATAGTCATAATTTAGAATACACAGATAATTATAAATAATAATTATTATATAATATTAATAAAATAATGAATAACAAGTAGAAATATGGGAGTTAAAAATACATAGAAGATAGAAAGAAACGTTTGGTAAAGAGTTCAATTATTTCCGGATGTTCAGTTTTTGCATGTTTGCTGAGCTGAGAATAAGCTCGCTGACTCTCTCTCAAAGCAAGCTCTTCTATCATTGGATGGCAAGCTTTTTTTTAGTTTTGGGAGGGAGATATCATTCGGGAGGAGGGCTACATTAATCTTTTTTTATACATTTTGGTTTTTATAGTTATCATTTTCAATTAGGTTTGCTCTTCTCAGTTGTATTTTTATGGCGGTTGGCCTTTTTGGGTTTATGTTCCATTGGTGGATGACATGCCTCGATGGGTGGGCTCTACTCATATTCCATTTGGCGGGGGGTAGCTTGTTATATTTTAGGACATAGTCCCAGTTCATTGAGTGAGTTTCTACTTTTTGTCCGGTGGGACGGCCTCTTCGTTACTGTTTCATTTTCCCGGGTAAGGAGTTGTAATTGAATCTTACCTTCATATATTTGTTAATAAAGTATAATTTTTTCTAATTGAAAAAGAGATCAATTATTTATACTTATATAATAAGTAAAATATTACTAAGCTCCAATTAATATGTTCATCTTTATTCGTGTACCTCAAAGAAAGAACCGTTTGGTAAAGAGATCAATTATTTATTTACCTTAATCTTTATTCGTGTACCTCATGCATGTTATTTTTAGGATCCGATTAATATGTTCATTCATGGGGAGAGGCGTGCCTTGATGAAGAAAGTTTCTATATCTAGGAAGGTGTGCCCAAGCCTTGGAGGCTGGCTTGGGGTGATTATTCAATGCAGGCTGATTTGGAGGAAAGCCCACTTTAGAAGGAAAAGCTAATAGCCTACCAAAAGCTAAATCTGATTTGTATTTTATCCCAAAACTAAAGCATTTCCAAATTGCAAAAAGGTTGCTTTGCTTATAAATGCCTCTTTCCCATACTGGGAAGATTCCTCTTTCTAATTTTTTTTTCCAAACTTAGCACTAGGATAAGTGCACCCTAGTACATGAGGAGATTACTTCGATGGATGAAATTTCCAACCTAGGGAGTAGCCAAGATCACCCCATAATAACACATAGAAAGTCTTGAAACACCTACAAATCGAATAATGCGTGAAGAGTATAATGATATAAAATGGATAGTATTAGAGAGCAGAGTGTATATTATAAATAAGATAATGGTGAAAATTAATGAATAAATACATATTATGATTAGTTAAACTTAGAGTGTGTATTATAAATAAGATAATGGTGAAAATTAATGAATAAATACATATTGGGATTAGTTAAACTTAGAGGAGGCCTAAGTAATACATGTCATAAGCCTATTTTATAAAATTCATGAGATCATTTGGTGAGAGTAGTAATATTTATTAATTATATTATATTAAAATAAAATATTTACTGTGAAATTAAATTATAAGTATAACCTTTAATTGATTCATACTAATCATTTGAATACTAAATTGCACTAAAATTCATAAAAATATTTAAATATAATGGCAAATATTAGTTGTATGTATATATTTTACTAATTATTTAGGAATGTTCATGCATGCTATTATCTTACTTTGTGAGTAAGAAATGAGTGCTAAATGAAGAGTATATTATTTTCTTTTGCTTGTCTCAAGTTAGTTATTTTGGTAATCATAAATACTTTGTTGGCTGCCACTCGGGGTCCATTGTTTTTGTACCCTTCATCCAATATGAGATCTGTCACACTTTCATTTAGGCATACAACACATTGTTATTACCTTATCACACACAAACTTTGTATTAATAGTGTACTTCTTTTTCATATTTATACTACTAGAGATCATAGTTTTACACTAAAAATTGATTGTTCACGCTAGGAAGAAGGGAGTGATAAACTTTCAAAATTACAAACTAGAGTCTTTCCTGCAAAATTATATAGTTTTCAAATGTAAACCTCGCGAGGTAACCCAAAGGATGCTTCATTCATTGAGATGGACCAGTGCAACTCATCTAGGGGGATTCAAATCGAACACCTACTAGCAAAGAACTAGCCAAATTTCCAATAACATTGGCACATGCATGAATTTCCTAAAATTTCCAACAACATTAGCAAATACATGTGCCACAAGACATATTGAAAATTTACAATGGAGACTCAATTTTCCAATACTAACTCATTCTCTTGTTTCTTCATGACGAGTTTGAAAGAACAAAATAGATGCAAGAAATTCTAGGAGTATCCTTGTAAGTACGATAATACAACCAAATTTGGTCACCAATTAATTCAGATTAACAAATTTGGTCACCAAATAAATTCAAATCGTATACATATACTGTGCCACCTTCCCAACTCTTCTTGCAAGTTTTGTGATTTTCATTATGTTTTGAAAGTTACCAAAACCGCTATTGTATTTTTCCTCTCATGCGGATTATGACATTTTGGAAATAACCCTCATGGTTCAACACTAAACATTCTGATTCTATTTCCATATTACTTCCTTAGTTACTCTTACTATATCTGCTTGATTCATTTGCAATAATGCGTTCTTTTATTGAACCCCAAGGTGCAATTGCTAGTGATAACCAAATTAATAATACCAACTTAGAACGAAATATGCTTAGATGACAACAATACCCATTGATGATGAAATACAACTGAGAATGAAAGATGTTTAGATGGAGGCAATACCTACTAACGATTCGAATGTAGAGAAATGGGTAGTGGGCATGCCCATAAATGAAAATGAGGTTTGTTTCATTCGACTGACAAACTGTAGCGTACAGGAAAAGGTAACGTACACCCACTCCCTCCACGAACCACTCGTCGGATTCGAGGTCGTCCTGCTTTTTCTCTACATAGGCGAAGTAAAGGCCATGGGCGGCAGGCCTGAAGGAAAAAATCACCAAATGGCGTCTTGCTTGTTCTCTACACAAGGGAAAAATTCACCAAATGGTGTCTTGCTTGTTCTCTACACAAGCAAAGTAAAGGCCAGGGATGGTAGGCCTGAAGGCGAAATTCACGAAATCTGTATGGATGGAAGAAGTACGCTACTCGAAATGAATCCAAGGTTGAAATCACTTCAATCGTCGAACATTTTTATCTGAGGATGGAAAAAGTTGGAAGCAAAAATTCGGAGAGTCTTTCCCACTTGTTGACACTTTACGACATAATAAAAAAATATCTTGAAAATGTGTTAATGACCTCAAACTTCTTGAACCCCAATCTTGCTTACTAACGATCAAACAATTTAAGTATTTATACACGCAGTGAAACTTTGCTACAACTTCCCTAAGGATTGACTCCTAGATGCACCGAAAGCTTACTTTGGGTGGTAGATTTATACTACTAAATTGTGTTCTTTCTTCCATGCATGTTTATTGGTTTACTATGGCCAAGGTCCCGGTATCCATTCTTTCTAGGATCCGAAAAATCCTCTCAATTTTTTGTGGAAAGGGACTACTGAGAAATAGGGATATCACTTGGTGGGATGGGAATGCATTTCATCCCTGAAATTCAGAGCAGGCTGGGGGGTTTGAAACATCTACTGGGTCTTTCAGTCGCTGCATTTAAAGAGTCTCTGGTGCAGCTTACATGATCTGGGACTTTGGGGATTGATCATGAGGGAAAAGTATCTTAAAAACAGTCTGGTCATTAATTGGATCAGGTTTGAAAATAAAACTGTACATCAGTGTTCCAATATTTGGTTCGGATTGGTGGTAGTTTTCCCTCTCTTAAACCGGTGGTTTTCGTGGCAAGCTGGAAATGGTTTCCAAATTTGGGTGGGGGTGGACCCGATTCTAGGTGCTATTCAAGATACTTGCATCTCCTTCTCTACTATACAAGAACTGCATTTGTGTGGTATTATATTTCTTAATAACGATGTTCACTAACCAGGGGCCTTGTCTCCACGTTCCTACTGGTACAATGCAATCGAACTAAACCTGCTTGGCTTGGAGGCGATTGAATGGGATTCATATACACATTCCCTCTACCATGCGGGTATTAGACTTAACAACGAACTGGACCAGTTATTTTGGGATTTCAGCACTGGTGATGGTTCTGTATCCACTCAGGCGGCATATGATGCAATCTCATCCACCAGACAGGCATTGTTATATAGATGGTGGTTTTTCCATCTTTGGAAGTGGAATGTTCCGGTTAAGATCAAACTATTCTCCTGGCTGGCCCTGAATAATAAAATACTTACAGGTGATGTCTATCGTCGCAGGGGAGGCATTGGTCCATCTTGTTGTTTGCTCTGTGTTAGGGATGAGGAAACGACTGATCACTTATTCACACAATACCATATTTCTCTCCAATTATGGGATGAGATTTCTTTTATCTACAGGGCCCGGGCTTGTGGAATGCAAGCACATTGAATGACTGTTTGTTATATTGGCACTGACATTACAAGTGATTAATGTCCTTCCCTTTATGTTTTATGTGGGGTCTGTGGAGATATCATAATTCTATCTTATTTGATGATATATCCTTCACACAGGTAAGAACTATTACATATATCTCACATTTTATCTCCATACACTCTGTATTACAGAAGAGAGGCTGCTCTGCTATGCAAACTATTGCTCCTCTCTCTCCCACTTTTCCAGTGGGCTATTTCTACGGGGATGCATTAGTGGATCGTTGTGGAGTGGGTTGCTATATTGACTTTGGGCTTGGTCATTACATGGAGATGCATCTTGGTTGCAGTGGCGGTAGCAATACTTGTGCAGAGCTACTTGGGCTTTGGGGGGTCCTATTTTTGGCTGAGCAGCAGCGGATTAAGAGTATACAGATTTATGGAGATTCCTCAGTCATCATAGATTGGGTTTCAGGTATCCAGTGACTACGGGTCCCAGGGATGATTTATTGGAAACTTCGGGTTATGGACAACATCAATTGTTTTGAGAAAATTCATTTTACCTATACCGTCGGGCCTACAACCAGATGGATTATCGAAGAGGGGACTTACACTTGAAGATGGTTGGGCTCACATCGGCTACTATCAAAACTACCAACTTTCCAAGGAGTCATATTTCCAAATCTACTTACTTGTGTTTATTTACCTTTGTCCAAGGGGGGCAGTTCCCCTCATTTCAAGGATGGTACCCATGTAAATCTCGTCATGCCTAAGGTCCAAGCACCTCATCCAGAGAGATTCAAAGAGATTCGAACCTATGACCTCCCCTACATCAGAGGAGAGATCTCACATATGGCTCATGACCACCTAAGCTAACCCTCAAAGCTATACAAAGAATTTAATTATTGCTTGAAATACTATTTTCAATTGTTTTCTTGTTACAAAAGAGGAGTCAAAATAGAACCTATTCATCACATAAGACGAGATGAAAAGTCATAAACTAAGGGTCGCTCGCAAATTTTGTGAGTACTTGTATTTTCCAAGTAATATTTTATAATTGTTGCGATGTTTGTAGTTTAATTAATTTAGAATCATCCATAGACGTTTTCGAATAGGTGCTAACATACAAAGAAGAGCCATTTGAACATTTGATTGGCATTGGATCAAGTATGAGTTGTGAGTATATGTTGGAGTATCAAGGGTTAATTGAACAATTTGTAAGTAGTTATGTTGTTTTATTTCCTTTATTTTATAATTAATGGAATGACAAGAAACTTTTAATAGAGTCACGGCATATAAAATTCACAGGAAACAAAGTATGGAGTGGATCCAACATAAGGTATCTTGAGAGACAACATGAAACATGGCTTCGAAATAATGTGTATTGTTTATGAAAGAACCATTGTTATGGTATGTTTTATGTATTTATGAAATCATGTATATTATATCATAAATGTAGATATAACAATTACATTTTATTTCTATGTTTGTAGATGGAACATGGAGGCAAAATGTTAAAATCAAGCCAATAAAAAAACATTCCAAATAACCCGAGTATAATATTCCCTTGCAACTAATGGATAAATGAGGCATGAAAATAACTCAAGTAAAGACAATAGTTTGAGTGATGAATGATGATAACTAAAAATTAAATGTTACAAGTTGTATATTTTGGAATGTTTGTCTCTGAAAATCAGACATTTTGTTTAATGTGGACACATTGTCCCAATTGGATAACAACTGTTGATGTATTTGTAACTTCGGAAGATATTCACTTGTATATTGTATTTGTACTTTATTGTATCCCCAATGGAGATGTATTATTCCTCTGATTGGAAGTGTCGTCAGTTATATTGCAAGTGTCGTAACTTATACTTGATGGGTTATTAGACCACCTTGATGGGGTCGGCCTTGTATGAGTCATGTGGGTCAAAGGGTTATTAGACCACCCTAGTGGGGGTCGGCCCAGTCAGCATTATGTTAAGTGGTTAAGTTGAGGCCGACCTAGTTGAGTAAAGGTCAAGTCAAGTTAGTGTATAAATAGAGAGTGTGTATCTCTCATT
This sequence comes from Larix kaempferi, assembly GCA_027924585.1. Taxonomy (NCBI): domain Eukaryota; kingdom Viridiplantae; phylum Streptophyta; class Pinopsida; order Pinales; family Pinaceae; genus Larix; species Larix kaempferi. Next base: position 11,691,858 of record BSBM01000120.1, on the reverse strand, counting down.
TTACACATTCTATTATTCACTCACTTCACATTAGTGAGAGAAGAGGAGGATGCGCACAAGTGGAGGAGGAGCATGCTATTGAAGATATCTATCTCTTGGGTTTGATCATGGTGATCCCTGTATTGATGCTTATTCTATCTCTGAGGAAGTTTCAGGGTTTTTCACCTTCTTGGTTTTCCCCGGTGAAATGTTTTGTGTCTCTTGTCTCTTGTCTCTTATGCTTGATATGTTGTACATGTTCTTTCAATTAAGATCCTAGATCAAAATGAATTAAATTCTGAAAAAATAACATGGTATCAGAGCTAGCCTGAAGGAAGGCATGCTATGGCATTTACGAGACTTGTTGCACTTGTGACAAATCGAAAGCTAGGGCTTGATATAGCAAAAACCAGTCATCATAGCACTTTCTCTATAAATACATTTTGGAGAAGGTTTAGGATCTGAAACCTTTACAGGTCGTAGATAACATCCCCATGTACCTTGTGTCCAAAGCAAAACTTCTAATTCGATGTACTTTGTGATTTATGATCAGTACAATCTAGGATTTCTGCCTCTTCCAGATCTCAGTCATAAACAGGTGACGTGGGAAAAAAGGTCACAACTTGGGCTAGGAAGCTCCAAATGAAATTTCGTAAAATGTGACAGGTAGGGCATGAATTGTACTTTCACAGGTAAGTTTTTCAGAGGCCGAAAATGAACTAGTGACACGTGGCACGCGGTACAAGTTTGCTCTCCTGTTTTATCCCATAAACAGGTTACATTGCGACACTTGGCATACCACTCTCTCAGAGAATCCAATTGAGGTCAAACCTATGGGGTTGGAAAGATGACAGGTCAAGATACCATAGGCCAAAGTTTCAGACCCTGTGGATTCGTAACTTCTGAGTTACACTAGAAACAATCAGGTGCATATTTCTGTCAAAACAGATTTGGATTTTGAGCACCTTCATTCTTGGATCGTCACTGGTGTAGAAAATTAGGGTTTCAGAGAAAGTTGAAATTCTTGGAATCGGAGACCATGGATGGATGCTCCTCATCAAAATTGAAATTTAGAGACCAAGATCAAATTTTTTGGTTGGGCAGAAGGCCGGGCTTAATCAAACCCTAGTTCGGGATTTTGATTGGAAAGGTGGAAAATTAGGGCTTTTGCAAAAGTTGGAATTTTTGAAATTTGTGACCACGGCCGGAAACTTCTCAGAAAAATCAAAGTTTAGAACACAAGATCAGACCTTTTGGATGGGTAGAAGACCGGGCTTTATCAAACCCTAGTTCAGGATCTTGTCTAGTGAATCTAGAAGTTTCAAAGGCAATTTTGAGGGGTCAAATTTTGTAGTTTTCAAAATTGAAGTATACCAGCTTGATCAGCTTAGCAAGCCACATCTTTCCATCCATTCAGAAGTTTGAAATTCAAAGTTTGAATGTTTAGGGTTTCTCTGACAAACCCTAATCCAGCTCCAAATCCAATTTCAAGCAAATCAAAGTGGATTGGGTTAATCCTAGAAAAGAATGAATTGGACACCTGCATAAGTGAAGAAGTTCCAGTTCCAGAGGGAGATGAGGCTGAGGCTTTACATGAGAAGGCTACAAGCAATCCCAACAGGTATGACTTGAAGAGATACAGGTATGTTTTGAAATTTGTTCATGATTGAGTTTATGATATGTTTGTCTTCATATTATCGAGGTTAGTACAATATTGATTAATCTTAGACTTGTATCATCACCCTAGTAAAAGTATGAATGCATGTGAATGATAGAAGACATTCATTGATTAGGGTTATGACACTTATGATTGTACTAATGCACTGTGGTGTTGTATGAGGTTGATGTTGTCCGCTAACATGAAAGGTACAAATCAAGTTCTAGATCAAGAACATATGACCATGGTGACATGAAGACAAAGACTCATGGATCACATAGAAGCTCCACTTACGAGGTATGTATAATTTGGTTCTACAATGGTTAACTTATGAGTTATGCAGGTTACTAAGCACAAGTCATTAAAGAGAACAAGAAGACATTGTTTGGGTATGTTAGACATAACTAGCAAACATGATAACCATGTATGTTTTTCCTATATCAAGATTAGAATCCTACCTTGTGTTAGGATATTATACTTTTGTATAAATAATAATGTTTATTATTGAAGTTAGAAGTTTTAGTAATCAAGGGTTTATGCATATTATATTTCTTAGTTTGATTGATGATATGACTAACCAGAAGAGTCGTATGGTCAAATAAGAATATGCATGAGTAAAATAAGTCTTGCCTGAAACCTTGAATACTAACGCTTATTACCTATGATCATGACCATACATATTTTTAGGAACATAATGTTTTGATAGTATTGAGATTATATTAATAGATGTATGATTGTGTACGAGATCTTGAGGATGACACTAGTGCACACTTAAGCATGCATAGTGGTCCAGGATGGATATAATTTCAAGGACAAGTAATCCAGGTAGCAAAGATCAAGAGGGAGCACACCCCAAAAGTTCCTGGAAAGAAGCAAAGATCAAGAGGGAGCACTTCAGGAAGCAAAGATCAAGAAGGCGTCCACCCTACAACCAAACAAAGATAAGTATTTGAATTGCCAATTCTTGTATACATGATTACTTAAATGATATTGTCCACTCATATACATACTTATGTTCCTAGATTTAGGATATGTATCATGCATATTAGAAAAGTTGCATTAATGAACAAGATACTACTAAATATGCAAATAATGGGTAAGTGGCCTGTGGTACTATACAACATTCCATTGCTACTTATCTAGAATGAAACCTCTTTGCTAACATTTTGGGAATTGTGCACACTCTTAACAATGTTATGGTAGAGATGGAAGGCATCTAGAAAGTTACGGAATATGGATAAATGTTGTATTGAAACATTGGCCAAGATAATTACATGACTGTATGACATATGTCTTTATGCATAAGTATGTGTTTTTGAAAAACTATGAGAAGTTTCTAATCATGCAATTGGAATTGTCTTGTAGGAAAGACCGTGTACCATCACCTACAAAAAGGACTACAACATTTGTTCCAGAAATGAAGATCAAATAAAAACTATCTATTGAATATATTGAAGAATCTGAAGTTCCAAGGATCCGGGATGCAGTAATGGAAGAATGCCATGATGGAGGAGTACCAGTCGATCATGAAGAATGATGTCTGGGATGTGGTCCTGAGACAAGAAGGGAATTCTGTTGTGACTTCCAAGTGGATCTACAAGATCAAGCTTGCTATCGAGTTTGAGATGAAGGACTTGGGATGATGCACTACTTTCTAGGCATGGAGGTGTGGCAGAGTGCAGATGGAATCTTCCTTGGACAAGGAAAGTATGCAGTAGAGATCCTGAAGAGGTTCGGGATGATGGACTACAAGGCCATGGCCACACCTATGGCATCGAACCTGAAGCTTCTGTGTGATGCTTCATCTGATCCAGCTGATGTCATTGTGTATCGTCAGATGATTGGGTCCTTGATGTACCTGACGAACACGAGACCAGATATTTGCTTTGCGGTGAACACATTGAGCCAGTTCTTGACGGATCCCATGAAGTGATTTTGGTATACGTTTGTTGTATGTGCCGTGGCAATGGCCTAAGGCATGCGAGCTACACATTTACCTTGGTTTTCGCGTCTCCAAAATACTAAGCCTTGGACGGGTGGCATATCATTGAAATAGTTTTAAACAGCTGACAATTAGTTTCCCTTTTTTTTACTTTTTTATTTTGATGTTGATGTGCCTACAAGATCTCAATTCTCATCTATCTTTATGAGGTCAGGCCCAACTAGAGGATGTCTCCCTCGCAATTCCGACAATGCATAATCCTGGAGCGTTAGGGTGTTGAGCACAAACTGTGTTCCTACACAGTGCTCAATCAAGGGGTTCTTCTCCCTATGCACACGATCTATGGCTTACGTTATCGAGCATAAAGGATAAGACTTGGAAGGCAACACCAATTACCATTTATGAAATGGTTTAATAGAACTTATCATCTCAAGAAAATTAACTTCTATCGGCACTAACAATGACCATATATGAAATGATTTAATTAACCTTATGATTATCCCCAGATGGTCATGGACTAGAAAATCATGATTATGAACAACTTAATGATCATATATGAAATGATTTAATAAACCTTATGATTATCCTCAGATGGTCATGGACCAAAAAAGCATGATTATGAATAGCTTTCTCAATACATAAGAATTTTGACCTTCTATGTCCATTTATATGATGATGAAATTGCTAGAACTGAGAACTTTTACCTTGGTAATATTGTTTTCCATGGGCTCCATTTAGCAACCAACATAGAATTCAACATTTTCGTCATGCCTATTGTCAACTCCCTCTGAAATGTACTTTTAATTAAAATTCTAATAAAACAGGATGTGTGCCATCAACTAGATTGCGAATATATTTGAAAACATTTCCGTCATGCCTATTGTCAACTCCCTCTGAAATGTACTTTTAATTAAATTTCTAATAAAACGGGTTGCATGCCTTCAACAAGACTACGAATATAGTTGAAAATGTAGTTGATATTTTAACATAAACTTTCAATTGAAATTCGTTAATTTTAAATGGATGAAATTATTTGATGTGACCAGTGTTTATGGGTTGTGTGTTGCATTTTACTAAAAATAAAAAATGAGGACGAATGATTGTAAGACAAAAAACGAGGTCAATCAAGTATATCCCATTCAACAGGTTGGGATTTGGAAGAGGAACTGAAGCAAAATTATTAAACTTTCCCTCATAACGATTCAAAAAGGAAAATCCCCCAAAAGCTATATGCTTTACGCCAGAAAACATATTCAACAATTGCACTTGAAAAATGCTAAGCAAATCATTAAAGAACTTTAGGCCAAAAAACATATTCAATAGTTGCACTTGAAAAATGCTAAGCAAATCATGAATGAAGATACTCCAAGACTTGTATTTGATATTTCAATATTTTATGGCTATTTGCATAATGTTATTGCATATATTTTATAAGTGTTGTAATGAGATATTTAGTTTTATTCTTTTTATAAAATATATATAATAGTCATAATCTAGAATGCATGCTAGAAAGTGAGATAATTATAAATAATAATAATTATATAGTATTTAAGCAAATAATTAATAACTAAAAGAAATATGAAAATTAAAAATACATAAATATAATACATATAAGATAGAATGAAAATCTTGTAGTGAGATATTTAATTTTATTTTTTTATAAAATATATATAATAGTCATAATTTAGAATACACAGATAATTATAAATAATAATTATTATATAATATTAATAAAATAATGAATAACAAGTAGAAATATGGGAGTTAAAAATACATAGAAGATAGAAAGAAACGTTTGGTAAAGAGTTCAATTATTTCCGGATGTTCAGTTTTTGCATGTTTGCTGAGCTGAGAATAAGCTCGCTGACTCTCTCTCAAAGCAAGCTCTTCTATCATTGGATGGCAAGCTTTTTTTTAGTTTTGGGAGGGAGATATCATTCGGGAGGAGGGCTACATTAATCTTTTTTTATACATTTTGGTTTTTATAGTTATCATTTTCAATTAGGTTTGCTCTTCTCAGTTGTATTTTTATGGCGGTTGGCCTTTTTGGGTTTATGTTCCATTGGTGGATGACATGCCTCGATGGGTGGGCTCTACTCATATTCCATTTGGCGGGGGGTAGCTTGTTATATTTTAGGACATAGTCCCAGTTCATTGAGTGAGTTTCTACTTTTTGTCCGGTGGGACGGCCTCTTCGTTACTGTTTCATTTTCCCGGGTAAGGAGTTGTAATTGAATCTTACCTTCATATATTTGTTAATAAAGTATAATTTTTTCTAATTGAAAAAGAGATCAATTATTTATACTTATATAATAAGTAAAATATTACTAAGCTCCAATTAATATGTTCATCTTTATTCGTGTACCTCAAAGAAAGAACCGTTTGGTAAAGAGATCAATTATTTATTTACCTTAATCTTTATTCGTGTACCTCATGCATGTTATTTTTAGGATCTGATTAATATGTTCATTCATGGGGAGAGGCGTGCCTTGATGAAGAAAGTTTCTATATCTAGGAAGGTGTGCCCAAGCCTTGGAGGCTGGCTTGGGGTGATTATTCAATGCAGGCTGATTTGGAGGAAAGCCCACTTTAGAAGGAAAAGCTAATAGCCTACCAAAAGCTAAATCTGATTTGTATTTTATCCCAAAACTAAAGCATTTCCAAATTGCAAAAAGGTTGCTTTGCTTATAAATGCCTCTTTCCCATACTGGGAAGATTCCTCTTTCTAATTTTTTTTTCCAAACTTAGCACTAGGATAAGTGCACCCTAGTACATGAGGAGATTACTTCGATGGATGAAATTTCCAACCTAGGGAGTAGCCAAGATCACCCCATAATAACACATAGAAAGTCTTGAAACACCTACAAATCGAATAATGCGTGAAGAGTATAATGATATAAAATGGATAGTATTAGAGAGCAGAGTGTATATTATAAATAAGATAATGGTGAAAATTAATGAATAAATACATATTATGATTAGTTAAACTTAGAGTGTGTATTATAAATAAGATAATGGTGAAAATTAATGAATAAATACATATTGGGATTAGTTAAACTTAGAGGAGGCCTAAGTAATACATGTCATAAGCCTATTTTATAAAATTCATGAGATCATTTGGTGAGAGTAGTAATATTTATTAATTATATTATATTAAAATAAAATATTTACTGTGAAATTAAATTATAAGTATAACCTTTAATTGATTCATACTAATCATTTGAATACTAAATTGCACTAAAATTCATAAAAATATTTAAATATAATGGCAAATATTAGTTGTATGTATATATTTTACTAATTATTTAGGAATGTTCATGCATGCTATTATCTTACTTTGTGAGTAAGAAATGAGTGCTAAATGAAGAGTATATTATTTTCTTTTGCTTGTCTCAAGTTAGTTATTTTGGTAATCATAAATACTTTGTTGGCTGCCACTCGGGGTCCATTGTTTTTGTACCCTTCATCCAATATGAGATCTGTCACACTTTCATTTAGGCATACAACACATTGTTATTACCTTATCACACACAAACTTTGTATTAATAGTGTACTTCTTTTTCATATTTATACTACTAGAGATCATAGTTTTACACTAAAAATTGATTGTTCACGCTAGGAAGAAGGGAGTGATAAACTTTCAAAATTACAAACTAGAGTCTTTCCTGCAAAATTATATAGTTTTCAAATGTAAACCTCGCGAGGTAACCCAAAGGATGCTTCATTCATTGAGATGGACCAGTGCAACTCATCTAGGGGGATTCAAATCGAACACCTACTAGCAAAGAACTAGCCAAATTTCCAATAACATTGGCACATGCATGAATTTCCTAAAATTTCCAACAACATTAGCAAATACATGTGCCACAAGACATATTGAAAATTTACAATGGAGACTCAATTTTCCAATACTAACTCATTCTCTTGTTTCTTCATGACGAGTTTGAAAGAACAAAATAGATGCAAGAAATTCTAGGAGTATCCTTGTAAGTACGATAATACAACCAAATTTGGTCACCAATTAATTCAGATTAACAAATTTGGTCACCAAATAAATTCAAATCGTATACATATACTGTGCCACCTTCCCAACTCTTCTTGCAAGTTTTGTGATTTTCATTATGTTTTGAAAGTTACCAAAACCGCTATTGTATTTTTCCTCTCATGCGGATTATGACATTTTGGAAATAACCCTCATGGTTCAACACTAAACATTCTGATTCTATTTCCATATTACTTCCTTAGTTACTCTTACTATATCTGCTTGATTCATTTGCAATAATGCGTTCTTTTATTGAACCCCAAGGTGCAATTGCTAGTGATAACCAAATTAATAATACCAACTTAGAACGAAATATGCTTAGATGACAACAATACCCATTGATGATGAAATACAACTGAGAATGAAAGATGTTTAGATGGAGGCAATACCTACTAACGATTCGAATGTAGAGAAATGGGTAGTGGGCATGCCCATAAATGAAAATGAGGTTTGTTTCATTCGACTGACAAACTGTAGCGTACAGGAAAAGGTAACGTACACCCACTCCCTCCACGAACCACTCGTCGGATTCGAGGTCGTCCTGCTTTTTCTCTACATAGGCGAAGTAAAGGCCATGGGCGGCAGGCCTGAAGGAAAAAATCACCAAATGGCGTCTTGCTTGTTCTCTACACAAGGGAAAAATTCACCAAATGGTGTCTTGCTTGTTCTCTACACAAGCAAAGTAAAGGCCAGGGATGGTAGGCCTGAAGGCGAAATTCACGAAATCTGTATGGATGGAAGAAGTACGCTACTCGAAATGAATCCAAGGTTGAAATCACTTCAATCGTCGAACATTTTTATCTGAGGATGGAAAAAGTTGGAAGCAAAAATTCGGAGAGTCTTTCCCACTTGTTGACACTTTACGACATAATAAAAAAATATCTTGAAAATGTGTTAATGACCTCAAACTTCTTGAACCCCAATCTTGCTTACTAACGATCAAACAATTTAAGTATTTATACACGCAGTGAAACTTTGCTACAACTTCCCTAAGGATTGACTCCTAGATGCACCGAAAGCTTACTTTGGGTGGTAGATTTATACTACTAAATTGTGTTCTTTCTTCCATGCATGTTTATTGGTTTACTATGGCCAAGGTCCCGGTATCCATTCTTTCTAGGATCCGAAAAATCCTCTCAATTTTTTGTGGAAAGGGACTACTGAGAAATAGGGATATCACTTGGTGGGATGGGAATGCATTTCATCCCCGAAATTCAGAGCAGGCTGGGGGGTTTGAAACATCTACTGGGTCTTTCAGTCGCTGCATTTAAAGAGTCTCTGGTGCAGCTTACATGATCTGGGACTTTGGGGATTGATCATGAGGGAAAAGTATCTTAAAAACAGTCTGGTCATTAATTGGATCAGGTTTGAAAATAAAACTGTACATCAGTGTTCCAATATTTGGTTCGGATTGGTGGTAGTTTTCCCTCTCTTAAACCGGTGGTTTTCGTGGCAAGCTGGAAATGGTTTCCAAATTTGGGTGGGGGTGGACCCGATTCTAGGTGCTATTCAAGATACTTGCATCTCCTTCTCTACTATACAAGAACTGCATTTGTGTGGTATTATATTTCTTAATAACGATGTTCACTAACCAGGGGCCTTGTCTCCACGTTCCTACTGGTACAATGCAATCGAACTAAACCTGCTTGGCTTGGAGGCGATTGAATGGGATTCATATACACATTCCCTCTACCATGCGGGTATTAGACTTAACAACGAACTGGACCAGTTATTTTGGGATTTCAGCACTGGTGATGGTTCTGTATCCACTCAGGCGGCATATGATGCAATCTCATCCACCAGACAGGCATTGTTATATAGATGGTGGTTTTTCCATCTTTGGAAGTGGAATGTTCCGGTTAAGATCAAACTATTCTCCTGGCTGGCCCTGAATAATAAAATACTTACAGGTGATGTCTACCGTCGCAGGGGAGGCATTGGTCCATCTTGTTGTTTGCTCTGTGTTAGGGATGAGGAAACGACTGATCACTTATTCACACAATACCATATTTCTCTCCAATTATGGGATGAGATTTCTTTTATCTACAGGGCCCGGGCTTGTGGAATGCAAGCACATTGAATGACTGTTTGTTATATTGGCACTGACATTACAAGTGATTAATGTCCTTCCCTTTATGTTTTATGTGGGGTCTGTGGAGATATCATAATTCTATCTTATTTGATGATATATCCTTCACACAGGTAAGAACTATTACATATATCTCACATTTTATCTCCATACACTCTGTATTACAGAAGAGAGGCTGCTCTGCTATGCAAACTATCGCTCCTCTCTCTCCCACTTTTCCAGTGGGCTATTTCTACGGGGATGCATTAGTGGATCGTTGTGGAGTGGGTTGCTATATTGACTTTGGGCTTGGTCATTACATGGAGATGCATCTTGGTTGCAGTGGCAGTAGCAATACTTGTGCAGAGCTACTTGGGCTTTGGGGGGTCCTATTTTTGGCTGAGCAGCAGCGGATTAAGAGTATACAGATTTATGGAGATTCCTCAGTCATCATAGATTGGGTTTCAGGTATCCAGTGACTACGGGTCCCAGGGATGATTTATTGGAAACTTCGGGTTATGGACAACATCAATTGTTTTGAGAAAATTCATTTTACCTATACCGTCGGGCCTACAACCAGATGGATTATCGAAGAGGGGACTTACACTTGAAGATGGTTGGGCTCACATCGGCTACTATCAAAACTACCAACTTTCCAAGGAGTCATATTTCCAAATCTACTTACTTGTGTTTATTTACCTTTGTCCAAGGGGGGCAGTTCCCCTCATTTCAAGGATGGTACCCATGTAAATCTCGTCATGCCTAAGGTCCAAGCACCTCATCCAGAGAGATTCAAAGAGATTCGAACCTATGACCTCCCCTACATCAGAGGAGAGATCTCACATATGGCTCATGACCACCTAAGCTAACCCTCAAAGCTATACAAAGAATTTAATTATTGCTTGAAATACTATTTTCAATTGTTTTCTTGTTACAAAAGAGGAGTCAAAATAGAACCTATTCATCACATAAGACGAGATGAAAAGTCATAAACTAAGGGTCGCTCGCAAATTTTGTGAGTACTTGTATTTTCCAAGTAATATTTTATAATTGTTGCGATGTTTGTAGTTTAATTAATTTAGAATCATCCATAGACGTTTTCGAATAGGTGCTAACATACAAAGAAGAGCCATTTGAACATTTGATTGGCATTGGATCAAGTATGAGTTGTGAGTATATGTTGGAGTATCAAGGGTTAATTGAACAATTTGTAAGTAGTTATGTTGTTTTATTTCCTTTATTTTATAATTAATGGAATGACAAGAAACTTTTAATAGAGTCACGGCATATAAAATTCACAGGAAACAAAGTATGGAGTGGATCCAACATAAGGTATCTTGAGAGACAACATGAAACATGGCTTCGAAATAATGTGTATTGTTTATGAAAGAACCATTGTTATGGTATGTTTTATGTATTTATGAAATCATGTATATTATATCATAAATGTAGATATAACAATTACATTTTATTTCTATGTTTGTAGATGGAACATGGAGGCAAAATGTTAAAATCAAGCCAATAAAAAAACATTCCAAATAACCCGAGTATAATATTCCCTTGCAACTAATGGATAAATGAGGCATGAAAATAACTCAAGTAAAGACAATAGTTTGAGTGATGAATGATGATAACTAAAAATTAAATGTTACAAGTTGTATATTTTGGAATGTTTGTCTCTGAAAATCAGACATTTTGTTTAATGTGGACACATTGTCCCAATTGGATAACAACTGTTGATGTATTTGTAACTTCGGAAGATATTCACTTGTATATTGTATTTGTACTTTATTGTATCCCCAATGGAGATGTATTATTCCTCTGATTGGAAGTGTCGTCAGTTATATTGCAAGTGTCGTAACTTATACTTGATGGGTTATTAGACCACCTTGATGGGGTCGGCCTTGTATGAGTCATGTGGGTCAAAGGGTTATTAGACCACCCTAGTGGGGGTCGGCCCAGTCAGCATTATGTTAAGTGGTTAAGTTGAGGCCGACCTAGTTGAGTAAAGGTCAAGTCAAGTTAGTGTATAAATAGAGAGTGTGTATCTCTCATTTTACACATTCTATTATTCACTCACTTCACATTAGTGAGAGAAGAGGAGGATGCGCACAAGTGGAGGAGGAGCATGCTATTGAAGATATCTATCTCTTGGGTTTGATCATGGTGATCCCTGTATTGATGCTTATTCTATCTCTGAGGAAGTTTCAGGGTTTTTCACCTTCTTGGTTTTCCTCGGTGAAATGTTTTGTGTCTCTTGTCTCTTGTCTCTTATGCTTGATATGTTGTACATGTTCTTTCAATTAAGATCCTAGATCAAAATGAATTAAATTCTGAAAAAATAACATGGTATCAGAGCTAGCCTGAAGGAAGGCATGCTATGGCATTTACGAGACTTGTTGCACTTGTGACAAATCGAAAGCTAGGGCTTGATATAGCAAAAACCAGTCATCATAGCACTTTCTCTATAAATACATTTTGGAGAAGGTTTAGGATCTGAAACCTTTACAGGTCGTAGATAACATCCCCATGTACCTTGTGTCCAAAGCAAAACTTCTAATTCGATGTACTTTGTGATTTATGATCAGTACAATCTAGGATTTCTGCCTCTTCCAGATCTCAGTCATAAACAGGTGACGTGGGAAAAAAGGTCACAACTTGGGCTAGGAAGCTCCAAATGAAATTTTGTAAAATGTGACAGGTAGGGCATGAATTGTACTTTCACAGGTAAGTTTTTCAGAGGCCGAAAATGAACTAGTGACACGTGGCACGCGGTACAAGTTTGCTCTCCTGTTTTATCCCATAAACAGGTTACATTGCGACACTTGGCATACCACTCTCTCAGAGAATCCAATTGAGGTCAAACCTATGGGGTTGGAAAGATGACAGGTCAAGATACCATAGGCCAAAGTTTCAGACCCTGTGGATTCGTAACTTCTGAGTTACACTAGAAACAATCAGGTGCATATTTCTGTCAAAACAGATTTGGATTTTGAGCACCTTCATTCTTGGATCGTCACTGGTGTAGAAAATTAGGGTTTCAGAGAAAGTTGAAATTCTTGGAATCGGAGACCATGGATGGATGCTCCTCATCAAAATTGAAATTTAGAGACCAAGATCAAATTTTTTGGTTGGGCAGAAGGCCGGGCTTAATCAAACCCTAGTTCGGGATTTTGATTGGAAAGGTGGAAAATTAGGGCTTTTGCAAAAGTTGGAATTTTTGAAATTTGTGACCACGGCCGGAAACTTCTCAGAAAAATCAAAGTTTAGAACACAAGATCAGACCTTTTGGATGGGTAGAAGACCGGGCTTTATCAAACCCTAGTTCAGGATCTTGTCCAGTGAATCTAGAAGTTTCAAAGGCAATTTTGAGGGGTCAAATTTTGTAGTTTTCAAAATTGAAGTATACCAGCTTGATCAGCTTAGCAAGCCACATCTTTCCATCCATTCAGAAGTTTGAAATTCAAAGTTTGAATGTTTAGGGTTTCTCTGACAAACCCTAATCCAGCTCCAAATCCAATTTCAAGCAAATCAAAGTGGATTGGGTTAATCCTAGAAAAGAATGAATTGGACACCTGCATAAGTGAAGAAGTTCCAGTTCCAGAGGGAGATGAGGCTGAGGCTTTACATGAGAAGGCTACAAGCAATCCCAACAGGTATGACTTGAAGAGATACAGGTATGTTTTGAAATTTGTTCATGATTGAGTTTATGATATGTTTGTCTTCATATTATCGAGGTTAGTACAATATTGATTAATCTTAGACTTGTATCATCACCCTAGTAAAAGTATGAATGCATGTGAATGATAGAAGACATTCATTGATTAGGGTTATGACACTTATGATTGTACTAATGCACTGTGGTGTTGTATGAGGTTGATGTTGTCCGCTAACATGAAAGGTACAAATCAAGTTCTAGATCAAGAACATATGACCATGGTGACATGAAGACAAAGACTCATGGATCACATAGAAGCTCCACTTACGAGGTATGTATAATTTGGTTCTACAATGGTTAACTTATGAGTTATGCAGGTTACTAAGCACAAGTCATTAAAGAGAACAAGAAGACATTGTTTGGGTATGTTAGACATAACTAGCAAACATGATAACCAGGTATGTTTTTCCTATATCAAGATTAGAATCCTACCTTGTGTTAGGATATTATACTTTTGTATAAATAATAATGTTTATTATTGAAGTTAGAAGTTTTAGTAATCAAGGGTTTATGCATATTATATTTCTTAGTTTGATTGATGATATGACTAACCAGAAGAGTCGTATGGTCAAATAAGAATATGCATGAGTAAAATAAGTCTTGCCTGAAACCTTGAATACTAACGCTTATTACCTATGATCATGACCATACATATTTTTAGGAACATAATGTTTTGATAGTATTGAGATTATATTAATAGATGTATGATTGTGTACGAGATCTTGAGGATGACACTAGTGCACACTTAAGCATGCATAGTGGTCCAGGATGGATATAATTTCAAGGACAAGTAATCCAGGTAGCAAAGATCAAGAGGGAGCACACCCCAAAAGTTCCTGGAAAGAAGCAAAGATCAAGAGGGAGCACTTCAGGAAGCAAAGATCAAGAAGGCGTCCACCCTACAACCAAACAAAGATAAGTATCTGAATTGCCAATTCTTGTATACATGATTACTTAAATGATATTGTCCACTCATATACATACTTATGTTCCTAGATTTAGGATATGTATCATGCATATTAGAAAAGTTGCATTAATGAACAAGATACTACTAAATATGCAAATAATGGGTAAGTGGCCTGTGGTACTATACAACATTCCATTGCTACTTATCTAGAATGAAACCTCTTTGCTAACATTTTGGGAATTGTGCACACTCTTAACAATGTTATGGTAGAGATGGAAGGCATCTAGAAAGTTACGGAATATGGATAAATGTTGTATTGAAACATTGGCCAAGATAATTACATGACTGTATGACATATGTCTTTATGCATAAGTATGTGTTTTTGAAAAACTATGAGAAGTTTCTAATCATGCAATTGGAATTGTCTTGTAGGAAAGACCGTGTACCATCACCTACAAAAAGGACTACAACATTTGTTCCAGAAATGAAGATCAAATAAAAACTATCTATTGAATATATTGAAGAATCTGAAGTTCCAAGGATCCGGGATGCAGTAATGGAAGAATGCCATGATGGAGGAGTACCAGTCGATCATGAAGAATGATGTCTGGGATGTGGTCCTGAGACAAGAAGGGAATTCTGTTGTGACTTCCAAGTGGATCTACAAGATCAAGCTTGCTATCGAGTTTGAGATGAAGGACTTGGGATGATGCACTACTTTCTAGGCATGGAGGTGTGGCAGAGTGCAGATGGAATCTTCCTTGGACAAGGAAAGTATGCAGTAGAGATCCTGAAGAGGTTCGGGATGATGGACTACAAGGCCATGGCCACACCTATGGCATCGAACCTGAAGCTTCTGTGTGATGCTTCATCTGATCCAGCTGATTTCATTGTGTATCGTCAGATGATTGGGTCCTTGATGTACCTGACGAACACGAGACCAGATATTTGCTTTGCGGTGAACACATTGAGCCAGTTCTTGACGGATCCCAGAGGTGTTCACCTGGTTGCTGTAAAGCACATTCTGAGGTACCTAAAGGGTACAATTGATTATGGGCTCAAGTATGATGTGAATCAAAAGTTTAACATGTAGGGTTATGTTGATTCAGATTGGGCAGGCAGTGCTGCAGATAGGAAGAGCACTTTTGGGTGCTACTTCATTATGGGATCAGGTGTGATCTCTTGGTTTAGTAGGAAGCAGTCCTGTGTAGCACTGAGTATAGCCGAAGCAGAGTATGTTGCAGCTTGTTCGGCTAGTTGTGAGGCAGTATGGCTCTGGAAGCTATTGTCTGAGTTATTTGATCTCCCGTTGGAAGCTACTGGTATATTTTGTGACAACCATAGTTATGTGAAGCTATCTAAGAACCCGGTGTTCCATGACAGGTCGAAGCACATTGAGATCAAATATCACTATATTAGGGATATGGTGCAAAGAGGAGCAGTGAAGCTCCTGTATATTGCGACAGATGAGCAGGTTGCAGATGTGTTGACGAAACCACTAGCCAGAGTGAAGTTTGAGTACTTCAGAGAGAGGCTTGGTGTTCTTCGGATTGAAGATACTTCGAGGAAGAAGTGATGGACACATTTGCAGGAGCCATTCCAAGCATGGTGAGAGGAGGATCCTTCCCATGGCTATGGATGTAAGCGCTGTGTGATGAGCATCAGGAAGATGCTCTAGTTACTACTTTGGATATGCATCAGTTAGATGCTTTGTATGATCAGTTGGATCATGTATGATGACCTGCATCAGGACGATGCAGTGACAATGATCAGGATGATCATGTGTAATGAGTATCAGGACGATGCTCTGGATGACATGCATCAAGATGATGCAGTGACAATGATTAGGATGATCATGTGTGATGAGTATCAGGACGATGTTTTGGATGATATGCATCAGGATGATGCTCTGGATGATATGCATCGGGACGATGCTATGATGATGATCAGGATGATCATATGTGATGATATGTATCAGGTGGATGCATTGCATGATCAGTTGGATCATGTGTGATGAGTTCCGAAGACACAGATGCACATGAGACATTCTCACATGGTGGTAGGTGTGTCCTCCCATGGTGCAGATATAAGGGCTGGGGCCATTCCGACATGGTTGAAGTGTGTCTTCCCATGGTCGTTGATGTAAGAGTTGTGCCATTGGAGCATGGTTGAAGTGTGTCTTCCCATGGTTGCGATATAAGTGTTGTAACATTCGAGCATGGTTGAAGTGTGTCTTCCCATGGTTGCGATATAAGTGCTGTGCCATTCGAGCATGGTTGAAGTGTGTCTTCCCATGGCTGCGATATAAGTGTTGTGCCATTCCTAGCATGGTTGAAGTGTGTCTTCCCATGGCTATGGATATAAGTGCGATGCCATCCTTGCATGGTTGAAGTGTGTCTTCCCATGGCGTAGATATAAGTGTTGAGCCTTTCACGGATGGTTGAAGTGTGTCTTCCCATGCTGGTGAATGTAAGTGTTGTGTGATGTGCATCTGGGTTGTGCTTCGTGGACGATGAGATGACATGATCAGTATGATCATGAGTATCGGGATGATACTCTGTGGCCGTGGACAGGTTGTGTAGTTGCATGTAAAAGATCCTGGGAGATCCGATAGGTTGAGTTGTGTGCTCGTAATAAGTCGTGGGATGCTCTTTCGAGGTTTTGTGGTGGTCACATATAATATTGCCCTGGGAGATCCGATAGGTTGAGTAGTAAGCTCGTAATCAGTCCTGGGATGCTCTTTCGAGGTTTTGTGACGCACGTAATAAGTCCCGAGGATTCCACAGTATGGCCAGTGATGATGAAGACCTGCAGGTGGTGGGAATACATCCAACATGAAAAAGGGTTGGCTCTGTAGAACTTCCTATGACGAGAAGAATTCAGATATAGCCCAGTGATCAAGATGACGAGTACAACAGCAGTGATGATGATGATGCTCTGTGATCCAGTGACGATGATCCAGCTCCAAAATTAAAGACTTGTGCCTATATGTATTGATGACTTGTGTCAAGAGAATACCTTCCTAGTTAAGAGGGAGTGTTGATGTATTTGTAGCTTCAGAAGATATTCACTTGTATATTGTATTTGTACTTTGTTGTATCCCTAATGGAGATGTATTATTCCTCTGATTGGAAGTGTCGTCAGTTATATTGTAAGTGTCGTAACTTATACTTGATGGGTTATTAGACCACCTTGATGGGGTCGGCCCTGTATGAGTCATGTGGGTCAAAGGGTTATTAGACCACCCTAGTGGGGGTCATCCCCGTCAGCATTATGTTAAGTGGTTAAGTTGAGGCCGACCTAGTTTAGTAAAGGTCAAGTCAAGTTAGTGTATAAATAGAGAGTGTGTCTCTCTCATTTTACACATTCTATTATTCACTTACTTCGCATTAGTGAGAGAAGAGGAGGATGCGCACAAGTGGAGGAGGAGCATGCTGCTGAAGATATCTATCTCTTGGGTTTGATCATGGTGATCCTTGTATTGATGCTTATTCTATTTCTGAGGAAGTTGCGCGGTTTTTCACCTTCTTGGTTTTCCCCGGTGAAATGTTTTGTGTCTCTTGTCTCTTGTCTCTTGTCTCTTATACTTTATATGTTGTACATGTTGTTCTTTTAGTTAAGATCCTAGCTCAGAATGAATTAAATTCTGGAAAACTAACAACAACATGTTATCAATAATTGTAACAATGATTTATTAGCAATTTTATTATCATGGACCTTTATGTTGTGCCATTTTGTATGATGAAGGGTCTCTTACTCATATATAATAAAATCAATTTCTTATTCTATTGCATTGTCTAGTGTCATAAAATGTTATGTTGTTGTTGATTAAATCTATGGATGATTTATATTATTACAAGTAACAAAGGTGTAACTAATTGGTATAGTTGTTTAAATGATAGAACACATTAATGCAATGATTATATCCAAACACAATAATTAAAATATATATATAATATTTTTTTAAAGATATTGAATTTTGTAAAGAAAAACAAGAAGTTGCATCTGCATACTTGCAATGTGGAATAGTTTAGCATTGAAAAATGTTAATGCACTATATCCAATTGAACGCGATGGTCCAAGTCGATGTAAATAACTTAAATAAAAGCACCAGTGCCCCTAACGATAACAACAACATAATTCTCTTCAATGATATTGTTACCACTGCATTTAATATACATCAATGCTTTCATTGTATAAAATACACATTGGGGCTTCAAAAATATATAATACACATCGATGCATATTATATAATTTTAAAACCCCGATGCATATCAAATATTGTCGCACTAGTGTGTATTATCAATAGAAGCGCCCCAATGACTGCACAAGTGCATATTATCAATATAAGTGCATCAACAAGAAAACCTCTACTAGAAGCTCCGACCACCCATAATTTTTAGTTATAGTGAAAAATTGTTAAAACCTTCACTACCAATAATGGAGGAATTAATAGAGGTTTTTTGGATAATTTCCCCCAATCTTGTAACAGTAAAAACCTCCACAAAAACCTCCCCTATGTGGTGTTTTCCTTGTAGTGTAAAGTCAAAGAACACACTTAACCTAGTTTGATCTACGAGGTTCACATACCTAATGCTCCCCTATAAATAATACTGCATACTTAATATTTTGAAAATCATACAACCCCTGAAAAACATGAAAAAAGGAAAGTCCACAACACATTTATGTTCAATTAGCCCATGACAACTCTTAGTTGGGTGGTGCTAGTTTTGGTTGAGCTAACCAATTGAATTTGTGATCCTTTAGCTTCCCTTCAATTATTACACTCGAATAGGAAGAGGTTATTCATCCATACTCCAAATTCATTTAAAATGAGCCACCATCCTCCATTTTTAAAAGCCTTGAGATTGAGTATGCTGCTTGGGCTCCGTTGTGATTGAAGTGCTCACTTGAACCCATCATTCTCATCTAGTTGAACACAAGTTTTGAGTCCCTGAAAACTTGAAGTCTCATAACCCCTTTTGTCATAGAAAGTATCATTAAAAATTTTAATGCAAGCATCTCTGCTCTATTATTTGTACTGGGACCAATACCAGCTGAATACTTAATCCATTGTGCTTCTGATATGAATAAAATGCCTGCAGCCCCTCCCACAGCAGGGGTTCCTTGGGAGGCTCCATCGAAAAAAGACCAGCTACTTGTTATGTTAATGAATTCCTCTTCAATCCTTCTTACTTTTGGTGGACCTTTTTCCCGTGGGAAATGATCCAAGACGACCAATCCTTTTGAGGCAGTAACCATTGGTGGGATGTTGATCTCTTCGAAAACAACTTTATTTCTGGCTATCCATGCTCCCCAGATGAATATGACTGGAAAAGTTAGATAGTTTTTATATGTCTCGTTGTTTACCCAAGCTTGTAGGGCTCTTGACAAATTCTGACCAACCCAAGTGAGATGTGTATTCTTTACCATAGCAACATATTCCCACATCTTGACAGTATATGAACAAGAGATGAATAGGTGATCAATGTTATCATTATGTTCTTTGCACATAGTGCATTTGCTCGATCCCACCGAAAATATTCTCACCATGGAGTCCCAAATAGGGACTTTATCTAGAAGAGCCAACCAAAGAAAAACTTTTGTTTTTAATGGATGCTTGAAATTCCAAATCATAGAAGTCCACCATGGGGGATCTAGTAATTCTTCCTTCTCCTATAACCAATTTTAGGAGTATATCCTCCTCTCACCGGGTTTCTAGACCATAATAAGTCATCTAGCCTGTCCCACAGTCTGACATGACTGGACTATAATGCCTTAGGTTTGGGTCGTTGATGTAGTGACATGACTTTTGTTTAAACATGAGATGTCTAACATTAACCATGTTTCTTAGTCTCTTTCCATAGTTTTTAGTAGGGTTTGGTGATTCATATTGCAAACCTCCCATATTAAAAAATACAATTATTTAAACATATTATATTGTTCTAAGAAAATTATAAATTCTCAAATTCACTACGATGGAATCTTAAATCTCTTCGGTCATCTACAACGTTCATAATTGATTAAAATACTTTAATATATTATATGACATCACCCACAACAATAAAGAATTTAATAAAAAATTGAATGTTACATATAATTTCACGATTTTAAAGAATTTTGAATGAATCCAAAATCTTCAAAATTCTATAGACAATTTACAACTATACTAAAGTTGAATTATTTACTTGACCGAAGTCTAACAAAACTGAAATTTTCAAAATAATTTTGGATAAAGGATATTTGCCACGCCACCATTTTATTATGCAAAAAGAGTAGAGATATATTCAAACTTTTGCCACGCCTACATTATATTATGCAAATCGACAAGAAACATATTGAAAGGGAAAATGATTTTTACTTGAATAATGCGAGTCACAACTTTGCATTGGTTACTGAAAGCAATTGATGGTATGTTTCGATGGAAATGCAAAACTCTTAGTAAGAATTCTTACACGGTTTGTTTCAAAGTAGTTTGTGCTAATTTGAAATAGTCTTATGGTTATTATACATATGTTGTAAGTTTTTCTTTTTCAAATGAAATGATTAGTTTGTGATTCTTATACTAATAGGAGAAGTATTTTTTTATTAATATATTGTTTGACTTGTTGTTTTGGATGTATGTAGTATTGATATTATTTTAAATTAAATAATGAAATTTTAATTAAATAATTAATTAGATCGATAGGTGTTTAGATATTATTTGAGATTTTGGATTTTCTTGAGTGGATCAACAAAAAAATCTAGTGTAACAAGTGTATAGTGGGGATTCATTTCATGGTCGTCGTATTTTGTTATGCTCAAATGCATCTTGATTAAGATTTAAATAAGCTTAAGTTGATGGTTAAGAAAAGAGGTATGTTTATTAAATAGTATTTGTTTTATGTTTATATGAATTAGTTTAATGTTTAGAAACGTATTTATCATTTTTTTAATGGAAACATGTAGTAAATTTATATTAAAAAAGAGTTGAGAAATATCGAAAAGTACAATCCATTCACCTATCATGAGAGGGGAATTAGATATCCATGCTTATAGTCCAAAATTCTCAATTCCTGAATATTACAGTGAAAATTTTCCCAGCTACGACTAAGCTTTTTATGCTATAGATGCAAATAAACTGTCCTAACAAGACATCACAACTGTAATACATAGCATAACCAAAAAATAAGGACTAAACTAAAAAACCACATGAACTATCCTCCATCGGCTTGCCTGGAAGAATCCGGGTCGATGTATTCTTTGGAAGCCTGGTGAACATAGTCTTCTTCCTGAGCTCGACGAGTTGTGAAAGGATAGTCCCGACAATGGCTTTCCTGAGCTAGATTCAACAACTTGTCTACATATTTTTTTTTTTTCAATCTGACCACCTTACACTTTGACATGGTCCTCAACCTCATCCATTTGAGTGTCCAAAAAGGAAATGTGATACAAGATTTGACGCATAGCATCAACCAAACCATCCCAACGTGACTGCATAATTCTTAACATGGCCTTTACATCATTGATCTCGATCCAAATTGCACGTAGTTTGGCCTTCTAGGATGACATCCTGAACATTGTGAGTGCCCCCCTTCACAAACCGGAGAGACCACAATACCTCACCCCGCAATCTCCAACAAAGAGAGAAGAGAACAAATTCAAAGGAATATCTATTCTAGAAGGAGACCTTGCTTTGAAGGAAGAGAGTGCTTTGAAGGAAGAGCGAGGTCCCTTTAGTCCTGAAGACAAGTTCCCACATAAAAAATCACATGCGAAAATATTTGATTATGAGCCGCCAAATATGATGCTGGTCGCGTCCTGAATGGGGACCTTGAAACTAGCACCACCCTTAGGGTACACCTTTGCATCCACAGACCACCATAATTGCCAAGAATCAAACCCGAAAGGAGCACATGGTTGAAGCCACGATGAATATAAAGCACAAATGAAAGCTCCCATAATTCACAAAGGATGCCATCCTCCCAAGGGGGAGTAAAAGCAACCAAATGGCTCATTGTGCGAACAGTGTTAGAGGAGTATGGGGAGATCTCGCGCGAGGGGGTATTAAAACATCCAATATGCCCTGAGAGGCTTCCATGGGCTAGGTGCCCTTTCCCAATCATGTAGGTGGTGATTAAATTGACTGCTACAAGGTGCTTCATAAAGTGGGTTAAACTATGGAATCCACTTTCGTCGTGGTGAGCCATCAAGGTGGACACAAACATCCTTGTCCAATGTAACTCCTTGTTTTTTCAAAGTGTTAACAATATAATTGTTTCGTTGTTTGATGTGAATTAGGTTCAAGTCCTTTATCTCCTTAAGAGACCAAAGAGCAAGCTTTTGGATCTGTCCCTAAGTGATCTCATCTTTTCCTAGTCCTTTCCTGGTAGCGTGGATGATAAGCAAGGAGTCATTAAGAATAATCACTCTCCCCACTTGAATAATTGCGATATATTCTTCTCCCATCATCACTGCAAGCCATTCCACCTGATTATTGGTGGCAATGCATAGACCCTAGGCAAAGGTGTTCACAGTCTCTTCGCGATCCAACACGACCCACACTTGCCACTGAAGAAAACTTATTCATTATTAATTATGATTATTTAAAATAAATTTTTTTTTTTCAATAGAATTTAAAATAATTTATTGATAGTTTGTAAGAGGTAAACTTTAATTCCTAAAAGATATTTAAGTATTTTGATGGGTTAACCTTATTCTCTGACATTACTTCCATCACAAGGTAACTTCTTAACTTCTTGTCTAACATTACGACTTAACCCACCGCCAAATTGATATATAAAAATAATAATAATAATAATATAATAAAAACCATACTTGAATAATGTGTCTGCATGTATGAATTCAAAGTTCAAAGTTAGAGATGCAGCAAATACACGTGCGTCTCAATAAAACAATACTGTAGCTGCCGCTCGGCCCAAAGAATTTGTCAAAGTAGTGGATCACCAGACAAAAGAAAGGCCGGACTGTGGACACAAGTTATATCCGTGTGGAATTAGAATTAGAGGGGTGTTATATTATCATGCAGTTCACGATATTTGCCTCGGAATCAGCAAACGGCTATTATAGATTCAGCTCCAATAACTGAATCTAATTGGGTGGGTATTATTATTTGTTCCCCTTCACAGAAGCTTGAAGTGGTGTCTGGACCATCAAATCAACGGGGCGCTGCTTATCTCTGATCTGTCCAGTTCTCAACTTGTTTTCTGAACTGGGCATTTGAATTAACAAGAGGGTACTTCAGTTCTAAGAAGCCTGTACAAACTCTCTGGCGAGATTCTCAATACCCTATAGATTTGGGGCACCTGATATATCCAGAGGCCATTTCCAGCTTTTGGGCGTCCTTAAATCTCCAGGCACTGCCCTCTGGTTTCTTAATCCAGAGGGCACTTGGGACTTCTGAAGCAGGATCACTCCTGCAGTGGGTATTGGATCCTGGACAGGGAGCTTTAAGGCGACTGTGTGATAGTAGGCAAAATTCCTGATCGGTTTCGAATGGGTGCCCAAATGCATGAAGACGACAGAAATATTGAAAATCAAGAGATGAACGGAAACGCATGGCTGCCCACATGCTCCATGTCCATTGACATAGCCTTGCCGCCCTCTGAAATGGAGGCTCAAGTCAGGTTTCTAATGGCCGACATTGCTCTGTTGTTATTTGGTTTTGTATCAAGTTAGTTCAATCTAGTTGTCTGCCGTATTGCACTTAAATGAAAATGAAATGATGCACCTGCACATACAACATTGACTCTGCTGGAATTGCAAATACCCACAGACCCACTTGCTGTCACATACAATCTAGGCCTTATCCATGAAAGCATGTAAATATTTAAATGGAGAAACCTTGTAAACTCCGGACATGTTTGTCGAGTTACTCATACAATTGAGCTCCTATCAACAACGCAATCGCCTTGGATTCGTTTCGCTGTATATATACATATGTCACAGTAAAGGCCTGAATATGTCGGTGTATGTACACAATTTCTTGATCCATGGCTAATGATTATCTTGATAATTTTGAACTTGTTGTTGATGTCTCACTCTACACTGTAAATAGAACATAGAGCGTGTGTATTTGTTAACTAATGAATTGCTGGTTATTACGGATGCAGTGATGTCTGTAGAACTCTGATCAAGAGATGGTCTGGCTTAAACAATAGTCATTTCAAGGTGGAGAAAGTTTCTGGTGGAATTACGAACTTATGTAAGTACTTTTTTCATGCTTGGAATTCGACTGCATGCTACTTTGTGTTGATGGTGTTGCATACAGGATTACTCCCGCAGGAAAAGCTATGCATCTTGTCTCATATTCGATGGTGCACTAAACTGCCTGTCTAGTTTTAGTAAAGAAATGACAAAAGAATTTGTAATAGTTCCATGTTTGATCGGTATTATATACCAGACTTCCATGCTCCACACATATATTGTAACTTTAGTTACTGCTTTTCACTATTTTAACCCCATAGAAATCAAATTTAATGGCGAATCAAATCAGCTAGGCAAGTTTTTTTAATAACATTCGTAAAAAGGTCGCTAAGACTTGTTTTTGTTAAACTTAAAACACACAAACACTTGGAACATGTTTTTTTAACAATATATGATGTTTTAACATGTTTTCAGTATTGACACTGATAATCATCGAAGTATCAATTCTCTCTCTTTTACTGCATTATTGTTTGCCATTGTATTTGCGTAAAACTCTGACATATTCTTCTTTAAATAGCTTTAAGAAATAAAATCGCAATACATGCCATCTTCTTGTTATGATCTGCCAACAATGCGGTATTGGTAGGCTCTACAACTACAAATCATGCTCTTCCAACAACATCTTTATCCAACACTTACATTGGATGAAGTTAAAAGGGACCTTCCAATCAGTCTCTGTATATGAGACTAAATGTAGTCCTATTGCTGCACTGAAATATTCTGCTAAACAAAATAGATCAACAACTTAAAAAACAAAAGAACAACAACCTTATCACAGGTCCACTGTGCTTTTCTCAAGCACAGATCATGGGCATCTCATTTTTGAAACCTCTCGATAGCTCCCTTTCACGGGTAGCAGCCCTACTATCCATTCAAGGATTCCTAGCAGGTTTCAACAGTTCGCTTCAATACCATGTTAAAATTCCTAAGCACATGGTAACAGTCCTAGGTTGATTTCTAACATATGTACTTAGGAAAACATAAAACTGAAATCTCTATCAAAACTGCAATTTGATTTTTACTAGGAACTGAAACATGTAAAGCTGAAGAAAGAAGCAGCAAACACTCAGATCTGAAACTTAAATCACATCACTATTTATTAATCTTGAAAACAAGAATTACACTGAAAGCTTCAAACTCCACCCTTCACCCAGTGCTTCCTACTTTGAAAACTGAATTAAGAAACCTATACCTTTTCCTTCTCTTTTATAAATTGAGAAGAGTAGTAGGTACAATGAATCTAGAGACATGCACAACAGTGCCTCAACTGGAGATGATCTAAGGCATGCATCCTCCTTAAGATCTGTGCCTTAACTAGTGGGTTGCATGCAATTCACTAAATTGAGCTAGGCTGCATGCGCCCTACCTAACTGATGCATGCAAACTTAAATTAGAAACTTAATGCATGCAAATTCTGACTAAAGCAAAACCAGGAATAGATCTGAACTGCTGAATATAAAAGGGCATTTAAACTGGATCGGAACAGAGTATCTCCATAAATGCTCTTGGTTCCTCATTACTGCTATATAGAATTGCAGAACACAGGCTATAGGGAATTGCTATACTGCTGTACGAAACTCTGCTGAGATCCGAGGAGGGTTGCCTCGCTGCTGTATAGAGTCATAAACTTGCACACGTCACCTCTACTTGTTGTTGCCATTTATGGCACTCTGCTATACACTTTCTGAGGTAACCAAAACATCCAACACTCTTCAAAGACAATTGCCAACCAAGGATCTATTGGTAGAGCTTATCATTGACAATAGGAGTCTAGAAGAATCTTATTTCCATAATGCTCGTTGACAACCTCACTTGCCCACTGTTGTGCATCCCAGCCCCACTAGTTGGGATGGGTCATGAAAACATGGAAACCGACACTTGTTTTTGGCAAGGGTACTGTTGCATTTGCCATTCCCCTTTCCAAGTTACAGTTGAATGTGATGCTACTCCACTCAATTGTTGTGGTTTGATCCTTGGCACTCCATTCTAGTACTATCACAAAGTAGTCTTTGATGGCTATCACAAGACCTACATGTTCCATAAGGATGGGAAGGTATATAAATTTTAATTAACTTCTTTTACGATCATTCCTTTACTTTTTGGAGGCTAACTATCTAGCAATTAAATTTGAGCAGGTTCATGACTCCCTTGGATGAATGATTCCCATGACCTTGGGAGAGCATTCAAAGTAGTCATCACCAATTCTGCTTCTTCAACATGTTCTCCAATAGCTTCTAATTGTTCTTTGATTTGGGAGACCCTTGTGAAATAGGATTGGATACTTTCTTAGTTTTGCATCTTCACACCCTTGAGTTGAGTTTTGAAGGTCATCTTCCTATGAATGTTCTTTCCTTCATATAGTCTCTTCAATGCATCAAACATCTCCTTGGGAGTCTTCAATGATGAAATATGGGGGATCAAGTGATCCTTGATGGAGTTAGCAATGATTCTTTTGGCCCTAACCAAATTCCTCTTGTGTCTAGCCTTGTCTTCATCTCCCTCTAGTACTTTCTCAAATGAGAAAGTAATCCTTTCCGGACCAAAATACTTCTTATGTTCTGGTCTGGCGGAGAAGGGATTTGAACCCGTGACCTCAAGGTTACGAGAACCAAGAAACTGTCTGGTCCCAGCCCAGAATACCCTAGAGATAGATAGGGACCCTAGCCACATGCTAGGGACTTTGCCATGGCATCAACCTGCTTGGTCCCAGACCAAGAACCCTAGTAGATTGCTGGGGCCCTAGGGTACCTTCAAGGGACTTACTCTGCCTGGTTAACTGACCAGGAACCCTAGTTAACTGACTAGGGTGCCATCCTCCCAGAGAATGTCTCTTGCAGCTGCATGAACTTTAATACTCCCTCTCAGCAACACTAAGCTCGTCTCAGAAGTACCTAGACTTCATTGTGGACAAAGGCTTAGTCAACACATCGGTAATTTGTTCATTTGACAGAACATACTGAAGTCTCTGCACCATGTCCCTAACATAGTGATACTTCCTCTTGATGTGTCTCGACCTGTCATAAAATCTTTTCGGACCAAAATACTTCTTATGTTCTGGTCTGGCGGAGAAGGGATTTGAACCCGTGACCTCAAGGTTACGAGAACCAAGAAACTGTCTAGTCCCAGACTAGAATACCCTAGAGACAGATAGGGACCCTAGCCACATGCTAGGGACTTTGCCATGGCATCAACCTGCTTGGTCCCAGACCAAGAACCCTAGTAGATTGTTGGGGCCCTAGGGTACCTTTTAGGGACTTACTCTGCCTGGTTAACTGATCAGGAACCCTAGTTAACTGACTAGGGTGCCATCCTCCCAGAGAATGTCTCTTGCAACTACATTAACTTTAATACTCCTCAGCAACACTAAGTTCGTCTCAGAAGTATCTAGACTTCATTGTGGACAAAGGCTTAGTCAACACATCGGTAATTTGTTCATTTGACAGAACATACTGAAGTCTCTGCACCATGTCCCTAACATAGTGATACTTCCTCTTGATGTGTCTCGACCTGTCATAGAATACAGGATTTTATGAGAGCTTCAAACAACTCTGAATGTCAGTAAGAAGCTTGATCTTATAGATCCACCTGGAAGTTACAACTGACTTCCCTTGTTGTCTGAGAATCACTTTCCACACGTCATTGTCCATTATCAACTAGATGTCTTCTATCATAACATCTTTCCAAACCTGATGTTTGGTTGCCTCCTCATAAGTGGAGGATTCTGAATCAGTGACGTGGCTCACATTTGAGCACCCTTGAAGCCTCTCAATAGGCTCCTCAATGAGATCAACTGAAGGCTTCCTGGCCTTCTCCCTCTGCTCATCTGAACGAGATGTCTCATAGACTGAACTTTCATGGACTTCCATATTTGAGTCATTGGAAGACTTCGTAGAGTGATGGAAGGTCACATCTCTACTTTCCTTTTCTACAATCCCATTCTGTTGGGGATTGAAGAGCACAATTGGCTCCCTCTTGATCTTTGAATTCTGATAGGGGTCATGAACTAGAGCTTTAATAACATGTCCTGAAACCTTATAAAGGTTACCTTCACGGACTACAATCACAATGGCTGAGCTCATGTTTCCATCCTTAGGCCGCACCAGTGCCTTTCCTTTTGAGAAGGCTACAGAGAACCCCTTGTCTTTTAAAACTGCCACTAAAAGAATATTCTTCTTTGATCCAGGAACATATAAAATTTCCTCAATGCGAATCAATGTTCCTGAGTTAGGCTGTAAGGAAGTTGAACCAACTCCTTTTATGGCATACGTACTACCATCTCCTAGTTCCACTTTTTCATTGAACTTCTTGGCCTTGTAATTTGCAAGAGCCTTCTTGCATCCAGTCATGTGCTTGGTGGCTCCACTATCTATCCACCAGGAATCTGTTGAGTTGGAGATGGAACCTGAGAGTGCTGAAACTAAATAACATTCCCTTTGATCTTGTTCTTTGGTCTCAGCCCTAGTTTTCTTTTGCTGTGGCTCTTCTTCTTCTTCTGTAGCAGTTGAAGCATGATATTTCCCTCTATGCCATTTCTTGTTAGAAGGTTTCTTACAGTCTTCTGCATAATGACAAAGCTGGCTATAGTTATAACACCTTACCTTTGACTTATGAAAATGTTTACCTTGAGGTCCCTTACCTTTGTCCTTATGCTGAGGGAATCTTCTTCCCTTCTTTGTCTTGGCAGCAAGGGCATGATTCGTTTTGGTGGGAGGCCTAGATCTACTCTATATCCTACCTTCTTGTTGTTGTTGTAAAAGTAACTTTGAAAGATATTCATTGTATATTATTATTATATTATTATTGTATTTTTATTGTACCTCCATCGGAGATGTTTTTCCTCCGTTCAGGGATGTCATTATTGTATTTGGTCATACATGAATATCGAGGTAAAACCTCCATAGTAAATCGGGGCAATAGTTCCCCAAAGGTCAAATGTAAAATGTATTTTTGAGTCTTCCTAGTACAGGTTGGCCCAGTCAATTAGACAAGTTGGCTCCATTGAGGAATTAGGTCACTCTCACTTAAAGTATAAATAGAGAGAGTCACTCTCTCATTTGGCACACACACTCACCCAAGCAAGTTCGCACCAAGTGAGAGAGAAGACAAGTTCGTTGGAGGAGAAAGAGAGAGAGTTGCAGAAGACATCTTATATTTTGGGTTTTCCATCTTGTTTGATATTGTACTAGTGACAAATCTATTTCTGAGGAAGTTGCGGGGTTTTCTCCTTTATGGTTTCCTCGAGGAAAATTCTTGTGTCTTTTGTGTTTTGCTGTGCTTGTCTATCTTTCAGTTTAAATTTCTAACTAAATTGAATTAAAGTGCAAACTCTAACATGGTATCAGAGCCAATCTGAAAAGAAGGCATTGTGCAGCAGCGGGAAACTAGGGCTTCCTAGTTTAAGGTCTTCTCTGCATAGATCATCAAGAAAAGAGGGCTAGGCTAACTCGCCCTAGGAGGGCGCATCTCTTGGAGGAAGCAAAATTCAATTTGAAGAATTTTCATTATTGACCCAGTCACTTATGTTGGGAGAAAACTGGGGCATCAAACTTTTGGGGTTTCCCTCCACCAATCCAAGCAAAGGAGTACACTGGACAACTCGCCTTGAGGAGGCGCATCTTTCGGTCCAATTAGAAGTTCAAAATTCCAAGTTAGGAAAATTAGGGTTTCTCTAACAAACCCTAGGTCAGCCAGCTCCAGAACCAGGTTGGGCATCTCAAATTGGTAAGAACTAATTCTTTGCTATTTCCATTTGAGGTTCTCATTTCAAAATGACAAATCACACCAAGCTTGAGGATAAGCTTGAAGGAGCTGACAACTTCCGAGCGTGGAAGTATAGAATCTCTCTTGTCCTAGAAGAAAATGATTTGGACAAGTATGTCAATCAGGAGGTTCCAGAACCAATAGGAAAAGAGGCAAAGGCAATCCACAAGAAGAACTTGGTCAAGGCCAAGAGGATCATTGCAGATTCTATCAAAGATCACCTCATCCCTCATGTATCATCATTGAAGACTCCCAAGGAGATGTTCGATGCCTTGATGAAGATATTCGAAGGGAAGAACATCAATCAGAAGATGACACTAAGGAACCAACTCAGGAATGTGAAGATCCAACACTCAGAGACCATGCAATCTTACTTCACAAGGGTCTCTCAAAACAAGGAGCAACTTGAAGCAATTGAAGACAAAGTAGAAGAAGGAGAGATTGTTATGACCACCTTGAATGGTCTCCCAAGATCACGGGACTCATTCATTCAAGGAATATGTGCCAGGAATAAGTCGATCACCTTTAGTAGACTATGGGAATAATGCACCAAAGAAGAAACTCGACTAGTAGCAAGAGAAGAGAAGATGGGAGCTAATGATGACCAAGCTCTAACTGTTCACACTAAAAGAAATCACAACAAGAGGGAGGACCATCATCACAGAATATCCAGAAGGCACCATGGACCTAGAAGGGATCTCTCCAGTATCAGATGTTACACATGTGATGAGAAGGGACATTACTCAAGAAACTGTCTCAGAAATCAAGGATCCTCCAAGAAAACCAACAAAAAGAGGCATCATGCTCACAGTGCTAAAGATGATGAACCAACAAGGAAAAGAACTAGAGAAGAAAGGGATGATTCTTCAAGTGATAAAGAATATGTCTTAATCTTAGCACTCACAAGCACCATCACACATGTGAGCAATGATTGGCTTGTAGATAGTGGAGCATCCAAGCATATGATGGGGTACAAGGAATCTTTCATCAATCTATCAGAACATGAGTCACCTCACAAGGTGAAACTTGGGGATGATTATCAATATCCCATCAAAGGAAGTGGAGAAGCTTCCTATAAGCTAGACTCTAGCAAATCATTAAAGATGAAAGATGTTCTCTATTTATCAGGATTGAAGAAGAATCTTCTCTCCATCTCAGCATTAGATGCTAAAGTGGTGCAGGTTGCATTTGTTGATGGCCAAGTTCTAATGTGGCCAAAAGGAAAGACAATCAATGATGCAACAGTAATTGGAGAGCAAGAGGGAGGCTTGTACAAGTTGAAAGGACAACCAAAACAAGAATTGGTTCATGACTCCATGGAACCAAGTGAATTGTGGCACATGAGGCTTTCACATGTACACTATAGAGCACTACCAATTGCAAGCAAAGCAGTTTCAGGACTACCAGAAATCTAGACAAAGCATGAAGGCATTTGCAAGGGATGTGCACAAGGAAAGAACATGAAGAAGACTTTCCCTAGCAGTGAAAGTAAGGCAAAAGGAATATTGGAGATAGTCCACGTAGATGTATGTGGTCCCATGTCTTCAAGCTCATTAAGCGGTTATGTATACTATGTCTCTTTTATAGATGATTTTTCCCATAAGACATGGATTTATTTCTTGAAGGGCAAAGATGAAGTATTCAACAAATTCAAGGAATTCAAAGCCTTGGTTGAAAATCGTACTAAGAGGAAGATCAAGACTTTACGATCAGACAATGGCGGAGAATTGACTTCAGAAGAATTCAAGGACCTTTGCAGAGAATCCGCGATTAAGAGGGAGTTGAGCACTCCTTACAATCCTCAACAAAATGGTGTTGCAAAACGAAAGAATAGAACAATAATGGAAGCAACAAAGGCAATGCTACATGATCAAGATCCTCCGATGCACTTATGGGCAGAAGCAACAAGGACAACTGTGTATGTACAAAACCGTACACCTCATCGTGTATTGAACAACAAGACTCCCGAAGAAGTTTTCTCAGGTGAGAAACCAAAAGTCAGCCATCTCAGAATATTTGGCTGTCCGGTGTACACACACATCTTGAAGGAAAAGAGAACCAAGCTAGATCCTTCAGGAAAGAAGGGAATATTCGTGGGATACAACGACACATCAAAATCCTACCGAATATACTTCCTAGGATTCAAGAAGATCGAGATCAACATAGATGTAACTTTTGACGAAGATTCATCATACAACAAATCAAGGAAATCACCCATTGAAGAAATTGAAGAACCTGAAGTTCCTAGAACCAGAGACACAGTTATGGAAGAAGTAATTCAAGAAGATCATGAAGACCACGACATGGTAGAACCACAAGAACCTGTAGATCCACCTCGCGAGAAGAACTCCCACAAGAGAAGACCAGCATGGGCATGTGAAGCAATTCAAGATGTAGAAAAGTATGGTGCTCCAGATGGGATACATAGAGAAAGCAAGAGACCCAGACCATACTCCAGCTATGTGGCCCTACTATGTGACATCATCGATACAAAACCTTCCAACTACGAGGAAGCAGTTGAGAAGAAGGAATGGAAGGATGCCAAGTATCAGTCGATTATGAAGAATGATGTCTGGGAGATAGTTCCAAGACCAGTAGGAAAGTCTGTTGTGACTTCGAAATGGATCTACAAGATCAAGCATGCTGCAGATGGTAGCATTGAAAAACACAAGGCAAGATTTGTGGCACGTGGTTTCTCCCAGAAAAAAGGCATAGACTACGAGGAGACATTTGCACTTGTAGCAAGATACACTTCCATCAGATCTATACTTGCATTGGCTGCAGTAATGAAATGGAAGGTATACTAGATGGACGTCAAGACAACATTCTTGAATGGTGTAGTTAAAGAGGAAGTGTACGTGGAGCAGCCACTAGGATTCGAGACACATGACAGATAGAATCATGTGTGCAAGTTGAAGATGTTGAAATTCATACATTCATAGCATAATAACATAAATGCATAACCAAGATCACTAGAAGAAAGACAAAGCACAAAACAATAACACAGAGTTTATCCTGGGAAACCCAATTGGGAAAAACCCAGCAACCTTCGTATAGAGATGATAATCTCGAGATCAGAGTACAAATGATAAAAGAGAATGTGAAAATGTCTTCCACAAGTAGAAACCCCAAATCTACTTCCTTCTCCATCTTGTGCGAATTCTGCTCTCTCCCAAGTGATGCGCAATTGTCAAGTGTGAGAATGAGATAATGAGGTGCACTAACCTCTTATTTATACAAGTGCAAACATGAAAAATCCGTAACTGGGCCGACTTCACCTGGGGGCAATTAATAAATTTAATTTTAATATTTTTCTTTTGTTTCTTTGCACCCCAAGGTTTGCATTGATTCTTTCATGTGTTTACATAAGTAATTACATAAAGTTCATCTCCCTTAGGAGGTACAAACAAGTACAATGAAAGTACAATAAAATACAATGAATAATATCTTCGGAAGTTGCACAAAATCCAACAGAAGAAAGCCTTGTATGGATTGAAGCAGGCACCCAGGACATGGCACAACAGGATGTACAACTATCTGATGAGCTTAGGCTTTACCAAGAGTAAAGCAGATTCAAACCTTTACTTCAAGGTTGAGGGCAGAAGAACAGTGATACTACTACTATATGTAGATGACCTGTTTGTAACAGGGGAGGATGAGCTCATTGCAGATACAAAGAGAAGGCTGGCCGTAGAGTTCGAGATGAAGGACCTAAGAATGATGCAATACTTCTTAGGCATGGAGGTGTGGCAGAGTGTGGATGGGATTTTCCTTGGTTAAGGAAAGTATGCAGTGGAGATTTTGAAGAGGTTGGGAATGATGGATTGTAAGGCAATGGCCAAACCAATGGCATCGAACTTGAAGCTACTGTATGACGCTTCTTCAGAGACAGTTGATGCCACGATGTACAGATAGATGATTGGTTCGTTAATGTACTTAACGAACACGAGACCAGACATATGTTTTGCTGTGAACACCCTGAGCCAGTTCCTGACAGATCCGAGGCCTGTTCACCCGACGGCTGCAAAACATATATTGAGGTACCTAAAGGGTACAATTGAGTATGGGCTCAAGTATGAGACGAATCAGAGGATTAAATTGCATGGTTATGTTGATTCGGATTGGGTCGGCAGTGCCACAGATAGGAAGAGCACTTCGGGATGCTGCTTCAGTTTGGGATCCGGTATGTTCTCCTGGTTTAGGAGGAAGCAACCATGCGTGGTAGGAAGCAGTCATGTGAACACCCTGAGCTAGTTCCTGACAGATCCGAGGCATGTTCACCTGACGGCTGCAAAACATATATTGAGGTATCTAAAGGGTACAATTGAGTATGGGCTCAAGTATGAGACGAATCAGAGGATTAAATTGCATGGTTATGTTGATCTGGATTGGGTCGACAGTGCCATAGACAGGAAGAGTACTTTGGGATGCTGCTTCAGTTTGGGATCCGATATGATCTCCTGGTTTAGCAGGAAGTAGGCATGCGTGGCATTGAGTACATCTGAAGCAGAGTATGTTGCAGCTTGTTCTGCTAGTTGTGAGGCAGTATGGCTTCGGAGGCTATTGTCAGATTTGTTTGATCTTGAGCTCGAGGCGACTTGTTTCTTTTGTGACAACCAGAGTTGCGTGAAGTTGTCTGAGAACTCGGTGTTCCATGACAAGTCGAAGCATATTGAGATCAAGTATCACTATATCGGAGATATGTTGCAGAGAGGAGTAGTGAAGCTCTAGTATGTGGCGACAGACGAGCAGATAGCTAATGTGTTGGCCAAGCAATTAGCGAGAGTGAAGTTTGAGTACTTCAGAGAGAAGTTTGGTGTTATCTAAATCGATGTTCCTCGAAAGAGGGAGTGATGAGACCGAAAGACGCAGGTGCACCAGGGCTGTACCTCACATGGTGGAAGACGCAGGTGGTCCATAGGGACGTAATGCACCTGGGGTCCTGGGGTGCTCCTGGGTTGTATCCACATGTTTGGAGATCCACGAGTCATAAAGACACCTGTGGTGCGCCTGGGCTGTATCTTACATGGTGGAAGACATAGGTGGTCCATAGGGATGTAATGCACCTGGGGTGCTCCTGGGATGTATCCACATGTTTGAAGATGCAGGTTGGCCGAGAGAGATGTAATGCACTTGGGGTGCTCCTGGGCTGTATCCGCTAGGTGGAAGACGCAGGTGGTCTGTGGGACATGATGTATGCACGTAGGTTGCTCTCCGTGTGTGATGATGAGATGATCTGGATACGATGAGATGATAGTAGGAGATGCAGGTGGTTGCGGTGGCAATGTAATGTGTGGTCCTGGGATCTACCTACTTGATGGCTTTCTCGTAGAGATGATGAAGACCTAGATGAGAGCTAGGCCTACATCCAACATGGACAAGGGTTGGCTCTGTAGAACTTCTCATGACGGATAGATTCGAGAGATGTCACTAGTCAATGATCAACGAGATGAGGATTACTGCAGTAGCGATGATGATGATCCAGTGTCGATGATGATGTTCCAACATTGATGATGATCCAGCAATGATGATGTTGTCCAGAGTTTGTGTCCAGAGTGATGATGACTGTGGCAAGAGAATACCTTCCTAGTTAAGAGGGAGTGTTGTTGTAAATGTAACTTCGGAAGATATTCATTATATATTATTATTGTACCTCCGTCAGAGATGTTTTTCCTCCGTTCAGGGATGTCATTATTGTATTTGGTCATGCATAAATATCGAGGTAAAACCTCCATTGTAAGTCGGGGCAATAGTTCCCTAAAGGTCAAATGTAAAATGTATTTTTGAGTCTCCCTAGGACAGGTCGGCCTAGTCAGTTAGACAAGTCGGCTCCATTGAGCAATTAGGTCACTCTCATTTAAAGTATAAATAGAGAGTCACTCTCTCATTTGGCACACACACTCACTCAAGCAAGTTCGCACCAAGTGAGAGAGAAGACAAGTTCACTGGAGGAGAAAGAGAG
This sequence comes from Larix kaempferi, assembly GCA_027924585.1. NCBI lineage: Eukaryota > Viridiplantae > Streptophyta > Pinopsida > Pinales > Pinaceae > Larix > Larix kaempferi. The sequence continues at coordinate 11,655,617 of BSBM01000120.1, read as the reverse complement.
AGAGCTGCAGAAGACATCTTATATTTTGGGTTTTCCATCTTGTTTGATATTGTACTAGTGACAAATCTATTTCCGAGGAAGTTGCGGGGTTTTCTCCTTTATGGTTTCCCCAAGGAAAATTCTCGTGTCTTTTGTGTTTTGCTGTGCTTGTCTATCTTTCAGTTTAAAGATCTAACTAAATTGAATTAAAGTGCAAACTCTAACACTTCTTCTAAACAATCATGCCACAACCTATCAAAACTTGGTTTAATCTCTCTTCCATTTATTGCTGCAAGAAATGTCTCCTAAGATGTAGGAAGGCCATCTACTGCTGTTTGCACAAGGTCATCATCATCTACTTCAACTCCAATGGCCATGAGCTGATCTCTTATCTGAGAGATTTTTGAGAAGAAAGAGGCAACTAACTCCTTCTCCTCCATCTTCAATGAACGAAGCTGCTTCTTCAAGACCCTCTTCTGAGTAGGAGCCTTCTTCTCATGGAGATTTGCTCGGGCATCAAAGCATTCTTTAGATGTCCTTAGGGGATCTATTACAGGCATCAAATTGTCTTTAACTGAGTTAAAGATGACTCTCTTTGCCTTGGATTGCTTTTTCTTAAATGTTGTTCATCCTTGATTTGTTGTGGGCTCTTCCACAACCCTAGTAACCAAATCATTCAAGTCACTCTCCTCTAGAATATTCAAGACCCTAGCCTTCCATGCATTAAAGTTTGAGGCTCCTTCAAGCCTATCTTCTGACTTAACTGAAGTAGAAGCCATCTTCAAACCCTTACTACCAACTTGATGAGTTTTTCCAAGAAACTCCAGTCAAGTTGGTTAAGGCTCAAACCCTTACCTTATGATCTATGTAGATTCTGTTAGCTTGCAAAACAGAGTTAGCTACAAACCCTAAGCTCTGATACCATGTTAAAATTAGGGTTAGGTTAGAGTTTGAAGTAGAAAATTAATTTTTTTTGTACTTTACTGTAGCAAATAAAATTAGAAAACCAATACTGAAAACAAAATAGTACAGTTGTAACAAATTTTCATCTCTTTCAACCTTAACACTCCCTTAGAGATCACTATATTAAAGTTAGGTCTTGAAACATAATTTAACAACTGCAGAAATATACAAAATAAATCTTGAACAGTAACTGCAGTACTGCAGAAATATGATATCAGTAAATAAAACTAAATAATCAAAACAAGAAAATAGATCTGATAACTTATCTGATTGTGAGATCCTTCCTTATACTCATAAATTTAACTTTCAGAACAAACTTTGCTTCTTAGAGGCAAGTCAACAGCTGGAACAAACTGACCCTTACCTGAGGGTTAGTACATACCTGAGAGAGAGAGAGATAATGGACTGTAGGAAAGGTCTAGTCAATTACAATAGAGGCTCAAGTCAGTCAACAGGTACACAACAGTTGAATGGCAGCCCAAACAGTCCACAGTGGGCAGCAAAATAGTCCACAAGGGGCAGCAACCTACCCAAACAGTCCACAGGGCAGCAGAACAATCCACAAGGGCTGCGACCCTACTCAAACAGTCCATAGGGCAGTGGATCAGTCCATAAGGGCAGCGGATCAGTCCATAAGGGTAGCGGATCAGTCACAAGTTAGCGGATCAGTCCACAGATTAGTCCATAAGGCAACAGCGCAGTCAACAAGGGCAACAACCCTACCTAAATAGTCCACGGTGGGGTAGCATGCAACTCACAAGTTGCAGCTTCCTTCCTAACAGTCCAATAATGGCAGCGGCCTCCACTTTATAGACTTAGATAGGTCAGCGACACCCTGAAACATGGAGAAGCAGACCCTAACTAGATCTGGGCATTCACAAAACAAGGCAGCAATACTCTAGCAACACCCACAGTCAGGCAGCAAACTTCAACAGGTGGATAGTACAAAAAAATTCAGACCCTAGCAGTCGCAACAATTTACTAAACCCTTGACGTCATCCACAATTTGAGTGCCATAAACCCTAGAACAGTCCCAAGCAAATCAGAGCTGAGTTATGTCCTCTTGGATGCACACATGAAGAATTAGGCTTGTATTTATAGCCTCTTAACGGTTTCTAGAAGGATCCCATTCTAATTCTTCATTGACTTAGGGTTTCTAACAAATAGGTTAAGATGTCATTAACTAATGAAAGTTACCCATTATAAAATTATAACTTAATATTATAATGTCTTTATGAGTGGGTAACAAGGACAAGTCAAAAGGTAGGGTGACATGCTCTAGGGTGGCACTAGCAAATAGGACCAACAAGGAGGGTTCAACGCAAGACAAGGCTAACACAAGGCTAACCATCATAAATCGAGGATGGGTAGACACCCTTCAAACCACAAGACCAAAGGTAGGAAGACAACCCTTTTACCCACAAGACAACGTGGTAAGACAACCCTTCTAACCACAAGACCAAGAACATCAAGGTGGGAAGCAAGACCAAGGGTGTAATAACAAGGTGGGGATACAACCCATTCATCTCTCTCTTAAATGTACAAGTGTTCCATACACTAACTGAAAGTTTATCATCACCATATAAGGAAGGTCCACACTGGATGATGTGATCCTGTGGTCCTCCTGACTGTTCCTGAGGTCAAGTGCTAGTGACTCCATCAAGGGGTGGCCAATCCCTTGAGAAGACAACATAGCTCAACCATCTTGAAGACCTAGGAGAGGAGGGCATTACACATCATCATCTTGGTTAACTGACTAAGATCCATCTGGTTAACTGACCAGGTATGTACTTGCAGGAAGTGCTTGGTCTGTTATCACACTAACTCTAGCTGCTACTAAAGATATCTCGTCCGGGATGGTAGAGGGCAAGCAGCCAGGCAGGTGACACCTGCAAACACCAAGTGCACCGTTCGAAGAACGGTCATCACACCGGATAAGGCGTTTGTCACTTCAGACAAGGCAAGTAGCCAAGTCAGGGGGGAGACCCCGCTCAACCAGTGATGGTTGAGAAACAAAATGGACACCCAAATCCCAAAAGATAAATATATAGAAACAAGAGATGAGTGTTAACAAGACCCTAAGCTTGATTTCAGCCAGTGACTGGACACAATTGGTAAAATGAGAGTGATATAGAATGCGACTAGCACTTAAGTATGATGAAATATAATGAATTGGATCAGCAATTATGTGGTTGGAAATCAATTAAGGATGCAAATTAAACTAGAAGTGAAGAGATGAAGCGATTCTGCCTAAGGAAGAGGGTTAAACAGTGAATTAGTGGACCTAGGGCAGCGACAAATTAATGTTTTAAGACACTTCTAGCAGACGATAGTTTGATTTCTCATGATAAAATGACGATTTAGACATAAATCAAAACTACCCACAACCCCAAAATGACCCAGCTAGACAACAAGAGAAAAAAGCCCAAGGAGGGTGAAATTGCCAAATTGACCAGTGCTAGTTCTAAGGGTAAATGGAGTCTAATCAAACTGAAATTTTGGATTTAAGCATTTAACAATATTTCAAAAGCGGGTTTAGAAAGAAAAACAAGTTTTAACGGTGAATTTTTAAGATTTTAAATTTCCCTTGGTTTTTTATGCAATTTCAGTTCAACAAACACATCATAAATCTAAATGGAGAATTAAGCATGAGAGAAGTACCTGAAACAATGATGAATGGCTGAATATTGTATGAAGACTACTTGCCAAATTCAAATGATGAGCAACCAGCGTTTTCCCTAAGCGTTTGGGCCAGCCAAAAGACCAAGTGTGCCCTTGCTACCTGCCACACAAATGGAAAATCAGAAATCTGAAGCAAATAGATAGTTTGCACAGCAAAATGAAAGACAAATGATTAAGAAATTGAAAGACAAGTAGTAAATTCAACTCCCTTGTTAAATCCTTGAAGAAAAACACAAGTGTGGAGCTCCCACTCCAAAAATTGCGCCCTTCCTCAAGTGGTCTCTCAACCTGCAATTTGTTTCAGCTATAGATGGTGGAAAAATGCACTAGATAACTCAGCAATACATCGGCAAATAGATATCAGTCACAACAATACTCATCCAAACAAACAATGTCTCAAGAACTCTCCAAGAATCTTCACTATTCAGTCCAAGTGCTCACAAAAAAATGCCCAAGAGCTACAAATGAGAGAGCTCCTCTCTTAAGTAGAGAAAGGCTCTCAATCAACCCTAATTCCGTCCAAATCCAAGGGCTAAGATGAACTCTCTCAATGCCCAAATCGATGGTGGAGGATAGCTCTAGAGAGGGGGGGCGAATTACCCTCTAATGCCCAAGTGGAGGATGGGGCCATTCGTGGGGCCCATAAACATGTACAATAGGTGGTTGGGGGGTGTCTATGGGCTGTTTTAGCCCCCCATACCACTCAGCCATAATCATATTACATAAAATTTACAAAAAATGAAGTTTTTGCTAAGTGAAAACGCCCCTCTATGGGCAAATTCACCCCATGCGTTTGGATGGGAAAAACTGAGGGCCCCACAACATAAAATGAATGTCCAAACATAGCAAAATTTACCTTAGGAGACCCCCTTACCTTAGCCAACCTTTACACTTAACATTTCAATAGTTACCTTTGCCATATTTGATTTTCCATGTTTAATTTATTGTTGGTTTTATTGCTGAAGATGTAATTTGGGATTTTGACCCACTTATATTGCCCGGATTGACGAACCGTCTGTTGCAATGCGATCGTAGACCCCAAATATAGTAGTCATGGTCACTTGAACGACCTCGATCCATCCATTAGGCACTGTTTGCCCAAAATCCAAGATTTTTAATTAAAACAGGTCCCTGGTGACCCATAATAATTAAAAATCTCATCAACGCCTCAACCTTTTCTGATTTTGACACTTGAAGGCGCATATGGGATCCCAAGACATAATAAATGACCAAAATCGAAATCTTGATCGCAACTTTTTTTTGGGCCCATTTTTGGCCTAGTCAACCTAGTTTGACCAAGTCAAATCTGGTCAAAATAGCAATGGCTGAAAACCTGCATGCAACATGAAGCGTCAAGGCTTCCTTATTTATGTTAGTACATTACTCAAAACATATAATGCCGATATGGTGATCAAAACAAATAATATCTCAATAAAAATAGGCCCCGGGTGAGGTGGGCCCACCACCTCCAACAAAGACTCAAAACTGCTATGCACAACTTATAGACTTGACCACTTAGCTAACTTTGGGTGAGGTGGATAAACAAGGTGAAGGATACGGGAAGACGAGGACCAAGACCATGTGACCCTTCGGATAAACGGGGAAGGTGGGACCCACTGACATAATTAAGCATACCATGATAATACACAGGGAAGGGTGGTGCCTCACAAATGGGTATAGTGCAGGGAAACCACCACTGATCATCTAACATGCACCTTGCAAATCACATCCGTGCCTTCAGAAGACTCCGTGAGGATCTTTTCTAGAGCCGCCATGACTGGGTGTCCGGCAAACCGTAACTTGAGACTCTAGGGGACAATTTGCATAGCTGTTTCTTACTCCATCTCACCTCCTTGCCCCGCAGGACTAGGTGGGGAAATAACCACTACAGTGCTCTGATACATATGGTTGACCTGTGTCCATGTGTGTTCAAAAACACATTACTTGGACTTTACATTTGACTTTCATACTTAGCCTTTTTGGCTTGATTTACATTTCACATAGCCTTTTTGGCTTCATTTACATTTCATTTCATGGCCCTTTTTGGGCTACATACATATCTCAAAAGATATAACAAGGCGCTCATACTGCAAAGTAATGGGGGCAAGTGTACATGCTTCAATGACCAATGGGGAACACCCGGTGAGTCTACACAATCCTATACTGCATTGCAACATCGGGGGCAACCGACGAGAGCAAATCCCAGGTTTGAGAATGCATCTCACACATTAAAGAGCCAAGGCACAAGAGACAAGGAATCATGGCATACTCAGAGGTCAATGGGGAAGGGGATCCTCAAGGCCACAAATCAAGGTCCAAGTCAGGAAAGACCAACATGAGTGAGTCAGATGGGTGGAAGGAAGTGACAGGTGGATCCAAGGTTAGCTGCCAAGGAGGATGAAATGACCAAGTCTATATCAGTAGTGGGGTAGGGACCAGCGTGCATATACATGAGTCTACTAGAATGGGGTGGACTGACATCACCAAGGGCCATACACATCATAATGAAAAATCGAGATCACCACATCAAACATCATACGTCAAGTCCGTGTACTATCACAAATAAACAAGTCTAAACAACAACTTGAGCAATAAACCATAAAGTGCTATACTTGCCATACCATATACCTGCTGCTGAAGCTGACTCTGGAACTGGATCTCTGTTGAATCCAGGCAATAAGTGGCAAGCCAGCAATACTCTGTAGTACTCTCATCACAATATGGCTAAGTAACTCTCTCAATGGGATCATGCAAAGCTCGGCAAGGAAGGGTGACCCTGTGGTCACTGCTCTGTAATATGCTCTAGACCAATACAAAACAATCTGTCCCCTCTGATATCTCTGCTCGGGGCAAATTGAATACAATGAATGCCCCCTTTGTAGGCATCTGATCTCTGATCTGGAAAAAAAAATGTAGTATGGTCCCCGACCACACAATCTGTAGCATGGTAGCTCCAGCTAACATGGATGTGATAACATGGTCCTAGACCAAGAATCTGCTTGGTCCCAGACCATGATGTCTTTGTCTCAACCTGCAGGATCTGCTTGGTCCTCATGACCAAGAAACTGTCTGGTCCTAGGCCAGAATACCCTAGAGATAGATAGGGGCCCTAGCCACATGCTGGGGACTTTTCCATGGCATCAACTTGCTTGGTCCCAGACCAAGAACCCCAGTAGACTGGTAGGGGCCCTAGGGTACCTTCTAGGGACTTACTTTGCCTGGTTAATTGACCAGAAACCCTAGTTAACTGAATAGGGCGCCATCCTCCTAGAGAATGGCTCTCACAGCTGCATTAACTTTAACAGTCTAGACTCTAATCGTGCATAGTAGACACCCTATAATTTTGATGAAACCTCTTAATCCAAGCATTAAAAAAAGGTAGAAAAAACTTCACATGTCTAATAAGAAATTTTGCTTGAGTGAAGGGTACTTTTTTACTAAGGTCATGACAAAAGAGTTAAAAATCAACGCCACCAACATCGAGGTACATAGAGGGGTTGATGCGCTTGATTAAATGCCAATCCTCTACCCTCATACATGATAGAATCTAATGGAAACATTGCAATCCCGAAACCCTAAATATTGTTAAGTCTGTTCAATTTGGAATAGGATTTAAAATTCTACTTTTTTCACGTGAAGCATGATGAGGTTGGAACCACTCTCAAACATCCTGAAACAATTAATTGTAATGTTAAAAATTTAAGTAAAAGGATAGAAAATGAAAGATAAGGAGAAAGATAAGGAAAATTCCACTTTTACTTTAAGAATTTAATATTACCATTTAATGTTTCTGATGATTACTTAGGTTAGGTTTTTTGTTATTAGCCTGGGACTTTTTGTTTGTTTGTTTTTTTTTAAATTGAATTTTTTAGGGCCCAGAGCCATGGCCGTATGATGCAGTACGGAACCGACCGGTTCGATACAGATCCAACCATTTTCATTTCAGGGTGGCGGTTCAGACCAATATGTTGCCTAAATGGGTCAAATCGGTCGGTTTTGCCATAACATGACCAATTTTGATGGCACTGGTTTATATATCGGGTTATCTTTGTAGGAAATTTTGAACTACTTACGATGTGGTGTGAGAAGATTATGGCCTGTGAAGTTGACTTGAGGGATGATGGAGTTAGGTAGGTTATGGTTTTTCTAGGGTAAAAGTTCCTTTAGATTCACAAGTGGTCAATGTCCTTTGGAGGTTTCAGAGGCGGTGATAGTATCTTGTGTTCTAGACCCTTTGGTAAGATCAACGATTGATTCCAAAACTGCAGTAGACTTAGATTTGCAGGTTGCAAGTTAAATTGAGATTTAGAGGGAGAAGCTTGGTGTTGGTGAAAACACTTTCCTTGCAAAGTAGGGAGTGTTAGCTTTTGGATTGTTTTGAAAGTTTTTACATCATTCTAGGGGTGAGTTTCATGTGATGCGGGGTGCATGATGAAACCTTAGTCCCTTGTTGTATCTTAGACTGTTGTGGTTCATGTGATGTAGGGTGAGCTTCATGTGATGTGGGGTGCATGATGAAACCCTAGGGGTGAGCTTCATGTGATGTGGGGCGCATGATGAAACCCTGGTAGGCACCAACTTAGCAAGAGACAACAATCTCTTTGTTTGAGTGGCACCAACCTTCAAGTTACAATTTCTTCTTTAGTACATATAACTTCTTCAAAAGATGATAACATTCACATTACCTTACCGAGTTTGCTTGCTGCTTTTGCCTTTACGAGGTCTGAGCAAAATTTGAATTTCCAAATGAAATTTATGGTATCTTTCCCAAAGCTTGCTGTTTTTGGCCTCTTTCCAAGAATGAACTTGTATAGCATGTCACACTTCCAATTTTGCAAATCTGATTTTGAAATTTTTACATGAGGTATTTCAGTATGTCTCCTTAGATTTTTGAGAATTTCACAGTTTGAAAAGTCCCAAAAAAGAAGTTACAGAGAAAATGCCAAGCTGACCTGTTTGAAATAAATTTTTGAACTATTCAAAAACCCTAAATTACATGGGATATATCTCAGAAAGTATAGCGAACCAAAGTCTAAATTTTTTACCTGAGGTAGTTCAGTATGTCTCCTCGGATCCCTGAAAATTCCACAGTTTCAAGTTTAAAAAAAGAAATTATAGAGAAGATGCCAAGCTGGCCTATTTGAAATTGATTTCACAACCATTCAGAAACCCTAACTTCCATAGGGCATATCTCATAAATTATAACGAGCCAACATCTGAAATTTTGACCACATGTAACCAGAGATCTTGCCCCCATCTCAAAATTTCATGGTCTGCCAAGTCATGTTTTATCATAAAGTAGAAGAATCCATTTTGTAAGTTTGGAGTTCTGTTCGCACATACACTGAGTTGTAATGGGGACTAATCTCAATAAGTGACCTGTATGTTTTCCTTGATTGTAATGGTGATTAGAATAGAGCCTAAATATCATTCTTGTCAAGATTGGACAATGCATTTCTCGTGAGTCATTACTATTACAGTTGAAGGTGCATTGGAGATTCGACCGTTTTGGAGAATTTGACTATTGGCATTACATGGATAAAAAAGATTTTAACATATTCTTTAAGTGGAAGAGCCTAAATATCATTCTTGTCAAGATTGGACAATGCATTTCTAGTGAGTCATTACTATTACAGTTCATGTATTGATTGAAGTTGCATTGGAGATTCAACTGTTTTGGAGACATTGACTATTGACATTACATGGATGAAAAAGCTTTTAAGTTTTTAACATATTCTTTAAGTGGCATCCTAAAATTTTGAAGTTACTGCACATCCATTTGTAGATGGAAACCAATATTAGCTTTATTTCACCAGCATAAACATTTAAAATACTAACTTGAGGTGAGTACTTCATGCAGTAGAACATTATGGAACCAAAATAATAGATGCCAAAGTTGTCATTCTCTGATGTCCTATCTTTATTCCATTTTGAAAAGATTGAAGTTATAGATTTCATATTTTAACTAGAGTGGTGGCACCTTTTTTGGCATCTGATGTTGCTATTGATTTTTTATGATCAGTGTTGAAGGTATCGGTGCAGAATGAACATGAGGATGTTCCTGTAACAGTTCGTGTGTTTGGCCCTAATACAGATGTAGTGATTGACCGCGAGCGGGAGCTGCAGGTTTATTTCTTCTAGCTTTCTAAGTTTTCATTCAGCACAATCTGTATAATTGCAGTTCAGTTCTTTTGAATCTCCATTTGCTGAAATCAGTTTATTCAATATTGCAACCCTTCCTTTTGGCAGTTCTGTTTCAGGCCATTTTTTTTATTTCACAGAAATTAAAGAATGAAATGCATTGATGATTTTCAACTTAAATTATGCTTTTTCCCTTAAGCCTCTGAAACTGAGACAATCATAGAAAGATGAATGCAGAGAAACAATTTTTGGAGCTTAAGAAATTCTGAATTGAGCAAAGAGATGAGATAATATTATTAATGTTCAAAGAATGATCACAAAATTAGGTCAATGAGACTGAATACATCCAGCAAAAGTACAAGGTGGGAGTGCAAAAACATCTCCTAGAAGAAAAGCAGAAAGAGAGAAACTAGGCAAATATAAGAAGCCTAAATACTAAAGTACAAGATAAAGTAATGAAAACTAAGAGCAAAGCCTTCGTACTAAGCCGAGAAAAGATTTCCAGGCTGCTGGAGCTGGCTTCCAAGTGCAAGAGGGGGGGGGGGGGAAAGGGATTTTGTCCTCCTCTGAGTCATCAATCGCTGTGAAATGACCAATACACTGCAAGATTATATCTCCTGGGGAATGACCAGGGCTGATGGGGGCTGGCTGTATGATCTTGGGGGGAGCACGGCCACAACAAAATCTGACTCTCCTAGCATCCAAGGCTGTGGGGAAGAAACTCCAGATGGAAATGTAGTTACTTGGCTGGACCTGTGTGGTGAGACTCGAGAGGGGTCCCCTCGGTCCTTTGGCCTCCGTGATCTGATCTGTTTGCTGGACTGCTGGTATCTGAGGTATCATGGGGCTCTGCCTGCCACTTGTTGTCCTGATCAGGTGAGACAACTGGGAACGAAGAGGTGATCCTCCTGCTTTTTTTACTTCACAGAAATGAAAGAATGAAATGCATTGATCATTTTCAACTTATATTATGCCATTTTCCCTTTAAGCCTTTGAATCTGAGACAATCATAGAATGATAAAAGCAAAGAAACAAGTTGGAGCTCAATAAATTCTGAAATTGTCGAGCAAAATGATTTTAATGTACAAGAAAATTGTGCATTGTGCAATGCATAATTTTATTAAAGGAGAAGACTACACGTACAATGCTTTGGACGTAGTTTCCAAAAGTATGGGAGTATGCCTCAACGACTTTATTACATTTATTACATGGCTTTATTATACGAACTTCATCTCCTATTCGAAACACTAAGGTTATATACAACCTTAAGTTAATGTTGGTCATTAATCCCTATTTGTGACACACCTTGCAGTAGTCACAAGATGCCATAGGCATTCATAAGAATAGGGATAAGCCAATAATATCTAGACGATTCTAGAGGATAGAAATAATAAATAATAAATGTGAATGATACTATGAATGGATGGTATGCAGTTAAGAAGGCTCATATATATAGTACCAAAAAGACACAACTATACTAATAAACACAACCCCACATCATAATAATCAATCTAATCACTGTAGTTTAAACTTTAGGTATATTACATCCCCTCCCATTTAGCAAGGCTTTGCCCTCAAAGCACTTGAAGAAAGAAGACGAAAATATTGTCAAATATCCAAAGAATATGGATGCATTATAGTAGCCCAAATCTTTCCTAGGTTGACTTTTATGAGAACTATCTACTGATAAGATTCTCAAATGGAACTTCTTTGACTACGACTCCAAGTATACCTTTGAAATGTAAATTATGACTCTTTGAAATGTAAACATACATCTTTGTTTAGAGTACTGCTGATGCTGGTAAGCTGATTGAACGACACGACGACTCCTGTGATTTGGATGGCGATAAGGTGTTATTGAAAAAATCTTCTTGATCTCCACTTTCGGATACTCTTGATTCACTTTAACCTGTGTATTAATATCTTCATCAGATACATCAGTCAATTTGTTATTCAATAAAATTTTGTCAATAGCAACACTTTGATTTTTAATTTTAATCAAGTGTACATGTTTCTTCGTTGACAACCTGCACTTCGATTTTTAAAGTTGATATTTCCTTTTGTCTCACTTGACTTCAATAAGCAAGGTTTGCTTGTGTCTTTTCAAACATAAAATTTCTTTATTCTTTGCTCCTAGAATTGTGTCATAATTCTGCAAATTTTCCTTGCAATATTGATTCTTCTAGTGCGATTCCCGATTGCTTTGATCCATGACATCTAACACACTAAGAAACAGGACACGGCCTTTTAGGCCTCCGTGTCTGTGTCCTACGTGTCAGGCACATGACATGCCCGGACACGTGTTGGACACGCAATTTCATGTGTCATGAAAGAGGGGACACGTTCGGGCAACGTGTCGGACACGGCCCAGAACGTGTCCTGATTTTCAGGACACGTGCCCTCCAAAAAAGACACCCGTGGGTTAAAACAGGCGGCCCACCTTTCATTTTTCCCATCTTATTTGCTATTTTGAGTTGAGGGAAGTGTCCGTGGTTTGCAGGTGAAGGGTTTGTGAGTGCAAGGAAGGCGTTGAAGGCGGATTTACCTCAGATTTGGCAGCTAGGAGACTGATTTTTTTACACAGCAGCACCGTTTTTTCATTTAGCTCAAGCATTCAAGGAAGTGATGGCTCAATCTTCATGGGCAGTTGGCAGAGGTCAAAAGAAAGGGAGGAATGTCCCTGTTAGTGGTCCCTCTCCTCCTAGTTTTACAATGGCTACAGGTGGCAGTGCTTCAAGTGAAGCTATTGGTGCTTCCATACCCTCAAACAACCCTGCTGTAGCAAAACAGCATAGCAAAACAGCAAGCACAAGAAAAACAATACCCCCTATGGAAGTATGTATCATGTTACATGTATGATTGTAATTTGTATCAAATATCAATATGTTCTAGACTTCTAGTTTTTAAAAAGATTGGATCTTTATGTTAAATTTTTTTAATATATATAAAAAAATTTAAAAAATACACACACACACATACACATATATATAATGTGCCCTCCGTGTCCTATTTCCGTGGTTGCCGTGTCCCGTGTCAGATACTCGTATTTCTGTGTTCTCCATGTCCCATGTCATCGTGTCTTGTGACTTAGCTGACACATCGTTTTATCTGTCAATTCTCTAGCTTCTATGCACGATTTTATTGTAAGGACATGCAATTTTATCTTCTTTAGATTATGTCTCTAAGATTAAAGTGAAGGTACCCAGACTCCCAGAGTTTCCATCCATGTCAAACCATATGTTGATATTTTCCCACAGACATAACTTTGAATTGGGATTTGAGAACGTAATCATCAATCATCAATTGTAGATTCTTTATTTCATGTAATTTTTGGCCTAAAAATAACTTTTCAATTATACTTGGCTTGCAAATTTGTAATTGAGTGGTCAATTGCACATTAATGATTTGTCGATTTCACAAGGATTAATAACAATGGTAACATATTTTCCTTCAATAGTTCCTTTAATTTCTAATAAAGGGCAAATGTCTTTTTTTAAAATCTGTTTTAAGGAAAATTTCCTTCTTTATCTTCATCGGAGCACATTTGTTTATTTCCATCAAAATTTAATTTAAACTGTCATATTTTCTCAGATCTTGTAATGGTGGATTTTGCAATTCTTAAAGTAGTACCTTTTTATGCTAACTTGCTAAGCGATGCCGGCCTTTTTTACTCTATATCATAGCTATAAAATATACAATAACAACTTCACTCAATAGTCATGATTGAAATAATATGTTTTAATTTTAGTCTTCCTTTTATTAAGAAATGATCATTATTAATTTTTAAGGTTATTTTGTTATCATTCACAAGGAGGAGGTCACATGGCAGTTTGAGGAGGGTTTTCCAAGAGATATAGTTGTGATTATTTGGTGGATATGTTGAAGAAGATGAGGATGGTCAGCCATGAAGAGATTGGTGATGGTCAACCATGAAGAGACGATGATGTTAACAACAGATATTCGTAAACAACAAATTTATTTGTATGATGATTTTTAGACCATCAGATTTATCTGCAATGTCTGTAATTGTGTTGTTTGGTGGCTCCCAAAACCCTACCATTGTCGATCGTACTTTTTTATTACTGTCAGATGTTTCCATATAAATTAACAGTTCTTATAAATGTTGCAAACATCGTATTGGTAAAATATCATTGAGGGTCTTGAAAACAACTTATTGGCAACATCGGGGAAAATATCGGAAAATATGAACAAACTTCAAAAAATATAAAAATATTCTATTTTTTCTCAAAATTTTAAACATCTAAAGAAACAATAACATCAAATAAACACATTGCCACATAAATATGAAAATAAAACTGATATATAAGATGTCTACTGATACATCACACATTAATACTAAATTGTGTCTTGAGCACTGATTCTTGAGCCTCAAAATATCATAAAAAAATCAATGTTGCATATATCGTCTCAGGGAAAGTATTGACGAGGGTCTGGAATATAACTTCTCGGCGGTATCGGTGGAAAATTTCGGAAAATGTCGGAAGGCCACAAAAAATACAAAAATACTCATTTTTTTTCAATTTTTAAAACATATAAAGCAACAACAACATCAAATAGACACATTGTTACATAAATATGATGATACAAGTAATAAATAAGATGCATAAGATGTCAAGTGGTCACATATCTTCACTAAACTGAAAATTCTGAAACATGTTCCTGATAGGATGATACAAAGTCACATCAAAAGCTCAAAAATAAATGTATCTCATTCGATGAATCATCACAAGGCATCTAGATAATAAATAGTACATAATAAAATCAAAATGATAGATCATAGGAATCCCAATCATCGATTCCCTCTACCCCTTTTACGGGTAAAGGGCACCACTCTTCCTCTGGAAGCAGTAGGTGGTCATGGAGGTACTCGGGATGAGGTTGGAGTGGAAGATCCAGAGCCTCCAACTACTCCAGCTGAGGTAGGAGATAAAGTGGGTTATGTCCTCCCAACCTCAACTCCAACTACAAGTCTCTATGGTGGTGGTGGTGGTGGCATTGGCTGCACCGGAAGATCAATCTCCTCTTAAACATCTTGTATACACTGGAAGTGGATCATCCTCCCGATCCTCCCCACCCTCCCCCTCCACTGTGGTCTCCTCCCCCAAATCATCTACATGATCCTCCCCCTCCAACCACTCGGGTGCCTCCTCCATCTCAGGCTCCTCCAACTCCACCCTCTACTGAGTAGTGGCGTCAATGGCATCCAAATTTATGGTCTCTATGTCAGGTTCTTTATCAAGTTGCTTCACCCATAGCCTTAGATTGTAGTAGACATACACCATGTCATTAAGGCGTTGGGTACCTAACTTGTATGAACATTGAGGGCCATAGTTAGTAATGGTAAATTGTAGTAAATTAAAATTAAAAATTAAAAAATATAAATAATTTAAATTTTTATTGTTGTGATTTTGAACATTTCTAACCTGTTGCGCTTCTTGGAGTGTATCTTTTCAAAGACACTCCAATTGCGCTCACACCCTGAAGAACTGCAAGTTTGGCTAAGCACCCGAACGACAAGTTTCTGCAACTTTGGGAGCTTTCCACTGTAGTGTGTCCACCATACATCTACAATGAATAAAAATGAAAGGATTCAATGGAAGACAACAAAATATATTTCTATCAAGTAATAAATGTCAAATATATATGAAGGAATTTTTTTTTTGAAATTGAAGCTTACTTGGCATCTTTGCGGTCCTATATAGGATATCCATCTCATAATCCAAAACCCCCGCTGCCATCCTATATATCTCTATCTGTTTAGAGATATCTAAGTGTTCAACTGGAGTGTGCACCATCCTCTGAACACATTGGAAAAAACCATCCATGACCTCACCATCAAAATTAAATCCACAAGCATAAGCGAATGTAGGGTTGAGGAAGAGCCCTGCTGCATGAATGAGACAATGGAGAGTGTTATTCCATCGTTCATCAATCACACCCTAAATCTGAGCTCTCTTGGTGAGTCCTTCCTCACCCTTGTCATCATAATACTGATAGATAGCTTCCTTGGCCCTATCCATGGCCTCATACAAGTAGCCCATTGTGGGCTTGTCACCATCAACCAATCGAAGAACCTTTACCAAAGGTTCACTAACAGTACATACCTCACCTACTGCACTCCAGAATCTCTGGTCGCGTCGCACAAGTTGGGCTATGGCTTGCTCATCTTGTTTGGTGCTATAGACACAAGCATCCCACTCACCAGAAATAAACATTCTCTGTAACTCCAACATACTCTTGAGAAGCGACTGAAGTGAAATGAAGCTGGTGGCGAAATGTGTGATCGTGGGACGAATCAACTCTCTGTTCCCCGTAAACTGTCTCATGAGTGAAAGAACATATGTGTGATTATATATGTATTTGGTCACACTCCTAGCTGAATCAATGGTTCCCTTGATCCAAGGAATTTTGCTCATGTCCTCTAGCATCAAATCAATGCAATGGGCTGCACAAGGACTACAGTACAAGGTTGGATACCTCTCCATGAGCAACCTCCCAACAACAACATAATTAGCAGCATTGTCCGTGACGACTTGGACAACATACTGCGGGCCTATCTCTCGGATAAAGCCATCCATCAACTCACATAATAATTGTGCATCTTTTGTATATGCACTTGCATCAACACTTTTGATAAACATTGCCCCCCTGGGACAACTAACCAAGAAATTTAGAATTGAACTGCCCTTTGTATCAGTCCACCCATTCGACATCATGGTGCATCCAGTGGTCTCCCATGATTCCCTGAGCCTAGCTAATCTTTGCGTGCAACCATCCTTTTCCCCTTGAAGAAGATGCCCTCTCAAATCATTATAGGAAGGGCCCCTATACCCCGGGCCAACAATAGCAGCAACTTCAAACATGGCATGGTATAAGGGGTTCTTGGCAATGTTAAATGGTATATCACTCCAAAGAAAACATTTTGTCACAATCTTGTCAGCCTCCTCTTTATCCTTTGTTTTAACCAATGCCCGAATAGAAGGTTGCCCCCCCGGTGTTGACCTCGGCACAAAGAAAGGTGAGGTTGATGAGGGCATTCGAGAAGTTGTGGGCAGTGTGGATGAGGAGTGGGATTGTGGTCCTACTCCTCCCATTGAGGCACTTGTTCCAGTGGTAGCACTTGTAAGTTCATTTTTGCGAGCCTCCTTCGCATCCCTCTTATTAGCAATATCAATGATGGATTTGGTTTGCAATGCGCATAATTTGCGGGGTAGTTTTCTCACAAACATCCACATCAAACCCGGTGAGTTTGGCAAGGTGGTATTTCAAGTGGCTAATTCCTCCATAATTGTTTTTGCCGCAAAGATTGCATGTCAATATTTGTCTATTGGGAAGCTCTACTGGTTCACCATACACCCACATTGGATCCAATGCCTCAGGCATTTTGTTGAGGAGAAAATCTTAATCCTATGGCACAAAAAAAACCAAAATAAACACATGATAATGCAAACTTGCAAAGCTTAAAATTTAACTAATGAGGGTTAGATGAATGTGGAAATGGAATGGTTGAATCTTCCATTCAAAAGCAAGAAGAAGAGGCACAATGCAAATGCAAACCCTAGCCTAAGTCTAGAAAAAAAATTGGAGGAAGCCAAAACATTTTATACATACCTGGAAATCTTGATGGTTTGAACTTTGAATCCCCACTCCACCACTATCGCTCTGCTAATGGCAGCAAAATCCTTGGATTTCTCCTTCTTGGATGAATGCACAACGTTCTCCCACTCCTCTCTTGCTCTCTCACACTTTAGCAAACACAAAATGAATGATTAAAACCTAACCCGCGGACTTAAAAAGATGCCCCAGGAAAAAAATTAATTTTTTGCATGGCAACCTGATATTTTTGGTCGACTCGCGATATATTAGGAATATATCGTGATACATTCAATATATCAGATTTATCGCGATATATTGAATCCGATATATTGGACCTCAGAAAATATCGGCGATAAATCCGATATATCGGCAATACATGCAACACTGAAAAAAATATAATAAATGTATCTCATCATCATGAGTCATCTATGATCTACATAGTACATCGTACAATGAAATCAAATAAATAAACTAGCAATTCCTTCTGCCCCTTTTACGAGCAAGGGTGATGGCTCTTCCTCTAGATGAAGAAGGCCCTAGGGATGGAAGTGGACTTTGATGTGCTCTAATAGAAGGAGAAGCTAGATTCCGACGTCCTCTGGAAGAGGGAGAAGCTAGAATCCAACGTCCTTTGCTAGTGCTATTGCTAGGTTCAAGTCCAACTCCCTGTTTCTGTGACTCTGTGTTTGTGAAGGTGGTTGTGCACTCCTAGTGTCAATAACCACCTCCTATAAAGGTGTGCTCTGGAACATCCTCCAGTACCACCATCCCTCGCCACCTCCTCTTGTGCCTCATGTAACCAATCAGGGGCAAAGTCCATGACAGGCCTCTTGGTCTCCACCCTCCATGCAACGGTGGTGTCAATCCCATCCAATGAAATGGCCTCCATGTTATGTGTTTTTT
Source organism: Larix kaempferi (assembly GCA_027924585.1). Classification (NCBI taxonomy): domain Eukaryota; kingdom Viridiplantae; phylum Streptophyta; class Pinopsida; order Pinales; family Pinaceae; genus Larix; species Larix kaempferi. The sequence goes on along the minus strand of BSBM01000120.1, from coordinate 11,637,332 downwards.
GAAGTTGCCTCACCCACAACCGAAGATTGTAATAGATGTATCATCCTATTGTATATTCTGATTTTATTTCTGCTCTAATAAGCTTCAGGAAGTGGTTAGGATAGGCATTGTATACACCCTTCCACTGCTAGCTTTTTTATTGTAAATAATTTTATGTGAATATAAGAAGTATTTTTCAAAACAAAATTATAATTTTATGCCCTATCACCCTTTAAGAGTTATGTATTGTAAATTATAATTTATGATTTGTGACCCTCATACTGGTTTATTAACTGAGCTGCAGGGGATTGAGAGGGTGAGGTGTGTGAGGTCCATATTTATGTGTCTACCATAATGTGTATGCACACACATAAATCAACAAGATAGGGCATCCTTGGCAGGCTACTCATGAAAATTTAAAAAAAAGATGCAGGACTACTATTGAATAAGACTGAGAAATAGGGGATGTGTTCCTTTCCTTGCAAGGTCCATTCCTCACAAAATTCATATTTTGTTAGAATTTCAATTAAAAGTTCTCACTTTACTTGGTCATAGGCATTTGACATGTCCAACTTTATTGTTAGACCTCTTGTCCTTTCAAACTAGTTACTAGGATGTATCATTGGTCCCCTGTGCCAGGAAGAGACTACCTATCGATTGTTTGCTTTAGACATCTCTTTGCTTCAGACGAGTTGCAGGAGATACCCTTAATTGCTTGCCATAAGTTTACTACTGTTGCATAGAGAGATCGCTTTAAAAGTGCCACAGGGGACAGTATTCCCGATTTTGGGGATTAGAGCTATCAGTGAGGCATTTATGGGTCCTAATATGTTTCTTGTTTTTCTTGATTCTTCAGCTACCTCCAAAAGGTCTTGACTCTTTATTAACCATCTCTCATGCTTCTCTCTAGAACTGTTCTAGAAACCCATCACGCCCTAGGGATGTTTCAACCTTTATTCCAAACAAAAATGGTTGGATCTCCTCCATTGTAATTTGATAACAAAGTTCCAAATTTTATTCTTCCTGCATAGGCTGTTGTAGTCCAACATTTTCCTTTTTGCTTCCACTTGGTCCATCTCCTCTTCTTGAAGATCTTTAAATAGTGAGATTTTTGTTTTGAACATTGATAATGGACATTATTGGGTAGGCATAGCATAAAGTCTTGTTGCACCCACACTGATGCTTCTTTTATGTTACTCTTGTACTCTAAATCATAAAATCATGCATTCTTTGAAGTACTTTAGCATTTGTAGAAGCAAAGAATAAAAATATTACAAGTTTGTTCTTTGAATATATTACCTGGGCACATACTTTGAGAAGTTTACTCAGATATAATTAAATTTGAAATGTGCTTTAGAATTGTGCAGTGGGTAGGCAAATCACATTTTTGTTCTTATTCTGTTATTTCAAATTTGTATTAGTTTAGCATTTGTTCAAAATTTAACTAACTCTTGGTCATGTAGGCATTACGCTCTCTTTCTGCTGCCGGATTTGGTGCAAAGTTGCTAGGCATCTTTGCAAATGGAATGGTGCAATCTTTCATCGATGCATATACTTTGACTCCAACAGGTGAGAATCTGTAGATGCAATGTACAATTTCAGATACATATTGTTAAGAATTAGAGCTGACAGTACTGTGTATATTTGCAGACATGAGCAAGCCAAAGCTTGCAGCAGAAATTGCAAGGCAACTTCGTAAGTTCCATGAAACGGAAATCCCAGGTTCTAAGGATCCACAACTATGGTCAGATATCTTTAAATTCCTTGATAAAGGTTTGAATCCTCTGTCAGCTATGATTTATCATTTATTCTTATAATGTTAAAAGTGTCCGAGTGATTGAAAGGATTGAGCCAGGTTGCTAGCTTTTATGGGTCAAAATTTCATCTTTTTCGTTATTGTGACATATCGGAGACTTGAAAATGACGTCTTTTCTTTAAGGACGTTTTCTTTAATCTTTATGTTCTGTTGGAAAATGCAAGTTGCATTTTCATCACTAATTCATTTTATTGGCAGCTTCCAGTCTTAGATTTGAGGATACTGCAAAGCAGGCAAAATATGCATCAATATTATTTGATGAAGTCAGAGAAGAAGCAATGTCTTTGAAGGTATAATTTTTTCTCATACAATATACTCTTTTAAGCCACTATTTGCTGTTCTTTTGACTTGCTCAAATTTTGCAGTAGGCTGCTTCTTATTGACTGAAGCCGTCCCAGAGTATGGTTAAGGCATTGCTTCCAGTCTTTGTCGATCATATCTTCAGACAGACATCACAAACCCTAACAATCCCTTGATTGCAAGTTCCTCAATGGCATTTACTGTTTGATTGAACTCATATTTAAAGGCATTATCAGGTCCACAAATACAATTAATATTAGTAATTGATAATACTTGAATGGAGCCTATCTATTCTCCAGTCTATGAAAGTAGTGATGTTTATTCTGGTTTAAAAGTTCTTTCTTTTGGTGTTTATTTGTCTCTTTCTTCTTGGCATCCTTACAACTCTCCAAGGTACTAGCCAACCTTCATTCTTGTATTATATTCAAGTAGAAGTCATGAGATGTCCAGAGTTGGTCTTTTTTAATCTAAGTTACCAGGAAACGGATATGGATAAGGATCTGGATCCAGATCCAGACATGGATGTGAATCTGCCAGATTTTTGAAAAGCCAAGATCCCGATATGGCAGGAAAACGGCAAGTACAAAAAATTAAAAAAAATTATAATTAAAAAATATAACATCGGAAATATCAAATATATCATGATTCATAGAGTACAATTAATATACAAATAGTTCATGAAGATTATGAAATGTTGGAACTTTGGTACACAATGGGCTAATAGGGAAGCACTTCAACACTATAGAGTGGTGATCTGATAAAATAAAGGGGACCACTATATATGAATAGTCAAGAGAGGGTAATGGATTCTTAAAAGAAGGATTAATCAGAAATTTATCAACCCTTGATTACATTTTTGGCTGCAAAGATAAAATCATTAAATAAAAAAGTTATTTTAAGGCTTTCTTGAAGCTTACAGCTTCACTATATACATTGCCAAAACTCACTATAATAATAAAGATACAGAGAAAAACCTTCAGCACTTTACCGGCTACCTCTCCTAGAGCTAATTGGTGATTGCTCTCCAAAGATTAAAAGGCATTTCTGAGTTAACAGAAAACAATGTACATGAACAGAATGTAAGTGTGAAGAGAGACAGAACAGTATGAACAAAACAAAACGTACAAGCAAAAATGGAAATCTGAATTTATGAACAAGGAAGTGAAGAACAGTAAAAGAACCGAGAACAGAGAACTCAGAGCCGCAAAAGAACTAATAGTCTACAAGTCAAGAAGTAAACTGTAAAAACCAATGGCCTACCTGTAGTCTGTAGCTTTCACAAACTATTAGTGTTGAAGTGATTGCCCTCTGCTCAATGTTGCTGTAGTTCAATTCCTAGTTCCGCTTCTATCAAACATCCAGTAGATAAGCTATTTTGTGTGTTTGCTAATGGGGGGAAGCAGTCTTCTCATGGACTGAACATGTTTTAGGCATTTAGGGTTTCAGCACATAGTGGGGCAATCCTCCAATAAAAATGTGGTTTTGATTGTTATCGGGGTCAAAAAAAGCTCAGGATTGGTTTCAGGGGCAAGCTTTGGCTCAGGATCTGTTTCTCCAGCTTGGTATCTGTTTGAGCATGTTGAGGATCCATGTCAGAGCTGGATACTAGCCGGATCCCAATGGATCCAGATCTGATCTGCAGATCCAGCAACTAGGAAGGGTGGATCCAGTAACATAGTTTTTAATGCTACGATAGGTCGTGTTCTAAGAAAGAAAAAAATAAATTATATTAACATCCACTGATGACCAAAGAAAGGTCAATGAGACTTGTTAATGCTTGAAACTGGAAGAGTTCCAAAGTTAAATAGCGAAGGCACACTGTTACCTCTGTTAATTTTCTAATGCAAGGCGCACTAGTCTAAAGCTTTGAATTGATAAGGTTCATTTGTAAATAGAAAGCATGAGATCTCCTCAAAGAATATGCCCTCATCCCAAGTAACTACAAGTTACTCCAAATCAAGATCAGGATAAGATCCACTAGGGCACACTTCTCCAGTGCATGAATGAGTCAGCTGTTGTACTCAATACCGAGTATCTGAAAATGTGATTCATTCTGAAAATACACAAATTCTATATTTAGACCTAGGTTTGACGAACTTTGACTGGCTTTGACCAAGGCCCAAGACGTCTTGGATTACATAAAAATGGAATCATATGCATCTCCCAAAACAGTATCCAAATCTACTCTCAGATTTCAAGAAAAATGAAACTTTTGAGAATAGAAAACTTTCAAGATTGTGAATCATGAAAATTTGAAAACACCCATTTGGCGAACTATCACCTGGGTTCCCAAAACTGTCATCTACCGCTGAATCAAGATTCAGAAAGTACCCATGTGATTGTTCTCATCCTCCCATGCATCTCCTGAAATCTAATGTTAATCCGATGCATCGAGAAAACATGCTAAAATAGATCTGGAAGCCTACTAAAATTAGCACAGCATGTGCTATCCCCCTGGAATACTGATCTCAAATCTGATCTCCAAATACTTTTACCACACAGCTCTAGGAAAAGGCTTGGCTGGAATAAAAATCCGCAACAATGTACCAATATAGCCAAGGTGCCCATGAACCGTCGATGCTGAGAAATCCAACATGTTTCCTAATCTACTCATGAACATGTGCTAGAAGTAAACACCCGAATTTGCATGGAGTTTGAGTCACTTTGAACAGATCCAATGTTTTCAGGATTGAAGAGTATGGTTGGTACAAGTAGAAAATAAGGAGTGCCTAGCGCATCCCATAAAAACCTTAAAATTCACAAAAATAAGATAACAACAATGCAGGAGATAACAAAATGGATGATAGAAGGGATTAAACAATGAAGGAATCTTGTACATCATATTGGAGAATAGTTAAGAAGAATAATAACACATTGAAGAAAAGGGACTAGTCTTAGTCCGAGACTCGATTCATTGGAAGAGTATGTTTTGCTGTTGATTAAGTCCAATGGTTGATGCTAAGCTTGACTGTGTCATTGGGAGAGCACGCTGAGCTGAGAGGACGTGGTAGTAAGCTTCTGGGCGAAATAGAGGAGAGAGCCCTTTCTAGTAAGCTCCATGAAGCAATGAGATTGGAGGAAAAGATGCGGCGTCTTAAATCAAGGATCCCATGGCCACATTCTGAAGACAAGAATGCTTCCTTCTTTCATCGGCAAGCCAAGGCAAGAGTCTAGAAAAATAATGTCAAAGAGATATCCTTAGATGATAGATCATGCTTGAGCGATTTCACTACCATGAACCATCAAGGAAGCAACCAAGAATAGTTTTGAAACCTTGTATATAGAAGAGGAAGAGGCCAACTCGGCCTCAACAACTATAATGTTTAAAAATATTCTTCACTTGATTTTGGAAGCTGAAAATGAAGAACTGGTCAAGGAAATAGAGGAGGCTGAAATCATTAAGGCTATTTGGGGACTTGCCCCTGACAAAGTTCCAGGACTAGATGGTTTCTCCATCCATTTTTACAAAGCCCGCTGGTGTATTGTTAAATCTGATTTGAAGCGCATTCTTCTGCATGTTTTACGCATAAATTAGGGGGCAGCACAAATTCCTCTTTCTTATCTCTCATTCCTAAGGAGGTGAATCCTTCAACAATCTCCAGATTTTGACCAATCTTCTTATGCAACTCCTTTAAAATCTTCACCAAAATAATGGAAAACAGGTTGAAGATCCTTTCCAAGATAATCTTCGATAATTAAGGCTGCTTCATGCATAAACGACAAATAATAGACAATATAATCATGACCCAGGAGGCAATACACTCTAGCAGGGAGAACAAGGACAAAGGCATGATTATTAAAATAGATATGGCCAACGCGTTTGACTTGGTAAGGCATTCTTTCCTTTTTGCTAGCCTTTCCAAATTTGAGTTTCCTAGTACTTTTGTGCAGTGGGTTAGAGCCTGTATCAGTGGCCCATGGATAGTGCCCTTGGTTAATGGGAGGCCTACCAATTTCTTTAAACGCAGCAGGGGATTGAGACAAGCCTGTCCACTCTCACCACTATTATATATTATCATGGAAGAGGTATTGAGTAGAAAGTTGGAAGCTGAAAGAGTGGTTGGCAACCTTGATGGCATTAACTTGGCCAGAGGTGTTATAGGAATGAACTGTTCACAATTTGCAGATGACACTCTTCTCTTGGGAGGGGCCTCAAGAGTAACAGATGAGTGATTTCAATGTGTTCTAGACCACTTTTTGAGCTCTTTAGGAGGAAAAACTAATAATGGTAAAAGTCAAATGTATGGTTGGAATATTCGTACTCAGCACCTCCATTCAATATCAAGAATATTAAAGTTCCCCTGATTGGAGTCTTGGACCACCTTTAAATATCTTGGAATGCCAATTTCATTAATTAATTCCTCTGTATAGGTTTGGCAAGGTGTAATCAGCAAGATCAAGTGTTAATTTCAACAGCGGGGGTCACATTAGTTGAATCCTGTGGGCACAATCGTCCTCATCAAATTTGTGTTGATAGCTCTCCCCATTTACCAATGCTCGGCAATGTTAGCTCCAATTGGAATTGTGTAGCAAGTAGCTAGAGAAATTCGCAAATTTCTTTGGCAAGGAGGTAAATCGAATCAAAAGAAATTCCACTTAGTTAAGTGGAAAGTCATTAAATCACCTAAAGAGCATGGCAGAATTGGCATTAAAGATCCTTTAATTGTGAATATAGCACTAGGAGCAAAGGTTCTGTGGAGACTAATCTCTGGCAAGCTAGAATGGTGGAGAAAAGCCCTTCTCAAAAAATATTTCCAAGGAAATCGTAAGCGATGTTTGGACAAATCATTAGATGGCAAGAGGGGGTTGCATATCTGGAAAATAGTTGAAGCGATTGCGCCATTAATTCAGTCCCAACTCACTTGGATACCAGGTAATGGCAAAATGATTAGTATATGGAGTTATAGCATTATGGAGAATCCTCCCATTGAGCACAATCATGAACTCTTTTCTCTAAAAGACTGGATGGAAAACCAAGGTCTTAAACATTGTTTGACATTTCGAATTGGTCTGAAGATGATGCCCAATGGAATGGTTGGTCTTCTTTCTCGCCACCAGCCAATCTAACCCCTTTGGTACCCATCTTTCTTGCTTATGTCAAAGGTTGTGCTTCAGTTGACCTTTCAGTGCTTGACAGTAGGGGCTGGGGTCAACATGAATATACTGTCAGAAATGGTTATCAAGCACAAATTATGTCTCTCCCTCTCTCTCAGCGTGCTACCAGCTGGAAACATGTTTGGCAAGGTGATGATCTCCCCAAGGTTAATACCTTCTATTGGGTTATGACTCATGGCAAGTTGCTAACATCATAAAATCTTCAAAAACAGGGGATTCATGGACCCTTTTGGTGTGGTTTGTGTTAATTAGAATTCTAGTGTCACCTCTTTTTTGACTGCATATATACCAAGTGGGTTTGGCAGTTCGCCTTCAAAGAGATCAACCATAGAATGGTTGCCCTAGAAACTTGGAGAGACATGTTTACTGTATGGCATAATATAGGGGATCATTCATAAACAAACAATTCTCAAGAGGGCCTGGCAAGCAATGGCAAAATTTATTTGTTGGAAAGTATGGTTGGCACATAATAAAGCAATATTTCAGCAGTTATTAGACAACCCTAGGTTAACTGCAACAAAAGCTTGAGGTCTAATGTCAGAAGCTAACAAAGTAAGAGGAGTGAAGGGCCATCTAGTGCAACTGCTTGACTATGAGGAGGGGGGGCTAGCATACCTCCTTATGGGAGGATCTTTTCATCCAAAGTCGCTGTTTTCTTTGCCCTCTCATCATCATATCTAGCAGATACGAATGAAAGAGGAATAATTCAATGAATGGCAAAAAGCCAACAAAAATATATCCTCTTCTTTGCTGGAGCATCAAAAGGAAACCTAGGGGTGGTAGGTATAGGGGATCATTCTTGATTTTGGTGGAAATCAAGAATTGAACTATGAATGAAGTCTCGGGACAAGCACAAACAACAAGGTAGAGGACTGTGCCTTCCTCCAAGGGCTAAAGCCACTAAACTCAACTAGTGTGAAATCTCTAATAACTATTGGGGACTCATCCATAATTATCAATCTTATGAATAACTTAAAAACCCCATCAGATGGTAAGCTAACTTGACTCTGTAAGGTCCCCGATCCCCTTGGTGCCCTTTAGAGGTGATGGGCGAGCTCCTTAGAAACAACCTGCTAATTTTTTTTTCAAAGAATCTGCAACTCTGCACTTTTACACAGCTGCAACAACTTCAGTCCGCAATCTGCAATTCGCAAGCCGCAAGCCGCAATTTGCAAGTTGGAAGTCGGAACTCCAAATACACAGCGTCGAAGAAATACGCCTGCGACTTCCGCAATCCGCAATCCGCAGTGCGGGAGTCGGAAATCAGAACACCAAATATATAGCGTCGAAGAAATACGCCTCGGACTTCTGCAATCCGCAGTGAGGGAATTGGAAGTCGGAACACCAAATATACAGCGTCGAAGAAATACGCCTCCGACTTCCGCAATCCGCATCGCGGGAATCGGAAGTCAGGACACCAAATATATAGCATCGAAGAAATACGCCTCCGACTTTTGCAATCCACAATCTGCCTTGCGGGAGTCGGAAGTCGGAACTCCAAATATACAGCATCGAAGGAATACACCTCCGACTTCTGCAATCCGCAATCCGCCTTGCGGGAGTTGGAAAGTCGGAACCACAACATGCAACTCCGAAGATTTACGCCTCTGACTTTCGCAATCCGCAATCCGCAATGCGGGTTCGGAAAGTCGGAAGTCGGCCACATATCCCTGTTAGTGCCAACTTCTCAAGCTGATAACTTCCTCATCCTAAGTCCATTTTTTGCAAACCTGGTACTGTTGGAAAGCTCTCGGCGAGCTCTATGCAATGGTGTGATAGTCTGCCACACCTGAGAACTCTGACTTTGTCCTTCATCCAACCAAAATGTTTCCCCAAACCTCATCCATACCTCTTTACCACTCTGTAAAGAGCTTTGATCCACTCTGTCATGGCCCCTCCCTTCATCTGACCCACAGAGGGAACATGGACACAACAGGGGGGGTGTCTATTTCTCCCCCAAGGCCATGACTAGCAGTCTAGGATTTCTGGGCCTTCGCAAGACTTAGCCCTATTCATCAATGAACATATTCATATAAATAAAAACACAGGTGTGCATATGCATACTCAATTAAACACAGTGAAATGGAACAACCTACAGGGAATTAGTCCTCTTCTCATGCTATGCACAAGCTTATGCTGACTAACTTAAGATAATCATTTCATTCCCATTAACATGAACAATTAAGCATTCAGAACACAGAATGAACATGATATAAATCACAAAGAACACTTATCTTTTCATTGAAATCTCCAAGCAACTGGCTATGGACTGCAATGTTCCAACCTGAGCTGCTGGGAATCGACCCCCCCTCTCGAATCGATCCCGAATCGCGCTCCGGAAGGAATTGATTCCGGAATCGCGATTCCTCATCGATTCCTCCCGGAATCGATTTGGTAATTCGCGCTCCCTTAAAAAAATAAACGATCCCTAGTTTTTTCGGAATCGATCCGGAAGCTACAACTACTCATCGATTCCGGATTGATTCCGAGGTAAAAAATCGAACCCGAAATCGATTCCTAAATCGCTCCCATGAGTTCGGCTGACTCAACGAAATTTTTTTTTTTTTTTTTTTTTTTTTTTTGGGATGGGCTAGGGTTAGTTTGGGCCTATAAAGGGATTTGGAGTCCATTTGGACTCCAAATGGACAATGTATTAAACTCTATAGCCGTAAGTTTTGGAGCAAGAACCTCTGGTGTTTTGAAAATATTTGCATGTTGATCATGTCAGATCTAGATTTATTTTAGAAAACTGTAAAGATGATTGTTGGATTGTAACAAAGATTGTATGGGCAATGCCACCTTAGTTTTTTTGATAAATTGAAAACAAGCTATTATGTTTTTAAATGATATCGATTATTTTAACTTATTTTGAAGTTCTTTCTCTTGCCGTGCTTTCAACCAAAATCACATTCACACCATCATATTCTTGGGATATTACTTTTTAATTCATGTTACTTCATTCTAAAACACTTTTAACATAGCAATTTTTTGTTATAGGTTTCATTTCTCATGCCAATCAAATCTCTTAAAGCCACTTAGACTTAGCTAGAACAAAAAGCTTGCTGGCTTTTACTGGGCATAATAAACCACACAACTATTGTTATATCAATCTATAAGAAACAATGCATGTGTGCATGGATGACTAAATAGGCTCCTCTCTTGTACATAAATGGGAAGTGCACAAGGTATCTCCAATTAAAGTAATCTCCAGATCTAATTTTAGAAATAGCCTCCTTTGGCTTGATTCTAACCTGAGCTGCTGGGAATCAAGCTGAGTGTTTTGGCTTTTACTGGGCATAACAAACCGCACAACTATTGTTATATCAATCTATAAGAAACAATGCATGTGTGCATGGATGACTAAATAGGCTCCTCTCTTGTACAGAAATGGGAAGTGCACAAGGTATCTCCAATTAAAGTAATCTCCAGATCTAATTTTAGAAATAGCCTCCTTTGGCTTGATGTTATATCAATGTGTACTAAATGGTTATATGAATATCTAGATTCTATGTTTTCATGTTTTCTATAGCTAATTTGGCATAATACATGTTTTTTTTAATTTATATGCATCAAAATATATTAAAATATATATTATATAAAAAACGCTCCCGAAACGGAAGCTTTTGAAAATTTCGCTTTTCGCTCCCGCTCCCAACAGCATAGGTTCCAACCCAACCATAGGTCTTTGCCCAACTTGTATTCTTTCAGCACTCAGAGACCACCCTCGAGATGGGGCTGTGTATCCACTAAGGAGGAACTAACAGGCTCACTCACAGCCTTAGGCACAGTCAATCAGGGTCATCCAGCACACAGCTAGCTCTGTCAAACAAGTGGGGAGACAGGGAAGAAGTTTCCTAAGCCAATGAGCTCAACCACATAGCTACAGGCATATCCAATTGGCTTCATATAGTTCAGGCACCCCCATCACCTCCACTCTTAGCCTAAGTAAGGTCCCCTTCTTTGCTACACAGTCCCTCGGGCACCCCTTCCCTCAATGCTGACCTGGGCAGGTATGGCTGTTCCCGACTTCTAAACCAAGGTTAAATGAGCCCTCACTGGCTCTACCATGAAGTCTAACCCCCCCGGTCTCTGTCCCACTGCGATCCGCTCTTGGATCTTCCTCAAGGTTGTGGATGAAAGGTTCTGTCCCGCAACTAGGTTTTCGGCTATCAAATCCGGGTCTCCCAATAGATTTCTGGGCATCCAACCCTCTCAATATTGCCCCAAGGTTTGGGTCTATGGATTCCCCAACGGATTTCACTTCCCACGCAAATTTCTGGGCGTTTTTGGCTCTTCAAATCGTGGCTTCATTCCAAGTCGTGATTTCCAATTCTTCTCACTGCTGGGCCTACGTCCGCCTTGAAAACTTATGCTTACCCCCCCACCGTGGAATGGTGAATGAGGAAAACGTCCTCCCCAGAGGTGGAGTAACTTACGGGACAAGCAAAACAGAGCCCATACCCTGCCTCACGAATTTCTGGGCTGCCCATACTCCATCAATCTCATGAGCTGATTTCTGAAGTACTTCCTTACAGCAGCTTTAAATGACAGCTAGGATAGTCAAAGGGGGTTCCCAAGGTGACATATGGCAGCCTAGGGTTCAATCCCACAACCCCCTCACCTCTCCCTAGTGGATACACATAGCCCCCCTCATTTAGTTGCATCCATAGCCAGCCCCTTGGTATTTTATTTGCATTACAATTATTTACATAGCACATGGATAGCACACCATAAAATACCAGCCCTTCAAGGCTGAGCATTCACTAGCGGGGTCTTGGCCTTGAGCTCCATGTTAGGAATCATACATCACATATATACGACATTTACATTAAACGTCAATACATCTGAAGGGTCAAAATGGGGGTATTACAGACTCATTGCAAGAATTAAAAAACAGAGCCTTTGCTTTGAAGACATCAAGTTTTTCCATGTCTTCAGAGATCTCATTCAAGAAGTGGACAACCATGCCAATAGGGCCTTGAGGTTGAGTGAAGGACTACTAAGAAAAAGTGGGGAAATTGAATTCCAAGCCATCCCCTAAGGCCATGAATAACATCATAGTATGCATATTGCCACATTCCATGTGGTTTAATTCATGTATGTCACCATGTCAAAGTAGTAGTAAGGCATATAGTCGAAGGTGGGATGAGACCCTGTGTGCATCATCCTCAAAATTCCCACACATGCCAATCTTAATTCCCTGTCGGTGTTTTGAAATGACAATGAACTTAATTCCAATTGCAGATGGGATTATGGAGTTCAAGGTAGGTGTTGGACTGAAGACTGGAGAAGGATGCCCTGAATCGAATGCCTTGTGGTCGTCTTCATTGACACAACTGGATTTCTGGGTAAGCCTTTTTGATAGAGCTTTGTGGGTTAATTTAGCTGGTGACCAAGTTCTTTCTAGACAAAACCTGAAGTATGCAGACTTGGATTGGTGCTGTTGGTCTTTCTTTCTGTTGGATTCAGACTGGTACCTTGGGGAAACTCTGAGTTTATTTCTTTTTCAAGCTTGGGAAGGTCCAGAGAGTGTTTCTATGGGGCTTTTTAGCTCTGAGGTTTGTTTCTTGTTTCATTGCATCAATAGTAGGGAGGTTCTCTCCTGAATTTAGATAGTTGAAATCTTCTTCTGGGAGCTGGTTGTAATTGTCAATTTTTGTGTTTGATTGAGCATGTTGGGCAATGATGGTTACTCGAGTTAAATTCAGACTCGTGAGATAGGAACGCTCTGGGTTTGTCTTTTCTTCAAGCCGGCGTGGGCATTTGGGTGTATTGCACTTGCCTCCTCTTGGGTTTGCTACCTGCGATTGTGTGGCTGTTTTGGGTCATTCTCATATTTAGTTGTGAATTTTCTGATTGAGCACTTCTAGAGGTTTTGGGCTATGGATTTCCCCAGGAACCATGGAAATTATCTCAAGGAGATACAATAGATGCATAGAGTATTATGCATGCATTGAGACTTCACCAATGGTGACAGGATATCCATATTCTCAATAAGAACTAAAGTCCATGGCAAGGAACACCGATGCAATTCACAAAATGCAGTAATTATGGAAACACTCTTGCAGCAAAAAAGACAAATGCAAGTTCTGGAAGCAGAATGCTCAATGCTGAGGAATATGGTCTGCAATCTTAGTAAGGGTTCTCAATCTGCAGCTTCCAACTTTAGAATGTCAATGGGTTCTGTCCCTAGTGAACCAAGAGAAGAGGAAACATTGTATCAAATGTTAGAGAACATGGACTTGGACAATCAGGAGTCAGAGCCTACTAATGTTGGTCAAGATGAGGCGCACAGTAAGCATGTATTTTTATTAGCCAGCAGTTTATATTATGCTTTGCAAAACAGTTCTGATTTTGGGTGTCTTCTTTAGGGTTTATACCAGTAGAACTTTTTGAAATCCTCTGTGAAGGATGATATAGACCTTTATGCTTCAGACTCATACTGCTTGATAATTATGCTGAATTTTGCTTTAAGAAACAACACTCTTTTTGTATTCCTATGCTGACCAGTTCGGCTGCAGCATATTTTTAATACAAAATTATAAACGTTTCTGTTAAATTTTTTTCTTAATCGACATAATTGTGCCTTCTTGGTTCTACTAAGTTTGCCTTTTACTGCTCACAATATGTTTTCAGTAAGCTACACTGAGAGGCAGGCTGAATAAGATCTTTAACAATGGGGAGAGTGCACTGAGTTGAGAGGACATGGCTGGAGTAACCAGGAGGTTTATAAGGAACCCTTTGCAACAGATTTCCTACAAGGTTGACATACTCGTTGAGAAACATATATTCAATGATTTAATGTGCATTTATGAACATCTCAAAAAGGTATTTAATGGACATAATCATGCCTTCTTGTTTCTACTTAAGTTTACCTTTTACTGTTTCCAATATGTTTCCAAGAAGCTTATGTTGAGAGGCAGGCTGGATAAGATATTTAACAATAGGTTCTGCAATTACGTTGTGGCCCAGTTTTGTCCAAGTACTGGTGCAGAGACGAGTTCAGCAGAAGATGAATTTTTAGATGACCAGAAGCTGTGGTAGCCTAAGTACGTGGACGGTGGAACTGTAGATTTGAGTACTTGCAAGTCTCGAAGTCCAAGGAACCATCTTATAAATACTTTGCATCCAGTTTCTCCAACCCTCTGCACATGTTTCTAAAAGAGTAGATCCCTTTGTATGAGTGGGTTATAGCTGGCAGATTCCCTAGTATAATCTAGAATCTTCTGTAACCATTTCAGTGCCCTATATATACAAGGATCACTATATAAAGTAAAATAGGAGTGCTTCTGAGTTAATGCTAGTAATTCTGGTAGTTAGTTCTTTCTGAATTTAAGTTCTGCACAAGGCATTTGCATTGTCTTCTACTACTATGTGCTGCAATCTCAAGCTGTGAATACAATGGAAGATTGTTGTTCTCATGTTTATGTGCTTGTGATGTATATGGATAATATTTTTATTGTTATCTTCACTGTGAATGAGTTAAGCTCTGTTAGTTTGAATGAATGTGATTAAAGTGTAGCTAATGAATACACGCCCCCAGTAAATCGGAAAATCCTTAACACTACACATTAATCAATCGGCAACTATCATACCTGCCTCGGGTGAGACCTCCTTCCTTTGGAAGGTTGAATACGCCGGCATACTAGAGTACCGTGGGCCTGTGTTGGACAGCTTCTGCAGACCCTGGGCCTGTCATAGATCCAATAGATTATGTGGCAAAAGTGTTTAGAGTCTAGGCTACGTTTACCATCAAAATGCCTACTACATGAGTTGCATTGAATTTTGGTGTCTCTTTTTTGTTTTGTTAGTCTACATGTTCTGAAAGATGTGACATATTTCTCAGTACCATTTATTCTTACCAAATAAATTCATAATTTACTTCCAAGTAATTTTCAACCCATTTTGTTTAGATATGGCTTGTGTTAAATATTGTTTATGAAGTGCACTGAGATATGTTTTCATTGCTTTTAATATCCAGGTGGTCACTGATTGTTTAAATGCTCCTATAGTGTTTGCGCACAATGATTTGCTCTCAGGGAATTTGATGCTAAGTGAAAAAGAAGGTAAGCTACAGGTTTGAGCCGTGCAACATTGCCATTGAATTTTCATATTGAGATTAACACAATTCATAGTAGGAGAATCACCATGCATTAGTATATTGTATAACATTAGAAAAATGACTCAAAATTTCAACGTACTCATGAGAATTAAAGTCTAATATAGAAAAACCTGTAGAAGCATGAGGGTCCCTGTTTGAGTAATGCAAGAGAGTAAACTAATTCTATTGAAGGTACAGGAGATTTTAATCAGCGTTGCAAATATTGGCAATAATTTTGATATATTCTGCGTTTTTTACCTCCCTGATACTATTGGCCAAAAACTAGTGATATTTTGAGGGGTATGAAAATATCGTGATATTGTGTTTTTGTCTGCTATGATGTGATGATCTCTCCTATGCTTTCCACTTAGCTTGCATCAATGCAATTATTGTTCATCTAACTGCCACAATAATACTTAGAGGAATGTACTGTATTGCTGTTTACCAAATCACTCTCATTTTATGTTTCTAGCATAAGAAGATGGGATTTAGAAGGCATCTCATCTCTTTTCCAGGAAGAATGAATCTATGTTCTGTTGAGCATACTAGAGAATAAAGGATGACTAGAATGTTTTTATGAAACAGAATCTGGTGCATATATCTTAAGATATTTGACATAGAGTCATGCATGTGTAGACAGCCAGAGTCATGCATGTGTAGACAGCCAAAGATATGCTTTTTGCTGCATCAAAGATGATCTATTGCAATGTTGCTGAACTTAATCTCTTGCATTATCTTTTTTCCAGAGAAACTTTACTTGATTGACTTCGAATATGGGTCCTATAATTTTCGAGGATATGACATCGCAAATCATTTTAATGAATATGCAGGATTTGAATGTGATTATAGCTTGTAAGTAATTTATTTTTTGCTTTCTGAATACTACGATCAGCTTGATTATTTACCCTAGAAAAATCACACAATGTTAGCATTTTTTCAAGACCAGGAGAACTCTTTTCTGGAGGAAGATTGGATTTGATATTAATTTTTAATATTTTTAACCTATTGTTTCTAACACATTATTATTGCTTTTTTTGTCTAGATATCCTGACAAGGATTCGCAATATCATTTCTTTAGGCATTATTTATCACCTGATAATCCTGAATTGGTATGTAGTCTTTACTTTACATTTACATAGTTATTAGCAATTTCTTTGCATGTAGATCAGTCTGTTGTGCAGTCTATAGTAAAAATATTTATGGACCTCGAATACTCTCTTAAATAATCAAAGCAGATCATTTCATACTTCAATTTGTGCTAAAACAAAAATACATGGGGAAATTGGTCTTTGAGGATGTCTTCTACAAACATGAACTTAAATTAATGATAACAACCCTTTAATTTTTGATAATGTTGTGTTTCTGGGGATGTGTCACCTGGCTTAGGGGACATGTTTCATGTACCCAGAGCGAGAACTGAAATGTCCCCAACAGCTGGGGATGTCACCTGCCTTGCCGAGGGATGTCCTCAGACTGCAAACTGCAAAATCAGGGGAAGCCCCTGTTACAAGGGACATCTCCCTCAAAAACTCAAACTGTAAGATACTGACAGCAGTGGCCGCATCAGATTCTTGACTGTGGTAGCAGTGGTGCAATCAAAAACGTTTTTCCTCAGTGGGCCAAGGCCAAAAATAATTTTTTACATTCAGATTTTCTAAGTTTTAACTTTTGTTTAAATTTTTGATTCCATATTTTAGGTTATGTCATCCAATCCTTTCACTCCCTTGAGTCTTATAATATCATTACTCAATAAATTGTCTTATTTAATGCTTCAATGTATAATGCTTTAGATAAATTTTGGTTTTGATTTTTAAAATTTATAATGTTTTACATGATTAAATTTTATACATGATACACCCCCACATACCCCTGCATTTTGCTTTTTTAAGATGGATGTCTTCTACAAACAGGAACTTAAATTAATGATAACAACCCTTTAATTTTTGATAATATTGTGTTTCTGGGGATGTGTCACCTGGCCCAGGGGACATGTCTCCTGTACCCAGGGCGAGAACTGAAATGTCCCCAACAGCTGGGGATGTCACCTGCCTTGCCGAGGGATGTCCTCAGACTGCAAACTACAAAATCAGGGGAAGTGCCATGTTACAAGGGACATCCCCCTCAAAAACTCAAAATATAAGATACTGACAGCAGTGGCCGCATCAGATTCTTGACTGTGGTAGCAGTGGTGCAATAAAAAACGTTTTTCCTCAGTGGGCCAAGGCCAAAAATAATTTTTTACATTCAGATTTTCTAAGATTTAACTTTTGTTTAAATTTTTGATTCCATATTTTAGGTTATGTCATCCTATCCTTTCACTCCCTTGAGTCTTATAATATCATTACTCAATAAATCGTCCTATTTAATGCTTCAATGTATAATGCTTTAGATAAATTTTGGTTCTGATTTTTAAAATTTATAATGTTTTACATGATTAAATTTTATTCATGATACACCCCCACATACCCCTGCATTCTGCTTTTTTAAGATGGATGTCTTTTACAAACAGGAACTTAAATTAATGATAACAACCCTTTAATTTTTGATAATATTGTGTTTCTGGGGATGTGTCACCTGGCCCAGGGGACATGTCTCCTGTACCCAGGGCGAGAACTGAAATGTCCCCAACAGCTGGGGATGTCACCTGCCTTGCCGAGGGATGTCCTCAGACTGCAAACTACAAAATCAGGGGAAGTGCCATGTTACAAGGGACATCCCCCTCAAAAAATCAAAATATAAGATACTGACAGCAGTGGCCGCATCAGATTCTTGACTGTGGTAGCAGTGGTACAATAAAAAACGTTTTTCCTCAGTGGGCCAAGGCCAAAAATAACTTTTTACATTCAGATTTTCTAAGTTTTAGCTTTTGTTTAAATTTTTGATTCCATATTTTAGGTTATGTCATCCAATCCTTTCACTCCTTTGAGTCTTATAATAATATAATATCATTACTCAATAAATCGTCTTATTTATTGCTTCAATGTATAATGTTTTAGATAAATTTTGGTTCTGATTTTTAAAATTTATAATATTTTACTTGATTACAATTTTATACATGATACACCCCCACATACCCCTGCATCCCGCTTTTTTAAGATGGATGTCCCCAGCCACTTGCCTGTAACTGTCACCATCTGCATCCGTATCCCCACACCCAGGTCCCATGTTGCCTGGCAACTTAGTTATGATGTAGATACAAATAAAAGAAAGAAGAATATAATGATTGACCTTTTTTCTTGTGAATGTTCAACATCTAAATAACATTTGGCTCCTTGTGTGTCATATAAGTTCTTCTGTTTTGGTTCGAGCCTCATTAATTGGATAACCAGTTGGTCAAATCAGCAAACAGAGTTACAGATATATGTATATTAAATA
Source organism: Larix kaempferi (assembly GCA_027924585.1). Lineage (NCBI taxonomy): Eukaryota > Viridiplantae > Streptophyta > Pinopsida > Pinales > Pinaceae > Larix > Larix kaempferi. Next base: position 11,618,646 of record BSBM01000120.1, on the reverse strand, counting down.
TTTTGGTGTATTGAACTTCTTGTAAAGGAATTTAGATGGTAAAGAGAGCTAACAATAAGACATTGTAAGTTCAATCCCTTGGTGGGTGCACTTCAAATAGGTAAGTGCAAATCTTGGGTGAGATATGATGGTATCTTCATATGAAGATAACTAAGCCATGAAGCATTCCTCAGAAAATAATGGTGAACCCTTGCATCTCGTAGATTTGTCATTCATCATTTTGTATAGTGGCCAAGTTAGTATTGATTCTTGAAGATAATTCTTAAGGTTTTAAGAGAATCTACATTTATTTCTTAAGTTTTTAATCTACATGTTAAAGGTTTAAGATTTTTTTCGGTAATTTAGCTTCTTTTATATTAATATATACAGGCAAAATACAACCAGTGTTCTGTTAGTGGCATCCTGGCAGGCTGTGCATGAATGAGCAGGCCTGCTACTGTCAAAAAATAATACCAGCAGTCTTAATGTAAGTTTATCTCCCACAGGAAAGGCACATACTAACAGCCAACTAGAGTTTAAGTCATATAAACCAAAGGACCAAGACCTTGTAGGGTCTGTAACTACAAAAGCTATCATGAAAAACAAAACAGAGAACCTTGACAGATTGGTGATTACGAGTCAGAATCCTCCTCCAAATCTATGAAGATTGGTGGAGTGTCTTCATCCTGCTGAGTGGAAGTTGTGCCTTTGCAGTGCCCCACCTGGCCAGCTCCTTTTGCCTTTTCTTCCTTCTTCCATTTCCCTGCTTGGCCTGCATCGCCTGCCTCAGTCTCTATGTCCACTTCCTGAACAACATCACTACATGCTTCTGAGAAACAGATTGCATTGATCAGACCCTCATACTTACTGTCAGGCTGTTCCAACCTGCTGTCATATTTGTTATCAAGGTGATCCAGCCCATAGTTACCAGAATTGGAATCGGCAAGGCAAAAGAGCGAAGAGTTTGAATTGGATCGGGAAAAAATTGGGAAATTCAAAAAATTAAATATATTATATATACACATTTTGAATTAAAAGAAAACATTTTTCATAGATATTCAAAATTTCAAATAGCCATCTCCATATAGTGCAAGTTATCAACAGATGTCCAAAAGATATCAATAGTTGTCCAAAATATATCAATTCTCATCCACAGAAGTCTGGCTGCTGGCAGCTGGATGAGTTTCAGACTTCAGTTAACTCCTGCCCATGATTGTTGCTCCTTAACACGTGAGTTTCGCTGCCCCTTAACATATGAGTTAAGTTTTGCCCAGGTTGCTGCCCCTTCACACCATTTAAACTTCAAACTTTGTCGCTGTCGGCTACCCCTTCACACTGTTCACAGTCACGACTCACAACACTGTTCATAGTCACGACTCACACTGCACAGTTCACAAATGAGGAACAAGTTAACTACTGCGCAGGTAGGTAGCCACAGCCCACTATGAAGATGATGGTCACTGTTCCTTCACACCCGCTGGAAGAAAACACAGGACGTGGACAAATACACCCACAACAAATGAAGAAATGAGAAAACACATTCAAAATCGGGTTTTTATCAATTTTTGGGCTGCATGCAACCCGAAAAATTGCGACTGAAACTTGGGAAAAGGTTTAAATCGCGAGTCAAAATCACGTTGACCGTGTCAAAATCGGTCAACCCGAGTGAAAATCACCCCAGTTTAAATGGGCTCGTTTATGACCCGATCTAGATTTAAACCGGGAAATTGCGATTCAAAGCGCGATTCTGGTAACTATGATCCATCCTTTGAATAATTTCTGAGTTTTGGTTGCCCCCGTGCTTAACTGTTAATTGCACAGGCTACATGCCCTTTAATATGCCAATATCATTCGGGCATATTACAGCCCTTGCTTATGAAATAACCAGGATCAGGAATCCAAGTTGTTAATTCTTTGTCAATGTGTGCACTGGAGCCTGGAGGTGTGACCATGTTTCTTGCTTACCTTATCCTCTAAATCTGCCACCTCTCACTTGACCTCAGCTAAGAAGCAAGATGGTAGGCCTCTGCAGTGGTTTTGTCGGAATGGGCTTCTTCCATCCTTTAACTCTACCTCCCTCCTGACCCTTATCTTGCTTACATTTGTTGGGGTGATCTCTGTGAGTGCCTTCAGAATCCGCCATTGCGAATGAGCAAGGGCTCCACTTCCACATCCCTTGACCTCAGACAGAACTCAGGGTGCAGTACTTTGGACAAGGAGCCAAGGAGACAGGGCTTCTAGCACCCACACTGAGCCACGGAGATAGAACCCCAGACAAGGAACCACCAAAATAGGGTTTACAACATCTCTAATGAGCCACCAACACAGAATTGCAGTAATGTGGTTCCAAATACAGAGGATCCTACCCGATTCCTCAAACGACTGCATCCAATCAATATATTGCCATGCCATTGACTCCCTGACATAGAGCCAGAGCCTGAATCTGACTTCAACAATGGCAAATTTCTACTTATTTCCACTATGTAATGAGCCCCTGATCACTTGCTATCTTCCATAATCACTAGATTTAATGCCAGTCCTAGCCACCTCAAACTATAATTACCTGTGTTAATAAGAGAGCAAGGGGGAGGATCGCCCTCATACATTCTGCATCGCCTCCATCACTTTCCTCTGTCTTTTACACATGCTTGGGCTGTACTTTGTTGCACTGCGTGGAGGTCTCTTGCCAACTCACTCCCTCTTTTTCAGTTATCCTCCCTAACACCCCATCCAGAGTAAAGATTTAAGATTTTATGAACATAATTGTAAACATATTAAACATGAGATATGGCGGAGAGTGTTACCACCTAGAAGATGCATAATATCTTGAGTGCTTGGACTAGAGGAGGGCGATTTCATTCATTGGTGGTTGATCTTGCTTTGATGGACCCTTCTACATATTTTGATGCATAATCTTCCATAGCAAAATTACCTTTTGATGGATTATCATACTCTCTCCAAGGAAAAAATGCATATTTGGAGACATGATTCTTCATTGAGTAAATCCTTGCCACACTTTGAAGACAAAGTAAAAGCTTCTAGGAGGATGCCATAGCACATGAGCACTTGGTTTGAGGTAAAGGAACCTATTCTAGGAGGAATGATCCACATCTTGAGAAGGTTTACTATATTTTATTGTTATATTGGTTGATGGATGGAGCTATTTGAGGAGGGCATCTCAGAACAAGGGGGTTTCATGAAGACCTTAGCCCACCACTTGCACATAGACGAAAAACACACCCTCTCGTGAAGCACTTCGTTAATATTTTAATTGGTCAATGGATCAATGAAGAGGAGCACTCTAGCTACGAGGAAGACATGTAGCAATGTGGGCCATGTCAATTGCCTAAACCAATCAACAGGCCAGTGCCCCATTTGGAAGGGCTTCTAGCACCTTCTTTTGAATATTTTATTGGTGAGTTAGTTAGGGTTTAACCCTATAAAATAAGGGCTTCACTTCACTTCCAATTCGTGTCTTCATCTTTGAGGAAAGCCCTAGAACATCCATGGTTGGTGCTAAGGAGCTGTTATTCAGCAGATTTTGTGTTTGATCTATAATTTTCGGGGCTGTAATATTCAAGTAAGACTGATATTCCATGCTTGTATTTGCTTCTTTTGCTGGGATATAGTATTTGGTTGTTTTGGCTGGTCTTAGCTAGTGAAAAAAGGTCTGCAAAGAGAGATCTGCTGATCCTCCTTTCAGCTGATTTGATATCAGATCTGGATATGTAATGTCTGAGACTCTGAAGGCTGTTATTCAATGGAAGATTGCCCTACAACATCATATTTTCGTATGTGCTGTCATATCCTTGATGCAAACATATTATATCTGCATTGGTGTATCTTTTCTATTATTAATATTTTGGTTGTAAGTGCTTATTCTGACCTGTTACAAGTTACAACTAGTAAAACAGTGCAGATTTGTCATTTTGCTGAGTTATTTTCTGTTGTAATCAAATTCTAAGTACTTCAAAGTTCATATAGCTCTGGACTCCATACCTATTGGTTAAGGCACTTGTCTACCGAAAATCACCACTAATACACATTGAAACCTTTCAAACCTTAGTCTTTCCAAATCTGAAATTTGCTACAGGGGTTAGAAGACAGATTAGGTAATCCCCCCCTGTGCTGGAAAAGAACCAACCTAAAGAGAGGGAAGTGACCACCAAGGTGAAAGTGGGTGGCACTTCTAGTTTGTCCTAAATGTGCATCTTTGTGTTGGAATTGAATATTTTTTGAAGCGCAAGTTTAGAACGTAACAATGAGAATAATAAATTTTAACAATATTGAGTGTATGCAGTGCTAGGGTTTCTGGTGTTTTTGCAGGCGATTGGTTTGATGGCGAACTATGGCAGACTCGATGGGGGGGGTCCCACGGCCCCCCAATGCTCTTCACAATCAGATTTTCAGGTAGGGGGGATCCAGATCCCGGTAGATGGATTGGGTGGTGTTGGAAAAAAGGTGCTGGAGATGGGATCTGTTTTGGATTAGGCTATACTCCCTGCCTTAGGAATACTGGGAGGCTGAGATCTTAGAAGACATAGGGAACAATTTAGGCACCTTTGTCAAAATCTTGGAACTAACAAAAAGCTCAGAGATATACGGCTTATGCCCGGATCTGCATCTTATATGGATCTTTCGAGGGAGCTTTCGGAGGCCATTAAGCTGATGTGGGAGGATGAGGAATGGGTTCAAACCCTAGATTACGAACAGATCCTTTTTAGGTGTCGTAGATGTCACGAACATGGCCACTTATTCCGGGATTTCCCTATGAATAACCCTAAACCAACCCCCAAGATGGCTGATGAGAACGTGGATCTGGGTTTTACCAAGGTGCAAACCAGAAAATGGGGTGGAAGAAAACAAGGAACCTCAGAAGGAGCCAAGAAGATCATGACGTCTAACTCTTTCGACGCTCTGAATGAACCAGTGGAGGATAATAGATTGGAGCAACTCACGATCCCTCAAGATGATCAAAACATGGGGCCGAAGGTTGTCTCCCCAAACCCCAGTGTGTTGCCTGTCAACGAAATTTTTTTGGGGGTTATTGGTGATATTGCGGATGAGGAAACTGAAGAGATGGATATAGGGGAGTTGGATCTTGATGGGATTGAGCAAGCATGTGATGACCCTAAAACTGGTTATGTCCCTCAAGATCAGGTGATCTTGTTGAAGGAAGCCATTCTTAAAGCTAGGGAACCTAAGAGATTGGGAATCAGCCCTGGATCTCAGAAGGAATGCAAGAGGAAGCACGAGGAGAATTCCAAAAAGCTAGGTCGGAAATCTAATAGGCAAAGAATTGCTGCTGCGGGACTGAAGTTGGTAGAATCGGGTCAGTACCCTACTATTAGGGTGGCCCTAGGTTTGTGATTCTCTCCCCCCTTTTTTAATGAAGATTGTATCCTAGAACATAAGAGGGCTTAACGGCCAACAAAAATCTAGAACTATGAGGAAGAAGATTAAGGAGTCTAGTCCTGCAGTTGTGTTTCTTCAAGAAACAAAGTGTTTGAGTATTAAGTTGCAGGAAAAGAGTAAGAAGATTTGGAGAAACTGTGAAGTAATAGGGATAGATGCGAATGGCTTCGCGGGTGGGTTAGGCATTCTGTGGGATCCCAACAAAATAAGTCTTTTTGGTTTTTTTGGGAACCACAACTTCCTTATTGCTAAGCTCTAGGTTGCTGGGTTTAGGGTTTCGGGGTTCCTTTCTAATGTCTATGGCCCCCATACCCTTGGATCTAAATCCTCCTTTCTGGATTCTCTCTGCTGGCTGAAGGAGATATCTGGGGGAATGCATTGGGTCGTAGGTGGATATTTTAACCTTATTTCCTCTCTCGATGAAAAGAAAGGGGGAAGGAGGTGGCTGGATGACGAATGTATTCGGTTCAGGGACACCATTGAGCAGCTGAAACTAGTTGATGTCGTCCCGGGGGATGGTAAATTCACTTGGAACAACAAGAGGCAGGGAGATCGCCACATTGCCTCTCGTCTTGATCAATTTCTAGTTTCGGAATCGGTGATGGAATTTGGGAGTGAGATTACTTCTTCCATTCTCCTGGCTTCGGGTTCTAACCATTGGCCCATTGTTCTCTAGTGGAGCGGCTTGGGTTCTCAATTTAAAAAACCCTTTCGCTTTGAACAGTTTTGGTTAAGTCACCCAGATTTTAAAGAGAAAGTCTCTCATTAGTGGGGGGAAATGGAATTAGGTGAAGGTCAAAATATGTACAATTTTCAACAAAAACTAAAAGCCCTAAAAGCCAAAATCAAGAAGTGGAATACGGAGGAGTTCGGGAATATCTTCGAGAGCCCTTGAAGCGTGCAGGGATGAGATCCTAAAGTTGGGAATGCTTGCGGGCTACACTCCTGAGCTCCAGAAGGAGGAAATATTGGTTCATAATAAAATCCTGGAGAGGGAGAAACAGGAAGAGATTCTATGGAGACAGAAGGCGAGAGCGAATTGGCTGCAGGATGGTGAACGTAATACAAAGTTGTTCCATCGCTCTGCTATTCAACATCGTCAGCAGAATAGAATTCTTAAACTCAAGAACAGGGAAGGAATTCGATTGGAAACCAGGGAGGAGATAGAAGGTGAACTGAGTCATTTCTTCCAGGACATTATGAATGAAAATGTGGTAGAGAGACAAAGAGATATTGAGTCAATTATCAACAATATTCCATCCCTTTTGACTCAGGAGCATAATGATCTCCTTCTTCGACCTGTCACCATGGAAGAGGTTGAGGAAGCAGTATTTCAGATGGCCGATGGTAAAGCCCTAGGGCCTGATGGCTTTACTACAAATTTTTTTTCATCATTTCTGGGATATGGTGAAGTCGGAGGTTTGGCAAATTGTTGAGTCTTCCCGTTGCTCTGGAAAGATCCTTCCTGCGTTCAATGCTACTTTTCTCACCCTTATCCCCAAGACCGAGGGCGCTGATACTCCCAACAAGTTTAGACCCATTGCCCTGTGTAATGTCATATACAAGATTGTTGCTGAACGCCTAAAACCAATCTTGCCATCAATCATTTCCCCTGAACAATTAGGGTTTGTGGAGGGGAGGCAGATAATGGATGGTATAATCTTGATCCATGAGGTCCTACATTCTTTAAAAAAAGACAAAATCCCTGGGATGATGTTAAAACTGGACATTGCCAAAGCTTACGATAAACTAAATTGGCAATTCATGAGAGCAATGCTGCAAGCCTTTGGGTTCTCCGAGCATTGGACTAGGTGGATCATGAATCTGGTTTCCTCGTCCTTCTCTTCCATTCTCCTTAATGGTGTTCCCACAGGCCTTTTAAAACCCTCAAGGGGGATTCGGCAAGGGGACCCCCTATCCCCTTTTCTTTTTATTATTATGGTAGAGGGTCTCGGAAGAACCATTAAAGCTATGCAAGGCAGTCATGAGCTGCAGGGTCTGATTGTTCATCCCAGAGCGAAATGTCAGACCCATCACCAATTCGTTGATGATACCATGCTAATGGGCCACCCCTCTGTCCAGGAGGCTCGGGCTATTCGTCGAAGTCTAGAAACCTTCGGCAGAGCCTCTGGTCTTGAAGTCAATGCTCAGAAATCTCAGGTGTTTTTCTTTAACACCCCCAAAATTACCAGAAGAAACATTTCCAGGATCCTAGGTTTTTCGGAAAGCTCTCTTCCATCCAAATACCTAGGGGCTCTGTTGGTGGATTTTCGGGTCAAGCAGGGCTCGTGGAGGGAACTTGTGGATAGAATGCGGAAACGTCTATCAAATTGGACCTTTCGCCCCTTAAATTTTGCTTGTCGCCTTGTTCTCCTGAAATCGGTCCTCCAGGCTATGCCCACTTATCTCTTCTCGGCTATGTTAGCCCCCAAAGTTATTCTTAAAGAGCTCCGGAAAATTCAGAGGAAATTTTTGTGGAGTGGTTCAGGAGACAACAAAAAGTGGGCTCTAGTCAAATGGGATGAGATATGCTCACCAAAATTTCAAGGTGGCCTTAATCTCAGAGACCCGGAACAGGCTAATATTGTTTCGGGAGCAAAAACTTGGTGGAGGTGGGTCTCCCATAAGGAGGAACCATGGGCAAAACTATGGCATTCCAAATATGCTACTGAATGGGAAAAAGAGGATCTAATTAGATTCTCCGAACCAAACCCTGGGTCTCACATTTGGAATTCGACTGCCAAGGGGCAGAATCTGGTCCAAGACCATAGCTTCTGGGAGATTTGGGATGGCAATCGGGGCTTAGCGTGGAACGATTTGTGGCAGCAGTTACCCTCAATTGGTATCTCTGTCGACGCTCCTCTTGCAATCCAGAGCTGTGTTAACAGGAATATGGTAAGGGTTAGGGATCTTTGGAATGATGATTCTCAGGAACAAAACTTCAGAGTTTGGCATGATCACGAGTGGTGGATTCCTCTAGGGTCGGAGGAGGAAGTTCTTTGGGTAGAGGAAGAGCTGAACAATCGCAGAATTAAAAAGTAAAATGGGGAAGACAGGCTTCGATGGGGTCATAAGCCGAAAGGATGCTTCACTATGAAAGAGGCTTATGACATTAAAATGGGTTTCAACCAATTGGACCCCATCCCTAAATGGAAACAGCTATGGTCTGCTAAGATTTGGCCGAAAATAACCATCTTCATTTGGCTAACTCTGAAAAGACATATTCTAACTTGGGAAAATTTACAGAAAAGGGGTTTTTTGGGCCCTCACCTGTGTGTAATGTGTAACAAAGCTGAAGAAACCATTTCACACCTCCTTGACTCATGCTCTTATTCGTCAGAGCTGTGGGATCGTGGTGCAACTAGCTTTAGACGCACGGACAGAAAACGAAATGATCCGGTTTCTTCCATCTCTGAATTGTCTAAGGACCTGTACCAGAGCCGAGTGGTGAATAGATTATGGCAAATTTTTTTGTATTTTCTTCTGTGGGAGATATGGCTTGAGCGGAATTCCTTGATATTTCAGGACAAAGCAAAAGATGTAGGCAAGACTTGGGATGCGATGCAGAATAAGGTTCTGGCGACTCTTAAGCTTCAACACTGGGAGAACTCGGACTGGGATACCATCGAGCTCGAGTCCAGAATTCTGCGGGAATGGGGCATAATCGGGCTTCTCCCCTACTGTGGAAAATCTATTCGCTCTTCCCAGGTGTTGGTGAGGCCGACCACTTGGTCCCCTCCCCCGGAAGGTTTCTACAAATTGAACTTTGACGGCGCCTCTAAGGGTAACCCTGGTCCTGCGGGTTATGGCTGTGTTTTTCGTGGCCCCGATGGTACTTTGATGGGTTTCATGGCGGACTTCTTAAGAATTGAATCAAATAATGCTGCAGAGTTGGAAGGGTTGCTCCAGGGTCTTAGGATGGCCCACCGGAACTGCTGGACCCCTCTAATTGTGGAGGGAGACTCCAGGATTATCCTCCAAATGGCCATTAAAATCCATCGTGGCAAATCAAGCTTGTTGGTGGCCTTGTCCTGGCGCCTTGAGAGCAAGTTGGATGATTTGTCTATGGTTCTATCGCAAGGTATGGCGCTTACCTTTTCTCATGTCAAGCGCAACGGTAATAAATTGGCAGATGTGCTGGTAAACTTTGGAACTGGTTTTCACATGTCGATTAGTGCTAACTCGTGGGAGGCTCTGCCGGACTTAGCTGTTCGGGACAGCTGCAAGGCTACCCAGGACGCTGACATGACGACCTTTCGTGCCGTTCATGCGAGGTGACGTCAAGCGGAAGGATTTTGGGACGTGTAGCCATCATTCTCGTATATGGATCGTCCCGATCTTTAAAAACTGGAGATGGAAGTGTCTTTTCATCCTGCTAAATGGTTTGAGAGGTGTCCTCTCCAAAGCCTGGAGAAATAATTTGGGTGGGGGAATAATGGATCGAGATTTAAGAACAGTAAGTGCTCCACAGGGTGAGCGTCATTATCTGTACTACCTCCATTTAATTGATTGTACCTGGCTAATCATGAAGGAAGATGGTAAACGTGTTTATATGAAGGAGCAGGGCAGTGCAAGGGCTCGTCATTGCCTTCCCTCTGCATGCATGCAAGTGCTGTGTGTTTACTTAGTTATGGAACCAGACTCTGTTAAGAAGATTGAGGATCAGGGGGCCTCCAATTTTATGCCTAGACGTTGGGGATGATATCGGCCGTAATAAGAAACGGCGGGGGGGATTCTTCTGGAGAGCCGGGTGGTGGTGTTTCCCGAGCCTGTTTGAATGCTCGTCGTGAAGCCAATGCTATCTCTATCTATGTCCCTGAGGACATTCAAAGGGATATCCGGGAGTATGAATTTCAATGGTGGATGAGGCTGAGCAAGGAGACTCTCCAGGGGGAACGTAAACAATTGGACAATTGGATTATGGACCCTGGTAACACTGTTGGTCGGCTTAGCTTGTATGAATGGATGGTGGCCCTCTACTGGATGATGAAAAACCTTGTGGGTTTTGCCATACGCGATCGTCAAGCTCTTAAAGATGACTCGGTTTCGCATCTTCTGACGCAGCGGCTTCTGGAGGAGTCTCGCATGATGAATTGGAAGATGGACTTCCTTCTGCATGCTATGGAGCTTTGACCTCTCCCGTGTCCCCCGTCTTCTTCTGGTTCCAACCATCCGGGGAATTCTCCTGAGGCTCCTTTCATCATTCGCTGATGCTTGGTTTGGTGTCTATTTTTTCTTTTCTGGTTGATAGGTCAAGTCGGGTGTCTAGATGGTTTTTGGTTATCTCATGTTTAGATGTTTTCAGCGCTATTCTGTGTTCGGGCTTGTGAGCCTATGTAAGGATTTTTCTGGGAATAGATATCTCTTGGGTTTGTTGTGGGTATACTGTAACTAAGACTCCATGGTTAAGATTGGTCAGGGGCAAAGATGAGTCTCAAGAGACCTGGAGGTTTTGGACTCAACTTTTATGGATGATTTTGTAAGTTTGGTCCCACATGAAAGTTTTTGGATGTATAAGCCTGTGTTCTAGGCAGCTTGTCCCTGTTGTAATCTCCTTTTGATATAATATAAAAATTCTTACTTACAAAAAAAAAACAATGAGAATAATCAATTCTATATCAATAGTGCTGCAGCAATACACCACAGCGTTAGTGTCTAGTTAATCTACCCCTGTACAAAATACATGCAACACTCTGTAACCTATACCATGTGATAGTACATCAATTATAATACCCTAAGGTGGCTAAACCACCTAACAAACCTTAAAATGATTTATTACAGGTATATTAATATATTATGGTTAAATAAACAGAATATGCTTGACATTAACATTATTATTGGAGTTCATTGTTTGCTCTCCAATAAGGTTTTCAAACAGTTATTGATCACCCTAAACCAGCTAGCGGGATTTTTTGAACCAAATGACCCCAAACCTACTGTGATGGGTTTTGGACTGGACTACCCTAAAGCACTAATTGTGTGGTTTTGGATCAGATTACTCCTCTAATGCTGCCTCCAAATACAACCTTATGTCCCATATCCTTTGGAGATCATCCTCGACTCCTTTCCACACCGTCCACCACCCCAATCTTTTCTACCACCCCAATCTTTTTCACCTCTTTAGTACTTTCCCAATGAATTGTTGGTATGATGAAGATTGTAAAACCATACATAGACCACCTTTGGTTTGTTCTCGCCCATGAGCCGACTTCTATTCCAATTGTTCGTATGGAGTATCGTAGTCTCATCCTACTCAAGAAACACATTTTTCTTTCTTTTGTAGAGGCATGAGCTCCTCGACACCCTCCACTACTCCCCTAAGACCTTTCACTGAACCCCTATCCTAATGATAACTGCCCCACCCACCATCTTAGAAATTGCATCCTAAACTTGGGTTTTTAATGCCAATTCACTTTATGATGTGCTTGACTAGTCCCATGTTTTTGTCTACTCCATCCTCTCATCATTTATTTATCCCCAAAGATTTCAAGAGACCTCTCTAGAAGATGAATACCAACAAAATTGTTGAATTGTGTGGGTCTCCAATATTCCAATGGTTGGCTCACCAAAATCGATCTAAACTTTAAACAACTATAATGAACCTATGCTTGACTACGCAAATATCTTTTTGTACTTTTAATGCTTTAATAGAAATAAAAAATACCATTCATATTCTTTAACTACTATGACATATGAATTAAATTATATCCTCACATTCCATGTCGGCATGAGTCCGTCATCTGTTCGTAACTCGACCTTGCCCACGTAGGTTTTGTGGCCTCCTGCCCGTGCTTGCACATCCTCCATTCACCCTTTATTTGTGCCATCTCTTGCATTTTCGTGTCTATGCAAGGCTACTCCTTGTTTGTGTCTGTGTCATGCTCTTCTCTCACAACCATTCCCTCCTCCCCCTTTGCTACGCATCTATTACTCCCTTTCCTTCGCCTCCCCATTCTCTTCTCTCCCCCCACATGCCCTCATCCCCATGTTCAACCCCTCGTCCCTCCTTATTAACATGGGCTCCTTTTGTTGATGTATATGTAACTTCGAAATGTATTTCACCCATGTATTTCATATATGTGTATTGTACTCCTATAGAGATGGTATTATTCCTCTATACGGAAGTGTTTGTATTCCTATAGAGATGTTATTATTCCTCTATATGGAAGTGTCGTCATTTATATTGTAAGTGTTGTAACTTATACTTGATGGGTTATTAGACCACCTTGTTGGGGTCGGCCCTGTATAACTCATGTGGGTCGAAGGGTTATTAGACCACCCTATTGGGGGTCGGCCATGTGGGTCAAAGGGTTATTAGACCACCCTATTGGGTGTCGGCCCAGTCAGCATTATGTTATGTGGTTAAGTTAACGCCGACCTAGTAAAGGTTATTAGGCAAGTCAAGTCAAGTATAAATAGAGTGCGGGAGGCACTCTATTTTATCATTCTATTCTCACACACACTCTTTGGAGAGTGGCGCACTTGTGGAGGGGGAGAAGATGCTGCTAGAAGATGTCTATCTCTTATGCTTGGGTTGTATCATTGCTCTATCTATCTCTGAGGAAGTTATTGGGGTTTTTCACCTTTATGGTTTTCCCCAAGTAAACTCTGTGTCTCTTGTGTGCTTGCATTATTGTGTCCATGATTGATATGCTGTAGATATGCTGTACATGTTGTTCTCTCAGTTAAGATCCTAGATCAGATTGAAGTAAATTCTGAAAAATTAACACCTTTCTCACCCATCTATGTGACCCCTTTGTGGGTTGTCCTTCAATTCCCATCTTTAAATACTGGCCCTTTCATTGACCGATGACTTGTCACCCTATGCTAATGATGGCAAACCCATATTTGCCTCAACAGGATTGTAATGATAGCAAACAAGAAGTGTTGAGATGTCTATAACTTCAGAAATTTAGGACCTTGGTTCAACGAGGGATGAGGACATCAACCGAAAATAGGATTTTCCAAGAGAAGAATTCTTGAGTTGATTAAGCACATGAACAAGTGGAATTGTTGAATTTCCAGTTGTAGGTAGCGGTCCATACACTTACCAATAAAGATTCAGAAATGGAGTTCGACAATTTAATTCTAAAACTATAGGTTAATGAAACAAAAAAAAACAAGAAAACTTGAAACCCTCAGGGGATTCCCTTCATGCGAAAATCCTGGATCTCAAGCATTAGCAAGAGGAATTTGTTCCTAGCAAACTATACTCAAACAAGAGGTCGAGATGCAACAAAAAACCCTCAATTCTTGGGTACAAGTGGTTTGAGAGAGGAACAAGGCGCCCCCCTTCACGCTTGTGAACTAAACATGAAGGTGGGGACTCCCAACACCCACATCTCTATCTTTAGATCACATGTAGATAATAATTTCTTTTATTTGGGACAACCTTGGCCTACTTGAATTGACCCTAGAGACTGCTTGGTTCTATTTTGACTTCATACTCTTCCTCCATTTTCAAACATGGAGATAGACTGCAGGTCCTTTGGGTAAAGCAAAATCTCTTCTCCCTCCCCCACATGATTTATCTTGATGCCCATCTTATGCGAGCCCAGGTTGCTAAGCTCAAATAGTCCCATGACCAAGTAGCGACAACTTAGAAAGATGGAAAATAGGTTGTCATTAGAAACCTTAGGTTGGTTATTAGAGATTCACCCTCTAGTGTGGACTCTACTAGGGTCCACCAAATGACCCCCTTGTTAGGTTGAGAGTGGGATCTCCATCGAATGCTAGACTTGTAATGGAATCTTTTGGTCTTCTCCCAGCTTGATTTACATTGCACTCAGACCATCAGATATTCTATTTTTTATCGAGACACAATGAGCTCCTCTAAGACCATTCTTGACTACCTAATATATCATTGCTTCTTAGTTTGTAGACAGGAGCCCTGATGTCTTGACGTTGTTTGTGGTTTGGGGGTGTTGCTTGTTTGTTTGGGACTCCCTATAGGGTAGTCACCATGGTGGTTTCCTCAAACAAATTCGCTAGATTGATGTGGGTAAGGATTCATGCCATGCCCCCACCACCTCCGAGACATCTACATTGTCATATGTGACTTCCTTTCTATTTGCTAAGGTTTTACACTTCATAGGGACTCAAATTAGGACCCTCACAAAAATTTATATGTAGACATTGTCCAATACTCAGTCGTGGGTGATATCATACTCTTGTGGGACTTCAGTGCCTATACTTGATCGTAAACTGCCATGGATATTCCACGAGAACAAATCGTCACAATCGATCTTACAACTTAGTTCTTTTCTTATTAGTTTATTAAATAACTGGAACTGAAAGGAAAATAACTAGAGCAAAGAAATATACAATCCACACAAATAACACAAGATATACCTTGGGAAAACCCACTATAGGGAAAAAGCCAGCTAGAAATGAGGACTATGCCAGTGCCTTGCTCTTTTCTTCTCCAATATGCAGTACAAATACAAAGAAAGTGTTACTCTCTATGGAGTTACAGGGCTATGACTCTGTGGCCATAATGGCTAGTACAAGATCTCCTATTTTTTATGTTCTTCTCTACTATCCACTCCCGTGCTGTTGCTCAACTATGGAACAATACATAACATCAAAAGAATGGAACCCCTTCTTCTCCTAACGACTTGGTATTTAACATGGCCCGATAGCTGTCTAGGGTTAATTTTAGGGTTTTTGCATGCCCCACTCCTGATTAGGATTAGGGTTTTGAACCTTTTCGAATGTTCTTGAAAGTCCACATGTGACTAGTTCCACATGTGCAAGAAATGAGAGCTGATGTGGAATCCACTCGATACCCCGATGGTCAATTGGATAGGTCAACTTGCGGGAGGAATAACTTCTTCATACGAACTTTGTTTGAGGGGATTTTTGGCCCGTCAGAAAGGTATCAGTGTGTAGAATATGGCATCTTCGTCCAAAGTGAGGTTTGAGAAAAAAAGTGCCATTTAAGCCCTCAAAATGGCCTTGAAAAATTTCAGACAGTTTTTGACCCCAAATTTGAAAAGTGAGACCTGCCCCTAAAGTGGGCCCTATAGGCCAATTCATCCAATCTTTCGACCTCAAAAGCTCCAAATAGGTGACAAATTATATATTGATCCATTTTGGGTCAATACCAAATCCCACTAGATCCCACTTCATGGAAATTTTGAGAATGCCTTTTGCCTTCAAGCGGTTGATTCAGGTTCAATGGAACTTCATAGGATTTCAGATAATGGTTTGAGAGCCTTCACAATGTACTCTAGGTATCTTCTGCATCTTGATGAGTCCCATGAACTATTGATCTTAAATGATCTCTTGTGCTTTTCGGATTCAAGCAGGTTCACTTGCTTCCCTCATAGTGGTGAGGCTGGTGTGGTCGATTATGTCTTGGCCAAGTAGAACCTTCTCTCGTATATCCATCAACTTTTGGTCAACTCGATCTCTCTAGCTAACCACACCCTCTTATCCTTCTCCCTTAGAGCCAACTATCTCAGCCAGTGTTATCGGAACCGGACCGGAACCGGCAAAACCGGCCGGTCAGACCGGTTCACAGGCTTGGCCGGTCCGGTCTGGCAAAAAAAATTTGAAAACCGGATTTTTTTCAAACCGGCCAGAAAACCGGCCGGTTCCGTACGGAACCGGTCAAAACCGCCGAACCGGCCGGTTTTGACCGGTTCCGTACTGAACCGGCCGGTCTGTATCCTAGATAAATTGTGTGAAATGGCATGGAAGAACTTAGGATGTGATGATCATGTTATCATGCTTTGTCATGGAAAGCATCATATATCTAGAATTTGCCACACTCAAAATTTTAGGTAGTGCAATAATCTCGCTGAGTTATACAATATAAACAATGTTTGTTCATGTAAACCACGCCACTAAAAATGCTCCAAAGAGTGGCACTTGAGCTATTAATTAACCCTGCCAAAAGAACAAAATGAGCATTTCCTATGTCTTTAGGTGTTTGTATCCAATTTCCATGGATCTCCTATCACGATGGAACTCTAATGAATAGATGATGCCAGTGCCACTAGTGGACCTATGAGGTACAAGTGGCCATTGTCCATCAGGATTTTAAAAAAGACATTCACTCCTACCTCTAATATCATATTTTAAAGGGTATCAAACCATAAAAAGATCCTCTCCACCTCGAGGGAACAAAGCTGTAAACAAGACTCTATGTCAGTGGTGTTTGGCTACTTCGCCACTGGAGATGTATTGCACTAGGTGCTATTTTGGTTATTTGCACCCATATTTGCTATATATATGAGAAACTTTGCATATTTGTGTATTAATGGTTTGGATTCATATGTATGCACATGAATATATATGTTTTTTTTACAAAATATGAATATTTTATGTATTTTTTGGTCGGCCCGGTTTTTTACCCGGTTTTTTGCCGGTTCCGGTCCGGTTCACATTTTGGTCTTCGCCGGTTCGATGACCGGTCCGGTTCCGATAACATTGATCTCAGCCCCCCACTCATCCCCCACTAGGCCCCCTTGTACTACAGTCTTATTTGAGAATGGGAATTTAGATGCCTTGTCTTCCCACCTCCGCTAGATACTTCCTTCTATCTCCTACTTTTCATTTTTGGAGTCTACCTCCAAATATGAACATCTCTCATCTTCCATTTGGAAAGTGACCCTTAGTTTTTGTAGCTCGAACATGCACTTCTACATTGGCGATATGTCTAGCATGTAGAAGTCGTCCAAAAGAAATTCTCTAGACATTAACTTTATTTTATAAAGTTAAAGTGACTTTTATCTTATAATGGCTAAAAGGTGACTTAAGTTGTGTCAACGAAAGATTAAGTCGTGATCATTGATCTCAAGTGATGAAGATTAGATCTTGATCGTCAATCAATTTGAAGATAGGGTTTTAGTCATTGTAATGCTATAAAAGGAGATCTAAGGAAAGGTAAAAGACATTCTCTAGATCTAGAGTGCTCTTGCTTTTGAGAAATGAGTTATTCTCAAGAGAAGCAAGGGAGAGAACTTGGGATACAAAAGAAGCCTTGAGATTGTGAGAATCTCAAGTAGGAAGTCTTGGGTTAGTATTTAACCCAATCTGGAAGGTATTTTTATTATTTTAAGAGAGAGAAATTGTAGTGAGATAATCTTTCAGAGAGCTGAACAAGCCATTCAGAGAGTAGGGCTGTACATGGCTGAGAGAGGATTCCATACAAATTGCGGGGATTCTGCAGGATCGTACAGACAATTATGTACAATTCCGTACGGATCTGTACGACTTCCATACAGGGCCCTATAGTAGGTCGTACAATTGAACCTGCCAGATTGCTGCTAGTTCGCTAGGGAAGAAGAGCAAGGATTTTTCAGTGACGAAGAAGGGTGTGGCTACCCTCTTTCAATGGATTTGTAGAGCTAAGTAAGGCTGTACTTGCTGCTGTAATTTTTGTGTAATTTTCTCTTTGAGCTAAAGAATAATAAAGAAACACTTTGTTGGTTTTTCCCCAGGTTGGAGTTTGCAGGGTAAATTACTTGTGTCAAATCTGAATTTTTTGTGTGTGTATTTTCGCTGTGCAAAGGTTATAATTCCATTGTATTTACATTATTATTTTTAGTAGTTTATTGTGTTACATATAAATTGTTGGGCATAACATGATTGAGATGATAAATTAGATTTGGGGTTAGAAAAACTATCAACCCTCAACTCCTACCCTCACATTACCAACTTACCATCTCGTTCCCCGTGCACAAGTCCAACTCCATGAATTGGTGGAAATGACTATGTTTGCAAGGCACACCATAAATAACTTTTTCATGCCCTTTTCTAGGACCCCACCTCCCACCCTCGCTACTTCCTCCATTGCAAGAAATGCCTCTTCATCTCAAAGAGGAGACCCGATCTACATGCGAATCTTGATCATTCTCCCCAAATCTTGATCCCCAAGCCATGTTCACCCATACAATTGCACTTTATGATGTACCCGCGCAACCTCCCATTCGAGTCATCTACTCCCCCTATTCCATATCACCCGTTCTTCTACACAGATATCTGGTAGGCAATCTAGGAGATGAACACTAGGAGAGCGATGGATGTGGAGGGTTTCTAAGTTGAGTTCTTTAAACATGGTAGACCAACCCTTCTTGACTACATCATTGACTTGTTTAACCATGTTTGCTCGAGACTCTCACAAGCATGGTCCCACCACACTATTCACCCAATCCATAACTGGGGTGATAGTCTGGATCCAAACAATTATTAGACAATTATGGTAGGTCACACCTTTATAAGGCTCTATGCCATTGCTCTTTATCTCAAATTATTTGAGGAGCTTGAGAGGAAACATCTTTCAGCTAAAGGACAAGCAGGGTTTAGGGAGGAGTACAAAACCATTGACCCTATCCTCATACTCTGGCCATCATTGATGAGGCTAGGTTTTGCTCTTCGAAAGTCTTTTGTTTCTTTGTTGGCTTTAGAAAGGCATCCAACTTAGTCTCAAGGAAACGCCTTGTTCGAGATACTTAGAGACATTAGAATCTCAAGGATCCTTATCATAGTTATCAACTTATCATGCACCTCTACGAGTCCGTTCTTGGGAGATTCCACACAACTCATAGTGTATGTTACTTCATTCGAAGTACCATTAGGGTGAAGCACAAATTCCCTCTTTCCATGACATTGTTTGGGATTTACATTGATGAGATGGAGTCGTTTTTCCAGGAGCATATCTAGTCCAGGGATGGATGCCTTCTCCATCAAGTTTTGATACCATTTCTCCTTCTTGTCGACAACGTGATCCTCTTGTCCTCCACCCAGAAAAGGTTACAGTGATAACTTGATGCCTCATTTAGTCTTTGCAATAGTCATTAGTTGGTTGTTGACCTTGGCAAAACCAAGCTCATGATCTTCAATGGGATGAAGAGCGTCCTCTCAATTTATCATTTTTACTTCTGCGGGGAGGAGATTGAGATCACCACTGCTTACACATACTTAGGTGTTCATTTCTTTAGGCCCATGTTTTGGATGGAGGAGGCCCTTCAGTCTCAAATCAACAAAGGCTATGGCTCCATCGCTCTTCTAAAGCGTCAGTGTCCTTAGAACCACTTTTAAGACATTTCCTCCAAGATGGACCTTATGGATCGCCTAATCAAATCCACAGTTCTCTATGGTTTGAAGCTTTGGGGCCCTAGTCTACTTGAGAGTTTAGGTCCTCATGATCTATTGCATCATCACATGGAATAGGACAATTCCCCAAGCCATTATTCAAGCATAGTTTTTGGCTCTCTCCTTTAGGATTGAAACTATTTTTAGTTTGGAATCCCTTTTGCATTTGGTTCGAGCCTTTGCTTACTCCTTAGCTATTAGAGATCACTACCCTTATCTTTCTTACTACTCTTCGGAGGCCATAACCACTATCCTCATTTTATGTCGGGCTCGTTCTTGGTTTGCGAAGGTCACCAGTCTACATCAATCGATTGGTGTCTTAATGGATCACCTCCTCCTCTTTAGATATTCTCTTAATGCTCATGGTTGACTCTTACCGAGAAATTAGGAGTTGAACAAGATTATTAGAGGTTACCTGGGTTGATCCACTAGGGGATCTAAGCCCCAAGATGACCTTTTATGCAGAGCACTTCATGGAGCTAAGGGATGACCTTATTGTTCACCCCCCTTACACAGTTAGACATTGGATGCATGCTCTTAGGATCCCCCTTAGGTAGTTTTGTGTGGGTTCTCATTAGCTTTGAGTCGAAATTGATCATTATATCACATGAGGAGACATGATTTGCTTGCTCTACCATTTCAGGAGATCAAAACAAAGGAACACTTCATATTCCTGTGTCCCATCTATTATGAGATCATGTGTCAACTTCATTGTCTTTTTAGGGAGTCTCAAAACTCTCTCTCTACCTTCTTCCTATTTTTCAGAACAAAGATGCTTGGCCCTATACATGAGGGAGGCATTTGGCCTTAGATCCTAGTCTTTATGGCTTCCCTCACCTAGACTAGGCACCCCCAAGTTGATTACCTCTTTCTTTCCTTTGCACCCAATTGACAAATGCACCAAGTGGAAGGCAAACAACAATGCTTCATTAGTCATTAGAGCCATGAGACCTCGAAAGTTTTGAGTAAAATCAGTGAGGCCCTTATGGGGGTGTCGAACTAGGCATCAAGATAACTAACATGACACTATTAGACAAGAGAACTCATTTAGATCTTGGGACAAGGCTGCATCATCTAGGCAGTGGGACATATCTTGATCCGTTAGCTCTTCCAGATCCTCTTCCAAATCCTTCGATCAACCATCTATCATTAGCTTCTTTACATTGGCCTCAAGTGTTAGGAGAGATAGCATCGAGTGTGGTTGACTTGTGTTCCTTAGGTGTGACATCCCCCTCCTTTCACTGGAGGTTTTTTTATTAGGTTCTTAGTGGTACTTGAAAACCCTCTTGCAACTTGCATGATGCTTCTATAAGTCCCCTTGTAATTTTTCTTCTAGATTTGATTTCTGTTATTTTGCAACCTTCATATCTTAGCTTAACTTAGTACTTTACTTTTTGAATCTTGCTTTATCTAGGAGCTGTCATGACACTACTTTGTATTGGCATTATTGTACTCAACAGTCCCATTAACCTACTTTTATCGTCACTTGGACTTACAAAGAATATTTGGACCATTACCTTGTTGGGGCATAACTTTTGCATATGAATGTTGTTTTAGGGGCACAGTCTCTGTTGCGGGGGAGCACCCCCCGGCTCTTGCTCCCACACCTGAAGCTCTCTCCCAAAACGCTCCTAGTTTTGCGGCGCGCTCCCGAGGCACTCCCTACCTCTCCTATAATAAAATCTCTTATACATGGTTAATCATTTGATGACAATGTTATGGCAGCTCTCTTCTTTTCCAAGCACCTATAAAAGTTTTTATGGTTGATCATTCGATGACAATGTTATAATTTATAACTACTAGATGTTTGATGTTACATGGTTTAATCCATGTTTTCTATAGCTAAATCAACATCCTACATGTTTTTTAGATATAAATCCATCAAAATGTATTAAAATATATACCATATAAAAAAACGCTCCTGAAATGGGAGCTTTTGAAAATTTCGCTTTTTCGCTCTACTCCTACTCCCTGCTGCATGACATGATAGCTCGTTGGAAAGATCTCGATGATAAGAACAATTTATAAATGCTCTATATTAAGGAGACTAGGATTTGAGACATCTCAGTGATGGTATTGATTTTGTTAGATTTAAGGACATCAACTTTCAACACATTTTTGGGGCCTTAAACTACGTTTTTTGGCGATGGCGGATAGTTGCCATAGGCTTTCAACAATGTGGGAAAAAATGTTCTTCCCATTGATATCTATCTAATGAGGTAGTTTGTGCCTAAAAATAGAGATCATATGCAAAATTTATGGCTCGGACAAGGTTATAGACCAAATATTCCCTGTAAGTCCAAGTGGTGGCCATGTAAGTGTTGGGTATGTGTTATATTCTTTCCATGTGGGTTGCGCCAAAGTCAGATGCCTTCCAGCAAAGTTCTTTTTGCATGTGCCGGACGTGGCAAGTGGGTTGCAAGGTGGCGCCTAGCACCCCCCTTACTTCCGGATTATGACGATGTGTGCTAGCCCTACGATGCTTTTTGGGGCTGTTTTTTTTCTTTTTTCAGCCCAATGTGTAATTTAATCCCGGTTAAGGGATTGGGGTTGTAATCTAATCCAGGTTAATGGATTAGGGTTTTGGATGTTGCAGAATACCTAAATATAGTATTCTGAATGGTTAAACAAATACAATGAGAAAGAGAGAGGTGTGGCTCTAAGTTTTGCTGAATTTTCTAGACAAGGGTTTCCAGGGTAAATATCTGTGTACTATGTGTGTGCCATTGTTTAGTTTTTGTTTTGCTTCAGAATCTGTATGCATTGTTTCACTTCACAGGTTTAAAACTTATAGTAAACTCACAGTAACCTTGGCTGTCCCCTATCTGTGGAAAATGGCCAAATTATGCATGCAGCCAAATCCCTACCTTGGCAATAGTCCAAGCAGTCCCAATGTGACTGTTTCAAGACCAATTGCTATGCTCCCCATATCCTTTTAGGAACATGTGAACTAGAAATTTTAAAAGCATCAGCTACACTGGCTATATCATACAGACTGAAAAGGCCAGAAACACCAGCTACATGTGTAGCATGCTAGATTTGGTGCTACAGAAGAAGCTGCGAGGGTACATTACCACTCATTGCCGTAACAACCTATTTGGCAGCTAGTGCAGCCCCCTGTGCATGAATATTGGTTAGGCCAAGTCCTCCATCCTATATGGGAAAACTGCATATTTCCCAGGAAGTCAATGGCTGGTCCCTGTTGCGTCCCTGCCTCCCCTAAAGGAATGTGTAAGGAGAATTTCTGGCTGCTGTAGGCTTGCTTTTAATTTGGTTTGAGAAGCCATTGACAAGGATCTCCTGTGTTAAGGCACTTTGGTACTATACCCATCCTTCTTCGTGCTACATGCTTTGACTTTTATGATTGATTTCATTGATTATTTTTAAAAAGGCACTATGCACCTAGATGTCTCAGACCTGCATTCTAGGCACAATAGTTACAATTCACAACCAGAATGGTGTCCTGCATACTTATGCTTTGCTTGACTTCTATTTCATTCTAATTAGAAGGCATTCAGACTTCAGAATGATCAAGTGTCTATATATTGAAGAAGTGAAGTGAAAGCATCAACACCAATCTATTTATCAAAAAGCAAATCCAAAATACTAGCAGTTTATTTAGATCCTTAACTGACAGTGACCAAAAGTTAATCATGGATCACACTTTAACACCTGAAAGGCAACTAGGCAAATATCCAAATGGTCGGCCTTAACCATATATAGAAATCCATAGCCCTTTTTCAACAAGATACTCCCATCAATTTTCCTTTTAAGGAAATGGCAATATTGCAAGATGCTCCTTTGGATTTTTCTTATGTATTTGTATTTTTGTGCATTTGGTCGTATACTTTGCATTTCAACAATGGAAATGTTTTCTTTTTAGTTAGAAATTCTATTCTTAGTACTTTTCTCAAGAAACAATCAATTTGACAATTTTCCCCTCTTCTAGGTCATTTTTTCCCTCCTTTGAATGGCATTGAAATTCCTACTTATAGTCAAACCTGTAAAATCTGTGATTTTAAATTCAACTGGGATCATGCACAGAGTCATCATAAATGCTTTGTTCTATATCACATGTGCCTACCACTTATGATGTCCCTAAAAAATCACCTCTTCAACGATTAGTTCACAGGGATATCTCCAATATATGTCTGGTTTGGGCTTTTTACACATTTGAGATGGCATTTTGTATTTCTACTCCCTCTATTTCTTTTATTTTATCATACTGGTGATGGGGTTGGTGTCTTATATTCCTCCATTTTTGTAGGTTTGCTCAGGCTATTGAAAAGTGATGCAAGACAGGGACACCGGTTTTACAATATTTTGAAAATACTTATTGATATAAATGAACACACTAATTGGAAATATTCAAGAGAATAGTCCAGGAAAGATTGCCCTGTTTTTTTAAGGGAATCATGATCAATATTTCACTGCAAATTATCATCCATTGATTCTGTCATGTTCTCTGGCTTTGCTCCTTTTTCAGGCAATTGAATCTGAGCTGGAAGCGATTTATGTTGAGACAAACTGTTATGCTCTCGCTTCACATTTATACTGGGCATTTTGGGCTATTGTTCAGGTAAAATTTCAATATACCGCTTTTATATTTAACGACAGTGAGAGTCCCTTTTAGGATGCTTTTAGGATGCTTTTGTTGAAAGCTCTACTTTTAGCATCTTTTCAGAGTGCAATATTTCTTTCACATGCAGGCAAAGTATTCTCCAATAGACTTTGATTACTTGGAGTACTTCTTTTTGCGCTACAATGAATACAAAAAACAAAAGGATTGCTTCATATCGCTTGCAAAGTCATTTCTTTCAAGGACCAGTTGAGATGTTTTCACATCAGACCATGTCTGTATCATTCTTTAAAAGATTCAATTGGATTTTGTATCGGTATTAATAAATATTGAAGAGCAGTCCTAGTTACTGTCACTTTGACACTCAATTTCATATTGGAACTTGGGACCCATTGTTATCTGAAGGTATTTTATAGCCTTGTATTATATGCGTTTGTATATTGTGGTGTAAATATGAAAACATTAGAAGGATTTAAAATTTCCTGGCAACACCATGTGAGAAGTGTACTTTTGGATGTAAGCATTTTTTTTGGATTAAAATATCTCCAATGTTTTGACAATCTTCGTATTTATTAATTTATAACAGCATAAGAGGTCAGTTAGCCCTTGACCTGGAACACAGATCATGATAGAACGGTCATTCTACGAGTTGTGCATGACTCATACCTACTCAATCAACTAGGCATGTGATTTATGATTGCACATCATCAAGGAAACATGGTTAGCTCCCGACCTCCAGCTAGAGATCCTATTCAGAGGTTGGCATCATGTATTCATCACCACCCCTTTAAACAAGTAGTTCAACATGAGTCCACATCTTACAATATTGCACATTGTTGAAATTAAGGGCATATTGTCACGTTAATTCACATTAATTATTTGTAATTTTTGGCTGAGGCCAACCTGGTCAATGTAGGCTCATGAACCCCATTGAGGAAAGTGTCCTACCCCTTGGTTGGTGTATATCTCTTAATTACATATTTCATTATAAAAGTGTTTTTTCCTAGGGGTACCATAAGAATTGTGCTCTGTTGTGCACTCTTGCTTTGTCTCTATAACTCACTCTTGGGCTTGGTTATGCTTCTCTCTTTACTGCACTCTTGCTTTGTCTCTATAACTCACTCTTGTGCTTGGTTATGCTTCTCTCTTTACTGCACTTGTGAATTGGTTATTGCAGAATTTGGGTTTGTTTTTGGTTTCATTTGTTTTTTTTGCTAGCACTTGTGAATCTCAACATCATGTGTGGACCTAACTTACTCAATTCAGCAGTTGATCTAAACACTTCTTTTCATCACTCTAAGCTTCTTTTCAACCACAGAACTATGGTTTCTTGGATTATCTCTTTTCTAGGGTTTTAACTCTCCAAAGAAAACACTCTTTCTTCTTTCACTTCGTGGCAGGTAGCCTATTGCAAATTTCTTTGAAAGCACTAGTACCTTTGGGACTATCAAGGTGAACTAATGAAGATTTCATTCTTTCATACAAAGGATTTTTTTGCTTCTATTGAACCTAATGGACTCAAAATGGTTGTTTGCTCGATTGAATGGGGCTAATTATCATGTTGGGGTAGATCAAATCTCTACACTTCTTTGGTGTAAGGGCTTATGGACGTATTTGGGAAAACCCCTTCCTCTTGTCGATGCAATGACATCTATGACATCATACGTTTTTGAAGGCTGAAGTTCTTGGGCTAATCACCCTATATGTTGAGCCATATCTGGTTAATCACACTGAAGGAAAATTAAAGTGCAAAAGGAATATGGGATAGCTTAAAGACACTCTTTGGAACAACAAATGCTACTCAGGGCAAGAAAGTTATAATTGGGCTTTCCAATTCCAAGATGGGTGACTTTGAAAATGTTGTGTAGTATATTGCAAGGTTTAAGAACTTGAACGCTGACATCATTACTCATGTAAGTGCTATTTTGAATAATCTCTCTCCAACGTTCAAATCCTTTAATATTATGATATTATATTTTATACTATCTCATTATTTGTGAATGGTTATGTCATCTATTGGATCTGCACACAAGATAAGCCAATCTTCCAGGTACAAACCCTAGGGCAAGTATTGGAAGTTCTACCCACTCACTTTGGTAGAACCTCCTTTCACTTTATGCCGGCTCTTTTCTGGCACAAGGGGGGTTTCCTTAAGATCAAATAACTATTATGTCTATTAGCACAGATTTGAAAATTAGATTAATGATTTGTGTATTTAATGCTATTCTTTAGAATAAAAGGATGGAAATACAAGCAAGAGTGAGTGCCATGGCCTTTGGGCAAATGGAGTCAAAGCAATGTGTGATGAATAAGCTTATAATGCAAAAGGAAAATCAACAAGTTATGTTATAAATGAACATCACCAATTGAATCAACCATATCAATACAAGGAACTATATGATATGCTCATTAAGATGCGATGTCATCGCCAGCTCAAAACCACCCAATACATAATGCAACCAATAAAGTAAAGTGATCACAACAATCATCAAATGAGAGTGAACAACAACCTTAATATTCATTAACAATATTAATCACATCAAGAGATAAGGAGGGCATGAATGCCTTTAAAAAAGTCCAAAGTCCTCTTCTAACATCCAAACAATCAACAAGAAATGTGCAATAGATCTGAAAATAGATATATGTAACGACATAATTTGATATGGCAGCCCTAACATCAATATGGTTTATTTTCAAGCAAAGGATAACATAATTTTCCAAAGCCTCCTCGCTCAAAACCTGCAAATTCACAATACCGTGGCCTTCTAAGGAAGATTCCCTACACTTGAACTTTTGATTTTGAATTGAGGTGTGCCTCTCTCTTTATAGCTTTTCTCCCCAACTAATTTACAATAAAATATTATTGAGAAAGCTCTAGAGATCCTTAGATCTACCCTTCTTTCTAAAGATGGTATTAAAATACATGAGAACAATCTAGAAATGCCACTTGTCCTCTCTTCAACCAATCACTCCATTAAAATAATCTTTTTTGTTCATACATGAGTTGATATAGAACTTTCCTCATGGAACGCTCCCTAAAAAATTTATTTATTACTTATATAAATGATATAATAAATGTCTTCTAGATCATTCCATGCAAGGCACTCCCTAGAAAGGTGTTTTGTTTGACAACTGTCATCCTCTAATGTAGACCACTTTGTTAAATTATGCTTGTTTGATCTAGTTCTCCATGAAATATGGTATGAACCTCTCCTATGAAACTTGAAAAGTGGGGTGCTCCTCAATTAAGCCTTAATCCTTCCTCAAATCATGCTTAGTTGTGACTTGTCTTCTCTCTATCTACGACTTTTCTTAAATAACGTATTTTAACATTTGGCCATGCACCTTGGAAACTCCCCTAGGTGGAATGCTTCTCTTCATTAGGCATGCACCCCTTGAATATATGACATGATATCCTCCAAAAAGCCCTTGAGATGAGGGGCATTCCTTCCATGTTGAGTCCTTGACCATGTGAGAGGGCATTTGAATGGCACTTGACTCCATTTAATGAAGGGTTTTCATAATAAACCTCTCTTGTAGATGATGCCCCAAAGTTCACAAATGATGAGTCATGCCTACATATGTAGAAGAGATGACCCCAATTGGTGAGGAATGTCTCCAGATATGTAGTTTTGCCTTGAGATACGTGAGATTCATCGTCAATGAATAAGTATGCATGAAAATGTGCATAAGGGCTTTAGAAGGTGAATCTTGGTCACATGCAAACTTGTCCTCAAATATGTGAAATCAACTTCGAAATGCACCTCAAAAGATGTGAACATACTCCAATCATGTGAAAGAAAATACCAATCCAAGTTGCGTGCATACACATTTCTTGATGCAATGCTATCAAAAGAATGCAAATTGGATTTTTCATTTTGTGGTGACAACATGCTACATAACTCCTCTTAAGGAAGTCTTTGCTTATCCAAAAACAAGTCATGTTGGAGAATATGAGAGAGTTCACTCCTTCATCTTCTACTTTAGATCAATCCCACTCAAAGGCCTACCTTGACCCCTTCTAAGCATGAGCCCGAGCAATTTAGGGGAGAAGCGCAAAATCTACCATGAAGAAGAAACTTATATGTAGCGAGAAACTTTTGATTATATTGTTGGATCTTCTCACATTGCACTTGTAATTGTGTACTTTGCATATTTGTCCTCTTCTCCACAAAAATGGAGTTGATTTTGGAGCTACTAGGCATATTACCAAACACCAACACCTTCTCTTCGACCATCAATTGTGGCTCTATCTGGCCGAGGTGCCTTCTAGAAACCAAACCTTCATCCAACTTGCATGTTGAGTGGAACCTAGCAGTGGAAGTTGATCAAGAAGTCCAAATCCTAATGGGGAGAAAATGGTCATTGGTGATAAATCAACCTTACTAGTTTTAGTGTGTGGTGATGTCATCATTGACACTGCCAAGTTTGGAGATGTTCTCCATGTTCTAGGAGTTGGACCGAATCTTCTTTCTATCACACAATTCAATAAAAAGGTGGAATTTTGGCTAGATTGATGGGTTGTAAAGGACATGAGTGATTGTTTTTAAAGTGGTCTTAGTGTGAAAATTCCAAACCCTAGGTGTCCTTGTGTTTTCAATAGAACTAGTCTATTATTTAATTGTAGAAATATAATTCTTCGCATAGCAACAACCACACAATAATTAGAAAGTAAATAGGAGAAGCATATAAAACAGTTGAATTTTCCCTTCAACTTATCATTTATCTAATTAAATCTTACAAGGCAACCTCAATAGTCTACTTAAAACCAACAACAACACGGTAACAAATCACCCTTGAATTGAGCTGTAAGGCCCGTTCAGAAGGTATGGTTTGCACATGAAAATGAACAATAGTTGTACACCTATTGTATGGATCTATATGGAATGTACATAATGAACTGTACTTATATCTACTTGCTGTTGGTCGATCCTCTTCCTTTTTCCACTGCTTTCTTTCCTCCAGTTGCTTAACCTATTCAACTAGTCAACTATTTGACAAAAAATGTGTTTGATCACTCTACCTTGACTTGCTTTTATACTTTATTTAAGACCATAGTCAACCAAAAGCCTAATCTCTCAATGAGATGTATGGTTGAGATAAATCTCAATCACTAATGTATTAACATACACTTTTAGTCTTAACAACTAAATATAAGACTCACTTTATTTCGGAAGTGATTTACAAAATATAATTAACTCAAACTACTTCTGACACATTCACATTGAACCTATGTGGATTTTTTTGTCCAAGCTACATTCTTCAACACTTCCTCTTAACAAGGAAGGACTTTTGCACCAATCCAAGTTTGGCATTGAAGGCTTCAAACTTCCCTTTTGTTAAGCTTGGTCAAAATATTAGCATGCTGGTACATACTAAGCTTTAAAGCTCCCTTATAAATCTGATCTCGAATGAAGTGATATAGAATCTTGATGTGCTTGGACTTATCCAAAAACACGAGATTCTCATAGAGTTTGATACAACTCTTATTATCATAGAAAATCACTTTGCGATCCAACTCTTGATCAAATAATTATGTAAGCAACTTGCATAGCTAGATGGCCTCACAACTAGCAGTACAGGTTTCCATATACTTTGCCTATGCTAAGCTGTGCCATAAAATTCTGTTTCTTGCTAAACTAGGATATTATCGTTGATCCCAAGCTAAAGCAACACCCCGATGTGCTCTTCTTCTTTGATGCACTGCCTGCCCAAGATGACTCTATATACCTCTGTAACTTCACCTCACCATATCCAAGATATCTCAGATCATACTCCATTGCACCCCCCAAGTATCTGAGCACCTATTTTTTCGCTACCCAATGCTCACGCCTTAACTTTACGATGAACTGACTAGTGTTCGGTGCAAAACATATATCTAGCCTAGTGTTGACCAGATATGCCAAGGAACATATTAATTGTGTGTACAACATGGGATCCGCAATATATGGATCCAAAAGTTTTTACCTTATTCAGATTAGTGATCATAGGCATGGCCATAGGTTTGTATTCCTCCATGGCGAAACCAATGTAGAATCAGGATTGCATACTTACCTTGCCCAAGGAAAACCTATTATGGTTTCTACCAAACCTCCAACCCCAAGAAGTAATACATCATGCCAATGTCCTTCATATCACACTCAACTTCCATATTTCCTTGCACCTTGCAATGAGCTTCTCTAAACCTATAAAACATAATTCATCTACATATAGCACCAAAAACAAGTAGTTCTACCCCAACAAATATAAATTATAAGTTTGGATCGACTTCGCTTTTGGTGATGTCTATACTCAAGAAATACCTATCGATCATGGAATACCATGTTCTTGGTGCCTGTTTTAGTCAATACAAGGTCTTTCAACCTACAAATATGAGAATCCTTCCCATTAATCTTAAAGCCTCGAGGATGCTCTATGTACACATTCCTCAATTATCCCATTGAGAAAAGCTATCTTCACATCCATCTGATGTATCATCCATCCCATAACGGAAACTGAAGACATCACTGCTACGATGGAAGTGTACTCAACAACTAGAGAGTCTCCTCATAGTCCAATCCCTCTTTTTGGGAGAAACTTCTCACCACAAACTCATTTTGTTCTTCTTTATGCTACCATTTGCAACATTTTTGATCTTGTAGAGACACCTGGAACTCACTACCGATTTCCCCTCTGGTCTTGGCACTATGTCCCATACATCATTTTTCATGATGGAGAGGTGCACTCCACCATGGAATCCATCCAAACCTCCTAGTATGTTGCCTTATAAAAACTGGAAGGCTCAGAATCTATGGCAATGCTCATCAATGCCATGTAGTTTGGAAGCTTCTTTGGAGCTCTACTCCCCTTGAATGTGCTATAATGGTGAACCATTGAGGTCTCTTGATGGAACTGGAAGCCATGGGTGGATGCTTCTTTGTCCCTGAAGGATGCTTCCCTGAACTTGAAGTCACTGGTGACCCATTAGAGCAAATTTGGGGTCGAAAATGGGCCTCCTAAGGAAAATAATAAACAATACATGTCATACTACAAATATGCCATGTCACACTAAGTTAAAAGGTGTTATTTAGTGACAGTCAACCTATATTGTCTCATTAATAGTAGTTGACAAGTATGTTGGGTTTGTGTAGAGTTAAGAGATGATAGTTGAAAATATTAATGAAAGGTATAGATTCTTGTTACAACATTATTACACCTAGGACCATAGTCTTATAAGATATTTTGATGGTTAATTGGTCCAAACAATAGTTAATGATGATTATCCAAGGTTGTTAGGAAAAATGGCCACATTCAATGCATGGGCGCCTCGGGTCAAACTTAGATCCACAAAACAGGGAATAAGGGCGCGCCTCAGCTAGGTAGTGGTAATAAATGAGGTGGG
Organism: Larix kaempferi; assembly: GCA_027924585.1. Lineage (NCBI taxonomy): Eukaryota > Viridiplantae > Streptophyta > Pinopsida > Pinales > Pinaceae > Larix > Larix kaempferi. Next base: position 11,587,189 of record BSBM01000120.1, on the reverse strand, counting down.
TGGCCATAAATGAGGGCGCTTAACTGCCTGCTTGACCAAAAGTGGGCGCTTAGGTGGTGGAATGTGTCATTAATTCCTAACAACCTTGGATAATCATCATTAACTATTGTTTGGACCAATTAACCATCAAAATATCCTATGAGACTATGGTCTTAGGTGTAATAATGTTCTAACACCCCCCCTTAAGCTAGACTTATGTAGTCGAAACAAAAACGAGGCTTTGGAAACTAAGGCTCAAGTCACCTCTTACAATTTTTATTAGTCCATATAACCAAGGTAAGGAGGAAAACCACATGGGAAATAAAACCTCCCCTCTAAAATGGCCAGGAAACAAAATCTGGAAAATGTACCAGTCTTCACCATGCATCACCCACCCCAAGGAGTGATCTACAGTAGGTGAATATCTTCTCAGTGAAACTCTTAGTGAAGATATCAGTAGTTTTCTCAGCAGATGGGCCATACTGCAAGGCAATAATCTGGTCGTGCACCAAACCTCTTATGTAGTGCATGTGTATCTCTATGTGCTTGGTCCTTTGTCTCTGTACTAGATCAGTGGAGATCTTGATTGCACTTTTATTATCACACCAAATGAATGTGGGTGAATCAAATGCAAAGCCAAAATCTTCAAGAATACCTTGCAACCACACACATTGTGTCGCTGCATTCACTACTCCCCTGTATTCATCCTCAACTAATGATAAGGAAATAATGTGTTGCTTCTTGCTAGACCAACAAATGGGACCATGTGCAAGCATAAAGACATAACCAGAAGTGGACTTCTGGTCAGTTCTATCTCGATCCCAATCTGAATCAGTAAAAAAAGCTAGTTCAAGTGATGAACCAGCTGCATAGTGTATCCCAAACTGCTTGTTTCCTTGCACATAATGCAAGATCCTTTTGGAATCCTTCCAATGGATATCATGAGGCTCTTGCATGTATCTAGAAACAACACCTACTACATAAGCCAAATCTGGTCGAGAGTGAGTGAGATACAACAAGCTCCCAACTAGATGTCTATACAGTGAACTACCCACCAATGGTGAGGAACCCTAATCATGAAGCTTTACCCCTGCAAGGAAGGGAAACTTAGTAGCCTTACATTCGACCATTTTGAACTTCTGTAGCAGATCTAAAGCATACTTTGAATGTGAAACTGTGATCCCTTTATTAGATTGATCAATCTCCAAACCAAGAAATTGTTTCAACAATCCTAGATCTGACATGGAGAATGCACTATGTAATGCAGCTTTCACTGAGGCTAGTTCTTCAATGCAACTACCAGTGATCAAAAGGTCATTAAAATATAGTACAACGAGAAAAATAGAGTCACTAACATGTTTCATATATACATTTGGGTCAGATTTGCATCTCTCAAAACCTTGTGATAGCAGAAAATTGTCCATCTTGGCATACCAAGCTCTAGGAGCTTGCTTGATACCATAGAGGAACTTCTTCAACCTGAAAACAAGTGAAGGATCATGAATGAAACCTTCATGATTCTGCATATAGATCTCCTCATGAATATCACCATGAAGAAAAACACTCTTCACATCCACGTGATGAACCTCCCATCGCTTGGATGCTGCAATGGCCAAAACTAGCCTGATTGAGTCCATCTTTGCCACAGGTGCGGATGTATCTGTGTAGTCCAATCCATGGAATTGAGAGAAGATTTTAGTTACCAATATTCCCTTATACTTTGGATTAGAACCATCAGCATCCATCTTGGTCCTATATACCTACTTTCATTGCACTGACTTCCTCTTGGAAGGAAGAGGGACCAGCTCCCAAGTTTCATTGTTATAGAGAGACTTCATCTCTTCTTGCATGGAAACTTGCCATCTTGGATCATTTGATGCTTCTTCGTATGAATGTGGACTAGATCCAACCATGATAAAACACCTCCCATGAATATTTGAATCACAAGAATACAATGCATTGTTAAACTGTGATCTAGTCTTCCTAGGTTCTTGTGGATCACCTGCAAGTTCACCAGCTGCTTGTATGGTTTTATCAGCCCACTTGGGCCTTGTAGGAGGGTGATGATATTCATGCATGTAATCATCTTCATCCTCAACATCAGAATCAAAATATCATAAAGTGAAGCATCACTTACATCCTCTTCAGGTAGGGGGTTTGAGCATTCCCCTTCTTCTTGGTCAGCTGCATGCATGGGCTCTTCTTCGAACTGAACACTACTCTCAATGAAATTATTTTGAGATGAGGGGTCAAAGAGCTTGTAGCCCTTTTCATATTATGCATATCCAACCATGATGGACTCATTGCTTTGGAGATGCAGGCTTTTCTTTTCTTTGGAGGTATTCTAGCCCACGCTCTTGAGCTAAACACCACGAGGTGAGACACATCAGGTTTGTGTCCCATTTAAGCCTCGAATGAAGTCTTTCCTTCCAAGGATTTGAGTGGTACTCTGTTTTGAACATAGGAATCACAGTTAATGGCTTCATCCCATAGTTTAGGAGACAAGGACTTAGCCTCCATCATACATGTAGCCATGTCCTTCAATGCTCTATTCTTGTGCTCTGCCACACCATTCTGCTGGGGTGTGTAAGTCAAATAATGATGCATTTGAATGCCATATTATTCACATAGCTGCTACAGGTCCTTATTGACATATTCCCTTCCATTACCAGTCCTCAAGACCTTTATCTTCCTCCCACTGAGTTTCTCCACTAAAGCTTTGAAAACTTTGAATGAATGAAAGACTTCAGATTTTAGCTTGAGAAAGAATACCCAACAAAATATTGAAAAATCATCAATGAATGTTAGGCCATACTTTGAGTTTCCATAGGACGATGTAGGAAGAGGTCCTATCACATCTGAATGGACCGAACCAAGAGGATGAGCAACTCTTCTGTCCTTCCCCTTCTCATACTTGTGCTCTGCATGCTTCCCAACAATGCATCCCTTGCAGGTTCCTTTGGAAAATCTGATGCTTGGAAGTCTTTCAACCATGTTTTCTTTGCTCAAGGATTAAAGATATCTGTAGTCGAGGTGTCCAAACCTCTCATGCCAAAGTCTACTGACCTCATTAGCATGTGACAGGAGAGCATTAGGAGAGGAGTAAGAAAGAAAGTGTGAAAACTTGTACATTCTTGACTCATGCTCTGCAACACCAACTGCTACCACTTTGCCTATAGAAGCTTCAGAAATTTCCACATCTTCTTGAGCGAAAATCACTCTCTTGGACAAACCAATGTGGTTCATTTGGTAAACAGAGAGGAGGTTCACTGCAAGATCAGGCTCATACAATGCATTGTTGAATTACCCTTTGTCTAGACTGATCTTCCCAATGCCTCTCGTTGGGATCTCTGAGTCATCACCCATGAGAATGGGAGGACCACTGTAAGGTGAAAGAGTAGAGAAAGTTTCTCTTGCGAAATCCATGTGCCTTGAGGCACCTGAATCTATGATGAAAGAAGAGGACTCCGAGGTACTAGCCATCAATGCATGCCATCTCTCCTTGTCTTCAGAAACACCCTCCTTCTTCTTTGCAACTTCTGGAAGAGGAATGTTGTTTTTCTGAAGAAGATGAGTCATCATGTCAATGGTCTTCTTCATGCATGCACTTTCAGGGTGCCAACCATTTTGATAGTAAGTGCATTTGGTCTTATCCTTCTTCTTTCCCTTCTCCTTGACAAATTTTGAAACCGCTTCATAAGATTTGGGCTTCTCCTTGTCTTTATTCTTCTCTTGTTGCTTCGAACTTTTGGGATTTTTCTTCCCCTTTGCATGCTTCGAATCACCAGCTGTAAGAACTTGGTCCTTCTGCTTGATGGTACCCATTTGAACCAATTTATCTTGTTCTTGTGTAAGCATCTCCATGAAATCTTCCAAAGATGGCATCTTCCAGTTTCAAACAATGAGCTTGGTGGAATGGAATGTTGAAACAAACATAGAGTACTCAGGACCCAACTTCGAAAGTATGGACAACACCAGTTGTTCGTCCTTCTTCTCAATGCCACATTGCTTGAGCTGCAAGACCAATGATTTGAACTTGGTGAAGAAGTATTGGATGGTATCGAAACTGCTTGGGATCAAATAGATCAAATCATTCTCAATTTGGTGGCCCCTCAACTCATCAGTCTTCCCTAACAATGACTCAAGGTTGAGCCACACTTCATTTGGACTAGTGACACTGTCTATATGAAACAAGAGGTCTCTTGAGATGCTAAGACAAAGCGTGCCAAATGCTCCATCCATTCGGTTGGATAAATTTGACTTCTCTACTGCAGAATTTGGCTCATTCTTAGTCCCCATGGTAACTCTGAAGAGACCCTTGGATCTCAACTAGATTATCATTTCGGCATTCCACTCAAAGTAGTTGAATGGAGTGATCAAGATGACATGAGACTGCTCCACTTTGTAGCTTGCGCACTTGCTGACAAAGAAAACTGTAAACCTACAATGCAAACACTCAATCACTCAGGAGTGGATCCTAACTAGCTAATTTGAACCCTGGATTGAAAAAAGGCACATTTGGGAGCGCATCACACCATGGGTAGACTCCAAAGGATTGCTCCAATGGATTCAAGGAAATGGCCCCGAGGATTTATGTGGTTGCTCCACTGCTTCTGGTACACTTCTGAAGCAGTCTGGTTCGAATAGAAGCTCCAATAGCTCTGATACCATGTGAAATTCAAATCATAGTAGGATCAACTAGCTAAAGATATCCTCACAATTAAGAATTTGATACGTATACAAGAAAAACCGTGTAAAAGAGGCACAATGGACACACAAATGATAAAAAAGCAGGTTATTTTATTACTGTCCAACCCATAAATGAGTTGTGAACACCTTTATATTACATTTGGGAAAAATCATGAGCCTTTGGAGGGATCAAAATGAGCTACAAGTGGCTAGCTTATATTGGACCTCAATCCCCCTAGGTTGACCAATAGTCTCCCAAATCACCTCAAACTGTCACGAATTCCTAATATGAATGTTGGGATGGAATGGGAGGAAATTAATGATGGCAGCACATGAGTGGTGGAGGATTTGGTGGAGTGTAGGTGGCTAAGAATATGCCAAAACTGTCGAGGATGGGGAAAAATGGCCACATTCAATGCATGGGTGCCTTAGGTGAAACTCAGATCCACAAATAAGGGGATAAGGGCATGCCTCATCCAGGTAGTGGTAATAAATGAGGTGGGTGGCCATAAATGAGGGTGCCTAATTTCCCATTTGACCAAAACTGGGCACTTAGGTGGTGGAAGGTGTCATTAATGCCTAACAACCTTGAATAATAATCATTAACTATTGTTTGGACCAATTAAACATCAAATATCTTATGAGACTATGGTCCTAGGTGTAATAATGTTCTAACAATTCTTGTGCACACACAATAAATGATATGGTGGTAAAGTTTTTAAATTTATATTATAATTTATTTAATAAATGTACCACTACTTTTTATATATTTAATAAAATTTAAAACAAAGAAAAAATTATAATTACAATAACACAAAAAATAAACAATCACTATATATTAAAAATTAAATGTTTTCGTGTATGTGTGTGTGTGCACGCGCACGCACATTGGATGTAGCTTCGGTGGATGAGAGGAATGATTGTTACCGTCCCCATCCAGGTTCAATTCTTGTAAGTGACATGATGCTCTTGTTGAGTCCCTATGTAATGAATGAGTGGATTATGTAATTCTGGCCATACCTTGATTCTCCAGAATAGTAGGTATTGATATATTTTCCGGGGGATGTCCTTTGTTGAACCACCATTTTTCAAATATATATATATATTAAACTACATAAAATAAAATAGTAATCAATATCTATTATTATATATTATATAAAATTTTAAATATAAAATTTTGTTTTTACAAGTTATATATATATATAATGAAGATTAATAAGAAATTGCCCAAGACTGGGTTAGTAGGTGCGGGAGGAGTCCTTCTCGACTCCGAAGGAAACAAGGTGAAAGACTTTGCTTGGGGAATCGGCAGGCGGACCAATAATGATGTAGAATGGATCGCATTGATAAAAGGAATGGAAATCGCAAGGCATGAAGATATCAAGTATTTTGTGGCCCTTGGAGACTCAATGCTGGTAATTAGGGAAGCCAAAACTTTGGCCAAAAATCGTAAAAGACCAGTCTCTAAGCTCCATCACCTCTTCATCTACGTGGATAAATAATTTAACTCTATCAACTTTCTTCACATCCTAAGGAACAACAACCAGAAAGCAGACATCATGGCCAATATAGGTGCTGGTTTGGATTGTGGATTATCGATCAGCAATGGTCAAGACCTTGTCATCAATTGGGTTCCTTAATCCCCCTTCCAGGTTTGATGATGAAATTCAAATTTGCACTAAATAAGCATCTCTCCTCGGCATGCGATAAATTTTGTTACAATCCTATGAACTATAGTCCCAATTCAAATTTGAACTTGAGTTATGGCAAGATCTCCTTGGGATCCTACTCTCCTCCTCGATCCCTGCCCATGTCCTCTCGGCGTCCCTGGTAGCCTCCACCTACTGATTCCACCTGTCTCGCATGCGGGAAGTTAATGAGAACATGTTCCGAGGAACCTTTAGCATATAACTCGCTTGAGGGTGATCTCCCTGGAATCCTGCAGGGTTCCTTCCACACTAAGAGCTGGGTTTTATTGTCAGGTTTATCATGGAGGAGAATAATCACAACACTGGTCTGAACCTCCCTACGTTGCAGTGTCTTCGTTGTAGAAAACATCTCCAGGTCCATTCGGGGGGGGTGTCGATCTAAAAAGATATCTCTCAGCTCTCGACGTGGTGCAGGGGCAAAACAATGGTGGTTCTGCACAACATGTTGTTCGTGGCCACTCCAGAATTGATGAGCCGGGGCAGTGGCAGGAATTGGATGCATCCAGCAGGTGATAGCAGTGGTCTCATCAATTTGGGGTCTCCTTAAGGGCTGGACAACCTGACCTTTGAGGTCCATTCACATTTGCGGGAGATGGAAACACAAGTTCGTTGGCTCAAAGGTGAGAACTCAGACCTTAAAAAAGCCATATCCCACCTTTTCATAGTTGTTCAGATCACGAACTTTGCAGTTCGTAGCAGCAGCAGCAAGTTGAAGGAGTATTTTGACATACTTGCTGGGAAATTAGAGAATGGTTGCTCTTGTTCGGTGGATTTTAGCACCCAAATTAGGTCCCTGCACAATAGTCTCAGAATTGTTGAAGGAAAGATCGATGGTATGATGTATGATATCAGGAAAAACTCCATTGTCTTCCATGGCATCGCTGATGATAACGCCGGTGCAACGGCTGGGAACAAGGAGAATAATGCCCACCAATAACTTGTCAACTTTTGAACTCTCAGTTCGCTCGAACTCTTTACTTGTCTATGTATTTACAGAACTTTTATGTTATGTATTTTTTTGCTAGGCATGTAGAAGCTGAGGATCAGCTAGTCCACTGTTTCTCTCTACGTTATGTATTTCTCCTGTAGTTTTCTTCTAGGAAAGTTTGTAAGAATTTTCAGCTGTCGCAGAATAGGGTATATGTATGACCTTCAAAGATTGGAGTGTGAAGAGCTAGCCTTGACAGCTCTCCATTTTTGGGATCAGTCTTCCCATCTTTTTTGTAATATTGTCTCTTTTTTTATATAAAAGCTCATTACCCGTTGTTAAAAAAAAAAAATCCCCAACATCAATATGTATCCTAAATAAGAAAAGAAGAGAGAGAGAGAGAGAGAAAAGAATCTTTTGGTATTTTTGCGATAAATTTCCCTCCCGAACTTGGAATCAGGCGTATGCTTGGTACCAATGTAAAGGTCTTGAAGAGAGCTACAACTTTAATGTTTTGAGATTTCCAAGAATCCACACCATTTTTTGGGGTGGAAATTTTAGTGTTTCTAGGAGAAAAACATCTAATATTGATTAAATATTATTTATTTTTCTTTAAAAAAATATTTAAATGAAGTTTAAAATATTTTTCTCTCAGTTAAAATTTAATATTATTTATTTTTCTTTTTAAAAGATTAATCATATAAATATTTTAAGTATTTCAAAATTACTCCACTATCATTTTAATTAGTTTAAGATTTATATTTTAAAGGATTTGAAAGTAGTGATAATATAAAATACTCTATCTATATTATTTCTAGTTGTCAAATAAAAATATGACACATAAGCATTATATGTCCAACTCAACCATAATATTGACCAAAATTATTGAAATTCTATTGATTTGTGAAATCCAAATCACCTATGACACATTTTTTTATACGGTCCATTTTAAACCTCAATTTTTTTCTAATATTAATTCAACCCTCAAAGCTTCTTACTCCTCATCCTCTATCACTAAAATAGTCTCATGAAACTTCTTGAATACAGAGTCTTCCTCCCAAACCAATCCATAACTTCGGAGAAATGCCCCAAAAAGGCGGATGCCTTCAAAGACTCTTTATTTTCGTATTTGTAGCTAATTTTATTCCTTTCCGTCGTCATAAAAAACACTTTAAAGAGTTTTCAATTAAAGACATCAAGACATCCAATCCTCCATCAAGAACACTTTAAAGAGTTATAATTATATGATTGATATCATCTGAAAACCCTTAACAAATCCAAAATAAGTTTTACATATTGGCGTTAAACATAAGCACAAATATACTAGGACACGTCGACGATGATTTGGAGGCCTACGAGCATGCATAACAGTTGTCTATGAGCAGATCCTTTGTTATCGTTGTAATATTTCCACTCTGGTGTAGAGAGGTTTCATGTTGAGTTGCGGGCGCCCAAGTGGTCTATTTCCTGCAAATTTCCTGTCATTGAATGTAATTTAGGGCTTTGAACAACCAAAGATCCATCTTACATTCTCAAGTGGTCTATTTCCTACAAATTTCCTGTCATTAAATGTAATTTAGGGCTTTGACAACCAAAGATCCAACTTACACAAAGAAACCAAAACACCATTCCAAGAACCTCAAGTAGTTTTTTAGATGGATGTGCCATAGCCTCTCGACTAGGGAAGTCGGGCTTATTGTAAACCTGCATGGACAACTTTTCAAATCGATCGATGTTAGTACCCCATTCTGCTGATAGCATAACAATACTAAAATTACAAGAACAAACAATGCATAATGAACTGTATACTGTAACTGAAGGTTGGGGTAGGAACGTGAATGAGAATGCATACACAACTCACCTATGTCCTCCACATTCAGGAGGTTCTTTCTCTTCCAATTCTTTGCTCAGGTATCGTCCCCCGTACTGTCTCTGCTGAAATAAGGAGAGAATATAGAGCTCTCTGCACACTTTCTCTTAGAACTGTGCAGCGATTCTTGGAATAGGTCATCCAACACGACTGAAGGCAGATCACTTGTCCACACGATAGATCTCAGAGATCGAATCAATGACAGAGAGCTCGTCAGGAGATGGGAAGGGAAGAGAAACTGAGAGAAGATTTCCAAGGAAATTTAGTTACCTTTGATTTCTCTACGGCCTCAAGAAAGTTGAAATGTTTACAACGAGACTGGAAATCCTGGCGACAATCGATAGGAACCTGAAAGCAGCAAATAATTAACCCCGAGAACATGAAATGGCATGCAATAAATTGAAAGCCAGAAACAACATTGTTAGTAACCTTAGAATCTTTCCCCGTCTCTTTCGCTATAGGAATAGTGCTGGGTGGGTAGATTAAGTAGAGGTATTGCTGGTTATCCAGGTGGCATGTGGCACTTCATGGGAGGCATTTGGAACTTCAACACTTCAGGTGGTATCTTCTCAACTGTCTCTACCGCTTTTTGCACAACCAATATGTAGTTAAACGATTGTTATCAGGTTATGTGGCTAAATCATTCATTAGAAAATTTATTAAACCATTATTACTCTCAACTAAAAAATGACAACCATATAATGAATCTAGGCTCTACATTTGTAGCATTCTCATTGATTTTGATGATTCACTCGAAGAAGTTTATTCCAAAATATTAGATATAAACATCTATCGGCGTAACTAGCAACAATCACATTAATAATATTAATGTGTTTGAATACATGGATAGGCATTAATTTGACATATTGATAATGCTTTTTCCTATAATATATGTCAAATTTACGCCTATTGAAATATTCTTACACAATAATATGATTAATGTGGTTGTTGCTAGTAACATGTGGTTGCATAGACATATCTCCAAAGTATTAATAAATTAATATTGTTTAATTTAAAACATTATTATTTAATTATAATATTATACTATATTATAAAAAAAAATATATTCATGACATATAAACATATTAAAAAATAGTATAATTTAATTAAATATTTAAAAAGTAATAATAAAAGTATATTTTGAAATTGATCATAATATAATAATTAATTAAAAAGTTGATAATGGTTAATATGATATAAAAAAATTATAATTAATATATAATATATGGTATTTAATAAAAATGATTAAATTCAAAATATTATTATTTAATTATAATATTATAGTATATTATTAAAAAAAATTATATTTATGACTAGAGATATTGAATCAATTATAATTTAATTAAAAACATTGTTATTTAATTACTAGATTATAATTATATATTATAATGTATATTAAAAAATAACAATAAATTATTATAGGAATGTTGTATTAAAATAAATTATTATAATCAATGTATTAATAAAATATTAATATTTAGTTAGTAGTTATATTATTATATTATATTTCTATTTTAATATTATAAATAAAAATAATATTATATAATGGTTATTATGTTGATTGCAACATTTCCTAATATTAATTATAGTTGACTTTGATTAGTCATGATTGACTTTAGTTTGACCATAGTTAATCAGGTTTGACTTTAGTGAACCGTATTCAACTTTAGTTAACCATGGTTAACTTTATTTACAATGGTTGGCTTTAGTGAACCATGTTTCACTTTATTTATCATGGTTGACTATATTTACCATGGTTGACATTAGCGAATCATGACTGACTTTGGGTAACCATTTCTGACTTTAGATTGACCATAGTCAACCATGGTTGACTATAATGTGAACCATGTTTGATTTTAGTTAATCATGGTTGACTTTGGTTGACCATGGTTGACTTTAGTTTGACCATAGTTAACTATGGTTGACTTTAGTGAACCATGTGGCCATAGTTCACAATGAACCATGAATTTATATGAACATTGAATGTCACATTATTAATGTGTCACATCTTGGGCATTGTGGCAATAAAACATAATCCTTGATCAATATCGCAATGTGACATAACCCTTAATGAATGTCACAATGCAACATAACCCTTGCTAAACATCACAATGCGACATAACCCTTGATGAATGCCGAATTTCACATTATTAATGTGTTGCATCTTGGGTTGGTTAGAATATACCAGCAAGGATAATTTTAGGGGTGAAATTTAGCCCATGGGCTATTTTTCCATGCTTTTTTTCAAAAACGATTCGTCAATTGGCATTTTTTGAAGCCCCGTTTCGCCCAATTTTGATCGGGTAAACTTTTTTCACTCTAAAAATCGCCAAATTATTATATAAAATCCTTAGAAATTGAAATAATTTTAGAAAAATATCGCCAAATATTTTATAGTTGACATTTTAAGAATTTGTAAGATTCGCTAAGGTTTATACACTTTTAAATAAGTATGGGTCCTTAAAATTATCCCTGTATCCCACACACTTTAGCGAACCATGGCTGACTTTGGTCAACCATGTTTGACTTCGGTTAACCATGGTTGATTTTAATGAACCCTTGTTGACTATGCTGAACCACGGTTGAATTGATTTACAATGGTTGACGTTTTTGGTTGTGCATGTTTTGTATCTTATTTGACGATGGTTGAATTTAATGTGTCACGTCTTGGGCAATGTCGCAATGCGAAACAACCCTTGATCAATGTCACAATTTGACATAACCCTTGATGAACGTCGCAATGCAACATAACCCTTGATGAATGTCGAATGTCACATTGTTAATGTGTCGCATCTTGGGTTGTGTCAACATATAATGGACACTTTAGCGAACCATGGTTGACTTTGGCTAACCACGTTTTACTCTAGTTTGACTATAGTCAACCATGGTAGACTTTAGTGAACCACATTTGATTTTGGTTAACCATGGTTGACTTTGGTTTGATCATAATTAACCATGGTTGAATTTAGTGAACCATGTGACCATAGTTCATAATGCAACATAAAATTTTCTGAGTATCGAATGTCACATTATTAATATGTCACATCTTGCGACATAACCCTTGATCAATATCGCAATGTGACATAACCCTTGATAATGCTTAACCACAATTGACTTTATTTACCATGGTTGACTTTTTTGCTTGTGCAAATTTTGTATCTTATTTGACGATGGTTGAATTTAATGTGTCACATCTTGGGCATTGTCACAATGTGACACAACTTTTGATCAATGTCGCAATGTGACATAACTCTTGATGAAAATCACAATGCAACAGAACCCTTTATAAATATCATAATGCAACATAACCCTTGATGAATGTTGAATGTCACATTGTTAATGTGTCCCATCTTGGGCTATCAGTGTAAACCGAAAAATTTAGCGAACCATGGCTAACTTTGGTTAACCATGTTTTACTTTAGTTTAACCATAGTCAACCATGGTTGACTACACTTTATGAATGTCGAATGTCACATTGTTAATGTCTTACATCTTTGGTTGTGTCAACATATACCAGACACTTTAGTGAAGCATGGCTGACTTTAATGAACCATAGTTGACTATGTTGAAGCATGATTGAATTTTTTGCTTGTGCATGTTTGGTATCTTATTTAACGATGGTTGAATTTAATGTATAACATCTTGGGAATGGTCGCAATGTGTCATAACCCTTGATCAATGTCACAATGTGACATAACCCTTAATGAACATCGCAATGCAACATAACCCTTGATAAGCATCAGAATGCGACATAACCCCTAATGAATGTCAAATGTCACATTGTTAACGTGAAGCATGGCTGACTTTAATGAACCATAGTTGACTATGTTGAAGCATGATTGAATTTTTTGCTTGTGCATGTTTGGTATCTTATTTAACGATGGTTGAATTTAATGTATAACATCTTGGGAATGGTCGCAATGTGTCATAACCCTTGATCAATGTCACAATGTGACATAACCCTTAATGAACATCGCAATGCAACATAACCCTTGATAAGCATCAGAATTTGACATAACCCCTAATGAATGTCAAATGTCACATTGTTAACGTGTCACATCTTGGGTTGTGTCTATATATACCAGACACTTTAGAGAACCATGGCTGACTTTGGTTAGCCATATTTTACTTTAATTTGACCATAGTCAACCATGGTTGACTTTAGTGAACCATGTTTGACTTTGGTTAAACATGGTTGACTTTAGTGAACCAAGTTTGACTTTGGTTAACCATGGTTGATTTTAGTTTGACCATAGTTCACAATGGAACATGAAATTTTCTAAACATTGAATGTCACATTATTAATATGTCGCATCTTTGGCATTATGGCAATGTGACATAACCCTTGACTATGCTTAACCACAATTGACTTTATTTACCATGGTTGTCTTTTTTTCTTGTGCACGTTTTATATCTTATTTGACAATGGTTAACTTTACGATGAACTGACTAGTGTTCGGTGCAAAACATATATCTAGCCTAGTGTTGACTAGATATGCCAAGGAACATATTAATTGTGTGTACAACATGGGATCCACAATATATGGATCCAATTTTTTTTACCTTATTCAGATTAGTGATCATAGGAGTGGCCATAGGTTTGCAGTCCTCCATTTGAAACCAATGTAGAATCATGATTGCATACTTACCTTGCCCAAGGAAAATCTATTATGGTTTCTACCAAACCTCCAACCCCAAGAAGTAATACATCATGCCAATGTCCTTCATATCACACTCAACTGCCATATTTCCTTGCACCTCGCAATGAGCTTCTCTAAACCTATAAAACTTAATTCATCTACATATGGCAGCAAAAACAAGTAGTTCTACCACAACAAATATAAAATGTAATTTGGGATGAACTTCGCTTTTGGTGAAGGCTATACTCAAGAAATACCTATCGATCATGGAATACCATGTTCTTGGTTCCTGTTTGAGTCCATACAATGTCTTTCAACCTACAAATATGAGAATCCTTCCCATTAATATTAAAGACTCGAGGCTGCTCTATGTACACATTCCTCAATTATCCGATTGAGAAAAGCTGGCTTCACATCCATCCCATAACGAAAACTGAAGACATCACTGCTATGATGGAAGTATACTCAACAACTAGAGAGTCTCCTCATAGTCCAATCCCTCTTTTTGGGAGAAAATTCTCACCACAAACTCATTTTTTCCTTCTTTATGCTACCATCTGCAACATTTTTTTATCTTGTAGAGACACCTAGAACTCACTACCGATTTCCCCTCTAGTCTTGGCACTATGTCCCATACATCATTTTTCATGATGGAGAGGTGCACTCCAACATGGAATCCGTCCAAACCTCCTAGTTTGTTTCCTTATAAAAACTGGAAGGCTCAGAATCTATGGCATTGTTTATCAATGCCATGTAGTTTGGAAGCTTCTTTGGAGCCCTACTCCCCTTGAATGTGCTCCTAGGAGCCTCAACATGATCTATAGAAACCCTCAAAGTTTGAGTGAACCATTGAGGTCTCTTGATGGTACTGGAAGGCATGGGTGGCTCCTTCTTTGTCCCTGAAGAATGTTGCCTTGAACTTGAAGTCACTAGTGACCCATTAGAGCAAATTTGGGGTCTAAAATGAGCCTCCTAAGGAAAATAATAAAAAGTACATGTCATACTACAAATATGCCATGTCACACTAAGTTAAAAGGTGTTATTTAGTGAAGGTCAACCTATATTGTATCATTAATAGTATTTGACAAGTATGTTGGGTTTGTGTAGAGTTAAGAGATGATAGTTGAAAATATTAATGAAAGGTATAGATTCTTGTTAGAACATTATTACACCTAGGACCATAGTCTCATAAGATATTTTGATGGTTAATTGGTCCAAACAATAGTTAATGATGATTATCCATGGTTGTTAGGAAAAATGGCCACATTCAATGCATGGGCGCCTCAGGTCAAACTCATATCCAAAAAACAAGGGATAAGGGCACGCCTCATCCAGGTAGTGGTAATAAATGAGGTGGGTGGCCATAAATGAGGGTGCCTAACTACCTGTTTGACCAAAACTGGGTGCTTAGGTCAAGGTGGTGGAATGTGTCATTAATGCCTAACAACCTTGGATAATCATCATTAACTGTTGTTTGGACCAATTAACCATCAAAATATCTTATGAGACTATGGTATTAGCTGTAATAATGTTCTAACTCCCGCCGTTAAGATAGACTTATGTAGCCTAAACAAAAATGAGGCCTTGGAAACTAAGGCTCAAGTCACCTCTTACAATTTTTATTAGTCAATGTAACCAAGGTAAGGAGAAAAACCACATGGGAAATAAAACCTCCCCTCTGAAATGGACATGAAACAAAATATGGAAAATGTACCAGTATTCACCATGTACCACCCACCCCAAGGAGTGATGTAAGGTAGGTGAATGTCTTCTTAGTGAAACTCTTGGTGAAGATATCAGTAGTTTGCTCAGTAGATGGGCAATACTGCAAGGCGATAATCTGGTCATGCACCAAGCCTTTGATGTAGTGCATGTGTATCTCTATGTGCTTGGTCCTCTGTCTCTGTATTGGATCAGTGGAGATCTTTATTGCACTTTGATTATCACACCAAATGAATGTGGGTGAATCAAATGCAAAGCCAAACTCTCCAAGAATACCTTGCAACCACACACATTGTGTAGCTGCATTCACTGCTCCCCTGTATTCGGCCTCAACTGATGATAAGGAAATAGTGTGTTGCTTCTTGATAGACCAAAAAATGGAACCATGTGCAAGCATAAAGACATAACCATAAGTGTACTTCCGGTCAGTTCTATCTCAAGCCCAATTTGAATCAGTAAAAACAACTAGTTCAAGTGATGAACCAGCTGCATAGTGTATCCCAAACTGCTTGGTTCCTTGCATATAATGCAAGATCCTTTTGGCAGCCTTCCAATGGATATCGTGAGGCTCTTGCATGTATCTAGAAAGAACACCTACTGCATAAGCCAAATCTAGTCGAGAGTGATTGAGATACAACAAGCTCCCAACTAGATGTCTATACAGTGAACTGTCCACCAATGGTGAGGAACCCCGATCATGAAACTTTACCCTTGCAAGGAAGGGAAACTTAGTAGCCTTAAATTCAACCATTTTGAACTTTTTTAGCAGATCTGAAGCATACTTTCAATGTGAAACTGTGATCCCTTTATCAAATTGATCAATTGCCAAACCAATAAATTGTTTCAACAATCCTAGATCTGACATGGAGAATGCACTATGTAATGCAGCTTTAACTGAGACTAGTTCTTCAATGCAACTGCTATTGATCAAAAGGTCATCAACATACAGTACAATGAGAAAAATAGAGTCACTAACATGTTGCATATAAACATTTGGATCGGATTTGCATCTCTCAAAACCTTGTGATAGCAAAAAATTGTCCATCTTGGCATACCAAGCTTTAGGAGCTTGCTTGATACCATAGAGGGACTTCTTCAACCTACAAAGAAGTGAAGAATCATGAATGAAACTTTCATGATTCTACATATAGATCTCCTCATGAAGATCACCATGAATAAAAACACTCTTCACATCCACGTGATGAACCTCCCATCGCTTGGATGCTGCAATGGCCAAAACTAGCCTGATTAAGTCCATATTTTCCATAGGTGCGAATGTCTCTGTGTAGTCCAATCCATGGACTTGAGAGAATATTTTAACTACCAATATGGCCTTATACTTCAGATGTGAACCGTCAACATCCATATTGGTCCTATACACCTACTTTCATTGCACCGACTTCGTCTTGGACGGAAGAGGAATCAACTCCCAAGTTTCATTGTCATAGAGAGACTTCATCTCTTCTTGCATGGAAACTTGCCATCTTGGATCGTTTGATGCTTCTTCATATGACTGTGGACCATATCCAACCATGAGAAAACACGTCCCATGAATATTTGAATCACAAGAAGACAATGCATTGTTAAACTGTGATCTAGTCTTCCTAGGTTCTTGTGGATCATTTGCAAGTTCACTAACTGCTTGTATGGTTTTATCAGCCCACTTGGGCCTTATAGGAGGGTCATGATCTTCATGCATGTCATCATCTTCATGCTCAACATCATAATCATAAATATCAGAAAGTTAAGCATCACTTACATCCTCTTTAGGTAGGGGGTTTGAGCATTCCCCTTCGTATGGGTCAGCTGCATGCATGGGCTCTTCTTCGAACTGAACACTCCTCTCAATGAAAGTATTTTGAGATGACGGTTCAAAGAGCTTGTAGCCCTTTTCATATTATGCATATCCAACCATGATGGACTCCTTGATTTGGCGATGCAAGGCTTTTATTTTCTCTGGAGGTATTCTAGCCCATGCTCTTGAGCCAAGCACCCTGAGGTGAGATACATCAGGCTTGTGTCCCAACCAAGCCTCGAATGGAGTCTTTCCTTCCAAGGATTTGAGTGGTACTATGTTCTTAACATATGTAGCATAATTAATGGATTGATCCCATAGTTTAGGATACAAGGACTTGTTGGAATATTCTCACCATCATTTTTTATATTTGCATACATGCATGCATCCAATCATCATGTATGCATCCAATCATCAATATGGTGGTCTCCCCAACACCTGGAGCCTATTTTCAACCCCCTAGAGCTCGTCTTCATCCCTCAGTAGCCCTCCTACCTACTTGATGCGCCTTGTTTTCCTCACCTGGATGACATATGCGCTTTATCTCACTTACCAGGAGTTTAATAGTCAGTTAGAGCATTGATTGACTAGTTCTTGCATTTATTGCTAAGTTTAATTGCATGTATGTAACAACCCTCATATACGAATATAGAGAATAATTGATATAATAAATAAAATGTAATATAAAATAATGTAAAATAATAATATAATTGGGAATATGAAAGAAAATAAGGGAAAACAAATTGTATTAAATAAGAAATTAATAAATTGGGAGAAGGAGGAGATAAAAGGAGGAGAAGAGGTAAAGAGAGGGGATCTTTTGTCTTTTGGAATTTGGGAAGAGAAGCTGTTGAGGAGATGAAGGCAAGATAGCACTAGCATAGGGTTAATTGTTGGGGGATTGGGGGCCTCAGCCTTTGGCTAGGGGTTGGTTGGGTGGAGAGTCGTCCCCCCACCTTGGAGCTGTCAAGGTAATGGTAGCTCCTAGGTCATCTAACCAGGTATGATTTTCATAGCATATTTTCTGTTATTATTGATTAGATCCATTTCTTTGTCAGATCTTCTATGTAGGCTGTTCTTATTTGTTTCTGGATTTTATAAGATTTTACGTGTTATCAGTTTCTTGTATTGGTTCATAGATGTGTATGCATATTTAATATGAATTTGTTATTTAGTAGGTTTTATGAGTTTTATGGTTCTTACATTTGGTATCAGAGCCGGCTTCAAACTCTTGAACCTAGTGTCTCATCATATTGTGTTTAAGAAAAAAGAAAAAAAAAATTATAGGATTTATGATGATTTTGTTGTTTAATTTGGAATACTCAATTGATATGATAACAGATCTATCTAATGCCCAAACAAATCAAAGCTTATTCTAAATCTATGGTATGAACGAATGGGGTATAGATCTTCATGATTTAAGGGTGTTGCATGTATATTGTGAGACCCGAGATAGAATTAAAATCTCTTTGCTGTGATATATGATTTTTTTTTTTTTTTTGGGTCAAGACCCATATTTGTTGTTATGCGATGTTAGATTAGCTGGCTCATAAACACTTTAGGTGGCTCACAGCTTCAACCTTCATGTAGGCAAGATGTGAATACAGATCTGAGTGAAAACTAAACCTCAAAAGCTTTATTTTCCCTTTCTCTGATTCATCTTGTTGATTTACTGCCTACTTCAGACATATACTAAATATGGCATTCTATGAATGCATCCTCCTCCCTATCTCAGATCTGGTTCCCACAGTGAATACGACCTCCAGTACCCATGTTTTTATAATCTGAAGGTGTCTTCTTCCAAGGGTGACTGTGATTGACAAGAGACTCATCATTGATACCAATGGTATTGGGTGAAGATATGCCCCATGAATTCCAGAGTGAGAGACACCATAGTAAATGCAAGGAGCTAGTACGTAATGGCTCTTCTCACAGATCTTGGTCCCACAAATAAATTCGTGTCCTCTACATAATTCGCAACCCCTCCAAAACAATTCCTCCTTACAATCAATTCGTCCCACAATCAATTCACGGCCCTCAACGATGCTTCCTGTTACAAAATCTTACATCCTCCTTTCTAATATCCGGTCCGGTCCTATTTTGGTATAGCCAACCATGCACTGGATCAGTTCCTGGAATCCATCTACTCTGTAGAAAATAATATGGTTCGAATCGGTGGTGGATCAAGAAATGAAATTATGTTGAAGCTAAACTTGAATGTCCTCAAACGTGGCGTGGCCCTAGTACTTATGGCGCACTTCGTTTTAGACACTGAGAACTAATGCGTAATAAAAGAAATATGGAAGGGCAGATCAAAAGGTGTACATCTTGTATGAGAGCAACACAAATCTCCAGGGGGATGCTATCGGCTATAGCTTCAAAATAGCATATTGAATCTCTCTATAGCAAGAATTCAATTAATGATCAGACAATAGAGGAGTTATGGTTGAAAGGGACAGGAGATGAACTAGTGGCTGATAAAGATGGTGGGAAAAGTAAAGGGGAGCAGAAAGTGTAAAATTGTAACGCCCCCGGCCTGTTGCTCTCCAGTAATTATTCATAACGATTGTAACGCCTCCCATATGTAACGCCTCGGCCTGTTGCTCTCGTATATCCCTATATTATTCGTAACGGTTAGTGCGCATCCCTATATTATTCCTAACGGTTAGTGCACGAAGTGTTCCTTAGTATTAATGTAAATGTTATATTAACTATGAACTAAAGTGGGGGCTACCCTATGTTTTTTTAACCTCTAAAGGAAATTTTAGGGTTTCACGTTTCAGAATTTTAGGGTTTCTCCGTCACAACTCCGTGGACTATTCTGTCCTCAGCTCTCATAGGTTAACATCTAAGGTGATCCCCACTCACAGGTACGTAGGTGTTCTACCAATGACGGTTTACCTGCCCACCTGGTCATTTAGATGACTCATCTGGTTAGTATCCCACTAAGGCATGTACTTTACATTTTCCTCCCAATTGTAATCTAAGAAAATCTGTGTAATTCATTTCGGTAATATGTTGGGCATTCCCATGCTGGTTGTTAGAAGTCGGCACTTGGAATCGACCCCATCTTTGCATCTTGCATGATATATCAATGGAATCGACCCCATCTTTGCATCTTGCGTGATATATTAATTCATCTTCCGGTCATTATTATCCATGAAATATTCTTTGTTTGGCGTGGCTTCATTTTCCACAGCAAGTGCATCCCAGTGAACCTTGAAGGCATGGAGATTATGAGATGCCACGAAGTTTTTCTTACCAGAAATGTAATCTCTACAAACATGAAAATCCCAATCTTTGTGTGTGAAGAAATTCTCTCGGTAACAACTTGAATCTTTTCTTGTTGCCCAGCCTGCCATATGACACTTGTGGAATGGTTTTAGAGGGGTTTTCGAACGGTTGATGACAACATGAGATCACACGACTATTTGATGGGACCAGAAATTGAGTGTGGACCTATTTCAAGATGCGTCGAACCCACCTATGACCAGAGGTTAAAAATGATGGAAATTTATCATTTTTCTTTTTTTTTGCTGCTATTTTTATTATACCCTGCGCGTGATTAGTTGTTGGCATTGCAATTTGTTTAGTTGAGATGTCTGGTGGGCACGCAGACAAACGCAGGAAGATTAGGTGGATGTGAGACTAATTCATAAGAATGTTCTCGGAAGGATACGATGGTTATATCTGCCTGAATTTTATCATCCATTTCAATGGAGATGGCAACAAATTTTTTTTTTTTTTTTTTTTTTTAATGCTTAACTATATTTCAAACATTAGACTTAACTCTGATTTCAAACTATGTAACAATGAATATTTTTTTTTTTCAACCTTGGAAGTATGATGCCTTTCAGTATCAGAAACCATCGCTATAAAGCCTAATGCATGCACCTCTTGGTGGACAATCAGAACTGAACCACAATCTCCTCGTTTTTGTATTCTCTTAATCTTATTTAATCTTATTTACATGTGCTACTCATCACACTTCCTAAGAAATTATTCACACATATGTATGTGTGAGAATTAAGGATAATCTCCATCTCTGCCAGTGTTTATATACATTGAATTTGTAGAAGAGCCGAGGACTCTCTCCTTGCTTTTATGTGATAATGTTTAAAGAGTTGAATGATGTTCCCTTTTTGCCTCTGTGTTAATCATGGAAAGAGCAAATACTCTTCCCTTGTACTATATAGGTTTTCCTATACTAAAGATGGTAATCTACAAATTAAGTGCCAAGTCTATCATATTGGGTCTCATTACAGAGCGCAGGGATCTAAGTATATGGTTGAGAAAAGTAAAAAATTTTATTTCTATTATTCAAGAGCTTAGAGTCTTAAGTGAAATGGTAGTGCTACATGATTGTTTGCGATATTAATCAGTATTTTTGGCAAAGTATCTATAGAAAGAAGTTGAAACCAGTTGGCAGAATGCCCTATCTATAGTACATGTAAGGAGTGCTCGCCTATTATAACGCACTACACACGAAAATAATTACTCTGTAATAAAAGGAAAAAGAGGTGTCTTTACTAGTAGATCGTTGTTCCTTTATTTCCATATCAGTATCAACATAAAGGCATTAAACAGGGCAAGGAATATGAGGAAATAGGGAATACCATAGTTGAGAAATGTTCCTTCTGCATAAATTATAATAGTCATGCAAAACTCCCAACGTATGCATTTGAATTCCTGTGGAGCCTGCTGAAATGAGAAGGTGCATTTGGCAGTAGTATTGAATAGAAAAAACCCATTAAAATATGGCTTATAACAATTTCATATCGAGTATTTTGTCAGCTCTATATTTATATGCCATTCTGGATTTAGTTTTATGTTTTACCTCTAAATCGATATTGTTTTCCAACCGAAATCTTACAAATTTATTTAGGGTATGTTTCCTAGTTGATTGCTCTATGTACCCAGAGCTGATACAGATCCATATCCAAGCCATTCCAAGAAGAAAATTTAGTGATTCCCATGAAAAGTCCTTAACAAAAATTAATTGTAAAATGCAATCAAGTAAGCCTGGCAAATAATGTTGGGCACATTTTGAAAACCTAATGTAATGTGTAGTCGTCCGATATTAATTGTATGTTCAATATTTAAAGTTAGTATTTGATCATGTCCATCCATATTAATAGTCTTAATCTGTAATGGTGCACTTAATAGAGTAGCTTCTATTTGGCAACTCTTGCCTGTACGTACCATATATGTATATGGTAGGGCTCTTAAGCATATTATTGCTTATAATATTTTAAAGAGCTTGATAGCCTCTTTTAGAAGTGAATATTGAATTCAATGATTCAAATAACGCAGGTGATTGAAAATCAATGTAAAGTCTTGATTGTAGTGAATTGTTTTGGAATCTCCTGAGTGTGATTAGCATGGTCATACAACCTAAGACGATTTTACAGTTTTACATTTGTTTCTACAATGCTCCACCTATTTTACTATTCTGCTTCGTTCGCATGCACTGCTGCTCTAAAATTAAAGTTTGAGGATTGAAGTTTGTAAAGATTTAGAGTTGCAAGATGCTTTTAAGGAAATTAGTTTGACTCTTTTAGGTTGGAATTGGATGTATCAATTTCGTCAAGCCTTTGATGGAAACGGTTCTTGGCTGCACGAATCTTCACACAGTTTTTCAATATGGAAAACCAAAATGCAAATCAGCCAAACCCTCTGAGGAAGCCAGATGAGCTGATGAGCTGAAAATAAAACTTGGCTACCAACCTTCACACATATTCGAGCTCCTTGTTTTCTTTTAGAGTTTGGATTCAAACCCATAAGTTCCTTTACATTTGCTAGGTTTTTTTTGGTCTCATACATTTCGATTGTCAACAAGATATCAATGACATTTTGAAAACCCTAATTATTTAACCCACTGCTCATAAGTGATGGTGAGGACCAGTCGAGTAAGCATGTGGTGAGATAAGGAAGTTTCAAACTTAAATTTTATTTGACAGATACAAGTATTGTATGCCTTTTTGGTGATGATGGTGACCTCAAGCTTCAGCATAGATTTTCTCTTAGTTTCAAACCTAAATCTATAACTTGCACCTGGAAAAAAAAATGAATTCAAAAGACCTAGCCTGTATCATTGAAGCCCATGCATAAGTTTGAAATCTCTGGTTTGTTTGGACTTAAGAGTCGAATAGCATTGATATTTAAGGTTAAGCATATGCGTTCCTTCAGTTATGGGAATTGTTGCATCTATATGTTGTTATCCTTAGTGGTAGTTTTCAAGGGAATGCTACAGGTTTGTTGAAAGGATACAACATGAACATAGAACGTTGCCTTTGAAATTACTACATATGCATTGAACGTTAGTAAAGGTTGAATGTGAGCTCGAATTCAAGCCTCATGAGCTTTGATTCCTCTCTCTTCAAGTGAGCCTCACGAGCTCGAAGTCATAACCTAGTTATATATAAAAATAATAATAATAATAAAATAATAATAAAAAGAGTCTATTGAGGTAAGGAACAAAGTCAATACAAATCAAGTGAATGTCAAGTTGAAGGATGTAAAGTAAGGAGTCCATAGCCAAAGTAACTCAAATTCAAGTTGAGTCAGAATCCTTGTTTGGAGCAAGGTAAAGTCAAAGGTCAAGTAAGTTATATAATATAGTGACATTGGTGTCTCAATTAGGTTTGTCAAACCAAGTTCATGGGTTGTCTTATTGGAGCTTGATATCACCCTAGCAAAAAACATTTATTTATGCAAGGACTCGTAGATGGCAATATAAGGAATATTATGATGAATATCTTATGTAGGCACAATACATAGACTTGAAGAAGTACAACCTGAGGCAATGTTTGATAGAGATGATATGGCAAACCAATGTTTGATAGAGATGATATGACAAACCCAGATGAAATAAAAAAGAAGAAAGAATATAGACTCCTAGGCATGAACAAAAGATGTAGTGACAAGTGGCAATCGAGAAAAAGGAAGAAACACAAGAAGCAAGGTAATACTATGAAGCTAAACTTCATATCGTGTGCCAAAAATTGAGATGTAAAACCACTAAAATGAATCCATGAAAGAAAAAAAAATGAAATCCCTATGAAGTTTGATGACCTCTTTTGATAAATTTTCTTTATGATCGAGAAGAAAATGGTAATGGTAATGGTCCTATTCACCATGACTCTTTATTATTTACATGGCAAATTTTAGATTACAAAAGGATCGACTAGAGGTTCTACCCCTATGCAAAAACGCAATGAATATAGGGGTGAATACTTGATTTGTTTTGAAATAGTATACTCCACAACCAATCTATTGTGAGTGTTGGCCTTCTCAAATTTCTCACTCTCTACAATTCTTCATTACAATTTTTGAGCACTTGAATTGACTTGTGGGCACTACCTCTCCCATGATACAAAACCTTGAACAAATCCCAATCAAGATACCAAGAATCCTTAAGAAGACATGTGTTTATTAGCATATGGATCCACTCCACCTAAGATATATGGTTATTAGGTTGTGCATGTGATACTTCTGGATGTTTCTTCATGATGATCTGGTGTTATTACATGTTGTTCTTAGAATGATGCCTTTTAAACATGTGAGTCATGGTCATGCATTATTTATATGAAATTTGATGTTGTTATTTCTAGCCATGGGTTGTGCATGTGATACTTCCTGATGACGTCATGGTGCTTTATAAGATAGATGACATGTGGAACATAAAATGATATTATAGCTTATCATTGCATCTAGAGATAAATGGCATTTGGCACATAAATGGTATGAAAACTTGTTGTGATATAATGATGGATTATGTGGGTTGTCAAAATACATATTTGATATGATGATGGATTATGTGAATTGTTACTCCATGTTGATAGTACTAATGTTGAAATATGGTAGCTTATCATGGCATGTTAATGAGATGCTTAGTGAAATTATGAAAGTATCATGACCAGTTATGTTATAATGGTAGCACAGAGCACCTAAATGCATTAGATGTTAAACTTGGCATGACTTATCGTGACAATGGCTTATGATGCAATGTAATGCAATATGAATTGGTGGCTAGACATTCTTGTTAGCAAATAATTCAAGGTTGATCCATGATATTATTATATTGAGAAATGGTTACTAATGATTATTCATTATGGCAAGTGCCAGTTGTTCCAAGTGATCCGCTCAAATAGCCTAATGAGGCTAAGTATTCTATGATCTCGTGGGAGCCCATAACCACGAATGAGAATGGCTACTATAAATATATTATGGGTTGGGGGACAAGCCCAACAATTAGCTCTATGCCATCAACGCTTGACTTTTGTACCAGAGGTTGGGAAGGTGGCAATGCCACGGATACTTCCCGGAGAACTTTTGATGTGACCAGAGTCCACAATTGGAGACATACTCACCGGGAGGAATTTTTATGGAGAAGGACTTCTGATGCCTGGGGCTAGTGCCTTGAGGGTGTTGTGGAGGATGTTTAAGCTAGCCTTCCGAGATACCTGGGGTATAATGATCTTGATGTGCGCAGCGGAAGAATGGTGGGCCCATAACCCACAGGTTCTAGGATCGGGGTACCGGGAACCAGATGTCGGTTAGTACCGATGAGGCCGTACTATTACCAGAAGTTGGGAAGGTGGCAAATGCCGCGGTAACTTCCCGGATAACTTATGATGACTACTATATGATGATTCCGGTTAGAATCCGATGAGGTCGTATTATTACCAGAAGTTGGGAAGGTGGAAATGCCGCGGTAACTTCCCGGGGAACTTATGATGCATACTGTATGATCCGCGGACAGGTTACAGTAGAGGGCCCGTGCCATGGCGAGCGGGACCATCCGGATTTGAAGGGGAGGTTTATGGAGGTGGCCGATGGTATGATTCTCAGGGAGAGGGTGAGTAAGGAAAGATGAAGTAAACAAATACACAGCTATTAATTATTAAACAATTATCTAATGCTTTTGTATGTATGATGCATAATTGTTGTTATGGTTGTATACTAGACTCATAGGGAATTACTTAAGAGCATGTTGTAACTTAGGGCGTTTGTATTAGTGTGGTTTGGAGACTTCTATGTGGTGGAAACATATATAAATCTCTTAGCTTCACAATAGTACTAGCTACCTATATATTCTAATATTTACTTGATTGATTGATTGAATAAGTATTGTATTTATTGCTTGAATATTATAACTTCGGGACGAAGTTTCTTGAAGGGGGAGAGTATGTAACACCCCTCATATACGAATATAGAGAATAATTGATATAATAAATAAAATGTAATATAAAATAATGTAAGATAATAATATAATTGGGAATATGAAAGAAAATAAGGGAAAACAAATTGCATTAAATAAGAAATTAAGAAATTGGGAGAAGGAGGAGATAAAAGGAGGAGAAGAAGTGAAGAGAGGGGATATTTTGTCTTTTGGCATTTAGGAAGAGAAGCTCTTGAGGAGAGGAAAGCAAGATAGCATTGGCATATGGTTAATTGTTGGGGGCTCGGGGGCCTCATCCTTTGGCTAGGGGTTGGTTGGGTGGAGAGTCGTCCCCCCACCTTCAGTTGCACTATTGGAGCTGTCAAGGTAATGGTAGCTCCTAGGTCATCTAACCATGTATGATTTTCATAGCATATTTTCTGTTATTATTGATTAGATCCATTTCTTTGTCAGATATTCTATGCAGGTTGTTCTTGTTTGTTTCTGGATTTTATAACATTTTACATGTTATCGGTTTCTTGTATTGGTTCATAGATCTGCATGCATATTTAATATGAATTTGTTATTTAGTAGGTTTTATGATTTTTATGGTTTTTACACTGTATCTCCAAGTTGTCTATTTTGGAGTGCCACTTGACCTTCTGATAGCCTCATGCGCCCTCCTTGGAGTCTCCATCCTTGATTTGTGCTCACATGGATCAGTTAGACTCATTTGACTGAATTTTGACTATTTGTGACTACTACCACTGATTGGATGATGTATCCAATGCTATCCAAGATACACATTGAGGATTATTCAAATGACCTTAGCTCAGTTCAAATTATCTTTATAGTTATTGTATTGTATTCAGTTATTCGCAATGCCAACTCATAGCTGATGTATGATTATATTGTTATTCTCCATTTTCTGTGTTCATGAGTGATGATTGATTCAATCTATTCTTCTTTCTTCTCTGCAATTCTTGAGTGAGATTAGTGAGATTTGTTCTAGCTATGAGATCTCCTTGCAGATTATCACATGGTATCAAAGCTGGAAGAAACTATTCGAATTGCAGCAGTAGCAGTTGCAACAATTCTTTGAGCAGCTGTCTTTCATTGAGCACCAGAAGCCCCTTGGTTTCCATAGCAAATCCTGGTGTTATTTCCTTGAATTCACTGGAGCAATCCAGTGAGGTATATCCAGGTGTGAAGGAATCAGTCGCATGTGCTCAGTGTCCTAAGGCAGTGTTCAATTCGAATTGTTGCAGATCTCCATTTCATAATTCTCATTTGTTTTGCAGGATTATCCCCTTTTCAACTTTGAATTCTTTAGTATCATGGATCTCAAGTTGAATTCATTCAAATACTTCGAATGGAAGGAAAATATGGACATCTTATTGAATTCTAAGAGCCTTTATAGAGTGGTGAATGGCTCTGCAATTGAGCCCACTGGTGCAGTAGATAAATCCAAGTACTTAGACAAGCTTGATGAAGCAATAGGACTGCTGCTACTTAGCATTTCTGAAGACCTACACTTTCATGTTATTGATATGAAGATTCCAAAGGAGGTTTGGGACAAGCTCCAATCTCTTCTTGGTCAGAAGGATGACTTGAAGGTTCATAAGTTAGAAAATGAGCTCATCTCCTTGAGCCCAAGCAGTTTCGAAACTATCACTGAGTTTCTCAATAAGTTCAAGAACTTGATTTCACAGTTGAAAAGATATGGGATTGAGAAGGAAGAAAAACAACTCATCCTTTCCATACTATCGAAGCTAGGCCCTGATTATTTAGTGTTTGTTTCGACCTTCCAGTCAACAAAGTTGTCCATTCCAAGATGGAAGTTCCCTTCGCTTGAAGACTTCATCCAATCCCTCACACTTTAGGTGGAGAAGCTAGTACACATGGGAGTGATAAAAACCAAATTGGATTCATCTCTTGCAGCCACTGAGATGAGAAGAGCGAATGATAAAGGGAAACAAAAAGTTTATGAAAAGAGGTTGAATGACCAAAAGCAAAAGGAGGCTCCAAATCAGTCAGATGGAGTTTTGAATCCTAAGAAAGACAAGCAAACTCAGAAGGGGAAATCCAAATGCACATACTGCAATAAAGGATTCCAACCTGAGAGTTCATGTATGAAGAAGACCATAGATCTCATGGATTCACTTCTTGAAAAAAAATAATCTTCGAGTACCTACACGGGCCAGAAAGAAAGAAGGTGAACCATCAAGATCAGAGAACAAAGAGAGATGCCATGCCCTCATGGCAAGTGCATCAACACAATCCTCCTTCATCATAGATTCAGGAGCATCAAGACACATGTCTTCCTCCAAATATCTCTTCATTGGTTTCGAATCCACTGTTGGACCATCCATCATGTTGGGGAATGATTCTGAGGTCTCTTCTGAAGGGATAGGAAGAATCAAACTAGATCATGGGTACTTCTCAGATGTGCTCTATGTCTCCACTCTCACTGCTAATCTACTTTTAGTCTACCTGATGACCCATACTGGAGAGCCCAAGACGGTGATCTTCTCTCCAAATGAGGTCGAAATACAAGACATTGTTTCAGGAAATATCATTGCAAAAGGAGTTGCAAATCACAATTCGAAACTGTATGAGTTCTCTCATTTTCTTCCTCTCTCCAAGCAATCTTCTCTTCACACTCATGCAAATGAAGTGAGTAGATTGTGGCATGAAATATTTGGGCATCTCAACTACAAGTACTTGCAAGATATGCATACACAAGAGATGGTTGAAGGACTTCCCAAAGTCAAGTTTTCCAAGGGAAACTGTAAGGGTTTCTTGATGGGAAAACATCCTGAAGAGAGGTTTGAGAAAGGAAAGGCAAGGAGAGCCTCTCAACCCCTAGATCTGATCCATAGTGATGTTGCAGGGCCATTTCCAAATCTATCTTTGAACAAGGCAAGGTATATTCTTACTTTAATTGATGATTATTCAAGCTTTACATGGGTATACTTTCTCAAATTAAAATCAGAAGTATTTGGATACTTTAATTTTTTCAAGTCTTCTACAGAAAAGTTTTCAGATAGAAAGATCAAGGCCGTTCGCACTGACAATGGGGGTGAGTATGTCAAAGGTGATTTTCAATCTTTTTGTGATGATGAAGGCATTGAGATGCAGCATATTGTTCCCTATACACCACAATAGAATGGTGTTGCATAAATGAAGAACATAACATTGAAGGAGATGGCAACTTGCATGCTCAAGTCGAAAGGGTTGCACCCTAGTCTCCAGGCAGAAGCCATCAACTGTGTTGCTTACCTTCAGAATAGAGTCCCTAATAAAGGACTAAAAAATATGACTCCTTTCGAAGCATGGATGGGATACAAACTTGATGTATCCCATGTTAGAGTGTTTGGATCCAGAGCATGGGGAAGGATTCCAAATGAGAAAAGGAGAGCCCTAGATCCACAAAGCAGAGAATGTATACTAGTATGTTATGTATTGAGTGGAAATGCCTACAAGCTTATTGGTCCTTCTACTATGTATACATTTCTTGAGAGGTGTGTATAGTTTGAGGAATGGCCTCTTCATGATGTTCATCTTGTTGAGCAAGATAGCTTGCCTACCACACCTCCATTGCTTGATGAGCTCCAAGAGAGTGAACCTTCATCACATGACAGTTCAGATTCAGAGTATGAGAGTGAAGATGATGAAGAGCGAATGCTATATCCAGATCCACAAGAACCTGGAGATCTAGCACCTGACAGTGAAGATGAGCGAATGGGAGATCCAGATCCACAAGAACCTGATGATATCTCAACTGATGATCCTCCTCTTCCGAGATGGGTAGCCACTACTCTTAGATATGCCAGAGATCTTGTGGGAGATCCACTTGATCAAAGGATAATCAGATCTGATTTTCAGAATGGAAGGTTTCATCCTTCTCACATTACTGATCCATTTCTTTCCGATCGATCATTCTTTGGTAAAGAGGGTCACTTGCCTCCTTCTGGGGTGAGTGATTCCATGCTACATTAGCATCCTTCAGTCTATTTTGAGGGAGGGATTTCTTCCACTGGGTTTTCTCTCTTTCCTCACTTTATTATTTAGATTGTTGTACGGGGTGACCTTTGGTCTTAGTCACCAGGGCCCTACCATTTAGTTTCTTCAATTATTACCTCATAGTAGAGCTTGCGGAGGGGTGTTGGAATATTCTCACCATCATTTTTTATATTTGCATGCATGCATGCATTCTGCATGCATGCATCCAGTCATCATGCATGCATCCAGTCATCAGTATGGTGGTCTCCCCAACACCTGGAGCCTATTTTCAGCCCCCTAGAGCCTGTCTTCAGCCCTTAGTATCCGTCCTACCTACTTGATGCGCCTTGTTTTCCTCACCTAGATGACATATGCACCTTATCTCACCTACCAGGAGTTTAACAGTCAATTAGAGCATTGATTGACCAGTTCTTGCATTTATTGCTTAGTTTAACTGCCTGTAGCTCCCAGTTTTTTATTTTGGAGTGCCACTTGACCTTCTGACAACCTCATGCTCCCTCCTTGGAGTCTCCATCCCCTGATTTGTGCTCACATGGCTCAGTTAAACTCAGTTAGACTCATTTGACTGACTTTTGACTATTTGTGACTACTACCACTGATTGGATGATGTCTCCAATGCTATCCAAGCTACACACTGAGGATGATTCAAATGACCTTAGCTCAATTAGAATTCTCTTCACAGTTATTGTATTGTATTCAGTTATTCACAATTCCATCTCACAGCTGATGTATGATTATACTGCTATTCTCCATTTTCTGTGTTCATGAGTGATTATTGATTCAATCTATTCTTCTTTCTTCTTTGCAATTCTTGAGTGATATTAGTGAGATTTTTTCTTGTTGTGAGATCTCCCTGCATATTAACAGGACTTAGCATCCATCATACATGTATCCATCTCCTTCAATTCTCTATTCTTGCGCTCTGCCACACCATTCTACCGGGGTGTGTAAGGCACATAATGTTGCATTTGAATGCCATCTTCTTCACATAGCTACTGTAGGCCCTTATTGACATATTCCCTTCCACTATCAGTCCCCAATACCTTTATCTTACTCCCATTGAATTTCTCCATTGAAGCTTTGAAAACTTTGAATGAATGGAAGACTTCATATTTTAGCTTGAGAAAGAATACCCAACAAAATCTTGAAAAATCATCAATGAATGTTAGGACATACTTTGAGTTTCCATAGGAAAGTGTAGGAAGAGGTCCTATCACATCTGAATGGAATGAACCAAGAGTATGAGCAACTCTTCTTTCCTTCCCCTTCTCATACTTGTGCTCTGTATGCTTCCCAACAATGCATCCCTTGCAGGTGCCTTTGGGAAATCTGATGCTTGGAAGTCCTTCAACCATGTTTTCTTTGCTCAAGGATTGAAGATATATGTAGTTGAGGTGTCCAAACCTCTCATGCCAAATTATACTGACCTCATTAGCATGTGACAGAAGAGCATTAGGAGAGGAGTAAGAAAGAAAGTGTGAAAACTTGTACATTCTTGATTCATGATCTGCAACACCAACTACTACCACTTTGCCTATAGAAACGTCAAAAATTTCAAAATCTTCTTGAGTGAAAATCACTCTCTTGGATAAACCAATGTGGGTCATTTAGTAAACAGAGAGGATATTCGTTGCAATATCAGGAACATACAACACATTGCTGAAGTACCCATTGTCTAGACTGATCTTCCCAATGCCTCTCGCTGGGATCTCTAAGTCATCACCCATGAGAATAGAAGGACCACTGTAAGGTGAAAGAGTAGAGAAAGTTTCTCTTGAAAAATCCATGTTCCTTGAGGCACCTGAATCTATGATGAAAGAAGAGGACTCTGAGGTACTAGCCATCAATGCATGCCATCTCTCCTTGTCTTTAGAAACACCCTCCTTCTTCTTTGCAACTTCTGGAAGAGGAATGTTGTTTTTCTGAAGAAGATGAGTCATCGTGTAAATGGTCTTCTTCATGCATGCACTTTCAGGGTGCCAACCCTTTTATAGTAAGTGCATTCGGTCTTCTCCTTGACAGAGTTTGAAACCCATTTAGAATATCTGGGCTTCTCCTTGTCTTTATTCTTCTCTTGCTGCTTCGAACTTTTTGGATTTTTCTTCCCCTTTGCATGCTTCGAATCACCAGCTGCAAGAACTTGGTCATTCTGCTTGATGATACCCATTTGAACCAATTTAGCTTGTTCTTGTGTAAGCATCTCCTTGAAATCTGCCAAAGATGGCATCTTCCAATTTCGAACAGTGAGATTGGTGGAATGGAATGTTGAAACAAACACATAGTACTCAGGACCCAACTTCGAAAGCATGGACAACACCAGTTGTTCTTCCTTCTTCTCAATTCCACATTACTTGAGCTGCAAGACCAAGGATTTGAACTTGGTGAAGAAGTCTTGGATGGTCTCGAAACTGTTTGGGCTCAGAGAGATCAACTCATTCTCAATTTGGTTTCCCCTCAACTCATCGGTCTTACCAAACAATGACTCAAGCTTGAGCCGCACTTCATTTCTACTGTAGAATTTGGCTCATTCTCAGTCCCCATGGTAACTTTGAAGAGAACCTTGCATCTCAACTAGATTATCATTTCGGCCTTCCACTCAAAGTAGTTGAATGGAGTGAGCAAGATGACATGAGACTGCTCCATTATGTAGCTTTCGCACTTGCCGACAAAGAACACTGTAAACCTACATTGCAAACACTCAATCACTCAAGAGTGGATCGTAAATAGCTAATTCGAACCCTGCATTGGCAAAAGGCACATTCGGGAGCGCATCACACCCTGGGTAGACTTCAAAGGATTTATCCAATGGCTTCAAGGCAATGGCCTCGAGGATTTATGTGGTTGCTCCAGTTCTTCTGGTGCACTTCTGAAGCAGTCTGGTTCGACTAGAATCTTCAATAGCTCTGATACCATGTCAAATTCAAATCACATTAGGATAAACTAGCTAAAGATATCCTCACAATTAAGAATTTGATAAGTATACAAGAAAAACTGTGGCACAATGAAGACACAAATGATAAAAAAAAAGGTTATTCTATTACTGTCCAACCCAAAAATGAGTTGCGAACACCCTTATATATAATTTGGGGAAAATCATGATCCTTTCGAGGCATCAAAATGAGCTACAAGTGGCTAGCTTACATTGGAACTCAATCCCCCCTAGGTTGACCAATAGTCTCCCAAATCACCTCAAACTGTCACGAATTCCTAATATGAACGTTGGGATAGCATGGGAGGAAATTAATGATGGTAGCACATGAGTGGTGGAGGATTTGATGGAGTGTAGGTGGCTAAGGATAGGCCAAAACTGCCAAGGAGGGGGAAAAATGGCCACATTCAATGCATGGGCGCCTCAGGTTAAAGTCAGATCCACAAATCAGGGGATAAGGCGCACCTCAACTAGGTAGTGGTAATAAATGAGGTGGGTGGCCATAAATGAGGGATCCTAACTGTTCGTTTGAACAAAACTGGGCGCTTAGGTGGTGGAATGTGTCATTAATGCCTAACAACCTTGGATAATCATCATTAACTATTGTTTGGACCAATTAAACATCAAAATATCTTATGAGACTATGGTCCTAGGTGTAATAATGTTCTAACAATTATTGTGCACACACAATAAATGATATGGTGGTAAAGTTTTTAAATTTATATTATAATTTATTTATTTATTTAATAAATGTACCACTGCTTTTTATATATTTAATAAAATTTAAAACTAAGAAAAATTATAATTACAATAACACAAAAAATAAACAATCACTATATATTAAAAATTAAATGTTTTCGTGTATGTGTGTGTGTGCGCACTTTGGATGTATCTTCAGTGGATGAGAGGAATGATTGTTACCCTCCCCATCCAGGTTCAATTCTTGTAAGTGACATGATGCTCTTGTTGAGCCCCTATGTAATAAATGAGTGGATTATGTAATTCTGGCCATACCTTGATTCTACATAATAGTAGGTGTCGATATATTTTCCGAAGGATGTCCTTTGTTAAACCACCATTTTTCAAATATATATATATATATATATATATTAAACTACATAAAATAAAAATAGTAATCAATATCTATTATTATATATTATATAACTTTTTAAATATAATATTTTGTTTTTACAAGTTATATATATATAAAATGAAGATTAATAAGAAATTGCCCAACACTAATATGTTTCCTAAATAAGAAAAGAAGAGAGAGAAAAAATGAATCTTTTGGTATTTTTGCGATAAATTTCCCTCCCGAACTCAGAATCAAGCCTATGCTTGGTACCAATGTAAAGGTCTTGAAGAGAGCTACAACTTTCATGTTTTGAGATTTCCAAGAATCCACACCAATTTTTTGGGGTGGGCATTTTAGTGTTTCTAGGAGAAAAACATCTAAAATTGATTAAATATTATTTATTTTTCTTTTTAAAAATATTTAAATGAAGTTAAAAATATATTTCTCTCATTTAAAATTTAATATTATTTTTTTTTTTTTTTTAAGATTAATTATATAAATGTTTTTAGTATTTCAAAATTACTCCACTATCATTTTAATTAATTTAAGATTTATATTTTAAAGGACTTGGAAATAGTGATAATATAAAATACTCTATATTTATTATTTATAGTAGTCAAATAAAAATATGACACATAAGCATCATATGTCCAACTCAAGCATAATGATTGACCAAAGATATTCAAATTCTATTGATTTGTGAAATCCAACTCAATCTAACTCATCTATGGCACATTTTTTTATAAGTCCCATTTTAGACCCCAAATTTTCTCTAATGTTAGTTCAACCTTGAGAGCTTACCGCTCCTCATCCTCTACCACTAGAATAGTTTCTGAAACTTCTTGAATGCAAAGTCTTCCTCCCAGACCAATCCATAAGATATGCCCTACAATGGCGAAGGAGAAATGCCCCAAAAAGGTGGATGCCTTCGGAGACTATTTCTCTTCATATCTGTAGCTAATTTTGTTCATGTCTGTCGTCATAAAAAAACTTTAAAGAGTTTTCAATTAAAGACATCAAGACATCCAATCCTCCATCAAGAAACACTTTAAAGAGTTATAATTATATAATTGATATCATCTGAAAACCCATAACAAATCCAAACATAAGTTTTACATACTGACGTTAAACATAAGCACAAATATACTAGGACACATTGAGGATGATTTGGAGGCCTACGAGCATGCATCGCAACTAAGTTGTCAATGAGCAGATCCTTTGTTCTCATTGTAATATTTCCACTCCGGTGTAGAGACGTTTCATGTTGGAGTTGCACAGGTCTGGGTGCCCAAGTGGTCTATTTCCTACAAATTTCCTGTCATTGAATGTAATTTAGGGCTTTGAACAACCAAAGGTCCAACTTACACAATATGTAGCAAGAAAAGACTTAATCTCACTCATCCTGATCTAGAAATACACCAAGAGGTGGTGGATCGATGCCATCCTCCCATGGAGTAACCAAAGAGAGAAACCAAAACACCATTCCAAGAACCTGAAGTAGTTTTTTAGATGGATGTGCCATAGCCTCTCGACTAGGGCAGTCGGGCTTATTGTAAAATTGCATGGACAACTTTTCAAATCGATCGATGTTAGTACTCGATTGTGTTGATAGCATAACAATAACAAAATTACAAGAAAAAGCAATGTGTAATGAATTGTATATTGTAACTGAAGCTTGGGGTAGGAATGTGAATGAGAATGCATACAAAACTCACCGATGTCCTCCACATTCAGGAGGTTCTTTCTCTTCCAATTCTCTGCTCAGGTCTCGTCCCCCGTATCATCTCTACTGAAATAAGGAGAGAATATACAGCTCTCTGCACACTTTCTCTTAGAACTGTGCAGCGGGCCTTGGAATAGGTCATCCAAGACGAGTGAAGGCAGATCACTTGTCCACAAAATAAATTTTATTTCCTTGTTAGGTTGGAGATCGAATCAATGACAAGGAGCTCGTTAGGAGATGGGCAGGGAAGAGAAACTGAGAGAAGATTCCCAAGGAAATTTAGTTACCTTTGATTTCTCTACAGTCTGAAGAAAGTTGAAATGTTTACAACGATATTGGAAATCCTGGCAACAATCGATAGGAACCTGTAAGCAGAAAATAATTAACCCTGAGAACATGAAATGGCATGCAATAAATTGAAAGCCATAAACAACATTGTTAGTAACCTCAAAATCTTCACCTGTCTCTTTCACTATACAAATAGTGCTTGGTGGGTGGATTAAGTAGAGGTATTGTTGGTTATCCAGGTGGCATGTGGCACTTCATGGGTGGAATTTGGAACTTCAACACTCCAGGTGGCATCTTCTCAACTGCACAACCAATTGGAAATAAATTGTTTCCCCTTGAAGTTTTGGTTAGCAGATATGTAGTTAAACGACTCTTATCAGGTTACGTGGCTAAATCATTCATTATAAAATTTATTAAACAATCATTACTCTTAACTAAAAAAAACCATGAATCTAGGTTCTACACTTGTTGCATTCTCATTAATCTTGATGATCCACTCGATGAAGTCCATTCCAAAATATCAGATATAAACAACTATCGACGTAACTAGCAACAACCAAATTAATAATATTAATGTGTTTGAACACACCGATAGGTGTAAATTTGACACATTGATAATGCTTTTCCCTATAATATGTGTCAAATTTACGCCTATCGGAATATTCATACACAATAATATGATTAATGTGGTTGTTGCTAGTAACATGTGGGTGCATAGACATATCTCCAAAGTATTAATAAATTAATATTGTTTAATTTAAAACATTATTAATTAATTATAATATTATACTATGTTATAAAAAAAATTATATTCATGGCATATAAACATATTAAAAAATAGTATAATTTAATTAAATATTTAAAAAGTAATAATAAAAGCATATTTTGAAATTGATCATAATATAATAATTAATTAAAAAGTTGATGATGGTTAATAGGATATAAAAAAGGTATAATTAATATATAATACTTAAATATGGTATTTAATAAAAATGATTAAATTCAAAATATTATTATTTAAAATTATAATATTATAGTATATTATAAAAGAATATTATATTCATGACTAGAGATATTAAACAAATTATAATTTAATTAAAAACATTGTTATTTAATTATGAGATTATAATTATATATTAAAAAATAACAATGAACTATTATAGGAATGCTGTATTAAAATAAATTATTATAATCAATCTAGTAATCATATTATTATATTGTATTTCTATTTTAATATTATATAATGGTTATTATGTTGATTGCAACATTTCCTAAGATTAATCATGGTTGATTTTGATTAGCCATGGTCGACTTTAGTTTGACCATAGTTAATCATGGTTGGCTTTAGTGAACCGTATTCAAATTTAGTTAATCATGGTTAACTTTAGTTACAATGGTTGACTTTAGTGAACCATGTTTCACTTTAGTTATCATGGTTGACTATATTTACCATGGTTGACATTAGCAAATCGTGACTGATTTTGGGTAACCATTTCTAACTTTAGATTGACCATAGTCAACCATGGTTGACTATAATGTGAACCATGTTTGACTTTAGTTAATCACGGTTGAATTTGGTTGACCATGATTGACTTTAGTTTGACCATAGTTAACCATGGTTGACTTTAGTGAACCATGTGGTCATAGTTCACAATGAACCATGAAATTTTATGAATATTGAATGTCACATTATTAATGTGTCACATCTTGGGCATTGTGGCAATGCAACATAATCCTTTATCAATGTCACAATGTGACATAACCCTTGATGAATGTCACAATGCAACATAACCCTTGCTAAACATCACAATGCGACATAACCCTTGATGAATGTCGAATTTCACATTATTAATGTGTCGCATCTTGGGTTGGTCAGAATATACCAGACACTTTAGCGAACCATGGATGAATTTGGTCAACCATGTTTGGCTTCGGTTAACCATGGTTGATTTTAATGAACCATAGTTGACTATGTTGAACCACAGTTGACTTTATTTACAATGGTTGAATTTTTTGCTTGTGCATGTTTTGTATCTTATTTGACGATGGTTGAATTTAATGTGTCACATCTTGGGCAATGTCGCAATGTGAAATAACCCTTGATCAATGTCACGATTTGACATAACCCTTGATGAACGTCGCAATGCAACATAACCCTTGATGAACATCGAATGTCACATTCGCATCTTGGGTTGTGTCAACATATACTGGACACTTTAGCGAACCATGGATGACTTTGGATAACAATGTTTTACTTTAGTTTGACTATAGTCAACCATGGTTGACTTTAGTGAACCACATTTGA
This sequence comes from Larix kaempferi, assembly GCA_027924585.1. Lineage (NCBI taxonomy): Eukaryota > Viridiplantae > Streptophyta > Pinopsida > Pinales > Pinaceae > Larix > Larix kaempferi. Next base: position 11,548,348 of record BSBM01000120.1, on the reverse strand, counting down.
CTTTGGTTAACCATAGTTGACTTTGGTTTTATCATAGTTAACCATGGTTGAATTTAGTGAACCATGTGGCCATAGTTCACAATGCCACATAAAATTTTCTGAATATTGAATGTCACATTATTAATATGTCACATCTTGCGACATAACCCTTGATTAATATCGCAATGTGACATAACCCTTGATCAATATCGCAATGTGACATAACCGTTGATAATGCTTAACCACAATTGACTTTATTTACCATGGTTGACTATTTTGCTTGTGCAAATTTTGTATCTTATTTGACGATGGTTGAATTTAATGTGTCACATCTTGCGCATTGCCACAATGTGACATAACCCTTGATCAATGTCGCAATGTGACATAACTTTCGCTGAAAATCACAATGCAACATAACCCTTTATAAACATCATAATGCGACATAACCCTTGATGAATGTCAAATGTCACATTGTTAATGTGTTCCATCTTGGACTATCATCATAAACCAAAAAATTTAGCGAACCATGGCTAACTTTGGTTAACCATGTTTTACTTTAGTTTAACCATAGTCAACCATGGTTGACTACACTTTATGAACGTCAAATGCCACATTGTTAATGTGTTGCATATTTGGTTGTGTCAACATATGCTAGACACTTTAGCGAAGCATGGCTGAATTTGGTTAACCATGGTTGACTTTAATGAACCATGGTTGATTTTAATGAACCACAGTTGACTATGTTGAACCATGATTGAATTTTTTGCTTGTGCATGTTTGGTATCTTATTTGACAATGGTTGAATTTAATGTATAACATCTTGGGAATGGTCGCAATGTGTCACTAACCCTTGATCAATGTCACAATGTGACATAACCCTTAATGAACATCGCAATGCAACATAGACCTTGATAAGCATCACAATGCGACATAACCCCTAATGATTGTCAAATGTCACATTGTTAACGTGTCGCATCTTGGGTTGTGTCTACATATACCAGACACTTTAGAGTACCATGGCTGACTTTGGTTAACCATATTTTACTTTAGTTTGACCATAGTCAACCATGGTTGACTTTAGTGAACCACATTTGACTTTGGTTAACCATGATTGAATTTAGTTTGATCATAGTTAACCATGGTTGGCTTAGTGAACCACATGACCATAGTTCACAATGCAATATGAAATTTTCTGAACATTGAATGTCACATTATTAATATGTCGCATCTTGGGCATTATGGCAATGTGACATAACCTTTTATTAATGTCGCAATGGGACATAACCCTTGACTATGCTTAACCACAATTGACTTTATTTACCATGGTTGTCTTTTTTGCTTGTGCACGTTTTATATCTTATTTGACAATGGTTGAATTTAATGTGTCACATCTTGGGTATTGTCGCAATGCGACACAACCCTCTATCAATGTTGGAATGTGACATAACCCTTGATAAACGTCGCAATGCAACATAACCCTTTATAAACATCAAAATGCAACATAACCCCATTAATCTATCACATCTTGGGAATTGACAGTGTATATCATTTTTTAATCGTTAATGAATGTCAGAATGGGACATAAGCCTTTGTCATATTAGTGGTATAACCCTTGGTCAATGTTGTAATGCGACATAACCCTTGATGATATCTCGGTGACTCTTTCTCTCCAAGGACCCTGTGGACAAGCATGAACAAGCTCATGGAACATCTAATAGTTTTGAATAAATTATTATGTTTCAATGTATTTTTGTGCTCTTTTATGCAACTGGTATGTAAAAGTTTATAGTACTCAGAATGTAGAAGCAGACTAGAAAATCGTTAGGAAGCTCCTGAAAATTTTGTATACATCAAGAAGCAATGTGGGATGGATTCAAATAGAAAACTAAAGAATCTCGCTCGTAATCATGTAATGTTTTGTTTATTATATAGAATTGTCGTACTCAATCAATTAATACAAATCTTTTAAGTTTTTGTTTAAAAAAATATACCCATAGGTAATGCATGACTCATATATAATATTTATATTAGTAATGGTAATTAATATATAATACTATTATATTATAACAATAATATGCACCGTGAAAATTTGGGTCCAATAAATTTTAACTAATATCATAGATAATAACTAATATATTTATTAATTTATAATAGTAAATAATATCATAACTAATACCATTCATCTTTTAGGTAATACATGACACGCACATATAAAATAGTAATAATAATTAATATTATAACTAATGTATAATACTATTGTATTATAATTAATATATTATAATAATATTATACACTGTAAAAGTAAGGTCCAATCACTTTTAAATAATATCATAACTAATTTATAATATATAATTATTATATAATAATAACTAATATACCCATAGATTAATACATGACTCATATATAGTATATAATAGTAACAATAATTAATATAAATATTATTATATTGTAATTAATATATTATAATAATATTATACACCTTAAAAAGTTGGGTCTAATAACTTTTAACTAATATATAATCAATATATAGTAACTATATCATAATGAATATACACATCCATCTTTTAGGTAATACATAACCTAACTTTTAACTAAGATATAATCAATATATAGTAACTATATCATAACGAATATACACATCCATCTTTTAGGTAATACATTACCCATATATAATAGTAACAGTAATTAATATTATAACTAATATATAATATATGAGTTGTCTAAAAATTCGACGATTTGGGTTGGACGTGGGCTTTTCACCGGAATCCGTTTTTTTTTTTTTTTAAATATGAATTTAACTGTGTTTTAATGGCGATTTTGATGGTAGAAACAAATTCAACACCATAAAAAAACCCTGGGGCACCCAAAATTTTAGAGTTTGAGAGTTGTAACCAAGATTTTTAAACATTTTTATCGGTTTTTTTCAAAATTGTTCCGAAAAATTCAAAATTTTTCGTTTGAAATCATAGAAATTTTAAACTACGCGTATAATATATATAATTAATCTATGATAGTAACTAATATCACAAATAATATATAATATTAATAGATATTATAACTAATATATAATAATATTATATTATAATAATACTATACACCATGAAAAGTTGGGTCCAACAACTTTTAGATGACAATATGTATTTAATTTTCTTTCCTTATTTTGGGTGAAAACACTACCTCAAACATCGTCCATCAGAAGCTTTGATAAAAGTGAAATAATATAAAAAATTATCTACATGGCATTATTTTATCAATTTATTAATTTTTCCTTAGGAGGACCATTTGAGTTGAAATTTCCTCTAATGCCTGGAACAATTAATACATCATCAAAGTCTGAAAAATTACTTGATTGGAGATGGAAGGGAATGGTACCAAATCTTGTTATTGGATACTTGGAATCATCACTAAGGTCAACTTGAACTCTTGAGACATGCTCTTTTAGACTTATAAATAACTCTTGGGCCAATGTCATATGCCTAGATGCTCCATTGGCCACATACCAAGTGTTCCTTGGAAAAATGCTGGTAGAAAGGAAAGATACCATCAAAAAAATCCTTCTCGAGCTTTGATGCAAATTCATTCATCTAAGTTTAACAAAGGTTTCTACTTGATTTTTTTGTTGCATCCCTTTATCCTTATTCTTGTTCAAACATTGTGATTCATAATGGTTGTGTTTATGACATACACAAGCACTTGAATTTACTCAAGTCCTTCCTTGGTTGTGAGGTTGACTCCTCACTCTCTACCTTACCCTTGCTAGGTCCTTTACCTCTTCCCTTTTTCATTTGACAAAATCGGGCATTGATCCAGGAGGATCTCCATAGTCGAAGAATGCAGAAGGTTTTCATTCACGCCAAAGGTATTCAATCGATGAAGAGCTTGCAGAGAGCTTCCTAATCCAATTTGAACAGGATCGAATCAACTTCGTTTGTGGAAGAAATTGCAGGTTGAAATTATGGACAAAAAAGAGGCTACTTTCCAACAAAAGTTCACAAGACATTGAACACAATGTATTTCAAATTAAAATTGAAAGTTCAATGAAAACTATGTAAAAGGGGAAATATATGAAAGTGCTCATACAAATTCTCTTTTAAATTTATAAAGGAAATTTAATTAGATGTGAGAATACACATCACCAATTGGTTTCCTAGTCCTAAGGGAGTGTTGAGATCTTCATGGAGAAAGATGAGACCATTTCTCCACCTATCCCTTAAGGTGTCTCTTGATCCTAATTTAGGGGATCATGGGAGAGATATTCTCCTTAACATGTGTGATGAGTAATCATCCATGGAAAAACTATAAATATCTCTCATTTGGAGAAGGAAAACAAGTTTTTTTTAGAAAACTTTCTAGTAAGCTTTGTATGAGAAATTTCATCCCAAGATGGGAGAAACAGTTCAGTTCATGTGAGAGCCTTAGTTCTTCTTGTTGAGGAAGGGAAAGGCATCCCAAGATGGAAATGATCCACTTGAAGTGAAGATCATGCAATTGTATTTATGAAAGCCATATATATTTGTAGGAGATAATAAAATGACTCAAAGTTTCAATGAGTCCGAAGATGTAGCCAGGAGTTCTGGCGAACTCTATTAACAATTCGGGTTTGTGTAACTTTTTAATGTGCTTGTCTTGTGAATCTTTGAATTGTTAAAATTGATTTATTATGCCAATTTCTATATGATTATTGAGAATTTGAAAATTTTGATTAAGTATTCGTTAATGGAAGAAAAGTGAGTTTACCCATTTTCGGATCAAGTTTAGTATCAGAGCAGTTCCGATATGGTTTCAAAATTATTTTTGCTTTTGTGTGGGAATTTATCATATCAATTGTAGATATAATATGGAAAGTCCACAAAACAATTATCCTTCTATTTCAGTGTTTGCAAATCTTTGTAGAGATGCAGATTTTCGTGAAAGATTCTTATCCATGGATAAAAAGGTAAGAGAATTGTATAATGAAGGAAACAAAAGTGCTGAATTGCGAAGACAATTGGAAGCTTTGGAAGAAGAGAAGCAAGAACTTTAAGAAAAAATCGAAGAGATGCATCGTGAGATGCAAATTAAGGAGGAGTTGTTAGCCAAGTATAAACAATCCAACAATCCAAGAAGTCCTCTACAGTAGAAGATGATAGAATTTGCAGTTTTTGTCCTCATTCAAAAGAAGATCACATGGATGTTTCGTCTTCAAAATATTCAAACAAACAAAAGGATGATACCTCGAGCATGAAAGAAGATTATTTGAGCAGATTTGTTCCCCGGTCAAAAGATAAGGTAAATAATGATCATTCAATTTCATTACCTACTAATGCTTGTTTAGGATCTTTTGAAAAGCATACTCGAGGGATTGGCATGAAACTCTTGACAAATATGAGATACAATGGAGGAAGTCTTGGCACAAATGGCCAAGGTATTGTTCAACCAATTATGGTTGAAGAACGCCCCCGATATCAAGGATTGGGATATCAAAAGACAATGTCTGGAGAAAGCTCTTGGGAAAATTGTTCCTAGTGCCGCAAGCGAGGACATGTTGCGGACCATTGCTGGGATTTGCATTTAGAGATGAAACCAAAATGGTTTCAAATTCGAGAAGGAAAAATGAAAATGAATGCAAGTAGTGATTCAGAAACATCACGTGGATCACCAAGCAACAATACAGTTAAAAAACAACTAAGGTATGTTTTGGTATGTTTTCTATGACAATTTTAATAGCAGCAAAGATGTAATTATATGCTCTATTTGTGGAAGAAAGAATCGTCATATTACAAAATGCTGTAAATATAAAGCATATGGTCGAATGAAGGGTGCAATTAAGAGTAAACCACAAAAATAAAATACTTCCCTCCCAGTAAAGAAGGAAGATGGATCTGTTCATCGTCAACAATTGCGGAAAATAATTACACAAGATCAACCAAAGCAAATGAAAACAGAAATACAAGGAAGATGGATCTGTTCATCGTCAACCATTGTGGAAAATAATTGGACAAGATCAACCAAAGCAAATGAAAACAGAAATACAGGATACACAAGACGAAGCCTCTTCGTCCAAAGGCAACGAGCAACATTCGTTTGACGGGTTGGATAAGATGTGGGTGTCCTGTCTACAAAACTGAATTTTAATTATTATGCACATAAAGTTTTTGATATTGACCTTCAAAAGCAGTCTCGGCCCTAAATGCAAGGCATGTATACATTATTTGAGAAATCTTCAGCAAATCCATCTGTTAGCATTTGCTGCAGAAATGTAGAACTTGTTAAAAACTCCTCACAAATATTTGTCTTTGTGGAAGCCATGGTTGATGTGAAAGCAACGAGGTTTTTAACAGTCGAGAAAGTCGTGGAGGAAAAATGACGGTGCCTTCTTGCAAGATAGAAATAATTTACACTGCAAAGCTCAAGCTCAGGATGGCGGCGTGCCTCAGAGAATCGATCCGAATACCTCGATCACCTTGCCACGGATTTGAGGTGTCCTCTGTGGAAAAGCCACAATCATTTGTTTTGATTCCGAGGAGTTGCTGCAACTGTGAACCACGGGACGCAGAGGTGTGAAGTGAAATCGTCGCCATCTGAAGAGAGAACCGCTGTATTATACGTTGTCAGCGTTGACTACTTATGGACCTCTTGACTACTTTTGCATCTTGTATTAAAGAAATCATTGGCCCATGATGGTCTTGCTATAGGTCTTCACGAAGGTGCCAAATCCATTGAGAAACACACATCTCAGTTGTGTGTGCTTGCATAGAATTGCAACCAACCTGATTACACAAAATTAGTCTGTGTGCTGAGCACAACGTGAACTTGATTTCTGTTTCGAGCGCAAAGAATTTGGGTGAATGGGCAGGACTTTATAAATATTGAATCAGAGGGTAAATCTCAGAACGTCATTGGATGCTCTTGTGTTGTTGTGAAGGCTTGAAGTTCTGCAATTATTATCTGTGTTGGAGGAGAAGTGGTTTGAAAATTAAATTGCTTTTGCTTCTGAGATCCTGGAGGTGTGGTCAGAAGTTAGCAAATACATGTGGAGAAAGATGCTCTCAAGTCAACAAATGCGTTGATTCAAACTCTAATTTGTGCTTTGGAAGGATTCTCAACATTCAATTCCACCTAAGGTAATTTGGTTATGTTAAATTGAACCGTATGAGGCCTGTGTGAAGCGATTTCCATAGGCTATGTTGGTATATTAGTTGGATCGAAATTTCCCTCTTTAATGTCATGGCTGGATATATATATGTGAAGCCACAAAGTAGAGCCCGCGATGGAGCATTTCTTTATGTGGATCATTTGGATGGATATCGAGTTGATGACTTGGATATGCAAGTCATAAAGGTCGTCTCTAAAAGTTTTGTGCAATAAATATGGTGAAAGAGTTTAGTTGTTCTGACACATGCTCAGTTGTCTACACCAAATGAGTTAAGGTATATTGACTTTGTTGGCAGAAGATCGGCTCTATTGCGAGCTGTTGTTCGTCAAGCTGCTGAATTCAAGAAAATGAAAACCCAGGTTCCAGTTGTGTTAGTTGAGAACAGTGGGCACTGCAATACTAACAGTGGTAAAAAAAAAATTCTCTCAGATGGCATAGTTTGGCTTCCTAATTTGGTAGAGAATATTGTGGAGGTGGCAACAAATGGCACTAAACCAATATTGATTACTAAAAGTTAATTGAAGGTCCTGACGCCAATCAATGGGGCAAGCGTTGGATTCCTCTATTTTTTGGCACTCCAATACATCTTTATAGTGAAGCCAATTCAGAGGGGCATACAAAAAGGTATTGCAAAGGAAAAATCACTGCGGCCTGCGTGGGAAATTTATGATGAAACAAGTGATAAGACAATATTTTTGGGGCACATAAATGACATTATATGGATTTAAATTAGTTTCTTTTGAAAACTATATTATGTATTTGTCATTTATCAAGTTAGACCGAAGGTCAATAAGAGAGTTTACCATGTAGTGGGGATGGAGAGCATAGTGTCTAACCACTAAGGAATTTGTATGTCATTGTGACTTTCAGTTTGTATTGCCTAGGCCTATTTTTGCCATTTATTGTAACGAGGACAAAATAGTGTTTTTATAAACTCTTGGAAAGAAGTGCTCTGAATCTTGCAAAGACGTGAGTCATGTATTATCAGTGATAGATTTGCATCAACATTCTGATTCTGAAGAACAAAGGTGAAGGAGAAGGGGAATGTGCTTTTTAGAAGAGAAATTGCCATCAGGTTTGGTACATGTTGCAATTTATACTTTTGGAGGTGCAAACGTGCTTTTCAGTGGGGATATTTGATCTGGGAGGATCTCCACAGTCGAAGAATGCAAAAGGTTTTCATTCGCACCAAAGCTATTCAATCGGCTAAGAGCTTGCGGAGAGATTCCTAATGCAATTTGAACGGGATCGAATGAACTTCGTTTGTGAAATAAATTGCAGGGTGAAATTAAGGACAAAAAGGAGCCTATTTTCCAACAAAAGTTCACAGGACATTGAACACAATGTATTTCACATTAAAATTGAAAGTTCAATGAAAACTATGTAAAAGGGGAAATATATGAAAGTGCTCATACAAATTCTATTTTAAATTTATAAAGGAATTTTAATTAGATGTGAGAATACACCTCACCCATTGGTTTCCTAGTCCTAAGGGAATACTGAGATCTTCATGGAGAAAGATGAGACCATTTCTCCACCTATCCCTTAAGGTTTGTCTTGATGCTAATTTAGGGGATCATGGGAGAGATATTCTCCTTAACATGCGTGATGAGTAATCATCCATGGAAAAACTATAAATACCTCTCATTTGGAGAAGGAAAACAAGTTTTTTTCAGAAATCTTTCTAGTAAGCTTTGTATGAGAAATTTCCTCCCAAGATGGGAGAAATAGTTCAGTTCATGTGAGAGCCTTAGTTCTTCTTGTTGAGGAAGGGAAAGGCATCCCAAGATGGGAATGAGCCAATTGAAGTGAAGATCATTTAATTGTACTTATGAAAGCTATATATCTTTGAAGGAGATAATAAAGCGACTCAAAGTTTCAATGAGTCCAGAGATGTAGCCAGGAGGAATGGCGAACTCCATTATCAGTTCGAGTTTGTGTAACTTTTTCATGTGATTGTCTTGTGAATCTTCGAATTGTTAAAATTGATTTATTATGCCAATTTATTTATGATTATTGAGAAATTGAGAATTTTGATTAAGTATTCTTTAATGGAAGAAAAGTTAGTTTACCCATTTTCAGATCAGGCATAGTCACCGTCACTTCCCTACTTGCTGGCCTTTTGAATCCACCCAAGTCTCCTCTTGGATACAATCATACCATAGTCTTTGAAAATAGGTAATATTCTCTCGTAAGCACCCTGGACAAATGTCTCTCATTGAGATGAGAACTCATTCAATGCTCAATTCACTAGCTCTTTGTCTTCAATCTTCTCCCCAACTATTGCAGGTTGATCATGACTGTGTGTAACCTTCAGTAGGTAAATAGTAATTGTGTTTGATTTGGTCATCTCTACTGAGCCTATTATCTAATATCATCTTCCTACAATTTTTATTGCTCTGGTAAAGACTAATCATAGCATCAAAAATCTCCTTTGTTGTGTTCTTCTTGAATATATGAGGGATCAAATGATCCTTCATAATTTCACTTATTTCATCTTGTGAACTTCCAAATCCAGTGAATCTGTCGGTGGAGTCACTATAGTCTGGATGATACCTCAAAGATCATTTATTTCCAATTGAAGATTTACTTTGAATTTCCATTATAGGAAATTTGAAACACCTTTCAATCTCTCTGACGAACTTGAGGCTACTTGATTTCATCTTTGAGCTCTAACACACAAAATCCAAAATTTGATAGGCATTACCTTTGAAACTAATAGCTAGTCCTAGTTTTCATAGTTGGTTCTGAAAGTTGACCTACTACCATAAACTCTTCATATCCTCTCAATTAGAGAAGCTCTGATGTCAGGTGAAAATTCAAACCCTAGGTGACTATTGTCCTTATGTTTTCAATCAAACAAGTCTATTATTTAATTACATGGATATAATTCTTCACATAGCAACAACAACACAATATATTTATTGTAAATAGTGGAAGCACAAAAAATAATAACACACACATAGGGCATTTTTTCTTCAAAAAAACTTATCATTAAACTAATCAAAGCTAACAAAGCAATCTCTACCGTATGCTTAACTCTAGCAATTGCATAATAAATAAATCACCCTTGAAATAAGCTATAATGCCTATTGAGAAGGTATGACCTACACATGAAAATGAACAATAGTTGTATTGAATCCTGTATGGATATGTACCATATGGGATGTTTGTATGAACTGTACTTTGAATTGATTTTCATTGGTCAAACCTCTACCTTATGCTGTTGATTTCTCTCCCCCGGTCGCTTAACTTGCTCAAGGGTAAAAACGTGAAGGTGGGTAACACTTCCGTGAGAAACTAGTGCAAAATCGTCTTAGCGGAGGTTATTCGGCCGATTAAAAAAGATTATTCGGTCGAATAATTGTCATTATTCAACCGAATAATGTAGAAGTTATTCGGCCGAATACCTACTAACAGTTCTCCGTTTAGTTTAACGGGGATCCTTGAAATGTGTGAAAAGCATTGCCGGACGGGAAAAATTTTCGGATGGTAGTTTATTCGGCCGAATACTTGTTCGGCCGAACAATTGTTCAGCGGAACAATGGTTCGGCCGAATAATTACTCGGCCGAACAAGTATTCGGCCGAATAATGGGTCGGCCGAACAATGTTTCTGCATAAAAGCTCGGCCTCGTCCGCCATTTGGCAATAGCTGCTGGAAATTTCTGGACCCTGCAAGCGGGTCCGCTGTTGTTCCTCGCCACCTTGCATCGTCTAGTCGGCGACGCTTGCATCGACGACGCTCATCTGCTGTTGCTCCACCCCTTTGCCGATCCCCTGCTGTTGCTCCACCCCTTCGCTCGTCTGCTCGTCAGCTGTTGCTCCACCCCTTCGCCGATCCCCTGCTCTGTCGTTACTTCCTGTTGCAGCAGTTGGAGGCTGTGTTCGTCGACGAGGTTGCCTGGCGGATCCGTGAGTTCAAAATTTGTGTTTGGTTGCTGCTTGGCGTAACGACGTGGAGTTAACGGCTGCGAGGGTAAATAAGTTTTATCAGCTGTTTTTGGTTTTCGAATTTTATGTTTGATGTATGCACACTTTTTCGTCTTTTAATCTCTTGCTGAAATGTGGTAGTGTGTGCAAGTTAGTTCGTTTGTTGAGCTGGGGCTGTTATTGGTGCATCGTTGGTGTTTTGGTTTTCTGCGCAGGGTTGATAGTTCGTCATTTGAAGGTACGTTTTCACGATGAGTTGTGTCGTTTTGATTTTGTTTTCGTATTTTTATAGTTTTTAGTTGCTAACATAATTTGTTGTTGTGTGAAGGAAATATTTGTTGTTTGGCGAGTTGGTGGTCTTAACTGCTGCGGGGTCGTGGATTGACGATCTCTTCACTGCGTGTTTGGGTTATAGGTATGTATCGTTTCCCGAACTTTTGTATTGATAAAAAATGTTGTCATTTGAATAAAATTAAAAAAATAGTTGCCTTAAGGATTAAAATTAGAATGTTTATTTTTTTTACATTTAATTTTATGCTCAAAGCAGAGTTATGGAACTCTGCTTTGAGCAGAGTTATGGAACTGTGCTCTTGAGTAGAGTTCGGAACTCTGCTCTTGAGCAGAGTTCTAGAACTGTGCTCTTGAGGAGAGTTCGGAACTCTGCTCTTGAGCAGAGTTCGGAACTCTGCTCTTGAGCAGAGTTCGGAATTCTGCTCTTGCGTGGAGTTCTGGAACTCTGCTCTTGAGAAGAGTTCTGGAACTCTGCTCTTGAGAAGAGTTCTGGATCTCTGCTCTTGAGCAGAGTTTGGTTTACATATATCTATTGTTTCTCAATCTTTTGTATTGACAAGAAATGTTGTTGGCACTAGAAGAAAATTAAAAAAAATATTTGCATTCAGGTTTAAAATTAGATTGTTTAGTTTTTTTACATTTAATTTTATGTTCATGATGTCAGTCGTTATACCCTTGAACAAAGTTCTTGAACTCTGTTCTTGAACAGAGTTTGAAAATTCTGTTCATATAGAAAGTCACTTAAAAAGTCATACTGTTGTAAGTCCTTAATTATTTTTTTTAATAAATATTAAGGAATGTTTGTTTATTGAGATATATAATGGAATCATATGTGATGGATGAAAATTTTGTAAGCTTACTATACTACTACAATTAACTGTATTATACTTTTTATCTGATTATGAGATGATTATTAATGTTATCTTTATGGTGCAATAGTAGTGCTGCTAGAGTTAAGAGAGGAACTTACAAAAAAAAATGACTTATACTACTTTAGGCACCTCTACATTCGGTATGCAGTTCTTTATGAGATATGTTTTTAAGTCTGTAGAATTAACATGTACAACTTCAATATGTTATGAGTTGACATTTGTGTAAATTTTTTTATCATAAATATAAAGTAGAAAACTTATAATAAGTGGATATATATATATTTTGTGAGATGTTTGTTCATTGAGATATATAATTCAATCATATTTGATGGATGAAAAGTTTTTAAGGTTACTATACTACTACAATTAACTGCGTTATAACTTATATTTGATTATGAAATGATTATTAAATATATCTTTACGTTGCAATAGTAGTGATGGTAAGGAATTTTAGTTAATTAATTATGTTAGAGTTAGGAGAGGGACTTACCAAAAAAACTCACTTATACTACTTTAGACACCCTTACATTTGGTATGTAGTTCTTTATTAGATATGTCTTTATGCTTGTAGAATTAACATGTACAATTTCAATATGTTATGAGTTGACATTTGTGTAAATTTAGAAATCATATCAAATGGAAAGAGTGGAGTCTTCGAAGCGAAAGCGTAGGAGGTCATCACATTCATCGGGAATTGGTGTTCCAATTGGTAGTCAAAGGTTGTCGAATTCACCTCGGGGTTCGAGTTTATTGTATGGGTCATAGTCATCTGATCACTAACAAGTTGATAGGGGTACAAATGATTCTCCTTTGTCTTCTGTGGGAGAGCGTCGATCTCAACCTTCTGTTGGTATGAACATTCATGTTTAATCATGTATAATCTGTATTTTTGTCTGTTTTGAATTTTTGGATAAGGTTAACTCTTGACTACGGCTATATTTGAAGCAGAGCGAGGTTCAGAAGATGTGCGTAATTCGACAGAGCGAGAGGAAGATCAAGATAGGATTGTAGATGATGGAATAGGTGTGGGTGCAGAGCAGGGTCTTGAAGATCCTCCTAAAGCTAGGACGACATATGTTCCACTAGCTGAGGGTTGTACACCCATATCAACTTATCCGTCTGATTTACCTGATGAGCTTCCATGGGAAGGTGTTGTGCAACAAACTATCCTTGAAAGTTGTATATCCCACTATGACAGGTTGAACAATGATCTTTGTTCTTTGGATCTCCCTTCAGAGAGCCGACAAAGTCTAGAGATTGTTTTGGGGTCTTTGCAAAAATTCATTGATGCATATGAGGAACTCGGTCCAACTACAAACGGTTTTGTTCATTTGATGCAGAGGCGAAGGGACCAAGTTATGGGTCCAGACAAGTGGGAGGTTGTGAATGAGAGAGTGACCAAAGAACAGGCCAATTCAATGTTTAATTTCAAAGAAGGCCTTAAGCGAAAAATGTTGAAAGTGCAATATTTCAAGCATCCTCAAATTGCACATCTAATATATGATCGGTTTCTTGTAGCTTATGGTCGATTGCCATGGAACGATGAGGTTCGTAATTATTTTGCTAGATTTTTCTATGCGGAGTTTTTTTTAGGTTTGAAGCCAAATTATACTGATGTTCCTTCTGAATTTTATGGAGTTGGAAAGGGTCGAATATATAATCGGAAAGGTGCTCTTAGAGACCCTACGACTCTTCGGCCTCCACCCGAGATACCTCGTCCACCTAAGGTTGTGGCTTTAAGATCGGAGATGGAGCCCACATCCCAACTTGGGGCAACTGCAAGGGATTCTGTAGGTGATGGTTTAGCGTCTTCTCTTGTTGGAGTAGAAGTGGGATTGGGTCGAGAGAGGGCTCGTGCTACCATTCGTCAAAAGTTTGTTTATAAGACGAATGATGAAGTAGATGGATTGAGCATCGACGATCTCAGGGCTTATGCCAAGTCTTGTCGCAATATAGCTTCAGATGTGTTATCCAATGACACATCGAGTATGGGAGAGGTTTGTTGATTATGCTATGACAATCTATTTGATTTTTTATTATTCATTTTGAATTTAATTTTTTGTTACATAGTAATAAGTATATTAAGCAAATGTATTTTGTTTGCAGTTTTCTAGAATGTTGAATGCACATAATTTTCGAGTCTCCACTAGTCAAAATGAAGAGCATCCTAGTCAAAATGAAGAGCGTTTTGGAGAGGTATATTAATTATAATATTTATGATTGAACTTGATATTTTTGTTTTTTTGAATTTTAATAAATATCAATGTATCTTATTGTTAATTTGACTTATCTATGCAGGTTTCTTTAGAATTGCACTTTTTAGATGATTTACCATCTCTTGTGAGCTAATGATTTTAATTTTCTTGTTTTGGTTTTAAGTTAATTGCTTAATTTGTTATATATATCTACTATGTTTTATTCATTAACAAAATTTAAATTTTAGGGGAGAGACCATATGAAAATTGGGGGTGAAGATGTAGGTTCTCTGATGAATGCGGATATTGGCACCGAGGTAATTTTGTTGAACTTGAAATGATCTCTGATATAAGTTTAATATTTAATATTTTTTTGATTTATTTGAAAATTGTTTGCATGTTTTAGGATTCATAAATTACTTTTGTACATGTTGCAGCTTGGCTCTCTTATATCCTTTGGAGCCAAAGGGAAGGCTCTGGTGGAAAAAAGTGGTGGACATGCATTCAAATAATTTGATGTACGACTTTTTTAATAATTGAATTGTTTTTTATGTATGAGTTTAATATCTTAATATTTTGAATTTAGTTTAAAATTGTTTAAATAATTTATGATATTTATAATTTGTTTTTATGCATGTTGTAGGTCGAGTTGAGTCCCGGGGAAGGTCCTAGTGGAAGATAGTGGAAAGATATTGGTCCAGATGGATAGTGGTTCAAACTTTTTTGTTTTTGTTAATATATATATATTGTAGTTGTTTTGAACAGGAAGGGTATTTATTTTTTTATTATACATATATGTACATTGAACTCACATGTTCATGAACCTTTTTTTGGATTATATATGAGTACATGTTAATTATTTTTCATTTGGTAAAATGTTTAGAATATGTTTTGTATGAATGTTTAAAATGTTTTGATAATGTTTAGAATATGTTTTGCATGAATGTTTAAAATGTTTTGATAGGTGCAATCTAAAGTTAGGAAATGTTGAATGTTGAGAATGAATGTTATGGAAGAATGAACGTTGAGAAATAATGAATGGGGAGGTGTTATGAATGTTTAAAATGTTAATCTAAAAGTAGGAAATGTTCAATGTTGAGAATGAGTGTTAAGTTAGGAAATGTTGAATGTTGAGAATGAATGTTATGGAAGAATGAATGTTGGGAAAGAATGAATGGAGAGGTGTTAGGAATGTTTAAAATGTTAATCTAAAGTTAGGAAATGTTCAATGTTGAGAATGAATGTTATGGTAAGAATCAATGTTGGGAAAAAATGAATGGGAGGTGTCAAAAATCTTTAAAATGTTAAGAGTAAATTGAACATTTGATAGGTGCAATTTAAAGTTAGGAAATGTTGAATGTTGAGAATGAATGTTATGGAAGAATGAATGTTGGAAAAAAATGAATGGGAGGTGTTCAAGGAATGTTTAAAATGTTAATCTAAAGTTAGGAAATGTTCAATGTTGAGAATGAATGTTATGGTAAGAAATCAATGTTGGGAAAAAATGAATGGGAGGTGTCAAAAATGTTTAAAGTTAGGAATGAGAGTGAATGGAACATTTGATAGGTACAATTTAAAGTTTGGAAATGTTGAATTTGTAAAAAAATTTCAATTTGTTATGTTGAGAAATGTTATGGAAAGAATGAATGTTGAGAAAGTGTTGAATCATAAGAATGAAGGTTTAAAATGTTAAGAAATAATGTTAAAATGTAAAGAAAAGAAATGATAGAAATATGAAGTTTTAATAGGTTCAATATTCTAATGTTTTGAATGAAAATCTATGAATTGTTTGGTCTAAAAGTTTCAATCTTTTGGTCGTATGATTCATATGTAAATTTTAAATTTTAATTAATGTTTTTCATATGTTCATTGTTCAAGATATGATACATTGCATATGCAAATTTTAAATTTTAACTAATGTTATTCATATGTTCATTGTTCAGGTACTTTGTAGTTCGTGAATTTCTAAATGTTGAAATCATGGCAAATGAGGATAATGATTTTTTTGTTTTTTAATCACAAGTGAGGATTTCCGGATTGTGAAGCTTATGCTAAGTTAGAGCAATGAATTTTAGACAACAATTCGATGAATATTTATCGATTTGTTGTAAATAATCATTGCTCTAATTTAGCATAAGCTTCACAATCCAGAAATTTTTGTTTGTGATTAAAAATCAAATGATTGTTATCTTCATTTGCCATGATTTCAATTATGTGAACTTACATGTGAGAGATATATTATCTTTGTGCAACAATCATTTATTTAAAAACTATATAGATTAACAACTTGTTTTAAAAAACTCATTCAAATCATATTTATGGTGAAATATATTAAAGAAACATGTTCAGTGGATTAAAAGAATACAAAATTTAATAGGTTTTTTGGTGATTTCTCATTGGCATCAATCAATCGAAAGTAAAAATTCTGGGCGGAGTGTGGGGATAGCTACATCCGTTATCTCATCCCTTAAGTGGTTTAATAGACATATGGGGACCCGAATAAAGTACTTTTGAATTCTCAAATAATTTTTGAATTCATTTTTAAGCATGTTAAATTACAACTATTTAAACTCTTATGTTTGTTGTCATTCAAGATAATATTCATAAAAATTCAATGAAAAAATATACTGTGCACAACAATTGTGACACATGGACAAAAAATATATTATACACAACAATTGACATGGACAAAAACATAGATCAATTCATTTTTGATATATAGTTAAAAACATCGCAATGGAATACCATCCTCAATTATCCGTTCATGGTCACATATGGATAGTTTCCATTTTTTGGTTTTTAATTGTTTTTTTGATGGAACTTGTACCAACCTTATTCGAGATGCACATACTAAATGACTATACTGACAACATATAACATCGGGCTCATAATCTTGAAAGTAGACATAGTTTTTAGTCATATGCGTCTGCTGAAAAAAATAGCCTTTTAAAATGATGGATCCTCTTTCGTATGTAAATCCGTTGTCATTGTAGTCCTCCAATAACTTCATTTTTCCTTCAGTGCATCGCATCAAATAATATTTGACATTTTCGTTGTTGTCTAAAGGTGCAATCACAGTGAAAACATCTCCTGCGCAAATTATAATTGGTGTTAGCGTTTTTAAATGAATTAAATTGACTATACTTATGGCGATGGACTAGAATGAACAATTAACTTAAAAGTTAAGTAAGTTTATTACCTTCTCTAACAAGATCTGAAATTCTATCGCCATCAGATGATATTGCTATTTCTTCTGATTCTAACTCTTCTACACTTGCCAGTGGCATTTTTCCTTTTGGATTAATCTCTGTGTGTTTCCAAGCTTTTACGTAGTTGTTTGTTATGTTTTCACAAACTTCTGTAGATTCAACATTTTCAATGCAAATATGACAAAAGCATGATTGCTTTCTACTATCAAATGCAAACACGTTTTGAAATGATTTTGTTTGAATAGAGTGAAGATCTCTAGTCCCATGTATGGTGCTAGCGTCATATGGTATTGATCTATTTATATCTTGGACCCCAACAAGCCAAAAAAACCTACACAACAAATGATGAATCACTTTCAAAAAACAACTTTTAATGTTAGTATACATGTACTTAAATGTTAGTGTACATTTTTTTAAATTTCAAGAAATAATATAAATTAAAAAAATAGTGTACATACCTGCGCACATCTTTTGATTGTTGATTATAATCATGGCTTAGATTTAATTGACACCATTGGACAACCTCTGCCGCTGAATGAAACCGTGCAGAATAATAGTTCATTTTCCATCTTCGAAGTGCTCTTTTTACGCATGCTCCTGCACCATCATGTTCACCTTTTCCATGCCCAGTTTCAAAGAAATTCCAGCGATGTTTAATGTTCAACACTTTATGAAGTCGACATAGCCAAAAAAATGATCGTGAAGATTTAAATTGACCCGCACATCCATCAGACCATATCCAATGCTCATTGAATTTAACTTCGTGTTTTTTCAGTGAGTCATAGAAAATATTTTCTATACAATGTTGAACAAAATGTGTATCGTGTGTACGATCATCGCTGATATAGAAGTGATATTCTTTAATCACATCTCGATTGTCACATGTGCTTTCAATGCCATCAACATTCTGTTGAGAATGTCTATATACAACATGGACAAATATCGAAACTTGGTCAAAGTGATAGTATTCACTCTGTATCTCTTTTTGTGCAGCAAATGTATAGTTTTCAGCAAAATCAACCACGGACAAAATTGTTCCGAGTGGAAAAATTTCACGAGACTGTTTGAATTGAAGATCTTGCCATCGTGCTCTATGTGAATGCTGGGTGTATTTATAAATTTCGCTTTCAAATTTTTTGAGAAAATCTGTTACGCATATCTTGTCTTCTAGCAAATCAATTCTTTTGGAATGTGAATCACTAGAACTTGTACTATAATTGATGTATTCGTATCTCCTCCAATCAACATTTACATTTGACAACGATTGATCATTATCGATAGGATATTTATTGTGGAATAGCACCAGATTTCCACAATGATGACAATGTTTTCCATTGACACATTTCTTTGAATAAAATACTTCATCGTGATTTATCTTACATAAAATTTGAGATATGAATTCACGTATTGTGGGCGGAGGTGGTGAATTTGTCCAAAACATTTTACCAAATTCAAGAAACGTGTCATAATATAACTGAAATTGCACATGATAACGGAAACAACATGTATCACGTATAGTAATAGGTCTAACATACCATGGTTTTTGTTGCACAAATGTAGTGATTGATATATTAATTCCACGATGATCTTCCTTGAATTTATTGAACAATTGTACTTGTGTCATGTCCATTATATGTTTTGGTTGGCTTTCATATACATTTCGTGATATTCTTTTGCGTATCACATCTCTTGAATTTGGTGAAACTCGAGCATGTTCCAACCAATATTCTCGTACAATATCTTTAACACCTGCTCCCAATCTATCTTTGTAAGGTTGTCTACAAATAATTGCCCAGCAAGCAAGTTCATTATTTTCATCTATTTGCATTATGAATTTGCTATGTTTGTATAATGTCTTTCTTGATGTTCCAACTGCTTTTGTTAGTTCTGTTGTCAAACGCTTTTGTTTAGTACTAGCTGAAAGAATTGCTGTATGAATTGCTTTACGTACAGCACTGATATCTTTCTTCCTGGATTTTCCAAATTTTTTTATTGCATCACCTATATTTTTCATCACATTTTGTTTCAATTTCGACTTTTTTGTCGCTTTGTGAATACCTAATAATGATGTAGCACCTTCTAACTTCTTGGACACTAATAAACATCTCAAAATTTGTGCTCGTCCTGCTATTGAGTAATCCTTGAGAACTTCATCATAAAATTTTGTAACACGATATCGTGCAACATGTATTGGTAGTTTTTCTCCATATTTGTCACAATCAATGTCTTCTAACATTTCATCATCAATGGTAAAAGTACCTATACATCAAGTTAAATTTAATTTAACATATATCCAAAAATAAAATTCATTATAAAAAAATGAATTTGAAAAATATATGATATATACATACCGGGTCCAATTTCTGGATCTTGAACTTGATCTTCAATATTGACTTCATCGACATTAGCATGTAAATCACTATTTACATCTTCTACAATGGTTTTTTCAACTTCAATTTGTTCTTCTTGTACTCTATTTTCAATTTCCATCTCTTCAACATTATCATGTAAATCTGTATTTATATCTTCAATAGTTCTCTCTTCCGTTTCGGTAACACTTTGTTTTTTGGCAATATATCTGAGTTTTTGTTTCTCTCTATTACCATCATCGTCACGTTTATGATCACCTTTTTTTTACGTTTTCTCTTATTGCCCATGATTGTTTAATCTATAGATGATAAATTAAAGAATTATTACTTTATAGTAAAAATAAATTAATTAATATTTAAAAACATTTACGGAATTTATAAAAACATGAACTGAAATTTACTTCACCTTATAAAAATTTTGTAAGAGTCTTTTGAAGAAGATCTCTTTAAAATTAACTTTCCTTTGAAAAAACTCTTTGAACAAAAATCTTCTTTGAAAAAAACCTTCTTGGAAAGAAATAAGAAACTCCTCGACAATAAATTACCTACCCATTGTAAAATAATAAGAACACCTTGAAAATAAATATTTTTTGTAAAAATCATTGGAAAAAAAACCTTTTTGAAAAAATATCTACAAAAAAAACTACTAGGAAAAAGTACTTTGAAAAAAAACTTATTTGTAAACATATCTTGGAAAAAACCATTGTAAAGAAATAACTTATTTGCAAAAATACTTTGAGTAAATAACTCTTTGAAAAAACTCATTTCAAAGAAATAAGAAGTACAAAACTACCTTGGAAAAAAACCCTTTGCAAAATACCTTAGCAACACAACTATTTGAAAAAACCCTTTCAAATAAATAAGAAATGCAAAACTACTTTGGGAAAAAACCCTTTGCAAAATACCTTAGCAAAACAACTATTTGAAAAAACCCCTTTCAAATAAATAAGAAGTGCAAAACTACTTTGGAAAAAAACCATTTGTAAATTATCTTACCAAAACAACTCTTTGAAAAAATCCCTTTCAAAGAAATAAGAAGGAAAAATACATTTTTTTTGCAAAAATACTTTGAGATATACACTTTTTAAATACAATCCTTGCAAAGAATCTCCTTGCAAACATGTCTAAGAAAAGAAATATTTTGAAAAAACTCCTTGCAAATATGCCTTAGAAAAAAAAAACACCTTCAATGTGCCTTTTGTAGTAAAAAAAAAAAAAAAAAAAAAAACTTTGTAAAAACCTCCTTTTGCAAAATATGTCTTCTTTGCAAATATGCAATAAGAAAAGAAATATTTTGAAAAAACTCCTTGCAAATATACCTTAGAAAAAAACACCTTCAATGTGCATTTTGGAAAGAAAAAAAAGGAAACATACTTTGTAAAAACCTCCTTTTGCAAAAAATGTCTTATTTGCAAATATGCAATAAGAAAAGAAATATTTTGAAAAAACTCCTTGCAAATATGCCTTAGAAAAAAAACTCCTTCAATGTGCCTTTTGAAAAAAAAAAAAAAACATACCTTGTAAAAACCTCCTTTTGCAAAAAATGTCTCCTTTCAAAATTAGCTTGACAAAAAATATGCGAAAATAATGAATCGGTTTTAGGTTTATTTATATGAGTATAGAAAACTTTTTTTTTTTACTTCTTCTTCTTTCTTTTTTTTTTTTTTTTTTTTTTTTTTTTACTCGGCCGACGAGTTTTTTTTCCGTTTCATTATTCGGCCGAATAACCTTCAATGTAATTGACGATGCCGTTACGGAAAAAGGTTATTCGGCCGAATAATTATTCAACCAAATAATTATTTCGGCCGAATATTCTCTGCAACATGAAAGATTCACATTTCTGCAGAATTTTCAGGTTTCTCCATTTTCGGAAGGGAAAAACCACTTCTTGCACAACAAAACGAATGTCGGACTTGATACCAGTAAATTCATCATTGGATCTACTTTACGTGGGTATAAATTTTGTTGTATATAGATAAGAACTGATATTTTTTAAGTTTTATTTTCGTAACATGTGTTGAGTTAGGATTCAACTCTTTAAAAAAACGGTGAAAAGAAAAATCCATAACTTTAAAAATACAGCACCAAAAAAATTGAAAAAAATGTGGGACTCTTAATTGGCGTGTCTATTTCAAAAGGGTGTTCGTAGATTTTCTACTTTTATAGCGGATTGAGAGAAAGGTGGCGCAACAAAAAAGATGTTGAAAATCGACTGAGTTTCCCCATTGATCGACTTTAAAAAAATATAATAATTAGTATATAGATCCATTGGTTACAAACTTATAGTCAGGCACTAGTACATTGTGTGTAGATTGTCGTAGCATTTTCAGTTTTTACAAAAAACAAGTCTAACAACGATTTTAGTGGCGCAACAAATCATAACTATTTTGTAGTCTTTTCATTTTATAAGAACACACTGTCAAACATTTGCGAAATCGACATATCAAATCTTAATAAAAAAAATTGAAAAAATTATGAATAGAAAGCTAACAAAATTCTATAAAAGTTTTCTTTTTACTGCAAAGTGAAATTTTAAACAAAAATATCACTTTTGTTCGCCCGAAGTTGAAAAACATGAAAAAACAAGAATTATTTTCTCACGAGACCCCCCAAAATAGACACCCATCTTCATTTTTTCACCCTCAACTATTCAATTGTTTGACAAAAACAGTCTAAACACTATATTGACTTGTCTTTATATGACAGGATTGGGGTAACTCCAAACTAGAATGATATTTTTTTAACGTGAATCTCATATATATACTAGAGAATATGACTTTTGCTTTCCACATTCATGAGGTTTTTTCCTATTCTCTATGAATATTCATATTATTCATAAGTAACTGAAATGATTTAATAATCTACTATGTACAAGAACCATAATCCCTAAGGATTAGGTATCTAACATTCCCCCCTTTGATCCGAAGGGTTTTTTTAAGTCCAAACATCTTTTTGAACTTTTAAGGCTTTTCTCTTCCAAGCGCTTTGTGAAGAAGTCTCGAGTCTGCTTAGTTGTGGAACAATATATCAAATGAATAGTCTTGGCTTCTACATGATATCAAATCAGGTGGTACTATGTTGATGTGCTTAGTTTGATCATGGAATCTTGGATTCTTGGCCAACTTGATTGCATGCGTATTGTCAATTAGAAGAGGATTAGAATTTACATGTTTCTCCTGCAAATCTTCAAGTATCTTCTTGATCCACACAATCTTCTTTGTTGCTTTTGTAACATCTACATATTCTGCCTCTATTGTGGAATTTGCTAGAATAGATTGTTTGCGTGATCTCCAAGAGATTTCTATCTCATGAGGTATCCCGAAGTAAACATTCTATTATCTTTATCGCCACCAAATTCTAAATCCAATTTGAAGTCATCCACCTTAGAATATTTGAGTCCAGGGTCTTCGAGTCCCCTTAAAGTATCTTAGAACTCTCTTTGCGGTGCACCAATGTCCTTCACAAGGTTTTTGCATGAACCTGGAAAGGATCCCAACAACAAATGAAATATCTAGTCTGGTGGTGGCAAGGTAGATAAGATTCTGCACAAGTTGTTTGTACTTGGTTTCATCCTCAAATTCATTTCCTTCTTTTGATGTGAGATTCAAATTATGTTCCATCGGATTAGAGAGAGGATTACACTTTGCCATGCCAAACTTGTTTAACAACTCTACAATGTACTTCGTTTGGGAGATGCATATATAATTTGGATTCCAAGTCACTTCAATAGCCAAGTATTAGTGAATATGTTTCAAATCCTTCTTCTCAAAGCCTTTCTTCAATTCTTTCTTTATGGATGCAATGTAGCTTTCGTTGTTCCCTATCATCAACAGATCATCTACATACACTACAAGATATACAACAAACCTTCCAACTTACTTGACAAACAAAGTTGCATCATTAAGATTAAAGTGCTTGAAATTAAATTTCAAAAGATGCTCGATTAGCTTTTCATACCATGTGTGAGGTGCTTGTTTTAGGCCATATAAAGACTTGATGAAGTTGCATACCTTTTGTCCTTGTTCCTTCATAAAAAAACCTTTTGGCTGAGACATGAAGAAATTCTTTTTCAAGTCTCCATTCAAGAAAGTAGTCTTCACATCCTTTTGATGAAATTTCTACCCATTATGTGTAGCCAAATCCGATAGAGTATGAATGGTATCCCATTTTGTTGTGGGGGAAAACGTCTCAACATAGTTAATTCCTTCCTTATGTGAAAATCCTTTTTCCACAAGCCTCACCTTATGCTTGTCAAATGATCCATATGATTTGTACTTGTTCTTGTAGATCCACCTACAACCAATTGGTTTGGTTCCAAATGGAGGTTCCACCAACTTCCATATACTATTCTTGATGAGAGCCTCATATTCCTTCTACATAGATTCTTTTCATTCATCATAAGAAACAACTTCTTCAAAGGAAGTTGGTTCATGGTTAGCAAATAAATTTAATTCACAATCATAGGAAATATCCATATCAATTACATCACCTGAATTTAAATCATCTACATTTGCATCTTCTTATCTTGTCAAAAATTTTGTTCCTATCTTTCCACCTCATCAGGATGAACACTTTCAAGTGTCTTCATGACCCACTTTGGAATTTTCTATGAGGGTCTAGGTTGTTCAGCTGCTGGTGCTTCATTTTCTTCAAGATTGAATCCTACAATACTCTCAATCACATCATCCAATTGAACCTCTTGTTCTCGTGAAATAGTAGGAACTTCTTCATGAGGGGAGATGTTGCTACAAAATGAGATAACAAAGATTGATCCAAGATAGCGATCTCGCCTTTAAGATGTGGAATCTCATTGTCAAATTCATGAAATTCATTTACATGGGAAAATTTGTCCATACAATCAAGCTGCCTCTCCATAGTCTTGTCATTTTTATTCATTTCAACAAAAATCACATATTTAGAAAGAATTAACTTTATTTGTCTCATTGTAAAGATGATATGCCTTGGTGGTGTTTAGTGGTGTTCAAGTACCCCAAGACGATACACTTTCAACTCCTTGCACCAAGTTTGTTTCTCTGCTCCTTATGAATTAAGGCATAACATGTGGAACTAAAGACCCTGAGATGCTTCACCCAAGGAATGCGGCCATACCACATTTCATACATTCTTGTTAGAAATAGCATGAGATGGGCTTCTATTTCTTAAAAAAACTACACACAGAACTGCACACCCCAAAGCATTAATTTCACATTCTTGAATAATAACATGGAGCGCACCATATTCAAGAGTGTCTTATTCATTCTTTCTACTACACTATTCGATTGAGGATTATATTGAATAGTGGTTTGATGTATAATCCCATTGACGAAGATATTTCTCAAATTCATTAGAGGTACATTCTTTTCCATTATTACTACAAAGAGTGCCAATGTGAGATTGTGCTTCATTTTCAATCCTTACATGAAAATTTCTAAATGTTTCAAATTCCTCAGATTTACTCTTCAATAAATAAATCCAACACATCCTACTGTAATCATCAATAAAGTTAGATATTTATTACCATTAGAATAAGCAACATGCATGGGGCCACACAAATCAACATGTACCAAATCTATTTTTTGACATGCTCTAGAATTTGAATCAATGAAAGGTTGCTTAGTATGTTTTCCAGTGATACAAGCATCGAATTGCTTTAGTTTCTTTGGAATTATGTAAAATTAGAAACATCATTATTCTTCTACATTATAAGACTATCATAAATTATATGTCCATATCTAGCATGCCACAAGAGACTGGATGACAATAATTTTTTCATGGTGGGAGTGGTATGCAAAATTATGAGCTCTTGTAGATGTCTCTTTTAGCTTCAAAAATCTATCATTTTTCCATCCAGTCACGATGACTTGGTTGTTAGAGAATCTCCTTATCTCAAATTTCCCATCAAATATGTGGATGTGATGGCATTTCTATCGGATGCACACAAAAGATAACAAGTTTCTTTGCAACTCTAGAAGATAGAGAATGTTATACAACATAAAATGAATAAATATAGGAAATTTAAGCCTGATGATGCCAATTCGTAGCCAATTCCTTTAGGTTTGAGGCTGGAATTATCTGCAAAGTACACTATACCATCTACATTTTCATTCAAATCTTCAAAAAAGTCTCTTCTAAATGTTATGTGGCAGGTTGCACTTGTGTCAAGCAACCAAGTATCTCAACAAAATGTAAATGAAGCATTGAATAAAACTTTATCTATACCACTATTGCAATGTGCAACAATAAAATGAGAAAATTCATGAGCTTTAGCAAGTTCAAGAGCTTTACCTCTTTCTTCTTTCTACTATTTCTTCTTTGTAATCTTCTCCCAAGGAATTATGCATGTCTTTGCCTCATGTCCTTGCTTGCTGCGAAAACACATTGAAGACCAATTCTCTGACCATGTTTATTGCCAATGATAAGGTTTTACGAGAACATTATTGCAAAGTTTAGGAAAATTTAGGGCTGGTGGAAAGCAATTAATTGTAATATAGGAGTTAAGCAAGGTTGTCCCCTACACTCCACCCTTTTTGGCATATATATCGATGAGTTAGAGGGTTATTTGTAAGAAGCATATTGTGTTGACATGACTCTAGTTGGTATAGTCATAATGCTTCTTCTTTATGCTGATGATATTGTTCTTATGGAAAGGAGTCCCTATGATCTTCATAAGCAACTCAACAATATTCTGAAAGGATTTTTCTCTAGGAGTTAAGCAAGGTTGTCCCTACCTCCTACCCCCCACCCTTTTTGGCATATATATCAATGAGTTAGAGGGTTATTTGTAAGAATCATGTTGTGTTGACATGACTCTAGTTGGTATAGTCATAATCCTTCTTCTTTATGTCGATGATATTGTTCTTATGGCAAGGAGTCCCTGTGATATTCATAAGAAACTAAACAATATTCTGAAAGGATTTTTCTCTAGTATGGGTATGATTGTTAACACTATTAAAACAAATTTTATGATAATCGAATTCAAAAAGTTTGCTTATGGTAATTTTTTGTATGACAACAATGACTATATTACCATGATGATATGATGTATAATCATTTATGTTGTACCAATAGTCAATATTCTATATTTATTGTATAGAATATAATATTTCTCATGATGTATAATCAATATTCTATATTTACTATATTGTAATTAATGATAGTCGTACATTTTCCCAAAGGACATGACTATCACTCTCTCTAATGGATGCTCAAGTGAAGTAATATATTGGGTTTGTTTCAATTGGTATCAAAGCTGTTTCATTTTTCCGGCTTGTGGTCAAATTTATTTTTGCTAGCGGCAAATAATTTTAGGGCTCTTGTTGATAGAAATTTAAAAGAAGAAGAAAGGAGTTAAAAAAAAATAAGAGAAAGAAAAGAAAAAAAATAGTTACTCTAGGCTAGTGGACAAATATTTATTCCCACATTAAGAACAATACCAAGAATAAAAGTATTCCATATTTGGAATAAGTAAAGTAAATTTCCATGTATGTGGTAAGAAAACATTAAAAAAATGAATGCTTCCAATTTCTTTAAAGTGCATCTCAAAATTTCAATTCAAGAAAAATATTCTCTATCGGCATAGAAATAAAGTCAAAAGAAATTTGCGTAAGAGTAAACAAGTGAAAATATTAGGATTATCATGAAAAAATTGTAATTGAAAAGTAAAACATAAGCATTGAAAAACAATTAATGTAAAAGTGATTTACTTTCCAATTAAAAGGATATAAAAGGTGGAAGTGTCAATGTTAATAAGAGACATTCTTATTAAATAAAAGGTAAAAGTATTAGGAGTGCTCCAATCATCATAGTGATATAATGAATTTGCTTCACGAATTGAATAATTAGAGAACAGAGTGATATAATATGAAGAGAGCAATATAAAATTACAAGATTCTAATGACATTGAGAAATGCTTTGATGATTTAACTGAGGAAGACAATTGTTACTAAAAAGTTGTATCCAAGTGTTGATCACACAAACCAAGGAATTAAAATACGAGAAACAATGCAATAAACATAAAGTTTACACTTTTAAAAGGAAATTCAACAAAAACTTATAAGAAAAATATGAAGAAATTTCTCACTTAAAAGATCATAGTCAAAAGCTACTTGCACAAATCAAGAAGACAAAAAATACAAAGTAGTGCAATCATAAAGTAGAAGAGGAGAATCATGATCAAAAGAAGAAATTATTAGAAAATGGCGAAGAAAGTTTCCACCTAAGGAACCTTAATCAAAGGTTGCTTGAAGAAATCAAAAGGTTAAAAGGAAAGAAGTTGAAGAATCTAGAACTCAAAGACAAAGCCAACAAGACAAAAATGAAGCCGTAACAAAGAGAATTAAAAATATTGAAAGTGATAAAGAAAATCTTCAACATGAATTACACATCATACAATGTAAATTAAAATTGTAGGTTAACAAGATCAAAGAGTTTAAAAAACAACTATGAGCATCATATGAAAAAAATAGTGACTTACAAGTAAAAGATCAACAATCGATTCAACAAGATGTTTCAATTCAATGTGATTAAGAATCACAAGACAAGCATGATGCCAAGAAAAAAATTGGCATGGTCTTGTCATATAAACACAAGGAAATTAATTGTTTGAAGAATCGTCGTCAAATCCTTCTTGGGGAAGGAAAAAGATGAAAATGTAAGCATATATCAATCCTAAAGGTAGCAAAAGTGACATCCATCGATGTGAGTGAATCAAAGAAGCTTTTAGAATTTTAGACTATAGGTAAAGAGACCTCAACAAAATCGATTGAAACTACAAATCAGAGTGCCATTACTGATGAAGCCTTATAAATGAAAGAACATCTAGAAAATGAGTGCAAGGAACAATTCATGGAAAAGTCAACATCTATAGATTTAGTGATTATTGAAGTTCCATCGATCATTAATGAAGACATTAATGCACTAGAGAATATGAAAATATCACATATTGATTCCTATCAAAGGAATTGGTGAAGCAAGCTACAAACTTGATTCTAGAACCCCCATGAAGATGAAGGAAGTCTTATATGTACCAGGTTTGAAAAAGAACCTACTTTCTATCTCAGCATTAGATAAGAAAGGATATAGGGTTGCATTCATAGATGGACAAGTACTTATGTGCCCCAAAGGAAAATCAGTTGAAGATGCAATTGTCATTGGTGAAGAAGAAGGAGGCTTATATAAACTCAAGGGACATTCAAAAACAACCTTTGTTCATGAGACCACTGGCCCAAGTGAATTATGGCATAGGAGGCTTGCTCACATCAACTACAAAGCACTACCCCATGTGAGCAAAGTAGTGATGGGATTACCAGATTTGAAGATCGGTCATGAAGGCATTTGCAAAGGATGTGCAAAAAGAAAAAATATCAAGAATCCATTTCCGAAGAGTGAGACAAAGACTTAAGGTACGTTGGAATTAATCCATTCAATATATGTGGTCCAATTCCCTCCACATCTTTGAGTGGTTATGAATATTATGTTACATTTATTGATGACTATTCAAGAAAGACATGGATATATTTTTTGAAAGCAAAGGATGAAGTATTTGTAAAATTCATGGAATTCAAAGCCTTAATAGAGAATCATTCAGAAAGAAGAATCAAGACACTCAAAACAGACAATGGTGGAGAATATACTTCAAATTATTTTGAAGCCTTTTGTAAATAAGCTGGAATCAAGAGGGAACTAACTACTCCCTACAATCCTCAACAGAATGGTGTTGCGGAAAGAAAGAATAGAACCATTATGGAAGCAGTGAAGACAAAGATACATGATCAAGATCAAGTTCTTCCAATGCATCTATGGGTTGAAGCAGCAAGGACGTCAGTTTATGTACAGAATAGATTATTCCATAGTGCCCTTGGATTCAAGACTCCAGAAGAAATGTTCACAGGAAAGTAGCCCGAAGTGAGCCACCTTAAGATATTTGGTTGCCCAGTATATGTTCACATACCAAAAGAAAAGAGAACCAAGTTGGACCCTTCCGGAAAGAAGGGAATATTTGTTGGATACTGTGAAGTCTCCAAAGCCTTAAGAATATACGTTCCAGGATTCCATCACATGGAGATTAGTAGAGATGTAACATTTGACAAAGCAGCAGCTCTCAAGAGATCCAAAAAGTGCCAGCATGAAGAAGTATATGAAGAAGATGTACCTCCCAAAAATGAAGAAGTTGCACCCTCCCCTGAAGATGAAACACCAGAAGACCATGATATGCTAGAACCTCAAGAACCTCCCACTATGAATGTGCCACGAAAGAGAAAGCCTGCTTGGGAAAGAGAAATTATGCAAGAAGCAGAAAAGTATGGAGCTCCAGAAGGCTCCACAAGAGTAAGCAAGAAGCCAAAACCATTTTCCAGTTATGTGGCTTTGATGTGTGGTCTTGTAGATCAAGAACCTACCAGTTATGAAGAAGCTATACAGAAGAAAGAATGGGTAGAAGCAATGACGGAAGAATACCAATCAATAATGAAGAATGATGTTTGGGATATAGCTCTCAAACCAGAAGGCAAAAGTGTGGTATCTTCCAAGTGGATCTACAAGATAAAACATGCAGCTGATGGAAGTATTGAGAAATACAAGACAAGGTTTGTGGCAAGAGGATTCTCTCAGAAAGAGGGAATTGATTATGAAGAGACCGTTGGACACATCGAGCACACTGAGAGGGGGGGTGAACAGTGTGTGTAGCTTTTATTACTTTTTCAACTTTAACAATCATTAGCAGCTTGTTCAATATTATGCAGAGTACATTATTATTATATCATCATCAGCATGATTAACAACTATAGCTCATCATCACATATCATCATATCATCATCACATAGGAAGCATTATAAAACACAGTACACTATATTTTTACATGGAAACCCAAGTCCTGGGAAAAACCACGGAAGCCTTTATAATAATAATTTACCAACAACAACTGGAAGGAGGTAGCAACCCCCTTTGTTACAAAGACTTCTATTCTCCAGCTTCAACCCCCTCATTTACAGGATACAACCCGAAGGAAGCCTTAGCTCCCTAGATTTCCTTGCCCCGTCCTGCCACCCTGATATGAAGATAGAAACTGAACTACTGAACCACAAACCGCACTGATCCTGCGGACCTGCTATCCAACACCATCACTGTATATTGTCAACTCAATCATGTCATCACATATTCTTTTACACATCTTGTCCAGTGATTTTAGTCCGATCAATTTAATCTCTGTCAAATCAATATTGTCCACAAACTGTCATCAATCTGCCATTATCAATTCCTGTTTGACGGACAATCCACTCAAGCGGACGCGAGCCAGATCTCCCTCACTCAATGTGAGTCTATAACAAATAAAACAGACTATAAACCACTTTCCTAGATCTAGTTAAGGATCGAGTTATTAGATGTCTTACCTTAAGTTTATAGTTCATTTTCCTGGATGTTGTTCCACGCCTCGCGGTCGTCAGATCTAAGCTGCAAGACCTGCCAAGATACACAAAACAAGACAAACAAGTAAAAGCATCTAAACGATAACAAATCTACGTAAATAGTTAAGCAGGTAAACTACACAATATCATCAACACAACAATATTGGTGGAAAGCATTTATATTATTGTAAAAAGTAGAGAAAGTACATAGAAGAGAAAGACTACAACCAGAGCTTAACAAAGTAACCCTTCTCCATCCAAGCCAATGCCATATCCTCCCAAGGAAGTGTGAGTCTCTCAATGGATGAGTAGAGATCTCTCTAAGATGATTTCACCAGCATGTAGACACTATAGACTTCCTCCCCTTGGAATGAGAGTGAGCTTCATTTATATAGGACTAAATGGATAGGGTAGGTTGAGATATGGTAGGAGAGAGATAGGGGATCCTTCCAAGAGGTTAGGAACCGAGTGCCAGCTCTCCCAAAAGGTCAGGGATAAAGATCCATATCAGCTAGCTGCGAGAATGGGCTTGAAGGACCTATTTTTGTCTATTAACTGACATCGTCGCACCTTGCAAGAGAGCAAGATGCGACGTCGTAGATTGCATGAGTGCAGCTTGCGACGACCTCTCAAAACCTAGTGTAAATGGGTTATATCTCTTCCAGGCCAATAACTTAGTCAATGAAACTTTAGGGATGTATACACTGAATCTCATGATGGTAAGATTTTAGGTGAACAGAATGCCCCCCAAAGCATGAATCTGTTGAAAATTGGACAGGTGAAATTGTTTGATAGAAGGAATGGAAATCTCTTGTTGGACGAAGGACGTTGCTGCAGTACAACTGGCTCTGAGTACACATTCTCATGTGACGTACAACATGGTTTCCGATCAATACAATGCAGATCCATGGTAGTGATGACTGACTGAACACAATCATGGCTACTAGACACAAGCGTAGATCCATTATGAGATGATAACACAGCCACGACCAATACAAATGTGGATGTGTGTGATATGACTCAATACAAACTCCATTGCAACCTGGGTAAATATGACTCCCCGGGGTCTTTAAGTTGAACCCGCAATGATACGAATCTATCCATGTGATTACAAATGTCTTGACGTCGAACATGGTAGAAATCACTTGATTATCGATCATTGATGTATACCGTTAACAGGTGCGAGGGAAATCACCATTGATGTCAATGATTCCCAAGGTATCACAGTACATATCATCAAGTGTAAATAAATGAGTTGAAGTCGAACGCGAGATGAAATCTTTCAATCAAAGTTCAATGATGTAAACTCATGTTGAAAGCGAGGTAACTTGCCATTGAGGCATGCAGGGCCAAGGTACTTGGTTGGTTTCTAGATTCAATCCTCGGATGATGAGTTGAATTCGACAAGGATGAATCCGTCGAAGGAGGGCCATGATGAATCCTGCATCATCGACACGAAACATGACAAAGGATGTGTAGAGCAGATCGGATGGTACAGTAACATGCAAGACTGACTCAGAGTAGACTGACATGATGGAAGGTGTACTGACTGCAGATAATGAATGTTGAGAGTATTCTTGAACGTGGGCATGGCATGCCTTGGCAGTATTGACTTGACGAGCTATGGTACCAACTCCTAATGCAACTGATGATGGAAGCGTTCTTTGAATGACTCAAAGGAGTAACAAGACTCAGGAAATAGATGAAACTCGAGGACAAACGGATGGTCCAAGCATAGTATGCAAATGCAAATGAGTGCCATGTTCAAGAAATGACTAGGTACTGCCACTGATAAAGGGTGTAACATAAAAGCTTTCATTTTTCCCCATCATGAATGATGAGTGCCTCATGTGTTTTTTACGAGCTTGATGAGGGTAACCAAATGCTCGGTATAGCTCATCTCATAGACAAGTCCAATCCCAAATATTTTTCGAACCTGGGATAGGAGGGGTTCGTCCCATGGCGGGCCCTTCAATGTGAAAGTTTAACGAGTCCATAGAAAGTAAACTCGGTTGTCATTTCATATTTAGAGAGTCTCAAAAGAACTAAAGAAGACTCTAACAGTCCATTTTCGTAAAGTTAGCTGCATCGCCCAAAAAAAGGTAAAACAACGCGGGAGAGGACTCTTCCAGTCATGATTGGTTGGAGTATACCTTTTTCATAAGTAGTGCCCCCTGGTTCGAAAAAGGGGTAAACTATCACCGGGGAGACGATCATTCAAATACTTTTACAAGCGTGAACGTGTCAAGTTTGCTTGGCAATCTTTTCGTATTTCGAGAGCCTGAAAAGAGCTTAAAGATAGACTCCATGAACAACTTTGTCATGGTTGATGACAAAGGAAAAAGTAAACTCGGCACAGTTCCTTTTCCGTAAATAGTCTAGCGAGGCCGGATAAAGTGATAAACCTATACTCATTAGACACACCTTTTTACTCAATTTTTTAATGAGCACGATAATGGTATCAAAAGCACTCGGAATCTTTTTCATGTTTGACCCAGAGCATGAAAAAGGAAAAACTAAGCTCAATCCACTTTTCATGTTTCAACCAAAGCACGAAAAATTGAAAAGTAAGCTCAAACCACTTTTCATGTTTTAACCAGAGCACGAAAAAGTGAAAAGTAAGCTCAAAAACCATCTTACTATTTTTAACGAGCTCGAAGATAAGTTGGAAGAATGCTCATGGTGTCTACTTCATTTTTTAACAAGCTTGTAACAGAAAAATGACCTATGCTCAGGATAATGCCCATTGGCAAGTTTCTTCCCAATATGATGGGTAGAGGTTGGAAAGTTTGCCCCCAGCACAAGAAACTGATGGCTTACTTCTAGCATTATTTCTAGAGGTATTGTTTCATTTTTTTAACGAGCTTGATACAGGAAGAACTCGGGATTATTTTCATGGTTTAATGAGCTCGAAAACCAAAAAGGAAAGTATGCTCGAAAAATGTTCCCATTGGTGGATTCTTCCCCAACTTAGTATCCAGAGGTTGGTACATGCCCCCAACATGATTGCTAGAAGTAAGTGACTTAGCTCCAACATGGTGTGGAGAGGCGATCGAGTTGACTTCAACGTAACTTCCAGAGGTTGAAGACATGCCCCCAAGCTTCATTTCATTCGCCTAAGGCATAGGTGGGTGAAAAGAAGGTTCAGGTACTAAGTCTACGAGGAGACTCGACTCAAAGGGAAAGGATATGTTTCATTTTTTAATGAGCTTGACACAAGAAAAGAACTCTGCTTAAACTACTGGTTTTATTTTTTAACGAGCTTGAATCCAAAGGTAAACTCTGTTCAAACTACTGGTTTCATTTTTTAACGAGCTTGAAGCCAAAGGTAAACTCTGCTCAAACTACTGGTTTCATTTTTTAGCGAGCTTGAAGCCAAAGGTAAACTCTGCTCAAACTACTGGCACCTATCCAGAGGTTGGTAGTGTGCCCCCCAACGTGATGTCCAGAGGCTGGAGATACACCCCTCATGATTAAGGGGAAGAAACCACTAATACGTGTGGAACGTTCAGGGAAGTCTAATAACTGGCAGCCATGTGATGATTGGGTGTCACAAAGGAAAGTTGATCAACGGTCACAATCCTCACATCATAGGGAAAATACATCACTCGAAAGAGTGTGGACACAACGGCTTTCATAGCATAGACATAATCACGTCCAAGGAGTAGATTGAAATCTAAGGAACCTTGGACAACCATGACATCAACATAAACAGTTTTACCTCTCAACGTGACAGGTAACTGCGGGAGAATCCCTAAAGGTCTAGTAGGCCTTCTATTAAAAGCCAAAATCTGGTCGGTAACCAGCACAAGCTGAGGAGACCCTATAGCTTGCAAAGCAGTTGAGGATAAAATACTAACAAAAGCTCCCTCGTCAACTATAGTGCGAAAGATTTCCTTATCGGCAACACCTACAGATATCTGGAAAGGAACATATGAGGGGAGACGAGATTCTGCTAGACTATTCCAATAACCTCAGTACTTGGGAGGTCCCGTGGAAATAGACTCTTGCCCCCCATTATCGGAACTAACTAGAAAAACATCATTGGTTATCAATCCACTCTCATCGGGGAGAGTAGGATGAGATGAAGACTGTGTCAAGGTGACAGTTGCAGTCTGAACGCTCTCTGATAAAAGAGCGGGATCGAGTGGAGATGACAGCGACTCGATCACTTCACTCTCGGAAGGAAGAGTGGGATCAATTACAGATGAAACTGAATTGATCACTTGGTCAACCAACGGGGGGTCGAGGGACAACTTACTATCACTTGTTGGAAGCACCTGTTGAAAACTAGTAATATCTTCCAACCACCGTGAAGCTTCATCCATGCTTGGACAAAGGAAAGTACAGTGCATACCCTTGCATATCAAACAGGGATACAGGACTTTACCCTTTCGACCCTTCACCAATGGGTCACTGGTCGAGGGAGTGTCATCAACATGATGGTCATATGTTGACGATACAAGCGGTTTGGGGTTTTTAGACCACACTTCTGACACACGGGAAAGATTGGGACAATCCTTGAGAAGGTGATCACCCTTGCAAAGCTTGCAAGGGAACTTGGGCTTACGAGGTGTTCTCATAGAATGAGTGCCATCAGAGGCAAATGGTTGATGCTTGGTCTCTTTCTTATCCTTCTTCTTCTTAACCTTCATTTTCTTCTTCTTCTTATCCACTTGATTATTAACACTACTGCTTTGATCAGGCAAGGAAGAAGAAATGGAAGAAGATGCATTCGAGGAAGAAGGGGAAGGATCATTTCGGGATGGACCCTCTCGTGGTGGAGAGTTAACATTTGATACAGTGGGTACAGCCGGAATAACCGGGTTGAATAACCATACTGGTAATCCTATGGTTAATCTAGGAAGGTTTAAAGTGACAATAAAGGGAGGACCAATATCTCCAACTGGAGGAAAGGCAAAAGGTACCCCTTGAAAAGAGGCCTCTTGATTGGTGGTCCCAGAAGAGGTTTCCATATCTCAAATCGCTAAGTCCTTCTAATTACCACGCACAAGAAACGCTACTCAAAACTAAAAGCAACGGGCAAACTTGTGAAAGGAGTGGATAAAGAGTTAGGAACCTCACAGAATTGTAAAAACATCACAA
Source organism: Larix kaempferi (assembly GCA_027924585.1). Lineage (NCBI taxonomy): Eukaryota > Viridiplantae > Streptophyta > Pinopsida > Pinales > Pinaceae > Larix > Larix kaempferi. Next base: position 11,511,859 of record BSBM01000120.1, on the reverse strand, counting down.
ATCGCTATATACCGCAGGGTCCAACAGTAAAACGCGACAAGGAGGATTGGGACCGTACCCTTGCCTGAATACCCGACTACCTGGACGGCACGTGCATAGTAATCTCCCCGAGTGTTGTTTTCAATGTATTGCGATGCCAAGACGACCAAATGGTTAACTCAGTTGGTCACAGGAATCCTAATGGTGTCTCCCGATATACGCAAGGTATGCGGGAGCTCAAATCCGTAGTGGTGCTGTCTAATGCACAACCGTACGGCATGAGACCTTCCGATATACTACCGAGTACGTGAAACACCTTTCGATATACACCAAGTACACGTAGTACTTGGTGGGTACGTGAAAGAGCTTCGATATACCGATAAGTACGTGGAAGACTACAATACCCCCGGGATACAGTGCTGGCAAATAACGACAGCTGCCACGCTTAACGATGCCGGAACACGTCTCTAACTTAACACACAAGTTGCTAAAAGTTTTTAACCTAAGCTAGTGTTAATTTTATCTTATGCGGTTAAGTGGATGCATGATGTGAAGACTTGGAATTTAAACAAGATGCAAATTTGATCTATATGAAAATGCAAGTCTTCCTTTCAATGAAGTCCTACTTAACAAGGAGAGAGAGATATGTTTTCTTCCCAAATGCAAAACCCAATGCAAATGCAATTTTAGTTCTTTCGAAATGATGGAAAGAAGTAAAAGATGCACCGAAAACTAACCCAAAACAATAAAAGAGATCATTTTATGAACACCACATACAATAATTCCAAACCATTTCCTATCTTTTTACACTTGAAAAAGACACATCTAAGCTATGGAAAGAAATATTTCCACAAACGTTTCTAATCAAATGCAAGACAAAGATAAGCACTTAACAATCTTATCTAACTCAAATGCACACAAATCTGAAACAAGCCTTTCTTCTTCTTATGATGGTAAGACCAAGAATATCAAATGATCAAAATAAAGTAAGAAGAAATATTTACGTTTTCAAAATTTGTGAATATAGCAAAAGAAGGACAAAATCAAGCTTCTCTTTGAACTAAAGTGGAGACAAGGAAACAATCTTTCCCATAATGATTGAATAGCTCAGCATGTAAGGGAAACAAGATGCATAACCCAAGAAAAAGAGGCTCAAAAAGGCATGGATATCCCACACTTTTCAAGACTTTCCAAAACAAGCCAATCACACCAAACCAAAACTTTAACTTAAAGCCTTAATATGGGTCAAAACGACTGTAGGATACATGATTCATGGCCCCCCCTGGCGATGAGGGGGGATTTTTTTTCAAAAATAGAACCCATTTCACTTAAAAATGTAAGCAAAACACTAGTTTTGACTCAAGGGGGCAAACATTGATCCAAAACCCAAAAGACCCAAAATCAACCGGATGCAAGCAAAACCAAAAGATATATGCAAACGAGGTCTGGAAACCGATCCAATGCAATGACCGGATCAAGTGAGGAGAGGAGGGAATGCAAGGGTGAGTGGATGCAGGTGGGGGAGACCAAAGTGTCCACCACTACCAAATCTCAGACTTGTCCAAGATGGGACCCAAAACCAATCCAAAAAGAACCAAACACTACTACACACTTAATAAAAAATGGGGTCTCTGGCTGGATCTTGCAGCACAGAGGGAGTTTGCACACAAAACCAAAACTCAAATCAGAAATGGAGAAGGGATGCCTGTATGGAAATTTTGGCAGATCGACGCAGTCTGTGCTTGTACACAGTGCGATGTCGTAGTTTACCAATGCAGGAAGTGCGACGATGTCGCAGTAGACCAATGAAAGGGTTGCGATGATAGGCCCACGGACAAAGAACAGAGATCAAACATGACACAGTGTCGCTCTGAGTCCACTGACCAGGTGCGACAGGCAAGATCTAAGTTCAAAAATGAACCAATTCTCCAAACAATGAGCAATGAAATGGTTTGAAAATGAGAAGTACAAACTCAAAGGAAGGTAATCAAACACTTCAAAGTGAAGATCTGATGGTGAAACCAGTTTAAGAGGCAAATTACAAATAAAATGGTTGTAACAAAAAATCAACCGAAAATGACATTCAAATTGACAACTACAAAACAATGTTTTCCCCAGTATGGTCGCGAGATTCGTTTGACGAACAATCCACTCGAGCGGATGTGAGTCAAATCTCCCTAACTCAATGTGAGTCTATAACAAATAAAACAGACTATAAACCACTTTCCTAGATCTAGTTAAGGATCAAGTTATTAGATGTCTTACCTTAAGTTTGTAGTTCATTTTCCTGGATGTTGTTCCACGCCTCGCGGTCGTCAGATCTAAGCTACAAGACTTGCCAAGATACACAAAACAAGACAAACAAGTAAAAGCATCTAAATGATAACAGATCTAAGTAAACAGTTAAGCAGGTAAACTACACAATATCATCAACACAACAATATTGGTGGAAAGCGTTTATATTACTGTAAAAGGTAGGGAAAGTACATAGAAGAGAAAGGCTACAACCAAAGCTTAACGAAGTAACCCTTCTCCATCCAAGCCAATGCCATATCCTCCCAAGGAAGTGTGAGTCTCTCAATGGATGAGTAGAGATCTCTCTAAGATGATTTCACCAACATGTAGACACTATAGACTTCCTCCCCTTGGAATGGGAGTGAGCTTCATTTATATAGGACTAAGTGGATAGGGTATGGATAGGGTAGGAGAGAGATAGGGGATCCTTCCAGGAGGTTAGGAACCGAGTGTCAGCTCTCCCAAAAGGTCAGGGATAAGGATCCATGTCAGCTAGCTTCGAGAATGGGCTCAAAGGACCTATTTTTGTCTATTAACTGACATCGTCACACCCTGCGAGAGAGCAAGATGCGACGTTGTAGGTTGCATGAGTGCAGCCTGCGATGACCTCTCAAAACCTAGTGTAAATGAGTTATATCACTTCCAAGCCAATAACTTAGTCAATGAATCTTTAGGGATGTATACACTGAATCTCATGACGGTAATATTTTAGGTGTAACAATTCCACTTAAGCATTTTGTTGTAAGTGACACACCCAATTTAAAACATATAGACTTATGTTGTTGTTGTTGTTCATGACCTTGTCCACAGGTGCCTTTACTCATTTGCACTGATATTGTCCTCTCACAAGTGCTTCTACTCATTAACACTCATATCACAGTCAACAATAATCACTGCCATATCACATCATCAACAACTTGTCACTGCCCTGTCAATATTGTCCACTTCAATCACTGTCATCAAGGCTATCATAATAAAATCAGAATTTCATCTCATATTCTTTTCAAAGAACATATACATTCAGTCCAGACATCAGGTCACACATCAAGATCATCAATCTGTTATGCTGCCAATTTTGTTGTACAAGTATATCATCATTTTGCTCACAGATAAATCATTTTGTCCACATATCATCAGCACATCATTATGTCCACCAACACAGCATTCTGTCCTCAAGCACATCCTCATATCGTTAATCATAAACATGTCCACAGCGATGTCTTCAATCTGTTCATATCACTGAAATTTAGAGCTTCACTATGTCTTCACCAAAGAGAAAAATAAGTCATTTTTCACTCCTTGGATCTGTTGTTGCCTCTATACCCCGAAAATATCAGACCTACGAACTCAAAGCTCCACAACTTCACTAAAAAATTCACATCCAAAAATAAAGACTTGTCTCTCATTTATATTTTTCTTTTCCATGAAATTTGGAGGCCGACATGTCTTTTTATTTTTATTTTATTATTAAAATGATTTTATTTAGGTGGTCGAATTCATCATATTATTTCCATATTATCCTCTTCAAATATATTTATTTATTTTTAACCTTTGACACATCATCAACGTGAGTACTTCATCACTTTCATGCCATGTCATTATATGTTCATATAGCCTTTCAGAATGCCAGCAATGCTCCATTATTTGCCCACAAGGGTCCTTTATATGCCTGTAGGCTCTTTAAAATGCCAGTTGGGATGCCCGCATGGTCCTTAGGGATGCCTGCAAGGGCCTTTTAGAAATGCCCGCACAAGGCCTTTGGAAATTCCATCAAGGGCCTCTAAAATATGCCCGCATATCCTTCCTAAAATGCCTACAAGGGCTTTCATTTATGCCCGCAAGTTTCTCCAGCAAATGCCTGCATAGCCTCCATAGAATGCCCACATGGGGCTTCATAAATGCCCGCATGGGGCTTTTAAAAATGCCCGCAAGCGCTTTCTGTTATGCCCGCACAATCCTTAAGATGCCCGCATATGACCTTTATTGTTATCCCCACAAGAGCCTTTTCACATGCTTTGAAGATGCCCGCAAGGTATCCTTCAAATGCCCGCAAATGGTGTTCTCCAAATGCCCGCAAGGGGCCTTCGAATTCCCACCAAGGGACCTTCAAATGCCCGTAGTTGTCCTCCTTTGTCCTCAATGCCTTGTCATGTCCTCAATGATGCCCGCAAGCCTTGTCCTTCTTGTCCTCAATGCCTTGTCATCAACCTTGTCATGCTTGCCATATCATGCTTCTTTGTCATGCTTGCCATATCATCACTCTTTGTCATGCTTTCCATGTCACCAACACTTGTCATGCTATCAATCTTTTCAAGCTTGCTTGTTAGCCATGTCATCATGTGTGTTCTTCATGTCATTGTCTGTGTCCTTTGTCCTTGTCCTTGTCCTTGTTTGCTTGTCATGTCTTGTCAATGTCATCACCCTTTGGCCTTTGTCATTAATGTGTTGTCATCAATGACAACTATGGTCATCAATCTCCCCCTTTGTCATTGATGGCAACCCTCCTTTAATTTTTCTCCCCCTTTGACATTAATGACAAAGGGCCACTCCTAAAGCCATCAATAGCTTCACAATGCCCAAAAATTTATTCTTGAAACCTTCATGAAATCAAGCTGAGATGTTTGCTCCTTCTTCATTGGTTGATCTCCCCTTGTCATATAAGCCTTTGGTTTTATGAGCTAATCTCCCCCTTTGACTGAGCTTGGTGTGTTTCTTTGAGATCATTCTTGTACCTTGCCATCTTCAATTGTTCATAGCAATTGCTGAGAAGTATACATACTCCCCCACAAAATAAAACTCCAATTTTCCAGTTATGGTAGGCCGAGATGAAGTTTTCTCTTCAAATTTGGTACAATTTTGTTGTTGCTTTTGCACCATGTTTTTGCTGTTGTATGCCATATTGCTCGGACCCCCTGAGCTTGTGTCCTCAAACTTCATTGTTGAAACAACTTATCCTTGAAAATTTCATTGCCTTGTCAACATAACTTTGTCATATCTACTCTAGACTTTGTCACTAAATCATTCAATGATTTCGTCCTTCAAATCTGATCTTCATGCTGTTGAGTTCGGATCCTTAAGCTTCATTGTGTTCTTCGTCTTATTTTGTAGATCTGCTTCTATGTCTTCAATAAGGCTTGAAAAATGTTGCTTCTGATTTTGAATGCCAATTTGTCCTTAAGATGCCCGTTGTCTCCTTTGATACCAATTCCACTTCCAATTCTTCTTCGGATCTGCCTGACTTACTGTGCAAACTGAGTCACATGGTTATGCTGCCTCCTTTGTTTTTTTTGTTCTTTTATGTGTTTATTCAGTATAAGTCATACAATCAGATACAAACAACAAGTGTTTCCTGAATACATTTTTATCAATATCCAAAACTCAAGAGAGTCATACTCTACAGTCATCTAGTAAGTTCATAAAAGGTAAGCATGTATCAAGAACACTTCTTCAAACATCACCAGGTTGCTTCATTTTGTTTACTAACCATACTCCCCCTATCAACATGCCACGATCCTTGGACCCATTTTTGCTTGGTGCAGCCATCAGTTACTCTTGAGTCAATTCACCAACCTTAAATGACTCAAGGTGTGCTTAAAGTCCTTTAAAAGACTTTAAGTTTGGCTTGCCATATGGCAACCATCAACCCTGATGTGGTCAACCTCATTCAGATTTAACAAAAGATTTTTCTTCACCCATACCTGAGAATGTCCTTGGCTGTGATCATTAATCCTTTGGTTTTCAAATCTTTTTGCATTGTTCTTCTTCCAAGATTCATCTACTTTCCTTGTTGATGGATATGAAAAACTTCTCAATGATTGTCTTCTTGGGCTTGCACAGTCTTGGGCTTTATGACCAAAACCACTACATGTGAAGCATCTCAATGTGTGACAGTTAGCAGCTAAATGTCCAATTTGGTCACATATCCAGCATCTAACTGTGTTATTTCGACTTCCAGCACTCCTTCCATTGCATGCACAATCCATAGCCTTGTGACCAAAACCATTACATGAATAACAGTAACCATTGAAATTATATTCATACCTGGATGTTTGGTTCCATCTTGGAGTTGTCTCTCTTCTGTAGAATTTAATTTGAGGAGTGGGACCAACTTCTTGATGTATTCTTGATCTTCTGAAATCTTCTTTATGTTTTGCAAGTTCTTACTGAGGAGCTTTGCTTCCATCTTTGGTCATTGAGGAGCTTGCTTTGGGAGTCTCAGGAGACCATGTGCCAATCTCATATTTTTCTTTTTCTTTGTTGTAGCCAAGACCGGATTTGTCAAATGGAGATCTTTGACAAACCAAAATATCATTCAAGATGACTGAACTATTGTTGAACTTGACATAGGAATCATATTGCTTATCCTTCTTTCTGAGACCAACTATCTCCATCTCAAGCTTTTGACATGTCTTCTCTTTCTCATCCAACTGGTTCTTTAAAATTTCCTCTATCCTTTTGGTTTTTTCTAGCTGAGTCTTTAGATCAACAATATTATCTTCTATCTGTCCTTTTGAGTTCTGATCTTCCTCATGATATTTTTGCAGTTGTCCTTTTAGTACTTGATTTTCTTTTTTGATATCTGAGAGTTCCTTTTCAAATTCAAAATTCGTCAAACATACCTTTCGTAATTCTATATTCAAGGATTTGATTTCAAGTTCTTGTTTTCTTCTTAGTTTCTCTTCAATCTCATGAATTCCCCTTATGTCACTTGAATCTTCTTTCTAGCTGGAGGTACTTTCTTTCTGTAATTTTTCAAGTAAGGTACTGATCTCACTATCTTTGTCTTGAAGTTTGTGAGTCAATTCTTTCTCCTTATCTTCTAGTTGTCTTATGAGCTTGTCAATTTCTTCTGATTGCCTTTTATTTTCAGCAGTTGACTTCTCAAGTTGATCTTTCAAAGAGTTAGATATGGCTTCTTTGATTCTGGTAGCTTCTTCAACTTGGAGATTTAGATCAACTAGAGTCTGTTTGGCCTTCTCACATTCTTCTTGATTCCTCTTCTCATATTTGTCCAATTTCTCTTGCAGTACTTGGTTTTGTTCACAAAGTTTCTCAACCTTTTGCAAAGCATTAGTAATATCCTTATCTTCAAACTTACATGGATCTTGTATTGAGCTTTCCATGGAGTTGTCTTCAACTTTATGTTCTTCAATGGAGTAGAGTTGATCTATCTTCAGTGACACTTTTTCAATTGAGTTACACTTTCCTATTGTATCCTTTTGGAGATCTGTCAGCTCTTCAATCATGAGTTTCATAACCTCTTCTTCATGTTCTTTAGTGGAGTAGAACTGTTCTAATTTGATCCACAATTCCTTAGCAGTGTTGACCTTTCCAATCTTCTCTTTTATGGAATCTGATAAGCCTTCAAGAATGGATTCCATAGCCATTGAATTATTTTTACTTGCTTCCTTCTAAGCTGTTGTTTTCACTTTCTTCGGATGATTATACCCTGTAAGCACTGACTGCCATATCCCAATAACTTCTGCTTCAAGATAAGCCTGCATTCTTCTTTTCCAGATCAAGTAATATGTCCCAGAAAACAATGGTGCTTCATTCACTGAGAACCCCATGGTGTGTCAAAGATCTCCTTCAAGCTGATAAGGCTTTCTGTGAAGGACCCGCTCTAATACCAATTCTTGGACACACCGAGCACACTGAGAGGGGGGGGTGAACAATGTGTGTAGCTTTTATTACTTTTTCAACTTTAACAATCATTAGTAGCTTGTTCGATATTATGTAGAGTACACTATTATTATATCATCATCAGCATTATTAACAACTACAGCTCATCATCACATATCATCATCACATAGGAAGCATTGTAAAACACAGTACACTAGATTTTTACATGGAAACCCAAGTCCTGGGAAAAACCACAGAAGCCTTTATAATAATAATTTACCTGCAACAACTGGAAGGAGGCTACAACCCCCTCATTTACATGCTACAACCTGAAGGAAGCCTTAGCTCCCTAGATTTCCTTGCCCCGTCCTGCCACCCTGATATGAAGATAGAAACTGAACTACTGAACCACAAACCGCACTGATCCTACGGACCTGCTATCCAACACCATCACTATATATTGTCAACTCAATCATGTCATCACATATTCTTTTACACATCTTGTCCAGTCATTTTAGTCAGATCAATTAAATCTCCATCAAATCAATATTGTCCACAAACTGTCATCGATCTACCATTATCAATTTCACTTAAGCATTATGTTGTAAGTGACACACCCAATTTAAAACATATAGACTTATGTTGTTCCTGTTGTTCATGACCTTGTCCATAGGTGCCTTTACTCATTTGCATTGATCTTGTCCTCTCACAAGTGATTCTACTCGTTAACACTCATATCACAGTCAACAACAATCACTGTCATATCACATCATCAACAACTTGGCATTGCCCTGTCAATATTGTCCACTTCAATCACTGTCATCAAAACTGTCATAATCAAAACTTCATCTCATATTCTTTTCAAAGAACATATACATTCAGTCCAGACATCAGGTCACACATCAAGGTCATCAATTTGTTTTGCTGCCAATTTTGTTCTACAAGCATATCATCATTTTGTTCACAAATAAATCATTTTGTCCACATATCATCAGCACATCATTATGTCCACCAGCACATCATTCTGTCCTCGAGCACATCCTCATATCTTTAATCATAAACATGTCCACAGCTATGTCTTCAATCTGTTCATATCACTGAAATTTAGAGCTTCACTATGTCTTCACCAAAGAGAAAAATAAAAGTCATTTTCAACTCCTCGGATCTGCCGCTGCCTCTATACCCCGAAAATATCAGACCTATGAACTCAGAGCTCCACAATTTCACTAAAAAATTCACATCCAAAAATAAAGACTCGTCTCTCATTTATACTTTTCTTTTCCATGAAATCTGGAGGCCGACATGTCTTTTTATTTTTATTTTATTATTAAAATGATTTTATTTAGGTGGCCGACTTCATCATATTATTTCCATATTATCCTCTTCAAATATATATATTTATTTTTAACCTTCTTTGACACATCATCAAGGGTCCATTATTTTCCCAATGGGCCTCATTATATTTTCATATAGCCTTCCAAAATGCCCACAATGCTCCATTATTTTCCCACAAGGGTCCTTTATATGCCCGTAGGTTCTTTAAAATGCCAGCTGGGATGCCCGCATGGTCCTTAGGGATGTCCGCAAGGGCTTTCATTTATGCCTGTAAGATCCTCCATCAAATGCCCACATTGCCTCCATAGAATGCCCGCAGGGGCTTATAGAAATGCTTGCAAGGGGCTCCTTAAATGCCTGCACACTCCTTAAGATGCCCATGTATGACCTTTACTGTTATGCCCACAAGAGCCTTTTCACATGCTTTGAAGATGCCCGCAAGGTATCCTTCAAATTCCCACAAATGGTGTTCTCCAAATGCCCGCAAGGGGCCTTCAAATGCCCTCCAAGGGACCTTCAAATGCCTGCAGCTGTCCTCCTTTGTCCCCAATGCCTTATCATGTCCTCAATGATGCCCACAAGCATTGTCCTTCTTGTCCTCAATGCCTTGTCATCAACCTTGTCATGCTTCTTTGTCATGCTTGCCATATCATCACTCTTTGTCATGCTTGCCATGTCACCAACACTTGTCATGCTATCAATCTTGTCAAGCTTGTTTGCTAGCCATGTCATCATGTGTGTTCTTCATGTCATTGTCCTTGTCCTTGTTTGCTTGCCATGTCTTGTCAATGTCATCACCCTTTGGCCTTTGTCATTAATGTGTTGTCATCAATGACAACTATGGTCATCAGAGATATTTGCGTCAGTAGCAAGGTACACTTCCATTAGAACCATCATGGCACTTGCATCCATGATGAAGTGGAGTTTACACCAGATGGATGTGAAGACAACTTTCCTGAATGGTGTGATTGAGGAAGAAGTGTACATAGAACAACCACAGGAATTTGAAGTTGAAGACAGACGGACTCATGTATGCAAGTTGAAGAAGGCTTTGTATGGATTGAAGGAAGGTCCTAAAGCTTGGTACGGAAGGATAGATAGATTTTTAACGAGCTTGGGCTTTACCAAAAGTAAAGTTGACCCTAACCTTTACTTTAAGGTTATGGATGATGAACCTGTCATGTTATTGTTGTATATGGATGATTTATTTCTGACAGGAAATGAAAAACAGATTGTAGAGTGCAAGAAGAAGCTCGCTGAAGAATTTGAGATGAAAGTCCTTGGATTTATGCATTATTTTCTAGGTCTGGAAGTGTGGCAGAACCCAGAAGGAATCTTTCTCAACCAAGAAAAGTATGTTGTGGAAATTTTAAAAAGATTTGATATGTTGGAATGTAAAGCCATGGTCACACCCATGGATTGAACCTGAAGTTGTTAGCTGATGAATCGTCAGAGTTGGTGGATGTGACTCAGTACAGATAGATTATTGGGTCGTTGATGTATCTGACGAATACCAGGCCAGATATATGCTTTGTTGTGAACACCCTGAGTCAGTATCTAGTTGAGCCTAGACATGTTCACCTGGTAGCTGCAAAGCATGTGATGAGGTACCTGAAAGATACGATAGACTTTGGTTTATACTATGTTGGAGATCATGACTACTGATTGTATGGTTATACAGATGCAGATTGGGCTAGAAGTGTCTCAGATAGGAAGAGCACCTCAGGTGGATGTTATTGTCTGGGATCCACCATGATCTCATGGTTTAGCAGGAAGCAGTCCAGTGTTGCTCTCAGCATAGCTGAAGTGGAGTATATAGCTGTTCTGCTAGTTGTGAAGCCATATGGTTTCGAAAATTGATGTCAAGTCTAGTTGACCTGGAGTTGGATACCACGGTGATTCTATGTGACAACCAAATTTGTATAAAGATGACGGAGAACCCAGTGTTCCATGACAAGTCAAAGCACATAGAAATCCGGTATTTTTACATACGGGATATGGTACCGAAGGGAGCTATAAAGCTCCAGTATGTGAGCATTGATGAGCAAGTTGTTGATGTGTTGACTAAGCCTCTGTCTCGAGTGAAGTTTGAGTACTTCCGTGACAAGCTTGGTGTGGTTCGAAAGGACCTTCCTCGAAAGGGGGAGCAGTGATGATGATGTTGCAGTGGGATTGTATCATCCCTGGACATTAGTCCTAAAGTGATCCGCAGACTTTTGTCTCCGTGATGTGTTTGGGATTGTATCATCCCTGGACATTAGTCCTAAAGTGATCCACATATTTTTGTCTCTGTGATGTGGTTGGGATTGTATCATCCCTGGACATTAGTCCTAAAGTGATCCGCAGACTTTTGTCTCCGTGATGTGGTTGGGATTGTATCATCCCTGAACATTAGTCCTAAAGTGATCCTCAAAATTTTGTATCAGTGATGTGGTTAGGATTCCATCATCCTTGGACTTATGTCCTAAAGTGAGAGGGATTGATCATCCCGTAACTGGATCATGTGTGTTGAAGGTTATGTTGTTGCAGATAATGTTGTTGATCGAAAGATCAATAATTGTTGTTGATCGAAAGATCAAGAGTTTTTGTAGATAATCGAGAGATCAAGTGTTGTTGTAGACAATCGAGCAATCGAGTGCTGTAGAAGATGAAGATCAAGTATGAAGACTCAGTGCTGTAGAAGATGATGCTCCAGTACTAAAGATGTTGAAGATGTTCCAGTTGATGATATCGTTGAAGAAAACTTCCGATGATTTATAGATGTATCACCTTAATGTTGTTGATGACGCTCTCTCTGCTTGCTCCTGCAGTTGATGTTGTTGTTGTCAGTAGAATACCCTTCTCATTAAGGGGGAGTGTTGAAATATTGTAACTTCGAAGAATATTCTATTGTATTTTATTATTATTTATTCGGAGATGTTTTATTCCTTCGTCAGGATGTTATTATTGTATTTGTCCATCATAGAGTCATGAGGTAAAATCTCCTTTGTAAGTTAGGTCGATAGAACCCTTAAGAAAGTAATATTATATTGTTTTGAGTCTTCCTAGGTAAGTCGGCCCAGTTAAGTTTGTTGGGGCCGACCTAGTTAGTGAAAAAGTCAAGTGGAAGATAAAAGTATAAATAGGAGTGATGTGCTCCTCATTTGAACACACACACTCACTTGTGTAATTCACATAGGAGAGAGAGAGAGATATCTGCAAAGAGAAGGAGCACTTGTTTGGGGGTTTGTCTTTGTACTTTTGATCATCTATATTGAGGAAGTTTTTGTTGGGTTTTCTTCCCCTAAAGGGTTTCCCAAGATAAATCTGTGTCTATCTTGTGATTGTGTTTCTTTTAGTGATCCTGTATATGTTATTGTTGTGAAATTGAATTGAATACTAATGTTATCTATCTTAGCATATTGAATCTTAAAAATGATCAAGTTACAACATATGAAGAATTTGTTAGCAGGGTATTGGAAAGATTTGAGCAAAAAGACCCCGAAATTCCTTTCAAAGAACTAGCACAATTGAAGCAAAGTGAAACATCAGATGAGTACATGTTAGAATTTCAAAAATTATCAGTTAAGGTGGCTGATATATCTATGGTTCGATTAGTATTGCTCTTTATTGAAGGTTTGGATGAACCTTTGAAGGGTTTAGTTAAATCCCACAAACCTACTTCATTGAAAGACGGCATGAACTTGGCAAGAGATCTGTAGAATGTGCTACCAAAGACAAGGTATCCCCCCAAGCCCAACTTTCCTTCCAAGTTCAGATTTGATAAGAAGCCATGGAAAAAAGATGCATTTGAAAAGGACAAGAAAGAGGGACCAAGCAAAGAAGAACTCGGAAGAAAGAGACTATGTTACACATGCTTCCAACCATGGGTACCAAGGCATAAATGTGCTAAGGAGAAAGCACAATGCATTGAAGTATTTTCTGATGAGAATGAAGGTGAAGGGGACATGGAGGAGGAAGAACATCTTTCATCCCAAGAAGAGGGATATGACACAGCAGAAGAAGATCCTCCCTTACCGGACAAAGGGAGAATGGCAGTGCTTTCAGGAGTGTCTTGTTTTCACACCATTCAATGCAAGGGAGTGGTACAAGGACAAAGGGTTTCAGTATTTGTAGATGGAGGAGCCACACATAACTTCATTAATGCAGCCATGGTGGAGAGGAGAAAGCTACCTACTAAACCATTCGATGGCTTCACAGTCATCATTCCAAGTCACAATATTATGGAGTGCAAAATATGGATTCCAAAGCTACAACTCACCATAGGTAATTACACATTTTTTGATAGCTTTTATGTGGTTGATATTGCTAATACTAATGTGGTCTTGGGAGTGCAATGTTTGTACTCTATAGAGGAACATACAGTGAACTATCAAATCCTTGAAATGAGATTCAAAGATTCGGAAGGAAAACAAAGGGTAGTGAGAAGTATACTTATCTGAATCAAGTAGTGTCCTCCCACAACATGAGGTCCATATTGAGGCATGGGAATATTGAATGGGCTGTTGAATGTTGCATCACTTCCCCCAAGCCAAAAATAAATATTTCAGAACATCCAAGGGAGATAAGGCAGCTACTACACAAATATGAAAAGGTTTTTAGAGACCTTCCTCCTGGAAGGCCACCTAATAGAGAAGTTGAGCACTGTTTTGGAGGTGGGAACTTCACCTATACAAATACAACCTTATAGACATCCCAAAAAGTTCAAAGATGAGTTGAGAAGGCTATTCAAGAGCTCTTGGAATTGGAAATCATTAGACCAAGCTCTAGTCCCTATGCTTCTTCAGTTGTTTTGGTGAAGAAAAAATATGGGACCTTGAGAATGTGCGTTGATTTTAGAGCTCTAAACAAGAAGACAATTAAGAATAGATATCCCATCCCTAAAATAGATGAGCTCATGGATGAACTACATGGAGCACAATTCTTCTCCAAAATTGATCTTAGATCTGGTTACCATCAAATTCGAATGAAGGAGGAGGATGTGCAGAAAACAACTTTCAGATGTCACTATGGCCATTTCAAGTTTCTTGTCATGCCTTTTGGTTTGACCAATGCTCCAACCACATTTCAATCATGCATGAACCAAATATTTTGCAAGCAGCTCCGTAAGTTTGTTTTGGTTTTCTTTGATGACATTTTGATTTACAGTAAAACATGGGAGGAACACTTGCACCATCTAGAAGTTGTCTTGAAAATTTTGCATGAACAATCTTTCTTTGCTACATTGTCCAAGTGAATTTGGGTTGAAAGAAGTTTTATATCTTGCGCACATCATTGGGAAAGATGGAGTGAAGGTGCACTTGGAAAAAATAAGAGCTATTCTTGAATGGCCATCACCCAAAAACATCACGGAATTGAGAGGCTTCATTGGAATATGCACTTACTATAGAAAGTTGGTGAAGGGGTTCTCCAAATTGACTGTTCCACTTACTGATTTGACCACGAAAGATGCTTTCAAATGGGATGAAGAGGTTGAAAAGGATTTCCAAAGAATGAAAGAGGTAATGAGTAGTTGTCTAATATTTGCATTACCTGATTTTTCTAAACCATTTGTTTTGGAATGTGATGCATCAGGAAAAGGAATAGGGGCGGTCCTAAAGCAAAATCAACACCCATAGCTTTTGAGAGCAGAAAATTGCAACCACATGAGAAGCTCTACTCCATTTATGAAAAAGAAATGTTAGCCATCATGCATGCCAAATTTAGACAATACTTGGTGGGAAACAAGTTTGTGGTCAAAACTGATCATAACAGTTTGAAGCATTTTCTCACACAAAAGGACCTCAATGAAAGGAAACAAAAGTGGGTAAGCAAAGTCCAAGCTTTTGATTTTGACATTGAATATGTAAAGGGGAAGAATAATATTGTAGCAGATGCATTATCTAGAAGACCATCATTTTCCTTTATGGACATTTAGAAAGATTGGAAAAATATGCTAATAGTTGAATATGCCAAAGATAGTTTTGCTTGTGATGTGTTAGATGGGGTCAAAAGTGATTATAGGTACAAGATTTTAAATGGTCTAATCTACGATAAGGACAGAATATACTTGGTTTATGGTTCGAATCTCAAGCACAAGATTTTGAAGGAAGCTCATGATTCTCCTTTAGCAGGCCATCCTGGTTTTTTCGAAACATATGGGCAATTAAAGGAAAGGTTTTTTTGGAAAGGGATGAAAGAAGATGTTCTAAAATATGTGAATGAATGCAAGATATTTCAGCAAAACAAATCTGAACATACACATCATGTTGGTCTATTGCAACCATTGTACATTCCAGAACAAAAATGGGAAAGCATCTCAATGGATTTTATCACGAGTTTGCCCAAGGCTTTGGGTAAAGATTGTATTTATGTTGTGGTGGATAGACTCACCAAATTCACTCATTTATTTGCTATTACATCATCTTATATTGTTGCACAAGTGGTTGATATATTCTTTAGAGAAATTTTCAGATTGCATGGACTTCCCAAGAACATTGTGAGTGACAGGGATAGCAGAGTTATGAGTGCTTTTTGGCAAGAACTCTTCAAGATGGTGGGCACTCAATTGAATCCAAGCACAAGCTATCATCCTCAAACTGATGGCCAAACATAAAGACTGAACCGATGGTTGGAGAGGTACTTGAGGAACTATGTTGGTGAGCAGCAGAAAGCATGAGTAAAATGGTTACATTTTGGTGAATTTTGCTACAACACTATCTTTCATATGTCCATTGGCATGTCTCATTTCAAAGCACTTTATGGTTATGAAGCACTCACCTTTGTTGAGCACATTTTTGGTGATAGTAGAGCTCCAAAAACTAAGGATTGGATTGAGGAAAGTCAAGAGATTTTGAAGCTTCTAAAAGACAATTTGCAGATTGCCCAAAATCAACAAAAATAGTATGTGGATCAACAAAGGGAGGAAAAAACTTTTCAAGTAAATGATTTGGTCTATTTGAGGCTACAACCATATAAACAAATATCCTTAAAGTGAAAGGATCAGAAAATCTCAAACCAAGATATTATGGTCCATATAAGGTAGTTCGAAAAGTTGGGGAGGTGGCTTATGAGTTGGAACTTCCAGAAGGAAGCAAAATCCATAATGTATTTCATGTTTCATGCCTTAAGAAGGCTATTGGTCAACAAATCTCTATTTCAGAAACCCTCCCTCTATTAAATGATGAAGGACAACTCATACTTATTCTAGAAAAAAATTGAAGGCAAGAGAAAGGAAATTGAGGAGCAGAACCATAAGGGAGTATTGGTACAATGGAAAGATTTGCCAAGTGAGGATGCCACATGGGAGGAGGAACAAATTTTGCAGCATCCTAATTTGAAATTGCTTGAGGGCAAGCAATCTTGGGTGGGGAGGATTGTAGTGTCCCCATTCAAATAAATCTCAAGAAGAGAAAATTCTACCAATCTACCAGTTTCCTAGGTTGGGGTGGAAACATTAGATTTGGAATAAGGGAACTATAAAACCCCCAAATAGACATTAACTTGACAAAATATATTAAATGGGGAATAAATAAATATTTAAGATAGGAAAATAAGGTGGCACTTGGTCATGAGGGCACATTGGAGGTGTGGGGCCCACTCAAGCAAGATTCCCCATGCCACATGGCATCCCACTCTCACCCATTTGAATCCAAGGTGGAGTCCAACGTTCTTGGGGGAGTTGGAAGGGCATACTACTTGGCATGACTCAATGAGAGTGGAAATTGAGAGGAAGAGTAACTCCCATGGAAGAGGAAGAGGCATCTTGGAGCTATTGGGACACTTGGGCTAGATCCTTAGCTTCTATGACAACAATGATGAAGATGCTATGACACTTATGACAAAAATCAAACCTGATTGCTGACATCTAGCATATATGACATGTCAGGGCTAAAAATAGCCTCCAAGAGGGTGCACAAGGGAGTTAGGGTAGCCAAAGAGTCATCCATTAGAATTGTGTGAAGGAGGAGGCTAGGAATTGATGGACAGGTGGCACACATTGGAACCTCTTCCCAATTCGAGTTGGCATGAAGCTCATGGAGGGAATTCGAACCATGGAAGGCTTGAGAAGATAATAAAAGACAAGAACCAAGAAGGAGAGTGGCTTTTGATCATTTCTCATTTTTCAAATTGGAGAGCATAGTTGTCCAAGCTAGTGGAGTGCTTATTCTACTTGCCTTAGTACTAATTTCGAGGGTGAAAAATTCCCATCCTAATTGGCAATTGGAGAGGCCATTCAGACATTTCATTTGGAGCTACAATGGAGTTATTTGTTGCAGGTTGAAGCTACAAGGAAGCTCGTGATTCTTTCTTCTTCAACTTGTTCCCATCTCTATCTCACATTTCTCTACATATTTTGGCTCTTGGAGGAAGGGCGCACATGGTGAGATGCTGATCTCTTTGGGAGAGTCCAAGATACACCATTTATTTGTAATCTGATATATTTACTCTGTATTTGATGCTCAGAAAATCCTCAGTTCGAAATACAAAGTGAAACTATGTAAAAATACCAAACAATGTATAAATGGTGCCATTTTCCTCATATCTTGTTATGAGAGCTTGAAATTGCTTTATTTCGATTTGTATCAGTTCATCTCTGTGATTTTTCTGATGTATGGAGAGTTATTAATGTCATGAAGAAGTTTCACATACATTACATAAGCCTTTGGAACATAAACCTTGAATTTTATAGCAAGTGGTGAAGTTTCCTATCATTTCCCCCTATGTGAAGACATGTCCACAATCCTCTGATTTATGGGAGTTGTAGCAGCCTTTAGAAACTGATTAATGATGCATTTAGGTGCCCATTGAAGTCCTTTAACTAATCCATGTCTCTGTTCTGAAAGTTGGGAGGGTCGTACTGCATTTGGAAAACCATTAGTGACCTCTACCCTTCGGGGTTTGAACCTCAAATTTGCTAGTAAAATTCCCCAATTTCTCCTGAAGTTAAATGAATGTTGCAGAGTGTCTAAACATCCATCAGCCTCATTTTTATGTCTTAATACCTTTCAAATACCTTCAAACCCAATTTGGAAGCATTTGGAGTGCTATATCCGAGTCCGGATATACTCAAATGCTATATCCGTGTCTGTGATTATTCAAGCGAATAATCCGCCAATGGAAAATAACTCCATTTAAAGTAATAATATATAATTGATAAAAGATATATAGATGATGATAAATTACAAAGGATATGGTTGCCTTAAATATGGCTTGGCCATCACATATTGAAGAGACACTTCTCTTCATAAACTATATTTTAATATTATTAACTACTATTAGGAATAGTTACCTATTTATTACTTTTTATTGTTGTAGCATTGCCACTCTCTTAGAGAGGCTTTGTCCTCAAAGCCTTATAATTTTGTCGCACTGTTCTTTGCGATGTCGTGGCCGTCGAAACATGTCGATATGAACTGCTAAGTGTAGAGCATAACTTCCGATACGTCGACGGATGAATCCATCCCAAATTGATTTGTTGTGGACTGATGGGATTCCCTACTGATGTGTCGTCAGGAGATTTGATCACATTAGTACCATTATCTTTCGACAATTCCCACTTTTTCAAATATCGGTTTTTATGGTTGGGGTGTCGATAGGGAACTTTCACGATGTCACTTTCGTTTAAGAATGTTGCCTTTAGAGCATTGATCTGAGTTGGAAGTTGTCTTTTCGTTTCTTGAGGATTTAAGTTTTTGTTATGTATCTTCTCCAACTTGTTTTCTAACTGCCTATTATCATTTTGAAACTTCTTAATCAATTCGACTTGCGATTTTCTGTCATCTTCAGATGTCTTAAGTTGTTCCTTAAGGTCTTTATTATGACTTCTGATACAACTATTTTCTTCCTGTTTGTCTAGAAGTTTCCCTTCAATGTCGTCCATAGATTGTTCTATCTTCCGACTATTTTTCAACTTCTTAATTTTTGTGACTAGTATCTTGTTATGATTTCTTAGTCTAAAAATTTCTTCAGCATTGTTAGATAATGCTTTATTACTCTTAGCGATCTCAGACTTATGTGTCTTTTTAGAGTCGTCATTTTGTTGTTGAAGAACTTTTATCTGTTGTCGACACTGACCGACCTCTGATTCTTGACTTTCTAATTTATGTCGTAACTGCATTAGTTCTTCATCTTTGTCGCTAACGATTTTGTTCAAGCGTATTATTTCTGCTTCGTAATTATTTATTTCCTTCTTTATATCTTGATTTTTGGCAAGTGCTTCCTGTGTGAAAATATGAGATGAGGCATCTAGCACATTTGGACTACCGACTTGGTCCTTTTTTTGCATTAGTCTTTGCAACACCTCCATTAACATATTATGGTTCTGCGTCATTTTTTGGTCTAACATTTTTTGTTCCTTGCTCATAATGTCGAACTTGGTCATCCTTGTCGTTAACGTGTCTCGACTTCTTGATGATTGCTTTGAATTCTTCTTAATTTGTTCTTCTCTTTTCTTCAATAATTATCACAAAATCTTGACTTCTTTCTTATTAAGTCAAATAACCCCCCCCCTTTTTTTTTTCAAAAATAATTATTATTTCAATAATAATTATTATTTCTTTTGAATAATAACAATTATTAATTAGTTAATTAATAATATTATTATTTATGTCTTATATAAACTATTTATAGTTTAATATATATATCTATTTTTTTTAAAAATTAAAATATTTAAACAAATATAATAATATATTATAATGTTTAATATTTAAATTTTTGTTTGTTTTAGGTTAGGGTTTCAATGGCCCGTGGAGGAGGAGCGGCCGGAGCAGATGGGTGGGAGGAGGAGGAGCGGAAGTTGGAAGGGAAGGCGGAGACGGCGTGGAGGGAAAGGTGGACGCGCAGTAAGGAGGCAGTGTGACGGGAGGTGGCGGAAGATGGAACACAGGCGCAGAATGGAGGCAGAGGTGGAAGAGAGCAGGGTTTTGAGGCTGTAGGATGGGGCGAAGGGCGAGCAAGTGGAAGAAGGTGGGGGAGGGTGCACGCGAAAGGAGGAGGGTTGCTGGAATGAGGAGCAGAAAGGAGTGGCGGCAAGTGGATGGGGGAGCGCGTAGGAGGAATGGGGCGCAGGTGGATGGAGTGGGGCGCAGTGGAGAGCAGGAGTGGAGGCGCAGCCGCGAGAAGTAGGTGGATGGGGGAGAACGCAGGAGGAGTGGGGGGCAGGTGGATGGGGAAGCAGATGGAAGGGAACGACGATGGAGATGTAGAAGGGCGCGAATGAAGAACGATGATGGATGCAGCGGAATGGTGGAGGGAGAGAATGTGGGAGGCGCGGGAGGTGAAGCGTGAATGTGAGTGCAGATCGGAGGCCACGTTGGGGCAGTAAACGACAACGTGGAAGGCTGACGAGGAAGAGGGGCACTGAGAAGGTGTAGAGGATGGTGACAGGGAGTGCAGCGGAGAGATGAGGGTGAGAGGGAGATGGGGATATGCTATCGATGGAATGGCTAAAAGACAATCTTGGTCAAAGACTCTGAACTCAAAGAAACTCTGAAATCTATCAGACAAAGTCTGAAAATTTTGGTCAAAAGCTGGATCAGCTAACTTGGCTCTGATACCAATGCTATATCCGAGTCCGGATATACTCAAATGCTATATCCGTGTCTGTGATTATTCAAGCGAATAATCCGCCAATGGAAAATAACTCCATTTAAAGTAATAATATATAATTGATAAAAGATATATAGATGATGATAAATTACAAAGGATATGGTTGCCTTAAATATGGCTTGGCCATCACATATTGAAGAGACACTTCTCTTCATAAACTATATTTTAATATTATTAACTACTATTAGGAATAGTTACCTATTTATTACTTTTTATTGTTGTAGCATGGAGCCATTTGGGAGGGTTGGAGTCATAACTAGTCCAAGGGTCGAATTGACCAAAAATTGCAATTTTTCCAAATTTTCCAAATTTATAAAAAAAGGGACACTACACTAACATCCCAATGCTTGCAAAATGCCTTGATCAAACCCAAGTCAAAATATATCCCTTGGACTACAATCATCTGAGCTCTCGCTCACAACAATGCTCAACCTATTCCATCATTGACATATCTCCCCCAATGTGGGGCATAAAACCAATCGAATGCATCATCTTCCAAGGAACACACAAACATTTTCATCATGACATCCTCATGGACAACATTGAATCTTGAATGGAATTTAATGAAAGATGTAACAAGTAGTGCAACTTAGTCAGTATGTTCTGAGAAGTTTTGAATGTGCTTGTCCCAATATGGATTCAGATACCCTGGGATACCCAAGGAATCTAATGGATTGAACTATTCTTTAATCCATGATTCGTCTAAAAATGCCATACTTTTTAACTTCAATATTCAATGTGACAAACTAATATGGAATTTGAAAACATATAATCATCATACCTCATTTCAGTACTAGTGGAGTTGCCAGGTGAGGTTTCAAATGTCTTCAAGTATGTTGGATGTCCTCACC
The DNA here is from genome assembly GCA_027924585.1 of Larix kaempferi. Classification (NCBI taxonomy): domain Eukaryota; kingdom Viridiplantae; phylum Streptophyta; class Pinopsida; order Pinales; family Pinaceae; genus Larix; species Larix kaempferi. The sequence goes on along the minus strand of BSBM01000120.1, from coordinate 11,490,188 downwards.
TCTACAAACAACAAGTTCACTTTAAAATATTCTAGAACAGGGCCTCGTTCCTTCATGGAGTCACTAGATGAAAAAAGATACTCAAAGAAACACCCTTATCAAATCAATGTAGCAAAACTACTGAATCCCGAGAATTGGACTTTATCTCCAACGGTGCTAATTTTTTACCTCCTAGACCTACGCTCAAGATATTCAAGGTCCCAAAATCAAGGGTAACCCTAGAAGCACTTAAGAAGGTTGCACATTGTCACCATTGCAACTCTTCCTCTCACTTTAGGTGAGCTCTCCTCCAACAAGGGAGGTATACCTAGAAAAGTGTTTATGATATTCTTTAGATTGGGGACGTTGGATGGCCAAGACCAAAGCTTATCCAAGGGGTAATGGAGTCAAGATCTACAAACAAGAGTGGTTTGAATGTTATGGAGGAGACAAAATTAAGCCATACACTAATGTGCAACCATTAAGCCATTAAGGATTAAGTCCAAAACAGATTGTTAAGGTTATGCAAAAATAAGTGAGTGCCCTTATACAAAATGCATCATCACAACGATGAAATTACAGCCAAAATAATGTGCAACCATTAAACCATGAAGGAACAACCATAACATGAAGCTAAAGATGAAGTAGACAAGGTAGGAGAGCCTTCTATTGAATGAAATGCTGAATAGTACATCATATATCCAAATCTGATTTCATCGTAGCATTGGAATGGCCATAATGTGCCACATCCAACTTGAAATTACAGCAAAAAATTCCCCAAAATTCAAAGTTACATCAAGGATTAGGTAAGGTTACCACCTCAAACCCTAATCTCTTTTTATTGGACTACAACTACCCTTCTACAAAGGTTATTCCAGCAACAAAACAATGGCAACCGTTGCATATACCCTAATCATTGATCAAGAGAAGCGAGAGATGGAAAACCTTAGATATGAACTTCCCCCTTCACTTCTTCCTCCTAGTAGATCTTCAACTAAGCTTGGATGATATCTTCAATAGATCCAGCCATGCCCTTCGCATATGAAACTCTCCTTTATTTATAATCTTCATATCAAACCTTAATGAAATAAAATATTGTTATGCTTCTTCTAGATCCACAATTTGCTCCAAGAAAACCTCCTCAAAGTTGGGATTCCTCAATAAAGGTAAAAAGATGCTCAAATTAGGGGTTGACAAAGTATTTGCTTACACATGTCAATCTCCTTTGTAGTGCTTCCACAAACCATGCTCTTCTATCATATTACTTCCTTAAAATTAAAATCCAAACCTCAAGATAGTGGATCACTACTCTTTATTTGCATACATAAACCTTGACCATGCCATAAAATCCTCTTATGTTGCCTTATAAGGTGGAGCATGCCTACCACGATGAGCTTTTGACCTTGTTCATATGGTTTAGCTCTCTGCTGCGTGGGAGTGCCCCCTACCCCCTCGCTCCCACTCCCGAAGCTCGCTTCCTTCGGAAGCTCGCTCCCAAAACGCTCCTAGTTTTGGGAGCACGCTCCCAAGGCGCTCCCTACCTCTTCTATACTAAAAGCTCATTTACTAGGTTGATCATCTGATGACAATGTTATGGTACCTCCCTTCTTTGCCAAGCTCCTATAAAATTTGTTATGGTTGATCATTTGATGATAATGTTATTAGTTATAACTAATAAATGATTGATGTTATATGGGTTTAATCCATGTTTTCTATAACTAATTGAGCATCCTACATGTTTTTTAAATATAAATCCATCCAAATTTATTAAAATATATATTATATAAAAAGCGCTCCCAAAACGGGAGCTTTTGAAAATTTCGCTTTTCGCTCTGCTCCCGCTCCGCGCTCCCAACAACATAGGTTTAGCTGTTATGTTTCCTCTGCTTAGCTAGGGTGTTCCTCAAGCAGGTGTGCTAAGCCATTATTATAACCCCTTTTACATGGAGCACTCCTCATCTAATTTTCACTTTATCCTTAATTCATGGCTGGAAAGAATCAAATCTACCACTTGGTACCCCTTTTGACTTCATCAAGCTATGCACTCCCTCTAGACATTGGTTAATTGCCTTTCTTGGGGTGTGTGCAAGGATTTTGGGTCCATGCTAATTCCTTTGACTCATTATATTTGAGCATTGCCTTCTTTCCCATGTTGCCAAGAAACTTGGGTTCGAGGATGAGGATGCCACTTTTTGAAACAGGGGACTTGGGTATGTCAAGGGTACTGTACACACACACACACACACATATTAAATTTTTATGATTATAAATTATAATACATATGAAATTCAGATCATTTTCACTGTTCAACAAGTAACACACTATAAAGTCTAACATACTAAGTTAAAGTTACTAACTAAATAGTAAAACATGCACATTGCATCAAAGTTCATTGATATAAAGTGGAAATTACATATGAATCATAAGTCTGAATATGATCAACCAAGTAGAAATTTTTATTATTTTTCTTTTTTGGGACCCGTAGGCTTGTGGAATAGTCTCCAAGCATCCCCAACAATGTTATCGGAACTGCACCGGTCATCGAACTAGTCAAGCCCAATAATCTGAACCAGATCGAAACCTAAAAAAAACTGGAACAAAAACCAGTCAACCAAAAAACACATAATATTCAAATTTTGACAAAAAAAAACATATATATTCATGTGCATCCATATGAATCCAAACCATCATACACAAATATGCAAAGTTTCTCATCTATATAGCAAGGTTGCATATAACTAAAATAGCGTCGAGTGCAATCCGTATCTAACCAAAAATACATAAGCAATGTGGCTCTAAATGGCCTCTAAACTTAAAGTCCAAAAAATTTCATGATACAACGAATAACTGCATATCATCAAAATCATTGCCTATATTAGGATCCTACTCATCAATAGCACCCTGTGCCCCACTCCTCTAGGCTCTAGCCCTTGCCCCTACCTCGAATCTCGAAGTTGATCCTCCAAGGAGATTAGTCAACACCCTACAATTTTGATGAAACTTCATAATCCAAGCATTAAAATAAGGTAGAAAAAAATGTCCATGCCTAGTAATTGATTTTGCTTGAGTGAAGGGTACATTTTTATTAAGGTCATGACAGAGGAGTTCAACAATCAACACCACCAACATCAAGGCACATAGAGAGATTGATGTGTTTGATTAAATGCCAATCCCATATCCTCATACATGATAAAATCCAGTGGAAACATTGCAATCCTGAAATCCTAAAAACTGTTAAGTCTATTGAATTATGAATGGGATCTAAAATTCTACTTTTTGCATATGAAGTTTGATGAGGTTGGAACCATTCTCAAACATCCTTTTACTTTAAGAATTTAATATTACTAAATAACACTGGTCCTCAAGTGTCCCCAAAATCGGGGTACCATGTCTCCTCTATGATTAATGTCCCTTGATTTCATGATAGACGTCTCGAGTTTGCGAGTGGAGTACTCGATTCGGCAGGGTACATTTGGGGACGTGGGGATGCAGCCTCGAGACATGGAGACGCAAACCCAAGACGGGGACGCAAACCCTACCCTTGGGTTTGGGTACGCATGCTACCTTCTCTCTAACTAATTGCTTGCAGTTTGTGCCTAGCTAATTCCACGTTGACCTCTTCATCTAAGCATTGGACTCTAAGATGTGTCCTCACTACACCTTTCATAAGGATTTGTGCTTGTAGACCCACTTCTTTATTAGCTCATGTATATATGACATGGGAGTATGCTTTGTAAGTAAATGTTCAACTCAAGATCTACTGTATATAATGTGGTAAAATGATGAAGATCGGGCTAAAGCAGGAAATGGCGGTTCCAATCCTACAATCCCTCAAGCATCATTCTCTCAACAGTATGCAATAGTACTGAACTTGCCCAACAATAGCACGAAATCAGCAACAAAGTTGAGCAAGAATAGCACCCTCTTCCAGAAATATCAGCAGCATTTTTCAGGAATTAATCTCTTATGAGATTATCAATGGATTTAGACTCTGGATGAGGCCTTCTTCCATGCCGGTTTAACAAGAAGTATGATTCTAGGCCTTGTGGCTCTTAAAGACTGTAACTTACTGCATGTTGTTATTCTTGGCTCCAATTTTCAGCTAGCAGGTATGGTACACATGCAATTGATTAAATCAGGTCTGCACTCCTATGTCAGCAAAATTACCACGTCTGTTCTGTACAGCTCTTGGTATCTCCATGTTCTTTTTCTGCTATAACAGATTTGACTTCTATGAGAATCACTGCACAGTACTACATCCAACTTGACCTACTCCTTGCTTCAGAGCTGAAAGGAATCTTACATATTTGCCCTCAAGACTTTTTCATACTAATCTTGAATTCATAAATGTGAATCTTCATCACTGCACCCATGATATCATGGTCTACTAGCACCTTTGGGCGACAATGCTTCTTACGTTGGATAGTTTCCCGTAAATGAACTAATATTCATTGCATTCTTCCACTTCAAAAGTAGAAAGGGTTCAAAATAATCCAGTCTCAGATTATAATTGAGATTTAGTCCAGAAATTGAAGAGGTAATCATCCCTATTAGAAAACAGTCTTGCCATTGACCTCTATTGTTGTAACAGGTATTGCAAGCCTAATAAGCCACACCACTATCTTGTCTGTATATACTATAAATACAAAGCATCTGTCCTTATACCAGGTTGAACTTTCCATTTTGGAGCTATATGGATTGCATGGGCTAAATGGAATGGTAAATGGCATCCTTGCCTCTGCATTTCATCCCCATTTTGTAGGGTTCTATTAAAACCCCAAACCTAGTGCATGAGGTCCATGAGGAGATATCATGTGAGAAAGATATAGTTGTTTAAAAGTTCATCTTACAGCAACATAATTATGACTATATGATGCTACACCAACCAATGTCAGGTCGATTTTGCTACCACCAGCATAGATCCATCTTAACTCTGGCTCTGTCAAGGGCCGATAGGGATCAAATCTCTTGAAAATTTTAAGACTCTAAAAAGGGGTTTGCACCTCAAGGGATTTCATCCCTGGACTCAGTGCTTGATAGAGCATTAAGATGGATCTATGTTGATTTATTAATATGCAATTATTAATAAACTAATATCTAACTCATTGTTATATTATCAACTTAAAAATACATTTAATCTAATATATTTTATGTTATAATCATTCAAGCACCAATTATTCCAATTTGGATATCTTACAAATAACTCAAAGTTGCATTAATTAATTATGAAGTAACATAGCTATTCACCCAAAACTAATATCTAACCACCAACTATTCCAATTTGGAATCATGTCGTAAATGTTGTAAATGCTAACACATATATACTACAAATAAGCAAAATTTTAATTAATTAATTAATTATGAAGTAAAATAGTTATTCACCCAAATTCAATAGTGGAAGTGCCAACTATTACATGTTCCAAAGTATAACACATCTATCCTACAAATATGCAAAAATTGCATTCATTCATTGGTTATGAAGTAATATCGTTATTTACCCAAATTTATTTGTCCAAGTGCCAACTATTTCATGTTGTAAATTATAACATATAAATCCTACAAAGACACAAAAGTTGCATTAATTAATTAATTGAGAAGTAAAATGCTTTCAGTTTACCCAATTATTGGTTAATTTGTTATTATCACAAAACTAATATTGTTCTATTATTTACTTAACAATACATAATCCAATATATTCATCCACGTGCCAACTATTCCAATTTGGGATACTAAAGAGTAACACATAAACCCTACAAATATGCAAAAATTGAGTTCATTAAGAAAAATAGTTATTCTTGTAACTATTTATGAAAAAAATTATTTAAAATGTGAGGATGCATGAATGGAAATTGAAATTGAAATTTAATGTATATTTATATAAATGTATTTTACAATCTAACCACTTTATATTTCGAGCCAACATGTGACAGACGTGAGACATCTCATCCACTTTGGGCTATAGAAAGGGCCTCTTGGCCCAACAAACAAAATAAATGCGATCAAATTGAACTTTGAAGAGAAGTCAAAGGCTCCAATTGCATATAAAACATCAGTTCCATCACTGTTTAATGTTTTGCTATTGAAGTAGTTTGGCTTATCATGTTCGTCTTTTCTCTACTGTGGCAGATTCGCCGATCTACTTTGGTTGGATTTCAAGTGAGTGCATAAGTTCAGAGGCTATTAGGCTAATTTAGCAAATGCAGCTCTTGGAAAAGAGAGCCAGGTGTGAAAAATCTAAGACCGTGACTTTTAAAATTTATCTTGGTCGTTGTTGTCAATGTTCTCTAAAATCTTCCATGTTGTGTAGGACTGAGTTATAGTCCGAAACTAACTCGGCATGCATATCTATTGTTTTAGGTACTTCCTGATACAAGGAAAGAAACCTTATGGATATCCATCCGAATTTCCGAGTTGAAATGTATTATCTAGATATTCATATGGATATTTTACAATCCAAAGATAATAACATTGTTCATAACCTCCATATATAAATTTCAAGAGACCTTTTTGTTTTCTATACTAGAGCCATGGTAATCAGTTCTTTTGATTCTAAACAATCTCTATAGTGGGTGTTGTGAGAGTATGTAATTTAATTTGAGCAGAGTAACTTACAGTACAGTTGCAGAATTTAAAGTCTTGCTACTTTCTTTCATTTTTTGAAAGATACGTCTATATTTACAGAAAAATATTTACGAACAGTCAAGCAAAAAGAGGAAGGGTATATACAACAGAAATCATAACCTCTTCCATGGAGCAACTAAAACAGAAATAAAGTTAGAGCATGCTATCAGCCCTAAAGTGAGAGCATCTTTGATCAACGAAGTGCCCTTAGCCAGAAGCTGATGGCATACTTCATCACACCACAAGGAACAAAAAGCAAACAATGAGCTAACTTCGTTCTCAAAAACAGATTTACATCAGATCTTCCAGAGAATGACTAAAGCAGAAATCCTCAAACAATGCCAGATCCCAGTAAAGGCAGAACAGGCTAGTGATCTGCAATCTCCAAACACAGCAGCCCAAAATGAATGTGTCCCTGAAGCAGCACTGAATCCTGATCCTGCAGAAATGCCAGCAACTCTTGCCAAACCGACACTCCAAAATAATATGTTTCAGTCTCCGACCAATGACAAACAAGGCAAAGACCATCCAAAAGCCCACTCTTCGTGAAACAGGCCTTGGACAGAATCCATTGATACATACAAGCCAAGCAAAAACTCCCAGCTTATAAGAAAGCCAGACAGATCAAACACTGTGAATTATGTGCACCCATCTGTCCTCTGCATTAGTCAACAGTGATTTCGCAATGAGAACTGAAAACAACGGATGGTGATTGTGCAAGAGCAAATACAATCTCCAAGAGTCATACTGCTAAAGGGAATGCCCAAAGATCCATTCCCAATCCCTCCAAAATGGCCAATGTTATCTGAACCAAACCAGTTGCGCCAAAATTGGCCAGTTTGACCAATCCTGGAAGGTTTCCGATCCAGATCGCAGGCTCAAACCAGAAATGTCTGGTTCCATACTACACCATTCAGTCGGCGGATGGGGCTACTGACCCCGACAATAAAATTATAAACATAAAAATAAAATCTGGCGTTTTGATCACAATTAGCCAAGCTATTGTGGAGTGGAGATTGATCCATTGATACCATGGAGAATCAGTGGAAATTGTGAGAAAGGGGCTTAGAATTTACAAAAATGAAAAACAAAGGCTCTGACCTCGACCTGCCCTGCAGCAGCACAAGGGGGCTGCTGCCCCTTTTACCCCAGCAGCAATCCCTGGAGGTCGAAAACCCCCGGAATATCATCTTTGTTTATGTGTTTTGGTTCAGAAATGGATTGAACTCGGTGTTATTTTGGTTATATGCACCCCTATTTGCCATATACATGAGGAAACTTTGCATATTGTGTCTAATGGTTTGGATTCACATCAATGTGTATGTGTGTGTGTATAAAATCAAAATTTGAATATTTTATGTATTTTTTGGTTGATTGGTTTTTGTTTCCAGTTTTTAACTAGTTCCAAGTTTTGGGGTTGAATAGTTCGGTCACGGGTACGATTATGATAACATTGGTCCAAGCATCCCTATATTCATCTTGAATAACTCTGCCTTTAGAATGAGCTCTCTCAGCTCCATAATCAACAGGCAGTCTAGGGCAATCAATCCAAACTCCCAAGCAAGGGTGCGCTAGTCCTTCCAGGCATGTGAGGTTGAATCCAACGAATCTCCCCAAAAGAAAATACCCTTTTTGGTCAACCTACATGCTTGAAAACAAGGCATCTTTGCAACACACCAACCCTACATTGTCCAACTCCATATGGGATGACAAGCTAAATCCCAACCTACCTTCCCAAGACCCATAAACCAATCTTGCCACAACTTTCCAAGCCGGCCATATACTCCTAAAGATGATCGAACTTGAAACCTAAAACAAGTAAAGTGTAGAAATAACATCACACAAGCCAAATGCTCCTCAAACTCTCCCTAAATATTGTGTAATCATCAATCGATGCTTATATAAAACCTACTAACGTGCGGGACCCTATAAACACCTTACCACACACTTGGCAACAAGACTACTGCCCTAGGTGGTACATTGGTCAAGCCAAGTCCACCCTTGTCCTTGGCATTGTGCACACATCCCAAGGAACCATCATGAGGCCTCTCTCCTTGCCATACTTAGACCATAAATATGATTGAAGAACCTACTCCAAGTGTCGAAACTGAGCCTTGCTAGGAAGCCAACGAGAGACACAATAGACATATGAGGCCTGACCACCATCAGCTTCCGAGCAAAGGAGAGGTCCTTATGATGCCAAATATGAAGTTTACTCTAAAGCCTCTAGAACCATCAATCCCACATAGCCATTGGCGACAATCCCACACCAAATAGAATATCGAAGGATCTCACAATCACCCCAGGTCTAGTGTAATTCCATGGCTTTTTCTACAGCTTTAGTGTATTCATTGGAGAGTTTAACTTTGTCATAGAACAACACATTGGAGTAGCCATGGAGGCACCCAGAGGTGGGGCTCAAACTTATGGGAATGGGTGGCGCAAGTCCCGACCAAAATGGAGTGGCCATACATCTTGATTGTGCAACCAACGTTTACATAACCATAGTAAGGACCCAAACCCATCGCTATATTTTCTTTGAAGCATGCCATTAAGTGTTGATTCTAGTGGCAAGCATGTTGTGGTCAAGAGATAAATCAAATGTGCTTTCTTCACAAACCCGCGAGAAATGTCGTTGTGGAAATGCAACCAATTTGTTGTGTTGTCTTACAATATCTCAAAAAGTTAACACGGTTAGTTTGTCCAAGGTAAGCGAACAAGGCCAAGTGCAAGTTAAAGGAAATTTTGGAGGATTAGATGCGCCTCAAACAAAGCTCCTAAAGCAAAGGTTTACAACCCAAAATGGTTTGGCCCAAAAGGGTCTTTAACCAACAAAAACAAAAATAAAAGCAAAAAAATAACCTTAGATATCGGGTCCTTTTCTCCCACTAGAATGGTCACCTTTGTGCTACTAAAAATGCTAAGCTTAGAATACCAATCATACCCAAAAATACTTGCACCTTGGATTCTAACATAACAATTATTTTTTCTTGATCTCATGTGTTTTCATCTCTAGATAGTAGAAAGTTGAAAATGCAAAAGAGGTTTGTTACAATGTAGCTAGTCCTGATTAAATTGAAAACAATTCATCCAATTTGATCATCAAAAGACGTAAACATTATATATTAGATATATCATTACCTATGTTGCATGGGTATGTCTTGGTGCGTGTATGAGTATGATGAGGATGAAAACTTTTGAATTATGGGTGTGGGGGTACAACGATTTACTTTTGTAAAGGACAAGTTGATCAAGAAGGGGTATAGCACATATAGGTATTGCATGTGGAGGATAGAAGTACCCATGAAACTATGTGCATTACATATGCAACAACATTTCCATCATCTAGCTAGATATGAAATATGGAAAGAATTTTCCATTATCAATTTGCCATTTAAACAACCTTCCAAGAAGTTCAAAGAATATTGCAAATACCACAACAAGTTCCTCAATTCCCAATTGTGGCCATGTAATTGAAGTTGACCACTTACAATGGGTTTACATTGTTAGCTTTTAGGCTATTCCAAAGTGTTTACACCATGTTTGGGGGTGCTTCATAAGATTTGGGGTACATTATCTATGTTCATCCCCCAAATGGTCCAAGATGAATTGACACATAGGAGATGGTGCATGATAGATTTGCACATTGGAGATTTTTCCCAGTGGTTGCTCAACCTTGGTTGGGTGCTTCCTTGGCATTCTTCCCTCAAGCATTGATGTTCTTTTGACATCTTGGGGGACGTCCCACATGAAGAGATTTGCTTGCTTGGAGAACCCCCTGCACAAGAGGAGTGTTGTCCATCTTAGAGGAGGGCATTAGGCCCTAGATAGTCTGGGGTAGCTTAGATTCCTGTATGGAGGCTTGGAGTTGGCTCGAAGATGCCTAGATTTTGGTAGTGCTAACGCAAGGGGAGTGGACCCAATAGAATAAATGGCATAGCAATGATGGAGTCCGTGTGGGCTAGTGGCGAGGGAGATGGAGTCTGTGTGGGCTTGGAGTGGTGGAGTATGGACACACCTTGTGTAGCTACATCATCTTGGAGTCCTTACTATCTACGACATCACCTTGGATCTTGATAGGTGTACCCTTGGAGTGGAGCACTCAATGTTTTAAAACTCAGACTTACTAAAAATCGACCAAGGGTCAACTCAGACTCGACATGGACTTGGCTTGGAATCAAACCAATTTGATTTTTATGACTTGTTTTAGTAAAAAAATACATAAAATTTTAATGAAAAAAAAATATATGTTAAAGATTCTAAATAATTCAACACAAAATATGCAAAGTTTGCTCATGTATATTACTATATGCTATGTAAAAATGAACATATCAAAATGGCACCAAGTGCAATCCAGATAAGAAACTATATACATAATCAACAAGGCTCTAAATGGCCTCTAGAGTCCAAAAAACAACATGCATGATGCTACAAGCTACTGGACTACTACATATCAGTTATCACTGATCAACATGATCAATCATCAAACTCATCGCCACTACTGGAAGTGGGATCCTCAACATAAACTACAAGATCTAGCTCAGGGTCCTTGGACTTGTCAAACTCCTCAAGGACATCTGCAATTGCAATAGTAGTACTAGTAGAAGCATGAGTTGCATGGCTAGTGCCTACCATGCCCGGTGCTATGCCTACTACCAGTGGATCCAAATCCAAATCAATCCACGCCAACTCATCAATATCATAATTAGGATCAATCTTTGTCGAGTGAGTTTTGTCTAGCCATTCTAAGATTGGATCAACATCATCCAACACAATGAGATCTATATCAGGTCTTTTGTTAAATAATTGGTTACGACTTAGCTAGAGGCTGTACTACACAAAGACGAGATCATTTAACCATTCTTGTTCCAAATTGTCTCTTCTTCGTGTGAATCCACTTAAAGATAACCAATTGCGCTCACACTTGGAAGCACTGCAATTTGACTAAGGGCTTGAATTGCAAACTTTTGCAATTGAGGACATTGGCTACCAAATGACTCCCACCAATATGCTACAAAGACAAAGTTAGTTCAACAAATTAGAAAGTGACTTTGGCTAAAAATCCAAGTATTTAAAGTTTAAACAACTTAACTTTAAAAAACTTTAGAATTTCTTACCTGGTTGGTCCACATCTCTTGCAATATTTTCGAGGTTTTTGCCAAAGGTACCTATGGGTCTAGTGAAAGCATTGATTTATCGATGTATTTCTAGTTACTCTCTCATCAAAGACCATGCATTCTAGGCACTCATACAATCCATCTTTGACCTCCCCAATTTGATATTTTCTTAACTAAGCTCTATAATGATACCTTGGGTTAGCTCAAGTGGTTGAGAACTGTGAGTTGTATGCAGAAGGTCTCGAGGTCAAATCCTTGGGTGGCTATGCATTGATATGTAATGGCATCACTTGATGTCCCCACCGGGTTAGGCTCCGTAATCAGCGCTGGCAAGGTGAGACCCCTTCGAGTGGGCCCCTTGTGAATTCTTCTCGTGGACGTAGCAACTCCTCTCTGGGGTTGTGAACCACATTGAAAAAAAAATGATACCTTGGGTTCAGGAAATACCCAGCTACATGTATAGGGCAATGGAGTTGATTGTTCCATCTGTTATCTCCCAAATAGACCCAAACTTAGTTACTATATCCTTGTATGATGCCTTTATTTGATTATTTGCTTGATCCATAGCCTCATACTATCCACCAACCGCAACACCTTAATAAGGGATTCATCATTAGCAATTTTCACAACCTCTATTGTTTTTTTCCAAACTTTATTTTTGGTGTCTTTTCCACTTTGTTTGCAAACCCATTGAGATCCATTCCATCCATCACTTGAAAACATCTATTTCAAGTTATGTGCTTGAGAAAGAAGAGATTGCAACGAGGAAGTCTGAGATTGCAAATCTCGTGATGGTAGGCCTAACAAGGTCCCTACCCCAAGTGTTTTTCCTCGTTAGGTTCAATACCCATGAGTGGCTATAGATGTATTTTGTAGTGCTGGCATGCTCTATCGTGTTATTGATCCAATCTTGTTTACCTATATCCTCAAGCATGAGGTCTATTCAATGTGCAACACATGGAGTCAAGTATATGGTTTCGTATTTATTGTCTAACATCTTACCAACAAGAACATAGTTAGAGGCATTATATGTGATGATTTGAACCACCGACGTAACAATCTCATCCAAATGCTGAAATAACAAGTTTGCATCTTTCACCTTATCAAATGCATCAACTAATTTCAAAAACATGGTTCCATGTGGGCAAGTGACAAGGATATTTATTATAGTCGGTTCTTTCCATCAATCCATCCATCTGACTTGATGGTCCATCCTGTTTTTACCCATGACTCTTTAAAACCCTTCAAGTATTCTTCTATGGACAAGACTTCTATTTGCAAAAGAGATCCCCTCAAGTCATGCATACTACAGCTTTTGAAGCCCTTATTGGAAGCAATAATGGAATCCCGCGTAGGTTGGTAATAAGCTGAGCGTGTAGCATTGAAGGGGATATATGCATCATACCACCATCTAGCTATGTATTCAAAAGCAACTTTTTTGTATTGTTTTTTTCAATGGTTATCTAAGGTGGGTCGAATCTAACTTGATTAAGATGCATTGGCACTAGCAGAGGTGGGGGAAGGTGTAAAATAACTTTGAATGTTCTTTTTAGGCTGGTTTTCATGAGGGGGGGAACATAACACAAGGGGTCCCTAACATTGGTAGAAAGGATAGAGAAAGAACATTCAAAATTAAAACTAGGAATTGCTTGGGATCTAGATGCCCCCATCATCGCAAGTTGCCTCTTACTCCCTATTTCAACATTTATCTCTTTCTGGCTAGCCTTGTCTTCTTCAAATATCTCAAACTAATTTTGCAATTCCAATCTAATGTGTCCAATCTCTTTTGCTAGTGCTGCATATGAGGAAATTTGGCTTCTTAAACCAAGTGTTGTTTCAACTATGAATGCCTATCAGTATTACTCATTGTGCGAGTACTTACAACTTGAAAGGAAAAAGGACAGGTTCTCCCATTAGCAACCTCTATGAATTACTTGCATTTCTAGATTCTTCCACTAGCTTCTGAACATAAGCCTTCAATGTAAACATCAAATCCCTTGCAGGTGCTTGAAGGGCATTGATAAGTCCTATGGCAAGACTCTGCAGTGAAACTGAGATCTTGGCATATATTTGGGTATTAAAAGGCTTAAAGATAGCCCTTGAGAAGGGGTTTTCAGACCTTGAAGTGAAGGATGACTCGCTGTGGTGATCAAAGATATGAAAATGGGTGCTACGCCCCACTAGAGATTGAATGCCTTGCTAGAGGCTAGGAAATTAAAAATCTCTTCTTCTCCGTAAGTTTTACTCATTGCATGAGACACATGAATAAAAGTGTTGATTTGTTAGCCAAAAGGGCTGGTTTGATTGAAAATAAAGGATTGGATCCATTGACTCACAGCCAGCCACTACCAGCAAATCATGGTGGAGTCTAATGGAATTCAGGTTCCAAAGAAAGAATCCTGCAGCAGCAGCACTTTCCAAAAAGGACTCAGGCAAATGATCGGGGAGAAGGACAGTGTAGGCTTTGGTTATTTGAATTTGAACTTCTCTTCTCAGTATTATACCTGGTTAGCATTTTGTGGCTTCATCAGCAGTACTAAGTAGGTGTACTGACAAAATAGTGCTGTTACTATGGGCTTGGATGCATGGAGAAATCTTCTCAAGTGACGATATTTTTGTTATAGTACCAACAGCTACATGCTCTGGGTAGGCTTTATGTACTGTTTAAACCAGTACTCTATACTTCCTCTCAGACTTGATATTTTAAACTTGTATCTATTAAAAATACTGAAATTATGCATTGCTTCAGTTCCATGAACAAAAATAAACTTTATAGTACTTACAACTTGAAAGGAAAAAGTACAAGTTCTCCCATTGGCAACTTCTATGAATTACTTGCATTTCCAGATTCTTCCTCTAGCTTCTGAACATAAGCCTTCAATGTAAACACCAAATCTCTTGCAGGAGCCTGAAGGGTACTGATAAGTCCTATGGCAGGACTCTGTAGTGATCCCAAGATCTTGGCATAGATTTCTGCCCTTGTAGGCATGGTTTCCAAGGCCTTAAACTCTTGAGGAGCATAAAACTTCCCTTCGAAAACGGCCCCAGTAAAATCATTCTCTTCAAGCTTCTGCTGCTTCTGAAAGTTCCTGTAAGGCTTCAGGGCTGCCGGGATTTCTTCGGAGTGGACGAACATCCAGGCATTCATTCCTTTCATGCAAGGCTTAAGAACCTCCCATGGCGTTCCCTCAATGGCCTTACCCACAAGTTTATTCTTCGCCACAACCAGCTTGGTGGTCTCTGGAAGGGATTTTCTAAGTTCCTGGAGCTGTTTCACTGTCAGTCCTGTGTATTTGATGCCTGCCACTAGGTAGCAATTCTCCAACTGCTTCTTCACTTTTTCAACAGTTTCTTCCTTCTTATTCCTGCTTATTGCGCATTGGATTCTGACCAGATGGGCGCCTCCATAAGAATGGTTTTGGGGGTTTCGGGGCTTGAATTGAGCCGTGTGTCCCCAGAAATTGCTCCTGTGAGGTGATGGACATGTGGGTAATAATGATGACCCACATGGTGTTTTGTTCGAAGTTGAGGATGGGTTACGGAGTGAGAACAGAGGAGCGTAATTGGTGAAGTGGGTCAATGCCTGAATCTCCATTGGGAACAGATAGGCGGACTCTATAAGTAAATTCTAACTGCAACCTCTCACGGCTTATCTACATATGCAGAAACCAGATTTCTACATATGCAGAAACCAGATTTAAGACCTTGTAAACTGAGGGATAAGGATGAAGGATTTTCTCTATTTCGAGAAAAAATATATCTTCCCCTTTTTTTCAGTTAAAAACTTACATTACTTGGGTTTATCGCAGAGAAAACCTACATAATTTGGGTTTATCGCAAAACCAAATTTAAGCGGAATTAGGTCGCAGGAACACAGAATTCAGGTGAATCGATAAGATGTCTCTCGATATAACAGTACGATGCAACTAACTAATTTCGATGGCAAGTTAATGCTTGGATTGCTCCTCTTCCATTGGAGACCGACCAATCAAACCTGATGATTTGTGCTCTAGTTAAAAACAAAGCATGCCAAAGTCCTAGCTAACGAGTGAGCACGACTCGGACTCCACTTCATTCCAAAGGGAAGACGGAACCAAACTAGTTATTATTATTCTATCTTCTTGCAAAGGGCGTAAACCTAGAGAGTGGAATTTGAATTGGGAATTAGCTCATCGATTATCTCGCTCAACTTCAACATTAGTTCATTTATGTTTACGTCGATAGGCGTATTTATTTTGATTCAAGGCCTTGAGAGCACGCTTTTAATTACAAATTTATATTTTATGGTAGGGAATTGATCAGAGAATATTTTTCGTTGTCGACATTTAATAAATGGCAGGGATTGAAAGTGATAACTTTCGTGTAGTTATTAGAGTGAGATTGTGCATTACTTGATTTAATTAGGATTGATTAGTAATTAATATATGTTACTTCCTCCACTCTTGTCTCAATATTCACCATATTCTCTCATCTGCCAATTGATCCACGGCCATTCATTTCCAAAGACGTTTCATTTTGATCCACGATTGATCCATCTCCCAATTGATCCACCATTCATTTCCAAAGACGTTTCATTTTGAAAAGCTCACTCGATTTAATGTTGTCTCCCCATTTTCCACTGGCGTTTCATGGACCTACATTCTCCATTTACCAGGTTTTTTGTTCCTGGCGCTGGCTCTAACTAAACGGATCTATGCAGTAGACGAGGAATGGATTCACTGGAACTGGGAGATCGGTAAGATACCAAATGGATAGGCGTCTCCTTAGAGGAGAATCACTATAACCAAAAGCAATCTCCTTGAGTGATATATAAGTAACTCGGGCAGTGGAAGCTTAAGTAACAATGCAAGTAGGATATTTATTATTGTAATAATATGTATATGAACCAGTCCCAGTTATTTCAGATTCTTCAGTCCCAAAGCAAATAGAGGTAGAGGGGGGGGCACAGGGGCAAAGACCGTTTCAAATCCAAATAGAACAACATCGCACCCCTTTATATCAGTAATAAGTAAGTCGCCAATTATTATATTCAGTTTGTGATTACTAGAATAAACAAATAGCCATCAATTTTTGCATCATTGCTCTCTTATGTCAAATCGCTTATTATGTCGTAAGGCATACTTATTTCAATACATGGATCCGAAGTGCGACCTTTAATTAGGATTATATATTCTGTGGTTAGGATTTCATTATAGAGAATATTCATAGTCGTGTTGATTAATCTAAGGGCGGGAATTAAATTTGATATCTTCCTTGCTCTTGTTAAGAGCAGATTGAGCATTGTTCATTTTAATTAAGTTGGATTAGTTAATAATATTAACCAACATGCTCTGCATCCTACACGTATAAAGAAGTGATATGCACTATTGCTCAATGAATTAGTGGGTTGCCAGGTGTAGGTAGTTTTGAAGGGACTGGGCTGCCACTTGCAAATGAAATTCGAAGTTTCCAATGGCTCCACTCCCACACACTGTTTCATTTCTTTCGACGAGTATTCCATGTAAGGGATGGGTTGGCATTCCTTTTAAAGTTAATGGTTAATAAAAATGATTCAATTTTGGGTATACTATATTGTAGGTCGCTGAACCCATTGCAAATGACAATTGTGGGGAAATATAAGAAGACATGGGCACTCCCAAAAAAGTAATCCTAGTACATAAGAGTTGATACCAAAACAACTACATCATTGGTTGTTGTGTCCATTGTGTTCAGAACATCAGATGTCCACGCCTAGTATTTAGAGCGGCTTCACCAAACAACAAATAAGGTGAGATCAATCTACAAACCCGAGGGTATTTATTGTTTAAAAAATATCAAATCAAGTTTTATGCAATAGTTGTTTGAGTTTGTAGACAAATACAAGGACTATGTAGTGCTAACCACATGCTTAGAGAAGCATTGTGTCTTCTCTACTGCGACTTTGACAGATATATTCATACTCTTTTTTCTTGGGTATATTCATACTCTTTTTCTTATTATGCCTCTCTAGATTGTGTTGCTAGATAAACCGAGTAAATTGTTGTATGTGCCTTTGCTTGCTTTGATGTCGGTGGATAAGGGTATCGATCAACCACTAGATCTGCTTATGCTACTCATGCTTTTGCCCGTTGTACCCCAATTGATTCAAAATACAAGGTTCGATCTGGCTTGTGCACACTATATCTTACAGTAGCACTCACCTAGCAATCCATTTGCTGTCAATAACATTTAACCCATTTGGTTTGCCTACACCCTAGGTTTTCTTGGAAATTATTGGAGCACAATTTCATTTTTTCTAGGTGCATGCTACAGTTGGCCGACGCATGGGTGAATTTCAATAAATCGAGCTGGCATGGAAGGAAATCCACTTGCACTGTAGGAATCGGGCTGGCATGGAAGGAAATCCATTTGCAATGCAAGAGCTCACGTCTGGTAAGATCCATGTGCTGAGCTGTGTAACCCAATTCTTCGACATATTGCTGATCCATATTGGATTCCTTGGGAGACAAGGAAACTTGAACAGTCAGTGCTTCAAATATCCAGAAATGTTCAAAGTGACCAAATATAATAAACAACTTTGTGTTTAAGAGTTTGTGCAACAAATTAAAAAATTCAACAAATCTTTGCAACCTTTCAATAAAAGTACAAAATTCAAGGCCTCCCTAGATGTAATTGTGGTATTATATCCTCTCTTTTCTCCTTCATCAATTTATTAGTGTAATTATGATACCTCAAACTTGTTGAAAGAACCTAATGGTGAAGACACATAACACCCATGTTCTTCCATCCATATGGAATTTGTTATCAATACCCAAGACTGGTTGTGAATCTCTATTTCTTTGTTGTTTATATGCACTATAGTTACAATTTTATGGAATAGTTTTTCTAATTGCAAGATTCTAAGATTCTAAGTAGAAAAGTTTGATTTTTATCGTGTATAACTAGATTTCCACTCCTTAAAACCTTCATAAAAAACAAAGTCTTGATAGGTTTTGTATTCTTTTTTTTTTCCCGCGAAAAAAATCATACTATTGTTATTCAATACTGAATCAAATAGTACATGATATCAACATTCAATGCTCTCTTTCCAAGATCATCCCTCGATCATAAAGTTCAGATAATCCCCCAAAAAACAAAAACAAAATTATTACATCATCCTTTAGCCAAATAGGAAAACATGGAGTAACTAGTCTAGAAAATACTTAAACATAGTGCCTGAGTCTATTAGCTGGTTTTCACAATATTCATCCCAATGTAAGTAGCCATCCTCACCCTCCAACGCCAATTTTGACAGCTGATCAGCATGAGAGTTAAATTCTCTGTATATATGTTCCAAGGTCAAAGAATTGAAAGAACTAAGCTCACACGTAACTCTGTTGCACCAGTTAACTAGATTCAATACCTTCAGATCAAATTCACCCCTCGCCCATTTTATAGTAACTCTAGAATCGCCAAAGATCTTTACCTTCACCAGTCCAAAGAGATTTGCCACACTAGTGACACACCATATTGCCAATTGTACTCTATTAGAATAAAAATAATGCTACCACTTTTTTACTAATAAAAATACCGATTTATCTTTTTCTCTCCCCACCACATATCTTTATGAAAAAATGTACAAATATATACACTACCCATAAAGATAGAAAGAAAAAATAAAAATATATTTATGCACATGCTATTCATTCCATTAGAATTAATTTAATTAAACACATTCCTTTATAATAAACATTATAATAATGTTACCACTTTTTTACTAATAAAAATACCCATTTATCCACATCACCACCCATAAAGATACTTAGCAAAAAATAAAAATAAAAATATATGTATGCATATGCTATTAATTCCATAAGACTACACATGTGACTTTCTATATACAACCATTTACAACTTCTCAACAATACCGTTTGCTCTACCCAAAGGCTTATTCACCAAATAAAATAATGTTTTTTTTTCCAAAAGAAAAAAGCATAACCAAATAAAATAATGTTATATAATAATATAAACATATTAAATATCCGAGGAAAAAATTATAAACATATTAAATTATATGATATATTGCAATAATTCATCATTGCTTTTTTTATAATTAAAAAAATAACCTAATTACACTACAAGTGCTTTTTTTAAAGTTTAAATTAAAAAAAATAAAATAAAAAATCTAAATGCTTAGTAGCTAGTTCTTTTAAATTAAAAAAAAAACTAAATACTTATTGATAATCCAAGTGACCCTAAGCATTAGGGTAGAGGAGCGGTGGAGCGGGAAGACCAGTGGTTGAGATAGGGTGATCAGTAGTGGAAATAGTAATGGTGTTGGTTGACCTCAGTCTTGAAAAAACTATGCACTAGTGGTTCATAAAAACACTTTATGTACAAGTAATTATCAATATTTTCATGTTTTTAAAATTATTTATAAAAAAATATTGAACCAAGTTTTGAAATAAAATGAATATTTGAAATTGGAAAATCATTTTAAGTCACATCAATGTTCAAGCATTGGTCCCAATAAAAAATACACTAAGGCACACTAAGACTAGACAACTTGGAACTTTGTGGTTGACATGGCATCATTTTAGATTCGTCAAGACCAATATGGTTAGATAGAGAACACGACAAAGTATATGTGAAAAAATTTGGAAGAAAAACAAGCTCGCGAACATGGAGAATTAAGCTGCACTACCACCGATAAAAAAACACTCACTTACTGGCATCCCTCCTCTAAGCTGCAGCATTAAATGCTCTGCAACTCAATGCCTAGGGCTCACCCTTATGATTGCCTTCCCTCTCACTTAAAAAACCAAGAGATTGCATGTGATAAGTACGATGTTGACGTGGAGCGCCCTCGCTGGTTCCATGGGAGCATCACATGACGCAAGAATTAAAATAGGAAAGCCCCTCTCAGTATTCAGATTCTCTCCTCTCGTCGACACGTTAACTTTTGAAGCCATTATATGACCTATCAAAAAGCTTCCTCGACCATATTCCTCGCTTCAATTCTTACTGAAGCAGAAGTCCCGCTTTTAATATCGAAATCGGTGCGCTCCTCAGCCAACCGAGGTTTTACATTAGGACATATATTTATAGAAATTGAAGGCAACACGACAAATATAGGGCTTGTCCAGCGATAAATTCGTCAATTCGTATTGTATTTCTTTAGGGATCGGCCTGCAAATTTGATTATTATCGAGTTGATTGACGTTTTTTGTAATGTTTTTTATAATTTACTTGCTAGGAATCGAATTACGGGGAAGTTGCTAAACCTGGAATCGATTGACAGAAGTATAGGTTGATTTACAGGCGATTTATTGATTTGGAAGTCCAAAATGATGGGAAGAAGCGAAGTAGACGAGGTGGATGATTGGGAATTGGCTGGACCTGCCACGGGGGAGACCACTGTGGTGTTGGTTGGGCGCACAGGCAATGGTAAAAGTGCAACTGGTAATTCCATTCTTGGGCGCAAGGCCTTCAAGTCTCGTTCCCGTTCTTCCGCTGTTACAGTCAGTTCTGAATTGCAACAAGTCCAGATGAATGACGGCAGAATATTGAATGTGGTAGATACACCAGGTGAGGATTTTATTTTGGATTTGCCTAAATCTATATTACCTTTTGAAGGTGTGGTATTGTGGTTCCTTTTATGGGTGTTTTGCTTTGGATGTGTTTATCTTAAGTTTTGTGCATGGTTTGATTTTATAGTTTGTATAATCACTGTACTGTTGTTTTCATGAATAAAATCTTGCAATATTGGCAATAAGCTAAACTAAGCAGCTTTCCAGTACAGGTCTCTTTGACCCTGCTGTCCATCCAGACTTTGTCGGCAAAGAAATTGTCAAATGTATTGACCTTGCAAAGCATGGCATCCATGGAGTTATTTTCGTACTTTCTGTTAGAAATCGATTTACTGCAGAAGAAGCAGCTGCTGTAGAGGGCTTGCAAATGTTGTTTGGGAACAAAATTCTCAACTACATGGTGGTTATCTTTACTGGCGGGGATGAGTTGGAAGAAAATCAAGAGACTTTAGAAGACTACTTGCATGACAGCCCACTTGAGCTTCAGGTTAGTCTTTTTAGTTTTTTGAACAACAAAATTTCTATTCTGATGTTTCATGAAAAGGGATTCATACCCTATAATGTTTAGTGGAAATTATGTGCACAAAACGTTTTTTGCATTTATTATTTCTGAAGAAAATTGGTACATGGGAGATGGCATGTGAATTTCTATTGAGATAATCCAATATGTCTAAGCAAACGGTGATCAATAGAGCATTTATCATAGCGAAACGTTAGGATTACATTATTGAATTTTTGCTGCTCTTCGTTGATCTGCAAGGACTGTAGAAGCGCATTTTCTAATATATGATTTTTTTTTGAATTTGTTACATTTTGGTATAAGTTTTTGGATTTTTGCTTATTGTTCTTAGCATTTGATCTGACTTCTTTGTGGACTTTTGCATATCCATGATTTAAACCTTGTTGGGTTTCCTGGTTGACGTATGATGCCAAATAGCCAGCTTTTTTCTTAGATTCTGGTCCTAGCTGATTCATGATTTTGTATTAATCATATTTCCTTAAATTCTAGTGCTGCTAGAAACTATCAACGTCAGCTATGGAAATTTGTAGACAATCATCCCCTAGTTTAAATTTAATTGTTGATCTAAGTTTTTTAGCCAATTAATGTAAAAAGATTGATGCTTCTCTGAATTTTCACTCAAAGAATGCTTGTTGGACCAGAAATGCTCTTGGTATATGGTAAACAATCCATGTTGTTTCCATGTTTCTGCCTTTGAAAAATTGTTTTTCACAAATATTCAACTTCAATCTCCTTAATGTACTCAAACTAGTGTGTTGTAGGTGAGAAACAACAAAAGTTTGGACTTAGGAGGGCTATATATAATAGAAATGTGAGGGTGGTGGGAGTTGGGACTCTCACCATTCTTTAAAGAAAAAAATATTGTTTATTCGTTTGTTTTATTTAATGTGTTTTTTATGAGTAGAGGCTGTCCTAGAATAGCTCCAAGTACCAATAACTTCACATTGATGCAGGGACATCCCCAGTGAAGTCCCCAAGTATTGGGGTGTACAGGGGATGGCAGGGGATATTCCCAACTAAGTCCCCAAGCCCGGGAATAGAGAGGAGCATACGGGATGCATCCCTGTGGAATAATGAAATTTCTAGCTCACTCATGATAACTTTTAGTTATTTGTAGAAGTCGGTCCAATTTGTCTTTTGCCTCTTAATTTTGTTTCACTGCAAATGTCCTTGGTCATGTGATATGGACTAAAACATACTACTACCATTCTGCGCTTTACACAAAATGCTAAACCTTCGTTTCCATTTCTGCGCTTTATACAAAATGTTAATCCTTTGGTTTCAATTTCTGCGCTTCATACAAAATGTTAATCCTTGGTTTCAATGGAAATTGTAATAAGTGAGTTAGGAAGGTGTTTTCAATAAATTGGAAACTAGCCCTTTTTATATATATTTTCTGTTTTCTCATGTTCAACCTATATTTTTAGATATGATATATTAGCCACTATAATGACCTAACCTGTTTATATATGTAAACCTGTGTTGATGCCTGCAGGAGCTTCTCCGCCAGTGCGATAATAGAAAGGTCCTTTTCAATAACAAAGCTACTTCAAAAACAGTGCTGGCAAAACAAGTAAATGAATTACTCAAGCAAACAGACATTATAATTGCTCAAAATGGCGGTCATCCTTATTCTAATGAGTTGTTCCGTGAAGCTCAGGTGTGTTTGCACTTTGCACATCTCAAAATGCAAAGATAGTAGAAATGATTATGTAGAGAACGCTTTGTTCATTTTGTTTCATTTTCAGGAAAGGATGAGTCGACAAGAGGATATCGACTCAGGAGGATATTCGAAGGAAGAGATACAGCATTTGAAGATACAGATGGAAAATGCATACGCTGAACAGCTTAAACTATTAACTGAAATGGTAATTATTTTACTCTCATGTTTTCAACCCTATAATTTGTGACAAATTAATCCATGAACTGGAGATTGTTAGAAAGTATTATCTATGGCCATTGCTTTTGTGAAATTTACAATTCTGTATGTTGGGAGCTAATACTTTATTATAACAGCATCGAAATTGAGGAGTTTGCCTGTTCAGTCCTGCCCAGGAATCATTATATATTCTATGCCTTTGCCCGCCTAAAAATAAGCACTTTAAGAAGTTTTATACCTTCCACAGTTGCATCACTACATAATTTTGGTTCAAAGCTGCTAAGGCAACTACGCTAGACCTGAATATCTTCTGGATTAGATGCAAAATTTGAATAATTGTTATATTGGGGGAAAATGAAAATTGTTTCGGCCGTCCCTTCCTACTTCTCTCCTAAGAATACTAAAGATCCTTCTGGATCAAACTGGTCCTTAAGGAGGGTATTCCTGAATCAGAAACTATTTACAAGAGTCTAATTGTTCCTATATGTTCCATCTCAATTCTTCAATTTATTGATTTGCAAAAGCAGTCTGATTTTTCAAACCAAGTTAAGGTAAGTGGTTTCAGAAGTGATGTGATTCTGGTTGGCTTTGAAAACTTCGATTCGATGTTGAGTTGACTGTTGAAGAACCTAGATATTGTTTTAGCTTACCTGGACCTATGCGTGTTGCTGGTCGGGTGTAGACTTTCTTTCCGAGGTTTCTATACTCTGTTGAAATTTATTATAAATATCTAAATCTCATGGCCGTCAAATACTACAAGTATTTCTAGTGAGTTATTGGTGCAATTTCCAAAACACTGAATCTTTCATTGCATAATGTATTTTTATCAAGGAGACGGAACAAAACTTGGATTCCTTTTTGAATGTCTCTTGGGTTGTTGCGATACAACAAATAATGGAATTTTATATCTGGATAGCCTTGATTATCGTATTCTACAATTCCCCCTTGGATGAGATACTGACAAGGTACTATTGGTCTTTATAGGCATATTTTAAGGAGGGAATTGTTTCTGACCATGTTTTCATGATTACTGTGTTCTATCAGGTAGAGGAGAAATTGCGCATAACTACAGAAAAATTGGAGCAGCGATTGTCTTCTGAGCAGGCTGCACGAGAACAGGCTGAAAAAAGAGCTAAAAAAGAACAAGAAGAAGCAGGTGTGAAAATCAGTATGCTTCTAGAGAAATTGGAAAAGGCTCAGGAGGAGACTGAAAACCTCAAGAAGCAAATGGGCAGCGGCAACAAATGTGCTATTTTGTAAGGTAACTGTTTATGTCTCCCAAACATATCAATTGAGTTAGCGAAAGGCTCCAATGTTTTCTAGGTGTCTATATTGAGAATGTGTGTTTTTAGCTTTAATATATTTGATCATGTTTTACTGCATTAGTTTCTCTAACCTGTAATCTATATCAGATGTGTAAAATAGACCCAAGCAAGGGATGCCTGATTCAATTCGGTATCCAAGTATATATTGATTCCATTGGAATCCAAAAGAGATACATATGATTAAAATATGGACACTAAGCAAGGGTTATCTCCAAGGATGCTAATCTTATAGTAATTTTGTTTCCTTTTTGGTAGTCCTATCATTTGTACTAGATTTAGAGAATCGTGAAGTTCTATGATACCATACATAAGAAGTTAGAACTATGTCAATCAATAATCTAGCTTAAAACATCTTTCCTTCAAGGAACCAGCTTGTCTATAGGCAATGAATTTATAGACTTAATTTATTCCTGTCAAACATTCTAAGACTTTCAGAAATGCAGCGTTTCCGGAATTTTAAGTTTAGCAATTCCTATAATGTAGAATCATAAATGTGTGATTATGTAATGACTGGGAGCATCATATTGAAATGATGGTTTTTAAATTGTTCTCAAAGTCAATTTTTTCTAAAATGTTAGTATTCGTCAGAGTTGGTACGGCCGCCTGCTTACCATGAAATTATTTTAAATTTATTTTTGTTTTAATGCTGGTGCATTAAATGCAGTAGCTTAGATTCTTCGTTATTGTAGTTTTGTTTTGGTTTAAAATTTCATGGTATCGCAATTTGTTCTTTACAGTTTCCTCTATAGCTATTGATACCAAACACTCGTGGATTTGATCTACCTGTGGTCTCTATATTGGCAGCTTTGTACAACTACATCTTCTTTTAGCCTATGGCCAAAGGGGGTTCTAACGTACTTCTAAACTGAGTTTCATCATGCAGGACCAAAGTTAATGTAATTTTTTTCCAAAAAGAAGCATTTATATTACTACTCCCAAATAGCCACTATTTTCTCTATTTTTTAAATTAATTACAAACCGAAACATTGCAAATTCACTTGATTCTAGATCATATCTCTTCTAGTTCTGAATGATCATATTCTTGAATCCTTCATCCTCCAATTATGGTTAAATTTATTTGGTCCCACAAGTTTCTAATCTTCTTTTTCCATTTGCAATTTGCAATAGTATAGGTAAATGGTGAGGCCCCTCCTACCCATGATGTTAATCTATCTACATCCTCCACTACCTTCTTTGTTACCAAAGCCTATCCAATTGTTTTCTCGTCGTCTCCCTTCCACTTTGAAAGTTTCTCTTGGTTGGAATAAACTTGGAAGGTTCTACATCAATAACCCTAGATTCTCAAACTTATGATTAAAGTAATCTTGTTTAGCTCCTTCCCCAAGATTTTCTCTTACCTTCATTGTTAGAGATTTTCTCTTACCTTCATTGTTAGAGATTTTCTCTTACCTTCATTGTTAGATTTAAGTTGCCCATATCCGTCTCACATTTAAGGACATGGTTTTCACTGGTTACCTTCTTAAAGGCACTCCTTCCTCTTAAGGGCCCCTTTTATGGTCATTTGTTTGCCTTTTTTTTTTTTGAAAATAGAAAGGATTTTTGGCTCATTGGTGACCTCTACTTAGGGGCTATGGCCAATACTACCTCCGTTCCTTCCAAGGAATTTTCCTTTCTAGACCTAAGTATATAGCTTGGCTCATCCCTTCCTTCAATTTCCCTACAACTATCCTCTTCTTCTCTTTCCATACTGTTTTATGAAGGGTTTTCTTCTATTTTTTGAAGCCCTTTGTCTATCCTAACATGATCCATTAAAGGCTTACCTACAACTTCTATGTGGCTATAAGAATCTTCCTTCTCTAGTTTCTCTCATTACCCTTCTTAAACTGGAACTTTGGAAATAACTTTCTTTCAAATTGATTTCCTCAAATAACCCTAACTTCAATAGGTTGAGAACTAATTAATGGAGAATCTACTTGCTTAATTTTTTTTTATAACTCACACATACCTCTTATTGCTTGTGTTGTATAGTCCTTCTTTTGGGATTCCTCCTCTTCTCTGTGTATCTCCTCACTACCATTTTGCACCGGGTCTATTTCTATGCCGTCTTCCAACCATTCTTTTCCACTAGCCTCACATCCTTTAAAACCCCGACACTTTGAATAGTCCTTATATTTTTTTGGACTGATAAAACCTTGATTTTCCTTTTTCCTTCCCAAATTCGTTTTCTTGCGGGTTTGGGCCATTTTTTTCCATACATGTTTCGTTTCATGGAAATCCAAGAACTGAAATGAAATTCTCCAATAAGCAATATGATCCGCATCGCAGTTGGCAAGTCATCGACATTGATGCAACTTCGACAAGTTTCAACTTCGACACGACTTCAACTCGACAAGTTATCTCCGATAGGTTAGCTCCGACAGGTTCCGAATTCGATACGACTCTGACGAGTCTCGATTTCGACACACCTCGACACATTCGCACCTTCGATATGTTCAACAGCCTCACAGTTCGCGATATCGACAAGCAGCGTCGACATGCGACTAGCGACTGTCGAACTTCGACAAACTGGCTCTCTGTCTTCCAGTCGACTGTAACGGTTGAACTGTTGAACCGTTCTAACTTCTTCTTTGTAATTGAACGTAACGGGCAGGCACCCAAGCGTCTCAGAAATCTATACAAGCATGTATAATATTGTAACATCAATCAATCCATAGATGAAATATATCATGTCTTAGACTTGTTTTACAGTAATAGAAGACCAGTTCGCATTCCTGCATATTGCCTGTGCGTATTTGTGTTTATCTGTGTAGTGTAATCATGTTTATTTGTGCCATAACAGAGCCGACTCATTCAGTCGAACTGTTGTCCCCCTCATGCTTCCTGGACACGACCTAGATCATTGGTATCAGAGCAGACTCAAATCAGAGCATTCTGTTTTCGTGCTTAAGTTCTGCGTATACACTTCTCTTGAAGTTACCTGACTTATGCCGGTTCAAACTCGCTCGCAATCTCAGCAATCCAAGCAGACGTTACCTTGAAAGATGACAGAAGAAACATACAATAGACATGCAACCAACGAGATAACACAACTTATTGAGCAAGCTCTGGCTTGACAACGGATTGAAATGTTCCCCTAGTTCAACGAGATTCTCATGCGATTCGCTTCGACATTCGGAGGATCTTCGACGAGAACTCACTTTGATAAAATCAGCCCCTTCAAACTGCAAATGAATTTGGACATACCGAATCTTGAAGGTAAGATTGATGCGGAATCCGTCGACAATTGGGTACTACAATTGGAATCCTATTACACTGTAAATCAACTCTCAAAAGCTTAAAAGATCACCATTGCATCCTTAAAGATGTCAACCTCCGTGCACTGCTCGTGGGAGAACCTCTTGACAAAGATAGATAAAAGAGGAGACCCCATCGACACATGGGATAAATTCGTCGAACACATCCGAAAGGAATTTTACCTACCTAAATACCTCGAGCAGTAGTATAAGAAGTGGTAGCAGCTAAGGCAATGGAAAGACCAATCAGAACAAAGTTACACCGACGAGTTCTATCGACTCATGGCTAGACTTGGCGTCCAAGAAGAAGAGAAATTGCTTGTTCTGAAGTACGTTAGCGGATTGTCCCAGTACATTCAACATGAGATGGAATTTCTGACTGTCAATATGCTTGCGGATGCTTTCCAATACGCCAGCAAATTGGAAACCAAGCATAAAGGAAAAGCGTGCTTCGCGACAAAGCCGACATCAGGACGACCACCCGACAAGAAGGCACCAGCCGACTTCGACAAGTCGAAATATTCTCAACCGACACCGCCAAAGCCAGACCACGGAAATAAGCCTTTTCACAAGAGGGAACGTAGCAAACAACCGCCAACCAGAAAATGGTGCGATTACCACCACTCATCTTGGCATGATACGTCTGAATGCAAAGCTCGGAAGACATTTTTTGCAAAAGTGTCGCCCTCCGACGTGTTCGACAAGATGGTGGAAGAATCTGATCCAGACGCAATGACCCTTTTGACCTCGACCACTCTAGCAGCCTCGACTATCGTCGATGAGGAGGAACGAAAGCGCCTGTTCCATACACGGATATGCGTACAGAACAACCCATTGCATCTGATTGTGGACAATGGGAGCCAAAAGAACTTCGTTTCGGAAGATCGCGTGAAGAAATTAGGTCTTGTTACCACTCCGCATCCTCAGCCTTACAACATCAGTTGGATGAAGGATGGAACAGAACTTCGGATCACTTGACAATGTAGGCTTGCCTACTTCATAAATCCTTTTGAAGATGAAGTACTCTGCAACGTGGCACCACTCTCTGTAGCCTACGTCCTGTTTGGGAAACCTTACCTCCGAGATAGACATGGAAGTTATCAATCACGGCCTCAAAAGGTGATTGTCAAAATCTAAAATCGATGGTTCAACATACCAGCGCGCCAACCTACACCGACGGTTGCACTGATATCTGATATCTGCCAAACAGATTGATATTTCGAGTTGGGGGTTCAAAGAGGCCGTTTTTTCCATCTGAATGTTTGTATGCCTGTTGGAAAATTGTTTTGTTCCCTAATGGTCGATTTCCCCTCTCAAAAAATCGTTTTCCTATGCCCAACAATTGTGCCTTGCTGTGTGGGATATTTTCCATAATTTGGGTTATATGTATCCCTTGCTTTGACTTGAACTTGTGTGTAAGCGACCATGAGTAGAAGAGGATCTAGAATTGGCTTGATAAACCTAGTGAAGAGTGTAACCTCACCAAAGATGATAGGGCTTTGGATACCTTTCTATGCACACCAGGGTAAGCACTAGAAGGGAATGTATGGCCTGAGGGACTGTGGAGCAGTGAAGGGAATACTTCCTTGTGTTGGGTGTGTAGGTATTGTGGGTGCCAAGCTAGATGAATCTTGTAGAGGTACTGATAGCTCTATGGTCGATCTCACTAGCTTAGTAATTCCTTCCTTTTTACCGCCTTAACAGCCTAATAAACCCAACTGTGGACTGGCTTGGATGAGATGTGGTATAGACTTGGCTATGTGTTAGTTTTTGTTCCCTTTTCCTTGTGGAAATCATGCCCAGCTCGGGGGTGGTAGCTATTGTTATAGCTTAAAATGACACTTCTTTGTCCGTGACGACACTTGCATCGCTTGGTCACATGACGACACTTCTTGAGATCAAGTTTAGTCACACAACAAGACACTTGTGGATTGAAGGGTCATTAGGGATACTGAATATGGTTGAAATTACCTCACTCTTGGCCCATTTGATGGTTATAACCCTTAGGAACACTTTTCCAGACCAAACCATCTCCTAAAAATCATCAGAAAACCCTGTTTTTGGCCATTTTCCCACAAAAACGCTGGTATCCTATGCATAGAGTAGGGCATACTAGGATGTGTGCGCTACTCTTATGCTTGTGGAGTAGAGCACATACGTTGGTTTGCAGTAGAAAAGTAGGGCATTTTCCTGAAACACTCAAAATCTCAAATTTTGGTCAATTTGAGTTAGTTGGGGAACCTCCTGATCGGTTATAACTGCTTTTCCTCTCCTTCATTGATTATATAAGGAAGGAAGAAGGGCCATGTGAAGGGACCAAGTCCATAACAATGTTATGCTGGAGGAATGGAGACCCTCATCCCCCTCCCTTGTGCCTCAGTTTCTGATAAACCCTGGCACAACTGATTAGAGGTTGGGATCCTTGGAGAACAGAAGCAGGAGACCTTGAATCTAGGTTTCGTGAAGTGCCAAGCTTGAAGGAAGGTATAATGCTATGTACTTGCTTCATTCATTAATAAAGATCAGGCGTTCTTCCCTTTCCAAATATGACCCATTCATGTGTGTCTCAGATTTGATTACATTTTGCTTATAGTCTGATGTCTTCTTCTGTTATGAATATCAGTCTTATATATGTAGTCAAATGTATTTGAGAAAGGTATGAAGTAGTTTTGCAGGTGTGGGCATTGCGATATTGGACAACATTGAAGAGCAAGGAAGAGGAAGCTTGGGATCAACCTTCGTAATAAGGTACTCATCGTCTAACCTTAAATGTATTTGCTTACTAGTTGTACTTGCAGAACATTTGTAGGTCTATCTTTCATCACTGTAAGTTGGTAGTTTCTCCCCTGAACTATAGGTGTATTTCCCTCACAACAGCTGTGTTGAGAGATTGATGAGCACAGCTGGTTGGGTGGAACGTTGCATTTGCATATCTTGTTGCTTGGGACAACTTCATTTCAAGATAAGTATTCTCTTGTTTTTTTTTTTCCATGGAAAAAAAAGCATAATTTCGTTTCATCTTTTGAGAGCAAAATTACATTGAGTTCTACACTCTTTAAGAGTGTCAATTTGATCTTTGAATGATCATAGTGACTGTCACCGAAAAACATATAATATGTTCAAAATTACATGAAAATACATAAAAAAAGATCCATCCTAAAAGATGGCCCAAAGTACTCACATAACTGTGATCCATGTGATGTCGATATATAAGATATAGCTGAAAACACAAAATATATGTGCCGACTCTGTGGACAACCAAAAGTATCCAAGTTCCCGAGCTGTTAACAGATATCAGATAGAACATAAAAACACCCAAAACGATCCAAATAGTTCCTGTACAGAGGTAAAAATCTAGTTTTCCGGAGCAGTATGAAAGAAATCCTTCATTCTATAAAAGGCCTGTGATAGTATTCCCTGACCATCCCAGCATCATATTCTTTAATTTTCCATTGTCCAGTTCCCAGCAGCAACCCTGCTTTCGATGCCCGGTCCGCTTCCTCATTATTTTCCCTGTAGACATGTGTGCATGCAAAGTTGTCAAATGTAGCAGTGGTAGTCCGAATAGAAGCCAAAATGCTTGTGAGTCTACGATTGTAACAATGTTGAGTTCCAGACAGCCAGTGTATAACATTCAGAGAGTCCCCAAAGACATTAAAAATACGACACCCCTTCTCGACAGCAAAAATGATTAGATATTTGAGGCTTAAGATCTCCGCTAGGTTGTTACTTCCAGCCCCCAAGCCAAGTGCCATTTCGAAGTAATGATCTGGTGTTAGATATAGAATAGCCCCACCTCCACAGAGATTATTTTGATAGGCCCCATCAAAGAAACCCCACGGATGGGAGCGATCAATATCCAAAGGCAGTATATTCCGATTCTTTTCCACAAGTTTGGTCTGTTTACAAGACAAGAAGAGCCCGCAGTAGTTCACAGCCGTTTGAGCAGGTAGACACTCAGTGTCCGTGAACACCCGTTTGTTTCTGGCTAACCAAACACCCCAAGCAATAATAAGTGGAAGAGCTCTAAACTCTCGAAAGGTCGGATTATGATACCAGAGATGCCAGGCCTCGTCCATAGTTGCCCCTCCCCAACGAAAAACAACTCTCAGGATCCTGGATACAAATATCCAAACATTGGTGAGGTAATTGCAGTGAAGGAAAAGGTGACCAACCGTCTCCTCCTCTTGTCGACAAAGAGTGCACCATCCCGACCTGCACTTGTTCCTTTTCTGTAAGAAATCCCAAGTAGGGATCTTGTTAGCAAGCACACACCACATAAAAGGACGGGTCTTATGAGGACATGGCAGTTTCCATACCTTTGACCACCACCATAACGGCTCCCTCTGAACCCGCTCAACATTGATCCATATATACCCAACTTTTGGGGTGTAACTACTCGATGGATCCCCATCCCAACAGAGATCATCCACTTGTTCCCCCATAGTGATGTGATCCAATGAGAGAGCCCTAATATAACGTGCCAATTCCCTTTCCTCTTCATTCCCAAGGCCAAAAGAGTTGGCCGGAAGCCAGACATGTCGTCCCAATGGTAATTCCTCCTGATCAGCAAGTTGGTGAAGAAAAATAATACCCCGACGACCGAGGGCTTCAATAGTTCCCTCCGTCATCAAGTGATGTAGTTCACAACCCATCCATGGATCCCGACCACTCCAGACCAAATGGCCATTTCCAACATCCCATGCCAAATCTCGTTCAATAATATGAAAAGATGTAACCAAGGCCTTCCAAATGACCGAACCCCCGGTATGTGCTTTATCAGGGTTCCGAATCCAATTATCAATTGACTCGAGAATAATGTATTTATGAATTATAACTCGAGCCCAAAATCCATGGATCCCGACCACTCCAGACCAAATGGCCATTTCCAACATCCCATGCCAAATCTCGTTCAATAATATGAAAAGATGTAACCAAGGCCTTCCAAATGACCGAACCCCCGGTATGTGCTTTATCAGGGTTCCGAATCCAATTATCAATTGACTCGAGAATAATGTATTTATGAATTATAACTCGAGCCCAAAATCCTCCAGATTTGATCAACCTCCACCCACATTTAGCAGCCAAATCCTTGGAGAAGGAAAAAATGTTCTTTAATCCCCAGCCCCCCAGGGCCTTGGGCACATCAATACGATCCCTCTTAACCCATGGAGCAACAAAAGTATCCCCCTTACCATTCCACAAGAATCGAAAACAGAGGTGTCTAGCTTGATCCAGTATTCCCCGAGGGATCCAGGCTAAAGACATCCAATAAACCGGGATGGCCTCCAAAACTGACTTAACCATGATCAATCTTCCATCCCTAGACAACCACTTAAAGCTCCAGCATTTCAACCTCTTTTCAAGTTTTTCAATCAGCCACATCCAGTCCTGTTTCAAATAATTATTAGGTTTCAGGTTGACACCCAAGTACTTCATCCCATTCTCCAATGTAAGATGCAAGAAGGGAAATAATTGAGTATACACCTGCTGTTCCACCTCACTCAGAAGATTAGTAGACAAAGTAGACTTATCAGCATTTATGTCTATCCCTGTAGCCCTAGAGAAAAGATCCAAAATCTCTTTTAACTTGTTCCCATCCCAACGGGAGCCCGAACAAAAGATGAGAATGTCATCAACGAAAAGCAAATGGGTAATGTAGAAACCTTGAGCTACCTGAATTCCCCCAAAGTGACTCGACCTCCTGGCCTCAAGAATGGCCCGACTCAATCCTTCCGCCACCAGTAAGAAAAGAAGTGGTGATAAAGGACACCCCTGATGCAAGCCACGCCCCGAATGGAAAAAAGGGGTTGCAACCTCATTGATGAGGACCGAAAAGGATACAGTAGTTATGCAACTCATGACCCACCTGATAAAACTGATGTCAAAACCCAGATGAGTAAGTAGGAATCGAAGATAGAGCCAACTTACTTTATCGTATGCCTTGGATAAATCAATCTTTAGAACAACCCCCTTTAACTTCTTTGTTTTAATACTGTGCAGACCCTCATGAGCGATCCCAATAACTTCATGAATCTGGCGGCCTTCCAAAAAACCAAATTGTCCCTCTGAAATGTGAGAAGAGAGAATGACCTTGAGGCGTCGTGCAATAACCTTTGTGACTATGTTATAGACACAATTACAAAGCGAGATAGGCCGGAATTCATTCGATGAAGGATTATCAACCTTTGGAATTAAGGCAATGAAGGTAGAATTAATACTTGCCGGTATTTTGCCTTCCAACCGAGTGTCTTCTACCAATCTTAGAAGATCCTCACCAATGTAATCAAATAAAACCGTAAAGAATTCAATGGTCCATCCATCAGGCCCAGGGATTTTGTCTTTCTGAAAGCTTGAGAGGACCTCCTTTAATTCATCAATAGTAACGTTATCCATGAATTTCCAGTTATCCTCCCCTTCCACAAACCTAGGGAATAGTTGTGCCACCCGAATGACTTCTTCAATATTTACCCTGTCACATACCTTAAACAGGTTCCGGAAGTGATGAACCCCCACATCAGACATCCCTTCAAAAGAGTGTTGTTCAGTGCCCAGATGATCTTGTAGACTCTAGATAGTGTCTGCAGACCTTCTTCCTCTAGCATAAGCATGGAAGAATTTTGAATTCTCATCACCGCTTTCCAACCATATAGCCCTACTCTTCAATCGCCAGTTCTCCTCCATCTGTGAAAGTATAATGTTTCTCCGCCCTTCCAAGAAAGCTAATGACCGTTTAGACTCATTGGTAAAAAAACCCCCTCGAGCGCCCAGTGCAATGGTTGCAATGTCCTCTTCAATCTTTTTTAGTTCACAGCCCTCCTGAATGCGTTTTTCAGCCGCTCATTTCTTAATCGGTCCCTTCAGGTTTTTTATATTCTCAACAAACTGAAATGCAGTCGAGATGTTGACATCGGGCCTATAAGGTATCCAGATTGACAGAAATAAATCAAAGAAGGTTGGATCCTTCAGCCAAGTTTTATTGAATTTCAAAGGGGATGGCGGCTTCACAGGGCCATCCCTGATTTCCAGAAAAATGGGATCATGATCAGAACACTCACCAGAACCAACCCATTGACGCACATGAAAATAGTTTTCCAACAAATGATCCGCCAAAAGGAACCTGTCCAAACGCTTAACAACCTGATCCTCCCCCACCCGTTTGTTTCGCCAGGAGGGTTTAAGACAAACAGGTTCTACATCAACAAGATTTCCTTCTATCGACATCCTGATAAAGAAATCCGTGAGCGGGTCCACCTGTGCATGAGGACCCCAAACTTCCGCCTGACCCAAAGAAAAATTAAGGTCCCCCCTTGAAATAACAGAATCTCCCTTAATCAAATCCTTATTCAACAACGATTCCCAAAATGGAGTCCTATTGCAATAGGGACCAT
This sequence comes from Larix kaempferi, assembly GCA_027924585.1. NCBI lineage: Eukaryota > Viridiplantae > Streptophyta > Pinopsida > Pinales > Pinaceae > Larix > Larix kaempferi. The sequence continues at coordinate 11,454,554 of BSBM01000120.1, read as the reverse complement.
AAATATTAACAACAGTGAACTCCCTATCAAAATCCAGGGCATAGAAGGATAAGCCTAAAACAGAATCCACCCCCCATTGATTGGTGACTTTAATACGAGCCTCACGCCATCCCACAGCCAAGCCCCCAGATCGCCCCCGCGCATCCGAGGCTTCAAAATGCCAACTTGAGAACCAACTATTCAAATTCTCAGACACCTCAATGCCCCCCCCCCCCCATAGTTTCCCATAACAAAAGTATATCCGGATGCTCAATATCCAACACCCACCACAATGCTGATCTTTTAGAGGTACCAGCAAGACCCTGACAATTGAAAGACATAATCTTCATCCGTGCCCCTTCTTTTGGGCCTGCACAGCTCTAAGTGCCCTTTCAATGGAGAGTTGCTTGCCTTCCAGCATATCCGAGCATGCTTTGGACTTTGCTTTGGAAATAAGAGATTTTCGCCCATGACCCTTGCCCAGGCGACCCATGTCTTTTCCTAGACTCCCAGAGGAGGGTTTAGTAGTGGAACGAAGAAAATAACCCAATTTAGACGAGCACGTTGGGGATTGTGGCAGATCCACAGGAGCAAAAGAAACAAGTGAAACTTCAGAGGGGGTAACCACATGAGTTACCTGAAGGACAGGGTTTGGGATCGTGACAGAGGATGTAGAAGCAAAGGCTAGTGAACTGGGGATCAGAGGTTGTGTGGATATATGCATGTTCTTGAGTCCATCCAGCCAGTCAATACCAGGGATAGTTAAATTCTTAAAAAATAAATTAAAAGATGGAGAAATGCAAGGTGAAATAAAAGTATTCGAAGAAGAGGGCGCCGATCTTAAGCAAATGTTCTACATCCCTCCACAGATCTCAGCTGAAGGAGGCACTGAATTGACTACCTCCAAATCAACACCAGAAGCCGAATCAGGCACTTCAGCATCTTCAAATAAAGGGGTCTCGTCATCCGAAGATACAACTAGCGGAACAACTGGAACATGAACGACCGATTCTTGAACACCGACCCCTTGAACCCCCACATCTATCCCTTTCTCATCGGAGCGTTAAGATGGTGTGCCATTCAAAGTACGAAGGGGCAGGTTACGTTCAGTGGCTGGGTGACCATATACATGACACCGACGACAGCGGAACGACACATTTTCATAATCGAGCACTTGAGGAAAAACATAGGGTCCCCATCGAAGATCCATTCCATCAGCTAAACCTTCCCGCACATTAATGTTTACCAGTATACGAGCAACCTTCTGAATCTTGGAAGTAATGAAAGAGAAATCAACATCCAGATAGGAGCCCAAGAGATTACCGATGTTACAAAAATGTTCCTCTGCCCAATAATGAAGTGGAAGCCCAGGTAGACGGACCCATAAAGGAATAGTGTCCATCCGTTCACGACTTGCGTCAAAGAGAGGGTTCCACGCTTTCAGTAGAAACAAAACATTCACTAAGTTCCAATTCTTTCCCAGTGCCCAAAGAGCATGTTCTTCAGCTGTAAAATGGAATGCAAACCATCCACCTGCAAGCGCCACCACATGTGGTACATAACCTAAATGTTGTAACCACACCTTCGAATCCCAATTTATTACAGTTTTGAGTGCCACCGCTCGGCCGTAAACCTTCCCTACCAGCACCGTCTTGATCATCTGTATGATTTGTTGAAAACCTATGTCCTCTCCCAAAGAGTAGTTAGGAGCCTTCCCCGTGTTTTTAAGCCACTTTCGTCGTACCTTTAACTTAGAGCATGCCTCACCATCATGACCTCCACTCCCCCACCTAGAAGCGGAAAACTTGCCTTCCCCAAAGGCAGGGCTAGGAAAGTCGCGCTGTTCAGCAGTGCTAAGAAAACCTGCAATGAACCCGGCTTCAAGGGAAGAAGGCCTGACCCCAGAATAGACCTCCGGAACCAAGGGGTTCCCACCAAATCCGATGCCTACCATAGACTGTCCTGATCTTGCTCCGCCTGAAGAATTAAAAAAATCCGGCACACTACTTATGGCCGATGGTGACCTCACTGGCGATAATAATGGGGCTTGAGTCCCTGGAAAACCCCATATGTTATGACTCTGCCCATTTTCATTCAGGATTCCGTCAAATGCAGAGAAGAAGGGAGCATGAGTATTACCCTCTGGCGATGAAGGTATAGCAGAACCTTCTCCCACCGAATAAGCAGGATAGTGAGTAAAACCTTCTAACTGTAACCAGGTGGCGATACCCATAAATCTCTCGGCGCCAGGTACTCACAACCATAGTCAAGTAATTCTTCCATCGCCATAACAATGGTAAAGCGAGAAAAAACTACAGTAAACAGGAAGTTTTAGGAGGAGTAAAATAAGGTTAAAATCTCAAAATTACCTGCCAAGAAAGCATTAAGATCAACCACATGGAAGTAGACACCTCAATAACCGTGCAACAGGCCTAACAGTGACAGGCCTGCAAACGGCCTGCCGACTGCAGGAAACCTAGACTGTGCCTGCCGGCTGCAGGAAACCTAGACTGTGCCCGCCGCCATCATCAGAAACCCTAGCACTCCCTGGGGGACCATGAATATACTAGAGGAAGTATTCTCTTGTATTTTAATGATGCAATGTCTTTAATTGATTTCTGTTATAATCATGTTGGAAATTGCATGATAGATGTGTCTAGTAGAGTTATTTCCATTGTGTATGTGTATTTATGCATCTGCACACATGCATGTTTCATTTGTTATGAATATGCAAAATGATGATGGGGCTAGAATTTGAAATCCCGTATTTAGTTCATGTTCCCTCCCTTAAGTCGGAATGATGGGAGGGGCCATGACAATTACCATCTAAAAACCCATATGTTCTCTATTGAGATGGGTGGTTGTGATATAGTTCTGGGAGTCAAATGGATCATGACTTTGGTCCCCATCCATGTATTTCAAGGTAGTCTCCCTCATCTTTTCTTTAGATGGGAACACACATAATCTCAAAGGAATTATTTCAAGTTCTCTAGAAATTATCTCCTCCCAGTGTATGGATAAATTATTGAAGAAATTCCACTTAGGTATCATTGCTTAGTTCAATTCCATCCAAGTCATGCAAACTCTCACACATGACATTCACCATGACTTGCAACGGGGGATCTCCCAATGCAAATAGGTTTTTGAGGAACCAAACGGTTTACACACACCCCATGGGGAACATGACCATGGTATTCCATTAATTATGGGTAGTCAACCTTCTAATGTACACCCTTATTGCCACCCTTTTTCCCAAAAGAATGAAATAAAAAAAACCATTCATGAATTGTTGGAGGCTGGCATCATTCGTCCCAACACAAGCCCTTATTCCTCCCCAGTGGTTATGGTCCTAAAAAATGAAGGCACTTGGTGCATATGTCCCAATTTTCAGGCTCTCAATAAATTAACCATCAAAGATAAATTTCTTATTCTTGTCATTGATGCATGATCTCTTAGATGAGTCACATGGAGCCAAATTATTCACTAAACCCAACCTTCAATCGAGATACCATCAAATCCAAATGAAAGAGATGGACATACCCAAGACAACTTTCTACAATCATGAGGGTCATTATGAATTCTTAGTCATGCCCTTCAAACTATGAAATGTCCCATCCACTTTTCAAATCCTCATGACTAATATATTCCACCATGTTTTCTTTTATGATATCTTGGTCTTCATCCCCACATGGGAATGCCGCCTCAAGCATGTTACTTGTACCTTTCAATTATTAAAGGATTACCAGTTATTTGCTAAACACTCAAAATGTTCTTTTGGGGTGACCGAGGTTGAATATTTGGGCCATATTGTGAGTTAAGATGGTGTATGTGTCGACACCAAGAAAGTGGAAGCTATGAAGAATTTTCCCCACCCAAAACTCTCAAGAGCTTGAGTGGGTTCCTCATTGTAGGTTTGTGAAAAATTATAGTAATATTGTAGCTCCTCTAACATCATTGCTTAAAAAGAGTGCTTTCTATTGGAATTAGGTAGTGGAGTAAGCCTTCTTCACCGTAAGGAATGCTATGTGCACTACACCTATTTTAGCCATGTTAGGATTTCACTAAGACTTTCATCTTAGAGTGTGATGCCTCTAGCCGTGGCCTAGGGGTGGTATCGGTGCAAGATTGATGTCTATTATCCTTCACTAGTAAGAAACTATGTGAGAGGAACTTGGGAAATTCCACTTATGAAAAATAAATGATGGCTATCCTTCACGCCGTTGAGACATGGTGACCATATTTAATTGGGTGATTCTTTAAGATAAAGGCCGACCATCATAGTTTCTAGTATTTCCTAGAACAACGGTTGTCCTCACCAGAGTGACATAAATGGGTCACTAAGATGTTGGGGTATGATTATGAGATCATCTATAAGAAGGGTCAGGACAATGTGGTGGAAGATGCTTTTTCTAGACAATTTAAGAAGGATGGTTCCCTCTTTGCATTGTCCTTACCAATTCTAGGTGGCTCAACAAATCACATCAGAAATGGATGGCCCAAGACACGATTGGACAAATCATTAAATGATTGCAAGAAGATCTTAACCATCTACCCAAGTATACATGGGACCAAAATACCTTGAGGTATAAGGAGCAATTTTTTCTCATCTTAGATTCAACCTTAAACAATTAATCTTAGAAGAATTGCATTAATCACCCACAACAGGAAAGTTTGGCTTCCATAAAACCTATAAATGAATTAAGTGTTCATTCTTTTGGGAATTAATGAAAAAAGATATCCACAACTTTGTTGCAGCTTGTGACACTTATCAATGACTTAGGGAAAAACAATAAAGTCACTTAGTGCTTTGAAACCACTTCCAATTCCAAACTAAATTCTATTATATCTAATTGGGACTCTGCCAAACAGATTGATATTTCGAGTTGGGGGTTCAAAGAGGCCGTTTTTTTCCATCTGAATGTTTGTATGCTTGTTGGAAAATTGTTTTGTTCCCTAATGGTCGATTTCCCCTCTCAAAAATTCGTTTTCCTATGCCCAACAATTGTGCCTTGCTGTGTGTGGGATATTTTCCATAATTTGGGTTATATGTATCCCTTGCTTTGACTTGAACTTATGTGTAAGTGACCATGAGTAGAAGAGGATCTAGAATTAGCTTGATAAACCTAGTGAAGAGTGTAACCTCACCAAAGAGGATAGGGATTTGGATAGCTTTCTATGCATACCAGGGTAAGCACTAGAAGGGAATGTATGGCCTGAGGGACTGTGGAGTAGTGAAGGGAATACTTCCTTGTGTTGGGTGTGTAGGTATTGTGGGTGCCAAGCTAGATGAATCTTGTAGAGGTACTGATAGCTCTATGGTTGATCTCATTAGCTTAGTAATTCCTTCCTTTTTATCGCCTTAACGACTTGATAAACCCAATTGTGGACTGGATTGGATGAGATGTGGTATAGACTTGACTCTGTGTTAGTTTTTGTTCCATTTTCCTTGTGGAAATCATGCCCAGCTCAGGGGTGGTAGTTGTGTTGAGAGATTGATGAGCATAGTTGGCCTATGGTTGGGTGGAACATTGCATTTGCATATCTAGTTGCTTGGGACAACTTCATTTCAAGATAAGTATTCTCTTGTATTTTAATGATGCAATGTCTTTAATTGATTTCTGTTATAATTATGTTGGAAATTGCATGATAGAGGTGTGTAGTAGAGTTATTTCCATTTTGTATGTTTATTTATGCATCTGCACACATGCATGTTTCATTTGTTATGAATAGGCAAAATGATGATGGGGCTAGAATTTGAAATCTCGTATTTAGTTCATGTTCCCTCCCTTAAGTCGGAATGATGGGAGGGGTCGTGACAGCTACCATCTCAAAATGCATATGTTCTCTATTGAGATGGGTGGTTGTGATATAGTTCTGGGAGTCAAATGGATCATGACTTTGGTCCCCATCCATGTATTTAAAGGTAGTCTCCCTCATCTTTTCTTTAGATGGGAACACACATAATATCAAAGGAATTAGTTCAAGTTCTCTAGAAATGATCTCCTCCCCAGTGTATGGATAAATTATTGAAGAAATTCTACTCAGGTATCATTGCTTAGTTCAATTCCATCCAAGTCATGCAAACTCTCACACATGACATTCACCATGACTTGCAACGGAGGATCTCCCAATGTAAATAGGTTTTTGAGGAACCAAAGGGTTTGCACACACCCCATGGGGAAAATGACCATGGTATTCCATTAATTATGGGTAGTCAACCTTCTAATGTACACCCTTATTGCCACCCTTTTCCCCAAAAGAACGAAATAAAAAAAAATCATTCATGAATTGTTGGAGGCTGGCATCATTCGTCCCAACACAAGCCCTTATTCCTCCCCGGTGGTTATGGTCCTAAAAAATGAAGGCACTTGGTGTATGTGTCCCAATTTTCGGGCTCTCAATAAATTAACCATCAACGATAAATTTCTTATTCTTGTCATTGATGCATGATCTCTTAGATGAGTCACATGGAGCCAAATTCTTCACTAAACCCAACCTTCAATCGAGATACCATCAAATCCAAATGAAAGAGATGGACATACCCAAGACAACTTTTTGCACTCATGAGGGTCATTATGAATTCTTAGTCATGCCCTTCAAACTATGAAATGTCCCATCCACTTTTCAAATCCTCATGACTAATATATTCCACCATGTTTTCTTTTATGATATCTTGGTCTTCATCCCCACATGGGAATGCCACCTCAAGCATGTGACTCGTACCTTTCAATTATTAAAGGATTACCAGTTATTTGCTAAACACTCAAAATGTTCTTTTAGGGTGACTGAGGTTGAATATTTGGGCCATATTTTGAGTTAAGATGGTGTACGTGTGGACACCAAGAAAGTGGAAGCTATGAAGAATTTTCCCCACCCAAAACTCTCAAGAGCTTGAGTGGGTTCCTCATCGTAGGTTTGTGAAAAATTATAGTAATATTGTAGCTCCTCTAACATCATTGCTTAAAAAGAATGCTTTCTATTGGAATTAGGTAGTGGAGCAAGCCTTCTTCACAGTAAGGAATTGTATGTGCACTACACCTATTTTAGCCATGTTGGATTTCACTAAGACTTTCATCTTACAGTGTGATGCCTCTAGCTGTGGCCTAGGGGTGGTATCGATGCAATATTCATGCCTATTATCCTTCACTAGTAAGAAACTATGTGAGAGGAACTTGGGAAATTCCACTTATGAAAAATAAATGATGGCTATCCTTCACGCTGTTGAGACATGGTGACCATATTTAATTGGGTGATTCTTTAAGATAAAGGCCGACCATCATAGTTTCTAGTATTTCCTAGAACAAAGGTTGTCCTCACGAGAGTGACATAACTGGGTCACTAAGATGCTGGGGTATGATTATGAGATCATCTATAAGAAGGGTCGGGATAATGTGGTGGAAGATGCTTTGTCTAGACAATTTTAGAAGGATGGTTCCCTCTTTGCATTGTCATAACCAATTCTAGGTGGCTCAACAAATCACATCAGAAATGGATGGCCCAAGACACGATTGGACAAATCATTAAATGATTGCAAGAATATCCGAATCGTCTACCCAAGTATACATGGCACCAAAATACCTTGAGGTATAAGGAGCAATTTTTTCTCATCTTAGATTCAACCTTAAACAATTAATCTTAGAGGAATTGCATTAATCACCCACAACAAGAAAATTTGGCTTCCATAAAACCTATAAATGAATTAAGTGTTCATTCTTTTGGGAATTAATGAAAAAAGATATCCACAACTTTGTTGCAACTTGTGACACTTATCAATGACATAGGGAAAAACAATAAAGTCACTTAGTGCTTTGAAACCACTTCCAATTCCAAACTAAATTCTATTGTGTCTAATTGGGACTCTACCTTCACAATTTTTATTTGGAAGGATTTGTTTAAATTTTAGCGTACCTAGTCGAATCTTATCATAGCTTATCATCCCCAAATGGATGGTCGAATAGAAGCAATCAACAAGTGCTTGGAAACCTATTTGATATGCTTTGTGTCAGACAAGCTACACCACTAGGCCTAATGGCTTCCTCTAGCCAAATGGTGGTATAATACCATTTATCATGGATCCACAAAGATGACACCATATGAAGCAATGTATGGCCAAAATTCCTTATCTATGATTTCCTATTTTCTAGGCACCTCTAGGGTTTAGGTCACAAAAAACATCAACATATGATAAAGGTTTCACATTTGATGGTTTCTCTTCCTTTTTCACACCCATATCATCAATATTATTTTAAGAGATAATGGCATCTTCTATCCTTTGTGCTTGGTATTTGATCAAGCTCCCTTTTGAGATAATACCCTCATATTTATCATGTACATATTCAAGTTGGAGCTCAAATTCTTCAATAATTTTCCGTCATCCTTCTAAAATATTGTCTTCCTTCTCTTTTTGAAGTTTCAATGTGATGCCATTCATCAATTTTTGATGTCCTTGTTCAATTCTAGATTGCATTTCTTCTTTTACGTCATCTGTATTTAGAGCTTCTTCAACCTTGTTGCAAATTTCCACTTCAAGTGTTTTGGTAGTCTCTTCATCCAAGATCCTTTGTTTTTCTTGATTTTGACCATGATTCTTTTCTGCTTTCAATTTTTTGACCTCATCTAATAACTTTTTATTGTGGTTTCTTAATCTGCATATTTATTCATCCTTCTTTTTCAATTCTTCCCTTGACTCATCCTTTTATTTTATGAAAATATTAATTTTATCGTTCAATACTTTATTAATGTAAATCATTTTATCCATCATTGTCGACAATTACATGAAATTGTTCTCATCTTTATCTTCATTTCCACTAAATATAGGTATTGTAATTTTTCTTAATTGAGGTCTAAACAAAAACTTCAACTTTGAATATCAATATATTAGAAATTGTATTAAAAATGATAATACAAATTTTCCAACATATTATCTTGTGTTTCTCCTTTCCAGTTGATTTTGAATAATGTAAATTGGACCTTCCAGCAAAAATTTATGCAACTTTCAGATTAACATACCTTTTAAAACCCTAATTTGGAGAATGTTTTGTTGTCCAACCTTCCAACTGCGGCATATCCACAATTTTGACCCCTCATATTCTGGAATTTCTTCATTTATTAGCCCAATATGTCTTCTCCTTAATGACATAGGTATGATCTGATGCGCCAATAGAAAGTTACGGTAATTTTTCCAAAACTTGTTCTTTTTGTCCCTTCTATGAGAGTGAATGTGTACGGTCTGCTATCTATCCAATTTTCAGTATCTCATTCTAAAATTGCTACCAAAGGTACTATGGTATGTCTTCTTTATGATGCAATCAGTCTCACTCAATTTGGATTTTTCAAACTTTTAATATACTAGTTTTTACTAGAACATGTATTTGATACTAGTTTTTGGACTAGTCACAAACCCTAACTTTCACAAAGTATAACTCCACACCTATAATAAATTAAGACCTGAAAATTGTTTCATAGCTATTTAGACATCTCCTCTATATCCCATCAAAGTTTTGATGTTTGAAACATTATAGAAAAATGTTATAGCTAAAATGGAAAGATGACTAGTTTTTGGACATAACTATGAACATGTAATGAATCATAATTTGAAAATCGCACCATAGATATCTAGTCATGTCCTCTTCATCCCCTCCAAGTTTCATTGTATAAAATGACTAAAAAAAGTTTTATAATGAAAATGGCAACATGAATAATTTTGGAAGCATGTAATCTTTGATACCAAATGTTATGAACTGATATCCTTAAAATTATCATAAGATACAACCATGTACAACAAAGTAAATGTGGAGCATAAATCCAATATATATAAGAGAGATCGTTACACAATAACTCCTTAAATAAGAGGATATCCTTCTCCAATTACCCCAATACATTCACATAATCATTTCACATCTTCTCAACAATGTGTCTCACTAGTGCGCATGTTTCTCTTAAGAGCACCATTTATTAGTGCATTATGGAATTCAAGCAATGCACTATTAACTAAACTGCACCAGTGCATTTGTTCAAACTTACCACACCAACCAGTTTGTGGAGAATTTTAGAAATATCAAATTATATTTTTATTCCATATGCAAACATGTTGGGGCATAAATGTTATAATGTGCACCAGTGTGTTTGGTTATTCAATATGCATTGTTCAAGTTTTAAAAAATATTAAAATTAGAGCTTACATTATTAACTATTTTATATAGCCTCGGTGCTCCATTTATTATGGATCACTAACGCTTTATACCAATTATACTACATTGTTTTAACAATGAGAATACGCTACATCGATGCTCTATTTATAATAACACATCAATGTATTTCCATGTATCTAATGTACCATTTATATTTGTATATATTTTTACAATAAAAATGTGTCATTATCCATACAAAATTGACAAGATCCGGTGTGTTTCTCAACATTATGCCCGGATGGATTTTGTCATATTAAACACCAAAAAAATCAAGCCTTAAGATATAACAAAACCATTTTTATCTTTCAATATTGATGTATTTTGTTTTCGGTGCTTTATAACTTATAATGCACTAGTGCACATTATAATATGGTGCATTATGTCCCAGTTAAGCGCACCATTAATAAAACCTCTGGTTGAATGCCTTTGTTATCAACCTATGCTATAAGCGTACAAAAGAGATATTTTTGGAGAGGTTCCACAAATACCTCTACTAGAAGATGTTTTCCTTGTAGTGGCATGGGCTTCACCAAGGAATATCTTAGAAATGATATCATCCATGGGAATGGTTGGATAGTATAGAAGGATCATGGAAGGATTATCTAAGGTTGCATAACCAATCACCTCTTAGTTACAAAAGAAAGGAATTAAATTTGAATGGACACTAGTGTGTGAGAAAATATTCTCGATGTTAAAGAATTTTCTTGCCATTGCACCCATTGCCAACATTGCTCATCCAAATGAATATTTTGGGGTATGTATAGATGCTTGTAAAGAGGGAATTGGTAGAATTGTTATTCAAAATGGGCATGTGGTTTTCTATGAACCCATAAAGCTTTAGAAGAGGAGAATAACTATGTTACATGACTTAGATGTTGCTTCCATTATGCATGCACTGAAGAGGTAGAGGAATTATTAGATGGGGAGAAATTTGAGCTCAAAACAAACCATAGTGATCTAAAATATTTATTTGAACAACAAAATTTGAATGCCCGATAGACAAGATGACTATAATTTATTTTTTGAATATCATTTTGATATCAAACACATTATAGGTAAAGAGGACAAGATCGTTGATCCATTAAGTAGAAGTATTAAATGCAATGCAATGAATGCTCGATAGACAAGATGACTATAATTTATTTTTTGAATATCATTTTGATATCAAACACATTATAGGTAAAGAGGACAAGATCGTTGATCCATTAAGTAGAAGTATTAAATGCAATGCAATGCTAATTGTGTAAATCAAATTTAAAGAACATAATTTTAAAAGCTCTTATTTTGGATGGGGATTACTTATACTTAAAAGAATGATTACAATAGAAAATATACAACATAAATATGAATATTAGAAGTTGGGAGATGATGGAATCCTCTTGCATAAAAATGGAATTTATGTTCATAAATATTTTGAACTAAGAAAACTTACATTAATGAAATGCATAATGTTCCGTATGTTGGGATCTTGAGTACCAAAATACATTTGCATCAATAAGGAATTGATTTTTTTTACATGAATGAAAAAATTACATTGTTGAATATATAGCCAGATGTATGGAATGTTAGAGAGTAAAATATGAACATATACATCTAACATGATTGCTACAACCATAGCCAATACCAGAGTGGGAATGGAAAGTGATGACAATTGATTTTATCAGTACTAATTTTCCCATGACATCAAGGAAACATTAATCCACTTACATCAAATGAGAAAGGTCACAATTGAAGTAACTTGAAATTTTATTACAACATGTTGATCTTTAGTAAAAATAGTGAAATAATGAAGGGTGCCCCTTTTATAATTAATGGGTTTCCACCTGATTTTCCATAATAAAGTGTCACATCTATCTTCAACTAAGCATGTGGAGAAGCTTGAGTGAATATAATATTAATGATTTTATGGTTCTTATATCATCTAAAAATAAGTAAAGGTTCTTGTATCGAATTGAGACTAATGGTATGATCGATATTATGTCGAGCATACCTTCATATATCAAGGAAAAAAAATGTATGGATATGCAACTCATACATTGAAAAATGCTATATATAATGGCTACAGAGTCAAATCCAATGCTTACATATGGAAGGTATGATGTAGTCATTACCAAAAGAACTGCATATGTTGTGTTGATATCTAGCAGACCTTAATTCTCACTAAAAGTGATAAAATTAACCTTTAATGACTTGATGTACTCCAAGTTGTTATCCAAGGTACTAGGTTGCACAAAGTAGGCACTGTAGAGAATGGATTTTGTTTGACCATTATGTTGTGTGTTGACATTCATGTATCCACATGGATTGTATTATAAATGAAATAAGCATTTGTCATATATTGTGAAGGATGCATATGCATGTGTTTTAATTCCTCCACATGGCTTTTCAGTCCAAAAAAAATTATGACACATGGCACCCTTAAATCAATTGCAAATGAATGTAACTATTTTTCAAAGACTACCTTTTAACCTTCGTAATGTACAAATGTGGTATTGGGGTTTTGTAATGTACCTAACAACCCTCTGTACAATGTGGAGACCATGAGGTACTCAAATCCTTGTATAAATTTTGATATTGATACCAATTTCAAATTTTAAACCATAGGATGGTTATGATATTAATTTTAACAATGGAATTAACACAATTATATAACAATCAATTATCTAAAATATTCATTCTCCTTCATTTAATTATTACTACCATGAATGCATTCAAACCATCCTTAATAAATCATACACATAAACACTTCTAAAAAAATAAATGAAACAAACACATAAGATAAATCAACTCCATGGAATTCCAAACACATTTGACACTTATCTTTTAAATGTCCTCCAACCACCTGCAAGTGAATTCCTCCTAGCCATAGGCACTATGTCAAGTTGTCTCTTTATTAGTCCACAATCAATGAATTTCCATCTATTCCTCTTCAATTTGTTAATTTTTTATCTTTAACTTGAAATTGCAGTAGTGTTTGAAATCAATGAACAACCATAAACATAAGAATTCACACACGACACATAAATTTACCCTGGGGAAACCCTCTATAACTTGAGGGAGAAAACCCCAACAAAATCTTCCATAGTATATTGATAGATAGCAGAGAATGTCTTTTACATCAAGCATCCCGAGTGCATATATTAGAGCAAGAGAGAAGATGGAATAACAGAACTCAGAATAATATCCTGCATAAAGAAAAGCGCATTTCCTTCAAGAGAGAAGAGAATTCACATCACATTAAATTTCATCAATCTTGTATGACACACACACACACACACACACATTATTCTCATGCTTCGGCTTCTATTTTTATCTTCTGACTTCAGGATGAACTCACCCTCCATCTGGATGCTAGACCACTTAGTTAGGTGGCTAACTTAAATGTCGTCATGCAAGTGTCATAACTCAAGTGCCGTCTTTTAGTTTAACTCAAGTGTCATTATGCAAACGCTTAGTTAACTAGATCTTCTTTGTTATCACTTAGTTAACTCTTTTAACTAGAGTCTTTCTTGTTAACATCACTGAAGTGATCAATTTGAGTTCTCCTTTAATTAACTGAAGTCTTTATCATCATTGAAGTGTGCAAATCGAATTCTCTCTTATCTTATCACATATTATCTTTTATCTCTTGTCTTATCTGCATGGTCCACATGTGCCAGCTTAATTAATTATCATATCAAATATACTAAGGATATTTTCCCAATAATGTGATCATCTTGTTCTATTATTGTTCCAAGTGGTCATATGCTAAAGTAATTTACTTTAGAGGTTCCTAGTCTCTAGAGGAGACTTAATATCTCAGCCATGGTTAGTAATACATCACACACCATTCATGCTTCGACATGCAAAGCATTACCTCAACATATGAGGATCTGTCTTGACACACAAGACCTTAGCCTTGACTAGCAAGACTGTACAACATCATCACTTTGACATACAAAGCACTTGCCTCAACACATGAGGTTTATTCATTCTTGAGTCCAGCTGAAGATTCTTCTCCAAGTTTCCTGAGCCTAAATCAAGATCCTATCAGGCACTACCTCGACACATGAGGCTCAATATTGACACACAATATTGACTTGGAGAATGATTAATGATGTTGTAACTTTAACACTCCCTCTCAGCAAGGGAGACATTCTCTTCCATGCCAAGCTTGTCTCGGAAGTACCTATACTTCATCACGGACAAAGGCTTAGTCAACATATTTGCTATCTATTCATTAGTAGCAATGTATTGAATTCTTATGGAACCTATCTGGACCATCTCTCTAAAATAGTGATAATCCATCTCAATGTGTTTCAATCTATCATGAAACATAGGTTTTTCTGAGAGCTTAATGCAAGTTTGACTGTCGGAGAAAATGGCAGTAGTCTCAAGCTTCTCACTGAACAACCTAACAAGTAGATTCCTAAGCCACACAACTTCTCGACAGGTAGTACTAGCTGCAATATAATTTGCTTCTGTAGTAATATGGGATACTAAGCCCTACTTCTTATTGGACCAAGAGATCATAGTTGTTCCCAAGCTAAAAAAAATCCAGATGTACTCTTTCGGTCCACAATACTACCACCCTAGTCGGAGTCAACATATCTAAGTAGCATCACTCCAACACTAGAAGCATATTTGAGTCCATAAGCAATGGTACCTCGAATATATCTAAGCAAATGCTTGGTAGAAACCCAATGTCTATGTCTTGGCTTAGACATGAATTGAATCAAGATACTCACTAAATAACATATGTCTGGTCTACTATGTATCAAATACATCAAGGAACCAATGAGTTGTCTATACATGGTAGGATCCACTAGATCCGATCGGGAATCGGACTCATGTAGATTCTTTAGATTAGAAATCGTTGGAGTAGACATGGACTTGCAATCCATCATACGAAATCTCTGTAACACATCAACAATGCACTTTCCTTGTGAAAGAAAGATCTCATCTTTCCTTTGCCAAACTTCTAGACCAAGAAAATAGTGCATAAGACCTAAGTCTTTCATTTCGAACTCAGAAGTGAGCTCCCTCTTGCACCGAGCTATATGTTTCTCCTCTCTACTAAGGTACAAGTCATCAACATAGAGAACCAATATCAATGGTTGGTTCTTCACAACCTTGAAGTATAGGTTGGGGTCAACTTCACTTTTAGAGAAGACCAAGCTCAGAAGATAGTTTTCAATCCTCAAATACCAAGCCCTCGGGGCCTGCTTAAGCCCATACAAGGCTTTTTTAAGTTTGCATACAAGGGACTCCTTCCCATGGTATACAAACCCCTAAGGTTGTTGTATGTAAACCTCTTCCTCAACTTCACCGTTGAGAAAGGAAGTCTTCACATCCATATGGTGAAGTTTCCAACCCAAAACTGAATGAAGGGAAATTATGGTTCAGATAGGTGTACATGGCCATAGTGTTGATGTATTTGTAACTTCAGAATGTATTTCATATATGTATATTGTATTCCTATAGAGATGTTATTATTCCTTTATACGGAAGTGTTTGTATTCCTATGGAGATGTTATTATTCCTCTATACGGAAGTGTCGTCATTTATATTGTAAGTGTCGTAACTTATACTCGATGTGTTATTAGACCACTTTGTTGGGGTCGGCCCTGTATGAGTCATGTGGGTTAAAGGGTTATTAGACCACCCTATTGGGGGTTGACCCTGTCAGCATTATGTTATGTGGTTAAGTTGAGGCCGACATAGTAAAGGTTATTAGGCAAGTCAAGTCAAGTATAAATAAAGTGCGGGAGGCATTCTATTTGATCATCTCATTACTCACACTTCTATCATTCGGAAAGTGGTGCACATGTGAGGAGGAGGATCAACTGCTAGGAGAAGACTATCTCTTGTACTTTGGTTGTATCATTGCTCTTTCTATCTCTGAGGAAGTTGCGGGGTTTTTCACCTTCTTGGTTTTTCCCAGTGAAACTCTGTGTCTCTTGTGTGCTTGCATTATTGTGTCCATGATTGATATGCTGTAGATATGCTGTACATGTTATTCTCTCAGTTAAGATCTTAGATCAGATTGAAAAATTCTGAAAAACTAACATGGTATCAGAGCTAGCCTGAAAGAAGGCATGGTATGGTATTTATGACACTTGTTGCACTTGCGAAGCTAGGGCTTGATATAGCAAAAACCAGTCATCATAGCACTTTCATTATAAATCCATTTTGGATAGGTTTCAGGATATGAAACTCTTACAGGTCAAAGATAACATCCCCATGTACCTTGTGTCCAAAGCACAACTTCTAATTCGTTGTACTTTGTGTTTTATGATCTGTACAATCTAGGGTTTATGCCTCTTTCAGATCTCAGTCATAAACAGGTGACCTAGGTAAAAAGGTCATAACTTGGGCTAGGAAGCTCCACATGCAATTTCGTAAAAAGTGACAAGTAGGAAACGGAATGTACTTTCACAGGCCGAAGGTTCAGAGGCCGAAAGTGAACCAGGAACACGTGGCATGCCGTACAAGTTCGCTTACCTGTTTTATCCCATAAACAGGTCACGTTGCGACACTTGGCATAACTCTCTCTCAGAGAATCCAATTGAGGTCAGACCTATGGGGTTGGAAAGATGACAAGTCAGGCTACCACAGGTAGAAGTTTTAGACCCTGTGGATTCGTAATTTCGGAGTTACACTAGAAACAATCAGACGCATATTTCTGTCAAAACAGAATTGGATTTTGAGCACCTTCATTCATGGCTCCGGGAATTATGGTTTCAGAGAAAGTTGGAATTTTTGTAATCGGAAACCACGACTGAATGATACTCATCAAAATCGAAATTTAGAGAGCAAGATCAAATTGTTTGGTTGGGCAGAAGGCTGGGCTTAATCAAACCCTAGTTCGGAACTTTGATCGGAAAAGTGGAAAATTAGGGCTTCTACAAAAGTTGGAATTTTTGAAGTCTGTGACCACGGCTGGAAGCTCCTCAGAAAAATCGAAGTTTATAGCTTTGGATCGAACCTTTTGGTTGGGAAGACGGGTGTGATTTATCAAACCCTAGTTTGGGATCCTGTCGAGAAGGCCCGGAAGTTTCAAAGGCAATTTTAAGGGGTGAAACTTTGCACTTTTCAAATTCTGAGTATACCAGCTTGATCAGCTCATCACGACACATCTTTCTATCCTTTCAGAAGTTTGAAATTCAAAGTTTGAATTTTTAGGGTTTCTCTGACTAACCCTAATCCAGCTCCAGATCCAGTTTCTGCAAATCAAGTGGATTGGGTTAATCCTAGAAGAGAATGGATTGGTCACCTGCATAAGTGAAGAAGTTCCAATTTCAGAGGGAGATAAGGCTAAGGCCTTACATAAGAATATTACAAGCAATATTGACAGGTATGACTTATCCAGGTATGTTTCGAGATCTGTTCATGATTAATTTTATGGTATGTTTGTCTTCATTAAGGTTAGTACAATCTTGATTAACTTTAGATTTGTCGTATCACCTTATTAAAATTATGAATGCACGATAGAAGATATTCATTGATTAGGGTTTTGACACTTATGGTTGTACTAATGCATTGTGGTGTTGTATGAGGTTGATGTTGTCCGCTAACATGAAAGGTACATCAAGAAAGACAAATCATGTTCTAGTTCAAGAAAATATGACCATGGTGACATGAAGACAAAGGTTCATCCATTGCCATGGATCACATAGAAGATCTACTTACGAGGTATGTATAACTTGGTTCTATAATGGTTAACCTATGAGATATGCAGGTTACTAGCACAAGTCACTTAAGAGAACAAGAAGACATCATGTGGGTATGTTAGACAATAAATAGCTAACATATTAATCCAGGTATGTTTTTTCCTATATCAAGTTAGAATCCTACCTTGTGTTAGAATCTCTTATAAAAGTATACATGTCATGATTGATAATGATTATTCATTGAAGTTAGTAATCATGGGTTTAGGCATATTATGCTTCTTACTTTGATTGATGATATGAATAACCAGAAGAGTCCTATGGTCAATAAGAATATGCATGAGTAAAAGAAGTATTCCATGAAACCTTGAATACTAATGTTTATTATCTATGTTTGAAATGATCATGACTATACATGTTTAAAATTATGATGTTTTAGTATCTATACTAATGAATGTATGATTATGTATGAGATCTTGAGGATGGCACAATCATGACACTAGTGCACACTTAAGCATGCATAGTGATCGAGGATGGATATAAGTTCAAGGACAGGTAATCCAGGATGGAAGAAGTGATGGACACATTTGCAGGAGCCATTCCAAGAATGGTGAGAGGAGGATCTTTCCCATAGCTGTGGATGTAAGCGCTGGATGATGAGCATCAGGACGATGCTCCAGTTACTGCTCTGTATATGCATTAGTTGGATGCTTTGATCAGTTAGATCATGTATATGTATATGCATCATGTTGGATGCTTGGTATGATTAGTTGGATCATGTATATGTATATGCATCATGTTGGATGCTTGGTATGATCAGTTGGATCATGTATATGTATATGCATCATGTTGGATGCTTGTTATGATCAGGTGGATCATTTATTTGTGTATGTATCAGTTGGATACATTGTATGATCAGGTGGATCATGTATGATGATATGTATCAGGTAGATACATGGTATGCATCAGGTGGATGCATTGTATGATCAAGATGATCATGGATGACGAGCTCCAGATGATATGTATCAGGATGATGCTGTGTTGATGATCAGGATGATCATGTGATGATGTACATCAGGATGATGTATGGTGAGTATCAGGTTGATACTCTGTGGCCGTGGACAGGTTGTGCAGATGAGCATGTAAGTTGACCTGGGAGATCCGACAGGTAGAGCCGTGTGCTCGTAATAGCCTAGGATGCTCTTTCGAGGCATTGCTCTGGGAGGACATATAATAGCGCCCTCGGAGATCCGACAGGTAGAGCTGAGTGCTTGTAACAACCTGGGATGCTACAAACAATTTTTTCCATGACCACATGTAATATGCTCCTGGGAGATCCGACAGGTAGAGCTATGTGCTCATAACAGCCTGGGATGCTACAACTAGGTTTTGTGGTGAGATCACATGTAATGTGCTCCTGGGAGATCTGACAGGTATAACTTTGTGCTCGTAACAGCCTGGGATGCTACAGCTAGGTTTTGTGATGAGGTCACATGTAATGTGCTCCTGGGAGATCCGACAGGTAGAGCTGTGTGCTCGTAACAGCCTGGGATGCTTCAGCCAGGTTTTATGACGCATGTAATAAGTCCTGAGGATTCCACAGTATGGCCAGTGATGATGAATACCTACAAGTGGTGGGCCTACATCTGACTGACTCTGTAGAACTTCCTATGATGAGTAGAACAAAGATTGATTGAGATAGCAATAGCAGTAACGATGACGATGATTCGATGTCGATGATCCAGTGATGATGATCTAGAGAAAAAGACTTGTGTTAGAAGACCTGTATTTGTCGAGAAATACCTTCCTAGTTAAGAGGGAGTGTTGATGTATTTGTAACTTCGGAATGCATTTCATATATGTATATTGTATTCCTATAGAGATGTTATTATTCCTCTATACGGAAGTGTTTGTATTCCTATAGAGATGTTATTATTCCTCTATACGGAAGTGTCGTCATTTATATTGTAAGCGTCGTAACTTATACTTGATGGGTTATTAGACCACCTTGTTGGGGTCGGCCCTGTATGAGTCATGTGGGTTAAAGGGTTATTAGACCACCCTATTGGGGGTTGGCCCTGTCAGCATTATGTTATGTGGTTAAGTTGAGGCCGACCTAGTAAAGGTTATTAGGCAATTCAAGTCAAATATAAATAGAGTGCGGGAGGAACTCTATTTGATCATCTCATTACTCACACTTCTATCATTCAGAAAGTGGCGCACATGTGAGGAGGAGGATCAGCTGCTAGGAGAAGACTATCTCTTGTACTTTGGTTGTATCATCGTTCTTTCTATCTCTGAGGAAGTTGCGGGGTTTTTCACCTTCTTGGTTTTCCCCGGTGAAACTATGTGTCTCTTGTGTGCTTGCATTATTGTGTCCATGATTGATATGCTGTAGATATGCTGTACATGTTATTCTCTCAGTTAAGATCTTAGATCAGATTGAAAAATTCTGAAAAACTAACACACAGGAGCGAATGTCTCATCATAGTCTATCCCTTCTTTATGTGAGAAACCGTGGGCCAAAAATATTGCTTTATACTTTTCAATACTTCCATCAGCTGCATGATTGATTTTATAAATCCACTTGAAAGTTACTACAGACTTCCATTCTGATTTAGGAACCACTTCCCACACATAATTATGCATGATGGATTTGTATTCTTCCACCATTGCATCTTTCGATACTTGCTGCTTAGCAGCTTCTTCATAGGTAGAGGGTTCTGAATCAGTGACGTGACTCATCTATGCTACATATACTAAAAATATTCCAGGTCTCTTTCACTCTCTAGATGTGCTAAATGGTGCTCCATGCTCTTCTTCCTCTTGCAAAATGTCTCGATACCATTCATATCTCCTCTAAGCAGGAGGTTCATCAAGAGATATTTCTATCAGTTCTATTGTCTCTTTAGGATCAAGTAGATCTGTGGGCTCTTTTGAATTCTCCCTCTCAACATATGAAAGGGGATAATTAGAAAATGGATCCCCCATCATGGGAGTCTCATGCTTCTCCATATCTGAGTCACATTGAATTTTTTTGGAGCACTTGAAGGCAACCTCTTCATGAGATCTTAAATATTTGTTGACTTCAATGTTCCTTTGTCCTGGAAGATAGATTCAATGTTCCAACAAATGTTCCTTTCTTTATGGATGGATCCATCTTTGTCCTCTTCTCGCTTGGTACATGAATATTGACATGACAATCGAAAATCTTCAAGTGTCCAACATAATGTTTTTCCCCAGTGAAAACTTCTTCAAGAGTCTATTCTCCCAGGATAGCAGTCGAGATTTTTTTTTTTTTTGAATATAAACAACAGTGCTGGAGGCTTCTTCCCATAAGAAGGTGGCAGATACTAATCACACATCATAAATTTTGAAGCCTCATAGATTGTACCGTTCTTTCTTTCAACCACCCCATTTTGCTGGGGGTTTTCAGGTATATTCAACTGTCTTCTTATCCCCGCCTCTCGGAAGAAGTCATTAAACTCACGAGACTCGAACTCACCTCCATTATCAGATCTCAAAGCACGAATATGCTTTCCGGTCTGATTCTCAACCAGTGCTTTAAAATATTGAAACTTGTTGAAATTTTCACTCTTTTCCTTCAGAAAATAGATCCATGAATTGCGAGAGAAGTCATCTATGAAAAACATATAGTATATATAACCACTCAAGGATGGTGCAGACATGGGACCACATAGATATGAATGGATCAAATCCAGGATCCCTTCAGATATTTTAGTACTTTTTGGAAATATTTTCTTGATGTTCTTACCAAGAGCACAACCTATACAAATAACATCATGCTCAGATTGAAATACAGGCATACATTTTACCATATTCTATAAGCCGGGTAATGCTTTGAAATGAATATGACCAAGCCTCCTATACCGTAGTTCACAAGGATTGACAATGTCATGGATCATGGCTTGAATTAAATTTCCAAGAACTTTGTTGAGACCTCCCTCTCTTACTCCAATTATATATGCAGAGTTCAAGTCTGCATGTTTAGGCCATATGAGTGCTTTATTGTCCAAAAATATTACTCTGAATCCTTTATCTTCTAGAACTGAAACAGACATGAGGTTCTTCTTCAATCCGAGAATAAACAAGATTTCATCAACATGTAGTACATCTACTGAATCCAATTGAAAAGAAGTGGATCCACCTCCTTGGATCGAATAGGTGGTATTATCTCCGATCTCCACTTGATGGGAGAACTTCTTTTCCTTCAGATCTGAGATATCTCTCCTATATCCAGTCATGTGGCAATTATATCCACCAGCCATGTCTCAGCACTAGTGTTAATGGATCCAGATAGGACAGATACAAGATAGTACTCCTTCCTTATCTCCTTATCATCGAAAGAATTCTTTCTTATAGTTCATCTTTTGTAGCAGTAGAAGCATGAAACCTACCCTTGAAATTTCCTCTTTGCTTTGCATGACATTCTCTTGCAAAGTGACCCTTCTTATTTCAATTGAAGCTTTTGACTTTAGACTTATCAAATTTCTTGTTGTAATCATTTTCCTTTTGATGAGAAAACTTATTGTGAGAAAATGATTTCTTACCTCTCTTGATCTGTGCCGCAATAACAAGGTTCTCTTCTTTGGAGGAAGTATATTTTCTCTGTATTTGCCCTTCTTCTTGTAGGAGATCATGCCATATTATTTCATAGTTTGGTTGCACTTCTTGACTATTTATTGCATCCAAGAAGGTATCCCATGAAGATGGAAGGACATCGACAACAGTCTATATGAGATTATCACCATCAAATGTCACACCAATGCTCACGAGTTGATCTCTTACTTGAGATATACTTGTGAATAAGGAAGCAATAGATTCTTCCTTCTCCATATTTAGATTACGAAGCTTATTCTTCAATGCTCTCTTATGATTGGGTGCCTTCTTCTAATAGAAATTTGTTAAAGTGTCGAAGCATTCCTTTGCAGTCTTCAATGGAGTAATCACTGGCATCAAATTGTCTTTCATTGAATCATAAATGATTCTCTTCGCTTTGGATTGATTCTTCTTGAAGTTAGTGCGCCTTGAATTAGTAGTAGGATCTTCAAAAACACTGGATACATAGCCATCCAAGTCATTCTCATCTAGGATATTCAGAATCCTGACCTTCCAAGTATTGAAGTTCGAAGTTCCTTCAAGTGGGTCTTCCGGTCTTACTGAGATTGAAGCCATTATTCTTCAAGTACCGTGATCACTTAGGATCTATGTATCCTCAAGCTTGAATGTTGAACTTACCTCTTTCATGCCATGAGCTCTGATACCACGTTAATTTTTTTATCTTTAATTCGAAATTGCAGTAGTACTTGAAATCAATGAACAATCATAAACATAAGCATTCAAATACGACACATAAATTTACCTTGGGGAAACCCTTTATAACTTGAGGGAGAAAACCCCAAAAAAATATTCCTTAGTATATTGATAGATAGCAAATGATTTATTTTACATCAAGCACCCCCGATGCATATATTAGAGCAAGAGAGAAGATGGAAGAATAGAACTTAGAATAATATCATGCACAAAGAAAAGCGCATTGCCTTCAAGAGAGAAGAGAATTCGCTCCACATTAAATTTCATCAATCCTATATAATATATATATATATATATATATATATATTTCATCAATCCCGTATAATATATATATATATATATATATATATATATTCTTCTCATGCTTCGGATTCTATTTTTATCTTTTGACTTCACGATGAACTCGCACTCCATATAGATGCTAGACCACTTAGTTAACTAGATCTTCTTTGTTATCACTTAGTTAACCCTTTTAACTGAAGCATTTATCATCACTGAAGTATGCAAATCAAATTATCTCTTATCTTATCACATTTTATCTTTTATCTCTTGTCTTATCTACATGGTCCACATGACATGCCAACTTAATTAATTATCATATCAAATATACTAAGGATTTTTTTCCCAATAATGTGATCATATTGTTCTACTATCGTTCCAAGTGATCACATGCTAAAGTAATTCACTCTAGAGGTGGCTAGTATTTAGAGAAGACTTAATAGTTCAACCATGGTTATTAGTACATCACACGCCATTCATGCTTCGACATGCAAAGCCTTACCTCAACACATGAGGCATCACCTCAACACATGAGGATCTGTATAGACACAAAATACCTTAGCCTTAACTAGGAATATTGTACAACATCATCAATTTGACATACAAAGAACTTACCTCAACACATGAGGTTTATTCATTCTTGATTCCAACTGAAGATTCTTCTCCAAGTTTCCCGAGTCCAAATCAGGATCCTATAAGGAACTACCTCGACACACGAGGCTCAATCTTGACACACAAGATTGACTTGGAGAATGACTCACGATACTACAACTTTAACAAAATTCACAACCACACTCATATTAGAGAATTCCCCTCCCAAAGGAACCTATACTCTATCTAAGTGGTGCAGGTAACCCTATCCACAGTTGTTCCCAACCTCTCACACAGTCCCCATTGACATGCACTACGCGAGGGAAGTTACCCCCTTCTCTGCACTATAGTCCCTCAGGTTGTCCCCTTCTCTTATGGAACTCCAATATAGGATGACCAGGAAATATTTGTGACAAGGCTTCAAGGATATCACATTGCAGGCCATGTCCCCTAATCTCTAGTCACCAATTTATCAGGGTAGGCTCAAGTGATAGATTATGAAATAAAAATAGTATTTTTTTGGCTTCCCAACAAGAGCTACCATAGCATGGATGATATCACTACCTAAATGATGGAATGAATGAATGATTCAATGATTTTTTAATAAGATATATGCATGACTATGGCTTGACAAGTGGCTTTGCTAGAAGTGACCACTTTTCCCTTTTTAATTTCATTTAGGATAACTAATCCCATTGTTAATTAAAGTGCTACATAACTATGGTTAAATATTTTTTTGTAAAAATGGTTAATGAAGACTAGGACATTAGCTAGGGTCATCAGCCCTTTGCCCCTCTCCCTTCCCCCACTTGTTGGGCCTGGCCCAAGTTGGGGAAAATTTTGAT
This sequence comes from Larix kaempferi, assembly GCA_027924585.1. NCBI lineage: Eukaryota > Viridiplantae > Streptophyta > Pinopsida > Pinales > Pinaceae > Larix > Larix kaempferi. The sequence continues at coordinate 11,429,687 of BSBM01000120.1, read as the reverse complement.
AACAGAAGGAGTTTTAGCTGCGGAGCTGAGCGCAGCTTAACAAAATTACAATTTTGTGCAAGTATTGGGGATGCTGCGAAGTTGCGCACAACAACCAAATTTTGGCAATACTTCGAAGGGCGCTGCGAAGTGACCAGTCCACGTGGAACTGGCAAAGCAGAGTGCTGGACGGAGGACGGGCACGGGTACCGGTTAGACCATCAGAGGTCTAGTTTTGGCAAAAATGCTTCAGGGAGGCCAAGCGACGACCAAGTGTACAAGGCCGTTAGAGGAAGAACGGTTTGATGAAAGCGACTGGGAGCTGAGCCAGGTGTACGAGGCCGTTAGAGGAAGAGCAGCTCGAGGAAAGTGATATGTTGGCGTGCGCTCAACAGAAAGGCCGATAACGACAGGATGAAGGCGTGGAGGACCGCCACGATGGAGCACTTGCTACCAGAAACCAGCAGTTCGGTTTAGAGAAACCGTAGCATTTTTGGAAACCCTAAGGGTTTCAACCTTTAGCATTATAAAGACATGACCTATGGTCATGATCTATTTAAGGAGGCAATTTTGTATGGGAAAGGGTTGGGGTTTGTTAGAAGCTTTGTACTGAGCATTGTAAAATCTTTCTGAGTAAAGATATTGTAAAGGCTCTGTAGCTAAGTGCGTAGAGACCTATCTGAGAGAGAAGAGAGTTTGCGGCTGAACATGCAAACTAAGAATTGTTGTGCCCTTCCCAAAATATATATACAACAACAGTTCTTGTGGACGTAACTTCCCACCCGGGGAAGTGAACCACGTTAAATACTGTGCAATGTGATTGTGTTGTGTATTGTGCATTTATCTGTTTCCTATGAATGAATGTCTGAATTTTCCCTTGCATACTATTATGGTAGGACTTTTATATGTATTTTCCATCAGGAGAATATGGAAATAATATGTTAAGTTCTGCATGAATAAATGAATGGTGAATGTTTGGTCTCTTCTTATAAAGCAGTAATGAATCCATTATTCAGCTAAGTGTTAGATATTGTTTAAACACTTTCACATTACGCAGTAGGAAGAATGCATGGTGATTGGATCATCTCCGTGGCACAGGGTTGAGCAACGAACACCCTAAGTGAATGAGTGAATGATTGAGTGTTAATAACCCCAGTACTCTAGTTAACTGCAAGTGTTTCAAGTCTTAGTGTGAGCTACATCAGCTGCAATCACAAAGACATTCCGTGGAAGTAGAGTTCAGAGGTGCGGACCGCGGTGTCATCTATCGCCGCGCAGTCTTGCCCCGCAGCACACGTCCCGTGTCACGCTGCGCAGTACGTTCGACTAAACAACTCATCACCTACTGTGGAAACCTGATTCCGCAGTACCCCATAGATACACCTCGAGTGAGACCTCAACCTGCTCCCAGGTTATTGCCGAAAGGGCCGGTGCGAAGGGGGTTTTGTTGGTCAAGGGGAAATCGCGAAGAACCTCGGTCTTTATTGGAAATCCTCTGGGTCAGCATACGATAAGCCAACAAATGGTTCCATTGCCGTGCTAGAATCCGTGATGAGTTGCAGCCGTAATGTGTGATGAAGAACATCAGTTCCTGACAGGCTCCGACAATTGGTATCCTGAAAAGACAGAGGTCCGGGCTTGGTGTGACAAGACCGTAAGAAACTTTGCAAGGAAAGAGAATAGACACCCACATTTATCTGACGAACAGTGGTTGAATAGATACCTGTGGAAAGATATTCACGAGATTTTCTGGGCATCATTTCCAGACGAGCTGTACGAGTGGATCTCGCGGCTCGCAGAGAAGAAAACCTGTTTTCAAGGAGAAGTTCCTACAGAGTGGACTCCAGAGCTCATAACGCAGCTCAAAGCAATAGACAGCCCATTGACGCACGCAGTTGACTTCTGGGTCGGTCACATGCTAGAAGGCTTCGTAACAGAATTTGTTGTAGACACACTCAAATCCTACAGCCAAGCAGAAGCATACTTTTTCGACGGATTCCAAGGTAAGTACCTGAACAATCTCAGTCTATACATTAAGATGCTGTTAGCAGAGAAAGGTGTTTTAAGAATGTAGTAATATTTTCAAGTTTGTCATGGTAAACAGTATATATAGTGATTCTGATGAAGAGACCCAAAGAGATATAAATTTAATAAGAATCTTGGAGGCACTGGACCCCACATAGATACTGAGATTCCTTATGACCTTAACAACAAATCCGTGCCACCATCCACCCCTCAGAATCCGTCGGTTGCAGAGACCATGCCTCCCTTATCTCAGAGCCCACCCGTTACACAGCCCACCTCGCAGGATACTCAGCCGAATACGTCTACTCCAATACTCCCATTTACTTTCACTGCGCATAGCCCATCACAACAGCCGCACACAAATCTGGGTGCTCCCACTAATAGCACAATGGAAAACACTGATATGAAGCTACCGATATTTAAAGGAACTGGTCTAGAAGACCCTGACCAGCATTGGTTTCTTTGCGAAGCCATATGGAGCGTAAGACAAATCCACGATGATGCTGTGAAGAAAGCACAGCTCATTACCACCCTCAGAGACAGAGATTTACATTGGTTTACGAAGTACTCTCAGACACAGCCGAGAACCCTCGCAGAAATTAAAGATGCGCTTGTGGTAGAGTTTAAGAAACCCAAATCCGAATGTCAGTGTATAACCAAGTTGAAAGAAATAAAGCAGAGACCGACTGAAACGGTCTGGGAGTTTGATCAGAAGTTCAAGACCTTATTGGACCAAGTGAGCTTTGTTATAGCTCCAGAACAACACAAGGAATGGTTCATTGCTGCGCTGTTGCCCCACATTAGATTACCATTGATGCAGCAGAAGGTTGCATCGCAGCCAGAGGCCTTGGAGATCGCAATGAAGCTAGAGGCTTCGCCAATTGGTGAGACTAGCTCTGGGATGTCTCAGATCCAGAACCAGCTGACCACCCTGACACTAGAACTGCAAAGCATGAAGAACGGCAAAGAGAAAAAGTATGAACCTAGGCATGAGGTCTGGTGTACAGGTTGTAAATGAGAAGGCCATGACCGTGAGCATTGCCCTTTATTCCGCGACTATCTTAACAGTGGTGCGCCCAACCCGATAAATTAGAATCAGGCCCCATGGTGCAAAATTTGTAGAACTACAGGACATAGACCTGAAGACTGCTATCTCATACAAAAATATGTGAAAACACCCAAAAGTTTATACTGCACTTTCTGTAAATCAGTTGGACATGATGAATCCAACTGCCGTGCATATGAGCTAATGAACGAAAGAAAATGAGATATGGATGCAATGAGAGGCACTGGCTTGTACTGCGAACAGGAAGAAACCCAGCCCAAACAAGAAAACGCGTAATATGATCAAGGAGGATACAGAAGCCGTGGTGGTGGATACCGCGGCAGAGGAAGAAATGCTGGCCTGGCGCAGGGAAGAGGCCGTAGCCCGGTCATTTGTTATAATTGTGGCTAGCCAGGTCATGTGTCTAGAGATTGTGTTAACCCATGCACTACATGCAACTACTGTAAATCATTTGAGCATGTTATTGAAGATTGCCCAGTGCTAGAGGTGGAAATGCAGAAAAGAAGACGGACGAAGGGACCAAATCTAAACATCCAGTGGATCGCAGCAGAGAATAGACCAGTGGACCCGAGCATCAAGGTGGTCACACGCAGTGGCGCTAAGACAAGCCGCGATAGGGGAGCAGAAGCTTCGACGTCAGGGGAGGCTCACACAAAGCAGACCCCTCCTGAAACAGTATGGATAAGAAACACTCCGGGAAAAATACCTGCTCTTGACCTACGAAAGAACAAGGAGATCTTTATCGACACGTGGGATACCTTCACAGAATTGGCAACTAAGTCAGCGAGGATCCCGTTTCCCAGTGAAAAACCGCATGTCGAAGACATACCAGCTGCTTATGACAAAACAAGTACCGCAACGGATGTCGACACTTCCGTTGCACAGTTCCTGCGAAGCTGCACGAAGTACTAAAAAGTGAAAATGCCATAGCAGAGCTACAGAAGCTCATAAACCAATATGAACCACAGACGGGAACATAAACTTCTGATAGCGCCGTACATCACATAAGGAAGCATAAAAGAATAGGCCGAGAAATGAGGCTTACCACGCAGATAGGAGATTTTGAAATGGATGAAGTCATCCTTGATCTGGGATCTGAAGTGAATGTCTTGACTAAGCAGACATGGCAACATATGGGTCGACCAAAGTTGTTATGGTCACCTATCCAATTGAGAATGGATAACCAAGAGAAAGTCATACCTTTTGGTCAGTTAGCTGATGTAGTGGTTGACATCGATGGAGTCCAGAGTCATGCAGACTTTGAAGTTATCAAGATTGTGGACGATAGTTATCCTTTTCCTGCACTATTAGGAATTGACGTGGCTATCATAGACCTAAAGACAAAGAAGATGATATTTGAAGGAAAGCATCTTAGGGTCATCGCACCATTGGATCCTAAATATGGGGACAAATACAGTGAGCCGATTCAGGAGGAATCCAAAGCTCAAGACTTGGACAGACTATACCAGATCACCGCGAACCAAGAAGATTACATTAATCCAACTGCAGATGGTACACTCAGTTGGAGATGTGACAACTCTTGTGTCTCTGACTCGGAGACAGGACTGGAAAATTGGCAAAGCCACATGCATGAAGTATCAGCGAGAAGGTGTGTGCAGGTTACGAAATCACTGCGCTGGATCAGAAAGGAGGTAAGTCCTATCCCCGTGTATGATGGTTCTACTAACGTTTACACTTTCATCCAAGAATATACTGCAACTATTGCAGATGAGCATAGATTACCAGCATTAGATATGGCACTGCGCGACACACCAGCCAGATGGTGGGCTGCACATAAGCAGACATTGACTACTTGGGATTAATGCAGGATTAAGATGCAGATTCAGTTTGCTGACAGGGTTACTTTACCTTTTGAAAAGTTTAATGGATAGACAGATCCTATCCAGCATATTTAAGTCTGTTCACAGGCATGGGTAGAAAGACCACAAACAGAATGGGTGCATCTATTTGTACATACATTGGATGATGACATTCCAAAGAAATGGTACCTAGACCTGGAGTTGCGCATGGAAACCACTGATTGGGATATGTTGACTGCGAACTTCCAAAAGGAATTCATCTTTGACGACGACAATCCACTGATCCATGACGCATTGCAGATAATTAAGGAACATATATTCAGGGAATATTGTCCTCACGAAAATATAACGTGGGAAGGATTCTTCAGGGAAGATGGCATTCCCGAGAACCTACAATCAGAAGGGAAAGAACACGGAAAACATCCCATCGAATGTTATAACCTAGATAAAGTACCCGATGATAGACAGGAATACTGTGAGGACGATCCACGCAACATAAACATACCTGAATCGGAGGGTGCTCGCGACGTAGAAGGACCTCCGTTGGAAATACCACACATGAGTGGACCAGTAAAGACGCAGAAGGTGAACATTGGCACAAGCGAAAAGCCAAAGTTCGCATCAATTGGAGACTATTGGGATGATCAGACTATTGCAGAGATCACAGACATCTTACATGAGTATCAGGAGCTATTCCCGACGAAATTCATAGAAATGAAAGGAATTCTGGGAGACCTAGGAGTCATGAAAATACCTTTGAAGCCAGGCGCCAAGCCTGTGAAGCAGAGGCCATACAGACTAAACCCACGCTACAAAGAAAGAGTCCGCGCAGAACTAGACAAGATGCTCGAAGCAAGAATCATTGAACCTGTCGAAGAATCCGAGTGGATTAGCCCCATGGTCGTTCAAGACAAGAAAACGAAAGGTGAGATTAGGATTTGTGTGGATCTCAGAAAACTGAATGATGCTTCTATGCATGACCCATTCCCTACCCCTTTCACGGACGAAGTGCTTGATAATGTTGGAGGGAATGAGGCCTACTCTTTTACTAATGGGTTCTCCGGGTATCATCAGATCAGGATTGATCCCGCAGACAGGCATAAGGCTACTTTTGCTACAGAATGGGGGTCGTTCCAGTACACAATAATGCCTTTTGGTCTGAAAAACGCACTTGCCATCTTTTCCAGAGTTGTCGTCGCAACCTTTAAAGATTTCATACACAAGTTTCTGGAAGCCTATTTTGATGACTGGACTGTTTTTGGACTATTGAAGAACCACTGCGCAAATCTCAGAATGATGCTTGAGAAGTGTAGGCAGCATCAGATCTCCTTAAATCTGAAGAAGTGTATTTTCTGTGTTCCTTAAGGGATTCTACTCGGCCACATTGTCTGTAAGCAAGGATTGATGGTGGATCCTACGAAGATTGCAATCATTGTAAATCTACCAACACCAAATTCAGTCAAGATGTTGCGCTCTACCTTAGGCCATACCAGATATTACAGGAAATTCATAAAGGGTTACGCGCAGATAACCAGAGCAATGGAGAAGTTGCTAAAGAAAGACGCATCGTTCATTTGGAACGCATAGTGCGAGCAGGGTTTTGATACACTAAAGGAAAGAATGGTTACTGCGCCAATCCTAGTCTTCCAAGACTGGGCGAAGCCATTCCATGTACATGTTGATGCATCATGCATTGCCCTGGGAGTCGTATTAGCTCAGCCTGGAGCAGGAGGTATTGACCATCCCATCGCATTTTCAAGTAGGAAGCTCTCAAGAACGGAAAAAAATTACACTACTACTGAGAGGGAAGGTCTTGCGATGGTATATGAGCTGCAAAAATTCAGACACTACTTGCTTGGTGCGCACTTCCTCATGTTTACTGACCATTTCGCTTTGAAATACTTGGTCAATAAGATAGTGTTAGGGGGGCGCATATGCAGATGGCTGTTGCTATTCCAGGAATATGATTTTGAGATTGTTGTTAAGCCAAGTAGGCTGAACTTGGGACCTGATCACCTCTCTAGGATTGAGTCAAGAGAAGAGCCGACAAACATTGAAGACAGTCTGCCTGATGCGCAGTTATCTGCTATACAGGTTGCTGATGATTATTATCAGGACATTATTGATTTCTTAACAACAGGATTAGCACCTCAGGGATTTTCCATCCAACAAAAGAAGAAACTGGTAGTGCGCGCTGCAGACTTCACTATTATTGCAGGTCAGCAATACAAACTCGGATCGGATGAAGTCCTGCGTAGATGCATACTAAACCATGAGAAGCCATTCATCTTAGCAGATGCGCATTCAGGGATTGCAGGAGGACACTATGCAGGAAGGGCTACCGCGTAGAAGATACTACGCGTAGGGCTATGGTGGCCTACGATCCATAAAGACTCTAATGAATACTGCCGGAACTGTGATGTCTGTTAGAGGACAGGAAAACCTTCGTGCAGAGATGAAATGCTGTTGAATCCACAGTTGACCTTACAGGCATTTGAAAATTCGGCCATTGACTTCATGGGTTCCATAAACCCACCAGGGAAAAGAATTGGTGTGAGGTACATCATTACTGCTACTGATTACCTCACCAGATGGGTGGAAGCAAAACCAGTAAAGGACTGTAGCGCCGGTACTGCTGCGCAGTTCATTTTTGAGGATATACTTTCACGATTTGGATGTTCGAAGATTTTGATGAGCTATCAAGGCACTCACTTTTTGAATAGAACTATCGAAGCTCTCACAGAGGAATTCCACATCCATCATCAACGCAACACCCCATATCATCCACAGGCGAATGGCACTATTGAGGCTTTCAATAAAATACTCGAGAATGCGCTCACTAAGATCTGCAATGTAAATAGAGATGACTGGGATTTGTGCATCTCATCTGTGTTATGGGCATACAGGACCACTTGCAAGAAATTGACAGGACACACACCTTTTCGGTTGGCTTATGGACAGGAGGCTATAATGCCAAAGGAGTATATTGTCCCCAGCTTGAGAATCATTGTATTTACAAGGATGGCAGATAGCGCAGCCCTAGAAGAAAGATTGCTACACTTGGTTGGATTGGAGGAAGATCGCTTCATCGCAGGCTTTCACCAATAAGTGCAAAAAGACCGCGAGAAAGCATGGCATGATCGCCATATAAAGAACAAGTCTTTTTAGGTAGGTGACCTAGTCCTCTTGTATGATAGCAAATTCATGAAGTTTCCTGGTAAATTTAAGATGCATTGGATTGGTCCATATACTGTGATATATGTTACTAACTCTGGTGCAGTCCAGTTAGCCACCTTAGCTGGCGATACTTTACCAAGTTTGATAAATGGGAGCAGACTAAAGTTGTACCACGATAGTCCTGCTTCGTAGAATCCTGAATGATAAACAGAGGGAGAAATTTCTAAGTGTCAAGTACAGTTGGAATTGGACACTGGAAATGAAAAGGAGTCTGTACATGTACGATAAGTAGGACAATGTATGTCCCGTGCAGCACTGCTGAAGCTACAAAAAAGAAAAAAAAGAAAAAGGGAGCCATGCAGATGAAACATCGACACTGCGAAGTAACTGCGCAGGATCAGAGATGGCTTGCCGCGTAGCTCGGTGCACCTCTCACAAAAATATCCTTTACACTGGCCGTGAGAAAAATAGCCGTTATGTGACCGTTTCCAACAACCGCTTGAGCATTTAACGCAAATATAGCAATTTTGAACACGCTGACGAAGAAAGGGACTGAAGGATCTATTCAATTTGGCCAAAGGATACCACATTTAATGCTCATCTAGCCGTTGGTAGGCATAGGAGGACTCACCTGTGCCTATAAGTAATGCCGCATAAGGACTTGCTGGCATTACCAAACACTTAGAATTTTCTTGCGCTCACTTCTGTGTTAGCAATCCTCGGTACCTTGTCTGTAACAATTGACTACTCTCGCCCCTGAATGTCTGAGTAGTCATACAGAGAAGAAGAGCTTACAATCCAAGAAGCAATCAGAGTTTTTCAGCACGGAGGGATTGAAGAGTTAATGAAAATCCCTGCCAAGAAGGTTACATTGGAACTAGGTCAAGCATCTCGAAGGTCACCTAGACACAACCCAGACATGCAGGATAGGGAGAAAGATACAGTCGGGCCACGAACAAAGAGCACCAGGCCAAGTTCGGCGTTGCCACGGTCACCGATATTTCAGAAGGAGATACCTTTAAAGCTTACACCAGAGTACATATCACCACGGGCGTTGGATGCCCCAGTCTATAAAATGGTCAAGAATGCCCGCTATGGAATCCCCTTGTCGCCAATCTCGAAGCACGTAGACATTGCCCAGAAATCGCTAGGAAAGATCCCAGAGTGTAAGTGGGAAGACTATGACCTCCTGGGAGTACAGAAGGAAGAACCCCATGATCCCAAGTTCCCACACTTCCAGCCAGACCGATACATGTGCTAGAAGAAAGATGCTAAAGGAAAACTTAACTTGGTTGTCGAAAGCTGGCTGACACCAGTAGTCCAGTCAGGGTTGCTGAACCTGTTGAGATTACCCCATTTTGATTGCTCAACAGAAGTCAATGTGGTGGTTTGCACTTTGATGGCGTGAATCCATCAGGGATACCTATGGCTAGACATAAATGTTGATTTGAATATTGACTTAATCCACCGTATCACAGGACTAAGCAAATGCGGCAAGGACCCCAAGCAGTTCTTCCAAGGGAAGAGTAAGGAAAAAGAAGCTGTAGCGAAGATGAAGAAAAGCCATGCACTGGTGAAAGGAAAAAGAGGTTTTCTGACAGAAGAAGTCGAAGATAGAATGACAAAGTTTGTTACGTAGTTGCTGGCCAGAAAAATCCTGACAACAACTAGGCCTTCAGAGTTGCTTGCGGGCGCAGTACTAATCGGTGCCGTGGCGGCTGAAGGAACCGAGTTCGATTGGTGTCAGTACCTTCTCAATGAGTTCCTGCAGGAACTCAATGACACCTAGGAGAATGGAGGCCACTTCCACTTCACATGGTTGATTATCCTGATCGCCTTTGTTGGATGGAAGGAGCCCAAGGACTATGTCGGTGTAATTGCAGACACTAATGATCCCAGAAGAGTTCGATATGCCAACCTTTGGGAAAATTTGAATGCGGAGCGGTAGCACGCAATAGTTGAAGTCTTCTACCAGGTTTTCACCTAGCTGCGCTAGGCGATCACGCATACATCGTGTATTACGAAGCAGGTAACGTCAAAATACATTCACATAGTCGATTTTCATGCAGACATGCATTGTATTTTTATTTCACCCAAAGACAAGATGAAGAATCCAGAATGGTATCCGGGTAATTACCATATGTACGAGGAAGACATCGAGATCCTCATGAGGGACTGGCCGGCAGAGTTCCGTGTCGAGGTCATGGATGTTCCAACCGATTCAAAAGAAGACGAACCAATTCCACAGCCATGCCCAATCACTGAAGAAAAGGAAAAAGGAAAAAGGAAAGAACCTGAAAGCCCACCGAAGCCAAAGGCATGGAAGAAGATGAAAGCAACCAAGAGTCACTTAGAAACGGTGCTTAATGAGGAAGATTTCAACATGATTGTCGAAAAAGTCACAAAACAGATGGAAGAGCTGATGACAGGCAAAGAGAAAAAGGACAAGGCCATACAGGATGACCTACAAAAGAATTGGCTCGCACTACAAGGGATCATGAAGAAGATGGACGATGTCCAGAAAAGGCTACCTTTGTTGCGCAACACAGAATCAGAAGGGAGGTCGGGAGGAACCTCGCAGCAGACACCACCGCAGCTAGCCATAACGCTACCAGTGAAGACTCAGCTCGTTCATCTGGACCCGATGAGCATAACGCTGCCAATGTCAGAACAAGTGACTCTGGATACAAAGGGTGTCGAGCAGGTAGAGCTCGACCTGGCCAAGATTCCGTTACTTGGATTACACTTTTTGCACCTGCAGGTTGTAGACGAAATGCATGAAAGGACCGTTGATTCGATGAAGTCACAATCTAAGCTGCAAGCCGCAAATAGGCAACTCGAGGAGTCTAGCTCGCGAACAGGTATGCAACTGCACGATGAACAGGACCGTCGGCTGCGATTGGAGGCTACTATTACTGCTGTCGCAGATGACATTGAAGAGTTGGAACCCTAGAGCGATCCCGCGGACACCGTTCTGAGAATGCGAGATATCGTTAGATCTCTCAAGATAGAAATACAGGACAAGGAGATTCTTCATGAGGTTGATATTAACGCCCTGAAGGCATAAATCAATCCAGAGATACCATTAACTAAGCAGCAGTTAAGGAGAAAGCAGTAAAGGCCGCAATGCAAAACATTGCAATGGATGTGGCTAAGTGCCAAGATTTAGTGACTGCATCTTCGAAGGCATTCACTGCCCTCGAAGAGGATCCGGGGCTACTACAAGTAAAGAATGCAGTCAAAGAAAAGCAGGCTGCACTAGAGAAGCTAGATATGGAAGTTAAGGCCCTGCCAGCCAGAGACAGGCTCCCAAAATACAGGGAAATAACCAAATTGAAGAAGGAGGTACAAGCATTAAGGGAGAAAGAGACTGCGATGGATGATCAGTCCCAACCACTGTTGTAGGATGCCATTTCAATATCGCAGCAGATTGAATACAAACTCAAGGACCTACACGAGAACCAGGAGCAGGTGGAAGGACAGATCAGAGAAGACATAACTATGGAGATGCTCGACACAGTTAGGCAAGTTGAGCAGGACACAAAGAAAGCAGTAGAGCAGCTGGTCGGCACATTCAATGAGTTCGCGGCGACCCTAGCTCCGCCAGTCGCGGAACAGATCAAAAAGGCCGAAGTTGAAGGTGGCTCGGGGACGAGCCACATGTAAGTGTTAGGGGCACGTTGGGCTTGGCCCAAGTTGGGGCAAATTTTGATAACAGAAGGAGTTTTAGCTACGGAGCTGAGCGCAGCTTAACAGAAATACAATTTTGTGCAAGTGTTGGGGATGCTGTGAAGTTGCACGCAGCAACCAAATTTTGGCAATACTTCAAAGGGCGCTACGAAGGTCAGTGCTGCGAAGTGACCAGTCCACGTGGAATCGAAAAAGCGGAGTGCTGGACGGAGGACGGGCACAGGTATCGGTTAGACCGTCGACGGTCTAGTTTTGGAAAAATTGCTTCAGGGAGGCCGAGCGGCGGCCAAGTGTACAAGGTGGTTAGAGGAAGAACGGTTTGATGAAAGCGACTGGGAGCTGAGCCAGGTGTACGAGGCCATTAGAGGAAGAGCGACTCGAGGAAAGTGATCTGTTGGCATGCGCTCAACAGAAAGGCCGATAGTGACAAGATGAAGGCGTGGAGGACCGTCACGATGGAGCACTCGCGACCAAAAACCAGCAGTTCGGTTTAGAGAAATCGTAGCATTTTTGGAAACCCTAAGGGTTTCAGCCTTTAGCATTGTAAAGACATGACCTACGGTCATGATCTATTTAAGGAGGCAATTTTGTATGGGAAAGGGTTGGGGTTTGTTAGAAGCTTAGTACTGAGCATTGTAAAATATTTCTGAGTAAAGATATTGTAAAGGCTCTGTAGCTGAGTGCGTAGAGACCTATCTGAGAGAGAAGAGAGTCCGCGGCTGAACATGCAGACTAAGAACTGTTGTGCCCTTCCCAAAAGATATATATAACAACAGTTCTTGTGGACGTAGCTTCCCACCCGGGGAAGTGAACCACGTTAAATACTGTGCAATGTGATTGTGTTGTGTATTGTGCATTTATCTGTTTCCTATGAATGAATGTATGAATTTTCCCTTGCATACTGTTATGGTAGGAATTTTATATGTATTTTCCATCAGGAGAATATGGAAATAATATGTTAAGTTCTGCATGAATAGATGAATGGTGAATGTTTGGTCTCTTCTTATAAAGTAGTAATGAATCCATTATTCAACTAAGTGTTAGATATTGTTTAAACACTTTCACATTACGTAGTAGGAAGAATGCACGGTGATTGGATCATCTCCGCGGCATAGGGTTGAGCATCGAACACCCAAGTGAATGAGTGAATGATTGAGTGTTAATAACCCCGGTACTCTAGTTAACTACAAGTGTTTCAAGTCTTAGTGTGAGCTGCATCGGTCGCAATCACAAAGACATTCCGTGGAAGTAGAGTTCAGAGGTGCGGACCGCTGTGTCATCTATCGCCGTGCAGTCTTGCCTCGCAGCACACGTCCCGTGTGATGCTGCGCAGTACGTTCGACTAAACAACTCATCACCTACTGTGGAAACCTGATTCCACAATACCCCATAGATACACCTTGGGTGAGACCTCAACTTGCTCGCAGGTTGTTGCCGAAAGGGCCGGTGCGAAGGGGGTTTTATTGGTCAAGGGGAAACCACGAAGAACCTGGGTCTTTATTGGAAACCCTCTGGGTCAGCATACGATAAGCCAACACCACTTATGGAATTATAGCTCCCCCATCTCTTCTTCGTCCTTCTTCACTTGCATATACCGAGTATTTTTAGGTTAAAAATCAAACGTACATATTTACAATATATTTGGTCATCCTAAACCATTGATGTCCATCTTCTAGCCATTACATAATCACACCATATTTACATATTGGGATAAAAAACATGGCATTACATTCCCGTCCCCCTTAATTTATGCACCATACATGGTTCTTATTAGCATTATGTACATGTATAAAAACATTACAACAAAAGTTTTAAAACAATTGTGAGTATGGCTCCCACATCTCATCCTCCAATTCCAGCATTGCTTCTTCAGGACCATAATGTGTCCATTAGACCTTTACCCGTCCTATGGATTTGTTCCTGAAAAACATTACCTTCATGTCAAGGATACGCACCGGCTGCACCGAAATATTTCCTTTGGGTTCTACTTAAATCAAATCCCAATTAATAATGTGGTTAGGGTTAGGTATATACTTTTCCAATAATGACAAATAAAAACATTATGCACTTTAATGCAGGCATGAAATTCAACCTCATATGCAATATAACCTATCCTAGCTAATATTTCAAAGGACCCATAGTATCCAAGAGCTAGCTTAGGTCAAATTCTGAGTTTCAATGAGTTCTTTTTCGACATGACTTTAAAATACACGTTGAATTCTCTTGCTACTCTGCCTTTTTCTGCATAACTTTTATGTCTATTCTCTAACATTTGATCTTTATAGTATGTCTTCCACCTTTTAAAGAAATTATGTCCCAATTACTATTATGTTTAATGGACTGTCCCAATTGATTGGGGAATTACATTTTCTTCCATAAAAAGATTCAAATGGACTCATCTTCAAAGAAGCATGATACCCATTGTTGTATGAAAATCCCACCAAGTACCAAGAATCTTCCCATTTAGATGGTTGATCCATCACATACATTCTCAACATATCCTCAATAACTTGATTCACCCTTTCAATTTTTCCATCTGTCTGTGGGTGATATGCTATACTCATATTCATATTTGTCCCAAATCCCTTGAATAATCCCTTCCAAAATTTTGATGTAAAGTTTGGATCTCTGTCTGAGACAATGGAATTTGGTATCCCATACAATCTTGAAATCTCCTTCATATACATATATGCTATGTGATTTTCCTTGTGTGTTGACTTAATTGTAATAAAGTGGGCAACCGTTGTTAAATTTTCCACCACTACCATGATGGAATCATGTTGCTTCGTTGTCCTAGGAAAATTAGTAACAAAATCAATGGTTTCCACATCCCATTTCCACTCTGGTATTGTTGGTGGCTGTAGCAAACAAGTTGGATGTTTGTGCTCTACTTTTAATTTTTTACATCACGTGCATCCAACTATATACTCAACATTGTCTTCCTTCATTCTTTGCCAAAAATATTGGATTTTTACTACTGCAATTATCTTTTGGTATTCAGGGTGTCCTACATATGGAACATTATGCATCCCATTTATTACCAATTTCCTTAATTCATCCAAATTAGGAAAATAAATTCTATTTTTATGCATAAGAAGTCCATCATTTTCCAACCTGTACCCTTTATATTTATGTTGTACATTTTCCTACTGTAATCCTTATTCTACCTGTAGATAATGTTCATCCGAGATAAAAACCTCGAGAATTATAGTTCGTAAATCTAATTTACACATGCTAATGGTTGTAACATGCATTGCATGTACTCTCCTGCTAGGTGCATATGCAACCTTGTTCTCTTTCCATTTTATATGTTTGATATCAAAATCAAAATCACAAATAAATTTTAGCCATCTTGTTTTCCTAACATTTAGAGTTTGCTTCTCAAACAAATACTTCAATCCATCATGATCTATTCTTAATTCAAATTTCTTTCCCATGAGATAATGTCTCCACATATTTAAGAAATGCACTATAGAAACCAACTCTAAATTATGTGCATGACATATCTTTTCTCATGTTCCTTCATGGTCCTGGACTCATAACAAAACACATGTCCATTTTGCATGAGTACTCTGCTAATTCCTTCTTTGCAAGCATCTACGCATGCCACAAAGTCTTCATTTGGATATGCAACTTTGAGAATTGGTGTACTAGTGAACAATCTATTTAGTCGCTGAAAAATTTCTTCAAACTATGGTGTCCATTGAAATTTGACTCCCTTCTTTTATAATGAAGTAATTGGATGTGCCACTTTTGAGAACTCTTTTATGAATCTTCCGTAATATCCAACGAGTCCCATTATAATGATCTTACCTCTGATACATTTATGGGTGTATTCCATCCCAAATACTGAATTTGCTTATGATAAAGTGAACATTTACTCAAATAAAATACATTTGATTCTCTTAGCACCCGTGGTATTAATCTCAAGTGCTCCTTATGCTCCTTTTCTGATTTTGAATAAATAAGAATGTCATATAAGAATGCAATGACACACTTATCCAAATATTGTCTAAATATGCCATTCATTAAGCACATAAAGGCAGCTGGTGCATTTGTTAACCCAAATGGAAGCACTACAAACTCATAATGACCATATATGTCACATCCCCATCCTTCATTCTGATCAACAACAACGGATATTTACGAATTGTAGGTTTACAAACTTCACCCCATGGGCTATAAATACGAATTCATAATATAAAATGTATGTGCAGATGCATAATTTTAAAACACATCATAATAAGAATCTAACCACACGCACATCATGCTAAAACAAACATATTCAACACAAGAAGAAAATGAAGTAATTCCACATTCTTATTCAAATAAAATACTTATATTTAAACAATTAACATCCAATCAATTGGTTGTGTAATAATGATTTTACACCCAACCATAGGTATCAACTACAGATACTACCCCCAATCTGGTCTGTGGGGCCACAAAGGCGAAGGAAACACCTACATGCTTCTCTCTCTCAGTACAAAACCCATTTGCTTTCATGCTTAGGTAAACGACCAACCTTTGAGAATTTACAAGGATATCACTCAATCATCCCAGCCATGGCACCCTTTTCTACTACCCCACACAACACAAGCAAGGAATTTACCTTCATCATTCCATAGTTCCCTTAGGAAATCCAACCCTTATAGTGCTTACAGGTGTGTGCGAAAAGCGTTCAATCTACTGTATGATGTTGGAGAACCTCCTATAGCATAATTCATGAATTCTCAAGCATTTAGGAGAAACAAAACATAATGTGTAAAGGTTTCTATCTTGCCTAATATCTATGCTCACCTACAACCATCTCTTTACTCTCCAATATGCAATTTTTCTTCACATTTTCAAATTCGGTTATTGAAGTGTAATGGTAAAGGAAGTGGAATGAACAACAAGAGGAAAAATTCTATATAGTGTAAAAATATCCCATAGGCGCCCCTTTCCTCTTCCCCTCTAGTGGAGTCATAACCCCTCTAGTGTTATTTACACATCCATCTTGGAACATTTTATTATTTTTCCAACATAATATTTACATATATTTTGAGTTAACTTGACAAACCAACCACATGGTCCATATTTACATTATACATGCCTCGCCATTCACTAGTCGGGCCTTGGCCTTGATCTCTGCACTAGAAATACATACTAGCATATTTACATCATTATTTGTCATGTTCTCATCCCATTAGTACCTTGGTCAAGTCACTAGACCATTAGATTCCCATGGGACCTAGTGTCACGTCTCTTCTACATTTTTTTTTGAAAATGGTCCAACGACCATAACCATGGTCTTAATACGATAATGACATCCTTGTTATTAATCCTATTTAAGTTATAATTCTTAAAGGTGTGCAACTAAGTGTTAACTATAACTTTCTTAGCTTTTATTTACATGAGTAATACACTTAGATTATGGATTATGTTGATATAATTATGAACTTCAAACTGTAAACACGCCCTAGGTTTATCCCTATGTAACTACGCACATTAATGTATAACTTAGGCATATACTTGTTTACCATCTGTAACAAATGCGTGTGTACGCATTGTGGTTACTAACAAATGCAATACAAACGTAATACAAATTATATGATTTGTGTGCAAATACAACCCCAACAAGATAAAGTTCCTACGTTACAATTGTGATTCCACTACATTAACCGGCCCATGTAATGTAAACATTTACATTGAAATATACACTACAATCCATCCAATATATTAATCATCCCTGTGTAACTATGCACATTAATGTATAACTTAGGCATATACTTGTTTACCATCTGTAACAAATGCGTGTGTACGCATTTTGGTTACTAACAAATGCAATACAAACGTAATACAAATTATATGATTTGTGTGCAAATACAACCCCAACATGATAAAGTTCCTAGGTTACAATTGTGATTCTACTACATTAACCCCATGCAATGTAAACATTTACATTGAAATATACACTACAATACAACCAATACATTAATCATCAATTATAAAGGTATTATAAACCTTTGGACTATAAGCAAATGTAATGTACATATTTCATAAGACAGGTTATAACCTAAGCCACTCAAATGTTTTGTGAACACTTGTTTTCCAATGATGTGATGCAACCATGATATACTTACCCTTTGTAAGCAATACGAATTAGACGTTATTATTAAACTAAGTTATAAATGCAGGACCTACGTTTATAACTAAGCATTATAAGTCTTTCGTTTTATAAGCAATATACATATATGTTATAACCAAGTATTATAACTTGTTGATTTTAAATGTATCATATATATATGTTAACCAAGCAAGCATAAGTAACATGAACTATGCGTTACCTTAGGTGATAGATGCGACATGTTTCAAATGTTTACCAATGATAAACATCGTCATGCTTGATCTAAGGTTATGCCACGCAGGCTTGCAAATGAAATCCAACGTTTTAAACTTGTCTTTGGCTGCCAACCTGGAAGGTAAACTACACACTTGGCATCACGAGTGTTTCAATACCCATAAATGAATGCTGCGCTCGTGTTCCAACTAGCCCACTCCAACGACCACATGAGTTTGTCAACTTCGCTACCCAAGGAATTTAAGCTCACCTGATGGTTAATAAATTTGATGGTAAGCTCGACCGTTGATGACGATCCGAGTCATACTAGTTGGAAAGTGTGAACAACCTCGCGCCGTTCATCTTGAATGGTTCTCCACGCCCCTTACAGTACTGTACCAAGCATTAAAAACATGACACCAGTCTCAGAGGTCAAGTCCATCCTCCAACCGGTAGCTACGGATTTTGGACAAAACCCCCGCTACGTTCAAAAACTTCTCATTCTTACTGTGATAGGCTCTTCGCAGAGCACCTCTGCTCTCTGCAGATGGTTTACACCCCGAACCATAAGGAAGGATCTCCACTCTATTCTGATCCAGTGTAAAAGAAATGGAAGGAGCTCGGTGGGATCACGCATGCACGCGTAGGTAAGAAAATTATCATTTCTTCTTTTAAACTTTATCATTTCAACCATTTGTTAAATATTTTGCAAGGTCTAACTTCGTTGTTGGTTTTCTTTGTACAGGTAAGAAATACTACGCCTTCTCTCTATCCACAGGTAACGTGTTGGAATAACAGAATGTAAGTTGTGGTAATGATTCTGTCTATGTAAAATTATTACTGATATTAACCCACTGTAATTACCCGTGTAGGTGAGAAGGAGATAGCTGGAAGCATTCGAGGTAAAGCTCATAACTGACTCCACGAACAGAAGGATGGAAAATGGTCCTCACAATTGGCCTGGTAACTCGCCAAATCATAAGCCTCGGGTGTAGTTTACCCT
This sequence comes from Larix kaempferi, assembly GCA_027924585.1. NCBI lineage: Eukaryota > Viridiplantae > Streptophyta > Pinopsida > Pinales > Pinaceae > Larix > Larix kaempferi. The sequence goes on along the minus strand of BSBM01000120.1, from coordinate 11,410,605 downwards.
GTGGGTGAGGGCTGAGTTACTAAAATGTTAGGAAAAGTCCTTTAGTTAGGGTTTTGTTTTTCCTTATTGTCTAGGTCGAACCGAATGGCTTCCAGCCTTTCTTTGCTGTAGCACAATGCTAAACTTTGTGAAAGGTCTTCACGACCTGAAGATGTAACTCGTATTGCAATGCAAGACTTGTAAAGATAAATATACATTGATAAATTGAAATGTAAATTTTCAAGACAGTGTATGAAATTCACTGTCATTTAAACTCTGTCTCAGAAGTGCTTATCAGGTTTTAATGTTAAGGCTCCAAAACTTTACATGGAAACGAATTACCTTTTGATTCGCCATTAAATTTTTATACATAATTCCTTTATATTTGTAATAGTTATAAAATGTGAACCCTAGCACGATTTCGTTTACAGAATTCGTTTACTACTCTTTTGAATTCTATTTCTAGTTTCTCTTCGAGCATATATGCACAGGGTTACTATCTGGATAGATTCACATTCATTTTTAATTTTCAAAATCGTTTATATAGATATATTTACTGTGTATTCGTTAAACAATGGGTAACAAAACCCTAGCCTGTATATGTATTGTATACAACATTTATTTGCTGGAAAATCATGTTAATTCTGATTCTATCCTTGGTGTAATGATTTGGTTTCAATATAATGGTTGAAGATCGGCCATGGAGTTCGAGCTCCCATGCCGAAGGTAATGGCATAAACATACAAAAAGATAAAACGAATTATAATTGTTCATCCCAAAAAATAAATAGTAATTGTATACAGATTTGATAGAAAAGAATTCGAGTTTCCATACTGAAAATAAATAGCATTTATATACAGAGTAGATAGGAAAATATAACTCTGTCAAGTATTGGAAAATCAATTTAAAAACATGTATAAATACTCTGTTTAACGTGTTTATGCATCTATGAAAAGAGAAACTGATTTCCCCCTTTTTTTGTTCTACAGAAATTTAAACAATTAATTCCATGTATTCTATCTATATACTCTGCATACATTCCATACAATATCTTATTTAAATATTTCATAAAATACTTAATGTCACACATAGAACCCTGTTCTATTCTCTAGAATATTAGTGAAATAAAGTAATCCATACATAATCTATTTACAGGGTTTCGATGTTACAAACCATTTCTGCCTAGATTCAATAATACAATTCTTTCCATAAACGATCTAAGCTTTATAACCAGAACCTTTTGTAACCAATCAAGAATACAAATGATTTAAATACAAATAACATAGTACTTATATGTATATTCCGATGACCAGTGGAACATATTTACAAACCTCCCAACCTTAGACTAGCAAGTCTTCCTTGCTCTCGTGGTCACCCCCGAGCTGAGTTCACAGTTCCTCTGGGCCAGAGTTTCTATTTTTATTTGTCCTCAACTTGTTCCCCAAGTTATTTATAAAATTTCTTCTGCAGCAGACAACCCAACATCCAACTCAGTACTCCTGAGCTCCAGGATTCTCCAGGGGATTTTCAGTCTCTGCACTTAAGAGAACAATCAGTCACACTCTATACAGGGTATTTGCAGTGCTCCTGCAACTTGTGGTAGTAATCCTACCTGAACACCGCTAGTGCTCCAAGTTATACCCAACTACTATTATTTTCTCTTTTTTTCTGGTTCAGTTTGTGCGCCCCCATTTCATTTCCTTGATTAGCTCTGGTTATTTTATTCCCTTGAATCCCTTCTCTTCTCTTTCTCTCTTTTCTCTCTTGTGTGATAATGATAATGATGAGTGACCCCTTCTTTTTCCTTCTTATTCTCCTTGTGTGTACGTGTTCTCTTAATTGTTATTTCTTTAATTCTAATATTCTCCCTAAACTCTTCTTTAGGGTTTTTACAATTTTCTCAATAATGATTTTCTCAATAATAATTTTCTCATTATTATTTTATTTTGTATTTATCCTCCAAACCCATAGGAACTATGACTCCCATCTCTTTAATGTGCTAGTCCACACTAGTCATCAGAAATTAATTTCTCTAAATTTCTAATGTCACGTAAGTATATTGAAACAATACTTGACAAAATATAAAAGGGGTTATAAGTCCAAAATTTGGGGTATTACACCTAGTGAAAATCATCAATAATTTGGGAATTAAAGCTTTTCCTAAGTTTGCCTAGCACCACATGGAAATAAATTATTAAAGGAAAATTAGTCTAAGTCAACTAAGGAATCCTATGCAAGGCTGGGGAGGACGAAATGGAATCATAATAATCTTATCCAAGGTGTGGAAAGGTTCATTCAACATAAAGAAGATTAGTGGAGGATTTTGGGCAAGTAATAATTGCCTAGTAATTAATTACTCATGATGCTCATCAAATGTTGGACCAAGTCCATAGAAGCGCTTGGAAGTTTGTTAGAATGGGAAGAAGGTTATCATGTCCCTTCCCAAGTGATCATTTGACAAAGTCCCTAGCCCATCCAGTCCCTATGGGTTTAGGATAAGAAAACATTAATTGTTGGGATTAATTTTGATCAAGGCATTAGTAGCTAGGAAATTAAATATTTCTAATGTTTGTGTTGATCCATAGTTATTTTGATTTTCATGAATAAAATTATTAGAGGAAATTTGGATGAAAAATGGTTAGACGAAACCTAATTCAAATTCCACGTCATCATGTATTAGCCAATCAAAATGCTTAAAAATTCAAAAGAGGAGCATATAAAACAATTGGAGGGAAAAGCAAAAACTACTTTTTTTGGATCATATTTTCAACTTATCTCTTTGTAGATTTACTCAAATTTCAAGAGGGAGCACTCATTGGATGCATAATTAAATTCTGCATCTAACGAGTACCCAACTTGCATACTTTTAACATCATCTACATTAAAAATAATTGAAAATACCTGAAAACACATTTTTCTCTCACTAGAAACACTTTTATTTTATTTTTATTTTTATGTATTTTCAATTTTTCATGATGTGGATGTTGTCAAAAGTATGAAATTTGGGTATTCGTTGGATACAAAATTTAATTCTACATCCAACAAGTGCTCCCGCTTGAAATTTGAGCAAACCTACAAGAAGATAAGTTGAAAATACGATGCAAAAAATAGTTTTTTTAACTCTCTCTCTACTATTATTTTATTATTTTCTTTAGGATTTGCTTAGGAGGACCATTTTTCATCCAAATTTCCTCTAATACGGTAATGTTTGTATAAGTATTAGTGATTATGTGACCAGGAGGGCACATAGGAGATAAGATTTTGACCATAAGAAGATTTCCAAAGAAGGAAGTTAGAAGAAAGCAGTCAAGTCCGCTAGAAAGCAATGAAAAGAAGGAAACTAGATAAAGCAAGGAAAAGTTGGCATAAGGCAGAAGAGTAGAAAAATAAGTGCAAAGCAGAAAAGCAGAATAAAGTAGTAAAAGTGATAAAAGTAGGTTGAAAGTAGAAAAGTAGTGGAAAAGCAGAATATAACAGTAAAAGCAAGAAAATAAGACTAAAAGTAGAAAAGCAAATAAGGAAGAAATAAAAGCAGGATAAAACAGAAAGCAAAAAAGAAAAGCTTCAGAAAGTAGCAAGTCCTAAAATTTCTCATGAAGGCTCCTTGGGTTAGGTAGCTTGCACACGAAGTCATTTAGCTTATAAATTCAAGGAATATCACACTATTCACATCTTTTGGCTAATTATGTTTTGATGTTGATACCTCTTGAGCTCTCAATTCGACTAGGAGATGTGCCCCTGGGCACAACTAGGAGATGTGCCCCTATGGATTCAACTAGACGATTCTTCGGTTAGATGTTTGGATGATGGAATCTAGGCATTGTCATTGACTTTATTGCAGGTCCTGAAGCTGATTCAAGTTTGGTTCAAAGTTCATATAAGGTGTCACGAAGTCTATGATTCGAATTCTCAAGTATTCTAGTGTTTTCCAGTGATAATTGATTGTATTGGGTCAAGTATTATGACTATTATGAGAATCCTATTGGATCCAATTTGATGTATTTACTGTTATGTTGAACCTATTATATAATTCATAAAATTTTACAATTCATAAGTCTTAATTATTCTGAGTTTTCTCCAACCCTCCTAGATTTGCATAGATTTTAAGTAGTTTTTATTATTGCTTTAGTTTACCATCTTCTGCTCAATGGATTTTGATTCTGTCAGTTCTTAATGAAAACTGAGATCCTAATGAACATAATACATGTCTGATTTTGCAAATTATTTTTCCCTTTATGCTGTTTGGAATGTCCTGAATATTAACTAGTTGTGTAGTTCCAGAGTTACCAAATCTTCTCCATGATCCCAAAATTCACCAAACCAAGTCTAAAATGTATTTTTGAAGTATGATAGAGGGATTGGGACTTAGAAACAATCGAATTAGACACAATCCATCCACTTCCATCAAGCACTAGTAGCCGTTGAAGCTCCACATAAGTCCTTGGGGGCATCTCATTAATAGCCTTGGTTCTGACAAGGAAATTTTTCCCGCGTTGAGCATCAGAGAAAGTGCTGATGTCGAAGTAGGGAGCTTGTATAGGCTATTTCTACTGCCATAAACCTTCAAATTAACATTTACCAAGTCTTAAAATGGTTTTTGTGTCCAGTTTCAGTGTTTGTACAAGTTTTCTTTAAAACTAGTCATTGCCTTTCCTTCAATATTCTTCCTAGTGTGCCTTACATATAGAAAGGTACATTACAGTGGAATCAAATTAGTTTCCTCTACTCCTATGGAAATTAAGATCTCAATTTGAAGAATGTGCATCCATGATACTAGCACCTGCTTGGGTTAATTTTTGTAGAAAGGCGGAGCTTCCTTGATTTCTTCAAGAAATCACCATTATGTATTTCCTTGGTTTTTCTGATGGGAGGAATATCGATGAGATGATAAAATTTATGAAAAGGTTTAATGACTAAATGGATTTGAGTTTTGATTGCAGAAAGGAATTTTCCTTCATAGAGTACCATGTTTGGCAAGCCTAAGCTTGAAGCAAGAAGGTCTACTCAAAATTCAAATTCTCGTAAGAAGAACAAACCATCTATCTATGTAAGTTTGATGAGACAATTTACAACCAAGGATACCAAAAAATATTGTGAAGAATACGTTTCAAGGAAGAGGGAAACTACAATCATAGAACAACCTTCAAATCATCCTACTCACAATGCAATTCCTCATACTAGATAATATGGAGAGGCTTCAAGCTACATGATGGAGGATAGAGAGGAAGCAAATTCACTTGAGCTTGAAGAAGGATATAATCAGTCATCTTGTGCCAAAGAAGAATCCATACCACTAGATTTTCTCCTATTTGATGGCCAACCAGAGGAGGCTAAATCTTATGAAGCTACTTTGAATCTTACGATGGACTCAAAAGAGGAAGAGCGATGTTGTTCTTCTAATTAATGCATGGTATCATCAGATATGGAGGTAGAGAGTTTCCTTGGTGAGTTTCCTCATTTGATGGACCCATTAGGGACAAACCAAGATAAGGATGAATGGACACAGGATGAGGAGAAAGAACCTCATATGATGATGGGGTATGAAGAGAAAAAATATGAAGGAGATTTCAAAGATGAAGAATGGATGAACTGTGGATCAGATTTGGAGGAGGAAGGTCAACTTCATGAGGAGTTGAGCATGTCACATTTTCCATCTTGTGTGGAGCATGAGCATGAACACATGGCCAAATGCATTCCTGAGGAGAAGGAGGAGTTTCTTGAGTTGATGGAGCATGAAGATATGCATGTGCATGAAGGAGATTTAGAGTTGCTTATGTATGAGGAGAGGGATGATATGGAGGATGTGGACCAAGCACTTATCTCGATGCCAAAGGAGGACATACCATTCATATATACAAGAAAATGAAATTGCTTGTACAAGGATTGGATATTTAAGTACATAGCGAAGATGGAGATCCAAGGGTGAACTAGACTTGCATAATTTGGAAGAAGGCAAATTGACATGTCTCTCAAAGAGCCACCTAGTGAACAAGAAAATCCACATGCATGACATATGCATGAGGAGCATTCAGATATGCAAATGAAGAGGGTAGATCCATGCATGATTATTAGATAAGCCAACAATTGTAATACCCCAATTTAGACCCTTGTGAAATATTGGCTTGTAATGTAAATATTGTATACATGCGACGTATGTTTCCCTAACGTGGAGCTCAAGGCCAAGGCCCTGCTAGTGTATGTTCGGATTTTATTTAGAATGGACAAGAATTGGATATTTTGTTTCCCATGTGCTATTAAGCCATGGAATATTGTAAATAATGTAAATATTTGATATTGCAATAAAATACCAAAACTGGCTATGGAAGCAACGAATGAGAAGGGGCCATGTGTATCCACTAGGGAGTGGTGAGGGGGTTGTGGGGATAAACCATATGCTTCCAAATGTCATTGTGAGAACCCATTTGACTTTCCTTGCTGACATTTCTTTCTGTTGTAAGGAAGTTGTTGAAGAATTCAGTCCATGGCTTCAATGGAGCATGGGAAGCCCAGAAATTCGTATGGCAGAGTATGGGCTCTGTTTTCTTGTACCACAAGTCACTCTACCTCAGGGGAATTGGTTCTTCCTCATTCCCATTCCATTGGGGAAGAACGCAGCATCATTTTTCATCCATTACGAATTGCCAGCAGTGAGAAAAACCAGAAATCGCAACTTTGCAAGAACCCATGTTTGAAGAGCAAAAAACGCCCAGAATTGGTATTGGACAGTAAAATACAATGGGGGATCCATAGATATGAACCTTGGGGTGAAATTGAGAGTATTAGATGCCCCGAAATCCATTGGAAAACCCAGTTTCTATAGCCCAGAAATCAAGTAACAGGATTGAATTATTTGATGACAGAAGTGTGAGAAATCCAAGTGTGAATGACTGAGCAGAGGTTGGATTTGCTTGATAAACCCAATGAAGGATAGAATCTCAAGGAATTAGTAGCTGTACCTTTCTATGCCACCCTGAAGAGCACTAGAGGGAAGGGACGCCCGAGGGACTGTGGAGCAGAGAAGGGGACCTTCCTTGTGTTGGGTGTGGTAGGTATTGTGGGTGCCATAACTATTGAGTTTAATTGAGATGCCTGTATCTCTGTGGATGAGCTCACTGGATTAGCATTTCCCTCCTTTGCCTTTTATATGCTTGATAAACCCAACTGTGTGTTGGCTTAGCATAACTGTTGAGTGAAACCATGGCTGTGAGTGAGCCTGTCTAGTTCCTCCTTAGTGGATACACAACCCAGCTCGGGGGTGATCTCTCAGCTGAAAGAATACAAGCTGGACAGAGATCTATGGTTGGGTGGAACGTTGCTCTCACATAGCCAGTTGTTTGGACAGCTTCATTTCAAAGATAAGTGTTCCCTGTGTTTAAAATTATATTCATTTTGTGTTTTGCAGTGTGTTAATTCTGAATGTTAATTATTCATGTTAATGAGATGAAAAGAATAGCTTCACATGCTTGATATGAAGCTTGTGCATAGCATGAGAATGGGAATGATTCTCTACATGTCGAATCGTCATCTACTTGTGATAGATATGCTAATGCATTACTGTTTGTGTGTGTGCAAATATGATTAATTTCGTTGTGTTTATATTAAGTATAAATTTGTATACATAAGTTTTAAATTGTTTATGAATTTCTGAGTAATGTATGGGACTAAGATTTCCAATAAGTCCGGTATGTTGGTGATGTTTCCTTCCTTGCACTGGAATGATGGAAGGGGACGTGATAGAGTGGTATTAGAGCCCATGTTGCAGCATTGGGGTTGCTTGGGCCAAACTCTAAGTTACATGCAGGTAACATAACGTTTTAACACAGTATTGGAGAAGTTTTGTGCGTCAGATGTGGACGAGGACCACACAAGTGCATAGAGCTCTGCAATAGATTTCCAACGGTACCAGAATCGTCTCATTTGGCTAAGGGACGAAGGAGATATGAACCCTGGAAGTTGTAGGGCCAAAGGCGTTCCAGGGTTGCGGATTTTGGGTTTTAGGAATGCAATTTTCCAAATATTGCATATTGGATTTACGAAATCCCGCACCCGCAGTTTCGGGTTTCAGGTTGCGGGTTGCGGGATGGTTACATTCTCGTAATCGCGACTTGACCTTCCGAACCCGCAGTTTCGGGTTTCGGGTTGCGGGTTGCAGGATGGTTACATTCCCGTAACCGTGACTTGACCCTCCGAACCCGCAGTTTCGGGTTTAGGGTTGCGGGTTGTAGAATGGTTACATTCCCATAACCGCGACTTGACCTTACGAACTCGCAGTTTTGGGTTTCGGGTTGCGGGATGGTTACATTCTTGTGACCGTGACTTTACTTTCCGCACCCGCAATTTCGGGTTGCAGGATGCGGGTTGCGGGGTGGGAAAAAAAAGTATAGAGCCCGAAATTTGATTTTTGGATTACAGGAGCCTGTGGATGTAATGTACCCACCCATCCATCCAAGGAAAGGGAGGGAACATGATGCCAAATTCTGGGCTTTTACATAAACTAAGCCCATGCATTAGATTCATACACATAAATTCAAGAGTGTGCAGATGCAAATCAATTAAAACATGCACAGCAGAATAAAAACTATCCACACACATTACTCATGCATACGGCATATCAAAACAACCATCAATTTAAACATTGCAGAAGTAATACATGGACAAAAAAAAACACTTATCTTTATTGTGCAATTGTCCCAAACAACTAGCTATGTTGCTGCAACGTTCCACCCAACCATAGGCAAGTTGTGTTCATCAATCTCTCAACACAACTACCACCCCCGAGCTGGGCATGATTCTTACAAGGAAAAGGGGACATTCACTTTTTCATAGACAATTAATCATTTCATCTGAGCCAAGCCAGTCCACACTGGGTTTATCAGGTTACATTTGAACCCTGGAGGCTTACACTCAAGCTCAAGCCAAAACAATGGATTTACCAACAGGATGGCCATGGGTTTGGGCTTTCCACAAATCGTTTTCATCCAAAAATGAATTATCGGATGGGGAAAAACTTTTAACAGGGAGGAAAACGTTTTCTCCCCAACTCTCTCAACATTTAACAGCAAAAACGGTCTCTATGGAACCCCAATTCCATTCCCCTTCTTCCCCACTGGTATACCATACAAAAATGCCCTTCTCAGCTGGGAGAATGAAGGAAAACACATTAAAGATGGCTAGAAAATGCCTAGGTAGCTCCAAACTCGTGAGGGAGGAAGACTGGTTCATGGGTAATGGCTTGGGGAGCAATTCATGGCTCTTTTCTTGCCTAAGAAGCCAAACACGTTTTTCCATGCAGGGTGGCTTTCCCATACTCGAATTTGAACAGCCATACCTCCCATTCCCCAAGGCATTAACTACCTCAACCAACTCTTGGGAGAAATCAATGATTGGGTACAAAAGTCAACATGGGTAGTTGAGGGTTTGATGGATTCTCTCATTGACACATGGCTTGACTTGATTGGCTCCAAGGGTTTGAATGTTTCCCTCCCAATTCCTTGTAAAATCATGCCCCCATCTCTTTGTTGCATTGCATAGCTAGTTGTGGGTATTTTATTAAAATTCATATTTACATAATATCCGCAATTCCACTGTGCCTGGCTAGCACGTAAACCATATGCATCAATAAATTGATGGAGGGGCCTTGGCCTTGAGCTCCTCACCATGATTTCATAACAATATTACATCATTTACATTTTTAATTCCATGGGGTTAAGATGGGGACGTTACATACCCCTCCCCTTGGAATAACACCGTCCTTAGTGTTCCAATACTTAGGAATAAATACCCACTTTATACATTTTTTTAAAAATTCTCAAATGGTGGCAGGTCTGTCCTGCATTTTATCTCTTTACTTTGAACCTTCAGGATTAATTCCTTTGGCTTCCACAAGCTGCTCCTGCTAGCTTTGATCTTCTAGCTCTGCAGGCAGGCATCGCTCCACAGCAAGCCCTTCCTTTTATTCACCTTTCAACTAATCTGCAAGTCGGGAACTTCATGGCTGCCATCTTCCTTGTTGTCCCTGGAAACTATCTGAGGAACATTTTCAACCAAATCAAATATCTTTTGGCCTGCTTCCATGATCAATGTGCACAACTAGCTCTCACTTTTCTCACTAGCAACACTTGGCTAGTACTAGCTGCACTCGATGGCTTTCCATGTCTCACCCGTGAGACTCATCATGGCAATTCCTGTTAGGACAAGCATAACACAATATTACAATTAGTCAATTATTTTCCCAATTGACTTGGAACGTCCATGCTTTACTCATGAGACTTCCACATATTTCACGCTTTCCCACATACACATGAAATCATTCATGTTCATCCCTTCACAGGAAAATAACTATTTCAACATTCACAATTTATTTCAAGCAATTAAACACAATTTGTTTTCATTTATGACATGCACTCAACAATCTTTTGTTTCTAAGATGCATCAGTCAAAGGAAAGAGAAGAGTAAGAGTTTCCCCCTCTTAGTCTTGTTCCAATCCGGAGCCACACCATCACTTGTGGTTCTATGCTCCTTAGCCTCTTTCACTTCAATGTGAATGCTTGCCTTGCCCTTTCTTGGCCATGACACTTAGTGTCTAAGGTCTGTCTAAGGATTTTCAACTAGGGAATCCTTCCCCATTGTTGCTTACAGAACCTTTGGCTGCTAGGACCCACACAGTTCCACTAGCACCATCTTTCATTACCGCTCATACTGAGCTATCTTTAGGACGGTCATATGTCCACATGCATCCTCCAGATGCTTTCATAGTCCTTACTTCCAGCAATCCCTACACTCAAACATTGAATCAATTCACATGTTTAGTGTATTTTCATAGGGTTTATCTCTAGACAAGAGTTTGAGAAATCATAATCAAATCATATACACACGTATATTCATAAGCAACAAGTTGCAAGATAACCAAATACTTATCTGTATCGAATGTCTTCACTTTATTCCACAGGATCCTTCTTTGCTTTCCAAGCATTGGATTTCCCGTGGATACAATAATGAATGTTGGGACAGCATGCAGGATACTCCACAACCATTCGAATAGGCAATGCCAGGTCAGTACGCCGATTGGTTTTTATCAATTAATTAAGGAATGTTTGGCTAGCACGCCGGCTGCTCCACAACATCAAGTTGTTAGTGTTCCCACCAACTATTCTATGAATTTACCAAGAATTTTATAGCACCCAACCAGTTACTCTTTGGCTTTACCAAGAATTTTATAGCGCCCAACCAATTACTCTCTGGCTTTACCAAGCATTTATAGCTCCAACCAGTTACTCTATGGGTTTACTAAGAATTTTTAGTTCTTTCAGGGTCCTTGCTTCCTGCAATGGCCAAGGTTTCCAACAAGGAAACAATAGTGTATTAGCTTAGCTGTTAGAAGACTTATACCTAAAATATTCATTATTCTAAACAAGAAATAAATTGAAATGAATACTGATTTGTATTGTGCATTTCCTCGCTACTCCACAGGTTTCCTTTTCTGCTTTACAATCCTTGGATCACCTGTGGGGTGGATGCTTGGCCAGCACACCTGCTGCTCCACAACATCATCCGAATAGGCAATGCCAAGCCAGTATGCCGACTGGGTTTATCAGGCATCCCTAAAATCAGTATGCTAATCCAGTACACCGACTGGGTTTATCAAGCATTTCAAAATCAATATGCTAAGCCAGTACGCTGACTGGGTTTATCAAGCATTTCAAAAATCAGTATTCTAGGCCGGTACGCCGACTGGGTTTATCAAGCATACAACAACCATTTCCAAGCTAGTTCTCTGACTAGGTTTGTCAGGAAATAACACTCTTCACCAATACCTCCACAACATGCAAATAAACAATGCCAAGCCAGTACACCGACTGGGTTTATCAGGCATCTAGCAACCCTTCGCCACAACACCCAAATAACCAATGCCAAGCCAGTACACCAACTGGGTTTATCAGGCATACCACAACCATTTCCAAGCCAGTACATCGACTGGGTTTATCAGGAAATATGAACAACATAATATGATTACGTGGCTCCTTCTCTTATGCAACCAGTGGTTCCCTCCAGGAACTCCATAGGTGACTCACTTGACTGCAGGCTAGCATGGCCCCACAATACCCACTCACACTACACAAGGATGATACCCCTTTTCTTCAACACAGCTCCTCGGGCCTATCCATCTCTTCTAGTGTCCTTTAGTGTGAGTGTAGAAAGGTTACCACTGCCCATACAGTCCTCTTGAGCACCCTTTCTTCACTTTTCCTCTTACATGCAACACTAAATTGCATCTGTGTAAGCTGATATCACAAGAAGGATATGCAGACTCATCAGTATTGCTGCTCTAAAATTGTAACCATATTTAATAACATTCACTATCAAGTATTGAAACACTAGGAATGCATCCATTCCCTTAGGGTGTAGTCAATATTGAAAACCCTAACATAACCCATCACCCGAAAGGTATGCATCCCTTTCCGATGTGAGTCATGTAGGCCTTAGTCACACTCAAGCAGTCTGGAAAAATAATGAAATAATAAAACATGCTCTGCATATTAAATCTAATAACCAGACATGTATATCCTTAGTTAGGGTTACCGAATACTCATTCGTTTCACATATGTATCTTTCCTTGTTTGGCGAAGAATGGGGCTCCCTTCTTTGAGTCAACAGTACTTCGGTTTGCCACCCCATTATTCTCACGTTCCATAACCACACATGCCTTCTTGGCATAATTTCACCATCTCACTCACATGGCTTTACCGACATGCAGTTCGGTTGAGACATTGTCACATTTACAATGACGTTTCACCCGAAACCCATTACCAAAGCATGGGATCCTTCCTATGTAGTTTGGCTTCTGTAGGCCATCACACATGGTCTTCCTGCAATGTGTCATCCTGGCACACTTTATCACATAGCCAAACAGTCAACAACATTTAGCAATAAGCTTCAAATATGATTGTTCCATAACCAATCAATAGCATTAATAATTAAATTCAATATGAATTTACAATTCTGTCTCCTACAGAAATTGATTTGCTTAGCAATGAGGCCCTCCTCATATTGTTTGGCTCTTGTAAGTGGTATCACTCTGCCCATTATGGTTTCACCCTTGCTACCATACATGAACATCCACCTACGACATGTCCTCCTGACACAATTTTATATAATCCAAACAGTGATTAGCAATTATAAGCAAACTCTCAAATCTGAAATCTACAAATCTGTTTTCCTACAGAAATTAGATTTGCAACCATGAGAATCCTTCTCATAACCTTTGGCTTCTGCACATGGTAGATCTTGGTCTTTACTATGGACTTATCCTCATTGCCATACGCAATACCTTTCTACCTGAAATCTGAAACTTCAATCAGCCAAATATGTTGTGAGTATCTATGCATATAATCCTTTCATTGCTACAACAGTAACTGAAGTGATTTCAGAATTATAACACTCAATAATTCAAACACTCTCAGCTGTTAATATTTGAAATGCAATGAAATATATACCTTTCTATATATGCATCATTATCATAATAAAATTGCAAGACACAGTCACACTATCCATGCAATTTAAATAACTGTAAATACTCATTACTTCACATTCCATGCAACTCTATCCTTCCAACAGAGTGCTCTGGTAGCCCATCAACATATCTACCTTCTTCATGCAGCCCTTCTCCTGCATTCATAGCAGCTCATGAAATGGTCTCAGGATTAACGATAGTCCACCATTTCATCTATTATCTAACTGCATTGAAACATATATATGTCACATCCATGCATTCACACAATGCATATTCACAACATTTACATCACTCACATAATCTTTCAATACAACCTTGCATTAATCCATGAATACTATGCATTCCAACATATTATGGCCTAACCATGCCTATCCCATATGGCATACACTACAACAGGACCATAAGTCATCACTTGCTTTGGTTGTTAAACTCACAATCAACATACAAAAATGGTACGATATAATTTTCATATGAATGCATTGAGGTTTCTAAGAAACTATAGGGTGTAAGGATCTTTGCCTTCATTTACCCACACCTGACTATACTTGGTAGATTAACATTCACATTAAGGCACTTAGTCTCACATGCAAACCAAATAAACATAGTTGAAGGGATCTTACCAAATCCTCTTTCAACATTCATGCAATTAAGCATAATTAACCATTACCTGCATGGCTGTTATTAACATCGCTTGATGTTACCTGATCAGTTGGCCTCTTACCAATGCTACACAGTCCTTTTTCCAACCTCATGATCATAGATTTGTTGCACCATCCTTTCCTCGTAAGGTTTTTGGTCATATGCAACAACATCATCCACATCCTTAGCCATGTTTCGGTTGTCTTTGGTCCTACAACCAATGAGAACACAACTAATTATTAGCAACCACAATAATTATCTTAAGTGGTTCATTGCATATGTAAAACCTCACTATTTTACCAATATGAAATATCATATATATGCAAAAACATTTCCGCATGCACCTTGCAATGTTTATTTATATGCCATCTAGTGCATATTCATCTCATCAATCTAATCTCTTGCGTTTTCAATCATGCTTCTATGGTCTGATTGCCACAAGCATTATCAACAACATTAATAGTCCTCAATCATAGGGGATACCATTAATGGGCTATTGCATGTGTAACCTCACTACCTTTATCAGTATGCAACATCATGCTCATGCATAAGCAATTCACATGCATTATGCAATAACTCTTCTAATCATGCCCACTAATTCATATGCATTATTCTCTTGCATTTCCAGCATCCCTATGCCATAATTTCCAGTATATAAAACTCAGGAAATAAAAACACAATAGTAAGAGAGGAGTTAAGGAATTCTCCCTTTCCAATTCCTCATTATGACATGGAGTTCCCCCTCTACATCATAACTGATCATTTTCTTGGCTTTCCTACCAAGCATACAAGCAATCATTAGTTATGATCTTTTCATGAATTTGCAATTCAATATATATACATACGTGTATAACATTTATTCTTGCTATTTTTCAAACATGCAATTCTTATGCTGTAAACAGAAATAGTTTAAGGTGAGGAATTTCCCTCTTATCAACATTGCCTTGCTGCTCCCATTGCTCTTCTGCAAGGCATATAACGGCCAACTACTCTTAATGCAATTCCTGCTTCTCATCCCAAGCATAGAGAATGCATTTCACACTTTCAACGACTACCTCTGGGGGACGACGGGGGTCAAGGGGGCTTGCCCCCTTGTGGCTTATCTGGCGCACAAGTTCCATGGCATTTTTCAACTTTCGGCGCCTGAAAAATCTCTCTGAAAAACAGCTGAAATTCTCTGTTTTGGAGCAACTCAGCGAGTTCTTCCGACCTATTTCAGGCCAACTCGTTGAGTTCTTCCGATTGAAAACTCTGTTTTTCCTTCTGATCCGTTGCAGACCAACTTTCCGAATTCCTTCCGAAGTTGCGGAGAAACTCGCCCATCTCTTCCCACGTTGCGGACAAACTCATCAATTCCTTCCGATGTTGCTGCGGAAACTCGCCAATCTATTCCGAAATTTTCTCCGCCGTAAACACTTAGAAAATTTTGAAATTTTTTGGACCAACTCGCTGAGTCCTTCTGCCGTTGTGGACCAACTGGCCGAGTTCTTCTGCCGTTGCAGAGCAACTCGCCAAGTTCTTCCGCCGTTTCGGAGCAACTCGCCAAGTGCTCCCGAAATTTCCTCTTTGACGCCGAAAACACTTAGAAAGTTTTTCGGACCAACTCGCCGAGTCCTTCCTCCGTTGCGAGGCAACTTGCCGAGTTCTTCCCATCGAACTCAGCTTTTCCTTCCAAAATTTTTCCATTCTTTTTGCCGAACCTAAAATTTATGGGCGATCCATTGCGAAGCAACTCGCCGATCTCTTCCGCCATTGCGGACGAACTCGCTGAGTTCTTCCGCCGTTGCGGACGAACTTGCCGAGTTCCTCCGCCGTTGCGGACGAACTCGCCGAGATTCGTCGGCACAGTTTTTGGCAGAAAATCATAGACACTTAGAAAATTTTTGAAATTTTTTTTTGACTATCAGTGCTGAGCAGGAAGCATACTTACCTCTGCAACTATGATAGGTATCCCATAAAGGCCCAATGCTGCAACCAGCAGCTCTGATACCATTTTGTAACGTACCCACCCATCCATCCAAGGAAAGGGAGGGAACGTGATGCCAAATTCTGGGCTTTTACATAAACTCAGCCCATGCATTAGATTCATACACATAAATTCAAGAGTGTGCAGATGCAAATCAATTAAAACATGCACAGCGGAATAAAAACTATCCACACACATTACTCATGCATACGGCATATAAAAAACAGTCATCAATTTAAACATTGCAGAAGTAATACATGGACAAAAAAAAACACTTATCTTTATTGTGCAATTGTCCCAAACAACTAACTATGTTGCTGCAATGTTCCACCCAACCATAGGCAAGTTGTGTTCATCAATATCTCAACAAAACTACCACCCCCGAGCTGGGCATGATTCTTACAAGGAAAAGGGGACATTCACTCTTTCACAGCCAATTAATCATTTCATCTTAACCAAGCCAGTCCACAGCTGGGTTTATTAGGTTACATTTGAACCTTGGAGGCTTACACTCAAGCTCAAGCCAAAACAATGGATTTACCAACAAGATGGCCATGGGTTTGGGCTTTCCCCAAATCGTTTTCATCCAAAAATGAATTATGGGATGGGGAAAAACATTCACAGGGAGGAAAACGTTTTCTCCCCAACTCTCTCAGCATTTAACAGCAAAAACGGTCTCTATGGAACCCCAATTCCATTCCCCTTCTTCCCCACTGGTATACCATACAGAAACGCCCTTCTCAGCTAGGAGAATGAAGGAAAACACATTAAAGATGGATAGAAAATGCCCAGGTAGCTCCAAACTCGTGAGGGAGGAAGACTGGTTCATGGGTAATGGCTTGGGGAGCAATTCATGGCTCTTTTCTTGCCCAAGAAGCCAAACACGTTTTTCCATGCAAGGTGGCTTGCCCATACTCGAATTTGGACAACCATACGTGCCAATCCCCGAAGCATTAACTACCTCAGCCAACTCTTGGGAGAAATCAATGATTGGGTACAAAAGTCAACATGGGTAGTTGAGGGTTTGATGGGTTCTCTCATTGACACTTAGCTTGACTTGATTGGCTCCAAGGGTTTGAATGTTTCCCTCCCAATTCCTTGTAAAATCATGCCCCCATCTCTTTGTTTCATTGCATAGCTAGTTGTGGGTATTTTATTAAAATTTATATTTACATAATATCCGCAATTCCACTATGCCTGGCTAGCACGTAAACCATATGCATCAATAAATCGATGGAGGGGCCTTGGCCTTGATCTCCTCACCATGATTTCATAACAATATTACATCATTTAAATTTTTAATTCCATGGGGTTAAGATGGGGACGTTACAGCGGAATTGGATTGGGATGAGTTCAGTGGCGTTCTGAGGCCATTGACGAAGGCCATGGAAGGTCTAGTGAGGATTCCGAATTCATTATGCTCAAATTGGGCATAAATTTGAGATTAATGGCTTTTATAAATTAGTGTCCCGACGCTTGAGAGAAGGTCGGATTGAGATGAAATTGATATGGAGTAGTCATAGAGCAGGAAGGGTGCTAAGTTTGGAGTTTTGGAGCCAAACTCCAAAGGATGTGGAGTCGGGGTGTGCAAGAAGCCAGAAAACACTATTCCGAGCCACATTTTTCAAATTTTGAAAAGCTTGCAGTGAATGAAAGTGACCCTGTAATTGAGATTCAAGAAATTTACTAAACTCAATATTTCATATTCTCAGTAAACTAGACATATTCTATTAGACAAAGATTTTCCAGAAATGCACCGTTTGGGAAATAGCCATTTTTGGCCAAAAATTTGAAATTTTGGGAAAATGTGAAAAGTGGAAAGTAGTCAAACCCATAATTTTATAGAAGATGAATGGAGTATCGGAACAGAGATCTGCGAATTGCTGAGTGTTCCTTGTTATATGGAATAACTTCGCCCGGTAAATTTTTTTTAGTGATTCTTCATATATTTTCTTCCACAGGTGGCTGAAGTTGGTATTCCAGACCAAAATACAACTGTATAAAAGTGCAGAATTTTGGCAAAAGTTGTCATTTTTGAAGTAATGTAGTTTCCACACCCGAAGTCGGAATGGAGCACGCGGACAGGAATTAGAAATCTTGTCCAACAGGGAATAATGGTGTATGATCAGAATTTGAATGGGGTTATCGTGCATCATAGATAATTAGAGCAGAAAAGTGCCAGTTACTGTTTTGTCAAATTGTTGACAATATGGGCAATTTCCAGAATTGCATGCATGAGCAAAAGAAATGAATGCATAGCAGCTATGTGAATTACTCCATGAGTTTTATTATGTTAAATATTGATTGTTATGTTTCTATATGCATTCTTATGATGTCTAACAAGTAGTCTCATAATGCATAGTGCTTGCAGCTCATAAGATTTAATAGTGTAGCAGAAATAACATACAGGGAAGAGAATCTCCAAAGAAAAATGGTGACCATAAATGATGCTCAGGATCCTTATGATTATGAAGAAGACGTTCTAGGAGAAAATGTGCACGAAGAGAATGCTGAGACTGAATCTAATGGGAGAAGGGAGCAAATAACTCCTCATAACTTGGTTGAAACCATGGTGAGCTTCAATGAAAGGTTGATGAAGGCTCAAGAAGAACAAAACCAACTCAATGCTGCTATTTTGCAAAGCCTCACTGATATGTAGCAAAATATAAACCTTGGGTCCAACCCAAGTCATGTAGGTGAAGAAGGAAGAGATGCAGAGAGTCGCTCTAGAGGTCGTTCAAAGAAGAGGACTCCAAGCCCAAGGAAGAGTTCTGTGAGCAAGAAGCATAGAACATCTTCCTCTAGATCTTCTTTCAACAGATCATGCGAATACAGAGGTTCTCAAAGAAGTCCAAGGCATGTGCCTAGGATATTTGATGGAAGAAATAAGTTCAAGGGAATCCCACAGGGAGAATTCAAGAAGGCAAGACCTCCCACATTTGATGGAGAAGACAAGACTGGCCATGAGGCAGAGGCATGGCTTCTTTGAATGAAGAAATATTTCAGAATTGAGGACTGCTTAGGAAATGAAAAAGCCAGAATTTCCATTTACAATCTAAATGGTAGAGCTTCAATTTGGTGGGACAACCTCTTGCAAGTAAAAGGGGTCAGGGAAAGGAAGATCAGTTGGGAGAGATTTAAGAAATACTTCAAGGAAAAATACCTTTCTGCTAGGTATTATGACAGTAAGAGAAAAGAGTCCAATGAACTCAGGTTGGGACAAAAATCTATGGAAGAACATGTCCATAAATTTTTGGAATTATTGAGGTATGTGGATTACATTAAAGATGAGAGAGTAAAAATCCAATGCTTCCTTGGGAGTCTACCTCAAAGTTTCAGAGATAGAATTGAGTTTGTTAATCCACCAAGTCTTGATGAGGCCATTAGGATGGCAATGCATTGCTATGAGCAGAGTAAAGGAAAATCAGATGTTAACCCAACATGGAAAGGAAAGCCAAGAGGGAGGTTTGATCAAAAGAAAAGTGGCTTCAAACCACCATTCAAAAGTCGGCATAGAACCTTTCCACAGGGGCAGCAAGCAAGGAGTGGATTCAAGCTAGCAGTAGCAGTGGAAAAAGCATCGAAAGGACCACTTCAGTGTTGGGGATGTGGAGAAAACCACATGCTAAAGGATTGTCCACATCGGAAGGATAATCCCCGAAGGTTGCACAACTTAAAGGGAGCAGCTACAGTGGAGGACATGGCAAGGGAAACGCCTTGAATTTATGCAACGTTGGATAATCATCAGGCAGATCATCAATCATCAATGGTGGAAGTTGAAGGTAAGATTGCTAAGCAATCTATTTCTGTTTTGATTGATCCAGGATCTACTCATAGTTATGTTTCTCCAAAAGTGGTTGAAGGTTGTTCTCTTAGAAAAATGAAGCACAATAAGTCTTGGTTAGTTCAATTAGCCACAAGGACCAAGAGAAAAGTGAGTAAAGTAGTGGTGGAGTGCACCATAGAATTGAATGGACTCCACACACATGCAGATTTAAATATACTACCATTAGGCTCTTAGGATGCCTTAATTGGCATGGATTGGTTGGAAAACATAGAGCCAAGTTGGACTATTATGAGAAAGCACTTGAGTGCATTGATGAAGAGGGAAAACCAGAATTCCCAAGCAAGTTTCAGTAAGACAAATTTCAGCCTTACAGTTGAAAAAGTTCTATAAGAAAGGTTGTCAATTATATGCAGTCCATATATTAGATTCGTCAGAGGACCAAGGACCAAGGATAGAAGATTTCCCATTGTTGCAAGAGTTCCAAGATGTATTTCCAGATGAAGTGTTGGGACTACCACCAAAGAGAGATATTGATTTTACCATCGATCTTGTCCCAGGGGCAGCACCAAATTCCAAAGCTCCTTATAGAATGAGTACACCAGAATTGGTAGAGTTGAAGATGCAGCTACAAGAGTTAATGGACAAGAAGTATATCAAGCCTAGTTTGTCTCCTTGGGGAGCACCGGTGTTATTTGTTAAGAAGAAGGATGGGACTTTAAGGCTATGTATTGATTACAGGCAGCTAAATAAAGTGACAGTCAAGAACAAGTATCCATTTCCAAGAATTGATGACTTGTTTGATCAAATGAAGGAAGCTAAGGTGTTTTCAAAGATTGACTTGAGGTCTGGATACCATCAAGTGAGGATAAAAGAAGAAGACATTCACAAGACGACTTTCAGAACTAGATATGGTCATTATGAGTTCACTGTGGTGCCATTTGGTCTTACCAATGCACCTGCTACATTCATGTGTCTTATGAATAGTGTGTTCAGCAAATATTTTGATAAGTTTGTGATTGTATTCTTGGATGACATTCTTGTCTATTCAAGGAATGAAGAAGAACATGAAGAGCATCTAAGAATGGTGTTGCAAGTCCTTAGAGAACATCAACTGTATGCCAAGTTAAACAAGTGTGAATTCTATCAAAAGAAGGTGCAATACTTGGGTCATATCATTTCTGAAGAAGGAATTGTCGTTGATCCAGAAAAGATTAATGCCATCATGGATAAGGTCTACTCCAAAGAATGTTTCAGATGTTAGATCTTTTATGGGTCTTGTTGGATACTACAGAAGGTTCATTGAAGGATTCTCCAAGATAGCTCACCCAATCACTTCATTGCAGAAGAAGAATATCAAGTTTGTATGGTCTGAAAAATGTGAGAAAAGTTTTCAGCAGTTGAAGGAGTTACTTACCAACGCTCCTATTTTGAAGATAACAGTTCCAAAGAAAGATTTTGTAGTGTGCATAGATGCTTGCATTGAAGGGATAGGTGGAGTGCTCATGCAAGAAGGATTTGTGATTTTATATGAGTCAAGGAAATTAAAAGAGCATGAAAGGAATTATGCCACACATGATTTAGAATTAGTATCCATAGTACATGCTCTCAAGATGTGGAGACATTATTTGATGGGAAGAAGATTTGAGCTTAAAACAGACCACATGAGCTTGAAATATTTGTTTGATCAACCAAACTTGAATGCTAGAAAAGCTAGGTGGATGGAATTCCTTTGTGAATTTGATTTTGAAATTAAGCATGTAAAAGGGAAAGAGAATAAGGTTGCAGATGCTCTTAGCAGAAAATTTCATGTTGCAACAGTAAGTATGTGCAAGTCAGAGTTATTGAAGCCCAAAACAGAAATGAAACTTGCCTTCAAATTAAAGAGAAATTGCAGCAGGGTAATGTGGATGAAAAGTGCACGGGATATCAGCTTGGTGAAGACAATATCCTCATCTACAAAGATAGGTTGTACATTCCAAATAGTGCAGAATTGAAGAAGCTAGTGATGGATGAGATACATAAAATGCCATACTCTGGACACCCAGTATATCATAAAACTATAACAACAGCAAGAAAGCAATACGTTTGGCATGGTATGAAGAAAGACATAGCTGAGTACATTGCTAGGTGTCAGAAGTGCCAACAAGTCAAGGTAGAACACCAACATCCAGTAGGATTGTTGCAACCCTTACCCATTCCGGAATGGAAGTGGGAAGTAATCTCTATGGATTTTATAACAGGTCTGCCCATGACAGTGAAGAAGAATAATTCAATCATGGTTGTGGTGGACAAGCTATCAAAGGTAGCTCACTTTATTCCAGTCAAGTCCACTCACAAGGCTAGTGACGTTTCAAATATCTTCATGAGAGAGATATTCAAATTGCATGGATTGCCCAAGGCAATAATTTATGATCGTGATACAAAGTTCACTTCCAATTTCTGGAAGGGATTATTTCAGGAATTGGGAACTAGATTGAATTTCAGTACAATATATCATCCTCAAATAGATGGCCAAACTGAGAGGGTGAACCAGGTTCTTGAAGACACGCCGAGAATGTATGTGATGGATAAATCATCCAAGTGGGAGGATTACCTACACTTGGTAGAATTTGCATACAATAATGGACATCATGCATCGTTGGGGATGAGTCCATTCGAAGCATTGTATGGAAAGGGATGCAGGACTCCAGTGAATTGGAATAGTCCGGTGAACAGGGTAGTGATTGGGCCAGAGATGATCAAGGAAATGGAACAGGAAGTTGCTAAGATCAGGCATAATTTAAAGGCAGCTCAGGACAGGCAAAAGAGCTATGCATATTTGAAAAGAGTGCATAAGGAATTTCAGATTGGGGATCATGTTTATTTGAGAGTGAAACCAATGAAAAGTTCTCTCAAGTTGGGGAGTAGTGCCAAGTTGTCACCCAGATATTGTGGGCAATTTGAAGTCCTTGATAGGATAGGGCCAATTGCATATAGAATTGCAGTACCTGCTAACATAAGAGCTCATAATGTTTTCCATGTATCTTTGCTTAAGAAGTATGTACATGATCCTAATCATATGTTTGATTGGAATGCGATATAGGTGGAACCTGAGGGAGAGTTCCAAGTAGAGCCTATGTGCATCCTCGACAAGAAGGTCACTTTGCTATGGAACAAAACCTTCGGGTAGGTAAAAGTCCAATGGGAGCACCTTAGTCCTAATGAGGCTACATGGGAGCTGGAGGATGCCATGAGAGAGGCATTCCCATTTTTGTTCAGTTTTGAGAACACCGAGGATGGTGTTGTTCTGAGGGGGAGGGGAATGTAATACCCCAATTTTGACCCTTGTGAAATATTGGCTTGTAATGTAAATATTGTATACATGTGATGTATGTTTCCCTAGCGTGGAGCTCAAGGCCAAGGCCCCGCCAGTGTATGTTCGTTTTTATTTAGAATGGACAAGCATTGGATATTTTGTTGTCCGTGTGCTATTAAGCCATGGAATATTGTAAATGATGTAAATATTTGATATTGCAATAAAATACCAAAACTCGCTATGGAAGCAACGAATGAGAAGAGACCATGTGTATCCACTAGGGAGTGGTGAGGGGGCTGTGGGGATGAACCATATGCTGCCAAATGTCATTGTGAGAACCCATTTGACTTTCCTTGCTGACATTTATTTCTGTTGTAAGGAAGTTGTTGAAGAATTTAGTCCATGGCTTCAATGGAGCATGGGCAGCCCATAAATTCGTACGGCAGAGTATGGGCTCTGTTTTCTTGTACCACAAGTCACTCTACCTCATGGGAATTGGCTTTTCCTCATTCCCATTCCACTGGGGAAGAATGCAACATCATTTTTCATCCATTACGAATTGCCAGCAGTGAGAAAAACCTGAAATCGCAACATTGCAAGAACCCACATTTTGAAGAGCCAAAAACGCCCAAAATTGGTATTGGACAGTAAAATCCAATGGGGGATCCATAGATATGAACCTTGGGGAGAAATTGAGAGTATTAGATACCCTGAAATCCATTGGAAAACCCAGTTTCTATAGCCTAGAAATCAAGTGACGGGATTGAGTTATTTGATGACAGAAGTGTGAGAAATCCAAGTGTGAATGACTGAGAAGAGGTTGGGTTTGCTTGATAAACCTAGTGAAGGATAGAATCTCAAGTAATTAGTAGCTGGACCTTTCTATGCCACCCTGAAGAGCACTAGAGGGAAGGGATGCCTGAGGGACTGTGCAACAGAGAAGGGGATCTTCCTTGTGTTGGGTGTGGTAGGTATTGTGGGTGCCATAACTGTTGAGTTTAATTGAGATGCATGTAGCTCTGTGGATGAGCTCACTGGCTTAGCATTGCCCTCCTTTGCCTTTTATATGCTTGATAAACCCAACTGTGTGTTGGCTTAGCATAGCTGTTGAGTGAAACCATGGTTGTGAGTGAGCCTGTCTAGTTCCTCCTTAGTGAATACACAACCCAGCTAGGGGGTGATCTCTCAGCTGAAAGAATACAAGTTGGACAAATATCTATAGTTGGGTGGAATGTTGCTCTCACATAGCTAGTTGTTTGGACAACTTCCTCTCAAAGATAAGTGTTCCCTATGTTTAAAATTATATGCATTCTGTGTTTTGCAGTGTGTTAATTCTGAATGTTAATTATTCATGTTAATGAGATGAAAAGAATATCTTCACATGGTTGATATGAAGCTTGTGCATAGCATGAGAATGGAAATGATTGTCTGCATGTCGAATCGTCATCTACTTGTGATATATATGCTAATGCATTACTATTTGTGTGTGTGCAAATATGATTAATTCCGCTGTGTTTATATTAAGTATGAATTTGTATACATAAGTTTTAAATTGTTTATGAACTTCTGAGTAATGTATGGGGATAAGATTGCCAATAAGTCCGGTATGTTGGTCATGTTTCCTTCCTTGCACTTGAATGATGGAAGGGGACGTGACAACAATGAAGTATTCCCATTCACCATTTTGGTGGGTGTATCTTGTAGAAAGTTTGGAGTTCAATGGATGTTATCCATTGGGGAGCCTATTTTGCACTACCAAGTTTCTAACTTGAGATATTTTATGAGGTCTGAGTACATTGAGAGGACTGAAACATGCCTCATGACCATTCAAGTCACATCCATGAACATTTATTATCATTTTAGATACATTGAAGGTTTTCTATGAATGCATGAGAAGGGATTGGAAGGTCTCCCACCGAGTAGACCACCTAAAAAAGTGAAGAATCATAAGGCCGAATTGAGGATTGATGTACAATCTATCAATATATTTCATTACAAGCATTTGAAAAGGTTCAAGGAGGGAAGGGAAAGGGTCATCAAGAGTTCCTTTGACTTGGGACACATCAAACCAAGTGCTCTTGCATTTATTATGGGTCTAGTGAAGATGAAGATCATAATAGAGTGCATGGGAATAAGGAACAAAGTACTTAACAAGGAGAACAAGGAGGTTGAATACCCCACTCCAAGGATTGTTGCAATGATGGAGGAGTTTCTTGTAGCAAATTTTTCCCCCAAGGAAGACTTTCATTGTCAAATTAGGAGGAAGGAAGAAGACATGTGGAGGCTAGTCTTCAACTACCATTGTGGGAATGTTGAGTTTATAGTCATGCCCCTTGCCTTGAATCATACACCTACTACATTTCAGCCTTACATGTACACCATGGTAGATGAACAAAATTGTAAGTATGTTTCCAAATTTTCTAATTATATGTTTGTTTCCAGCAAAGTTTGGGAAGAATGCTTGGATATTGTGCTAACCCTTATGGTAGAGATATATTTCCATGCAAATGGATCCAAGTATGAGAGGGGAGAGATTGAGATCATGAATCTTAATCATATGGATGTGCAAGTTAGTACAAACTTGCATGATGGGATGATTTGGGATACTCATGGTGGACCAAGTTCAAGAAGCAATACAAGAGGATTCTTTAGCTTCTCACAAGTAAGCCTTAAGGAAGAAGTTTCTTGCTGGTTAGGAGAGGCCGAAATGATAACTCAAGAGATTATGGGAGTGAGGGATGGTTGCCTCATACCTGCACTACCAAGTTCCACTCACCCATTCGGCCTACAATGGAGCGTCACAAAAGAAGACATGGAAGAAAATTTGATGAAGATTGAGAACTCCAATGATTTTGAAAGAATAAGGTTGTAGCCATATGAGAAGCATGACCTCATGGCAGCCATCATGCATGCCATGGCATGGTTCAAATCAGTTTCAACGGAGAACATATGTGTGGTCAAATCTGATCACAAAGGTTGGATGCACTTCTTGGTAAAGGTAACACTAAACAAGAAGAAGGGGGCAATGTCCAAGACCGTGTTTTTTATGAGAAGTACCATGAAGGAGGGTGGAAGCATGAATATCAATTCATACTTTTCAAGGATGTTCTTGTTCACATAGCTTGACATGATAATCTGCAAGAGATCTAGCAACTGTAACAACTCACAATCAAACTCTCAAGTATGTTGCAAAAGAAGAAGAGAAGAATGCACTCAATAATCACTCACAAACATAGAATAATAGACAATGTCAATATCATACAATGGAATTATGAATGTAAAGAATGTAATACAATAATCTATGACGAGGCATCATATAGGATTCGAATTAGCCAAGTAGGACATTCAAATCTAAGCTCAGAGTCTATCTTGGAGAACAATGAGGACATCATCCAGTCAGCACTATCAGTCATAAATGGTAAGATCCAGTCAAGTGTGTCCAACTAAGTCTAACAGAACCATCCAGGCATAAATCAGGGAATGGAGACTCCAAGGGGGGCACATGAGGCTGTCTAGATCAAAGTCTAGCTTGGATAACAATGGAGACATCATCCAATCAGTAGTGTCAGTCATAAATGGTGATAGTCAGTCAAGTGTGTCTAATTGAGTCTAACAGAACCATCTAGGCATAAATCAGGGAATGGAGACTCCAAGGGGGGTGCATGACGTTGTCAAATATTCAAGTGGAACTCCAGAACTAGCTAACTAGAACAACTGGAACAATCAATGGAACAACTGCTTAATCAATGCACTAACTGAGTGATAACTCTTGGTAGGTGAGAAAAGGCGCCCTAACAAAGTGATAACTGGTGGTAGGTGAGCAAAGGCACCCAAAATGGTCGTGGTAGGTGGGAAAGGCACACTTGTCAAGCAGAAAGGACAAGGAGGGCGCATTAGGTAGGTAGAAGGCCAAATGGGGGCTGAAGACAGGCTCTGGAGAGCTAGAAGCAAGCTCTAGGTGTTGGGGAGACAACCATGATGATGACTTGATGCATGCAGATTTGCATGCAGGCATGCAAAATAAAAAAATGATGGTGTGAATATTCCAACACCCCCCGCAAGCTATACTATGAGGAAATAACTGAAATCTAAAAAATAGGGCTCTGGTGACTAAGACCAAAGGTCACCGCGTACAATCAATCTAAATAAACTAAGTGAGGAAAGAGGGAAAACCCAGTGGGAAGAAATCCCTCTCTTAAAATAGACTGAAGGATGCTAAAGTAGCATGTCATCACTCACCCCAGAAGGTGGTAAGTGTCCTTCTTTTCCAAAGAAGGATCGATCGATCTAAAATGGATCAACAATGTGAGAAGGATGAAACCTTCCATTCTGAAAATCTGATCTGGTTCTTCTATGATCATGTGGATCACCAACCAAATCACCAGCAAATCGGAGTGTAGTGGCTGCCCATCGAGAAAGAGGAGGAATATCAGGTGAGAGATCATCAGTTTCTTGTGGATCTGGATCTCCCATTCGCTCATCTTCATCATTAGTTGCTAGACCTTCAGGTTCTTGTGGATCTGGATCTAGCATTCCATCATCATCATCTCCATTTTCAGATTCTGAATCTAAAGTATCATGTGAATATGTATCTACAACTATCTCATCATCACACCCAAACTCTAAATCTGAAATCTCATGTGAAGAAGCAAGTACAATTGGCTCATCATCACATCCAAACTCTGAATCTGAAAACTCATGTGAAGAAGCAAGTGAAACTGGCTCATCATCACTTCCAAACTCTGAATTTGATGAAGTGGGAACAAAATCAGAAATGTGAACATCATGAAATTGCTTCTAAAGGTGCATGTAGAACTCTGATGTCTCCCTTGAGCCATCATAGGTGAGATCATTTCCAAAAGAACTAGAATTTGATGATGATGGATCTTCAACAAGATCACTAGTGGATGTAGTAGTGATGGCCCTTTTGGCCTTAGGATTTGAACCAATAGGTGTTAGATCTTTAGGTTCTTGTGGATTTGGATCTAGCATTCGCACTTCTTCAAGAGTCCTCTTTTTCTCAATCTTCTTAGATCGATCCTTGCCTTTCAAGCAACCTTTGCAGGTGCCATGAGCAATCTTGTCTCTTAGAAGACCATCAACCACATTTTGAGCTAGCTTGTAGTTGAGATGAGATAGTCTACTCTCTTGATGTGCATGAGAGCGAAGAGAAGACTCCTTTGAGAGAGGTAAGAAGTGTGAAAACTCATAGAGTTTTGTCTCATGATTTGCAATGATTTCCCCTGAAACCATGTGTTGCACCTCAACTTCATTTGGAGAAACGATCAGTCTTTTGGGCTCTCCAATATGAGTCATTTGATACACTGAAAGAACATTAGCTGCAAGAGAAGGAACATAAAGCACATCAGAAAAATAACCATGGTCAAGATAGATTCTTCCAATCCCCTGAGAGGAGACTTCTAAATCATTGCCCAATCTGATGGAAGGGCCAACTGAGATTTCGAAACTGGAGAAGAGATATTTGGAGGAAGACATGTGTCTTGATGCTCCTGAATCTATGATGAAAGAAGAATCTGTTGATGCTCTTTCCATGAGGGCATGACATCTTTCTTTGTCTTCGGATCTAGAAGATTCAATATCAGGATCTTTCTTCCTTATACATGCAGGTACAGGAAGATTGTTATTCTCAAGTAACTGAGCCATCAAATCTATAGTCTTCTTCATGCAAGTACTCTCAGTATGGTAACCTCTATGACAATATGCGCACTTGGATATTTCCTTTTGAGAATGCTTGGTCTTCCTTGATTTCGAAACCCTATCTGACTGATATGGACTATCTTTAGGCTTTGCATCATTCGATCTCTTATCATAAATCTTTTGCTTGTCTTTACCATTCGCCCTTTTGGCCTCAACAGCTGTAAGGGCCGAATCCAACTTGGGTTTGATCATTCCCATGGAGATTAACTTCTCTTCCTCTTGAGTAAGAGATTGGATGAAGTCATCAAGTGAGGGAAACTTCCATTTTGGAATGAACATCTTAGCTAATTGGAAAGTAGAGACAAAAACTGAGAAGTTTGGCCCCAACTTTGAGAGAATGGCAAGAATAAGCTGCTTGTCTTCTTTCACTATCTCATATCTTTACAACTGTGATATCAAGATTTTGAACTTTGTGAGGAAGGCATTGATAGATTCGAAGCTGTTAGGACTCAAACATATGAGTTCATTCTCCAATTTGTGTCCTTTCATATCATCTTTATGTCCAAAAAGGGATTCGAGATTGTCCCAAACCTCCTTAGGAGAATTAAGATTGATGACATGGAAGTGAAGATCTTCATAAATTGAGAGAAGGAGGAGGCCAACTGCTTCATCAAGCCTATCCAAGTACTTGGACTTTTCAACTACACTGAGAGGTTCTACCATCGTCCAGTTGAGTATTTGGGTGAATCCCTTGGTTATCATGAAGAGAGCCATCTTGGATTTCCACTCAACATAGTTGGAATATGTGAGCTTTAGATCCATCTGAACAAAGAAGGTCGAATAGTTGAAGAAGAATTCGAATGGGTGAATAAACCTGCAAAACAAGAAGAGTTTTTGATGATGGAGAATGCTACACTTCGACTAAACACTACCTTAAGGACACTTGGAAGATAGACTAAGTCCTTCACACCTAGATAGACCTCACTGGATTTCTCCAATTAATTCAAGTAATAGCACTAGGATTTGCTGTGGAAACTCAAAGCCTTATGGTGTATAAGTGAAAGACAGCTGCTCAAAGAAATGCTACAACTGCTGCTACTGCAACTACTGCAATGGCTGCAATTCGAATAGCTGCTTCCTACTCTAATACCATGTGATAATCCGCAAGAGATCTAGAAACAGTAACAACTCACAATCAAACTCTCAAGTATGTTCCAAAGAAGAAGAGAAGAATGCACTCAATAATCACTCACAAACACAGAATAATAGACAATGTCAATATCATACAATGGAATTATGAATGTAAAGAATGTAATACAATAATCTATGATGAGGCATCATATAGGATTCGAATTAGCCAAGTAGGGCATTCGAATCTGAGCTCAGAGTCTAGCTTGGAGAATAATGAGGACATCATCCAGTCAACAGTATTAGTCATAAATGGTAAGAGCTAGTCAAGTGTGTCCAACTTAGTCTAACAGAACCATCCAGGCATAAATCAAGGAATGGAGACTCCAAGGGGGGCGCATCAGGTTGTCTAGCTCAAAGTCTATCTTGGATAACAATGGAGACATCATCCAGTCAGTAGTATTAGTCATAAATGGTAATAGTCAGTCAAGTGTGTCTAATTGAGTCTAACAGATCCATCTATGCATAAATCAGGGAATGGAGACTCCAAGGGGGGCGCATGAGGCTGTCAAATAGTCATGTGGAACTCCAGAACTAGCTAACTAGAATCTATAAGCAGTCAGCATGAGCAAATAGTGGAACAACTGCTTAATCAATGCACTAGCTGAGTGATAACTCTCGGTAGGTGAGAAAAGGCGCCCTAACTGAGTGATAAATGGTGGTAGGTGAGCAAAGGCACCCAAACTGGCTGTGGTAGGTGGGAAAGACGCACTTGTCAAGCAAAAAGGTCAAGGAGGGCTCATTAGGTAGATAGAAGGCCAAATGGGGGCTGAAGACAAGCTCTAGAGAGCTAGAAGCAAGCTCTAGGTGCTGGGGAGACAACAATGATGATGACTGGATGCATGCAGTGGCATGCAGATTTGCATGCAGGCATGCAAAATACAGAAATGATGGTGTGAATATTCCAACAGTTAAATCCATTGAGTACCTATCATAAGGTTGAGAAGGAAGATTTTTCCATCCCATGATCCATATAGGATTGTGAGAAAGGTGGAGGAAGTTACACGTGTTGTTAGAGGGATTGGTACATGGATATCAGCTCATGGATCTCAAGGAGGTATTCACACACATAGGCCAAATACTCTTGATGCATATATCAGCATTGAAGAGGAAATTTTGGGAGGATTCCCTTGTCTCACCCTTAGAGGGTGATCATGACTTCTTGAATACGTGTAGGAGAAGAGGAGAGGGGTTTCTATGAAGAGATATCAAGGAGGATGAATTGATACATGGAGGAGAGAATCATGCGTGTACACTAGACCGAATGCAAATATGGAGAGGAATTCCATTATGCTTCATCATTGGTTTAATTTTTTCCCAAGGAGGAGAATTGCTTAGTAGAGAGGCAACTTTGGAGGGAGTACAAGTTTTGCAATGGCATTTGTTTTGTAGCAGCATGGAATGAAGTTGCTTGAGGACAAGAAATATTGGGAGGAAAGGAATTTCATGTTCCCATACCATTAGAACCTTGGTAAGTCACTAGACCATTAGATTCCCACAGGACCTAGTGAAAATCATCAATAATTTATTAAGGCTTTTCGTACGTTTTCCTAGCACCACATGGAAATAAATTGTTAAAGGAAAATTAATCTAAGTCAAATAAGGAATGCTAAGAAAGGTTGGGGAGGAAGAAATGGAATCATAGGAATCTTAACCAAGGTTTGTAAAGGTTCATTAAACATAAAGAAGATTAGTGGAGGATTTTGGGTAAGTAATAATTGCCTAGTAATTAATTGCTCATGATGCTCATCAAATGTTGGACCAAGTCCATAGAAGCACTTGGAAGTTTGTTAGGATGGGAAGAAGGTTATAATTTACCTTCCTAAGTGATCATTTGACCAAGTCACTATCCCATGCAATCCCTATGGTTTTAGGAGAAGAAAACATTAATTGTTGGGATTAATTTTGAACAAGGCATTAGAAGCTAGGAAATTTAACATTTCTAATGTTTGTGATGATCCATAGTTATTTTTATTTTCATAAATAAAGTAATGTTTGGATAAGTGTTAGTGATTATGTGGCCAGGAGGGTGCATATGATATAATATTTTGACCATAAGAATCTTTCCAAAGAAGGATGTTAGAAGAAAGCAATCAAGGCTAGAAAGCAATGAAAAGAAGGAAACTTGATAAAGCAAGGAAAAGATGGTAGAAGCCAAAAAAGCAATGCAAAGTAGAAAAGAACTGGAAAAGCATAATAAAGTAGTAAAAGTAGGTTGAAAGCATAATAAAGCAGTAAAATCAAGAAAATAAGACTAAAAGAAGAAAAATAGTAAAGCAATAAAGCAGGATAAAGCAGGTAAAGCAGAAAGCAATGAAAGAAAAGCTTCAGAAAGCAGCAAGTCCTAAACTTGCTCATGAAGGCACCTTCGGTTAGGTATATTGCACAAGAATTCATTTAGCCGATAAATTCAAGGAAGAGTGCAATATTCACTTCTTTTGGCTAATTATGTTTTGATGTTGATAGCTCTTGATCTCTCAATTCGACTTGGGATATGTGCCCCTAGTCAGAGCTGGGAGATGTGCCATTGCTGCTTCAACTAGATGTTTGGATGATGGAATAAAACCATTGTAATTGATTTTATTTTAGGTCCTTAAGCTTATTTAATTATATTTTGAAGTTAACAGAAGGTGTCATGAAGTCCGTGATTCGAATTCTCAATTATTGTAGTGTTTTCCAGTGATAATTGATTGTATTGAAAGAGGTCAAGTATTAGGACTATTATGAGAATCCTATTGGATTCCATTTGATTAATTACTACTATTTCGACCCTATGATATCATTCATAAAATTTTATAATGCATAATTCTTAATTATTATGAGTTTTCTGCAACCCTCCTAGATTTGCATAGATTTTAACTAGTTTTCAATATTGCTTAAGTTTACCATACTTTGCACAATGGATTTCGATGCTATCAGTTAATAATTTCAACTAAGATACTAATGAACACAATACATGTCTTATTTTGCAAAATTTTCGGCCCTTTATGTTGTTTAGAATGTCCTGAATATTAACTAGTTGTTTAGTCTCAGAGTTACCAAATCTTCTCCATGACCCCAAATTTCACCAAAACAAGTATGAAATATATTTTTGAAGTATGATTGTCATATTGGGACTTAGAAACAATCCAAACACTTCCATAAAGGACCAGAATCTGTTGAATCTCCACAGAAGTCCTTAGGGACATCACATTGATAGCCTTGGTTCCGCCAAGGAAATATTCCCAGGCGTGTTGAGCATCAGATAAAGTGCTGATGTCGAAGTAGGGAGATTGTATAGGCTTCTACTACTATCATAAACCTGCAAATTAACCTTCACCAAGTCTTAAAAGGGTTTTTGGTTCCAGTTTCAGTGTTTGTACAAGTTTTCTTTAAAACTAGTCATTGTCTTTCCTTCAATCTTCTTCCTAGTGTGCCTTACATCCAGAAAGGTACATTAAATTATTATAATTTGATTTAATACATTACAAATAAAAAATGGGGGTATTACAATCCCCTCTCCCTTGTAATAACATCTTCCTTAGTTTCTGCTCAAAATCAGAACAAAAATGGATATGCCTCTCTCATGGCATCTTCTAGCTCCCATGTAGCCTCACTGGGACCAAAGTGATTCCATGGCACCTTTACTTGTACAATGGATCGATTCTAGAGAAATGTTACCTTCTTGCCAATGATTCATATTGGATATATTTGGAACTCTCCCTTGGGTTCCACTTAGATCACATCCCAATCAATCACATGGTTAGGATTATGTACATATTTATTTAGCAAAGAAACATGGAAAAAATTATGAGATCTAAAATTAGAAGGCAGTGAAATTGTATATACAACTAGCCCTATCATCTCAGGTACCTCAAATGGCCCATAATATCTTGGTGATAACTTGGAACAACTTCCAAGCTTCAAAGAGATTTTCCTTGGCCTCACTCGGAGGTAAACATGATCCCCAACATTGAATTCCCTATGCACTCAATTCTTATCTGCATAGATTTTCTGTCTATCTCAGGCTTCCTTTAAATTTTGCCTAATATTTGCAACCTCTATTTACATTTCATTAATCATTTATGTCCCAAGTACATTTATGCTCATTGGATTATCCCAAACCACTATTTTTCTGCACCTTTGACCATACAAAACTTCAAATGGACCCATTTCCAATGATACTTGTTGTCCATTGTTATATACAAACTCTACCAAGTGTAGATAATCTTCCCACATGGATAGTTTGTCTATCACATAGATGTAAAGCATGTATTCAAGCATTTTATTTACTCTTTATGTTTGTCCATCCGTTTGTGGATGGTAGGAAATGATAAAGTTCAAGTGTGTACCCAAATATGCAAAAAGACTTTTCCAGAAATTAGAAGAAAAAATTGTATCATAGTCAAATACAATTGCTTTGGGTAACCCATTCTATTTGAATATTTCTTTTATGAATACTCTTTCTATCTCATTGGCCTTGTAAATATATTTAACTGGAATAAAATGTGTTTCCGTAGACAATTTATCCATCACAACCATGATGGAATCATGCTTTGTCGAAGTAATTGGAAATGTAGTAATACAATCCATGTTTACCACTTCCTATTTCCATTTTGGAATTGAAAATGGTTACAATAAACTTGCTGGGTGTTGATGTTCAACTCTCACTTGATGGCATTTCATACATTTATAAATATATTCAGGAATGTTCCTTTTCATTCCCAACCAAAAGTATTGCTTCCTTGTTGTAGCAATTGTTTTTTGGTATCTTGTGTGATCGGAATATGACATTTTATGGATTTCATCCATAATAATTCTCCTCAAATATACCACATTTGGAATATGCGTTCTATTTTTATAAGTAAGAATTCCATCATCCTCCAAATGATAACCTTGATACCTCTTCTCCAAATTTTGTTGTTGGAATTTATCTTTTATTTGCACATAATACTCATCTTCAACAATAGAGTCAACAATATTTTGTCTCAAATCCGAGTGGAAAACACTAACGGTTTCCACATGCGTTGCATTTTTTTTTTTTGAGTGCATCAACCACTTTATTTTCTTTCCCCTTTATGTGTTTCATCCCAAAATCAAACTCACATAAAAATTAAATCCTCTAGTTTGCCTTGAATTTAGTGTTGGATGCTTAAATAAATATTTTAGACCACAATGGTTTGTTCTAAGCTCAAATTGTATTCCCATCAAATAGTGCCTCCACATTTTTAAAGCATGCACTATGGTGGCAAGATCTAAATCATGGGTAGCATAATTATTTTCCCATTCTTTTATCTTTCTTGACTCATAATATACCACATGATTGTCTTGCATAAAAAATCCTCCAATCCCTTGTTTTGATGCATCGGTACACACCACAAAATCCTTTTCGGGTCTATAATTTTTAAAATTGGAACACTTGTAAGAAGCTTCTTCAATAGTTGGAATACTTATTCACATCTCTATGTCAACTTGAATGTTATGCTCTTCTTTTGAAAATAAGTAATGGGGTGTGCAACCTTGGAGAATCCTTCAATGAACCTTTTATAATAACTAGCAAGATTAATAATAAATCTCACATTTTTCACATTCCTTGTAATCAGCCAATCATATTGGTCCCAATCTTTTCAATATCCACCAATATTCCTTCCTTTGAAATAATGTAACCAAATAATGAGTTTTCTTATGATAGAAGACATATTTACTTAAATTTACGTATAACTGATGCTCCCTTTGCACTTGCAAAACCATTCTCAAATGCTATTCAAATTCCTCTTCATTCTTAGAATAATACGAATGTCATCTAGAAAAAAAAAGCACAAACTTGTCCAAATACTTGTTGAAAACACCATTCATGAGACACATGACTATAGCTAGTGCATTAGTGAGAACAAATGGAACCACCACAAACTCATAGTGTCCTTACCTTGTTCTAAAGGTTTTTTTGTGGATCTATTCTTCCTTTATTCCGACTTGATGGTAATCATACCTCAAATCAATATTTGAAAATACATTTTTCCCTCTCACTTGATCAAAGAGATTATCAATTTGAGGTAAACGAAACTTTTTCTTCACTGTAACCTTATTCAATTGTCTATAATCAATACATAACCCGAGTGTTCCATATTTATTTTTCACAAATAGAATGAGTCCTCACCAAGAAGAAATACTTGACCAAATGTACTTCTTTTCCAACAGCTCCTGCAACTGCATTTTCAGCTTCAACAATTCTAGTGTACTCATTATATAAGATGTCCTGGAAATTGGTGCAACTCCTAGTACAAGATCAATTGTGAAACCAATGTACCTCTTTGAAGGAAGTCCCGACACTTCATCGGGAAACACATCCTTGAATTCTTGCAAGACCCAACAATTTTCCAACTTGGGAACTTGATTTTTGTTCTATCCAATAGATTGGCTGCATACAATTGAAAACCATTTCTAAAGAACTTCTTCAGCTGCAAGGATGAAATATATCTAATAGAAACCACCTTTTGAATTCCCTTTACTATCCTTGGGTATCCTTATTCATCAATGCATTCAAAGTTTTTTTGGTAGCAATCAAGTTTTACTTTATGTGCTTCAAACCAGTCTATTCCAATGAGAACATCATAGGAAGCAAGTGGAAAAATCTTCATATTTTCCCATGTGAAGAGTCCATCCATTTCCAATGGACATTTCTCAACGACTTTACTAACTTTCCTCTTGGTTCCAATGGCTAGTTGGACCAACCATGATTTACTATGCTTTGTTTTATTAGAAACACAAATATCAACAAATTTAAGAGTGATATAACTCTCAATGGATCCAGGGTCAATACAAATAAAAATAGATTACTTATAAATACTACCTTCAACCTCAACAAAAATTAATTGATGGTCTGCTAGGTCATCTAGTGCAACATAGATTCTAGGGTCAGTCCTTGCCACGTGACCCACATTTTCAACCTCTTTGATGTTGTGACATGCTTGGAACTCCCATTTTGATGTGCGCAATTTCTAAGAAAATGGCCCTCTCCACATCCCCAAAGTTGAAGTGGATCTCTTGGCTCTCTTTGTTTGTCTACCATTATCCTAGTTGGCTTAGTCACACCCTGTGGTATCTTCCTTTGCTATTTTTTGAAATGAGGAGGATTGAATCCCCTCTTTCTTTGGTGAAACTTCTCCATTTTCTTGTCTTCCCAAACTTTATAGAATTCTTTCCTACTTTCGATATGATCATAACAATAGTTGGCCTTCCCTATGGTTTCATCTAGAGTTTTAGGTTCATCAACTCAATTTTGTCCTTGTATGAGTGAGGTAATCCACTTACAAAACGACGAATTTTGATATTATCATCTCTGATATACTTAACATACCTTAGTAGCTCCAAGAATTTATTGGCATATTCCTCCATGTTCATTTGTCCCAATTTCAACTCATGGAACTCTTTGATTTTCTAATCATAGTACCTATCAAAGAGGTACTTTTGCTTGGAGTACTTCTTGAATTGCTTCAACACAATATTCCTTTAATTGAGCTTATTCACTTTCTTAAGGTGATCTCACCAAATAGATTCTCTTCCATTCAAATAGAATATAACCACCCTTTCCTTCAGGAAGTATTCATGGACTTGGAAATACTCCCTTATCCCAAGTAGCCAAGCCTCATCTCCTTGACCCGATTTGGATTCACCGTCAAAAGTAGGAGGTTTGGCCTTCTGAAAATACCTGTGTGAGTTTTTCTTGATGGGACTCTTCCTATTATTCCTTTTAGATGGTGATATTGAATATTCAATGGAGTCTTCAGAGGTAGATGACTCACTAGAAAATAAATCTGGAGAGTATATCCTCTCTCTAGAAACCCTTCTTGAGATACAAGGCCTTTTGTGAGAATGCATCCTTGAACTACTCCCACTATTTTCCGTATTCTTTGAGTCCTTCCCATGGTAAATTTTCCTCTAAATGTATGTTAAGATTTGGAGCATAACTGCATTCAATCAGTTCTATTCTTCCTCACCTATAATTACCCTTTGGTTATTTTCTCCGTGACTTGTAATTCTACTCTTAGGATTCTCATAGTTTCTACAATATTTGGGGGAGTTTTTTTATTTTTTCAGCCATTAGACTTTGTCTCTACATTCTCAATCTGCATATCCCACCCCATGGCATCTATTTCTTTGCATAAGGATTATGTGCATCATCCATGATGATGTTTTTCTTGGACCAACTTGCACTAAACTAAATATTGACCCTGTAAAAGCGTTTTTATAAACTGAGCTGTTAGCTTCATTACATTCATAGAAATTCAAAAATTAAATTTCATGCATTCTGGGGACTACCCATATTGACATTTTTTGTCAAATCAAGGCTACATGAACTTTTTTGTTCAATTTTTAGAAATATTTGAAAGCCCCTTTTAGAATATGGTTGTGCACAATTGTTCCCCTATGGATAAAATTTCCAATAACTATAAGTATGCCCATTTTTTTATTTTTAGGAAACAAGTTACAACCTTTTAATATTCATATTTTTTTGTCAAATTATGCACTTTTCCTATAGAACACATTATACAACTTAAGAATAACTATATACTCAAAACGAGAACCCAAGCCATAAAAAATCATATTTTTGCATCAAACAAACAAACAAAAAACCCAAATCGAAAAGTGGTGCTATCGATATAACCTTTTTTTTTGAAGGCTAAAGTTATATTTTCTTTACACCTTGGCCAGTGCCATTGTAATCAAAACCATAAATTTGCCCCCAAATAAAAAAGGCATGTTACCAGTAGTAATTATTTTTTCAAGCTTAGCATTATATCGTTTTTGAAATATCGGCCTTAACAGCTGGCATCACAACAATCAAAATCCTAATATTACACCGTGTTTGAAAGCATGGCTCTTAGATGGTGCCACCATGTCACCTCTGTTTTTCTTTCCGAAGTTAAAATTAGGACTTGTTTGAAATCGTGGCATTGACAACTAATGCCATTGCAATTAAAGTGCCAAAATTAATGCATGAATCGAAAAGAGGTGCTATCGGTAGCACCCCTTTCTTCTTTAGGTATATATGAAAATGAAGAAAAAATAGAACAAAATTAACTAAAAAGTAAAAATTAAAACAAATTAAAAAAAGGTGAAAAAACATTAAAATCAAGCAATTTAACCTATAAAAACAAATAAAATAATAAATTGTCAATTGAGTGTAGCTTGTGTGGTTGGGAGGAATGATTGTTACCCTCCCCACCTAGGATTAATTCCTAGATGTGACATGTTGGGCTCTTAAATGAGCATATTGTTGTATTGACCTTGAGCTTGATAAAAAAAGTCAAGTCGCAGTAGCACAATTGGTATTCGAGGGGTTCCATTTGTTAGGAATACCAAGGTTAGAAACTCAACGGTGGTGGGAGGAGAAACACAAAAAAATCCAACCATGTTAAGGGTTGGTGTGGCTAAGGACGGGTGCGATCCTCGGCTGATTTTGATGGCTTAGATGCCCCTAAGTCATGGTTTCTTAAACCAAAGACAAGTCCCTCAAGTTAGGGACACTTGAGCAAAAAAAAAATACTTACAAAAATACAATATTAAAAAAATTAAAAATTAAAATTAAAATTAAAAAAAACTTGAAAAAAAAACATTAAAAATTTTAAAATAAAAAGAAAAAATAAAAAAAAAACCACCCGATATTTATCCTCGTGGGGTAGCTTAGTTAGTTGGAGCTTTTGTGTCCAATCCATCACTGCGTTGAGGTCGAGGGTTCAATTCTCTGGGTCCTCCTGGGGTCAGGCTCTCAATATTGGTGTTGATAGGGTGAGGCCCCTTCGAATTATTCCCGTGGATGTAGCATGTTCCGACAACATTCGGGGCAGTGAACCACAATAAAAACACACACACACACCCCATATAACAATAAAACATACATAACAAAAAAAAGAAAAAAAATGCAACACCCTACCACTTCCCATTGTTCAAAAGGGAATCACCCTCCTCTTCAACCCCTTCCCTTTTAAACAATGGGAAGGGGGTTGAGGAGGAGGGATATTCCAACCCAATATTCCAACCCTTTCCCTTTTAAACAACGGGAAGGGGAGAGGGGGTAGGAGGGTAACATATATATATATATATATATATATATATATATATTTTAATTTTTATCTTTTTTAAAAAAAAATTTAATGTTTTATTTTTACGTGGGAGGTTTTTTTTTTATTTTTTATTTTTTAAATGTATTGTTTTGATTATTTAATTTTTTTTCAAATTTAAAATAGTTTATTTTTTAATGTTTTTATTTTCTTTAAATTTGTTTTATTTTTGTGGTTAAATGTGTACCTTTTTCATTTTTCGTAATGATTTTTTTTTAAGTTGTGGTTGTTTGAAATTGTAATCCGAAGATGAAAGAATTGCTACTGGTAGCACCATTTTTCGATTTGGGGGTTGATTTTTACATTTTCATTACAATGGTGTTGAATGTTAATGCTACAGTTTCAAACAAGACACAATTTTAACTTCGGAAAGAAAAATTGGGGTTCCATGGATGCAACACAGACTAAGCATGGTGTAGTTTTAAGCTACCATCTATAGCCATGGTTTTAAGCAAGGTGTAATTTTAATGTTTTTATTGTAGTGAGGCTGGTTGTTAAGGCCGAGGTTTCAAACAAGATGTAATTTTAACCCTAGAAAAAAGGGGTGCTACTGGTAGTATGCCTTTTTTATTTGGGGGTCAATTTACAGTTTTGATTGCAATGGCACCAACCATGGTTTCAAAAAAATTGTAATTTTAGCCCAAAAAATGGGTGTTATCTGTAGTGTCCTCGACCCAATTAAGGTGATCTAAGGTTAGGCCAACAAGCCATACAACCAAGAAATTAAAAAGTTCTAGCCTCTTTAAAAATAAAATGCATAAAACCCAAGCACAACATTTTCCCCAATGTGCATACTATTGAATGCAAACTTGTTGTAGAAATAAAAATTAAAGATACGTGAGTAAGATGCGATAATTGGAATCTCTAGTAACCATATGCTAAAACATATAATTATCCATGTACTCAGTAATAATTAATGTATTGTAATATTATTGAAAAAGTGATCATCAATACTCAATTGTTGTGATTATCATCCTACTCGTGTATCGATATGATGATATTAGTACATATGTGTATGTGTGTCGATTGGTGTGATTAAATAGTAAGTAAATAAAGCATCAAGCCACACAGACCATAGTAGAATAGAGACACATGCTTCCATATATAACCTTCGAAAAATCAGATCCTGTGGATGTACCCTACTAATACTTATCTTCAAATGGAAACTGGCATCAACGGGACAACTTTCCTCCCACCATAGACATAGTCAAGTCCAACTCACTTGAACAAGTCACCCTTGAGCTAAGACCATAGATCCATAGACATAGGCACACTCAGTCTAATAAATCTCAGAACTACCCCATCCGAGAACCACAATGCTTCCCACTACTACTTTGCTAACTGACTCCACTTCCTATGGGATGTGACTTCCTTCACCTAACTCATCCCTTAGGATATCACCATCCCATTTCCTAGCTTCCTGTGTGAGAACCTGGACTAGTAGAGTTATATGATGGAAGCAAAGGGTAACAATTCACTGCACTAACTCTCTAGAATGCACAAATAGACTGCTCCTCTGAAAGGGTCCTGCAACAAACACTTAGTCTCAACACAACCTCAACACAGTATTAATACTGTCAACACTTATATCATATTGAGTCATAAGGTAAGTGATATGAAGCTTAGGATTAGCTTCAAGAAGGAGAGAGCACATGAATTTTATAACACAAGGAGGCCAATCCTAACCCAATGAATTCAACTTGAATTAGAGAGGGGTAAGGTTAGGCTTCATCATGGAGACTTAACTCAAATTGGTGGAGTGGTGGCTTAGTTTTGGATATTCCCCTTCCCAAATTAGCACCATGAGGAGGGGTTACCAAAACCAAAGGAGTGGAGCCATGAATAGCACAAGGAGGCACACTAATGCATAAGGGGGTTACAAAACATGGAGGAGGGTGCATTAGGTGAGATATAGGATCCAATAGGGTCATAAATATAACAGAAGCACAAAAATATGGACGAATGGAGGATTGGGGTGCACTTGTGGAGGTGGAGGCACAAATCAAGGATGTGGAAGCTAAATTATAGCTTAAAACTCCTAGAATTTAGGGAGAGGGCACGTTAGTGCAAGTGGGGTCCATAAAATGGAATCTTTCACTCAAGGAGGTTTCACTAGGAAAGAGGGACCCATTAAGGTATGCATAAGGTGCAATAGTAACTCCCTAGTCCATACAATAAAAAATAGGGTCCATTGTACAATGTTCGGGTGACCAACATTATTGATGTCACCAAGGTTCAAATATGAACTAGGATGGACAAACTCAAGCCAACAACAAGTTCTAAGGTGATAGGGATGTCCCCATTCCCCCTCACTGTGTAATCCATGGTATCCCATACTCTTTTAGTTTCCTTTACTGAGCCAGTTGTTTATTTAATAGCAACAACCATCAATGATAACGACAATAACAATAATTCCAAAGTCCATAATCACATTAACAAATAAAATATCATAAGTCCATAGTCACATTAACAAATAAAATATCATAAGTCCAAGGATTAACAATTGGGGTATTACATCCCCCTCCCCCTTAAACAATGCATCATCCTCGATGCATATTTATTACATACATGCCGGATTACAAAATTTTCAAAATAGATGAGGGTATACTTCCTTCATAGCATCTTCCATCTCCCAAGTTGCATCCTCAAGGCTGTAATGTGTCCATTGTACCTTTACCTGCTTGATTTCTTGATTCCGTAGCAGCTTGACCTTGCTTCCCAAAATGTGAATAGGTTGTACCGGAAAATCCCCTTCCGGTTCCACCTAGATCACATTCCAATCAATTACGTGGTTAGCATCAGGTATGCACTTTTTCAATAAAGACACATGAAACACATTATGTACTTTAATGCAAGTGGGCAAAGCAAGCTCATAAGAAATGGGTACTATATTAGTTGAGATTTCAAAAGTTCCACAGTATCTAGCACCTAATTTGGAAAAGTTTCCCAGGTTCAAGGAGCTCTTCTTAGGTCTAACTTTAAAAAAGACATAATCTCCAATTTGAAACTATCTTACAGTTCTGTTATGATCTGGATAGATTTTCTATCTGCCTTGAACTGTCTTAAGATTCTGCTTCATATTAACCATTTGATCCTCCATATCCTTCAATAATTTTGGGCCAATAATGTCTGTCTGTTGGATTATCCCAAGTGATAGGAGTATTTCACTTTCTTCCATACTTAGCCTCAAAAGGAATAATCTTAAGAGAGGCATGATATCCATTATTATAAGAAAACTCTACCAAGCGTAAATAATCTTCCCACCTAGATGGATGATCCATCACATACATTACTAACATGTCTTCAATAACTTGATTAACTCTTCCTATCTGTCCATCTGTCCGAGGGTGGTATGTTGTACTCATGTTCAGTCTTGTGCCAAATCCTTTCCAAAAGTTAGAAGTAAACTTCGAATCTTTGTATGATACTATAGCTTTCATGATTCCATGCAATCTAGCTACTTCTTTCATGTAAATGTTTGCAATATTAACTACCTTGTGAGTTGTCTTTATTGGAATAAAGTGTGCTTCCTTAGTTAACTTATCTACCATAACCATGATAGCACCATTTTTTAATCTTGTCTTAGGCAAATTTGTGATGAAATCCATTGTCATTACATCCCATTTCCATTCAGGTATTGGCAAAGGTTGTAA
This sequence comes from Larix kaempferi, assembly GCA_027924585.1. NCBI lineage: Eukaryota > Viridiplantae > Streptophyta > Pinopsida > Pinales > Pinaceae > Larix > Larix kaempferi. Next base: position 11,366,829 of record BSBM01000120.1, on the reverse strand, counting down.
AAATTTTGTTGTATGCCGATGCTGAACTTTAACCTTTTGGCATTGCATGCATCTAGCTATATAGCCTGCAACATCATTCTTCATCCCTGGCCAATAATACTGTTTTCTTATTGCTGGTACTATCTCCTGATAACCCGAATGTCTAGCATGTAGACTATCATACGTTTCTTTTAGAATCATCTTTCTTATATCTCTAGAATTGGGCACATAAATTCTATCTTTATGCATGAGGATTCCATTTTCTTCCAATTTATACTTATCAAATTTCTGTGGTATTTTCTGTTGTTGCAATCCTTCTTTTAATTGTTGATAATGCTCATCTGTCACATTGGATTCAATGATATTGTCCTTTAAATCTAACGTACTAGCACTGATAGTTACTACATGCATCACATGTATCTTCCTGCTAAGAGCATCAGCTAACTTATTCTCCTTACCTTTGATGTGTTTGATTTCAAAGTCATATTCACATAACAAATCCATCAATCTTCTCTGTCTTGCATTCAAAGTAGGCTTCTCAAAAAAGTATTTCAACACACCATGACCAGTTCTTAACTCAAAATTCTTACTCGTCAGGTAATGTTTCCACATCTTCAAGGCATGTATGATAGCTTCAAGCTCTAAGTCATGAGTGGCATAGTTCTACTCATGTTCCTTCAACTTTTTTGGTTCATAATTGATCGCATGTCCTTCCTGTTAACACCCAAAAATTGTCCACCTAGCTCATCTCCCTAGTCACATAACCCGTTCATCCATTTTTCCTAATATTTGGCCTCCATAAACCTAAAACCCCTAAGTTTCCAATTAAATGGGAAAGATAAATTATTTCCCTCAAGAAATTAATTAAATTCCTCCAAAAAAGTCAAAATCCCACCCCAAAATTTTTTTAAAAAGAGAAAAAGGGGAAAAATATTCAAAATAAAGGAAAAAAGAGGGAAAACATCAAATACCACTAGCCAATACTAATGGCTTCTTGAAACCATGGGACAATAAACCACCACCCAAAATTGCTATAAAAGGTGGTGGAGGCCCCCATTTTCACACACACTCACTCTTTCCTATCGAGACTCTCTCGAAATTCCTACTGAAACCCTAGCCTCCCTTTGAGCTTGTGTTTCCCCAATCTAGTTGAGTTTTGGCTACCTGTGAGCATTCAGTGGAGAGCAAGAGACACTGAAGACCCGGAGCACCATCACTTCTATGGCTACAAGGCCCCCCAACATTCTCACCATTTTGAGGTAAACCCATGTTGTAAATCCACTTTTACTGTAATGAAAAAAAACATTCTTTGATTCATATGGCGAATATTTGATATATGGGTTCTTAATGTTTTAGTTTAGATTTTATTTTACTGCAGTAATTTCAATCATTTTTACTTTTTACTATTTTCATTTTCACGCACACATCATCACATTCACAAACAGTTACTAAGAGTTCCATAACTCTTAGTAAGTACATTTTTGTACTAGCTAGTGTGAATAACCTAGCTACACTTCCTACATTAATACACAACCAACACATTGCTTACATGCATCCATGCACACAACAAAGTTTCCTTCAAGATACACAATCTTTATAACATGTGTACTGGTAAGCATTTCCTTATGTATTTGAAAACTATCTTCACACTTAGGATTCCACTTGAACTCCACACCCTTCCTCTGCAAGGATGTGATAGGATGAGCTAAATTTGAGAGTCCTTCGATGAACCTTCGGTAGTATCCAGCTAATTCCATAAAAGATCTTACTTCTGATACATTCTTTGGTGTTGGCCATTCCATAATAGATCTTATCTTCTCAGGGTCTACTGAAACACCTTCTTTAGATATAATATGTCCTAAGTAATGGATTCTACCTTGATAAAAAGAACACTTACTTAGCTTGGCATACAACTGTTTTTCTCTAAGCACTTGCATTACTAATTTTAGATGTTCTTCATGCTCTTCTTCTGTCTTAGAATAGATAAGAATGTCATCCAAGATACAATTACAAACTTATCTAAGTGCTTTCTAAAGAATCCATTCATCAAACACATGAATATTGTTGGTGCATTTATCAATCCGAAAGGTACCCTTGCAAACTCATAATGTCCAACCTTGTTCTGAATGTTGTATTACTGATATCCTAATTCTTAATTCTAAATTGGTGGTATCCTAATCTCAAATCTATATTTCAAAATACTTTGGCTCCTTTCAACTGATCAAACAAGTCATCAATCCTAAGCAAGGGGTACTTGTTTTGAATTGTTTCTTTGTTAAAATTTTTGTAATTTATGTAGAGTCTTAGAGTCCCACCCTTCTTCTTCAAAAATAACACGAGAGATCCCTAAGGTGAAACACTGGGTCTTATGTAACCTTTCTTTAGTATCTCTTCTAACTACATCTGTAATCCTTCAATTCTAGGGAACTCATTCTATAAGGTGCTTTAGATGAAGGTACTATGCCTAGCACCAAGTTGATAGAGAAATCAATGTCCTTCTTAGGGGGAATTCTTGGTGATTCTTGAAATATATATGCAAACTCTTGTAGTACTAGATAATGTTGCAACTCTGGCTCTTTTCCTTATTTTGGATCCTCCACATGAATTGCATATAACTGGCATCCCTTCATGAAACACTTCTTTATTTGTAGAACTGTGACCTGTCTCAGGGATATGGGTCTAGGTATACCTTTGACTGTCACTCGATTTACTTCTTCATCCAAACAAGTATAAGTTTTATTATGACAATCAAGTACGAAATGGTGTGCATCCAACTAATCCATGCCAATCAATACATCATATGACCCCATGGGTATGATGTTTAAGTCTGCAAAGGTTTTCAATATTAGCTCTGGTAGCTAACTGTACTAGACTTGATGTCTCAAGTTTACTTTTCTTCAATAACATTCCTCAACTATATTAGGTGCAATGTAACTATTGCTAGCGCTAGTATCAATAAAAAAAGTTTTGGTTTTATTAGCAATATTACATGCTACCTCAATCATTCGGGACTGGTGGTACGCTTGCCTCCCATCCAAGGGATGCATAGATCCTATAAACACTTCCACCAACATCCCCAATAATTGAAGCTTCTTGAATGTTGTGAATGTTATTTCTCTTACACAGGAACTGACTGGCAAAGTAGTTTTCCTTGCATATCCAACATTCAACAAGTGGTATTTTCTCTGAATGCTCTTCCATTAGCTATCCTCACTGATAATAATTATTGTTTCTGAATATTGAAGGTTGGAATCCTTTTTTCCTTTGCTCTTGCTTGTTCCTCTTCATGTCCTTCCAATTATTTTGATATGCGTCCTTGCTCTTATTCTATTCATATAGGTATTTTTCCTTCCAAATGGATTCCTTAAGATTCTTTGGTCTATCATACCGGTTTTACCTCTATAAGATTATGGTAGACCACTTAGGAACCTTTGAATATTCACCTTCTCATCTTTGATGAAGTTTGCATACTTCAAAAGTTCTAGAAACATTTTCTTAGAAGCCTCCATAGTCATGCTTCCCAACTTGATCTCAAATAATTCCTCCATATTCTTGTCATAGTAGTGCATAGAGAGGTATTCTTTTTGGAAGTACTTCTTAAACTTCCTCCAAGATATTCTATCCTCGTTGATGTCTTTAAGCTTAACTAGATGATCCCATCAAATAGATGCTTTACCTTGCAGATGATATATGGCTACTCTTTCTTCCATATTAGGTGTATATTGATGCAATTGGAAGAACTTCCTAACTAACAACACACTTCGAAATATTCTCCTTGCTTCACTTCTCCATCAAAGGTTTGGGAATTGATTCTTCTTAGTTATCCTACTAGTTCACCCCAGGAATACCTCCTCTTCTTATGCCTCACGGGGGATGTTTCAGGGTTTCTCTCTGTACTACTTGATGAATACCCTTCTTCTTCTCCATGTGATGAGGCCTCCTTGAAGATGATATGGAGCTCACATAATATCTTCTATGTCTCTTGTTAGATAATATTTGGATTGTATTTAATGACTTTAGATCATTCATGATTTGGTCCTGAATGTGGGTAATCCTTTCATTATCCTCCCTACACTTCCTTACTGAATCCTTCAACTTGATGGTTCACTACTCCTCTTATATCTACTTGACCTTCTTCCTTTTAAAAAATCCTCTTCAGGGCTATAAGGTCTCTGTCCTTCTTTGAAATCCATCTCCAATCTCTAACTTCCTACTACTGAACTTGTACTTGCTAAGTCTCTAGTCTTCATTGGTTTGATTAAAATTTTAGTTTAGTTGCCACACTGCTCGCTCAATTATTCACTACAAACTGTAATGTGTTCATTATCAATTATTGTTAGCATGCTACACACTAGTACAAGTTTATTATTATTCAAACTACTTTTCCTTCTTAGTTATAAATTAACAAGCCAACTCTTCTTGATTACAATCAACCTAACTTGAAAAGGGGAGCTAGAAATCCTTTCAGGATTTCTCCTTACCAACTGGACATCAAGTCCATAGCCATCCCAAGATAACAATTTGTTTAACTAATTCACATTTTAAACTACATTAAGGTGCATGTATCTAATTTTATTCAATGCAAATTCCTATTTCTAGAATGACTTGTAGCTCTCCAGAAGGCCCAATAGCCGTAGTGTTGAACCCTTAAATTCTGATACCACTTTGTAGTGTCCCCAACCCAAATAAGGCCAAAGGCACTAGAAAACCTAGGGAAAAGGGGCTAAGATAAGTATAGCACAATGACTTAAGGTGATCTAAGGTTAGGTAAACAAACCATACAACCAAGAAATTAAAATCTTCTAGCCTCTTTAAAAATAAAATGCATAAAACCCAAGCACAACATTTTCCCAAATGTGAATACTATTGAATGCAAACTTGTTGTAGAAATAAACATTAAAGATACATGAGTAAGATGCGATAATTGGAATCTCCAGTAACCATATGTTAAAACATATAATTATACATGTACTCAGTAATAGTTATTGGATTGTAATATTATTGAAAACGTGATTGTAAATACTCAATTGTTGTGCTTATCATCCTGCTCATGTATCGATATGAGGATATTAGTACTTCTATGTATGTGTGTTGATTGGTGTGATTAAATAGTAAGTAAATAAAGTATCAAGCCACAAAAACCACAGTAGAATAGAGACATGGGATGCCATCTACAACATTTGAAAAATAAGATCCAGTGGTTGTCCCCTACAACCAACTTTCACTAGTATGATTTAGATTGTATGGATGCCTTCCCTCCAACCATCAATCACCAATACAAATCAGATCTACAATAATATAATTAGATATGCAATAATATAACAGATCTATAATAAGAAAATTAGATTTGCAACAATATAATAGATCTACAATAATAAAATCAGATAAGCAACAATAGAATAAATCTTCATACAAAGGTATTCTTAGTAAAAGGACAGGGTGCGCTCCTTTCAACACCAGAAACACTACCCAACCAAAATGGTCATAACTTGGTCATACATAAATATTTTCCAGTGAAACAACATGTGTTCCTTACTGGAGCCACTTCAGACACAATGGGATAGGTATAAAACCCATAAATGAGCAGAAGTAGGCAAACTAGAACATATGGTTGCGCCCTTCTCAACATCGTGAAAGCCATGATTGTATACCACGAAGGAGAAGAGAAATAATAGATGATAGATGAGGTTCAAATCAATTCAAAGTTTCAATGTATGAAATCTATCCATCACACATACAATTCTTGACACATAAACCATAAACGTAACCAAGAAACAATTCAACCTCCAAGGCACATAAACATGATAAAATAACATAAATAAGCACATGAACAAATACTTATCTTCAAATAGAAACTGGCTTCAGCGGGACAAATTTCCTCCCAACTGTAGACATAGTTAAGTCTAACTCACTTGAATAGGTCACCCCGAGCTAATATCATGCATCCACATGCAAAGGAACACTCAGTCTAATAAATCTTGGAACTACCCCCTCCAAGAACCACAATGCTTCCCACTACTACTTTCTTGTTTGTCACCACTGCTTATGGGATGCGACTCCCTTCACCTAACTCATCCCTCAAGATATCACTATACCATTTCTTGGCTTCTTGTGCGAGAACCTAGACTAGTAGAGTGATATAATGGAAGAAAAGGGTAATAATTCACCAGACTAACTCTATGGAATGGACAAATCGACTGCTCCTCTGAAAGGGTCTTGCAACAAATACTTAGTCTCAACACAACCTCAACATAGTATCAATACTGTCAACACTCATAACACAATGAGTCACAAGGCAAGTGATCTGTAGCTTAGGATTAGCTTCAACAAGGAGAGAGCACATGAATTTTATAGCACAAGGAGCTCAATCCTAACCCAAGCGGTTCAACTCGAATTAGAGAGGAGTAATGTTAGGATTCATCATGGAGACTTAACTCAAATTGGTGGAGTGGTGTCTTAGTTTGGGAGATTCCCCTTCCTGGATTAGCAACATGAGGAGGAGTTACCAAAACCCAAGGAGTGGAGCCATGAAGAGAAAAATGAGGCACACTAATGCATAAGGGAGTTACAAAGCATGAAGGAGGGTGCATTAGGTGAGAGAGAGGATCCAATAGGGTCATAAATATACCAGAAGCACAAAAATAAGGATGAATGGAGGAGTGGGGCACACTTGTGGAGGTGGAGGCACACATCAAGGAGGTGGAAGCTAAATTCTATCTTACAGCACCTTGGATCTAGGGAGAGGGAGCCTTAGTGCAAGTGGGGTCCATAAAAGGGAATCTTTCACTCAAGGAGGGTTAACTAGGTAGGAGGGGCCCACTAATCTATGGATAAGGTGCAATAGTAACTCCATAGTCCAAAAAATAAAAAAATAGGGTTCGTTGTACATTGTTTGGGTGACCAACATTATTAATGTCACCAAGATGCAAATATGAAAGATGGACATAATAAAATAAACAACAAGTTCTAAGGTGCTAGGTATGTCCCCATTCCCCCTCACTTTGTGGAATCCATGGTCTCCCATACTCTTTTAGTTTCCTTTGCTGAGCCAGCTGTTTATTTAATAGAAAAAAACATCAATGATAACAACAATAACAATATTTCCAAAGTCCATTTTCACATTAACAAATAAAATATCATGAGTCCAAGGCTTAACAACTGGGATATTACAATATTTGTATCATTATTTTTTGATTTCGGGGTAAAAATAGCCACTAAATGCACCTTATAAAAAGAAGAACTCTGGAGGGTACTTGTCAAGTTGTATAACATGGTGTAGGTGCATATCAACTGATAATACTCATGACAAGGGTTACTCAACAAATTTCATATCACTAATATGATACTCCAATGAATTTCTATAAAATTTTGGAATTGACTACTTTTGACTTTTGCATCTTTTCCACACTTCAAATTTTTAGCAAAACTGGCTATCTCACAAACTAAGCATCTTTGGAAAAACTTCCTCTAACCAAAGTTGTTTGGTTTGATGAGTATGTAACATGTCAAGTTCATAATTTTTTCCGTTCTCGACATCTAGGGTCACTTTTACCTCTAATTTTCTAAAATCCCAAAAAAGCACCTTGTAATAGTGGATTTTAGCCTTCTTTTGCACCTCGACTTCACACCTTTTGGAATTTGGCAATACACCATCATAGTTAACTATATGCCTAGTTCACAACTACACCATTATTTAAAACATAGTCAACATTGTCACTGGGTACTAATATTTAAAACCATTATTTCACATTTTATGTAGAACAAGAGAAAATGGGCCCATAAGAGCCTCACTGACAATTTTGAAGCCTTCCTTAATGGCATCGGAATTCCATAGGTCTCATTGGATTTCGAGTAAGTTGCTCCTATTATGGACAATTTTTTTTTGATCTCCAAAACTTCTTTTTCTTTTTATAGTCTTTCGACATATAACCATCGTATCAGAAACTCTCGTCGCATCGGCTTTCCCCCATCAGACCTATTTTGTATTGCTAGATTTTGTGCGCTCCAATGGCCGATGTCCAATCCCATCAAGAACATCTACATGCTATATCAGGATTACTTCCCGATGGTCCTTTTCCAATGAGGTCTTTTTGAAATTTTAGCTCCGATGAGGCCTTCCCAAAATGTCGGTTTCCAACACATCAGAACTTCCCACATACACTTTTGGGAGAATTTCCTTATGGCATACCTTCGATGAGGTATTTCTAGAATTACTCCTTTGATCAGGCCTTCTTGAAATGTCAGGTTCTGACTCATAAAAACTTCCCAAATACATTTTTGGGAGCATTTCCTAAAGGCCTACCTTTGATGAGGGATTTCTAAAATTTCACCTCTGATGAGGCCTTCCTGACATTTCAGGTTCCGACCCATCAAATTTCCCACATTAACTTTCAAGAGAATTTACTGATGACTTATCTTCGATGATTTATTTCCAAAAAAATTTCTCCGATGAGGCCTTCTTGAAACATCGAGTCCCAATCCATCAAGAATATTTGCTCCATCGAGATCTCTCACATTTTCCTTTGACATCATTTTTCGATGCTCCACCTTCAATGAGGCTCTTCAAATATTTCGACCCAGTGTTCCTACCTCACAATATCAAACTCCCGTCCATCGGGATGCTTCCATAAGCTTGTCATCATCATATTGGACCATTCGCATTGGCTTGATGCATTAGTTGTGCAAACGATGTTCTCCTATGAACCAATCCCAATATAATTTCTAAGCACTTCGCATCAAGTGATCCTTGTTGAATGCTTCACATTAGACTCATGAGTTAATAGTGCGAAGTGTATCACCTAATAAGCTTATTCCAATGAACTTATTCCATTCCTTACACTTGTGCATCCATCCGACATGGATGGTACATGTCACCCCCCTATCCACATGGCTCCTCCATGTTAATTTTTTTTTCCATGTGGCATGGGTGGGGCCCATCGCAAATTTTGACCAATTTTTCAAATTTTCATAATCATGTAAAATTTTTTATTTTGCAATTTCAATGATAGCTCTCCAATTTTTCATTTTTTTTCCTAATTTCACTCATCCAATCTACCATTCTTATTGGTAGACTATAGATTTAACTTATAGGCTCCATTAAATCACCATCTGTTAACTACAACTATGATTTTCATAGAGCATTTTTTCAACACTTCTTTTCCAACTCTAATTTCCTCCTGTAAATGTGGGTTCCAGCCCATATAGCCCCAGTGCTACAACCAATATCTTTGATACCACAATGTCACATCCCCATCCATCATTCTAACCATTAGAAGGAGATATTTACAAATTGCAAGTTTCCAAATTTCACCCCATGGGCTATAAATATGAATTCATAATATGCAATGCATGTGCATATGCATAATTGTAAAACACAGTAGAAATAAAAATTTAACCACACACACACATCATGCATAAATATGAAAATTCAATGTAGGAAGAAAATGAAGTCATTCCACACTCATATACAAAGAAAATACTTATATTTAAACAAATAAAATCGAATCAACTGGTTGTGTAAGAACGATTTTCACCCAATCATATGTGTCAACTACATATACCACCCCCAAGCTGATCTATGAGGCCACTAGAGTGAAGGAAAAACTTACAATATTTTTTGTCTCAGTCCACAAACCATTTGCTCTCATGCTTAGCCAAAATTCCCACCTTTGAGAATTTACATGGATCTCACTCATTCATCCCAACCATGCCAATCTTTTCTACTTCCCCACACAACACAAGTAAGGCATTTCCCTTTATTGCTCCATAGTTCACTCAGCAAATCCTATCGTTACAGTGCTTTCCAGTATGTGCAGAAAGAGTCCAATCTACTATATGTTGTTGGAGAACCTCCTGTAGCATTAATTCATGGCTTCTCAAGCATTTAAGAGTAGAAAAACATATTGGGTAAAAGTTACTATATTTTCCAACCTCTATGCTCACCTACAACCATCTATTTTATGCTCAATCTGCAATTTTCCTTCACAAATTCTAATTTTTGGCTATTGCACAATGTAATGGTAATGGAAATGGAATGAACAACAAGAGGACAAATACTATGTAGTGTAAATATATCACATAGGACCCCTTTCCTCTTCCCCTCTAGTGGAATCATAACCCCTCTAGTGCACTTTACACAACCATCTTGGACCATTTTAGTATTTTCCCAACATAATATTTACATAGCTTTCAAGTTAACTTGAAAAACCAAACACATGGTTCATATAGGAATATTTACTTTATACATGCCTCACCATTGACTAGTTGGGCCTTTGCCTTGAACTCCACACTAGGAATCCATACTAGCATATTTACATCATTTATATATCTGATTTAATACATTCCAATTCAAAATTGTTAGAGAAAAAAACCCCTCTCCATAGCATCATTCTCCTACCTAGTGACTTAGACCATGAATTCATGACTCTAGTGGGACAAACCTCACTCATTTTGACCACCCGAGTCACCCTAGAGATTACTTCTAAATTCCCAGGATCTTAAACCACCTTATCTATCATTTTTGACAAACCCTAAAGTCTATTTTTGTCTGACTTAGGCACATTCCTAGATTTGGGGAACTTTTCCCTGCTTTTAGGATTGCTTGAGTCAGACTTCAGTTAGTGACTAAAAGTGTTCCACTAATTTAGGTCCTAAATAACTATTGATGTCTATCTATCCATTAGCACCCCTGTTGAGTTTTTTCAGGGCCATGCATGCACATACAGTCAGTTGCATGTACATCATTCAGTCAGAACTAGTGATTGGGAAGTCTTGAGCCAGTGTAATTTAGTTTGGAGAGTGTGCATGCATTCTCTCTAGATATTTGATCTATATTTTGTGTAATCATTAATGCTATCAAAATTGTTACATGAATTTTTTTATTATTGATCTCTTCTCACAATACTACTATATTATTTTGTATCTATATCCACATGCTTGAATTATACATGGTATCAAAGCGTTGGGGTGTTAAATAATTGATATATTAGTTATTTCAAGGACCTAACTCAAATTGCAGGGTAAAGAAGTGCATTTGCAACCATCAAAGAGAGAATTTGCAGCCATGGAACTATCTCCCAAACATATTCAAACCCTCTTCAACTACTTTGAATGGAAATCAAGAGTAAAGATGCTCTTGAGGATGAAGGGGTTCTATCAGGTCACAATGGGAACCGGGGTTGAACCAAATGGAGTGGTTGAAAATTCCAAATACTTGAACCTAATGGATGAAGCACATGGGCTGCTTTGCTATTCAATTTATCCAGACTTACTCTACCATGTTGAAGCCAAGAAGACTCCAAATGAAGTTTGGACCATGTTGTCCACTCTCTTTAGAACACAAGATGAAATGAGCGGCCATCAATTGGAGGTGGAACTAATGAACTTGAGATCAAGTGGTTTTGACTCTATTCAATAGTTTTTCATCGAGTTCAAATAAGTTCTCTTGCATCTCAAGATGTGTAAGATTGAGAAGGATGGCACACAAATGGTACTCTTTATTCTCTCTAAATTGGTTCTAGATTATAGTATCTTTGTTTCCTCTTTTCATGCTACTAGATTGGATCTTGGAGCATATTTCAAAATGCATACTTTGCATGTATTTGTTGCCTCCCTTCTTCAAGAGAAAAATAAGCTCCCACAAATGGGCATACAAAATATCTCAAAAAGTACATGAACTTGCAACAAATGAGGATGAAAAGGGAGCAAGCAACCAAAAGATTCCATACAAAATAAAATGGGATCAAAATCCTATGTTTTTACATGACAAAGAAAAATCCAAAGAAGGCAAGACTAAGAAGGATCTGCCTTTGTGTCCTTTTTTTAGTAAGGTCCTCCACAAATAAGAAAAGTGTAGGTATAAAAAGTTTTTTACAAAAAATGAAAACAAATTACGCAATCAAAAGAGTGAAATACCTCCTCCCGAAAGAGGACATGGCGCACTTGTGAATATTTTTAGCCTCACAATCATCTTCTTGGATCCTAGATTCCGGGTCATCCAACCACATGGCCTCATCTAGGGACATGCTAACCTCCATTCAACCATGCAAAAATGGATAAGTACTCACGGGAGACAACACTCCAACCAAGGTATGTGGAAAATGGGACATTCTACAAAAAGATGGGCAATTTCAAGATGTACTTTGTGTACCATCTTTGTCCAAAAATCTCCTTTCCATCTACAAAATGTTTTGTAGAGCTAAGGGAGTTCACCCAAAGTCAAGGCCTAATTAGCCTTCTATCCATTTGATATAGCAAACTCCTTTGGTTTAATACCTTGGCTATGAAGAAATGGATTTGTGTTGGTTATAAAAATCTAAATCTTAGATGCAATTCTAAATCTAAAATATGATGAATCCTTGTAACTAAACAAATAGGTAGGATTTTAAGAACAAATGTTGAATATGGAATCAATAGTTATTTTAGGCATTACGAAAACCGTTTATTGTATATTGATATAAAAAATATATGAATAACTAGCAATGAAACATTGTTAGCCTATATTAGAATTACTAATTATAATTTCTCATTCATACATTAGCAACCTGTTGGAAAACAAAAGTAAGAATAAATGAAAACAACATGAGAAACATTTACAACAAAGGAAAACATTCTTACATCGATTCCAACATTAGACAATAAAAGAATAGTCCCATACAAGAAAAAATACTAGAACAAGTCTCCAAAAGTGGTAATATTTGGCTTCTCAACTAACTTAAAAGTATTTTAAAAATGCCAAGAAAAAAGCCTAATTCGTAGGCTAGCATCCATATTATTTATACAATAAGGAAAGGTAAGGAAAAACGCTTCATCTCCTTTATTCTAAAAATCCAAGGGAAAATCATACTATTGTTCGATCTAATTTGCTAGGGTTCCTTTAATTATCTTTGGTTTCTCATGGCAGTGAGGGGGGTGTGCCCTCTCCCCTCTCTTCTAATGAAGCATCCTTCCATTTTCTCGTCGCTTCATCACAATAAGCAGAGGTTGGTGAATTTAGTCTAACTCTATCAAGCAATGAGAAAAAAGGTAGCAATATAATAGAGATCATATGAGAGAATGAGGGGGGTGTGCCCTCTCCCCTCTCCTCTAATGAAGCATCCTTCCATTTTCTCGTCACTTCATCACAATAAGAAGAGGTTGGTGACTTTCATCTAAATCTATCAATCAATGAAAAAAAAGGTAGCAGTATAATAGAGATCATATGAGAGAAAAAATGGAGAATATTATCATTGAATGGTATCTAATAGATATCTACCAAATGAAGGAAAATTTACTGGGAAAAATAAAAGGACTGACTTGGGCCACATTATAACGCAACTGGACAAATTCCTTATCCATAGTGATATTATTTTTGGAAAATCTATAGATCTCCTAAAAATTTGTTCCTCATGATGTATTAGACCCCAAGCCAATTTGGGCCTAATTCATTCCATTTCAACCCCCTTTGGTTACTGGCTCCAAGTGTTATCAATATCATCAAATACTACTGGAATGCTCCAGTGATTGTCTCTCTCGGTTACGTGTGGGAATCCAAGCTACATAGAGAGAAAGTGTGATTGAAATCTTGGGAAAAAGAAATGTTTATCTCCCCAGATGTAAGGCGCGAGGAAACCCAAAATCACCTTAGTCATCTATATTACAAAATGAAAAATTTTGAAGTTTTGCAGGAAGATTTAATGCAAGAAAGAGAACTCACTCAAGATCTTTGTCAATTTAATCGTAATGGAGGATAAAATTCATAAGCTTATGGATAAAGTCTGGGGACAAAAATACTTCATTCTTTCATAAACATGAAAGAGAAAGAGAGTTAAGAAACAAATTCCAAGACTAAGGCTAATGGAGCGCAAATAAAGGATTTCACTACTATCAAATAAGAAGCATTCAACCATTTTAAGAAGTTATAATAGGAAAAAGGTTGGGTAGATATGGAACCAACATACAACATGTTGCGGGGAATTACCCATTTTAGTAACTATAAGGATAATGAAGAGCTAAGCTCAAAGATTATGGAATCTGAGATGATAAAGCAGTTTGGGGGCTTGAGTCTGACAAGGCACTAGGGCTAGATGGGTTTTCTATTCATTTACTTAGATCTTCTTAGTAGTTTATTAAATATGATTTGTCTTGTATGCTCATCTGGACAAGAAAGAATGAAAATACTATCGGCATTTCTTGGTACTAATTCTAAAAGAATCCCGCTAGTGTCCTTTGCAAGGTTCATGCATGTCTCTTTATGCAACTCTGCATATAAGATATCGACTAAAATTATTTCCAAATGCCTTAAAAAGATCCTTCTAGGATTAATATTTGAAAACCAAGGTGGTTTTTTGCAAAATAGGCAAATTATATACAATATTATTTTAGTGCAAGAAGTAGTCCACTCAATTCTTCAATGAATTAAAAAGCATGATTATCAATCTTGATATCAGAAATGCCTTTGACTGAGTTAGGATATCTTTCCTATTTGAAGTCCTCGGGAAATTTGGGTTTAGAGAGCATTTTATATGATGTGTCAAAGCTTGCATTGGATTCCTCTATATAGCACCCTTAATTAATGGACAACCTTATTCCTTCTTTCAAAGTAGTGGTGGTCTATGACGAGGGTGCCCTTTATCGCCTCTATTGCTCATTCTTATTGTTAAAAGTATGAGAAGAAAATAATAGAAGTAGAAAAACAACATGAAAACCTATAAGGGATTCAAATTGTTTGAGGCATCGAATCCATAAATCATTCTCAATTTTTGGATGACACTCTTCTCATTGGAGGAGCCTCAACAAAAATTGTAGAACAATACAAAAGAATCTTGGACCGATTTTTGACAGCATAAGGCGGTAAGGTAAATAAAGGTAAAATCCAAATCTATGGTTGGAATTATCCTCCTTTATTAATGTGTCCTATCATTAGAATTATTGAATTTTTATATGTTTTGGAATGAATATATTTTAAATATATAGGCATGTCAACATCTTTGGGCTCTCCAAAATCATTCGACTGGGATCACAAACATCAAAATATTAAAGGAATGATGCATGCATGGGGATCCTATTGGCTAAAACCAATGTGCAAAATAGTATTAAGAAAGGTTATTTTTTTGACACTACAAATATACCAAAGCTCAATGCTCTTAGATCCTTTAGGGATAATGGACAAAATCTTCAGAGATATTGAGAAATTTCTATGGCAAGGAGATAAATCCAACTCCAAAAAATATCATATATTAAATTGGACTGTAGTTCGAGTCATGAAAGAGAATGGGGGGATCAAAATTAAAGATCCAAATCTAATGAATATAGATTTGGGTGCCAAGCTGGTATGGAGGCTTATCTACATAAAATTTGAATGGTGGAAATTTGCATTTAGTAAGAAATATCTTTATTCTCATCGAGTTCTCAAAATTGAAAATTTAACCTGGGCTGGTAATGACACCTCAATTTGGAAAATATGTTAGGTTATTTCTCCCATGATCCTAGATCACCTATGTTTGTCCCCTGGAAATGGAAGCAAATAAACATATGGAGGGACGCATTTGAAGGAAATTAAGAAGGCATTGATTCTCAATAATGAGTTAGATGATCTAAAAATTTGGGTCTCTCAACATGGTATTTGTATGTTTCCCACTTTGGACAATAGGGAAATTGGTTGACACAAATCTAAATAACACAATAAACTACAAAGAGATAATTTACGTGAAAGCACTATTCATTTCATTAAGATAAGCACATATAAATACAATCATATGTTGTTGATGTATTTGTAACTTCGGAAGATATTCACTTGTATATTGTATTTGTACTTTATTGTATCCCTGACGGAGATGTATTATTCCTCCGATTGGAAGTGTCATCAGTTGTACTTGCAAGTGTCGCAAGTTATATTGTAAGAGTCGTAACTTATACTTGATGGGTTACTAGACCACCTTGATGGGGTCGGCCCTGTATGAGTCATGTGGGTTAAAGGGTTATTAGACCACCCTAGTGGGGTCGGCCCAGTCAGCATTATATTAAGTGGTTACGTTGAGGTTGACCTAGTTGAGTAAAGGTCAAGTGAAAGTTAGTGTATAAATAGAGAGTGTGTCTCTCTCATTTTACACATTCTATTATTCACTCACTTCGCCTTAGTGAGATAAGAGGAGGGTGCGCACAAGTGGAGGAGGAGCATGCTGCTGAAGATACCTATCTCTTGGGTTTGATCATGGTGATCCTTGTATTGATGCTTATTCTATCTCTGAGGAAGTTGCGAGGTTTTTCACCTTCTTGGTTTTCCCCGGTGAAATGTTTTGTGTCGCTTGTCTCTTATGCTTGATATACTGTACATGTTGTTCTTTCTGTTAAGATCCTAGATCTATTGAATTAAATGATGAAAATATAACATGGTATTAGAGCTAGCCTGAAGGAAGGCATGGTATGGCATTTATGAGACTTGTTGCACTTGTGACAAATTGGAAGCTAGGGCTTGATATAGCAAAAACCAGTCATTGTGGAACTTTCTCTATAAATACATTTTGGAGAAGGTTCAGGTCCTGAAACGTTTACAGGTCTAAGGTAACATCCCCATGTACCTTGTGTCTGAAGTAAAACATCTAATTCGTTGTACTTTCTGTTTTATGATCCATACAATCTAGTGTTTCTGCCTCTTCCAAATCTCAGTCATAAACAGGTGACCTAGGAAAAAAGGTCACAACTTGGGCTAGGAAGCTCCAAATGAAATTCCATAAAAAGTGACAGTAAGAACATAGACTGTAGTTTCACAGGTAAAAGTTTCAGAGGCTTAAGTTGAACCAGTGACACGTGGAACTCCGTACAAGTTCGTTATCCTATTTTATCCCATAAACAGGTCACGTTGCAACACTTGGCATAACTCTCTCTTAGAGAATCCATTTGAGGTAAGATATATGGGGTTGGAAAGATGAAAGGTCAGGATACCACAGGTAGAAGTTTCAGACCCTGTGGATCCAAAATTTAAGAGATGCACAAGAAACAATAAGGTGAATATTTCTGTCAAAACATAATTGGATTTTGAGCAACTTCATTCTTGGCTTGTCACTGCTGCGGGAATTTAGGGCTTCGGAGAAAGTTGGAATTTTTGGAATCGGAGTCCATGGATGAATTCTCCTCATCAAAATCGAAATTTAGAGACCAAGATTGAATTTTTTGGTTGGGCAGAAGGTCGGGCTTGATCAAACCCTAGTTTGGGATTTTGATCGGAAAGGTGGAAAATTAGGGCTTATGCAAAAGTTGAAATTTTTTAAATCTGTGACCACGGCTGGAAGCTCCTCACAAAAATCAAAGTTTAGAGTACAAGATCGAACCTTTTGGTTGGAAAGAAGACCGGGCTTTATCAAACCCTAGTTTGGGATCCTGTCTAGAAGATCCAGAAGTTTCAAAGGCAATTTTGAGGGGTCAAATTTTGCAGTTTTCAAAATTGAAGTATACCAGCTTGATCAGCCCAGCAAGGCACATCTTTCCATCCATTCAGAAGTTTGAAATTAAAAAAATGAATTTTTAGGGTTTCTCTGACAAACCCTAATCCAGCTCCAGATCCAGTCTGAACAAATCAAAGTGGATTGGGTTAATCCTAGAAGAGGATGAATTGGTCACCTGCATATGTTTGAATAACATGTACATCCACAGAGAGCGAACACCAAGGACACCGCTCACACACAAAGATCATAGATCAGTACACCAGATGTTTGACTTGGTTAAAACCCCCTTGAGGGAAACAGTTCACGGCCCCGACCAAATAGCTTCTATGGAGCAATTTATTATGCAAAAGAAAAATATTACATGAGCTTCTCTCAACAATGGATCATTCAGCAAGTGACCCTCCATGCTCTTTAAATAGAGATCATCGACCAATCAGGTGTTAAGCTACGGATCAAGTGTCGATAAGATCGAGAGAAGTTGAACCGTCGGATCACTTTATATCATGACCGTCAGATTACATATATACAAATGCATACCTAAAGGATATATTAGACCAAGTTGAACTTAACTAACTCCTAAGTGTCAAAAATATCCTAACATCCCCCCTTAAGAACAACTTGGGACGGGATTGAAGGATTTACAAAGGTGCCACAAAATTAGGAGAAGGAAGGAGGCATTAAAGCCTATCCCCCCTTAATGACAACTTCCTGTACTCCTAGCATAGTTTGAAGTTTGGAAAACATCGCTTCTATAAGAGACTTGGCGAAAATGTCTGCAACTTGATCATTTGTTTGACAATATCGCACTTGAAGAACATGATCCTGGAGGATCTTTCTACTCAAGTGCATGTGAAGTTCAATGTGTTTGCTGCGCTGATGTTGGACTGGATCTTTGGCTAAGTGAATGGCACTCTGATTGTCACAACATAGTGTAGTCGGATGCTGCTGCTGGAACCCAAAATCTGAAAGGATTTGACGAAGCCACATAGCTTCCTGACTAGCACGAACAGCTGCACGGTACTCGGTTTCGGTTGAAGAAAGAGCAAGTGCACTTTGTTTCTTAGAATCCCAAGAAATAGGTCCTGAACCCAGATTGAATACATATCCTGCAGTGGACTTCCGATCATCAGGGTCACCAGCCCAATCGGAATCAGTGTAACCAACCAAAGAAGGAGTCCCCCCCGAACTGTAGTGTATCCCGAACTGAATTGTACCTTGAACATACCGAAGGATTCTTTTTGCTGCTTTCCAAAGAATTTCATGAGGGCATTGCATATATCGGGAAACAAGACAACAACAAAGGAAAGGTCAGGATGGGTGTGAGTTAATTACAAGAGGCTACCAACAAGTTGACGGTACAAAGTAGCATCTACTTCAAGTGTTGAACAAGTGGTAGAAAGTTTGACTCCAGACTGGAAAGGAGAGGGAGTTGGTTTACAATATTCCATGTGAAAGCGGCAGAGAAGATCACAGGCATACTTAGACTGGGAAAGGGATATACCTGTATGGGTTTGCAAGACTTGGAGGCCAAGAAAATAGTGCAAGTGTCCAAGGTCTATCATTTCAAACTGTTGTTTAAGACTTGACTTCACATGGTGGATAAGTTTGGGGTCACTACCAGTAAGGTTTAGGTCATCAACATAAAGGACTAGGATTATGAGATGGTCATTGACTTTCTTGGTATAGACATTTGAATCAGAATGGCATCTAGAAAAACCAGTATCTAGAAGAAACGTGTCCATTTTAGCATACCAGGACTGAGGGGCTTGCTTAAGGCCATAGAGAGATTTCTTGAGGCGACAAACAAGACTGGAGTCAGAATGAATGTAACCAGGAGGTTGTTCCATGTAGATTTCTTCTTGCAAATTCCCACGCAAGAAGGCAGATTTAATATCCATCTGATGGACTTCCCAATGAAAAGATGCGGCAAGGGCAAGAACAAGGCAAATAGAATTCATTTTGGCTACGGGTGCAAAGGTTTCGGTGTAGTCAATGCCTTCAAATTGAGAGAATCCTTTAGAAACTAGTCTTGCCTTATGTTTGTCAATACTTCCATCTGGTCCCTATTTGGTTCTATAAACCCACTTACATTTGACAAGTTTTCTTCATTTGGGAAGAGGAACAAGATCCCAAGTGTTATTTGTCATTAAGGAGTTGTATTATTCATCCATTGCTGCATCCCAATCTGGATGGCTAGAAGCTTCTTTAAATGTATATGGATCACAGTTTTCTGGAACTTGAGCCAGAAGTAATGAGGCTCACTGAAATTGAGAGCGAGTACGACACCGATCTGTAGGATCACCAGCAAAATCACCTGCAGCTTATCTAGTAGAACATACCCATTTAGGAAGCTGTGAAGCTGGTGCTGGAGGAGGTGAAGCAGGCGGAGGATGATTTTCATCCCCGCTATCATCATCATCTGAATAAGTAACTGGAGTAGGAGAAATATCAATAGTTGAAGAAGAGGAAGAAGATGATGGCACAAGCGCCGAATTAGGCTCGCAGGCCAATATATGTTCATCAAATTTGACATCTATTCTTATAATTATATCATGAGAATGTGGCAGAAGAAGCCTATAGCCTTTGACATCTTCAAAATAACCAACAAATATACACTTTTCACTTTTAGGTTGTAAATCTTTCTGTCTTTCATCCGGAATATGAGCCCATGCTTCACTACCAAACACACGGAAATGACTGACATCTGGTTTATTTTTACTCCATGCTTCTTCCGGTGTAATCCCTTGTAAATCTTTAGTGGGGGTGCGATTAATTATGTAATTTGCACAATTTACAGCTTCATCCCAATATGGAAGACTTAGTTCTTTAGCTTGGAGCATACGATTAGCCATTTCTTTTAGAGTGCGTTTTTTCCTTTTAGCTACACCATTTTGTTGTGGTGTATATGGAACAGTATGTTGTTGTTGGATTCCTTGTTCATTGCAGAAATTAGTGAAATTTTTGTTAACAAATTCTCCCCCATTGTCAGATCTTAACTTAAGAATTTGATGACCAGATTATTTCTCAACAAGGGCCTTATAGGCCAAGAGCATGCCAAAAAATTCACTCTTAAGTTTTAAGAAGTAAACCCAAGTGCATCTGGAGTAATCATTAATGAAAGTCAAGAAGTATTTGAAACCATAGAAGGAAGTAGAAGGTAGAGGACCACACAAGTCATTGTGCACAAGCTGCAAAGGAGTCGAGGCGTGCCAAGAGGCACGTAGGCACGTTTGTCAAAACTGTCCCGATGATGTTTTCCTAGTACACAACCGAAACAAACACCATCCTTGCAAGAGACCATAGGAAGACCTGTCACCATATTTTCTTTACATAGTTGTTGCAATGAGCGATAATTTAAGTGACCAAATTGCTCATTCCAAAGCTTACTCAGTTCATCACTATGAGCAACACAAACTGATGGAAGTGAATATGACCCAACATTGTCAAATTTGTACAACCTGGTAATATCATCAACTGTTCCAATAGCTAATACATGTCGTGGATATTTTAAATTTTTGATTACAACTTGGTGAGGTGAAAACTCTACAGTTTTACCTTCACCAGAATGAGTGATCTGGTATACTGATAAAAGATTACATGAAAGAGTAGGAACAAATAATACATCATTAAATTGTCCATTGTCTAGATGAACAGTACCAGACCCTTCAACACTAAGTGATCTATCATCACCAACAAATATTTGTTTGGTGTTACAATTATTTAAATCAGAAAATATGTTTTTATCCTTAGCCATATGATAAGATGCTCCATAATCTATAAGCCGTTCATTTGAAGAAGAACGAGAAGATGCTGTAAGTGCAAAACCAGAGGTTGAAAGTGCTTGTCCTAAAGATGAAGTTGAAGAAGAATCAAGCTGAATGTGATGCTTCTTCATTGCTGCTTCCAGAGCTTCCATCCTCTTAAAACACCTTGACTCTTCATGCCCATCGCGATTACAAAAGTTGCAATGTCTTTGTGTCTTCTTTCCTTGAAATTTGGCAGCTTTGTCTTGTTCAGGATAATTTTGAGGTTGAGAAGATTTAGGACCCTTGTTATTTTGATTTTGCTTCTTCAGATATTGCTTCTTTGGATTCTTTGAATTCTTGTAATTCTTCGGACCATGCGACTACTGAGCTACTAAAGCCTTTTTTGAAGTACTGGCAGTATTAATTAGTCCAAGATGTAAGAGTTTTTCTTGTTCTCTTATTAAAGAATCACAAAAACAATCAAAATAAGGAGCTTTGTATTGAGTTCTTGAAGAAAGAAGAGCTTCTCTAGTGGAATGAAAGGTTGAGACAAATACAAAATATGCAGGCCCCAACTTGGCAAGAATGGCGTAAATAAGGCCATCATCTACCTTCATGACTTTACATGCAGCCAACAAGACTCTAAGCGTCTTAAATTTTGTTATAAAATCTTCCATGCAAGAAAAATTATTAGGATCTATTGTAAGAAATTCATTCTCAAGCTGATGAGCTCTAATCTCATTTTTAATACCAAAAACAATATTTAGCTTTTGCCAAGCATCATCCAGTGCATGAATGCCTTGAAGATGAAACTGCAAATCAAGAGAAATTGACAAACCAATTAAACCACGAGTTGAATAATTTTTATTTTCCCATTTTTCTAGTTTATCAGCATCAGAGGGAGGAGTTTCCATGCCAAGGGTAAGTCTATATAACCCTTTGCTTCTAAGAATATCTTCCATACGAGACTTCCATACAAAATAGTTAGTACTGGTAAGAAGCATATCATTTGAAATTTCCATTCTGAAATAAATATTACTTCAAAGATGAAAACAATCTGGAAAAAATAATAGAGCTTGAAAAAATAAGTGTTTTAAAAAAAAACGGCACTGCAATTAGCTTCCGGATGAAAAAGTTATGCCCTTTTGAAAATAAATTGAAAGAGAAACTAAGGAACCACGTGGTGTGTGGAGATAAGTGCACACCAATAAAAAAAATCCCCCCTTAGTCCTAACTTAACTCATAAGCTCACTTTTTAATATATATATATATATGCCTTACTTCTATAAATAAGTGAAGGTCACTTTTACATAAAGTTGCTTAAAAAGGGGAAAAGAAACAACTTAAAAATAAAAGGAAACTTTTGTTTTTGTTTTTTATTTTTATTTTATAAAGTTGCTTTTAAAAAAGAAAAGGAAAGAAACACCTTAAAAGGAAAGAAATTAACTTATGTGAGATTTTAAGTAACTTCCTTTTCTTTAATATATGAAATAAATGCAACAAATACTAACAGGATTTGAACTTAAGACCTCTTTAATAAGTAACTTTAAACCAAGTGAGCTAGAGTAAAAGCATAGAAAATATTGTAAAGAAGGAAGGTTTTTTTTTTCACTCTTCTTGCCTTGTTGTGTGTGCTTACCCCGCAGACCCATGTTTCAACCTGCAAAACAACTTCACACACCAGAAACAGAAAAACAAGACAAAAAAAATGAAGGGTTTCCCGTTCTCTGTTAGTTCTTCCTATAAGTGGAATGCCTTTCCTGCTGTTTGTGGTCGGCCGAGACCGCCAGCATGTGCAGACAAGAGGCTATCACTTCCAGAAAATAAAAATAAAAGGAACAAATCGAAATGAAACAGAGACAGAGAAAAAAAATGCAGAAACCAAAACAATATACCTCAGATCTGTCTGTGAAAAAAAGGCCGCAGTTAGGGAAAACAGAAGCCTTTTCGTACAAGATGAAGGCCGATCCTTACTGTAACCAATGCTCTAAACACAATGGACCACTTCAAACAGTCTAAAAATGGCCAGAAATACTATATCTCGGAAACATATCCCACATGCACCCGCACTGGCTTCAGATCTAGATCGGAATAAAACGAAGACGACCCTCAACAGTGCTCTGATACCATGTTTGAATAATAGGTACATCCACAGAGACCGAACAACAAGGACACCGCTCACACACAAATATCATAGATCAGTACACTAGATGTTTGATGTGGTTAAAACCCCCTTGAGGGAAACAGTCCACGGCCCCAGCCAAATAGCTTCTATGGAGCAATTTATTATGCAAAAGAAAAATATTACATGAGCTTCTCTCAACAATGGAGCATTCGGCAAGTGACCCTCCATGCTCTTTAAATATAGATCATGGACCAATCGGGTGTTAAGCCACGGATCAAGTGTCGATAAGATCGAGAGAAGTTGAACCGTCGGATCACTTTATATCGTGACCGTCGGATTACATATATACAAATGCATACCTAACAGATATATTAGACCAAGTTGAACTTAACTAACTCCTAAGTGTCAAAAATATCCTAACAGCATAAGTGAAGAAGTTCCAGTTCCAGAGGGAGATGAGGCTAAGGCCTTACATAAGAAGACTACAAGCAATCTCGACAGGTATGACTTGAGGAAATACAGGTATTTTTGAAATCTGTTCATGATTAAGTTTATGATATGTTTGTTCTCATATTATTGAGGTTAGTACAATCTTGATTAATTTTAGACTTGTCTTATCACCCTAGTAAAAGTATGAATGCATGATAGAAGACATTCACTGATTAGGGTTATGACACTTATGATTGTACTAATGCACTGTGGTGTTGTATGAAGTTGATGTTGTCTGCTAACATGAAAGGTACATCAAGAAAGTTGTAGTTCAAAAACATATGACCATGGTGACATGAAGACAAAGACTCATCCATAATCATGGATCGCATAGAAGCTTTACTTACGAGGTATGTATAATTTGGTTCTACAATGGTTAACTTATGAGTTATGCAGGTTACTAAGCACAAGTCATTGAAGACAACAAGAAGAAATTGTTTGGGTATGTTAGACATAACTAGCAAACATGATAACCAGGTATGTTTTCCCTATATCAAGTTAGAATCCTACCTTGTGTTAGGATCTTATACTTTTGTATGAATGATTATTCTTGAAGTTAGAAGTTTAAGTAATCAACAGTTTACGCATATTATGTTTCTTACTTTGATTGATGATATGAATAACCAGAAGAGTCCTATAGTCAAATAAGAATATGCATGAGTAAAATAAGTCTTCCCTGAAACCTTGAATACTAATGCTTATTACCTATGTATGAAATGATCATGACAATACATATTTAAGATTATTTAGAATCATAATGTTTTGATAGTATTGAGATTATACTAATGAATGTATGATCATGTATGAGATATTGAGATGACACAATGATGACACTAGTGCACACTTAAGCATGCATAGTGGTCCAGGATGGATATAATTTCAAGGACAGATAATCCAGGAAGCAAAGATCAAGAGGGAGCACACTCCAGTAGTTCCTGTAGGGAAGCAAAGATTGAGAGGGAGTCCACCCTACAACTAAACAAAGATAAGTTTTTGAATTATCATTTCTTATTACTTAAATGATGTTGTTCATTCACGTACATACTTATGTTCCTAGATTTAGGTTGTGTATTATGCATATTTGAATAATTGTGTTAATGAACAATATACTACTAATATGCATGTAATGGGTAAGTGGCCTATGGCACTGTACACCATTGCATTGCTACTTATCTAGAATGAAACCTCTTTGTTGACATGTTAGGAGTAGTGCAAACTCTTAACAATGTTCTAATAGAGATGGAAGGCATCTAGAAAGTTACGGGATCTAGATAAATGTTGTATTGAAGCATTGGCTAAGTGCATGACTGTATGACATATATCTTTATGTGTAATATTTTATTCTGAAAACTATGAGATGTTTCTAATCATGCAATTGAATTTGACTTGTAGGAAAGATCATGTACAATCACCTACAAAAGAAGGACTACAACATTTGTTCCGGCAACGAAGTTCAAGAAAACTATATATTGAAGATATTGAAGAATATGAAGTTCCCAGGATCCAGGATGCAGTAATGGAAGGATTCCATGATCGAGGAGTACCAGTCGATCATGTTTGGGATGTGATCCCAAGAATAGAAGGGAAGTCTGTTGTGACTTCCAAGTGGATCTATAAGTTCAAGCATGCTGCAGATGGTAGCATAGAAAAATACAAGGCAAGGTTTGTAGCTCGTGGCTTCTCCCAGAAAGAGGGAATAGATTATGAAGAGAATTTTGCTCCTGTAGCCAGATACACTTCCATCAGAACAGTAATTGCTCTGGTTGCAGTGATGAAGTGGAAGATACACTAGATGGATGTTAAGACAGCTTTCTTGAATGGTGTAGTCGAAGAGGAAGTAAATGTGGAGCAGCCACTTGGTTTTGAGACACATGACAGGGAGTCATATGTGTGCAGGTTGAAGAAAGCCTTGTATGGCTTGAAGCAAGCTCCTAGAACTTGGTATGGTAGGACAGACAACTTTCTATCTAGTTTGGGCTTTACCAAGAGTAAGGCGGATTCCAACCTTTACTATAAGGTTGAGGAAGGCAATCCAGTGATACTACTATTGTATGTGGATGACCTGTTTGTTACAGGTGAGGATAGGTTGATTGCCGACACGAAGAGGAAGCTTGCTGCCGAGTTCGAGATGAAAGACTTGGGTATGATGCATTACTTTCTAGGCATGGAGATGTGGTAGAGTGCAGATGGAATCTTCCTTGGACAAGGGAAGTATGCAGTAGAGATCCTGAAGCGGTTCGGGATGATGGACTGCAAGGCCATGGCCACACCTATGGAATCGAACCTGAAGTTTTTGTGTGATGCTTCATCTGAGTCGGTTGATGTCACGGTGTATCGTCAGATGATTAGGTACTTGATGTACCTGACGAACACGAGACCATACATTTGCTTTGCAGTGAACACATTGATCTAGTTCCTGACAGATCCCAGAGGTGTTCACCTGGTTGCTGTAAAGCATATTCTGAGGTACCTAAAGGGTAGAATTGTTTATGGGCTCAAGTATGATGTGAATCAAAAGTTTAACCTGGAGGGTTATGTTGATTCAGATTGGGCAGGTAGTGTTGTAGATAGGAAGAGAACTTAGGGGTGTTATTTCAGTATGGGATCAGGTGTGATCTCTTGGTTTAGCAGGAAGCAGTCTTGCGTAGCACTGAGTACAGCAGAAGCAGAGTATGTCGCAGCTTGTTCGACTAGTTGTGAGGAAATATGGCTTAGGAAACTACTGTCTAAGTTATTTGATCTCCTATTGGATGCTACCTATATCTTCTGTGACAACCAGAGTTGTGTGAAGTTGTCTGAGAACCCGGTGTTCCATGACAGGTCGAAGCACATTGAGATCAAATATCACTATATCAGGGATATGGTGTAGAGAGGAGCAGTGAAGCTCCTGTATGTTGCGACGGATGAGCATATTGCAGATGTGTTGACCAAACCACTAGCTAGAGTGAAGTTTGAGTACTTCAGAGAGAGGCTGGGTGTTCTTTAGATAGAAGATACTTCGAGGAAGAAGTGATGGGACACATTTGCAGGAGCCATTCCAAGCATGGTGGTAGGAGGATCCTCCCATGGCTGTGGATGTAAGCGTTGTGTGATGAGTATCAAGATGATACTCTGGATGACATACATCAGGATGATGCTATGATGATGATCAGGATGATCATGTATGATGAGTATCAGGATGATAATCTGGATGATATGCATCAGGATGATGCTATGATGATGATCTGGATGATCATATGCAATGATATGCATCAGGAGGATGCATTGCATGATTAGTTGGATCATGTGTGATGAGTTCCGAAGACATAGATGCACATGAGCTTTTCCGACATGGTGTAGATGTGTTCTCCCATGGTCATGATGTAATTGCTGATCCATTCTTCACAAGGTGTAGATGTATTCTCCCACGATGAAGATGTAAGGGCTGGAGCCATTCTTCACAAGGTGTAGATGTGTTCTCCCATGATGAAGATGTAAGGGCTGGAGCCATTCTTCACAAGGTGTAGATGTGTTCTCCCACGGTGAAGATGTAAGGGTTGGAGCCATTCTTTACAAAGGTGTAGATGTGTTCTCCCGTGGTAAAGATGTAAGGGCTGGAGCCATTCTTTACAAGGTGTAGATTTGTTCTCCCACGGTAAAGATGTAAGGGCTGAAGCCATTCTTCACAAGGTGTAGATGTGTTCTCCCATGGTGAAGATGTAAGGGTTGAAGCCATTTTTCACAAAGGTGTAGATGTGTTCTCCCAAGGTGAAAAAGTAAGGGCTGGAGCCTTCCCTGAATGGTGGTAGATGTGTTCTCCCATATCGGTGGTGTAAGTGTTGTGTATGTGCATCTGGGTTGTGCTTCGTGGACGATGAGATGATATGATCAGTATGATCATGAGTATTAGGATGATACTCCGTGGCTGTGGATAGGTTGTGCAGTTGCATTTAAAAGATCCTGGGAGATCCGATAGGTTGAGCAGTGAGCTCGTAAAAGTCCTAGGATGCTCTTTCGAGGTTTTGTTGACGCACATAATCAGTCTTGATGATTCCACAGGATGGCCAAAGATGATGAATACCTACATGAGGCTAGTTCTACATCCAACATGAAAAAGGGTTGGCTCTATAGAACTTCCTATGACGAGAAGAATTTAGAGAGAGCCCAGTGATCGATATGTCGGGTACAGCAGCAGTGATGATGATGATGCTTCATGATCCAGTGATGATGATCTAGCTCCGGTATTGAAGACTTGTGCCTATATGTTGATGACTTGTGTCAAGAGAATACCTTCCTAGTTAAGAGGGAGTGTTGATGTATTTGTAACTTCGGAAGATATTCACTTGCATACTGTATTTGTACTTTATTGTATCCCCAACGGAGATGTATTATTCCTCCGATTAGAAGTGTCGTCAGTTGTACTTGCAAGTGTCGCAAATTATATTGTAAGTGTCGTAACTTATACTTGATGGGTTATTAGACCACCTTGATGGGGTCGGCCCTGTATGAGTGGGTTAAAGGGTTATTAGACCACCCTAGTGGGGTCGGCCCAATCAACATTATATTAAGTGGTTAAGTTGAGGCTGACCTAGTTAAGTAAAGGTCAGGTGAAAGTTAGTGTATAAATAGAGAGTGTGTCTCTCTCATTTTACACATTCTATTATTCACTCACTTCGCCTTAGTGAGAGAAGAGGAGGGTGCGCACAAGTGGAGGAGGAGCATGCTGCTGAAGATATCTATCTCTTGGGTTTGATCATGGTGATCCTTGTATTGATGCTTATTCTGTCTCTGATGAAGTTGCAGGGTTTTTCACCTTCTTGGTTTTCCCCAGTGAAATGTTTTGTGTCTCTTGTCTCTTATGCTTTATATATTGTACATGTTGTTCTTTCAGTTAGGATCCTAGATCTATTGAATTAAATGATGAAAATATAACATATGTGACCCTTGGATTCGTATTCCAAGGAGTCTGTTGGACTTTTGAAGGTGACTGTTAGCCTTCACCTACCCTAAAGGATTAGGTTCCAAGAAACCGCTCCTTAATACGAAGGGGTGTATGTGAGTCCAAGAAAATAGAACTGAATAAATGGAAGCGGACAACTACTAATTGCTAAACATTTCCAACATGACAATCAGAATTTTCCAAGCAAGTTAGCAGAAGCTGATAGTTCCTAAATACAAGTGCTCTATGAAGTGGTGATTTGGCTGACCACAAACCAAAAAGGATAACAGAAATTGAAGTATTCTACTAAGTGGGTGGTTTAAGGCTAACCACAAAAATTTGAACTTGGCATGAAGGCTCAAAGGTTCTTATGGAAAATGGTGGTTTTGGGGACCATCATATAGTGTCTAGCAGAAGCTGAAGTATTATGCTAAATTTCTGGTTTTAGGTTGAATTTATTTCCAATTAACCGTGGAAAGAAGGAAAATCCAGTGGGAACAAAACCTCCCCTAAAAAAGGACATGGAACAGAGAAAAATGTATTCATAATGTCTTCTTCTTCACTTGAATGAGATGAATATACTGCTTCTTGGTGAGAGACTTGATGAAGATGTTGTAGATGCCTTGATCATGCACAAGTTTTTCAATGCAGTGTAGACAAAAAGTGTAGAAGCCCCTTTGAACTCAACTTATGCTAATGGAGGAGCATTAAATGAATTCTTCTTGATGTGAACAAATACATAATCAGATGTGATAACATAATCAAATATGAAAAAGAGATATGTGCTATCATATCCTAACCAAAAATCATCAATGAACTCAACAGGATTAGGAACTTGTGCATTTGCAGAATGGATAATGTAGCCATGCAATTCCTTTCTGAACTAATTGATCAACTTCTTAATTTCACAATGGATCTTATGCAGCTCTCTAGTAGAAAAATACGAATCATATGGATCAACAAACATCAATGGTGAATTGTCTCCGTGATCAAATAGGATCTCATAAAGAAAACTAGGTGCAATGGAATTATATTGATTGTTGAGTGAACCTGCAGGGTCTTTAGACTGTGTAACCTTGAAATTCGAACCAAAAGGGGTGAGATCAACTCCAAATATGTGGAATATCAATCCAAACAGAGCCATTGTGATGGAATCCAAATCGATGAAAGATATGAAAGACTGGAATGCAACTGAAAAAAGTGACATAGTTTCGGAAACCATGGGGTTGTCAACTGGTGCACTTGGGGGTTGAGGAGTCTTTTCTAAATCTAATGGTGGGAAGGATGAATGTGTGGGACATACAACCTGCTTATCAACCTTTGAATCGGAATCATAGATCTGATATGAATGATTCGAATGGGCTTGGAAAGAGTTTCCGGAAGGTAGGTCTGAAACATGTGAAACATAAGGATTGAGAGGTGGTTCGGATGGAATGAATGGAGATTCTTCCTAGGTAGGGATGGAATTTTTTTATTATAATATATCAGAATGTACAACTAAATCAAAAATACCAGAAGCATAAGATAATGGTTTTACTCAATCACTCAAATCATACAAATGATTACCTTCATGAGTAGCACTGAGACAATGTTCTTGGTGAGCAACAGGCTTTTCTAGTTCTTTGTTTCTTGTGAGATCGGGAACATCAATGTTATGCATTTCGAGCAATTGAGTCATGATGTCCAATTTATTCTTCATACAAGATTTCTCAGATTGGAAACCTTTGCTGCAATAAGAGCACTTAGATCCTCCTTTCTTGTTCTTCTTCTTGGAATTGGAACCTTCATCAGTTGAATTAGAACCCTCGTCATCTGATAGCTTCTTATCTTTGAAATGCTTCTTCCTTTTGGATTTCTTGGAATCACTTGCAGCAAGCGCTTGGTCTTTTGATGTCTTGATGGTACCCATTTGAACCAATTTTTCACTGCCAACTTGGTTGCATGAAAAGTAGACACAAACACAAAGTAGTCTGAGCCCAACTTTGAAAGTATGGACATAACCAATTGTTCCTCTTTCTTCTCAATACCACATTGTTTGAGTCGGAGCACCAAGGATTTGAACTTTGTGAAGAAGTCCTGTAGGGAGTCGAAACTACTAGGGCTCAGAGGAAGCAGCTCATTTTCTAGTTGATGGCCTCTCATCTCATCTATATTTCCAAACAGAGTTTTTAATTTTCTCCAAACTTGATTTGGAGTGGTCAAACCGTTGAGGTGGAAAATAAGATCTCTGCAAGTACTTAGGCAAAGCAACCCATACGCTTCATTCATTCTGTTGTACCACTTGGATTTATCAACGGATGAGTTTGGCTCGTTCTCTGTGCCCATGGTGACTCTGTAAAGACCTTTGCTTCTCAGAAGAATCGCCATCTCCACTTTCCAATCAAAGAAATTGTAAGGAGTAAGGAGAATGTGCTGAGATTGCTCCATTGTTCAATAGTTGCGCTCCTCATGATCCTAAGACCTATAACCTGCAATAAAACACTATTGGAAGAAATTCTAATATCAACTCACTCAATATCTACTTCGACACTGAGCACTTTCGGGTGTCCATCACACCTAGGAAGATTTCCTTGGCAAAGCCAAGGCTATCAAGGTTATTTTCCCGAGGAATTCTATGGAAACTCCGCAGCTTGTGGTGCATCAATGGAAGCATATGAGATAAACTAGATATTTGGTTCAATTTGATACCATGTGAAATTATCTCAGACAGATGGATCTCCAGTAGTAAAACAATCCTCACAATGTTTAACAAGATCTCCGGAAAAATTGGGAAGAATAGCATAAGGAGAAGATAGTTCTGAGTGTAAAAACTTTCCATGGTATTTATCCACAAGAGGTGGGAAATTAAATAATATTACATGCAAGAGAATTCATGAGCCTATGATGACATTCGAATTCCACTGAAGAGACATGCTTAGTTAGCATTGGATCCATCTCTCGACAAGCACTAGCGGCAACTAAAGGTGAACGGTCAGTTAAATAAAGGCGGTTGGCGCATGATTGAGCTACTTAGGCTAAAAATAGGGAAGGAGAACCCAATGAGGTGCATTAGATGACTTTTGGTGGTTAAAAAGGACACTCTTACACCTAGTCTCAGTGAAACTAGGTAGAAGGGTCAGTTAACTAGGCAATCAAGGGGACAGGGCTCCTTAATTCAAGGAACTGACACTACTAACTTCTAAAATCATGCATGAGGGTGCATTAACACTCAAGTGATGTGGATAAGGCGCTTTGAGCGGATAAGGAGGCTAATGATGAATAAAATTAAGCACTAGGGGGTTAAAAACACAGTCTAAGTGCTAGGAGACTCAATTACCAATGCATGGAATGCATGCATGTATGCTAAACCAAGGTCTAAATGGATAGAATTTTCCAACACCTTTGTTGTAGCTAATCACGCTCGAGCTGTGATTCAAGCTGAAGAAACTCGATAGTGGCTTAAGATACTTGTACACAATATCAAATGTAAGTGAGTGTTTTGTTGTTGACCATGACAACATTATCAATAGTAAAAAGAAGTAGAGTGTTAAGTAACTCTACCAAACCATTAATTCTCACTATTAGTAAATTGAAGACTCACTCAACTAAATAAGGGCTTCTTACAACTCCACCCTTTTACAAACAAAGAGACTCAACAACCAAACTTCAACTCAGAAAATGAAGAGTGTTGGTCTCAATCGAGAATGCACCCGATTACAATGCAATTCAATTTACTTACAATTTTGACACTTACAGGAGAACTATTACAAATATACAATAAAACTTGCAAAAAATCACCATTTACAAGTTACAAAGTGGAATCTAAAACTGGATTTGTCTTAAAAAAGATAATGATTTATCTACATTACCTTTGGACTTGCATGTGCAAAGATGTGGTTGCCAACCTAGTGTGCTCAAAATGCTCTTGGTGCTTTGATGTATCTTTGCTTATAGTGACAAGGCCATATAAACACATAGACTTATTCTATAGTGAAGTCGACCCATAGCTCCTTGCAATATAACTTATTTTCTTATGATTACCGCAATAACAATATTTGCAATAGGTGTACTCAAGTTTGCAGGTTTATAGTCTGCTATGCACTTTTACAAAACATTGTGGTGGAATACAATATCTATAATTCTTTAAGAGATACCCTTCAATTTTCTAATCAAACAAAAGTTTTCTCACGCAGCTCCAGCACGCAATGAGTAATACAACATTGGTATTGAATTTTCAACATCTTCCATGGTCACATTCTACTCATTCATACTCTACGCAGTAATTGTCTACAAAGAAATGAATATACCTATCATATCTGCACGCGAACTGGAGTATGTGGTTTGTGTGGTATATCGTTGCCAATCCTGATGGTGTAGCAGGAAAAATATGATGACCATTGCTTGCACTCCCATCACTAAGTCCTTTAAGCCATTTTGGAACCAGAGAAGCCTCACAGATCGAAACTCTCAGTACCGTGACAGCGCTCCTTTTGGAGGCTTCTGGTGGTGGATCAACGGGGGTGTTTCAGCTATGTGACTCTCCTATCCCTGTGGCAATTCCTCACAGGATTCACAAGCTAGCTGGCATGTGACTCTCCTATCCCTTTGGCAATTCCTCACAGGATTCACAAGCTCCACATATTGTTCACAACGAGATTACCTTATGACGTAGTCCTTTCTCTTATCAAATCCCTCAACGGCTAAGGCTGCGAGCCTGTGATGGTTCGACCCTCCTCTTAATTGGTGGGTTCTCTATTCTATAACACAATGAGTTGACGACAACTCCTCCACGTGTAGATAAACAAGTCTCCAGGGCGCAACAATATGCAACTCTCTCGTATCTCTTGGTGAAGTCTCGAATAATATACTCCCACGCACTCACCTATTTGGCTCAAATGGTCGCCAATCTGTAGGTCATAGAGATCAAATCACGCATGCACAGGCAGATAACAGAACGCGTCCACGCTCAGAAATTCACTCTCGGAGATACTATGCACAGAGATATCCACGAGCTGGGAAGATATGAAAATGCAGACCACGAGCATAGATAGAAATAGGCGAATGGAGTGATCAAGCAAAAACCTGGCTCAAAGACCATTGTTACGTTGGAATTTGGATGACACAAAACCAAATAGCACAACAAACTACAAAGGGATGCTTAAGATATGCATATATAAGTACAATCATATGTCACCCTTAGATTTGTATTCCAAGGAGTTTCTTGAACTTCTGAAAGTGACTGTTCGCCTTCACCTTCCCCGAAGGATTAAGATCCAACAATATTAATACATTGGAAGACATCTCTTAGTGGGACATTCACATAGGGATATGGATGGGATGGAAACCTCTAACCATAACCGAGCACTTAATAGAATAACTCCACCTTCTCTTCACTCTTCTTAAAGGGGTGGCAGCTATAAGAAAAAAATTTATAAGAAAGAAACTTCTTGATCATAAGGCTTAAGGATCATATCAAATTGATTACTTGGTCGAGGCTGGTTATGGAAAACTTACCATGAAGAAACCCATCCTCCTAAGGCAACAATATGGAAAATAGTTTGGAAGGGGATGATATACCTAAAGAGAATACCTTATGTTGACGAACTACTTATCCTCCTTTTTTAATATTTCAGAAGAGATACCAACTAGACATTTTAAGTGAGCATGATCCATATTCATTAACCCACTCTTATAATTTTCCAAGAATGATTAAAAACACGAGGTACATCTCTTTTGTTTCCTTACAGGACTCAAATAAATTTAGGATTAAGATGGATTTCAATTAGTTTTATAGTCATTGTTTAAATATTTTAGGAGAGAAATATGATGTTGGTTTTAGTAAAGCACCTCACTTCACTCCATGCAATGGCATTTTATTTAGAGATGTACTCTTAAACTTCAAGTTCAATTATACAGTAAAGTTAGTGGGGTTTTGGTATCATTTCCACTCCATGATATTGATATGTTTATGAGATAGTTCGTTTGGGAAAATGCTACAAGTTAACAATTTAGATTTTTGTTCGAGAATAAATCAATTGACAAACCCGTGTTGCTTGTGAGACAAATCATTTGGGAAAACAATTATGCCAACAATTCATATTTTTTATTATGTTTAAATCAAGCAAATCTTTGTTACTCGGACATTGTTTCAAATGAACTTGTTAGTATGTTCCCAACTTGTTCTCCACAATACATATCTGTATGAATTAAATATTCATAAGAGTTACAGAAGGTAGTGCACTGAATGTTAAAAATAACACCTCTCAAGACATTCTCCATAATGCATTGAAGAGTAGAATTTTTCAATAAGCCAAGCCATAACATACCTCTTTATACCTACAATGTCGATAAGGGTATTATAGATAAAATACCCACACAATGTTGATAAGGGACAGGGTATTATATGGCTAGTACCCCTAATCCACCTATTATTTCTCCAGGAAACTCTTCTAGGTTGCAGCTCGAAGATGCCCAATAACTTAATTTATTCTCTCAATGGTGGATAGTATTGGATCAAGATGAACATCTAACTCACTGAATTATCTACTCAAGACAGGCTTGAATATACTCAAGCAATTCAAGGCCTTCAAGGACTATTATCAGATAGGTAAAAGGATAAAGAAACTGATCAATTAACCAGAACATATATAAAGCAATTACATATGATGGGCTAATTAACTGACAATGAGTGCTAATGATTCTAGTTTGATAATCAATAGTAAGATGACAGTTACCCAAATTATGAACATAGACAAAGAATACCATTCAACTCAATAGCATATAACAGAAAATAAGAAGAAAAGGTCTGACAACAATGAATGAAAGAAGCTTGCAAGCTGATCATATTAAAGAAAGGGGCCTCTTTACAAAAATAGTCAAGTAGAATACTCAAAATCGAACCTTTCCTCCTTCTTAAGTTTTAGGCTTTATAGCCTTTACATGACAGTTCCAAATCCTTAGAAAAAAGGAACTGATTTGCTAAAAATAGACCATTTAAAACTATTTTACAATAAATTAGGAAAATATCATATTTTCATGGCTGAAACTGTATCTTCAACAGATATTTAGGGTCTTCGACTGCTTGCCATGATCTTGAGATGTTTGCTGGAGGAAACCGAGAATGCTACCTGGCAGATAGTCCAAGTGTTTACTAAAAATAGGAAAGAAGCCCTATCTTTTCACCTTGTTGGCATCTTTCAAAACTGAAACATGATCTTAACATCAATGCCCTTAATTACTATCTAGCATCAGAAATCATCTTCGAATTGTTTAGATCAGTAAAAGTCATCTCTGTGCAAAAGGGTAGCTTTTTGCATTATTTTGTAGTTTCGGTAGCTAGGAAAAGTAGATTTTAATTTTGTTAGCTACCGAAAGCTCTGCTTTCAGTGGCTAATGAACAATTCGACATGTTCGCCTAAGGCACCGAAAAATCTGTTTGATCTAACTTGCAAAATTTCACAAAATACACTTCCTCGTTTCTGTTAGTCTTCATTTTAGCTGATTGGAATTCTCTGCACCCTGGGCTAGCTCTGCACTGTCAGCGAGACTGATGGCTGCTGATGATAGGGTTTCAAGGTATAAGTGTGTCTTAGGCTGGGGTTTTGGAGACATCTTCTTATTTCTCAGAAGCTTGACCTTCCTATTCAATTTGATGTTGTCTCTTATCAATCTTATATTTCTCCCTTTCAACTTGTTATGCTTTTTGGTTAGCCCTTGGAAGGAGACATACAATTCAGTATTTCTTTCAGTCAACTTTTCATTCTTTTTCTTGATCACTCTTTGAAGTATTTCGAGCTCATATACCTGTCTTAGAAGTTGATTGATCTTCTGAGATGAGGACTTCTTTGTTTTGCTGGTTGATGCCTCAGCAACATGCTGATCTTGCTCTTCCTTAGGTGTAGGTGAAGGCAAATCTTCATATCCTGTAATCTACTCTCCAAGTGGGGCTGCTTCTTGAGGATCTCGTTCTATTGCAGCTTCTTCATGTTCTGCTACGACTTCTTGTTGCTCATCATCCTCAGAGTCCGTGTAGGGGAGATTTAGGATGTTTTTAACCTTTGGATAAACTTCTCCCTCTGTAGTCGTGCTGAAATCTAACTTCTTCTTAATCCTCTCAGGTTTAGAGGAAGGGGAAAGCTGCACCGCTGGAAACGGAGAGATGGCTCTCCTTTTTCTCTTTTCACTTCTGGGGGTGTAAGACTTATTAGATGAAGTCTTCTCCTTGTCTTCAAGCTGTAATTCTGTTTTAAATTCATTCCATAAAAGGAAAAATCCCCAATTTTTGTTTCTCCTTTGTAGGTGCTCTGATATTAAAAGTTTAATGAGGCCATGGTGAGCCAGCCTGCCTTGAATTTTGCTTGGCTTTGCCTGGACTTGGTGAGCCATATTTGTTAGGCTTTTGTGAAGATAGAAGGGCAAATTTAAAGGACTTCTGCCAGTGAAATGGTTCAATAACTTGAAATGATAGATTATAACTCTGGTATATCTACCCTCGCATGTAAAATAGACCAAGATGGCCTTCAGTAAGTGTTGCCAATTCTCCTCCAGGAAAGACATGGGGACATCTCTGTTCCAGGTGATGTTCTTGTGTGCAGGTTTTAGATATGATCTGAAATCAACATTCTTAGTGATGGTGGTCTTAAACCATCTTTCTCCTGTCCCTGGAATCTCTGTGGTTGCTATTATGAGGGCTTCATCCACTTGGAACTCTTATGTTCCAATTTGAGCTTTGTTTCCATCAAATGACAATGCAAAGGCCTCTGTAACTTACTGATGAGAGCTTTGAAGCTTTTGACAGTAGTTGTAGAATCCCGTGTTTTTGAAGAGCTGACATACTTCAGGATGCGACTCAAGATAACCGATATCATTTAGCTCCTTCCTAAGCGCAGCTCCTCCCGTATTCATTCTGGACCTGGTCTTCTGTACCTGCAATGGACAATTCAGGCTAAGGGGGATAGGACTAGTGTAGAATTAGGGAACTTTAGGCTCAGCAAAGGCATAGTCGAGAGATGAGGGACGTGCTTGGGTTAAGCCCAGACTTTGAGGGAGATGTACCGGCAGCTTGGGATTTGAAATTAACCGACTTGGCAGATACGAAGAGTGGAGGATTTATGAACAATAGATGCGCAGGATTTGGATTTTAGCTTGATAGGATAGGTGTGATGTTTAGTGGATCTGAGGTTTTTAAATCAAATCATAATTACACCAAATGCTTAATCATTAGCTCACAACCTACTGATCCTTTTTTCTTTTCGGCGGCTAAGGAATGATGAATCCCTTTTAAACTTCACGACTGAACCCTTGATTAGACATCTTAATCGTTTGAAACTGACTTACTTTCGGTAGCTGAGATGATTTTTCCTTTGAACACGTGAGCTGCCGAAAAAGTGATGAAAATGCCTCTCCTTTCGGTAGCTTTGAATAATTTTTCCTTTACACTGTAAGCTGCCGAAAGCCGGGTTTTCAGTGGCTAATGAACAATTGCCATGTCCGCCTAAGCCACTGAAACCTGAATTTTGTTTTGAAGAAAAAATGATATCCAATGTTGTTGCAAACTTTATTACATACTTAAAACTCTTGAACAAGAACCTCAAATTTATATAAAAATGAAAATTGAAAGACTTCCTATCACCTAGAAAACTCAAAATGTCTATGTTTATTTGAGAAGATAACATCTGGCTCCTACTCGGGGATGGAAACCTCCCTATGAGGTTCCAAGAACCATAGATCAAATGCCTTTCCTGTAAAACAAAAATTTAAAACCTATCTTCTACTATTCCATTGGGCATGGAGTTATTTTGCAAAAACCTAAAACCAAAATGATAATTACAATGACAAGGCTTTGAAGCCTTATATGAAATAGAGCTTCAGAAATCTCCCATTTACTAGGCCACCAAACATTTCTTCACCTTCCAGACTTTGCAGTTTGAAAGTGTTGTTCTGCTGCACTTGAGTTATCACAAAAGGACCCGTCCATAGAGAATCAAATTTACCATGCTTGCCTTTGTCTTTCCTGGGGGCATCCCATTTTAGAACCCAATCTCCAACCTGAAAACTTTCCACCTTTTCCTTTTTGTCAAAAGTATTTTTTATCCTTTTCTGGTGAGATTCTGACTTTTCCACCAATTGTTCTCTAGTCTGCTACAATTCAACCAAATTGAGCATTGTTCTCACCATGTCATTTGGTTCATCTTGTTCCTCTTGAAAGAACTTAACCACTGGCAGAACTAGCTGAATTGGGAAAATGGCATTAGTACCATAAACCAATTTAAAAGGAGAAGTCCCTATGGATTTTTTATTGGTCACTCTGTTAGCCCAAAGGGAAAACTTTAGTTTAGAATCCCAGCTCTTCTGATTTTCTTCCAATAGCTTTCTGATGATTCTGACTAGACTCTTATTGGATGACTCGGCGAGGCCATTTCCTTGAGGGTAGTATGGAGTAGAGTGCACCAATTGAATGCCCATTGACTCACACATATAAACTAATGCCTTATCTTTAAAAGCTGGTGCATTATCAGTTACCATCCTTTTTGGGCAACCAAATCTGATAAAGATGTTTTCATAGAGAAATTTCATGATGACTTGATGATTGGCTTTTCTTGTGGGAATTGCCTCTATCCACTTGTTAAAATAATCAGTGGCTACTAGGATCCACCTATGTTTCCCACTAGATGAAGGATTAATCTCACCTATAAAATCTAGGCCCCATTGTTGGAAGGGACCGTTGACTTAATAGGTTTCGGGGGCAAGGATTTAAGCTGTTGTTTTCCTGCGAATCTTTGGATTTTGTCACAAGACATTACAAAGGTGTATATATCAGAGAAAAGAACAGGCCAATAATATCCAACCCTTAGAATCTCGTGAGCTGTAGTTTTCCAGTAATGATGGCCTCCACATACACTTGAATGAAAATGATGCATGACTTGAACTGACTCTTCTTGATCTAGATATCTCAACAAAACACCAGAAGGATCTTTCCAATACAACAGACTGTTACTTATGAAAAATTTAATAGATTTAAGATTAAGAACTCGTGCTTGAGTTGTGCTAAGTCCAGGAGGAACTTCTAAATTTTGCAAAAAATGAATAATACCTAAATGCCAATCGCATGAAAACAAATTCTCAGCCACCTGCTGACTATCATGTTGTTCTTCTACTGCCACTTCTATCTGCAAACTTGTTGAACTTATCCCGATGAAATTCATTTCAAGTAGTTCACAATTTTCTTCATCCATAAGCTTAGCTAAGCCTTGGCATTTTACTAGCTTGGCAGGCTTCACTTCAATATCAAATTCAATCAGCTTAGCAATCCATTTGGCTCTCTTGCCATCAATGTCGGGCTGAGTTAAAACATCTTTCACAGAATATGAAGGAACATAGGCAATGACCTCTGTATGTAGGATATAAATTCTGAACGCCTTCAATGATTTGATCAGAGCATAAGCCTACTTTTCTATAGGATCATATTTTAGTTCAGTATCCCTCAATGTTTTGCTGAAGAAGGCGATTGGGTGATCAAGACCTTCATCATCTTTCTGCAACAAGACTACTACCACTGTATCATAGGAAGCAAAAGAGAAAATATAGAAGCTTTTGGTGAGATCCGGACTAATTAAAGTAGGTGCTTCCATGATGGCATGCTTGATGGCTTCAAAAGAGCTTTTTGCATTGTCTGTCCATTTAATTTCAGATTCCTTCCTCAGCATGGAAGTTATGTGTTTCACTAACTCAGAAAATTTTGGAATAAATCTCCTGACAAAGTTAATTTTACCAAGGAATGATTGGATGTCTTTCTTTGACCTTGGTATGGACAGTTTTTGAATTGCTTCAACCCGAACTGGATCAATCTTTACACCCTTGTTGAAACTATGTGGCCTAGGATTTTTCCCTCCCTAAGAGAAAACTGAGACTTCTTAGAGTTCAGAGATATTCCAAACTATCTGCATTTCAGAAAGACCTTTTTTAGGTGTTGCAAATGTTCTTCATAACTGCTTGAGTATACAGTGATATCATCGAGATATATGAGGACAAACTTGTCTTTTAATCTCGCGAAAGCTATGTCCATGGCCCTCTGAAAAGTGGCCCCAGCATTCATCAGCCCAAATGGAATCTTGGCGTACATGAAGGTACCCCAGGGAGTGGTAAAAGCTATCTTCTCATGATCATCGGGGTGTACAGAAACCTGGTTCTAGCCAGAAAAGCCATGTAGAAATGACGTAACACTAGCTCCTGAAACTCTTTGCAACAGATGCTCCATCTTGGGCAAGGGGTAGTTGTCTTTCTTGGAGCATTTATTCAGGTTGCTAAAATCAACACATAATCTGACCTCACCATTTTTCTTCCTCACTATTACTAAATTTGCAATCCATTTAGAATATCTCAGGCGAATTATGATTTTAGCATCAAGGAGCTTTTTTATTTCTTTCTCAATCACAGGTAACAAGAGAGGACTGATAGGTCTTAACTTCTGTTTGAAAGGGATGGTGTCCTTTTCCAGAGGAATTCTGTGTTGAATGATATCTTCATCATAGGTTTTCAGATCACTGTATTCCCAGGCGAATACATCAGCAAATTCTTTCATAAGACTGCAATATTCTGACCTCTAATCAGTAGACAAATTTATGAATTTAGGATGAGTTTGGCTTCCTATATTATGCTCATGAACAGCAGGGTCTTTCTCCTTTTTCACAAGTTTGAAGGGGACATCATTATGGTCAAAAAGCTTCTTAAGAGGTACTAGACCTCGAGGTATTGACCCATTTTTCCTTTCAGTTTAGGCTTCTGGGATTCCTCTATATTTAGATTTTCTTGGTCAATATGCATATCAGAAAATTCATCAACGACCTGGAGAAATCTACTAAGTTCATCATCATCCTCAAAGACTTTCCAATATTTGACATTATCAGGTAGGGATGGCCTGTATTTGACTTGGATTTCATAGTTCAATTTGGGAGGCATAGGAGGAATGAACGTACTAGCAGAGACTGCAAGGGAATCAACTAGGTGGTTCATAGCTCTAGGTATATAAGAAATGTCAAAAATCATAAAAGAGTCTCTAAGTTTCCATACCTCATCTCTGTATGCTTTTAGCCTGACATTCTTTGCTTGAAAATTATTGTTGACTTGTTTTTTGATGAGCTCTGCATCTCCAGATATCTTCAGACACATAATTCCCATTTCTTTAGCAGCCTTTACTCCCAACAACAAAGCCTCATACTCTGCTATATTGTTGGTAGTCTTGAAATCTAGTCTATAAGACAAATGCATAGTATCTTTTGAAGGAGAGATCAAGACTACACTTGCACCTGTTGAGGCTTGAGTACTAGCACCATCAAAAAACATGCTCCAAACCGAGGTGGTTACTTCTTTAGATTGCTGACAAGTAGGCTTTCTGAGCTACAGCGGTGTTGGGTGAGAGTCATCTATTTGCAAAATACATGCTCCAAAGTCCGTGTCCAATGCAAAGATGGGATGATTTATAGAATTCTTTTCGTTGCCGATAATGTAGGAAAGCTGATTTTCTCTGTACAGTCTTTTAGTTTCACCTCCAAACATTGGGATTGTAGCATAAGCAATATCCATATGTATGGTACCTCCTAGCCTTTTACTCCATGAACGGGACAAGAGAAGGCCAAACTTAGGTGGAATATCAGAAACCACTACATCCATCACTATGCTTTTTGAAGGTAGCTGGGAGAGATTTATGAC
Organism: Larix kaempferi; assembly: GCA_027924585.1. Lineage (NCBI taxonomy): Eukaryota > Viridiplantae > Streptophyta > Pinopsida > Pinales > Pinaceae > Larix > Larix kaempferi. The sequence goes on along the minus strand of BSBM01000120.1, from coordinate 11,324,466 downwards.
AAGGTCTTTGATGAGGCCTAGGCATTTGACTTTCCTAGAGTCAAAAGAGAAAAGGTCATGGTAGGGTTTTGTGATGTTAAGCCCAAGTTCATCCATCATTGCTTTTGGCATAATATTATGGGATGCTCCAGAGTCTAGCAAACAATTGTGAAGTATCTTGTCATGTATGTTCAGGGATATATAGAAAGGTGGACAAGACTCATCCAGTTCGTCAACCATAGGACCTAGGGTTACTGAGGGCTTATCATCTTGCAGATTTACAAAGTCAGCATCTATGGGTGTCTTTGTTTGAAGGGATTTCAATATAGATGACTTGAAGGAATCATTCTTCATAAGCTCTATCAATGGAAAAGGGATTTTCAGTTTCTGAATTTTTGCTTCAAGATTGAAAGAGTAAGACATTTTATCAGAAGTTCTTACCTCTTGTGATGGAGCTTTAAGTTGAATATGATCATGGACTGAAGGTTGCAATGGCCTTTGATGCTATTTTTCAGGAGCAACAATTTTTTTTTCAAGAGCAGCAACCTGTTTTGCAGGAGCAGTAATTGTTTTTGCAGGAGAAGCAGACTGTTTTGTAAGGACAAGATTCTTCTTTCTAGGAGAAATGATTAAAGTTTTTTTAGTAGCAGGTTTGGACCTCAAATTATAACCCCCTTTATCATCTGCCTGATACAAGGATTCTTCAGTGACCTGTTCATTCATGAGGGCTTACTCATAATCTGATTGTGTCAGGAAAGAGGGGTCAACTTCATCTTCCATGCAATTGATATTGTCTTCTTCTTCTCCTTCACCCTAAGTAAGCTCTTGTTCCTCTTCCAATACAACGTGCTGGAAAGGAGCTCTGATTCTTTGTTCTTTAGTTGGATTCCTATCCCTTTGGAGGATCTGAGCCTGTGGGTTATTTCTTCTGTAAGGGATAGTATTAGGGTTTCTAGGAACAAAATCATTTGGTCCTTTACCTCTTGCAGGTTGTTGACCTTGAACTTTCAGTTTAGACATCTCAGATGTTAAGCTGTCCAACATCTTGGCCATTTTTTCCATTTTTGTTTCTGATGAAGAAGAAGGGTCTGGAGTTTGCTTCTTTTTGTCCATTTTTCCCTTAAGTATCTGAGATGCAACAATATTAGAATCAACTTCAAGAGCAACATCTTGCATGAGTGATAAAGAAGCAGATTTTCTTTCTCTGAGATGAAGACAAAAATCGGGATCAAAATCATTTGCATAAGTGATTATGGCTGAAGTATCTGTAGGTTTGATCTCGGCAAGGATCTTGCCAAACATTTTATTAAATCTCTTTGTGAAATTTGAAACAGACTCGCCATTTTCTCTCTTCAAATTACCAAATTCTGTGAGGTAATAGAGGTGGTCTCTTCTTTCTCCCCACTGCTTCAAAAATAAGTCATCTAGAGCTTCAATGTCAGCTACTGATGCAGCAGGTAACTCTTTGAACCATTTCCTAGCCTGACCATCTAAACTCTGCACAAAAACCCTAGGCCATACATCCTCATGCTCAATATTTATGTTCTCAGCATAATTGTAGAATGCCTCTAAATGTTCTTCAGCTGTAAAATATCCCTCTCCAGTAAACTTAGGCATATATTTTTGGTAATCTCCAGTAGGCATAGCAGAAAGGGGGTTAGGCAAATTTAGAGGGGCATATCTAGCAATGAGGATCTTTTCCATCTTAATCAGATGGCCAACCATAGTGGATGTGGGTATGGAAAAGGCAGAAGAATATTTTGTTGGTGTGGGTGGTACCTGAGGAGGTATAGGTGGTGGTAAAGGTGGTGGGTTTACCCCAGTGGAGTTGCCAAGAATTGAGGTGAAAAGATTTGTTGGATGATTGGGAAAAAAGGAAACCTTGTAGAACTGTCCAAGTAATAAGACCAACTTTTCTTCACGTTTATCTAAAATATCTTGCAAGATATTTTCGATGGCAGGAAAATTGGTATGAATATGAGAATAGTTTTCTTCAAGCTCAGTTTGTAAGGGGTTCAGGAAAGAGGAAAATTCCTCTTCTTTGATAGGATCTAGAACTTCTTTTCCTAAGTCAGATTGGACAATATGTTCAGAAAATGGATCTACAATAGGAGAAGTGGTTGAAGATTCCTCAACTTTCAAATTTTCTGATTCACTTATATTTTTCTGAGAACTAGATGCTTTAGTAGAAGAAGATTTAAAGGGAGGCTTACTTGATAAAACAGAAGAAGTACCTCTAGAAGTACCTGATGCGGTTCCCCTTATAGATCTAGAAATCTGTCTTTGTGAAGCTCTTCCTCTCCTTATAATCTATTCAGGATCTGAAACAAGTGTCACTGGTGGCCTTTGAGGATTTTCTCAGGTACTTAGTCTTCTCGAAGCCACTTTGTTCCAATGGAGTCGCCAAATAGATGATTACAACCAGGATAATGTCCACACTTTGTCTATCATCAAAGTTGGATCTATGTCATTTCCCAAGGAAGCTGAGCTTCAATCTCTTCTCCCTGGAAATGGTGCCAAATTGTTATCTCTCCAGGAAACTCTTCTAGGTTGCAGCTCGAAGATGCCTAGTAACTTAATTTATTCTCTCAATGGTGGATAGTATTGGATCAAGATGAACATCTAACTCACTGAATTATCTACTCAAGACAGTCTTGAATATACTCAAACAATGCAAGGCCTTCAAGGACTATTATCAGATAGGTAAAAGGATAAAGAAACTGATCAATTAACTAGAACATATATAAAGCAAGTACATATGATGGGCTAATTAACTGACAATGAGTGCTAATGATTCTAGTTTGATAATCAATAGTAAGATGACAGTTACCCATATTATGAACATAGACAAAGAATACCATTCAACTCAATAGCATATAACAGAAAATAAGAAGAAAAGGTCTGACAACAATGAATGAAAGAAGCTTGCAGGATGATCATATTAAAGAAAGGGGCCTCTTTACAAAAACAGTCAAGTAGAATACTCAAAATAGAACCTTTCCTCCTTCTGAAGTTTTAGGCTTTATAGCCTTTACATGATAGTTCCAGATCTTCAGAAAAAGGAACTGATTTGCTAAAAATAGACCATTTAAAACAATTTTACAATAAATTAGGAAAAGATCTTATTTTCATAGTTGAAACTATATCTTCAACAGATCTTTAGGGTCTTCGACTGCTTGCCATGATCTTGAGATGTTTGCTGGAGGAAACCGAAAACGCTACTTGGCAGATAGTCCAATTGTTTACTAAAAATAGGCAAGAAGCCCTATCTTTTCACCTTGTTGGCATCTTTCAAAACTGAAACAGGATCTTAATATCAATTCTCTTAATTACTATCTAGCATCAGAAATCATCTTCGAATTGTTTAGATCAGCGAAAGTCAGCTATGTGCAAAAGGGTAACTTTCTGCATTATTTTGTAGTTTCGATAGCTAGGAAAAGTAGATTTTAATTTTGTTAGCTGTCGAAAGCTCTCCTTTCGGTGGTTAATGAACAATTCGACATATTCGCCTAAGCCACCGAAAACTCTGTTTGATCTAACTTGCAAAATTTCACAAAATACGCTTCCTGGTTTCTATTAGTCTTCATTTTAGCCGATTGGAATTCTTTGCACCCTGGGCTAGCTCTGGACTGTTAGCAAGACTGATGGCTGCTGCTGCTAGGGTTTCAAGGTCTGAGTGTGTCTTAGGCTGGGGTTTTGGAGACATCTTCTTATTTCTTAGAAGCTTAAACTTCCTATTAAATTTGATGTTGTCTCTTATCAATCTTATATTTCCCCCTTTCAACTTGTTATGCTTTTGGTTAGCCCTTGGAAGGAGACATACAATTCAGTATTTCTTTTAGTCAACTTTTCATTCTTTTTCTTGATCACTCTTTGAAGTATTTCGAGCTCATATACCTGTCTTAGAAGTTGATTGATCTTCTGAGATGAGGACTTCTTTGTTTTGTTGGTTGATGCTTCAGCAACATGCTGATCTTGCTCTTCCTTAAGTGTAGGTGAAGGCAAATCTTCATATCCTGTAATCTGCTCTCCAAGTGGGGCTGCTTCTTGAGGATCTCATTCTGTTGCAGCTTCTTCATGTTCTGCTATGACTTCTTGTTGCTCATCATCCTCAGAGTCTATGTAGGGGAGATTTAGGATGTTTTTAACCTTTGGAGAAACTTCTCCCTTTGTAGTCATGCTGAAATCTAACTTCTTCTTAATCCTCTCAGGTTTAGAGGAAGGGGAAAGCTGCACCGCTGGAAACAGAGAAATGGCTCTCCTTTTTCTCTTTTCACTTCTGGGGGTGGAATACTTATTAGATGAAGTCTTCTCCTTAGCTTCAGGCTGTAATTTTGTTCTAAATTCATTCCAGAAAAGGAAAAATCCCCAATTTTTGTTTCTCCTTTGTAGCTGCTCTGATATTAAAAGTTTAATGAGACCATGGTGAGCCAACCTGCCTTGAATTTTGTTTGGCTTTTCCTGGACATGGTGAGCCATCTTTGTTAGGATTTTGTGAAGATAGAAGGGTAGATTTAAAGGACTTCTGACAGTGAAATGGTTCAATAACTTGAAATGATAGATCATAACTCTGGAATATCTACCCTCGCATATAAAATAGACCAAGATGGCCTTCAGTAAGTGCTGCCAATTCTCCTCCAGGAAAGACATGGGGACATCTCTGTTCCAGGTGATGTTCTTGTGTGCAGGTTTTAGATATGATCTGAAATCAACATTCTTAGTGATGGTGGTCTTAAAACGTCTTTCTCCTGTCCCTGGAATCTCTGTGGTTGCTATTATGAGGGCTTCATCCACTTGGAACTCTTCTGTTCCAATTTGAGCTTTGTTTCCATCAAATGACAATGCAAAGGCCTCTGCAACTTGCTAATGAGAGATTTGAAGCTTTTGACAGTAGTTGTAGCATCCCACATTTTTTAAGAGTTGACATACTTCAGGATGCGACTCAAGATAACTGATATCATTTAACTCCTTCCTAAGCGCAGCTCCTCCTGTCTTCATTCTGGACTTGATCTTCTGTACCTGCAATGGACAATTCGAGCTAAGGGAGACAGGACTAGCGTAGAATTAGGGAACTTTAGGCTCAGCAAAGGCATAGTCGAGAGATGAGGGACGTGCTTGGGTTAAGCCCAGACTTTGAGGGAGATGTACCGACAGCTTGGGATTTGAAATTAACCGACTTGGCAGATACAAAGAGTGGAGGATTTATGAACAATAGATGCACAGGATTTGGATTTCAGCTTGATAGGATAGGTGTGATGTTTAGTGGATCTGAGGTTTTTAAATAAAATCATAATTACACCAAATGCTTAATCATCAACTCGCGACCTACCGATCCTTTTTTATTTTCGGAGGCTAAGGAATGATGAATCCCTTTTAAACTTCATGAATGAGCCCTTGATTAGACATCTTAACTGTTTGAAACTGACTTACTTTCGGTAGCTGAGATGATTTTTCCTTTGAACACATGAGCTGCCGAAAAAGTGATGAAAATGCCTCTCCTTTCGGTAGCTTTGAATAATTTTTCCTTTACACTGTAAGCTGCCGAAAGATGGGTTTTCGGTGGCTAATGAACAATTGCCATTTTTGCCTAAGCCACCAAAACCTAAATTTTCTTTTGAAGAAAAAATGATATCCAATGTTGTTGCAAACTTTATTACATACTTAAAACTCTTGAACAAGAACCTGAAATTTATATAAAAATGAAAATTGAAAGACTTCCTATCACCTAGAAAACTCAAAATGTCTATGTTTTTTTGAGGAGATAACACCACCAATGAAGAGAAGTAGGTGCGAAAATACCACCAATAAAATATATAACTCTACATTGGGATTGTAGAAAGTATTGTGTACATGCCATGGTCACAAAAAGCAATAATTTGTCCAAAAATAAAAGTGTATACTCATCCATACTAAAATATACCATACTTGTCCAAAAAATAAAGGGTTTGAAATATATTCAAATGCACTATATTCTAACTTGGCTTGCCTCTAAATCCATGCTAGCCTTGCATTTATATGTTCGTTTCATCATCACTCAGTTATGGTGGAATTAAATTGAATTATCCATATGATAGAATAATGTGAACATTAAAGCTCAAGTCTCAAATTTCAACTCTGCTTAGCAATGATTATCAACCTAAGTTTGCATTTTTTTCTTGGAAGTGATTCAATAAACATGACTTGAGGGACATCACAAAAGGGATTTTGTGGGAGTATATATTCCTCCATAATCATGCATGACTTGCACTCAAAATTTTCATTTTCAAAAGCATTCTATATGGATGGCACATACCAGAGTGATAATGGAATTTGGTGGATAGCACAACACATCATCAACCTCATCAGTGAACCAATGCCTGTGGGCATAATTTTGCACTTTGATTGTGATTATTTTTTCTATATTCAAAGCATGTATCAAACATACTTTGTTGTCCATTTTCAACAACTATAATTATATATGTAATTAAAACAATGTATGGGACTACTTTGTCACAACATACTGTAAAGCAATCATAATCTGGAGAAAAAGCACAAGCCCCTACTTCAAAGAGGCCTAACATTGTCCTACCATAAAAATCTAGTGAAAATTGAAAATCCTAGTCACACTTAAACAAAAATGATCAAGGAACCTACCTTGGATAGGATCTGATCAATATTTGCAGGATAGTTGTGGCATTCTTTGCAGCAGTAAATCCACCTGCTTAACTGAACCAAATATATCTTCCCCATATGAGATGTTGCTTTCCTAACAATTTTCTCCTAGCCCTTGATGTTACCCACATAGTTCTCCTCTACCAATATTCACAATATAACATAACCCCAATCAATCTTCCAAGCACAACACAAAATTTAATTACAAAAAAAGAAAACTGAAAACCCATGAGATTAAAACAAAACCCACTTCCCAAAAGGGTATTCACATGTAAATACAACCAATCCATGCATATAAAGAACCTCAAAAGGGAATAACCTCAAGACCCTAAAATTGCTCCCAAAATATTAGGGCAAGGGTGGGTTGTCAAGTGGTTTTGGCCAAAGTGCTCGAGGAAGCTAATATGCAGGCCCAGGATAGTGTGCCTGTGTCTCATCAATCACATAGTTTGGGAGGTAGTTATGGTGATAGGTGGCTTGGGCACTACTTATTCTAATGTTTTTTTCGTGGGGCATTGAATCCATGTAGCACTGTATAGTAAGTTATTTCCCTAATAGACATCCTACCTATTTGGAATATATTTTGGAAAAAGGTGGGGAGGCTTCTTAGTTCCATATATTCTTATGTAGGCGTGATATCGATTGATATACCAATATCCAATAGAAGCAATTGCTTTCATATATTCTTGTTATAATCTTGAGGAAGTTCTTTATAAAATGAGAGCAAATATTGGATCTAGGGTGCTCATAGATCCAAGAGTATTTCCACCTCTATACCTATCTCCCAAATGTCCTAATAGTAAAGGTGAATTGGGATCTCAACTGTAGTCCACTTCCAATTCATCTTGGGATGGGTGTAGTTGCACATAAGATACCTATGAAATATTATGACATGTAATATTACTATGTGAAATATGCCAGGACAAAAACTAAGAACGAAACAGGCACTAACATTATACTTTTCATGTAGAAACTAGAAGTACCATTACACTCCCTAATTCATTGATTTGTTTCACAAATGCAACTCATCTAAATTCCAAATTGTGTAATGCTGACCTGTAACTATCAATTTCATTTCTATTGTGTGTTTGTTGCCTATCGGTATAAATTGCATCTTTGCTACCCTCAAATATGAGTCCTCTTTAACCAAAACACTGTAACAATAAATAATATTACTTAGAATGTGAAACTACTAACAAAAATAACCAAGATGTGTGAAATAGGGAAATATCATTTAAAAAATAAAAAACTCGATTAATTAAACTTGAAAGGATACATTTACACTATTCAATACCTAATAAAACTAAAACTCAGTTCTAAATCAGTGAATTGACTTCAACATGAAAGACAGTCGCAAAATTCACAAAAAACGTTTCTGCTTGGTTCAACTTGTAAACAAAGTGTGAGTTTCAACCTATAAGAAATCTTTGCAGGAGCTCATGCTTGTGTGTCACACATTTAGTGACTCACATGACTTTGGAAATTGGGGCTTGCGTGATAGAAAAAATGGTTGGAAACACTAGTGCAAACAAAAAAATATGATGTATGAATTGTGTGAGTGAGCGAAGCTAAATAAACTACTTTCCCAAATATGCAATCAGCAAAGATAACAAGAGAAAGGAGAAGTGAGACCTTAGGGTAAGCTTCTTGATGAGCTATCCTTTTATGTGACGCAAGAGAAGGTCAAATCAAATGAAGAATCCTCTTTTATAGACCCGCACAGAATGAAAATAAAAGGGGCGCACTAGAATTATATAAAAATATTAGTAGATCAAATGAGAAATATAAAATCCAATGGAAAAAAATTATACCATTTAAACATGCTTTTAATGGAGGAAATAGACCAAATGCTTTGTATTAATAAGAATGGAAAGAAGATTATAAAAATAAACAATTTTACTTTGAGTGAGCTATGTATGTGATCACCCAATTCTCTCTATGGGGTTTTTTTCCTCATTTATATACTCTCTTTTATCCAACAGTGACTGGAAAATATCTCATGCTCAAGCAATGGACAATGAAGAACATAACTGAACCATACCAACACATTTGAGGAACAATGAAAATGATAGAAACAGGGGCATACAATCTTTGTCTATACTCTTCCAACGTAACCTTGCATTCATTGAACTCCGTGATTCCATGTAGGATGAGAGTAGGCAGTTGGAAAGTCTTTGAATGGCCCATACTTTATAAGTCTTTAAGTAGCCCCTCTAGATTGAGGTTCCTAGGAATATAATTATTTTACTTTAAGTAGACACTTATGCAATAAGAGTGTCTAGGAAAGAGTAAGGATATTCCCTTTTCTCACTTGGATCCTTACCTTACTTAGACGGCTGATAGAACAAATCACATGGCTCATCAACACAACTATTCCTATTGGGTGGAAGGGATCCCCCAATCCAAAATGGTTAAGGGCGTAGATGCATGCCGATGCATTCCATCCAAAACACAAGATGGAGACTACATTGACAGATTTGGACAAAGAGGAATGGGCTATCATACTCCCTATTAATTTCTCGATAATTTCATTCAAACATTATCTAGGATCCTACTAAGAGAATAACATGCACATCATAACAATCATAAACACAAGAGACACAGATTATCCTCGGGGAAAACAAAGAAGGTGAAAAACCCCGTAACTTCCTTAGAGATAGAATGAGCACCAATACAAAGATCACAAAGATCAATCCCCAAAAGATAGATGTCTTCAGCAGCTACTCCTCCTCCACTTGTGCGCACTCCTCTCTCTCAACTATGCGAGTTGGATGAGTGAGTGAATGGGCAAATAGAGAGAGACACACTCTCTATTTATACAACAACTTAACCTGCCTTTATCCCTAACTGGGTCGAATTCATAAGGAAGCCTAATAACCCATCCACATGACTCATGCAGGGCCGACCCCACCAAGGTGAGCTAATAACCCATAAAATAATACGTGCGACACTTGCAACACTTACAAATACAAATGACGACACTTCTGAATGGAGGAATAATACATATCCAACAGGAATACAATAAAGTACAAGTGTAATACATAGAAGAATATCTTTCGAAGTTACAAATACATCAACACTCCCTCTTAACTAGGAAGGTATTCTCTAGACACAGGTCATCAATACAGATCGCCACAAGTCTTCAATTCTGGAGCTGGATCATCGTCACTAGATCACAAAGCATCATCGTCACTGTTGCTACTGTACTCGTCATCTCGATCACTGGTGCTATCTCTCAATTCTTCTCGTCATAGGAAGTTCTACAAAGCTATCCCTTTTTCATGCTGGATTTATGCCTAGCCTCCATGTAGGTCTTCATCATCTCTACGCATGGCAACCGGTGGAACCTCGGGACTAATTATGTGCATCATTGCAAAACCTGACAAGAGCATCCCAGGATCCTTTATGTGCCCAGCACGACCGGAAAATCTCCTAGGACTGATTACATGCAACCTTCACAAAACCTTAAAAGAGCATCCCAAGAACGTTTATGTGCCTAGCACGACCGGAAAGATATCTAAAGAGCATCCTAGGACTTTTACGTGCCCAGCACAACCTATCGGATCTCCAGGATTGATTACATATGAACTTCACAAAAAATTAAAAGAGCATCTTGCAACCGGAAAGATCTCTAAAGAGCATCCCAAGACTCATTACGTGCCCAGCACAACCTATCGGATCTCCAAGATGGATTACATGTGAACAGGAAAAACCTTAAAAGAGCATCTTGCAACTAACAAGATCTCTAAAGAGCAGCCCCAGGACTCATTACATGCCCAACACAACCTATGAGATATCCAGGATGGATTACATGCCTACAAACAAGACCTCACAAGAGCATCCCAGGACTTATTTACGTGCCCAACACAACCTATGGGATCTCCCAAGATCCATTACATGTCCAACCAGCACAACCTACACCATATCCATGGCCACGGAGCATCATCTGGATGCTTGTGATCATACCGATCACCGCTACTCATGATCATACGGATCATCATCATACTGAGCATCACTCGTATGCACATCATCATCTCATGATCATATGGATCATCATCTGGAACATCGTATCATGGAGCACTTATATCCTCAGCCATGGGAGGACCCGCCTGCCACCATGCTAGGAATGGCTTCAGCATCTGTGTCCCGTCACTCGTCTGGAACATCGTTCGGATGTTCATCATGTAGAGCATCACCCAGATTCTCATTACTCAGCACTTACATCCACATCCATGGAAGGACCCGCCTACCACCATGCTTAGAATGGCTCCTGCAAATGTGTCCCATCACTTCCTCCTTGAAGTATCTTGAATTTGCAAGACACCAAGCCTCTCTCTGAAGTACTCAAACTTCACTCTGGCTAGTGGCTTGGTCAACACATCTGCAATATGCTCATCCGTCGCGACATAAAGGAGCTTCACTGCTCCTTTCTGCACCATATCCTTGATATAGTGATATTTGATCTCGATATGCTTCGACTTGTCATGGAACACCGGGTTCTCTGACAACTTCACACAACTCCGGTTGTCACAATAGATACAAGTAGCATCCAACTGGAGATCAAATAAATCAGACAGTAGCTTCCTAAGCCATACTGCCTCACAACTGGCCGAACAAGCTGCGACATACTCTGCTTCAGTTGTACTCAGTGCTATGCAGGATTGCTTCCTGCTAAACCAAGAGATCACACATGATCTCATACTGAATCAACACCCTGAAGTGCTCTTCCTATCTGCAACACTGCCTTCCCAATATGAATCAAAATAAACCTCCAAGTTAAACTTTTGATTTGCATCATACTTGAGCCCATAATCAATCGTACCCTTCAGGTACCTCAGAATATGTTTTACTGCAATCAGGTGAATATGTCTAGGATCCATCAAGAATTGGCTCAAAGTGTTCACTGCAAAGCAAATATCTAGTCTTGTATTCGTCAGGTACATCAAGGACCCAATCATTTGATGATACATTGTGGCATCAACCGACTCTGATGAAGCATCACTCAATAGCTTCAGGTTCGATGCCATAGGTGTGGCCATGTCCTTGCAGTCCATCATCCCGAACCGCTTTAGGATCTCTATTGCATACTTCCCTTGTCCAAGGAATATTCCATCTGCACTCTGCCACACCTCCATACCTAGAAAGTAATGCATCATACCCAAGTCCTTCAACTCGAATTTAGTAGCAAGCTTCCTCTTCGTGTCGACAATCAATCTATCCTCACCCGTCACAAACAGGTCATCCACGTACAATAGGAGTATCACTGGATTTCCTTCCTCAACCTTGTAGTAAAGGTTGGAATCCACTTTACTCTTGCTAAAGCCCAAACTGGACAAGACGTTGTCTATCCTACTGTACCATGTCTTGGGTGCTTGCTTCAAGCCATACAAGGCTTTCTTCAATCTACACACATATGACTCTATGTCATGTGTCTCAAAACCGAGTGGCTGCTCCACATACACTTTGTCTTCGACTACACCATTCAAGAAAGTTGTCTTCACATCCATCTGGTGTATCTTCCACTTCATTACTGTAGCCAGAGCAAGTACTGTTCTGATGGAAGTGTATCTGGCTACAGGTGCAAAAGTCTCTTCATAATCTATCTCCTCTTTCTGGGAGAAGCCACGAGCCACAAACCTTGCCTTGTATTTCTCTATGCTACCATCTATAGCATGCTTGATCTTGTAGATCCACTTGGAAGTCACAACAGACTTCCCTTTTGGTCTTGGGACCACATTCCAAACATCATTCTTCATGATCGACTGATATTCCTTGACCATGGATTCCTTCAATTCTTTCTTTTCCGCGGCTTCTTCATAACTGGAAGGTTCTTTGTTCATTATGCCATGGAGTAAGGCAACATAGCTAGTGTGTGACCTTGTCCTTTTCCTTTCTCTGTGTTCTTCTTCTGGAATACCATATCTTTGTGCATCTTGTATGAGCTCTCTAGCCCATGCTGGTTTCCTCTTGTGAGAGTTCTTCTCACGGGGTGGATCTACAGGTTCTTGTGGATCTTATATTTCAAGGTCTTCTTTTGGAATTGCTTCATTCATGGTGGTGTCTTGTATCCTGGGAACTCTTGGTTCTTCATTGTCTTCAACAGGTGTCTTCCTCGATTTGATGTATGCTGAGTTTTCATCAAAAGTCACATCCCTGTTGATGTCAATCTTCTTGAACACTGGAAAGTAGATTCTGTATGCCTTCGAGCTTTCACTGTAACCCATAGATATACCCTTCTTTCTTGAAGGATCTAGCTTTGTCCTCTTTTCTTTTGGAATGTGTGTGTATACTGGAAAACCAAATATCCTGAGATGGCTCACTAATGGTTTCTTACCGGAGAAAACTTCTTCTGGTGTCTTGTTGTCAAGTATCTTCTAAGGTGTCCTGTTTTGAACATATACAGTTGTTATTGCTGCTTCTTCCCATAGATGCATAGGTAGATCTTGGTCATGAAGCATTGCCCGTGTTGCTTCCATGATAGTTCTATTCTTCCTTTCTGCAACTCCATTCTGTTGTGGATTGTATGGAGTGGTCAACTCCCTCTTAATCCCTGAATCACTGCATAACTTCTTAAAGTCCCCTGAAGTGAATTCTCCGCCATTGTCGGATCTAAAGGTCTTGATCTTCTTATCAGTTTAGTTTTCTATAAAGGCTTTGAATTCCTTGAACTTATCAAACACTTCATCTTTATTCTTCAAGAAATAAACCCAAGTCTTCCTAGAGAAATCATCAATGAAAGAAACATAATATACATACTGACTCAGATAACTGGATGACATTGGACCGCATACATCGGAGTGGATAATCTCCAAGATTCCTTTTGCTTTGCTTTCACTACTTGGAAATGCCTTCTTTGTGTTCTTTCCTTTTGCACATCCTTTGCAAAAACCTTTATGCTTTGATTGGATTTCAAGAATGCCTTCTACTGCTTTGCTTGCAATTGATAGTGCTCTATAGTGTACATGTGCAAGACTTCTATGCCAAATTTCACTTGGCACCATGGATTTATGTACCATGGCATGTTCAGGTTGTCCCTTCAATTTGTATAATCCTCCCTCTTGCTCTCCAATCACTACTGCATCATCAATGGTCTTACCTTTTGGCCTTGCCATCCAAAAATGCAACTCTCATCCCTTTTGCATCCAAAGATGATATGGAGAGAAGATTCTTCTTAAGTCCAAGTACATATAGAACATCTTGCAATTTTAAAGACTTCCCAGAGTCTAATTTGTAGGAGGCTTCACCACTTCCTTTTATTAGGTATTGATAGTCATCCCCAAGCTTCACCTTATGAGGTGACTCATGTTCAGATAGGTCCACAAGAGATTCTTTAAATCCCGTCATATGTTTGGAAGCCCCACTATCAATAAGACAACCATTACACCCATGTGTAACAGTACCAATGAGAGAAGATATTAGAACATACTCTTTGTCACTTAAAGAGTCATCACTTTCCACTCTAGAATTCTTCTTGGGAGGTTCATCATCTTCTGCAGCATGAGCATGATACCTCTTCTTGGTCTTCTTCTTGTTGTTGTTTATAGATCCTTTATTATTCTTGGGACAATCTCAGGGAAAGTGTCCCTTCTCATCATAGGTGAAGCATCTCATATCTTTCTTCTCCCTTTGATGGTGATGAGAAGATTTCTTGTGATGAGGTTGCTCCCTCTTGAACTTACTTCTCTTGGTGTGAGCTGTGAGAGCTTGGTCTTCACTTCCCATATTTTCTTCTCAAGCCACAAGCCTAGCTTCTTCTTGTGAGCATTCCTCCCACAGTCTACTGAAAGAGATCAATTTCTTTCTTGCACAGATTCCTTGGATGAAGGAGTCCCGTGACCTAGGTAGGCCATTCAATGTAGTCATGACAATTTCTCCATTCTCCACTACTTCATCCACAGCTTCAAGTTGTTCTTTGATTTGAGAGACCTTAGTAAAGTAGGATTGGATGGTCTCTCCATTCTGGATCTTTACCCCTTTCAATTGGTTCCGCAAAGTCATCTTCCGATTTATACTCTTTCCTTCAAACAACTTGGTCAAGGAGTCAAAAATCTCCTTAGGTGTCTTTAGGGAAGACACATGGGGTATGAGATGGTCTTTTATAGAATAAACAATGATTCTCTTGGCCTTGACCAAGTTCTTCTTGTGTAAGGACTTAGCCTCATCTCTCTCTAGAATTGGAACCTCTTCTCTTATGTAGGTGTCCAATTCATTCTCTTCTAGGATTAACCCAATCCTATACTTCCATGCTCGGAAGTTATCAGCCCCTTCAAGCTTATCCCTAAGCTTGGTGTGGTGAGACATCTTAATGAGAAACTCAAATGGAAATAAAATATTTAGGTCTTACCACTTGAATTGTTGAAACTAGATCTGGAGCTGGATTAGGGTTTGTCAGAGAAACCCTAAAAATTCAAAATTTGAATTTTAAACTTTTGATTGGATGGAAAGATGTGCCTTGCTGAGTTGATCAACCTGGTATACTTCAATTTTGAAATCTGCAAAATTTGACCCCTCAAAATTGACTTTGAAACTTTCGGATCTACAATTTCTAGTTTTCTAGTCAAAATCTCAAACTAGGGTTGATAATGCCCGGGGTTCTACCCAACCAAAAAGTTCAATATTGGTCTCTAAACTTTGATTTTTCTGAGGATCATCCAGTCATGGTCTCAGATTCCAAAAATTCCAACTTTTGCAGAAACCCTAATTTTCTGCCTTTCTGATCAAAAGCCCGAACTAGGGTTTGATAAAGCCCGGGGTTCTGCCCAACCAAAAAGTTCGATCTTGGTCTCTAAACTTCGTTTTTTCTAGGAGCATCCATCTGTGGTCTCGGATTCCAAAAATTCCAACTTTCTATGAAACCCTAATTTCCTAGAGTAGTGACAGGCCAAAAACTGAAAGCGCTCAGAATTGAATTTTGTCTCGACAGAAAGATGCGCCCTTGCAAGGAGAGTCAGCCTAGCCTTCTGCCTTTGATGATCTGTGGAGGGAAACCCAAATATTAAGAAGCCCTAGCTTCCGCAGCTGCAAAGTGTCTTCTTCTTAGTCACACTCTGATACCATGTTAATTTTTCGATAATTTCATTCAAACATTATCTAGGATCTTACTAAGAGAATAACATGCACATCATAACAATCATAAACACAAGAGACACAGAGTTTCCTCGGGGAAAACCAAGAAGGTGAAAAACCCCGCAACTTCTTCAGAGATAGAATGGGCACCTATACAAAGATCACAAAGATCAATCCCCAAAAGATAGATGTCTTCAGCAGCTACTCCTCCTCCACTTGTGTGCACTCCTCTCTCTCAACTATGCGAGTTGGATGAGTGAGTGAATGAGCAAATAGAGAGAGACACACTCTCTATTTATACAACAACTTAACCTGCCTTTATCCCTAACTGATCGACTTCCTAAGGAAGCCTAATAACCCATCCACATGACTCATGCAGGGCCGACCCCACCAAGGTGGTCTAATAACCCATCAAATAATACTTGCAACACTTGCGACAATTACAATAATACTTGCGACACTTACAAATACAAATGATGACACTTCTGAATGGAGGAATAATACATCTCCAACAGGAATACAATAAAGTACAAGTGTAATACATAGAAGAATATCTTCCAAAGTTACAAATACATAAACACTCCCACCCAAATTTCTTAGTAGAATTTTGTATCCTTATTATTAGGATCGAAGTTGTTGTTTTGAATAAGGGAAAATAGTTGATATTCTTTATAGAACATGTATAGATAAAGATATTTGGGTTTAGATAAATTTCTACTAACCAAACAAAGATTCACAATCCAATTACTATTAGAATCCTTTAAATCCCTAACAAATACCTACATAATACCTCAAAGATCATTAAACCCCGTGAAGGGTACCAAATAATAATCCAAAACTTCTATAATTTACTCTCATACCTTAACACCTTCTAAATAAGAAGAAAAGGGTTTCACTAAATGAATTTATTTAAAAGCAATTTGCTTATGTGGGTCGGAAGATATCTGGAAAAAAAAGTAATAAAAAAACCCCATAAATTCCCACACATAATTGTAAACTCTTGTTTGGGGCACTTGGAATTTTTAGAATATCCAACTCTAGAGTTTCAAGTAAAGTTTACGAATTGTAAATTATTTAGGGAAGTGAGATAGCATTAATCTCATGATTGAGAATTAGTTTTTGGATAGTCCAATGATTGCAATCCATAGTGGTGACTATTTGGTCCGACGAGTCTAGCGGTTACACACATTAGGAATAGTGGCTTTGGGTTCATGAAATTTTCAAGAAATTTTCCTCAAAATGAAAAGAATTGAAATTCCAATGTACATACAAGGGAAATTCTCTAAAGGATAAGCTCTAACTCCATGATAATTTTGTTTAAAAATGGACATCATGTTGTAATTGCACAATTATGCTTTCTAGATGTTCAAATATCTAAAATATATATTTTGTATCTTCATTTAAGTGTTATTGAAAATCATTCTAAAGTATTTGCAAAGATTCCTAAAGGAATTATGCCTATTGGAGAGGATGATCACAATATTCACTTGAAATAGGGAAACCTTCATCCTAACATCAAACTTCAAATACATCCATATGCCCAAAACAATGAGATTGAGTGTATGGTTAAAGAAATGTTAGATGAAAACATCATTAGAACTAGCCAAAATGTTTTCTCTTAAGCAGTGGTGATGGTTTCCAAAATGGAGGGTTCATGGGATATTTGTTTGGATTATAAATATCTCAACCTCATCACCATTAAAAATAATTTTCCTATTCATGCCATTGATAAATTGTTAGATGAATTATACAAAGTGATTTGTTTTATTAAATTGAATATCCATTTAAGATATCATAAAAGAAAAAAGAAACATTAACTTCTATAATGAATGTCATTATGAATTTTTAATCGCGTGATTTCAAAAAAAATATCATGTATTCAATTCGTCACTATCAATTTGCCACACTACTTCCACGCAATTATGCATTGCTTCTTTTTTTTTCTTTGTTGTATCCTCAAATATCAATAATTAAAAGGACTTGCCACAAATTGTAATTTTTTATGGTTTAATTTTCATTTTTTATTGAAAAATAGATTTAGCGTCCTCAAATATTCACAAATATCCATGTTGCACCAAATTGTACAATCTCAACAATTTATACATACAATTCCAACCATATTTGTAATCAACATAATAAAAAAAATCTAAAAAATGGTGGAAATTAATTTATACTCCTCTTAATTACAATACTTCATTAAGATGCAGTCTCCAATATTAAGTAATTGAAGTATTTATTACATGTCTTTGGTATACCTTGGCCTCAATTACCTTTGAACATTGAACTCTTTTAAATAATTAAATATTAAGATTAATAATTGTTTTAATAACTCTTAGGATGAATGATATAGTCAAAAACATGTATGTTAGAAGACATGGCATTTATATGGAAAACCTCTCGATGTTTGATTATATAAAAAATAGAAGACTTGACTTTGACTTATACTGAACCCACACCTCACGTACATCATGCCAAGGAGTTTTTTATGAACAAGCTGAACCCTTAAACCCTCGTAGACTTTGGCATCCTCGGATGGGATGGCTGCTTCTTGAACAAGCTAAGCCCTTAAACCCTTGTAGATTGGCATCCTCGGATTGGATGGCTGCTTGCTGTTTTATCCATGACAAAGGAGCTTTGTATACGCCTGCCGTCGTTGTTTGTAACTTTGTTTACTGTGGCCATGATCTCGACCAATTATACCAACAGGAAACGGGAAAACTAAACGCCCAGATAGGAAAAATAAAAGCAAGAAATGGAATGAAATGAAATGAAGGAAGGAGATCAGCAAGGGGGAAGATCGGAAGGGGGAGGCGGGAGAGACTGCAGGGGACCTTTTCCGTTCTTGACCACCCACGCCATTTTCAGTCCCCACGATGTGTGGATTTCCAAATGACAGTGCATGAACCACACACCTGCAATTGCGTATAAAATAAAGTTAAATAAACAGGCAGATTAGTATTATGGATTATACAGAAATGAAATGATACGATTTAATGCAATGCGATGAGATGAGATTGTTATATTGATACCTGGATTGTCGGCGCGGAATCTGAGAGCCGCCCAACCTCCTTTGGGGACTCCGATAGTGTTTCTTTCCACAGGGTCAATGAGGTTAAAGTTGGGTGCATCCGTGGATTCGTTGTAGTTTCCAACACCTTGGCCAACCACAAAGAAATTGAAACCATGGAGGTGGACAGGATGACTGTCCGTGCTGAAAATGCTGGTGTCTTGAAGAACCAACTGAACTGTTGCGTTGAAGGAGAGGACTTTCACTCTCGTCCCATTGATAGCCGCTGTATTATTGGGAGGAGTTCCCGTGTAATTGAACGGGAATGGAGGATTGTCTGGAAAATTGGTCTTATAGATTCCCTTCATCTGCTTGTAATAGTGGGATTGAAGAAGAGCCGTGCTTGGGAGAACGAAAGAAATGTTGTTGACCGAGGCAGTGAATCTGGTTCCGTTGGGTCCCTGGCATGTGGCATTTCCCATCCCCTTGGGACAAGGATTCAGTCCCAGACCAACTGTGAAAAAAAACTTCTTGTCCACCGTTTGAGGAACCAAGGCCGGGAATTGCGAGTTAGCCAAGCTTCTAAGCTTCGCACTGAAATTTGCGGCGAAGGCTGTATCATTAAGGGATGGGAGTTTTGGCATCATAATGTTGGAAGAGTTAAAGATAGAGCTATTATTAGAGTTGGCTGCAATATTGTAGTTCACTATTCCTGCGGTTGTGGAGTTATCAAATGTTCCCCCACCCGTAACAAATGGCCGAGCTGCTATGAAGAACTGTCCAGCAGTAGCATTAGCAGTGAATAATACATTGGTGGTCTGGCCCGGTGTTATAACAAGGGTGTCCGTCTGGAAAGGCTTGACATAAACGGCATCCACCTCCACCACTGTCACACTGTGATTTGCAATGGCAACGAAGAGTTCATCATTGAGTGCAGCATTGATTATACGAAGAAGATATGTCTTTCCGGGATCCACATTCAGAAGGAATGTATCTGCATTACATGGCATGGAATGGTCAGTCAGACATGACCAGGTCTGCACGGTCACACCTCATTTCTTCCCAATGCATAAAAAAGAAAATAGCATTACGGCCATTACCATTAGCAGAGGAACAGTTGTAAAGTGGTCCAGGAAATCCATTTATAGTGTAGGCATCCGACACATTTGGGCCACCTCCTGTTTGCAGAGCCTGCTGGATAACCTTTTCGGTATCTGCATTCCACCATTCTCCTGCAAGGTGAAGGTGGGCGCCCAAAAATATTAAACTCCATCTGGGATCCAGGCTCTGGCCATTGGCCATTGCCATAGCTACAAGCTGGTCCACATCATCCATAAAAGTAAGTAAAAGGAATTAGATTTGGACTTAAAAACTTACCCAGAATAATGGGGACTTCTTTGTGTGGCTTGGGAAATGGGTAGGGAACGTGCGGTTTGGGATATATAATGATGGCTCCGTATACACTAGCTCTTAACCATGAAATATGTGCGTGCCACCATAGAGTTCCTCTCTGTCCTGTGATGGTGAAGTTATAAACGTAACTATTTCCAGTTTGAATTGGACATTGGGTGACATAACCGGGGCCATCCGCCCATCCAGATCTCAGCTGTCGAATCCCATGCCTGCATGGGAAAACACGATTTCTACAACTATTCAGTAGATCGCACTGCTGCATGCAGCCTAAGTATTTATATGAATGAATAGAAATAATACCTAGAATTATGAATGCATGTTCATAGAAATAAGAGATCAATTACCAGTGAATAGTGACGTTGTCCTTGACGTGGTTTACAAGTTTTATAATGACCCGATCTCCCTCGTGAGCAACAATTGTAGGTCCTGGATACTCTCCATTCACTGTAATCAAAGATTTTGTCTGGCAAAGACGTGTCACGTTACTTCGCCTCACCTGCAATACAATAACAAGCTGCAGGTTAATATATATAATCAAACACCCGGCACCATTATTGAACTCCAACGCATGAGTATATATAGTTTCCAGTATATATAATTACGTTGAACTTGTAATGCCTGGTGGTCTGGGCATGCTTTCCTGCTGCTATATCCGGGTACTGAATCATCATCAGCACGATGACAATAATATTGAACAAGCTGTGCTTCACAGCTGGGGAAGGGAAAGGGCAGAGCAAGGTCTTTAATCTCAACATTTTCCTCATGAGTTCTAAACGTTCTAACTTTGAAACCACAGCTGGGATTGCTGCCCGTCAGCTCAGAGATCAGCTGTGAAGCTTTGGCGAATCAGATAGCATATATATATATACACGGATCGTTCGTCTTCAGTCCTGCAGAAGAATGCCCCTTCCTTCCCTTGTCTTTCTGGTTGTGGGGTATAATAATTTTGTCTTTCTGGTGTGGGGTATAATAATTTGGTGGAGTAGGAAATCTCAAACCATTCATTCATTCACAGAGAAAACCATTTCCTAATTGCCTCTGTGCAGTGCAGGTGTACCAACTCCCAATCCGAAGGTAGGGTTTGGTCTTTGGTCTTAGGCATTGTGGGTTAATGTAATGCAGATTAGTGTGCAGGTGCAGGAGAAGTTACATTGAAAAACAACTTAATGTCTGGGTAGGGTTAGGACATCCATGAGTTGCATTGAAAAACAACTTAAAGTCTGGTTAGGGTTAGGACATCCATGCTTTTCCGGAATGGCACGAGGTCCTTTATTTTAGTTCAGAAATGTTTGTCATACATGGTAAGTACACTGGCTGACGACCTCGACTGTGATAGCTGTCGGTCGCCGTTTCCACGATCGAACCTCACTGCCTTCCCTAACTTTCCCGTAGAATGATATCCATAAAAACCTGCCATTGCTATTGTGTTGTGCACCGAATTGACCTTTCAAAGATTGGTCGTCTGAACCTTGATTGGGTGGAAACTTATTTTGCTTTCGTAACACATAATTGACCTGACCACACCAACCTGAGTCTAAGTGTAAGTCCAATTCAGCTTATTATTGGCGGACACTCGCATTCCAATCACTTCTCACACCGCACATTTTTATATTTAATACATGCCACGAACTAAATATAGCTGGCATTTAAAAACAAGTGAAATAACTACACAGGAGCTGTCTCTCTCTGTCTTAACGAATTTGATATATGGTACAAAATTTTAAACAATTTTACATATTTCTAAGGTCTTTTCTTCGGATCTAAGGTGTGGCATCTAAGGTCTTTTCTTTGGAAAACAACTATTGTTTTTGTTTATATAGATCTCAATAATTGGCCTAAAGAAAATCCACTTGTAGTTATCGATAGACTTATTGAAACACCCCCAACACAAAAGGGCTTGTATGTGTTATTTAAGTATAATTTTGTTTTATTGAGTTAGATATAAAAGTAAATTATTGTATGTACATGTAAAATTTATTAATTAATGTTTGTTTCTATTTTCATAGGCACCGCAATTAGGTCATCCAATGATCGCAGTTAGGTCATCCAATGATTGTGAATCCACTAATAGTATGGATAGTGCCTCCCTCAATGGCCAGGATACCTAAACCTCTTAAGACCACAATGAGGATGTGCCTCAGTATCTAGGTACATTAAATGCATATTTATTCCTTGTTCAATTATCAATATCTTTAATTTGTATAAGTATTAATAAATTTAATTATCAATATCTTTAATTTGTTACACACATACTTTGACTGATATATTTTCCTATGAGTCCATGAATCCTCCTCCTACTACTTGGGAGGACGATATCACGTGGATCACTATTGATGAGATCACATCTTAACGTGATTGGATGCACACATAGTTAGAGGCCATGCCACATGATTGCCCCACTAGATGATCCATGTGGATGAAGTTAGATGTCATCAATGAGTTGTTGGCCCTCCACTGGAGGGCGAGACCACTCAGTGACATATGGCAGACTATGTGTCAGAGGAGGAGGGACTAAGTATTGGGTTCAGACAAATGGGAGGCGGTGAAATCCATGACAAAAGACAATGATGTCAAGGGTACATTGTTTGATATCCCTTCTCGCTGCACTCCTGGATAGCCACTTAGACTCGGAGAGTATAGGCTTGAGACTGTTGTGCCATACGTATATGATAGATTTATTCGAGCATGGGGCATGTTCCCCCACCATGACTAGGTCTTACTGCACTTTGCAAAACATATATCTATGTAGAGTTCATGTTACACATGCATCTCGACTACACGAGTACACCATCGGATTTATATGGCATCGGTAAGGGACATAGTTATCAGCATTCGTAGAGACCATGCTGCTATACCACCTACCACCTCCTTTAAGATCGGTTCCCATGCCTAACAGGGGTTTTGTTAGGTCAGAGGATGTAGTCGAGCCATCGCATCACATAGTAGAGACACAAGATATGATGGAAGGCACCATGCACACTACATTGATCAGTGTTGTAGTTGCTACGCATGAGGAGAGATCGAGACCACCCCCCGGCCCGAACCTACAAAGCTCGAGTTATCATGGGTGGATGATTCTATTATTTAGGTGGTTGACCGAGACATTTTACTACAGTATGCTAGGACATCCCAAGATGCATACTATCGACTGTATGAGAGGTGCAAGTTGCAGTCGACAGCACAAGTATATTGTTTCACATATTATTTATGTACTTAAGTTTTATCATTATACGTAATTAAATAATCATATTTAATAAATGTAGATCTAAAAGAATCAATTCCATAATACTTTGTTTTTTTGTTACTACATGTAGGGGAATGCATTTATGGATGGGCTCAATGTCACTGATCTATCGGTTGAATGTCCAATCATTGGCCCCGTTTATGTCTCTGTGGTACATATGCTAGTTCCTTCATCCTAACTTTCTAAGTTACATACATGTGTATAATTGCAATTATTTTATCATAACTTTCTTCATGCCCCTTTCTCAAATTGTATAGGGAAGATGAAAGGGTATTGCATATGAGCCTCCATTTACAGGTCAGTTTGTTGACATGCAGGAAACATAGTCTCCCTTGTGTTTTGATGATTTACCTCCAGTTGATGAGGTGCTATAATTTATGTTTCAATGCATTAGAATTCAAGTTAAATTTTTATTTATAACATGTGCATTTTTTATTCTTTCACTAATTACATGTATGATGTCTCCATACACTGGAACATGTCCACGGGATTGTTGATTCTGAGGCCATGTTGACACATGAGTGTGATGCATCGATTTGGCGGGAAGCTGGTGAGGGCCCGTCAACGGTTCTAGGAGATGCCACACAAGTGGAGATGGAAAATTTTACCTCGACTCAAGTTAGGTAAGTTGATCCATCCACATAAATTTTAAAAATTATCATTGTATACATTTTGTACGAAAATCTAACTTACTTACAGAGTTCAAAATTTTAACTTTTGCAGTTCATTGAACTAATATCGCACCCACGCCAGGGGCCTGGTGTAGGTTATAATGGTAGTGGGGATGGTCACGCATCTAATTCGCGGTCTAGTTCATCTATTTGATTATAGTTGTACATGTTGTATTATATATATATATATCTTCCATAGGAAAATATCTATCACTCTAAATAAAGAGTGGTCATGAACTGTCCTCAAAGGACTTACATTATCATATGAGGTATTTCAACATTGTATCAAAAGTTTCCATATACTTGCCTTTTTGGCTTACAAGATTTACATATATATATTCCTTAACTGTAATTGAAAAATCATGTCACCAAAAATCGACCTTGGATTTTAGCTCCAGTATCTCTCCTCTGAGAAAAAAGTAGCTTGCAATCATTCTCACTTCGCCTGCGATGCGCTCTCTGTCTATTTGGTCCTATTATGTGTCCAATTCCTTAAACTCAGAGCCCATGACTTACTAGACTGGGCTGTCTCTCCAACCTTCGGCTATATTCTTCTTAGATTTCCGTCTTCAAAAAGAAACTGCCTTGAAATGTTAACGTTACAAAAATACATTTCAGTCACGCAATTCTTCAACCATGGTCTGTCCAGGAGTTAACAGAAGGGAAGATTTGGAGAGAAAATATGCTTCAGTGTTTAACTCCCTATATACATGTGAGATTGAAAAAAAAGAGAAGAGATCTCTTTTCCTTTGAATGGCTTTAAGGAGGTGTTGCAGATGTGGAGCTCTGATATGCAATTTCTTGTTGGCCCAATCCACAACCATTTTGGAGTCTCCAAAAAGTTGTAACCAATTCACCTTCCTTGAGATGGCCAAATCCAAAATCGAGTGTAAGGCTTCCATCTCTACTTTATTATTGGAACAGTGCCTAGGTGCGTATTTCAGTTGAAATTTGTGATTTTCTTCCAAATATAGAACTCCACCAGAGTCGCCCAAAGGAGAATCTCCTTGACTAGCACCATCGAAGAAAGCCCATGGTATTGATTTGTCAATTGTAGGAGGTACAAGTAGCCTGGACTTTTTATTTTTCCAATACTTTGTGTTCTTTCGTCCACTGCACAACCAAAGCTGAAGTTACTTCAACTGGGATTGAGCGATTCTGGAAAAGTGCAAGGTTCCGAGCACACCATACTCCATATATAAAAGAGGAGGGAAATGCACTGTAAGGACGTACCGATAAGTCACTCCACCATGTCTGAAACTGTTGTTCAAGAGAGGTTCTGATCATGGTTGATTGAGATTTTAGTACTGCAGTTGCATCCTTCCAGATTGATGTTGCATATGGGAAAAACACAAACAAGTGAGAAACAGATTCTTCTTGTGATGAGCATAGAATACAATGGCTGGGGCCTTGCCAACCTCTTTTTAAGAGGTTATCCCAAGTTAATATTTTATTGCTTAATGCTAGCCACGGGATAAGCTTGGATTTTAAAGGACCAGCTGACTTCCAAACTAGAATCCACCACCACTCTTTTGGACCCACATAAGATTTCATGGCCTCTGTTTCATATCCTAATTTTGCGTTGAAATCTCCTGTAATCGAATTTTTCGACCAAACTAGCCGATCCTCAGACGCCTCATCTAGGCTGATAAAGCAAGAGTCTAACATTGAAATATAGGAGTTCCATTCTTCTGCTTCAATTCCTTCTAGATTGAGGTCTGATGCAAACATCCAGCAAGAGTTATTTGCTCCTTATGCAGATGGCTTCTGGGCATCGGCTAAATTGTGAACTCTTTGGAGAGCAGGAGCCTCTATGGTGTTCGAAGAAAGTTTGAAATTATTACCTGCCCCAATCTAGGGGTCTTTACCAATTCGGACTTCCCTTCCGTTTCCTATGCTCCATGATAACCATTTTCCTATCAATGGAAAGGAAAGAACAAAAGCTTTCCAGCCTATGGATCCATTATTAAAGGATTTATTCGAGGATCTGATCCAATAAAAAATTGATGCATTCGGGCAACACTTTGACTAAAAAAATCTGCTCCATAAGGGAGAAGAGTTTTTAATCATCCTCCATAGAGATTTAGCTGCAAGTGATTGACAAAATAAGAAAGGGTTTTTGACGCCCCATCCTCCAAGATACTTCAAATTAGCCACAGTTTTCCAATTGACAAGAGGGATTCCTTCTTTTCGCTTGCTGGTTCACCAGAGAAAGGAAAAAAACTTCTTCCGAAACTTGTGGAGAATCCCTTTTAGAATATAGTCTATTGAGGCCCACTACACTGGAATGCTTTGGATCACTACTTTCAGAAGAACCAGTTTGCCCCCTCTAGAAATGGTTTTGTTTCTCCAACAATCCATTATTTTTTCCACTTTTTTGAACAACCAGAGCCAATCTTTGAAAGAGTAGGAATCTGGTTTTAAGAAGAAGCCTAGATATTTGAACCCTTCTGATAAGGAGCTCATGGTGTAAGGGACTTCGGATTCTAATCTTCTTTTGACTGTTGTCAGAAGAGATTTTTCAGCTAGGACTGTTTTTTCCACGTTTATATGCATCCATGTGGCCTTTGTATACAGATTCAATTTTTTTTCATTTCATTGTAATTATCTAAGGATCTTTCTCCTAGAAATAAAACATCATCAACAAAAAGAATGTGAGATAGTTCTTCACTCTCTATCACTTTTATTCCTTTAAGGGACCCTGAATTTTTTGCTTGAAGAACCAGTCTGCTTAGGGCATCTGCTACCAGAAGGAAAAGGAAGGGATATAGCGAACATCCTTGTCTGAGGCCTCTGGAGGCTCTAAAAAAGTTGGAAGGGGAACCATTGATGAGCACAGAAAAGGAGGTTGATTGAATGCACCCCATAATCCAGTTTACTGATTCCACTACAAATCCTAGTTTGACTAAAAGCAATCATAAGAACGTCCATCTTACTCTATCATAAGCTTTTGATAGGTCTAGCTTTAAAACTAGAGAACGTCTCAACTGAACAGTTTAACAACATAAGGACATGGTCAATAAAATCTCAAATCGAATAACTTCAAATATGTAAAAAGAACCAAATTGAAAAACAACTATAGCATGTGTGTAGCAAGTGATATGATATAGCAGAAAATAGAAAAAAATCGACGCAACTGGAGAAAGATTATGGATCCTCCCCAGTATGGTCGACGAAAACTGTATCATGTGTTTAGGCACACATCGCTACCAAAAGGAATCTTCTAAGGGTTGTGCAGACCTTAATAGAGTTTCAAAGTGAAAATAAAAAAAAACAAACATAAAAAACTAACAAAACTAACTAACATGTGAAACATTAAAGCAAATCTAAACTAACAATATAAGCATATTCTTTGTCAAACAAAATTCATATGACATAAGCATGTAAAGAATCAAATAATTTCTTCTTATATTGAATCATAAATTACAAGGAGTAGATTCACCTCACAAGCGCAGTGGAAGGGGCCCTTGCAATGCCTGTTGGTCTCCTAGAAATCTCACACTCCTCCACCCACACATCATGACAATGACATCCAATGGGTGAGAGAGGAGAAAGAACAAATTGACTCCAATCTCAAGGGAAATTTTGGTTGAATGACGGATTGAGATAAGGAAATGGAGAATTATATGTAAGGAGGGACCTTGAGGGTTCATTTATAGGCATAATAGATGGCCTTGGGGATAAGGTTTGAGATGGATTTTTCCATCCTATATCCTCTCCTTTATTTGGGCCATGTTAGAATTTGTGCCTTGATTTCCTCCTTTTTTGGGGGAGAAAAGCATAAACAACCATAAATCATGATGTTGAAAGGACACTTTGATTTTGAAGAAATGTGTGACTTGGGTTACTTAAATCGAAAGAAAATGAGCGACTTGGGTTTCTCTTTCCCTAGTAATATGTGTGGCATGTTTCTAAAGTGGCCCCTTTTGGTGTTTGACTTTGTTTTTTTGGATTTTATAATGATTTGTCAAGGTCCAATAGGTGTAAATTAGGTGGGAATGAGATGGAGTGATGACGTATGCAGACGACTAGGATGATGACATGGCAGGTGGACAAATTTGGTTCTTTAGTGCCACTTTAGAAATCGGAAACACATGTCCGAAATATAAATCCATAACGCATATGCGTTATTGTGGCTAGGTTCGGACAAACCCGAGCCCAAAACCGAGGCTAAGCTTAGTTAGCCTATATTGCATGTGCAATATATCGCACTTGCGTTTTTTAAGAGTTACAAATTGCAAGTGAAATATATCGCAAGTGCGATTTGTAATACCAAAACTGTGTTACAACATCTACAAAGTGTTTCATCAGAAGACTCGGTTTCAGTTAGAGTGCACTCTTAAGGAATTCCTTGCCACTTAGTAGGTTCAAGCATTGACTAAACTTATGCGTTGTAAGTGTTGCAGCTTGGGCATTCATGGAGATTATAGTGGTAGTGGAATGGAACCTGTGTCATTTGAGTGTGAGCAAGACCAAGTTGTTGATTGAGCCAAATTAAAAAAGAAATTATAACATTTACGTGATATTTTTTAGGTTATTTTAACTACTACTTAAGTTCATTTTTATAATGGAAAGAAAGGCCATTTTTTAATTTAATAAGAGGATGTGGATGGAGATATCTCCATTTGACACTAAATTTGATCTATTTTTTTTTGTAATTTAGTTAGTGCACAACAACTCAAAGCTCTATGTTGATGTAAGAATTTTTATTTATTATGAGAAGTAGTACATTCTCTCAAATAGGAAAACTCAAATTAGGAAAAAGGTATTACATAATCAGTCTTATCTTAATAATATAAATAAATGCATAGTATAAAGTAACATAGAAAAAGATAAAATTCTTTTAAGAAATAAAATAAACAATAGTTTCTTAAAATGAAATGTTAGATTTTATATTAAATACAATATGTTACAACATATGTTTCATTATATGCATGGGACACATCATGAAGGTATTGAGGTGTTGTTTCCCAACTGTAACCATGATCAAGGCCATGTGACCTTTCCACAAGGCATTAAAAAAAAATTAATGGCATCAATATCCAAACCTTATGTCAAAGACACCCTAGTGGGGGCTTGCAATGCTATAGAGAATCCTCTACATTTTAGGTGTTATTCATGGTGCTTGAGCTCAAGAATCCGCTAATAAGGTTTAACCCCCTTTATTTCCCGAACACCATAGTTTTTCCTTGACTTCCATTTCCATTTCTCAAAACCTACACATGGCCTTTGTATCCTACTAGGATGAAGAAAAGTGGTTGTGGCCTAGAGAATCATTCTCGGTCTTCTTCTCATACCTACTCGTTTTTTAGATCAAGACCTATTCCAATCAGACCCCTCGACCGTAAAGTGTTTGAGAAATTCTCACATGTTTTCTTAATGTTTTTGTTGATAGTTTGGGTCACTTTGTGAACTGTTGTAACAAGGATGTGGTACACATTAATAATGAGCATGCATTTTTTGTTAAATGTAATTGAAAATTCAAGAAGCATAATCTTATTTCTTACATATATATGAGAGATTAAATGACGTGTTCTATGATTTTACTTTATTTTATTCCTCTACTATATTGATTTTTATTTTGTTTAATATAGTTCTCGACATATTATCATCCTAAATGTGAGTCGACATTGTCCAAATAATAACTATTGGCATGGATAAGGTGGGACTAATACCAAAAGCATTTGTTTGTTATGGAAACATGGTTCAAAACTATCAGTTGGTGACATGTTATGTCCTTGCATAATGATTTTATTAACATCTAAGGAAGTCGATGCCACCTAACTATTTGTATGGATTTCTTAGTGATAGGAGTTTGTGGGAAAGGCACACTATTTTATCAATGCAATGTCAAAGAAAGCATGTGAAAGATACACGGACTAAGAAAACAAACATATAAATCACCAAACATAATATTTTGAAAAAGAAAAACAACACAAGTTACATGAATATGTAAACCACCGGAATCCCTTGATGAAAAAGAAGACATATTGATGACTCTCATATGGAACTAGGTCTTCAAACTATGTAATAGATCTATAATTCCTATAATGCCCAACATTGGTGACAAAATTGCACAAACTCTTGAACTTAGTTTCATGATGGGTGAAGCAAGTCTACTACTTGAGAGAGAAATCCTATAAACAAGTGAATGAGGTCCTTTCAAGATAATCCACGTGTAATGAGAAATCCTAAAATCAATGTCCCATTGAATCACCCACTTAAAATGTTCTTCATATTTGTTGCCATGTCATTAGTTCAAAATTTTGGTAAAAACCACTATGGAATTTGTAATGAAAATACACTAGGATCAACTTTCTACGGGATTTGTTTATTCCTTCAAGTTAGATCATGCTCAAGGGAAGGAGGTTTTTAGGATATAGTGCGTCAAAATGGAGTGACTTTAAGTGACTATGTTCGTTTTTATAATGGAAATAAAATACGGTTATTTATGTCACTTTGTGAACTGTTGTAACAAGGATGCAATACAAATAAATTTAGCTTATGGATCCAAAAAGACTCACAAATTGTTTGAAAAGAGTATGATGTATCTAGGTTATTTGACCAAAATGATATAATGTGACCAACTCAAGTGTATGAATCTCAACAATGCAATAATTACATGAATTTGAGCACGTGATATTCAACTAATTCAAGAGAAAACGGTGACTCCCCTCACCTAGCCTAAGGTAACCCATCAGTGAGGAAAATGAGGCCAAAATACACAATGCCTCTATATCAAAACCCTATAATTTATGTGCTAAAGTAGATGGGGGAAGATATATTGAAAATGGAACTGACTTGGGATGGGCACTATTGATAATCTCCATGCAGGTAAGTTAATGACACAAAAATATCACAAGTGATATATCGCATGTGCGATATATCGCACTTGCGTTTCTTAAGAGTTACAAATCGCAAGTGAGATTTGTAATACCAAAAAAAAAGAATAAAACAGAGGCCCGCGGCCTCATTTTCTCATGCACACAGTCAAGGTCGGCGTTATCAGGAGGGTGATAAAATGCATTGTCGATTTGAGTTTGAGAGAAGGAGGAGGCGAATTTGGAAGAGCCAATTCATAATTAGGATACAATGGAAGGTAGGTGGTCATTTCCTTCCAAATTCCTTTCAATTTTTGTTCAATCGTTTATTAATTTAATTGTTTTTGTTTTTTTAAAACCATTTTAATAAAATTTGTTACATATTAAACCAAACAATGAAATTTATTAATTAAATTTTGAATTTATTGATTTAATCTTAACAGAGAACACAAACCCAAACCCAAACCCAAATCCAAACCCAAACACAAAACCAAACACCGAGGAGGAACACGACCAGAATTCAGATATTCTGGCTCGTTTGGGTGCATTCAGGCGCCTTAGCTCACTGTTTAGAGGGGGGACCATTTAAAACAATCATTAGCCGAGGCATTAGATACCATAACAAACACAATTGCCAATGCCCAGGGAGCACTATACAACATTAGCTCGTAGAAAGATTCCCAGAGGCAATATTATTCCACTGGGTTGAGCTACAAAGACGTGAACAAACTAAAGATAACCAAATACCAATTGCTTTCATTATTACGGGACCCTAGCACCAGATTGGTTCCACCCACCAGTCAACCACACATTTCCATAGACTGGTGCGTGGAACCAAATGTGAAAGCCAATTGGATGGATTGCTGGTACATGGTCTTCGATGAAGACCCTCACGGGAATAGAGACATCTCATTCTATTTCCTGAGGAAGCTGTATGTAGAATTTATCTTGGGGAAACATGTGAACTATTTTGATATTTTATAGTTCCAGGGTGTAGGTCATGGGATGCCCCAAGATAGGGAAGGGGCTAGGACCGATCCTAATCGTGTGCGACTCCCTCCATGCACACCAAACCCTCCTCGGGTATATCCTCATGCGGGTCTCGTTATTGATGATACACAAGAGGCCTTATTCCATTTCACAGATACATTGCTTCGACATGGGACTACTGTTGAAGGCAATGTAGGCCAAGGGGTTGGCACTGCTGTTGGAGGCAATGTAGGCCAAGGGGTTGGCACTGCTGTTGGAGGCAATGTAGGCCAAGGGGTTGGAACTTCTAAGGCTGTCCCATCTGGGGTTGGACCATCGCACACTAAGGATCCACTTAATAGGTCTCCATACCATACCAGAGCTACAGATCGCACTAGAGACGCAGAGGGTTTCGAGCGTCTTGTTATTCCACACCCTTGCACAGCGTGTCGCAGCATATGCTATGGGCTTGCTTCAGAGTTTTCGGGCAATGGATTACTCTGATATGTAAGTAAAACTCATTCTTCACATAGTATATTTTGTTTTATATCACATATTTCAATTATTTCGTAATTTATTTATATTTAATTATCTGACAATTTACGTGAACAAATATACAGCTGGTGTCCAATGACACCCCAGATTCGCATAATCCAGTCATTAATGTTGATGACCTTGATGCAGCGGTCAATGCTGCATATGATTTTGGTTCTTCACCATTAGCTATAAGAAGTTTACTTTTTAATTTGTCATCTTGATTTACATATTTATAGTAGATATTGCAACATTCAATACGTCTTAATCTGGATACAATATGTTTTATGCAAGGTGGGAAAGATGAGTTTGTGGAATCTCAGGAAGGTCCCTCGCACGTAGAGGTAGATTCCCAAACACAGGTATTCTTTTAATTATGCTTTTAATGATTCAACATGTATGCTTTTAGTTATTAGAAAATTTCTAATTGTATCTTTATGTTTTGTTACATAGCATGATTACTATCGCCACCGAGCGGCCTTGTTCATGGATGCATATGCCCATCCATTTAGCCCAATGTTAGTTATTGCACCCATTGTGGTTTGTGGTTTGTGGTTTTTAGTTCATGAAACCCTAGCTTTGTTGTAGTGCAGGTACATATATTCTAGGTATATGGTCTACTATTTTCTAGTTGAGTGAGACTAACAAATATAATGATATAAACCTAATGAGTTCATAAACCCTAGTTTGTGTAAATTTATAAACCCTAGTTTTTAGGTTTATGGTTTGTAGTTCGTGAAACCCTAGTTTTTTTTCTATTTCCTCCTCCAAGGCTAACCTTTAATTTTGTGAGCCTTTCCAAGCCTAGCAAGACCCCTAGGGTTTTGTTTCCTTGTTGGTTTGAGTATTGCCGATTCGCCTCCTAAACTTCTTTGAAAATCATCCTATCTATCCTCTTTACAATTCTAATATATACCTTAAACCACCACCTATGATCCATGTTCAGCCCTAGTCGGTTTGTTGAATTTAAGTACATAGAATAGGTATATGGTCTATTGGTTTTTACATGAATGAGAATAACCAATCTTATGATATAAACGTAATTTTTTCATAAAACCCTAGTTTGTAGTTCCATCTATAAACTTGTGAACCGTAGTTACAATATGCAATTTTTAGTTCATGAAACCCTAGTTGGTTTTCAATTTGTAAGTGTAGCCTAGGCATATGGGCTATTGGCTTCTACTTTAATGAAAATAACATAGCCTCTGATCTCTATACTCATGGATTTCTTATAATTCATCAAAACCTTAGTTGGTTTTTCTTGTAATTCATGTACATGTGTTTCTACTGCTAAGTCATGCATGCATGTGAACTTCCACTTGTGATCCATGTTCAACCCTATTCATTTTGTTTCATGTATGTGCATAGCCTAGGTATATTGCCTTTTGGTTTCTACTTAAATGATACTAACCAATCTAATGATCTAAACCTAAATAGTTCATAAAACCCTAGTTTGTAGTTCCATGTCTCAATTTATGAACCCTAGTTTTATTATGCGCTGTGTAGTTCATGAAACCCTACTTGGTTTGTAATTTGTAAGTGTAGCTTAGGCATATGGTTGTTGGCTTATACTTTAGTACAAGAATAATATAGCCCGTGATATCTAGACACATAGTGTTTTCTTAATGCTACAACATGTTCAAATGTAGCATATGTAGAGTTTGATATACAATGAATGATTAAGTCACTTGAAGTAGAACCATGTGCAATTGTTGAAACAACCAATGCAAGAGTTGCATTGAAGGAAATTGAGCAAAACCCTAGTTTATGAAATGAATGCACAATGAAGTCATTGGGCCATGAGAACACAAGGGAGAGGCCCCTCTAGAGGTAATCGCATGCCAGGAGACCAACAGATTCGACGGTTCATCGATCTGACCTCCGGTTTTCGAGTTATGTCGAGTTGCAAGTCGCATGAAAATGTCATTCAGGGACACTTGGTGACTTTCGGTCCGGGAGCGAAAAAGCAAACGGATCAGCAAGATTGCATGTCATTGGCTCTTGCAAGTGTGTATGGGAAATGTTGACGTGGGAACACTACCAACACTGGCTCGGTGGAGGGTTTTGTAGAGTTGACCCACCAATGCGAGAGTTTCATTGAAGGAAACTGAGCAAAACCCTAGTTTACGAAATGAATACACAATGAAGTCACTGGGCCATGAGAACACGAGGGAGAGGGCCCCATAGAGGTAATCACACGCCAGGAGACCAATGGAGTCAATGGTTCGTCGATCCTACCTCCAGTTGCTGAGTTATGTTGAGTTGCAAGTCGCATGAAAATGTCGTTCAGGGACACTTGGTGACTTTCGATTCGGGAGCGAAAAAGAAAACGGAGCAGCAAGATTGCGTGACGTTGGCTCCTGCAAGTGTGTATGGGAAATGCCAACGTGGGAACACTACCAACACTGGCTCGGTGGAGGGTTTTGCATATTTGACCCACCAATGTTAGAGTTGCATTGAAAGAAACTGAGCAAAACCCTAGTTTACGAAATGAATACACAATGAAGTCACTGGGCCATGAGAACACGAGGGAGAGGGAACCCTAGAGGTAATCGCACACCAGGAGACCAATGGAGTCGACAGTTCATCGATCCTATCTTCGATTTCCGATTTATGTCGAATTGCAAGTCACATGAAAATGTCGTTCAGGGACACTTGGTGACTTTCAGTCCGGGAGTGAAAAAGAAAACGGAGCAACAAGATTGCGTGTCGTTGGCTCCTGCAAGTGTGTATGGGAAATTCCTACGTGCGAACACTACCAACACTGGCTCGGTGGAGGGTTTTACAGAGTTGACCCACCAATGCGAGAGTTGCATTGAAGGAAACTGAGCAAAACCCTAGTTTATGAAATGAATGCACAATGAAGTCACTGGGCCATGAGAACACAAGGGAGAGGGCCCCCTAGAGGTAATCGCACGCTAGGAGACCAATGGAGTCGATGATTCGTCGATCCAACATCTGTTGTTGATGTATATGTAACTTCGGAATGTATTTCACATATATTTATATTGTATTCCTATAGAGATGGTATTATTCCTCTATAAGGAAGTGTCGTCATTTATATTGTAAGTGTCGTAACTTATACTTGATGGGTTATTAGACCACCTTGTTTGGGGTCGGCCCTGTATAAGTCATGTGGGTCAAAGGGTTATTAGACCACCCTATTGGGGGTCGGCCATGTGGGTAAAAGGGTTATTAGACCACCCTATTGGGGGTCGGCCCACTCAGCATTATGTTATGTGGTTAAGTTCAAGCCTACATGAGTTAGGTAAAAAGGCAAGTCAAGTCAAGTATAAATAGAGTGCGGGAGGCACTCTATTTACTCACTCATGCACTCAAGGAGGAGTGGCGCACTTATGGAGGAGGAGGATCTTATGTCTATCTCTCATGGTTGGTTGTATCATTGCTCTATCTATCTCTGAGGAAGTTATTGGGGTTTTTCACCTTTATGGTTTTCCCCAAGTAAATCTTTGTGTCTCTTGTGTGCTTGCATTATTGTCTCCATGATTGATATGCTGTAGATATGCTGTACATGTTGTTCTCTCAGTTAAGATCCTAGATCATATTGAAGTAAATTCAGAAAATTTAACATATGTTTGTCGAGTTATGTCAAGTTGAAAGTCACATGAAAATGTCATTCAGGGACACTAGGTGACTCTCGGTCTAGGAGCGAAAAAGCAAACGGAGCAGCAAGATTGGATGTCGTTGGCTCCTGCAAGAGTGTATGGGAAATGTCGATATGGGAACACGACCAACACAGGAATGGTCGAGGGTTTTGTAGAGTTGACCCACCAATGCGAGAGTTGCATTGAAGGAAACTAAGCAAAACCCTATTTTATGAAATCAATGCACAATGAAGTCATTGGGCCATGAAAACATAGTGGAGAGGGCCCCATAGAGGTAATCACATGCCAGGAGACCAACAGAGTCGACGGTTCGTCGATCCGATCTTCGGTTTCCGAGTTATGTCGAGTTGAAAGCCGCATGAAAATGTCGTTCAGGGACACTGGGTGACTCTCGGTCCGGGAGCGAAAAACGAAACAGAACACTACCAACACTAGCACGGTTGAGGGTTTTGCAGAGTTGACAAACCAATGCAAGAGTTGCAAGAGTTGACCCAACAATGTAATTAAATGTACATTAATATAATAATAAAATTTTAAAAAAAAGTAAATTGCAACAACTCGAGAGCAAGTTATTTTCCAATTTCTATTTGTTGGTGTCTAAAGACGCCGGGTTGTTCTTGGAACCTCCAATGTGCCATAGATCGTGTTTGTATCCTAGGCACACGAAAGGCTAAACATTAGTACTTTCATAAGAAAATAAAGAGAACCCAATGAAAATCTACAAACATTATTTATAGATAACTCACCTGAGGTTGTAGGATCGTGTTTATAGTGTCCAGTATCCTCTGAATAGTATTATGTCTGTGAATGGTATCCATCAATCACAGGTTAGTACATTCGGAATAAACTAAAGGCTAAATAATTGAAATTGTGCTTCAACACGCACTTTAAAGATTAAATAACGCACCTGACAATCTAGCCACACTAGACAATCTAGTAGCACGTGAAAATGCACTCACTCGAGTAGGCCATCTGGATCATCTCTGCTGCCGATGGTGTACATCAATCTCTCATGTTGTAAATGAGGTAGCAAGTATCGTACATGTGACCTATTTTTGTTCGAAAGTGTGCGCAGCTTGATGTTTATACCAACTACGAGGTTGGTCAAGTGGTATACGATAGCTCTCGATCTATAATCCGGATATGCATACCCACCCTTCCTTTTCTGTTGTGCTGCTAGTGTCAAGTACTCCCCTTTTATAACCATCGATCTAGTCGGGAATTCAATATTTTCATCATCTATAACAGGTTGGAGAATGGTTTGTTTCCCCTCTAAGCAACGTGCCAACCAATAGTCAGAATCCCATTCATTATTTTTTGGGGCAACCACTGCATATATCTGACCTGTGAAAGGAAATCGGAAAAGGTTAAAAATACATTTATTAAAAAAGGTCTTGCATGTAGCATAAATAAAATTTCTTTCAATGTAAAGGCTTGTAGTGATTTAGGTACTACTAATTTACTTTTTTGTACTTATTGTATGAGATCCGATATGTGATCATAGTCTGTAGAAATATATGTCTGATCATCTTCCAAATGGTCTATTTCATTAACCCCCTTGAAATCGGTGCCAAGTGTCACTCGATCCCATGTATCAGCTGTATTTGTATACTCACAATCATCCCATTCATCAATGCTACAGGAACTGCAAAAGCAAGCCTTCAATCTTGTCCAAATTTGTAGGGCCGCATTTTCTGAGCTTCTAATTGAATGAAACTGTTGAGTTCCATGCACTGTGTTCACCCGATGTGTTTGGTATCGGTCCACATCTGTCACCTCCCAGAATATTCTACGCACTAGGTGTTTCCTTGTTGCTTGTTCTCCCATCACAAATGCACACCATTTCACTATAGATGCAGCGTCTCGAAGGCAAGCACCTATAAACTTCATCTCTTCCCTTCGAAGGGCAGTTTTTATGTATGCACCAGCACCATCGTGCTCTCCTTTGACATGACCTGTCAAAGTAGTTCCATGTATGTGGCACCTTGTATTTTATGTGCAACAAACACAACCATTGAAATACACGTGCATTCTTGAACCATCCAGCACAACCATCTGACCAAATCAAATAACGATAAAATGGTATATTCATAGCTATCACATGATCATAGAACAATTGAAAACAATGCTGCACGTAATGGATGTCATGGGTCCGGTCGTCACTTATGTAAAAGTGACTTTCTTTCAATATCACACGTTTCTCTTCATTGCTATCTGGCCCATGCCGATAAGTGATATGGACCATTATGCTCACCTACTCTGAGTGATAGTATTGACTTTGTATTTCATTTTGTGGTTGTAAGGTGTAATATTCCACAAATTCAAGCACTGATAGTATTGTTCCGAGAGGGAAGGTGTCCCGGCATATTCTGAATTGCTCATCTTGCCACCGTGCCATATCGACATGCTTAATGTACTGTTGGATCTTTCCACGGAACTCTGAAATAAAATCACATACTTGCACCTAGTGGAAAAAATAAACAGTGTTATAAAACAACATAAAAATATTTACATGAATATTAATATGTCAATATTTAACAATGTTATAAAACAACATAAACAATGTACACTCAGTTAAATGAATATTATTCATGTAGATTGTCACCTTTGAAGTCACCAATTTAATCTTCCTGCTTTCTTTCCCATCATGTAGCTGATATGTCTCATACTGATAGTTCTGCTTCTCGACAATTACATCTTCACTCTCATGGATGCAATCGAACCATAATGATAGCCCACCACAATTGTTGCAAGAACCCTCTACACATTTTTTTAAGTAATGTGTCTGCCCATCTTTCCTCGGACACATTATGCTATGGATAAAATCTCTAGATGACATTGGCAGTATTGTACTTGGGCATTCCTGCACATGGTTAGGATGCAAAAAACAGTGTATATGTGCAAATGTATGATAATATAGATCAAACTCCATGTGGTATCTACAACAACAAGTGTTCCAGATGGTATTGATTCTAATATAACAAGGCTTGCATTTTTCAAAAGATCTTTGCCCGAGCCTTAGCTCTACGTGGGAAACTTTAAACATATCGAACAATTGAGTTTGTGTCATGTTAAGGTAATGTTTAACATGAGGTTCAATGTTCATAGAACCCCTACAGCGTTTTAACACATCCTTTGTGTTAGAAGAAGGCCTATTGTTATCGTGCCAAAAAGTGTGCACTAGTCCCTTCACTGCTTCGACTAACTTCATGTCTTTGCGGGGCAACCTACTGCTAAATGCCCATAATGTTTCCATTTGTCCCTCTACATCAAGGTTGTCTCTTCTTACTTAATATTTTGTAAGTGTCTTTGGATGTAAAGGCACAAGTTGTGATGTGCATTTAAGTAAACGACGTTGTCTTGTGGATCTACATACAATTGATTAAGCCAATACACGGTGAGCCACATTACAGTCCTATGAACGAGTTTTTTTACCAATCAATGTGAATGCATCAAGAGATTTAACAATGTGATTACTTGATTCGGTATTCTTCAATGTTCTTATGCCTAACTTTCTTCTAACAGTTGCCATACTTCTAGATTTAATCAAAGCTAAAAACAATTGGCATTTATCAGCTTCGGATTTTTTTATCAAAATATTGTTTCATTATTTGAGAACAGTGGCGAAGGATAGTGCGGTTATCCACCTTACCTTCCATGGAAGTCAATTCACTCTCGTCCACTTGTATGCGTTTAGGAGTTCTCTTTCGTTTTGATGTGAGATTTCTTGCCCTTTGAAATGTTGGAGTGACGTTTACATCCACTACATGCTAACAACTTCGATTAGGAGATTGAACCACCTGGCATGGTTGTTGCGGAGTCACATTTGCATCATCGGGAACATAATGATTGAACTCTTCACAAGATTGTCCCCTTAATAATGGACCAAGGTTATCATCTCGGATATAACCAGCTTGCATTAACGTTGCAATATCTTCCTCATCCTCTACGTCAGGTATCTGTTGAGCGGGAATGGGAAGTATTTGCTCATCCAATGAATGCCGACAATTTCTTGAATCTTCCCTCTTCTTTTCTTTTTTATTTTCAGCTTCTTCAGGTGTAAGCACCTTCCTCGCTGACTTCCGACCTCTATTACCTACATTCTCCATTGAAATCCACCCAATCTTGTACAAAACCTATGGATTTGTGTAATAAATGATTAAATGGAAGGTTGAACAGTATGTTGTGCGTGGGTTCAGAAGAATTCTATCTTTTGCTACAGTAAAACTGGCCCATGGCCTGCAACCCAAGATTTGTTATAAAATCCATATCGCAGATGCGATATAACACATGTCTTCCTACTAGGCCATCCAATGATTGTGGATCCACTAATAATAGGATCAATAGTGCCTCCCTCAATGGTCAAGATACCCAAACCTCTTAAGACCACAGTGAGGAGGTGCCTCAGTATCTAGGTACATTAAATGCATATTTATGGGTTGATGCACAATCATGGACTCCTTTAAAGACACTTTAGATGCCACGTAATACTGAAAAAACATGGAACCTCTGACTTTAGGTTACAATTAGGGGTACTTCCCTAATGGATTTGAAGATGAAGTAAAAAGACAAAAGATAGGTAATTGAATCAACTTTCATAATATATAACATTTATCTATAAATTTTTTTGTGTAAATGATTATAAAATTAGTTTCCGTTAAATTGGGTTTTCAAATTTTCAGCACATCATAACATACATGTTTGTGCGGGTGCAACACTTATTGATTTAAATGATGTCAATTTTGGATAAAATCTTGCAGACATATAAAAGACATATGGGCCTAGTGCAACACTATTTATTCAAAAAATTTCATGAATTGTTTATTATTATTATTAATTATTGAAGTAAAAACACCTTGAAATGAAAACGTTATGTGCGGGTGCAACACTTTAGGTACAAAATTTAATGAAATCCTCGATTTATATATATAAGATTGTAGAGATCACTCTCCTCTAGTGCACCATATAGTTTTCTTGGGAAATGGTGAAGGAAATCAAAATTTATATAAAAACCAATCGATGTATCTATTTTTTAAAACTAACGTGTGTCAGTTAGAAAAATAATAATAAATAAATAAAACATACATTTTTAGGAAAAAATTACATATTCAGAATCGTTAGATCGTACTCTACAATATTCTATATTTTCATAAAAAAATATTGTGTTTGTCATAGCAAAACACACCATTGAAATTGAGCATATTGATAGAGTTCTAAAATACATGCAATAGCCCTGGCTTATTTGTTCTAGCCAATAGGTTTGGTAGTCCGAAGCTATTTCCGAACATCATGCCAAGCCTTGTTCCCGTCGAGTTTTTAAATTTTTAAAAAATGCATATGCGTTTTATCCTTGTTCATATCACATATGCGATTCATATCGCATATGCGTTTAATCTTTAGTAGCTTGGTACGAGAGTAAAAAGGAGTTTACCAAGTTAGTGGATAGGCTTTGGGAGAAACCCCATCTAAAAGAAAAACATCATGGTAATTATTGGCCCCTCCAAATCGGTTTAGTGTAAGTGTGGCAAAGGGACTACGCTTAGCCTAAACTTTGTGAATGGTTGTGGATAATGAGGTCAAATTATTGGAGGTTCAAGGGCTAGTCCAAAGGAGGTATTAGAATGATGAGGTTACCAAGTTAGGATTCCTTTCTTGTTACCTCTGCATGATAAACCTCAATGGGCGGAACAGGGTAAACAACAACTATAGGTTCTGTATATGGATATATCAATTTTTAAAAAAAATTACATATACATTGGTCTTGGAACACCATACACTTTCTCCCTCTATAACCAACCTCCCCCCCTTTGTCTATCTAACACATCCACATACCCTCTCTCCATCCCTCTTTATCTAACCATCGTTATTTCTCTCCTTAACCACCCCTCTACCTCTATAACCATCCCTCATCCCTCTCTCTCTCTCCCCCTTCCCTCTCTCTCCCTTCCCTTTCTCTCCCTTCTCGCTTCTCCCCTCCCTCCATCTCCTTCTACCTCCATGTGTTCCATCCTCTCACACACTCCATACCTCATTTTCTCCCCCTACCTCCTCTCTCCACCCCCTTCTCTCTCCCCCCATAATTCCTTCACTCTCTTCCTCTCTCCCCCTCTCTGTCTAAATCCCCCCTCTTTCCTTATTTAGCCAC
This sequence comes from Larix kaempferi, assembly GCA_027924585.1. Taxonomy (NCBI): domain Eukaryota; kingdom Viridiplantae; phylum Streptophyta; class Pinopsida; order Pinales; family Pinaceae; genus Larix; species Larix kaempferi. The sequence continues at coordinate 11,282,340 of BSBM01000120.1, read as the reverse complement.
TCCCCCTTGAACAAACTTACACACCTCTTGGTCTTGAAAAAACACACCCCCTCTCCCTGTATAACCAACCTTCCCCCCTTTGTCTCTCTCTCACACATCTACACACCCTCTCTCCATCACTATCTCTTTGCCTCTATAACCGTCCCTTAACCTTGTCTCTCTCCCCTTTTCCTCCCTCTCTCTCTCTCTCCCCCTCTCTGCCTAAATCCCCCCTCCTTCATAATCTCACCACTCCCCCCTCAAACAAACTTACACACCTCTTGGTCTTGGTACACCACACCCCCTCTCCCTCTATAACCAATCTTCCCCCTTTCTCTCTCACACACACATCCACAGATCCACGCACCCTCTAAAACAATTCCTTTGTTGCCCCTCCCTCCCGCCAAAACCCTTACTATCTTCCCCCCTCCCTCTCCTTCTACCTCCATGTGTTCCATCCTATCACTCACTACATCACTCACTTTCTCCCCCTACCTCCTTTCTCCACCTTCAAGCCTTCATCCCTCCTTCATTTCCCTAATTCCCTACTCTCTCGTTGTTATTATCCCACTCTCTCACCCTCTAACCATCCCTCCATCCATTATTCTCTCTCTCTCTCTCTCTCTCTCTCTCTCTCTCTCTCTCTCTTTGACTCTCCCCCTATCACTCTTTAACCACCCCCCCATTTGTCTCTCTCACTCACTCACTCTATACCTCTCTCTATACCACCACTCCATCCATACCTCTCCTCCCTCTCACTCTTTAACAACCCCCCCCCCATTTGTCCCTCCATCCATTATGCTATATCTTTCCTTCATCGATTATCCTATATCTTTCTTGCACCCAATCATCCCTCCCTCTTATATATCTCCCTCTTCCATCCCCCCTATATCTCTTCCCCCTCCCTCCCTCCCTCCCTCCCTCCCACTTATATTTATTCCCCTCCCACCAATCACTTCCCTTTATATTTCTCCTCCCTTCAGCCCCCCCTCATATCTCTCCCCTACCCATCCCTCCCTTACCCTTATATTTCTCCTCCCTTCATCCCCCCCATATCTCTCCCCTACCCATCCCTCCCTCCCATGATTCCCTCTACACCTTCCTCTCCCTCCTTTGACTCCCCCCACCCCTCTTTTAGCTTAATCAATGTAATGTTGGGCCATGAGCCACCCCATAGACCGTCTGGATGGAATCTTGGGAGTCTAAATGGTATTATAAGGGGATAAGGGTGCCATTATAGGGTTTTGGATGGGAGGGATGGGTCTCTGTACATTGACCATAGTCATGGAAGAAAAGACAATGAGTCTCTAAATCAACACACATACCTTATAGATGGAATATTTGGCCTTTAGTGGGATATGGGTGTCATTATGAGGTTTTATGTGTTCGGATATCCACATCATCTTTTTCAGGATCTTGCATGCAATTAGGGTTTGCATGCAAATTCTAGGGTTTGCATGCACTTTGCATGCATCCCAGTCAGCAGGTTGATGCCTCCAGCACCTTAGCCACCTCTTTCTAGAACCCGGGAGCCACTTACTTCAGTTCTTTAGCCCTCCTAGTCTGAAAGGTGCCCACTTCTCACCTACTGCCAGAGAAGGGCGCACTTTCTCACCTACCACTTCAGTTACATTCAGTTAGCTCCGATTCTCCCTGATTTGAGGCTAGTTTCACTCCCGACTAATTGTTTCACTTCCGTTGGACCTCCAGATTGACTAGATGACTTGTTCTGACTTTAGTTAGCCTCCCATGCGCCCCCCACTGAGCCTCCTTCCCTTAATCAGTGCTACACACTTCAGTTACACTTGTTACACTCAGTTAGACTCAGATTGACACCTGGATGACTGGTTCTTGTGCATTGATGAGCACCACCGATTGATGATGAGGACTCCTATTTGGAGTCAAGCTACTCCATTCAGTGATTCGAATGGCCTACTTAGTCAATTCGAATTGCTCACTCACATTGTCAGATTGTATTGTAATTATTCACCCTTATTGGGATATTGAGCACTGCTGCATGTTTTGCACAGTTTTACACCATATTTTCTATGTTCATCTGTTGTGATTGATTTACTTGTTCATTAGATCTGCTGTGACTAATTTTACATGGTATCAGAGCCATTGCAGGGACAAGATCTCTTTTCTACAGGTGTTTTTACAAGAAGATTTGACTAAATTGCTCAAATTGCAAAAAGTTTTGGCATGATATATCTCAAGGGCATTCGCTCCTGTGCATGCAAAGCTTAAAAATACTTCCAATACCACTCCAGAAGCTTGAGTTTCCACATAATTCCTGGATCTGATACATTGGACCCATTCAACATTGTTTGATCTCCAATCCCAGGTGTGATGCAACTCTAAAAGGGTGGATTGTTCGACCTTATTGTTCTTGGTTTATTGTGATTTGCAGGTTTATTGTCTCCATCAATTGCATTCGCTACATTGTGCATGCAAGCTCCTCTATAGCAATTGCATTCGCTACACTGTGCATGCAAGCTCCTTCTACATCAGTTTGACTCGCTCCTAGCAATGGAATACTCTTCTTCAAAGCCTATCCTCACCCCATTCAATTATTTCGATTGGAAAGATGATATGGAGATCATATTAAGTTCAAAAGGTTACTACCGAGTCACTCTTGGTCTTGAATTGGAGCCAAACAATGTGTCAGATCGAACCAAACACTACAACAAGCTTGATGAAGCTTATGGTCTTCTTCGTCTCTCCATCTCCAAAGATCTTCACTTCCATCTTAGCGGATTGAAGACTCCAAAAGCTATATGGGAGCAAATTGAAACACTATTTGGCAAGCAGGATGAGCTTAGGGCTTTTCAATTAGAGAATGAATTGATTGCCCTTAGTCCTGAGAATTTCGAGACCATCAATGAATTCTTCACAAAATTCAAGAACTTGAACTTGCAGTTGAAGAACAGTGGAGTTATCAAAGAGGATAAACAATTGATCCTCTCCATTATAAGCAAGCTTGGTAAAGATTATTCGGTATTTGTCTCTACTTTCAATTCCGGTCGGCTAACTACCCCGAATTGGAAGATGCCTACCTTGAATGCCTTCATTGAGTCCGTCACAAAAGAGCATGACAAGTTGATTCAAATGGGGTCCATAAGCTCCAAAGATTCAGCCCTATATGTTCAAGGACCCAAGATCCCGAATGGTAAAGGAATGCAAAAGAAGGAGAAGCCCAAATTCGAGCCTCACAAGCAAAGAGAGAAAGGCAAACAAACGGATGCACCATCCAGTTCGAAGTTCAAGCAAAAGGGCAAAGAAGGTAACCAAAAATCTAAATGTACTTATTGTAACCGTGGCTTTCATCCCGAAAGTTCATGTATGAAGAAGACTATAGATCAAATGGCCCTCCTTTTGGAAAAGAACAACATAACCCTTCCTGACGATGCAAGGAAGAAGGATAGGAATGATGATCATGAAAGAGGACAAGCACTCATGGCAACTGTTTCGAAACCCACTACTCTCTTGATAGATTCGGGTGCATCGAATCATATGGCTGCAAATATTGATTCTTTTTCTTCATTCGATCCAAACAGCTCCATCCCCATCCATTTGGGAGATGACTCAAAAATTTCTTCAAAGGGCAAAGGTACGATTCATGTAGATCATGGAAGCTTTCAGAATGTTCTCTATGTGCCTTCCTTGGCTTCAAATCTTCTTTCTGTGTATCAAATGACACACATTGGTGAACCGAAGCAAGTTACATTCAGCCCTAATACAGTTGAAATTTCTGATATCAAAAGTGGAAGACTTGTTGTAGTCGAAAAGGCAAACCACACTGCAAAATGCTATGAGTTTTCACACTTTATTCCACTTGCAAAGCCCACTGCTCTTCGCACACATGGTAATGAGGTTAGTATGCTTTGGCATGAAAGATTTGGACATCTTAATTATAAGTATTTGCTGTTGTTATCAAACAAATCCATGGTAGATGGTCTTCCACAACTCCGTTCCTCGAAGGGAATATGCACTGGTTGCATCATTGGGAAGCACCCCGAGCACAGATTCGACCGCGGCAAAGCTAGCAGAGCTTCTACTATTTTGGGGTTGATCCATTCTGATATCAGTGGTCCGCTGCCCCATATGTCATTAAATGGTTCAAGGTATGTTTTGACATTTATTGATGATTTTTCCCGCTTTACATGGGTATTCTTTCTCAAAAACAAGTCAGAAGTGCTTGGAAAATTCAAGGATTTTAAGGCTTCTGTTGAGACCACCACTAAGAGCAAGATCAAAGCTCTTAGATCTGATAATGGTGGAGAATATATTAAGTCCGAGTTGCTGCAACTTTGTGCCCAAAGCGGAATTCAGATCCAACATACAGTTCCCTACACACCCCAGCAGAACGGTGTAGCGGAAAGGAAAAACCGGTCACTGAAAGAGATGGCTACATGCATGATTGAATCAAAAGGTTTGGCTGCAAATATTTGGGCTGAAGCAATCAATGTTGCTGCATACATATAGAACTGAGTTCCACATTCATCCGTGAAAGGTATGACTCCTTTCGAAGCATTCTTTGGTCACAAACCGGATGTGTCAAATTTGAGAGTTTTTGGCTCTACTGCATGGGCTAGAATTCCTTCTGAGAAGAGACGAGCTTTGGATCCACAAAGTACCGAGTGCATGCTAATAGGATATGGGGAAGAATCAAAAGCATATAGACTCATGGATATCAGATCTAAAAAGATATTCATAGAGCTCAGTGTGCAATTTGAAGAACCGCTTCAAGAATTGCAACTAGTCAAGGAAAAGACTGGCGATTCACCGCCTTCACCAGAAGAAGATCCGTGCAACGATAATGAAGGTATGAGTTCTGATATTTCTGATATTTCAGAAGCATATGATGATCATGACATATCAGGTTCGGAATCTGACCATTATGATACTCCTCAGTTACCAAAGTGGGCCCAAAACACTCTCCAATCTGCTGGTTCGAGCCTTGGAAATCCTGCTGATCCGAGACGAACAAGAGCAGACTTTCAAAGAGCAGGTATAGCACTATCTATTGCTGATCCATTACTTCCTGAGATTTTTTATTTTATGGCTAGATCAGATCCCACATCATACTATTCTGCCCACCGAGATCCGAGATGGCAAAGTGCCATGGATGAAGAGTACAGTTCTCTTCAAAAGAACAACACATGGGAGCTAGTTTCTCTTCCACCTGGAAGAAAATTAGTGAAGTGTAAATGGGTCTACCGTACTAAAGTTGCTGTTGATGGCACTATCAGCACATACAAAGCAAGGTTGGTGGCAAAAGGTTTCTCCCAAGTCCAAGGAGTGGACTACACTGAGACTTTTGCACCGGTTGCAAAGATGGATTCCATCCGCCTTGTTTTAGCCATTGCCGCATCCAAGCACTGGGAAGTGCACCACATGGATGTGAAGAGTGAATTTTTACATGGAGACCTTGCTGAAGAGGTATATATGCAGCAGCCAGAGGGTTATACATCAGATCCATCATTGGTTTGCAGATTGAAGAAATCTTTGTACGGGTTAAAACAGGCCCCAAGAGCTTGGTACGCAAAGATGGACGCCTTCCTTCTTTCTCAGAATTTCCAAAGATGCAAATCTGATCCGAATGTGTATCTTCAGCGAGTTAAAGGTAATTTGTTGGTTATTGTACTTTATGTTGATCATCTTCTCATTACTGGTAGCACTCTTACTTCAATTAACAAGCTAAAAACTGCCTTAAATCTAGCTTTTGACATGAGCGATTTGGGCTTGCTGAGTCACTTTTTGGGCTTGGAGATAGCTCAAAATTTTGATGGGATCACTATATCTCAGCAAAAATATGCTTCCGACCTGTTATTGAAGTTTAATATGGCTGAATGTAAGGAAGCCCCATTCCCATTCCTCTCAGGAATCAGTCTTGAGGAGGGAGATTCTACACCGCTTGCAGATTGCAATATGTATCGACAGTTGATTGGTTCACTACTTTATTTGACACACTCACGGCCTGATATCTCATATGCCGTGAGTGCCGTGTCAAGATATATGCAGCAGCCACATGAGCTTCACTGGCGAGCAGCCAAGCAGATCTTGCAGTATGTGCAAGGTACGAGACAGTTTGGCATACATTATGCTGCAGATTCTGAGCTTGATTTCATTGGTTTTACTGATTCAGATTGGGCAGGTGATAGCATTGATTGGAAGTCCACTTCCGGTTATGTTTTCATGATTGGTCATGGTGCTATTTGCTGGTCTAGCAAAAAGCAAGCAACCATTGCACTTTCTTCAGTAGAGGCAGAGTATCGAGGGGTAGTCAATGCCTGCATTCAGGCAGTTTGGTTGCAGGGTATTCTTTCCGAGTTTGGTTTTGGTGGAACTACTTCAACTGTCCTATTTTGTGACAATCAAAGTGCTATCAAGATCTCCACAGATCCAGTTCAGCGGTAGAGGACCAAACACATTGAGATTCATATGCATTACATTCGTCAGTTGGTGCATGACCGCACCATCATTCTGCAATATTGCCCTACTGATGAGCAAATTGCAGACATCTTCACCAAGAGCTTCACTGAGAAGAATTTCTCTTACCTCCATTCACTGTTGGGGGTGAGTTCCATCATGGTGGAGACAGATTGATCCATTATTATGCTTTAGCTTGAGGGGGGGCTTTCTTCCCACTGGGTTTTCCCTCTTTCCTCACTTAGTTTATTTTCAGCATTTTTTGGATTATTGTATTGGGGTGACCTTTGGTCTTAGTTACCAGGGCCCCACATTATTTTTTGCACATCATAGTCTGGCTTGAGGGGGGGTGTTCGGATATCCACATCATCTTTTTCAAGATCTTGCATGCAATTAGGGTTTGCATGCAAATTCTAGGGTTTGCATGCATCCCAGTCACCAGGTTGATCCCTCCAGCACCTTAGCCACCTCTTTCTAGCACCCGGGAGCCACTTACTTCAGTTCTTTAGCCCTCCTAGTCTGAAAGGCGCCCACTTCTCACCTACTTCCAGAGAAGGGCGCACTTTCTCACCTACCACTGCAGTTCCACTTCAGTTACATTCAGTTAGCTCCGATTCTCCCTGATTTGAGGCTAGTTTCACTCCCGACTGATTGTTTCACTTCCGTTGGACCTCCAGATTGACTAGATGACTTGTTCTGACTTCAGTTAGCCTCCCATGTGCCCCCCACTAATCCTCCTTCCCTTAATCAGTGCTACACACTTCAGTTACACTTGTTACACTCAGTTAGACTCAGATTGACACCTGGATGACTGGTTCTTGTGCATTGATGAGCACCATCGATTGATGATGAGGACTCCTAGTTGGAGTCAAGCTACTCCATTCAGTGATTCGAATGGCCTACTTAGTCAATTCGAATTGCTCACTCACATTGTCAGATTGTATTGTAATTATTCACCCTTATTGGGATATTGAGCACTGCTGCATGTTTTGCACAGTTTTACACCATATTTTCTATGTTCATCTGTTGTGATTGATTTACTTGTTCATTAGATCTGCTGTGACTAATTTTACATTATGCACTAAGGATGGGTTTCAGGGTCTTAACCATGGTAATGGGACAAAAGTGTAACATAAACAATTCTTAAACCACTACACATGCCCTTTAAAGGGGATATTTAGCCTTGATATGGGATATATGTTGCATTAGACTATTTTATGCATTGAATATTGTTCTCGAGGCGTTGACCATGGTCACATAGGAACCATTATGAATATTTCTAGATAAGAGATAGTTCTGAAGACACTACCATGGTCCAAGGATAAATCCAATCTTCTAGGGATTAAATGATGTTTTATGGTTCATGGACAAAAGACAAGGTCCCAGACTACGACAAGCCCTATAAATGGAGTCTAAATGGGATAAGGGTGTTATTATAAGGTTTGGGACTTTGATCATGGTCATGGAAGAAAAGGTAGGGTCTTAGGACCTAAATGAAGCTTTTATGGCTCATGAGCTATAAATGAGTCCTTTAATCACCACACATGCCTTCTAGATGGGATATTTGGCCTATAGGTTGGGTATGGGTTCCATTATGAGGTTATGTCCACTGAGGATAGGTCTCGAGGTCTTAACCATGGGTATGGGTTCCATTATAAGGTTAAATGAGGTTTCAATATTTGATATGCACTAAATCGCATATGTGATATATCGCATGTGCGATATATCGCATATGCGATTTAGTGATCACGTTATACAAACTGGCGTTAGGTAAAAATCATAGAATGCATATCACATATGCGATATAACACATATGCATTAAAACATACATGTGTTATATCACATATGCGATATGGGTTTTATAACAAATCTTGGGTTGCAAGTCGTGGCCCAGTTTTACTGTAGCAAAAGACAGAATTCTTCTGAACTTGTGCACAATGTACTGTTCAACCTTCCATTTAATCATTTATTACACAAATCCATAGGTTTTGTACAAGATTGGGTGGATTTCAATGGGTAATGTACGTAATAGAGGTCGGAAGTCAACGAGGAAGGCGCTTACACCCGAAGAAGCTGAAAATAAAAAAGAAAAGAAGAGGGTAGATTCAAGAAATTGTTGGCATTCATTGGATGAGCAAATACTTCCCATTCCCACTCAACAGATACCTGACGTAGAGGCTGAGGAAGATATTGCAATGTTAATGCAAGCTGGTTATAGCCGAGATGATAATCTTGGTCCGTTATTAAGCGGAAAATCTTGTGAAGGGTTCAATCATTATGTTCCCGATGATGCAAATGTGACTCCGCAACAGCCATGCCAGGTGGTTCAATCTCCTAATCGAAGTTGTCATCATGTAGTGGATGTAAACGTCACTCCAACATTTCAAATGGCAATAAATCTCGCATCAAAACGAAAGAGAACTCCTAAACACATACAAGTGGACAAGAGGGAATTGACTTCCATGGAAGGTAAGGTGGCTAAATGCACTATCCTTCATCATTGTTCTCAAATAATGAAACAATATTTTGATAAAAAATCTGAAGCCGGTAAATGCCAATTGTTTTTAGCTTTGATTAAATCTAGAAGTATGGCAACTGTTAGAAGAAAGTTAGGCATAAGAACATTGAAGAATACCGAATCAAGTAATCACATTGTTAAATCTATTGCTGCTGCATTCACATCGATTGGTAAAAAAACTCGTTCACAGGACTGTAATGTGGCTCGCCGCATATTGGCTGAATCAATTGTATGTAGATCCATAAGACAATGTCGTTTACTTAAATGCACATCACAAATTGTGCCTTTACATCCAAAGATACTTAAAAAATATTCAGTAAGAAGAGACAAACTTGATGTAGAGGTACAAATGGAAACGTTATGGGCATTTAGCGATAGGTTTCCCCGCAAAGACATAAAGTTAATCGAAGCAGTGAAAGGACTAGTGCACACTTTTCGGCACGATAACACTAGGCCTTCTTCTAACACAAAGGATGTGTTAAAATGCTATAGGGTTCTATGAACAATGAACCTCATGTTAAACATTATCTTGACATCACACAAACTCAATTGTTTGAGTTGTTTAAAGTTTCCCACGTAGAGCTAAGGCTCATGCAAAGATATTTTGAAAAATGCAAGCCTTGGTATGTCAGAACCAATACCATATGGAACACTTGTTGTTGTAGATACCACATAGAGTTTCATCTATATTATCATACATTTGCACATATACGTCGTTTTTTGCATCCTAACCATGTGCAGGAATGCTCAAGTACAGTACCGCCAATGTCATCTAGATATTTCATCCATAGCATAATGTGTCTGAGGCAAGATGGGCAGGCACATTACTTAAAACAATGTGTAGAGAGTTCTTGCAACAATTGTGGTGGGCTATCATTATGGTCCGATTGCATCTATTAGAGTGAATATCAAGCATTCAAGAATGCAATTGTCGAGAAGCATAACTATCAGTACAAGACATATCAGCAACATGATGGGAAATAAAGCAGGAAGATTAAATTGGTGACTTCAAAGGTGACAATCTACACGAATAATATTCATTTAACTGAGTGTAACGTTTGTTTATGTTGTTTTATAACATTGTTAAATATTGACATATTAATATTCATGTAAATCTTTTTATGTTGTTTTATAACACTATTTATTTTTTTCCACCAGGTGCAAGTATGTGATTTTATTTGAGAGTTCTGTGGAAAGATCCAACAGTACATTAAGCATGTTGATATGGCATGGTGGCAATATGAGCAATTCAAAATATGCCAAGACACCTTCCCTCTCGGAACAATACTATCAGTGGTTGACTTTGCGGAAAATTACACCCTACAACCACAAAATGAAATACAAAGTCAATACTATCACTTAGAGCAGGTGAGCATAATGGTCCATATCACTTATCGACATGGGCTAGATAGCAATGAAGAGAAATGTGTGATATTGAAAGAAAGTCACTTTTACATAAGTGACGACCGGACCCATGACATCCATTACATGCAACATTGCTTTCAATTGTTCTATGATCATGTGATAGCTATGGATATACCATTTTATCGTCATTTGATTTGGTCAGATGGTTGTGCTGGACAGTTCAAGAATGCACGTGTATTTCAATGGTTGTGTTTGTTGCACATAAAATACAAGGTGCCACATACATGGAACTACTTTGAAACAGGTCATGTCAAAGGAGAGCATGATGGTGTTGGTGCATGCATAAAAACTGCCCTTCGGAGTGAAGAGATGAAGTTTACAGGTGCTCACCTTCGAGACGCTGCATCTATAGTGAAATGGTGTGCATCTTTGATGGGAGAACAAGTAACAAGGAAACACCTAGTGCATACAATATTCTGGGAGGTGACAGATGTGGACCGATACCAAACACATCGGGTGAACACAGTGCATGGAACTCGACAGTTTCATTCAATTAGAAGCTCAGACAACTCGGCCCTACAAATTTGGACAAGATTGAAGGCTTGCTTTTGCAGTTCCTGTAGCATCGATGAATGGGATGATTGTGAGTATACATATACAGTTGATACATGGGATCGAGTGACACTTGGCACCGATTTCAAGGGGGTTAATGAAATAGACCATTTGGAAGATTATCAAACATATATTTCTACAGACTATGATCACATATTGGATCTCATACAAGCAGGTACAAAAAAGTAAATTAGTAGTACCTAAATCACTACAAGCCTTTACATTGAAAGAAATTTTATTTATGCTACATGCAAGACCTTTTTTAATAAATGTATTTTTAACCTTTTCTGATTTCCTTTCACAGGTCAGATATATGCAGTGGTTTCCCAAAAAAATAATGAATGGAGTTCTGACTATTGGCTGGCACATTGCTTAGAGGGGAAACACACCATTCTCCAACTTGTTACAAATGATGAAAATATTGAATTTCCAACTGTCTCGATGGTTATAAAAGGGGAGTACTTGACACTAGCAGCACAACAAAAAAGGAAGGGTGGGTATGTATATCAAGATTATAGACCAGGAGTTATTGTATACCACTTCACCAACCTGGTAGTTGGTATAAACATCAAGCTGCGCACACTTTCGAACAAAAATAAGTCACATGTACGATACTTTCTACCTCATTTAAAGCATGAGAGATTGATGGACACCATCGACAGCAGAGATGATCTAGATGACTTACTCGAGTGAGTGCATTTTCAGGTGTTACTAGATTGTCCAGTGTGGCTAGATTGTCAGGTGCGTTATTTAATCTTTAAAGTGCGTGCTGAAGCATAATTTCAATTATTTAGCCTTTAGTTTATTCCCAATGTACTAACCTGTGATTGACGGATACTGTTCACAAACATAATACTATTCAAAGGATACTGGACACTATAAACACGATCCTACAACCTCAGGTGAGTTATCTATAAATAATGTTTGCACATTTTCATTGGGTTCTCTTTATTTTCTTATGAGAGTACTAATGTTTAGCCTTTCGTGTGCCCAGGATACAAACACGATCTATGGCACATTGGAGGCGCTAAGAACAACCCGGTGTCTTTAGACACCAACAAATAGAAATTGAAAAATAACATGCTCTCGAGTTGTTGCAATTTACTTTTTTTGATGTTTTTTATATTAATGTACATTTAATTACATTGTTGGGTCAACTCTTGCAACTCTTGCATTGGTTTTTCAACTTTGTAAAACCCTCGACCGTGTCGGTGTTGGTAGTGTTTCGTTTGGTTTTTCGCTCACGGACCGAGAGTCACCCAGTGTCCCTGAATGACATTTTCATGCGACTTTCAACTCGACATAACTCGACAACCAGAGGTCGGATCGACGAACCTTCAACTTCGTTGGTCTCCTGGAATGCGATTACCTCTAGGGGGCTCTCTCCACCATGTTTTCATGGCCCAATGACTTCATTGTGCATTGATTTCGTAAACTAGGGTTTTGCTCAGTTTCCTTCAATGCAACTCTCGCATTGGTGGGTCAACTCTGCAAAACCCTCAATCGTGCCATTGTTGTTCGTGTTCCCATATCGGCATTTACCATACACACTTGCAAGAGCCAACGACATGCAATCTTGCTGCTCCATTTTCTTTTTCGCTCTTAGACCGAGAGTCACCCAGTGTCCCTGAACGACATTTTCATTCGACTTTCAACTCAACATAACTCGAAAACTGGAGGCCGGATCGACGAACCTTCGACTCCATTGGTCTCCTGGCGTGCGATTACTTCTAGGGGGGCCTCTCCCTCGTGTTCTCATGGCCCAATGACTTCATTGTGCATTCATTTCGTAAACTAGGGTTTTGCTCAGTTTCCTTCAATGCAACTCTCGCATTGGTGGGTCAACTCTGTAAAACCCTCCACCGAGCTAGTGTTGGTAGTGTTCCCATGTCGGAATTTCCCTTACACACTTGTAGGAGCCAACGACACGCAATCTTGCTGCTCCATTTGCTTTTTCGCTCCCGGACCGAAAGTCACCAAGTGTCCCTGAACGACATTCTCATGCGACTTACAACTCGACATAACTCAGAAACCAGAGATAGGATCGACGAACCGTCGACTCTGTTGGTCTCCTGGTCTGCGATTACCTCTAGGGGGACCTCTTCCCTCGTGTTCTCATGGCCTAGTGACTTCATTGTGCATTCATTTCGTAAACTAGGGTTTTGCTCAGTTTCCTTCAATGCAACTCTCGCATTGGTGGGTCAACTCTACAAAACCCTCCACCCAGCTAGTTTTGGTAGTTTTCCCATGTCGGAATTGCCCATACAAACTTGGAGGAGCCAAAGGCACGCAATCTTGCTGCTACGTTTGCTTTTTCGCTCTCGAACCGAAAGTCATCAAGTGTCCCTGAACGACATTTTCATGCGACTTGCAACTCAACATAACTCAGCAACCGGAGGTAGGATCGACGAACCGTTGACTCCATTGGTCTCCTGGCGTGCGATTACCTCTATGGGGCCCTCTCCCTCGTGTTCTCATGGCCCAGTGACTTCATTGTGCATTCATTTCGTAAACTAGGGTTTTGCTCAGTTTCCTTCAATGCAACTCCCGCATTGGTGGGTCAACTCTGCAAAACCCTCCACCGAGCCAATGTTGGTAGTGTTCCCACGTCAGCATTTCCCATACACACTTGCAGGAGCCAATGACACGCAATCTTGCTGCTCCATTTGCTTTTTCACTCCCGGACCGAAAGTCACCAAGTGTCCCTAAACTACATTTTCATGTGACTTGCAACTCGACATAACTCGGCAACCGGAGGTCGGATCGACAAACCGTCGACTCCGTTGGTATCCTGGCGTGTGATTACCTCTAGAGGGGCCTCTCCCTCGTGTTCTCATGGCCCAATGACTTCATTGTGCATTCATTTCATAAACTAGGGTTTTGCTCAATTTCCTTCAATGCAACTCTTACATTGGTTGTTTCAACAACTGCACATGGGTCTACTTCAAGTGACTTAATCATTCGTTGTATATCAAACTCTACATATGCTACATTTGAACATGTTGCAGCATTAAGAAAACACTATGTGTCTAGAGATCACGGGCTATATTATTCTTGTACTAAAGTATAATCCAACAACCATATGCCTAAGCTACACTTATAAATTACAAACCAACTAGGGTTTCATCAACTACACACCACATAATAAAACTAGGGTTCACAAATTGAGAGATGGAACTACAAACTAGGGTTTTATGAACTCTTTAGGTTTAGATCATTAGATTGGTTAGTATCATTTAAGTAGAAACCAAAAGGCCATATACCTAGGTTATGCACATACATGAAACAAAATGAATAGGGTTGAACATGGATCACAAGTGGAAGTTCACATGCATGCATGACTTAGAAGTAGAAATACATGTACATGAATTACAAGCAAAACCAACTAAGGTTTCATAAATTGTGAGAAATCCATGAGTATAGAGATCAGAGGCTATGTTATTTTCATTAAAGTAGAATCCAATAGCCCATATACCTAGGCTACACTTACAAATTGAAAACCAACTAGGGTTTCATGAACTACAAATTGCATACTATAACTAGGGTTCACAAGTTTAGAGATGGAACTACAAACTAGGGTTTTATGAACAAATTACGTTTATATCATAAGATTGGTTATTCTCATTCATGTAAAAATAAATATACCATATACCTTTGCTATGTACTTAAATTCAACAAACCGACTAGGGCTGAACATGGATCATAGGTGGTAGTTTAAGGTATATATTAGAATTGTAAAGAGGATATATAGGATGATTTTCAAAAAAGTTTAGGAGGCGAATTGGTAATACTCAAACCAGCAAGGAAACAAAACCTTAGGGGTCTTGCTAGGCTTGGAAAGGCTCACAAAATTAAAGGTTAGACTTGGGGGAGGAAATAGCAAAAAACTAGGGTTTCACGAACTACAAACCATAAACCTAAAAAGTAGGGTTTATAAATTTACACATACTAGAGTTTATGAACTCATTAGGTTTATATCATTATATTTGTTAGTCTCACTCAACTAGAAAACATTAGACCATATACCTAGAATATATGTACCTACACTACAACAAAGCTAGGGTTTCATGAACTACAAACCACAAACCTAAAAAACTATGGTTCACACATTTTAGACATAGAACTAAAAACCAAGGGTTTCATGAACCAGTACTTTATGGGAAAGGGTAGTTCAAAGTCAAAGACAAGGCCTAAATGTGAAGAAGTGGGTCAACAATGGGTGCAATAACTGACATTGGCCTAAATGGATGGGCATATGCATCCATGAACAAGGCCGCTCGGTGGCGATAGTAATCATGCTACGTAACAAAACATAAAGATACAATCAGAAATTTTCTAATAATTAAAAGCATACATGTTGAATCATTAAAAGCATAATTAAAAGAATACCTGTGTTTGGGAATCTACCTCTACATTCGAGGGACCTTCCTGAGATTCTACAAACTCATATTTCCCACCTTTCATAAAACATATTGTATCCAGATTAAGACATATTGAATGTTGCAAACTCTACTATAAATATGTAAATCACGATGACAAATTAAAAAGTAAAGTTCTTACAACTAATGGTGAAGAACCAAAATCATATGCAGCATTGACCGCTACAACAATGTCATCAACATTAACGACCGGATTATGCAAATCTGGGGTGTCATTGGACACCAGCTGTATATTTTTTCACGTAAATTATCAGATAATTAAATATAAATAAATTACGAAACAATTGAAATCTGTGATATAAAACAAAATATATTATGTAAAGAATGAGTTTTACTTACATATCGGAGTAATCCGTCGCCCAAAAACTCTGAAGCAGGCCCATAGAATATGCTACGATATGTTGTGCAAGGGTGTGGAATAACGTGACGCTCTGAACCCTCTACATCTCCAGTGCGATCTGTAGCTCTGGTACGGTTTGGAGACCTAGTAAGTGGATCCTCAGTGTGCGATGGTCCAACCCCAGATGGGCCAGCCTCAAAAGTTCCAACCCCTTGGCCTACATTGCCTCCAACAGCATTTCCAACCACTTGGCCTAAATTGCCTTTGACAACAGTCCCATGTCGAAGCAATGTATCTTCCAAATGGAATAAGGCCTCCTGTGCATCATCAATAACGGGACCCGTAGGAGGATATACCCGAGGGGGGTTTGGTGTGCGTGGAGGGCATCGCACACAGTTAGGATCGGTCCTAGCCCCTTCCCTATCTTGGGGAATCCCATGACCTACACCCTGGAACTCTAAAATATCAAAATAGTTCACATGTTTCCCCAAGATAAATTCTGTATACAGCTTCCTCAAGAAATAGAATGGGATGTCTCTATTCCCATGAGGGTCTTCATCGAAGACCATGTACCAGCGATCCATCCAATTGGCTTTCACATTTGGTTCCATGCACCAGTCTATGGAAATGTGTGGTCGACTGGTGGGTGGAACCAATCTGGTGCTAGGGTCCCGGAATAATGAAAACAATTGGTCTTTGGTTATCTTTAGTTTTTTCACGTCTTTGTAGCTCAACCCAGTTGAATAGTATTTCCTCTGGGAATATCTGTACGAGCTAATGTTGTACAGTGCTCCTTGGGCATTGGAAATTGTGTTTGTTATGGTATCTAATTCCTCGGATAATGATTGTCTTAAATGCCCCCCCCCTCTAAACAATCAGCTAATGAGCCTCAATGCAACCAAACGAGCCAGACTCTCTGAATCCCAATTGTGTTCCTCCTCGATGTTTGGGTTTGTGTCTGGATTTGGATTTGGGTTTGGGTTTGTGATTGGGTTTGGGTTTGGGTTTGTGTTCTCTGTTAAGATTAAAACAACAAATTCAAAATTTAATTAATAAATTTCATTGTTTGGTTTAACATGTAACAAATTTTATTAAATTCGTTTTTAAAAAAACAAAAACTATTAAATTAACAAACACTTGAAGGAAAATTGAAAGAAATTTGGAAGGAAAGGGCCACCTACCTTCCATTGTATTCGAATTGTGAATTGGATCTTCCAAATTCTCCTCCTCCTTCTCTCAAACTCAAACCGACAATGTGTTTATCACCCTCCTGATAATGCCGACCTTGAATGTGTGCATGCGAAAATGAGGCCGCGGGCCTCTGTTTTATTCTTTTTTTTTGGTATTACATATCGCACTTGTGATTTGTAACTCTTAAGAAACGCAAGTGCGAGCGATATATCGCACATGCGATATATCACTTGTGATAGTTTTAGGTCATTAACTTACCTTCATGGAGATTATCAATAGTGCCCACCCCTAGTAAGTTCCATTTTCAATATATCTTCCCCCATCTACTTTAGCACATAAATTATAGGGTTTTGATATAGAGGCATTGTGTATTTTGGCCTCATTTTCCTCACTAATGGGTTACCTTAGGCTAGGTGAGGGGAGTCACCGTTTTCTCTTGAATTAGTTGAATATCATGTGCTCAAATTCATGTAATTATTGCATTGTTGAGATTCATACACTTGAGTTGGTCACATTATATCATTTTGGTCAAATAACCTAGATACATCATACTCTTTTCAAACAATTTCCGAGTCTTTTTGGATCCATAAGCTAGATTTATTTGTATTGCATCCTTGTTACAACAGTTCACAAACTGACATAAATAACCGTAGTTTATTTCCATTATAAAAACGAACATAGTCACTTAAAGTCACTCCATTTTGACGCACTATATCCTCAAAACCACCTTCCCTTGAGCATGATCTAACTTGAAGGAATAAACAAATCCCGTAGAAAGTTGATCCTAGTGTATTTTCATTACAAATTCCATAGTGGTTTTTACCAAAATTTTGAACTAATGACATGCCAACAAATATGAAGAACATTTTAAGTGGGTGATTCAATGGGACATTAATTTTAGGATTTCTCATTACACGTGGATTATCTTGAAAGGACCTCATTCACTTGTTTATAGGATTTCTCTCTCAAGTAGTAGACTTGCTTCACCCATCATGAAACTAAGTTCAAGACTTTGTGCAATTTTGTCACCAATGTTGGGCATTATAGGAATTATAGATCTATTACATAGTTTGAAGACCTAGTTCCATATGAGAGTCATCAATATGTCTTCTTTTTCATCAAGGGATTCCGATGGTTTACATATTCATGTAACTTGTGTTGTTTTTCTCTTTCAAATTATTATGTTTGGTGATTTCTATGTTTGTTTTCTTAGTCCGTGTATCTTTCACATGCTTTCTTTGACATTGCATTGATAAAATAGTGTGCCTTTCCCACAAACTCCTATCACTAAGAAATCCATACAAATAGTTAGGTGGCATCGACTTCCTTAGATGTTAATAAAATCATTATGCAAGGACATAACATGTCACCAACTGGTAGTTTTGAACCATGTTTCCATAACAAACAAATGCTTTTGGTATTAGTCCCACCTTATCCATGCCAATAGTTATTATTTGGACAATGTCGACTCACATTTAGGATGATAATATGTCGAGAACTATATTAAACAAAATAAAAATCAATATAGTAGAGGAATAAAATAAAGTAAAATCATAGAACACGCCATTTAATCTCTCATATAAATGTAAGAAATAAGATTATGCTTCTTGAATTTTCAATTACATTTAACAAAAAATGCATGCTCATTATTAATGTGTACCACATCCTTGTTACAACAGTTCACAAAGTGACCCAAACTATCAACAAAAACATTAAGAAAACATGTGAGAATTTCTCAAACACTTTATGGTCGAGGGGTCTGATTGGAATAGGTCTTGATCTAAAAAACGAGTAGGTATGAGAAGAAGACCGAGAATGATTCTCTAGGCCACAACCACTTTTCTTCATCCTAGTAGGATACAAAGGCCATGTGTAGGTTTTGAGAAATGGAAATGGAACTCAAGGAAAAACTATGGTGTTCGGGAAATAAAGGGGGTTAAACCTTATTAGCGGATTCTTGAGCTCAAGCACCATTAATAACACCTAAAATGTAGAGGATTCTCTATAGCATTGCAAGCCCCCACTAGGGTGCCTTTGACATAAGGTTTGGATATTGATGCCATTAATTTTTTTTAATGCCTTGTGGAAAGGTCACATGGCCTTGATCATGGTTACAGTTGGGAAACAACACCTCAATACCTTCATGATGTGTCCCATGCATATAATGAAACATATGTTGTAACATATTGTATTTAATATAAAATCTAACATTTCATTTTAAGAAATTATTGTTTATTTTATTTCTTAAAAGAATTTTATCTTTTTCTATGTTACTTTATACTATGCATTTATTTATATTATTAAGATAAGACTGATTATGTAATACCTTTTTCCTAATTTGAGTTTTCCTATTTGAGAGAATGTACTACTTCTCATAATAAATAAAAATTCTTACATCAACATAGAGCTTTGAGTTGTTGTGCACTAACTAAATGACAAAAAAAAATAGATCAAATTTAGTGTCAAATGGAGATATCTCCATCCACATCCTCTTATTAAATTAAAAAATGGCCTTTCTTTCCATTATAAAAATGAACTTAAGTAGTAGTTAAAATAACCTAAAAAATATCACGTAAATGTTATAATTTCTTTTTTAATTTGGCTCAATCAACAACTTGGTCTTGCTCACACTCAAATGACACAGGTTCCATTCCACTACCACTATAATCTCCATGAATGCCCAAGCTGCAACACTTACAACGCATAAGTTTAGTCAATGCTTGAACCTACTAAGTGGCAAGGAATTCCTTAAGAGTGCACTCTAACTGAAACCGAGTCTTCTGATGAAACAATTTGTAGATGTTGTAACACAGTTTTGGTATTACAAATCGCACTTGCGATATATTGCACTTGCAATTTGTAACTCTTAAAAAACGCAAGTGCGATATATTGCACATGCAATATAGGCTAACTAAGCTTAGCCTCGGTTTTGGGCTCGGGTTTGTCCGAACCTAGCCACAATAACGCATATGCATTATGGATTTATATTTCGGACATGTGTTTCCGATTTCTAAAGTGGCACTAAAGAACCAAATTTGTCCACCTGCCATGTCATCTTCCTAGTCGTCTGCATACGTCATCACTCCATCTCATTCCCACCTAATTTACACCTATTGGACCTTGACAAATCATTATAAAATCCAAAAAAACAAAGTCAAACACCAAAAGGGGCCACTTTAGAAACATGCCACACATATTACTAGGAAAAGAGAAACCCAAGTCGCTCATTTTCTTTCGATTTAAGTAACCCAAGTCACACATTTCTTCAAAATCAAAGTGTCCTTTCAACATCATGATTTATGGTTGTTTATGCTTTTCTCCACCAAAAAAGGAGGAAATCAAGGCACAAATTCTAACATGGCCCAAATAAAGGAGAGGATATAGGATGGAAAAATCCATCTCAAACCTTATCCCCAAGGCCATCTATTGTGCCTATAAATGAACCCTCAAGGTCCCTCCTTACATATAATTCTCCATTTCCTTATCTCAATCCGTCATTCAACCAAAATTTCCCTTGAGATTGGAGTCAATTTGTTCTTTCTCCTCTCTCACCCATTGGATGTCATTGTCATGATGTGTGGGTGGAGGAGTGTGAGATTTCTAGGAGACCAACAGGCATTGCAAGGGCCCCTTCCACTGCGCTTGTGAGGTGAATCTACTCCTTGTAATTTATGATTCAATATAAGAAGAAATTATTTGATTCTTTACATGCTTATGTCATATGAATTTTGTTTGACAAAGAATATGCTTATATTGTTAGTTTAGATTTGCTTTAATGTTTCACATGTTAGTTAGTTTTGTTAGTTTTTTATGTTTGTTTTTTTTTATTTTCACTTTGAAACTCTATTAAGGTCTGCACAACCCTTAGAAGATTCCTTTTGGTAGCGGTGTGTGCCTAAAGACATGATACAGTTTTCGTCGACCATACTGGGGAGGATCCATAATCTTTCTCCAGTTGCGTCGATTTTTTTCTATTTTCTGCTATATCATATCACTTGCTACACACATGCTATAGTTGTTTTTCAATTTGGTTCTTTTTACATATTTGAAGTTATTCGATTTGAGATTTTATTGACCATGTCCTTATGTTGTTAAACTGTTCAGTTGAGACGTTCTCTAGTTTTAAAGCTAGACCTATCAAAAGCTTATGATAGAGTAAGCTGGACGTTCTTATGATTGCTTTTAGTCAAACTAGGATTTGTAGTGGAATCAGTAAACTGGATTATGGGGTGCATTCAATCAACCTCCTTTTCTGTGCTCATCAATGGTTCCCCTTCCAACTTTTTTAGAGCCTCCAGAGGCCTCAGACAAGGATGTTCGCTATATCCCTTCCTTTTCCTTTTGGTAGCAAATGCCCTAAGCAGACTGGTTCTTCAAGCAAAAAATTCAGGGTCCCTTAAAGGAATAAAAGTGATAGAGAGTGAAGAACTATCTCACATTCTTTTTGTTGATGATGTTTTATTTCTAGGAGAAAGATCCTTAGATAATTACAATGAAATGAAAAAAAATTGAATCTGTATACAAAGGCCACATGGATGCATATAAACGTGGAAAAAACAGTCCTAGCTGAAAAATCTCTTCTGACAACAGTCAAAAGAAGATTAGAATCCGAAGTCCCTTACACCATGAGCTCCTTATCAGAAGGGTTCAAATATCTAGGCTTCTTCTTAAAACCAGATTCCTACTCTTTCAAAGATTGGCTCTGGTTGTTCAAAAAAGTGGAAAAAATAATTGATTGTTGGAGAAACAAAACCCTTTCTAGAGGGGGCAAACTGGTTCTTCTGAAAGTAGTGATCCAAAGCATTCCAGTGTAGTGGGCCTCAATAGACTATATTCCAAAAGGGACTCTCCACAAGTTTCGGAAGAAGTTTTTTTCCTTTCTCTGGTGAACCAGCAAGCGAAAAGAAGGAATCCCTCTTGTCAATTGGAAAACTGTGGCTAATTTGAAGTATCTTGGAGGATGGAGCGTCAAAAACCCTTTCTTATTTTGTCAATCACTTGCAGCTAAATCTCTATGGAGGATGATTAAAAACTCTTCTCCATTATGGAGCAGATTTTTTTAGTCAAAGTGTTGCCCGAATGCATCAATTTTTTATTGGATCAGATCCTCGAATAAATCCTTTAATAATGGATCCATAGGCTGGAAAGCTTTTGTTCTTTCCTTTCCATTGATAGGAAAATGGTTATCATGGAGCATAGGAAACGGAAGGGAAGTCCGAATTGGTAAAGACCCCTAGATTGGGGCAGGTAATAATTTCAAACTTTCTTCGAACACCATAGAGGCTCCTGCTCTCCAAAGAGTTCACAATTTAGCCGATGCCCAGAAGCCATCTGCATAAGGAGCAAATAACTCTTGTTGGATGTCTGCATCAGACCTCAATCTAGAAGGAATTGAAGCAGAAGAATGGAACTCCTATATTTCAATGTTAGACTCTTGCTTTATCAGCCTAGATGAGGCATCTGAGGATCGGCTAGTTTGGTCGAAAAATTCGATTACAGGAGATTTCAACGCAAAATTAGGATATGAAACAGAGGCCATGAAATCTTATGTGGGTCCAAAAGAGTGGTGGTGGATTCTAGTTTGGAAGTCAGCTGGTCCTTTAAAATCCAAGCTTATCCTTTGGCTAGCATTAAGCAATAAAATATTAACTTGGGATAACCTCTTAAAAAGAGGTTGGCAAGGCCCCAACCGTTGTATTCTATGCTCATCACAAGAAGAATCTGTTTCTCACTTGTTTGTGTTTTTCCCATATGCAGCATCAATCTGGAAGGATGCAACTGCAGTACTAAAATCTCAATCAACCATGATCAGAACCTCTCTTGAACAACAGTTTCAGACATGGTGGAGTGACTTATCAGTACGTCCTTACAGTGCCTTTCCCTCCTCTTTTATATATGGAGTATGGTGTGCTCGGAACCTTGCACTTTTCCAGAATCGCTCAATCCCAGTTGAAGTAACTTCAGCTTTGGTTGTGCAGTGGACGAAAGAACAGAAAGTATTGGAAAAATAAAAAAGTCCAGGCTACTTGTACCTCCTACAATTGACAAATCAATACCATGGGCTTTCTTCGGTGGTGCTAGTCAAGGAGATTCTCCTTTGGGCGGCTCTGGTGGAGTTCTATATTTGGAAGAAAATCACAAATTTCAACTGAAATACGCACCTAGGCACTGTTCCAATAATAAAGCAGAGATGGAAGCCTTACACTCGATTTTGGATTTGGCCATCTCAAGGAAGGTGAATTGGTTACAACTTTTTGGAGACTCCAAAATGGTTGTGGATTGGGCCAACAAGAAATTGCATATCAGAGCTCCACATCTGCAACACCTCCTTAAAGCCATTCAAAGGCAAAGAGATCTCTTCTCTTTTTTTTCAATCTCACATGTATATAGGGAGTTAAACACTGAAGCATATTTTCTCTCCAAATCTTCCCTTCTGTTAACTCCTGGACAGACCATGGTTGAAGAATTGCGTGACTGAAATGTATTTTTGTAACGTTAACATTTCAAGGCAGTTTCTTTTTGAAGACGGAAATCTAAGAAGAATATAGGCGAAGGTTGGAGAGAAAGCCCAGTCTAGTAAGTCATGGGCTCTGAGTTTAAGGAATTGGGCACATAACAGGACCAAATAGACAGAGAGCGCATCGCAGGCGAAGTGAGAATGATTGCAAGCTACTTTTTTCTCAGAGGAGAGATACTGGAGCTAAAATCCAAGGTCGATTTTTGGTGACATGATTTTTCAATTACAGTTAAGGAATATATATATGTAAATCTTGTAAGCCAAAAAGGCAAGTATATGGAAACTTTTGATACAATGTTGAAATACCTCATATGATAATGTAAGTCCTTTGAGGACAGTTCATGACCACTCTTTATTTAGAGTGATAGATATTTTCCTATGGAAGATATATAAATATATAATACAACATGTACAACTATAATCAAATAGATGAACTAGACCGCGAATTAGATGCGTGACCATCCCCACTACCATTATAACCTACACCAGGCCCCTGGTGTGGGTGCGATATTAGTTCAATGAACTGCAAAAGTTAAAATTTTGAACTCTGTAAGTAAGTTAGATTTTAGTACAAAATGTATACAATGAAAATTTTTAAAATTTATGTGGATGGATCAACTTACCTAACTTGAGTCGAGGTAAAATGTTCCATCTCCACTTGTGTGGCATCTCCTAGAACCGTTGACGGGCCCTCACCAGCTTCCCGCCAAATCAATGCATCACACTCATGTGTCAACATGGCCTCAGAATCGACAATCCCGTGGACATGTTCCAGTGTATGGAGACATCATACATGTAATTAGTGAAAGAATAAAAAATGCACATGTTATAAATAAAAATTTAACTTGAATTCTAATGCATTGAAACATAAATTATAGCACCTCATCAACTGGAGGTAAATCATCAAAACACAAGGGAGACTATGTTTCCTGCATGTCAACAAACTGACCTGTAAATGGAGGCTCATATGCAATACCCTTTCATCTTCCCTATACAATTTGAGAAAGGGGCATGAAGAAAGTTATGATAAAATAATTGCAATTATACACATGTATGTAACTTAGAAAGTTAGGATGAAGGAACTAGCATATGTACCACAGAGACATAAACGGGGCCAATGATTGGACATTCAACCGATTTATCAGTGACATTGAGCCCATCCATAAATGCATTCCCCTACATGTAGTAACAAAAAAACAAAGTATTATGGAATTGATTCTTTTAGATCTACATTTATTAAATATGATTATTTAATTACGTATAATGATAAAACTTAAGTACATAAATAATATGTGAAACAATATACTTGTGCTGTCGACTGCAACTTGCACCTCTCATATAGTCGATAGTATGCATCTTGGGATGTCCTAGCATACTGTAGTAAAATGTCTCGGTCAACCACCTAAAGAATAGAATCATCCACCCATGATAACTCGAGCTTTGTAGGTTCGGGCCGGGGGGTGGTCTCGATCTCTCCTCATGCGTAGCAACTACAACACTGATCAATGTAGTGTGCATGGTGCCTTCCATCATATCTTGTGTCTCTACTATGTGATGCGATGGCTCGACTACATCCTCTGACCTAACAAAACCCCTGTTAGGCATGGGAACCGATCTTAAAGAAGGTGGTAGGTGGTATAGCAGCATGGTCTCTACGAATGCTGATAACTATGTCCCTTACCGATGCCATATAAATCCGATGGTGTACTCGTGTAGTCGAGATGCATGTGTAACATGAACTCTACATAGATATATGTTTTGCAAAGTGCAGTAAGACCTAGTCATGGTGGGGGAATATGCCCCATGCTCGAATAAATCTATCATATACGTATGGCACAACAGTCTCAAGCCTATACTCTCCGAGTCTAAGTGGCTATCCAGGAGTGCAGCGAGAAGGGATATCAAACAATGTACCCTTGACATCATTGTCTTTTGTCATGGATTTCACCGCCTCCCATTTGTCTGAACCCAATACTTAGTCCCTCCTCCTCTGACACATAGTCTGCCATATGTCACTGAGTGGTCTCGCCCTCCAGTGGAAGGCCAACAACTCATTGATGACATCTAACTTCATCCACATGGATCATCTAGTGGGGCAATCATGTGGCATGGCCTCTAACTATGTGTGCATCCAATCACGTTAAGATGTGATCTCATCAATAGTGATCCACGTGATATCGTCCTCCCAAGTAGTAGGAGGAGGATTCATGGACTCATAGGAAAATATATCAGTCAAAGTATGTGTGTAACAAATTAAAGATATTGATAATTAAATTTATTAATACTTATACAAATTAAAGATATTGATAATTGAACAAGGAATAAATATGCATTTAATGTACCTAGATACTGAGGCACCTCCTCACTGTGGTCTTAAGAGGTTTGGGTATCCTGGCCATTGAGGAAGGCACTATCCATCCTATTAGTGGATCCACAATCATTAGGTAGAAACAAACATTAATTAATAAATTTTACATGTACCTACAATAATTTACTTTTATATCTAACTCAATAAAACAAAATTATACTTAAATAACACATACAAGTCCTTTTGTGTTGGGGGTGTTTCAACAAGTCTATCGATAACCACAAGTGGATTTTCTTTAGGCCAATTATTGAGATCTATATGAACAAAAACAACAGTTGTAGTCCAAAGAAAAGACCTTACATGCCACACCTTAGATCCGAAGAAAAGACCTTAGAAATATGTAAAATTGTTTAAAATTTTGTACCATATATCAAATTCATTAAGACAGAGAGAGAACAGCTCCTGTGTAGTTATTTCACTTGTTTTTAAATGCCAGCTATATTTAGTTCGTGGCATGTATTAAATATAAAAATGTGCAAATAAGTAGGATTTGTGCTTTCAATTTTGACTGATATGTTCAAGTCAGCGCATGGGTGTGAGAAGTGATTGGAATGCGAGTGTCCGCCAATAATGAGCTGAATTGGACTTAGACTTAGACTCAGGTTGGTGTGGTCAGGTCAATTATGTGTTACGAAAGCAAAATAAGTTTCCACCCAATCAAGGTTCAGACGACCAATCTGTGAAAGGTCAATTCGGTGCATAACACAAGAGCAATGGCAGGTTTTTATGGATATCATTCTACGGGAAAGTTAGGGAAGGCAGTGAGGTTCGATCGTGGAAACGGCGACCGACAGCTATCACAGTCGAGGTCGTCAGCCAGTGTACTTACCATGTATGACAAACATTTCTGAACTAAAATAAAGGACCTCGCGCCATTCCGGAAAAGCATGGATGTCCTAACCCTAACCAGACTTTAAGTTGTTTTTCAATGCAACTCATGGATGTCCTAACCCTAACCAGACATTAAGTTGTTTTTCAATGTAACTTCTCCTGCACCTGCACACTAATCTGCATTACATTAACCCACAATGCCTAAGACCAAAGACCAGACCCTACCTTCGGATTGGGAGTTGGTACACCTGCACTGCACAGAGGCAATTAGGAAATGGTTTTCTCTGTGAATGAATGAATGGTTTGAGATTTCCTACGCCACCAAATCATTATACCCCACAACCAGAAAGACAAGGGAAGGAAGGGGCATTCTTCTGCAGGACTGAAGACGAACGATCCGTGTATATATATATGCTATCTGATTCGCCAAAGCTTCACAGCTGATCTCTGAGCTGACGGGCAGCAATCCCAGCTGTGGTTTCAAAGTTAGAACGTTTAGAACTCATGAGGAAAATGTTGAGATTAAAGACCTTGCTCTGCCCTTTCCCTTCCCCAGCTGTGAAGCACAGCTTGTTCAATATTGTCATACTCATCGTGCTGATGATGATTCAGTATCTGGATATAGCAGCAGGAAAGCATGCCCAGACCACCAGGCATTACAAGTTCAACGTAATTATATATACTGGAAACTATATATACTCATGCGTTGGAGTTCAATAATGGTGCCGGGTGTTTGATTATATATATTAACCTGCAGCTTGTTATTGTATTGCAGGTGAGGCGAAGTAACGTGACACGTCTTTGCCAGACAAAATCTTTGATTACAGTGAATGGAGAGTATCCAGGACCTACAATTGTTGCTCACGAGGGAGATCGGGTCATTATAAAACTTGTAAACCACGTCAAGGACAACGTCACTATTCACTGGTAATTGATCTCTTATTTCTATGAACATGCATTCATAATTCTAGGTATTATTTCTATTCATTCATATAAATACTTAGGCTGCATGCAGCAGTGCGATCTACTGAATAGTTGTAGAAATCGTGTTTTCCCATGCAGGCATGGGATTCGACAGCTGAGATCTGGATGGGCGGATGGCCCCGGTTATGTCACCCAATGTCCAATTCAAACTGGAAATAGTTACGTTTATAACTTCACCATCACAGGACAGAGAGGAACTCTATGGTGGCACGCACACATTTCATGGTTAAGAGCTAGTGTATACGGAGCCATCATTATATATCCCAAACCGCACGTTCCCTACCCATTTCCCAAGCCACACAAAGAAGTCCCCATTATTCTGGGTAAGTTTTTAAGTCCAAATCTAATTCCTTTTACTTACTTTTATGGATGATATGGACCAGCTTGTAGCTATGGCAATGGCCAATGGCCAGAGCCTGGATCCCAGATGGAGTTTAATATTTTTAGGCGCCCACCTTCACCTTGCAGGAGAATGGTGGAATGCAGATACCGAAAAGGTTATCCAGCAGGCTCTGCAAACAGGAGGTGGCCCAAATGTGTCGGATGCCTACACTATAAATGGATTTCCTGGACCACTTTACAACTGTTCCTCTGCTAATGGTAATGGCCGTAATTGTGTTTAAATATGCTATTTTCTTTTTTATGCATTGGGAAGAAATGAGGTGTGACCGTGCAGACCTGGTCATGTCTGACTGACCATTCCATGCCATGCAATGCAGATACATTCCTTCTGAATGTGGATCCCGGAAAGACATATCTTCTTCGTATAATCAATGCTGCACTCAATGATGAACTCTTCGTTGCCATTGCAAATCACAGTGTGACAGTGGTGGAGGTGGATGCCGTTTATGTCAAGCCTTTCCAGACGGACACCCTTGTTATAACACCGGGCCAGACCACCAATGTATTATTGACTGCTAATGCTACTGCTGGACAGTTCTTCATAGCAGCTCGGCCATTTGTTACGGGTGGGGGAACATTTGATAACTCCACGGCCGCAGGAATAGTGAACTACAATATTCCAGCCAACTCTAATTATAGCTCTATCTTTAACTCTTCCACCATTATGATGCCAAAACTCCCATCCCTCAATGATACAGCCTTCGCCGCAAATTTCAGTGCGAAGCTTAGAAGCTTGGCTAACTCCCAATTCCCGGCGTTGGTTCCTCAGACGGTGGACAAGAAGTTTTTTTTCACAGTTGGTCTGGGACTGAATCCTTGTCCCAAGGGGATGGGAAATGCCACATGCCAGGGACCCAACGGAACCAGATTCACTGCCTCCGTCAACAACATTTCTTTCGTTCTCCCAAGCACGGCTCTTCTTCAATCCCACTATTACAAGCAGATGAAGGGAATCTATAAAACCAATTTTCCAGACAATCCTCCATTCCCGTTCAATTACACCGGAACTCCTCCCAATAATACAGCGGCTATCAATGGGACGAGAGTGAAAGTCCTCTCCTTCAACGCAACGGTTCAGTTGGTTCTTCAAGACACCAGCATTTTCAGCACGGACAGTCATCCTGTCCACCTCCATGGTTTCAATTTCTTCGTGGTCGGCCAAGGTGTTGGAAATTACAACGAATCCACGGATGCACCCAACTTTAACCTCATTGACCCTGTGGAAAGAAACACTATCGGAGTCCCCAAAGGAGGTTGGGCGGCTCTCAGATTCCGCGCTGACAATCCAGGTATCAATATAACAACCTCATCTCATCGCATTGCATTAAATCGTATCATTTCATTTCTGTATAATCCATAATACTAATCTGCCTGTTTATTTAACTTTATTTTATATGCAATTGCAGGTGTGTGGTTCATGCACTGTCATTTGGAAATCCACACATCGTGGGGACTGAAAATGGCGTGGGTGGTCAAGAACGGAAAAGGTCCCCTGCAGTCTCTCCCGCCTCCCCCCTCCGATCTCCCCCCTTGCTGATCTCCTTCCTTCATTCCATTTCTTGCTTTTATTTTCCCTATCTGGGCGTTTAGTTTTCCCGTTTCCTGTTGGTATAATTGGTCGAGATCATGGCCACAGTAAACAAAGTTACAAACAACGACGGCAGGCGTATACAAAGCTCCTTTGTCATGGATAAAACAGCAAGCAGCCATCCAATCCGAGGATGCCAATCTACAAGGGTTTAAGGGCTTAGCTTGTTCAAGAAGCAGCCATCCCATCCGAGGATGCCAAAGTCTACGAGGGCTTAAGGGTTCGATGTACGTGAGGTGTGGGTTCAGTCTAAGTCAAAGTCAAAGTGAAGTAGCTCTCCCACAGCATTAGTATATGAGTGTTTTGAAATCACAGCATTAAAAAATCATAATGAATTTCATGTGTTATGGAAGTCGATGTTTTTCTTTATTTTATGTTGTTTTAAGTGAAGATTTAATTTAATAAAGAAAATCACTTTGTATAATTCATCTAACAATTCATCAATGGCTCAAGGAACTTATTTTTAATGCTGATCATGTTGAGATCTTTATAATCCAAACACATATGTCATTAACCATCTTTTTTGGAAACCATCACCATTGTTGTAGAGAAAACATTTTGGCTAGGTCTAATTATGTTGTCATCTAACATTTCTTGAACCATACATGCAATCTCATTGTTTTGGGCATATGGATATGTGAGGTTTGAGGTTTGATGTTAGAAGGAAGGTTACCCTATTGCAAGTGAATATCGTGATAATGCTCTCTAATAGACATAATTCCTTTAGGAATCTCTACAAATACCCAACAATGATTATCAATAACACTTTGGAGATCTAAGCGAATATATGGTTTAGATACATTTGAATATCTCATGAGCATAATTGTGCAATTACACCATGGTGTCTTATTTTTAACAAAGGGAAATATTATGAAAAATTCCTTAAAACCAAAAGCCACTATTCCTAATGAGTGTAACCATTAGACTCCTACAATCACATCATCACCATCCATTTGGATTGCAATCATTGGACTATCTAAAAAGTAATTCTCAATAATGAGATTAATGCTATGGCATTCCCTTAACAATTTACGATACCTCCATCTGTAAACATTACTTGAAACTCTAGATTTCGATATATAAAGAAAGTGAGAAGTTTGACCAATTTACAATTAATGAAATTATGGGTTAAGATCAATCAACAATGTTGCCTTTTTTTAATTATATATCATTTTATCTTGAGATTTTAAGGCATGCTAATGCAAACCAAATCATGACAAGATATAGTTGGAGTAGTCTCTTATATTTCTTTAGAGGGTTCAATTTCTTGTTCTTCGTAATATATGTAGAACAACTTCTTCTCACTACACTTATGCCCTTTGTTATACTTGTTGTCACAATTGAAACACATCCCATTCTTCCTTTTTTCATCCATTTGTTTAGATGGCAACCTTCTAGGTTTGTTAAGGTTACAAGTGTGAACATATCCCTTTCTATAGGTGTTAGTGGCAACCCTTTTAGTATCCTTTTTTTTACTTCCAACTTTCCTTGCCATGCCAAATAGATTGTCTAATGATTTAGGTTGGCAAGAGAATCATCTCATGTTTGATGCTTTCCTTTAAAGTGCTCATAAATAGATCCAACAATTTATCCTCTAGAATGCTCTTCACTATAAGACTCAACTTCAAAAAATGTTGAATGTGAACTATAACTTGACCACATTTCCTAAATTTATCAATTGGCTTTAAACAACGCTTTTCCCTTAAAATCCCCATAATGTGCTATCAATTCATCCACAAATATACACCAAAAGACAACAAAGTATCTTTTACAATCAAATCCATCGGTACCACACAACTTGATCAAGTTATAAATACAAGGATGTAAAAGTTGTTTTCCATAAAGTTGGAACTCGGTGTAGATCAAAGAATCGCTCCATCTAGAATATCCATGTTATTTGATCATTCCTCTCCAAATTCCTCATGTCATTCTAGGGAATAAAGTAGTTCCTTGGTCCCGAGTTGAACCCAAGATGATGTGGTCTTAGGGTGATGAATGATTAGATATCGGGGATTCAAACTTCTTGTTCTCCACTTGTATTTCAATTCTGTTCACATGTGACTAGGACTCAAAGGTCCAAAGGGATCTTAGCTCATTCAAAATACTACTCTTCATATTTTTTACATCATCTTTGTTAGGAATATTTTTTTAAATCATTCAAGTGATCTTTTCTAAAATATTCATATTTTTTTTTTCAATTACCATATCTATGATGTCAACCTTCGTTACCATTTTCTCTTCCATATTGAACATCCTAAATTCCACATCTTCATTTTCTTTTAGTGCTAGTGATGAGTAATTAAGGGAAACTCTCTAAAGTGATAAGCTCTAATAACATGGTAAAATTGTTTAAAAGGGGACATCATGGTGTAATTGCACAATTATGATCACTAGATATTCAAACATCTAAATTGTATATTCACTTGGATATCCAAAGTTTTATTGATGAATCATTCTAATATATTTATAGCTCGATGCCTAAAAGAATTATTCCTATTAGAGAAGATGATCACATATTCACTTGCAATAGGGAAACCTTCCTTATAATGTCAAACCTCACAAATACCCATATGCCCCAAAAATTAGATTGATAGAATGGTTCAAGAAATGTTAGACAACAACCTCATTAACCTCATTAGGCCTAGTCAAAATGTTCTCTCTTCAACCATGGTGATGGTTTCTGAAAAGGATGATTCATGGCATATGTGTTTGGATTATAAAGATCTGAACATGATCGCCATTAAAAATAAGTTTCCATATTTATGCCCTTTATGAATTGTTAGATTAATTATGGGTGGTGCAAGCTAATGAAGGTCACTAGTGACACGTTAGTGACAATGCAAACATGGAAAAACAATAATTTGTTGACATGAAGGGACAATTTGAGGTACATCCATAATGAATTTGAATATAGTGTAAGAAGATGAAATGTAAGGAAGAAGTTAGCTATGGTTGTAATTGCATTATGATTCTTTAGAATATTTTCTCATGGAGCTATGTGGACATATTTAGTATTGTATTAGAGTGAGGATCTTGGGATTGAGGAGTGAAGATAGGGTTTAGCGTCTTTGCCTCCTTGCTTTTACGAAAAGGAGGGATTTGTACAATTTTGTTTCAGTATGAATAAAGGATCTGGATTCCATTCTATGAGTTGTGCATCTTGTTCTTTGTTTATGAGTAATGATTTTTGCGCCAAAGAGGCACATTCTACAACCGAGTAGGAGGGATGTGTAACTCCTTAGGTGCTCATCCTGGAGCTAACCTGCCCTTTTTAAAAAATAATAAAATATTATAAAAAATAATATGTAGGCTATTTAAAATATTTACATAGCATTGTTTCCCCTCTCTCTGGTCAAGGTGGTTGTAATAGCGAGCTAGGAAAATCAGTTGGAGGAACCCATGGTTTGAAACCATGCATGTCTATGCCAGTTGGTTCACAACATGATTGCAAATTTTATGCTTAACAATGGAGTGCAAAAAAATTGGATTGTTCTATTTAAAGAGCAAGGAGTTAAACAATGTTTGTTATGCGCATATTTTACTGGTATGTAATTAGTTTGTTCTTGTTATAAATAAGAGGCATGTTTGTGTGCATTGGAGTTTTTATATGTTGTGCAAGATTTATACACCATACCTAAGTGCCCAACAAAGTCCGACTGAATGTTTTAGTGGACAAGCGTTTTGATTGGCTTTGCAGTTTGTATAATCCCAAAAGTAAAGGTTTATGCATCCTTTAAAATGTATGATATTGCACCAGCAAGCAATAAAAGTGATACATCTATTCTGAAAAAAGAAGATGAGGAAGATGGTTCAATTTTTTTCATTACAAAGTGAATATTCTTTGTGATTAACGTCCATTGAACGAGACACTAACATTTTGTACAATATTAGTCAACCCATAATGATGCGTCGGTTTGATGGAGTGTGCACCGCATGGAGTGGATTGCTAAGGTGCAAGGAAATTTGTTTTAAGAGTTGCATGTAGTACTGGTTCTGCGCAATAGTATCTAGACTTCTGTTGTACGTGCTGGAGGTATTCCAGAAATTGGGTAGTGTTTGAAGTTTTGGCTAAGTCTACGAGGGAGAACTTTAAAGATCTCTGCACTTCATGGAAGGTTATCAAAGAATGGCTTGGGCACCGACATGCATGCATGCTTATCCAAAATTTCTTACATAGAGGTAATGTGAAGTTATTAAATTTGCATGGTGAAATTTGATTGCGCACGGGTAATTCTTGGTTGCACAATGGTATTTTAATTTGTGTGCTGGAGGTATTGGACCATATCCCCGGTGAAAAACAGGGTTGAATTCGGAAATACACTAAACGGACATATATATTGCATGCATTATAAGTGCTGATGTGGATGGATGAATACTCTACGCACAAACAACATTCTAAAGATGGACAAATGAATCCTAGGTCACAATAATCTCAAGAACAAGACTCCACAACAATAACAACACTTTCTATAATAACAACACTTTCTATAGAGGCCAAAAAATGGTGAAAAGATATGTGCAGAAAAAGATTAAACATCTTGCTTCACAATAATCTAAAAGAGAGGACAACACCTTCTGCCTTATTAATGTCCGTGAATCCATGGAAATAAGAATATATAGTCCAGGCTATTATACGGCATAATGTGTATCTCTAATTCTAGCATGAGATTAAATCCATTCATGGACTTGTAAGAGGAAATATATGCTACCTATTTTATGTTGCTTTTTACATTAGGCTTCAACTTCATGTTCTGAAATTGCAATTAAAATCTTTGTAATCCAATTTTTATGGATGTCACACAGCCACCTTCGATTACTTAAACACCCAATTCGTCCATGAATCATCATACGTAGGTTATGTTGGCAGTTTGAATTTAAGTGCAAAAAACTATGAATGAGGAAGGCTCTTGTATGACCAATACCATGGTGTCTTCACCAATGGAAATCAAATTTGCATCGTTAGCTAAGGGTGAGGTTAAGATGATTTGAACTCAATATGGGGTTGCCCCTTTTCTACCACAAGGAAGAATGGTTAAGCTGCAATATCCAACATATAGAGGCATGTTTCATCATAATCGAGGAAATGGGTGTCTAAAATAAAGGAACCAAAAAGAAAATCAAAATTTGCCTCAACTCCTTTGATACATCAATGATGGTGGCTCGAGCCTACAAAGCAGTCGAGATCTACTTGAAAGTCAAGAAGCGGTCATTGGCATACCTTCAATAAATAAATCCACTCACATTATACCTTTGCATCACCTTTACATCAATGTTTGAATCCCCAAGGGGGTCTCTTGACCAAGCTGAAATATGGCCTTCTAGGCAATGTGCCCATGTCTATGTTCACCGGAAGAGAAAGCATGTGGTCCCACTATGTTGATAAAGGGATTGACTTATATTATAACAATGTTCATATCAATATCTCTCCCTGGGGTCGTAGGTAGAGATTATAGAAAATAAGGCAATAAAAGATTCCACTCTATTTTAATAAAAGAATGTTTTGGTAGGTAGAGATTATAGAAAATAAGGCAATAAAGGATTCCACTCTGTTTTAATAAAAAATGTTTTTTATAGGTATTTCCATTTCTCATGAAATTTTATCATGAGAGTGGATGTCATAAACGATATTCAACAAGGCATTTAAGTAAAGAGCAAGTTAATTTTGTAGTAAAGGGACTTCATTTTTAAGAAAAACATGAAGCTTATTCCAACTAAAATTTCACTTAGAATTAGAGTTTTACATGATCCAAGTTCCATGCATGGTACAACTTCGACCCATAAGTTTTGGCCCATTCTAAAATGTTCTTAAAAACAATAAAGAAATTTGAACTTATTGGAACTTTAACTTTTTGAATCACCCCATAGCAACAAGAGAGAAAAGATTGCTACAATATTCCTTTATGACTTTGAACACTTAGAAAATAGTGGCATATGTCAATGTAACATTACTAAACCTTTATCCTCTTCCACAAATCAACAATGGATGTACAAAAATAAAACAATTACTTTTATGGTGTTAAATCCATTTCTACCATCAAAATGGCTATTAAAACACTACTAAATTCATATTTTGCAAAATAAAAAAAGTCGGATTTCCATGAAAATTTCTACCATCAAAATCGTCATTAGAAGACTGTTAAATTCTGATTTTGCAAAATAAAAAAAGTCACATTCCCGTGAAAAGCCCCTCTTTGAACCAAATCGTCGTATTTAAGTTAATAATATTCTCTATAACTAATTAAGCCTAGTAATTAAGATTTGAGAAGAAATAAATAAAAATATTGTACATATTAATAAATTTATGTACTTTCTTTAATGTTAGTTGGACAACTAATTAAAATTAATTACTTATTAATTAATTTATTACAACCCAACGTAAATATTTAACACATAAATATTTACCTTTGCTATTTACCATGTTTATATTTATATTTATATTTACCTTTGCATTATTTTATTTTACATTATTTTATTTTAAAGTTTAATAAAATAATTTTTTTTATATTTAAAAAAAAATTAAAAAAAAAAAAATATATATATATATATATATATATAGCCAAAAAAACTATATTTTTAATATTCAAATAGCTTGAATAAAAAACTACATCGACATTGCAGATCATCAAAGATTTAATAAAGATTATAGAGATTATGTATCTTCTTCTACTGCTCTCCCAAAACTTATAGAGATTATGTATCTTCTTCAACTGCTCTCCCAAAACAGAGTCCAAAAAAGAATATATATATATATATATTAATGCTTAATATTACCATATCTATAATATAAGTTATAATTAAAGAAATTAAAACAAGAGCCACGAGGTGGCAATGTCCTGCGTTTTTGCAAAGATCGCAGTGCCTGGGCCAAATGACTAAAGCATTTTCAGATTTGGGAATAAAAGAAACCAAATCGCAGTTTCATAGTTTCCACGAATACAGGATTTTAGTTCGTAGTAGATTAGCAAATTGATCAAATGCCATCAAATTGCAGGCTGAGATGAAGGGAAATCGAGTTATTAATATTTAACCTTGATGTCGCTAGTACAAGCATCAAACTGCCACATTGCTAAAGCATTCGATGCCAAAGGCAAAATCGTTGATTTAGTTACACCAATTATGCATAAAATTACCATCAGAAACTATATGAAGAATTGGTCACAAATTGCTGGACCGTATTGAAGAATTCAAAGGTCAAAAATCAAATTGCTGTAGTTTAAAGTGCATGAAAGTTGCAGAAGAAAAAAAAGTATTTGCTTTTGATTTTGTGCAAATATGCTATCATGGATTCATCGATAGATAGCAAGACAATAAAATTAGATAATGCAAAATTGAATAGACTATGCTTTTTTATTAAGGGATCGATAGGAAAGTTGAATAGTGATCAGTCCAATAAGCATTTGAAAAATTGAAAACAATATCTCTGTGTTTCAAATTTGTCCAGAAGTGATCAAGCATCGAACCGGTGTTTGTTGTTGCTTTTGTTGTTTTTAGTGTCAAGCCTTTCATTTGCATAAACATTTGCAATTTCTTTTTCGATGTTGTTTTTTGCAACATGTCAATGTTCAGATCACCAGCTACTAGGATTTGAGTAGTTGGTGTGCAAATTGACAAAATGCAACTCAGTATATGAAAGAGATCATCAAGCACACCACATGGTCTATTGTAAATGTTCACTAGTTTCAATGCATTGTAGCCTAATTCAAGATCTATGCAAATTGCTTCGGTGGAGTTTTTTGTATAGTTTTTAAAATCGATGATGGCAATGTGTTTTTTAATCAATGTAACGATTCCATGCATTGAAAATGCTGAAAAGAAATTGTATTTTTCTATCATTGTTGTTTCTTTGGCAAGTGTCTGCATGTGAGTTTTTTGCAAACATAAAATATCTGTTTGCATAAGTTCATGATCATTCAGAACATCGTCATAGTGCAAAAGCAAGCTACGTGTGTTCAATGATGAAATGAGTAATTGCCTAGCATTTGCATTGAATGCAGACCGTATTCAAATTGCAAACTCGCATGTGTTTCTAATCTATTTATTTCAGTCATGATTTTTGGACAAGTTATAAAGTTTCTTTGTTCTAACTTGTTTAAAAGATAAAGGCAATCAATATCTCTGACACGTGACAGCGTAGTGTAAACAAGGCCATGTCTCTTAATTTCTTTTGGGTCAAATGCCAATTTGTTCATTGTCAATCCTTGCACTCTATGGATTGTCCTTGCACATGCCAATTGAATTGGGAATTGTGCTCGCATAACATTCATTTTATTTTCAAGTGTTGTTTGTATCACAATTCTTTTGATTGGTGTCCAACTGGACTTTACGACAGGCGTATAAAGATGTTGCATAGTAGCACGTTGCTTGCCTCCAACTTTTGCATCTGCAAACTCAATCCAAACAATATCATGGCTTGTTTGTGTATAGTGTTTAAACACATCTTCTGCACCATTGACCAAGCCATCTTCAATTGAGTAGTTGCCCCCAACTAGTTCAATAAGCATATTCTTTTTTACTACTATCATAGAAGGGAGTCGCAATGTCTTTTGTCTATGGTCATTTTTTTCAATTGAATCAATTTTGCTATCATGTGCTACTAGTGTGGATGTTTCTGTTTGCACAGCTGATAACATTTTTGACTTATGTTGTTGAACATCCTTATTACTATAGAAAAGATAAGGAAACGTTGCATCTATTGGTGGTTGTTTGTAGCAATGTTGGTTTAAGTAATCTATGTCATCCAGTGTTTGAGAGCATGTTCTAATTCTATTCAAAATTGATATGAATTTTTGATTTGTTTGACATACAATTGTTGTAAGTTCATGGCATTTTATGGCATCGAACCAAAATGTGTAAGGAAATGTTTGTTGTTGGAATCTTGGTTGTTCAAAAATCCAACAATCTTGAACAGGTTGTGCTTGACAGAAATCACCACAGAATATGACATCAAAGTTTCCAAATGCTTTTGTTGGTGTGTGCATGATTTCACGTAGTCGTTTGTCAATGTTGTATAGCATTCGAGACCGTATTAAAGAGACTTCATCAATCAACAGTTCTCGAAGTTGTTCACAATGTTTTGTCAAAAGATCTAGGGTGTTTGAATTTAGAGGAAGCATGTTTGAACCTAGTGGCAGTTTCAAAGCAGAGTGGACTGTAATGCCACCTGCATTATATGCTGCTTTTCCAGTAAATGCAACTATAAGACCCTTTTTTTTAAAGGATCACTACCAATTTCCTTGTCATAGTAATGCAAAAGACCATCATAGATTGCTTTTGCGGTGCAAGTTTTACCTGTTCCTGCCCCTCTTGTCAGGAACAAGCGAATTGGAGTCAGGGGATTGTTTTTTTTCCTTGCAATAACTTCTTTCACGATTGATTGTTGTTCAGTATTTAGCTTTCTTCGAATTGCATGGTATTCATGCATGTCCAATAGAAATGGCTTTTCTGTCAAGATGCATTCACTTATAGCTTTTGATCCATTGGACATGGTTTTGCGGATTAGATCATGTTGAATGTCATATTGTTCAAATGCAGAAGTAGTTGTTGTTTTGTCTGTTGTCAAAGGAGGCATAGTTGTGTCTTGCAATTCAATTGTTTCAATGGCATTATCAAGGTCACCCCACTTTGTCGTTGTTGGTGCCATAAAGTTTTGTTCAACAATGTCTATTTGTTCTTTGAATGCAACATATGCATCAGACCATGTTTTGAAATTGCTTTTTAGTAGGTTGCAGTTGTTTCTATGCGGCATAAAGAGGATGCTCTTTTCTCTAAAGAAATTCTCAGAGTCTTTTTGTTTGTTGTAGTGACTAGATCGTATGATACATGGTCTATTTTTTTTTCTTGTAATTGAGTGGATACAGGAATAGAAAGATGCATATTCTACCAAGGAGATGTTTTCAAGCTCAACAGGACGTGCAATGTATTTGTCCAAAATTGATGGGCGAATAATGTCGTCAAATTCATCTGGTTATTTTTCCAAAAGTGATGGTTTTTTCAAGACAACTATTTTTTTGTCATCTGGAGCAGTGTTAATGAAAATAGTCTTCCTGGGGGATGAATGTAGAGATAACGACAATATGACATGTACTACTTGTCTAGTAGACATTTGTTGCATGTTCAGAAGCGCATTTCCAAGCTTACATATCGTTTCAATCTTTTGATCATTCTCAAGAAGACATTGTTCTTTGATCTTTTTGAAAGCATTTGTCATGGATCTATCAAATTTGGTGATGTAAGAGCTTACATATGTTGCTGTAGCATAAGCATCTAAGATATATTGTGTATTTGTATTTGCTTGCCATAACTCTGGTATTGCTTTTGCAAATGAATTGATCCAAATGTTAGCAGGATCTCTTTTTAGTATTAAGGTAGAATGAGAAAGCAAAGACCGTAGTAGCAAAATGTATTCATCTATGGTTAGTTCTAGCTGTAGAAGTAATTGTGCAAATGACATGTTTTTAGAACATTCCTTATGTTCAATAAGAACAAATACTTTTTTTGTTCTTTGAATGAGATAATCTGGAGCAGTTTCTAATTGTTGTAGAATGATGGTATTATCCATAGGAGGCAATGGGAAATTGAATCTACATGTGGAATGTCAATGTTTTCTACATCTTTTTGTGTGACGATGTGTTTGAATTTGAATGTGTTTTTAATCTATTTATTTCATTCATGATTTTTGGACAAGTTATAAAGTTTCTTTGTTCTAACTTGTTTAAAAGATAAAGGCAATCAATATCTCTAACACGTGACAGCGTAGTGTAAACAAGGCCATGTCTCTTAATTTCTTTTGGGTCAAATGCCAATTTGTTCATTGTCAATCCTTGCGCTCTATGGATTGTCCTTGCACATGCCAATTGAATTGGGAATTGTGCTCGCATAACATTCATTTTATTTTCAAGTGTTGTTTGTATCACAATTCTTTTGATTGGTGTCCAACTGGACTTTACGACAGGCGTATAAAGATGTTGCATAGTAGCATGTTGCTTGTCTCCAACTTTTGCATTTGCAAACTCAATCCAAACAATATCATGGCTTGTTTGTGTATAGTGTTTAAACACATTTTCTGCACCATTGACCAAGCCATCTTCAATTGAGTAGTTGCCCTGAACTAGTTCAATAAGCATATTCTTTTTTACTACTATCATAGAGGGGAGTCGCAATGTCTTTTGTCTATGGTCATTTTTTTCAATTGAAACAATTTTGCTATCATGTGCTACTAGTGTGGATGTTTCTGTTTGCACAGCTGATAACATTTTTGACTTATGTTGTTGAACATCCTTATTACTATAGAAAAGATAAGGAAACGTTGCATCTATTGGTGGTTGTTTGTAGAAATGTTGGTTTAAGTAATCTATGTCATCCAGTGTTTGAGAGCATGTTCTAATTCTATTCAAAATTGATATGAATTTTTGATTTGTTTGACATACAATTGTTGTAAGTTCATGGCATTTTATGGCATCAGACCAAAATGTGTAAGGAAATGTTTGTTGTTGGAATCTTGGTTGTTCAAAAATCCAACAATTCTGAACAAATTGTGCTTGACAGAAATCACTACAAAATATGACATCAAAGTTTCCAAATGCTTTTGTTGGTGTGTGCATGATTTCACGTAGTCGTTTGTCAATGTTGTATAGCATTCGAGACCGTATTAAAGAGACTTCATCAATCAACAGTTCTCGAAGTAGTTCACAATGTTTTGTCAAAAGATCTAGGGTGTTTGAATTTAGAGGAAGCATGTTTGAACCTAGTGGCAGTTTCAAAGCAGAGTGGACTGTAATGCCACCTGCATTATATGCTGCTTTTCCAGTAAATGCAACTATAAGACCCTTTTTTTTTAAAGGATCACTACCAATTTCCTTGTCATAGTAATGCAAAAGACCATCATAGATTGCTTTTGTGGTGCAAGTTTTACCTGTTCCTGCCCCTCTTGTCAGGAACAAGCGAATTGGAGTCAGGGGATTGTTTTTTTTCCTTGCGATAACTTCTTTCACGATTGATTGTTGTTCAGTATTTAGCTTTCTTCGAATTGCATGGTATTCATGCATGTCCAATAGAAATGGCTTTTCTGTCAAGATGCATTGACTTCTAGCTTTTGATCCATTGGACATGGTTTTGCGGATTAGATCATGTTGAATGTCATATTGTTCAAATGCAGAAGTAATTGTTGTTTTGTCTGTTGTCAAAGGAGGCATAGTTGTGTCTTGAAATTCAATTGTTTCAATGGCATTATCAAGGTCACCCCACTTTGTCGTTGTTGGTGCCATAAAGTTTTGTTCAACAATGTCTATTTGTTCTTTGAATGCAACATATGCATCAGACCATGTTTTGAAATTGCTTTTTAGAAGGTTGCAGTTGTCTCTATACGGCATAAAGAGGATGCTCTTTTCTCTAAAGAAATTCTCAGGGTCTTTTTGTTTGTTGTAGTGAATAGATCGTATGATACATGGTCTATTTGTTTTTCTTGTAATTGAGTGGATACAGGAATAGAAAGATGCATATTCTGCCAAGGAGATTTTTTCAAGCTCAACAGGACGTGCAATTTATTTGTCCAAAATTGATGGGCAAATAATGTCGTCAAAGTCATCTGGTTCTTTTTCCAAAAGTGATGGTTTTTTCAAGACAACTATTTTTTTGTCGTTTGGAGCAGTGTTAATGAAAATAGTCTTCCTGGAGGATGAATGTAGAG
The DNA here is from genome assembly GCA_027924585.1 of Larix kaempferi. Taxonomy (NCBI): domain Eukaryota; kingdom Viridiplantae; phylum Streptophyta; class Pinopsida; order Pinales; family Pinaceae; genus Larix; species Larix kaempferi. The sequence continues at coordinate 11,240,089 of BSBM01000120.1, read as the reverse complement.
ATAACGACAATATGGCATGTACTACTTGTTTAGTAGACATTTGTTGCATATTCAGAAGCGCATTTCCAAGCTTACGTATCGTTTCAATCTTTTCATCATTCTCAAGAAGACATTGTTCTTTGATCTTTTTGAAAGCATTTGTCATGGATGTATCAAATTTGGTGATGTAAGAGCTTACATATGTTGCTGTAGCATAAGCATCTAAGATATATTGTGTATCTGTATTTGCTTGCCATAACTCTGATATTGCTTTTGCAAATGAATTGATCCAAATGTCAGCAGGATCTCTTTTTAGTATTAAGGTAGAACGAGAAAGCAAAGACCGTAGTAGCAAAATGTATTCATCTATGGTTAGTTCTAGCTGTAGAAGTAATTGTGCAAATGACATGTTTTTAGAACATTCCTTATGTTCAATAAGAACAAATACTTTTTTTGCTCTTTGAATGAGATCATCTGGAGCAGTTTCTAATGGCTGTAGAATGATGGTACTATCCATAGGAGGCAATGGGAAATTGAATCTACATGTGGAATGTCGATGTTTTCTACATCTTTTTGTGTGACGATGTGTTTGAATTTGAATAAGATTTTGATCAAGTAAAAACGAGTCTATGGATATATAGCGATCAACAAAACTAATAATCTCCTCGTTTGAATTTTTTTCATAAACAGGTGCATTTTGAATCCAAATTAGTCCATGTTCATGCTCATTTCCTCTTTCTTGAAATTCGGTCATAAAAAAAAATCTTGTATTTTTCCAAACAATCTATTGTTTTTTAACATAAGAGACTTTAGTGCTGTTATTTTGTGTTTATAGTAACGAGTACAAATCACTGGGTGTCTTCTTATTAACATATCAATGTTTTCTTCCAATGCATTGTCCTGTAAGTTTGACAAATGTTTTTCCTTAATTTGTTTCAATGCGTTGCATAAAGGTGCCCAAAAGTGTTCAGCACTTGTAAAGGTTAAAAAGAACGTAGGAGGACCAAGTTGTCGAATCATTGCAAATAGGTCTTTTTTCATATTTTCAAAGTAGTCAGGTGATGTTCTAATTTCTTTCAATGTATGATACCCGATCGGAGATTGGAGTATTTTTAGAAGATTGTCTTTTGACTTGACATCTTTTGCCAATATTTTTTTGTCCTTTAACTGTCCCATGCGAATTGATATCTAAGCAATGTTGTTTACTTGTTTTATTATGACTTGAATTGCTTTAAAGAAAATGTTTGTGCCATGTGTTTCAAAGTCTGTACTTTCATGTTGTAGCTCCCACTGTGACATTTGTTGATAAATAAAGTGATCGAAAATTTGATTTGGTCGACTAAATTTGTAGAAAAGTGATCAAAAATTTGATTTGGTCAAAATATTTGTCTTGGAAAATGCTCAATGGTCGGAAGTTCTCGGAAGGTGCAATTTCTATGATTTTGTTGTCTAAGTCATCTATTAGATGTGTTTTTCCATATCCATGTATCAATGTTTGTGATATTGGTTCTATGTTTATTTTATTTTCATCATCATCTGTTTGTTCCGTTGTTTCTTGAGTATTTGACTGTTGTTTGGTTGTTTCACTAAATATTTTTTCCCAACTAGTATCAATTACAATGCCTTCAATTTTATAAAGTTCGGTTTTGCATAAATCACTCAACGCAGTCATAATGACCTTTGGCTAAATATTTCGAGATAGATATGCGTTTTTGTATCCCAATTTTCGCTTTAGCATAATTGCAACTGTCAAATTGTCATCTAGACTTCTAGGCAATGCTGTTTGAACTCTATTCAAGTCTGCAGGGACATTGATAATTAAGCCAGTTAGGCCAATTTGTGTTGTTTTATAAGCAAGTTGTCTTATCTGTGCAAAGGCTATTCTTGGTGACACCAATCGTTCTTCCAAAGGAGTCAGTATAGTTACAGATGGCAATATGTTATTGCGGTGGATTCGTGTAGGCGATGTAAACGTAGGCAATTTCCCATTAGCAATTGCTTTCTTGCAAGGTCTACAAATTAGAACAAGTAGCATTGGGCATGTCACATCTTTTGTATTTGCTAAAGTTTGAAAAGCTAATTTAATTGAGCTATTCACACAACAAATGTCTTTTTTAAAATGCGGTTGTTTACACACAGAACATGCATGGATAGGTGTGTCATGAATAACTTTTAAGTATCTAACAATTGTTTTCTTTGTCTTTGTACATTCCTTATGCTTTTGACGAATGTCCATTTCTTGTCTACGCATATTGTGTTTCAACAAGCGCAAGTTGTTTTGTGTATTGTCATCAATGCATGTTTGGATGCTGGTTTTGGTTTTTGAAAATTGCTCAACTATGCAAAAGTTTTTTTGTTCTATGTTTGCTATATTTTGTTTTTGTCTCTTTACTTTAATTGCATCTATGTATATTGGTTCATTCAAGGATCCCTTGTCAATGTTCTTCTCTACAATGTTTTCTTTTGCTATTGTCTGTTTGTTCTTTTCAAAATTATCCATTGCAATTGCAATAGAAGTATTTCTCTTGCAATTGAGCGGAAAGAGCATTTTATTTCTACAATGTTTTTGTAACAAAGGTTGGAAATGCGAATGCATTTTATCTATTACATGTTGCATTAGGCATAGAACTTTCGACGATCTATTTGTTGCATGGAATATCGCAATATTTTCTTGCAAATTATTGCTCCATATATGTATGTTAGTGCCTAATAGCTCACATAACGATTGAAGAGCAAATCGATCTCCTTCTATATGACCAATGATAAATGGCTCTGTCAAATGCATAATATAGGTTTCCCATGCAAAAACAAGAGATGTATCTGCTAATGTGTTTTTATTAAGATATATGTCCAAGCATTTTATTGCTCTAATATTGTTTGAAGCAATAGAATTATAAAAGCTTTGCGCCACTACTTTTCTAACACTTTGTCCATCAGCGAAGAGTGTTAATTTGGAGATTGATTGAAACAACGAATCATGGCAATTGCCACGAAGTTGATATGACATTTCAACTTGGTTATATAGACATTGATTTACATTTACGCTATGAGGAAGCATATGAACGGCTTGTCTATTGTCTTGCATTATTTTATATGACAACAACGGTTCAAAGTGGCCAGAAGCTGGTGTGTGGTCATGGAACAATATATTGTAGCAATATTCAAATTTCCCAGAATTGAAATGAAGGTATTTTGTTTCTTTTGTTAGAGACCAAATAGCGACTGGAACGTTCAACCATTTTGAAAACCACTCAATGCAAAATATATCACCCTATAGTCCATATACAGTTTGATCATCTGGCTGCGAAGCAGATTGCGACATGCAATTGAGATATTTGCTAACATTTCCTATGTTATGGAATTCTAGCAAATAGTCAACTGTCAATTCTGTGCGCATTGACAACAATGCAGAGGGATCTTTTTGATCTAGACAAACACGAAAATGATTCATAATCACTTCTTTTATCTCTATCAATGTATATCGGAAATGCAATAATATTGCAAGTGCATTAAACAGGCAGTTTCCTGGCTCATAGTGAAAATTATTTAGTCGAAACAGATTGCTTGTAGCCAAAGCGCCATCAATTTGTTGCCAGTTAGAATGTTTGATCCCAAGACCATCTCCCCTTAAAACATAGTTGCTTTTACCTTTGTCTTTTCGCATATTGATTACAAAAACATTTGCAATAGCATATATTTCTTGCCTTTTTGTTGTTCTTTTTTTTATGTCTCTGGTCGTTTGTATAGGAAAACCTGCAGGCAAGTGAAGAGAAACAGATCCTAAGGAAAAGAAAATAAACAAAGGGCATGGAATTTTTTCAAGTCATGATGTTGTAAACATTGTAAATTGTCCTTGTCATTGCAAATAAGCAAAGCAAAGGAACGAACATATTCACAACAATCTTTTTTCAAATGAAGTGTATTTTTCCCTCTTAGTAGAATAGAAAAAAACAGCATGTTGATTGCTAAGTTGAAATTATTAAATATCCAACATTTGGTATCAATGCAAAAAAATGCCAATTAGAAAACAAGAAAATTCTATGTCTATGTGTTCAGTTTTTTTTTCTTTTGAAACTATATTTGAGTTTGTTATCTTACAACCAGCAAGATGGATTTTTGTAGGAAGCTATCCAGGTATGATTCTGGTTAGAGCGAAAGGTTTCGGCACTTAAAAGGTCGGAGTCACTTTATGAAGAAATATGGATATAATGTTTCTCATCACACATCACTACAGACTTGATTTCCTATCCTACTCGAGGGGAATCATTAGATTCAATGCAATATTAGATTCACTGGTGATATATAACAAAGGGAATCAAAGCGAACGCTTTACATTGCCTATTTAGTGTCGATGAATCATTCTACATAACCTTGTACATATATCTTAAGCAGATATGATGACAAATGTAAGCTCAATTTCATATATTAGCATAAGGATTTGGTCCTATCATCCATTAAGCAGATATGCTGACAAATGTAAGCTCAATTTCATATATTAGCATAAGGATTTGGTCCTATCATTCATTAACACTATACACATATCTAAGGCCATGGAATTATATACATGTAGATGCACATGATTTATGTGGCATCATATATGCTAGTTATCTATTATGAGGTATGGCCTTCCTTCTCAACTTCCATATAATAACAATGTGATAAGCTTATATGTGGTGTTGAGCCTAACCCATCAGCATAACCCTATGTGTTTATCCACAATCAATTGCACACGTTATTAATAATGCTTATACTATAGTTAAGCTGGGAATCATAACCTTAAAACCTTAAAATAGACCAACAAAAAACAATATTGAATTATGTATATACTGAAACTATGGATACATTGCAATATAGATGAGCTGAAGTAATAGAACAGTGGAGGACAATAATAGACTCTAAAAGAACAATTGTTAAAAGAATGTTGAAATCCAGCACAGCAGTTGTCGAGGTACCTCTAATCTCCTCAAGACTTTCATTTAATTTATTTTTTATAAAATTACTTCGTTTTGTTAGTTTGTCCTCTCTAAGTTCATTGGTGAAAGTTCATCAATTCGATCATTAGTGAATTACGTATGACAAAATCCCTAAAATGATATATCTGTGAAAATCAACCATACCCCAGCTTTAAAAATATGTAAAGTTTACACTCAGATCAGTGGGAGTTTACATATGTAAGTTCAATTTCATATGTTAGCATAAGGATTTGGTCCTATCATTCATTAACACTATACACATATCTAAGGTCATGGAATTATATACATGTAGATCCATGTGATTTACGTGGCATCACATATGCTAGTTAGCTATTATAAGGTATGTTCTTCCTTCTCAGCTTCCATATAATAACAATGTGATAAGCTTATATGTGGTGTTGAGCTTAACCCATCAGCATAACCCTATGTGTTTATCCATAATCAATTGCACACGTTATTAATAATGCTTATACTATACTTAAGCTGGGAATCATAACCTTAAAACCTTAAAATAGAACAACAAAAAACAATATTGAATTATGTGTATACTGAAACTATGGATACATTGCAATATAGATGAGCTGAAGTAATAGAACAATGGAGAACAATAATGGACTCTAAAACAACAATTGTTAAAAGAATGCTGAAATCCACCACAGCAGTTGTCGAGGTACCCCTAATCTCCTCAAGACTTTCATTTAATTTATTTTTTATAAAATTACTTTGTTTTGTTAGTTTGTCCTCTCTAAGTTCATTGGTGAAAGTTCATCAATTCTATCATTAGTGAATTACGTATGACAAAATCCCTAAAATGATATATCTGTGAAAATCAACCATACCCCGGCTTTAAAAATATGAAAAGTTTACACTCAGATCAGTTGAAGTTTACATAATATTTGCATGCTTTTTAGGTTTGGCTATGTATACATAAAGCTTCGACAGAGAACATGGGATAAAAGTCCAACGGTCACTAGGGTTTTGAAACAGAGACAGGCTGCAAGAAAAGTTTTTACAACGAAATACAATTTCATGTGTAATTGTAATGAAAGACATGTTCTAAAATTGAATATGCAACATTAAAAAATGAAAGAGTGAAACTGCATATAGTTTGCACAAATAGATGAACATATTTTCAAACAGAGATATATTGCAAGGAACGAATTTGCAAAGACTATCGATTCCATGTGTCAGTGACATCACTCTTGGTGCAATAGCATTTTTTTTATAACATAAACAACTACATAGATTTCACCAAGTTGCATTGACAAGGCACAACAATGCATTTAGTATCAAAGCAAGAGAGCAACAAGCACAACAATATAATCCAGATGAAATCATAATGCAGATTATATGATGAGTATATAAAGCCAGAAAGTGATATAAACATAGTTCTATATACATTACCATTTAACAAAAGCTGAAAATTTGGCATAGCCAAATGGGGTATGTCAGTTCAAAAAATAGATTCTAATGTAGTTGTAACCATGAATATCAAAATGAACAAAATTTACATAATGGCACTTTGCAACAATGTGCAAGGAGAGCGAACAATTTATTTGATAGAGCAAAATAGTATCTTAACTTTAAACTTTAATAAGTATCCTAGCGAAACCAAACAACATCGCATTCAAAGTTTTCCATTGTCAAATATCTTTCAAAACAGAACCTAATAAGATCATATGTAATAGAAACCTAACTCGGAGCATTTCAATAGTCAAAAAAATTGCAAATTGGATTCCAATAAGCTCATCTCTGATAAAAAACTAACTCTACTACATGAGACATCCCACATACTGGTACGAAAAATATCCATAACATTTATGCATATATGTTGCATTCTAACATAACAGTTTATTAAATGAACTGAAATAAATACTTACGCTAATACAATAGATTTCAGAACTGTCACAAATATTTAACCTACCATAACAACCTGTGGAAATGAACCTAAGAACTATATATAAATTAAATAAGACCAACACGGAAGTTGTAAAAATATAGATTGTTTACATTGGCATGTAAGTATATACTGTGGACATGTGTCCCGCTTATTTTGATGGGCATGATGATGTCCCTATACTCTGGGTCGGTGATTTCCTATGGCCTTTTTTATTCGCCATTTATGACAATTGCTAAAGAGAACCTTCAAGGCTTGAGCAAGGTGGAGGGTGGTTTTCTTCTACAGGTTGGGAGCTACAAGGGAAGGTTTTCTGCGAGTGGTTATCGAGGATTTGGCAGATTTATTGAGTTGGTGATGGCGTTCAATGAAATTTCATGTGGAATGTGCTAGTGGGCTTGGTATTTGAAGTAGCCTGGGCGCTAATTTCGTAATCTTGTTTGCTAGTTGAGGTTTATGTTCTTTAATGTGAGTAGTGCATTGTGGAGGCCAATTGTTGCTAGTGACTTTTCTTGCGGTAGCGACGAGGGAATTGTGGGTGCAATTTTTCTTTGCCGAAACTAATTCTGAACCCATCAATAATTACATAAATTTTGCTCGCATTAAAATGCTTTTAAAATTAAATTTTTCTCTAGAAGTCTAGAAAATACAGCGGTAAAATACTAAATCCAAGAAATTTTACTGGCATTAAAATGATTTTAAAATTAAATTTTGCTCTAGAAGTTTATAAAATACAGCCGTAAAATACTAAATCCAATAAATTTTGCTTGCATTAAAATGCTTTTAAAATTAAATCTTTCTCTAGAAGTCTAGAGAATACAGCCGTAAAATACTAAATTCAAAAAGATCAATTTTCCAAAACAAAAGTGTAGAGAATTAACATTGAACAAAATACCCATCATAATAAACCACTTGTGTTGATGAACTATGAACCCCAAAAACTTGAATATAGGCAATAAAGGCTGACACCTTTGAACATTGAATTACGATTGTAGAACGAGATGAATTGTTGCTTGTGCCCAAGATGTTGTCTCTTTGACTTGGTTATCGTCAGAAGCCATGCATTCACCAAGAAACTCATTGTAGAAAGTTGAATTCCTGAGTACTGGTGCAATGTTATTACGAAGAGTCTCTGCAAGGTCACCAAGTACACCAACAACAGATTTTGTAACACTATCGTCCCTACAAACAAAGAAAGCATATGATGATAAATGTCAGTGTAGCTAAACCATATTGTATTTTAATATTTTGACAATTGCACATGTAACTATCTTAACATTTTAGTTTGCAGTTGGATTTGAAAGGCTCCAAGTTAGTAAAGACAAAATTTAAAATAAAATAAAAATTTCAAAAACAGAAAAATAAAAACAATCATGCCCCTAACCTTTCTTTATCCTGGAAGACAACCACTATGAACTGCAATATACGTACCACATATGGCATCATTAGCTCAGGATTTGCATTCTTGAATCCTTGTAGAATTCTTGAATATGCCTAAAAAATCCCATTTCTCAACTGATTATTGGATTCGACCATTTCATCATCTGTGTTACTTGTTTGGGAAACAATCTTTACTGCAGATTGAAGCACTGGCATAACATAAGCCAGATACTTCTCAAAATTCCCATCAATAGCAACAGCAATATCCCCAAAGCATGAAAAGATTGGGGGCTTCACTGAACAGTGCAGCTGACTACTTGACAAATCTTTTAGAAGATGAGTCATAATACCATGACAAAAAAACGAAGCTTCCAAAGCATGACAAATGTCACCCAGCACACCCACTGTTACTACACAAACTTGATATTCTTCAAAATTCTGGAGACCCATTTCAACGAACTTATAAAACTATAGCATATACTTGGCAAACTCAGGATGAGTAACATAAGCAACAGCACCTTTCTAGATGAGAAATAACCCTAACAACAAGCTTCTGAGACTGTAAAAATATGAAAAGTTTACACTCACATCAGTCAAAGTTTACATAATATTTGCATGCTTTTTAGGTTTGGCTATGTATACATAAAGCTTCGACAGAGAACATGGGATAAAAGTCCAACGGTCGCTAGGGTTTTAGCTTATTTTTTATTAATTTTGTGGTATATTAATTTCACACTATTTAAATTTGTATAAAATGTAAACTGAAACGTACAAAAAATACAAGACCGTCATCAAATTTGCCTTTGACACGCAATTCACATTAGCTCCACAGCACAAATTCTAATAGAAACAATAAAAACAAATTTCCAGAAAAAAGCATTCCATCGATATACATTAGTCAGTCTAAATACTTACCTCTTGAAACGAAGAACTCCAAAAGTACAACTCATAAGTTCTTAACATAGGCTCTTTGGTATATTCAAAACTATTATAATGAGTTACACTGACAAGCAAACTAAAACGATAAACTATTAATATTCAGTAACATGTAATAAAACAAATATATATATCATATAACAAAAATAGAGATATAGTTTAAGATACCAATCTAGGTGTGAAACTATTTTTGAAAATATACTCAGAAGTGTTACTTTTAGAAAAGACTGTTTGTGCCTCGGAGAGGTCAGTCTTCTGCAGGAAGCAACTAACCCTACAAGAGGGTGTGTACAAACCAGAGAGAGAGAAATGACTGGAGTTAATTAGGTCAATGACAGTCAAGCACAGTTCATAACTCAACATAAATAAAGTCACAAAAATTATAAACTTCAACCAAGTCTTAGCATAAAATAAGTGATTATCAGCACACCATAACTGATCATAGGTGATCAAAGTCAAGTACTCTATAAGACCAAAAATTCAAGAACGCGGTATAAAAAAAATGAAAGAGGGTAAATGTTTGCATTAACCACAAGTCAAAGACACGGTACCAAAAGTCTAATAATAACCGAATCAAGATGGAGAAAGTACAACAAGTATTTAATAATTCAATCAGTAACAAGTAATAAAATAAACATATTGATCATATAACAATAAGAGAGGTATAGTTGAAGATCTCCACGTCAACATTAAACCAAAAGTACGACAGCATAGATGTCGATGATAATTTGTTCCATCCAAACCTACCAAGTGTACTTTTAGGTCAGCAGTATTCTTTTCTCCGAATTGTAGCTATGGTTCGGAGTCAAGAATACTGCTGACCTAAAAGTATACTTGATAGGTTTGGATGTAAACCATTTTCAATGTTGATGCCACTACCCTCCTTATTGTCTTACAAAAAGGTATGAAAATGAGCAAAAAGACTTAAAATTATGGACTTCACCTTCAAAGAGTTCGTTACAATCACATTGATACGACGTCCCACAACCATTTCTCTTGACAGCCACGAGGAGTGTTGCCAGTGGCCAAATGTGGGAAAATGTGGCCAAACAACTGTAGTATTGTATAAGAGCAAAAGTTCAATAAGGTGGTTTTAAAAAAGTTACTCAAGGAGGGTAAATGACCCCATTAAACACAAATGAAAGATAAGGTACCACAAGACCAATCATATCTCAATCAAGGTGGGAAAGGTACAACCAGTCATATCTCTCTCAAATGTACAGCCGTCCAATATAGCCTAAAAGTTCATCATCATAGTATAAGGAAGGATGGTGGGATGCCAAATAAAAATATCCCTCATTTCTCTCTATTGATCAAATAACAATAAGAGAGGTGCCATTGAAGATCTACATGTCAACATTAAACCAAAAATCAGATCTGAACTGTGGGTACAAATATAGTGCCTACAAATATAGTGCCTTGTACTATAGAAAATAAAAGCCACCTGTGTTACCTTTCAATTTAGCAATATCATCAGAAGCAAAATTTCAAAGTTGCAATGTTTTTTTTTTTTATTATCACCTACCTAGTCTACCTAGTCTAGCTGGTACTCGAGTGCAATTCTTTTTTTGCTATAAGGTTTTGCATAGTTACAATGTTTTTTTTATTAAACTAAATTTTATAAAAATTATTTATTTCAAAGTTCATTGGCTCTGAAATGGTGACGTAAGTCTTGGAATCGGCATCCCAAGAGCCGGCGATGCGATGCCCTTAGCGTCTGCTCGTTTGTTTAATGCATGACAGGATGTTGAAGCCACGTTGTAGAGGGCGTTGAAGCCATGTTGAGTGGTGACGTAAGTCTTGAAATGGGGGTGGTGCGGGTCTGGCCAAAATGGAGGCATTGCGGGTCTGGTCATTTGTTTAATGCATCGCAGGTTGACATGACAAGGAGCAGGAGGTTGAAGCCACGTTGAAGGCAACATTTGAGCCATAAAGTCTTGAGCGGTTATGAAAGACACTTGCTAGCTCGTAGCGTATTTTAGTTTGTGAGTATTGAAACGAATTGATAAGGTTTGGCTTGTGCTCGAGTGACGGTGCTCCCATGATTTCATTTTGGTTGGGCAAAGGAGAAGTCCAAGGTCGGGGATCGCGTATTCGTCTGTGTTTGTTGCTTTGGTTCAAGTAGATTCAAGCTTTGTTATTTGTTGTAAATAACAAGATAAACTTAATCTCAATTCCATATATTAGGATAAGCCTCTGGTTTCACTATTCATTAAGATTATATGCATATTTAAAGTTATGGAATTTTAGTTTGGTATTCTGTCTGAAAAAGGATTTGTCCCTGTGCATACATAGTGTTTTTTTCGTATGGCTATTTATGTAATAACTTTGTTGTGGATAAATTCTGTGCTAAGGTCTCGGGTCCGAAGAAAAGGCTTACATCAGTTACCTATTATGTTTATAGTCAAACACATAGATCTCTATCAATATAGTTATAGAGAAATTTACGAAGAACGATTTCTCAGTTTTGATTTTGAGTGCTTTCGTTCGGATTTGGGTTTGGGGTTTTGATTACAGCTTGCTGTGACGTGTTTTCGTGCGGGTCAGGGGTTGGTTCGTGTCTCGGCAATTTCTTTGGAGGGTTATGTAGTTCGAGTGTACTTGTGGTGCCTCGAATATAATGGAGAGTTATACACTGTGCCTTTGAGCTTGTTTATGATGGCACATTGGGTGGCTTGCTTAGCATTAAGCTAAAGTATATTAAATTTTTTTGCAAGCACTCAATGATTACATGAGTTATGGATTCGAACCTGGATATCTTAAGCATGATCTCGCTTAACCATAAGTTATGCTTCCATCGTGGAGTTAATATAACCATGTCTCCACATGTGTGGCAAGAGAGGGAGCTCAAGGAAGATGATGTGTCAAATCAACAATACTCCTTGAGATCACGATCCTGCATAAAAATATGCAGCAACATGGCCCTTAAAACGAAAATTGGACGTCCGACAACTTGCTCATAAGATGTCAAAGAAATCGGAAAATTGATAGTAGCCCTACTATTGTGATATTTGCGTTATAATCTTATCTCAAGTGCATATAATAGGTTATATAATGTATAAAGCAGGTATGCTTGTAGAAGTTTTTGACTTGATCCTCGATTTGGGATAAGCAGGAACAAATGAATCTACTAACAAATGTCCCATAATATGGGAATGTAAGTGATGGTTGAAATACATTGTATTTTTTGTTTAAATGTCCCATAATATGGGAATGTAAGTGATGGTTGAAATACATTGTATTTTTCGTTTATATAGCAGATTACACGAGCATAAGGTGACAAATCATTAATAACAAGTCAAAGACATGAGAATCATTTACAAATAAATAAATAACTAAAAACATGTAAACAAAACATAGACGTATACATACAGACAATGAGTATATATACACAAGTTCGTAGACAAATAAACCTTGAATCTACGTGAACCAAGGCAAGAAAGGCAGAGGAATAGGCGATCCGTGACCTTGGACTTCTCCTTCTGCTACTGCTGCTGCTGCTCCTTTCTCTGTGTCTGTGTGTTTTGTTTTGTGTTCTTCGCCCAACTGAGATCAAACCATGCGAGCACCAATACCCTGCCACAAGCCAAACCTTATGAATTGGTTTGAAAATTCACAAGATAAAATACGCTATGAAACCATAAAACTGACTGACCAGGTGGCGCAGCAGCTGTCTTTCGTAGCTGCTCAAGATTTTATGACTTGAATATTGGCTTCAACGTGTCTATTCAAAGTGGCTTCAATGCCCTGTTCACTGTCATGTCAATTGCTGCAAGCTTTATGATGCATTAAACAAATGAGCAGACTCTGACAGCATCGCACCAATGACTCTTGGGATGCCTAGTTTAATAAAAAACAGATTATAACTATGTAAAACCATATGGATAAAAAAAAATTAAACTCGAGTGCGAGCTAAATTAACTAGATTAATTAACAGGGTATGAGCGATCCATATATTTCCTGCCACGCAGGATATAATAATAACAATAATAGCATAAGTATGATTGTAACTAGGCAATGTTACACTAATTAAAACCTCATTGTTAGAGACAACCTGAGAAATGCTCTAGCATTGCTCGCAACCACATCTGGAATTTGACGGGCTAAAGAACGTTTTTCCAGTCCTTAAACCTATTTGACAGTAAAAAAAAATGCTGGCAGGTCAACAGCTACGTCCATTAACAATTTCAAACCGTTGATTCGACGTTTACAGGGTTAAGGCCCATGCCATAAATTTTAATAAATGGCGATCACCGTTTGACAAAATAATCCAAGCAAGCAGACTTGCAGTGACCGATTCCATGCACCAACACGATAGCAGCTACAAAGCTAAATGCACAACAATAATTGACATGCCCCTGAATTTGGCAGCTGCACTGACATGCAAACATGTAGCAACAACATAGCAGGGAACAACAGCAAGCACAAAAAACGCTAGCATATAGACAAACATAGAGCAGCACGATGGGCTGTTTTTCCTTTCACTTAGACAGGGCTTGTTAAAAAAAAAAAAACTAAATCAGATACTGCTATGAAATTAACACACAGACATTGTTCTATTCCAGCCACAAGATAATGATAATAACATACACAAAATGCATAATGCATAGAATCAGCAGGCACACAAAAGTAAAAAATGCTACTAATAGTAATCTTATACATGAATCAAGAAAAAATCCTAGACTTGTGAAAGAAGCATTTTGGTGCATATCAATGGCTGCCTGACGCAACGAAGATGCCTCTTCTTCCTTGCCAACAGCTATGCCACCAGCGTTTTAGGCTATTTTTTATTTTTTATCCACAACAAAGTTATTACATAAATAGCCATACGAAGAAAACCTATGTATGCACAGGGACAAAGCCTTTTCAGACAGAACACGAAACTAAAAACATGCAAACAAAGCATAGACGTATACGCATAGAGAATGAGCATATATACACAGGTTCGTAAACAATGAGCATAGACATAAGCCTTTTCTTCTGCCCCGAGACCTTAGCAAACAATTTATCCACAACAAAGTTACTACATAAATAGCCATACGAAAAAGAACTACCTATGCACAGGGACAGAGCCTTTTCAGATATAATACGAAAGTAAAAACATATAAACAAAGCATAGACGTATACACACAGACAATGAGCATATATGCACAGGTTCATAGATAAATAAACCCTGAATCTACCTGAACTAAGGCAACAAACGCAGATGAATAGGCGATCCGCGACGTTGGACTTCTCCTTCTGCTACTGCTACTCGTCTCTTCGTGCAGCAACAGGTAACAAACCCTGAATCTACCTGAACCAAGGCAACAAACGCAGACCAATACGCGATCCGCCACCTTGGACTTCTCCTTCGCCCAACCAAGATGAAACCATGGGAGCATCGTCACAGCACAAGCCAAACCTTATCAATTCGTTTCAACACTGACAAACTAAAATATGCTATGAGCTAGCAGGTGTCTTTCATAACCGCTCAAAACTTTATGGCTCGAATGTTGCCTTCAACGTGGCTTCAACCTGCTGCTCCCTGTCATGTCAACTTGCTATGCATTAAACAAATGACCAGACGTGCAATGCCCCCATTTCAAGACTCACGTCACCACTCAACGTGGCTTCAACGCCCTCTACAATGTGGCTTCAACATCCTGTGATGCATTAAACAAATGAGCAGACGCTGACAGCATCGAACCGCCGGCTCTTGGTGTGCCGATTCCAACACCTACGTCACCATTTCACAGCGAATGAGCTTTGAAATAAATAATTTTTATAAAATTTAGTTTAATAAAAAAAACATTGCAACTATGTAAAACCATATAGCTAAAAAAAATTGAACTCGAGTAGGAGCTAGACTAGGTAGACTAGGTAGGTGATAATAGGGTACAACGTGGCTTCAACATCCTGTGATGCATTAAACAAATGAGCAGACGCTGACGGCATCGCACCACCAGCTCTTGGGATGTCGATTCCAAGACTTGCGATTCCAAGACTTACGTCACCATTTCAGAGCCAATGAGCTTTGAAATAAATAATTTTTATAAAATTTAGTTTAATAAGAAAAACATTGCAACTATGTAAAACCATATAGCAAAAGAAGAAATTGCACTCGAGTACGGAGGACATAATAATTTTATTAACTAAATATTATTATCTTAAAAATATCTTAATTTAAAAAAAGACACATTGTTATGAAATTTAAACATTACATTAAACTAAATTAAATATTCAATGCAACATACTTTATCTCATCCTAAGAATCCCATACTTCGATTAAGTTGCAGCTAAAGTCTATAACATAAACCCATACGAAGAAAAAAAACTATGTATGCACAGGGACAAAGCCTTTTCAGACAGAATACAAAACTAAAAGAATGTAAACAAAGCATAAAAACATTGCAACTATGTAAAACCATATAGCTAGAAAAAAAATGAACTCGAGTAGGAGCTAGACTAGGTAGACTAGGTAGGTGATAATAGGGTACAACGTAGCTTCAACATCCTGTCATGCATTAAACAAACGAGCAGACGCTGACGGCATCGCACCGCTGACTCTTGGGATGTCGATTCCAAGACTTACGATTCCAAGACTTACGTCACCATTTCAAAGCCAATGAGCTTTGAAATAAATAATTTTTATAAAATTTAGTTTAATAAGAAAAACATTGCAACTATGTAAAACCATATAGCAAAAGAAAAAATTGCACTCGAGTACGTAGGACATAATAATTTTATTAACTAAATATTATTATCTTAAAAATATCTTAATTTAAAAAAAGACACATTGTTATGAAATTTAAACATTACATTAAACTAAATTAAATATTCAATGCAACATACTTTATCTCATCCTAAGAATCCCATACTTTGATTAAGTTGCAGCTAAAGTCTATAACATAATCCCATACGGAAAAAAACTATGTATGCACAGGGACAAAGCCTTTTCAGACAGAATACAAAACTAAAAGAATGTAAACAAAGCATAGACGTATACACACAGACAGTGAGCATATATGCAGAGGTTCGTAGATAAATAAACCCTGGATCTACCTGAACTAAGGCAACAAACGCAGACAAATAGACGGTCCGCGACGTTGGACTTCTCCTTCTGCTGCTGCCGCTCTCTCCGTGCACGAACGGCTAACAAACCCTGAATCTACCTGAACCAAGCCAACAAACGCAGACGAAAACGCGATCCCCGACCATGGACTTCTCCTTCGCCCAACCAAGATGAAACCATGGGAGGACCGTCAACCTGGCACAAGCCAAACCTTATCAATTCGTTTCAATACTCACAAACTAAAATACGGTATGAGCTAGCAGGTGTCTTTCAAGACTTTATGCCTCGAATGTTGGCTTCAACGTGGCTTCAACTTGCTACCCCCTGTCATGTCAACCTGCCATGCATTAAACAAATGACCAGACCCGCACCGCCCCCATTTCAAGACTTACGTGACCACTCAACGTGGCTTCAACGCCCTCTACAACGTGGCTTCAACATCCTGTCATCCATTAAACAAACAAGCAGGCGTTGATGGCATACAGTCGAACTACATAACCCTCCAAAGAAATTGCCGACACACGAATCAACGCCTGACCTGCACGAAAACACGCCACAGCAAGCTAAAATCAAAACCCCAAAACCCAAATCCGAACGAAAGCACTCAAAATCAAAACCGAGAAATCGTTCTTCATAAATTTCTCCTAAAAACAGTTCATGGAAGCTACAAAACCGGCAGCATTCCTTTATGCTGACAACCTTCTCGCTCTTAAGTAAACCGCGCACTGAACTCAAAGCTTTGCAACTCCATTTCTGCTATTCTCTTCGGCCCCGAGACCTTAGCAAAGAATTTATCCACAACAAAGTTATTACATAAATAGCCATTCAAAAAAACAAACTATGTATGCACAGGAACAAAGCATTTTCAGACAGAATACGAAACTAAAAACCTGTAAACAAAGCATAGACACATACACACAAAAAATGAGCATATATACACAGGTTTGTAGAGAATGAGCATAGACGTAAGCCTTTTCTTCGGCCCCGAGACCTTAGCAAACAATTTATCCACAACAAAGTTATCACATAAATAGCCATACGAAGAAAACCTATGTGTGCACAGGGACAAAACCTTTTCATTAGACTAACTTTGAACTCCTGTATAGTATATATTTGAAACACGAGCTTAACGAATAAGGAATCAGTTAACTATTACAACTTCAATTAATGACGTGAGACTTAGACATCCGAATCAACAACTATTTTTGGAAAAATACAGAGTTGTGATTCGCTATTCTGGGCATATCGCATACAAAAAGAGTGGAGCTAGACCCATCAGAGCTTTAAATAACTTCTATAAATAAAAGATGTATGAAAGAGGTTTTCACTTCAAACTTACTCCCGTGCTAAATAAAAATTTATTTAAAAACTGAACAAGGCCATTCTCTGGAGGTTCTGGGTCAGAATGCCCTGGAAGTGGATTATATATCGTTCGTGTTAAAACCATTTTAATAAGATAGTAATGTGAAATGACTTCAGGCTTACAAGCCTTTAGACGCGGTATAGTGGGCTCAACCTCAATAGTTTACCCTAAACAAGAATTGATGGGTGTTCCTTTCCTTGTTTTGAACTGAAACAAAATATAGTATGAGACTACTACTAAACATTTGTGTGTCTTCTTGGCACAAGTGCCAGGATGACGGTAATCGTAAAATACCGGTGGCTGGCTCGACCTTTCCTCGCAAACCTCAACCGAGAGTTTCTAATCTCCTGGGTTCTTTTACCAGCATTAAAGGAAGCTCGTAGTCGGTTTATTGCTTACCGGTTTGGAGATCGTCGCCTATGGTGGTGATGAAGACCTTGAAACGCCCTGTCAACATCGTTAAAAACTTGAGTTAAGCTAGGGTTACATGATATAATGTTAATAAAATTATTTTTATAGTGGAGAACGAAACACCAGGCTTACCAGATTTGAGTCTCGAAACGCCGGCTTCTGGAGGTAAGACTTGCACCATTGCCAGTGGTCCAAGCTGCGAAAGAAGAGAACTACAAATTCATGAAACCCTGATGTTGCGGTGGTTGCGTGAAACCCCAGAGCTGAGGCTCTCTGTCTCATAAGTTGTTTTGGTATTTGACCCAAGCCTTTATGTTTCACCTGCCCGAAAACTTGCGGTTCGAAGAGTACGAGTTCACATGGGTTGAGTAATTGTTCATACGCAGGAAAGACCTTTCGCAGAGGTAGAGGTCAAGAATAGTACAGATGCTGAGCTAGCAGGTGTTTTTCATACCCGCTATGCCTCGAATGTTGGCTTCAACGTGGCTTCAACCTGCTGCTCCCTGTCATGTCAACCTGCCATGCATTAAACAAATGCCCAGACCCGCACCGCCACCATTTCAAGACTTACGTCACCACTCAACGTGGCTTCAACGCCCTCTACAACGTGGCTTCAACATCCTGCCATGCATTAAACAAACGAGCAGACGCTGACGGCATCACACCGCCGGCTCTTGGGATGCCGATTCCAAGACTTACGTCACCATTTCAGAGCCAATGAGCATTGAAATAAATAATTTTTATAAAATTTAGTTTAATAAAAAAAAATTGCAACTATGTAAAACCATATAGCAAAAAAAAAAATTGCACTCGAGTACCAGCTAGACTAGGTAGCCTAGGTAGGTGATAATAGGGTCCGGGCAATCCATTTATATCCTACTACGCAGAACATAAAAAAAATCACATACCAAATAAAATCATGTCGTCACCAAAAATAAAGACGTGAATATATATATATATATATATATTAATGCTTAATATTACCATATTTATAATATAAGTTAATTAAAAAAAATTCACATACCAAATAAAATCATGTCGCCACAAAAAATAAAGACGTGAATGGTTACCAAAACTCCGTATAAAATGATTATATACATCTGTGTAAGAGTTATGTATATAATGATTATGTATATGTGTAATTAGTACTTCAATTTGTTTTTCACCTTACGAATATATACAAAGATTCTAATGACACCAAAAGCTCATTGTTTTCCATGCCAATCAACACCGAAAAAAACGGTCATTCATAGGTGGAACAAAAGTTAAACAATTAATAATCCAAAAAAACAAAACAAACATTTTCAATGGCCATTGATTCAAAAACCCGTCGTTTTGAAAAGGTAAAATCATTATAGAAGGGAGGCATGGAAAGCTCTAGGGTATGTTCCTGCACTCAAGAGCTCCGAACAAAGTGTTACTGACTCTTCGTTAGTGGCCTTCCCTCACCCTTTCGACAACTCTAAATTCATTAGTGAATCGATAAAGGGGAGAGGAGCTAGTGGTGGAATGGAGTGACCAATAGTGAGATTTCTCAATATTTTTATGTTTCTAAAATTATTTATTAAAAAAAAATCTTTTTCATTTTGAAATAAAATGAATATTTGAAATTGGAGATATTATTTTAAGTCACATCAATGTTTAAGCATTGGTCTTAATAAAAAATACACTAAGGCACATTAAGATTAGACAACTTGGAACTTTGTGGTTGACATGGCATCATTTTGGATTCGTCACACCTCAAGACCAATATGGTTAGATAGAGAACACGCCAAAGTATATGTGATAAAAATTTGGAGGAAAAACAAGCTCCGGAACATAGAGAATTACGCTGCACCACTACCGGTAAAAAAAATACACCACCACTGGCTCCTCTCCCCTATGCATGGGCACCGTCACGAGAATTGGCTAAACTCCCTCTTTCAGGATAACGCAATCCATGTTGATTCAAGTAGAATGTTTCCCATATAAATATGATGCACCTCCTTGATGTGCTTCCATTGCTTGGTGAAGAAAGACATCAAGATTTGCAAGAAACCATGCATTTCAGGTTCTAGGATTAGCAGAATCTTCTCCATCACATCATCTACATTGGTTATGATATATGTCCATGTTTATTCCTGAAGCACATGTAAAGAAGGTTACTAAAAAAATGAAAACTGCACGTTGGCCAAGATATGCACGTTTCCTTGGTTGTCCCATGCCTATGTCTTGGCTTTGAGCCTCTGCATAAGATGGTCGATGGCCCATTCACAGATCTAGCTGAATTCCTTGATGCATGAGAGGTTCAACATTTCAATGATGAGGTTCCATCGTAGGGAGCACCACACAGAGCCATACTCGACCAATGACACTGATACTCTAACACGTCTGATTCATGAACGCCTCTCAATAATCCAACCATCAAATCAATATGTCACATCCATGCCTCACAACTTTAAATCTCTAGGGCATAACGAGTACGAAATAATAATCACGCTTTTTAAGGAATGAACGGTCTAGGAGGTGCAGATGGTCGTTTAACGACGATCCAATGACCAAGATTCATTCTACAACATAAAAAAAACATAAGATTCATAGAGAAGAAACGCCTTTCAGCATAAAAATGAATACTTGTACTAATTTAAAAACAATGTTAGGTGTGTTATAGTGTTGTAACATGATATGTTATAATATATATCTTTCATTATCCAAGCAATCCAACATTATAAAAAAATCCCCAACAATTATACATTTTTTTGTAAGTAGGATTTTATATTACTACAAACTGAGAAAATTTACCCTTAAGCACCAAGTTTAACGGACCAAACATCAAAACCCTTCCCCCGAAGGAGAAAATAAGGCAAGACAGTCATCAACATCTTAGACAGAGTTTAACTTAAAAACAAGCTACTACTAACCATTCATTGACTACTAAAACCCAAGAAACATTTAAGGTCTATAATTCTATCATCAGACATCCGACAAAATTCAAACAGCATACAAAGGAAACTACCAGGACATAAAGCATTAAGGCGCATTGACTCCACCTCAACTGCTCAAAGCTCCTGGTCTCGCATAAGTATTCTTATTGGCACCATCTCTAGGCAAACGAGGCACGAACCGGATGCCCACTTTCTGAAAAATAATGTCAATTTTTTTATGCATCAATATGGAATTTTCATTGTGCTCCCTCTAGAAATGAATGTGATCAACATCACCCCTTGATTTCTCCTCACGAGCCATCAAAACCTGCGCCAAGATCCCTTTCATCACCCAAAATAGGGAAACCGATCGGTCATAAAGAGCCAGATAAGCCCGAGTCGTCCTTGGGTCCTATATCTAGTCTGCCTCCACTTCCCAATCCTCCTCACCTTTGACATCCTCCACCTCTTCTCACAAAGTTTGCTCTATGTCATATATCTCCTCCTAAAGTTCCCCCATAATCATGGATTTGAAGAAGTTATTAGCCTGGATTGCTTTAACTTTTTCTTAGGTTAGCTTCCTTGATGTCACCTTCTCCTTTCCCTTCATGTCACGACAAGATCTCCGTCCACAGGTTTCCATACTCCCTAGCTCCAACCACCACCTCTCACACAAATCTCATGCTCTATTTGCAAACCTTTCCTTGCCAAATAGAGGTATGACCTTCGAGAAACAAATCCAACTGCGGACTTGACCTCTCTCTCGGTTATAAGACGCACTGCCATAAATATCCATGATTCCACCTTCAACTCACCCATACCCAGTGTCAGGACTTATACTACTAGATGGATTGTCGAACAACTCAATAGACATTCCCCACAAGACAGGCCCGAATCCATTTCGCCAATGGTACTGTCGCCTACAAACGAGATCTATCAACATATTTTCCTT
The DNA here is from genome assembly GCA_027924585.1 of Larix kaempferi. NCBI lineage: Eukaryota > Viridiplantae > Streptophyta > Pinopsida > Pinales > Pinaceae > Larix > Larix kaempferi. The sequence continues at coordinate 11,218,241 of BSBM01000120.1, read as the reverse complement.
TTTCTTACCACCGTTCCTTATTAACTCTACTCTCCTAGTACACATGCCAACACTAAAATGCATGATGGCCACCTGCTTCCACTACGTCAACCACGTCCTCCATGTGCTTGGTCTATTCTAGATGTCCACTCGCATTTGGGTCCCAACATCTCGGGATGCCAGAGCAAGGCACTTGTTGGTGAAGACCCGATCCCCAAAAGCATCAAGACCGCCTTCTGAGAAAGGGACATGGTGTTCTACTCCTTTGTTGGCCAAGAAATCCACCAAGCCATTCCCTTTCCTCTTGACATGTTTAAATGACCAATCATTGGGGCTCCGCAAAAGAGAAGAAAGCTTCTCCAACCTGAATTCCAAGCACCAATGGTTCGATATCTTCGAAATAGGTTCGCCATTTTGGAGATGATCCATGTTGGGCCACCAATTTGTCATCATTATTTCACCATTATCATCATTTGTAGACATCCATTTTATCATTGTCACTTCATTTTTCATTCCCTTGTCACTCCTTTTGTCATAATAACTCATAAATTGCCATTTCATACCCTTGTGGTTAGTTCATGGTTGTTTTCCTTCATTTTTAATGAGTTAAATATTATTATACTTGGTATTTTATCAAAGACAACCATGTTTTTCCCAATGATTACAAATTTTTCCCAATGTTTACAAGTTTTCCATAAACTTATAGTTGGAGTACTTTGAGATAGTTGTGGGGTACCAAATGAAAATACGCAACTTGGATTTGGTAAAATATGTCTCTAGCATGGTTTTATGTCCATTGGATTCCACCCAGGTCACACATGTGAATATCTAAGGCTTGTTTAAGATTTTGGTCAAACCCAGGTTTTTAGCAGTAGACTTTGAAATTGCCAACTTCCGCCTTAGTTTGTGTGTTGATGAAGGCGAATCCTGAAAAATCGAGACATGAGTTTTTCTCAGAAACCAACAAATTGAGTAAGAGGGAGGCAGTTTATCCAAATATGCTTCAGTTCGAGAGATATCGGTGGGGGAATAAATCAAATCTGCCGAAAATAACAAATTTCCAGATTTGGGGGATTTTGCCTAAAGTTGGCAAATTTGGTTTTATGAGTTGGGGATTTGGTTCTAACTGCTCCATCATTGATTTATATGTATAAAAAATCCTCCTTGGTATGAGAGGAGGATAACAATCATTATTATGTGAGCTAATCCATTGTATTTATCAAGGGGCTGAGTGCCACCATTGTAATCAAGGTAGCTGGTTTTTTTATAAATGAGAATTTCTTGTTGCTAATCCATTTTTCATATCTAATCTAGTTTTAGCAGTGGTTATCAGGTTGAGAAGGGCCCCTCGATCTTGGCAATATGTTGCTCATCAATTTAGGTGTATTATTCTCTATTTTATGTGTGGTTTAACTTCCAATTGCAAATTCGATTTAGGTTTTAAGTAGATTAGGGTTTAATTATAAATTTGGTTTGGTTTTATGAGTTCATGATTTAATTAGATGCTCAACACTAATTCCTCATTGTTGTACAGCTCTCTTTCAATTCTGCAATTTTATAAATATTTTTTCTTTAGTCATATGATCGTTGCTTCATTTTTGTTTTACAAACTTTCCACCAGTATTGCATTCCACCCATTGCACAATGGAATTACAGGGTTTGCATGTCCATATATTCCTCCAACTCATGATCCTAGTGCTCTCAAATTAGGGCTTATATATATTGCAGCTCATATTCTTCATTTTAAGGGATGTGTTCTTCTCTAAATTGCCTCTTTAAAAACCACGGTCTTACTTTCCTTTCAGATTTGTTACATTCTGGTCACAATCTTTTCATTAACTCACTGTGGTTCTGTTTATAATTTACTTGCAATCATTCTAAGATTCAGTTTTCCATGCTTTCATCCTTCAAGTTGTTACAAGAATTCATCCAAACCATCCACTGGTATAAGTTATGTTTTATTAGTTTGAATAGTGTTTCTATTATTCCATTGATAAAATACAAACTTTGTTGTGCTCAGATCTGAATCGTTTAAAGGTTACAGAGTTATATCATCCTTCCACAAATCCTCATATAACAATGCTTAATGAACAAAGAATTGGTTCTATTAGCCTTATATTATTTCCTCTTTCACTTTCAATTTCCAATAAAGTAAACTCAAAACATAATCAAATATGTCATCCATTGAATACAGAGAACACATAAGTCATTTCTTTCCATTCATATCCATGAAGATCATTTGTTGGCACTTACTTAGTAGTTTAGAAATCCATTATCTTGTTTATTGCAGGTTCATCATTATAGAGTGTTGTATGCATTTGAAGAACAAAGGGTTTAAATTAAATGCACTTGAGAAGATCTTGAATTTAGGAGTTAGAATTCATTTATTGATCCCAATTTGGAGCTTGTGTGGTTTTTCAGTAGTTGTCGACTTTAGGATAATTCTTGCTTTCTAAGTTATATTCATTTCTTGCAATTCCTGTAACTTATTTTAATCGGAAACCGAGTGTAGACTTGCAGAGGATAATAATCAACAGTATCTATTTGTAAACGGAGTACTGTGAGAGCAGTGACCTTTAAAGGCATGAGGGATGCTTCTCACTTGTGGTTCTACCTGAGATCAACATAGATCTGCTCTGATAATTTACTCATGCAAGTTACAAATTTAATATTTTCAGCATGTGTGTATTTGCTTTTGATGCTTGAGTATTCTTTCAAAGACACTTCCGCTAGTTGAGAAAGGAGATTGTAAACGTAGCACCCGTACAAAAAACTGTCTTTGAGTTATTACACTGTTGCACCTATAGTTTGGATGAACCCCAATATCTCTGACTAGAGAGATTTCGGGAGATTAACCGGTTTCATAAAGAGTCTTCAAGTTTTGCAATTAGGTTAGGATAGTTTTGCTTGCGTTCTGCACATACAGTGCTTGCACCTCACAAGCCTACGAGCCCCGGATTGACATTAAATCGTTGGAGAAATTAAGTAACATAGTTTTACCCCAACATTTTGGCGTTGTTGTCGGGGAGGTGCTAAAGGGGTTGAAGTCTAGGTAGGTAGGTTGCTTTTAAATTTTTATAGAGAAGAGGAACGAATAATAAGACGAGAGGTAAGAACCTGCACTACCGCCATTGGTTGAAGAAGGTAAGTATTCCTGCTTTGTCACCATTGGTGATGATATTCCAAATCTTTGTCATGCTTGTGATGAATGAATAGGTAGATTTAGCAGTAGATTAAATTTTAATTATGAAGTTTTCATTTTTTTTTCCAGTACTAGAAGAGCTTTCCTTTTGAGAACTAATCCATTTTTCTTGAGGCACTCATCCATTTCATGAGAAGGAACTCTAGACCCCAGCAGAACTTAAAGCATATTTAAGACGTTATTGAGTGAAGAAGAACTTTCTCAAATCCTAGCAGTAGTTGGGATCTTTGCCTCTCAGGAAGAGCAGATATTGATAGTAGTCAAGAATTTATCTATCTCTCTAGAAGTGATAGAAGAAAAAAAGTTCCATGACCCACATCCACAAGAAAATATAGAATCCTTCTCTAATCATTTTTTCATCATGTACAAGAGAACGAAGGATTATGGACCACGTCTGATGAAGAACGACCATTCGAGCCAGATATTGAAGAATTTTTTGGCATACTTATCACCGAACGCTTGGAGCATTCCTAAATTTGATGAGCAAATCATGGAAGGACCTTACAATATGACATACAAAGAGGAGCCAGTAAATAAAGATCACATTGAGAACACAGTATCACTTCCTCTCTCTCAATACTTTTTGGCATTTTTAAAACAATGTGTTTCTCATATTCATGTAAATTTAGAGGTATATTTTTCATAAATGGATATGAACATGCTAGAAATCTTGTTACGTAAATGGATGCACTGGAAATACTCATATACTTGAAAGAAGATCCTCTTTTTCAAGTAAGAGTAGGATAGTGTAGGGATTCTAATAAGTGTTGCACATACTTAGTACAAGTATAGCACAATAGTCTTTTAATGCTTTCCAAATAAGACAAAGGGTGTTAACAATTAGTAAGACAGCTTGTTGGAGAAATTTGTTCTTATAATTAGACTTCTGTAAGATCTAGTTTAAATGTGCATAATGAAAAGGTGGATATGAATAAGTTGAAATCTGTAGATAGTTTGCATCCAATAAACATATTAAAAGGCATATTTTATGCTGCTAGAGGAGAAAAGTGTTGTTGTTGGTGAGGGATGAAAGAAAGAAACAATGTTCTCAGGTATGACAAATAAGAATTCTTCAGCATATCATTTCCAGATTCCATGTCCTCTTCTAAGTAGTCCAATTGTAGCATTCTAAGTTTTCATAGAATATCTTACTAATGGTTGGAAGTTCAAAATGAAGGATTGGGCCATAAAATTCAGAATTGTTGCACTTAAATTATGCTAGCACCAAGATTCTTGTCTTATGAAAAATATGAGCATCGATGTATCAATTCCTACACCAGTAAAAGCTTCTTAGTATTGACTGAAAAATACAAGGATAACCTTTTTACATTCCTTAAAACATCATTTTGTCGCTTGAAATATAAGTTATCCTTCTTTTTGACATCAAAGGTCTTTATATGTGACCTAGAAAGCACCTCAGGTATTCCAGATCATTCACATGTTACTTTGTCATTGTTTTGATGAATTAACTGGTTTTTATCTTGAAACTGGTTAAATAACATGCATTTACGGGCTTAGCTTAAGCTTGTAAATTGAGTTGTTTTGAGTACTTGCACGATTGAAAAATGAGGCCATCATGAGCAAACATCTTCAGAATTTTCAACTGTTATTTGAAGAAACAAATACATGGATTCTCTCCACCTCGGCATGGACTAGCTTCTTGTCCTCATTTTCCTGAAAATTTTGCCATGGGAACAAATTAAAGGATGGTTACAGGCATGCAGTTTTCTACAAGCAATTAAGTAATTGTACAAAACCTGTAGATCTAGTCATTCTGAATACTTGCAAATGTACAAGTACAAAATCGACACAAGAGTTTTCCTTAGGGTGATTCACAAGAAAGGATTTGTACCAGGAATGGATTCAGGTTGAAGTTTTCACAGGCATTACAAGTTTTCTATAGTTTTTACAAGTTTTCACAGAATTTACAAGTTTTCTAAAAAAAAATTGTAATTTGAGGATACTATCCGAAACAACTTGTAATTGGGTGTTTTTGAGGATATTTCTTGGATCCTTACACCACAAAGAGGTATTTAGCAAGCTCGAGGTTTGTTTGGTCAAAGAAACTACCAACTCTTGGTAGTAGTTTCTAGCATCCTTTTTCCTTATGCAGAAAAGAGTACAATTCCAGCTTCTTCAATATTCTCAGCGTGCTCTTTTTTAGATCATCATGGAAAGTAAAAAAAACCTACAAGTAGTCCAAAAGATCTCTCATCTTCCTTACTATATGAAAGCAGTTGTTTCCTCGTGTTTTGGTATATGGTTTTTGAAAAAAATAAAAAATAAAAATAAGAAAATAGTAAAGAAAAAAAAAGTCTTTTTGTGAAATCCAGTTTATTGGCGCAACTGGACATGAGCCTTGCTTGAAAACTAGGAGCTGGCAGGAAAAGTTCTCATTAAATTATGTAAGTATATGTTGGTTCTTTATCATGTATTCTGCAAATCATTTATGTGTTGTACTCATACTGGATGAGGTGGAATTCATTAAGGTCCACCTTCCAATGGTCTTGTCCCATCGACCTCAACAAATTATCTAGGCAACAAGACTTGAGTTATGTATAGTTCATTGGGATTTGCATGCACCAATCACATATTTCCTTGTTGTTAATCATGGGGATTCATCAATGCCTCTTGATTGTCAAATCTTGCAAGTGACTCAACTCTAGCACATCTATTTGTACTTGTCGAGATGACCTAAGGTACTGTTGGTAATGGGGTCTGCACTCCATATTGTCTACTCCCTGACCCTAAATTTTTTCATTTAATTCATTTTCCTTCATGGTATTCCCAAGTCTAATCAAATCCAAGCAATCTTTGTTGACCTATGCAGTAATCTTGTGATATTCAGTTCTTTACTTTCAAATTTCAATGATTAGTGTGTAATGCGATGAGGTGGCACAAGTGTTGTTGTTATATTCTAATTTGTAGGTACGATCCTCAATGAAGTGGCTCAATCCTTGTTAAGTTTAATGTGGAGGTTAATCAAGGTTAAATTTTAGTAGTGCTACAAAACTGCTGAAGAATTGCGCTACAAAACTGCGTGTAGGTGACTGTTTTAGTCATCCACTTCTGGGACAGATTCTGACCAAACCATAAGGAATCGCTTGAAACAGTTAAAAACCCACTTTAGGGACGGGCTAAATTACAAAAGCCTCTTTCAATTTTTACACAACTATCACTATTTTGGAGCTACGGGTGGCATTTGAAATCTTATTTTTCTAATATTTCACCCAATGAACGTGTCTTTGATGCCAATAAGACCGGGAAGCAGTTTCCGGCCAATTGAAGACCAATTCTATTTCTATTGTGAACCATACAGAGCCAGAGAGATGAGCCTTATCAGAATTAAAGAACTGAACCCAAGTGAACATGTCTGATGCTATATGGATCGAAATGCAGTTTCCAATTGTTTGTGGTTTTACTCTGTCTCCTTTGAAAACGTACAGAGTATTTGTTCCCAAGTTCACTTTAGTTTGTGTAGTTAAAAGAAATTATTAAGCATATTTATGTTTTGTTAAGGAATATTACTAGTGATGCAAATATTTTCAAACTAAAGACTTAAGACATATGTGTAACGTCGAAGTTATCAATTTTGGTTATCAAAGTTAGTTATTAGTTAACATGTAGTTTTGAAACCCTAAAGATCAAAAACTATATGAAGTAAAATGTAAGAAAAGAAAGAGGGGGTTCAATTTTTGGCTACGATTTTGTATTTTCAGCTTGGAGAAAATGTAAGTCCTGATATTGCAATATACACGTATGTTCAATGATCTTTCATGAATGAAATGCTTTATGCCACTCATTGTTTTTGCTGCTAGCTTGTTATTGAAATGAAAGTTATATATGTTGCATGATTACATGTATCAATTTGATGAATTTTAAGCTTTATTGTTCGTTAAATTGAAAAGCCATGTTCTTTTATTACTTCACATCTTAACTCTGTTATATGTTGAAGATTTAGAATTTATGAACACCTACCTTAATTTATGTTGAAATGTTATGCAGTAAATCAATGAATGATCTACATAATTGATCTTGTGAAACTTTGAAACGTATTTTATATTGCCTTTATCTTTCTTTATGTTCTTCAATCCTTTAAAAACCAACAAAATATCTAAACCACAGAAAACTAAACCCCATCTTCAAACCAAACCATAACCTAAATGCCCTAGCTTTGCCCGTAGCCGTACGGTGCATACCTTAGGGATAACATGTACTTTAGCACTCATTTTCATTAAAGATGAGTTGCTTCATGTTGGTTAACGGCATAAATTAATGGCCAGTAATCCAACAATTTATTTTCATGTTCGACTTCAGGAACATTCATTCAGATTGTAAGAATTGCACCTCGGGTTGTAGCAGTTGAAGACTATGGTTCCAATGTTAGCTTGCAGTGGTTCAAGTTCATTAGTATGATCATTCAGTTTTAGTAGTAGTTACTAGATCCTCACCTCGGTTGCATGAGGACATGTAAACCCTCACGCATGGGGGAGTGGCTGCTCAGGCCTTCATATTTCCAGTATATTCATAATCTTTTCAACATCTTCAATTTATTTCCTTTGGCATGATCCTCTTCTTCATCCAATCAGCATTTATCAGCTCCAGCTCTCCTTTAGATCTTTCAACAGATTTTGATCAGCCTTCATCTCTCCAGCAGTCTTATTCAGTTTCAGATCTTCATGTGCCTCACTTGCAGCCCCCAATCAACATACATGTTCCGCTTCATGCTCCACAAAAAATCCTACATCCACAGCCAACTCTTCAGAGGTAAAACTTAAGGTAAAAATAGTATACATTTTTTTATTTATTAAAAGTCTAGGAGAGCGTCATGAACAACCACTAATTTACCTCTGCTTTAAGGGATGTGTTCTTCTCTAAATTGCCTCTTTAAAAACCACGGTCTTACTTTCCTTTCAGATTTGTTACATTCTGGTCACCATCTTTTCATTAACTCACTGTGGTTTTGTTTATAATTTACTTGCAATCATTATAAGATTCAGTTTTCCATGCTTTCATCCTTCAAATTGTTACAGGAATTCATCCAAACCATCCGCTAGTATAAGTTATGTTTTATTAGTTTGAATAGTGTTTCTATTATGCCATTAATAAAATACAAACTCTGTTGTGCTCATATTTGAATCGTTTAAAGGTTATAGAGTTATATAAACCTTCCACGAATCCTCATATAACAATGGTTAATGAACATAGAATTGGTTCTATTAGCATTATATTCTTTCCTCTTTCACTTTCAATTTCCAATTTTGAAAGTAACTCAAAACATAATAAAATTTGCCATCGATTGAATATAGAGAACACATAAGTCATTTCTTTCCATTCATCTCCATGAAGATCATTTGTTGTCACTTACTTAGTAGTTTAGAAATCCATTATCTTGTTTATTGTAGGGTTCATCATTACAGAGTGTTGTATGCATTTGAAGAACAAAGGGTTTCAATTAAATGCATTTGAAAAGATCTTGAATTTAGGAGTTAGAATTCATTTATTAATCCCAGTTTTTAACTTGTGTGATTTTCAGTAGTTGTCGGATTTAGGATAGTTCTTGCTTTCCAAGTTAGATTCATTTCTTACAATTCCTGTAACTTAGTTTAATAGGAAACAAAGTGTAGACTTGCAGAGGATAATAATCAATAGTATCTATTTGTAAACGGAGTACTGTGAGAGCAGTGACCTTTAAAGGCACGAGCGATGCTTCTCACCTGTGGTTCTACCTGAGATAAGCATAGATATGATATGAGAATTTACTCATGCAAATTACAAATTTAATATTTTCAGCATGTGTGTATTTGCTTTTAATGCTTGAGGATTCTTTCAAAGACACTTCCGCTAATTGATAATGGAGATTCGAAACGTAGCACCCGTACAACAAACTGTCTTTGAGTTATTACATTGTTGTACATGTAGTTTGGTTGAGCCCCAATCTTTCCATTAGAGAAATTTCAGGAGATTAATTGGTTTCATAAAGAGTCTTCAAGTTTTGCAATTAGGTTAGGATAGTTTGGTTTTCATCCTGTACATATAGTGCTTGCACGTCACAATCCTACGAGCCCCGGTTGACATCATTGGAAAAATTAAGTATCATGATTTTACACCAACAATCCACCATTTTGAGGATTACATGAGAATCGCCTTCCACCACCAGAGGGCCAAATTCTCTTCTGATAGCACAAGACAACCCGTGCAATAGGTCTTCCAATTCCGCAATATTGTTTGTCTCTGACCCCACATATCCCATGAAAATCCAGAAGATTTCCCCTCCTTGGTTTCGGAAGATCCCTTCGAAATCCACAAGACCAAAATTACCTCTGGAGGCCCCATTAAAGTTGAGATTTATGCATCCTACAAGTAGGTCGTCTTAAACCTCTGGGTTGTGACATTCCACGGGCCTCCTACCCATTCCACAAATGAAATTCAACAGGCCATTGATTCCCCAGAAACGGAAAATGAATTGTTCAAATTCATTGGATTGTAAATCCCTCTCCTTCCATTGGGATAGCTTAATAGATTCTTGAATTTTTTGTTGAATGATTACCAAAAATCTTGCTTCTGATTTGGGTTTAGCTTTGAAAAATATTTGGTTCCTTTCCTTCCAAATATTCCATAGGAGAAACGCAGGGAAGAGTTGCCATATTATATTAATGATTGAGTTTTGAAATGGATTATCCAACCACTCTATAATTGACTTATCAGGCCTGCCCCTCACCTATGAAGATTGGAGAAAGCATTAGACCCCTTTATCCTTGAGGAAGGAGGTAAAGGGGCATTCATCCAGAAGGTGGTTCATGGATTCCTCCTCTTCCACACATAGGATGCATCTTGTTGGCCCAAACACCCCATGTTTCCTCAAATTTCCCCCGTTAATATTTTTCTATGAGCTACCAACCATTGAAATGTAGTGACCTTTGGCCATAGACTTACCCCCAAAATATTCTTCCAATTCTTGTGAACTTGCTGGTTCTGGATCCCACTTCCAATGTTATATGCTTCCTTCAAAGTGAAAGTTCCTTTGGATAGACAACCCCATCTGAGTTTTCCCTGTCCCAAATGGGACCAAATGTTTCTCTCCTGAAGCGCTTCCCATGCCTCTTGGGGACCTTCTCGCTGATATAAATGAGCACACCATTCCCTAGGCCTCCAACTTTGAAAGTCTTATGATCCCATTTGTAAGAAATCTTTCACCTTGATTAATTTCCTTTCCTCACATACTCTTTGGAATTCCAGAAAATTAAATTATGAACAAAGAGGAGGGAGTTGTTGCGAAGAATATCTCCATAAGCAAACAGACTCATCATTCCTCACTTGCCATAAACTATGATTTATGATCAATGCTCCTCCTTTCTTTGTCGATTTCCAAATGAATGATACTTCCTTTTCTTTTGAATATCGGATCAGATCACATTTTTCCCATCCCAAGGCATACTTACCATGCCATAGTTTGGCCCATGGTTCCGATTCGTGAGAGACCCACCTCCACCAAATTTTTGCTCCCAAAATCTCACTATGTTTTTCATGGTACCCAAGGCCTGAGCCCTTTTGCATTTTGGGTCTACAAATTTTATCCCATGCCACTAGCTCGTTTCTTCTTCTCACCTGATCCTTCCCACAGGAAATTTCGTTGAATACTCTGTAACTCCTTAAACATCGATTTTGGTGCAACCATTGATGAAAAAATATAAGTAGGCATAACTTGTAAAAATGTCTGGACTAGGATTAGTCAACTAGCCAAATTGAGGGGCCCAAATGTCCAGTTAGCCAATTTTTGCTTCATCCTATCCAACAACTCAGCCCAAGAGACCTTTTTTACTACAAAATCCACTAGAGGAGCCCCCAAATATTTGGAAGGAAGGGAGGTCTTCTAGAAACCCATAATGCATAAGATATTCCATTGGGTGATCACTGGGGTGTTAAAAAGAAGACCTATGATTTCTCCTCATTTATTGATAAGCCCGAATCTTTCAAAAACAGGTCAAGTCTGGATTTGAAAGCTTTGGATTCTTGGACGGAAGCGTGCCCCATTAACATCATGTCATCTACAAATTGTTGATGGGTTTGATTAGGGATTATTTGGTGCATCATTATACCCCTTATCTCTTGATCCCGAACCATTGCCTTCAGGGTTCACCCTAGCCCTCCAACCATCAAAATAAATAGGAAGGGAGATAACAAATCCCCTTTCCTAATACCTTTGGCCAGTCTAAAAGTGGTCGATGGAGTGTCATTTACCAAAATTGAAAAGAAGGAAGAGGAAGTCAAGTTAAGAATCCAATTAGTCCATTGGACATTAAACCCGAAGGCCCTCAACATGGATCTCATGAACTTCCTTTTAAGCCTGCCATATGCTTTTTCATATCCAATTTAATCAATAATCCCAGCTTCTTCAAGATATTCAAGGAATGGATGACCTCATGGACAAGTATTATACCATCAAGAATTTGTCTTCCTTCCACGAACCCTGATTGCTTTGGGGATATAAGGTTTTGGAGTAAACTCTTGAGCCTATTTGCTATAAATTTAGTAATTATCTTGTAAATGACATTACACAAAGATATGGGTTTGAATTTACCTAGAACATCCACTCCTTCAGACTTCGAGTTCAAGGTTAGAAAAGTAGCTTTAAAAGTCAATAGGACTCCTTCAGTTTTCCTTGAATATTCCACAATATGCACCAACTCTTCCTTAATCATGTCCCATAAATGGTGGAATAAGTTTACAGTCAAACCATATAGCCCTAGAGCCTTCCCATCTTCCATTTTCCCACTGCCTCCTCAACTTCACTCAAATCGATAGGGCGCATAAGAATCTCATTTTGTTCCTATGTCACTAGGGTTGGAATGTATTGTGTTACCTTTTCAATATCTCCAACTTACTCTGGTTATGCTCCTCCATTATCTCCTTGAAATACTGAACTAATTCCGCTCCTATTTCCTCATGCCTCTCTAGATTTTTCCCATCCTCACTCTTTAGCATAGTGATTCTATTACTCTAACAGTGTTGAATAGTAAATTTGTGGAAAAAACTAGTGTTGTGCTCCCCCTCCTTTAACCATTTATTTTGAGACTTCTTCTTCCATAACATTTCTTCTTGGTTTTCCCTAGTTTCGAGCTGGGCTAACACAAGCTCTTTAGATTTTTTGATCTCTACGTCATGCCCTTGCTCCATCCCTTTGACATAGAATCCCTCAAACAGTCTTTCCGAGTTTTTTTTTTCTCTTGGAAAATATTACCAAATACCTCCTTATTCCACTTATGAAGCTGCTCCTTGATAGGTTTCAATTTCTGCTGAAATTGAAACATACAATCGCCCCTAGTAATTTCAACCTCCTCCCACCATCGTTGCACGCTTCTTTTAAAATCAGGTAGGGCCAACCAAAACTGTTCAAAATGAAACAATCTTTTCATATGAACTCCACATTTGCTCCAAATTAGGATGATTGGCCAATGGTATGACCCCGCCGAAGGTAGGTCCAATGTTGATATATCCCCACCATTTACCATAATTGATTCCAAATTGGTCAATTCACGACGCTATATGTCTGTCTCCACCTCTTTTATTATTCCACATGAACATGCCATTGCCTGTTTCCATCTCAACTAATTTCAAATGTTCTATCAAGTCCCTGTAGTCTTGATTGACTGGTTCAAGTCTTCTGCTTCCCCCCTTTTTATCCCTTAGAGACGTTATCATATTGAAATCCCTTCTCAGGATCCAATGATTCCCATCAACCCAAGCTTGTAGAATTTCCAACTCTCTTAGGAATTCCACCTTTTGGTGGTAAAGATTAGGACCATAAACATTTGTTAAACAACCTTTAGTCGAGGTACCCATCACCTGGAACACCGCTGAGTGATATCTCCTAGTCGTTAAAAACATTGATAACCCCACCTTTCTTGGATCCCAAAGGATCGCAATTCCATCGGATGCCCCAAGGGCATCGATCACCATTACCTCACAATTCCTCCAACTTTTCCTTCTTGTTTCCTTCATAGCCTCCTCAGAGCACTTAGTCTTCTGGAGAAATATCACCTTTGGTTTTGTTTTGCTTATCTTGTTCTTAAGAATCCTTATCTTTTGAGGGCTACCTTCCCCCTTGATATTCCATGATATTAGTTTCATTGAGAAATATTACTAGTTGAAGCTAATGCTGCCTTGATGGTGGGATATTGCCCTGAATCCACCAATTTAGCCCCTACTTCTGCAATTCTCTAGTTATTGCTTCTCCTTCCCCTCTTTTCTCCCATCACCATGAATTTCCTCTTATTAATGATGGGGTCAAATCCCAAAGAAGATGAGGGTTTGGATTTTAAAATAGCTTCTTGGAGGAGCTCCACCTACCGATAAGGTATGTAACCCTTGTCCTTATCTGCATAGGACTTCTCAATCTCATCCAAATCCATCTCTCCTAGCTCCATATCTTCATCCTCATCTGCCTTCATTACAACATCCTACATCTGCTCTTCAAGACTGGGGACTGGATCATTGCCCCTATCCTTATTTGCTGAATCTACCTGCTCCTGCCTTTGGCCACTCAGATCCCCTAAATCCTTCGGCTTTGTTTCATTATCGAGGATTTGATTTAGTGCCTCAAAGCTATTCAAGGTAGCCGACTTCTTGCTTAGATCTGCCCCCCCTTGATGTTTTCCTTGCCTCTTTTGGTTCATTCCCTTAGTGAAACCTTCTGCATTCTCTTCCTCCTTAGCTTTTGGCTGTGGCAATAGAATGTTTAGGGGGAAATCCCTGAATAAGAGATCATGCTCATGGCATCACATACACCTAAAAGGAATGTGCTAGTAGTCCATCATTTGAATCCAGTCCTCATCGTCCCAAGTGAGATTAATGACTTCCGGCAGATCCTTTGAGATATCCATATAAACACAGATCCTCACATACGACGTGTACATGACTATTTTGGTTTGCTATGAGATTTTCACAAAATCTCCCAAAGAGTTCCTGATATCTCTTAAGATCTCGAGATCCCAATATTCCCCTGGTAGGGAGTAAAGACGAATCCATATCGATGCTTTTGAAAGATCTTATTTATTTGGGTTGAAGCATTCTTGCCATGGCCGCAGAAATAGTCCTGCGGAATAATAAAAATATGGACCCCATCAAAGATGTGATTCTGATCTTCTAAATTGTAAAAGATAATTGTAAAATACCCTTTAGAGCCCAATTGTAGGTCATAGTGACCTTTGGATTTCCATGTAACATTAATCCACCAAACCAAAGCTTTTTCTGAGGGCCAAATGACTAAAAACTTACCAATCAATGCGTAGTCCTTCATACGCTGGATTATTTCCTACAATTTCCCAGATCATATTTGAAGCTCTGAAATTTTCGTTGATTTGTGGATGCAATGCCTGAGTTTCCTACCCCTCGCTTCACCCTTCGACGCAACATAAATAGGGATCGACCCTTCTCTTCTCATTCCATATTCCAACGTTTCTCGATCCTCCGATCGATCCTGCACTAAAGAAATTTGGAAGAGGGAAGACCCCCTCCCCTCTTATCCACTGCCATACCCCCTCCTCGGATCTACCTTCTTGGCCACCATACTTCTCCTCCCTCCTTGCAAAATTCTACAGACTCCTTTACCAAACCCTAACTTGCATCCAACACCTAATCACTTGTTTCTTTAGAAGACCTTAAAAAAATATTTATTTTGAATAAAAGAATAATAATCCTCTCTTTTATTCATTTTCTAATATATATTTCTCCAATAACTATACGTTATTACAACCCTATTTCATTAATTTAATAAAATATTCAAAAATTTTGCTCAATGGAAACCACTTTTTCTTTCAAAATCCCCCAAATCAATAGACCACCAATAATTATCATCATTTTTAATGTTCATATCACCATAACTTTTGGTAACATTATATCATAGTAATGATTTGCTCCTTTCTCACATTCAAGGTTGATCCATTTTTATGTCCCCGAAGGGGATCATGTATATATCGCCCATAACCTATTAATTTGGGTCTATTGGCTAAATGTTTTTGTTTGGCTACAGTGTTGAATATATGATATTAATCTAATTATTAAAAACTGTTTTTTTTTTCATTCTAATTGGTTGCAAGATGCTGACGTCGTCCTAGTTTTTCGCTTCCCAGGAGGTGGCGGCAAGATGATGTCACATCTTGCAGAAGTCAGGCATGTTAGACTACCCTAATTTCTCTCAAAACTTAATGAAGCACGAACTTCCACCATGTCTGTGCACGGATTTTTACCATAATTTCTCTCAAAACTTAATGAACCATGAGCTTCCACCTTGTGTGTGCACGGATTTTTAATCTTTGTTTTATCTGTTGGATTGTCTAACCGCGTGGGAAGCTGCATATATCTTTTTTTTTTATTGCCCCTATAAACAGGAAATGGGGCTCCCGCAGGCGTTTTTTCCAATCTAATTCTCTGGTCTATCGGGTTCAGTAATTCTGAGTAGGCTCCCATCATTGTGGTTACGTCTCATCCAATCGTCTGTACCTACCATGCTTATCCTACTTAGGGATACAAGCAATTTGAGTAATAGCCCCTGGATTGGAGTGTGCTGTAAGAAAGAAGCTCTTCTAGTTCCATTCTGGTTTCTATTAGGTAATCCCATTTTATCACAGTCCGAGGCTCTGACGGAGCTGGAGTCGGAGTCCAGCCTCAGCCATTACAAATTTGCGAAGCCGTTGTCCAACTCTCATGCTTTTGGATCAGAGAACTGGGGCTTGGAAGCCGAGCTCCATAAGAACCCCCCAAAGAATTTCAAACGGACCCATAATATTGTCATTGTTGTTGATCGTATGGGAAGCGAAAAACCATATATCTCGGGAAGAAAGAATGATGTTCACAGGTCTGGAGGAGGCGAAGGGGGTTCTGGTTCGAGTCTGTGTCGAAAAATTCGCAATCAATGTCTGAGACTGAGGACGACGCGAGAAATTCGCAATCAATGTCTGAGACTGAGGACGGCGTGATGTATATAGCTAGAGGATATGGCATTGATGGTGGGAGTCAAGAAGTCTTGAGGGTTGATTTTGGTTTTGATTCTACAGAAACTTACTTTCAAAAAATGCTGGAGGCAAATCTGGGCAACTCACTTCTACTAAGAAACTATGCACAGTTCCTGCATGAGGTATGGATTAATCCCCGCAAACAGATTTTTATTCTTCTTGGGTGAATGCTATAGGCTTATACTGGGTGGATTTTGTTAGGTTCAAGGCAACCTTGCCAAGGCAGAGGAATACTATGAGAGATCCATACTTGCAAGCCCTGGCGATGGTGAGGTACTCTCTCTTTATGCCAAGCTGATGTGGGAAGTCCACAGAGATGCTCCTTACGCCGAGGTTTACTTTGATCAAGCTGTGCAGGCTAGCCCAAATGACTGGTGAACAAGCTTTTCTCTTCCTCGCTCGCTTCCTGTTATGGAAAATTTGTATTTTGATTGTGTTAGTGGAACGATTAGGCCTGATAATCTGGCATTGGATGATTTGAGTAACCAATTGTGGGTGCTTTTTTGGCAGCTTTGTTCTTGGCTCTTATGCCCACTTTCTATGGGATTCAGAAGAGGGTGAAGCTGGGGACACTGATTCTGAGACGTAGCAGAGATGTCGGACATCTGCCCCGGTGATGTTCTATAATTCTGCAACTGAGGCAGTTGTTTGTTTGAAACACTAGTAGCACCTTCTATGGTCCGTTATTTCTGTCAAGGACATATTTGCACAACACCCTTCACAGGGATGCACAGATGAGTGGACTGAGACGCCAAGGGAACCTATCAAGGAGGCAAGAGAATGGTTGGCAAACAAGCTAAGTTGGAAAAGAGTTGTTAAAATTGTTAAAATCGTTAGGGTTTTGTTAGGGTTGTAGGTTATTTATGTAGAGAACAGGGATGTGCAGCATCTTAGAGAGTTGTTGAGCAACTATGTTATCCATATAAATAATTGGGAACTCTACTGGAATCACATATGTAATTCATTCGAATGGTTTACGCTTATGTTTTCAACTCAACATTTTTCCTTGAACCATTATTTTGTTGCCTCGAGGTTTTTGATGGACTGAAAGTTGACACCTACAGTGGCCTATACGTCTTTATTTGCACATCTTTGCTTTTGATAGAAATAACAGACAACACATCAACTATCTTTGGTGTATAAATATAAATAATATGAAATTTAAACACATGTTTTAATTTCACAGCTCATTTTTTATGTTACAGTATAGGGAACAAATAATCACAGAACATTGGCAGATTTGAAGGCAGAACATATTTTGCAGCAAAGTGAAGAAGAAAAAAGACAGAAGGAAGACATACAGATTTCTTTTATCTTCTCTTTAATTCTTTGAATTTTTATATCCTTCTTGGGTTTATTACACTTTTATATAAAGAAAGGTAAAAAAAATACATTGGTTTCAATTTATGGTTGGTGCGAGGGGCTTATCTGCTATAGTTTTTGTTGCTATTCCCCGACATTCAACAGAGAAAGACGCACTTGATCTTATTATACGATGCATTATTTGCACTCGGATCATTTGTTATTCGCTTCTTGGGACATGTTAAAACAGCTATTTAGCCCATACAAATTGTAATTAATTGCATTACTATTACGTAAAAGAATATTACGGCTATCGTAGGATTTAATGCTCAGCCAACTAATTGTTGTTTTTGAAATTGGATTTAATTGGATTTGTCTTCTTGTGTAGAGCTTAGTGGTATTCATTGCAGACCGCCAATGATTTGGTAAGCCATTCAATGAGGACTGGTGTACGAGGTGAGGCATTAACTAGGTATTCTCGGGGCTGGCTAGTAAAATGGTTGGATTTCTGTTTTAGGGTTTTAACATTTTTTTAAGGGAAAATATGGGTAAGCAGAACCTCACTTTTGCATATGCTCATGTTCACACTTTATATTCTCTCCATGATCAGTCACCCCCACCAGTAGCAATTTTGTCAACACCAACGACAACTTCACCACCTACAGCCACTACAGATGTAGATTTTATGGCACAATATAATGCTGGCACAATATAAAAGCTTGACAATATAATGCTGACACATTTTAAAAGCCTAATGTGTAGTCGCCGGGTATTACTTGTATGTTCAATCTTTAAAGTTAGTATTTATCTACTGGTTTCAGATGAAAGGAGTTAGTATTTATCTATTGATTTCAAATGAAAGGTATTTGATTGGTTTATATTCATGTCCTTGTGTTTATCAAATCCATTAAATATAATTGTCAATGGTTAGCTAATCGATAAATATTGTCAATAACACTTAATATAGTAGGGATGCTTTGTTTGTGAGATCAATTGTTTTTCCTTCATTTGTTAAGCCAATGAATAAAAATATGGCAATGAATTTCTTAAACACAATCATTTATTGACTCCAACACACTTGTACTTATAAATTTAACGTAATCACAACTCCTCTAACAAGTTAGACCGTGAATAACGTCATTCATTCAGTTTAATCGTCTAAGTTGGAAATATGTGTGTGTACACACACTATGTTGAAAGATACTTTGTATGAAATCATTGTTTATGATTGGAGGTTAGAAGTGTTTATAATTGTCGGTCTATCTTCATGGCATGTTAGAAGTGTTCATAATTGTCGGTCCATCTTCATGGCACCATCCCAGACTTCAAAGCTTGGTTCTTAACATTGTTAGTTACAACACCATCCTAGATTTCAAAGATTGGTTCTTAACATGGTTAGTTATGGCCAAGATAAATATTTAACATCGATTTGTTATGTTAAAATAAATGGTTACCTATACCATGATAACCAACAAATAAATGGTTACTTATACCATGATAACCAACAAGGTATTTTTAGTGAAGACGTTAATCAATAACGGAATCCTGTAAGCCCTCTAATACACTTATAATGAGTTTTTAATTTCTCTAAGAAAGAAACATATAATGTTTACAAATATCTCTTACAAATACACAAATTCAACATGTCAAGTACAGATACACAATTTCAACATGTGTGTTTGAGTCAACAAATTTGTTACACCTTTTTCATTTAAGAATTTGCTGTCACACACATGTTGAAATTGTGTATCTGTAAGACATGTTGAATTTGTGTATTTGTAAGAGATATTTGTAGACATTATATGTTGTTTTCTAAGAGAAAATTAAAAACTCATTATAAGTGTATTGGAGGGCTTACACGATTCCGTTATTGATTAACGTCTTCACCAAAAATGCCTTGTTGATTATCATGATATAAGTAACCATTTATTTTAACATAACAAATCGATGTTAAATATTTATCTTGGCCACAACTAACAATGTTAAGAACCAATCTTTGAAGTCTAGGATGGTGCCATAACTAACCATGTTAAGAACCAAGCTTTGAATTCTGGGATGGTGCCATGAAGATGGACCGACAATTATGAACACTTCTAACATCCAATCATAAACAATGATTTCATACAGAGTATCTTTCAACATAGTGTGTGTACACACACATATTTCCAACTTAGAAAATTAAACTGAATGACGTTATTCACGGTCTAACTTGTTAGAGGAGTTGTGATTACGTTAAATTTGTAAGTACACGTGTGTTTGAGTCAATAAATGATTGTCCGTCACACCTTTTTCATTTAAAAAAAATAATGCACAGCTATCTCCGACGAAATTGCACCACTTTATATTTTACAAAATTGACCTTGACATTTATTTACACCACTTGCTTCTAATTTTAGCTAAATCTTCATGGCCCCTGCCCCTGCCCATGGAACTTGAGACCATTGTGGTTTTTATTCGGTACGAACTATCGTGGCCAGGACCAACTACCTAAATACAAGGCAGGACCAACTATAGTAGCAAGGAATAACTACCTTCTGAACGTACCTGGAGTAGTAATTGAGGACTCATAGGCTAATGCAGTAGCAATACCTGGTTTCTTCTTATTTTAATTTTAGAAGCGATGGACCAGTGCCCACTTTTGTTGAGAGCTAAGTGCTGGACCAGTGCCCACTTGTAGTGAGAACAATCTGTGGACTGGAAAGAACTAGCATGGTCATTCTTTTGTTTGTGCTCATTTGGATGTTCTTGTTCTATATCTTGCTCTTGATTTTAGTATATAATCACCTTATATGATACTCTCGGCAGAACATGCGTACACATCTAGGGCATATAGATCATGATACTCTTGCAATGAGTCTTTAACTCTATTAATTTTAGATCAAGTTATCAACAACAACTACATATTTTACTTACAGATTCATCATATCTTTATATGTGCTTACAATCTTTGAAACAAATATTAACTACCTCGGTGGACCTGATCAACCCGACCAAATATGTTTTCCTTACATATTCATATCTTTATATATGATTATAATGTATCTACCTCGGTGGACCCAAACCAAAACCAACTCGGCCAACTACTCTAGTTACTAGTCAACTAGGTCGACTAAGCTCCCACATTCATCACTGGTTCCAATTCATCCATTTTTGTGCTTATTGTCCATCATTCCTAATTTGTCATTGCATTATGTGGATATGCTTCTTCTGCTTTTTTTTCTCCTCTTTCTTTGCTTTCCTTGGCTTGTGTCTTTATTTCCTTCTATGTCTCTCTTTGCTTATTGTTATTGAATATTATTTACCCAACAATTAGGCATATCAATTGTCCTTGATGTCTAATATTCATTTCAACATCCTTTGTTTTGCCAAAGAAACATCTATATAGTTGCAAGAAATAAAGTGGGTCATGGCATCCTTTGGATGATACCTTGAAATCATAACAATTTATTTCCATATTTTCCTCTCATCATTGGTGTAAGGTTATGGATTGAGAGCATCAAGAATGAGAACCTTCTTAAATCAAACCAGTTAAATACCTTTAATTTACAACTTAGTTGGAAATAGAGTTGTCTTGTGGTTTGTACCTTTTGGCTTGTTTTCACAAAGATAATTTGTCAGTTTTGCACAATAATTACAAGAATTGAACCTAGGTGGGGAGGGTAACAATCATTCCTCCCAACCACCCAAACTACAACCAATGGACCACTAGTTATACGAACTTTGAATCTAAATAATATTACATGTACTAGTTATATGAAATTTGAATCTAAATAATAATTGACTCTCGAGTATATAAAACATATGGAGGATATTACAGTCCATTTATGGAGTTGATTCATGGCAAAGCTTAGAATCCTAGATGTTCGTGGGTTGTCTGAGTTACAAGAGCAACTGAGTATGGAAACATTGGTATCTTTGGAGGTATTGCACACAAACTCATGTATGATGCTGAAGAGCGTCAGGGGTTGGAGCAGTGGAGAATGCTTCGACTCCTGAGGCCAAAGTGTTAGTGGCTGCTCTGAGTTAGAAGAGTTGTCGAAGTATGGAATCATTGACATCTTTGGAGTCTTTGGAGGAATTGTGTTGGATTTTAACCTCTAAACTATTATTATGCAAAAAAACAATTCCTTCAACCACTTTTTCCGTTGCAAAAAACTCCTCATAACTAGCCGCAAAGTTGGTGGCAATATCGGGGACATTGCCACCACGTGGCTCTTGTTATTGTATTGAGTGGACAATTAGGTATTTAACCTTTAAGAGATCGGTGGAATTGAATTCCCAGTTTGAATAAGTGCTTTTATACGAATGGTGTGTGTAGTAAATAAATGGCCACACAATGGAGATACATGTTCGGATCAACAACCAAACTTATTTATTCAATTACTTAATCAATGTTGGTAGGTGTTGGTACGCAGGAGCTAGGCTCATTTATTCATTTACTTTTTTAATGCAAATAGGTTGGTGGAATTGAATTTCTGGTTTGAAGAAGAGTTATTATATAAAATAAATGGTGTGTGCATTAAGTCAACGATACGATGGTTTGTTGGCGGGGTTAGATGGATTTTATTCCATCCACCCGGGTTCAATTCCGTTGAATCATATTCTGGCTTGGATTACCAGTTGACGGTTTGCTTGACCTACCATCCATGATATGTGAGGAAGCGTTCATAATTAGGATGACATGTTTGATGTGTAAGGTGAGTTTGGTATAGTAATTCATGATGATTTTCACATTGTGTTGGTATTTGAAAGTTGATAGGGCAATAACATTATAAGCATGTATTTCCAAACTCTCCAATTTATAATAATATTTTATTATAGTATTAAAATATATTATTAAAGTTTATCAAATGGTTTTAGTTTTAGTTATAGGTCTTTCAACATCTAAGTAGGGATTAGCCATTATGTGGTTATCTCTTTTGTTATCCTGGGACAAACTCCTGAGCAATTGTTCTCCTTTAAAAGATGGTATCCAAGGTAAATCCTAGAATCTAAGTGGGAAAGATAACACGTCATGGCACAATCACTCAATTATATTTTATAATTGAAGGGAGTGAAAATATCCATAATATTCTAGTATTAAAGACATTTTAAAAATAAATAATATTCATCCTCAACTTTTTTCCTATTACAAATTAGTCTATTTCAAAAATATTTGAATTACTCAAGTCATTCAATTTATCATAAAAATCATAACTACAATATTATAATTAATTAATTTTATCATAAAAATAATGTGATACCATATACTTCTTAAACACATTAGTCTAACTTGCAATATCTCTTCGTTTAATAAAATGATAAGTGAAATGTACACTTTAAACATGAAACTTTTCAAAACTATAACACATTAGAATTTTAAAAATTTCAACCCATTTATAACTAACTATTAAAAAAAACCATCATATTCCAAACTTAAGCTCTATGTTTTATGTTTTAGAACATTAATTGCTTAACCTTCTTCCATAACATTACAAAGTGATTCGTTTGGAAAGTTCGCTATACCCCCTTTCTACATACATTATATTGAATTGAAAATGCCATCACATCACGTAATAGAAAACCCTTATCGCAACGTTAACTTGTAAACAATTATAATCGGCTATTAAAAAGCGTTGTGCAACCTCCATCATCCCTCCACCCCTCACTGTTCGGAGTCGGACTGGGCGTTAGCGACAAAATAGGCAGGGTTTGACGTTCTCATTATTCGTGGTGTCATCGGTTGCTGAAGCAGAATTCAGCAGCTCTTAGGTGCTATATCCAGTTATTCTTGAAATATGTATTTTTAATTCTGCGGCGAGATTAGCCCATTCCCGATTTTGGATTAATCCAAGTTAAGTTTTTTGAAATTGGAGGTTTCTTTTGGGCAGCCGAAAGTTTAAATCTTGACTATTTCTGGAAATTGAAGGTTATGCGACAAATACAGGGATTGGACTATAATTGAATTGGTGAACTCGAGCTCAATTTGCTATTTCAGGTATTCATTCGGACTGTATTTCTTTAGGGCTGGGCTTAGAGGAAATTCGTTGAATTTCGATTTGATTGGAAGGTTTCTTGCGAAGTTTTGTATATTTTGATTGTTAGGAGTCGAATTACAGCGAAGTTGTTAAATTTGGAACTGATTGGCAGACGTATTGGTTGAATTGCAGGCGATTTAGTGAATTGGAAAAGGATAGGATGGGAGGAAGCGCAATGGATGAGGTGGATGATTGGGAATTGACTGGACCTACCTCTGGGGAGACCACTCTGGTGTTGGTAGGGCGCACGGGCAATGGTAAAAGTGCAACTGGTAATTCCATCCTTGGTCGCAGGGCATTTACCTCACGTTCTCGTTCTGCTGCTGTTACACTTACTTCTGAATTGCAACAAGTCCAGATGAACGATGGCAGAAAATTGAATGTGGTCGATACGCCAGGTGAGGATCTTATTTATTTATTTACTATTAAATGTGCTTCGAATCAGAGTTGGTTAAATTTTGTATTATTATGTCTATTGTATTAATAAGAGTTCTTCGGATTATTTCTTCTTGTTTCTCTTGCTTCTCAGCGGAATTAAAGGTTGAACATTTTCTTATCTTGGGAGGGTCTACAACTCTTCTTCTTTTGACTTCATATGAAGAATATCAGAGGCAGTGGCGAAAAAAACAAGAAAAGTTCTATGACTTGTAATCTATATTTTTGTAACTGGGGGTTAGAAATTGAACTTGAGATTGAACTATGTGCTTTTTTTATTTGTTTTTGTTGTTGTTGCTGTTTCAAGTGTATACAGTTATAGCCATATTATATAACACCTATTATACTAGAGGTAGCACATATGGTTTATTAGCTCTCTTAACTTTAAAAACTCTTATTTTCAAATATATTCAACCATTTTCCACCCCACTTTTCTGTTTAATGCCTTCTTTCCCTTTTTCTTCGTTCCTCATTGTCAAGTCACTTGAGGGACTAGACACAGCCCCTTTTTCTTATTCTACACTATTGGAGTCTATTGCTTTTTTTTTTCCTCTTCGAAACTTCCTTCTTATTAGTAAACTGATAATATTTTCAATGAGCAGAATCATGGAACTTGGAAGAGCATATACAAGGGGTGGAGGAGCAAAACTAAATAAATAATCAGATTAGGCTAAAGCGTAGAAACTATTGGCATCCCTGATTAGGAGATAGCCCTTAGCGTGGAGCTGGTGACGTTCCTCTTCCTGCCAATTCCTACAGAATGCAGAAGCATAACTATTCTCATTGGCAAGGATACACTTACACGTTAGTTTCCATATAGAGAGCATAGCAACAATTTTGAGGCAATTCTGGACACAATCCCATAAAGGTGCACAGAACTAACTGTTTGGGGTCACCCGGCAGTGCTGCCCTCCAATGGCTAGCACCCTGAAGAAGAGAAGAAACCTGCAACTGAACCTGCTTCCAACACAGCCTTTGGCAATCCGACATTTGCACAAAATGTTCTTCAAAGATTCCATTTTATCACAAGTTGGGAACTGGGCAATCGTAAACCACTTTTTGCTAGGCAAGATTTTGTTGGCAGGTCCTGATGGGTGACCATCGAAGCAAAGATGTGTCATTTGTAGAATAGGCGGAAAGAACACATGATATGCAATGTATGTATCCACATGGCCTCTGGATCTGAAGAGGTTCATCTACCATTCAAGACTGGGGCCAAAAGGTGTTTCAAATATAGGAGTAGAGTTTCTTCCTGTCATAGTTCTGGATTGACTTACCAAAGGACCAATGCCAATTCCTCCAAATGGAGCTTGGTATTTGAATGTTCATCTTAAACAAAGCCTCTGAGGACTCAGGAGTTAACTTTTGGATTTTCCGAGTGGTCTTTCTGTCTAAAGCAATTATAGCTTTCTGATGAGCTAGCATCCTCTAATCCACTAATGATTTCATATCAAAATCCCACAAGTCCTTTTCCAAAAGAAAATGCCTTCCTGCTTAGCTTGATACTGAGCGCTCTCCACAATACATTTGCTGTGATCCTTCCAGCATTGTATTGGGCATAGTGCCAAGTCCCAACTGCATCTGCTAACCATGTAATTCCAACACACATATTTGGCAACACACTTCCAACCAGACCACATACTTTTTAGAGTAGAAGAACCTCTATCTTGGAAAAGTTGCATAGAAGAGATAATGTGGCATACGCTGACATTTTCCTAGATCTTGTGCACATGTTGGGCCTGTAAAACCTTGTATCTCAATAAAACTTGCTAAGGAGATGCCTTTCAAAAGCACCTCATAATCCATTTTGCTACTTGTTACACCCCAGATTCTCTACAGTGCACCCTAACAGATGTGCCAAAGAGGGGGGTCTTTTTGCCATTGTAAAAGGCCAAGTTAGGGCTTCCGTATGTAAAAGTGTAGGTTTAATGGGGCTCAAGATCCTTGGTCAGGTCATGGCAGGTCCTCTTGTTCCTCATTTCAAGGTGTGCTGGTCTTAAGGCACTGCTGACTATCTCTTGATGGGTGATAACTCCTCATCATGGATTGGTGCATCTTGTGGTAACTCCATTAGGACACATGGCTTAGGAGCCCCTAGCCACACTTATGGTTTTATGCTTTGTAGAGGTGATTGCTCTTGTAAGGGTAGTCACACCCACCTTAGCACACCACATTCACACCCCTTTGGACCTTATTTTGTTATATTACTCCTCCATCTTGGTCATCTTGGTCAAAAAGAGCAAATCACCCACCTTGAAAGCAAGCTTATGGATGTCGTACCAGCCTAAGAAGGAGGGCGTTGAGGGAAAAAGACACATGTTGGGGTTAGATGGAGCATGACGCCCTCCTTCCAATCTCAATTATTCATCATGTTGAAGCATATAATCAATTTTTATCATTGTTTTATCTTTTATGAGGTTTAGTCCTCAGATTGTCGGTGACAAACCCTAAAAAATTAAAAGTCATTTTAAAGACAAATTAGGTAGGTTGCCCTAGAGGAGGGATAAAGTGAACCTTTTTTCTTATATAAAAGGCATCCTCCTCTCTTTTGCAATCAAGATTATGGGATCAAATATGACTGAATTCTTATTTTTACTTGTGTATATGAGCAATTAAGTGGTGCACACCTCTCTTCTTGGTTGTTCTAGCGTTTCTAAGGATACAATCTTGATGTTTTGAGGTTTCTTTACAATCTTTCAAGGCTATTCTTTGGTGAAAGGATTCTTGAGGCTCTTTCTCTTCTCCTTTCTCTCTCAATTCTGGTAAGATCTTGAACCTCTTGAACCTCTTGTCTTGCATTGTCGTAGGCATCCAAGGTAGGAGCAATTTAGGGTTTTATGTATGATAGTCTAGTTTTGTTGGGTGAGACATTCTTCTTGAAGGATCTCTCTTGTTTGGGCCTCGACATCTTGTTTGCCCTAATTAGTTCAAGTGCTAACATAACCTAGGGTTTCTTAGCCTTGCCCTAATTCATTCAAATATTGAATTGCCGATGCTTGAGAGAAACGCTAGCTCCAATTTCTCATTGCCTGGTGGAATAAGATCTAGGTCTATTTCCCTCATCCTCATCAATTCAATTTTATAAAATTCCTTGTACTTTATTGGAAAAATACAAAAAAGTCAAATATATGAAAAAACCCTAAAAAATAAAAAAAATATAGAAATCCAAAAAATATTGTGGTATTGGAAAATTTAATCCATTTAGTTGATGCGCCCTCATTGGTTTCATGATCAATCTTGAAGGATGTCCGTCCTCTTTTTGTGGCTAATTTGAGATATTTACGGTAATCTACAAATATTAGTGTGCTTTTTTCAGATCTGATTTGACAGGTACGACCATCAAAATTTATATTTGGAGGGTATCACAAGCTAGAAACAAGGTCTATTGTCAACACTACTCTCATGGGCATTCATCTAGTGGTTCAAGTTGACTTTCTTGTGATTTCTGGGGGCTGGTTAGGACATAAACCTGATCTAGTAAGTCATTTCCAGATTTGTATTACTCATTCATTTGCTGCCCCAAAGTTGGGATTCTTATCCCTCTCCATTAGGGATACCTTCCTTGGTAAGTTGGCATTGTTCTAAGTGGTTTTTATATATATTTGAATACATATTTTGTGAATGTCCTCTTATAACAACAACAAGGTTTTTTAATCATTTGCAATAATTGTGAAGATTTATCCATTCTAACTCCTATCCTCTTGAAGTACTTGGTAAACGTGCTTGTATTCATTGCTTTGACTCCACAAGGCACTGATCTTTGTCAACAGGTTGCTCGTGAGGTATTCTTGTTGTGAAGTTCTATCTCACCTATATTAGGGACTCCCCCTTGGCCTCTAGGAGTTGGCCTAAAGCATAAGGAGAGTGCATTGTGGTGACAGTGGGATTCATCTCCTAAATAGTTGCCAATCTTAGCATCGACTCTCATGACCTATGGGAAAGGTGCTAATTTGTGCGGTAACATTGCGAAAATTTTACCATGAGCTGCCACATCAATCAATCCCAAGCCACCCTCCACCTTGGAAAAATGCCAACATCCCATGGGACCATTGACAATGCATGGTCTTTGATTCTGCACCATATTTGGACCACAAGAATGTACTCAAGAGCTTTTCCGACCTTTTAAATTGGGATCGACTAGGAAATTAACAAGAAATATAGTAATTATGAGAGGCTTGTAGAATTTTGGAGATGACTGTCAATTAACCCATGAGAAGAAGATCCTTGAATGGCTAGTGGTGTAACTTTATTTGTAACTTTTGTAAGCATCATTCCCACGTGGCATCAGGAGAAAGACCTGTACCAAATGGGATCCCCAAATAACAAACAATTACCATAGGTTGGATAAAATTCCAGACTTCCAGTCAGGAGGGATCCAAACTAATTGGCCATCCAAGCCCAACAATGACAAGTTTGTTTTTTTGATCACTCACAACAACACTAGAAGCAACAAAAAATACATCTAAGTACTCTCTAATTGATTCAATTGTGGTTTGGTTACCTTGAACAAAAATCATAGAATCCTTTGCAAAATGATTATTCACCATCTCATTGCCTTCCAAAGAGAGACTCACTTGATATTACCTTGAATTCTAGTGGCCTTTGACATATAGCGTACGACATCAACAACCAACACAAACAAGGGGCTAATGGACACCCTTTTCTAATAGAATAGTGCAACAAAATTGTGCTAGAGAAGGAGACATTCATCAAGACAAAGGCAATGTTATAACAAAATCTAGCACCCCCTATGATGTAAAGTCCCAAGCATCAAGGAGCTAGTCTTGTGCAACTCAAGAAGGCTACCCATTATCACCTCATTAGCTCTTCCTCTCTCTTTTGGTTGGATCTCCTCCAACTCAGAGGGTGTATCCCTAAGTAAGACTGCTAAGGCTATGGAGTGGGGACTTTGGTTGATATAAGAAGAGTAAGCCTTAACAAAATGTATGGTTGTAGTAATAGTGAAGGATGATGAATGGATTAAGAAACAAAGGTGGGAAAAATCCAAGGATCAGTTCCTACCAAATCACGAGTTAAATGTATTCATAGAAGCATGGATCTAAGAGGGTGAATGCATGGGTGTGTAAGGCAAATAAGGGCTGTTACAGATGCAACAAATCAGCCTTAACTTTGCTGGAAATTACTATAGAAAATTAACTTGGAGAGCTGGAGGTGCTTCTGAAAAAAACAAAGTTATGAAGGTGATGTTATATTAATTCCAACAACAGTTGGTTTATTAGATGCAAGGTTAGTATAATAGAAACAATACAAGAGGGATTATTCTCACATTATATCGTCCAAGAAGGCCTTCGCAACGAGTTACAAGGCTTTTCTACAATAATAAGCAACAACATAAACGAAATGCAACATAAAAATGCCCCACATGAAGTAGATTCTATACCTCCAATCTTCCATCAAGCTTCCAAATGTGATATACAATGTAGCCCAAGGGAAACTCTCCTTCAATCCCCAATCTCCCAAACATCATTCACAGATGAAATGGAGAGAAAGCTCCTTTTTATAGAGTGCGCTAAGTCTTTCTCACAATTAAAATATATTATCTTCCTAACTAACTCAATGACAAGTCGATAACAATAATACAATATTGGAGTTAGTTAGGTTTTAACTTTTATCCTTCATGGTTGACAAGTCAATTGGTTATGTGGACTTTAATCTCCCCAAAGGAAGTTGTTCCAACAAAAATATATATGTCAGTGTGCAAGATATCCTTCAAAGGAGAGAGGATAAGCTTGTTGACCAAGTAAAGATGCCAAAAGGTCCACACAGAATTCGCCCTCCAAGATACATGCAATGCATAAATAATAAATTACACTCTATAGGTGTGCTCCTCAATAACCTCCTCAAAATAGTACAAAGTGCATGAACAAGTGTGCTAACCTCCCACATATGTGAATCCCAAGGTAGGTGCTCCAACTAATTTCATAGGTATGTGTGCAAGAGTGCCAAGTATGTGGAGTGCTCAACATGAAAGGATTGGTCAAAGGTCTTCAACCACCTCCAAAAATAATAAATGTTCTCATAGGCTCTTTCTCCAATGTGTAACCACTTCAATGAATAAATAAAAAAGCTTCAAGGTAGTTACAACTACTTAATAAATATCCAAAGTCCACGAGTGCCCTAGGGAGGTGTATCGACCTCCTCATACCTGTGAACAACAAGAGGGTGCTCCAAGAGAGAGAAAAAATGCCAAGTGTAGCTTTGACCATGCATCATGAAAAAGAGATCATGCAGAAGAGGTGCACTTGAGGAGATAGTGCCAATCTCAACTACTTCCAACCAACAATTCATAAAACAATATCAAATGAAGTGCACCCTAGGAGATAGTACCAATGGTGGTTGATCTCATCAAAGCATGTGCCAAAACCATGTGTTGTTTTCCAAAACCATGAACTAATTTACCTCAAAACCATGTGCACCAAGAGGAGGCGACCTAGAGAAGTTTGCAAAAGGTACTTATGAAATATTACTCCACATGCCTTGGACCTAAGTTGCACGAAATGGGGAAACGTCTGGAAGTTTCCAAAATGGGTACGGCAGGAAACGCGACCTTCTAAAAATGGAAACATCAGGGGAAACGCCGTATATATATATATTATATTTATATTTTAAAAAACACATTGTCTTGCAAGAAAAACATAATGACACTCGCAAATAACATTTAAGAAGGAAAACCATGTTATAATCATTGATTACTTGATGCAAGTGACAAAATCCAAAATTAGCCTTTATAGATGAGACTATACATCTAAAATTAACCTTTATAGATGAGGCTATACATCCAAAATCAGCCTTTATAAATGAGGTTGTATGTCCTGAAACTGAAATAACACATGAGCTAAAGAGAACTGCAATTACATACTGATAGATTCCTAATACATGTCATACTGATCCTCATCCTCATCATTAAAAATAGAACAAGATGCTTGTTCAACAGAACTAGATAAAGGATGGGAAGAAGAGGCAACTCCACTTCCATTGGCTGTCGCATCATCACCAACATCAAGAGCAGCAAGGGAGTGCTCCAAGTCTAGGCATTCTGCATCCACATACCATTCTTTATGAGGCCCATTTGCATATTCTGCACCCCTACGAGACACAAGGCAGAGGTTTGAATGCACATATACAAGATCTTCAGCCTTCTGCGATCCCAACCTGTTGCGCTTCACAGAATGAATGAAGCCATAGGTGCTCCAATTCCTTTCTGTTGATGAAGAGCTTGCCACTTGTGATAGAATACGAGTGGCAACGCTTTGCAAATATACACCGTTTGCCCCATGACAAGTCCACCATTTAACCGGGTTCATGGTCCTCCTCTCATCCAAAGATGATATGTGTGAAAAATCCTCTAATCCAACAGTGAAACAAGCAAATTCTTCCCTCACATCTGTTTGTTGAGAAGCGGGAAACAACTTTTGGAAGGCTTTTTTCACTCCATTGGCCACCTCCTTGTCCTTATGCGGGGCCTTCCTCTTCCCATTGCTTTGAGCAATCAAATCTTCATCATAAAATCTTGGATTTAGAGCATGTGCCAAAGTGTGCAAAGGAGTGTTAAAGGCATTCCACCTCGTAACAATGATGGATCTCACATGCTCAGCATAATCAAGATCAACAAAAAGAAGAGTAGGGGTCTCCTGTGTAATAATTTCCACGGTTTTCTCAACCATGGTATCCATGCCATCATAAAT
This sequence comes from Larix kaempferi, assembly GCA_027924585.1. Lineage (NCBI taxonomy): Eukaryota > Viridiplantae > Streptophyta > Pinopsida > Pinales > Pinaceae > Larix > Larix kaempferi. Next base: position 11,186,587 of record BSBM01000120.1, on the reverse strand, counting down.
CTCGCCCAAGAAAGGTCCGTCTGTGTCTACATCTCGAAGAAGCTCAAATGCAGGCGTGGTGAACTTGAGCAAGAAATCTATCTTGGTCCACCAATCCTCATCAATCAACACCCTCCTTACCATGCTTCCCTTCTCTGAATCTGCCTGCCTCCACTCAGCCCAAGTGGTACCCACCACCATACCCATTAATGCAGGCTTGACCTCAACAAGGCGGTGCAACATGATGAAGTTTGAGGCATATCTTGTCTCATCAACTTTGAGCAACTCCAATTTGGAGTATTCTCGATATATTGCTTGAGACTGGTGGTGGTTGGTGATGAATTTTATGATCTCCCTAGCTTGCCCTGTGACCTCCTTAATACATGTAGTTTTTGCCTCAATCTCCTCTAAAATCAAGTTTAGATTATGGACAATGCAGGGATTCCAAAAGATATGATGGTATCTGCTATCAATAATCAAGCCTGCAGCTTTGCAAACAGGTGCATTATCTGTGATAACTTGCACCACATTTGCTTGCCCTACTTGTTCAATAGCAGAAATTAAAATTTCAGCAATGAAATTACTATCTTTTACCTCGCTTGAACAATCTTCTGCTTTTAAGAACATTGCTCCTTTTGGTGATGATGCACTGATATTGATCAATGGCCTCCGCCTTGTATCAGTCCATCCATCTGAGATAATGGAAACCCCTGTGCTGCTCCATGAGTTACGAATTGGTCTTAGAACATCCTCAAGGATGAGCCTCTCTTTCTTGAGCAAAACTGTTCTGTGTTTTTCATAGTTTGGCCCCTTGAAACTTTGAGGGGCTGTGTTAATTGCCCTCACCAAATCATGCCAATAGGGGGACCGAACCACATTAAATGGGATGCCACAAAATATATGGCCCTTGCCACTCTTGTCTTAGCTTCTTCTCTCCCTTGATTGTTAACCATTTTCAACAATCTGCTATCTTTACTTGCACTTGTAGGCTTTGATATCTCTTCTTCTAGCTGGATTGCCCTCCTCTTCCTTGCTTCATGAACAATCCTTGGCTCATTGCTAGTAACAAAGGTTGTTGGTGGTATCTTGCTAGTGCCACCCATCCCAATCTTGGCTTTTGGTCCTTCAATCTTTGAGCATCTTCATGCTCTCTCTTGAATGAAGCCCTCAGCTCTGGATTTTTGGTATATGCAGAAGCTTCAACACCCTTATCTCCTTCATGCAAAATGTGAGCCTTGACTCTTGTGTAAGAGCCTTTGAAGGTCTTCTTACTCTTACACAAGTTGCACCTCCATTCCCAGTCAGAGCCTTTGAAGGTCTTCTTACTCTTACACAAGTTGCACCTCCATTCCCATGAACCCCCACCACCACCCATTTGCTTGATCTTGGTAACATGCCTCCAAAGAGGATAGTATTCTTGCTGCCTTGTTGGTTGAGGAGATGCAGGGGCAGAGGTAATGCCAGTTTGAGAAGCCATGGATGCTGCTGCCTGCAAATGCCAAAAACAGTAAAAAATTTCTGCCCACACTTAGAGAAGGCATGAGTGGTTAACAAAAGAATAAAAACAGTAAAAAAATTCTTCAAAAATAAACTACGAATGCTTACCAAATAAACGGATGTGCCCACACTCTCCTTCTTCTTGCTGCCCACAACCGTCACCAAAGCTTGCTACCAATGCTCCAAACCACAACTAAAACGCTCACTACTATTGTAGGAAGCTCCTCTTGCAAAAGAATCTGTGAAGAATGAGTGAACCAAGGGCATTCTTATAGGAATTTAGTAGCTGCTAGGTTTTCTAAATCTTTCTAGATGTTTCTTTTGTCAATTAAAAAAAATCAAGTAATATCTAATTAAAAATTAAAAAAAAAGAGTATTTTGGGCCAAATTTAGGGACCCATAGCCCTATTTTCTGGCCATACGGAACCACACAAGCTCAGGAAAGTCGCGAAACGTGGGCCATACAGGCTGAAACCTGCCCGAAACGCTGTCGGCCGTACCGTACAACGTTTCGTACTAGTGAAACGCTGTACGGTACGGCTGGTGGCGTTTCAGGCGGGTTTCGTACCCGTTTCGGTGTTTTGTACCGTTTCGGGTACTGGTACGGTTGTTGGGCAGGCTTTTTTTGCAACATAGCCTTGGACATTGTACCAAAGAGGAGTGCTCCATAGAAAACCAATATATAACCTCCAAATAACCTCTTCCACTTGTGAAAGGAAGATAGTGAAGTAGGGAGCTCAAGTATTAGCCTTTAAAAAGATTAAATTAACCAATAAATGGTTAAATCAACCTCAACATGTGTGCACAAAGGCTAATGTTTTAATAAACCATAGTCCAAGCTCTTAATTAGTCACCAATTGATAAATCAACTTGAACATGTGTTCCAATGAGAGGGGTGCGCTCCAACAAATGTTGCACCATGCAAATAAGTTGTTCTTCCTAGTAAAACCCCACCATGATAACAACATAATGACAAAATAGAAGTTCCACCTAGGCTTGAACCTAGGATGCACCACCAAATGACTATTGCTTGATTAATACATTCTCAAACCTTAGAAAAAAGGCTTGATCAGAAAAGATGTTGTTGATGTTTCTCCAGATTGCTGCATTGGGCAGACATTCTCCTAGATTGGTCTTGCTGACTTGACCAAGCGGGAATGATACATTCAATCACGGGGCTATGCTAGTGGTGAATGGCCCTGGGAGGGGCAATCAGACAATCACACGTGGCTTTGCTAGTGGTGATTGGCCCCCAAGGTGCTCTCACATTGCCTGCTCCAGGATGGAGTGATCCATTCTATATTAGAGTGTTTGACTTGTTTATTTAGTAGGGGCTTTCATCCCCTTGTGGAATATACAAAGTTTAATCTAATGTTGTATTTGACATAGGCTCTAAGAAATGTCTGAGACTTCCTAGAGTGGGTCAAATCATAGTTTTAAAAATTGGTGAAACCGGTTTTGGAATCTACCGATCAACCGGTTGATAAGGAACCAAATCAACTCGGTCGGCAAATCGGTTCAGGTGACTGGTTTGGTACCAAACTGACCGATATGGACATCGAATCGGCCGGTTCGGTATTGAACCGTTTTGATCGGCCGAGTTATGTAAAAAGTCGGCCGATCTGTCTGGCAGATGCGTGGGTGCCCGCAGACTCAAAAAAACAACGCAATATCCCCATGGTGCAGTAGTATTTGGTAAAAGTGACATTCTTCTTTTATTTTATTTTCCATCCTTTTACTTACATTTTTAACATTACCACTAATTGTTTCAGGATGTTTGAGAGTGGTTTCAACCTCATCGGACTTCATATGCAAAATGTAGAATTTTAGATCCCATTCAGAATTCAATAGACTTAATAGTTTTCAGGGTTTTAGGATTGCAAGGTTTCCACTAGATTCTATCATGTATGAGGGTATGGAATTGGCATTTAATCAAGCACATCAACCCCTATATGTACCTTGATGTTGGTGGTGTTGATTGTTGAACTCCTCTGTCATGACCTTAATAAAAATGTACTCTTCACTCATGCAAAATAACTTATTAAGCATGGGAAGCTTTTTCTACCTTATTTTAATGATTTGGAAGTTTCATCAAAATTGCTGGGTGTTGAGCCATTGACTAATGTCCTTGGAGGATCAACTTTGAAATTTGAGTTAGAGGCAAGGGCTAGAGCCAAGAGGAGGGAGGCATAAGGTGCTATTGATGAATAGGATCCCAATATAGGCATTGTTTCTTTTTTTTAAGCTATTACCCACATAGTTTTGAACCACTGACCTAACACGAGGAGTGCCTTAATAGTACACCCATTCACCGTCTTTTCTACACCCCATGTGCCCAATATAGGCAATGATTTGTTGACATGTATGATTGATGATTTATATTTCACATTCATTTTCTTAAATGTCCTTGCTCATTTATTAATTTAATATATATATATATATATATATATATTTTTTTTTCCTTGGAAAAAATCTTTTATTCATATTGAATAAACATTCTCTGTCCTAAAAGGACTTTACATCAAGAGCCTCTACAGCTTCACTATACAATTTTTTTCCAGAATTCTTTCTGGATTTCTGATCCATATTCTTTACATCATTAAAAAATTTCCTTCTTTTTATGCATCTTTTACCTCCATTAGATTGTATCTTCTATTTATTACATAAGCTGAAAACTGTAAGCAATTCTCCCTTCTCTGATTTCGTCTATCTCCAATAACCTAGGTTCTAGCAGCGATGCGTTCTTAGAGATTTGGTCTGCTTTAGTATTGAGTTCACGGTATATATGTGCAAATGATATGTTTGCAAATAAATCCATCTGTCTCTGGATTGCTACTAGAAGGTGTTGAAGATGAGGAGCATTTATTTGAATTTTTTTATTTGCCCAGTCTATAACCATTTTGGAATCGCCAAAAACCTGCAGTCGAGAAAGGCCTTTAGATAATGCAGTCTTTGAAACCGCCCACAATGTTGCAAGTTCCTCTTTACTGTTAGTACAATGTCCTGGTGCAAATCTGATGCAGAATTTGGACTCTTCTGATAAAAAAAGGACTCCCCCAGATCCTCCTAAAGGTAGAGTTCCTTAACTGGCGCCGTAAAAAAAAGCGCTGTTTTCCTGTCTTTGATTTTGATTTGTGTTCTCTTGTCCACTGCACAACCAATGCTGTTGTCACTTTCTGAGGGATCAACTTGTTTTGGAAAATAACAACATTTCTAGCCCACCATAGCCCATAAATAAAATTAGAGGGAAAGTTGTCAAAACAGCGTACCGCCGGATCTTTCCACCACTGCTGACAATTATTTTCCAGTTTCGTACATATTTGATCTGAGGATGCTTTTAATTCTCTGGCGCCCGCTCTCCACACAGCCTTTGCATAAGAGCAAGTTACAAACAAGTGAGAAGAGGTTTCTCCATCTGATTTGCACAGAACACACCAGCTTGGACCTTGCCAGCGTCGCTTAAGGAGGTCATCCCACATTAATAATTTATTACTCAGGGCCAGCTGTTACAATGGTATCAGTACCAACGCACCTGCAGAGGTGCCTTAGGGAGAGGGGGTCATTTTTCTTGCCAGGAGGGGTGTTTAGCCAACTTTTTCTGAGTAGGGGTTATGGCCAGACCCTATGGTTTCTCCCTTGGAAGTACTATGGCTTAGTGGCATCGCTAACTGCCTCATGAAAGGGCTTGAAGCCCTGAAGTTGGTGTTTAGGGCTTCCATGGGTGGATCACTGGGTCACACGACCCCAACCCTGATTTAGCATTTCGGTGACAGATCTTTCAGCATTGAGGCATCTCTTCCTCCTCCAGGTCACCTCCATCACCCTCCTGGCCCTCCAATTCACCAGCGTTCTCTCTTTGGGCCCTCCTTCAGATGATGACATCATCCTTGATGCTTGACTGTGATGCTTGATAGGGGGGGGCGTTGAGGGATATTCTCTTCTGTTGGGGTTAGTTGGGGCATGACGACCCCCCCCCTCCGCAGTCTAGCTTTCAGAACGGACTGATATGCTCATTTTTAGCCATTTTACTCATGTATGGGTCAAATCTGGGGAAAATACCCCAATTTACCCACTACTTTGAGTATTTTATATTATTTTTGTTTTAATTTTAAGTTGACATTTATAATTTCAAATTGACATTTTAAAATGGCATGTCGGCTTGGATATTTTTTTTATTTTTGTAAAGTGAGTGTGAGAAAAGTATAAATACACTTCTCCTCACTTCATTTTAACATAACAACTTATGGGAGAAAACTTTTATTTCTGATTTTTACCCTACTTGGGTTCATGGAGTGATGTGCACCTCTTGAGGATGGATGTACTTGCTAGTTTGGGGACAAATCTTTGAAGTATCTTTGCTCTTGCTCTTTGCTAAGGTGATGCTAGGAGTTGTTTGATTTTAACACATGCATAAGGAGGTATCTAAGTTTCTTCTCTTGATATTTCTTTGTTAAGTGTTGGATGTGTGTGTCTAAGGTTGAATGGTAGCCATTAATGCTGCATTTTGTCCTAGCTAAGTCATTTTCAGCCTTTAGTTACCCTAGCATTGTAAAGCTTGAGTTTTAGGTCTCCAAGGTTTGTCTTAACTAAGGCTTCTTCAACCAACTTTGTAGTTGTTGAAGAATACCTTGGTTTGCCAAACTTGGCAAGTGCCATCTCAAGGGGAGGGCCATTTTCCTTGATGCCCTAGGGTTAGGGTAGAGTCTCTAAAAACCCTAGGTTGCTCTCTTTAATCCTAATTTTCCGAGTTTGTACATTTGTAATTATTTTTTTAGGTTGAACTTGCATTTTCATGGTAGAATTAGGGTTAAAATTAGATCTGCAATTTTATGACAAAAACCCTAAAAATAAAAAAAAATTATTATTTTTTTTTGATTTTTTGGCCTTCCTAAAATTTCGGCCCTCTCTCCTACAATTTTGTCCTGCCTTCTTTAGCCCTAAAAACCCTAGGGCGAAATTTTAGGAAGCCCCAAAAATTCAAAAATATAAAAAATTCCTAAAAAAACCCCTAAAAATAAAAAATTAATTTTTGCAATTTTTGGCCTCCCTAAAATTTCGGCCCTTCCTCCTATAATTTCGGCCTGCCTTCTTGTTCCTAAAAACCTTGGGGTGAAATTTTAGGAGCCCTAAAAATCCCAAAATTACCAAAAAATCCCTAAAAGCCCTAATTTTACATGTGTAAATATTTTTTATTTTGGATTAAATTTGTGTGATTTAGGTCTGATTTTTACATTTTTTTGTATATAATTTTCATAAAATTAAATGCTAAAAAGCCCTAATTTCTGAAAACCAAACCCTATGTTGGCACGGGATTAGTCCGCAGGAAGTGCGGAAGCCGACAGCTGCGAAGGGAAGAATCCGCAGAAGAAAGGGTCATTCGCGGATAACGCGGAAGCGCGAAAGTAGTTAATTAGTTAGATAAGGGTCGTGTGGATCGTTTTGTAACCATGTAGTTTTGTATAAATATGAGAATGATTGTAAGCCTAATGGGATGGATGTAATTGAGGATCCGTTGATGGATAGAGCGATCGGCTTTGTGAGTTTTGATCTGTTTTGTATCCACAATATGATGTATTGATTGTTTCTGCGAAGGTCATTCCGTAGGTTTTAATGAATGCATGAAGATGTTCGGTTATGGTTTTATCTCTGTCTTTGTTTCTGTTGAATGATGGATGCGAATGTCTGATGGAATGTTTAATGCTTTATGGGTTTAGTAATCGCTGTTTATGCTAATAGGTAATCAGATCATGTTAATGCGAATATCTGTAATGTGTTGATGTTGCGATTGATGAATCTGCGAATAGTGAAATGTTAGTATAGTGCGAATGGTATAATCTCTGGTTTCTGTGGTTGCAAAGTGTGTTTGATGCATGTCCTCAACTCCACTGCGGAAACTTGGTTTCTGTAGCCCCCTTGTGCATCTCGGGTGAGACTTCATTCGCTCTACGAGTGTTGCTGGAAGGGTTAACACCCTTCTGGGCCGGTGCGTAAGGGAGTTTGGGTTGGTGTTTGTTGACGACAGTGTGTAGTGAACCCTTGTTGATAGTTACTGTGTCAACAAATGGTTCCGTTGCCGGGACCTTGAAGAGGAAAAGAAGAGGATATGCTGTGGCACCTGACGAAACTGGAGATTCAGGAGTGGTTTGACACAAAAAAATAAGAATTCGCAGAAGGAGAGAAGCAAAACCCTAAACAGACGATAAGTAGTTGGTTGTAGAGATACATTTATTCAGATATCCACGAGATATTTTTTTGCGAGTTCCCAGTACTGCTGCATGAGTGGTTAGCGCAGCTAACATTCTAGAAGCACCACTTCCAAGAGACTGAGCCTGAATAGTGGATGCCAGAATTGATTCGACAGTTGAAACGTGTCGACAACACAGTATCAAGGGCTGTCGATTTCTGGGTGGATAGTATCTTAGAGGGATATATTACCGAGTTCGCAGTAGACACGATCAAGTCATATAGTGACGCGGAGAGGAATTTCTTCAGGGGACCAAGGGGAAGGTTCTTGCTGTTACTAAAACTGTGGATTAAGATGCTCGTGTTCGAAAAGGGCATTTTGAGGATGACTTTCGACGAGTAGAAAGATTAGTGTGCAGAGGTTGTAGGTGTCGCGTGAATGTGGATCCGATAGAAAGATGCGGGGTAGATGGACATGAGTGACGACGAGTTTGTATGGGAAGCTGACGAAGAGTGTGGTATCTTGAGGAGTGGAGCGATATTCCGACGTCCTGAGAAGAAGAGGAGGACTGAGAAAGAGTCTCTTGAGAGGATCGGAGCAGAAGACTGCGAAACAGGACCACAAGGTAGAAAGCGACCCTATTGCGATGAAGACAGTGACCAGGCTACCCTAGAAGCAGAAGAGGGACGGATCGTAAGTTACAACATACCTGCAACCCCGCGCACTACCTAGAATCATACAGGAAGAAACCCAAGCTATTCGCAAAGTTGCTCGACGTGCAGCGGTAAAAGTAGAGCATCAGTAAACAATAACAGTTGGAACGTTAGGATGGCAGATGACACAAAAATGCCCACTTTCCAAGGGAACGAGATCGAGGATCCCGAGCAGTTCTGGTTTCTGTGCGAAGCAGTGTGGATCGTGAAGCAGGTCCAGGATGAAGCCATTAAACAAGGATAGCTAGCGATGACCCTCAGGGGCCATGCGCTGGATTGATTTATGAAGTTTACGAGGGTTCGAACGGGAACACTAGCCAAGTCATTGGCGCAAATCAAAGCAGGAATGATCTATGAATTTAGAAAGCCATAGTCGGAATCGCAGTATGTCATTGAGCTTAAAGAGATCAAGCAATACCCAAATGAGCCGGTATGGGAATTCGATCAGCGATACAAGACATTGATAGCAAAGGTGAGTTTTGGGATAAATGTTATGCAGCACAACGAGTGGTTCATCGCAGGACTGGTACCACACATCCGCGGACCATTAATGCAACAGAAGGTTGCGACCCAAGCGGAAGCATTGGAGATTGCAATGAAGCTGGAGGCTTCACCAATCGACGAAACTGGGTTGGGTATGGATCGTATGCAAGCGCAGTTGGCAAACTTGATGATCCAACTACAAGACATGAAGAAAGGGAAAGAGGCCCGCGAAGAGGTCTGGTGTACCAGGTGTAGGACAGAGGGACACCACAAGGATAAGTGCCCAGACTTCCGAGAGTATTTATAATCCGGTGCACCAAATCCCCTCGGTAAGGGAGGGTTTCCTACGTGTCGTATCTGCCAAACGAGAGGCCATCGACCAGAAGAGTGTGTATATCTGCAGAAAATGGTGTCGAAACCATGGAACTTGTATTGCAAGTTTTGTAAATCGGTTGGCCACGATGACAACAACTGCAGAGCTTATGGCCTACTCTAGGAGAGAACTGCAGCGGCATACTTCATGGCAGGAGAAGAACAAGCATCGGGTAGCAACAACAGCAGTATAACCAACCGCCAACCCAGTATAATCACCAGCCGCAATAGTATGATCAGGGACAGTATGGACAACCGCAGTATGGTCAGCTGCAGTATCCGGCACCACATTATCCGCCACCGCAGTACCCACCATATGGACCACCGCAACAGCCGCAGTGGAGGGGCTAGAGGAGGATTCTGCGAAGGTCGAGGTGCTGGCGTAGGACGAGGAGGAGCCGCTGGACAAGGGCGAGGACCGATTATATGCTACAATTGTGGGCAGCAGGGGCACTATCTGAGGGATTGCCCGAATCCGGCACCACAACAGTGCACGTATTGCAACGCTGTGGATCATAGCGTTGAAGACTGTCCGCAGCTCATTGCGAAATGGTAGACCAAGAATCCGCCACCACCTCCACAGAACCAGAATCAGAATCCACCGGCTGTGCAAATGATATCGACGAAGGCTCGAAAACAACATGCGACTGTTGGAGTGGTGATACGAGGAGGAGCGACGACAGGGGCCGATGGACCACGAACTACTGTCCGACCAACAGTACGGAAACATGTCACTTTTCATGTGGAGGCCGAAAGGGATATCTTCTTGGAAGCGCAGGAGGTGATGAGACAGAGGAGGCAGTTACCTCTTCAGGAAGAAGTTATCTACGATATGCCACCGACGTTCGACAAGAGGAAGTCGTAGGGAAAGGCCAATACCCTAAAAGCCTTCTTAAAGAGTTGCCTGGAGTTGGCAAAGGATCAGGATGTGCTGGAGGAGATATCCAATATGTTGACTCGACGGGAGGGTGTACGCCAGGAACAAAGAGTTAATCGCATACACAAGAGGAAGACAGGGAGGGAGATGCGAATGTCGGCACAAATTGGAGCTTTTGATGTCGACTCAATTATCTTGGACCTAGGGTCGGATGTCAACATTCTGACCAAGCAGACATGAGAGACCATGGGGAAACCGCAGTTGGCCTGGTCACTAGTATAGTTGCGATTAGCAAACTCGAGTAAGGTTACTCCACTTGGTCGGGTGTACCAACTTCCCGTTGAAATTGAAGGCCTCAAGTCTTATGCCGATTTCGATGTAATTGAAATTGTGGACAACACCAGTCCCTACCCAGCGCTGCTAGGGATCGATTGGGCAATCGATAATCTAGCGGTTATCAACTTTAAGAAGCAGACAATGCCATTTGAGAGTCGCGAGATGAGGGTCATTGCACCTTTGGATCCCGCGGAAGGGCAGCGATACGTTGAACCGGCGAGAGATGAATTTACGGAGGGATGGGATAGTATATACAATATATCTGAGGATTACATTAATCCTACCGCAGACGGTGAATTGGGTTGGTGCAGTGTCAGTTCAGCGTCGTCAGATTCGGATGAGGCGCTCGAGAATTGGCAGAACTGGATGCACGGAGTGTCATTTAGGAGATGCGCAAGGATCACACAGTCACTGCGATGGGTAGCCACAGAGGAATGCGCGCTACCAACATACGAGGGATTGCCTAATTTGAGCACCTTTCTTGAATAGTTTGAAGAGAAAGTGGCAGAGTCGCAACGTTTATTGGCCTTGGAGGAAGCCTTGAAGGCTACTCCTGCGCGCTGGTGGGCAGCGCACAAGTCTAATATCACAACTTGGTCACTATGTCGCCACCTAATGATAGTTAGGTTCGGCGATCCAGAAGGATATAGCGGAAGGAAGTTTGATGGTCGGAGTGACCCAAAGGCACATTTGGCCGAGTGTGAAAGCAAATGGGGACTACGAGCAAAAGGCGAATGGGTCCATGCATTCGTTCACACTTTGGATGAAGTATCGCGGAGTTGATATGTCGCAGCAGAACTGCGATGCGGGACGACTTCTTGGGAGCAGCTAACACTTGGCTTTAGCCAAACGTTTTGTTTCTCAGATGAGAACCCCTTCATCCATAGTGCGCTACAAGTGATCCGCGAGAAGATATTTGAAGCAGTACTGACAGAGCAACCAGTAGAACTTCGGTGGACCGCGACACCAGAAATGATGATGGAGTGCTACAATATCACAGGAGAGCCGGATGATGAGGACGATCCGAGGGCTACGCATGTGCCAATATCAGAAGGTAATCGTAGTGTCGAGGCACCAGAAATTCCTTCCGACAAATTCTAGCAACCACTGAAGATAAAGAAAGTAAACATTGGGTCGGAGGAGAACCCGAAGTTTGCAAGCATTGGGGATTATTGGGATGAGTCCACCATTGTGAAGATGACCGATCTGCTTTACGAGTTTCAGGATCTGTTCCCAACGAAATTCTCAGAGATGAAAGGAATTTCCGGGGACTTAGGTGAAATGAAGATTCCCCTGAAACCTGATGCGAAGCCCGTCAAGCAGCGGCCCTACTGGTTGAAGCCGAGGCAAAAGGAGAAAGTGCAGGCCAAGAGTAGGAGAATGATGAACGCAGGAAGAGAAGAGCCAATAATGGATGAGTTCGGGAAGTACATGACACCACACACATGAAGTTGGAAAGCATGGACGACAACCACAAGAACTGCGCAAATACGAATAGAGGGTGACACCGCGGCACTGCGGAAGTGGCCGCACTACTAATCAACGACTGGTTTAAAAAAAAAAACACAGACCACAGTAGGCATCTATCGACAAGCAAGTATTGATCGACAGCAACAGAACTAGTCAACAAAAGAACCGCAGTATCATGGACTTGGTGCGACGAGTCAGTAAATGCAGCCATTAAACCACAACGAACAACAACAAAAACGAAAAACCAACATTTAATACCCAATGCATGCGATAGATTTGGCAAATCACCGCCGGATTTGGTAATCATGATCCAAATTCGGCCGGATGCGGCCAACCAACGCTATAAATGCAAGGAAAGGGGCAGTGAAAGGCATTGTGTGATTAAGCAAAAGGTTGCAGAACTGCATGGAGGTTTATGTTTCAAGCACCAGTACCGAGCGACCAGAACCGACGCTAGTTACAGAGGAGCAGCCAGTAGTTATGTCCAACATGCTAGTCATAAAAAAGCGGAGCGTGAACCGACCTTCAGACACCGATCGTGCCAAGAAGAAAGGAACCCGGGCCTTAGCACGGTTCATCGATGGAGCTGCAGGCCCCTCAGGTGCCGAAGTACCACAAGAAGGGTATTATGGCCCAATGCTACCAGATTATGTTTCAGCGTGTGAGAAAGAAGCACCCGCGCTGTGGGTAAACAAGAATGAAAGATATAAGATTGAGGTGCCGTGGATACTGCAGGGCATTCCTCACGTCGGGCACATCACGGCCAAGCTACAGTGGCTGCAGTATACCGACCATGACCTCGCAAAATTCAAGGAATACACAGAAGGCTATGTTGATGTCCCCCATGAAGGAGGCCCAACCACCAAGGAACTCGCGGCATGGGAAAAAGGATTGGAACGATTGGGGCTATTAGGCCTCACCCACATGCCGCACTTCGGGCGGTTGGCGCTGGTCAATGCATGCGTCAAACAACTGATTGGGTGTTTTCATGGCGGGTCCCTTTGGCTGCATGAGAGGATCCCCATTACAGTCGACTTAATCGCAAGAATCATCGGGCTGCCTAAACACGGGGCTGACCCTTCTCAATTTTTCAAGGGGAAGGACAACGACAAGAAGCTTGCGGAACGGTTGACGACAAAGTACGGTGTGGAGAAAGATTCCAGGGGATACCTCATCCACACAATCAACAACCAGGCTGTCAGGGTTGGGGCCAAGATACTAGCAGTCAAGGTGACATAGAAGAATAGGCCCAAGGAATGTAATTCGTGGGCCATTGCTGCCGCAGAACGATCGCAGTAGGAGAACATATGAATTGGTCCCACTTCCTGCTACATGAGTTGATCGACGATGTCCACGATGCCCAAGAGTACGGGAAGGCATTTACATACTCCTGGCTCCTCATGCTCATTGCGTGAGCAGGATGGAGGGAACCCGACCACTATCAGGGTATGGACACCCTAGAAGCCCGGGTATGCGATGGGGAGCGGTACCAGAATTTATGGGCAACTACTGATAAAGTGCGACAGAACGAAAACATTGTGCAATTTTATGTGTTCCTGGAGAGGATGCGGATAGATGCACAGATGATATCGCGGATATCGGAGCAAGCAGCAACAAAGTATCAATCGATCGCACAACTATCAGTCGAAAAGCATATGATTTACCTTCAAGCCCACAGAGATCCAGGGAAGCAATGGCTGCGGACACAGTACAAGCTCACTGAGGAGGAGGTAGACGCCATTATCGCTAGGTGGCCAGAGGAATGGAGGGTCCCAACCGATGAGAAGGACATAGCAAATGGGCAGGAAACAGGTCGACCGAACCTGGCTAAGGCAGGGGAAGTTTTAGACAGTCGAGAGCAAGGAGCAGGACAAGATAACCCTGCGGAGGATCAACTGGAGGAATCCAGCCATGACGAAACCTCAACAACAAAGACCTTGACAGATTCAGAGCTGGAGGCATAGAAGGACGAGCTAAGGACGAAGAAAAGGATGGACCGTGTTGGCAGAAGCACATGGGAAGGGCTTATTGCGCAACAGGTCAACCGACTTCTGGAGAGCATTACAGAGGTGGTGGAAAATAGCCGTGATCAGATTACACAACATTCAACCAAGCAATTCCAGCAGATAGGCGAGCTACTAACTACAATGTCGAACATAATAATTAATACAAGCATCCCGCACGGGGATATTCGGCAAAATCGGTTGACACCTAACATAGAGGTAGAAGTCGGCAACCAACCCCGGGTAGTCCAACTAGAATCCCATGCCATTATGACAGGTGATAAGGACTTGGACTTCGAGGTTCGGAAGGGCGACTAGGTTATGGTAAATTTCAATTTGCTCCCAATGTTAACATTACACCAAGCTCAAGACGTAGCAAGCGAGGAGATCCGTGACCGCGAGGCTGCGATGCAGAACAAGGTGGTCAAGACGCAGCAAGCAAGGAGATCCGTGACCGCGAGGCTGCGATGCACAACAAGGTGGTCGCGTATAAGAAGCAACTGCACGCTAAAATGATGGAGGCACAATGTTTCCAAGACGAGCAAGCTGCGACACTAGCTGCGAAAGAGAAGGCTGTAGAGGAACGGGCCAATTTAGAAAGAGCTCTTGCGAAGGCATGTGAAACGACAGTGCTAGATCCGGAGGTTGACCCAGAAGCACAAGCTGTTATGTCAGGGGTGGCTCTCATTGAGCTAAGAAAGGAAAATTCAGAGCTCCAGGCTAGAGTGACACCCAACACACCGTCGGAACAGATTCAAAATCGACAAACGACGATCGAGGAAGCAGTAACAGAGATCCAGGAGATAGAACAGGCGGCACAGACAATTGCAGAAGGCATTACAGAGTTTTGGGGCAGCATCGTCGAGGATGACCAACTGGCCATGCTAAAAGGACAACTCAGCGAAGCCGAAGACCAGTTAGAGGCCTTCAAAGGATCGCTCAAAGCGATGGCGCCAATGGTGCGAATGACAAAAGCAACAGAGCGTAACAAAGGCCCAAGAACGACAACAGCGATGGGCCACGCACGTGGACGAGCTCCAAGCGAAAGCAAAAGTCCTCATAGCACGTGTGGTGGAAGTAATGAAACAGGTTAAGGAACAACTGGAGGAAGCGCGACAGAAAAGTTGCGAACACCCAATGAAGCAGCAGGTGGGAGAATGTTTGCAGATCTGAGCATCAGCGAAGGAAGTCGTCGACCAGCTCAGAATTGCATATGACGATTTCAAACAGCAGGTGAACATACCAGCGGTGTCCAGCTGAGGTGGCTCGAGGGCGAGCCACAAGTTTGTGTTGGGGGCCTGTTGGCACAGGATTAGTCCGGAGGAAGTGCGGAAGCCGACAGCTGCGAAAGGAAGATTCCGCGGGAGAAAGGGTCATTCGCGGATAACGCGGAAGCACGGAAGTAGTTAATTAGTTAGATAAGGGTCATGTGGACCGTTTTGTAACCATGTAGTTTTGTATAAATAAGAGAATGATTGTAAGCCTAATGGGATGGATGTAATTGAGGATCCGTTGATGGATAGAGCGATCGGCTTTGTGAGTTTTGATATGTTTTGTATCCGCAATATGATGTATTGACTGTTTCTGCGAAGGTCATTCCATAGGTTTTAATGATCGCATGAATATGTTCGATTATGGTTTTATCTCTGTCTTTGTTTCTGTTGAATGATGGATGCGAATGTCTGATGGAATGTTTAATGCTTTATGGGTTTAGTAATCGCTGTTTATGCTAATAAGTAATCAGATCATGTTAATGCGAATACCTGTAATGTGTTGATGCTGCGGTTGATGAATCTGTGAATAGTGAAATGTTAGTATAGTGCGAATGGCATAATCTTTGGTTTCTGTGGTTGCGAAGTGTGTTTGATGCATGTCCTCAACTCCACTGCGGAAACTTGGTTCCTGCAGCCCCCTTGTGCATCTCAGGTGATACTTCATTCGCTTTGCGAGTGTTGCTGGAAGGGTTAACACCCTTCTGGGCCGGTGCGTAAGGGAGTTTGGGTTGGTGTTTGTTGACGACAGTGTGCAGTGAACTCCTGTTGATACTTGCTGTGTCAACACCCTAGCTGCACTCCATATACCTACACAAGTCAAGACAACAAAAAGAGGATTAAACTTGGATTCTTTTTGTTTATTTTATTTTGTTTTATTTGACCAAGGGAGAATTATGAAAGTCTTTAAAAGAGGTCTGAATTACTGACCATAAAATCTGAAACTTGCATTTCTGAGTTTACAGTGCTAAATTTCTGATATAAACTTACAAACAAAAGTGATGCATTGGTTCAATAAAGGGTTCATATTTCAGTACTAATTTGGGTAATTTTTACAAGGTTAACTTGTGTGCCATTTCTGGTCTATTACTATGCAACTAAAGGTCCGACATTTTACATGAATAAGGTCTGAAAAGTGCATTACATACAGCATGTTGAACTAGTTTTCATTGGTTGATGATAATAGCGTTGCTTTATAACTGATCTTGATACATAGCCTTGGTATTACTGCTGCTATAAATCTGCTATGATAATTTCTGAGTTGATATCTCTGCTGCACTTACAACATTCATGAAGTGTTTTACATTAGATACACAGAAGTATCATTTCTTTTGCATGCTGAAAACTTGTTGAGAAATGCTACTGATATTTCTGATTATTGGTGTTTGAATGTCTTCATCATAAGCGCATCTTCTAGCCTTGATTAATTGTTGACTATTGCTGCTACTTATTTGATGTAATGTATTATTGGTGAAGGATCCGAATGCTTGATAAACTTGGTTGGAAGGTTGTTTGTTCTTAAACACCAGTGCACATCTATTCCTGAAAGAGATAGCCATTGCTAGCTTAGTTGCATAAACTTTGAGCTAATGTGATGAATTATTATTACCTTGTCTACACTACATGCATAACATTGTTGGTCTAAATAACATTGAATGAGTTAGTGATTGATGATACCAATACTTACATGATATATGAATGCTAGCTGTTAAAAGAGATTTCTTGGTTTGTCTTACTCACTGACTCCATAAAGGCACTGGTCTAAATTAACATTGCATAGAGGGCATAGTTTTTTTGCCTAGTGTCTTACAGGAGAATTCAGGGTCCTTCCCCTGGGAGGTTACGACTCTCCGAAGAAGTTAGAATTGTGATCGAGGTGACATTGGGTCATATTTCTCATATTTGCTTACTAGGCATTAGCCCTGCTAATTTGCCCGGTAACAGCCAGCCAAAGAGCAATTTTCGCTTTCAGGGATCCATTGGCTTTCACACTGCCGCCCACTACCATTCTTTTGTGCCTGTAAAAGACTCTGAGATGTAGGATTCATACCCTAGTTTGGCTGAAAATTCTCCAGAAGCACTGTTTTTTGTCCATCACAATGCATCTGGAATATCCTCTTATATGCGTATAAAACATTTTACCAGTTTGTTTACATAACATGCTCACTCCCTTGCTGCTTCTCCATTTAAACCAAGCATTGATGAGGATTTCCAACCTTCTCTACCGCAGGCTTGGGGGAATTGAGCTTGTGCATAAGCTAGGACATAAATTCCCTGGCTTCATAATAAGACTAGAGTTCCCCTAGAAATCTTGTATTCCTCCTCAACTCCTACCCATGGATCTTCCCCTAAACGTACACTTCTGCCATTTCCAATTTTCCAAGCCAACTAGTTACCAATCAAAGGAAAGCCCAAAGTCAAAGCCTTCCATCCTACTGAGCCGTTCTTGAAAGATTTGTGTGGCTGTCTAATCCAATCCATGATAGAAGAATTCAGACAGTACTTCAAAATCATTACCTTTCCCCACAATGACTTATCGTTCTGAGCCAATCGCCACAACGATTTTGCAGCTAGGGATTTGCAGAATAAGAAGAGGTTCTTTATACCCCATCCCCCTAACTCCTTTAGGTTGGCCAAAGTGGACCATTTTACCAACGAAATTCCGTCTGTTTGCTTACTTGCTGTCCACATAAATGAGAAACATTTTTTTCTTATCTTGGTTAGGATACCCTTTGGGATATATGCAATGGAAGCCCAGTATACTGGAATGCTCTGTAAAACTATCTTCAAAAGAACTAGGCGTCCACCTCTTGACAGGAATCGATTTTCCCAATAGGAGATCCTGGCTTCTATTTTCTTAAATAACCATACCCAGTCTTTGAACGAGTATGACTAAGTCACCGGAAACGCCCAAGTAGCCTTGGTGAAACGCCGTTCCCCGTTTCGGATCCCGAAACAGAGGGGATACGGCCTTGAAACGTCATTGATACGTATCAGATTGGTATGGATACTTTTGCAAGGTTTTGGATACGTTTCAGCCTAGAGGGGATACGTTTCAGGGAAATGGTAATATTAAATTCTTAAAGTAAAAGGATAGAAAATGAAATATAAGGAGAATGTCACTTTAAAAGGATAGAAAATGAAATATAAGAAGAATGTCACTTCTACTTAAATTTTTAACATTACCATTAATTGTTTCAGGATGTTTGAGAGTGGTTCCAACCTCAACGGACTTCATATGCAAAAAGTAGAATTTTTAATCCCATTCAAATTCAACAGACTTAATAGTTTTCAAGGTTTCAGGATTGCAATGTTGCCACTGGATTCTATCATATATGAGGGTATGGGATTGGCATTCAATCAAGCACATCAACCCCTCTATGTACCTTGATGTTGGTGGTGCTGATTGTTGAACTCCTCTGTCTTGGATGGACTTGGACCCACTTCCATAGCCAGAGGATGTGAACAGTAGTGCTGGACAGGTGCCTTCAATCCCAGGGGAATCAAGCCAGGCTCGGGATCCCTATTTTCATTCTACTTTTGTTGAGGGCATAGATGATGATTCTAACTTTGAGCATGAGGATTCAGATGATATTAGTTAAAAGTTTTCATAGTATCATGTGACATGTATGATTAATGATATTCGATAGTAGTGTCAGATAATGATGATGATGTACAATGATAATATTATGACGATCATGATGACAATGATAGACGACATATATATATATAATATGTCGTTTCTCTGCTGTATCGTATCTGGCTTTTTTGAAAATTTTCCGTATCCATATCTCTCTCTCTCTCTATATATATATGTCGTTTCCCTGCCATATCGTATCTGGCTTTTTTGAAAATTTTCTGTATCCGTATCCCCCCCTGTATCCGTATCTGCTTCAGTGCAACTCAGGAGTATGAATTTGGTTTCAAAAAGAAACCTAAGTATTCGAATCCTTCCTTTAAAGGCTTCACGGGGAAGGCGACTATTTCCTTCATATTAGCTTGCTATTCATCAGAACAAGGTTCAAGGAAAGGCTGGACTTTTCCACATTAACTAGCATTCCTGTCGCCTTATTGTATAACTGAAGAATATGGAATATTGATTGAAGATTCTCTATTGTGCCTTCACCAACCATTAGAACATCATCTACAAAAAGGACATGAGAGATCTCTTTTGAATCAATCACTTTCACCCCTTTTAAAGATCCTGAATTCCTTGCATGATGTACCAATCTACTGAGAGAATCTGCCACCATTAGAAAAAGAAATGGGGAGAGAGGACACCCATGGCGAAATCCCTGGGAAGATTGGAAAAAGGAGGAAGGAGACCCGTTTATCAGGACTGCAAATGACGCAGATTGAACGCATCCCATTATCCAGTTTACAAATTCTACCGAGACACCTATTTGAATAAGGAGAAGACGTAGAAAAGTCCAGCTTACTCTGTCATAGGCTTTAGAAAGATCTAGTTTAAGAGCAAAGGCTTTGTCTTTATTCTTGGAGATAGAATGGATTGCTTCCTATACCAGAGAGACTGCATTGTGAATTTGTCGATTGAAGAGGAAACCAAATTGCTCTTCCAAGATGATTTTACTCAAAATAGGCTTTAGCCTTTGTGCAATGATTTTGGCTATCAATTTGTTGATAACATTGCAACACGAAATAGGCCTAAAAGCCAAAAAGGTTGAGTTTAAAGAACCCAACACCTTACCGGATCTCTGTGATTCACGAACAACTTTTAACAAATCTTCCTTTAAGAAGTCATAAAAACCTTGGAAAAATTCTACTGTGAATCCATCTAGACCTGGGCTTTTCCCTTTCTGGAAAGAATGCAGTATATGGTTTCCTTCCTCTTTTGTGACCTCCTCAACTAGAGCATTATTCATTTCTTCTGTTACCAACTTTGGGAATAGCTTGAGAACGTGCAAGATTTCTTGTATAGGACAACCTTCTTGCTCTTTGAAAAGAGACTAAAAATGGGCAATTCCTGCTTCAACTTTTTTCTGGAAATGAGCTGACCATTTGACCTTGAGCATTTTGAATCTCCACAATCGAGTTTATATTCTTTTTGTGTGAAGCAAAATTGTGGAAAAACTTGGTGTTGTTGTCCCCTTCTGAAATCCAAATTGCCTTGCCTTTCGGCCTCCATAGTTGTTCTTCTATAGCAAGGAGCTCGCTTCTCTTCAACTATAGGGATTTCAAAGAACCTAATTCGGCCACCGAAAAAACCCTTGACCTGTTTAGAGAGAAGACTTCCCCAATCTTGTCCTCTACTTCTTTTAACTGGACCTGCTGTTTCTTTCTGTATTCTTTTCCCATTTTTTAGTTACTTCCTTTATGCTTGCAAGATTTTCAGCTATTTGCTTCATGAATGAGACACTCGGATCCTCTTGTAAGGGCTTCCAATTATCCATTACCAACTTTCTGAAATCCTTTTCTTTTAGCCAAATCGGATTGAACTTGAAGGGAGCCGAAGGTTTTGAATCTTGCTTTTCTATGGATAGAAGAATCGAATGGTGATTCGAGAGTCCTCCGACATCTACCCAAGAGCGAATCACTGAGGCCCCTGTTAACAAGTTTTCTGAGATTGAGAATCTGTTTAACCTCTTCGAGATTGCACTTTTGCCACTTCTATTGTTCCTCCAAGTCGGTTCTAATTTCAGAGGTTGGACGTCCACGAGCCTTTCTGATTCAAAAAGGGAGTAAAAGAAATTGCTTAAGGTATCAGGCCTTGCCAGAGTTCCCTAAATTTCCCTTTCGGATAAGGTTAGGTTGAGGTCACCTCCCAAAACCATATGTTGTTCATCTATCACCCCATCCGAGAATATGGCCTCCCAGTAAACACGACGATTATGGAAGGGACCATACACATTCAGAATATTGAAGGCTTCCCTTGTCATCTTGTCTTCCAACATTGCTTTAATGGCCGACTCATGAAAGCTTACTGATACCTCTTTTAATGATGGGATCCACGCTGAAATGAGACCTCCAGTTTGTCCATCTGAGTTTAGTGACGCAAAAGACCAATCTTTTAACCACGGGTTTAAGCCTCTTGAGCTTTCACCCCTTCCATGATCGTTTTTTGAATTAGAATGACTGATGGATTTAGCTTCCGTATCATTCTCTTGAGGGCATTTAATTTGGGGGTGCCCCTTAACCTCCTTGCATTGAAAGACAAACAAATCATTTGGGACCCAAAGCCTGGGCTTTCCCTACTCTAAGGGCCCGTGCAATCGTGGACCCTTTTCCATTTTTATCATCCAATGCAGCCTGACTTTTGGCTTTCGAAATTTGTGATTTACTCCCCAAAATAACTTTAGGAGGGGGGACCAGTGCTAGACCACCAGATGATACAACCTCCTTCGCTACCTTCACTACAGCCTTAGATCTCGTATTATACTCCTTACTTGGGATGGGGGAGACTGAACCAGAAAGACTCCTTTCACTAGACGACCTGACTGGAATAGGGATATCAAGGACCGAGTCCGGAAGTGGCTCAAGGATATTAATTGGGGTGTCTTGGGAGTCAAGGGGAGAAGATGAAACAAAATTTGAAACAAAAACAATGGAGGAACCTAGAGGCTTACCGGATATAGAAGCTGAGTTGTCAATCGACTTTTGATATGTCCCCTTTTTATTGACGTCCACGTCCGTCAAAGGTTGATTGCCACCTTTTTCCTTGTCACTCTTCTCCGCCACTTGATTGTTTATAGCCAAAGAAGGATTTTTAACCTAGATCTTTTTCGAATCTAGAAACCAGGAGCAGGATTGGGACAATTCCTTTGTAGATGACCAACTTGCCTGCATGCGAAGCATCAGAGGGGGATCTTCCAATAGTCCAGCCTCTGATTCCAAATGCTTCCATGCAACTCCAGCTTTATTTCTTCATATAATTCATCCTTGACATCCAATTCAACTAAGATCTTTGCGCATCTTCTGTCTACCTTCTGATCCCAGTTTTCTTCCAGCGGTACGAATTTCCCGAGCTTGCCTCCAATTGCTTCTAAGATCGATTTTTGCCAAAACACCATTGGTAGACCAGGTAAAATTACCCATACTTGCTGCACATTATGCAACTCTCTGTTCGCGTCGAAGTTTATGTCCCATTTTTTAAGTATCAAGCCTGACAGACCCCATTCCCCAATGTCAATTTTGCTCCAACAGTTTCATTCTGTCACCTTCCGAATTTACTTTAAACAGAATCCAATCCCATGACAAAATATGGAATCGAGGAAGTTGTTCCAGTTTCGACCTCCAATTGATCTCCATCCAATTGTTCAGAGCAGTTTCGCTTACCACCTTTCCACAGAACAGTCCTACCAAGGCTGAATTAAGATATTCCGGTATTTCTTCAATGCCGATGTCTTTTCCGACTGATAATGAAGCCGGTTCCTTCTTAGCTCGTGCTCCTTTTTTTCTACCAGACTTATCCACATCCGGCTTGATTGGAATGCCATCATTTTTGTTTGGGGAGGTTGTCGTGTGAGCCATGTTACTGGATGAACTAGCAGGGCTAGTATCCGATGAATATGGAGCAAGTGACCACTATCACCTTAGTCACTCCTCCAAAACTACTTCGGAGAGTCGGAACCTCCAAGGGGAGAGTCCTTCAATGATCTGCAAACACCTATGATAAAAACAACTTTGCCTCCTAGACAACCAAATTAGAGATCAGTGCCTTCGATCAGTGCAATCATATGAATGAAGAAGACATACGAGTTAAGAAAAATGTTTGTAGATGCAAGATAAGATGTAACAATCTTTTTATAGGAATGCAAGTATTTAATCCAATGATCTAATGATAGGAACAATCAATAGCATTTAGGCATATGGAAGAGATCATTTACCACAACTAAGTCATTCCATAACAGCAGTAGTATGTGAAATACCCCTTTCAATGACAAGTTAAAAGATTGATCTAATACAACAGTCAACACAATGTAGCAGTATGGAGACAGTCCAAATAGCTGTGTGTGGTTACATTGAGTTAGAAGCAAAGTATATAACAAATAATTCCAATGTAGCCTCCAACACTTAACCACTTTATGTCAACCAAATAATAGTAGTTTCAGACTGTGTATGAGAGCTTTAACAGCAGTATGATAGTTAACTCAGTAGTAGATTCAGTGCAAAAAGTGTACAATAACAAATAATTCCAATGTAGCCTCCAACACTTAACCACTTTATGTCAACGAAATAATAGTAGTTTCAGACTGTGTATGAGAGCTTTAACAGCAGTATGATAGTTAACTCAGTAGTAGATTAAGTGCAAAAAGTGTACAATAAGTGTGTCTCCAAATAAACAACGTTACTAGTATCACTTCAACACTTAAACAGTTTTTTTATAACAAGCAAATAAGAGCAATTTCCAGACTGTACATGAGAGTGTTAGCAGCAGTAGAATAGTCACTTCAGTACCAATTTGTAACAGTGGAGATATGTGAAAGATGCACACAGTACTAGTTCCAAATTTAACCACTTTATTCATGCATTTAACATCAATTTTCAGACTGTAAATTAGTATGATTTCAGACGCTCTTTATCAACAACATAGTAGCACTTTGTAACATGTAACAAGATGTAAATGAAAGCTAACTGTGTATGCTTGTTTGTGTAGGTGAGAAGGCAATGGAGAAGGTCTGCTAAAGTGCACAGCCTGCTGCCCTAGCAGACTTATGGTAGTAGAGAAGAAGTCTGAAAAGAGGCTATTACAGCCTTGGAAAGGAGGGAGCAGGTACATGAATAGGGCCATGAGTGGAGGAAAAAGGAGGAAGAAAGGGATAAAGAGGAAGATAAAGAAGAGAAGAGGAAAAAAGGAGATGGGGGAAAGAGGTAAGAAAGGGGGAAAGGGAGATGAAAGGAGAGAAGAAGAAGAGGGAAGCGAAGTGAAGAAGAGCAGGCCGAGTGGGGGAATAAGGAGGGCGAGGGTAGGTTAGGACTGAAACTAGGGTTAGGTTTCAGAATTTAGGGTTTTTTCAATTATGCACAAAATCAGAAATAAAAAATCTAATTACAAAAAAAATGCAAAATTTAACTTAAAAAATAATGTTTACACATGTACAATTAGGGTTTTTAGGAATTTTTTGATATTTTTTAAATTTTTAGGGCTTCCTAAAATTTCGCTCTAGGTTTTTTAGGGCTAAAGAAGGTAGGGAGAAATTGTAGGAGAGAGCCGAAATTTTAGGAAGGCCAAAAAATCAAAAAAATTAATTTTTTGATTTTCTAGAGTTTTTAATATAAAATTGCAGATCTAATTCTAATCTTAATTCTATTATGAAAATGCAAATTTACACATGAAAATGCAAGTGAAATTTAGTAAACATTGATAACTTAGGGTTTTAATGGATGTTACCCCAAACCCTAGCCTTAGAGGAAGGTGACCAACCTTCCTCTTGGAGGTAATTCTCCTTGTCAACTAGGTTAGGGCTTCTTGAAACAACCCCTAGGGTTCGTTTCAAGAGCCTCAACTAGGGCAAAGTTGGAGCTCCAAGGCTAAACTTTGTAAAAGCCTCCTCTTAGGAGTGTTTCTACTATGCTAAGGGGATAGAAAAGCAGATAAAGGCTCTATTAAAAAATAATGCAGCCCTACCATTCATTCATTCAAGAATAAAAAATACCTACCTTTCACCAAGCAAGACTTAAAAGGTAAAAGACTTACTTGAGCATGAGTTATTCCAACTATTCTAGCATCCACAAAGTATTAGCAAGACAAGAAAGCATCCCACTTCATCCAAGAGCAAGAAAAATCATCCCTCCAAAAGGTGCGCATCACTTCATAAGGCCCTTCTAGGGTAAAAGAGTAGCATAATGAATTTTTATCCCATAAGTTGTGATTTGAAAATGAAGTGATGAGACTTTATTTATATGTTCTCACACTCACTTTTACAAAATAACCAGGCCTACATGCCTTAAAATGTCAATTTAAAATTATAACATAGCAACTTAAAATTGTAACATAAAATAATATAAATAATCAAATCTGTGGGTAACTTGGGGCATTTTCCCCAGAGTTCACCCAAAAATGACTAAATAGCTAAAACTGAGCAAAATACTCCAAACGGAAGGCTGGAGTAGGCAGGGGGGACGTCATACCCCATCTAACCCCAATAGTGTTGATAATCCCTCAAGGCCCCCCCAGAACAACAATACGGCCTGGTGAGGATGATGACGTCATCCTTGGAAGAGGCCCAAGGAGAGAGGGCGCTAGGATGCAGAGGGACCAAGAGGGTGCCTGATGTGACCTGGAAGAGAGGCAAGAGCTTTACATAAGACGAAACTATCACCGGAGTAGTGGAACAAGTGGGGGGTCATGTGACCTAGTGACCCACTCTTAGGAGCCTCGGACACCAACCTCAGGGCTACAAGCCCTATAATGAGGTAGTCAGCAATGCCACTAAGCCATAGTACTACCAAGAAAAGGACCAAAAGGTTTGGCCATAACCTCCACTAAGAAATGCTGGGTAATAGCCCTCCTGGTCTGAAAAAATGACCCTCTCTCCTTGGGGGCACATCCGAAGGTGCGCTAGTACTGGTACCATACAACAAGCCGTAAATTCCAGTTGCGGTTCGGACGAAGGAGCCGTCTCTAATAATTGAGACAAGACCTCACCCCTCCTACCACTTTTTATTTGATCATTTCGACAGAAAATGGGCCCAACAGGTGATGTACTCTTGTAATCAACTTTGTCTATCACCATTGTGCCGCGGGAGTTTCAGTTTAGGGTCTAATGACAGGAGAAAATGGGAGTATAGGGACGAAAAGTAGGTATGATGCAAGAAGAGTAGGGACTTGACATAGAGAGGGACTCGGGAAAAATGTAAGGAGAAACAATCTTTTTCGGAAAAAGAATGTGAATGGACTAAGGGGGAGGGATGTGTTGAACCTTAACTCCATAACCCGCACAATTTAAAAAACTTTGCTAAACGCCCAAAGAAAAGGCCGCAGTCCCGAGGAATCTTCGCCGAATTTTGGGGGGTCACGTTTCCCTTGTTTCGTCCCCATTTCCTCGTTTCATGCAACTTAGGTTGAAGTTGTTCAAACCCTCGCACAAAAATTTTGAAGCCTGTTGTGACCTTTACAATAGTAAAAAGTCATGAAAATCACCTTAAAGGCTTAAAATAGATGGTGGGCAGTAGTAGTACCGTGGATGAAAGCAACCCTACACAACAAGTCTAGGTGCTCTTTGGCCTTCAAACAACAAGTCTAGGTCATACAACAACTCTAAAATCTTGAAAATGTTGTTTTTCTTTATAATTTAAATATTTTATGTATTTTTTAGTAAACCAATTCATTAAATTCAAATCGGCCGATTTATGACCGATTCTTACCGATTCCAAGTTGACCCTCGACCTATTCCGATTTTTAAAACTATGCTTGGAATCATATCATGTACTTTACATATGCCCCCCTTGGGTCATAACAACTTGCATCTTTCATGAGAATGGAAGTTCATCTTGTGGACTAGTCACCACAGGAACTATTTGGTCTGGCTTGCACTTTGTCTTTTCCTTGTCACATGTTGCACTACGTGGAACATCTTGCATAGTCTAGTCTCTTCTTCTTCCAGTTAGGAATAAAAAATATGGAGAGAAGTCTTGCACTTGCGCCAAACTTGCTTTTTGGGCCCTATAATAATGAAACAAGAACCACCCTCTCTATCAGCGCGCCATTCAACCATCTTGAAGTCCCCTCCTATAATCCATTTAGCATTTTATGGTGATGAGACAAGCCAATCTCAAAGCACACACCAATTGGTACTATCATTGGGTGCATAATTTGAGCAAAGTGATCCGGGTCGTGTCCAGGAAGTACGAGGGGGACAACAGTTCGACTGAATGAGTCGGCTCTGTTATGGCGGAAGCTTAATAAACAGAATGAGCAAAAGCAGGATTATGCAACACAGATAAACACAAAAACATACAGACAATATACAGGAATGCGAACTGTTCTCTATTACTTGCAAAACCAATGTTACCAGAACCGGACCGGTTTTGGCAAAACCGGCCGGTTAGACCGGTTCACAAGCATTTCTGGTCCAAACCGGTCAACCAAACCGTTTTTGGCCGGTTTTTGCCAAAACCGGCCGGTTTACTCCACAAACCGGTCAAAACTGGATTTTTTTGCATAAAACCGGTTTTTTACTGTGAACCGGCCAGTCCATACAGATTATAATGATGAAAGTTGACAATTTCATGAAGAAGCAACTAAATTTTGAAAACTGCAATGGTTATGTACGATGCGATTATTGATACATGAGACAAGAACACGAAGAACCCCATTAAGAAGCCTCGAGAAGACTAGAGAAAGATTGGACCACAACTAGTGGAAAAGTAATTCACCAGAAGAGGAAAGGGGACTAGTAGCAAAAATTGCACAAGGCAAATTACATAGTTCTCATAATGTTCCATCAAAAGTTGCAACTTCCCCATAGACACAAATATCCTCCCACCTAGCTTCAAAAGATAAATTATACTTGGAAGTAAAGAATCTCTAGATATATATCCATGAAAATTTCTTTATAAATATTTATTAGTAAAGTGCAAAGTTTAACTATAAGCCAACCCCACATCTTATGCCATGAGGAGTGTCGTGTGATAAAATATCCTTTGCATTCAATGATCAAAATTGTATGGAGAATGTTCAAAATTCTATTAAAGCTAAAATTTCATTAAAAATTATTGTTCAGAAAAAATAGGCTTCTAATGTCAATTAGATCCAAATTGTTACATTGAAATAAAATGCAACCTAGTGTTAGCGAGTCTACCAAATCTCTAATAGATCAATACTATGGTTAAGAACAAAAACATATAACACATCACAAGAAACTAACTAGTGGGTGTCAAAGTCGAGGCACAATAGTCCCAATTCTCCAATATCTCAAACTCTACGTACTAAGCATAGTAGTTTGCAACTCATACATTGGTACAACTTACAAAACCCTATTCACTTTGGTAATCCGGTTTTTATTCCGGTTTTGGTCCGGTTCCGGTTCACAGGGTTGGCCGGTTCGACCACCGGTTCGGTTTTTGTAACATTGTGCAAAACAGATCAAAACTGATATATGTTACAATGTCATACATGCTTATATAGAATTCTGAGATGCTTGGGTGCCTGTCCGTTACGTTCAGTTACAAAGAAGAAGTTAGAACGGTTTTAACAGTTCAACCGTTACAGTCAACTAGAAGACAGAGAGACAATCTGTCGAAGTTCGACAGTCGCTGGTCGCATGTCGACGCTACTTGTCGATGTCGCGAACTGTGAGGTTGCTGAACATGTCGAAGGTGTGGAACGTGTCGTAGTATGTCGGAGTTGTGTTGAAATCGAAACTGTCGAAGTCATGTCGAGTCGAAACTTGTCAAAGTTGTATCGACATCGATAACTTGCCAACTATGATGTGGATCACAAAGGGCAACTAAAATGAGAAGCCTCTTTGGGTTGAGGGATGAGGCCATTTTTTAGCGTCTTTCTACTATTCTTCCAAAGGAATATCTGCTTCACCTACTGAATTGGATCTTTATTCAGTTCCGTATTTGGTTTAGGCCTTCTATGAGGGCAATCACAAATGAGGTGATATTTTGCTTGACATGCAAAGCACACATTAAGCAAATTAAAGCAGTGCACTTTTTGTTGACAAACTCTTTTAATAGTGAACATTGAAATGTGCCACAGCAATTTTCTTTTCAGATCAACTTTGACACACAATTGTAGGCTAGCCTTGAAGGAATTGCTTTTATCATCTGGGATTAAGAGATTACTAAGGCGTTGCACAAACATATCAACAGAAGAATGCAAGTTAGTGGCAAGTCTAGGGAATTTTATCCATGAGGGTACTTTGCTTGTATTTTGTCATCCATGTTAACATCCATTCTCCAAGGTTGTACATAAGCTAACAAACCTGCAATGTTCTAGGTTCCATGTTGCAGAACACAGCAAGCGACATCATTTGAGTTGAAATAACAAGATCCAAGGCCCCAATATGAATTCATTAAGATTCATTTAGTCTCCTAGTTTAGAATACACCATTTGTTGAGGGCATCTTCATTGGGCATTTTTTCGTAGGAGTCATACAATACCACCATTCCATGTTCTTCCTTCCTTTGTCATACTCCTTGTTTCTATTAAGTATAAATTGAAATCAACATTTATAGGTCATCCTTCAGAGATGAGCTATCTTGATTGATAGTCAGATTATTAACAGATCGGGTTTAGGTGAGGACACAGATGCCTATGGGTTAGCGGCTGAAGGGACATCCACACCTCTTGAAGTAGCTAACTTGCGAGGATCCACAAAACTACACTCATGCATGGTCAGATCTAGATTTTAGGGTGTGGGTACCTTAATTTTTGCTTCATCTCTCTTCAATCCACAGTCTGCATTGACAAGGTTTTTTCCATCTTTTCCAGATTTAAGAGAATATGACTTAGTGGAATCACTGATTGTATCCATCGCCTGGGAGGGTATCACTATCTTATCATTCTCATTAACAACTACCTCATGAGCTGTTGGGGCTAGGATAGTTGTACACATGTAGAGCCAATTGGGGATTGAGGGATCTCATGACCAGATTCTTGGAATCCACATCACCTTTGTTTTCTTGAACCAGATTGAGTAGAAGAAATTCTTCGATGGGGTTGTGATCACATGATTTACCCCGATGATCTAGGAGACATGAGTGAGCCACGATCTGTAACAGGCTGCAACCCCATGAAGCATGACCTCCTCTTCTCCTCATCTTGAGCCCTAATTCCAAATACCCTTCATTTTTGTATTCTCGATGAAGGTTTCAAGTCCATTGCTTTTTGGTTGTGCTTGGCTTTGGCATGAATGAATAACTTTTTTCGGAAATTGCTACAATGTGAAGCTTGGGGAAGTCCATCACATAAGTTCATATGCAAGAATAATCTGTTGATCACATGATATTAACATTTGACTTCCAACAAGAACAAGGAATTATCATGGATTTTTTGGTTCAAAAAATATTTATTTTTAAAATTTTAATGGCCAAAATATTACATGATTTACAAAGGTTCTTTAAAAATCTTCACTAACGATGGTGATCCTGTAACCACTTTGTAAAATATTTGTCCATGATCAGCTTGAAAGTTGAAATATTTCAATATATTTACATATGCTTGATTGTGCACATTTGCTTTAGACATAAAGCTTACCTTACAGGGAAATTTTGGCATGCTCTTTGTTGGCTAATTTATATTACCTTTCGAGGGTGTGGTATTGTGGTTCCTTGTATGGGTATTTTGTTTTGGATGTTTGTCTTTTAATATTAGTAAGTGTTTGCGCACGATTTGATTTTATAGTTTGGAGTTTGGACTCTGAATGTGTTATCTTAATGAATAAAATGTTGTTGGACTCTTAATGTGTTATCTTAAGAAGCTTTCCATTGCAGGTCTCTTTGATCCAACTGTCAATCCAGACTTTCTTGGCAAAGAAATTGTTAAATGTATCGACCTTGCAAAGGATGGTGTCCATGGCGTTCTTTTTGTACTTTCTGTTAGAAATCGATTTACTGCAGAAGAAGCAGCTGCTTTAGAAAGCTTGCAAATGTTGTTTGGTGAGAAAATTCTCAATTACATGGTTGTGATCTTTACTGGCGGTGACGAGTTGGAAGAAAATCTGGAGACATTAGAAGATTACTTGCATGAAAGCCCACTTGAGCTTCAGGTTAGTCTTATTACTTTTCTTATAAAAATTCTTGTCCGACTTTTCCATGAAAACAGATTTATACCCCAAACTAGTTTCTGTATATTATGTTCACAAATGAATGACATTATGCTGAACTCTTTTTGCAAGCATTGTTTTTGAAGAAAAATGGCAATGTACTTTGCCTTGAATACAAACATGGAAGATGGCATGTGAATTTCTATTAAGATAATGTTATATGCCTAAACAAATGGTGATTCATATGGCCTCCTATCTTATACTACGAGTAATGCACAGGAATGCGTTAGGAGTAAAACATTATTTTACTTTTGCCTCTTTTCATTGTTCTGCTAGGACTTTATAGCACATTTTTGACATACCCATGATTTGATCCTAGATTTTTCTGGTTGACTTGTGATTTCCAATAGCCACCTTTTCCTTAGATTCAGGTTATGGACTGAAGTTTTAAGTGACAGCTATGCTCTAAATTCCTATTTCTGGTTTTAACTGATTCTGGAACTCGTACTAAACATATTTTCTTAAGTTCTGGTCTAGAGAGTAGTTTTCAAACCAAGGAAGATAATGTTGGCATCGGCAAAAAATTGGCGAGGGTCCCGAAAACATCTTTTCAGCAACATCGGCGAAAAAATTGGCAAAAATCAGCAAATCAAGGCAGACATTAAAAAATACAAAATATATTAATTTTTTTCAAAATTTTGATACAAAGCAACAACATCAGATAAACACATTGGAATATAAATATGGAGAAAGCACTGATATATATCATGTAGTCATGCCAAATATAAAATGATACATCAAAGTCGATACTGAATCCTGAAGCCTCATAGTTGTCCATGTTAATGTATTTGTAACTTCGGAATGTATTCACTTGTATATTTTATATTGTATTTGTATTTTATTATTGTACCTCCGACGGAGATGTTTATTCCTCCGGTCGGAGAAGTTATTATTGTACTTGGTTCATGTAAAGTCATTGAGGTCAATCCTCCCATGTAAGTTGGGGCATTAGTCCCCTAGAGTCATTTGTATTGGGGTGTTTAAGTCCCCTAAAAGAGTCGGCCCAGTCAACTTTAGTTGAGGCCGACTTGTCAAGTGGTAAAGGTAAAGTGAAAGGTAAAGTATAAATAGAGAGGGTGCTCCTCTCTATTTGATCATTCACACACTCACTCACTTCGCATTAGTGAGAGAGAGGAGGGGTTCGCACAAGTGGAGGAGGAGGAAGCTGCTGGAGACCATCTATTTGTTTTGGGGTTTTGTACTATTGCTCATTCTATCTCTGAGGAAGTTGCGGGGTTTTCTCCTTTATGGTTTTCCCGGTGAAATGCTTTGTGTCTCTTGTCTCTTGTGTTTGTTTTGTTGTGCATGTTATTCTCTCAGTTAAGATCCTAGATCATATTGAATTAAATGATGAAAAACTAATAGTTCAATCAAGTACTCAAAAGTGAATAACCAATACAAAATGACATCACATATATAAATGTATCTGAGGAAAACTAGCAGCTAGCTATCTAATATCAATGCCCTCTCCCCCTTTTACGGGAAAAGGTCATGGGCCGTTTGTTAGGCCTGCCCTTAGCACTAGTAGAAGAAGGCCTTGGCCCTGCATCCAATGTCTGACGCTGAGTAATGGAGGGAGGACTAGCTGCAACAATCGGTGTAGAAGGTGGTGGCGATGCTATCACATCACCCTCCATGGTGTCTCCTCCTCCTCCTCCTCCTCCTGCCCCTCATGCTGCCCCTCCTCTGGCTCTAACCATGTAGGTGACTCCTCCATGATAGGATTCTCAGTCTCCACCCTCCACTTAGACAATATATCAATATTGTCCAAGGACATGGCATCCGCATCCGATTCTATCTGTATTTGTCTCATCCACAGGCGGAGATTGTAATGGACGTACAT
The DNA here is from genome assembly GCA_027924585.1 of Larix kaempferi. Classification (NCBI taxonomy): domain Eukaryota; kingdom Viridiplantae; phylum Streptophyta; class Pinopsida; order Pinales; family Pinaceae; genus Larix; species Larix kaempferi. Next base: position 11,153,825 of record BSBM01000120.1, on the reverse strand, counting down.
CAAGTCATTAAGACCTGTGAACTCCAGCTTGCACATGTTGAATTTTAAACTATTTCCAGACCTTGACAATTATTTCACAATAATTTCAAGCATTCATTTCATCCCATAGTTTTCATTGAATAATTGCACACTGGAAATTTCAACTTAAATTACAGCGGAAATAAAGGATCATAGAAAGATAGCCATGCACAAAAGACACAAGAATTTTATCCTGGAAACCCAATAGGGAGAAAACCCAACCAACTTTTCTTAGAAGAAATTAGTCCAATTCAAGTACAATACCAATTATGAAGAGAAACCCTAGCACATGGAAAGGTGTGCCCTTCTTCACAAGAAACCCTAAACAAGGGTGTTGAACTTCTAGAAACAATAAGAAACCCCCAAAATTACTCCTTGTGATCTTCACTAGCGCTCCTTGAAAAGTGTGCATCAATGTAGCAAAGACGATGCTGGATGATGAGTGAACAAATGAAATGCTGGAGCACTTTATTTATATTTTTTAGTTCACTTGATTTTTCACTAGTGGGGCTGACTTGTCTTTTTGCTAGGGCAGACTTGTTCTTTCTTCTAGGACGACTTGTCTTCTTGTCTTCAATCTTCTCTGTAACTTCTTCAATGCTATTTAGAACTTCTTCAATGATATGTCTTGACTTCTTGGTTATTTCTTCATCATAGAAAAGTTGTCCTTGTTGATCATCATCTCCTCACATGCACGTCTATTCACCCATAGAGCTCTAATGTTGATTTGACCCACACTAAAAGTCCCAGACACTTCTTAGGGCCTATGTCAAATTCAACATTAGATTTTCAAATAAACAAGTCAACTCACTCTAATATAGAATAGATCACTCTATCACAAAGCACTCCCTCACATAGTATGCTATGCAATGTGACCTCTAGCCTTATTCACTCTTAGTCAACACACATGACTAATCAAGGCAAAGCACCTCGAGCCTTATTCACTCTTAGCGAACACACATGACTAATCAAGGCTACGCTAGGGCCATTCTCCATTAGCCATTGGTCAGATCACATGACCCCTCTGGGAGAATGTTTGCAGAATGTTTGCCCAATGCTGCAACCTAGAAAAACATCAACAGTAAGAGGGCAATAAATTTTTTATGAGTCTGGAGGGTCAAAAATTAATAAATTATGATATGTTAGAGGACCATAGATTCATAAATTACATTAAATGCAATTGATTTGTTGAAATTCTAATCTTTTGCGTCTCTTTATGTGTATTTTTACAAATACACTCCAATTCCGCTCGCATCCCGACGCAGTACAGGTTTGGCTAAGGATTCTGATGGCAAATTTCCGTAAATTTGGTGACCTTACACCATAGGTTCACCACCAAGTAGCTACAACAAATAAGAAAGAAAGAGAACTAAATTACATTCATTGCATTGGAAAACTGAAATAGGAAATAAATAAATCATAATTCAATTTTCAAATAAAAGTTAAAACACTCTAATAATTGACCTGGAATGAAATTGGTCTTGTCACGAATAGCATCAACAAAGCCAAATACTCTAGTACCATCCCGATACACTTCTATCTCGTGATTGATTGCATTGCGAGTCTCATAATCAGGTATCTTTTTTTGAATACAAGTGAGGAGCCCTTCCAACACCTCGCCATCAAAATCAAAATTGCATTTGTAGGAAAATGCGGGGTTGAGGAAGAGTGCTGTTGCATGAATGGGTTGATGAAGCATCCCAGTCCATTGACTATCAATCAAATCCTACAACATGTGCCTGTTGTGCCTAGGGGTACCCTTTCCCACATAATAATCCTGGATGGTTTCTTTGGCCCTATCCATGGCTTCATACAAATAGTCCATTGCGGCCTTATCACCATCAACAAGTCTCAGAACCTTTACCAAAGGTTCACTCACCACGCACACTTCCTCTACTCCTTCCTAGAAGGAGTTAGTGTACACCAACTTAGCAATGGTTCTCCCATCCTCTCTTTTGCTGTATGCACAATCATGCCACTCATTACATACAAGCATTTGCTTCAACTCAAAATGACATTGAAGCAAAGACTAAAGTGTAATGAAGGTGGTGGCAAAACGCATGATTACAGGACGCTTCAACTCCCTGTTTTTGGTGTGCCTACTCATGAGGCTGAGAACAAAAGCATGGTTATATATGAATTTGGGGATGCTTCTATCTTGATCAAACACCTCCTTGATGAAGGAATTTTCCCCATATCCTCCAGCATCAAATCAATACAATGAGCAGTGCATGGAAGTCCAAAACAAAGTGAGGTGCCTCTCCAGAAGCATCTTACTAGCAACCACATAATTAGCTTCATTATTTGTAATAATTTGCACAACAATGTGCATCCGATATCTTAGATGAACCCATCCATCAACTTACATAAGAGTGCTGTGTCTTTTACATATGCCGATGCATCAACTGATTTAATAAACATGGTACCTCTAGGACAATGTACCAAGAAGTTGATAAGGGTTCTACCCTTACCATCTATAAAACCATTAGACATGACTGTGCATCCAGTGCTCTCCCATGATTGCCTGAATTCCCCCAACCTAGCACTGATGTCCTTTTTTGTTTGAAGGATTGGCCTTGACGACTCCTCAAAGGTGGCACTTTTATACCCTGGGCCAATTACTGCAATGGCATGACACATCTGTTGTTAAAATGGATCGTTTTTGACAATGGTGAGAGGTATGTTACTCCAGTAAAGACACCTCCCCATTACCTTGTTTGCTTGTGCCTTCTTCGTTTTCTTTACAAGTGAATTGATAGAAGGTTGTGCTCCAACTCTTGTTTGTGGAACAAAAAAGGATGAGGTACTTTCCCTCCCGGTAGGTGAATCCATGGAGCCCCTCCCACTACCCACACTGACATTGGTAGATAGTGATACCCCCGAACTTCTTGCTAGGCCAAAAACTGCAAGCTCAACTTTGTTTGCGGCTATCTCATCCTTCTTTTTGTTCTTTTCATTGATTGAGTCATGTGCAGATCTCATGATCTCTGGGCTCGTTGCAGTACAAAGGCCAACATCATGCCCAAGGAGTTTAGCTAGATGGTATTTCAACCTGCTAATCCCTCCCGTCATGCGATGCCCACATAATTTGCATTTCAAATTCTGCCTGTTTGTCCCATTCTCAGGTTCACCATACTGCCAAAATGGGTCCAAAGGCTTTGGCATTTTTGCAAAGGGAATGACAGCCTCAAATTCAAGCCCAAGGCACAAAAAACACAAAAAAAATACGTTAAAACCCATTTGAAAAAAATAACAGCAGTTTGGTTTAAGAAATTAGACCTCTAAATTCAGATTTTAAGCCATGAAAAATGAGAACAAGAGGGTGGCTAACGAACTAAGAATCAAACCCGCTACTCCAATGAAAAACCCCCTTACATTTGTGACTGTTTCAATATTTATGGGCAATGGAAATCATTAGCAAAATGGCAAAAAAATTAGCAAAATCTAGGCAAAGAAATATGCAAGAAAATATGCAAGCAAACGTGCAAAAAATCTATGCTAAAGATAGGAGAAATAGTGGGATACAATGTACATACCTGTGAGAGGAAGATTTAGTTGGTTGGTTGGCAAATGATTTGATTCTTGAACCCTTGCTCCACAAAACTTTTTGATGGTGATGACAAATGGTGTTTGGATGCCTCCTTAGTGGTTGATGATCTCCTCCTGTCCTTCTCCAACAATCAACTCAAGCAAAAATGCAAAAAGAACCCACCTTTTTCCTTTTAACCTGCAGATCCCGTCGGCCTCCCGATTTTTTCCATCGTGGCACGCAGTTTATCTAAAAATCGTGATATTTTCAAAAAAAATTGCGCGGTTTTTAAGTTTTAAAAATTGCAATTTTTCCTCGTCAATTTTTCAGCTAGAGGAAAAAATCACGCTTTTTCCGAAAAATTGCAAAAATCGTCAATTTTATCTTCTTTGTTTCAAACTGTTAGAAAACTTTATGTTTAGTAGCTTCCTTGAGCTTCCCATGGTCTTCTATGTGTTTAGCTTTTTGATCATGCTCGCCAGTCTCCCTTTATTCTATATTCCAGGAATAAATGCCTTCTTGGAGCAACTTCTTGGTCTCTTAAGTTTCTTTGGTTTTCTAGTTATGCAGACGAGTCATTTGTTGTTCTCCTATTTCTTTGGGATTTATGCAATGTTCCACAGAGTTTCCGAGATAGGGGAGTGCGGGAGCAGGGAAACACACAAGGGGACATGTGGAAGCCACCCCAAATTTTAGGGAAATTTCGGGGAAATGGGGGTTAGTCAGAGTCGTAAAAGTTAATTTAAAATGTGAAAATGATAAATCCCAGCAATAACTATTACCATGTAAAAAGTAAAACTACAAAGTAAATTCATCATTATGGAATGTACATCTATTAGTTATTACCACATCAAATTTCAAATTTGTAAATGATATTGAACTATGCTACTATTACCATGTAGAAACTAAAAACTAAATATCATCATTATCATTATGCAATGTATATCTAAATTCAAATTTCAAACTTGTAAAATATAATGCAACAGATGTTAAATTCTGAAATAGTCAAATAGATATTGAACAATGAACACAAAAGTTAGAGCAATGCCGGCTGCTCCAAGTTTAGTTGCAATATGATTATGAAATGGAATCGTGAGAGGGTAGCTTTTAGGAAGGTCTTAGACTCTTAGGTTCGTTTAGGATTTAATTTAATTTTGGTTTAATTTTTTTTAACACTTTTTAATATTTTAATTTGCATTTCTTTTTATTGTAAAAGATGAAAGGGGGGGGGGGGGTGCGTCTGGGCATTCCATGTGGGGGGACACCCAGAATCCCCCTAGGGGGGAAATGCGTTCCACACTTGGGGAAACTTCCTGAAAGCATGGGGGAGCGAGGGGGCACGTTCCCCACGTTGAGCGACGCATTCCCGTGGAACATTGGATTTATGCCTTTTTGGGTCACCTATTATTGTTTTTACCTATAGTAAACTTTTGTATCTCTGTTTTTCTCCTCATTCTACTGATCCTTTTCTGGTGGTGAATTCAAATAGAGAAATATGATGTATGAGTTCTTCAACCTTATTGTTGCAATGTTCCCTTGTCTAATTCTGTATTCTTTTATCTATTTTTAATACCGATTTCATTCTTCTGCTTGCATTTTCTGTGGATATTAAGGTGCCCCCTTTATTCCTATTATGTTAACCAAGTTTCTGGCTTATTAATGTACATAGAAAAGTTGTTTGTGTAATTGGACATTGTTTCTTCCTGTTAGTACCTATTATGCCGTATTATGGGTCCATATTATGGCCATCCATCGATCATCCATTCCACCTCATAATTCTGATTTGCATCCTTGGTCTGAGGTTGATGAAGTTGATTCCTCCCTCCCTTCCTATGGTATCAGTTGCTAGTGTTAATTGTTGAAAAATGTGTCGTACAGTTGTTTGTGTCCTAGGAGTTCCTCTAGCTAGGGTGTTTGGTGGGATTGCGATCCATGGCCTTCTTGGTTTTTAGTCAAGATGACCTATAGAGCACTGCATCTTTACCAAAACATGAAATGGAAAATAAAAAGAAAAAGAAAAAGGGGTGATACAAAAAGAATGCAAAATAAAGAAAATATCTAAGTCTCTTGGTTTGGAGGTATGGGGACTAGGCACTACTGGGGCTATAGACACTTGATTGGCATGGATTTTTTAACACCCTGACATTTTGTGTGGATGCTATGCCACTCTTGCATTATTTAGTAGAAGATCGCTGGACTCCTGCGATTGGCATCTCTTCCAAATCAATGAGCTCCCCTATTAAATAAGGTCACATCCAATTGAAGGGTGCATCTTTGTGACACTCCTCTTGGTGACACATATGGGTTCTATTTGCTGATTTCACTAACGTAGATAACCTTGGAGTATATCTTTTTCCCTTTACACCTTGAGTCAACCAATTCATCTTTTGACCAAAAATATCACTTGTCTGACTTTGGTTAGTCCATCTTATCCACTCCATAGAAGAAACTAGTCCTTGCAAGTACTTAGATATTATCATGGGATCTGGTTAGTAAGTAAATCTTGCTTCTCAGAAACCTATTTGAAGATACTTGTGGTGTAGGTATATAATCATGTATACATGACCAGTTGTATGATGACTCAATTTGATGGTTAATTGCATCTCCTATGTATTGGTCCATGTGGAAACCCTCTGTTGTTGGTCCACCAGGGACAAATGTGATCCTAGTACATCTTGATATAGTGCCACAAAGAATTCATCAGATCTTCTTCAAAGTTTCAGTATTTGTAGTGCTAGTGTGTTAGTCTCTCTGGGAGTTAAAAGGTGGAAAATTTATATCTCGAGTTCTAGAGGGTATTCTGAGGATGTAAAAGCGTATTTGCATACCCATTTGCCCACTTACCTAGGTATATGAAGTATATGAAGTAAGATTGGTCATTATTGCCTTAGATCAATCATTTCCAAAAAGGTGGTGGGCTTCTTCTTAGACTATAGTGTTGATTTTCATGGACGTGCATGGAAGTGATTTAGTCAGTATTTTGAAGATTCGAGGGTAAATTTGGGCACCCCTTCTACAATCTCCAACCTTTGCATGTCAGAACGCTCCTCTAGATTGGCCAAATTCCATAGGGGCTTATTCTTAGTGTTAGTGGGCAGCTTGAAACTTCATGAATGTGCATGGGAAAGATTTAGCCATCAACTTGACAACAACTTGGTTGATTTGGGCACCCAATTGGCCCAACTACTTGGTCCAATAGTCCCCTTGCAAGGCGTTGTCCATTTGGGCCCTTTCCAAGCACAAGGGGGGTTTTAGAGGCTTATTTTAGGCTAATTATGGATTAATTGATGGCACACCTAAGTTTTTTTCTAAAAAAAAACCTAAGTTGGTGTTTAATAATTTGTTAAGAGGAAAAGAATGCACTTTATGTTCTAATTTTGAGTTGAGATGGCACTTTTTGATTAATTGGGAATTATTTGCCTAATTTGCCAGGTCGATTTGCCTAAATTGACTAATGACACACATGTTGAGGCAAATTAAAGTGATGTTGCACTTTGGCACACCTGTGGAGGTGCCTTGGGATCAGATAAAGCAAATATCAACACCAAGTCTTAGTCCTTGATTTTGGCTCTCAAAGACATGGATCGACCTAGAGCAATTCATGGGCCTCCGACGACTTCATCTTCAAAGGTGGTTTTGGTCCAAGCTTGAAGTGAGGGACCATGGTATTTGGCATTTATTTAATATTTTTGACTAGTAAACCAAGGAGGGTTCCTTTTAGGCCCAACAACTTGGCATTATTTGAAGGGACCTGTTATCACACAACTTGTAGTTGTCTCTAAAGGTATCCTATCCAGGACGGTAGAGGTGTAGACAACTAAAGAGGTGACCCAAGAGATGCCACGGTTCCCAATGCAAGTTGGGTGTCACGTTAACCGAGGTACTCTTCACTTTAGATCAAGCCTAAGCAAGAACAAGGGGGAGACCCTAGCTTAGCCAATGAAGGGTAGCGAACCCAATCTAGACCTCCTAAGGAAATGTGATGATGAAAAGGTAGGAGACCAAGATGAGATTAGATCTAGTTCTAGAATGATAAGTGGACCCAAGAGGTTAGGTCTTGGTTGAAGAGGCTTGAGGAGAGAACAAATGTTCAACCAAGTGCATGATAAGGTCACTTATGGATTAGGAGTAGTAGATCTAGATAGATCTAATGCCAAGAAAAAGTATCCAAGTGGGTCCCACCCTTAAAATATGGAAAATGGTCCAAATGGGGCCCACAAGGTCAAAATCAAAATGAAATGGCATTAGGGGGTATGCTATGACATGGATCTATGGATTTGAGAAAGAATGAGCAATACTCATGTGTGGGATCTAGCAAAAGACCACTCACCCAACTAGCGCGACCTCCTTTGGAGAAGGCCTAGTGCCCTAGATCCGAGGGCAAATGGAGTCGGATGTCTACCAAACTTTAGATCGGGATAGTTAAGATGATTATTAAGGTGGGTTTTAATTATTAAGCCCAAGTGATTGCTAGATCTCCATAGATCTGAAAAATAAAAAATACAAAGGTTTTGATTTTGGGGTTTCGATGACCAATAGGATAGAAGACAAGCGAAATGGCTACGTACCTTGTAGATCTTACCTCAAAAGCTTGTGGCTACCTTGCACATAGATGATCCTTGCATTTAGTTACAATTCCAAGCTAGATCCAAGTGATTCCAAGCAAAAACGTCCAAGCCCTAGGAGGAAAAATGTCCCACTCAACCTGTAAAACAAACTACCATAAGTTAGATTTGATCCACAGATAAATGAGATCTAAGCATGGCATATCAAAAGAAGCAAATCAATGGACAAAGCACAATTGAAAAAACTCCCTTCAAGATGAAAACATCTTGCTCAAGGGGGATGTGAGAAACCCAAGAATCTTCCCTTCAAGCAATTCGCAGTCCTTTCCCTAGTCAATTCGGCCTCCCTCTGTAGCTGTCAAAATCGCCTGTTACAAGCAAAGATGTCTAAAGGAAAAGATGTATAATCATGTACAAGAGTATCCCAATCAAAGCCAAGAAGTAGATTTGCAAAATAGTATTTTATTCCAAGTTTTCCAGAGCCCAAAAGGTGCCTTTACAATAGGGGGGTCTCTTCCTTAAATAGGATGAGGGAGACCAAAACCCTAAATCACTTTTGAAATGAGTGGTTGAGATCAAAAGATAAAATAATACAATCAACGGCTAAGATGAGCCGGTACAATATAACACAGATCACTCACATGAGGGGAGTGCGCACTACATAGAGGAAGCCCTAGGGGGGTGCGCACTACACTAGGGAGACTAAAATACAAGTGTGCCACATAAGATGACTAGGACAAGTGACTAGGAGCACATGGTGGGGCTAGGAGGTATTACTTCCCTTCACTAGCATCACCCCTTGGCACAATAATATAACATGAGACTCAATGACATGTCTAAGTGTACAAATGATCAAATCTTGGCCCCATCAACTGAGAGAAGAATGCATCAAATCACATCATGATGACTGTGTGGACCCCACTGACTGTTGCAAACTGATCTGGAAGGAGTGGGATACACCATATATGACCTCAAAGCAGACCTCATGCCAAAACCTTGCCTCAATTGCCCAAATCGAATTCCTAAATGACCTTTTTATTCCATTTTTATTTCACCTGAAAAACCACCAAACTGCCCACATCCCACTGTCTGGTGCCTGTGCACAAAAACTGACTGTACCATCATGTCCGGAAGGGGGGTAATATGGTAAAAACAAGTGGCTGGACCACCCCCTCCCTTTGTAGCGCCCTAGGAAACGACTAGCCTCCAATGCTCTAGCTAGACATGCCACATCAGCATGGCCAAACTGGTCATGCCCGGGAGTGCCTGAAACTGAACGATAAGTGTCTCAGTGGATCCAGAAGACCCAAATCCACTAGAGATGAGTACTCATACACCTCATGGTAACTTGTAAGATCATTTGTAACATCCACCATACTCGGACAAGTAAAAATATGATGATCTGGAAATAATAATAATAATGAAAAACTGCATCAATCATCATCTGAAGCCTGTGCCCATCATATGGAATCATCAAAAGGTATATAAAGGACCATAGATCAACATTATACAATATAAGTGGTCCATCTCATCACGGATCCCAAGGTTGACCTTGGTCAAACTAGGTTTGACCAGTCAAACTGATAAAAAATATGACCCTGGCCAAAGAAGCCTTGTTGCTGCAAGTGCAAATGGGTAAGACATGCTCTTTAAATCATTTTCATAGCAAGACTCTAAAGCATTAAGCATTATTTCACTGGCAGTTAATAAATAATAATAGGTTAGTTAATAACTTACTTTCAAGAAGAATCTCAAGAATATACTCATTTGTAGACATGATCAAATTGCTAGCAAAGGGTGAAGGCTAAGGATACAAGGCTAGGCTGAATGGGTATGACATCACTGACTTGACACGTGATACTTTGGATGAGGGAAATGGTGTTACACACTTAAGCATGTGTTGGACAAAGAATACACAAGGAATGGCGGTGTCTCACAAATGGGTGAGTTGTTCAAAGAAGTGTTTATTCAACCTTGGCAAAATGTCTACTACTAGAACCGCCGTGAACTAGGTGCCCGGCTAACCGTAACTTGAGGTTCTAGGGGACACTTAGAATTAGCTGTCCCTTGCTCCATCTCATATCATAACCCGTAGGCTCAATGAGGAAAATCTCACATAAGGCCAGCAGTCTTTAGATTTTGCATATATTTAACCACTGCTTTATTTGGACCTTTCATTTCATTTCATATAATTTCATGGCCAACAATTTTTAGATTTAGCATACATTTATCCATTGCTTTTTAGGCCTAATATGACCCCTTTGGGATTTTTCATGTGCTTACAAGCACAACTAATCGCAACTTTCATCCGGGGTGCATTTACATTTCATAGCATTGAATTTCATTTCCATTACATAGTCCGTTTCATTGGGCTTTACAAGATATAACAATAATTTCCACATGTAGTACAATTTGCTTCAGGTTTTAGCCAACACAACTCAAGCAACTAGGGGGACTTCCGCAAATCAAAACCACACATCGGGGCAATCGACTAGAGTGATAAAGGCATAAAATCCAACTTACCAAAAGCAAGTTCTGTTGCTAACTCAGAGCCGAGACACAAAGTAAACATGGATGCATGTCCAACACAGAGGTAGAAGTAGGGAGACCCTCCATATCACAAGTCAAGGTGTAAGTCAGGATAGAGATCAAATAATGAGGAAGGATAAATGGATGGATGGAGAAAAGTGAAAATGATGCCTAAGCTAGCAGGTCAAAAAGACAAAAATGATCATGTCCACATTCCTAGGAAGGTAAAGACCAATGAGTATAAAACAAGAGTTTCCACATGTTAGTAATACAATCATACATATAATCCATAACAACCAATTTCATTTCAACATATATATATTGTCAGATCATAATCACTATATGCCAAGTCAATACTATCAAAATGACCTAAACAACAAGATAATAACATCAATGCACATCATATATATACTGGGTCATATATCAATATCTGTAATTTGGACCAACTATATCCACTGAGAACATTGCATCTAAAACACTGAACACTGTTGTGTATCTGTATGGAATAAAAGGTCATATCGGTCATCAAATTTGAGGTCTTAAGGCTCAACCTTGGCATAAGGTCTACTAAATGTCTGATATAAGGATGCTCTGATGTGTGAGTGATCATAAATAATGCTGCTCATCATAGCTGATCTCACTAAATATGTGTAAAGGCAAAGCTCGGAAAAGTGCAGATATCTTCTCTGCAAACATGGTAGCCCAGCTACTATGTATGTGATAATAGGACCATGGTATTTGGCATTTTTCCCTCTTGTTTTGAAGGGACCATGTTATTTGGCATTTTTCTCTCTTGTTTTGAAGGGACCATGTTATTTGGCATTTATTTAATATTTTTGACTAGTAAACCAAGGAGGGTGCCTTTTAGGCCCAATGACTTGACATTATTTGACAATGTTTATTGTAAGAGGGTTGGATCTAGACCCTAGATCTAGCAACCACCCTCCTAGAGATCATCAAAATATAATTCATCATGTAACAACCATCCAACAAACCCTAGATCTCATCTAGATGAGAAATCAACCCTCCTAAACTATTTAAAGGAGTCTGATTTCTTTTCAAAACGTGGAAATTTTGAGCTAGGAATAAAATTACTCTATTTTGTTCTTATAAGCTAGTGTGCTTGGGGATATTTTATTGGTGCATGGTGGATACTTTTGTGTTATTGGCTTGATGGTGGAGAACCCATAAAGGTTTGAGATAACTAGGGTTTCTTTTGCTTCCATCTAATAGTTTGTAGGATGATTGTTGTAACCTTGTTCTACATAAATATGAATTAGTATTTTTATCTTGATTGCTGTAACCTAATTGTATTCATGTTGAGTTTTATTTACAAGACGCTTAACTAATCATGTTGTGAAGCTTGTGTTTGGATAGATTGGTGGGTCCTCTTGAAAATTGTAGGTTTTGTAACAAGATTGGAGTTGAAGACATTTTTGGTTTAATCAAGCTATCAAGGTGATCCAGGAGGATATGAAGATGCTCTGAAATCAAAGTATTCAACTGCCAGAGAGAACAACACCATCGCGAACAACTCGACGAGAGCTTTCCAATGGTGCAAACGATGTGTCAAATGGACTCAGTATGCAAAAGTTACCGCATTTTGAAGTTTGGCTACAACAGGTAAAAATTTGACAGAAATGCCATGTGGCAGTATGGATAGTACGACCTGGTGATGTGGCAAAACCTTCGACTGCCACGTGGCAGTATGGATATATAGTCAGTTGGATGATGTGTTATGTACCTGTTATCACACAACTTGTAGTTGTCCCTAATGGTATCCCATCCGGGATGGTAGAGGAGATGGACAACTAAAGAGGTGACCCAAGAGATGCCACGGTTCCCAATGCAAGCTGGGAGTCACGTCAACCGAGGCACTCTTCACTTTAGATCGAGATGAATCAAGACCTAGGGGGAGACCCTATAACCAATCAAAGATGATTGGACCCAAACAAAGGTTCCTAGGGATATGTAAAAGACAAGTTACGGAAACCAATGCAAGGTTAGGTGGACCTATAAGTTTAAGTATGGTTGAAGGAGGTTTAAGGAGTGATTAGTGTTTCAACCAATGAATGATTTACGCCACATGATGAGATAAGATGACAAGATCTAGTACCATGAAATACACAGGTGGGACCCACTTCCTTGGGATATGGAAATGGCTCAAATGGGACCCACAAGGTGAAGTTAGGGGTGTAAATGGTACTAAGGGGTATGCAAAGAGTAGATCTATGGATCTAAAGTGAAAATAGAGATACCCACATATGGGATCTAGGAAGTGACACTACTCCCAAGGAGTGCGAATTGCCCTAGGTGGACTAGTGCCTTGAGTAGATGGGCAAATGGAGTCAAAAGGATGTCAAATTATAGATCGGGACACCTAGGATGCAAATCAAGTGGGTTACCCAAGATGTGATGGTTGGATCTTACTAGATCTAATATTTCACTATGTGACCCAAGTGGACAACAATCCCCAAAATGAGGAATGATACCCCCAAGGCAGAACTTCACAAAGTGAGACACTAGATGTAGGTTTCAAGGTATGCTTATTTCAAATCCAATGGGATCTCAACCACCCACGTCCTAGAAGTGGACAAACTCAAACACCCAATGAGTGCGACTTTGCCCAAGGAGGGCTAAAAGCATTGTAAAGTGTGTCAAATCAAGTCCAATGACCACCAAACTTTAGATCCAAGTAGTTTAGGCAAGTATCAATGTGGATCTAGAAAATCAAAGTGATCCAATGGCTAGATCTCCATAGATCTGAGATGGAAAATGCATCACCAAATTGACCCAAGTGGGGCACAACTCTCAAAATGAGGAATGGGGCCCACAAGGAAAAAATCAACAAGGTGAAGCACTAGGGGTAGGTTATCAAGTGAGGAGAGTGTGAATCAAGTGGGATCTCACCTTTTCATGTGTTGGATCTAACCCAACTAGCTTCTCCCAAGGGGTGCGATTTGCCTCAAGAGAGCTACTTTGCCTTGAAAAGTGTGTCAAATGGAACCCAATCACCACCAAACTATAGATCCGAATTGCCGTGGATGCTATAGAGGTGGGTTTTCAATATCTTTTCAAGAGGCAAGCTAGATCCAAGTAGATCTAAGAAAAACAAAAAATGAGGGTTTTGATTTTAATGTAATTTTGACCAATGGGGTGGATAGCAAGCGAAATCAATACGTACCTTGTAGATCTTACCTCAAAAGCTTGCGGCCTCTTAGTATATGGAGAATTCTTGCCCTAGTTACAATTCGAAGTTTGATCCAAGTGTCTTCAACCAATAACATCCAAACCCTAGGAGGAAATATGTCTCATGAAAACATGCAAATCAAACTACATCAAGTTAGATTTGATCTACAAATCCATAAGATCTAAGCATGTCATATCAAGAAAGCAATCAATGGACAAAGCACAATTGAAAAACTCCCTCTCTATGAAGACATCTTGCTCATGGGGGATGTGAGCAACCCCTACAATCTTCCCACAAAGCAAAATCGTTGAACTAGCTTGAGCAGTTCGGCCTCCCTCTCTTGAAGTCGATTTCACCTGAAAAGCAAACAATGTCTAGAAGCAAGATATCCAAGAACATATGCAAGGGCAACCCAATCAAAGCCAAGAAGTAGATCTCCCAAAATATTTCATTCCAAGTTTTCTAGAGAGCTATACAATAGGGGGTTTCCTCCTTATATAGGATAATAAAGACCAAAACCCTAGATCTCAAAACCACTTTACAACAAATGAGTGGTTGAGATTAAAAGATCTCAATACATGATCAATGGCTAAGATGAAACATAACAATATAACACATGGATCACTCAAATAGTGATGACGTCATAGCTAAAAGATACTCATGGAGGGTGACGTCATCCACTAAAGGGGGCAAAAGTACATGGGCCCACCTCAAATGACTAGGACATGACTCGTAAAGCACATGGTGGGGCTAGGAGGCATCAATCCTTCCTAGCTCATCCCCATGGCACAATAAAATAATATAATATGTCCAAAATAAATACAAATGATCAAATCTGTCCTCAAAATCTATGACATACATGCAGTAAAAGGCCTCCTGTGGCCTCTATGGACCCACCCAAGTGATGAAAACTGGCTGGAAGATAGGGGGTTCACCCTGGAAGACCTCTGTGAAAACCAAGTGCCCAAACCTTGCCTCAATTGCCCAAATCGAATTCCTCAGTGACCCTTTTATCCCATTTCTGGATTGCCTCGGTAATTGTGAAAGTGCTGAAACTGCCTCCTAGGGCACCTGCGCTCAATGTTACAAAAAACGAACCGGTGGTCGAACCGGCCGACCCTGTGAACCGAAACCGGACCAAAATCGGAAAAAAAACCGGATCATAAAACCGGATCACCAAAAATACATAAAATATTCAAATTTTGAAAAATTATATATATATTCATGTGCATTCAAACCATTATACACAAAATATGAAAAGTATCTCATTTATATAGCAAATAAGAGTGCATAGTGATAGAACCAAAATAGCAGTTAGCACTGAGTGCAATACATGTCTGAAATTGGATCAAACATCTACTGGTCTTGCATCTTAGATGGTGTAAGCTAAGATCCCTTTAGGATATTCATTTTGTTTCAAGTTTCCCACTAGTAAGAATTGCATCAAACTTCCTCAACAATCATAGTGGACAAATGAATTGTTTGATGCTATCACCAACTTTCACTCCAAAATGATTTTCAACAATCGAAGATTAACCAAGACAAAAATACAAAATATACTTGTACAAGATAGATGTAATTGGACAAAATGTTGCTTATGTGTTGCGTGAGCACATACAAGCCCTAACTTTGTCCATCTCAAATTCTCAACATCGTTGATCACTCTGCTATTTGTCTTGTCACTTCAACATGTAGAAATTTGGCTTTTGATGCAAATTAGAAATTTCTCTTGGCAAGGAGGTTTCCTGGATTTTAACCTTCTGAATTTAGAGCCTAAAGGATGAAGTGAAATATAAATAAACAATATAAACAATGAACAATATTTCATCTATCAACAACTCCAATACACTACTCCAATACACTAGGCAATCCAAGATAAAATATAGCAAACATATGTCAACAAGTTTCAGCCCTATAGGGCAATCTTTTCAAGCATAAACTAGATCTGAAATCAATGCAATTAATGTGGATTTATAGCAATAAATATGCCCCTTTATTTTTTATATTGATGTTAAATCTCTTAACAATTTCAGCTTTCAGATTAGCATGGCAAACTAGTGCTGAAAATTGCCAAATCTTAAAGACAATTTTAGACTGCTGAAAATCAAATCTACAGTAAGACATTTCAGACTGTTGAAATTTTCATATATACATATAAAGATGAAGTACATGTATATGCCACCGTCCACGTGGACAATTTCCCCCACCCACTTGCCTTTTTTAAAAAAAAAATTTAAAAAAAAAAAATTAAAAAATCATTTTCTGAATGGGCCGGTTTTCTCTGCAAACACTGTTTTGTCCTGAACCGGCCGGTTTTGACCCGGTTCGGTGACTGAACCGGCCGGTTCAGGACAAAACCGGCCAGAAACGGTTTGAAGGGCCGGTCCAGACCGGAAAAGTGCCAGAACCGGTCTAACCGGCTGGTTTTGCCTAAACTGGTCCGGTTTTTGTAACATTGCCTGCGCTGTCAAACTGAGCCCACTAGGCTCTCCAGAAGGGGGGGTAAATGGTAATATCAAGTGGCTGGACCACCCCCTCCTCATACAGCGCCCTAGGTGAACTGGCCTCTCATGGCCCCTGCTGCTCAGGCTGGGAAATCAACCCTAAATCTGGTCAACAAGTGAAAAACGGCATCTATCACTGTCAAAAGTGCCTGGAACTGAATGATAAGTGTCTCATTGGATCCAGAAGACCCAAATCTACTAAGAATGTGTACTCATACACCATGGGTTGCCCTGATGGGCTAGCTGTAGGGTCCACCATATATGGACAGTGCATAATCTGACGATCTGAAGTAATAATAAAACCTGCTGAACTGCATCAATCATCATCTGAATCATATGTCCATCATATAGCATCATCATCAAGAGTATGTGGGACCATCAATCATCATCAATAAGTATACATGGCCCACATCATCACGGATCCCAAGAAATGACCATAGTCAAACTGGGTTTGACTAGGTCAATATATAACCAAGGATAAATCATATCAATAGACTAAGACATGTTCCTCTAATCATACTCACAGCTTAACTTAAAGTATAACATCATTTAGTGGCATTTAAACATATTTGTTCATTCCGTTGTTATTTGTATTTACTTGCACAATAGCTTAAATGACAAACCCACCCATTGGACATGGTCTAACTGCTAGCTAAGGATGAAGGGTAGGAACAAGGTTGGGCAAAGGGGGTGACTTGTCTAAACTTAACTAAAAAACACTTTGGACTAGGAGAAAGGGGGAGCTACAAACTCTGTGCTGGACAAAAATAAACACGGGGGATGGCTGTGCCTCACAAATGGGTAAGTTGTTTAGAGAGTGCTTATTCAACTTAGGCATCATGTCTACATCAAGCTGATCCAAGTTCATTAGGATCATTCAATTTCATTTCATGGCCTTTTTGGCCTACATAACCCTTCGGATCTCAGGTGTGCTAATAAGCACAACTAATCGCAGCTTGCATCCAGGGCATGTTTATACATATATAAGGTCAGCAATTGTTTAGATATAGATTTTAAGAACCATTGCTTTTTGGACCTTTCTTATACTCTTCAAGGAGTATTTTTAGCAGTTCATCGCTCTTGCCCTTTTTAGTTTCCATGGGCGAATTTATATAAGTTTCCATAAGTAGTACATGAGCTTTCAGTTTTAGCGAACAACATCTCAAGTGACTAGGGGGAGTTCGAGCCAGTGCCAAACATCAGGACAACCGACCAGAATGATTTAGGCCTACACTCCAACTCACCAAAGGCAAGTTTTGTCACCAACTCAGAGCCGAGACACTAAACATACAAGGATGCGGTCCAAACACAGAGGTAGTAAAAAGGGAAGTCCATAATATCAGAAAGCCAAGTAAGACAAGTCAAGGGTTAAGGCCAAATAAGGAAAGTCATGGATGGATGGAGTCAAGTGATGGTGGAGCCTAAGCTAGCAGACAAATGGTGTCAAGGAAGACCATATCTATGCAAGGTAGTGAACCAGTGAGTTTTGTCAAATAACCTAAATGTGTAAGTAAAATGTTCATTTTATAATTTGTCATCAAGATAGTTCATTTTATAAAGTTTGCCACATCATGAATTATATACCAAGCCAATGCTGTGAACATGACTAAAACAACAAGATAATAATCCATAGTCAATGATCAGGAATCCATAGGTCATACAACATCATCATAAGAATAATCATCATATACCATCTGAAACACTGTTGCAATACATCTCTAGGCACTGAATTGAAACTGTATGGAATAAAGGGTCACATCGGTCATCAAATCTGAACTCTCAAGGCTCAGCCTTGACACAAGGTCTAACAGAAGTCCAAATAATATACTGCTCTGATCATGAGTGATTTCAAAATATACAATCATCATAGCCAAGCTCTGAATAATCGAAGCTCTGGAATGTGCAGATATCTGCTAAGCAAGAATAGTAGCCCTGCTACTATGGTGTGATAATAGTACCGTCCAATGACATTTTGACATGTGGTAGATGACATGGCAGAGTGACGTCAACATGCTGATGTGGCAGCACGAGGGGCTGCCACGTGTCACCCAAAAATGAGCTTTTCAGGAGTCCAAATGGACTAATAAAGGTAGGACACGTGCATCCGTACGGTGACATGGCTGGTAGGCAACCAATGAGGAGGTGCCACATGGCCCAATGAAGGACTGCAACGTGGCACCCTCGGGCGGCAAAATGTGCCTAGCTTGCCAAAGTTAACTTCGCAGGTATTGAACCCGTGACCTCCTCCATACAAATTCTTTGACTTACCACTATGCCACGGTCCATTCATTCAAAGGGATATGAATGAAGTTTTATTTAAATGTTATTTATGGTGCAAAGAATTGGCAGCTTTGCCAAACTTGGCGGTAGTTCCACCAAATCCGGAGATTTCGTCAGATTTAGTTACGACCAACTAAAGTTATCTGAAAAAGTCAAGATTTGAAGAATCTTATGGGATTGAGTTGGATTTGGGATATTGTTGGAATTTGTTTTGGGCATTATAACCATATGCCATTTAAAAACAAAAGGTTGAAAAATGTGCTTATCACATGATTGGCATGGATTATAGTTGGAGGTTGTTCTATATGTTATACCACATCAAGAGTTTGTTGTGCCACATGTGAATGGCAACAAAAAATTGGTTATGCCTTTGCTACATTTGGAATATGGTTGCATGAAGATGTGGGGGTGGTTAGGAGTCAGGACCACCATGTGCTATATAAGCACCCCTACCACAAGCTTTGGAACACAATTACTTTGTACACAAGTCATTTGGCAAAGACGTCCTTGGGAGGACAAGTCTTGAGGAGGCCATCGGGGCCAAGGTTCGAGGCATGGAGCAGGCTTGGCACATTATGGAGTGGTCATCAACCTTTGGGTAACAATTATGAGTTTAAATTATGTCTTTATTTTGGTGCATATTTTATGGGTGTTTGTGATTATAGTTTCGTGTAACTATTGAAAGCCCATGATAATGTGTGAAAGCAAGGGAAGTGGTTATTTGTATACTTTATGGTGGTATTGAAGACCATTGAGTGTACCACCAAATGCCTGCATTCGATATGTTGATTTGTATAGGTGCACACATGATGACTCATGAGGTGGATTTTAAGACCATAAAGTCTTCCACAAAGTGCCCTTTTTGTCTCATGTTGTCTCATGTTTTCCTTATGCATGTTATTTCCGCAATGATGTTCATTAAGTAATGATATATGAGACTAACAACACAATCATAAAGTATAATATGCACATTGGATTCAAGCCTTTAATTGCAATCAAGTTCAATTAAAATGGTCCTATAACTGGTCCTTTTGTTAAGTGAGCCTAGAATCAGTTTCAAGTTGGTTTCAAGGTCACCCCGTATCAGATCAAAAGGAGAGAGATTGCGTTATTCGCCCCTCTCCGTTGGTTTCTCTCACTTTTTATCATATCCAATAAGACTCCATTTTGCCCCATCGATGTTCTCTAAAGGCACTAGGTCTAGGGTTTGATAGTTCTAATTAATCTCTTCAAATTTCCCCCACTTATAAATTTTTCTTACTAATCTCTGTTTTGTAGGTGCTTGGAATGACATCAAAGAAGAAACCTCTAAGGGATTGGATATCCCCTCCTTGTCATTTCATTTGATCAATTATAAACGCTAAGGAGATTAACTAGAACATCATAACAAATATAAACCAACACTTTGTTATATACAATCAAGATTACCATCCATGTCATTGATTATATAAGGTAGACTCTTTCTAAAGTGGGGACTTTTATTATTGATTAGCGGTAACTGCAATTCAACATAGGGATGAGTGAATATTGTAGCACGGGCGGTATGTAGAGATCAGTGCACCATCTCGTCAAGGTAGCATGAAATAGACTTTTACTGCAACTTATTTTTCTAGAGAAAAAATTATGAGTCAACCATGTATATGTATGGTTGCAAGAAAATAGGAATGTCGTTAACAACCCTCTAAGGAGAGGATCCCACGTTTTCAAAGACATGCACAAATTAAGCAGAAAGTGATAAAGTTCAAATGATCTCATAGACGATGATTGGTGGGTCAAGTATTGTAACTTTGATTTGTTTTGTCTTTAGTGTTCCATACACTCACTTTTGGGCTACAGAATGCCTCAGGTGCATCCTTGCATCTCCTTCTCCTCTTCCCTGGAAATTTTAGTTTCGATTGGTGGTGATCATGAGTGCACGGAAGCTCCCAGTGAAGGAAACGCGCAAGGAAAAGTCCCCAAGTTCCCAATTTTAGAGGGTAAAAGTTCCAAGTAAGTTCCCAACCATCTAGAGCGGTTCCCACTGGATTGTGAAAGTTCCCTACTAGTTCCCAAGTTCCTTGGAACGATGGAACTTTGGAAACAAGTTTCCTAAAAGCCGGGAGCGGTTCCTGTGCCTGTTAGTCATTTCAAATTAAATATAGTAATTATTAATAGTTCTATTATTAAATGTCATTGTAATATGTTTAAACTCATCATTCTGAGACTCTATTTATTGCTGTTGAATTGACTCTTATCAATAACATATCTTCCGTATAGGAATAAATATTGGTTTAGATTTTGCATAAATGGCAACCATGAAAAGGGTTAGCTTTTTTTCAGTGTTCCACGGGGACGCGTTTCTGCGTTTCCCCGCGTCCTCGGGATGACGAAACTCCATGCAAAACGTTTCGGGACGTTTCACTTTGGGTGAAACTCCATGCAAAACATTTCGGTTTGTGGCGAAACTCGTTTCTCCATGATAAAGCTTGGGAGGGACTTCCTGGCGTCCCACACGAAACTCCGAAACTCTGACGAACCTTCTGGGAATCCCGCATGAAAATCCGAACCTCCAACGAACCTTCTAGGTGCCAGGATAATCATATATAATCATGATGAATCATGTAATGTGTTTGCATTATTAATTTATCAGATTCTAAATTACATTGCATGATTGCACAATGATGAATGTAGTATTTAGTAATTTACTAATTTGCATGGGATGAATTGTTATTGTTGGGATTTATATTTTTCATGTTTTTCATATTTTTAAATTTTTTATGACCTTGGCATCTCCCTGTCCCCCCCGAATTTTCCTAAAATTGGGGGGTGGTCTCCACGTGTCCCGAATGTGCGTCTCCCTGCTCCCGCGTCACGCTGTCCCGGAACCTTGGGGGAACATTGCTTTTTTTAATGGTTGGTGACTTCTAGTTATATTGTATCCATGCAATTTGGATTCAAGTCTCTTTTCATATGGCTGGATAATCACACTTTGACATTGAGTTATAAATGTTTGATTGATCCTTAACATCAAAATTTCTAGCATACATGATAACTTTTAATGCCTTGTAAAAGTCAATCCAATTTGCTATTTTGCCTCTTAATTTTATTTCACTTCAAATGTCCTTGATCATGTGCTTGATAACTTTTAATGTCTTCTAAAAGTCAGTCCAATTTGCCCTTTTGTCTGTTAATTTTATTTCACTGCAAATGTCCTTGATCATGTGATATTTGGGTTAAAGAATGCTGCTATTCTGCTCTTCATAAAATATTCTTCCCTTGGTTTCAATGGAAATTGGAGTGAGTTAGCAAAGTGTTCTCAATAATCTGGAATCTAGTTTTTCTTCTATATGTTTTCTATTTCCCCAACCTGTATCCTTAGATATGGTGTATCAGCTCCTAAAATGACCTGTTTAAACTTGATATATGTAAATAATGTTGATGCCTGCAGACACTTCTACGCCAGTGCAATGATAGAAAGGTCCTTTTCAATAATAAAACCACATCAGAAACAATGAAGGCAAAACAGACAGCTGAATTGCTCAAGCAAATTGATATTGTAATTGCTCAAAATGGAGGTCATCCTTATTCTAATGAGTTGTTTCGTGAAGCTCAGGTATGTATGTGCATTGTAGAATGCAAAGATAGTGGAAATGAATATGCAGAGTTCTCTTTGCTCATTTTGCTTTAACTCTTCAGGAAAGGTTAAGTCGGCAAAAGGATATCGACTCGGGTGGATATTCAAAGGAAGAAATACAGTTTTTACAGAAACAGATGGAAAATACATATGCTGAACAGCTTAAGCAATTAACTGAAATGGTAATCATTCTATCCTTAGCCTCAAAATGCTTTGGTTCGTTTTATAATTTGTTGCAAACTAGTCCACGAATTGGATATTGTAATGCTATGCAGTGTGCACTGTATGCCCATGAAGCTTGCGATAAAATATTTTCTATGGCCATCTATGAAACAGGATGCACCCTCCCATCCCTGTGTGTTGTGTGTCCAGTGTGTTGGACACTTGGATACCCGCTGTCTGAGTGTTGGGCAATTGTGGGACAAGTGTCTTGTGCAAGATATGTGCCCCCACATGTCCAACACTCAGACAGTGCATGTTCTGACACGTCCCAACACTCATGACACCAAAGAAATTCAAAAGATGTGTGCAGATGTGTCCCAACGTGTGTTTGATGTAATTGTATTTTCTTAATGTTCCAATATTTGCATCCTTGTGTCTATATTTTGTTTCTGTAATCTTAATTTTTAATTTTTAATTTTTTATGTCTATATTTCAGGTGTCAATGTGTTTTGTGTCCAGTGTTCAGTGCCATGTGACTTAGATGGCCATTGCTTTTGCAAATTTACAATTATGTATGTTATGTGTCGGTATTTTATCATAATAGTATTGAAATTGAGGTGTTTGGCTGTCTGCTGATGCCTGGGAATCTTTTGCTCAATGTAACCATAGATTTAATGTAGTGTTGAGGTGCAAGCATTGGGTCACTATATAAATTATTCCTTTGCATAAAACCAAGAACACAAACTTATTTTATGCCTTCCACTGTTCCATCACTGGATGATTCTGATTGAGAGTTGCTGAGGCAATTATGCTTGTCCTGAAAATCTTCTGGTCTAGATGCAAAATTTAGCACTTAGAGTGGGAAAAAGTGTGCAAATTGTTATGTTAGTCCCTCTCTAGTTTTCTCTTAAGGATAATAAGGATCTCCTAGATCAAGCTGGTCCTTGAGGGGTTCAATTCCTGAATCAGAAGCTACCTAGTTTTTAGTGAAAAACTGGATCTGGGCTCAGTGAATTTCCAATATTTTCCTTTGGTAAGGATGGAAAGAAATACAATAACATTAAAATGCCTCATATGTTCCATTCTAAGTCTTCAATTGCTGTTATGCAAAGGCAGTCTGATTTTCAAAGCCAAGTCAAGGTAAGTGGTTGAGAAGTTGATGTGATTCTGATTGTGGCTTTGGAAGCTTAGATTTGCTTGTGTCCAAGATGAATCTAAATATTGTCTTTGGTCACCTGGTCCTACAAGTGTTGCTGGTGGGATGCAGGCTTTGTCTCCCAGCTTTCATCAAAGTAAAGGCGGGACATATTTTTAGAGGGAAAATGAGAGAGCTGACGTGAAAGCTAAGGCTGCAATTTTCCTTCACTAGATTTGATGATATACTATGAAGTGCATAGCAATTCATAATGAGCCAATATACCATAATCTTAGTCAGAAGTGTCTGTGGGCCTGTAATTGACCTAAGATTAATCTGGGTTGATGCACATGCCAAATTTTGAACCTTATGAAGAGTCCATTGAATTTTAGCATAAGTAGCATATCTTTTGGCCTCCAACATATAACGAATATTACTAGTGATGACAAGTTGAGTTATTAGTGCTATTTCCAAACCCATGAAATCTTTCAAATGTGTTTTTAGAATTTTATCAAGCAATTGGTACACAACTTGGGAGTTGGATTCCTTTTGAATGTAAACCTGGCTTTGTGCTGATTATCAGTTGAATGATTTCATTATCTAGTATTAACGTTGGTGGTTAGTTTTGTTCTGAGAAAGTGTTCCTATAGCTGCAATGCATTTTCCCCTCAAAGATTAATTCTGATGGATAGGACAGTGCCAGAAGTTTCTCTTAGGCACAGTTGATTCTCTTCAAAAACTAGTAATGCCTGTAAAACGTGTAAATTTTTCTAAGTTTTACTGCTTGCTGGTTTATGTCAACATGTCAGTGGTTTTCATCTTCAGCCGGTTTTGCATAGGCTGAAAGTTACTTATGAAATTTTCTTCAACAATTAAACACGCTGTAAAATCATACTAACAGGCAGAAAATAAACATTTAACATGCACACCATAAAAGATAGACTCAGAATTTTCGGCAACTGTGCCCTGGAAAAACCCCCACGGGGAAAACCAGTAAGAGAGAGAGAGATTCTTATTTCTTCAGTAAATCTTAGTACATAAATATTACAGCAGAAATTTTACTTATCTCTACCATGAAATTTCACCCAGCAATTTATATTGAAAACTGTGCCAAACTGCACACTCGATTTCTGTGCTGAAAGTACAGTGACTGTAAAGTACAGTCCTCGAAATCTGTGCAGAATACTGTCTCGAAATCTGTGCCCCAAATATGCCTCGAAATGTGTGCAGCAGTTCTCGAAAACTGTGCCACTCAAACTCCTCGAAAACTGTGTTGAGTATTTCGGGAAAAGTGCCCAGAATGTACCTCGGGCTGCGTGCAAACAATCTCGAAACTTGTGCCCAGATTTACTCGAAACTCGTGCCAATAAATGACTGCTGTACCAACAGACCTCGGGATGTGTGCCACTCCTCGAAACTTGTGCCAAGATGACTGCCTCGGGTTCTGTGCTGTACGGCCAGCATTGAATGCTGCTGTACTAAACCTCGAAATCTGTGCAAATGTGGCTGCCTTGGGATGTGTGCCTGCTGAAGAACATAAACCTAGGAATCCGTACTGTGCAATAAATGCCCAGCTGCTGCCTCGAAAATCGTGCCAAGAGAAAATTTCTCTTACAGTCTGCCTCGATATTCATGCCCTTCTCCAAGCTCTTCTCTCTTCTCTCTATTTCTCAAGAAAAAATGAAGCAAAATGCCTCCCTCGTGCCTTTTTGATCAAACCCTAGGTGAGTTCTAATCCAACGGTCAAGATTAGATCTAATCTGATGGTTCAGATTGAATGAGAGTGAAAATACCTTTTATTTAAATCTCATAAATAAAATTCACTCACCCACTTAAATTTATCAAAAAAGTGACTTTCATTTTATAAAGTCTCATTAAGTGCATTTAATGTGAGGGTCACCTTTTTCCCCCTTCTAAGTGACATTAGGCAAATGTCACTTGGGGAACACTTCCCTAGGTACAAAAACTAACAAAACGCCTGTCAATGGTAATGATTTTGAGAACAAGCAGTATGAATCGGCTAAACCAGCGTGGCAGGTATTTTCTATTTGTTTACGAATGCCAGTTAACATGAAAATGTAGAAAATTTATGCAACATAGGAAAATCAACCAGCTGAGGCCCTAAAGTATCGTGGATTATTGAGATACAATGATAATGGAATTCAATTATTCTATATTTGGATGAGATATTGACAAGCTGCACATATTTTAGAGGTTGGAATTATGTTTCTGGCCATATTTTCATGACATACTATGTTCTATCAGGTAGAGGAGAAATTGCGTATAACTACAGAAAGGTTGGAACAAAGGTTGGCTTCTGAGCAGTCTGCAAGAGAACAGGCTGAAAAAAGAGCTCGAATTGAACAAGAAGAATCAGGTGAAAAAATCCGTATGCTTCAAGAGAAATTGCAAAAGGCTGAGGAGGAAACCGAAAATCTCAAGAAGCAAATGGGCGGTGGCAACAAATGTGTGATTTTGTAATTGTGAATAATTTTGTTTCTAAAACTTATAGCAATATATATTAGCCAAAGGCTTACGATGTCTTGTAGGTATCAATACTGAGAATATGCAATTTAGTTTTGAATTATATGATCATGATTTACT
Organism: Larix kaempferi; assembly: GCA_027924585.1. Lineage (NCBI taxonomy): Eukaryota > Viridiplantae > Streptophyta > Pinopsida > Pinales > Pinaceae > Larix > Larix kaempferi. The sequence continues at coordinate 11,127,696 of BSBM01000120.1, read as the reverse complement.
ACTTGTATTTCTCTCAACCTTTAATCTTAACCAGCTTTGTGATACTAGACCTGAACAAGGGATGAGTGCTTCAATTTGGAATCCATGTATATAATTTACCTCTTTATGGTTTTTAAAAGGAGCTACATATGATTAAAATATGGATACTTAGTACTTACCATGGATTATCTTTGAGAATACTAATCTTATGCTGATTTTCCTTTCCTTTTGGTAGTCCTTGCATTTGTACTAGAGTTGGAGGATCATCAATTTCTATAGTACTACATAGTAACTGTCAATTATCTTTCTTAAAGTACCTTTTATCTAAAGCCCCAGCTGGCATAGGTACCATTCATTTAATTTACTCCTGTCGAATATTTTGAAACCTCCAGAAATGCAGCTTTTGTGTGTTTTCATTTAGCAATTTATATAATGTAGAGTCACAGATGTGAATCAGTATCGACTGGCAACATCGTTATTAAAATGATGGTTTTAAAATTATTATTGTCAAAATCAAATATTTTCCCTTAAAGTAGATTGGAATCTCAGCATGGATCAGACATTGAAGCTTACGGGCTACCAGTATACCACAATTTTATTTTAGATATACTTTTATGCTGGTGCATTAAATGTGGTAGCTTAGATAGAACATTCCATGAATGATCGGGTGTTTTCTCATCAAGGATAGCTAGTCAATTTCTTTTTAAACCATTGCATGTATGTATTTCTAAGGAGGCACCAGTTCTTATCAAAGAGAGATGTCTATGATCTCATACTTGGTTGTTTGATTTTAGCTGTTGAATTTGTGTTGAAATACCATGGATTGTTTGTAGAAGATGACGTATTGCAGAAGATAAATGATTGAGTCTTCAAGTTATTATAGTTATTGTTTTGATTTGAAAATTTTATGGATTAGTCTTTGATGCCGAATGATCAATTTTTTTGTTTTTAAATTGTGCCCTGTAGTCTTTGGATTTAAGATCTAATAAGAAATGATGGATACTTTGTAAAATACTGGATTTGCTTCGATATCAAAATTTGTCCTGGAGTGATCCCTTCTTTTCTTTTCTTCAAATATGGATCCCTGGGAAACTCCCAGGCACTTCACCTCATTCCAAGGATGTAATCCAGTGTAAAGTGTGCAAACATAGACATAGTGTGCCTGAACTGGCAGGGACATCAAGTGGCCCACAATATCAAGTACATCACAAAGGCAGCCAGCCTGGTGACTTAACCCTGAGACCTCCTGCATGTAATTCACAGCAGCCAACTGCTTGAGCTAACCCACTGGGCTAACTCTAGAGTTCCCTATATATCTACTATGACTAAATACTATGGGGATTGATGTGCCTCCGGTCCTTATATTGGCAGCTTTGCACTTTCTAGTGTGCTTCTAAACTGAGCTTCATTATGCAAATTCAAAGTTGAATACAAAATATATACTTAAAGCATTACGCAGAGGATATTTATTATTAGCAGGGACTTTTTGTTTTTGCTAAAATATATTTTTTTATATTATTTTTCTTTAAATCCAGTTGATACTACATCTTTCAAGTCTTGAGGCATCTAAAACCTGTGGCGTCCATAACTACCCAGAGTAAATCCATACATCCATACATACTGTTCCCCCAAAACCCTAAAACCTCTGGCATCCATAACTACGCAGAGTAAATCCATACAATCCATACATACTGTTCTCCATAAACCCACTCGAAAAGCAAAATTCAAGATTGTTTAAAAACTTTTATACTAGATTCCAAAGATTATCAAGTGTGGCTTATTTGTCTACCAGCCATACTGGGCTCTTTATACCTATGATATAACATGACAGAATTCTAAAAAAAGAACGAACTTTATGATTGCCTTTATCCTTTTTGGATCAACTTATACACCTTCTTCATATATGATAATCCCAGATAGTGGACAAGTTTTTGATGAATCTCACTCGCTTAACTTTGCATTTAACTTTGTATTCTTTAAAGTTTAAACATCTTTAAAAAAAGTGGCAAGTGCTTTTCATGCTCGTCTTCTGGAAGCATGCCCATGAATTCTTGCAACACTGGGAAGTCTTCAAGTCTAGGCACTTCATCACAGGGTCTAACATGCTATGCAACCAATTGGCTATGCTTCCTGAAGCGCTTCTTCATTGGCATAACTGATATCTGCCTTAAGGATATAAGCCTAGGAATTTCTTGAACAGTTCTGGTGCATTCCCTTCATCATTGCTGCAATAATTTTTTTTGCTATAGCAAGACTTACTTTGTGGCTCCGAACAATCCATGGCAAGTAATACATTATAAGATCTAAGAGGGCACACATTCAAATCTGCTTGGATTAAGAGGCCATTCATATCCAAGGGATAGCTGGAGTCAAATTTTCACTTATGTGCCTTTCTACGTGCCAATTGCTAAGTACAACTACAATTTGCTGCGCCAATTGCTAACAACTCTAACTACAACTTGCTATGCTCAACTCGATCTACATTGCAGCTTTCAATTAATTTAGGGACAACATAGATATGACAAAATAGAAATAGATTGAGTCTGAATCTTACTTGGAATCTCTAGCATGGTAGAGTGATCATCTACCTGTCATCTTCGAGGGCTGCATAAATCTTGGGCACACTAGCAATATTGCCCAAAATATATACTTCTTGCACCACATAGCTAACACCTTTAGCATTTCCCTTTCTTCACAGGCTGTCTCTGGATTAATGCCATTTTCTTCACTCAGAACACTGTACAGTTCCTTTCTTTCATCTGTACTTGCCATGCGTTTTGTGTTGTGCTGGTTGATTTGGATGTACAGTACTCTGGCTAGCATGGAAGAAGGTTCATACTCATTCTGCCTCTTCTCTTGCTTCTCCCTATTCTTATCTTTCTATCTCTTATGTAAAGCTTGCTCATCTTTGGAGTGGATTTTGCAAATGCCTCCTCTGATGCCTTTGGCTCCATGGATCGGGAAGCAGTGCACCTTCCGTTCATCCTTGATGTAAGAGATATATTTTGAAAGTTCCATGGACTTTTATTCATACTTGGTTATTGTTCATGCAAAATATCTGAGTGTTTTTTGTGTGACTTCCCATTCTCTGATTTTCTTCATCTTTTGGTGGTGCTCCCACCACGTTGACTTGTAAGGTTGGAGACTGCTAATTTTTCCTTTGACTTCTTATGTAGTTACACAATTGGAAGTATTTTCTTATGTAGTTACACAATTGGAGATATTTCTTTATTCTTAGCAACTGGACCTCTACTTGCATAGTTTTCATTTCTCTATCAAATGTAGGTGGCTTTGCCTTTTTGTTTTTTTTTAAAGAATGTCTCATTATATCTACTCTTTTCACTTTCATGAGAACTCTCAGGGGATTTTAAGAAAGTAGAAGTAGAGGATAGTTTTTTGATCCTCGAGTTCTGTTCTTCACCTTATATCATCTTTTTTCTTTCACTACAGTGACCTATACTTTTCCACCGGTGTCCACAACAATTGTCATGGGTTTGCTCTTGAGCTTTCATCATAATCTTAATGAGAATTGAAGAATTTTTTATTCACTCGATCACTTATTTAATCACTTCATTGCCACTCTCTTAGAAAGGCTTTGCCCTCAAAGCCTTATAATTTTGTCGCATTGTTCTTTGCGATGTCATGGCTGACGAAACATGTCGATACGAATTGCTAAGTGTAGAGCATAACTTCTGATATGTGGATGGATCAATCCATCCCAAATTGATTTGTTGTTGACTGCTGGGATTCTCTACTGATCTCTCGACAAGAGCTTTGATCACAATAGTGCCATTATCTTTCGACATTTCCAACTTTTTAGAATATCGGTTTTTATGGTTGGGGTGTCAATAGAGAATTTTCATAATGTCATTTTCTTTTACGAGTGTCGTCTTTTGATCGTTGATATGAGCTGGAAGTTGTATTTTTGTCTCTTGAGGCTTTAAGGTTTCATTTTGTATCTTTTCTAACTTGCTTTCCAATTGCATGTTATCATTTTGAAACTTCTTAATCACTTCTACTTGCGATTTTCTGTCATCTTCAAACTTCTTAAGTTGTTCCTTAAGATCTTCGTTTTGACTTCTGATGCAACTATTTTCTTTCTGCGTGTCTAGGAGTTTTCCTTCAATGTCTTCCGTATATTGATCTACCTTCCGACTATTTTTCAACTTCTTAATTTTTGTGAGTAGTGTCTTGCTATGATTTCTTAGTCTGAAAATTTCTTCGGAATTGTTGGATATTATTTTATTACTTTTTGTGATCTCCAGATTGTGTGCCTTTTTAGAGTCGTCATTTTGTTGTTGAAGAGTTTTTATTTGTTGTCGACATTGGCCAACCTCTGATTCTTGACTTTTTAATTTATGTCATATCTGCATTATTTCTTCATCCTTGTCGCTAACGATTTTGTTCAAGCTTATTATTTCTGCTTTGTAATCGTTTATTTCTTTTTTTATATCTTGATTTTTCAATCTCTGATTGAAATCGTTTTCATTTTTTAAACGATTCTCTTGTTCTATTAATCTCTTAGACATATCCCGCTTCGTCATGTCAAATGCTTTGTCCAATGCTTCTTTTAGTCCGGACTGCAATTCTGCTTTAAAATTTGCCATAATTCTTGGCTTGGAACGATAACTTGGTCTTCCTTGTCGACAGTGCGTCTCGACTTCTTGATAAGCCTTCCTTGACTTTGATTTCTTCAACGATAAATGATTGTCCTCAACTTTGATTTCTTCGGTGATAAATGTTCTTCTACTTCTTTCACAATAAAGAGTGTCGCTTGAACTTTTGATTTTTTGTCAGTCTTGGCTTGTCTTTTAATGTCTTCTTTGATCAGTTTCTTTGGCTTCTTCAATGATAGATAGTCTCGATTTTTTACGATAATTCAATCCTTCTTCTCTGATTTTTTTCTTCTTCTTCTGATAATGATAAAAGGTGGACACTCGAAAGTTGTAATAACCTTCAATGTGGTTCTATTTGGACAGAAGATCTTTTAACTTTTATTTTTATGTTTGATCTTATTTTTCTGCTCTTTGTAATTAATAATTGTAACTAATTATACAACTATTAAATAGGTAATAATTGTTATTATTAATATATAATAATAACTTTAATAGTATTATTATTAATTATTATATAATAATAATTATAATAACAATAGAGGATGGTGAAATGGAGGAAATAGGGGTTTAGGGTTTTAAAATGATAATAAAATCTAATATTACGAACAATATTATTATTATTATATTTTTTTGTGGATAGAAAGGATTTAAAATCTTAATAATAAATATTATTATTAACAATAATACTATTATTATAAAAAGATTTCAAAATGGGATTTGGTTAACGTGGGTGAGTAAGGAGGCCTGTTTGATATGGAAGCAGTGTAGGAAATGGCGATGGAAGCTTGAAGGGAATGCGTGGAGGGCTTTACGTGGATACTTGTGTGAGCAGAGGCGTGAGCACAATTGGAAGGTGATGAGAGAGCAGCATGGGAATGAGCATGAAGGGAGGCAGTGTGAATGGCGGAAGAGACGGAATGGATGGGAGCGGAACCCTGGGGCGCTGGTAGTGATGGAGAGAGGAGAGGCGTAGCTAGGTAAGAGGTGCTAGAGGTGGGCGTGTGAGCAGATGTGGAGCAGGTGTGAGGGTTCAATGGTGAGAGCCGAGAGGGAGGAGCAGTAGGTAGGACTGAAAGGCGCGGCGTAGAGGAGTAGGGAAGGAGGGAGCGCGGGAAGGAGGGCGTAGTGGTAGTTGGTATATGGGAAGGAAGGCAGCGTGGGAAGGAGGGTACCGACAGGAGGAGAGGGGCGCAGGAGTAGGGGAGAGGAGCAGGGTTGAACGCGGGGGAGAAGTGGGGGGAGCACAGGGCTCGCGGGTGCAGGGATGAGGGTCTCAAAGATGGGAGAGAGACTTGCACAGGTGGGAGGTGGCGGTTGTGGGTAGAGCGGAGATGGAGCTTGCAGATGCAGGGAGAAATGGAAGCCACAGAATTGGTGCACCGTGCAGTGAAGCGGTAGTGGAGGAGCGCTGTGGGGAGGATAGAGATACGCGATGGAAATGGAGAAGAGGAGTGGAGCAGCGCACGGGTGAAATGAAGAAGAGGAGCGAGTGTGATGGGAACTGGAGATGAGGGATGGTAAAAATGAAAGTGATGAGGTTTTGACGAGGCCAAAAGCATAATTTCAGTCAAGGACTGATAGTCAGATAAACTCCGATGGTAATGGCTAATAGCCAGAATCCGTAAGTCCCAGTGAAGGGGCTTTGATACCACTGAAGCAGATAATTCTATCTTCTAGGAAAATACCTAGTGTAAATAATGTAAATAATCCATATAGAAATATAATAGAATAAATGATAATGTAAGAGATGCTTATTACAATGGTTTGGTTGCCTTTAAATATGGCCAGACCTTTAAGACGAGAAGACACGTCTTTTCCTAACTATTAAACTATTAACTATTTGACTATTTAATTATTTCTTTATTTATGTTCAGGCATCCCCAATCATTCCACTTTATACATGCACTGAAGCAACACTGATAAAATTCTTGAACTCTCCATGGTTTCACAACGTTCACCCTTGTTGCACCAAGATGCCATTGTACAACCCAAAAAGTATAGCCAGGTGTGCAATTTTCAAGTATGTTAACTTATAATTATAAATTCACCATACAGAGGCAAATGTTGAATACCCAACTTTTGAGAAAATAAGAACTTGAAGGCACAACTTGCAAATATTCATACCATAAATGAAATAGGACATACTATTTGCAAAAGTTTTTGAACATATGGAGTGGCTATGGAGGAGTGTTTTACCACAACGGCACAACCATATGCAATCCTTTGTTCGATTGCCTACCTCGAGTCAATGCTCTGAACTAACAAGGGAAATGTGCACTCTCACAAGCATATAAGCTCACGACTCACTCATCATTGCAAACTCCTAACCTATGCACTAGAAACGAAAGAGCAGAATTCATGCATACTTGGAGGCAAACCACCATAACAATCAGCTGAGCAATTTCCAGTATGTGCTAGACGAGCATTCCCTTGCCAATCTTCTTGCTAGACAAGAGCCCTAATTTGCCCAAACCGACTTGCTGGATCAGAACACCATAAAATGCACCACGATGTATTCTGATTTTGCTGCATTACCATCTCTCTATAGATCCAAGAAAAGTCTCAGCAAGTTCACCTCAATTTGTGCCAATCCAGTTCTCAATTCTTCCGACATATTTGCAGATTGTCACATGGATACCTTTCTCACTGTCACACTATTTGCATTTTGTTATGCACACCAATAAATAACAACGATGACAATGCCCCTTATTGATAGGGAGTACGTTCGCCTTTGCATTTTGTTACTCATGCACACCAATAAGTAACAACCATAACAATGCCCCTTATTGATAAGGAGTACGTTCGCTTATGGTGGAGGAATTTCTCAATAATTAGTACAAAGGCTAACATATAAGAGCAATGATATAGAAGGTAAATAAGACAAACAACTTGTATGGGAATAGATCAGCAAGATGAGAGCAACCAAACAAGAAGGGAGTGAAACCTCTGTAAGATATTCGAAAGTAGTTTTTATACATAAGAATGGTATTGGTATTTGCCGGCTTCTCTCATGGCATTTCTTGGTCAAGCCACATATGAGGAAATGTGGCTTGAATGTGTCGGAATCTGTCATCACTCCTATCCCTTTTTTTTTGGACCGTCCATCAAGAGAGGATGGCTCCCCCTTCCTTCTATTCGTTGTGCAAACGTCACCATTTGGAAGAAAAAGAATATGAAAGCCTTGGACAAAGAAGGCGGGTTATAGTCTAGAGGTGTAGGGGGGGAGGCTCAGGAATACATTCCCCTTTCGGTTAGACTTGCAAACAAGACTCCTATCACTTCTCTTTCCTATTCTGATGTGTCTTTTGGGGATCTTAGAGCAAATTCTCCCCAATTGCAGTGTGACTCATGATTATGTCTCCTTTCAATATTCGGGGTCTAGGGGGGGGGGGGGGGGGGGCGCGCGCGAGACAAACTAAATGCCCTCAAGCATTTGTTTTCTTCTACCAAGGTGGATTTGGTCCTTATCATGAAACTATGTGTAATGGGAAGAAGGCCTATGATTTCTTTCTAAAGCTTTTTCCGGGTTGGGAAGTTTGCTTTATTGATGCTTTGGGTTTGTTAGGAGGCTTGCTGTCGATCTGGAACTTGTCGACAACCTCCTTCAAGGCCTTTATTTCTCTTGCTGGTATTGTTTTGGATGGCTGAATAAGGGGTGTTGATAGACCTGTGAAGGTCATCAATTGTTATGCTCCTTATAGTAACAAGGATATCTTCTGGGCCAGTGTGGAGGATTGTGGGATTCTGAAGGAAGATCTCCTAATCTTTGTGGGGGACTTAAATCTTACCCTCTCAGCCAGTGAAATCTGGGGTACTACCTCTCTACTTGATCCTATGTCGGATTATTTCTTAGATTTGTTTACCAGATCAATTTTTTTGGATATTCTCCCTTTCCCAGTGGGTCCTACGTGGTGGAATGGTCAATCAGGTTCCTCAGGGGTTTCAAAGAGATTGTACAGATTCCTCTTATCTGTGTCTCTAGTTCATACTACTTGGAGATACAGGTCTTGGATTGGTTCCTTTGGGATCTTGGATCACTTTTCGATCTTCCTCCAGTTGGATTTCGAAACCAAAAAATCTTTCCCCCCCTTCATATTTAATGAGGCTTGGTTACATGAACCAGATTTTAACTCCCTTGTTAAATCCTTTTGGTTATCTTATCCAGTCAATGAAAATTCTTCTGCTATGGATTATTTGGTAAGCAAGCTTAGAGCACTTAAAAGGGAGGTGGCACTCTGGGAAAAAGGAAAAAAGCATGATTTAAATTGTGATCTAATCCTCTGCAAAGAAGCAATTGCCTCTGTTCTCTCAAAATTCTTTTGGTATCTTCTCTGATGAAGATAAGGCTCTCCTGTCTGATATGGAAGCTAAAAAAACTCACATTCTTAGACTCCATGAGGAGACATGGAGACTTAAAAGTCGGGAAACATGGATCCAGTTAGGTGACAGTAATACCAATTTTTTTCAAGCCTTCACTAACCAGAGAAGGATAAAGAATTCGATTTGGGACCTTAAGAAAAAGATGGCAGTTTGACCTATAGTCAGGGGGATCTTGAAAGGGACTCTACAACTCATTTTTCTTCTACCTTTAAGGATCCCAAATATACTGATATACTGTCACAACTAAAGGTTGTTCAACATAATCCTCGCTTTTTTTTTTTAATCTGAAGAGGAAGGTCCCCAATTGTGTCGTCAGGTCACCTTGTCCGAGATTGAATCTATTATTAGAAAATTTGCTAGGTCTAAGAGTCTCGGGCCCGATGGGTGGACGGTCGAACTATTTGCACCTTTCTTCGATCTTATGGGGGAAGACATTGTTAAAGTAGTGGAGTCATCAAGGATCAAGGGTGTGGTGTCTGGTGCACTAAACACTACCTTCTTAACCCTCACCCTAAAGTCTTCCAATCCATAATCTTTTGACAATTTTAGACCGATATCACTCTGCAATTTGATATATAAGATCATCTCCAAAGTGATCGCTAACCGTATCAAACCAAAGTTGGCTGAATGCTTGTCACTTGAGCAGTTTGGTTTCTTGAACAAAAAACAAATTTTAGATGCCATAGGTGTTGCCCAGGAATGCCTACACTCAATTAAGATTAAACAACTAATGGTTCTTATTTCACAAGATGGATCTCATCAAAGCGTATGATAGAGTGGACTAGGGCTTCTTAAGACTTATTCTTATTCGAATTGGGCTGCCTCTTCTTATGGTTGATTGGATCATGGCCTGTGTTAAGTATGCAAATTTTTCAGTTCTTATTAATGGTTGTCCTACTAACCTTTTCAAAAGCTCTAGAGGTCTCCGTCAAGGATTCCCTCTCTCGCCTCTACTCTTTGTTTTGGTTGTGGAGGGGCTTAGCAGACTTATCAAGACCGCCAAGTCTGAAAATAAACTAAATGGTGTTAAAGTGTTTGGTACTCTGTTTATCTCACATTTATTATTTGTAGACGACGTGTTATTATTTGGTGATGGCTCAACTGCCGAATGGAAGTTTTTTTTTGATATTATTCACATCTTTTACAATGCATCAGGGATGGAAGTTAGCCCGCACAAGTCATTCTTCATTTGGAACTCGGTGGAGGAGGATAGTTTATCTCAAATCCTACAGTGGTTTCCCTACAAAACTGTTGATTTATCCATAATGATGCTTCAAATATCTGGGATTTTTCCTAAAACCAAATAAATATGTGATTGCTAACTGGTATTGGCTCTTACAAAAACTGGAATGGAGAATTAATGGATGGAGTAATAGATGGCTCTCGCTAGGTGGGTGCCTTATCCTGATTAAGTCAGTATTGGAAAGCCTACCAGTTTACTAGCTTGCGGTTTTAGAAGTTCCAAAGCCGATTTTAAACAGTTTCAGAAGAAAAATGTTCCAATTCTTATGGGTAGGTAACTCAACCACCACAAAATTCCATCTTTCCAGCTGGGAGAGTATCTCAAGATCCAAATATCAAGGAAGCTGGGGTCTTAAAAATATGTTTTGGTTCAGTGAGGCCTTGAGGCTTAAAATTCTTTGGCGGGGTCTATTTGGTGAGGGCCTTTGGAGGGACCTATTTTTTTCCAAATTTCTTAAAAATGTTCCCTTTCTCCAATGGATCAGAACCCCAACTAAAAAACATGCAAATGCCTCTCCTTTATGGGCAGGTCTAAATGAAAGTGTACAAATGGTTGGGTGTTGGCCTGCCATGGTGCATTGGTGATGGTAGCCTGATTTATGTTGGGATTGACCTAGTCATTGGAGGGGAGCATTTCTATCAATTATCCAACACCCTTCTTTCTAAACTTCACTCAGTTGGTATCTTTAGACTTGCCCCAGATCCGAAAAAACCAGGACGCTTTGTCTTATTGGTTAACTCCGCAGGATCTTGATCTAAATGAGGACTTGGAGGCAGAGTGGATTTCGTACACTACTAGCCTCAGATTGTTGGGCATTAGACTTTGGGACAAGTTGGATAAGCTGGTTTGGGCATTAAATAAAAAGAATGACCACGTCTCAGTGAAGTTGGGTTATGATTTCATTGCTGCCTCTTACTCTCAACCCGTAAAAATTTGGTGGACAAAGCATCCGTGAAAACTTCAGATACCTTTAAAAATTTCGATGTTTTGCATGGCTATTTCTTGAGAATAAAATTTTAACTTGGGAGAATTTAACTAAAAGAGGATTCTCGGGGCCGGGTTATGTGTTCTATGTAGGGATGATGCTGAAATGCTACAACATCCGTTTTTTATTGCAATTTTGTTAGACAGGTTTGAGATGAGATTGCTGAAGCTTTCATGATCCCTATTTTATGGCCAAGGATGGACTTCTTAAACTGTTGGAAAGTCTGGTTCTTTAAAGCACCAAAGCTAAGGGAACTACCCTTTATTATTTGTTGGTGTATATGGAAAGCATGAAATGCTTGCATCTTTGAGAACTCCCAAGGGTCTCTTCGAAATATTAATTAAAGATTATTGACCCCCATAGGGACTACCACAGGTAAAGACCGCTACATAAAAGTAAGATATAGATCGAACCTTCCTTCCCTTCAGACGCCATCCTTGGTTTTTTTGATGGAGCAACATCTGCCACTGGCAGTGGGGTTGTTATGTTGATATAGGTCATAGATATGATCAAATTTTCCATGTGGATGGGTTGTGGGCATGGCGCAAACACGAGGGCTGAATTACTAGCACTATGGGGTATCCTTAGATTTGCACAAATTAGAGAGATCAAAATGAGAAACATTTATGGTGACTCCAAAGTTGTTATAGACTAGATCAACAGTAACTCTAATTTACAGGTTGAAAATCTTGAACAATGGTGTGATCGGGTGAAGGATCTCGTTGTTATCTTCCCAAATCTTTCTTTTTTCTCACATCTATAGGCAGTTTAATCAGGAAGTTGATCGATTATCCAAAAAAGCAGTTAGCTGTCCTAAATGCATTCTTTTCTATGAAAAGCCGGTTGATTTCTTCATGATTGAGAAATGATCGATTGTGGTCTATTAATTTAGATGATTAGAAGAGGAGCACATTTTCACACTGTAGTTTTCGTATATTGTGGATATTTAATCTAGATATAGTCATGATTTCTTTGTCTAGGAAGAAGGATTGATAACACTTTTGGTAGGATAGCAATGTGGCACTGTTTTTTGTAAGAAGGTTTTCAGCTTTTGGTTCTTCCATAACCAATTAGCTTAGTTGATGCATATGTTTAATTTTGAACTTCCTTTGAACTGTTTGGCCTCGACGGCTTTCAGATGTAACATTGATTCAGTCGTTGAATATTAAGTTACTTTTTTTTTTCGTGTGAAAAAAGAGAGGAAATGTGTGATAAATAACATGTCCCTATACTCTCACTCCTTTTTCCAATCACACTTGTTAAGTCAACGCCCCTCTTCTTGTCTCGCTAGTCATTCCCATGTTTACTTTATATCATTCATTGTTTACATCATGCATGTCTTTGCATATTTAGTTCAACATATGCAAAACATAAATATTTACATAGCCTTTGCTATTCACATTAATATTTACCAACATAGATCCATCTTAAACCTAGATCTTTTAGGCACCAATAGGGATCCAATTTCTTAGGTGTAAACTTTTTTTCCTTCAATTTTTTACACATCAAGAAAAAATTTACACCTCAATAAATTGGCTCCCTCTCGATGCTTAATAGATCAGGGTTTAAGATGGGTCTAAGCTGGTTTTTTTTTTTTTTTTTTAATTTTATGTGTCATTAATTTTTATAATTACTTTTTATTTTTGATAAGTTATGAGCCAACATGAATTTTTTTAATTACTTTTTATTTTGTGGAATGTTATGTTACGTAACGTGACAAGATTCCCCCTTATACTGGGTTGTAAGCACCTCACTTCTCTTGGTGCAATTGTCATGGTTTTGGCCTTTTGCTTATATTTACATATTTAGCTCAACATATGCAAAAACATAAATATTTACATAGACTTTTCTATTCACATTAATATTTATTATTGAGGTTTTGGCCTTGGCCCTTGCTAGGAATTCACAACATTACAAAAGTGTCACTTATATGCAATATTTACAATGTGGGCCACCCTTGACGTAACAACCAAGACAATTATTATAAAATATTATTTAATCCAAAGAAGGTATTCAATGCTTGTGCTTTTCTTTGCCTCAATGATATAGTTGTAATATTAATTTGCGTGGTAATATATAATAACAATATGTACTTTTATTAAAATAACAAGTTATACAACTTGATGCGAACCAACCTTGTTTTGACTGGTAACACCATTTTTCATTTTGAGCCATTTTTTTGCGATTTAGAAACTTCTTGGTCATAATAAAACTATAACTTTTATTTACAAGGGCATTTCTTCAAAGTTTACAAAAAAATATACATTTAATAGCTAGTTATGATTAAAAAATACATACATTTTTGAATTTTTTAACATTTAGAAACTAGATAAAATGAAAAATATATACATTTTGAAATTGTTTTTTCTTTAAACTTTTCTCTTAAACAAGTAATTTTTTGGGGCAAATTTGTGAAAAAATGAGAAAATAAAGACATTTCAAACAATTTTTAATGTATTTTCAAAGATTTTATATATAAAAATGATATTATTTAACATTATTTCCATAAAGTGATTATTCACATAAACTCAACAAAAAATATATCATATATTTGTAAATAACATATTAAAAACATAATATTTATTCTCAAAATAAAATTTTAAAGTCTAAACATTACAAAATATTTATCAAAAATTTGTCAAATTTAACATTTTTCTAGACCACTTGAAATTAATCAAAAAAATTATGTAGGGCGAAATCTTCATCGAAATTGAAGGTACAACAGAATTTAAAAGAGGCACAAGATAGGCAGAAGAGTTATGTAGACAGAAAACGACAGTACAAGGAATATCAAGTTGGCGAGCATGTATACTTAAAGGTCAAACTGAAAAGGAGTTCTTTAAGTTTGGGAAAATGCAGCAAATTAGCTCCGCGTTTTTGTCGATCATTCGAAATACTGGCCAAAAGGGGACCAGTGGCCTATGAATTGGCCCTACCTACACATATAAGAGTGCATAATGTTTTCCATATATCCTTACTTAAGAAATATGTTTACGATTCTAAACATGTGATAGATCACAATACGCTCCAGGATCTCAATACACCCAAATATGCAAGCTTTATTATTCCATCAGCATCATATTACAAATTCAGACTCACTGTGGATCGGCTTCGAAGGGCGAAGCTCGTCACCACACACACAGACAGAATGTCACTGGCCCTTTTATCTTTCAGAACATCTCAGAAAGCATGAACTTATTCGAAGGCTCCTGGGATTCCAGTGATATGCCCACTAACATTCATTATAGACTCGACCAATGTACAGAGTCGAACCTTGGATTTCTGATGCTGTGTTTTACCACGAGGGCAACCAGCAGAGCATACCTTCCTTGGCTCTCACACACCTACGACTCACAGAGCTTCTGACTACTGGAAACGCTCGGCTCTAAGACTCTTACTTGCAAAGCTCTTAACCAGCTCAATGCACAACTCCTCATATTACCGGGATCGGCACAAATCACAATAGAGTTCTGTTCCCTGCAAAATTGGAGAATCAAATTATAAGATGTCCATGTGAGGTTTCCCTCACCTATATCCATATACCAAACAGGGCCATCTTTTTCATCATTGCAATCCAACCAAAGTTCACGACATTTCCGGAGCTTCTCCTGAGCTTTCGAAAACCCTTGAAAAGCGGTTTTCTCCCATCTTTCTAGAATATGCAACTTGCAGGGGTTTATCTGGATTTCTCTGATTAATGTCAAGCTAAGATATTTTTCAGCTTGATGTCTATCTGCATAATCTAACAATTCTCTCCTTTCAGCTGGAGACAAGCTTTCATCCCACGGCTTCATAAAAAGAGCATTCCGTGGCAAACTCCTAACATAGTCAGGTTCAGTTCCTTCAGTTGGTGCAGGGCCTTTGCCTTTATCATCTTTAGAGCCAGAACTAGAACCAACTGAAAACATATTTAAACTGACAGCTTTGACTTCTTTCTGCTGCACAATTTCACGGGTAAGCATGTTAGCCAAACAATTAAATAACCTGGTTTATATATAATTTCAATCAAAATTGGATAACCATATAAACCATTTCAATATTCTGCTGTTATTTTCAACCATTAAGTTTTCATTTTTAAAGATACCAGGCATGATCTTCAAATCTGTCCTAATGATAAACTTGACTGGTTTCAAGAACAAAATAAAATGTTGGACAGTCTTCTTAACAGCAAGAATTTCTTTGTGGCTACTGGGATAATTCAATTCTGCGGCTTTAAAAGAACCCGAACCATAACCACAAATATTTTCTCTTCCTTATAGCTCTTCAAGCAGAACACCACCCCATGTAGTGTTGGATGCATCCGTTTCAATGATCAATTTACCATTGCCTTGTGGCAAATGAAGAGCAGGAAGATCTTTCACATTGGCTTTTATTTTCTGAACAGCCAAAGTCATTTCTTCAGACCACGCAGGTGGCTTCTTCTTCAGTCTCTGTTGTAGGCAGTGTATATCAGTAGCCTGACCTCTATAAAATGGTCTGATATAATTGAGGCTTCCTAGAAACCTTTGCAACTGCGTCTTATCCAATATCTTATCTGGGAAATATTCAAAAGACTATAGTACATGCTTCTGCAATACAACTTGTCCTGACTTAATATGGAACCCTAGAAAATCCATTTCAGTTTTACCAACTTCCATCTTTGAAGCTGACAGGACCAAACCATGTTTAAAAACTAGCTCATAAAATCTTTGAAGGTGTTTCACATGATCTTGTAGATTTTTAGAGCAAATGAGAATATCATCAATAAAAACTATTAACCAGGGAATATCTCTAAATATGTCTTCCATCCGCTTTTGGAATTCAGATGGAGCATTATTTATGCCGAAGGGCATCACCTTCCACTGGTATTGTCCATGAGGGACAAAAAATGCAGTTTTGAAGCGATTCTTCGCTTCAATTCCAATCTGATAGAAACCAGATTTTAAGTCAAACTTACTAAAAACTGTGCAGCCGGTAATTTTCTGTAGTAAGCTTGCTTTATCAGGTAGTGGGTACCTCACTTTCTGCAGAACAACATTCAATGGTTTGTAGTTTACCACTAACCTGGGCTTTCCCCTTTTCTGCTCAGAATGCTTGTTAACAACAAAGGCTCTACAAGCCCAAGGGCTCTTGGATGGTTCAATTAAACCTTTGTTCAACAATTATTGAATCTCTTTAGAGCAGAATTCTCTTTCTGTAGGACTCATCAATCTGGCTAATGCTTTCATAGGCTTGATTTTCTGCAATGGATCAAATGGTAGAGAAACGAAATATTTCTTTCTAGTCCAAAAAGCATTCGGACTCTCAGAACAACAGTCTGTAACCAATTTTTCTTTGATTGCAGCTACAGCCTTTTCACCATGCACTTCTGCATAGGCTAAGCATCTTTCCATCTTATTCAAAGCACTGACCGACTTGACTTGACTTGACTCAACAGGAATTGGTTTACATTTTTGTACAGGATTAAAATTCAGAGGGATTGACACAACTTTTCCCGAGACTGTACATGAGAAAAGCATTTGCTTTGTATCTATAGAGAATGGACTAACTTTCTGTAAAAATTCAAAGCCTAAGACACAATCTTCTTTTATAACATCTAACCTAAACAAAGATAACTCACTGTACATTCCAGACAATTGAACCAGGAAGTTCTTGACTTTGCCAGACAACACAACCGGTGATCCTTCAATTGCAGATCCAAATTCATTGGTCTTTTCCCAGTAGAATGGAGGTATAGCATTACCTTTGTCAAGATTAAATTGACATCCGGAATCTATCATACACTGGACAGAATAATCTTTAAATTCAGCAGGGCAAAACTTAATTGTTATGAACATCTTTGGACCAGACAAAGCACCAAGAAGATGAGGGCTTTGCGACTGAGGAGACCGTGGAGGAGTGGATGAAGGGGATTCTTCTTTTGACTCAGGATTGAAACATGCTCTCTCTATTTGCTTAGACATCTCTTCATCAGAGAACTGATCCTTTTCACTTACAAGGACAGTGATCATAATTTTTAGTTCTTCTATTTCTCTGAGAAGGAGTTTCAACTTACTCTGTTTTTCTTTGAGTTGTAACCTGAGGAGTTTTTCTTTGTCTGTTCTATGGAACTGTCTGTCACTATGGCTTCCTAGGTAGTCTTGGTATATTTCTGCAGGGTTATAGTGGACAGTAGGAACATAAGATATTTTTCCTTTCCCTTTCATTGTTTCAAGCTGGGTTTGCAGTCTCTTCTTTTCTTCTCTCAGATCTGTTCTCTCTCGGTGTCTATATACAGGGATGGTAGATAATTGCAAATCAATATCAGCAATACTTTTTTCAATAGACTGTACAGAATATTTTGGAAAACGAGAAAACATATATAAAGAAAAATCAAACTCTGGGCGACTATACCTCCCTAAATGTGCATCAGAATCTGAATCAGACTTGGAGGAGGAAGATGAAGAGTCAGGGGCACATTTGGCTAAAGCAGGGTTATCGGAGGCTGTACAGGAAGAATCAGAATCAGTAGAAAAATCATCAGGTAAATAAACAATTTCTCCGGAAGGAGGAGGAGGGTTAGCAGTAACTTCATACAAATCCCACCAAGCAGGGTCAAGATTTTTACATAGGGCAGCTAGGCGAGGACGGGACTTTCGCTCAGGGCACTTGGCAGCCCAATGATCTGATTTGCCACATATGAAACAGACATCTTTCTTACCCTTCTCTGTCCTTCTTTTCACATATCTTTTGGCTTTATATTTGGACTTCTTATAGGGCTTTTTATATTTGTACTCTTTAAACCGGTGCTTAGATCTGTGGCGATATTCTCTATCAGGATGATAGCGCGGTTCAGAAGTGTAAAATCCTTTTTTCTTTTTCTTCTTGCAAGTGCAAGAACCAGAACCAAAGTGACCACGATTTTGTGCTCCGCACCCCCAATCGGGCATTCCAGCTATATCCTTGCAAAAAGAAGTAGAGTACATCTTTTGATGTCTTTTAAAATCTTTACTTACACGCTTTTGCAAACAATGGTCTTGCCATGTTTCTAAAATATGACCATGAAGCTGTGCAAGTGTTAATGACCTTAACTCTACCTTCTTATCCTTTAATGCTTGTTCTACCGCATTAGGCACATGACCAGGGTAGCTACGAAGGTAATGTTTCAAATATGCAGGGTCTCCTGATTTTCCTGAGGTGATTAACAATTTCTGCATATAACAAAAATATTCTTCAGCCTTGCTTAAGTCACATAATCTTGCTGACATAAATAAAGAAGCAAGGTGATCATAATCTTCTCCCTCTTCTGGACCATAGAATTCTCTACTTAATGCAGATAAAATTTGTTCTTCTACATCGTCAGCAGCAAGCATTTCATGTTTTGTTTCTTGTGGTAACCACTTCCACCATTCATAAGTTAGACCTGAAAATCCAGCTACCAATGGGGTTCCTAACATCTGACCAGTGAGGTTAGGATCTTGCTGTTTCTTATACAGGGTCCATTGATTGAGCAGTTGTATGGCATTCCTTAAATCTGCTCGTGACTGACACTGAACATTCAAAACTGGTTGTTCAGGCATCTGGGAGATCAATTCATTCATAGAATTAACACCAAAGTGAAAAGCTTTGGCAGGTGGGGCTGAGGCAGATGTAACATCTGGCATATGAGTATCAAACTGAGGAGGAGGAGCTTGTAACATTCTTCTCTGGTTAGAAGATTCAGCATCAAGTGCATTTAATTCAACAAGATATTTAGGATCTAATGCAGGTCTAAACTTTTTAAACTCTGAGATCCATTCCTCTACATCATTTCTGATTATATCACTCTCTCCGAAATCCCATTCTGGCCTTTCATCAACAGGCAAAACTGTGAATTGGCCTAAAGACTTACTTTTAGAATGTCCTTTAACAGCTTATATTATCAATAATACTAATTATTATATTTCATTATAGTTAATTTTCTCAACCTTTAATCCATGAAGTCATTCAAGGAAGAAATAATAATGCAATTCAAGAGAGAGAAAAATGAAATGATCACTCAAATAAAAAAATTCCATCCACCCACTCCTGATGATGATGATGATGATGAGAGTTTTGAGGAGAAGAGATTTAAAGCCATCATCTGTTAGAGAATTGAAACAAGTAAGGATGGCATTGTTCACAATACTGAGGAGAGTCAAGCCGGTGTTGTTAATAAGTATCCAAAATTTTGGGCCATTTTGGGTGACAACAACGACAATTTTGAGGAAAACAAATTTAAAACCTATGTCTCCCATGGAATTGGCACATATATAGATGAAATTGATGAGAGTCAAGCCATTGTTCATAAATATCCAAAATAATACATATACACAGAAGATGAAGAAGATAAAATAAGGAAACCTATTGCAGAAACTGACGAAAAAGATGACAACAAAGTGACAGAGCATGTGTGTGCATTAGATTAACATCCACCAATTGTGGATCATGAAGTTGTAGATTATGGGTCTACAATAGCGAGTGACATGTCAGGTACAATTGTTCTTATTGAGCATCGTGATGAAAAAAATGATAATACCATGCTTGGAGAGAACAAAGAGCATGAAAAGACACTTGAACATTGTTCTCAATTAGTGTTATTAGATAAATCTATTGATCTGATTGATGAAGTTGGAAGCCATGGAAGTAGTCAATGTCTACTTAAATAGGTTGGAAGAACTAATGATGGTTCTACAAACACAAGTGTAGATAGTTATGCCGAAGTTGTGTCTTTTCCCACTATTGCTTACATTCCAAATGATGGTAAATATGATAATGGGCCTAATGTTGGTAAGCCATATGCCATAAAAACTATTACATCCACATCGTTAGGAAGTCCTATTGAGGAAGTTATTACAGATGAAAAAAAATTACGTTGCTCCATAATTGAAGCTTTGGACACAGTCATATGGAAATCAAGAATGGAGGTTCTTAAAGTTCCCTCCAATAAAGAAGCCATGAAGGCTATGATTAAGAGGAAACCAATACAAGACCTAAAGACTTCTAATCAGATTGATGTCAGTTTATATGTGCGTCTTTTTTGTGACAACCACTACATATCTTTGAAATTGTTAGAATTTAAGCGCACACTCACTAAGGCTGTAAAACGGAGGCCATTTACAATAATATTGCGTGATGAAATGGAGAAAGCTTACCCTTATATTTTCAAACTCCAAGCACTTAAGAATGGCCATCACTTTGATTTCCAAGATCGAAGAGTATCTCTTAAAAATACCTCCATTATTATGACATCCAATGTTGGGTCCACCGGCAATACAAAAAGAGGAAGTAATACAATTGAATTCACTTTTGGAAAAGGAGGTAGAGAACATAGACTTTTTGCCTTAAAAGCAGTCATCATGAAAGAATTGATACAACAAAAATGTGTTGGTAATGAAGATCAACAATTGCTCATAAATGAAATCCAAAAGACGATATGGAGGACAAATAATTACAAGTTGTATTGTTTCAAAAACTCACCACTCAAGCAGAGTGGATTAAAACACAAAGTCTCAATAATCAACTAATAATTACTATTATTGTAAAGAGGATAGGACTCCTTCCAATAGGTGCCTAAGCCATATTTACCGACGGGCTTTCAATTGTAAAAATATATTCTATTCAATTATTCATATTTATATTATATATTTCCTATCAAATATGGAAGTCACACTCACTTCTTTGGTCTAAACAACCGGATTCAGTTGTGACACTACCGGTAGCACCACTTTTCAAATCGGGGGTTGTTTTTATTTGTTTTTACACAAAAATATGAGTTTTTATTGCTAGAGTTCTCATTTTGAGTATAAATTTCTCGTCAAGTTGTATAACTTGTTAAATGCTTGTATTACAATAAAGCAACAATTTTTACATTTATGTCAACCACAATTAGATTCCTCTCAATAGTTTTTAATTACCCGCTTCACTAGTTTACATTTAGCTGCCCACTACTTAGACTTCAACTTCCTTAAAAAACTTATATATAGGCTCATACTAGTTAGAATTTAACCCCATA
Source organism: Larix kaempferi (assembly GCA_027924585.1). NCBI lineage: Eukaryota > Viridiplantae > Streptophyta > Pinopsida > Pinales > Pinaceae > Larix > Larix kaempferi. Next base: position 11,106,502 of record BSBM01000120.1, on the reverse strand, counting down.
TGAACTTCTAAATGTCTTACCATTGGCTAAATCTTGGCCTCTTAGTTGGCGTAAGCCTAGCCGAACTTCTATCCTCCATCTTTTCATAGTTATTTTGTTACTATATTGGATTCTCATAAACTATAAGCACTGGATGACACAAAATGTTGACCATTATATGTCTTTTTATGTTGCTAGTATAGACACTGGTAATGATAATTTCAATTTGATGATATTACTTTGCTTTGGCCTCATTACAACCTCAACATTGCAACCTTCTTGAGTGCTTCATGTCACTTTTTATCGTATAGCTATAACGAAGTCACAAACTCTTATTTTTTTTTTACAGAAACGGATAACATTTTTCTATTATAAAAGCAAGCAGAGATTACAAAAAAGGGGAGAAGGATTACTCCCGTCGAGAAACAAATTCCATGACTCTAAGTTCATCCTTAACTAAACTGTGATTGTCTTGTAAAAACCCAATTCTATGCAAGCTAAATCACCTAACAAACTACCCAATTAAGAAAATACAGAGCCAAAGCATAAAAGCGCAGAGTTTCTTCTAGGAGGGAAGCATCAAAATTCTAAACAAAAAGAAGTCTGTAGAACACAACAGTAACCAAAATTTCGACAGAAGGAAGCCCCAAAACCTGAAGTAGAAATCTGGTTTAGGGATTTTGAGTCCGGATCTGCAACTGCGGAAGCTTGGGGAGACTGATTACTGGTTCTTCTGAGTTCTCTTTCACCTTACCACCACCTGCTTTCCAACCAGTGAATAAGTTTCCAATGTCATTCCTGAGAAGGTGCAATTTCTTCTCCACAGTCTTGATGCCACTATTGACATTTCCGAAGTTGATGTCCATGTTGATGGCCGAGACCACGTCCGTTTTCTCACCAAGGTTGGCATCCTTTTCTTGATATTTTTGAACCTCCGCGAGCGTGATTTGAACAAGGGAGAAGAGGCTGGTAAGAGCCCTCTTTGTCTCCACATTTTCGTAGCGGAGCATACGCAGCTGGTCCTGCGTTTCCCTGAAAACCTTAGAATAATCCTTCAATTTGACGCCTCCTTCTAGGATCATGGGTGAGATAGGAGTGCTGTGATCACGCTGTGCCTACGAAGGGTACCATTTCCCCTTGATGCCAAAAAATTCCAGAGTGCATGAGACATTACTAGAGGGGCTTAACGGGGATGGAATCACCTGGCACTCATCTTGATTTGCAGAGGCTTTCCTAATGTCCTGGGCCGATGAGCTCTCGTGCTTCTTGATGGTATTTCTGCACCGGAGGCATTGGGGCAGAGGAGAGGTCGAGCATCAAGCCACCGGAGAGTCACCCATGTTGTAGAGAACATACAATAGCTTCTTCGTCACGGAGCAAGCCTTCAAAGAGCCACCTACTATAAACTTGATGCTTCCTTGAGACGCGTTTAACGCTGTCCTCCATGCCTTTCGTCGTTTATACACTTGTCTTGGCCTGGCACCGCAGCCCGAGGTCATAAATGTAACGGTATTGCGGTCATTCAAACCAATCCGCGTTTGAATTCTTTCCAAATTCATGGTTTCCCCAATTCCCTTGAAGTTATGGTGCTTAAATGCTAGGGAATCCATACTTTGTTGTAGATCTTTTTATTGCATACCAAAGTGCCACAATTGAGTCGAGCTCCATCATTGGCCAAATCATCCACGTGCTTGTTGAGAGCACGAAGCACATGCTTGAAGTCAATAGTTTTGAACTCCTTAATAATGAAATTTAGGATAAGGTGTGTCTTGCTGGTCGGGTTCTCCCGCTTCTTCATAATATTTATTGCTTCTTTGATGACCAAGAGCGAATCTCCGAAGACTACCAACTCTTTGACACCAAATATCCTAGCTAAGTCTAGTCCCTTGATAAGAGCTAACCATTCGAAACCATTGTTTGTTTTTCTTCCAATCCCCCATGCATAATCAATCTTCTTGTTCCCCATGGAGTCATAGATCACTCCTCCCACACCTACCAGCCCAGGGTTTTCTTTCGAGGCTCCATCAAAGAATAATGTACTACTTCCTATACTCCTCCTCCAAGTTTGGAAATCTGAAGAGCTGATTTTGATTTTCCACTTCTGAGTGTTAGGTCATGAAGTAGGTTTGATCCAGGGAGGAGATGACATGGTGGCTAAAAAATCAGCGACCCAAGCGCATTCCTCCCCGTGAGAGGTTCTTTGCTAATCTTGGACAATCCTTTTGTGGATAGAGATTCTACCCAAAGGGATTTTGCAGAGGATAGGACCCTATTCGGGGACGATATTTTCCCTTCGAAAATATATTTGTTTCTCGCAGTCCAAATTTTACAACAAATGAATTTTGGGAGAGCTTCCCAGGCCCTAGTGAAGTTTGGCTTATGATTAAGAGATCCATGGTAGTAATCCTTCCAACAAGTGAAGAGATCATTCCACACTGTTGGCATTGTCAAATTGAACTGCAAACCATGCATTGCACGAGACCAGACCTCCCGAGTGAAGTTTCATTCCAGGAAGACATGATCAAGAGTTTCTTCGGAATATTTGCATAGAATGCATCAAGAAGGTCCTTCAATCCCTCTCTTTCTCAGGTTCTATGCTGTAAGAGTTTTCTGATGAGAAAGAATCTAGAAGAAAGCATTGATTTTAGGCAAACCACCCTTACACCAAAATTTTTTCCACTTTTTTTCTTTGATTTTATTTCTATTTGTATTGTAGAGGATACGATATGCTTCCTTGACAGAGTATGAGACAGAATTCCCCCAGCCTATTCTGTCATTCAGTTGAATATGAATAGGGGCTGAGCCTTGTAAAGTGAAGATGAAGGTGTCGTTATCGGCCCGAAGATAGTCCGGGATTTCCAAATCCTTCCATCCCGCCCAACGTCCATTAATAGTCCAAGATGACAGATCATAAAGTGTGGAGATATTGAATTGATCCAACCATTGTCTGAGATTTGAGAAGGTCGATAGAAAGCTAGAGGGGGAGGAGGGCCCTACATTGTCTTTCCAAATATTAATCCTCCTGCCACTTCCAAAAATCCAGTAAAGGTTACCTTGAATGAGGGGAACAACCTTTTTGCATAGACCCCAAATTGGGGAACCTTCTTTGTTTGGGTCGATTTCGTCCAGGCATCTTCGTCTTGAACCATTAAGGTACTTTCTTTACAGAATCTATTTCTACCATGCTTTATCTCCAGAGGATTTTGGCCCCTATAGCGAGGTTCATATAATTTAGATCTCTTACTCTTGCAACCCCACAGTCTTTTGGGCTGCAGACCGTATCCCAATTGATCAGATGGAACTTTTTAGTGCTAGTAGCTTTGCCTCCCTGCCAAAAGAATTTTCTAATCTCTTTTGTGATGTCTTGTATTATTTTTTTGGGAGCTAGAGAGATTGAACAAGCATAGGTTGGGTAGGCCGATAGCACAACATTGATAAGCACAAGTTTACCAGCTGGGTTAAGCCATCTTGCGCCCCAGGAGTTGATGGTGTTCTTGATCTTGTCCACCAGCTCTTGCCAATCCGACATATTTTTTTTTCCTTTGACTATGGGGATCCCAAGGTAGTTGAAAGAGGTCCAAGATGACTTTCCTTCAAAGCCCAGGGTCCTGGAAATATTTGCCATATTCCTAGGAGAGCAGTTCCATTCATAGATTTTGGACTTGTTTGAATTGACTTTGCCATCTGAAGCTTTTAAGGTGGATAGAGTTTTATTGAACCTGTCAATGACAATCATGGAGGCTCCTCCCATCAAAATAGTGTCATCAACAAACTGAGCATGGTTGACTGCCTTAACTCCTCTTGCGATCCTAATGCCTCTTAACTCACCCGTGCTTTGCAAGTAGTGAAGCTTTCTTCTCATTGACTCTGCAACCAAGAGATATAAAAAAGGAGACAAAGGGTAGCCTTGTCTAAGACCCCTGGTGACTTGCAAGAAGTCAATAGGTCTGCCATTTACAAGAGGAGCGATCCAAGGGCTGCCTATACAATCCTTAATCCATCTTACAAATCTTTTAGAGAAGCCAAATTTGTGCATGATTTCAAAGAGGAAAAAGTGGTTGACTCTATCAAAGGCATTATCCATGTCAAGCTTAATGGCCATACCTTGATGTTTTTTCTCCACGTTGGAGTGTATGGCTTCTTGAATGATGATTATGTTGTCGAGAATTTTTCTACTAGCTATAAAACCTCCTTGAGATTCCGAAATGAGGGAGGGCATGATTTTCTTCAATCTTGTGGCCATAATTTTTGTGAGGATTGTTAGCACAGATATTTTTCAAGGCTAGAATGGGGTGGTAGAATATAAAGTTTGAGATTAATATAGCCCGAGGCTCTATGGGAAGAAGTCCCCAATCCCTTATGAGATGTATGCCATGCGGCCTCCAGCCGAAGGTAAAGAGATTGCAGACGAGTCCATGAAACAACTCTAAAAATCATGAAATGGATGATCAATGGTTGGTATCTCATCTTCATAGATCAACGGCGGAGGGTGATCCTCGCCGTAGAAGGAGCACGAGGATTAGGGGGGATACCCCTCCGGAGAAAGTGCATAAGAATTAAAGGGCGGACAGTTTCCATGGGAGATCGATCGTTGATCATTAGATCAATGGTCCAGGGGGATTTCCGCGATGCCAAGATGCATGGTGTATAGCGGCATAAGTGGTTGCGGAATCACGAAACCGCCGCCACGTGTCCTCTCCTCAACATTCCGCAGAGCTTTAGGGAGGTATGGGAAATCGCGTGGAAGGCTCGCGGAACCGCCTTCTGGAAGCTAAAGAGGTAAATCCATGACGGGGGTGAGAGCTGGAGGGAGATCCGATGGTCGGGGGCATTGGATAAAGCGCGACGTGGATAGGAGAGGATCCAGGGTTGCGGATCTTGCTGAGAGAGATCAACGGTGGTGAAAATATCCTCGCTGAAGAAAGCAGCACAGAGGTTAGCGATGAGACGCCATCGTAGAAAAGTCAAAGGGAGTTAACGGGCATGCAAGTTCTGTGGAGAGCCGATCGTTGATCGCCAGATCAATGATCTAGGAGGTGTTTCGCAATATTAAGTTACGTGGGGAATAGCAGCAGAAGCGGTTGCGGAATTGAAAAACCACCGCCACGCATCGTCTCCTCGGCATTCCGCAAAGCTCAAAGGTGGTGTGGGAAACCACTTGAGGGGTTCGCGGAACCGCCTTTGGAGGCCCCAGCTCGGTGCAAGAGAAATCAACGGTGGAGATGGATTGTAGGCCTGATCTAACGGCAGGTGTTGGTCACACGAGGGAAATGGTAAAGGAGCCACAAGATCCGACTGCCCAGATCGCATCACGAGGGATCGACGACTGGAGTAAGATGACCAACAAAAAAGAAGCACGAGAGGTAGCCGGGGCCGGGTTATAAAAATAGGAAGTCACGTGAAGGTTGACATTTGTTTTTTCAGTGACAGCATCAGAGAGCTCTAGACAAGTGGGCTACAGAGAAATGACAGAGGAAACTAGGGCTGTGGGTTTTCAGTGTCAGGTAGGCCCTAAAAAACGTGCGTTCGTTATAAAAGGGATTATTTTATGATGGAAAAGGTTGCAGAGGCCCCATGTGTCGGGACTGATAAGATTGAGGATTCCCTAGCAGACAGGGACAGGGACGTCTTTGACATAGTCGTTAAAACATCAGTGAGGGAGATAAAAGAAAAATTAGACAAGCTGAATAAGGAGGGTACCGACGTCCATAGGGTTTTCCAGTCGTCATTCATCTACTTCTGCCTAGACCAATTCACGGGATTCCCAGAGTTCGTTTGATGGTGTGTGGAAAAATACTCCCATATCGAGAGAGTCGTGATGAACGCCCACAAATCCGTTATCATCTGCCCTGTCGAACCCAGTGTTATTAGGTAGTCACTTGAGGTACCTTCGTCACAGTCCTGTGATCCCGACAGTTATTTCAAAGAAGACCTAATTTTTTCGTATCGCCAGTCCTCCCCCGAGGAAAAACAGATTTTCCTCGCTAGTTTCCTGAAGCTGGACCTCGAGATCCTAGACACACCCTACCGCTTAGATTTGGATTTCTTTGATGAAAACACCCCGTTAGTCTTGTCCCTGATTGCCCAGTTCTTAGGTCTGGATAGTGATGCCCTAGTAACCGAATCTGAGTTGTGCCTTCTTTTCATAATAAGCTCTGGTTTACCAGAGATGGAATACCACCAAACGTCGTGCCTTAAATTTGATGAATCCCTGGCTGAGAATATCCATTCTCTGCTAGTGGATTTCCACAACACTCGCCATTTCAGGTTCCAGTCGCATCTGATGAAGATGCTGATGTTCTCGAGTCAAAAAGCTATGAGGTTTTCGCCAGAAATTTTCTTGGATTCACTGGAGGACAACATGTTCAACTACATGAAGTATATTATTACAAAAGTCACAAGATGATCTTTGGAGAAGAATTGGCAAGAGTCTTGCCAAAAATGAGAACTCCTATGTAGTTAAAGCAGGATTTAGCGGTTGGTGACTGGTTTTTGTACAAATGGCATACTATTATCAGGTTGTACGGGTTTGTAAAGGAACCCTATATACTGCCAGCTTTTTTGACCTCAAGGGTCTTTTCTTTGGAATTCATTAGGCAAAAGCTGACTGTTGAAGATGAACACTTCCTGACCTTTAGAAAGGTCTCTGACATCAAGTTCCCTTGGAAGGTAGGCCCCTTCATCGTGAAAAACAAACTTTACCTCTCTCTTATAGAAAATAAATTCGAGGGATTGGAATTCAAAAGGGATGTTTCCGTTAAATATGATCCCTACCACATAATTTATGACATAAGGCAGCTAAATAAAAACAGGGGCTTCAATCATGAAGAGGTGGAAGGTTTTTCCAAAAGGGAAAATCTCCTGCAATACGGGTCCGATGAGGAGGCCTTGTCATGCTCACATGTGGATCCGGATTCCGCAGAAAATCCCTCGTCCGAAGTGATACTTTCGGATGTGGTAGCAAATACTAGCAAAAGGAGCTTCAAAGAAATCTCCGACACAGAGACAGAGGAGTCCGAGGAAGCAAAGAGGTTCAAGGTAGATGTTTCAAGTGATTTGGTCGTATCCACAAGGGTGGAAGAAAAGAAAAAGGAAAAGTACCAGGCCCCCGAAGTGCAGATACAACAATACAGTTTTGAGGAGGCCAAGGATGCCGGAGACACCAAGAGGTTCCAATCAAGGGCCGAGATGTACATGAATTATGGACAAGACAGACATGCAAGCTCCGAAAAAATGAGAAAAATATTTCTTATAGTTAGGGATACGCAAAATTTACTAGTCACTTTGGTGGCTAGTAGAGACGTCTCTGAGAATACTCTGAACTTGGCAATGTCATCTGATGACAAGGTGACTGAGATGAGGTTGAATTTGAAGAAAATAGCAGTCCCTGACAAAATTCAACTGCATAGGAAGATCGGGGTGGTATTATATGAAGACCTGATGAAAGCTACTCTAAGGATCCCTAAGTTGGAAAGTGTTGTCAATAGAATGGAGATCCAGTTGAGATAGGAAAAGACTGAGAACATAGCCTATCAACAAAAGATCAAGAAGCTGTAGATAGATTTGGTTGATGATGGGGCGGGAAAAGGTAAAGGTGCTTAGAAGCTATTGGCGGAGAAGGAGAACACTATTCAGACACTCATGAAAAAGCTCAAGATGCCATCCACCCAACTGATAGAGGCTTCTGAAATGACTGGGCTTTAGCAGGAAAAAGAAAACCTGTCTAGAGAGATGGATGACCACAAGGCGAAATCGCTCAAGTTCATAGAGAAAGAGGACGAATGGGAAAAATATCGAATAAGCCTCAAAGGCTAGATTGAATACCTCAAGGGAAAATTGATGGCTTTGGAACAAGAGAAGCAGATTGTCAATCAAACAAGAGGAGGGACTAGTACCGACGGCCTAGTTCAGGCCATGTCCTAGGTCAGTTTAAGGGAGGTGGAGATAGAGTTGAAAGAAGGAAAAAGGAAGCTAGAGGAGGAGAATCAGAAAATGGAGGAAGAAATGCAGGCCTTGAAGAATAAGAACAAGGAGCTGGTAGATAGGAACCAGAGGTTCATAATACAGGTGACAGAGAAAACCCCAGTGCAGGGTGCCAAACACATGATCTGGGACTCTATCATTGCCGAAGCTGCTATGTTCAGGCCCTACCTGAGTTTTATGAGCGAGAAGGGGAAGGTGGAAAATGATGCTCTGGAGAGCTGTACTGCTATGAGGGAGAATTTGAACGGGAAACCCAAAGACACTGCTGAAAATACAATGGACTTTATGAATTCCCTGACTAGTGATGATCTGAAGGCCATGCAGATAACAAACATAATAGCCATTATAACCTGGGCAAGGAGAGTCCTAAAAAAATATGCACATGTGGAAGGTGTTCAGGCTAGGTCTGAACACATGAAGAAGCAGGTAGAAAAATACAAGAGAAAATTTGATCAACTGATTGAGAAAGGGCTACCGTCATTTTGGGATGAGAACGGTGACTTGATTCCTCAGAATAGTCACAAGGATTTGATTTTTGATGCCAGGATCGACCATAGTGGCCTTAAGAATTTAACTCATGTTTTGACCAGCAAGATTTTGTTGGAGAAGCTCACGAATGACTTCGAAATTATGCACAGATTGGCTATGATGAGTGACAGAATACCGCAGATTTTGATTGTAGAGAATATAGAGATGAGGGTATTGGTGAAGGAGATGATAGTCTATGAGTTGCCCACATCAGATCAATGGAAAACCGTGGAGAAGTATGGAAAGGTGAAGTACACTATACACTCCTGAAGGTTTGAGCTCGGAACTTCAGCAAGCAGGCTTCACCCAGCAAGAGGAGCACCAAAGACTCATGTGAATGGAAATTTTGGCAGGTGTATCATTTTGTCTGAAGGAAAATGTACAAGTGAAACCCAGATACTTACCAAGTTAGTTACAAGTTTGTTAGGGTTTAATTTCAAAAATTGCTATAAAGAGGCCATTGGGATGTCATTGTAAAGGGTTGGAAACCCGTAATAGAGAAAGACATTCTGGTACTGAGAGGAATTTTGTTATTGTGAAGTTGTGCCTTGCAGAAATAAAGCTCATTTTGAAAGATGAAGATTCATGTGTTGTTGTGTTGCAGTCTGTATTTTCCCTTTTCTCTGTGAATCGTTTTTTCCAGTGAAGATCTTCCATGTTGTTTTTTCTTCTCATGCTTATGGTGAACGTGTTAATTTTAATACAGAATTCATGCAAATCATGCTCTGTCTTAATCACACCTAAGTGTTCCATGTTTTCTTTTAAAGTCAATGTTAAATTCATCTGTGTTGATGCTTAATGTTGATGGGTTTGTTTAACTTTCTTTCAAATATCATCTGATAAAAGAACTTGACTGTGAGATAGCAACTACCTTGCCTTCATCAAGATTTATGTGGTTTATTTTCTGCTGGTCTTTAGAAATCTCAGATGTGACTCCATGCCCAATGTGATTTATATGTTTTCAACCACACTTTAAATAGAAATATCAGTTTCTTGAAGAATGTTTCTGGCCATCGTATTCGTCTTTTGAGAGAGCCCTCTCTGGTAGGAAAGAAGCCATCTCTCCTCCTAAAGGTTGGTTTGAAATAGTTACCATAGGGTTACTCTTCAACAACCAAAGGGTAAATCCTGAGTGATAACAGGGATATTATAAGAAGTGTTGCATAAAGAGATTGGGCGAAATCTATCAATCATATGAGGGCTTTTGTCCTTGGGTATCAATGCCAAGAAGGAGGAATTGGTTGCGCCTCCAATCTTATCTTTATTTCTGGTCCAATTTAACATTCAAGTTAAATCCTCTTTGATGATATCCCAAGCGGCTCTGTAGAAATTTATGGTCAAGCCATCATGCCCAGGGGCCTTGTCGGCGTGTAGTGCCCAAATAACATTATTTATTTCAAATCCCAGAATAGGATTTAAAAGGATCCTATTCTCATGGTCGGAGATAAGGGAAGGGATGCCATCTATAAGGTCGACTTGGGAAATGGGGTCGGTTTCTTCCGAGTTAGAATAAAGATTTTTAAGATGCTGGAAAATGTGACTTTCCATTTCATCTTGCCCTGCTATCTTAGTCCCGTCCTTGTCTTTCAATTATTTTATAGTACTATGGTTGAGTCTGACCTTTGCTTGCTTGTGGAAGCAGTCTGTGTTGTTGTCTCCTCCTTTTAGCCACAACTGCCTAGATTTTTGTCTCCAGACTTCCTCTTCATTCCTAGCAGCTTTTAATATTTTTGAATTTAAATCCTGTTCCCGAGACAGAACTGGATAGGTGATCTCATCCTTTTCCATGCTGGCATGGAGGTTGGCAAGGTCGTTCTGAAACTGAATTTTTTGAGAGCTTGGGTTTTTGAAAGCGACCTTTACCCAGTTTTTTAAAGCGTACCTCACCGATCTAAGTTTGGATTCCCAAATGAAGCTTGGGGAGACATAACAATGGTGATTCCAGGCCTGTTGTATTAGATCTATAACTTTCTCATCTTGAAGCCAAATGGATCTATAGCGAAAAGGGATAGGGCCAATGTTTACGTAGTAGATAGAGATAAGGTAATGGGTTTGTGGTCAGAGGAAGCAGAGGGCAGAGCGAAGGAGGAAGGAATTAGATATTTTTGAAGAAAGGAGGAACTTACTAGGAAACGATTGAGCCATGCCGCGATGTGCCCGCTACCCAGCCTTTTGTTGCTCCAATTGAATTGACCGTTCTTTAAAGGTGGATCTGGCAGATACAAATCAACAATTAAGTCATCCATAATCTCATCGAAAGGGTCCCAAATTTTAGATTTTCCCCGCTTTTCCTCGAGCGACTTAGTGGCGTTGAAGTCTCGAGCGAAAATGATATTTTTTCCACGCATTTCCTCCTTGAGAGAAGAAAGCTCGCTCCAAAATGTTTGTTTATCCCTGTAGTGAGTAGGACCATATACATTGCAGATGAAAAGGGGATCTGTGTCATCTTTCCCCTGTAATTTCGTAAGCAACCATTGAGGATTGATTCTGATCGAATTTAAGGTATAATTGTTGGAATAAAAGGAGGATATACCACCAAAGTCACCTCTAGAACTTACAACATTTCCTTGGCAGTTTTTCCAAAACCAATGTGAGAGTGCCAAAATATACACATCTGTCATTTTGGTCTCTTGTATTAACAGGAGATCTGGTTTTTCATATTTGATGAATTCTTTAAGAGCCTCCACTTTGTTTTCCCCACCGAGACCCCTGCAATTCCAAGAGATGGCTTTCATCATTTCTTAAGTGCTTGCGATCCTACTCGGGATCTTCCTTCCACTCTTGTTCCTCCAATTTTTTTTGTGTTTATAAGAAGGTTTGTTTCCTCAATACTTTTTTTTTCCTCCCAAGCTCGAGCTCCCATTCTACTTCCTGTTCCCTATGGTATCTTTGAGATTTTATTCCTCTAGTATTCAGAGGCTTCCCTGCTTCCATCGGATCTAAGGATAGGGAAGAGGAGTGGTCAGGAGTGTGTCTTAGCGAGGTAGCTTTATTGTGCTTAACCATATCTGCCCAAGTACCACCTGGCGTAAGAGAACCTTTTGTAACTTGTTCAGGCTGTTCCTCCCCTAAGGAGGGGATCAGTATGCATTCCATTTCAGGAGTTTCTTGATTTTCTTCGTTTGAGGGATTTGTTGTTTCTGGGATTTTTCCTTCTTCCATGATCAGGGTCTGGAATTGATTGCTAGTGGATGCTTTATTTCCGTACTTGTGTTGTTCCTTGTTCTTTTTTTTCCAAGGCTCGTTTGTTGGTGGGGCCTGAGAGGGCGTTTCCTTCCTTTTTTAACCTGTGGCCATCCTTCTTGTTGAGTTTTTTCCTGGTTTTTATGAGAAAATTTTGGGTAGTTTTTGACAAAATTTCCTTACTCATGGCATTTTTTACACTTGAACGGAAGGTGCTCGTAGTCGATCTTTTGTAGATGTTCCCATCCGCCCATACACAAGCTCACCATTTCCGGCAGACCCTTGTCGAGATCTACTTCCACACAGATCCTGGTGCAAGAGAACAAATGTCCATTTGGCTCTACCTTATCAATGTATTTACCAAATGAGTTTTCGATTGCTTGAAGAGATTCATCATTCCAGCAATGAAGCGGGAGATGTGGGACACGAACCCATACATGAACCGCTGAGTATACATCCTTTTCTGGGTCAAAAGATAAGCTCCATCGATTTAGATACAGAACGCAGGGACCTATGAAGAATGGTCCGCTCCGAAAGATAAGATATCTATCTTCCTTATTTTCAAAAAGAAAGGTGAAGAAACCCTTACCACAAAAAAAGTGCTAAAGACCTCCGGAGATCAAAGGCATCCAATTTTTATTGATCCATGAATCCATGTTTTTTGGAGAGGGCCAAATCCCAATGAACTGCCCAATCAGGCCTTTCTCACTTAGGGCAAGGTTTTTCAGTCTTGAAGCAGTGGACATGATCTAGATACAAGGAGCAACAACCCTTTTAACGAAACCATCGCCAGAATCAGGTGCAGAAGAAGGAGGAGGTGGAGTAGAGGCAACTAAATCCCTGAAGGCTTCATCCAATAAGCGACGTCGATCGCATGGATTCATATCTGAAGGAGGCTCCATGAGAAAGAGCATCTGAGCTAGGCCGTGAGGGCTCGTGGAGCGAGGAGCAGCCGACCGAACCCTAGTTGTCACCGATCAACATAGCGAATAACCTACTTGTTGTTGTAATACAAGTCACAAACTCTTATTTCCAAAATGGCACGATGTCTTTTATTGTATATGAGAACTTGTGACATGATTTTATGCACCTTAATAGAAAAATAGGAAATTCAAAGCAAAAATAAGAAAATAAAGAAAGATTTTAGAACAAAAAATATATAATTATTACATCAATAGGAAGTTGTCGATAACTGAATATCACAATAAAAATACCTTTATTCATGAAATCCATGTTCTCTTACATCTTTGAGGGGGCAACCTTCAAATGAGCAGAGATCGAATTACAATATACTTCACAAGATATCTTATTACATTCTTCTACTCCTTTATATAGTTTCTAGTGAAGGAGTTTCTAATAAGCATAACCTTTTAGTAAGCCTTCTTAGTGAATGAATTTTGTAGTAGGTGGAACTCTCTAGTAAGTCTTACAAATATTGCTTTCACACTGTGTCTACTTCATGGGCCTTATGTAATATAGATGGCCTAAATACATAGCAACCTATCTATCTATTGAAGGGGGTTAAAGTAGAACCGTAACATGCCCTTTTCCTTGAAAAACAATATTTTCATGAAAGTAGGAGATGCAAAAATCATTGAAGGATCTCTACTGGTTCCCATGTAGCATCCTCAGGCTATTTATATTTCCATTGGATCCTTGGATGGTGTGCTAGTAGAGACGACATACTCGTTTGTCTAGAATGACCTTGGTTTGCAACCAAATGAAACCTTCTTTATCCAATTTTGGAAGACTACTTTGAATATGACAATGAGCACCAACCACTTTCTTCAAGAAGGATACATGAAAGATGAGATGAATCTTACTCACTGGGTAACTCCAATTTGTAATCCATGGGGCCAACATGTTTGAAGACCTTACAGGGTCCATAAAAGTTGGAAGCAAGATTCTAGTGGTTGTTGGCCTTAAGTGAGGTTTTCTTATATGATTGCAGGTGGAGGAATACTTGATCCCCTCGTGCAAAATGATGTTCTTAATGATGCTGATCAACCTATTGCTTCATCCTCTTTTAGCCATTATGTTATTACCCTTGAGAGTTCATATAATATTGGTCCACGCTATAAGTGTTTTGTTGACCTCCTGTACCTTAGAGATAACTATTAAGTAGGATAACCAACACAATATATTGGCCATAGAAAACTTCAAATGGAGTCATTCGAGTGGCGGAAAGATAAGTTGTATTATAGCACCATTTTTCTATTATAGGTAACCACTGAGTGCATTGGGATTTCCACTTTGAAGTAAATCACTGCAAATATGATTCCAGGAACTTGCTGACTGAAGCCCATCAGTTCGAGGGTGATAGGTGGTGTTGATGTTTAGTTGAATGCCCTGGAGTTGGAGTAATTCTTGTCAGAAATTTCTAGTGAAGGTGGAGTCGTGGTTAATGATAATAGACCATGACAAAACATGGAGTTTGAAGGTATTATCCATGAAGACTTGAGTTACCATAGAGGCCTTGAGAGGGCGTGATAGGGCACAAACATGAGCATTTTGGGAATATGATCAATCACAACCATGATTATGGACTTATTGTCATATTTTGGTTTCCCTGCAATGAAAATTTATAGAAATATCATTCCATATCGTAGGTGGAATAGGAATTGGTTGAAGTTCACCTGAATGTTTCTTTGTCTTTCCTTTATGTAGATGGAAAGCGCCACATTTTTCCACAAATGTATAGATGTCCCTCTTCATGCCTCCCTAGAAAAATGATCATTTGATACTTTCATATGTTTTATGAAACATTGAATGATTGGCTATGGGGGATGAATGTAACTTAGATAACACCCGTGATTTCAATGTTGATTTCTTGTGAAAATATAGACGTTTGTTATAGAGAAGCTCATTAATGTGCCAAGTGTAGCCCAAATATGCATGGTGTAACATACCTTTTTATGTATAAATAAAAATAGGTTTTCTGGTTCAAATATGCATTTATGGTAGGAATATGATAAACAATTTTTCACATTGTTATACCATATCAACAATAAACCCTTCAATTCATGTATGCAATGACAATGTTTGAAATTCCTCAAGACAACATAAACAAGGTTTTAGTCTTTGAAGACATGGTCTAGATAAGCACTACTTTATACCATGCAACTTAGATTCAAGTTCTTCATGGAAAGCAAAACCAAGGAGTGATATTATACCTCAACAAACATTTTTATGATTATTTCAATTAAGCATAATTAGGTTCATACCTTCAATGATACATAAGAAATCAGATCTCATTCTAACTTTCCCTAAGGGGGCCATCAATATCTCATCTTGACAGTCACATACCATATCACATAATTCAAGTTTTGCTTCCTCCTCAAAAGGATGGATTTATTGTTTTAAGGTTAGTGATCCCAATCTCATGCATGAAACAATTCATGATTTGATTACAAGTGTGGATCAATTCTCATGGGGGTTATCCCATCATATAGAAATGATTATTTTTCTATAGGCCTTTCATCTCATTGATTGCACATAAAGAATATTTATAGGAATCTCAAGAACCTTATACAATAGTAAAATAATTCAGGACCCTTACGGAATCCATCCATGTCACTCATACCATAAATAGACATTGCATTCTCATGTGTTCAGGGAGGTAAGGGGATTGAATCCTTTATCCCTTCAAAGAGATCAATTGCAAAATATGATGCAACTCAATTTTAATAGAGGTAAACATCCCCCCTAAACTCCTTAGGATATCCTTGAATAATTTCAAACTCATGATCATGCACAACAATCAAATTGAGTAATTGTTTTTAGGAAAGTTAACAAAACTATAAAAATGAATTAAATCCTACTCTAAATCATTATTTGGAATCATAAACTCATTTACCAAGTGTATCATAACCTTTCCTAGTCTTATTAGCAAGTCCTTCCTTCATTTAACGCTTTAAACCCTAAAAATAATCATAATAGGCCAAGAAGAGCACCTATAGGACATGCTCATGCTTATTATAATGGATAATGGCAGATGCAAGGCGTTGTTTATAATTTTTATGAATAAAAGTGGTGAGGTCTCACTACTTCATAAAGAAGAAGCATGATCACACTCCAAAATTCTTAGAAAACACATGAAAAAGGCCTTTGATGCATGTTGAATCTCTCAAATGAGAAACTAGTTATTTGATATTTTTGGTGAGATGTTTCATAGGTATGAGTAGATCCTAAATACAAAAACTTACAAATACCCACTTAATATTCTGTGAGTTATGGATCGATCTTTACAGGGTGGTTTGCACATTTCTAAAATGTCCAAAATAGAGGAAATTTGCCTTTTTTTAATCTATAGAAGTTCTTCCATTTTTTACCATTAATTGAGGCTGAATAATGTGAGGTTTAATCATCTAATAAGCCATTCCAAAACATTCTTTAAGTATCGACAAGTTCAAGTTACAAAAATTCATGTAAACAAATTAATTAAGGGAAAGGAAGTGCATCCATAGGAAAAGTTCTAGTTTCGCTCTCCTCAACAAGGGAGACTTACTACCCATTCAATACATGGCTTCAAATCATTCATAGCACCCATTTTACAAACATAATTAGAAAAGGAAACCTTTTTCTTACTCATTTATTCTTTCAAAATGTTGTCATGCAAGAAATTACAACAAAAGTAGGGTTGCGGGCTCAACATAGCACCTATAGGACATGATCACATTTGTTATAAAGGACAATAGTAGCTAAAAGGCCTTGGTCATAGTTGTTATGAAGAAAATAGGTGATTGTTGGAAATATTGTCATTTATGTCAAAGACGATATTATAGATACTATTAATGTCAATTAATGTCCAAAATAAAGATGACAAATGAAGATTGAAAGGTCAACCCAGCCCTGACTCGGCCCTGCCAAAATACAAAACAAAAAGGTCGGCCTTGCTAGAATAGGTCAGTTCCAAAGAACAACTAAAAACACTATAAACAAACATAATGGGGGCACATTTTTGAAGGACAACCAAGCAAGGTTAGGTTTGAAATTAGAAAAGTGCATTGAGGGTAAAAGAGATTGTTTTAAGGGCTATTTTCTGGATTTTAAGGGATAATATAAGACTAAGAAAGGCACAACTTTCAAGGTAACTATTAAAACAAGATATGATGATATTTTGACATTTTAAGACTGTTTTGAGGGATGAATAAGGTGTATATTTCAAGGGTGATCTTGTGAGAGTTTAGGGATGATTTGGGGAAGATTTGAAGGTGATGCCATGACAAGTTTAGGATTGTTTTGAGGGCTAATATAGGATTGATTGTGGCAAAGGATTCAAGGAGATTATATCAACATATTTGAACCTATTTGTGTCTTTCTGAGTTGGTGCTTAGTTGAGGAGATTGGTGTAGGCTTGTAGGTCGGTGCCTACATAAATTTATACAATTTTTTTTCATGGTTTTCTCCTTAAAAGAGTTTCCACGGGTGTTATGATTTGGGTTTAGATGTGTTTATTGTTTCATAGTAAATGCATGATTGATAAATTCTTATTTAAAGTAAAAATAAGTTTTATAGTGATTCACCCCCGCCTTAGTATAAGCATAAGTTCAACAGATGCCTCGCTACTGTGATAAAGAAAAAAGCGAGAGCAAAAAACACATGTAAAAGGCCCCGTTGCTTAGTAAATATAAGTGCAAAACTGGGTATTGGAGATTTTTGGTGAGCAATTTAATAGGTACATCTAATTATGATATACACAAAATTACAAATACTCTCTTAGTATTTTGTGAGTTATAGATAATAATTATAGTATGGTTTGCACATTACTAAAATGCTTAAAAAAGAGGAAAATTTCCCTCTTTTAATTTACATGAGTTATTCCACTTTGAACCACTAATTGAGGTTGAGTAAAGCGAGTTTTATTGATCTAAGAATCCACTCCAAATCATTCTTTAAATATTGACAAATTCAAGTTATAAAAACTCCTTATTCATGGAAATTATTAGCACGTGAGTCTAATCAAGTAGTTTAGAGGAATAATATCATAGATCCAGATATTGACTTCACCTCCTAACAATTGCAAGTGAAAACTATGATGCAATTGAATTCTTAATAGAGGTTAACATTCCCTCTAAACTTTTCAGGTCATCCTTGAATCATTCCAAATTCATGATCATGCACAATAATCAAATTGAGTAGACATGGGGAGAGTGAGCAAGCCTTTTTAAGGGAGGTTAATGGAAATATAAAAATGAATTTGATCCTTCTCCAAATCATAATTTGGAATCATGAACTCATTAAATGGATGTATCATAACCTTCCATAATATTATCACCAAGTCCTTATTTCATTCAACACATTAAACCATAAAAAATCATCAAAACAAGCCCAAAAGAGAACCTATAGGACATGCTCACTTGTTATAAGGGACATTAGCAACCAAAAGGCCTTGCCAATGATTTATATGAACAAAAGGGGTGAGGATTCACTATTTTCATAAATATGAAGTGTGAGCACACTCCAAAATTAAAAAAAAAAACACATGAAAAAGGCCCCTACTACTTAGTCAATATCGTCAATAGTTCTCAAGTGCTAAACTGGGTATTTGATATTTTTGGTGAGCAATTAGGTACATTTAAATTTGATATACAAAAAATTACAACAATCCACTTAGTATTTTGTGAGTTATGGATCAATATTTATAACAAAGTTTGCATATGGTCCTAGTCATGTACTCTACAGGAAGAATATCGAAGATCTAGATATTGACTTCACCTCCTAACATTCTCCCACTTGAAGTCAATGTACAATAAGTTCCTTGCCTCTATTTTTCACCCATGTTCCATTTCCCAATGATATTTGTAGAAATCCCATAGAAGTTTTGCACCATTCAAACTTTTATGTTCTAATCGGCTTTGTAAGCATATATGTAGTATTCTCATCAGTATTAATTTTATGCAATAGGATCTTACCTTCTTGAACCACTTTCCTTATGAAATGGTACTTAATATCAATATGTTTCATTTTATTATGAAATGTTGGATTATTCACTAAATGAATAGCACTTTGACTCTCACAATGCAAAGTAATCTTCCCCTACATTATCTTGAATTCATCCATTAGTCGCTCTAACCATGTTGTCTCTTTACCGGTCTTAGTCATTACTACATATTCCGCGTCAGTGGTTGATAAGGCCACCATTGGCTGCAAATTAAATGTCTAGTTTACTTCTCCATTAGCAAGAGTGAAAGTATATCCTATAGTAGACTTTCGTCCATCTCTATCTCCACCAAAATCATAATATGAAAAAGTTTTAAATTACAAATTTGTTGCAGCAAATAACAACATCTGAAGGGTCCCTTAAATATCTCAATATCCACTTCACAATGTTCTAATTTCCCTTACCATGATTTTCCATGAACTGACTAACATCTCCTACTGCTTAGGCAATATCAAGTCTGGTGCTCACCATAGGGAACATGAGGCTCCCTACTAAGGTTACTTGGGAGCGGGAGTGGGAGTGGGAGTGAGAAGCGAAATTTTCAAAAGCTTCCGGTTAGGAAGCGTTCCAGAAGCGTTTTTTATATAATATATATTTTTTATATATTTTGATGCATATATGTCAACAAATGCAAGTAGAATGTTGAATTAGTTATGGAAATGATAAAAACATGAAATAAATAATAATACCATATAACATCATTCATTAATCATTTACTAGTGAATTCATCAACCATAGATCCAATATCCATGATTCCATAAGTTATAACATCAAGATTCAACCTTAAAGCTTCAAATTCAAAGGTAGGTTCAACTTAAAAATTCAAACTTGAAATGCCATGTAATGTTTACAAAATATATGACAATAAATATAAAAGAGTCAATAGTGCAGAAACGTGAAAGTACTGTAAACAAGAAAATACAAGAAAAGTAGATTTTATGGAATCATGGATGTTTCCTCTTTCCACGAGAAATTTCCATTTTCTTTTCTCGTGCTCTCTGAACAATGGGAGTGGGATTATCATCCCCAGTAGCCACCACTGCTGAGCCACGTCCAAGACTCGATCCTGCACAACCCCTCCTCACTGATGCAGATGGAGGTCATGAAGTTGAACCTCTAAGAAAAGGTGGTGCATCTGGAAACAAGGTAGAAGATGGCGGCAACATTGGTAGTGGTACTGCATATGCGTCATCCTCATCGCCCAAAATCTCTTCCTCCAAGCGCTCTAAAGCTAAGGCTATATCCTCCAAGTTATGCTCCTCTGGATTGTTGTCCCAAGTGACATATGATCTATCCGTTTTGGCAAGGTCACAATAATGAGTCAACAACCTCAAGTTGTAATGTACATAAACCAAGATTTCTGCTCGGTTTTCATTTAATCAGTTTCTTTTCACTGAGTGGATGAAGTTATAGGTGCTCCAACACCTTTCTACAGAGGATCTGTTAACCACTGGTGAAAGCACTCTAACAGCCAATTTATACAAGCGTTGGCATGTTGAGCCATACATGTTCCACCATTCGATAGGAGGCTCCCTATCTCGATCTTTGATTGCATGCAAAGTATCAAATGGACTAACTTCACTGAGGTATTTGCTTAATTCACTGTGCAATATGTCACATTCCTCTGCATCAAGGACCAACTTGTCTATAGCAGCCATGTACCCAACCTGTACCTATGGATGTGTGTGGGGCTTTCTCCTAACCCCACCCCCAGGTGCTAGTTTGGCCAACCAAGATGGAGAATAATATTTTGGTGTTAACACATACGCTAAGGCATGCAGTGGAATGTTGAGATGTTCCAACCTTTTGACCACATGTGTGTGAATATGGTCATACAAGATGGGATCTTTCTTTTCAACAATATCTTTAATTTGACCTAGCATGCTATCCATATGCTCATACACCTCCCCAATCACTGGCTTATTTGTATATGCAAACCGAATCATGTAATAAATGGGCTCTGTGAACTGCAAAACATACTTGACAGTTACCCAAAACCCCGCATCAAGAACTGTTTCTTCCACCTCCTGAAAATCAAGCCTGTCAGATGCGGATGTACACCTATCTTTCAAGACCTGCCATGACTCACTTGATACCATGCTATCCAATGCCTCTATTACCTTCAAAAGGCGCCTGAAAGTGAGGTAGTAGCTAGTAAATCTAGTCTTTGCTATCTTCAATAGCTCCAACTTTGAGTGACTGCGGAAAATGCCATGGGCATTGCTATGGTTGGTTATAAACCTTATCATCTTCTTGCCCTTTTTGTACAATTCACCAATCCATTTTTATTGATCTTCCTTCAACTTAATGATGCCGTGCATCAAAAGGTTCATTGTGTGAACCAAAAACCCAGACCAAAATATGTTGGGGTATTTATCTTCAATCATTGCTCCCGTTGCCTTATAATTAGCAGCATTATCAGTTATGACTTGGATGACATTGTATGGACCAATAGCTTCAATGGTTTTGAGTGGGAGTTCTGCAATGTTTATGCCAGTATTGGATTTATCTGAGTAGTCATGGGCTGAAAGGAATACTGCACCAGTAGCAGACATACCAAGAACATTTATGAATGGCTTGCCTTTTACATTTGTCCATCCATCTGATACAATTGATACCCCATACTCATTCCAAGTATTTGTGAATTGCCCCAAAGCATTTTGGATCTTGCCTCTTTCCTTGTCAATCCCCATAGTTCTAGATTTGTCATACCCTGGGCTCTTGTATCTTGCTAGAGCAGTGCGAATGGCATCTACCATTTCATGCCAATAGCATGAGAGAAGGACATTGAATGGTATGCCACATGCATAGAGAAACCGGAAAAATTTTGCATCCACTTCATCCCTACCACCTTGGTCAAGGAAATCTGATATTGGCTCGCGTGACCTAGGGGGTGAGAATCCACTACCTTGGGTGGATGGGCCTCCAGTTCTCGGTGAGCTCAATGAGGGGTCATGGTCAACCCTTGCTTTTGATTTGTTTTGTGCTTCAAATTCTTCCTTCTTATACATGGATCTTTGTGTTGATGGCACGCTGTGGCAAACACAAACTCCTACAGTTTTGTTTTCATCACATGGCATGTTCCCACATAGATGTCTTCTCAGATGGGTATATGAACCCGTGTAATTATTTTTACAATGGGGGCAACCAAATTTGGCGGTTCCACCCCCCTTGCTTCCTCCCTGCTTGGTGACATATTTCCACAAGGGTGTTGAGTCCTCCTTGGTTTTCATTCTGTTTCCCTCCTCCTCCTCCTCCTCTTCCCCTCCCTCCTCCTCTCCACAGTATGTGCCACTACCCACTTCTTCATCATCTCCCTCTCCCTCATTCCTCCTCCGGTTTCAATGAACATCATCAAAATAACAAATGGAACCAAAAAAAGAAACCATAAACCCATCATCATGTTTGTTGGGCTTGGAAGTTGGAAGTGGAACTAGAGTTTAACCTGTTGCCACGCAATAGAATGATGGAGAAAGCATGGGAAAGAGTAGGAGAGGAACATTTACAATGACATTCTAGATTCTAGTCAAATTTCAAACTTCAAAAGTTCAAGTCTCAAGCATCAAGCACCAAAACTTCAAGTTCAAACTTCAAACACAAAGCAAATCAACAAGAAAGGGTTTAGATCCTACCTATTTGGATGTCCAATGGTAGTGAGTGTGCCAACTTTCCAAGCATCCAACCTTCTTCAATCTCCAAGAAAAAACCAAGCTTGATGGCACCTTCTCCTCTTCTCTTCTCCTCTTCTCCTCTTCTCTTCTCTTCTCCTCTCCTCTCCTCTCTTCTCTTCTCAAACAAAGCAAAGTGATAAATGGAGTGTGGAGGAGGGATTTATCCCTCAAAGCCCTATTCCTCCCCTCCAAAACCCAAAGCGTGGACCCCACGAGCTCGACTTCACCAAAAAAACAGTGGGTTGACACGAAGGATCCGAGGAAGTTATGGGAAGCGAAATCGGAAATGCCAGGAATCGATTTTTTAATCTTCAGGAAGTGAAGAGGAAGCGACGCTTCCGATCGATTCCTGCATGCTCTTGACAGTGGCAAGGCGCAAAGTTTTTGGGGAAGAAGTGAGCTTCCGGGAGGAAGCGAAACCGAATCACGATTCCCCTTAGCTTCCAGCTAGCTTTGGCCAGAAGCTAGCTTCTAGAGAGGGGGCGAAGGGGGGGAGCGCTTCCCCGCAACGTACACGAGGCATGCTTGTCTTTTTTTTTTTGTGCTAGGACAGTGTTCGAAAGACAACTTGATCAAATGTGCAGTAAGTGGGGTGCTAATTGGTTTTGCATTATGTGTATTGAAGTGTTAGGAATTTTTTCTATATATGAATTTTGACTTAAGAGAGATTCCTACTTGTTCTGTTATTGTGTATCTTTATCTCTATAATTTTATTTTCTGCTCCTAAATCCTTCATTAAAAATGTCTTAGACAAAATAACACTAAGATCAATGGTTTTCTTCTTCGTGGGGCCTATAACCAACATATCATCAACATACAAGAAGATAATAAAAATGCCATAGTCAAACCTCTTATAATATGCACAATGGTCAACTTCACTTCTAATGAAACCTTTTCTGTTCATGGAGGTGTCAAATTTTCTATACCACATTCTTTGTGCTTATTTCAATTTATATAGAGATTAATGAGTTTTCAAACCAAATGCTCTTTTCCTATTTCTTTGTATCCCTCATGTTGATCCATATAAATCTCTTCCTCGAGATCACTGTGTAGGAAATCTGTTTTTACCTCAAGTTTCTCCAACTCTAAATCCCATGCTGCTACAAGTGCAATTAAAAATATTTCGGTAGTTAGCTTCACAATTGGAGAGAAGCTTTCAGTAAAGTTTATAATTAGGCACATAAACTTTTGCTACCAAGTGAGATTTATAACATTCCAATAATCCATCATTGTTATTCTTTACTTTATACACCCACTTGTTTCAACAACCTTTCTTCTTGGTGGGAGATCCACAAGTTCCCAAGTTTTATTATTGTGTAGTGCTTTCATATATTTTTCCATGGATTTGCTTCATTTATTTGCATTCTCCAATTCTGTAGTTATTGAAATGAACTGGGTTCACCATCGACAATTAACAAAGCAAAAGAAGACTATAAATCATGAAAATAACTTTGTGGACACCTCTTGGTACATGTAGATCTTCTAAGTTGTGGCTGTTGAATTTGTTGCTCTTCATGTTGATTGGAAGCTTCATTTTCATTTTCATCTTCACTTATTTCTACTTCAATAGGTACAATCTTCGTTGTTTGTTGTACCTCCTTCCCTTGCATGGGTTTTCATTAAAAATAACATCTTGGATAACAATTACCTTGTTTTTTGTAGGATCCCACAGTCTATACCCCTTTATTGTATTATCAAAAACAAAAAACACACATTTCCTTGACTTTGGGTTAAGTTTGAACATTTTTTCTTTTGGAACATGGGAAAATGCATCACAACCAAAGATACATAAATGAGAGTAATCAAGTGGCTTACCACATCGAACCTCCTCTGGAATATGTGCATCCAATGTTGTTGTAGGTGACCTGTTTATAAGATAAGTAGTTGTATTAAAAATCTCTACTCAAAATCCATTATTCAACCCAGATGTTTTAAGCATGCTTCTTGCATGTTCCATGATTGTCCGATTCATTTGTTCACCCACACAATTTCGTTGCGTAGTAAATGGAGCATTCTTCTAGTTTTTAATTCCTTTTTGTGTACAACATTCATCAAACTCCTTAGAGAAATACTCTCCTCTGTTATCTGATCTGAGACATAAAACATACTTTCCCAAACATTTCTCTACTCGTGCCTTGAACTGCTTAAATTTCTCAAAGGATTTTGACTTATTTAAAAAAAAATACATCAACACTCTTCCAGGATAATCATTTATAAAAGTTAGAAAATACTTAGAACCATTTATATATTGAGCGGGGACTATTCGAAATATATTAGAATGAATAAGTTGCAAAAAATCACAACTTTTACCAAAGCTAGCGTAAACTGAATTCTCTTCTATTTACTAAAAAACGTAACGCTCACACAAGTCTAAATTACAAGACTTACTCCAAAAAATCACACCTTGATCATGCAAAATTTTCAAACCCTTTTCACTTATGTCCAAGTCGTTGATGCCATAACATCACTATGTCCAAAACATTCCTTGAGTTTGTTGCTGCTACTTGATTTATCACTACATCACCGCACAAATGATACATTGTCCCATAAGATTCTCTTTTTTCTACCACTAGGAATCCTTTGGTAATCTTTCAACTATTATTACCAAAGGTAGTAGAATACTTTATTTTATCCAACATATTGATTGAGAGAAAATTATTCTGTAGATCACATGTAAAACATCAAACAAATTCCTTTCTCCACCATCATCCAACTTGATCTTGATGTCCCATCTTCCCATGATTTCTAATGGATGATCATCACCCAAGTATACCATCCCACCTTTGTTGTGCTAGCTTCAGTTGGTGGATGATCTGGATCTTCATCATTCTTTTTCTTCTTCAAATTCCAACGGTCCTTCCTCAAATGCCCCGGTCTTCTGCAATTCTAGCACTTCCCTTTCAACATGCATGATTTGGAATTAGATTTAGATTGTGATCTACCATGTTGAACCTTTTCACTAGATCTACCTTTTATAGATAGTGATTCACTGGTGGAGTGTTCCAGAGATTATTTTTGCCTCAACTCTTCTCCCATAAGAGAGACTACCACATCATCAGATTTTAGAGTTCCTGATGATGAGTTGGTGATGGCCATCACCAAATGATCCTAGCTATCAAAGAGGGAACATAACGAAATGATTATTCTGCCCCCATTCCCCACCTTTATAACAATAGAGACTAGTTTATTGGACAGGGTATTAAAACTGTTCATACGATTAGCCATAGATGAACCTTAGATGATAAAGTTTTTTCAAGAAAATCACATTTGTTGTTGATATAGTCTCATATAGCTTCCCAAGTTTCTCCCAAAGGATATTTGCGGTCTTTTCTTCAACAACATTGAACAAGACAGAGTCTTCTAGGAAAAAATGAATTGTAGAAACCACCTTCTATCTAGCTTTTTCCACTCCTCATCTATCATGCTACTAGGTTTTTGGGCAATCCCTTTCAAGGCTAGGGATTGGTCATTTTGAACTAGAAAATATTCCACCTTCATTTTCACAGGGATAAATTATTTCCATCAAACTTTTCAATCTCGAACTTGGTTAAACATCCTATCATTGTTGCAACTCCCACTCGCATAAAACTCTATGCCTGCGGGTTTCTTAGGATCTAATATTGGATGTTAAAAACATATATAAAATAGAAGCAAACAACAATAAAATAGAACATGAGACTTACATGGAAACCATGCATTTCGTAGGTAAAACCATAAGGAAATGCTAGCTTTGATCATTTATTTATACTTAACAAAAAACTTGCAATGTTTTCTTGTACAAGAATGCCAAGGGTCATTTCCATTTTATATAATACATAAGATGGTTCTAGAAGGAACCAAAATACACTAGAAGGTTCCAAAACTTTTCTCCTAGGGGGATCTGCCATTGAAACCCTGGATGTGGGGGATCCTCCCCCACACCCACAATCTAGTCGGACCCCCTGCAACCCCTCCCAATGCATCCAACGCACACAAATTGTGCACAGGCCTAGTCATGTACTCTACAAAAGGAATACCATATATTTGGATATTAAATTCACCTCCTAACAATTACAAGTGCAAAATATGATGCAATTCAATTCTTAATAGAGCTAAACGATCCCCTTTAAATTTTTTAGGACATCCTTGAATAATTCCAAACTCATGATGATGCACACCAATGAAATTCAGTAGACATGGGGAAATTGATCAATCATGTTTTATAAAGGTTAATAAAACTATCATAATGAATTAGATATTATTCCAAATAATAATTTGACATCATGAACCCATTCAAGAGGTGTATCATAACCTTCCCGAGGCTTATCACCAAGTCTTCCCTTCATTCAACCCTTTAAACCCTAAAAAATCATCAAAGCAATCCCAAAAGAGCACCTATAGGAAATGCTCACACTTTTTATAAGGGATAGAAGTGGCCAAAAGTCCCTACTCATTATTGTTATGAAGAATATGGGTGAGGCCTTGCTACTATCATAAAGAAGAAGCATGATCATACTCTACACTACTAGATTTATATGCCTCATTTGATGGTTTTTTACGTCGGATGTGATTTGCTTATGACATCGGTTTAACATCCATCCATTAATGTTGCTTAAGTGATGTCACGTACATGAGATGTTCCCTGACGTCGCTTAAGTGATGCTCCCAGATGTCTCTTAAGATACATACAGTTACGTTGAATTAACAATGAAAAATACTACTTTTTCCATATTGTACACCATCAAAAGTGTGGGATAAACGTTGGTTATACATTGGGTTATCATTGATTAAACGTCCAAAAAGAGACGTTTCCAACGTGAAACTAAAGTCGGATAAACGTCCGATAATCCATGTCTAGAATTTCCTTGAACAAAAAAACAAAAGTGGTTGTGTTGTCGAATGAACATGTCATCGACATTGAGTTTTCTCTAAATAGTCGATTCTAGAATTATGCTATCGACGTTAAACCCATGCCACTTTTACGTCGAATGGACATCAGTTGAACGTCCAATAAGCCACATTTATAAATGACCCGAACAAAAAAAAAAGTGGAGTGGACATCAAATGAACATCGGTTAACCAATATATAGTCGACATTATAGTTATGCTACTTAAGTTTGACCCCATGTCAGGTGAACGTTAGCTAAACATCTAATAAGCCACGTTTATAAATGTCTTGAACAAAAAACAACATGGACGTGAAGTCCAATTCCCATCGAATTAAAATTGGTTAACATGTAAGTAATTGATGTTAGAGTTATGCTACCGATGTTCAACCCACGCCCTTGATATGTCAAACACACATCGGTGAAACGTCCCTATACATGCATACTTGAATAATTGAATACATGCATTGCCACTTAGCTAATTAATTGCAATAAGGCACTACAACTATCATGCTCGTGTACATTATGTTGAACTTTGGTTGTCATTGTTGTGAACTGATTCAATTAGTGTCATTGATGTCCACTGATGACAAAGAGGAATCGGTATTCCTGTGCCAGTTTGAAGAAGTATATGTGCAAGCAAGATGAAGAAAGACACATGGATGCCAGTATGAAGAAGTATATCTAGAAGTGCATCCAGTCTGAAGAAGTATATCGAGAGTTACATCAAGCATATCCAATTTGAAGAAGTACATATGGAATACATTCACTAAATATGGTACATGTACAGGTCTCAAGTCCATCGAGTCATAGACCTTCAAGGTAAAAGCTAAAGTGTTGGTTGGACAAAGGCTCATGAGTGCGCAAGCAAGCCAAAGAGTTGATTGGAGTGCGCAAGCAAGCCAAATAGTTGATTTGACAAGGTTCAGGAGTGCACAGGAAACTTGGAACAATGAATGGTTTATCAGTTATGCAAGTCCCAAAACCACACAAGACACACCAATCAAAAGATGCTTTCAGTTGTTGAAGCGTGCACAAGTACCAAGAAGGGTTTAGTGGTTGAAGATATCATATGCGCAAATTCCATGGGAAAATGATACATCAAGGGAACAAGACCACATCGCAAGGGTGAAAGTCCCACTAAGTTAGGGACCATGTATGCGCAAGACCCACAAGAGATGACACCTCAACAACACAAAAGATGACAAGTGGCAGAAGCATGAAGTAAGAAGAACTGTGAAGAAAGGACGCCACAACTAACTTGTGGAAATCACCATCCACGCAGAACAAGTATAAATAAGAAGCAGTGATGAAGAATCAGAAAATCTTGAAGGATGAAGAGATTGTAAGTGAAAAGTTGGAAGATACAAATTTATAATACTTGGGGCATCAAGGGATCATTGAATCAGAACAACATGATCTAGCAGAGAGCCGAGTGCGCATAAGAAGAAGAATGGAATAGCTGATGGTACGCATAATGATGTTGTAGATCTGTGACAGTTGCGTGAAGATAGAAAGGCAGAATTGCAGAAGATGTGCAAGTGCGTGAGGACCAAATGACAGTATCACAAAAAACACGTAGATAGTCATAGATGTTCTAAGACAGTAGAACAAAGATAGATCTGAAGTATATTTTGTGATGCACAAAGTGAAGAATTTTTTCTGACACACTCAGACTAAGTTGATGTGTGCAAAGTAAGGAATTCCATTAGATGCGCAAAGACAGAGTTGTAGCAGAATCAAAGATACGTGTCATGATGAGGATGATCTGAGACAAGTGTGTTAAACAAAAAGGATGAATCATATGATGCACATAAGGTCGCAGATTGTCTAAAGGCTATTGCACCTAAACAAAACTGACACATCTAAGAAGGTGCACAGTTCCATCTGATACTGGTACGCAGAGTCAGAACATAAGTTTATCAGTTGATGCACATTATCAGTTGAGAGAGCAGATGCGTAGTAGCAGAAGGGAACATTGAATCTTGGTGCAAACTGCAAAATTTGATGAAGCAACACACAGTATATGAAGTGCGATGTCGATTGAAGTGAAGTGTTGAGTGTGAATTCAAGTGATGTATGCAACATAGTGACAACAATATTACATCATACATAAGGTGTGCACAATAGAAGGAACGACAAAAGATCTGAAGTGTGCACATATCAAAAGTTAAACAACACAATACCTTATTCTTATAAATCTGGGCGGCAGGACGGGGCAAGGATCAAGGGGTCGTAGCCTCCTTCCAGTTGGTGCTACAAAACTAAGGGAGTCGTAGCTTCCTTCAGGTATGTGCTTATAAAACCAAGGGTTCGGTTCCTCCTTCCAATTGGTACTGGAGAACATAGGAAGTTGGTGCTTCCTCGAATGTAATCTTTTCATTATAAAAGAGCATTCTGTGGTTTTCTCCCATTTGGGTTTCCACCACGTTTCCTCGTAAAAATTCGGTGTTATGTATTCTGTGTTTTGGTGCATATGAGGATGAATGTTTTATTTATGGCAGATGCATAATTGAAGATCAAGATTAAATTGTAAAGAAGTTAAAAACTGTTCATAAGTGCGATAATAATGATTCGGCCCCCCTCTCAGTATTAAATAGATTCCAACACATTATTTCACTAAGTTGTTGCAACATGGCACTAAAGTGGCCTACTTGTATAAAGAGTGGAAAACCATTTAATGCAAGAACTTTTTTTTTCCTAAGTTGTTGTGATAGGGAAGTATTCAATACAAGCACCTATGATGTTTGGTTAAGTTTCCATGAATATGAACCCTTAAACGCAAGCACTTTTGTTTACCTAAGTTGTCATGATTAGGGAACTACAAGTTCCTTGCTCATGTGGGGAGGAGAAAACCATTGAATATGCATCCTTATGTTTGGATAATATGTCACATTTGGTTACATTATCATGATGGTGAACCATTAAACACAAGCACTTCCGATTAGCTAGTGATGAGGCATTATGAGTTTTATGCTTGTGCAATGAAGGACAAACCATTGAACACAACCACTTCCATTTAACTAGTGAGAAGCATTATTACCACCCTACTTTTGTAGGGGGCGGGGGAAACCATTGAAAACAAGCTCTTCCATTTAGATAAGTGGTCATTACAAGGGTACTATGCTATCTAAATTGTATGATACTTACATTTGGCCTGAACCAATTATTTGTATCTCAAAGGGACTCGAACCTTCAAGTAATTTTTTTTTTAATTTTGTTTCCATGATGGTGAACTATTGAATATAAGAACTTTAATTTCACAAAATCACACAATTAATGGCTTTTGGATTTTACTGTTACAAAAAGCAACTCATGTGTCCGATAGTTGACCATTTGATTAAAGTAGTTGACCAATTCATTTAAGCAATACATTCAGAAACCGAATCCTAATCCTTACTATTTCTTCAATCAAAGGACAACTAATATCTCTAAAGTAGACTTTATTCCAATCCTTTCTAGTGCCAATAGGATCCATCTTGAAATAAATGTCAACCTATAAAATTAACAATGGCATGTGTGTTTAGATCCTAGATTACGGGATTGAGTTTCCAATGTTTAAACACTAATTATTGTTCTAGTGGTAAACCATAAAAGTATATGTGGTCAAAACTTACAATTCCAATAAGAGCATATGTAACGAAAAGTGGAGGAGAATAAAGGTAGTTTTATCGAGTCAAAGGATGAACATGTCCTTCAAAACTTATGTTTCTAGACAACACAACTAAATCTGAAAGAAAACCATCAATAGTGAAAAACAAAGAGAATAAAATTTATTAGAATGGAAGATTGTACCTTTTGCTTTTGAAGAAAGTGAAGGTATTTCTTATGTTTTCTTTTTGAAAAATATTGAAATAAATCTCAACACCATAAGGAAATTACCATTTTCTACAGTAGTTGAGCTCCAGACCTAATTCACAAGCTTTCTTTGCAACAAGGCCAACCCCGAGCATAACATTAGGATTTTATGCAATTGTGTAGTTGGTGATAGCCACTATAACAACATCACCATGTCTTAGTCCAACAAGTGCACCATTGTATGTAAAATTCACAACTTTTTGTTGCTTTTCTTTTGGAATAGCAAAACCATGTGGATGAACATAAACATGTTATTAAAACAAGATTATCAATACTAATCACCCACTAAAATTTACAATCCACACATATATTCCAAATCATTAAATCATACTCTCTAAAACACTAGTGTCGAGATTATTTTTAATTGGTTTATAAAACAATTCTTTGAGACAACATAAGTTATTAGGCATCTATGGCAATAAAATTACCATTGATGATGAACCAAGTCCTAGTATGGATTTAGGACAATAGCATAAAATTTACCATTAATATTTTCCAATTCCAACCTTAAGCAAATTTGAGGATGGATGAGGATGCACAACTATGCAATGTGCTATATATCCAACTACCCACCATATGCAATTTACATCACTTCATGTTCAATATACACATACACGTACAACAACAATTCAACCATATATCCTCTGGTATAGCTGTTGTTCAATACTCTTGAAGGGGCGCATTTTCCAAAGCTTTTCCTCTTCAGAAATTGCCATATCATTTCCAGATTTGATTTTGAAAAAGGGGACTGTGAAAGGGGTCTATTCTCACCCCAAGGGGGTCTAATATCTTCAACAAGGCAGTGGATGAATTCTGAGTGCTAAAACCATCACTTCAAGTCATCTACAAGTTACTACAACCAATAAATCTAATATTGCTTTCTGATATATATCAGGTTAGGACTTCATTGTACTCAAATTTTGTTATGGTATTGTTGTTACAACAATAGTTTATATTTGTATTCCTTGTTTTGTAATATACTTTATGGTAATAAATATAAAAAATCATTTTCTACAAGTATGTATGTCCATGGAAAATCTATGATGGGTGAAATTTGAAGGAAAATCCTAAAAATCCAAATGTCAAATCCTCAAAACCCAAATGCCAAATAATCTCTGTTTTGGGATTCAAGATACAACATAACCAAGGAGTAACTCAAAAGTGTCAATAAGAAATAGAAGATCAAAAGGTCAATGCAAGGCTCTAAATCAAATGCAAGGACCTACAAACCCATGGAACCAAACCCCTGTAAACAAAATCCCTTGAAGATGCCAATATTGGCTACCCAGTATGATAAAGTAGCATGCAAATAACCAAATACCTTGGCTTGCATCCACTGACAGATTGGATAAGACTATCCAATTTTTTTCTATTTATCCACTATGATGTATCCATTAACAGTGTTCTAATAATCATACTATGATATCAAAGTGTGACTACCTGACACACTGATATCAATATTCATCATATAATTTGGTATCAAAGTTGTGAGTATCTAGTTCTAATATTTGCTATAGTATTTGGTATATATGTCATTGTATATTAGTTGATGCAAAATCCAAGGAATAACCTTCAACAATAGAAAATAGAGTTTTAGATCAAAGAAGGGATCCTCGTTGCCTAGATAAATATAAGGAATTATGGCCCATTAAGTAAACAAACAAAGAGAATAAGGATTGAGATCCTTTATAATACTCACCTTACCTTAATGAACAACTTGCAATTCATAAAATAATGAAATGGAAATTATGTAGATTGTTGGAATATTCTCACCATCATTTTTTTATTTTGCATGCCTGCATGCAATTCTGCATGCATCCAGTCATCAATATGGTAGTCTTCCAACACTTAGTCCTTATTTTTCAGCCCCCGAGAGCCTGCCTCTGCTCAGTTTTATCCCTCCTAGCCACTAATGCGCCATTGTTTTCATCACTGGAGAACATGTGCACCTTATTCCACCTATTTAGGAGTTACTTCAGTTAGTTAGTTGGTTGATGACTCCGTTCCTTGATTCAAGGGATGATTGATCAGTTAACTAACTGAAGCACTTAGATAGGCACCTACTGAGACTAGTTGATCTCTACTGACTACTGAAAGCTCCTCATGCGCCCACATTGGAGTCTCCTTCCCTACATCAGTACCCATGCACTCAGTTAGACTCATTTGAATGACTAGTTGACTTTTATGACCACTTCCACTGGTTTGGATGATGTCTCCAATGCTATCCAAGCCATACTTTGAGGAGAATTTGAATGACCTTAGTGGCATTCGAATCTCATTGATTGTATTCAGTTATTATTCACATTACAGAGTGACAGCTTACAGCTGATGTATGATACAAAATTTTTTCTCCATTTTCTGTGTAATGAGTGATTATTGATTCAACATTTCTTCTTCTTCTTTCTGCACTAGATGAGTAAATTCTAGTGAGGTATGCTACTGCTGAGTGATCCTACTTCTGAAATATTACATGGTATCAGAACTGACAGCATCTATTTGAATTGCAGCAGCAGCAGTTGCAACAATTCCTTGAGCAGCTGTCTTTCATTGAGCACCAGAAGCCTCTGAGTTTCCACAACAAATCCTGGTGCTATTGCCTTGAATTCACTAGAGAAATCTAGTGAGTTCTATCCAGGTGTGAAGGACTTAGCCACATGTGCTCAGTGTCCTACGGAAGTGTTCAATTCGAATTGCAGCAGATCTTATTTTCATAATTCTCATTTGTTTTGCAGGAATCTCCCTCTCTTAGCTTCAAATTCGTCAGTATCATGGATCTCAAGTTGAACTCATTCAAATAATTCGAATGGAAGGATAAAATGGACATATTTTGAAGTCAAAGAGTCTTTCCAGAGTGGTGAATGACTCTACAGTTGAGCCCACTGGTGCAGTAGATAAATCCAAGTACTTAGACAAGCTCGATGAAGCAGTAGGACTGTTGCTACTTAGCATTTCTGAATATTTGCACTTTCATGTTATCGATTTGAAGACTCCAAAGGAGGTTTGGGACAATATCAAATCCCTCCTTGGCCAGAAAGATG
Organism: Larix kaempferi; assembly: GCA_027924585.1. Lineage (NCBI taxonomy): Eukaryota > Viridiplantae > Streptophyta > Pinopsida > Pinales > Pinaceae > Larix > Larix kaempferi. Next base: position 11,072,454 of record BSBM01000120.1, on the reverse strand, counting down.
ATTTGAAGGGGCATAAACTAGAAAATGATCTCATCTCCTTGAGCCCAAGCAGTTTCGAAACTATTACTGAGTTTTTCAACAAATTCAAGAACTTGATTTCACAGTTGAAGAGGTATGGGATTGAGAAGGAAGAAAAACAACTCATCCTTTCCATCCCGTCGAAGATAGGCCCTGATTATTCAGTGTTTGTTTCAACCTTCCAATCAACAAAGTTGTCCATTCCAAAATTAAAATTCCCTTCGCTTGAAGACTTCATCCAATCTATAACTCTTGAGGAGGAGAAGCTAGTACACATGGGAGTGATAAAATCCAAGTTGGATTAATCTCTTGAAGCCACTAAGTCAAGGAGAGAGAATGGAAAAGGAAAACAAAAATATTTTGATAGAAAGTCGAATGATACAAAGTAGAAGGAGGCTCCCATACAGTCAGATGGAGCCTCGAATCCTAAGAAGGACAAGCACACTCATAAGGGAAAATCTGAGTGCACATACTGTAATCGACGATATCACCCTGAGAGCTCATGTATGAAGAAGACCATAGATCTCATGGCTTCACTTCTTGAAAAAAATAATCTTCCAGTACCTGCATGTGCTAGAAAGAAAGAGAGTGAACCATCTGGATCTGAGAACAAAGAGAGATGCCATGCCCTCATGGCAGGTGCATCAACTCAATCCTCCTTCATCATAGATTTTGGAGCATCAAGGCATATGTATTCCTCCAAGAATCTCTTCACTGGATTCGAAGCTACTATTGGACCATCCATTATGTTGGGGAATGATTCTGAGGTCTCCTATGAGGGGATTGGAAGAATCAAACTAGATCATGGATACTTTTCGGATGTAATCTATGTCCCCACTCTCACTAATAATCTACTTTCAGTATATCAGATGACCCATACTGGAGAGACCAAGAGGGTGATCTTCTCTCCTAATGAGGCCGAAATTCAGGACATGGTATCAGGTTCTACCATTGCAAAAGGAGTTGCTAATCATAAGTCAAAATTGTATGAGTTCTCCCACTTCTTACCTCTCTCAAAGCAATTTGCTCTTCACACTCATGCCAATGAAGAGAGTAGATTGTGGCATGAAATATTTGGGCATCTTAACTATCAATACTTGCAAGACATGCATACTAAAGAGATGCTTGAAGGGCTTCCCAAGATCAAGTTTTCCAAGGGCAACTGTCATGGTTGTTTGATTGGAAAGCATCTTGAAAAGAAATTTGAGAAGGGGAAGGCAAGGAGAGCCTCTCATCCTCTAGATCTGATTCATAGTGATGTTGCAGGGCCATTTCCAGATCTATCTTTGAACAAGGAAAGGTATATTATTACTTTTATTGATGATTATTCTAGATTTACATGGGTATACTTTCTGATATTAAAGTCAGAAGTATTTGGATTCTTTAAGTTTTTCAAGTCTTCCGCAGAAAATTTTTCAGATAGAAAGAACAAGGTCATTCACACTGATAATGGAGGTGAGTAAATCAAGGGTGACTTTCAAACCTTTTGTGCTGAATAGGGCATTGAAATGCAACATACTGTTCCCTATACAACACAACAAAATGGTGTTGTTGAAAGGAAGAACATAACATTGAAATAAATGGCCACTTGCATGCTAAAGTCTAAAGGGTTGCACCCTAGTCTTTGGGCAGAAGCCACTAACTGTGCCACCTATATTCAAAACAGAGTTTCTCACAAAGGACTCAAAGACATGACTCCTTTCGAATCATGGATGGGATACAAACCTGATGTGTCTCATCTTAGAGTGTTTGGATCTAGAGCATGGGAAATGATTACAGATGAGAAAAGGAGAGCCCTAGATCCACAAAGCAGAGAGTATATCATGGTGGGTTTTGCATTGAATGCAAAGGCATACAAGCTTCTTGATCCTTCTACTATGACCACATTCCTTGATAGGAGTATACAATTTGAGGAATGGCCTCTTCATGATGCTCATCCTGTTGAGCAAGAGAGTTTTCCTACCACACCTCCACTGCTTGATGAGCTCCAAGAGAGCGAATCTTCATCACGTGACAGTTCAGATTCAGAGTATGACAGTGAATATGATGAAGAGTGAATGCTAGATCTTGAAGATGAGCGAATGGAAGATCCAGATCCACAAGAACCTGATGATCTTGCACTTGATGATCCTCCTCTTCCTAGATGGGAAGCCACTACACTTAGATCTGTCGAAGATCTTGTTGGAGATACACTTGATCCGAGGAGGTTCGGATCTGATTTTCAGAATGGAAGGTTTCATCCTTATCACATTACTGATCCATTTGCTGCTAATAGATCCTTCTTCAGTAGAGAATTCCACTTACCATTTGGGGTGAGTGATGTACATGATTGATCATCCTACCATAGTCTATCTTGAGGGGGGGATTTCTTCCCACTGGGTTTTCCCTCTTTCCTCACTTTGTTTATTTAGATTGTTGTATGAGGTGACCTTTGGTCTTAGTTATTAGGGCCCTACCATTTCAGTTGTTCCTCATAGTATAGCTTGCAAGGGGTGTTGGAATATTCTCACCATCATTTTTGTATTTTGCATGCCTGTATGAAATTTTGCATGCATCCAGTCATCTACATGCATTTGCATGCAAATGCATGCATCTAGTCATCAATATGGTAGTATCCCAGCACCTAGTCCTTATTTTGCAGCCCCTAGGAGCCTGTTTCTACTCAGTTTTAGCCCTCCTAGCCACTGTTGCGCTCTTGTTTTCATCACTGGAGAACATGTGTGCCTTATTCCACCTATTTAGGAGTTACTTCGGTTAGTTAGTTGGTTGATGATTCAATTCCTTGATTCAGGGGATGACTGATCAGTTAAGTGACTGAAGCACTTAGATAGGCACCTACTGAGACTAGTTGAGCTCTACTGACTACTGACAGCCCCTCATGTGCCCACATTGGAGTCTCATTCCCTACATCAGTGCGCATGCACTCAGTTAGACTCATTTGAATGACTAGTTGACTTTTATGACCACTGCTACTGGTTTGGATGATGTTTCCAATGCTATCCAAGCCACACTTTGAGGAGAATTCGAATGAACTTAGTGGCATTCGAATCTCACTGATTGTATTTAGTTATTATTGACATTACAGGGTGCCAGCTTACAACTGATGTATGATACAACAGTTTTTCTCCATTTTCTGTGTAATGAGTGATTATTGATTCAACATTTCTTCTTCTTCTTTCTGCACTACATGAGTAAATTCTAGTGAGGTCTTCTACTGCCGAGTGATCCTACTTCTGAAATAATACATAGATAACATGGAACCATGGTCAATCAAGAAAAGTAATTGTAATCGAGATGATAGCCGAAGATAACAACTTTTGAAGCCATTATCTTTCCTACTTTGGTTGTGGCAATCTTGATAATGTCTATGGGAGAAACATGAGATCGTTCTCATCCTTGAGAAACCCTACTAATTGCGAGGAGTTCCTTAAGCTGAGAATGTAAATAAGGAAGCTTGTGTCATGATTTCAGTAGCAATGGTGTCTCTTATGGTCTCTTCACACATAACTTGTCCACTTCTAACTCTATATATAAGGACATAGATGGGAAACTAGAAAACAATGTGCAGATTTCAAATAAGTCATGGTAGGCTATTCAAGTACACATGTTTCGAAAAATCATGTGTCTCAAAAATTCGTAAGCTTTCGTGTCCCAATCCACGACGAGGATGTGGATACCTAATAAATTGTGAGTTTGGCACATAAAAAAATTGTACACGATTGCCATGATCATTTCCTCAAAGTTGTTGAAAAATAAAGCAATATGCTATAAAAACATGAAATTCTCACTTATGCCTAAGTTCCACTAAATTCAATTGAGATGGTCAAAATTTATAACGAAATCACCACAACAGTAAATCCACTACTCTGCGAATCGGTGTGAGTATAGTTCTAGAAGGTCAAATAACAGAAGTTTACGTGTAGAATCGTGCACCTTCAGAAAACCCCAACACACTACAATAAAACAATAAAACAATAAATCAACATCACATACTGACATTGTTGACTCTGTGTTGGATCCACTCTGGTCCACTCCATCCTTGCCTTGTGGGCTCTAATCCACTTGGTCCTTGCCTTGTGGGTTTGGCTCATATGGAGCTCAATTTCTGATTTTCGGCTAGATAGCGCATGGGACAAGGGAAAAATGTAACAACCCTAAAAAAATACTATTAAATTAAATATAAATAAAAATATAGGGAAACTAAATTAAGTATTAAAATAAATAAATAAATTAAATAAAATGGAACACTTATTACCATGAATAGGATAACTATGACTAATAATATTAAATAATAAATAAATCAATAAACAAAAAGAAATTTCTAACTAAATTAATAAAATATACTAGATTCAAATTCCAAAGAAAATGAGAAAAACCTATAAAAAGAGGAGGATTGGAGGGGAAGGGGCATTCATTCTTCTTAGCTTTGAAGGAAGATGGGTATAATGATGGTTATGGAGGGGAAGAGAATAGATCTAGCTATGGTTTATTTGTTGGGGACTTGGGGGATCTCAATGTTTCACTGAGGGGTTAGTTGGGTGGAGAGTCGTCCCCAATATGTTGTTTTCCCTCATCGCTTATGAAATTCTAGAGGTACATTCTTGCCATCACTCATCAAATTCAGTTATGTATTCTGCTTATTTCATTTGTATTGTTATTATAATATCTCGGTTATTGTTTTAGATCTACAATTTTCTCATATTAATGAGTCGATCTTAAGTTAATTGTATGAAGTGATTGATATCTAAAAAATTGTGTGCTTTTAAGACCCATTGGGGTCTTACATTTGGTATTGGAGCCAATGTTTCTAAGCCTAGCCCCTATGAACCCTACCATACTAGATAAATCTCTATAAGATACCGAATCCACTAAATTATTGATCGAAGCATTATATTATTTCTAAGATGTGAATATATATATATATATATAACAGTAATATGTTTTTATATCTTAGAATTTGGGGTGGACTACCATCTATGCTTTTCCTATATTGAAGGAGGATAGGACAAGTGTATTGTCCAGATTGATTTTATGGGCGTCGTTCAAAATTCAAAACAAACAATTATAAGAAGAAAGAAACATAAAAAATAACTGGTAGTTGATGCATGGATAACTTGTAACTCATGCATGGATAACATGTAGTGACAGACAAGTCATTTAATTAAATAGGGTAACAAATAACTGAAGTATAGCAAGGGGTGATTACAATTAAGCATGGAGAACAAGTAACATATAACTTGTTCATGACATTTAACTTGTGATCTATAGGTGTTCACCGACTACAAGTTAAGTGGCTGTGCTAGTATAATTTATATCAAATCTGATTATAGATTTGATCAGATTTGGAACTAAATATATATATATGATCTGATTTGGAACTATATTTATAATTTATATATATCAAGATACAAATAACATAGATTGTCATTTTTTTTATGGGATCTAAAGCTATTCCTGGAAACTATCACAAAGATTTTATAAATCTATTTGGCGAAGTAATTCAATTTTGGTTGAAACACATGTATCTATTGGATTCTTCAAGAGAGTTATATCAGATATGCTTGCATCCATGCCTATGTTTCTTTTGTGATCGGTAAGAAACTTTTGGAGTTGAAAATTGAAATTGTATTTTAAGGTTTATACATAAAAGGATTAGAGTTGTTGCTTGATATTATGAAAAGGAAAAAGTTGTTATGGTTGAAGAAACTATTGAGATGTTGCTGCCATATACGCGCGTCGGGAAAAGGTTAGCGTGGTAGAAATCTTCAAGCCACTGGGTGCGTCCTTGGTGGCAATTCTCGAGTCAAGTGCTGTCACCTGATCTTGACTCCTCCGTTTAGGATTAACTCCCAATGAAGCCAAATGGGGTAGTCCCTAAGAAAAGTTACTAAGGCTCTTTATTAGTTCTTAGTTACAGATGCGAGCTTTGTTTTTGGGAGTTTCAAGATGCAATTACTGAGACAATATACTACAATTTAGAGTTTAGTTTCAACAACATAAAATGGATATAATGTTCACAACACAAGATGACTTTAAGAAAATGAATTTGTTGTAAACAAACCAATGCCAAATGGAGTCAAATAAAGTTGCTGAAAATAGGAAAATTTTTGCAATTGTGTCTTGGTGAGTTTTAAATTATTAGGATGAGTGGATTAAAGGGAAAGGGAAATTCGGACAACCCAAAACAATGATCGGAAATCCAACCATCCTAATTGAAGATCCCAATGCATCACACATCAATCATAGATTCATTCAATTTCATCTCCTTTGATCCGGGTAAGAAATTATTTCTACTACCCTAGCTATCTGTGTTTAAAATTTCCACAGGTGTGGCATTTAATTGTGGCATTAGATCGTTGCCTTTTGCTTCTACTAGTGTATTCCACAATCTACAGTCTGCTCCAGTTTTTCTACATGATGAGCACATATTCCTACATATTGCTCATTCGACAGCATGTTCCTTTGGTATTGCGCTCCATTACCCCCCAAATATGAGGCTGAATCTGCAAACGTATTTTATACTGGAGTAGACGAACCGTGCAAATTATAAATCAGAGTAGGCAAATTGCAGTTATGGCTATAACTAACTCGATCTACAGATCAAATCCTTTATCAGGCCTCTCATAATATGGATACAATATGTGAATTAGGCAAGTGAGTCAGCGATCCCTCCAAAATTGATAACATGTTTCATGTTTTCTTAGATATAGTGATACATGTGATCCGAGAATAGATTCATTTGATGGTAGCATATTGGGTAATAAGTAGTTCATAAGGTGCATGGTATAAAAGATGTTCCTATTGTTGTTGATTCAAGCTGATCATGGTGAAATATATAAATGCAGTTTCGCCTCCATATAAAGAAACATGTTGAATAAGTTTCTCTCTGATTTCAAATACAATCTTCAGAGCCTGTAATGAGCTCTCTCTATTTTGATATATTTAACATTCCCTTCATATATACCCACTAACTAGTAGTGATATTTTTGGAAGTATAAAAGTAAGCTGTAAATTTCACTTTTTTTTATGTTATAAGGATAATAATTAAAAATGGTTTATTATACAAATAAGTTTTAAGGGATTTAATTATAATTATATATATAATATTATATGTAAGGGATTGTAAATATATAATCTTTTTATTAGTGATATTAAATAATAATTTTTTAATAGGAAAATAGTTACTAAGTTTTTATTTTGAATTTTTTATATTATATTGTTTATTAACATGATAAATTGTTAGCACATAGTTTAAATGGAGATTAAATGATCAAATTTAAAATAAAAAAACATAGTATTAAGAGTTATAGCTATTGAAAACCATAATAGTTATAATTAATGAAAAATAACAATTTGTAGAAAGGAATACTTGTTTATCAAAAGTTTTATTGTTTAAGTATAACAATATTTTACTTTTAAGTAAGTTAGGGAACTAGTAAGTATTAAAGATTATAAATAAAACTAATATGTAAAATAATAAGCTTGTAATTCAAGGTTGTGTATTGAGATTATGTGAGCAACCTTCTTATAGTGAAGAATGATAACTAAATTGCTAGGGTTTAAGCATTCCTTAATGTAGGTGCATTAAGCACGATATAATCTTACACGATGATGATCCATTATTCCATTTTATACGTTTTATTGCTCGGACATTAAGTTTGGAATGAGTTAACCCATAACTAAAAATTTGAATAAAATATATACAAGGCTTGAAAAGAGATGGTGGGAATGATAAATGCACATAGGAATGTTATTATAGACAATGGTATATAAAACTTTGATATTGAAAATGTAAGATGTATCACAATAGAAAACATTTGGTGTATCACAATGATAAGATAATATGATGATTTTGTGATGACATGAGGTATATCGTGATTCTTATAATAACATGAGGTGAGTTCCATGTGGATATTTTGTAATTCATCAGGATTTGATGAGGTAAATGACTATGATTGCATGTGGTATTTATTTTTTGTGATGGCATATGTTCTTTAAATGATTATTATGTTATCATAATTTGGATTTCGAGATAGCTTGGTAGAATTGCTTGATATTCATAATGCTTATGGTATAATTCATGGGTTATTATGGATATAGTGGTGTATGATAAAGTCATGTTCTCTTGACGGAATATAGTAGCACATATTCATAATGATGATATATTACTAATGCATTGGTTGCATGCTATGAGGTGGTGATTGGCAAGAAAACCACTCACGTGCCTTAGTCTGATTAATTCAAGGATTTCATGGGAACCCATAACCATGAATGGGAATGCTTAGTAACATATTATGGGTAGGGTACAACTCAACCAATAAACTTGTGCCAGTAGTTCTCTGAACTTCCCAGAATTCCGAGGGTCCATGGCTAGAGTTATACTTTCTAGTGGGAGGTATATGGAGAAGGACTATCGATGCCTCATGGCTAGATGTCATTAGGGATGATAGGGAGGAAGTTTGGCCAGCCTTCCAAAGAAAATGAGAAAAACCTATAAAAAGAGGAGGATTGGAGGGGAAGGGGCATTAATTCTTCTTAGCTTTGAAGGAATCTAGGTATGATGATGGTTATGGAGGGAAGATAATAGATTTGGATATGGTTTATTGGTTGGGGGCTTGGGGGATCTCAGTGTTTCATTGAGGGGTTGGTTGGGTGGAGAGTCATCCCCAACACGTTGTTTTCCCTCATCACTTATGTATTTCTAGAGGCACATTCTTACTATCACTCATTAGATTTAGGTATGTATTCTTCTTATTTCATTTGTATTGGTATTATGATATCTCGGTTATTGTTTTAGATCTACAATTTTCTCATATTAATGAGTCGATCTTAAGTTAATTGTATCAAGTAATTGTTATCTAAGTAATTGTGTGCTTAAGGCCCATTGGGGACTTGCACAAAACAACGGTTTTGGACTATCAAACACGTTTTGGATTGGAGAGTGCGGGCGAACATGATTTGGGATTTGGATAGCATGGGGTTTTTGTTATATAACTCTATTTTTATTTATTTTTAAAGTTTAATATAATACATTTTATATATTATAAGTTGGGGGTAGGGGGTAAGGGATTTAGGAAGCTAAGGGCTTACGAGGTTAGGGGTTCTAGGGTCTAGGGGTTAAGGGTTAGGGGGTTGAGGGATTAGGGATTTGGCGAGGTGCCAAGCATGACCTTACATCTTTTTAATGATTATATTTATGGAATGATGGAGTTATTTAATTATCATATTAGCATATACCCTATCAACCATGGTTTGTTTGGTTGAGTATCTAATATAGACCCATTTGGTTTTAGGTTCATCCAAGTGACATGCTTTTACCTCATGCTTGTAGAGTCAGGTGTGAATCATGGGTGACTTGGGTGGAATGGATACTCCCCACTTACAAATTCTTAACATAAGAGAAATTAGTTTGAATGATGCTAGTAGTTCCCCAGTTTGAATGATGCTAATGGTTCCCCGTCATGTTGAAACTATGCTTGTTGGCCTCATTGTGATTTAAGTGAAATATTAATCAAAATAGAAACACCGGCATAGATCAAAGGTGTTAAGGATTTGATTATAATTTTAGCATAGATCCAAGGTGCTAAGGATTTTATCATAATTTTAGCATAGATCCAAGGTGTGATCACTAGTACAAAATGAGAGATAAGTGACCAAAAAACGACTAAAATTCGCATATAAACGACCATTTTTGAGGCGATGACCAGTGGTAGCTAATTTCCAGTATCTTATCATGCGGCCAAAATTTTAGTTGTATTTAGCTTAGTCGTTAACTGGTTGTCTTGATTTATCATCCAGTTGTATATTTAGTCGTATATTTGGTCATTAATTTAGTCATTGATTTTCACAGTTAATGACTAAATACACGACTAAATGATAAATCAAAAAACCAATTAACGACTAAGCTAAATACGACTAAATTTTTGGTCGCATGATAAGATACTAGAAATTGGATACCAAAGTTGCCATTTAATCATTTATATGAAAATTTTAGTTGTTTGTTTGGTCACAAATTTGTTATTTGTAGTACATATTTATCTCTTTTTAGTATTTTCATTACCACTTGAGCTAATCCTCCATGGTAAGAGGAATAAGGTACTTGTAGAGAGGGCATTAAATTTGATTTATGTCCACAAGATCCTAACACTGTCAAAATGAAAGAAACCAACTTATTTGAAGGGTACAACTATTCACTAAGATTCCAAATGTAGTGGATGCATAACAAGTTGTCAATAATGAGGAAGCGATTTCCAATAGAGGTCTTCCTAAATACTGCTCACCTGCGAACAAGGAAGGAAATGCAGGTGTCACTATCACAATCATGATGATAATATTGATATCGATGCACCACGCCCATGCACTTCATGAATGCTCACTCACTTCTTAGCACTTGCTTTCAATACTAAGTCCTCATATCATATTATGAATTATGAATGTCAATATGAAATTCTAAATTTTAATTGCACCCAAAAAAAAATATCATCTCTACATTTAGATTCAAGTTATAAAATGTGTTCTACTGCTCAGTTGAAAGGAAATTATAAATTTGAAACTTTCCATGTTTTAAGTAAAAATTAAAGGATGAAAACCTACAAACAAAATCTTCATATTTCAAGAAAACCTATTTTCTGCATTTACTTGTGCACTGCAATTTTCTAGGAAGTCCACCCCATATTTCATACCTTTACTACACCCTGAAAATTTTCATTTCTAAGAACCCATTCCCTATCATTTTCCATTCCCCAATTCAATACTCAAGTACACATGGAAAACATGGTATCATTTACATTCCTAAAATAATCACTCCACGGAATAAGAACTCCCAAGTTGCATTTGCTTGTTTGGAATTTGAAAATGTAGTGTCATTACTATGGACCAAGGAATCCTTAGGTATATTATTCGTGAATAATTGATAAGTTGATTTAGAGGCCCAATGGTAACAAATAGTGATAAACTAAATAACAACTTTGCAAAAGAATAAGATGGTGACCAGGTTTTTAACTGATTCAATCACTTATTTTATGCAACTTATGCTATTGCCTCTGGAAGAAACCAATTCTGTGTCTTTTTGTAATTCCAAATTGAAACATTCTTATTATTCAACAACATCAACAACCTCATGATTTGTTCCAATAGAACTAGAGAACACTACTTACCGTTGTTAACAAACTAGATGAAAAAGGTTGTTGATATTGTTGACTAATAAGAGAGTTAGATCTTGCCAAAATTGCACTTGTCCTGACAAAAATAATCCATCCAAGGCACTCTAAGAAACTTCAATCCCATCAAATTTTCCAAGTTTTTTTCTCCAACACCAATAGTATTAACAAGGGATCTCAACAAACTTAACTACAATTAATTATTTCCAACAAAATTCCAAGATTCAATGGGCTAGATGTCAATTCTATGGATGATTAATAAGGCTAAGTAACAAATAGAGAAGTCACTACAAGAAAAAAAGAATTTGGTGATGGTCATGCTTGTGACGAACCTTAAACAATCGTCACCAAAGTTGCTTATGGTAACGAGCTACGCAAAAATGTCTCTATAAGTGCTTTTGGTGATAATTCTTTAAATCCCGTCACCAAATCCCTTTTTGGTGATGATCATGGTTGTGGCGAACCTTAAATGGTTGTCACCAAAGTCACTTATGGTGATGGGATATGAAAAATCGTCGTTGTAAGTGCTTTTGGTGACAGTTCTTTAAATCCCGTCACCAAATCCGTTTTGGTGACGGTCATGCTTGTGAAGGACCTTAAACGGTCGTCACCAAAGTCACTTATGGTAACGAGCTATAAACAATTGTCGCCATAAGTACTTTGGTGACAGTTCTTTAAATCCCTTCACCAAATCCTTTTTCAGTGACACTTTTAGTGATGATCATTAAAAGTATGTTTCCAATTCTCTCTTTGGTGACACTTATGGTGAGGGTTGTTAAAATCCCGTTGCTAATTATCTTTTTGTGAAACTTTTGGTGATGATCCTTGAAGGGCCCTCACCAATACTTTATTGGTGATTTTTTTGGCGATGGTAAAAAAATGTATGTAACCATAGATATCTTCCAATGCCCCATCTATTACGATATTTGAGGGTATTTCCATTGTTTATTCAGAGAGCCACAAACTCTACCCATCTTCTTTAGATACCCTAACTAGAGATACCTAGCCTTATACATGCAAGGGCCCTTCAAAATTTGCTCCCATACTATCCAGACACACCCTAGGCCATACATCCAACCTTCAATACCAAAACATGATAAATAGGTCGATACATAATTAAGCTCATCCTTTTGATTAGATATAAAACATAACCAAAAAAAAATGTGGCACTACATATTGCATGGCAATTTTTGCTCATGGCCTCCATTCTAAAAACCCATTTTCCTAGTAATTTGTTGTCCCCTTCCCTCACTTATTTAATGCCACTTTCATCCAATTATTTGCAATTGGTCCTATTAAATGATATTGCACCACTAACACCATGCTTCTTGTCAGAATTCATACTGCGTCTTTGTCAATTGATCTAATCCACTTCACAAATATTTTTGAGTCTAAATAGGATCAATATCATTTTTCCATACTCATCATTGACCATACCTATTACACTATTACGAAAAAAATAAAAGAAAGAAAAATAACTATCTCCTAGATCTAGGAAACCACTTCTTACAGTCTAGAAATCTGCTCCTCCTATATAGGGTATATTGGTTTTTGAATGACCCCCACATGATTCCAAATGTTGTGTTTGTTAAGGCCAAATGTTGTGTCTTTCTTATTGGAAATGGGCATTGTTAGAAAAAGTAGTGCAAAAATTTTATTGGGCATTGTGGAAGTTGATTGGAAGGCATTGCTTGGTTGTAACACTGTGGGAATCTCAAGCTGATCTCAATATGGGCCACGGTTTAATAAGTGTTCTTCACACTATTGCATCCCTTCCCTTGGTAGAGAGGGATTTAGTTTCCACCGAGCCAAGTGGGATCCCTTGTATTTGGTACCGCCTTTCCATAAGAAGTTGGCACAAAGCTTTTTAATCTTAGCCAATATTCCTTTTTGGATGTCTTCCAAGAAGTGCCAGTAAACTGAGATTGCTTCAACAACAAATTTAATCAACACAAGTCGACCACTACGTAAGATCCACATATTGAACCAATGGATGATTCTTTGTTCTATTTTTTCAACTAGCCACTTCCAATCCCCTATCTGATAATTATTGGGCTTGAGAATAAAACCTAGGTACTTAAAACCAGAGTTGAAGTCCTTCATATGGATGTTAAACACTCCAGAAATTTCGCTTGAGGAACGTTCTGTCATGCCAAAATTAAAAATCCCATATTTTCACAATTGATTACCATACTCGTTTCACAATAATAAGTGTCTTGAACTCTATGGTCCACCTGTCGGGCCCAAGCCCCTTTCCTTTTGAAAGGAATCCATAACCTAGAACAAATCCTCCTTGGATATCTCCTGTAACAATAAATCATTGCCAGCTTCTTCAATCATCATAGGATAGCATGAGATGATTTTGAGGATAATTTCCTGGATGTTATTCCTCTTAGTATCCTTTAGCAGACTAGAGAAGTGGGATACACCGAGTGTTGCAAGATATTTAATCCCTGAGATTTCATTCCTTGTTGGATCTTTCAATCTCCAAATTGTGTTCAGGATTTTGCAATAGTTTGCAAATCTATAAAAAAAAGTTGTATTATGATCCCCAACAACAAGCCAAGTATCTCTTCTTTTAATCCTCTAGTCAATTTATCTACCAAGAAGCAGTTTGTATCTCCTCTCCTCAAGACCTTTAATTTTTTCTACTTCAACCTATGAGGGTTGGACATATGTTGCGTATAGGTCATACATATTTTTAGGTCATCGCATATGGATAGATGCATTTAGGTCATCGCCATTGTCATCACCATTTGTTTGTTGTGAGGAGCGAAGGGTAGGAGAGGGTGAGTCGAGTCATAGATCACAGGTGAAATCTCAAGCTGCTGCTAGATGGTACTAGTAAACCCTCAGAATGTAGACTTGGATTGAAACTTGAAAGCTTAGAATTGGAAACTGAGTACTCAAGATGGAAGGAGACCACCAAATCATGGGGGCAAGGAATGTGACAATTAGTCACAATGAATTGTCAATGACTTCATCAACATAGCCATTGTCATCATCATCGATGCCATCGTCATCGTCCTCTCCATTTCCGTCATCATATTCATCATCGCCACTGTCATACTATTACATAATATAGATTTTAGGACTTTAAATTAATATATATTAAATTTAATACACAAAACACTAAATAAAATTTAATATATTTTAATTATATAATAGAAAACAATATATTATTAAATTATATAATTACAAAATAAAAAAAATACTAATTATATTTTTTTTGTAAGTTGCAGAGGAAAATTTAATAAACATAGCCGAAAAAGATGGCCAAATCTACATATGTATCCGAAGAGCCAAGCGTCGACTGTGGAGGCCTCAGGTGATGAAGCCACCATCCCAGTCGCTCAAAAATACTCAAATGACTGTCATTATACAAAAATAAGACCTCATGGGTGAGGCTTGCCCAGAAAGAAGGATGGGTATTTTTCCAAAAGAATATGTCATAATGTATGGGAGTTCTAGATAGCAGACTGTAAAATAAATAGAAACAAAAAAGTTGAACATTACAAAAATAACCCGGAGCTGGAGCGACCCACCTAGGGGTGTGCCTTTGCAAACGGTGCTTCTGCTTCCTCCTCAAGGATGGGACAACCTGCATAATAATCTTCAATTGTCCCTGGAGAGGGGAGGACAGGGGAAGAGGGTCCAGGTGTACTGTGTCCATCTTGCGCCGCGTGGTACACTAGCGCAGCAGGTGGCTGAGCCATGTCCTTTCTCATTGTAGAATTCGCCTTGGCTGAGCCATCGTCCGGAACCACAGGTTCCCTGGTCACTGCTTCTTTTCCTAGGGTTTCCAACTCATTGTTGCGCCCAAGCAAGAAGATGTCCCAAGTCATGTTCACATCCATTGTTCTAAGGAGTTCAGAGGCTTCTATCAGACTGTATTTTATGTTCCGAATAATGTTGGTGTTGGCTTCCCAGCTTGCCTCCATTTCCTCTACTAAAGTACTCATCATATTTTTAATCATCCAATAGTGGTTGATAGCTCCTCCATTGCTTCCTGAGGCCAGGAGAGCTGCAACCCTGCGAGCTTCCCAACCGTCAATGAGACTATAGGTCCAAGCAGAAATACTCTCTGCCTAACCATTCATTACCGTCCAATCCATAACATTATTTGGACGCATGCCTGAGCCAGAACCTTTTCTGCTGCTACCATGACGGGGGGTTCCTCTTGTTCTTGTCATGGTGTTTGTTCGCCAGAGAGCTTCCAGGAACAGGAGCGCAGGGAGAGCCACGAGGAATAACCTGGAAGAAAACACGGCATCAGAACAATTAGGTATGTCGACGCTTGGATTTATGGAGCCAAGCCAACACACTTCCCTCCCACAAGGGTAGTAAATGCAACAGGCTGTCATCCTTGGAAAAGGTGGTAGAATTAATGTCATAGGTGCCTTCCAGCGCCTTCGTCCATTGTCATGACGTCGTTAGCATGCAGCTGGGTGAAGGCCGAGTCTTGGGGCTTGTCCTCATATCTTGAATGCTCGCCGCCATCGTGGGGAGTGTTCTGGAAGGGGGAGGGTCTCCAGGTAGGAACGGTACTCTCTATCACGTGGTACGAGCTGGTGCAGTTTCCAAGTGGGGGTTGGCCCGTGTGAGCTTGGCTAACACCCAGATCCTGGGTGGAGCGATCCTTCTCTGCTAGGATTCGACACTGATGATGCAAGTCCTTGTGATGCATAGTGGTTAGAGTATCGATTGTGAGGATAGAATCATATTCAACCCCTTTGTTTTCCATGAGATCTGCCACTAAGTTGGCTTTATGTTTGACATGATGGAAGGTGATGGTTCTGATTCTTTTGAGCAGAGTTTCTAGCTCAAGAAGACGTTGTTCCAAATGCCATCTAGGAGAGACCTTCTTAAATGCAGTGCCATTATAGAGACGCATTTCCAAAGAGATGATGATTTGGGAGTGTCCTTCAACGACAAGGGGAGTGAAACTTTTAGTTTCGGAAATTTTTAGGCCTTCCAGAATTCCTGAGATTTCAACAGCGTTTTTGGTGTCATGGCCGAGAGATCCATGATAGATACAGAGGATGATTCCTGAAGAGTATCTGAAAACTCCACCAAAGCCTGCCGCTCTCGGGTTCCCTTTAGAGGCTCCATCAAAATTTAGTTTGAAGAAATTGGCAGGAGGTCTGCTCCAATGATCAGGACTGGAAATGTTGGCCGAGGGAGCACATCAAGGATATGGAGAGCAGGGATAGAGAGTTCCCAACTTCAAAGGATGTCTTTTTCCAGAGAAGTGGAGGGAAGAACTACATTACTCCAATTTGAGAATGCGAGGGTATATTGAAGGTTGGACTTGATGGAGTGACATATTTCAGTGAAGTTCCTGAGCTTACCTTCAAAAATCCTTTTGTTCCTCTCTTTCCATATGTTCCAAGTGACAATTCCTGGAATGAACTCCTAGAGGCGATTAATCATTTTGCTTTGGAAGGGATGACGATCCCAGATGGAGATAGTTTGGACAATATCTCTAGGTGTTCTGTTGGTGCGTTAGAATTTTTCGGCGATTTGGTTCCAGAATTCAATTGCCATGTCACATGAATCCAAAAGGTGGTCAATATCTTCCACATGGGCGCCACACCTGATACACCAGGAGGGTCGATGGAAGCCTCTTTTAATGAGATTTTCCTAGGTGAGGATTTTACGATGTACCAGCAGCCGAAGGAAGGTGGTGATTTTAGGCCATAAATTCAGGCTCCAGATCTTTTTCCAGATTGGATTTTGAAGGTGCTTAGCTTCTTGAGTTTTTAGGGAGTAATATTCTTTTACTGTGAATGTGCCTTTGGTGGAGTATCCCAATCTCAAGATATTGGGGCTATGGTTGAACTTCAGATGTCTAGTTTGCAGTTCCGTCCAAATTTGCTCTGCGTTGTCTGGGGGCACAGGAGGTTCCCAATTACGAGGTTCTTTCCAGATTCGATTCCCAAATTGTCCCAATGGTTTCCAATAATTGTTTATCTTGTCATTTCCTCTAGCCTGAAAATGCAGATAAAATTTTGGGTGGGCAGTGAATGAGGTGAGACTTGGACGTTGTTGCCAGGAATCGTGCCAGAAAAGATCCTGGTCACCTGCACGCACTTCCCAAAAATTGTGTTGTTGCACCAGAGCACGCTGATAGTTGGCGGCCTGCCAAATGAGGGAAACAGGAGGGTCTAGATTGTAATGTATTCGTTGTAGAGGGGTCCAATTTTGGGCATATTTGTTGTTCCAGAGTTGAGTCCAGGTGGCGCTTTCCGTTGTGACCCAATTCCACCAAATTTTGGCAGAGAGCACTTGATTATTTAACTCTGGATTGTGGAGGCCAAGTCCTCCTTTGCTCTTGGTTTTGCAGACTGTCTGCCATTTGACAAGGGTCCATTTGCGATTTTCATGATTCCCTCCCCAAAGAAAGGAGTGTTGGATATCTTTCATAGAATTTAGGACCCACTTGGGAGCATTTAGCACAGAAAAAAGGTAGAGGGGCATAGACTGGAGGACAACTTTGAGGAGTATAAGGAGGCTAGGGAGGTTAAGGGTTCTGAACGTCTAGGAGGAGATTTTGGATTCCAGTTTGTCGAGTAGTTCTCTCTAGGAAGAGTGTTTGATAGAAGTTTCAAATAGGGGGGCACCAAGGTATTTAGAGGGGAGGTGGGAGACTTGGAAGCCTAATATACGGGAGATGTTTCTTTGAGTGATGGCATTGGTATTGAAAAAGAAGAGCTGGGACTTATCGAGGTTGGTTGT
Organism: Larix kaempferi; assembly: GCA_027924585.1. Classification (NCBI taxonomy): domain Eukaryota; kingdom Viridiplantae; phylum Streptophyta; class Pinopsida; order Pinales; family Pinaceae; genus Larix; species Larix kaempferi. The sequence continues at coordinate 11,054,539 of BSBM01000120.1, read as the reverse complement.
GGTGCCTAAGGCCTCAGAGAAAGTATTGAGGTTTTTTTTAGGGTATAGGATTCCCGCACCGAGGGGTGTCCAAAGAGAATATTGTCATCAATGAACTGTTGGTGAGTGATAGGAGGGAAACCATTAGGGGAGAGGCCTTTGAGAGAGTCCTTGGAAACCACGGTTTTGAGCATGCGATGGAGGCCTTCCATCATCAGAATGAAAAGGAACGGAGAGAGCGAATCACCTTGGTGAATGCCTCTAGAAGGTGAGAAGGTGGAGGAGGGAAAGCCATTAACCAGAATGGAGAAAAAAACAGAGGAGGTAAGGGAAAGAATCCAGTGGATCCACTTAGTACAGAAACCATAGGCTTGTAAAATTTTCTCTATGAACTCCCAACTGAGCTTGTCGAAGTATTTTGAGAGATCCAACTTGATTAGCTTTCCTGGGGTTTTGGTGATCTTCAGGGAGTGTATCACCTCATGATCCAAAATGATCCCATCCAAGATTTGCCTCACTTTCACATAGCCTGTTTGCTCTGGAGAAATGAGGATCGGGAGCAGGACTTTGAGTCGGTTGGCTACCACTTTGGTGATAATTTTATAAACAACATTACAGAGAGAAATGGGTCGAAACTTACCAGGGAAGGTGGCTCTCACTTCCTTAGGAATCAACGTGAGGAACGTCGCATTTAAGGCTGGGAGGACCCAACGCTTTTTCTTGGATTCTTCCACTAGATCCACTATGTCATGTTTTAGAAAGCTCCAACAATGTTTGAAAAAGTTGATCGTGAAGCTGTCGGGTCCCATAGATTTTCCTTCTGCCATCTGATTAACCACGAGCTCCACTTCCTACAGGGTGACGGTTTTCATGAGAGAGGAATTGTGCTCTACCGTCAGAGTTTTGGGTATGTGGCGTGTGATCTGGTTGATAGCCTCAGCTCTGTTAGGAGTATTTTTCGTGAGTAGGCTGTGGAAGTGATTAGTGAGCTCCTGCTCAATATCTTCCAGCTTCCTTAGGAGGTTTCCATCTTCATCTTTGATTGCAGAAATGTGATTAGTCATTCGGTGTTGGAGGGTGGAGCAATGGAAAAAAGCAATGTTTTTTTCTCCTTTCTTAATCCAAGTGATGTATACTTTTGCCTCCATAGTGTTTCCTCCTGTTTGCATCTGTCCTCAAGTTGCTTTTGAAGATCTCGCTTTTTTTCTTTGAGGGGTTAAATATAGCCTTCTTCCATGATGTGTTTTTGGGTTTGCTCCAGATCTTTTTCCAGATAACTCTTGGCTTTGAAAATGTTGCCAAAGGTGGTCAGGTTCTAATGTTTTAGCTTGGCTCTTAGAAGCTTAAGTTTTTGGTGCATAATTTCCATTTTGGAGCGCCCTTCAACTCTGGTATTCTCCCACCAAGAGTTGACCATGTCCAAAAAGGTAGGGTGATTCAACCAAAACTTTTCAAAATGAAAGGGGCGGAATTTGAATTTACTTGAGTTTTTCCATATGAGTGAAATGGGCTAATGATCAGAGCCTGCTGAGGGAAGTACTGTGGTAGTGATCGTTCCCTCTGCATCAATGATTTGGTCCAAGATGAGGAAGCGGTCTAGCTTGGAGGCAATTTTATTGTTTCCCCCTCTTCTGTTGTGCCATGTCATGTATCCTTCAGAAGGAAGAAGACCTATGAGATTGTGGTTCTCGATGCAGGATTTGAAGCTGGTATCCTCGTTTGAGAGAATACGACGACCACCTCTTTTTCCCTGGAGGGAAGTTATCATGTTGAAATATACACCTATGATCACAATCTCCTCAAAGTGTTGTTGATAGAATCAGGTGATATGATCAAGGAGTTGGAGTTTATGAGCAGGGACTTGAGGTCCATAGAGGTTCATGAGATGACCAGTGATTTCCACTCCTTCCAGGTGAAAGGAAGCAGAAAGAGAGTGTGCCGTAGAGGAAAAATCATTAAGCCTGATCTGGATTGGATTCCAAGCTATCGCCAATCCTCCTGAGGCTCCAATAGCATCGATTGCCATTTCTTGACTACCTCTCCAAATTCTAGAGAAAAGGTTTTGGAGGGTGGAACATGAGCATTTGGTTTCTTGAATGAAGATCACAGTGGGCTTATCTTGCATGATTTTTCTTTTCAACATACGGTGTTTAGAGGCTCCGTTAAGCCCTCTCACATTCCAGGATATTAACTACATTGAGAACCAGTGTTGAAAGCAGTGAAGAATTCCGTGAGTTGGGCATATTGTCCCGATTCAATCATCCTTGTGCCTAACTTGCTGACTCTTTGCAGATCGGTTTTTCTACCTCGTTTCTTATTGTCTCTTTGGAGCTTCTGCTTATCTTTTTGGGGAATATTCAGTACCCCCAGCTTACTTTTTTTTACCTTTTTTAAGACTTCTTAGAGGATTTGTATTTGCTTAGGTGGGATAGAGTGCAAGGCTTTCCTGGAACAAGCATCTTCTAGACCTAGAATGTCTATATCCCCAAATTCCAAGTCGGTCATTGCCTCATCCATAAGAATCTCTGGGTTTTTATTTTCACCAATTTCTATGACAGTTTTGGCTTCTGCTCTTGTTTTGTCATTTTCAGCATCCTAAAGTTCATATGTGTCCCCTGAATGGGTTTCAGTCAGAATAGGTTATTCTTTCCTAAGGTTGTTTACTTGAGAGATCGGTGGTTCAATTCTCTCTTTTCCTGGTTCTTCTAGGGAATATTCTAGTTGATTTTCTAGGACATCAAAACTATTGCTAGTGTTGGTTATGTCCATTTTTTTTCCTTCCTATTGCAGTCTGCGATTATGACGTCTTCTTTTGCTTATTTTTTGGAAGCCTTCCTCATCTCTCGCAGTGTCTTGGGTGCCCTGGATATTAGACTGGCTGAGGGGGAAGTCTCTATAAAGATGGCCGTGTTCATGGCACTTTCTACAGCGAAAGGGAATATGCTCATAATCCAGAGGTTGGATCCATTCAAATTCATCATGATTAAGATTGATAGAGTCAGACAAAGATTTGGCTATGTGCATGTAGACACAAATACGAGCGTAGGAGGTATACCTGTTGTTCCTTGTCTGTTCGGCCGCTTTGACGAAGCTTCCTAGAGTGTTTCCAATGTCTCTGAGGGTGTCCTCGTCCCAGTATTCCTGCGGGAGTGAATACATGCGGATCCAGATTGGTGCCCAGGTAAAATATTCTTTCTTCAGGCTAAACCTTTCCACCCAGTTTTTCAGGTAAAGACTGGCTGAGTTGAAGAAGTAGGGTCCTCCTTCTTCAACTCTGGCTTTGTCATCCAGCCTTTCGAAGATGATCGTGAAAAATACTTTGGACCCTAACTGGAGGTCGAAGTGCGCTTTGGGATTCCATTTAGCCATGATCCGTCCTCGTAGAGCTTGTTCTGTGGGCCAGATTCCCATGAAATTCCCAATGAGAGCATGGTCCTTCATTTGCTATGCTCTGGAATTTATGCATTCCGTCGGGATACAGAGGAACGGTTGCTCTGCAGCTTTTGCTATGTAGGTCGTGGCACCTTTCGTGGATGAGGTATTCTCCGTATTTTTCAAATATGGAAGATAGGTTCCGGTGTTAACCAGAGGTACATCTGAGGAGCCAATCTATATGGTAGCATCCTTAGGCGATATTGGAGACTTCTATTCTGAGTGAGCTTTCTGATGGGAAGGGTCTTCAGCCCCTCCCAGGGGAGACACCATTGAAACGACCAAGGAAAATGGTCGTGAGGCCGCCGCACCAGCCGGGGGAAGCTAAAGGAGAGTTAAAGAAACCCTACCAGTCGCATATGCAAAACCCTAACCTATCATCTCGTGTGCTCCTCTAAAAAAAATACTAATTATATTCTATGATATATAATTATATATATATATATAATGTAAAATGTATAATTTAATACAAAACACAAATAAAAAAAATCAATATTGATTTGAAGAACCCATGCTCACATTGACCATCATTCGACCTTAATAGCCCATAAAGGAGGCGAGGAACGAGTCAAGGGATAAGAATATTTCCTCCACCAACCACGCATGGCCTCTTGAGGGTATCATTGGCCTATGATTGATTATGTCATTTCCATTAGGTGGTTTAAAGTAGTTATGTCTACATGTCTCAGGGCCTTAGGAATAATGCTCTAGAGAATAAGACCATGCCTTTGGCCCTAAAGAAACCATTGAGTCATCTAGAGCCATGAAAAATTCCTCAAAGAACCACACTGATTTTGCAAGGGTATCCATGGTGCTTTGTATCTAAGTATTGGGGCTAAGAAGATAACTCAAGAAATAACTCCTGGAAAAAAATTAGGGCTCAAAGGATGATAATTGCACCTTGAACCACTATATATGACATCTCAAGGGGATATATGGCCTTCATGTGAGTATATTCAAAGATAATTAACAGGGTTTGAACACCAAGTATCGGTCTTAAGGCCCTCAAATGGTTGGGGGAAGAAGCCCAAGCCTTAATCCCTATAGGTAACTTTGAGGACTCAAGGGTTATGAATGAGTCCCTAAACCACTACACACACCTATCTAGGGAATATTTAGCTTATAGGTGGGGATACATACATTTTTTGGAAGTTTGGAGAACTAAAATTGCATCTAAGGGTATATAAATTGTCAATGGATGAATCTTGGGCCTTAGGTCATAAGAGTCTCTCCTCGGGCTTGAGGGTCGTGATTAAGGAATCAAACCACAATACTTCACCTCTACTAGGGATCCATGTAATCTAAATGTGGATAGGATCACCATTTGGAGGTTTTATTCCTCATATATAGGTCTTGGATCTAGATAAGATAAATGTAGGAAACCTAGGACTTAGGCCCTAAACATACACACCTAGGGATAAAGGGCTGGGAAGGAGGTTGAAAACCACCACAACCGACCTATCTAGGGGATGTTTGGATTCCAAGTGTGGATATTAAATATATTAGGAGATTTGATATCCATGTATGTATCTCAAGTTCGTATACATGGTTCTAGGGATCACTGGCCATTAATATTGCCTCAAATTTATATGGGTCCTGAGTACTTGAAATTTTTTAAGGAGGAAACTATAGCCTTTGGGAATAAAGGGATCTTTGATTGCCTAATGAGCATGAATAAAGTTTTTGACTACCACAAAACATTGGAAAGGGGTATATTAGGGTTTTGATTGTGGATATGGACACCATTATGATCTTTTGAGAATCAAAATGGGTCACATGTTTGGGAAAGGAAACTCAAGCCTCAAGAATTAAGGTGTATTTGATGGTTCTAGAGCCATGAAAGAGGTCTCTAATAATAACATTGAACCTCTCTAGGTAATATTTAACATCCAAGAAGGGATATGGGTTCCATTGGGAGGATTTGAGCACTAGTTATGGGTTTTAGGGAACTAGACATGGTCGATAGAGGAAACCCAACCCTTAGGATCTAAAGTAAGCATTTAGGGATCAAGGTAATGAACAAGGCCTCAATTGATCACATATCATTGATCTAGGACATCTTAAGTAGTCTAGTGGAAATATAGACACCATTAGTAGGTTTTGAGCTTAAGAGATAGGCCTCAAATCCCTAGACATGATTTGATGAGGAAGACCAACATCTCATGCCTGTAAGATATTTATGGCTTATAGACCATGCATAATGTCCAATACCACCACCTAATCATAATTTAAGGAAAATTGTCCATTAATCAATGTTCACTATGGGCTTCGAAACCCTTAATGCCATCCACTTAGCGATCAATCCAAGTTTTCTTCAAAGTAATCAAACCATGTCCACAAAATAATCTTTATTAATCCATCACCAAAGGTATCCTAACCTCAAAATAAGCATTTAATAGTGGTGAAATCCACTTTTTCAATGTTAACTAGATTAAAAAACGCTTTTAAAGAGGAGATACCTCATTATAATAACTAGTGATCACAAGGGGTGTCCCAAAATCCCCTTGGTTACCTGAGCTTCATAAAAATGCTCCAAAGTGGGCATACTTAGGATTAGCCCCTTCCAAAATATGTATTGGTGCTCGAGCCATGCTAATCCATCATCCAAGATGTGCAACTCAACTATGGTGGACCAGCAGCTGCAATAGACGAGAGAGAGATCGGACCATGAATGTCTCTATGATGGAAAAATCACCGAGAATGTGATTAACCTAGGCTTGGCTCCATGATTTAAGTGTATACTCGTGGCATGGAAGGAAGAGAAGGTGGATTCATATTAAAGGACTTGAGGCTGTAGACCACCCCTGTGGCATGTATTGATGACCTCATCTGCTAACAACCTTCACAATTGTGTTATATCTACCACTCCATTAACTATTGAGAGGGGAGGATTTGAAGCATTATTGTGGAAGATATATTTTTCAAAGTACTGCCCTATAGAGATTGAGATGTTTGATGAGAAGCATGTTGATTTGGTGCTTGACTAGATAGGACTTCCTGAGTTTTCCTCTTTTTGCTAGGAAAAAGAGATGAATAACCTACAGGTCTAGTTGATCCAAACATAGGAGAATTTGGTACTCGCTGAGGATAATTTAAGCTTCTAGTGTTATTGCTTTGATACAAAGCCCTTCTTTCTTTGTTGATTTCATAATTCTTGCAATCAATGCATTTTCAATTTTCTAAGCATAAACTATTTCCTTGGAAACATTCATAATACTAATACAAAACATTAGTATAAACCATAATTTTATAGGGTTTGAAGTTTGAAGTTTCAACCTTTAAAAAAATTAAAATTTAGAAAGACTTAATTTTTAATAAAAGAATTAAAAATTAAAATATATATCTTTACATTATAAGCTATGATGTTAAGTGAAATATATATTTTACCATTAAAACAAGAAATTTTATGGAAATTTATAACAAATAGATATTTTGGCATGAATGCATTACAACAACTAAAATACATTATAATTATAACTTACTATAAATGTTTCTATTAGTTGTATATAAAATATAAATCATCGCTATTATCAACGATCTATTCCAACAAACATGCATAAGTAAGATTCTATCTCATTGTTTGATTTCAGAACTCACATTTTTTGCCTTTTAAGATCTTATTTCCTTGTGGCTAATGAAATTCCAATCATAGTAGTGAATATTGTTGATAAAGTTAGGTTTGGGTTTTTTCTTAGGCAGAGAAGACATAGTTCTATAATTTGTGGATCTAGGGCATCTGGACTTAAGTACTATATGGTGTTTCCTGTCTCGATCTAAGCTTCATATGGACTTAAATACTATATGGTGTTTCCTGTCTCTCGCAAGCATGGATTATTGTTTTGTGCTGACTGCCACAACTATGCACTATATCAAGTTTTTTATGAGTCATATTGCAAAAAATCCAAGATACTGATATCGTAAATTTTGAAGATCATAGAGAAATGTATAATGTATGGTTACGTAAAAATTTCCCTGCTATCATGAAAATAGCTACAAAGAACGCTAGCTATTATCCAAATAGGTTCGAAACTGTCAATACCTCGGCAGATTAACCTCATCAGAAACAATGAACTTCATTTGCAATCATCTCAAATTAGCTGCTGTTGTCCAAATTTAAGAGAAATAATAGATGGACGTAGGTTGGATACAAAGATTCTTCCATGGAGCTAGAGGTCCTGAAATGGCCCAGGAAATCCCTAGGTCTTTACAAGGCCAGGAGAGCCAAGGACAATAAGTGCCAATGCCAGGTTTAGGAAATAAACAACAGAATCTCTGCTACCATTAGATCTGTAACTATGTGATGAATAATGCAGTGCAACGATCACCTATGATTTCAGATAAGGAGAAATAAGACAGATCTACAAGAGAAAAACACATACTAACGGTCATCAACGGGAATCTATAAGCATGAAAGTGTCGGAATTAATTAAAATATATGTCAGATAAAATTATTCACGGGAAGACATAAATGTCAGAATTCAAAACTTGTTCATTTTTCCATATTTAATCTGGATCATTGGCCTATAACATAGCTGAGTTAATCTTGGTTGTTGGTGTGTTTCGTCGTCACGTGCTTCCCAAAATCCATCCCTTTCCACCAACGATGGTGATCAATTCAATGATTTAATCTTGGTCGTTGATGGCCCTTTCTCCCTGGCATGCATCTCCATGTTTCTCTTACCTCTGATGGCTGCGATATGCTGTTGGATTTTCCTTTTCAGGTCACCTTGTTGGTATCCATAGTATGCTCCGTGATGTAAGTAGCATGTGTCGTGCGCTATGTTTTATGCATAGTAGCATAATTCGAGTATGAATACAGATATGGACACTATTCGATACGGAACAAATACATAATAAAAAAATCCAATACTGATAAAATACGGAAGTAGAATTCTTATATATAATACTTTTAATCAAATATATAAACCAAATTAGCATAAATGTACATTAAAAACCATTATTTTTTATAAGAAAGTAATAAATTGAATGTTATTTATATTTTATAGTTATTAAATAATCAAAATTTGGTTTTTTAAAATTGGTTTTTAAAATTTACTTTTTCATTAGTAAGAATCCATATTGTATCATATATATACCGAATATTCAACGAATTCGAATTGCTCTGAATTTCCTTAGGGGAAATGCCAATACGCCGAATTATACTACTATGGTTTTATGTAAGGTCTTTTCTCTGGAGAGATTGTGGTTGTAATGGAGTAGCTCTATTCTGCTGGTATGTTGGTAGGATATGCGCTTACTGGAGTGATGATTGAAGCTACTTATGATTGTACTCATTAATCAATATCAGGTTCTACGCTTTTTGCATAATGTGAAAAATTAAGTTCTATTAATAAGTATGCTAATTGGTCCCACTGATCAATAATAAGAGGTTCTGTATATAAAGTAGGAAAAGGTAAGGTCATAGCCCATTTGGAACTCTATTGAAGAAGCACACATTTCATTTGATCTGGTTGATGTTGATTCAGCTCCATATCCAGCTTCCAATCCAACTGGTCTAGATGCTGCTATCTATGCCACCTCAACCTAATATGGAGCTATATTTGCACCTAAATATTGGTTGCTAGAGACTCTTGTTTATTATTTGGATATAAAACGACTGGAGCTACTTCAGGAAACTAGAAGCTAGATCTCAACATCATGACGATTACAGTGCAATACTACTCTTTTTCAACATTATTGCTTTTATATCAATAGATAAAGCTGAATACAATGGATATGATACTATATTATAATACATATGATTTCACTCTAAAGTTGGTACTAGTACTGTCAAGGAAATAAGTAAGACGCAAGAAAATAACATCATAGAAGTTAGTGTTGACCAACGCGACCTCGGTCGACAAGGGTTCGCCTCACTATCGACACATACTGCAGTCTCCCTGGGCACCGACCCGGGTAGGTTTGAGCCTGCCCAGCAACACTAGCAGAGCAGATGAGGTCTCACCCGAGGTGTCCAGGAAGAGCAGACGAAACCATGTTTCCGCCGAGGGAGGAGGAGAGTTGTGGCTACACGGACTAGCTCTATTGCAGTACTTTAAACAAAAACTTTAAACATTCGACATGGAGTTATAACATATTACTTAATCACAGCAACAGTAAGCAGACATTGCATCAAGAAAATATAACAACATTCATATATTGCAACATTGCACAAAGATCGTACCAAAACATCATCATTATACTACTGTCACAGTCATACACCAGAAGCAAAACATAGATCTCCGTATACATCCACCTTCTTATCGCTCACCCACTATTGTATCTCTAACACTTACAACTCTCATGTATTTATAGGCCTCTGCCATTACAATGTTTGTCCACTTACTAATGACTTCCTAACCGACACTATGGACAAATGACCCAATATTTAACTGACTCGGTCTAAATGATCCAAAAACCCGCATACCACGGTACAATTGACTAAACCTTACATAACATATGGTCCAAGTGACCCAAAACCCACCAACTGCGGTATACTTTAACACAAAATACTTCTTCCGCGCCCTCATCCGATGTGTCGCAGCGTTGGTAGTACTGCGACATTTCCTCATCTTGTGGCCCCCAACACAATCTTGTGGCTTTCCCTCGAGCCACGTCAACTGCTGGACATCGTACACGCCATGGTCTTTACTTTGAATTCTACATACGGCTATTCGACATTCCGCACCAGCTCCTGGGCATCCGTAGCCACTGCTTGATTGCTGATCACATCGTCTGCAGATGGGTGATCGGTAAGCTTGTCCATGACCTGCTGTCGATACTTCTGTACTGCTTGTAGAGCTTCACTGGCCTGCAGCATCAGTTTTCCGCTAATGTCCTGGAATTCTTCCAACTAGGCCGAACGTTTCTTCTGTTGTTCATCTGCCTTGGTGACTCGTTGTTGCAAGTCCTTCAGCTCGCGCAACTTAGCAACTTGCTCCATTGGTGGCAGGGTTCTCATCGTAGCCTTTAATGTGGCCACCTGGCCCTCCGCTTCCTGCCGGGATTTAGTGAGCTATTCAACTTGCTCATCATGAACGATGCTACCCCAAAATTGTACTGTGTCGGCAGTGAGCCTGGTTTCCTGTGTTTCCAGCTCCTCCATGTGGGTGGCAACTTCCTCAAGGGCCCTTCTTCGTTCATCCATCTTGACCTAAGGCGTACCCGATTTCAGCTAGGCCTTCAACATGTCATTCTCCTGCCGCAACTAAACAATGGCAGTTCCCAGTCGCTGCACCCATTCGAGCACGTCGATCTCGGGAATGGGCTCCGGAGTATGCTGGAATGCATCGCAAATAGCCGCCTCTAACTTCACGCTATAGTCCCACAGACGGGTCTTCTCGATGATAATAAAATCTTGATCCTTTTTAAGTTCTTCAAGTGTGCGAACCTTCTCGTCCCGCTCCTTCTTAATGTCGGCTTCAAGGTCATCCACTGCTTTCTGCGTTGTAGTAGCCCTGCTTATAAGCTTGTCAATAGCAGTGGTTGCAGCTACCTCGCTTGCCTGCAAGTGTTGATAGATTTGGCTGATTTCATGCATGTGATCCGCCATTTCGCGGGAGGCGACCCTCTGCATTGTCGCCAGCACCGTCGCTGGTAGTTCATTAACATTGATAGTCACCTAGGAAACCAACTGCAACAAAGTTTTCAAAGCCTCGTTGTCGGTCACAATCGCAGTCGGGGGAATGTTGATATTATGAACCCGGGGCGTGGTGCGGATTGTGGCCGTTTCTTACATGGGTACATTTCCAGGTTGCTTCTTTAAAACCGCGTTACACAAAGAATCCATACAAGCAGTGAGCGCATGGAAACCCTCCTCCACCTTGAGGGACATCTTGTCGGCAGCCACTGTGGCTGCATGGTTGAGGGTGATCATTAACCAGCCCAACTGCGCCTCCACTGGTAAAGACATCCCACTGATCGTCGCGTGCTCATGGTGCCGTTTTGACCGGTTTTCTTTAAGAGCGGGGTCACTATCATCCGCCGTTGGTGTTCTAGTCGACTCATGATCAGAATCATGACAACTCTGCTGATCCTGTGCTAATACTCGATCCTCAGGACCCAATGGTGGACCTCCAATGTCAATCTCTACTGAACTCATGGGATGTCGCCAGGCCACCGGCCACTCATTCACAATAACCTCCAAATCTTCTGCTGTCACCTTATACTTGGTCTGCAACCATTGTTGATCAATATCACGGCGAGCTTGTATATGTATGACACTTGTCCGTATTGCAAATGCCATAACAGGTTTGAACTCTGCCACAGTATCTTCAGATATTCATGGGACCTGTGTTGCTGCGTCACAAAACATTTCCGAATACAACCAAAACTGCAATTGGCACTCCCGAATTCGCTCGGGCTCTCGTACATAGCATAGATTTTGATAACGCACCCCTCATCGTTCCACTACAGTCGGGTAGTCCATGCCCTGGTAAGTGTCGGGATCTTTCCATGTGACTAAAGCAATCAACAACAACACCCAACTATATGAAAAAGTGCCTCTACCCAATTGGACCGCTGCGACGTCCTCCATCAGTTGATTCAAGAGATATAGGGACCAATTCATCTGGAATCCTTCCTCACATTGCTCTGCACAATCAACTATTCCCGAATTACATTGGTTAGGGCGACCTCCCCTAATAACCTTACAGGACAAGATCTTAATGCCCATGAGTATTGCCTGATCATTGCAGCTACTGGTGCAATACCCACGCTTATCCGATTCCAAGCCATACTTCTATGCCAACTAATGCACCCGCTTCTTCTCATTTTCCTTTCCTTGAATAAACTGCGCCGGATCAACGCCATTCTTAGGCAAGCCGATGATGAATGAAATCAAGTCAACAGTGACCAGGACCTCTCTGTCCAGCCACAATGAACCCCCATGGACGCATGACAAGAGGTTCTTTACACAGGCACCAACTTCCGCAAGGCGCCCAAAATGTGGCATGTTAATTAGCCCTAACAAGCCCACCTGCCGCAATCCTCGTGCCCAGTCGTGGATCTCTGGAGCCGGTGAATGGCGTGTCTCAAGCACATATGGTGCTGATGCAATGTCAGGGTAGGCCACCATGTCATGGTCCTCATAGTGAAGGCGCATTAGCACCGGCCCAATATCCATAGAGCACTCCATCCTAGCCAGGAGTGCAGGCATCTTCACACTATATTTATGTCTCGGGTTTATCTTACGCGAGGTGGAATCCGGTCGAATAGGAAGGATGTAACCAAGGATATTACTAGCTGACTGTCCCAGCCATTGGGAAGATGGACGAATGGTGCGACTAGACTGCCCCACCTACTCCAGAGCATCACCAGCCATCACAAACCATAGCAACCTCTTACTCTGTGGGGATTCAGAAGGTTGACTTCCCCGGTGCTTCTTAACAACAATGGAGGCTCCCATCGGCATGTTGGCAACCTCAGTTCCAAGATCAGCGGCGTCCGAGGACACAACTTCTTGCTCTACAGCGACTGGAACGAAGGGAGACCCCACTTCACTGCTAATGTTCACTGTCTCCAGTTCGCCTGGCATACCTCACCACTCCTCGTTATATACTTAACAAAAACTGGCTCAAATCACTACAACACTCTACAAAAACACTTCTTACTAATTCCTCGGTGTCTTCCGACCGACGCTAGGCCATATTTATAGCAGCCATCCAAATCCTCCATAATCATTACTAGGTCATGCATTAACTCAACCAAATCCTGTATTAATGACGCAAATCCGCCGTCGATCCTGTCCACCGATCGGTCGGATCCGCCATTAATGCCCATCACTCGAACAACGTCGTTAATTAACTGTATAAACTTTTTGGCATTTATTACTAATTTGACCTGGTCGCAACGCTGCCATGTGTCTCCAACTGCTTCAAACTTGCGGCACAAGCCTCCCTGCTTGCGCATTCCTTCTTTTGTTGGTGCACCCTCTACCATCAAGCAACCTGCAACACACACTCTCTCTCTTTTTCTTCTTTTTTTTCCCAATGCGAATCAGGCATCGCACTATTCCAAGGCCGACTGATAGGGATTCAACCTATGACCATTTACCAGCTTGGGGAGTATTGCCCCATCCAACTGCTGCAACTAAACCGCTCCTCCTGAAGTAATACTACTAATGCGATATGGACCCAACCAATGCATCTACAATTTTCTTGGATGTTTCATAAACTTGTTGTCGTACAATAGCACCAAGTTGCCTTGTTGAAGCTATTTACTTTTGATGTGCCGATCATGCCATGCCTTCTGGCCATCCTTCTCCACCCCTTGGTGAAAGCCAGCGATAAATCGATCCTCTTCCAGCTGTACCAATTGCGCTAGGCATTCATCTAATGCTGCAACATCATCCATGCCCGTAACAGCCGCAATTCGTAGACTCGGAACAATGTACTCCATTGGCATAATCGCTTCCTTCCCATATACCAGCTTAAAAGGTGTCTGACCAGTCAACCTTTTACATGTGGTGCGATAGGCCCACAACACTGCTGGGATTTTCAGATCCCAGTCATCGCAGTTCACGTTGCACACCTTTGTCAGCACATGCTCCAATACCTTGTTAACGCCTCAACCGTCCCATTCGCCTGTGGGTGATAGGGTGTACTCTTCTTATGCTGTATCTACAACTCCTCTGTCAATGCGTGGATGGTGCGATTAAGAAAGTGGCTGCCTTGATCACTCAACAAAATCTTAGGACAGCCGAAACAAGTGATAATGTGATCAAACAAAAATCGAGCAGCCGTTGCTGCGGAACAATCAACTACGGGTGCCGCCTCGGCCCATCGGGTCAAATATTCTGTCGCCATGATGATGTACCGCGCACCCGTACGTTTCCCTGGTGGAGTGATCGGCCCGAAAAAATCCACAGCCCACTTTTCGAATGGTTGCAATGTCACTTGAGGTAGCAGTGACATCTCGTCACGTCTGGACGGCTTTCCAGTTCGCTGACAAACATCGCAAGACCGCGCATAGTCTGTCGCATCATTATGTAATGTGGGCCACCAAATCCCTGCACGCAGTACCTTCCAGGAAGTCGCCCGACCGCCATAGTGTCCTCCTGCTACTCCTCCATGTGCTTCAGCCAATATCTGTGCTTGCTCATGCGGCAAGACACATCTGCGCAATATCTCATCAGCGCCCAATTTATACAACTCTCCTACGATTAGCTGAAAGTAAGCAGCCTTGACAACCAACTGCTTCTTCTGAGTAGTGGTAAAGTCATCGGGCATGGTGCCGGTCACCAGAAACTGAAGGATGTCATCAAAATAATTATCAGCGGCAGCAACTTTAAATAGATGGGAATCCAGCAACCCGTCTTCGATATTAGTCGGTTCCTCCCCTGTGTCAATCCGTGATAAATGATCTGGTCCAGCATTCAACCACCCCGGTTTCACAATGACTTCAAAATCAAACTCCTGAAACAAAAGTATCCAACGGCATATCTTCCCCCCCAACACAGGCTTATTGACCAAGTATTTCAATGCAGAATGATCAGTGAACATTTTAAAGTGTCCACCCAATAAATAATGCTTGAATTTCTGCAGCGCATAAACCATGGCTAGACCTTCTCGTTCCGTGGTAGTGTAATTTCGTTCTGCACAGAAGAGCTTCCGACTGGAAAAAACAATAGGATGATCAAGGTCGCCTTCTCCAGGTTAAGCCAACACAACACCTAATGCAATCGATGAAGCATCAACATGGACATGGAATTCCTTACTCCAGTCCGGAAAGACCAATATCGGTGCCAACGCCATCTTCGTCTTGAGTGTTTCAAAGCTATCCTGACATTTCGGGCTCCACTGGAATGCCACGTCCTTCTTCAACAACTTTTCCATAGGGGCAGTAATCGCAGCATAACCCGTGATAAACTTGCGATAATATCTCGTATGACCCAAAGTCGCTCGCAACTACTTAACAGTGGTTGGCGGTTGCAACCCTAAAATGAGCGCAATTTTGGCTGGATTAACCAGCAATCCCTGTTTACACACAATATGACCCACCAAGATCCCAAACGGTGCACAAAAAATACATTTCTTCAAGTTCAACGATATCTGGTGCTGTTGGCATCACTCAAGCATTAACCGCAGATTGGCCAGATGATCATGAATCAACTCATAAACTGTCCAATCATCCATATATACCTACAAAAACTTTTGAATAAAATCTTTGAATGCGGCAACAACAACCTGGGAGAATATCACAGGTGCATTCTTCAAACCAAACGGCATTACCGTGTACTGAAAGCAACCCCATTAGTAACGAAAGTTGTCTTATGGCGATATTCCTTGGCAATGTGAATCTTATGGTACCCAGAGAATCCACCAGTGAATGAGTACATCTCTTGGCCGCCCACTCCTTCAAGTACTTCATTAGTAAACGGGGTCGGAAAAGGGTCATGCAAGCAGGCATCGTTCAACTTCCGCAAGTCGACGCAAATGCGCACTTCACCTATTTTCTTGTCCTGCACCACCATAGGACTGATCCATTCAAACTCTTCCACAGGTTCAATAATACCAGCATCCAACATGCGATCAAGTTCCGCCTTGACCTTTTCCTTATGTCGCGGATTCAGCCGATAAGGTCGCTGTCGGACTGGCTTAGCATCTGGTTTTAATGGAATCTTCATCTCTCCTAAATCACCTAGGATTCCCTTCATTTCGGAAAACTTCATAGGAAACATGTCTTGAAACTCATGAAGTAACTCATTAACCTTACTCATCATCTCATCATCCCAATAATCTCCAACATTAGCAAACTTGGGAGTAGCCTCTGTGCCGATATTCATCTTGCGAAGCTGCAATGGTTGACCGAACGGAGTACTTGGTGCGACAGGAAGTACCACATCGTGACTCCCTTCAGATTCGGGAATGTTAACATTTTGGGGATCATCATCATCCTTTGGCCCACTGCTGATGTTGAAGCACTCCATGAGAGACTGCATCTGACAATATGTGTGCAGGTCGACAGGACAGGCCGCCATAACAACCTGAAGTACCACGTCACGGATTAGCTGTAAGGCGTTATGGACATCCGGGTTGGCATCTGCAAAACTGAACGTATGAGTGAAGTAGACCATCAACTCCCCCCATGTTGTAACTTCTCCCCGCAACTCGGTTGCAGTGTACCATGAGCACGGCATCTCATCCAAAGTATGGATAAAAGCATGGACCCACTCATCTCTGGGTCGCGCTACCCATAATCGTTGGCATTCCATCACATGATCACTGGGATTATTCCGGCCATCATACTTGCCAGTGTGATAAACCTCAGTATCGCTAAACCGAACCATCATCAACCTTCGACACTGTGACCAACCATTAATGGATTTCTTATGTGTCTCCCACCAGCATGCTGGAGCAGCCTTCAGTGCTTCCTCCAATGCCAGCAATCGTTGTGGTTCTAAGACATGGTCTTCAAATTCTGTCAAAAAGGTGGTTAGGCCAGGAAACCCCTCATAGACAGGCAATGTGATGATTTCTGTCGCAACATGACATAAGGATTGCGTAACTAAGCCACATTTTCGGAATGGTACCTCATGCAATCTATTCTGCCAATGTTCTAAGGCATCATCAGAGTCGGAAGACGCAGAGCTTTCGCTGTGCCACTCAAACTCACTGTGGGTAGTAGGGTGAATATAATCTTCAAAAATATTGAATGCATGGTCCTATCGAGTGGGATCATCATCTTTCACAGGCTCAACGTATCAGCGTCCTTCAGCCGGATCCAACGGGGCTATGACTCTGAAATTGCGATTCTCAAAGGTCATCATGCGCTTCTTGAAGTTGATTACAGCTCCACTATCATTAGCCCATCGAATCCCCAAGAGCGCCAGATAAGAGCTTCCTCCCTCAACCACTTCAATGACATTGAAGTCAGTATAATCATTCATGCCCTCAATATCGATCGTGAGCCGCGGAACTCACCCAATGGGTGTTACCTTCGCATGGTTAGCCAACTGGAGCTGCATATGAGACCAGCTCAATGGGGGACTCCCCATCTTCTGCCACGCCTGCTTGGTTAAGATGTTAACATCCGAACCAAGGTCAATATTAACAGAGTCAACATCATATTCACCAATCTGAATATTCATTCACATCTCCTTTCCAGTCTTCCGTCGCTGTAAGGAGTTTACTGCCGACTCCTGCCGTCCTTTTGTAAATCGCTGCAACCATCCCTCAATCTCAACCAGGGAAGCTGGGTCTCCGTCCAATAATAGATAGCTTTCAAGACACTTTTAAATTGTCCCCGGTGGTGGTGGCCGATCAACATCTGATGTAGTATCAAAGACAGGTGGCATATTGCAAACAACAACCTTACCGCGGTCTTTCTCCAAGGTGCGACGTGCCTCCAGGAATGTATCTCGTTCCGTATCAATTTCGAAAGGTACAGTCTTCTGACCAGCCAAGTGAATCAGTGGTCGCGAACCATCTTCCCCAGTTGTCTTTCCTCCACGAGTGACAACAGCCACCGAAGCATCTTGTGGTCGTGGTTCTGCATAAATGGTTGCAATATTTGCACCCTATGTCTAGTTCTGCTGCAGATTCCCCTATTGCTTGACATTTTGATTGGCTTTTGGCGGTGGTCGCGGGGGCTCATTCTGTACTGGTTGTTGTACCTGATTCTGTACTGGTTGCTGTGGCTGGGCTTGGTTCTGTAGCTGCGGAGCGTTCCCAGCCTGCCATCGTGCAATCAACTGTGGAAAATTCTCAACCGTATGATCATTACCAAAACAGAACGTACACTGATTTTGTAGTAGTGGGAAGTCGCGTTGATAATGCCCCCATACCGCACAGTGGTAACATTGAATAGGTCCATGACCACCTCGGCCTCCTCCTCCATGACCAAATCCGCCACCACATCCGCCCCTGTATCCTCCTCGATAGCCACCCTGCTGCTGGTACTGAGGTTGGTTAAACTGTTGCTACATCGGTGTTGGTGGTATCCCTTGCCCTTGTGGTGCATACTGCGGTCGCTGTACATAATGTGGTTGTGGGGGAGTCATCTACATCGGAGTATATTGTGGCATGAACTGCTGCGGTTGTTGTTGCTATGGTGCAAACTGCATCCGTGGTTGCGGTAGCGGCTGAGCTACCCGCGGTTACAGTTGTGGTTGTTGCACGACGCGCTGATCATCCTTGACATAGAATGCATCACACATTCTCTCCTGCAGCAACCCATATGCACGGCAATCCTTGTCATCATGACCCACCGACTTGCAAAATGTGCAATAAGGATTTCGTGGGGTTGTGACCATTTTCTGCATATACGGGCAATTATCGTGACTGTGCCCAAACACCTGAAAAACACGACACCACAGTATACTGCCGCCATTCAACGGGTTTAGCGCTCCTTACACCAAATAATTACGGAAATCAAGGCAATTATCCTTCGTATGCCCTTCTCCTCTGCATCGTGTACACCATACTTCATCGCGTTGTTCCTTGTTCTTCTTCCAATCTTGCAACTGTATAGTCAGGTTAGCAAGCTGTGTCTGTATCTGCAACATCCCATTTGCATTATCTCTAATCAGTGACGCCTCCAATCGCATTGCAATCTCTAGAGCTTCGCTAGGCGTCGATATGTTTTGCTGCATCAGCGGCAGCCGAATGTGGGGTATCAGTGCCGCAATGAACCATTCTTTATGTTGGACGACGCTCATTTGAAACTAACCTTTTCCATCAGCGTCTTGAATCGCTGGTCGAAATCCCATACCGTCTCATTGGGATACTGCTTAATTTCCTTCAATTCAGTAATATATTGAGCCTCCGACTTAGGCCTTCTAAATTTAGCAATGAGCCCATCCCAAATCTCATCTAACGACTTCTCTGGGGCTCCTGTAGGGACTAGAATAAACTTCATGAACCAATCTAATGCACGACCTCGCAGAGTCGTGGCTAACTGTCCTTTCTTAGCATCGGCATCAATGATCTGTTTCATGGTCCAGACCGCTTCACACAAAAACCAATACTGTTCTGGGTTTTCTGTCATTCTTCCGTGGAACAATGGTAACTTAGCATCATCGCCCACCATTCTGGGCTTCCTTTCTCCTGTCGTTGTGCTACTATCAATTAACTTCTGCGGAATTGACGAACTTGGCGGTGTCGAAGTCGTATTTCTTGTTGTTTGTGAGTCAGTAAGCGGAGGTGTGGGTACGTTGGTACCAGGGTTTGGTCCTGCCTCTATCCTAGGCGTAGCCTGGTCATCCCTGTCAGGACTGTGAGGTCGCTTCGTCCCCTGTGGTCTTCCTTCGTGGTTTTGCGGTTTGATCGCAGCAGGACCTTCTCCTGTCCTCTGCCTCTTCTCCTGTCGAAACCTCGCTCCTCCTCTTGTAAGACCACTTTCTTTCTCAGCTTTGCTCATAGTCTCCTCATGGTCTGCACCCATCTACCCCTTACCATTCCATGTACCATTCCCCAACAGTCGCGGTACCCACGGCCTCCTCCCACCAGGCTGTCTACTGATCAAGGTGCATCTTTAATATACCCTTTTCGTAGATTAGCATCTTAATCGACAGTTGGAGCGGCTGCAGAAACCTTCCCCTTGGTCCTCAGAAGAAGTATCTTTCAGCTTCACTATAGGATTTCTTCATGTCGATCACAAATTCAATGATATATCCCTCCAAGATGCTATCAAGCCAAACTTCGACAACCCGCGATGCCTTATTATCGACTTCCTGCATCTCCTGAATCAACTTCGGGGTCCAAGCCGTCGGCTCACCACCCTGGAAGTTCCTCTTCTGGAAGGTTAGCTTTGACAACCACTCGTACAGAATGACCATGAATTCACAGAAAAACCATTCGTGCGGACTGTCGTGAATATACCTTCCCAGCCAGTGATCTACTGTCAGTCGCGTGTTCTAGCTTTCTTCTTCAGCAAACTCCTGCAATTTCTGATCAAACCAGCTCTGTGTCTCCAGCTTCGTCGGGTGACACAACATGACCTCCTTTCACTCTGCACACGGTCCCGACAACGGAACCATTTGTTGACCAACGCGACCTCGGTCGACAGGGGTTCGCCTCACTATCGACACATACCGCAGTCTCCCTGGGAACTGGCCATGGCAGGTTTGAGCCCACCCAGCAACACCCGCAGAGTAGATGAGGTCTCACCTGAGGCATCCAGGAAGAGCAGACGAAACCATGTTTCCACCGAGGGAGGAGGAGAGTTGTGGCTACACGGACTAGCTCTATTGCAGTAATTTAAACAGAAACTTTAAAAATTCGACATGGAGTTATAACATATTACTTAATCGCAGCATTTATCATCACAGCAACAGTAAGCATACATTGCATCAAGAAAATATAACAACATTCATATATCGCAACATTGCACAAAGATCGTACCAAAACATCATCATTATATTACTGTCACAGTCATACACCAGAAGCAAAACATAGATCTCTGTATACATCCACCTTCTTATCGCTCGCCCACTAATGTCTCTCTAACACTTACAACTCTCATCTATTTATAGGCCTCTGCCATTACAATGTTTGTCCACTTACTAACGACTTCCTAACCGACACTATGGACAAATGACCCAATATTTAACTGACTCGGTCCAAATGACCCAAAAACCCACATACCGCGGTACAATTAACTCAACCTTACATAACATATGGTCCAAGTGACCCAAAACCCGCCAACTGCGGTATACTTTAACACAAAATACTCCTTCCACGTTGTTAAATTTTCTGAATTTACTTCAATATTATCTAGGATCTTAACTGAGAGAACAACATGTACAGCATATCTACAACATATCAATCATGGAGACAATAATGCAAGCACACAAGAGACACAAAGATTTACTTGGGGAAAACCATAAAGGTGAAAAACCCCAATAACTTCCTCAGAGATAGATAGAGCAATGATACAACCAACCATGAGAGATAGACACAACCTAGCAGCAGATCCTCCTCCTCCATAAGTGCGCCACTCCTCCTTGAGTGCATGTGTGAGAAGTGAGTGAGTAAATAGAGTGCCTCCCGCACTCTATTTATACTTGACTTGACTTGCCTTTTTTACCTAACTCATGTAGGCTCGAACTTAACCACATAACATAATGCTGAGTGGGCCGACCCCCAATAGGGTGGTCTAATAACCCTTTGACCCACATATAGGGTGGTCTAATAACCCTTTGACCCACATGACTTATACAGGGCCGACCCCAAACAAGGTGGTCTAATAACCCATCAAGTATAAGTTACGACACTTACAATATAAATGACGACACTTCCTTATAGAGGAATAATACCATCTCTATAGGAATACAATATACATATGTGTGAAATACATTCCGAAGTTACATATACATCAACACTCCCTCTTAACTAGGAAGGTATTTCTCAGCACAGTTCTTTTAGCACAAGTCATCTTCTCTGGATCATCGTCACTGGATAATCGTCATCGAGTCATCATCATCGTCACTGTTGTTTCTATCTCAATCAATCTCTGAATCTACTCGTCATAGGAAGTTCTACAGAGCCAGTCCTTTTTCATACTGGATGTAGGCCCACCACCTGCAGGTCTTCATCATCACTGGCCATACTGTGGAATCCTCAGGACTTATTACGTGCGTCGAAAGAGAATCCCAGGCTGTTACGAGCACACGGCTCTACCTATAGGATCTCCCAGGGCACAAATTACATGTGACCTCACCACAAAACCTTGAAAGAGAATCCCAGGACTGATTACGAGCACAAGGCTCAACCTATCGGATCTCCCAGGGCACAAATTACATGTGGTCACCACAAAACCTCGAAAGAGCATCCCAGGACTGATTACAAGCACACAGCTCAACCTATCGGATCTCCCAGGGCACAAATTACATGTGGTCATGGAAAAACCTCGAAAGAGCATCCCAGGACTGATTACGAGCACACAGCTCAACCTATCGGATCTCCCAGGGCACAAATTACATGCCATAGGACAAAACCTCGAAAGAGCATCTGCCAGATATCCCAGGGCACAAATTACATGCCATAGGAAAAACCTCGAAAGACTATCTGCAGATCTCCCAGGGCACAAATTATATGTCCTCCCAAGCAAAACCTCGAAAGAGCATTTGCCAGATGTCCCAGGGCACAAATTACATGCCATAGGCAAAACCTCGAAAGACCATCTGCAAATCTCCCAGGGCACAAATTACATGCTTATCTGCACAACCTGATCCACGGCCACAGAGTATCAACTGATACTCACCATACATCATCCTAATGTATCCATGATCATCCTGATCATCATCACTGCAACATCCTGCTGCATGTCATCTGGAGCAACATCCTGAAGCTCATCATCTATGATCATCCTGATCATCACTGCAACATCCTGCTGCATGTCATCTGGAGCAACATCCTGAAGCTCGTCATCTATGATCATCCTGATCATCAATGCATATACCTGATGCATACCATCTGGAGAAACATCCTGAAGCTCGTCATCTATGATCATCCTGATCATCAATGCATCTACCTGATGCATACCAAGTATCATACATGATCCTCCTGATCATCAATGTATCCACCTGATACAAATACATGATACATATCATCATACATGATCCTCTTGATCATCAATGCATCTACCTGATGCATACCACGTATCTACCTGATACATATCATCATACATGATCCTCCTGATCATCAATGCATCTACCTGATGCATACCACGTATCTACCTGATACATATCATCATACATGATCCTCCTGATCATCAATGCATCTACCTGATGCATACCACGTATCTACCTGATACATATCATCATACATGATCCTCCTGATCATCAATGTATCCACCTTATACAAATACAAATACATGATACATATCACCATACATGATCCACCTGATCATACAATGTATCCACCTGATACATATACAGATACATGGTCCAAGCATCCAACATGATGCATACATACATACATAAAATGATCCAACTGATCATATCCAGCATCCACATGATGCGTACATACATACATAAAATGATCCAACTGATCATATCCAGCATCCAACATGATGCGTACATACATACATAAAAATGATCCAACTAATCATATCCAAGCAGAAACCAGAACATCATCCTGATGCTCATCATCCAGCGCTTACATCTACAGCCATGTGAAGGATCCTCCTTCCAACATGCTTGGAATGGCTTCAGCAAATGTGTCCATCACTTCTTCCTCGAAGTGTCCTCGATCTGAAGAACGCCAATCCTCTCTCTGAAGTACTCGAACTTCACTCTAGCTAGTGGCTTCGTCAGCACATCTGCAATCTGCTCGTCCGTCGCAACATACAGGAGCTTCACAACTCCTCTCTGCACCATATCCCTGATATAGTGATATTTGATCTCTATATGTTTCGACCTGTCATGAAACACTGGGTTCTTGGACAGCTTCACACAATTCTGGTTATCACAGAAGATACCAGTAGCTTCCAGCGGGAGATCAAATAACTCAGACAGTAGCTTCTGTAGCCATACTGCCTCACAACTAGCTGAACAGGCTGCAACATACTCTGCCTCAGCTGTACTCAGTGCTACGCAGGACTGCTTCCTGCTAAACCAAGAGATCACACCTGATCCCATACTGAAGCAGCACCCAGATGTGCTCTTCCTGTCTGCAGCACTGCCAGCCCAATCTGAATCAACAAAACCCTGCAGGTTAAACTTTTGATTCGCCTCATACCTGAGCCCATAATCCACTGTACCTTTCAGGTACCTTAGAACATGCTTTACAGCAACCAGGTGAACACTTCTCGGATCCGTCAAGAACTGGCTCAATGTGTTCACAGCAAAGCAAATGTCTGGTCTCGTGTTCGTCAGGTATATCAAGGACCCAATCATCTGGCGATACATAGAGACATCAATCGGCTCAGATGAAGCATCACATAGAAGCTTCAGATTTGATGCCATAGGTGTGGCCATGGCCTTGCAATCCATCATCCCGAACCTCTTTGGGATCTCTACTGCATACTTCCCTTGTCCAAGGAAGATTCTATCTGCACTCTGCCACACCTCCATGCCAAAAAACAAATAGTGCATCATCCCCAAGTTCTTCATCCCGAACTCGGTAGTAAGCTTCCGCTGCGTGTCGGCAATCAATCTATCTTCACCATACCAAGTTCTGCACATATATGATTTCCTATCATGTGTCTCAGAACCAAGTGGCTGCTCTACATACACTTCTTCTTCAACTACACCATTCAAGGAAGCTGTCTTGAATCCATCTGGTGTATCTTCTATTTCATCACTTTTATATTTCTCAATGCTGCCATCTGCAACATGCTTGATCTGATAGTTCCATTTGGAAGTCATAGCAAACTTCCCTTCATGTCTTGGGATTACATCCCAAACATCATTCTTCATGATCGACGGATCATGGCATTTCATTTCTTCATCCCAGATCCTGGGAACTTCAATATCTTCAATATCTTCAATAGATATCTTTGTTGCTGGAACAAATGTTGTAGTTCTTCTTTTGTAGGAGATGGCATACGATCTTTCCTACACAACAAGTTAAATTGCATGGTTAGAAAACATCTCATAGTTTTCAGAACAAATTCTTACACATAAAGAAATATGCCATACAGTCATGCAATTATCTTAGCCAATGCTTCAATACAACATTTATCCATATTCCGTAACTTTCTAGATGCCTTCCAATCTCTACCAGAACATTGTTAAGAGTGCACAACTCCCAACATGTCAGCAAAGAGGTTTCATTCTAGATAAGTAGCAATGGAATGTTGTACAGTGCCATAGGCCACTTACCCATGCATATTAGGAGTATACTGTTCATCAATGCAATTATTCTAATATGCATAATACACAACCTAATTCTAGGAACATCAGTATATACATTATTGAACAGTATTATTTAAGAAATGACAATTCAAATACTTATCTGTGTTTGTTCGTTGGGTGGAATCCCTTTGAGTCTTCGCTTCCTTGCAGGAGCTGCTGGATTCCTAATCTGAAGTAGCTTCTTCTACACCTTTCTATTGTGGGATGTAGAGAGATGGTCAACTCCCTCTGAATATTTGCATCCTTGCATAAACCACTGGAGTGTACTCCCTCTTGATCTTTGCTTCCTGGATTACCTGTTCTTGAATCTCATATTCATCCTTGGTCCCTATGCATGCTTATTAGTATCATGAATGTGTTATCCTTGTGATCTCATATAAAATCATACATTCATTAGTATACTATTAAAACACAATAATCTCAAGCATGTATAGTCATGATCATTTCAAACAGAAAATAATAAGCATTAGCATTCAAGGTTTATGTAGGATTCTTAAGGTTAGTCAAATCATAAGAAACATAACATGTCTAAACCTGTAATTACTCAAACAAGATAAGAGATATATTATGCATAAAACCTGTGATTATTCAAACCTATACCTTCATGATTCTTCTGGTTAGTCATATCATCAATTAAGGTAAGAAACATAATATGCATACAACCATGATTATTCAAACCTATGACTTCATGAATAATCATTATCAACAACAGTATAAGATTCTAACACAAGGTAGGATTCTTAACTTGATATAGGAAAAACATACCTGGATTAGCATGCTAGCTATTTATGTCTAACATACTCACATGATGTCTTCTTGTTCTTCTTCAATGACTTGTGCTAGTATCCTGTATATCTCATAGGTTAACTATTACAAAACCAAGTTATACATACCTCTTAAATGGATCTTCTATGAGATCCATGACAATGGATGAATCTTTGTCCTCATGTTATCATGATCATATGTTCTTGGACCAGAACATGATTTGTCTTTCTTGGTGTACCTTTCATGTTAGTAGACAACATAAACCTCATACAACACCATAATACATTAGTACAATCATAAGTGTCAACACCCTAACCAATGAATATCTTCTATCATGCATTCATAATTTTGTTAAGGTGATACAACAAATCTAAAATCAAAATTGTACTAACCGTAATAACATGAAGACAAACATACCATAAACTTAATCATGGACAAATATCGAAACATACCTCGATGAGTCATACCTGTCGAGATCGCTTGTAATCTTCTTATGTAAGGCCTTATCCTCATCTCCCTTTGAGACAGGAACTTCTTCACTTATGCAGGTGATCAATCCATCTTCTTCTAGGATTAACCCAATCCACTTGATTTGCAAGAACTGGACCTTGAGCTGGATATGGTTTTGTCAGAGAAACCCCAAAAATTCAAACTTTGTATTTCAAACTTCTGACAGGATAGAAATATGTGCCTTGATGAGCTGATCAAGTTGGTATATTTAGAAATTGAAAACTGCAAAGTTTCACTCCTCAATTTTGCTTTTGAAACTTCTTGATTCACTGGACGTGACCCTGAACTAGGGTTTGATGAAGCCCACTCTTCTTCCCAATCAAAATGTTTGATCCAAAGCTAGAAGCTTCTATTTTTCTGAGGAGCTTCCAGCCGTGGTCACAGATTTCAAAAATTCCCATTTTTACAGAAGCCCTAATTTTCCACTTTTCTGATCAAAGTCCCGAACTAGGGTCTAATCAAGCCCGGCCTCCTGCCCAACCAAAAATTCTGATCTTGGTTTCTAAATTTCTATTTTGATGAGTAGCATCCAGCCGTGGTCTCCGATTACAAAAATTCCAACTTTCTCCAAAGCCCTAAATTCCGGAAGCCATGAATGAAGGTACCAAAAAATAATTCTGTTTTGACAGAAATATGTACCTGATTTTTTCTGGTGTAACTCCAAAATTTTTGATCCATAGGGTCTGAAAACGTTTCCTGAGATAGCGTGACCTGTTATCTTTCCATCCTGATAGGTCTGACCTCAATTGGATTCTCTGAGAGAGAGTTATGCCAAATGTCGCAACGTGACCTATTTTGGGAAAATACAGGAGAGCGAACTTGTACGGCGTGCCACGTGTCACTGTTTGACCTTCGGCCTTTGAAAAAGTTTTCTGAGATAGCTCGACCTGTTAGCTTTCCATCCTAACAGGTCTGACCTCAATTGGATTCTCTGAGAGAGATTTATGCCAAGTGTCGCAACGTGACCTGTTTATGGGATAATACAGGAGAGTGAACTTGTACGGAATGCCACGTGTCACTGATTCAACTTCGGCCTCTGAAAAAGTTTTCTGAGATAGTACAGTCTGTGTACTACCTGTCACTTTTCACGAAATTTCATTTGGAGCTTCCTATCCCAAGTTATGACCTTTTTCCCAAGGTCACCTGATTTTGACTCAGATCTGGAAGAGGCAGAAACCCTATATTGTACAGATCATAAATCACAAAGTACAACGAATTAGAGGTTGTCCTTTGGACACAAGGTACCTGGAGATTTTATATTCGTCCTATAACAATTTCAGATCCGAAAACTTCGCCAAAATGGATTTATAGCGAAAGTGCTACGATGACTGGTTTTTGCTATATCAAGCCCTAGCATCGTAAGTGCAACAAGTGTCATACATGCCATATCATGCCTTCTTTTAGGCTAGCTCTGATACCATGTTAAATTTTCTGAATTTACTTCAATATTATCTAGGATCTTAACTGAGAGAACAACATGTACAGCATATCTACAACATATCAATCATGGAGACAATAATGCAAGCACACAAGAGACACAAAGATTTACTTGGGGAAAACCATAAAGGTGAAAAACCCCAATAACTTCCTCAGAGATAGATAGAGCAATGATACAACCAACCATGAGAGATAGACACAACCTAGTAGCAGATCCTCCTCCTCCATAAGTGCGCCACTCCTCCTTGAGTGCATGTGTGAGAAGTGAGTGAGTAAATAGAGTGCCTCCCGCACTCTATTTATACTTGACTTGACTTGCCTTTTTACCTAACTCATGTAGGCTCGAACTTAACCACATAACATAATGCTGAGTGGGCCGACCCCCAATAGGGTGGTCTAATAACCCTTTGACCCACATATAGGGTGGTCTAATAACCCTTTGACCCACATGACTTATACAGGGCCGACCCCAAACAAGGTGGTCTAATAACCCATCAAGTATAAGTTACGACACTTACAATATAAATGACGACACTTCCTTATAGAGGAATAATACCATCTCTATAGGAATACAATATACATATGTGTGAAATACATTCCGAAGTTACATATACATCAACACGCGTCCTCATCCGATGTGTCGCAGCGTCGGCAGTACTGCGACATTTCCTCATCGAACCGCCTGCCAACAGTTAGATCATAAACAAGCCTGCAAAAAAAAATTTCTGTGGTCTTTTCCATGTGCATACACAACAGTCTTGTTATACATCAAACACTCTCCAAACCCATATACCTTCCCAAGCACTCACTAGTTCATATGTTTATCTATTTCATGTTAGCCATCCCATACTATGGTTGTAGTTGCACTTGACAGACTTGGAAATCCAATAGGTTTTCTTTGTGGCCAAGAGATCGCTCTAGAGGAACCCAATGAACAACAATATGAAGTTAATTATAGAAAATCGATGATTGGCATTCCTTTGGATATAGTGGCCTATTTGCATTCACATTACAAAATCATTAACCAAATTGTGGCCTGTTGTAACTGTTGTTTATTGTCCCAATCAATTTTGGAAATAAAGAAAAGTGACTTGGCATTATCGATTTACAATGCTAATCCACCAAGGAATGACAACTAACAACAATTAAATTGGTTGACCTTTTGTCTGAGCAATATAATAAAAGGTGTATGTTTTCCAATCGTTAAAAATTGTGACAACTAATTAACATTAACAATAACTAAGATGGTTTGTCTAACCATTGGTTGGTTGGAAGTTTCTCTAACCAGTGGCAGTTCACCCATATACATAACTCCTCCCATGTATTTATATATAATCTTGGAGAGGAGTAAACGGTAAGAGGTAAATGTATGGATGAGAGGAATGCCTGATTGTAATATTCGTTATTGAAAGGAATAAGACATCAATACTTTGTTAGGTGGATGTTTCCCCAAATTGGGGTTTTACCACATTAAAAATGCCTGTGTTAAATGTGTCATTTTTGTCCATTATTCTTGTTTATTATTTTTATTTCAGACTCAAAATACCAACAAGTGGTATCAGATCTAAGAGAGAGTCGCCATCCACAGAGAGTTGTCATTCGTGAAAGCTGGAACCGCCATCCCTGAAAGCTATCGTCATTTTTCGAAGAGGAAACCCGCTAAACTGGAAGAGTCTTCTGGGGTCATTGTTCTTCAAGGAAGAACTGGAAGAACCCAAACTTGTGGGCATTGGTGAAGACCCATGCAGAGGAGAACTGTGGGGACTCGCGAGTGCAGAGCCGTTGAGTTAGCGCTAGTGGAGACCCGTGCAGAGGTGGAGACCCATGCAGAGGTGGAGACCCATGCAGAGGAGAAATGTGGAGACTCGCGATACCAAGTTGGTGGTGGAGCATCCAGTTGTGCTGGAAAAACTTGTGTGAAGGAGACATCCTCCTAACACCTGTGCATTGACAAGAAATATGAATCCTGTGGATAGGTGGAGATAACCGCTTGTGGAGGAGAGCAGAGATCGATGAAAGCAGCTCGAGCTTATGTAGAGAAATCGTTTTTCTTCCTTAGCATGCGCAGATATGTTCCTATCGCTGCCAGAAAAAGGAAGACGCCCGCAACCATTCCTGTGGAACTTGTAGTGCTGGTGTGAAGGTGAGAACCCGTGGTGTTGGAGTGAAGGTAAAGAAGTAGATCCTGCAGCCAGAGGTATGCAGAGATCCCCCGCGTGAAAGAAGTATTTTCCCAGTGGAGCCAGAGGTATTTTTGGGTTATTGTTCTTCTGAGAAAAGATTCTGGTTATATATATATTTTGGGAAGTCTGTGTTAAAAATAAAATAAAATAAAAATTGATGGAAAAAATGTCTAATTCTAAATTCGAAATTGAGAAGTTTAATGGAAAAAATGACTTTGAATTGTGGAAACTTAAGATGTGAGATCTGTTAGTTCAGCAAGGGTTGCAGAAGGCCTTAGATCGCAAGAAAAAACAACCTATATCTATGACATATGATGAATGGGAGGAGCTAGATGCTAGAGCACTTAACACAATTCGGTTATGCCTTGCGGATGATGTCTTGTTTAATATCGCTGGAGAAAGTGACAGGATCAAGTTTATGGAGCAAATTGGAAAGCCTGTATATAAAGAAGGCTTTGACAAACATAATTTACTTGAAGAGACAGTTATACGGCATGAAGATGAAAGAAGGTACGAAGATTGCAAATCATTTGAATGTATTTAATTCTCTCATTTTCCAGTTGAGTAGTATGGATGTTAAGATTGATGATGAAGATAAAGTAGTAAATATTTTAGTTACTCTACCTGAATCTTGGGGTCATGTAGTGTCTTCTATTAGTCTTACACAACTGAAACTTTAGAATTTGACACTACGGTTGGAGCTTTGTTGTCTGAGGAGTTAAGAAATAAAGCTAGTATTGAGTCCTCTACACCAGAAGCTTTGTTTGTTAGAGGTTGATCCAAAGAAAGAGGAGAAAAATCAAGAGGTTCTTCCAGATCTAAATCAAGGGGATAAAAGAGCAAACTCAAGTGTTGGTACTGCAACAAGAGTGGTCATCTCAAGAAGGACATTTGGAAAAGACAAGAATCCAAAAAGGAAGACTCCAAATATGAGGCAAATTTAGTTGAAACTGATTCAGGTGTGATTGATGAGGTTTTGTCCATTTGTAATGTTTCTGAATACAATGAAGAATGGCTATTAGATTCTGGTGCTTCGCACCATGTCCGTCCTCATAAAGAATGGTTTACTTCTTATCAGACAGTTAATGATGGTGTATTCCTTTTGGGAAACAATTATTCATATAATATTGTTGGGGTTGGAAGTATTAAAATTAAAATGTTTGATGGAGCTATAAGAACACTAATAAATGTTAGACATGTGCCTGAATTAAAGAAAAACTTAATATCTTTGGGAGTGTTGGATTCTTGTGGTCATAAGTTTACAGGTTTAAGTGGGGTACTGAAAGTATCTAAGGGTGTTTTAATGGTCATGAAGGAATTGAAAATAGGAAACCTTTACAAACTGGTTGGAAAAACTCGAGTTAATGAAACATCATTGGTATATGTAGAGGCATCAGAATCCACTCGATTATGGCATCAGTGTCTTGGTCATATGAGTGAGAGAGGACTACATGTATTAATGAATCGTAAATTACTTCCAAATATGAAATCTTTAGATTTGATGTTTTGTAGACATTGTATATTTGGGAAGCAATGTAGACAAAAATTCAAAGTAGGGATTCATGCAAGTAAAGGTGTTCTTGACTACATTCATTCTAATGTATGGGGTACATATCCTACTATTTCCTATGCAGGAGCAACATATTTTGTGTTGTTTGTGGATGATTTTTCAAGAAAATTTTGGGTCTATGTTTTAAAAAGAAAGGCTGATGTGTTTGATACTTTCAAACGTTTTAAAATTATTGTTGAAAAAAGAACTGGCAGGACAATCAAATGCTTAAGAACGCATAATGGAGGTGAGTTTAGTTTTTTAGAGTTTGAAAAGTATTACAAAGAAGAAGGGATCGTAATACATAAAAAAAAATGTATACACTCCTTAGCAAAATGGCATTGCAGAACGCATGAACATGACTCTTCTAGAGAGAGCAAGGAGCATGCTCAGCGATGCTAATTTGGGTCAAGAGTTGTGGGCAGAAGCAGTTTCTACTGCTTGTTATTTAATAAATCGGTCACCTTCAATTGTAATAAATTGTAAAATTCTGGAAGAGGTATGGACTGGTTGTGAAGCTTATGCACTTACTCCTAAAAATCAGCGTTCTAAGTTAGACCCCATATCAAAGAAGTGCATCTTTGTAGGTTATGATGATGTAATGAAAGGTTATAGGTTATGGAATCCTGCTTCTCGTAAAATCGTCATTAACAGAGATGTAATTTTTTATGAGTCTTCTCTCATTAAATCAGAAAATGTAAAAGTTGATGTGGAACAGGAATAAGTACTGTCAAAACAACTAGTTCAATTGAAGTTTCCATCTTCTAATGACTCAAAGAAACAAGAAGAAGTTTCTGGTGATAAAGAAGTCATAGAAGATGAAGAAATTGTGGAAACTTCACAACCTACACCAAGAAGATCTATGAGGGAGAGAAATCCTCCTAAAAGGTATACCGATTTTTTTCTCGTCTATTGCTTTATTTACTAATGATGGAGAACCTTCTTATTTTCAGGAATCCATTGGTTGTGTTGACAATGCTAAATGGAAGACGACAATGAAAGAAGAAATGGATTCTCTGAACAAGAACGAGACATGGAACTTGGTTGAACTCCCCAAAGATAGAAAATTTGTTGGTTGTAAGTGGGTCTTCAAGTTGAAGAAAGGTATTGATGGTAAGATTGAAAGGTACAATGCCAGATTGGTCGCAAAAGGGTATTCTCAGATGGAAGGTATTGATTATCATGAGATATTTTCGCCAGTTGTCAAGCTTGTATCTATTCGTATTGTGTTAGCACTAGTTGCATTGCTTGATTTGGAGTTAGAGCAACTAGATGTTAAAACAACATTTTTACATGGAGATTTAGATGAGGAGATTTTTATGGAACAACCAGAGGGTTTTGTGCAACATCGTAAAGGAAAATTAGTTTGCAACCTCAAAAAATCATTGTATGGCCTGGAACAGTCACCCAGGCAATGGTTCAAGAATTTTGATTCTTTCATGGTGAACCATGGTTATACTAGAAGTGAGTATGATCATTGTGTATACTTCAAAAGGTTGGATGACATATTCATTATATTAGTATTGAATGTTGATGATATGCTTATTGTGAGTAAAATCATGGACGAGATTGACAGGTTGAAGGCTCATATGGCTAGGGAATTTGATATGAAAGATCTTGGAGATGCAAAACAAATTTTGGGTATTGAAATACACAGTGACAGAAGAAATGGTAAGGTTATCTTTTCATAGGAGAAGTATGTTGAGAAAATACTTGTAAGATTCAAAATGAATAAGGTAAAACCTATGAATGTTACGTTAGATTCCCATTTTAAGCTTTCTTTAGGTTTATGTCCTAGTAGTGATGAAGAAAAGGATATTATGTCTCATGTTCCATATGCCAATGCAATAGGGTGTTTAATGTATGCGATGGTGTGTACTAGACTTGATATTTCACATGTAGTAGGTGTTGTAAGTAAATACATGGAAAATATGGGAAAATAACATTGGGATGCAGTGAAATGGGTGCTTCGTTATCTAAGAGGCACAAGTGACTATTGTATCACTTTTAATAATAACAATGATTTTATATGCGGTTTTGTTCATTCATATTTTGCAGGTGATTTGAACAAGAGAAGGTCTACTTCTGGATATGTTTTTACTCTTGCAGGTGGAGCTATAAGTTGGATGTCAAAGCTTCAGGAAACAGTTTCTTTATCCACTATATAGGTTGAATATATTGCTTCCTCACATGCTTTCAAAGAGGCAATTTGGCTGAAAGGTCTACTTGGAGAAATTGGAAGATTGCAGAACAATGTTCCTATTTACTGTGATATCCAAAGTGCTATACATTTGGCTACAAATCATGTTTACCATGGTAATACTAAACATATTGATGTAAAGTATCATTTTGTAAGACAAGCCATTAGTGAAGGTGGAGTAGATCTGAAAAATGTTCATACTCAAGAAAATTCTGCAGATATGTTTACAAAACCAGTGTTATTAAAGAAGCTATGGTGGTGTGTGGCTTATCTTGGGTTGAAAAAGAAGTGACGAATAGTCTTCGGAAAAGTATTAGATAATTTGTTGTCAAGGTGGAGATTTTTAAAAATTGTGACAACTAATTAACATTAACAATAACTAAGATGGTTTGTATAACCGTTGGTTGGTTGGAAGTTTCTCTAACTGGTGGAAGTTCACCCATATATGTAACTCCTTCTCCCATGTATTTATATGTAATCTTGGAGAGGAGTAAACGTAAGAGGGAAATGTATGGATGAGAGGAATTCCTAATTGTAATCTCCATTATTGCAAGGAATAAGACATCAATACTTTGCCGGGTAGATGTTTCCCCAAATTGGGGTTTTACCACGTTAAAAATCCCTGTATTAAATGTGTCATTTTTGTCCATTATTCTTGTTTATTATTTTTATTTCAGACTCAAAATACCAACACCAATGCCCAACAACACTTCGGTAGTACGCTCCAACTCTGCCCATTTGCAATGGGTTACATTAAACATGCATAACAACGATCTAAAGGGGGATTCAACTGGCCATTTTCCATGCATTTGACCAGCGATCCATCCATTAACCCACAAATTTAACAATGAGCTTTGTATTAATTCATATGAGGTCGATTTTTGCGACTAAGAGGCGCATTCTACAACCCAGTAGGGGGGAGATGTGTAACTCCTTCCATGCTCATCCTTGAGCTGGAATGTGTCTTTTAAAAAAATAATAAAATATTATAAACAATAACATGTCTGGTCAAATTACTTTAAAACATTTACAACGACATATATATAAAACATATATACTAGCACAACCACTTCCGTTGAACACAAATATGTATAGCCAATCATTTAGTTTTGTGGAGATGGTTGGTTGTTAAATAAAAGTTAAACATTAAACTAATTAATATAAATATTAAACTAACATAAACATTAAATTAATTAATATAAACATAAAAACAAATACTATTTAATAAACATACCCATTTTCTTAACCACCGCTTAACTGAAGCTTATTTAAATCTTAATCAAGATGCAATTGAGCATAACAAGAATACGATGACCATGAAATGAATTCCCACTCTACACTTGTTAGACTCAGGTTAATCTTGTTGATCCACTCAAGGAAGTCCAAAATCTCTGATAATATCTAAACAGCTATCGGTGTAATAAAACTACAAAAATTGGATAAATTAAAACCTTCTTCAACACTTGCACTCTAAAAAGAAATTTGCATTTGGAGAGATTTGATCCCTCTCGGTGCTTGGTAGATCCCCTTTAGATGGATCTATGTTGGTAGGTATGAACAACCATTATATGCAGTAGCAACAATTCTCCAACCAATATGTACAGACCATAACAGTGAATTAAATTTATTATATAGTGGCATTTGCTCTTCAATAACCAACAAACTATCCAAAGAATAACCCAATGTGCTGCACATACATTTACTTGAAATAACCAGAATTAAAGTAGTGTATAAAGATCCATTTTCACCATGAATAAATGAATCTAGATAGCCATTAAATCACAATTCTCATCACAATAGAAACAAGAAAATATAAGAGGTTTTCCCTGGAAAACCCCCAACCGGGAAATCCCGGATTTATGAGGATGTTATTAAGAGGAAATTGCTTACAGAATAAGAAAGAAGGGTTAGCTATGCATGGCATAAAACTCATGTATTGTTACTCACTAGCATTACAACAAAATGCAGATGGCTATGGCTCATAGGATCTTCTGTTCATATGTGGCTAGGCACAATGTCTCCTTTGTCTTGCGATCTTCGAGCATGCACACTCTTTGAGCTCTCCTATCTGCTTACTGCCCTTCTTGTTTGCTCTACATACATTCTCCCTTTAAAGAATGGACTTGTTATCCAAAAGCCTCCATATTTAATGGGCTTCCTTAGAAGGTCAACCATCACAGTGACTCATTTCCTATTTGAAGTTAAAATAATTTTTAGACTCTTCACTCAACTTTGCCAAAAAAAAAAATGAAATTCTTAGTACAAATATTTACAAAAGATATTAAATTCCGATCCACTTCGGATCAGGGTTTTAAGATTTAAATCATTAGTCTTCTTCTACCTCAATTCAATTTGTTCCAAACTAAAAGAGGATAAAAAAGTGGTTGTTGAATGGGCACATGCGAAGAATAAAAAGGATGAGAAGGCTTTACTTGAGGTGGAGTCCCAACTAGAACAACTGTACACAAATGAGGTGGAGTCCCAACTAGAACAATTGTACACAAATGAGGTGGTTGGTTTTCCAATTGAGGAGTCTAAATTTATGGTTAGCCCACTTCTTAAAAAAAATGTGACATGAAACCAATAGGAAGAACATAGATCACTATGATTTATAAGATGCAGTCTATTCAAAATTCTATGATGCATGCTTGGTGATTTCAATATGTGATTTCTATAGTGAATATGTGGTTATTGAAGTATGTGATGTATATGAAGAATTCAGTGATGTAATGTCTCAATTATTTATGTAATGTGTTATCGATTCTATAATGTATATAATGGAATTGTCTTAGTGATTTAATGTTTATAATTGATAGAGAAACTATCAACATGGCTATTTCCTTCTAAAAAGAAAATCTAATTTATAGATACCAAAGCATGTAATTTACATATACAACACCATGCAATTATTCCATGCTAATTGCTATAGAATTTATAGATGAAAAACTATGATGCAATGAAACCTAATTCGCCTTTTGAATAAAGAAACAAGCATGCTACTAAAACCTAATGAAATTCCTTCCTTGACACGGTAATTAATATGACTACTAGAAATCCTCTAGAATATCCTATTGAATGTTGACTCCTGCCACTAGTCACACTAGGGTTTCCCTATTATCGAATCTCAAGTTTACGAAAAATATGCCATCCTAACCATAGTAGCATAATTCGATACAGATACGATTGGATACCGAAAAAATATGTACTTAAACAATCTAGTACGAATAAAATATGGAGGGAACTTGCTTATATATAATTATTTTAATTAAATATTCACAAATATACTAGACATTTATATAATAAAATTTAACATATATTTAAAAAACAAAAAAATAAAATCTCAACTTGGGATATGGAAGTGTGAGATAGACATTTATATAATAAAATTTAACATATATTTAAAAAATAAAAATATAAAATCTCAACAACCTGGGATATCGAAGTGTGAGAGATGGAAACTAGTTATTACTAGTTATTTTAATAATAAAGTATGAATTTGAATGGCATTTCTATTTTATAATGTTTAAATAATTAAAGTTTTTTTTAATTGGTTTTCAAAATTTAATTATCCATTAGTAAGAATCCGTTATTCTTATTACAACTACGCCGAATATTCGGTGAATTCAAATTTATTCCCAATTTTCGTACACAAAATAGCAATATGGTCGAATTATACTACTATGATTCTAACTACATGGTGTGTACGTCGTTCCACTTATGGCCATGAGTTGTTATCCTGTGCAAAGGCTATTGGAATGATAGTGTCATTGCTATGTTACATGGACCGATGAGTGCTAGTCATATTTCATAACTATACTTTGACTCTGCAAATTGGAACGTCTTTTTAATGCTTTGAAAGGCTCATGAAACTTGTAATTTCTAAATTGAGCATCAGAATTGCAAATTTGGTTTCTTTATTTCGAGATTCAAGCCTTATTTACTCAGTTAGAACCAATGCGATGTGCTCTATAATATGGTCTCAATTGAAAACTGGTGATGATTTTAACATGACCATATTAAAACTAACACGTAGTTCACCATATGTATCCATGCGTTATTGCACACTTCCTTTCCATACAAATGACTAGGCAGGGAATTGGATCAGATTGGTCGAGTTCTGCTATAATTTTCATGACACCACATCATAGAAAAATACGGTATTCACTTTAAGCTACGAGATCACTTGTAGCTACTTTGTATATGACTCTAAAATTCTTGAGGAGATAAATCCAGACCGATTAAGCTATATATTATTTGGGGCTCAAAGATAAATTGGCACTACCCGAACACAACTTTTGGTCGTAGTGTAGCCAAGCTAAAGTTGTAAGGTGACATTGCACAATGGGTGTGATCAGAGAAACTACCATGATGATACTTCCTTGAGGTTAGTGTCACCATGGTCCAATCGCAATGAAGCATAAAAACTTTATCACTCTGGATCCTTAAATGATACTTTTATTGTCCAAAATCACCTCAAAGTCAAGTATGCATGGTCTAGGTTGAAACCTCTTTCTCCCTGCAATGGTTCTTCCCATTAAGACCATAAACATATTTAATTTTATAATATATATATATATATATATATGAAAATCAAAACTATAATTTGAAATTGAATGAGAAACGATGAAACCTGGTGACAAAAGTCAACTTTGTTTATTGGCCAAAATGGTAGTTGGAAGACATAAACTGCCTATTAGCAATAGGGATTAATGACATTGGAGCCTTCTTTTTTACGGTGCAAAATTTGACAAGTGGGGTTAGAGGTTTGGGCGACTTTTTGGTTAATGCTAGCGACGACAAAATTAATGACAAGGATGAGTGAACCAAAGGATACTGATTAAAAAAAAAAGAATTAGCGTGATTTGATAGACAACACATACATGGATCAACATGACAATACTTCTCAAGAGTGACGCAGGAGGCAAACAATAATGCACATGGTGAAACTAAATATAGGCATGGTGAGGGCTTGGGGCGTGATACCATTCTTGAGATTAAATAGGATAACAACATGGTTAAGA
This sequence comes from Larix kaempferi, assembly GCA_027924585.1. Classification (NCBI taxonomy): domain Eukaryota; kingdom Viridiplantae; phylum Streptophyta; class Pinopsida; order Pinales; family Pinaceae; genus Larix; species Larix kaempferi. Next base: position 11,015,664 of record BSBM01000120.1, on the reverse strand, counting down.
GTGTTCTCCATTGACAACATGTTTCGATGCTTTGGAACCATGTCAATGTTGGAAACCAACACGATATAGTAAGCATTCTAAGTTTCCGTTTGGGATTCAAGAAGTGGATTATTTGGGGAATATTGTATATCATGAGAGCATTAAGGTGCAACCTAAAAAAATTAAATTTATGGTACAATAGCCATTTCCCAAATCCTTGAAAAATATTAAAGGATTCTTAGGATTAGTGGGATATTACTGCAACTGTGTCAAGAACTATGGTTGTGTAAGAGCACCTCTAATAACAATATTGAAAAGGGATTCTTTTTCTCGGAGTTACAAAGAAACTCAAACTTTTGAGAAACTAAAGGAGTCCATGCGTTGTACTCCTATGTTGGCCATTCTTAACTTCATGAATCTTTCAGGCCATCTAGCAGATTCAACTAAGAGGAAGACAAACCTGGGAAAACATTTCTTCAACTGTAGGAGATCATGATACAATAAATCCTACTTTTTCTTTTGCATAAGAGCAGTTGCAGCTAAGATCTCTTTAATATCATTACAAAGGAAACTTAATAAGGATTTGACTGGAATGGTTCAGTTGATGTATACTGTTAGTGGAGGTATAGGGATGTTTAGATGCCATTGCTCATGTTTACAAGCTCCCATTATTTTAGATGAAGTGGATCATGGTGAGCAGCTGCATGCATTATTTTCACTAGTGAAGAACATCTTTCCTTCACTCCCCTTCATTCTGGTAGCCTAATTTTAGCTATGTTCTACAATAATGATGATTTTACCATCTCAAGAATTAGAATGCCAATTTTGTAGTGGAACTCGTTGTTTTTGGGCAAAAAACACTACAAATTCAATTATGTAGCGGAACTCAAGGAATTTTAGGGTTTACCACTACAAAACTGTGAAGTTCGCAACAATACTAAAGTTTTTCTAAATAATTGACATTGGGATTTCATTGATTGAATGCCATGAGATTTTGAACTTAGTGGATTGCGTTGATCATGGTGCATAACATGAAATTTAGTGAATTGTACTGCTAAGAATTGTCCAAGATTATCTAAGTCATATCTAGCGGTGTGATTAATGTTTTAATTGTACCACCACATTCTTCGTTATAATGATGCCGCAGGATATGATTTCCAATTTCGTTGTTCATACATTTTAAATTTTATGTTTTGAAAGATCATAATACTTATGTCTCCAACGGGTAAGAATTTTAATGTTTTATGACTATTGTAGTTTCAACACCTCACAGTCATGTCATCCCCAAAGCCTAGTGGCCAGCTGAAGCAAAATGAACCCCTTGGAGTAGAGATTATTGAGGAATATCCTGAGTTTGGAGATAAGTTTAGGGCTGCAGGGTGGTTGAAATTTTGTCAAAGGCTGTAAGGATATCATGATGTTGTGGCTAAATCCTTTGCAACAGGTTTTGATGGCCAAATTTCTAAGATAGGGGATATGAATTTTCCAGAGATAGAAACCATGATTGATGTAGAAGGAAGGTTCCTTTTGTAGGGGAGCGTTGGTTTAAATACCAGAATTTCTCAGTTTCAAGCTACAATCAATTGTTAACACCAAATTTTCAAGATCCTGATTGGCAAAAGGGTCTACCTAGGGTTTGTTTAAAGTAAGAATGGAAGGAGATTCTGTATTGGATTCGGTGGTTCTTTACAGGGGAAGGTCAATATTCATTTGTATATTTGTATTAAATGATTTTATTGCATATTACTGGTGATGCTAGACTTAATCTTCCTTTCTTCTTGTTCAGAAGCCTCACCAAAATGTTGAAGAAGGTTAGGGCCAACCCTACAAAATCACATCATACTATTTATCACCAAGCCCTACTCAAGATGTTGATCCTTGAAGAACATGGCAAAGTTAATTGAACATGGGATCATTTTTTATTCTTCTAAGGGTTTGAAGATGAGTTGGTTTTATCTCACAGGAAGAGAGATGTACCTAGGCGTATTCCGCAGTTTCCTCATCGCAAAAGGAAAGTGGAAACAAGCTATTATAGAAATTCTAAGCTGAAGGAGAAAGATGCAGGTATGGTTTTTGAGCCAGCGGTTGTAGAATAAAGTTTTATTCCTTGTCATGTCCCCATCCCATTAGAACATTGGTCAAGTCACTATCCCATTAGATTCCTAGGGAGCCTAGTGAAAATCATCAATAATTTGGGAATTAAGGCTTTATCTAAGTTTCCTAGCACCACACATAAATAAATTATTAAAGGAAAATTAATCTAAGTCAACTAAGGAATCCTAAGCAAGGTTGGGGAGGACGAAATGGCATCATAGGAATCTTATCCAAGGTGTGGAAAGGTTCATTAAGCACCAAGAAGATTAGTGGAATATTTTGAGCAAGTAACAATTGCCTAGTAATTAATTGCTCATGATGCTCATCAAATGTTGGACCAAGTACCTAGCCCATATAGTCCCTATGGGTTTAGGAGAAGAAAATATTTATTGTTGAGATTAATTTTGAACAAGGCATTAGCAGATAGGAAATTTAATATTTCTAATGTTTGTGATGATCTATAGTTATTTTTATTTTCATGAATAAAGTAATGTTTGGATAAGTGTTAGTGATTATGGGGCTAGGAGGGCGCATAGGAGATAAGATTTTGACCATACGAAGCTTGCCAAAGAAGGAAGCGAGAAGAAAGCAGTCAAGGCTAGAAAGCAATGAAAAAGAAGGAAACTAGATAAAGCAAGAAAAAGATGGCAGAAGGAAGAAAGGCAGAAAAAGCAGTGCAAAGAAGAAAAGCAATGGAAAAGCATAATAAAGCAGTAAAAGCAAGAAAAGCAGGATGAAAGCAGAAAAGCAGTGGAAAAGTAGAATAAAGTAGTAAAAGCAAGAAAAGCATACTAAAAGCAAGAAAAGCATCCCAAAAGTAGAAAAAGTAGGAAAGCAACAGAAAATCAAAGAAAGCAAGAGTTTCCTAATTTTTGAAGATAAGAGAGATTGGAAAAAGAAGGAAAGCGGGAAAAAGGCTCAAGGAAAGCAACAAAGGCTAAATTTAGCCAAGGAGGCTGAATTCATGAGGAAAGTGGTCCAAAATGAAAAAGTAACTTGCCAAAGAAGCCCCAGTCATCACTAAATTCGAATTTCATAGATGGCAAGTCCTAGAAGGTGGGAAGATAAGCTCAATTATGAAGGATAAGTTTATAAAAGGATGATTACAAAAAAAAATCACATATTTTGGCTGATTATGTTTTGATTTTGATATCTCTTGAGCTCTCAATTCGACTTGGGAGATGTGCCCCTAGTCACAGCTAGGAGATGTCCCCCTGCTGCTTCAACTATCTGATTCTTCTGTTAGATGTTTGGATGATGGCATCCAACCATTTTCATTGATTTTATTGCAGGTCCTGAATCTAATTCAATTCTGGTTCGAAATTCATAGAAGGTGTCTTGAAGTCTGTGATTCAAATTCTTAAGTATTCCAGTGTTTTTCAGTGATAATTGATTGTATTGAAAGATGTCAAGTCTTGGGACTATTCTAAGAATACTCTTGTATCCCATTTGATGTATTTACTATTATTTTGAACCTATTATATCAGTCATGAAATTTTATAATGAAGAAGTCTGAATTATTATGAGTTTTCTCCAACCCTTCTAGATTTGCATAGATTTAAACTAGTTTTTAGTATTGCTTCAGTTTACCATCTTCTTCTCAATGGATTTCAATTATGTCAGTTCCTAATGTCAACTAAGATCTTAACGAACACAATAAATTTCTGATTTTGCCAATTCAGTGGCCCCTTATTCTATTTGGGAGATCTTGAATATTAACTAGTTGTGCAGTTTCGGTGTTACCAAATCTTCTCCATGATCCCAAATTTCACAAAACCAAGTATGAATTGTATTTTTGAAGTCTAATAGAGGCATTGGGACTTAGACACAATCCATTCACTTCCATCAAGCACCAGAATCCTTTGAAGCTCCACAGAAGTCCTTGGGGACATTGCATTGATAGACTTGGTTCTGCCAAGGAAATCTTCCCAGGCATGTTGAGCATCAGAGAAAGTGCTGATGTCTAAGTAGGGATCTTGTATAGGATGCTTCTATTGTCATAAACCTGCAATTTAACCTTTACCAAGTCTTGAAAGGGTTTCTGGGTCTAGTTCCAGTGTTTGTGCATGTTTTCTTTAAAACTAGTCATTGTCTTTCCTTCAATTTTCTTCCTAGTGTGCCTTACATCCAGAAAGGTACATTACATTCCTGAAGCTTAAAATTCTAAAATAAATAAGCCCTTGGAAAATTATTCCAAGAAAAGAAAACAAGAAAGTGTTTCTAGGAAAAAATTAGACTTAGCACATGGATATCCATCCTTTCACTAGGGCACTTAATAAGTATAGATTAAATGCAAAGGCTATTCTTTATCCATCCTTGAAAAATAAAGAAGTTATTGATCTAGAAAATTATCCAAAGGAAATAAGAGGAAAAATGGAAAATCAGACATCTTTGGGGTCTCTTCAAATAGTTCCAAAAGCTAGAAGGAGCTCTAGGTTGAAATCAAAATATAAAGAGTCTCAAAAATCAAAACCTATACAGTCTATCGAAGAAGAAGACTCTAATTAGTCTATTGAAAAGGAGGAAAATTTAGTTGAATATCTAGAAAACATGGACAAGACCATTAATTTTTTTCCTGATGTGCCAAGAATCGACTCTCGGGATGAGTTATTGACAAGTAAAAAACAAAAGAAAGAAGGCTCTTCTTCATATTTATATTCAAATGTTGAGTCTCAAAAACATGTTGAAACAAGAAAAGTTGTTCCAGTTCAAGGATTAAAGGGTCAAAAACACAAAGTCAAAAGGAAGAAATTGAATGCTGCTAAGGAAAGGATAAAGTATTTGGAACAAGAAAACAAAGAGTTATTAATGAAGATTGTCAGGGTGACAAGTAGGATGAATAGGTTGATTTTCAAACATAATAAGTTATGTGATTTTTCCCAAAGAATATCAAAGAAGAACAATGCATTGAAAAGGCATAAGAGGTATTGGAGTTAAGTGTCTACAAGAAAAACAAAAGATTTAATCAAGTCGTGACAAGCTAGGCATTATGGAAAATCTTGGAACTCAGGTCTTACAAGATACCTTGTAGACTCCAACATCTCAAGCTTGATCAGCTAACTACTGCAGCAAGTTTTTGGTACAAGGAGCATAATGCGGATCTACAGTCAGTTGCAAGGATTATGTTTTGCAACATTAGTTTCAATAGTTATCAAGATACGCTGCAAAATTCTTGCAACCAACGTAGTTTCATTTTGTAATTTTGGTTAGTCAAACTTAATTAATTGGTGATATAATTAGGATAGACTCTCACTTTTTGTTTCATATTCCAATGTAATAGTCTTAGAAGTTTCAGATCTTTAACTAGGTCAAGTCTATGTGTCATGCCTATATCATATCCGTGTATATTTGACCTAAGACTTAAATTCGAAAGTTTATCCTTTTGAAGTGGATCTGAGATCCAATTTTTTTGGCTAATGTATCTTTTAAAAGGGATGGTTTATGTAAAGAAATGGGTTGTTGGCAGAACAAAAAACGATACTACACTGATTTTGCATTTTACAGAATTTTATTGGGGAAATCAAAATCAGATTGTCTTGATAATCAATGATCTTGTGGTATGGTTTGAATGTTCATTTATTTCATTAGCAATGTATATTGAATGCAGTGTGCTTTTGCATAGCTTTAAAATGTTTCATTTTCTGTAGACCAAATAGAAAAGTAGAACTGTGTATTTCCTATTTTGTAGATCAAATTACGGGGTTGTCTTGTTTATTTCCTATAGCCATTGGGTTGTCTTCAATATTTCACTTGTAACAAAATATTGTTGTCTGTGATGTTTTTGTCTACTGTTTCACCCATAATTTTCCACTCCCAATAATTTGACATAACCATTTTGAGCATGCCAATGAAGTCACAATCTGTCAATCGAAAAACCTATTGAAAACCTTGTTTGATACTCAACCTTAGGCCAAATAGAATATTTCCATCAACATCAAATCAATCTTTAAACCATTTACTTTCCAAGTTCCCTAGCTTTTCCCTTTAGCAGTCAAGGTGCAGACTTTAGGGATAACAGTTGGTTTATTCATTTTTGTGCATGTCACCATTGAAAAATTCAATGGTGACATTTAATTCTCTGCATGTCACCATTGTAGAAATTAACGGCGATGCTTAATTTTGTGACCGTCACTATTGAAAAATCAATGGTGACATTTAATTATGTGCATGTCACCATTGCAGAAATTAACGATGACGTTTAATTTTGTGACCGTCGCCATTAATGAAACTTTGGTGACTATCCTTAAAGGCTTATAACATTTTTTTAAAAATTGAATAGAAATGGTGACGGTCCTTTATCGCACATCGTCAATGAGGTTATGGTTATGATCATTAAAGATAGGTCATTGTTGTTCTTTGGAATTGGCGATGATCACTAACCATCACCAATAATGATTATTGGTGATAGGCCTAGCACATATCCATATCTCCTTTACTTTTGTCTATGCTTCCTTTGGCGACGTTCAATTTTTGCTGACGGAGGCCCTTTTGACCGTCACCAATGAGGTTATGGTGACAAAAATTAAAGATATGTCATTTATTTCCTTTGGAATTGGCGACAGTCACTGACCATCACTAATAATGATTATTGGTGACAGACCTAGCGCGTATCCATATATCCTTTACTTTTAGCTACATTTCCTTTGGTGACGGAGGCCATTTTAACCATCACCAATGAGGTTATGGTGACGATAATTAAATATATGTTAATTTTGTTCTTTGTAAATGGCGACTGTCACTGACCATCACTAATAATGATTATTGGTGACGAACCTACTGCATATCCATATCTCCTTTACTTTTGGCTATGCTACCTTTGGTGACGTTTAGTTTTTGGTGATGGAGGCCCTTTTGACCATCGCCAATGAGGTTATGGTGACATTTTTTTCCCCTCATCAAAGGCCTTTTTTCTTTTAGTGAGTTATAAATAATAATGAATCAATTCAAATTAACTTAAAATACTTATTTTGGTATAACATATACAATGTTCTAATTTTTGTATACGGGGGATGTTGAAGTTGATTATTACAAGAGAGAGAGAGAGAGAGAGAGAGAGAGAGAGAGAGAGAGAGAGAGAGAGAGGTACCTTTGGCCGCTCAGGAGGCAATGTTTGAAGAACCATTTTTGCAAACTTCATTCCAAATTCTTGATGGCGGGCAATATTTAACAATGTGCATGTGTATTCACTTTTAAATATCATTAGATAACACACTGCTTACAAAACAACACACTAAATTTCTTTCATGAAAATTGGTGCAATATATGTTTTAGTAGAGAGAATCACATAAAAGTTGCATTGACAAGAACACAAAGACCATCGATTTGACTAATTGGTCTAATTTATTAAATAAAATAGTCTCAACATACATTGTTGTTTGAGGTCTTTACACTAGCATAGATTCATCTTAAACCTGAATCTATTAAGCACCGAGAGGGATCCAATTTCTTGAGGTGTAATTTTTTGCTTGATGTGTAAAAAATTTAAGATAAAAAAATTCAAATAGTCATGATCATGATGATTTGATTAGAATAATATATATTTAATTTCATTAAAACATATGTAAAATTTTTCTAGAGGACATGTTTTTTATTTTTATTATTATTGAAATATGTCACACTACATCACATCACATCACAACATCTCCCCCATACTAGGTTGTAAGCACCTCGCTACACTCGGTGCAAATTTTTTCCTAATACACAAAAATCACATACGATAATAAAAAAATTCTAATGATAAACATATTTATGGAAGCAAACATGTTAAACATTAACGAGCACTAAAAATTAAACACAGAACAAGATAGTCTCAACATTAATTTTAAAAGACATAAGAAGCTTTAATAGAATGTACATAAAAGAAAGTAATGCAATATTCAAGAGATTTGGTTATATTTTGAACCTTGATAATCAAGATTGCCCTTATATATTCCAAAATGACTGTTACGGTTGAATCACGTAGCTTTACTATTTGCGACATTGGACCTAGCAGAAGCATATGGATATCAAAGGTACATCAAAGTGTTCATAAAAAATCATGTAACCCTCATGCTTCATAATATTCCATTATATTGATTTGGAGTAGAATAATATTTTAATTATTTTTCAATCTCTACTACATCTATGTATACAAATCCTAAATGCAATTGACAATAAAAGGCAATTTCATAAAAGTAGGGACATAGCTATTTGTCCTAAATGAAATTGACAATAAAGGGAAGTTTCATAAAAGTAGGGACATAACTATTTGACATTATCATGAAAGGATGGCCATATCCACATAAAAAATCACCAGTGGGAATAATGTTTGGTTGCATCTAAAATGTTGCATACCTTCACCATTACTATTGCTTAGGTCTTCTAGAAGGAATGCATCTAAATCATGCTCTACTGCAGAAATAGTTTTTTCACTTTGTTGAACTGTTTGATGCCACCAATTCAACTTTTAATGACACGGTTCCTGCTTCATGCTTTCTGAAAATGAAATTAAATTTTCTGAAAAAAAGGTCTTATTTTTCTGAAAACTTCATTTCCAGTTCTAAAAAGCCTCTCATATAGGGAAATTTTCCACCAAGTAGCAAATAAAAAAGAAGTACTTGTTTTAAAAATTGGGCTAATGGTTCTATACCTTTGGGTATCCTATAGAACAAACTGCACATACTTGAAAGGTCATCCATCTACAGTGAATACTCAATTTCAGTTCATAATCTTCATTAGAAGAAAACATACTAGAAAAAAGACCTCACATTTGCACACTGCTCATGTTTCAAATTCATACCTTCCCATCCTTTAGGAAATAATGGCACCCTAAATGTTCCTTCTCTAGAAGCTGATTTTCATATTGGGAAAGGAGTTCATGCTCTACTTTCTACATAGAAATATCCAAAAATACAAGCAAAAAATGAAGTGAGAGATTGAACTAAAACAATAAAAAAAAATTAGTGTTCTTTTACATGGGAAATTGAATTTTAAATTAAAAATGAGAAACTTGTTTGACAACAAATTATGCACTCACAAGAACTCTTACAAATGGAATCTTACCTTTAATAACTTTGCTCACTGCATGCATGTAAATAATGACTTTCTCTTTTTTTCTCAAGCTTCAAGCATTTTTCATCATATATACAGATACACATTTTTGCTTTAGTTTTAAAGCTCATTTCAACAAATGCTTACATATAAATTTGCATGACAAAAACAAAAAATTAGGGAAGACATTGAGTATATAATATGGACATGAATATTCCAGAATCATGGTACTCCAAGAAGCCCGTGCAAACCCAACAAACCCATCAATCATGGCACTCCAAGAAGCCAAGTCTCTCTCGGGCATTTTGTCAAACACATGGCATGCAAAATCGATCTTCCCACATTTAGGATACAGGGCTACAAGGGAACTGATCACATGAGAGTTTGATTCAAACCCATTCCTAATAGAATACCCATGAATCTCTTGACCCTATTTTTTTCTTTGCATGGAAAGGTCTAACAAGTTCCTACTTGTATTATTAAGTACTGCCACACTAATGGTATATTTTTATCAACTTCAAAGAGTAATTGCATAACATAAAGCAAGAATGGTTGAATGGAGCATTGCTCATAACACCAAAAGATTACAGATCCAAATAATAAGCATCCATGTCTTCTATAATAGGACCCCCAAAACATGCCAATAATAAATAAGCATGCATAATAGATATCTGAATGCATGCACTCTCGTCAATTTTGAGATGATTTCAAGTTCTAGTACAACCCAACCTCTCAAAAAATTGTAAAAATTGATGGAATGAACACCACAATATGTGAAGTAAATGCTTTCCAATCTACAATGCTTACAAACCCAAAAGAGAACTTCCTTCTTTGAGCAACACATACAGTCCACCCTCGTCTCCTCTAGATATTCACAAATCTTTGTCAAGATACATAATTAGCAACCAGGACTGTGTCCCATCTATCCTAATAGGAATTTTAAGAGGAGGCTGTCCCAAAATGACCCGAGAGATGCTTGTTGCAGCTTCTTGAAGAGGTTGGAGAGACCCTTGAAAAGAAGTCAAATCTATTTTATGTCCAAAGATTTCAACCTTTTTAGGAATATGAAGGGTTCTTGTAATCTCCGATGGAGCAATCATCCCTTCCTCAAACTTTAACTCTATTTTCTTGGGACTACGAACTTCAAAAGATGATAAGGCTTGAAATGAAAAAGTGCCAAATGGCCCATTGTAAGAAGCATAATTCTCTATAGTGAACTTGTCTTTATCAATTTATTGGCATATTTTATCAAGCTTAAAAAATGGCAAGGTTCCTACTACTATTAGTGGAAATAGATCAAGAAGTGATGTGTACAGTAAAAAACCCACTTGCCCTGCAGAGAGGGTGCTTCAGTTGGAACAGGGGTGGGATTTTGAGCTTCAAGTTGAGAAATAAACTCCCCAATTTCAGCCCTTATTTGACTGCTAGCTCTCATCCCATACTCGGTCCCGAAGAAACAATCCACTATAATGTCCCCATTTTTTATAGCACTAGGGAGAAACCACTATTAGATCCCATGGGTCCTAGTGGAAAATTAAATAAATTATGTTAGGAATTAATTTTGGTCTATGGTCATCTAGCATTATTAAATTAAAACATGGAGAAGTGATGTAGTCCATAGTTGTAAATATTTAATTATTAATTAGTTGTGTGATGAGTTGCAAATGCTTAGGTGGCCTAGGAGTGTGCATAAGAGACTAAGTGGACCCCATGAGCTATCTTCTACAAAGGAAAGTGGAAGAAAAGCATTGAAAAGCAAGAAATCAACTGAAAAGCTGGAAGGTAGCATAAAAGAAGGAAAGCAAAGAAAATAAAAAAGCAAGAGAAAAGCAGGGAAGCAGAGAAAAGCAGAAAGTAGCAGAAAAGCAAGAAATCATTGGAAAAGCAGGAAAGAAACATAAAATCAAGGAAAAGCACGAGTTGCCAAAATTAGTAACAACATACTAAAGCAGGAAAGGCAAGAAAGCAAGGAAAAAGTAAGATAAAGATGCAAGTACAAGTTTATCCAGTGAGGGTGCATTGGATGAGGTTAGTGGTCCACATGTAGTGCATATTAAAATCCAACAAACTTATAAAAGGAGGAGGAGTGCACCCATTCACATATTTTTCTAGTTTGATTTTTGAGCTGAAGAGCTTTGAGCTTTTCAAGACTTGGGAGATGTGCCCCTAGTCACTAGTTGGGAGCTGTTCCCCTTCGGTTCATCACACTAGTTGAGGAGTCAACTATAGATTGATGAGTAAGGTATCCAACATTTCTCACTGAGCTTTATTGCAGGTCTTTCATGTCATTTTAAGATCCAATCCACTTCCATTCAAGAGTGCTCATGTTCCAACAGTGTTGAAAATCTCATGTAGTATTAGAGTGTTTTCTATAGTATTTGTAATTGCCCATGTTATAGATGGAAGATGGAGAGTTCATGAGTATTTACCGCTTTATATGCATCCTTGTAATGTAAATGTATTTCTCTACAGATCAATTATATAAATTTGCTTCATGTTTTGCAGTTCTACCATTCTCTTCAATGAATTTCTACTCCTATGCTCATTTTGATTATAAATCTAGCTAGTTTTCATAATTATTGTAATAAACTGACTCGAACAACACCAAATTACATTATTTAATTTCTTGTAGGTTTGTAAGACTTACGTGAACCCATCCCAAGCCCTGTTTCAGAAATTCATGACCTTCCCTAGCCATTTGGAATTGCTTGGAAATTCTCTAGTTGAGCTGTACTAAACCTTGCAATCTACTTTCTAGCTTCCAAAATATGCCAAGTTGAGTCCATTTTTATGTATTAGTGTTTTAATAGTAGGTTTGGGTAGATACAGACAAGCCACTTCCAGTTCTACACCAGAATCCATTGGTTCCACATAAGTCCTGGGGCCATTTCCTTGAAGCCTTTGGTTTAGCCAAAGGAGTATACCCAAGCGTGATGCACCTAGATAATGTGCATGTATCGAATTTGGGTGTCTATATAAGGATCTTGTAGGATATACTAAGGTTGTAGCTGACCTCAGTACCAAGTTTGGGAATAATAGGGAAGGTTTAGTGTTGTTTGAAGAAAGTTTGAAACAATCTAGTTAGCCTTTTTTGTAATTTTTCCTAGTGTGCCTTTTTTCCTGAAAAGGTACATTACAATGGTATCAGAGCATGGTCCTCTGTACCTGTGAGAAGCAATACCAAGCTCCATTGTTCAGTTTAAATAATAATTGCATCCATTTCCTTGTTAAATGAAGAATATTTTGATTGGTATGAGGAAGAAGAGATCATCTATTTTGATGGAGGCCTACATATGTCAAGAGATGAGGATGGTTACTCTTGTGACCAAGTGTATAGAAAAAGTAGAAGGCATGAACCACCAATGTTTGACATTGTTGATGGTAGAGTAGTATTTGGAGGGAATCCACTAGGATTTTATCCTTCTGAGTATCTCCGAAGATACCAAGATTTAAGCAAGGAGATCCATGAAATCTTGTCTTTTTTAGAATATTATGAATACGAGGTCAGAATATTGTTAAGGACAAGGGATCACTTTGGAAACCCACATTAGAATAGAATAAACCATATTTTCAACATTGTGTGTAGAGAAGTAGAGAAAATGTTGCAGCGTAATGAAGTTTTACCATCAAAGTGCTCTACATCAAATCTCTGTGAAGAAAGTGCAACCAGTATCATGGCGGAGCCTACTAATGATGTAGATCCTCATGCCACACAATATGTAGAAGCATAAAGCTACCTAGAGGAGAATAGAAAAGAATCAGAAGCAGAGATCCATGAGTTGGAGCGCAAGTCACTACAAAGTGACTATATGAGGGAAGAAAGTTGTGCAGAAGAAGAAGGAGAGGATGTTTGTCCTCAAGAGCCACACTTCCTTGCAGGTCTATTGAAGATGAGCGGAAAGGAGATTAGGAAGGCCTTGAGCACTCTGCATGGAACCAATTCATTGGTATCACACTTTTGTTGGAGAATGGAGGAGATATATTCCATTGAATACTTGGAGAAGATTCAAAAAGCAATGACAGACGTAAGAGGTACATTTTTAAAGCTGCTTTCCGATAGAGATCATCTTCTTCAATGAGCTTGTGAATATTTATCATAGTGCCTCACTAGAATATGAAGAGGATATTTACAAGATCACTCATGATTTGGAGACTAACCATGATTATTTGAGGAGAGCTCAAAGTGCACTTCAATAATTTGAGATTCAAAATGAGCATTTTCATGAGATGCTGGAGAGATCACATTCTACCTTCTACATCTCAATCAACCAATTCTATATGGATGATTGCATTCATGGTCCTAAGGAGGAGCCTCATGTGATGGTTGAAGATGAGGTACATTCTGATTTGTATATGCTTGAGGAGGCCATAGTCCAACAATATGGAAACCAAGCACTTGTTCTGTTCCAATAAGATCATGAGGTGCCTCTAGGAGAGAGTGACATAGTCATGGAGGAGGCATCTAAGCATAGTCTCATTTGACCAGCCAATAGAGGAGGATATGCATTTTCCAGTTTGATGGATGCATATTTTATTGAGTGGGGTTTGGTTCAATGTTCATCATCCCACGCATCTATGATATCCATTACACATGGGGATGAATATTGGGTAAAGGGATTCTTCTCGTTGGTGCCACATGAGGAGAAGGAGGATCCCACATTTGATGTTGATGATTTGATGGTTAGACCATCGGGTTTGACAAGTGCACCAGTCCATTCCTAGCAGTAGTAGAGGCATATGTTGTCACCATTTGATGCCTACATCATGCACAACAGTAGGAGTGTTTATTCATCCATGTATTGGGTGGATAAATACATGTATGAGATGACCCCAGAGGGTAAATTTCTTGCTTGCAAGGGTAGTGAGTTGTTTGACATATAATTCATGTCAAATCACTCACATAACACGACTCATCAAATCTGCATGGAAAGTGCCACATTAATTCCCAGAGAAGATAAATACCATAAGAGGAAAACAAGGGAGGCCATAGAGATCGAATTAATAAGCAACACGTTAAATCGAGATGACGGTTGGAAATTAAGTAACGCATGGAAGCCTGTAATATGCCAGATCAAACAAAATGCTTGCCAAAAAAGATCCAACAGGTATTAAAAAAGAAACGATCCGACCTCACTGTATTTAATCTCGATTTGTATTTATATCTATTGGATCTCATAACAATCCCCATCCCAATCCTTGGATTGAGCGGTCACCTGAAGATGGACTCACATTAAAGTAGTTTGTAACGTTAGTATAAAAACTCACGCAGGTTTCCTATATTTCCAAATATCATTCATGTTTTGGTGAGTAGCAGCATGGGAATTTGTGGTTGTTGTATGATGCCCACAGTATAGATGACAGGATATGGGAGTATCACCTATGTCAGTTGGGTGAGACATGTAGCAGTGTTGTGAGACTAAGTACTAGTGTGCACATGGCACATGAGGAGTCTCATGCTTTAATGGAGAGGATCCTGAAGAGTTAGTTATGAATTGGGAGTGATGAAATTTCAATATGGCCATGGGATCCTGCTATCCTATGGAGTGACAAGTTTCTCTAGGTGACCAAAACGTTGAGAAGATTGCGGCATGAAAAATGGGATCCTGGGGGACAAGCTAGCTTTGATTTGCAGCAGTTTATCCATGAGGAGCATTGGTTTGGTTTCCTACATGGGAAATCATATGATGGATGGACTCACTATTTTCCTGCATGGTGGATTGGGAGTCTTCTAAAGGCTATTTTTGTTGACACTATGCAGTGTAGAGGTGGGATTAGGAGACACTTCCGACTTCCCAGGTTCATTTGGGACCCTGGGATCATCTTTGGATTCCATTGTTCCAGTTGGAGAATTCACACTGTTGTATGGGGGGCAAAGACACCTCTCAATAGGAATGAGATGCATAAGGTTGAGTACCTTCCAAAAATTTATCTCCACCTTGGTCATCATCATCAAGTTCACTTGGAAGAAGAAAATTTGCAAGAGACATCTCCTTGTGTCCAATGTGCCTACTTGGGACTTTCATGCATGAGCATTGATTTGGTTGATGCACCTATGAATTCACCTTCTTACATGAGCAAAGCATGCATCAAGCACTTTGGTAAGCATGTGTTCGATTTCTTTGATTACATTTTGGTTCATGGTAGGATGTTGGAGAAGTACACTCTTAGTTTGGGAGCTATGTCATGTACTTGGGTAGAGGAATCATTGCATATCAATTTTTTTGAAAATGAAATTGGAAGGATAGATATATTGCATTTTTATCATATGATTGAACATGGTAAGGATGGTGCACCATGTAGAGGATCCTTTCATTTCATAAAATAGGTGGCTTCCCAATTAAGAAAAGGAGTCTCCTATGGGGATGAGAATCTTCAAAGAGTTCTCAAAAGAATAAATAAAATGCTACATCAATGTTCTAAGCTTACCCCACCAGGTTTCGATCCATTATGTTTGCTTAAGGGAGATGCTTCCAAAGAAGGCATAGGAATGTTTATGGTGCCAAAAATACATCCCAAAAAGTTGCAGCCCTATCAAAGACATCATTCAATCAAATTCATGGAGGTGTTATCCGTTATACATGTATTGGCTAAGAGCAAACAATGCTTAAGAAGATGCTTAAGAAGGGATGGGTTTGAGGTTGAAATTGACCACATTGGTTCAAGGTCAACATTGACACATAAGGATATCAATGTATGGAAGCAAGAATGGATTGCATGTGAGTCATTGTATGGATTGAAGTATGAAAATATGTGCAACACATGGTATGAGTTAGAGCATATTCAACTTGCTCATTTCTACACTCTCCACCACTTTATCAACAAGAATGGGTAATGAACAAGTATGCAAGTTTGCTTTGATGTTTATTTCTAATCTCTTGGTTCATGACAGTTATGTTTAAGGAAATATAATTAAGGAATCCCTTATGTACATCCCATATCCTATTGCTCATGGGGTATAGAAGTTTACAATGCATTATCATTCCTATTGCAATTCCTACAAGAGAAGTTTGTCCTTTTTGCATGCCTTGGTCAAACTCAATCCATGTTTTGCAACACAATTTGCGAAGGAGTGTTTCAAAAGCAAGCTCAGTCATGACTTGATGGAAAAGGGTGACCAATGCAAGTTGTCAAAAGGGTCATATATGTTGGATATGATGTACACATGGTTTATGAAGCATGCTTGTAGAATTTGGTGGGAAAATGTACAGATGCTTCATCATCCATATTTTCATTTGCTTGAGGACAAGCAAATTTTGGGAGGGGAGGATTGTAATTTCCCCATTTTTTATAGCACCAGGGAGAAACCACTATCCCAATATTAAATCCCCATGGGTCCTAGTGGAAAATTAAATAAATTAAGTTAGGATTAATTTTGGTCTATGATTATCTAGCATAATTAAATTAAAACATGGAGGAGTGATGTAGTCCATAGTTGTACAAATTTAATATTAATTAGTTGTGTGATGAGTTGTAAATGCTTAGGTAGCCTAGGAGGGTGAAAAGGAGACTAAGTGGACCCCATGAGCTATCTTCCACAAAGGAAAGTGGAAGAAAATCAATGAAAAGCAAGAAATCAATTAAAAAGCTGGAAGGCAACATAAAAGCAAGAAAACAAAGAAAAGAAGAAAGCATTAGAAAAGCAGGAAAGTAGAGAAAAGAAGAAAGCAACATAAAATAAGGAAAGCACTAGAAAAGAAGGAAAGCAATAGAAAATCAAGGAAAAGCAAGAGTTTCCAAAAGCAGTAAAAGAATACTAAAGCAGGAAAGGAAAGAAAGCAAGGAAAAAGTAAGATAGAGCTGCAAGTCCAAGTTTAGCCAGTGAGGGCACATTGGATGAATTTAGTGATCCACATGCAATGCATATCAGAATCCAACAAACTTATAAAAGGAGGAGTACACCCATTCACATATTTTTCCAGTTTGATTGTTGAGTTGAAGAGCTTTGAGCTTTTCAAGACTTGGGAGATGTGCCCCTAGTCACTAGTTGGGATATGTGCCCCTAGTCACTAGTTGGGATATGTGCCCCTTCTATTCATCACGGGGGTTGAGGATTCAACTAGAGATTGATGAGGAATGTAATGTCCCTTATTAGGAATTTTATTAAAATGGCAAATTTTCACTTTTTTTCCCTAGTTTGACCTTTGACTAGTTTTGAGCTCTAGGTCTCCAAATTGCTCCAATTGCTCCCAAATCTTCTGAGAAGGTATATAGATAATGTTAGAACATAAATATGTGTTTTAGGGATTCTTTTGGACCTTTAAAATACTTTTTCAAATCCTCTTTCGATTCTGGCCAATGTAGGGAACTTTACTAGTAATTTCCCTTTGACTAGTATTGGTCTCTAGGTCTCAAATTGTCTCCAAATGCCTTCAAATATTCAAGGAAGGTGTATGAATAATATTTGTACTTGATTATGATTTTAAGGGATGATTTATGGCCATCAAAATACTTCTGCAAACTTTTTTAATATTCTGGACAAAGTATGGAATTTAAATAGCAATTTGAGGTTCAAATCCCCCTGGGGTAAATACTGAAAATGGCTTCCCAAATGCCTCCAACCCCACTCAAATTTCTGAACATAGTTAGGGAATGTCTCAGGGGTATTATTAATGTCTCATATGAACCATTAATTAGTTATTAAATTTGTTCTAACCTTCTTCCAAACAACAACAAAAATCACTAGTTCGACCCTTGGGGAAATGACACCAAATCTTCTCCAAATGTAAATAAACTGAGTAAAATGACTTCAAATGCTTGAGTACTGAACATGAAACTTGTATAATACATCAATAAAATTTCATTCTTCAATAAACCATCAGTAGTTTACTTATCCATTCGAATCCATCAACATTACATTGGTTCACAACAAGGTAGTGGGGAAATGGCATTGTTCTTTCATTAAAAATGAGATTTATACATTTCTCCTTGGAATTTCGACCTGAAACTTTTTGGAGATGAATAAAAGAGTATTTAATTCATATTAAAAAATAAATTGGGCGTTAGAATCTCCCCCAAAGAGTACAATGGCTCACCAAAAATGCCCTCCCTCAAGGAGCAAGAATATGCCTTCAAAACTAGAAATGGTTGAGAGAATGTGATGCATTAGAAGAAACCATGATCTACCCTATAGCTTACACCTGCAACAAATGACTCCATTAAATATCCAAATGAAAGTTCTGAATGGCCTTTCCAATTACCAACTTGGATGGGAATCTTTCACCCTCGAAATTGGCTAAGGCAAGAAACTAGTCATCCACTAGCTCTCCCTCTTCACAAATGTAATTGAAAATTTCTCAAATGATCAAAAACTGGTTTCATTCTTTGTTATTGACATTTATAAAAAAATTCTAATGTCCTCCATGGGTCGAATTCCTTCCAAGAGACTCATGCCAACTCAAGTTGGGAAGAGATTCCAAAGAACGCCACTTGTACAACAATTCCTAGTCTCCCACTTCCACCAAATCACATGTGGAAGCATCTTAACTGCCCTAACTCCCTTGAGTGCCCTCTTGGAGGCTATTTTTATCCCCGACATGTCATATATGTCATATATCATCCTTTAGGTCTTATTTGTGTCATAGGTGTCATAGCATCTTCATCATTGTTGTCATCGAGCTAGGGAATCTAGCCCAAGTGTCTCACTAGCTCCAAATTGCCTCTTCCTCTTCCATGGGAGTTACTCTTACTCTACATTTTGACCTTGGATGAGTCATGCAATGAATAATACCTTTTGAACTCCCCCAAGTATGTTACCATTCACCTTGAATTCGAATTGGTGAGAGAATGATGCCAAGTGTAATGGGGAAATCTAGCCATATGTGGCCCCCCCTTCCTCCATGTGTCTTCATGATCAAATTCCACTTTGATTTTCACTTGTATATATTTATTTATCTCATTTATTAAATATTTATGCCATTCTAATGTTCAAACATCACTTATTATTACCCTTATTCCAAATCCCAAAGCTTCCACCACAAACCTAGGAAACTAGTAATTTTTCTCCTTGGCAATTATTTGACCCTTAGCATCAATTTGACAAACTCTAATGAATATGTCCAATGTGCTTAGTCCATTGTGACCCAATACCAATTTGGGACATGACAAATCCTCCCTTCCCAATATTTCTTGTCCTCAAGCAATTTCAAACATGGGTGTTGAAGAACCTGCTTTATGTATAATTCTTTGAAGTTGCCATTGAATTGCCCAACCTTGAGTCTTTGAGATTCCATGAAGATTTTAGAGAGGAACCACCATGCTTGCTGCTGCACTACTCTTATAAAAATCACTTTATAAGTGGGAAATCCATCTCCCATATTTATTGCTTCCCCAAAAAATTTTAAACCAATGAGACAAAAATTATTCCAGGGCCCCATTGCTTGCACTGCACCCCAAAAATTAGGAGTGCTCTCCAACCCATACCATCAAATAAGAGGATTCCTTGATCCCATTTTCTTGTATGAATTATTCCAAACATCATGAGTACAAAATATATATCATCAAAGTACATAACAACATAATGAAAATGTACATCAAGGAGATGCTTCATCAAAGAGTCAGGAAAGTGCTTATACCTCCAAGCAAGTAGACCACCATTTTCCAAGTGCATACAATCTTCAAGTGACCCATCAAATCTGCTCCAATAACATAGGTGAGGATCCCATGTCCTATAATGCAGCTCCAAAAGGATGTGATATGCATCAAAATATTCGTCCATGTATTCTTTCATCCAAGAAGTGAATGAAGAATCTCCACTAAAATATGAACCAAATAATGAGCAGAAAAAACAAGGAGACTTCAAAGGAATCAAAGAAGTCTCACCCATACATTCATGAATGTGAGAATAATAAAGATATATCAAAGTATGTGGCTGCCAACAAAAATGTTCTCCAATCATAAATTTATTCACCCAAGCATTGGATGAAGTTCATCCAACATCAAATGAACCAAGTGTTGAGCAAGAAAAACCATGAGTCTTCAAGTGACTCAAATGCATATCATAGGTGCATCCATGTATATGTGCATCATCATCAAATAACAAAGGATGTTGCTGCAAATGTGAATAAGAATGTGCTCCAACCATGTCATCATAAAAAGTAAATCTGGGAGTTCCATACTCCTCATGTGGCACCATAAAAAAGAATCATTTCACCCATACTTCCTTGAGACTAATGCTGCAAAACATGGAATTGTAGGATGTAGGAGAATGAACTAAATCACCCAATTGAACAAAAAATGCAGAAGTTTCATCATGGGAAGGATCCATATGGGTATTATCATGCAGCTCTTTCAAAAGTGTGAAACCTTTGTCATAGATTGGTTCCAATGTAGAAGAATCATGCTCTTCTTTAAAAATTGCATAACCTTCATCAAGAGACAATTCAAGTTCCTCTTCCACCACATCAAGTGCTTGGATCTCTTCAAATTCATCTTCAAACACATTAAGCACATTCAAATTCCCACATTTCTCATGATCCACCATGTCATGAGAATCCTCCAAACAATCTACCATTTGACAATCTGAAACATAGGAGGAAAAACAAGTATCTTGCAACTTTTCAAGAAGTTTCTCATTTTGAATTGTGAGGTTATGAATATCCTCATTATTATTCAAGTATTCATCATGTAACAATTCATTAAGCTCAAACAAATGGTTTCTATCAAAAAGAAAAGATATGAAATTACCTTTGATGTGACACACTGCTCTTTGAATCTTCTCCATGTCTTCAAGGAAGGATGTTTCCCCCAATGAAGTAGCTCTCCAACAAGAATTTGACACCAATTCTTGAGTGTCATGGAGAATGATAAGGGATGCTTGGATCTTCTTTTCATTCATCTTTAAGGATCCTTCAAGAAAATGAGGTTCTTGCAAATTAACCTCCTCATCTTCTCCATTTTTGCTTGGACCAACTTCATGAAGCTCAAGTGGTGATGGGGAAGTTGATCTTGGTTATTCTTCAACTGATACAAGGTCTTCATTATCATGCTTAATGGAACTTGGGCTTGCAGCAACACTTTCAAAAGTGATCTATATGTCACCAACATAGAGGTGTGAACACCCATTAGTACGTACTCCTTCATAGTTTAAGCATCCATCAGTAGATTCTCTTTGGATCATGTCTAAGCTAGAAGGTGTCTCGAAATGATCTTCCATATTTTCAATAGAATCTTCTTCATGTTCTTGTGATGTCTCTTCCTTTTTCTCCATCAAGCAAGCTGATTCATTTTGCCCCTTATTTTCCTTAGGATCAATATCTTTGGAATCTCTTTTTGAAGAATTCTCAAAAACTCTCTTCAAGTAGGACATACATGCCTTCGCGGAAGCTTCAGATATTTCATTAAGCTTTTCACTCACCCTCATTTCAGGCATACATATATGATAATCTCTCCAAGGTTCTTTACAAGAAGGGCATAAACCTTTCTTTAATAACTCCACATCTTCAGTTTTTGGCCTATTTGCAAAAATATGTTCAGCATCAAAAGACATGGCATTTTGTGTATTTTTTCTTAAAGCAAGATATTCTTGATATTATTGGGGCAAGGTTTTATATGTTGCTCTTCATCTTTGTAACTCATTCATATAATTATCCTTGGTTGGTGTGAAACGGTCATATTCTTCAGATTTAAAGTCATAAGAATAATATTCATTTCTTCTGAAATTGTAAGAAGTGTTGCATGATGGCACCTCTTCCTCGTACCATTCACATTCTGCTTCATATTGCTCATAAGCATCCGCATATTCCTCATAAGAATTGTACTCATAAGATTCATCATAATAGTAAGACATGGCTGCCAATTATTCTTGAATGTATGTACCTAATCCACAAGTGCAAGGACCATGCACTGATACCACTATAATGTCCCTTGTTAGGAATTTTATTAAAATGGTGATTTTTCACTTTTTTCCCCTAGTTCGACCTTTGACTAGTATTGAGCTCTAGGTCTCCAAATTGCTCCAATTGCTCCCAAATATTCTGAGAAGGTATATGGATGATGTTAGAACATAAATATTTGTTTCAAGGATGCTTTTGGACCTTTAAAATACTTCTGCAAATCCTCTTTCGATTCTGGCCAATGTAGGGAACTTTACTAGTAATTTCCCTTTGACTAGTATTGGTCTCTAGGTCTCAAATTGGCTCCAAATGCCTTCAAATATTCAAGGAAGTTGTATGAATGATATTTTTACTTGATTATGATGTTAAGGGATTATTTATGACCATCAAAATACTTCTGCAAACTTAATTAATATTCTGGACAAAGTATGGAATTTAACTAGCAATTTGAGGTTCAAATCCCCCTGGGGTAAATACTGAAAATGGATTTCCAAATGCCTCCAAACCCACTTGAATTTTTGAACATATTTAGGGAATGTATCAGGGGTATTATTAATGTCTCATATGCACCATTAATCAGTTATTAAGTCCATTCTAACCTTCTCCCAAACAACAACAAAAATCATTAATTCGACCCTTGGGGAAATGGCACCAAATCTTCTCCAAATGTAAATAAACTAAGTAAAATGACTTCAAATGCTTGAGTAATGAGCATGAAACTTGTATAATACATCAATAAAACTCCATTCATCAATAAACCATCAATATTTTACTTATCCATTCGAATCCATCAACATTACATTGGTTCACAACAAGGTAGTGGGGAAATGACACTGTTCTTTCATTAAAAATGAGATTTATACATTTCTACTTGGAATTTCGACTTGGAACTTTCTGGATATGAATGAAAGAGTATTTAATTCATATTAAAAAATAAATGGGGCATTAGAATCTCCCCCAAAGAGTACAATGGCTCACCAAAAACACCCTCCCTCAAGGAGCAAGAATATGCCTTCAAAACTGGAAATGGTTGAGAGAATGTGATGCATTAGAAGAAAACATGACCTGCCCTGTAGCTTACAGCTGCAGCAAATGAATCCATTAAATCTCCAAATGAAAGTTCTGAATGGCCTTCCCAATTACCAACTTGGATGGGAATCTTTCACCCCCGAAATTGGCTAAGGCAAGAAACTAGTCATCCACTAGCTCTCCCTCTTCACAAATGCAATTGAAAATTTCTCAAATGATAAAAAGTTGGTTTCTTCTTTGTTATTGACATTTATAAACTTATAATGTCCTCCATGGGTCAAATTCCTTCCAAGAGACTCATGCCAACTCAAGTTGGGAAGAGATTACAAAGAACGCCACTTGTCCAACAATTCCTAGTCTCCCACTTCCACCAAATCACATGTGGAAGCATCTTAGCTGCCCTAACTCCCTTGAGCGCCCTCTTGGAGGCTATGTTTATCCTTGACATGTCATATATGTCATATGTCAGCCTTCAGGTCTGATTTGTGTCATAGGTGTGTTAACACCCAAAAAGTGCTCACCACCTCATCTCCCTCACTACATGGCTCATTTGTCTATTTTTTCCACCATCTTTGCCTCCAGAACCTCAAAAAATCATTAATTGGTCGCCAAAAGGCCAAAAAACCCCTTTTTCACCCTCCAAATAATTAAATTTCCTCAAAAGATAGCAAAAACCCTCTAAAAAAGCCATAAATTCCCAAAAATCAAGTAAAAGGGAATAAAAAATACAAAAAGAGAGAAAAAGGAAGCAAAAACCCTAAAACAATTGACCTAAACCACATGGTGTCAAAAACCACGGGTCAACACTCCACCACTAAAAACCTATAAATAGGTGATGGAGGCTCCCCATTTCACACCCACAATCTATCCTATCCTCACTCTGCCAAAATCACTCGCGAAACCTAAGCTCACCATTTGAGCTAGTTTTCCCATTTGAGTGCCCCCTTTTGGCCCACCATCCAAGCACCTTGGAGAAGGAAAAGGAACCCGTTGGAGCACAGAAGCAGCCCTCTTGGACTACTGCAAGAGCTCCACCAACCTCCATATCTGAGGTAAATGTAACTTTGGTCATATCATAATACAAAAAGAAAATTTTCCATTATATTGTTATTGTCTTTCTATGTCTGTTGATGCACATGTTAGCTTAGGTTTTATACTGTTTTACTATTTAAATTTACTATTTATTAAACTGCTACTAAGGAGGCCCTTCTCCTTAGTAGGTTCTCATTTGCACAAGCTAGGGTGAAAACCCTAGCTACAGTTTTGGCGACTCCACTGGGAGTTGAACCCAGAATCTCTGGTTTCACAGACCAGAAGTGCATTCTTATGCACTCTTGCCATGGGGAACCAATACCGGTCCAGCATCTCCTCCATATCCACGTCTGCGGACCGCCGTGGCTGGGTATCTGCCACCCTACCTAAACAAGGCAGACCCGTCAGAAAGTAAACATCCGTTAGCGTAAGATCCAATCTCTCCCCCTACACCATGAACGCCTCCCTCCCAGGCTCCCAGAAACCCACCAACCTATTCAGCAACAAATCTACTGAACGCATCATCGACACCTGTGCGAACTTTAGTAACCCGCACAGCCCCAAAGTCCCCCGGACGTGTCGATCATTCCGTATGTACTCCATGAGGTCGTCAGGCATCTCGCGCTCTTGCCAGCGTACTCTCGACATCCTATCAATCACATAATGCACACTGATCAAAACCTCCTCAAATAACCTATCATTCCCCCCAGAACAATATCCTGACAAACTCCACAATCATGCCCCAGATCACGGCTGTGGGGCCCACAGCCGCGATCCAATATCGCGGTTGTGGGGACCACATTCGCAATCCAAAATTGTGACTGTCAAGGCTACAGCCACGATCCCAGATCGCGGCTATGGGGGCCACAGTCATGATCGCGGATCGCGGCTGTCAAGGCCACAGTCACGATCTCTAACCATGGTTGTAGGGGCCACAATCGAGATCCGTGATCGCGGCCATCGCCTAGAAATCCATGGTCCACGCCCCTCATGACCGGTACTGTCCCCCCTGAGGACCCACTACCCGCCCGAATCGAGGTGAATTAAAAGGTACAAGCTTTGTGAAATACCTGAAACTCACAGAAACAAAATCAACTGGTCAAACTGCCCACAAATGCCAAAACAGCTCTGGCCCACTACACTCTCCTGTTAAATTCAACCGTACAAATGACACATGGCACTATGGGTCCACTTACTATTTATAGATAGTTGACCATTTCTTGATTCGGCCATTATGATCCATACGAACTCCGTTTTCCAAACCGTTTCTACCACTATAATGAGAGCGACGAGACCCTCATCATGATCGAGTCAGTTTCTCGGTTTCCTCGGCCCCTTTTTCGGGAATATTTTTTAGGGTACCCCTCATCGCCTTGTTTTACATGCCACATTATCCGTTATCCATTTTTTATGTTCTTTAAATGGATGGATTCAGTTTTCCACGCTCATGATGATGCGCGAGATCATTTCTTGCACGCCACACCAACTGCCATCACTTTACAAGCATATCCATGAGCCCTCCGCTCCATTCATACTGCTATTATTTTGTTATTTTGCCACCATTCATCATCCCGCAAGGAGGCACCACCAATGTTCCCCCCAACCCTCATTATTGGCTCTCATTGATGTCCTTTGACCGAACACTCCCTCCTTGCTTGACCTTTCCTTTTGTTCGGTATACGTTTACCCATTTTTCGGGCCGGACAAGTCCTTTACGAAAAAGGCACTTAGGGAGTTTTTGTTAAGCTCTTTTCTGACTCCTAAAACAATGAAAAGATCATTGAGCAATCTTGCTTCCTTTCATGCTCTTTAAAGTACCTGAAAGGGAATCTATCTGGTATAAGTTTAACCCTTTTTCAGACCCGGTAGACTAATTACGAAAAAGGAATACTCTAGTCAAATTGGCTAGAAGAGTTCTCTATTGCATCCTTTTATGCTTTTTCGGGCCTTGGAGACTAACACACGAAAAAGAACCCCCCTGGAGTCTTCTTATTGCTTTCAGACTCTCTAAAAATGAAAACAACCACGAGCGTGTGTCGTCCTGGGCTCGTACAAATCCACATGATGGTACCATTCCATTATTCCAGAGTCTTCTTATCGCTTTCAGACTCCTTAAAATTGAAAGTAATCACGAGCATGAACTGTCCTGGGCTCGTACAAATCCACATGACAGTACCATTATGAGCACCCTTCTATCCCTTCTTCCAGCTCCTTAAACCATGAAGAAGGCCCCACCGGTGTCTCTCGACACTATGATCACTCAGCTCGGCAGCACCCCCAATAAGGTCGCCTTTGTTCAAAGTATTCTGCGATATACCATCCTTTCAGTCTCCTGTCATCCTACATCAACTTGAGTATCCCTCATTACAGTCACAATCCCTAGTCCTTTAAAATCTATGATCCCCTTCCCCCAAGTCAGTGTCCTATGTTTCCCAACCACCCCCACCATCATTATCTGAACAAAAGAAGTTTGAGTCCCCCCACCCAACAACCCATATTTCCTACCCCCCCAGTATGTCAGTTTGACAGGTAGTCCTATCATCTCTTGTTTATCCACCTCATGCTCCTATCAAGGAAATATCATTGCCTTGCTAGTTGCAGGTCTCCCTCTGTCGACGCTAGCCCTTCTATTCCAGAGGATAGACCCAGAGGTCCCTGTGCCTTGGACTCGTCACCATCTGTGATACGTGCCTATGGACCATTTTAAGTGGATTCCTCAGTGCCTCTCCGAATGGTTGTTTCTCACGTGCTCGACTTCAACACCTTAATCGCACTGTTGAGATCCGTGCAGGGTGTACATCCCTTCAGTTATTGGTCGAAGACCTCAGACTCCCCCCAACTCTAGCGCATTGGTGAGTCACTTTGGAGCACCCATTTATATGTTCCCGTGGATATCCGGGTTACGTTGGCGCCAGTATTTGGAATCCATCCACTCGAATGCTTCCTTGAGTACTAAGTTCAGCTACAGTCCAGTGTACCAATGAGTTTATGACTCTCCATCATCGTCCCCACCCCATTATTGGATATCTTCAGATCCAACAGCTCATCAATTCCTCTGGTACCATACTCAGCAACACTATATTAGTTCTTCAGCTTCGGTATGGTCCGACCAAGAGTATATCCCATATTTGTGTCCCCTCTGGACCCTTATGATGTACACAACAATTTCTCATGTATTGTTTAGATCCCCCTTTCGGGATTCATTGTTATTTATATATCTTGATACGAGCATGGGTTGTTATAAAAACAGGATCGCAGAGCAATAACAATAAAGAGAAATGCAAATATAATCACACATACACATTACAAGAGAGACACAGATATATCGTAGTTCACCCAACTTGGGCTACGTCCACACTGAATTTGCCAGTCCTTATTATTATTACCGTCCAGCAAGGTGAAAGGATACAACCTGCAACACAACCGCTGCACTTCCTCTTCTCTGTTTCACAGTCTCTCTCCTGATCTCAGAGATCTTTACAATGCATAAAACCTAATACATCATCATCCCTAGCCATATTACAATGTCTTTATTTTATAAGGGAAATACAATGGGAAAATACCACGGGATACCCAAAACCATGGGCCCGCAAAACAGCTGGCGAAAACAGCCCCAAAAATTTTCTTCGGGGGCGCTGCCCCTGGAACCCCGTGGGGGGGCGATGCCCCCCTCTGAGGTGACTGTACAGTCCATCTACATATCATATAAAACTGGGGTACAAACACGGCTGATACAATATCAACTATGAGACTAGAATATCTAGCTCCACAACCAACATGGGTATGCCCGCCTCGTCCATATATTAAGATTATTCCTCATTCATTATTGAGGTCATGTATTTTTCAGTTTTTGCAGTTTGTACGGGACCATTGTTTCGGTCTCTAATCTGTTTCTTCTCTTCTCCACACACCAGGAAAACCATAAAATACCTATGATGTCCATCGGCCATACGATGAGCTCCTGCCCTCAAACATCAGGGGGCAATCTGTTAACACCCAAAAAATTCTCACCACCTCATCTCCCTCACTACATGGCTCATTTGTCTATTTTTCCCACCATCTTTGCCTCCAAAACCTCAAAAAATCATTAATTGGTCGCCAAAATGCCAAAAAACCCATTTTCACCCTCCAAATAATTAAATTTCCTCAAAAGTTAGCAAAAACCCTCTAAAAAAAGCCCTAAATTCCCAAAAATCAAGTAAAAGGGAATAAAAAATACAAAAAGAAGAAAAAAGAGGGGAAAAGGAAGCAAAAACCCTAAAACAATTGACCTAAACCATATGGTGCCAAAAACCATGGGTCAACATTCCACCACTAAAAACCTATAAATAGGTGATGGAGGCTCCCCATTTCACATCCACAATCTATCATATCCTCACTCTGCCAAAATCACTCGTGAAACCTAAGCTCCAAATTGCCCAAGTGTCTCACTAGCTCCAAATTGCCTCTTCCTCTTCCATGGGAGTTACTCTTCCTCTACATTTCGACCTTGGATGAGTCATGCAATGAATAATACCTTTTGAACTCCCCTAAGTATGTTACCATTCACCTTGAATTCGAATTGGTGAGAGAATGATGCCAAGTGTAGTGGGGAAATCTAGCCATATGTGGGTCCCCCTTCCTCCATGTGTCTTCATGATCAAATGCCACTTTGATTTTCACTTGTATATATTTATTTAGATCCTTTATTAAATATTTATGCCATTCTAATGCTCAAACATCACTTATTATTCCCCTTATTCCAAATCCCAAAACTTCCACCCCAAACCTAGGAAACTAGTAATTTTCCTCCTTGGCGATTATTTGACCCTTAGCATCAATTTGACAAAATCTAATGAATGTGTCCAATGTGCTTAGTCCATTGTGACCCAATGCCAATTTGGGACATGAAAATCCTCCCTTCCCAATATTGCTTGTCCTTAATCAATTTCAAACATGGGTGTTGAAGAACCCGCTTTCTGTATAATTCTTTGAAGTTGCCATTGAATTGCCCAACCTTTAGTCTTTGAGATTCCATGAAGATTTTAGAGAGGAACCACCATGCTTGCTGTTGCACAAATCTTATAAAAATCACTTTAAAAGTGTGAAATCCATCTCCCATATTGCTTGTTTTCCCAAAATATTTGAAACCAATGAGACAAAAATTATTCCAGGGTCCCATTGCTTGTACTGCACCCCAAAAATTAGGAGTGCTCTCCAATCCATACCATCAGATAAGAGGATTCCTTGATCCCATTTTCTTGTGTGCCTTCTTCCAAACATCATGAGTACAAAATATATATCATCAAGGTACATAACAACATAATGAAAATGTACATCAAGGAGATGCTTCATCAAAGAGTCATGAAAGTGCTTATACCTCCAAGCAAGTAGACCACCATTTTCCAAGTGCATACAATCTTCAAGTGACCCATCAAATCTACTCCAATGACATAGGTGAGGATCCCATGTCCTATAATGCTTCTCCAAAAGGATGTGATATGCATCAAAATATTAAGCCATGTGATCTTTCATCCAAGAAGTGAATGAAGAATCTCCACTAAAATCTGAACCAAATAATGAGCAGAAAAAACAAGGAGACTTCAAAGGAATCAAAGAAGTCTCACCCATACATTCATGAATGTGAGAATAATAAAGATATATCAAAGTATGTGGCTGCCAACAAAATTTTTCTCCAATCATAAATTTATTCACCCAAGCGTTGGATGAAGTTCCTCCAACATCAAATGAACCAAGTGTTGAGCAAGAAAAACCATGAGTCTTCAAGTTACTCAAATGCATATCATAGGTGCATCCATGTATATGTGCATCATCATAAAGTAACAAATTATGTTGCTTCAAATGTGAATAAGAATGTGCTCCAACCATGTCATCATAAAAAGTAAATCTAGGAGTTCCATACTCCTCATGCGGCACCATAAAAAAGAATCCTTTCACCCATACTTCCTTGAAACTAATGCTGCAAAACATGGAATTTTAGGATGTAGGAGAATGAATTAACTCACCCAATTGATCAAAAAATGAAGAAGTTTTATCATGGGAATGATCCATATGGGTAGTATCATGTAGCTCCTTCAAAAGTGTGAAACCTTTGTCATAGATTGGTTCCAATGTAGAAGAATCATGCTCTTCTTTAAAAATTGCATAAGCTTCATCAAGAGACAATTCAAGTTCCTCTTCCACCACATCAAATGTTTGGATCTCTTCAAGTTCATCTTAAAACACATTAAGCACATTCAAATTCCCACATTTCTCATGATCCACCATGTCATGAGAATCCTCCAAACAATCTACCACTTGACAATCTGAAACATAGGAGGAAAAACAAGTATCTTGCAACTTTTCAAGAAGTTGCTCATTTTCAATTGTGAGCTTATGTATATCCTCATTATTCTTCAAGTATGCATCATGTAACAATTCATTAAGCTCAAACAAATGGTTTCTATCAAAAAACAAAGACATGAAATTACCTTTGATGTGGCACACTGCTCTTTGAATCTTCTCTGTGTCTTCAAGGAAGGATGTTTCCTCCAATGAAGTAGCTCTCCAACAAGAATTTGACACCAATGCTTGAGTGTCATGGAGAATGATAAGGGACACTTGCATATTCTTTTCATTCATCTTTAAGGGTCCTTCAAGAAAATGAGGTTCTTGCAAATGAACCTCCTCATCTTCTACATTTTTTCTTGGACCAACTTCATGAAGCTCAAGTGGTGATGGGGAAGTTGATCTTGGTTCTTCTTCAACTGCTACAAGGTCTTCATTGTAATGCTAATGGAACTTGGGCTTGAAGCAACACTTTCAAAATCGATCTATATGTCACCAACATAGAGGTGTGAGCACCCATTAGTAGGTACTCCTTCATAGTTTAAGCATCCATCAGTAGATTCTCTTTGGTTCATGTCTAAGCTAGAAGGTGTCTTGAAATGATCTTCCATATTTTCAATAGAATCTTCTTCATGCTCTTGTGACGTCTCTTCCTTTTTCTCCTTCAAGCAAGCTGATTCATTTTGCCCTTTGTTTTCCTTAGGATCAATATCTTTCGAATCTCTTTTTGAAGAATTCCCAAAAACTCTCCTCAATTAGGACATACATGCCTTCGCGGAAGCTTCAGATATTTCATTGAGCTTTTCACTCACCCTCATTTCAGGCATACATATATGATAATCTCTCCAAGGTTCTTTACAAGAAGGGCATAAACCTTCCTTTACTAACTCGACATCTTCAGTTTTGGGCCTATTTGTAAAAATATGTTCAGCATAGTACTCAAAAGACATGGCATTTTGTATATTTTTGCTCAAAGCAAGATATTCTTGATATTTTTGATATTGTTGGGGCAAGGTTTTATATGTTGCTCTTCATCTTTGTAACTCATTCATAGAATTATACTTGGTTGGTGTGACACACTAATATTCTTCACATTTAAAGTCATAAGAATAATCTTCAGTTCTCCTGAAATTGTAAGAAGTGTTGCATGATGGCACCTCTTCCTCGTACCATTCACATTCTGCTTCATATTGCTCATAAGCATCTGCATATTCCTCATAAGAATTGTACTCATAGGATTAATGATAATAGTAAGACATGGATTCCAATTATTCTTTAATTTATGTACCTAATCCACAGGTGCAAGGACCATGCTCTGATACCACTGTAATGTCCCTTGTTAGGAATTTTATTAAAATGGCAATTTCACTTTTTTTCCCTAGTTCGACCTTTGACTAGTTTTGAGTCTAGGTCTCCAAATTGCTCCAATTGATCCCAAATATTCTGAGAAGGTATATGGATGATGTTAGAACATAAATATTTGTTTCAGGGATGCTTTTGGACCTTCAAAATACTTCTGCAAATCCTCTTTCGATTCTGGCCAATGTAGGGAACTTTACTAGTAATTTCCCTTTGACTAGTATTGGTCTCTAGGTCTCAAATTGTCTCCAAATGCCTTCAAATCTTCAAGGAAGGTGTATGAATGATATGTGTACTTGATTATGATGTTCAGGGATTATTTATGACCATCAAAAGACTTATGAAAACTTGTTTAAGATTCTGAAAAAAGTATGGAATTTAACTAGCAATTTGAGGTTCAAATCCCCCCGAGGTAAATACTGAAAATGGCTTCCCAAATGCCTCCAAACCCACTCAAATTTATGAAAATAGGTAGGGAATGTCTCAGGGGTATTATTAAGGTCTCATATGCACCATTAATCAGTTATTAAATATGTTCTAATGCTCTCCCAAACAACAACAAAAATCACTAGTTTGAGCCTTGGGGAAATGGCACCAAATCTTCTCCAAATGTAAATAAACTGAGTAAAATGACTTCAAATGCTTGAGTACTGAACATGAAACTTGTATAATACATCAATAAAATTACATTCATCAATAAACCATCATTATTTTAAAAATGGAACTGTAGTGGGGAAATGGAACTGTTCTTTCATTAAAAATGAGATTTATGCATTTCTACTTGGAATTTCGACCTGAAACATTTTGGAGATGGGGAATAGAGTATTTAATTCATATTAAAAAATAAATGGGGCATTAGAATCTCCCCCAAAGAGTACAATGGCTCACCAAAAATTCCCTCCCTCAAGGAGCAAGAATATGCCTTCAAAACTAGAAATGGTTGAGAGAATGTGATGCATTAGAAGAAACCATGATCTTCCCTGTAGCTTACACATGGAACAAATGAATCCATTAAATCTCCAAATGAAAGTTCTGAATGGACTTTTCAATTACCAACTTGGATGGGAATCTTTCAACCTCGAAATTGGCTAAGGCAAGAAACTATTCATCCACTAACTCTCCCTCTTCACAAATGCAATTGCAAATTTATCAAATGATCAAAAGTTGGTTTCTTCTTTGTTATTGACATTTATAAACTTATAATTTCCTCCATGGGTCAAATTCCTTCCAATAGACTCATGCCAAATCAAGTTGGGAAGATATTTTGAACGCCACTTATACAACAATTCCTAGTCTCCCACTTCCACCAAATCACATGTGGAAGCATCTTAGCTTCCCTAATTCCCTTGAGAGCCCTATTGGAGGATAGTTTTATCCCTTACATGTCATATATGTCATATGTCATCCTTCAGGTCTGATTTGTGTTAGAGGTGTCATAGCATCTTCATCATTGTTGTCATAGAGCTAGGGAATCTAGCCCAAGTGTCTCACTAGCTCCAAATTGCCTCTTCCTCTTCCATGGGAGTTAATATTCCTCTACATTTCGACCTTGAATGAGTCATGCAATGAATAATACCTTTTTAACTCCCCCAAGTATGTTACCATTCACCTTGAATTCGAATTAGTGAGAGAATGATGCCAAGTGTAGTTGGGAAATATAGCCATATGTGGGTCCCCCTTCCTCCATGTGTCTTGATGATCAAATTCCACTTTGATTTTCACTTGTATATATTTATTTATATATTTTATTAAATATTTTTTCCATTCTAATGTTCAAACATCACTTATTATTCCCCTTATTCCAAATCCCAAAGCTTCCACCCCAAACCTAGGAAACTAGTAATTTTCCTCCTTGGCAATTATTTGACCCTTAGCATCAATTTGACAAACTCTAATGAATATGTCCAATGTGCTTAGGCCATTGTGACCCAATGCCAATTTGGGATATGAAAAGGAAAGTATCCAAACTTTCTCACTGAGATTTATTGTAGGTATTTCATTTCATTTCTAGATTCAACCCACTTCCATTCAAGAGCGCTCTGGTTCCAACAGTGTTGAAAATCTCGTGCAATATTAGAGTGTTTTCTATAATATTTGCAGTGGTCCATGTTATTGATGGAAGATGGTGATTTCATGAGTATATGATGTTGTATCTGCAAAACTGTAACATAAATTTCCTCTATAGTTCGATAATATAAATTTGCTTTTTGTTCTGCAGTTATACCCTTCTCTTCCATTAATTTCTACTCCCGTGCTCATTTTGATGGTAAATCTAGCTAGTTTTCATAATTATTGTAATAACTTGACTTCCGCAACACCAAATTACAATATGTAAGTTGATTAAAGTTTGTAAGACTTAGGTGAACCCATTCCAAGGCCTGTTTCAGAAATTTGTGACCTTCCCAAGCCATTTGGAATCGCTTGGAAATTCTGCAGTTGAACTGTCCTGAACCTTGCAATCTACTTCCTAGATTCCAGACTCTGCCAAGTTGAGTCCATTTGTATGTATTAGTGTTTTAATAGTATTTTGGGGTAGATATATACCATAAAATTCCATTTATGCACCATAATCCATTGGGTTCAACATAAGTCTTGGGGCCATTGCCTTGAAGCCTTTGGTTTAGCCAAAGGAGTCTACCCAAGCATAATGCACCAAGATAATGTGCAGATGTCGAATTTGGGTGTCCTGTAGGATATCCTATGGCTATATATGAACTCAGTACCAAGTTTGGGAATAATATGGAAGGTTTAGTGTGGTTTGAAGAAAGTCTGAAACAATCTAGATAGCCTTTTTTGTAATTTTTTCTAGTGTGCCTTTTCTCCTGAAAAGGTACATTACATCCACCAAGCATTGCTTAATCTCTGCAAGGACACTGTCTTCAACACTACTATCACATTCCTTAGGTGGCAGGTCGCTTTTTGTTCCCCATTCATCGTCTTCCAATGAAGGTGGGCCTGCATCAGACAACCTTGTATGTGCTAACTTGTCATTTGGGTTATTCTTCTCCCCCCATTCATGAACATATGTAGCAGAAACATGGCCATTCCTGATTGAGTTGGAACCACCCACATTACTAGGTGGGCTATTGGATTCTCCATTTTGAGGGTTTTTCTCCCCTGAGTTGGGATCATTTCCCCATTCATCATTGCTGGAAGTGGATGGTCGTTTGGAGGGATTTCCCCATTCATCATCATTGAGG
This sequence comes from Larix kaempferi, assembly GCA_027924585.1. NCBI lineage: Eukaryota > Viridiplantae > Streptophyta > Pinopsida > Pinales > Pinaceae > Larix > Larix kaempferi. Next base: position 10,980,785 of record BSBM01000120.1, on the reverse strand, counting down.
GTGAAGGGTTGTCATCGTTTATTTTTTATCTAGAGGATTGGAACCTATAAACTCTATTATAGATATATTTAAATAGGGATGATGAGTGTACTCTATTGAAACTAAAAAATTGGGGAATTGGGTAAATTGGTGGTGGCTGAGACAATGGGGAAAGTAGTTGAGCTTGCATGGCATTGAAATTAGAAAGAAAGAGGATATATGGAAGTGGGTTTTGGAAAGGTGATCTTGCAAGACACGATCTATGGAGCTAGTGTAGCACGTGGCCTCCCAATGAATACTCTGTCCTAGAGGCATAACATGACCCCCACACAGTAGTTCGCTACCATTCCAACTTGATTTATCCCTCCAAATGAAGATGTGACCCTCTTATATAAAATCACGATCCTCTTCCCAACTAAACAATGCTTATGCAAAATCCTATGGCCTCCACAATGAATAATCTACCTTCAACTAATTAACACGTCCTCTTCAAGGGAAATTGATGCTTTTCAATTAGATTTGACCCTCACACAAAATATCACGACCTTCTTCAAATTGATATGCTTCCAGAAACGAATACAATTTGATGGTAATGGGAAAGTCTCAAGGAAGAAGAGAACAACCATTTTTTGAGATCAACAGATCACCCAAATAACTCGCCCAGTAGTCCACATTCCTCCTCTTCATAGAAGAGAGAAGCTATAATATGATCCATAGAGATGGATGAGCTCTCTGCTCTCTATATCTGCCCACGATTTGATGGAAATGGCCTCCTCCTAACAATCAACACCCATCAATCAATATTCAAGCAATAATCTATGGAAATTAAGAGATCAGATTTCGTCTTGGTGCCTTCTCCAAGCAAGTTCATCCTCAAATATCAGAGCCCCTTTAGAGCTTGTGTTTTTTTGTTTGTTTGTTTTTTTTTATATTTTTTTATATTTTTGTTATTTGTATTTTTTGTTTTAATATAACTATATTATATAATATAATAATAAAAATTATATATAATAATTTTATAGTCTTATATATATATGTGTGTGTGTGTGTGTGTGTGTCTTATATATATATATTGAGAGATACTTCTTATATTTACAAGGCCATATTTACAATCGTGCCCATGGAGGGTTTTGAACCCGAATATCTACGTTATTTGTTTGTGTTTGTTTGTTTTTTTTTATATTTTTGTTATTTTTGTTATTTGTATTTTTTGTTTTAATATAACTATATTATATAATATAATAATAAAAATTATATATAATAATTTGATAGTCTTATATATATGTGTGTGTGTGTGTGTGTGTGTGTCTTATATATATATATATATATATATATATATATATATATATATATATATATATATATATATATATATAGAGAGATACTCTTATATTTACAAGGCCATATTTACAATCGTGCCCATGGAGGGTTTTGAACCCGAATATCTATGTTAATACAAGGCCGCTCACCTCAATTCTTTCCAATAGAACACTCCATAAGTCAAGAACACGCCATAAGGCTCACTTCAGTACTTTCAATGAGGTTTGTGTTCAACAACTACAAAAGAAGTGCATTGCACTCTAGTTTGTGTTCAAGGACCACCAAACAAGTGCATTGCAATCTTAATAGGGCACATGTCACACAAACAAAAGAGAGTCATTCATCATGCAATAAAATGATCTAATTTACTTGCCAAATATGCTAAGAATAAAGAGATATCTATATTCCAAACATTTTATGACATGCAAACATTATACCTTCTAATAAAAACAAACATATCCAAATTTCATATAGCATATTTTCACAGCTTTTGGGTTAATTGCATGCAATATTTATGTTCCCAACATGTTTCAATTGATCTCTTCAACCATAATTAGGGCATTAAATTGGGTGATAAGTCCCTATTGTATTTAAGGTCTGTGGATATATATATTTATATGGGAAGCTCACACCCCAACCCAATATAGATTGACTTATTAAAATATCTCTCTTCCAGACATCCACCGTGGAGGATGAATTAAAAATCCTTGACTAAACTGATTGAAATACATTAATATGAGATAATAAGGTATTAAAAACAAATAAAAATGATCAAAGATTCATTTCCTACGATCTTGAGCCACTTACCTATGTTCCTAGAGTTGTTCACATCCAGACTACAAGGAAATTTGGCAAACTAACTCTCCATAGTATGAATTCCAATCGTACTTAATCTTATGCATGCACACTACATTTTTAAGTGGGTATATAGCTGAAAATTATCCATGGACTCTCTCAAAGCTATCATATGTTGTATTTTTTAGTGATTGTTGACCGCTAAATCCCATATTATGACCATTTGACTATAGTGACCATAGTGACCATAATGTGACCATAGTGACCATAGTGACCATATTTTTGGAGGAGCCTAATTCAACCTGTTGTCTAGGCTCCCTGCCCGACCTGTTGTAATGTATGTCGACAGTTGTGTCGACCAGTCGGTTTATGTCGGTCGGTTGAACCGACAAGGCAGTTACATAACTGAATGTAAAGCATATATATAGGCTAGTGAGCCGATGTATTGGGTTAACTTAGATATGTTCTGTGTACAATTCTACATAATGTTGAGTAATAAAGGATTGTGCTTCTCTCCACATATGGTCTACTTGTATCTGTGTCTTTTGCATGCTTGTATAATATATTATGTATCACTGGTAACAATGCAACACCCTCGACTACAACACTATGTATATTTTGCAACTCACGCATAAGACATAACATGACAATAAGGCCCCTAACCACTAAAACCCATTACCATTAATCCCTTGACCGCTTAAACCTAAAACTCCTAAGATCCCTAAGCCCTCATATCCCTAAACCCTAACCCCCTTAAACCCTAATCCATCAAACCCTTAATCCCTTGACCCCCTAACCTAGAATAATCCCCTTAACCCCCTAAAACCTAAACCTCCTTATACCCCTAACCCCTAAACACCATAACCCCCTAATCCCTTAAACCCTATCCCTAAATCCTAACCCCCTTAAACCCTAACCCCTAAAACCCTAATCCCACGACCCCATCTAACCCTCCTAACCCCTTCAACATAAACTTCCTTATACCCCTAACTGCTAAACACCATAACACGCTAATCCCTTAAACCTTAACCCTAACTCCTAAACCCCCTAATATTGAATCCCCTAAACCCATAACCCCTTATATCCCCTTGAACCATAATGCCTTTAAACTCTAACCCTAACTCGTAAACCCCCTAACATCAAATCACCTAACCCCTTAACCCCTTAAACCAGCCTAACCCCCTATACCCCCTTAAAACCTAACCCTAAACCCTAACCCTCGAATAATCCACCTAAACCTTAAGCCCTTAACCCCCTAAACCCCTAAAACCTAAACCTCCTTATACCCCTAACCTCTAAACACCCTAACCCCTTATTCCCCTAACCTCCTAATCTCTTAAACCCTAACCCTAAATCCTAACCCCCTTAAACTTGTAGTCAACATAAAAAGGAAAATGAATGGGAAAATAAAAGGACAATTTCATCCCCGGATGTGGGTGATCCTGTGGAATACGATGAGTCAGGTCGAGAAGCTACCACTCCCCACCACATGGCTCCTTCTCGACCGAACCACCATGGAATTTAAAGCTTTCCCAAATCGATGCTCTTAGCTTTTATGAGGTTAATATCCCAAGCACGTTGCAGAGTTGGCTCTGGTACCATGACAATCTTTCCACTTCAGTGAGAATTTATGGCAGCCATGAATGTCGTTTCCAGGCTATTTGACAGGATTTGCTACCATATTTGGAGATTGTGCAACGGAAATTCAGCTAGTGTTTCTCTTCTGTGTCTAGTTGGTTGGTCGCTCATTGCTTGTCTTAGCCTCCTCATCTCTGGATTTTGGTTTTTCCACGCTCCTTTTGTTTTGGGGATAAATCCTGCTCCTTTGTGGTTCTGGTCTATTTTCTACAAAGGCTTCGCGATCCCTAGCTTAACAGTCATTATGTCCCGACAACCCAGAGCCAACCCTCGTCGTGGTGGCAGAGGCTGTGGGCACTTTGACCATCGTGGTCGTAGAGGTTCTATTGATTTTGGTTATGACAAATCCGTTCCAGTGCATCCAAGAACCTTGTTATATGACTGGGAGGATGAATTGGTGGTTCAAAAGATGATGAGTTAAAGGGGAAGGATTAGGCATAGACACTACTGGCTAGTGAAGGATTCACTCGCTCAGATTCTCATGCATTCACGGGATTTCACTTAGGATAATAATTCCCCCCCCCCTCCATCCCCAGCTTCAATTCCTCAGATGGATTCCTCTCTGGTCGCCTCTTAGGTCTCCAAAATTGTGGTGCACCTTGACACTCAACAAGGCAAGGAACCCTCGATGCCAGGCGACAAAGCTAACATTGCTTTGACAAGCGGCAAAAAATGCAAGCATGTGGAGAAAAAGAGCTTAGTGGTCCCTTCCCTTCAGAGGAAATATAAGCCACTTCCTGCAAACATGGGTTCGGACTACACATCTAGCACAAATAATTATCGATGCCCCATTCTAGAATAATGGATCGAGGGTGCAGATGCTGCTAGTAGCCTCAATTAGTAACTCTGTGGTATTCCTTTTTACTCTTTTTGTTAGCAGTTTAGTATGGGTAATAGGATCTTGGCTCATGAGACTGATATTTTCTTTGTTTCTAGTTTAAACTGTTCACACCGATTTCCATATGAGGCACTCTTTTTGTGTCTAGCACTAAGATGTCAAACCTTTTGCTACTGTCTTGTTTTTTTTGTTAAGGGAAACACTCTCTTATATGTTGGATCTGAAATTTCATGTATGGGAAGAATTTTAAAGGTTCTTAGTCTGGTTTTTGGTCCAGCGAGAAGCCTCTATTGGCTCTCAGACCTTAAGACTTTCTTGTGCATGTAATATTTTTTTGTATATAAATATAATTTCTCTATGGAGCTTACAAAAAAAACAAGGACAATTTCATTCCAACAACACAACCAATTTTTCTTTAGTAAGCATGAAGAGAATTTCCTCTCATAGAATTCCCCCCTCTATTATTATACATGGATTTATTTTTATAAACTTTATTCTTATATTAGTTCAAATAGAAGAAGAACCTTTATAGTTGCATTATAAAATTATTTAGTGTGTCAAAATCAACATTACATGTCCTTCACATGTCCTCTAGGCACTTGCAAATCTTGACAAGTTTAAATTTTGAGTTGAGAACAACGACTCCATGTTGTTCATGGATATTTGACATCACTCAACAATGGTGAAGGGTTTCATTTTGCTCCTCCTTTAGCTAAACATATAAAGAATCAATGGATTTGGTTTCATTGTGCATTGACTTATGTTGGTTGACTTATCATGGCTAGATCTAATTGCCTCTTTCTTCTTATAGAACTAAGAAAGTTGAAGATCCTCATCTCTAAGTTCCCATAGGGACAAGAAACACAAAGAATGTCCACATGTCCAACATATTTTCCTTATCCAAGGAAAATATGTTGTAGAAATACTTAAGAGATTTGGGATGATGGATTGTAAACCCATGCCTACACCGATGGTAACAGACCTGAATTTATTGAGTGATACTTCTTCAGAGACAATGGATGCCACCATATATAGAAAAATGATTGGTTTGATGATGTATTTGATGAACACTAGGATAGATATATGCTTTGCAGTGAACACATTGAGTCATTATATGTTTGAGCCAAGACGTGTTCACTTGATTGCGGAAAAGCATGTTATGAGGTACCTAAAAGGTACAGTTGACCATGAATCAGATATGTTTCGGATCGTGAGATAATACTACAAGGATATACTGATTCAGATTGGGCCAAATAGTGTTATAGATCAGAAGAGTACATCAGTATGTTGCTTCAGTTTGGGATCATCTATGATCTCATGGCTCAGTAGGAAGCATACTAGTGTGGAATTCAGTATGCCCAAGGTAGAGTATATAGCAACATGTTTAGCTAGTAGCGAAGCTGTGTGGCTTCAGAAGATGCTTTCAAGACTATTTGATCTCGAGTTGGAGGTGACTTGTATCTTCTGTTACAACCATATTTGCATAAAGTTGTCTGAGAACACTGTGTTTCATGGAAAGTCAAAACTTATCGAGATAAAGTACCATTATATCCAAGACATGGTGCAAAAAGGAGCTATGAAGCTCCAATATATTGCGACAGATGAGAATATAACCAATGTATTGACCAAGCCTCTATCGAAGATAAAGTTTGAGTATTTCAAGGACAAGCTTGGCATGGTACAGAATGACTTCCCTCCCTGAGAAGGAGTGTTGACTTACAGATGCAATTCCAGGGGAAGTAGCATATAGAGTGTGGCAGTAGTGGTTAGTCATACACGGGAACATTACCGACTAAGACATAGGTCGGCCTGATATAGCACAAGGTCAGGATTACCAACCCTCGAGTCTAGAAGAAAAGGTCATGTGGACTGTTGGATGCCCAACTTTTGAGTTGGAAGGCCAACCTGTGTGAGTTGGAGGATTCCTAGCCTTGGGCTAGATGGTTGGTGTGAGCGCACTGGATTGCAAAACCCTTGTGGTTAGATGCCCAATCACTATGGGTTGTATGCTTGGTGGTTCCAACTAGAAGGGATAGCTTTCAGGATATTTTCCCAGTTATGTGTGAGCTAGGTAGTTACCCAATTCTATTGTAGCTGGATGGTTTCCTAGTTCTGTGAGAGCTAGATGCCTAGTTCTTTGTGAACTAGATGAAGTCCCGTAATGACATAAGTTTCGAAAGGACGTTGATACCCATAAGATTCGAAAGGAAAATTAGGTTGTACCCACTAGTGAGATGATATGTATGATGTTGAGGCCTCGTATGCATGATGTGGATGATGGATTGCTTGTACATAACTTCTAGTGATGGATAGATTCGCGAAATATCAACAAGTAAATGGTCAAGTATGAGTCAATAGAAGCAATATTGAAGATCGTATCAAAAGAATGACTTCCTTGCTAAGAGGGAGTGTTGATATTTTATGTAGCTTTAGGATATATTCTTGTGTCGTCCATGAAACTCCCCGAAAAGTTCTAGAAAGTAAACCTCTAGAAATTTCTAGAAAGGAAACCTCCGAAAAGTTCTAGAAAGGAAAACTCTGGAAATTTCTAGAAAGGAAACTTCCAGAAAGTTCTAGAAAGGAAAGTTATGGATAGATTCGTGGAATATCAACAAGTAAATGGTCAAGTATGAGTCAACGGAAGCAGTATTGAAGATCGTATCAGAAGAATGCCTTCCTTGCTAAGAGGGAGTGTTGATATTTTATGTAGCTTCAGGATATATTCTTATGTCGTCCAGGAAACTCCCCGAAAATTTCTAGAAAGTAAGCCTCCAGAAATTTCTAGAAAGGAAACCTCCGGAAAGTTCTAGAAAGGAAAACTCTGGAAATTTCTAGAAAGGAAACTTCCAGAAAGTTCTAGAAAGGAAACCTGTGGAAATTTATAGAAAGGAAACCTCTATAAATTTTTAGAAATGAAACCTCCAGAATGTTCTAGAAATACCCATAAATCATGGAAATATAAAATGAAGGTACAAGTAAGAAGGATTCCCTCCTCATTTGTACATCAAGCAAGTTCGCATCAATTCAGTGAGACAAGTGCACAAGAGAGAGAAGCAACAACTAGAGGAAGACTAATATCTCAAGTTTGATCTTCTCTTTGTATATGAGGTATCTTTCTATGAGAGCGCATTAGATATTCATTATATTGACATTGTACTTTGTTGATGAATCTATACTGAAGAAGTTCTGTTGGGTTTTATTCTCCAAGAGGGTTTCCCAGAATAAATCTTTGTGTATGCCATGAATGTCTTTCTTTCAGTTATCCTTATGCATGCAATTATTATGATATGATATAAATTGAATTAAAATCTAAAGAATTATGAATAACATAACTGCTTAAGTAAAATTTCAATAATTTGGTCCTCTTGACTTGCCAAAAAAAATTAATGAAATGGTCAAATCCTCTTCAATCCATCGACCAAGTCGAGAGATTAAAGTATATGTCATCATTGATTGCACTCTTCTTCATATTGATTCATCTATGCATCAGACAAATTCTCTTTCTTAACAACTCATTCGTCTAAACAACACGTTCAACGAGGTATCCAACATTCTTTTTTCATTATTCGATGTTGATATTCATGGGAATTCGATTTACAACTACTTGGTTTTAGCTCCAACTTCATACAAATCTATCTTAAGTTGGAAATAGTAAGGATGATCACACCTAGTCAACAATGAATCCAAGTAAGAAGTCAACTCAGTTAGGTCGACCTGCAAGTTCTGTAGTAAATTGATCTTCAAACAATTTTTCTTTGACTTATTTCCATCATTGATATCATGGAGAATCAACTTGGAAAAATTACCTCTAGACAACTCTTCAACCAAGAATGCACTCATCAACTTTTATTTGATCTACTTCAAGGCACTCTGACCTTATTATTTTTCCCTCTATGTCTTTTTACACACATCCCTGCATAATTCGTAAATGAAATTACCATCTGTCGAGACTATTAGTGCACATTTATCGAGTGTTACTTGCTCTCCTTGATTGTTCTTATCATCCATATTCTAGTCACTTGATTCCAACAATCAATTGGTGTCCAATGCATTCATCATTCACAATGAATTTAGTTTGCTTGGTAAATATGGAAAGTGTGTCTTCATCCTTTCTTGACAATGTAATTTCCAAGAAATCAATTTGATTTTTCATTTCTCTTATTCCATAATTAGTACAAGACCTTTATTTGTTTACATTAAAATTCACTCACTTGCTCACAGCCACATTCAAGGATATTTTTCAACTCTAGTATTCATTAGGTGTCAGTCAGTCGAAAAGTAGTAAGGTTTTAGCGTCATATTGTGGATGACGGTCAATCAATAACTAACCTTCTTAATTGGAACACTTGGACGCAACTGTGCTAGATAATGTGTGTGGCATGATCATCGGGCATCACCAGATGCACTGTCTACACCAAACACAACAAGAATTTCTCTATCATGTGCTTCTGAAATATCCTTCGTCTCATCAGAATGCATCCATACAAGGCATGGAACTTTAATTTTATTTCCATTCTGTACATTCACCGTGGAATCTCCTCTTTGAATGGTACCTTCATAAATATACAACAACTTTTATAATCTCTCATCTCTTTTATGTTATTAAGATAGATAGATCTAATGGTATTTCACATGAGAGGCTTTTCTACCCATGGGCGTTGTGGAAATAAAGAGCTTTGCAATGCACAATATCAACAAGGATCTACGACTCCCCCTCTAGTACAATGGGAAATTGCACAACTACACAACTATTCCATAACTTATGCATCACTTAGTCAAGACCCTTCCATGGATCGACTCCCATCCAATCATAGGCAATGCTCTCTCCACTTTAATATTAAAGTTTGTAATGTCCCTATTTTTGACCCTTGACATAAATTGTGTAAATGATGTAATATTGTCGATAATTGTAAGTAACATGGTGAGGAGCTCAAGGAAAAGGCCCTACCATGGATTCCACAAAGGTATATGGTTAGTGAACCATGTGTTGGTCAAAGTGCAATAACAATGTAAATATGATGTACATGTGCATGATAATAGTAAAGAAATCCACAACTAACTAAGCAAGGAAACAAGAGAAAGGGGCACGATTATCCTAAGGTTAGGAACAGACCTATTAAGCCATGAATCCATTAGATGAGAGGCGAGTGTCCTAGAGAGGAATGATGATCCATCATATGTCAATTTGACTCATGTGCCCCAATCATTTCATGCTTCCGAGAGGAAGGGAGTTGATACAATTAGTGTCTTGGGGAAAGGAAGGTGTGGGTCTGAGTTTCGTTGTGACAGAGTTGTGACAGTCACCCTACATAAATGGGAATGGGGATCACTTACTAGGAAAGCGATTAGTTGCATCAATGTCAACCTTAAATAACATGTCAGTTGGGGGATGGTGTAGTAACTTGTCCATGATTCTTTCAATCATCTCGTCAATGATTCTATTAGTCAACTAATCAATTTACGTGGTTAAGTAACTCAATCTTGGAGGGGTGTGTCTATCTCGCTCTGTCTTGAGTGCAAGTAAAATTATCCATTGATCATCGATATATCATTATCACATCATGGAGAAGAGTTTCATAGTGTGTATGAGAGGAATCCTAACCTAAATAGTGACAAAGTGGAGAGTGGATCTAATCTATGGTTCATGGACATGACTGAGAGTTGAAGAGAAAACTAGAGAACAAAACTGCTATGCATTCCTCTGTTGATCTAGTAAGCAGATTGGTATCGAATTACCCAGTTGTTTGCTTGATCCTGAGCATCCTGAATTTGTGTGGAAGACCTATGTGATAGAGTATGTTCCTAGAAGTGTCTAAGTAAGTCTTAGCATAGTGGGGAATTTTTCTATCCTTAGTTGCGTGCCCAATGGTCATAGTCATATCCTGAATTGTTGATTCTTCATAGTATGAGTTGCACGCTTGGAAGTCTTGGTTTATTATTATTGATGTCAGCCCAATTATAGCCACCTATTAGACCTGTTATAGCAGATCAGTCTAGTGGAAAATGACCAAAGTGATTCCTTGGAGCCATCAGTTGTGCACAACCTAGATTTGTAAGCCGTAGGAAAAAATATCCTGTAGGTAGATGATCTAGGGTTTGGGTGATATTTATACACACACACACACTAGTATAACACCTGGAGGAAGGTGATTCCCGAGGGACCATTAAGTGGTGAAGGGGTACCTTTTTACTATTGTGTGGAGTGGGTATTGTGGGCCCCAATATAGCTGATTATGTGCGAGGCATCTGTTGTTATGGAGGTAAACCAGATATGATTGTTTGTCATACTTGAACTGTTGTAATTCTAAGGAAGTGAATAGGGTCTTGAGATCTAATTGGATTGATGTCCAATAGTGGTTGCATGACCTCTCAGCGAAATAGTGGGGTTTGGGTGGTATTTTTATGCACATATGGGAATAGAACTTGTGCAGTGTTGTGTGGGATGGGTATTGTGGACCCCAAACTAACCGAGTTTGTGCAAGGTTGATTGTTGGTATTGATTACAAGAGTGGTGTAGAGTGCGAATATGGATAAGAGACTAGTGAAGGATGTGATATCCAGGTGGAATAGCGGGGTTTGGGTGGTCTTTCTATGCACATACTGGTATAGAACCTAGAGGAAGGTAGAGCCTAAGGGACCATTGAGCATTGAAGGGGCATATTCTTGGTGTTGTGTGTAGAGAGTATTGTGGACCCGAAGCTAACCAAGTCTATGCTAGGTGTTTGTAACTCTGTGGTGAGTCACTAGTTATAATTTCCCCTCTAGTACCTGGGAAGGCCTGTTAACCCAGCACAGGATGGCTTGGATTGAGAATTGAGTTTGTGTCAATGTAACAACCTGTTATCCCAATAGAGGTTGGATTGGATATGGCCTTGTGACTATTTCATATGTTAGTGAGCTATGTATAGTTCCCCTTTCCTTAAGGTAATCATGCCCAGTGTGGGGGTGGCGTCTTATCAAAAAGAGATTATGCTATATAGAGTACCTACAGTTGGGTGGAATGTTTCTCTTGCGCAGTCAGTTTCTTGGAGAAGCTTCATTCAAGATACATGTTATGTGATGTTTCATTGTTGTTATTCATTTCCATTGTATGAATGTTGATCTAGATAAATGACGAGATGCATGTTGTATATAATGATTATGAATATAGATTGCTTAGCTAGAAGCAATTTAGTTCCAGACATGTACTTGATGGATATATGAGGATGTTCCTTATAAATGCTTGCCTATAAATGTATGATTTATGTAAGAAGTCCATTTATGCGTATAACACTAAGTCTACAGGAAGCCAATGTCTTGTCACTACAAGCTAAGTTGCCGCATGGTGGAAGTCGGCGAGGGGTTAAAGATAGCCACGTAGTGGATCACACGGAGGTCAAGTTTCATGCACACAGTATAGCTACATGATAAAGAAATTGATAGGCGTGAAAGTGTGCAAGGTCAAATTAGTTCCAGCAATATCACATATGAACTAGAGTAAATGCATACAGGAATTCACATAGTGAATTGAGATTATGTGGCATAGGTCGCTTCATGAAAAAATAACTCAATATTAGACAATAATGTCTTGGTATCAGAAGTAGAAAGAAAAGAAAAATATCCCTCATGGTCATGATAGGCCATAGAGGCCACTGGGTTTGTGACAGAGTGGTATCATAGCATTGGTTTCAACACTAGGCCTTTGAGTGAAAAAGGAACCCTTTGTAGAAATATTAAAGTGATTATTAATATTATTAATGTGTTTGCTAATAGATTTTTGTTTTTGCACGACATTAATAGTAGCATAAAGGTCATTACAATAAAGGAAAGAAGGCATCAAGCAAAATAAACTGATTTAGATAGTTGAATGATTATCATGGATGATGCGCAAGATCCCTATGATAATGCAGAAAGTGTTATCGAAGAGGATGTGCACGGTGGTAACTTAGAAACAAAGTACAATGAAAGGAGGTCTTAAATCACACCTGTAGATATGGATGAAACTATGAGGAGTTTAAATGAAAGGCTAACTAAGGCACATGAAGAACAACATCATATTAATGCTTACATACTGCAGATCCTAATAGACCTTCAACATAAATCCAATATGGGATAAAATTAGAATAGTGGTCGTAAGGATGGAATATGTGCAAGCAAACACTCTAGAGGAAGGTCGTGCCGCTAGGAAAGAAGTGCACATAGAAGGAGAATGATTATTTCTCCATCAATCACATTGAGCAGTAGATACACTTTGCCATACAATCAAGCCTAGTAATAGGAAGCAAAATCTATACCATCCTTTACATGTTCCTACGATACCATGGGAGAGTATATCCATGGATTTTGCGGGTGGTTTTCCAACCACTAGGAAGGGACATGACTATTAATTTATGGTAATTGATAGGTCAAGCAAGGTGTGCATTCTTATGCCTTGTAAAAATACCATCAAAGCACAAGAAGCAACATACATGTTCTTTGAGAAGGTATGGGTGCACTTTGGGATACCAAGGAGAATCATCTTAGACATGAATATTGAATTTATTAGTGAATTTTGGGCTACACTTTTGGAGTAGATGGACACTAAGTTGAAAGTATCTACAACATTCCATCCACAGACATATGGGAAGACATAAGTAGTCAACAAGAATTTGGTGCAACTTTTGATAGGTTACAATCAGAAGCATTATAAGACTTGGTATGAAAATGTAATCTACATCTAGCACTCTCATAATAGAGCATTCCACACTTCATTGAAAAGTTCCATTTTGAAACTTGTTTTGGATATCTTCCACCTTCACCTATAGATGTTGTTTTTGGACAACAAGGTGGAGTGAGGGAAGACACCACCAGCGAAGCATTAAGATATGAAAAATCCATTGATAATACTATCCAAATTCATTTACAAGTACAAGAGACATTGAAGAAGTCACGTGAAAAGTACAAGGCAAGACATGCCCAACACAGGGTTGAGAAAACATTTATGGTGGGAGACATAGTTCGGTTGCACTTGAATAAGGAAAGAGTACAAGGTCCTGGTAAGAATATCAAGGAATTACAATATGTTCCTTTTGAAGTATTGGAGAAGGTATGAGATAATGCCTATAGAATCAATCTACCCCCATATATGCGCATTTAATCAGTAGTGAATGTGGAACATCTGAAACTCTATGAACCTTCCATGTTGGACCAAGAACTTGAGCAAGTATTAATTTATATATATGGATTAGCACCAGGGGATCAGGAAGACTTATAAAAATACATGATTTTGTAGAATAATTCCATAACAAACAAGCGAGGATAGTATGAATCTGGTAGGTGGGGTTGAAGGGACAAGTTCTAGGAAAGGCTAAATGGTACTCCAAGGAGAAGGTAGATCGAGGAAAAATTTCCTCACCTCATTTAGTAAAATATTTTGGGGACCAAAAGCCTCCCTAAATGGGGAGGTGTGATCTGAAATAGATCAATATGTAATTTTTCATCTAGTTTGGTGCTTCTGGGTGGAAAGATTGGAGGAATTGGCTTGTAGGGCCCATTTTAGGGGCATGTCTCACTTTGTATATTTGGGGTCTAGAACCTTTTGGGGCATATTTAAGGGTCTGAATGATGTTTTGGGGGATCAAAATTTCATCGCTTGTGTGATTCCCCTTGATTTTATTCTAAACTCTGAAACCTTTCCTATTGTCCAAGAATCACCTTAATTGGAGTCCATCTAAGGAAGTTATGGCCCCCTCAAGTTAACCTATCCAGTTGACCACCAAGGTACTGAGTGGATTCCAAATTAGCTCTCATTTATCACACATGCAAAGCTAGTCACATATGGGTTGTCAATAACATTCTAGAAGGTCCAAGACCCTAACACTAATCGAGAGTTGGGGCATGAAAAAACCCTATAAATAACCCTAGACATCTATCGAGCTATGTTAAATATCGAGACATTAGGAAGATAAGGGGTTCCTCTTTTGATGTTATTGTATTGTCCCATAGTTGAGCAACATCATGGGAGTGGAGATTAGTGAAGAATAGATGAAATAGGAGATCATGTAGTGATTCTATCGATAGAGTCATATCTAGCTCCATAACAAGTACCATTTCCTTTGTATTTTCATTTTATGAAAAGAGCAAGGCATAGTCCACATTGTTGGTTGGGTTTTCCCCATAGTGGTTTTTCCTAGGGTATATCTTGTGTTATTTTGACTGTATATTTCTTTTCTCTAGTTATTTTCCTTACAATTCCAGTTGTTATAGCATATTTTTCCACATTACTGCAAAATACTTATTTTTGGTTTATATTCACCCTTTGCAGACTTCCTTGTCCCTCTATGGTTCAATCCACCTATCCCTTCTCAGGAAAAACCTTCAAAAACCCTTGTTTACTACACATACGCACCCTAGTAGTGATCAACATGTGTATATGTGCCCTGCCAATGCACAACATGCATATGCCCTTTTTAAGGAAAGTAAAAATAGTTTTGCGGGTTTCGACCTTATTTTTCTCGTACATATCTACCAAAACTTCCTTAATTGGCTCCCTAATGGTATAAAAGAGGTCAACATAAATATATATGTATGTTCATCTAGAGGAAAGATATCTAAACTCTCAAATACTTAACAATCAACTGAAACCATTTTTTGGATGATTGGTAAACTAGTACTTTCATGAAAAACCTATTCCAAAGTATTTCCATTTCCTTGTAAGCAAGGTAAGATTTGTTGAAAAACATAAGTTCTTTCCCCTTTAATCAATTGATAAATATTTTCAATCTGCTCTACATGAATAGTATTGGAACATTGAGTGTCACCTATACAACATTCATCTTCACTAGCATTTGAATCTTGTAGTAGATCAAGATAACTATACAACTAAGGAAATCCAATAAATGTCTTGGCAATAGAGTCAGGTGACTTCTCCTTAAGAGTAAATCCAATAAAATATTCTTGGTTTATTTATGTTGTAGCTAAAGGAGTGGGATCTATATTTTTATTATGATCACAAGGAACTTATATTAAGTCTTTCATTGGAAATTATTCAGGATTATGCCTATTTTATTTGTTCATATGAATAGATTCGCTCTCCAATTGTTTTCCCTCCTTTGTTTCCAAGATGGAGACTTCACAAAAACTTGAGTCTAGATTATTTGTGAGAAAAATATCCATATGATCTATGGGAAATACTGGTGGACAATGAATATTAGAAGACATAGACACTTCTTTATAAGAACAACATTCTTCCCGATCCATATCAGTTGAAAGAAAAGAACCTAACATATGTACTTAACAACATTTTGTATATATCCTTGTGAATTAAATTCACCTTGTAAATAGGTGTCTTGATATGTATAAGGTTTATTAGTTACAAACTTATTTTTATTTTTAAGAGTATAAAGATACAACAACAAATCATAAAGTTCAGATTCAGAAGGTTCATCCCTAAAAGGGAATATGAAGAGAACATGTATTAAAATTGATAAATAGACTTCCAAAGATTCACCTTTATTTCTCTAAAGAACTTGCAATTCATATGATAATTCATCATAGTCATACTTCTCAAAATCATTTAAGAATTCTTTCGCAAACTACACCTATGTTTAAAAAGAATAATGCAAAAAGGTCTCAAACCAACATTTGATTTGAACCCTGAAAGTGAAAGAGAATAACCTGCACACAATACCTTCGTTAGTATTGTAATGATTGATACAATTATAAAAGAATTGAACAAGATGATAACATGCAAATATCTCCCCTTCACCATCAAATTTAATTTTTGACAAGAGAGAAACTGTCCTTTTAGGAATGCTAACTAATGGAAGACTAAAAACACATTCCGATACAGGGATTTGTGCAAGATCCATTGGCATTTAAACAAATAAAAAATGTGACTCCACATGGGTTGGCTTGTCATCCAGCCCTCCTTCTAGTGCCATTTTGTTGACAGGTCAAAATGACCTACATCAACAACTGTTAAGATTTAATATGCTAAGACAGAAAATATCAGCATTGCATATCAATATCAAACAATAGCATATACAGGATCACTGAAAGAACAACAAGCACAACATAAACACAAGAGACACAGATTTATCCTGGGAAACCCTCATGGGGTAGAAAACCCTGCAAAGCTTCCTCAATATAGATGATCAACAATACAGAGATGTATATCCCAAACATGAGCTCCTTCTCCTCCATAGAAGATCTCTCTCTCTCACCTATGCATTATTCACAAGTGAGTGAATAATGAGTGAGTGTGATAAATGACGAACACACCTCCTCTATTTATACACTACTCTGACTTGTCTTTTACATTAACTAGGTCGGCCCCAACTTAACCACTTAACATAATGTGACAGGGCTAACCCCACTAGAGTGGTCTAATAATCCTTTAACCCACATGACTCATGCAGGGCCGACCCCCACTAGGGAAGTCTAATAACCCAAGTTGCCACATTATCCATGGAGGAATAAAACATCTCCGGATATACAATAAGGTCTTCACGGAGGAATGAAACATCTCTGGAATAATAAAGTACAAATATAATATTCTTAGAAGTTACAATATTTCAACAACAACAAGAGAGAATGCTTGATTGCAAGTCCAATTAGAATTGGTCACATTTGGTATAGCAATATCTTATCGGAATTGAGACCGGTTACCAATAATGAAACACTGCTCCCAGATGGAAGACTTAACCATTTAAATATTTTCTAAAACTCTAAATGAAATTATCATCTCAAATGAAAATGCAATCCTATTCTAACCTATGATGGCTACTAATTTTAATAGTAACATGGAATGAATGCATGCATAAATTTAATGACTTGAGAACCAAAAGAGTTCATATTTTATAGCATTGAACCCTACTAGCATGTTCAGTTTACCAAGAAAGGAATAAATTCACATATAAATAAAACCGAGTATGTCCTTACAATCAAGGTATCCATAACTAATTCATGATATTATAAAAAATAAAATAATTAACAAAAATGCACAATTAAATAAATCAATAGAGCGTAAACAATTAGCAAAAATGGTAGTTGCATGAACCATCCATGAGTAAACTCCTGGAGGATCAAATGCACAAATAAAAGAATGTATTGTTAAAACCACAAGAAGAAATTCACAATGTTAGAAACATGTTATACTATCAATGAAATATAAGTAATGAATAAAGAGTTATCCTTGAGTCTGAAAACACTATTTTATGCATATGATTGCAAGCAAAAAACAATTAATTAGAACCAATAATAAACACAAAAGAAAAAATATCCATTACACAATCGAATCCTATTAATGGATGCAAATTATTTTGTCTCGTATTCCTTTAAAAAATAGTATTACAAAGATCCTTCGGTCCAAAATTTTCCTCCTTCGGTCCAAAATCATAGGTTACAATATGTTTATTCACATCTTTTCAAAAAGATTATCTCTTTGTATTCGTAATTTGTCTTGTTTTACTATCTTTGTCTTGTGTGAACCTCAATCTAATATTTAGATATTATTCATCATCATCTGGGAATATATGAGATTGATTCCACTAGTGATGCGCAGTTCACTCAATTCTGATAGTCGTAAATAGTTTACAACTTGGTGTCGGGGAATCTTAAGCAACTTAGGTATGAATTTTATGAATTTTCTTATCATATTACAAAGGTCATTTGAATCATCTCGTCAAGCACAAAACTCTATCATAACTATCTTTGTTAGGTTCTTATTATGGTGGCATTCTCAATTCTATTTTGTAATTTGGTCAATTGACATCCCTATTGTCAATCATATGCACAATAAGATAACATGCTCCCTTGGTTTAAGATTAAGTCAATAGTGATTTGGTCCTCTTAACATCAATAGTGATTTGGTCCTCGACTTTCCAAACAAAATTTATTTAATGGTCTAATCCTCTTAAAAAAGTTGACCAAGTCAATAGATTAAAGGATCTGTCATCATTGATTTCACTCTTCATCATATTGATTTGTCTATGCATCCAACAAATTCTTTTTCTTAACAATTGATTCGTCCAAACAACACTTTCGATGAGGCATCCAACATTATTTTTTCATTATTCAAACGGTTGATATCCATGGGTAGTCGATTTCCAACTAGTTGGTTTTAACTCCAACTTCATAAAAAATCATCTTAAGTGGGAAATTGATCCGGATTTATGCAAGAACGAAATAATATAGCATATATATATTCACATACACAGATATATTGCAAAGAACAAAGTGATACAGTAAACACATATTTTATTAAATAGCGGAAATAGAACAGATTGTAAATACAACAGATAGAATGGTGGTAGCTATCTCTGGGAAGAGATGTGGCCGCTATGCTCATTCGTGCCAAGATTAATACAAAGAGAGGCCGAAATGGCCTATTTATCATAAGCATGAGGGAAAGAATCGCAAACATCCGAAAACCTAACCCTAGGAGATGAAGCGCCAAAAGTCATGTGGGCCTCGTTTGGGTAAGTTAGTACATCAACTTCCTGGGGTCGTAACTTTTGCACCCAATATCCATTTGGGGCACACAAAAGCTCGTTGGAAATATCTATTCAAGGATTATAAAAAGGGTTGGCAAATATCGAGTCCGGCACGCATAAAGGTTAGACGCGCAGTACTCATATTTTCCCGACCATTCGATGTTGAAAAAATGTCGTTTAGGGCCTCAAAACGGTTTCGGAAGTTTAGGACCCGAAAAAACTGCTAAAAATAGTAATTTACCAAAATTGCCAGAAGACTGTTTTGAGCCAGTTGGAAGAGGTGGGCCACCACCGATATCCACCTGGATCAATCATCCCTCCTTAGGAAGCAATCGTCTCCATTGCATCAAATCCCTTATCATGTGTCGAAATGTGTGTTGAGTTGAGCTCTTGGTGCGACATTTGCTGAAGCGAAAAGGTTGCCTTTCTTTGGAATCTTCAGAGGGTTGTAATCGTTGTTGCTGGATGCGCTGGAGCTATTCAACAGTTTTGGTTGTTGTGGTATCCTTGGTCTTCACTGGTGTGGATGGTTTCTTTTTGGAGGAGCACCTTGAATGCGTGGCCTTGCACTGCAAAGGTACTCGAATAGGCGATGTTGCACTGAAATTTTGTTTTTCTTGTTTCTACTGAGTAGAGGGATAATGGACAGAGTTTTTGGATGTCTCTGCGATCTGATGTTCTTCTTTAGTGAAAATTGAGAATAGGGAAAATTTCCTAGTGTGGGAGATTATCTTCCTGCCCTGCTTGGTTGGGGTAGGCGAAATTGTCTCGGGTATCCGATAGAGTTGTCCTCCCAAGGAGACAATGACACTGCGAGGTCGTGATTCATATACAGCATGACGCTTCCACATATATGGTTGTCCTAAAAGAACATCACATACTTCAAGTGGGGTCACATCACACAATACCTCATCTTTGAAGGGATTGATGCCATATGGTAGGCAACATTGGTGACTGACGCAGATCCCTCATCCTTGGCT
Organism: Larix kaempferi; assembly: GCA_027924585.1. Taxonomy (NCBI): domain Eukaryota; kingdom Viridiplantae; phylum Streptophyta; class Pinopsida; order Pinales; family Pinaceae; genus Larix; species Larix kaempferi. The sequence goes on along the minus strand of BSBM01000120.1, from coordinate 10,960,782 downwards.
TAGCCAACCAATGGTGTATGGTTGTGGGTGTGGTGTTATTGGTAGCTCCAATTTCTTGATGACTTCTGTTGAGATCGGGTTCTTTTGGCTGCCTATGTCCACGACAAAGTGTAGGGGAATTCCCTTCACCCACATTTGGGAGTGGAAAAGGCACTCCTCTGCCTCTGACTCTTCAGGTTCCTCTGGTTGAATTTGTGTGGTGGCAACAACGGCACTGGGTTTTGCATCAATGATCTACTTCCCTTTTTGCGCAGCTGTGAAATTAGGTTCTGATTCAGAATCAGAACTGGGATCTGATTCTGAAGCTTTGATCTCAGCCACCAATGATTGTTTTGAGCGACATTCATCAGTGTTGTGCCAGGGGATTTTGTGGAACTCGCACCACTTCCCGGTGTCCTTATTTGTCTTTTCGTTACCCTTCGTCGCTTGTGGTTGGGACTGGTTGTCCTTTCCCTGCGCCGTGTTCTGCGAGCCATAGTTTCCCTTGCCCTACTTCTGCGCAGATCCAAAGTCACACTTGTTCTTTTACTGAAATTTCTACTCAATTTTGACAGCATATCGATAGGTGGATCCGAGTGAAGAGATTTCCAGGAAATCCATCTCTGTTCGTACGTACCGGTGTAGGCCACTACTATATTTCAGTACTATGTGTCACTCGGAGTCCTTGATACCTATCTTTGTGCGCAGGGTATGAAATTTGTTGGTGTACTCCGACACCGTTTGGTCCCTCTCTTGGTGCAGAATGGCCCATTTTGTGTATTGGTCATCATAGTTTCCAACAAGGTAATATTGTTCCTTAACGGCATCTATAAAAGAGGCCCAAGTGGGATTGGAATATTTAAACAATCTAGACTCGTCTAATGAGTTTTGCTCACAATAAGTTTCCCACCAATTTTTGACATGGGGGATGGCCTTAAGGAGCGTAAAGACGATCTTTTCCCTGTCGAAAAAATTGTGGACAGAGAAATACCCTTCTAGTAGATTCAACCATTTATCTATGGCATCGACATCGATCTGTCCTTCAAATAAAGATATATCAAAGTTAACTTGTACCTTGAAGGGAGTCGCATCTCCGAAACGGCTGCTTGTCGAAGGTGTATCTGTTTCCGTCGGCATGCGTCGAAGGATATGGGCGAAATTATCCATCATCTCGTTCCTCTGTCATGTGAGAGCTTCCTCGAGCAAAAACCTGATAGGATCTCCTGCTCCGTCGTCTCTCTTTTCGTCCGCCATGGGAGGCTGTTTGGGGCGGCGAGAGTGATCTTCCCCAAGTGAAACTAGTTCGAGACCCAACTCTCTGTATCCTGACCTCATCGGGGACATGCACCAAGAAACAATCAAAGAGCAGATTGCTCTGATACCACTGATCCAGATTTATGCAGGAACGAAATAAGATAGCATATATATATTCACATACATAGATATATTGCAAAGAACACAGTGATACAATAAACACATATTCTATTAAATAGTGGAAATAGAATAGACTGTAAATACAAGATCTAGAATGGTGGTAGCTATCTCTAGGAAGAGATGTGGCCGCTATGCTCATTCGTGCCAAAGTCAATACAAAGAGAGGTCGAAAGGGCCTATTTATCACAAGAATGAGGGAAAGAATCCCAAACACCCAAAAACCAAACCCTAGGAGATGAAGCGCCAAAAGTCATGTGGGATGTGTTTGGGTAAGTTAGTACATCAACTTCTTGGGGTCGTAACTTTTGCATCCGATATCCATTTGGGGCGCACAATAGCTCGTTGGAAAGATATATTCAATGATTACAAAAAGGGTCAGCAAATCTCGAGTCTGACATGTGTAACAGATAGGTGCGCAATACTCATATTTGCTCGACTATTCGATGCCGAAAAAATGTCGTTTAGGGCCTCAAAACGGCTTCGGAAGTTTAGGACCCGAAAAACTGCTAAAAATAGTAATTTACCACAATTTCCATAAGACTGTTTTGAGCCAATTGGAAGAGGTGGGCCACCACCAATATCCACCTGGATCAGAAATAGTAAGGATGAACACACAGTCGATAATGAAGCCAAGTAAGAAGTAAATTTAGTTAGGTCGACCTACAAGTTCCTTAGTCAATTTCTCTTCAAACAAATTTTCTTTGACTTATCACCATCATTAATATCATAGAGCATGAACTTGGAACAATTACCTCTAGAGAAATTTTCTAATCAAGAATGCACTCATCGGTTTTCAATTGAAGTATTTCAAGGCAATCCAACCTTATTATTTTTCCCTCTATGTCTTTTTACACACATCCCTGTATAACACTTAAATGAAATTAATATCCGTTGAGCTATTAGTGCACATTTCTCAGGTGTTACTTGCTCTCCTTAATTGTTCTTATCATCCATATTCTAGTCACTTGATTCCAACAGTTGACTAGTGTCTAGTGTGATCATCATTCACATTGACTTTAGTTTGCTTGGTAAATATGGAAAGTGTGTCCTCATCCTTTCTTGACAATGTATTTTCCAAGAAATCAATCTTTTTGGTCACTTGTTGATCTAAAAGGAAATATATATTTTTTCATATATTTTGGCGCTTTTTGTGGTGGAAATATTAGAGAAATTGGCTTGTAAGGCCCATTTTAGGGGTAGGTATCACTTTGCATATTTGGGGTTTCGAATCTTCTGGGGAATGTTTGAGTGTCTAAATGATGTTTTTTGGGGTCAAAAGTTCATCGATTATGTGATGAACCTTGATGCTATTCTACACTCTGATACCTTTCCAAGGGTCCAAGAATCGCCTCAATTGGATTCCATATGAGGAAGTTATGCCTCCCACAAGTTGACCTATCCAGTTGACCACCATGGTATCGAGTGGATTTCACATTAGCTCTCATTTATCACACATGTGGAGCTAGTCATGTGTGGAATTTCAAGAACATTGTAGAAGTTCCAAAACCCTAACACTGACCAAGAGTTGGGGCATGTAAAAGCCCTAGAACTAGCACTAGACGACTATCAAGCTATGTTAAATACTGGGCCGTTAGTACACAAAAGGGTTCCATTCTTTTGATGTTGTTGCATTGTTCCATAGTTGAGAAACAACATGGTAGTAGATATTAGAGTAGAACAAACGAAATAAGATATATTGTAGTAACCACTCCAATCGCATATTCATAGGTAACTCCTTAGAGAGTACCATTTATTTTTTATTTGCATTTTATATAAAGAACAAGGCATAGTCCTCATTGTTGGATGGATTTTTTCCCCATAGTGGGTTTCACCAGGGTATATCTTGTGTTATTTTTATAGATTGTGTATTTCTTTTCTATATTTATTTCCCTTATAGTTCTACTTATTTAGAATTCAATGGAAATAATCTAATAAAATGAACTAAGTTGTAAGATCCGTTGTGATGAGTTGTTCCAGTGGAAAATCCACCACAATTTATGGATCATATTGTTATCAGAGCAATTTTCTTTGGGGTTTTGTGAGAAATTGTAGGATCTAGTAGTTGGTATAAAAAATAGTCTTCATAACTTAGTCATGGCGACTAAGTCTAGTGAAAAAGAGGTGGGTGATTATGAGCAGCTACAAAGATGGAAATACAAGTCATCGATATATCATGTAACATGTCAATCCTCATGGCGGCTATGGAGAGCAAGTTTGGAACTTTTGGTGATTTTGGAGTCTCTAACTCAGAGATCAAATCAAAGGGGAAATTAGAATATAAAGGAGACCTAGAAAGGGAACCGAGGAAAGAGCTCGAGAAAGATAAATCAAGCTCCAGTACCAACATTCCTTCCCAACCCTTGTTTAAAATAGAAGCAAAATTCAATATCAAGAGTACCAAGGTGAGATCGATGCTTTAAAGTTGAATCATTGGTTGCAACAATTATAGGCTTATTTTAGTATCCATCAAATAAATGAGGAGCATAAAATTTCATTTTCTTGACTGGAAATAGAGGGCCATGCATTAACCTGGTGGGAAATCCACACATAGGCATTTAGGATAGAGAGTGATCCACTAGTAACTAAGTGGGAGGATTTCAAAACCCTCATTAAGTCCTAGTTATACCCTATCGAGTATCTAGAGGACCAATGGATATGTTGACATTACTTTAGGAAATGACAAGGGCAGAGTATACAAGAGTACACCACTGAATTTAAGAAGATGGATATCATGATGGGTATCTCATCCAAGAATCCATATGTACTCCTCGAGTATCTAGGGGGCCTACATAGTAATTTATCGAATCAAGTGATGCTCTTCAATCCCATGAAAATTGATGAGGCATGTGTGCAAGCACAGTACCAGGAGAATATAGGCCATAAGAAAGTACAACCAAGTGGTTCCAAATAGAAAGAGAACCAAGATACTTTCAAGGAGGGGAAAAATAAGTGGAAAGGAAAACACAAGAAGACTAAAACCATGACACATCAATGCAAGGATTTGAAAAACCAATATAACCATTTTAACATTGATGATCACATTGAATAAAAGTGTTGGAAGCTACATCCAAAGATGAGCCCTAAGAACCGCAAGAAGGATGCTAAGAAGAAGAACCTTCTAGCCATAGATTCAAGCAAAGAGGTAGAGAGTAGCTCGTATGTGGATGAGAAGATTATCTGCACTTCACGGAAGAAGGAGTTGAATCTGAGTATCTTTCATCAAAAGGAAGAGAAGGAGATGAAAATTGAAAAACTCTTCCATATCAAGATCCAGATCAAGAAGACCAAGGTAGATTCTATATTCAATTCCTTTTCACATGCCAATCTCATAGCATAAGATATGATAGTAAGCTTGGATTGGAAGTACATGATCACCCTATCCCCTATCCATTGGGATGGATAATTAAAGACACAAAACTTAGGGTCACAAAATAGTGGAAGATTAAATTTTCCATAAGTGAAAATTATATTGATGAAGTGGAGGTAGATGTAGTACCCCTTGATGTTTGTGGTGTAGTGTTTGAAGCACCTACATGTATAAGAGGGATGTAATCTTCATGAGGAGAGAAAACCAATACCACTTGATCAATAATGGCAAATATTTAAACATCAATGCACACAAAGGTAAATTGAATATATCGCTAGTAAGTTCCAACCAAGCGAAAAACATGATCAGTTAAAGTAGAAAGTTTGTGTTGCTTTTCTTAAGACATATCAACAAGAAGGTGAATCGGTAAAAGTAAAGACAACTATGGAGGGATGTACAAAAGAGAAAAAAACAATTGGATAACCTTTTATAGGAATATAGAGTAGTGTTTCAGGAGCCTAGAGGGATACCTCATAAAAGGGAATTGGAGCATGAGATACAACTATTTCCAGATTATCCATTGTCAAACATCATATTGTAGAGAAAATTTATTCTAGAAGCAAAATAAGTGAAGAACAATTGCAACAACTATTGGAGTAGGGACTAATCTAAACAAGCACAACACCTTGCAGGTCAGTTATTATCATAGTAGCAAAGAAGGATGGGAATTAGAGGATGTGTATTGACTATAGATATTTGAATAAGATCACCCTCAAGAATTGGAAACCTTTGTCCAGGACACGTCTAGGATCAATGATTTTCTAGATCAGTTGCAACATGCCAAGTACTTCACCAAGTTGGATCTCAATTCAAGATACCAATAGGTACCAGTGAAAGAAGAGGACACTTGGAATACTTCCTTCATAGGAAAGATCTATATGAATGGTTAGTAATTCCTTTTTGGTTTGTGTAATGCACCAGCTACATTTATGTGTTTGATGAATGATGTATTAGATCCTTTCATAGATTCATTCGTGATAGTGTATTTAGATGATATATTGATTTATAGTGCTACCTGGGAAGAGCATATCTCACATATCAAGTAGGTGTTGGAGACCTTGAAAAAACATCAACTACTAGCAAACCTCAATAAATGTGATTTTTCTTAGTAGTATTCGATGTATTTAGGGTATGTGATTGGTGGAGGAGAACTTAAGATTGATCCTGCAAAGATGGAGGTCATCACTATGTGGCCAACTCCTACAAATTTCATTGAAGTTAGGAGCTTTTTGGGGGAAACACAATACCTTCTAATGTTTATGGCTTCCTTTTTGTATGTAGCTACACCTCTCCATTCCTAACAAGGGGTTCTAGTAGGGATATAATCAACAAAAATACTTTCAGGAGATCGAGAGAAAGATCAATCAGGCACTAGTTCTCTCATTTCCTAAATTTCAGAATCCTTTTGAAATGGAGACAGATGCAAGTAGGTATGTTATGGGATCAATTTTGATATAAGGAGGGAGGCCAATATGCTATCATTCTGAAATGTTCCATGGAAGAGTCCTAAACTACCCTACACATGAGAAGGAACTATATGCCTTGGTTCAAGCTATTAAGAAGTGAAAGCACTATCTGATAGGCAAGGAGACCATCATTCACACTAACCACCAGATACTGCAATATAAGTTTAAGGACCAGACTAAGCTACAACAAAAATGACACTACAAGTGGATGGAATTTTTACAATGATTCCATCTAATAATCAAATATAAGAAGGGAAATACAAACAAGCTTGCATACATGCTCTCAAGGCCACCTACAACCAAGATTACAACTTTGGGTACTCTTTTGCATATGGATCCTTTCATCCACGATGCATACAAGGAGGAATACACAAAATATGAGGACTTCAAAGAGGTATTTTAGTAGCAACAAGGTCAGCTCCATGTAGAAGAAGGTGATAGAAAGGATGACTATCATCTTCAGGATGTGTTACTCTACAAGCTAGACAATCTCTATGTTCCTAAATGTGAGAGGCTGGAACTCATGAGAGAGGCTCACACCTCCAAATTTTCATGGCATTTTGGTGTCGGGAAGACAGTTTCCAACTTACAGAGGTATTTTTATTGGCCTAGAATGAAATGTGTTGTAGCTTGGTTTATTAGATTATGTATACTTTGCTATACAATCAAGCCTGGTAATAGGAAGCATGATCTATACCATCCCTTATATGTTCCTACGATACCATGGGAGAGTATCTCCATGGATTTTGTGGGTGTTCTTCCAACCACTAGGAAGGGACATGACTATTAATTTATGGTAATTGATAGATCAAGCAAGGTGTGCATTCTTATGCCTTGTAAAAATACCATCAAAGGACAAGAAGCAACATACATGTTCTTTGAGAAGGTATGGGTGCACTTTGGGATACCAAGGAGCATCATCTTAGAGATGGATACTGAATTTCTCAGTGAATTTTGGGCTGCAGTTTTGGAGTAGATGGACATTAAGTTGAAATTATCTACAACATTCCATCCACAGACATGTGGGAAGACATAAGTAGTCAACAAGAATTTGGTGCAGCTTTTGATAGGTTACAATCAAAATCATTATAAGACTCAGTATGAAAATGTAATCTACATCTAGCACTCTCGTAATAGAGCATTCTACACTTCATTGAAAAGATCCATTTTGAAATTTGTTTTGGATATCTTCCACCTTCACCTATATATGTTGTTTATGGACAACAAGGGGGAGTAAGGGAAGACACCACTAGCGAAGCGTTAAGATATGAAAAATCCATTGATAATACTATCCATATTCATTTACAAGTACATGAGACACTGAAGAAGTCACTTGAAAAGTACAAGGCAAGACATGCCCAACACAAGGTTGAGAAAATATTTATGGTGGGAGACAGAGTTTGGTTGCACTTGAATAAGGAAAGAGTACAAGGTCATGTTAGTTTTTCAAAATTTAATTCAATCTGATCTAGGATCTTAACTGAAAGAACAACATGTACAACATATCAAGCATAAGAGACAAGACACAAGAGACACAAAACATATCACCGGGGAAAACCAAGAAGGTGAAAAACCCCGCAACTTCCTCAGAGATAGAATAAGCACCAATACAAAGATCACAAAGATCAAACCCCAAGAGATAGATGACTCATACAGGGCCGACCCCATCAAGGTGGTCTAATAACCCATCAAGTATAAGTTACGACACTTACAATATAACTTGCGACACTTGCAAGTACAACTGACGACACTTCCAATCGGAGGAATAATACATCTCCGTTGGGGATACAATAAAGTACAAATACAATATACAAGTGAATATATTCCGAAGTTATAAATACATCAACAGGTCCTGGTAAGAATATCAAGGCATTACAATATGGTCCTTTTGAAGTATTGGGGAAGGTATGAGATAATGCCTATAGAATCAATCTACCCCCATATATGCGCATTTAATCAGTAGTGAATTTGGAACATCTGAAACTCTATGAACCTTCCATGTTGGACCAGGAACTTGAGCGGGTATTAATTTCTATATATGGATTAGCACCAGGGGATCAGGAAGACTTAGAAAAAGACATGATTTTGTAGAAGAATTCCATAACAAACAAGCGAGGACAATATGAACTCTAGTAGGTGGGGTTGAAGGGACAAGTTATAGGAAAGGCTAAATGGTACTCCAAGGAGAAGGTAGAGGAAAAATTTCCTCACCTCATTTAGTAAAATATTTTGGGGACCAAAAGCCTCCCTAAATGGGGAGGTGTGATCTGAAATAGATCAATATGTAATTTTTCATCTAGTTTGGTGCTTTTGGGTGGAAAGATGGGAGGAATTGGCTTGTATGGCCCATTTTAGGGGCATGTCTCACTTTGTAGATTTGGGGTCTAGAACCTTTCGGGGCATATTTGAGGGTCTAAATGATGTTTTTTGGGGTCAAAATTTCATCGCTTGTGTGATTCCCCTTGATTTTATTCTAAACTCTGAGACCTTTCCTACAATCCAAGAATCACCTTAATTGGAGTCCATTTGAGGAATTTATGTCCCCCTCAATTTAACCTATCCAGTTGACCACCATGGTACTGATTGGATTCTACGTTAGCTCTCATTTCTCACACATGCAGAGCTAGTCAGATATGGGTTGGCAAGAATATTCTAGAAGGTCCAAGACCCTAACACTTATCGAGAGTTGGGGCATGAAAAAACCCTAGAACTAACCCTAGATAGATATGGAGCTATGTTAAATACCGAGACATTAGGAAGATAAGGGGTTCCTATTTTGATGCTATTGTGTTGTCCCATAGTTGAGCAACATCATGGGAGTGGAGATTAGTGCAGAATAGATGAAATAGGAGATCTTGTAGTGATTCTATCCATAGAGTCATATGTATCTCCATAGAGAGTACCATTTCCTTTGTATTTGCATTTTATATAAAGAGAAAGGCATAGTCCACATTGTTGGTTGGGTTTTCCCCATAGTGGGTTTTCCTAGGGTATATCTTGTGTTATTTTGTTTGGATTGTGTATTTCTTTTCTCTAGTTATTTTCCTTACAGTTCCAGTTGTTAGAGCATATTTTTCCACATCACTGCAAAATACTTTTTTTTGGCTGATATTCACCCTTTGCAGACTTCCTTGTCCCTCTATGGTTCAATCCACCTATCCCTTCTTAGTCAAAACCTTTAAAAACCCTTATTTCCTACACAGACGCACCCTAGCAGTGATCAACACATGTATATGTGCCCTGCCAATGCACAACATGCATATGCCCTTTTTAAGGAAAGTAAAAATAGTTTTGCAGGTTTCGACCTTAATTTTCTCGTAGATATCTACCAAAACTTCCTTAACTGGCTCCCCAATGGTGTAAAAGAGGTCAATGTAAATCATGAGAAGAGAGAGAGAACATTATTGCATCCTTATGCTGAAATTTTTCCATTTGAATTCATAAACCCTATTCCCATGTTTGCAAAACATTCCCCCATATATGGAAATCTGCATTTCTAGTAGTCTCCATCTATTATCTTGCCAAGAAACTACAATCTTGTTTATTTGGGCTTGTCTTTGGAGCAAAGAGTACTTGTGTATGTGTGTGGCCCAAGCGGAGGAAATCGGATTCTGGTTAAAAAAAGTGCCATAGTCGAGAACATGTGACATCTATCTTGTATCTTGTCGTTTATTGTTTTATAAATAATTCTCTTTCTTGTCCTATAGCGTGTTAGATTCTTTTATTTTAATCTTAATAATTTGACATGCTTATTTGCAATTTATTTGTTATATTTTCAATTCTCTACTTGTATTATTGTTTCTATTAGTGATTGCAGGTCATTTGGGTTACACTCGGAGCAAAATTTGAAAGAATGATCTTCTACAACCGTTGGCCCATAGGTAGGAATTTGATCTCTTGTTTTTCCAATTTCTATATAATTGTAAATCTATTTAATTGAATTTCTAAAAGTATTGTTTGAATTATCTCTATGGGGCACCGCTCTATGATGGCTCCAAGCCATAGTCATTAGGCGATTTCCATTGAAATAGAATTGGCGACTCCATTGGAGATGTCTCTTTTTTGGGTTAGTATAGGGTGTTTTGTGTGGTTTTCTTGTTGCTTTTTTTTATCTCTTCCTGTAAATGTTTTTTTGGAGAAGTTTAAATCCTATTTTTGAACCTTTAGGGTAGAGATTTTGTGCTTTTTGAAACTTGGAATTGTCTTTTTTTCTTTTCTCGCACACATACACGTCCTGTAGTGCTCTAAGACTAGTACATACTGTAATATCCCCAATTTTGACTTGGACTGTATTTAATCAAAATTATGTGAATGATGTAAGTATGCTAGTATGTATTCCTAGTGTGGATCTCAAGGCCAAGGCCCAACTAGTGAATGGCTAGGCATGTATGATGTGTATATTTTTATTTGGACCATATGAGTGGCTTATCATGCCAATTCAAAATGTATGTAAATATTATGTTGAAAATTAATAAAATGGTCCAAGATGGTTGTGTAAAGAGCACTAGAGGGGTTATGACTCCACCATAGGGGAAGAGGAAGGGGGCCTATGGGGAGACCAAATCCTATGTTTCCAAGTGTCAACCTTAGAACTCATCCAAAATATTCCATGTGTCTTAAATGATCCAATTACCTTCTCTTGACTATTAAACCCAATCATTGAATGCATATGTGAGGTTGGTGGGAAAAGTCACTTCATGTAGTTATTGAAGCATGGGGGTTGTAACAGTTAAGCCAGTTGTCAATAGTCCTATTTCTTCTATGTCCAGAAGCTATGTCAATTGTCTTTTCACCCTTACCTCATATCCTTGGATTCAACACTCTTTTGATAATTCTCTCATGTATGTTCCTACACTACATAGAGTTTTCCATTATTGTTCATGACCATTCCCAAACTGTGTTAATCTAGAAATTCGAATTGGGAGACAAAGCTACATTTTTTGAAGGGAATTTTGGATTAATGTTGCAGGAGGTTATCCAATAGCTTACAACAGTTTGGACTCTTACTGCACACACTGGTAAGCACTCTAAGGGTTGGATTTCCCGAGGGAACTGTGGATCAGTGAAGGGAAATGCCTTCCTTGTGTTGTGTGGAGTATTTGGAAGGAGGGCCATGGCTGTAAAGGATTAGTGAGACCCCTGTAGAGTTATGTTGGAGCTTTTGGCTAAGCATAGAGAGCAGAGTGGGTTGTGGGATGAGAGAGAGAATCCTGTAGGTGTTTACTTTACCTTGGTGGCCTCATAGCGCAGCTTGGGAGTGACCTCTCAACAAAAAGAGTATATGTTGGACAGAGTGCCCATGGCTAGGTGAAAAATCGCTCTTACACAGCCAGTTTCTTGGATCTTCTTTGTTTAAAGATAAGTATTCTTATGTATTTGATGTGCAATGATTTTTATTGTATTCATGTGATAATTATGCCTATAGATTGCATGTTGTGTGTGTGTGTTGAGTTTATTCCGCTGTGTTTTTTTGTTTACATGTCTGCACATGCATTTTAGACATTGTAAATTCGTAATTATGGTTATGGGGTGAAATTTTGAGGCCCTGGTTTGGTTAATGTCCCCTCCTGTTGGTCAGATTGAGGGATGGAGACGTTACACATACTCACCCAATTGTGTGTATAGTCACATATGTGTCTATATGAGGCAATTTTTATTTATTTTTAGTGTTTTCATTGGCATATGCATGCTACTATTGTAGTGTCCCTTGTTAGGAATTTTATTAAAATTGCAATTTTCCACTTTTTTCCTTGGTTCGACCTTTGACTAGTTTCGATCTCTAGGTCCCAAATTTGCCCCAAATGATCCCAAATCTTATGAGAAGGTATATGAATGATATTAGAACATAAATATGTGTTTCAGGGATGCCTTTTTACCTTTAAAACACTTCTGCAAATACTCTTTCAATTCTGGTCAATGTAGGTAACTTTACTAGTGATTTCCCTTTGACTAGTATTGGTCTCTAGGTCTCAAATTGACTCCAAATGCCTTCAAATCTTCAAGGAAGGTGTATGAATTATATTAGGGATTGAATATGATGTTCAGGGATAACATATGGCCACCAAAATACCTCTTCAAACTCTCTTAATATTCTGGACCAAGTATGCAATTTTACTAGTAATTTGGGGTTCAAATCCCCCTAAGGTAAGTACTGAAAATGGCTTCCCAAATGCCTCCAAACCCACTCAAATTTATGAACAGAGGTATGTAATGTGTTAATTATGTTATTAAGGTCTCATATGCACCATTAATTGTTTATTACAACTGTTCTCACCCTCTCCCATTCAACTGCAAAAATCACCAATTCGACCCTTGGGGAAATGGCACTATTTCTTCTCCCAATGCAATTAAACTGAGTAAAAATACTTCAAATGATCAAGTACAGTACATGAAACTTGTAAAATACATCCATGGCAGTCCATTAATCACAAATTCATCATATAATCATCCATTCATTCGAAATCATCATCAATACATTGGTTCACAACAAGGTAGTGGGGAAATGGCATTGTTCTTCCATTAAAAATGAGATTTATACATTTCTACTTGGAATTTCGACCTGAAACTTTCTGGAGATGAAGAAAAGAGTATTTACTTCATATTACAAAATAAATGGGGCATTAGAAGCTCCCCCAAATAGTACAATAGCTCACCAAAAACGCCCTCCCTCAAGGATCAAGAATATGCCATCAAAACTGGAAATGGTTGAAGGAGCGAGCTGCAATAGAAGAAACAATGAGCTGCCCTATAGCTTACACCTGCAAATAAAGACTCCATTAAAGCTCCAAATGAAAGGTCTGAATGGCCTTTCCAATTGCCAACTTGGATGGGAATCTTTCACCCTCGAAATTAGCTAAGGCAAGAAACTAGTCATCCACTAGCTCTCCCTCTTCACAAATGCAATTGCAAATTCTACAAATGATCAAAAGCCATTCTCATACTTCATTTCTACATTTTATAACCAAAATTAGCCTTCTAAGGATCGAAATCCTCTCAATAGATTCAATAGATTTTCATTTAGGAAATATTCCACATTTGCCACTTGTCTCCTAGTTCCAACCTTCCATCTTCTCCCAAATTCGATTTTGAGTCTCTTTGGATTCTCCAACTCCCAAATTCGCCTTCTTTGAGCCTATTTTTGGGGCTGACATGTCATAGTGGTCAGATGTCAGAGGTCAGGTCTGCAATTTGTCATAGTTTTCATAGATGCTCCATCATTGGTGTCATAGGGGCTAGGGAATCTAGCCCAAGTGTCCACAAACTTCCACTTTGACTCTTTATCTTCCATGGAGGTTACCAATCCTTCCAAATTCGACCTAAGATGCTCAATGACATGTGTTATGACTTACCAACTCACCCAAGAGTGTTCACATTCCCATTAATTCGAATTTGCAAAAGAGAGATACCATGTATTATGAAAAATCAAGCTAGTGTGGGTCCCACATCCTCCATATGTCTCCAAAACCATTTGTCACTTAGGATTTCTCTTGAATTTCTTTATTCACTCTATTTATTAAATACTTGAACCCTTCTAATGTCTAAACATCATTTATTATCCCCCTTATTCCAAATCCCAAAGCTTCCACCCCAAACCTAGGAAACTAGTAATTTTCCTCCTTGGCAATTATTTGACCCTTAACATCAATTTTACAAACTCTAATGAATATGGCTAATGTGATTAGGCCATTGTGACCCAATTCCAAATTTGGGACATGACAACTATGTACATAGTCAACCTGCGTATGTTCCCAAAAACAAAAATTTCACATCTATGAGTTTCATACATGTTCTATGGTGTAGGATGGCACATATATTCCCAAAGATACACACTCTATAGTGGGAAAAGGCATATGTTATGGTTGGCCCAAAATGGGTTAATTTTTTTTAATTTATTTTTTAGGTTTATCATGTCTAGTGGGGATTTAGGTCTTTCGTAGATTTTCCAAATTATGCTTTTCAAGACTTAAAATTCATCATTTAGTGTGTGTTTTTTTTGTTATGCCTTAAATGACAAAGAAAATTGATTTTTGCATAAAGTCATAGTTTTATCCCGGTTCATTTAGGAATCTTTTGGGAATTTTGATGTTCTTGGGAGTGTTTTTATAAAATAAACAATTATATCTCTTTCATTATCATTATATAATAAAAAACATAAAGAATTACTTGCTTTGGTTTTAGTAATCTCCTTAAAAATTTGCATCTTGCTTAAAATTTTGAAAGGTTAAGCTTGTTTTTTCTTTCTTTTTGAAAGTTGTTTATAGTCAAGTACCTATTTTCAAAAGTTTAAGTGGTATTTTCCATTTGCAAGTAGTATCTATTTTACTTTATTTCATTTGAAAACATCATCTGTTCACACTTCTGCATCCTTTTGAGTGACAACGTCCATTATAAAGAATGCTTAATCTAAAAAATTACTATACTTTTTGTTTTATAGGGTTCATCATCTAGTCTAGGTTTAGAGCCTTGGATTAGGTTGAAAGAAAACACTCTAAGGATTTTTGAACTGTTAAAGATAGATGTTTGACTAAGGATAGGAAAAATACAATTGTCGTATAAGTGTGGCCAGGAAGCTCCTCTCAAATGAGAGTCAAGCATGAGGTCGTGTGAGGTTAAGTTGAGGAGATTACCCCTTCGATTCTTAATCAAGCATTTGTGGGATTTTTCATGTACATTGGTTTCATCTATACCAAATTGGGCCCTCTGTGGTGTTGATACTTTTGAAGCTTTGAGCTTAGCTACCCTTCACATACATATGATCCTGATCACCGACTGTTTCCCCGGACACCGACTGCGAATTAGTATCCTTAGTTTCTTTTCCTAGGGACCACCTAGGTGACTGGAGGGGGCTTCCTGCGGTACTTGAGGTAGATGTTGAACCAAAATATCAGTACCCTTGGAGGGTGTCCCATACCTTTCTGGGATACTTGCATCAAGAAGGGATGTCGGTGGAGGTCTTGGTAATTGCTTCTCACACCTTTGTTGTTTGGTTGCAAGACTTGATCAACCCGTACACATATTCAAAAGGCCCTTGTTTGCTTGAATTGATATCTATAGATTGATAGTGGTGTGATTTTTGTGCTTATAAGGACATAGATATTTCTTACCTTTTTGAATAAGAATTTATGGAAAGGTTCTTATAGACAACAACCAAGGGACCCCTGTGCAAGGGGATTCTTCTGCTTTCCTATTTGTTGGAAAAATTGATGCTCCCTTGTTGGACACCTTGAATCTTCCTTGATTCAACCTGGGGATATTTGTTTGGTTGTTTCCCACTCTGACTATCCTGAATGATCTCAATGCTTCTCAAGCAAGCATTATATATCAAGGGATTCAAAAGCCTTTACCCTATTCGCTAGTAACATCTTCTCCTCCTTTGTATATCTCATGTGCTGAAAGTCTTGATATTAGTAACCAACAATCTAAAAGGTAGTAGGAATAATAGGAAGAAGATGAGAAGACAACGAGGAAAATCTGTAGCCTATGAAGGTCATGCTAGAGGCACTCATCTAGTCACTGCAAGTCATACTAGAAATCCACAACTAGCACTAGAGGTCATCCTCTGCTCAACCCGAGCAGTGATATCTTGAGTACTTTTCCTTAATTGATCGAAGGTGAGAGGCCCTCTAGTTGGTGATACAAAAATAATTTCAGGCCTTCTAGTTTCTTGTCATGTTACAGGAGTAGCAGGGACTATAGTTGGATCTTGAACTTGTTGATCCGTGGATGTGGATGCTTGAGTATGGCTCCTAGTAACAACCGGTATCCTTGCTGGAGGAGGTTTGCTAGTGTTTTGTTTAGGCATGACTGGTCATGGCCCTCCTTCTAGCACCATTTGTTGAAGCCTCGGATGTAATGTTGGAATGTTTTCCAAGGAAATCAACAGAAGGTGACAGCCCAATCTGAAAGGATTCAAACAACCCTACGCAAGAGTGGTTCTATCCCCAAATTGTTTGGTGTGACTGATTCCTATGGATATCAGGCCTCCGTTGGCACTTATATGGATGGATCCAAATGGATCTGTCTTCCTGTTAGGGAAGATTGAAAAGAGTTCTATGTCTAAGGGGTAAGTAGTGTTATCTCAAGAAATATCTAATTAATTTAGATCAAAATTAAAGAATGTGATTTGGGTTTGCAGAACAATCAGATCTTAATTATTTAATAAGAATATCACCAATTAATAGATATATAAATTGGATATGAACTTATCATCTTTTAGACAAAACCAGACAATAAAAATTGAGTAATTTTATTTAAAGAATTTAAACATATAAGACCGTTATGTTATGATATGCTAATTGACAAATTAGAATCAATATAAGTATGGTTGTTTATCAATTGCAGAAAAAGATAACATGAGTTTAAACAAAGAAATTTATTTGACTCATAATAACACATAGATCATATATAAAGAGAATCCAACATTAGATTGATGTATTTAATAAACTTACAACGTAAAACGGAGTTCATCCAATGATCGAAGTGAGAAATCAGAACCTAGGCAAAGAAGTTTGACAAATATGCAAAAGAGATGGCCAAGAGAAACTGATTGGATTTCATTAAGTCTGCAAAAAATTACAAATACTCAAGGAAACAAAGCATCTCGAGTTCTCCTTTGGTGAATTTTCTCCCCCCTCTAATCCATAAGATCTCAATCCCCTTAAATAATAATTACATCAAATAACAAAGGACAAATTTCCACAAAAAACAAGGATTACAAAATATTACTAATCTAAGACCTACCAAGAGAAATTCGCCACTTGGCCCATACATCCAACAAATCATCAACATCTTGATATTTAGCAAGCTCAAGTGCCAGCTGGGTCTTGCAAGTGAAAGACTCAACCTCTCTTTTCATCACCTTATCCCATGCATGCAGAAAAATGTTGATCTTTATTCCTAAACTGATGGGTGCCTCAATTAATTCTTTGATATTAGAAATATGAATGCAATCCAACTATTCAATTCCCTCTTTGGATTTTGAACATCTCTCATCAACCTGCTCAATCGTAATGATCGTAGGTGGACAAGCCTTTTCAATAAGTTCCAAGGTTGGAAATTCCAACATGATCATTAAATTGTCAATTGCATACCACCTTCGGCCACAGACTGCTTGCGCTTCTTGAATTGTGGCCTCAACTGTTTCACATGCATGTTCCCATGACTCCAAAGAGATTCTGATCCTTTTGAACTTGATGATGTCCAAAACAGGGATATATTTAGGTTTATCTTTAATGTACTTCTGCCAGTCTACCACATCTTCAATAGCCCTAGTTGCTTCTTGCCTCCTCTCATTGTGTTCTTCAAGGACATCCGAGTGATGTTCAAAGACATTGCATGTCTCCTGAATCTCATTGAGACATTCAAATAGCTCAATCAAAAGGTTCTTATGATCTTCATTTATTTTAAAAGCTAGCTCCTTAAATTCTTCTTTAGAAAATCTCGAGAAAGAAGAGGTAGTTGTCATGGCCATCGAATCTTTCAATTGTTTCTCGAGCAGTGTGATCTTTTCAACATAACATATATTTAACACTTGTGCTTCCTGTAGTTGTTGCTGAAGAGATGCATTTTGTACCTACAGGTATTTAAACTGATTGTCATGCTTATTTCTCAGCTCTTGTAGTTGAGATTGATGTTGTTCATTAATTTCAATCTGCTCCTGCTTGAGCTTCTGCAATTCCTATTTCTCAGCCTCAATCTCCTTGTTCAATGAGGTGACAGAGTCATAATTGGCCCCTGCAAAGGCTCCCATTGCTGCAGCAGTTTCAAGTGCTTCTTGTTGTACATCAGTGGATGTTTTCCTCCAGATGACTTGATTGGGGACAGGGCCTTGCATAATAGTCCCTTCCTTACGCCTTTTAGTACCCTTTTAAACTACTTCTCTCTCTGATCTGCTGTAGAAATATTCTCCCAAGGAAACCACAACATCCTCTCCAAAATATGCCACTATGTCCACTGTGGATGTAGAAACATCAAAAGTTGTGACTAAAGGTACAGTTTGGGATACAACAGAAGTTGGAATAGGCATGGTGATTTGGGTGGTGGAGATGGAAGGAGAAATGATATTGGAGACTGATGGTAAAGAGGGGGGAGCAGAAGATAGAGTAATGATATCTGGGAGTGAAACAGAAATTGGGGTCACCGGTGTTTCTAAAGGTGTAGTGGGGACTTGGATTTCAGTAGCCTGTGTGAGTGGGATAGAGGTTGGAATCACAACTGAGTCTTGGGAAGTTGCCACAGGGATGACCAGTGGTTCAGTTGATGCGAGTACGGGAGTTATGACATTAGGTGATGAGATGGGAGGTGAAATGGTTGGAATATTTCGATGGCGTCGAAGATGTTATAACTGTAGCGATGGTGACCTATGGGAAGTTAAATTCAGGAAGAGAGTCATCAATCACTATGTTGTCCAAAGGGTCAAAGGAGGTAGGGGTAACTGGAATAACTTCTTGCAGGGTGACAGGAATGGCAATTGGGCATGAAAATTTTAAGGAAGGTTTTCATCTTCCACATCACTATATTCTATATGAAGCATTGTTACCTTTGGTACAATAACTTCAATATTTTTCCTTTTGGATGGAGTTGTTGCAGCAACAGCCTGAGTTTCCATCACTGAGTTCGGTACTGCTAGTTCCCTCTTCATCTTAGCAGCTGACTGGATCAAGGCATTGATATTGGCCAAAGGTTTGGGCTATGGTATGTCCTCAACAGGGGCCTTACCCTTATCTTCAGCATGGTAGGTCATCATGAGAGGGGTGCTTGGTTTCTGAGCTTCCTTTTCGACCTTGTCTTTCTGAACCTTTTCATCAAGTGACAGCTCAAACTTTCTGTACTGCAAGACCTTAGCCTTGAGTTCTTGTTGATACTGAAAGATGAAGTTCTTTTCTTCCAGGGAAGAAGTCTTGTTCAAAACCTCAGCAAATGAGTCAACTCCTTGGTAGATTGAGTCATCTGGATTAGTTTGATGAGCATATACACTTTTCATGTGTTCTTGTGTAAAATGATTTGCCAAAAATAATTTGGGATGATGCATTCTTCTTGGAGCTTTCCCAAGTTTCAGAGTGGTAATCTTCTTT
Source organism: Larix kaempferi (assembly GCA_027924585.1). Taxonomy (NCBI): domain Eukaryota; kingdom Viridiplantae; phylum Streptophyta; class Pinopsida; order Pinales; family Pinaceae; genus Larix; species Larix kaempferi. The sequence continues at coordinate 10,941,463 of BSBM01000120.1, read as the reverse complement.
CCAAGTAATCCAGCATGGGTTGAATTCTGAATTAACAGAGATCCAAGATGAAGTGGGAACTTAGGCCACCCTCTTCTTTTGGCTGCAGTAAGTTTAGGAAACACACCATCAGTGACTGTCTGGAAAGATATTTCCTCTAGCAGCAATCTGTATGGTGCAATTCTGGGTAGTAGATGGGTTGTATTGCTTCCCCAAATCCTGACATAAGAGAAGTATTCCCCTAAATACTAGTCACCCATGGTAGAGACAAGTGCCTTGGCATGTTCAGAGAAGGTAGGAGCATTCTCCTTGAAGATCATCAGGTAAATTGAGCCAAGGAAATGGTCAAAAATTTCATATATGAGAGGCATAAAATTTCCCTCCCACAGTGCAGAGCAATAAATATGGACAGGAGGCGTGGACAAAGTTCAGTTCCATCCCATGGAAGGAAACTGAAAAGCCGAACTAAAGACATCCATGACATAAGCCGAGTAGAAAAATGTAGGTTTTCTGGAAGCCTGAGTCTTTTGATATTTCTCAATTGTTGTCTTGAGTTCCACTGATAGAATTTGAGCCCAATTGTAGGACTCTCCTGTGGTGAGGACATGATGGGCGAGGGGTGCCCATTCGGCCTTGAACACTGAGCAATATGGTAAACCATATAACCTGCAGAGCATGGCTACCAATAGAGCGAATGGCTCTTTGAACCAAGAGATGGGATAGGATTTGTTGGCCTTGGGCGTGAAACTTGCAGAGTTGTGCATCCACAACCTAAGCATTTCCTCAAAATTGAATTGGGTTGCAGCGGAGTCTAGGAATTTCTTATTTAGCAATTGGTCAGGTTTCCTTAGGGCATAATCTCTAGCAAACACTTCAGTCCGGAAAGAGGTTAATTGAGCCCCAGCCTTGTCATTAAAAGAGCGATCTAGCGAGTGGGCATGGTCACTTATCCATTTGATAGCATCAGTGTAGGGCATGAGCATAGCAGGAGGAAATAACCACGAAAATGGCATCTAGGAGATATTGTTGACAGATTTTGGAAAAGATGCTTTGTTCAAAGGAAGCATTGGATAATGAGTAGTTGCACGAGTATTCTAGTAGTAACAACATGTAGTGGTTTGAGAATCCAAGCACAAATGGATACATGAGTCCGGGTAGCATACTTGGAGAACAATAGGTTTTTGTGGTTGTGTTGATGCCTCGGATATCGTAGCATCAATCAGAAAGGGATTCTCCCTGAGAGATGGTCCCAATTAGACTATCTCCCGTTTGGTGTAGGGAATCCGTCCGGTTAGCGGTTCCGGCAACCGTGGTTTTGGACTTTAAATCCGATTCTACCGGTTATGGCCCGATCCACCTTTCTTTTGGGTTTTATGTGTTTTATATGAGATGCACATGCCTAAATTATACTTAATCTAAATGCAATTGAAACAGATCTAAATCTAGAAACGGGAACACGTCTATCTATCCCTGCAGGGAACACGCTTAAGGGAGGAGCAATTAGCTGTAACAGTTATCGTAATCAAAGAACAGATAGCTATTATTTCTCACAATGAAAGCTACAGCGATATGAAGATCTTGAGAAGGTAGCTTCTCATTCAGCATGGACGCACCTATTGCTCAGACAACAGAGGGAAACGAAAGAATAAAGAACACATCTATTGCTTGTAAACAGAAGAAAGCAAAATTATTTAATCTATGTAGCAAAACAGACCTAAACGTAACAGAAATGGAATTAAACTCAAAGATCCCTGCAAGGAGCAATTTAAAGTCATGAACAATGAGCCACATGGATTACCCGGAAGAAAGAACAGTTAGCTATTCGATCTAGACAAAGAAATTCACTGTAATACATTTCATTGTTCACAAAATAGAGAGAACGCATGCATAGCGGGGAGCAAAATCATTAATGCAAAGAAATAATTCAGATGCCAAGAATGATCTCACATTGCAGAATTGCAGTCATTAGAATAGTCCAATATAGAGCAATCCAACATTCCAGGCAAAACGTCCATCTCCCGTGGCTTCTATTAGAAAATTCAATTTACAGACCCGATACAAGATAGCTCATATCATTTGCCCAAAATTTTCATTCCCTGCCAAAAGTCCTTTCTAATCTTTCCTAGCTCCTATTTATAGTTACAAATTTGCCCTCTGGGCTGACACCTAGCATTCCCCACCTGTCATTTACAGGAATTTCCACTATAATCGACCCCCAAAATGGCCACTTCCTTTACAAAAAATATTTTGGCAAAATCAGGGACAGCTGTCCCACGGCTTACGCCTTACATATTCCAATATACATAACAGAAAATTTGCTAAAATCAAAGCGTTCCCTGCTGGGCACGTGTCGGGCTGAAGAGAGTGGCTCACTGAATTCATCTCCTTCATTCCTGTGCGTGAGCTTCTGCTGGCAAAGGGTCGCCCAAGTTGATTGTCACTGGTGCTGCCTGGGCAGAGGCCCTCGAATCCCCTGTTGAGGCTGCTCCTAATTGGGAAGGGGGAATTGAACTGGCCAGCTTTTCTGTCATTGCTGGGGAAGAGGCTGCTGGGAGAGAGGCTGCCGGATCCACTGATGTTCCTGCTGCTGCTGCAGCTTTCCTGACCTCCTCTTCTATGTAGCTGTGCCACACACCTGTGTCCCTTATGATTATGTTTGCTGCAGCAGGAAACAGGATTTTCTGAGAAGTTACATTCTTCCCGAGCTCTATTTTAATGCTTTGTACTTCTGCTTCAGCAACTTGATATGTTTCCTTCAACAGATGATTGTGAAGTGTTGATGAACCGATGTAATGTTGGAGATCATCCATGGCCAGGACATCAATGCTTTTCACATAATCCATCTGGACGCCTAGCTCTTCTTTCAGTTGAGAAAACCGCTGCTCCTTTTCCGGGAAGCCTTCTAGGGTCTGAGGGAAACTCAATGTGCAGTTGTCATGAACTCCTTTGAGCTTTTGGTATAGGTTGTTGATTCTATCTGTTGTCCTCTGCACACTGGCCATTAGCTTATTGGCACAGTTCCTTCCAAATTCCAACAAGGCTATATCTTCATTAAAATCTTCCACGGCCTTAAAAGGGAGATGCGGGGGGAAACCTCCTTTCCCTTCCCTCCATGCCATCTGACTTATGACATTTGCTTTGACACGGGTATTCTTAGCTTTGAGCCTGTGGGCTTCCGCATTAACCTCCTTTAGCCTAACCGTCATGGCCTTGAGTTTGCATACCTCATCAGTGATTAGCTCTTGAGAGCCATACACTTGCTGTAGTATATTGCATGACAGCTCATGGAAGGGGGACATGTCCAAGGTTCTGCTTTCCGCTTGCTCTAAACGCTCAGCTAATGCCTGCTTGTCTGCTTCTAGCTGGGAAGCCTTTTCTTCTGCTCCACTCTTCTCCGCTTCTGCAATCATTATTTGGAGTGCTAGCTGGTCCTTTTCCTCCTCCAGGTAGCTGTACTTGTTTGCCAACTCCTTATGTTCAGCGTACAAGCAATTGTATTTGTTCACTGCCAGGTCTCTTTGGGCTTGCTCATTAGCCACATTTTGTTGCAGGGTACGTGCTCTTTTCTTTGTCAATATATTTTCTTTGACTATAACCCCTACATTGGCAAATGATGCCTGTGCTGTTGCTATAGCTGCGGATGCCATGGCGATGGGATCTGCGTCTGTGTTTTGCATGACAGCGACCTCTCGGCGAGTAACTATGTCATCATGGAAGGGACTTTTAATCCTCTCTTCTGATTGGAGGACCATTGTTTTTCTTTTCTTATCATAGACAAACTCATTCCATTTGGACACCGTACGTTTCCCAGATGGAGTGTACGGTACAATTGGTCGGTTTATGATGTCTATGTCTTCTTCCATAGGTGGGGTCCGGATTTCCTGAGCGGGGTCTGTTCCTTCCTTTTGGGTACCAGAGCCACCTGCTTGAGAGGTGTCTATCTCCATGTCTTGCACACCAAACCCACCTGCCTCGGTATTTTCCCTTGTCTTCAATTCTTCCTCCGCCTTCTTCTTTGCTTCAGCTCGCTCAGTCTCTGCTTCCTTCTGCTTTTGGGCTTCTTCAGCCTCTGCTTCTTTCTGCTTTTGGGCTTCTTCAGCCTCCTTCCGCAGTCTTTCATTTTCAGCGTCTTGTTGCTTTCTCGCTTCCTCGGCTTCCTTTTGTAACCTTGCCTCTTCTCTTAATCTGAGCTCTTCCTGAGCTCGGGCATCCTTGGCTTCTCTCTCCTTTTGCTGGATGGTCTTCTGGGCTTTGGTTGAGCTAGAGCTCGCTCCAGTGCTTTGGCGACAGATCCGTAGCTCAGTCATGTTGCTGATGCCTCTGAAAGCTTCCTCCTCGGCATCGGGGTAGTGGGAGTATTCGAAGTTAGCATAGTTCCCCTTGCAATGCTCGGCCACCTTACCTTTTCTGTCGTTCCTGTGGAAGATGACCTCACCGAAATGGAAGGCCTTCAACTCTTGAACAAATTCGTCGGCAGAGGCCACCCCTGAAAACTTGTAAGCACCTATGCAGAAAGGTAGGGGGGGAAAGGAAGCCTTGTGTAGCTTGTGGAGGAATGCTCCAATCCCATCCAAGAAGAGTTGTCTTACTGCTTCCTTGAGCACCACATAGTCTGTGGCATACTGAGGCAATATGTATGGGGGCTTAGTCCCTCCGAACATTCTCAAGTAGGTACCTTGTTCTGAAAAGTAGAAGTCCCCATAATCCTCAAGGACTTCCAAAGCGCTTTGTGACAGGCAACTTGGTTCTTCCTTGAACATTTTCTGGTATAGGGGCATGATGAACCCCTCACAGATGAGTTTGTAGCTGGGCTTGTAATTCTGAGCCCACAACATCTTGAATGCGATGTAGACCGGGGCTGTGGCCCTATCCCATGTACACCCCAATCCGGGGAACTCTATCTTGTCCAAGATACAATCTATCAGGTATGAAGACATGAAGAATTTAGCCTTCTTCAAGGCTAGCCCGGGCTTAGCAGCACTTATCATTGAGGCCAGACTATCTGACAAGATAGTGGCCCAGTCAAACACTGTCCCCTGAAATGCCACATAGTGAATGATAGGGACCCACTGAATCTTGTATACTGTGCCATCGGGCATGCCGAATATTCTGCATAGCATTAAAGCGATCAATCTGAAAGGGGCCCTCAGGTTCTGCACGTCATATTCATCATTTCCCTTCTTTCTCAAATGCTTCCCTCCCCTCAATAGCTTCTTGGCCATCTCGACGTTATCCATCTGGCCCAACCATTCGTCAGTCAGAGCTTGTTGGACACGGGGGAATCTGTAGGCCGCCGCAACATACGCGGGTTGAAACGAAGCAATAGCCACTTTCCTGCTGTCATTTATCACTCTCCCATCAGCATCTGCATGTTGGAGTATCCACCCGATCACTTCAGCACAGGGGAATAGCTCAGGGCGGGTAGCGGCTCTAGTTATGCCTGAGGCTCTGATATTTTGATAGATCGGTGCCTCCTCTAGCAACATATCTGGGATCTCTTGGTCCCTGATCATTCTGTATATGTCATCCCATCTGATTTCTGGAGGGACACCAGTGGTGCACTTGGTGTCCTGGAGCGAGGTTTCAATCTTGGGAGGGGCAGGCTTCTTTTCTGTCATCTTCGCCTTCTTCTTACCGGTTTTCGGCATCTTGATTTATTCCTGATAACATCCACATCAAAATCATCATTTGAGCAATAGGCTGTAAGGTTTTAGCGGAGAGCAACATCGTTTTAATATCAATGAGATAAGTCAATGAAGCAAAATATTTAGGAAGCAAAACATTATTTCAACACAAGACACAAATTGAACATTTGAAGCTCTGAGTCTGAAATGCTCCTGAGGGGATAAGCTATGTTGCGGAAGCCATTGGTTTTCGGACCGGTAGGTGGTTTGCGGGAGCAATTGGCTTCCGGTTCCGCCTCGCGGAAGGAGATGTCTTTCGTTATAGCTGCGGTTGGCGAGGTTGATGGCGGGGAGACGCGGGTTGACTCGGTGAGGGCTATGGATGCTATCGTCATGCGCGGCCACTCGCCGAGTCACTACGGGAGACTTTAGTCCGAGCGAAGGTAACGGCGCCGGGGATATGCTGACGGGGAGTGCTAGGGCGGCTGTGGCTTCAAGTTTCGGCTCGTGTGTAGGGGCTAAGGCTTATGGAAGGGGGGCGGGTTTTAAGTCTGAGTTAGCGGCCCGGGACATGGAAAGCCCATAGGGCTTCGACAACTTCACCCAAGACGAGGGGCGCGGCCCGGGGTTTAAAAAAATGGGGCATGGTTAACCGCCCGCACCCACCACTATAACGTTTTTTACGAAGGCCTATGACGATTTTGTATTAATGAAAACTCCGTTCACTGTACCTGACGGGCAAAACATAGCCCTTTACGGGTGTTTTGTCCGTCAAAACCCCACTAAAACCGTTGTTTTCCCCAAAAAGACAACTCAGTAGTGAAAATCAAGGTTAAGATCCTACCTGGCACCGTGGGGATTGCTTGAGCAAGGTGGCTGCGAGCACGGATGAGCGAGGTGAGCTGGGGCGATTTGCACGGTATCGCACGTCGTTGGCCGATTCAAAAACAATGGTGTATTGGTCAAGCCCCTATCGTATTTTATAAAGAATGGGCACGTGTGAGCCTTTAATTCGGTAGGTGGCGTGATTAAAACGGGGTTTAAATTCGCCGCGCGTAGCGGTCATGTCAAACAAACTCGGTTTTCATGCAACCGTCATTTGCGGGGCCATTTTGCGAATTGTATCCGCCGTTGCGGAAGGGTTCAATGAAAGCTTCCGACGTTTCGGGGCTTAATGCGGAAAGGAAACTCGAAGCCTTCCGTGAGAGACCGCCGCGTAGCGGACGGGTAACGCCAAAGCTTCCGCCCTTTCGGAACGATATAGCGAATGCTCCCGGTATTTTCGGAAGACTTTTGCGAAAGCTTCCGCGATCCAAAATTTCAAAGTCTCGTTGATTTTTCGGGAAGGTTTGGCGAAGGCTCCCGCTAGTTTCGGAAAGCTTTTGGGAATGGCTTCCGCCGTTTCGGAAGCAAAACTTATACTTTTCCGCATATTCACCCGGGGTCGTTTCGGAGTCCTTTGCCGAGCGGGTTAAGCGATTGGCTTCCGCTGTTTCGGAAGGGTAGCCCGAAGGCTTCCGCGTTTCAGGAGCAAAGGCTGAAGGCCTCCGCGACAGCTTCTTGAGAAAACTCTAAGTCCTTTTCATGGTTTCGGAAGAAAATCGTGAATTCCTCCGCGGGACTTATGGGAATGGCTTCCGCTGTTTCGGAAGGGTTTCATCAAAACCTTCCGCCATTTTAACCAATCAACCCGACCTTTTCGGGCGTCTTTCCTAATCCCTTCCGCTGTTTCGGAGCGTTTTACGAACCATCCCCGCCGTTTCGGGAAGAAAACTCCAATCTCTCCACGGACGGTTGAAAAAAAAGTTCTAAGTGCTTTTGGGAGACTAAGGCGAATGAGTCTCGCCATTTCGGGAGGAAAGCCGGAACCTTTCCGCGGTTGCGGAAGGCTTGAGTGAAAGGCTCCGCCGTTTCGGTAGCTAAGCCGTTTCGGAGGCTAGAGTTGAATTGTTCTGCCGTTTCGGGAAGGTTTCACCAAAGGTTTCCGCAGCTTATGGCCATAATCAGAGTCTCTTTTCGGAGAGGTAAAACACGGCGGCTTCCGCCGTTTCGGATGGCTTTGTTGAACCTCTCGCCGTTTCGGGAGAACAACGCGAACCTTTCCGTGGTCGCGGAAGGCTTGAGCGAAAGCTTCCGCCGTTTCGGGTGGTTTTTCCCAATGGCTTCCGCGGACTTTGACAAAGAAAATCTAAGTCCTCCTTTCGGAAAGGTTGGACGTTTGACTCCCGCCGTTTCGGGACAATGTCCGAATTATTCCAAAGCGTTTGGGAAAAACTAAGTTATCTTTTGGCTCATTTGGGGAAAACATGGAAGGATTGACGGCAAGCTGTTCAGCAGGGAAGCAAAATTTTATGTTGAAAACAGAGCTGACGGCTGGGATGGCTTCTCAAGCAAATTTTCTACAAAAATATAGGAGGGGCCCCAACATGTACAAAATTTTGGGGAGGGGTGTTGCTGCAACAACAGGTTGTTATCAAGGATGACAACATATTTTAGTGGGGAAGGATGAAGGTCCTATCCTTGAGAGGTTTCAGACACCTCCATCGCATGATCACATTGGTGGTCACTAGCCAGCACAAATAGGCATGATGTGAGGTTTATGGCTAGATGAGTCAGTTTTAAGTTGCTTTAACCCATTGACAAGGCACACAATTGACATGCCTGGTGCCCCTGCATGAAGGCAAGGCACACCATAAATAGTGGCGACTTGCATTAATTGGATAGACCAAGAGAAGTTTGGAGGGGACTTGGTGAGGAAGAGAAGGTTGTTGCGGACAACCTTGTCTATAGGCATGCATGATCCACGATGGACAAAATGGAAAGAAGAACTAACTATATTATATATGACTTAGGGAGACTCACTTAGGAACACATGGGTTGGGAAAAATAAGTGGGCACACTTGGTTGGATGCATGTTGGTAGGATCACTTGGATGCACATCGGAAGGATGGATGCTGACTTTGTGCACTTGTTGGGCACAACGAAATTAGGTGCGGTTGGAGACACCTTGTTGGATGCACTACTTGAGCTCATCTTGTCTAATACACTTTGGGAACACTTGCGATGGGTGCACCTATCGGGCCCACTTTCCATGGATGTTGATTGGATGGAAGGGGATGCAATAGGTGCACCTTCAAGACACACTTACAATGGACATGAATGCATTGGGTGCACCTACCAGACACACTTGAGATGGGAAAACTTGTGGGTACTCAGGTGTTGAACACACTTGTGATCATTATCACTGGGCATATATGGCACGGCACCATTGGATATGGATGTTGACAAACAAGTCCTCAGGGCACAATTGATTTCAATACGGACACGTGGGTCCACTTAGACTTGGAGGGGATTGCAAGAGTTTGTCAAGAATCATATATATAGTGGATGCCTCAAGGTGACTAAGGAAGGAAGTAGAATCAAGAAGAAGAATCATCTTTGGGAAGTGATTCATTCACACAAGTTCCAAGTGAGCTTTGAGATTATGCTAAGTCACAAGTTTTACACAGTGGGGAGAATTTGGACTAGTTGAGTGAAAAATTCAGGTGAATAGGATATGTAGGAGGCAAGCTTGCAATAGCTTTAAGGGTTGGTTTGTACAAGACTGTTGGGCATTGGAAGAAGGCTATTTTACCTTATATTCATTATACTTATGCAAAAGAGGGCCATGAAGGTGGTTTCCCTCCCTTGTTTTGTACCGTAAACATTCTTCCCATAATTAATGTTTAAGGCATTTTCCTTGGGTGCCACATATACATGTGCATGTATATTGTGGCTTATTTACCAGGATAACTGTTATTATATTTCCTACGATGCTTTATGTTGGTAAACTATTGACAATGGCTAAGTGAAGAATTGACTAACTGTGAATCTTATTAAATATAAGTATTTCTAGGTTGTTTTAAATGTTGCATTTTGAACACATGTCAGACTATTGAATGCAATTGGTTTGATAGGACTTAGTTGCATTTGATGGTTTATAGTCTAAGGAAAAGTTATGGGCAAACCTTAAGCGAAGAGGCATAGTGTGGTTGTATAATGCATAAATTGGCAAAGCCTCCAAGATGCGGCAAGGTAGTTCCACATGATTTTAGGTGTTGAAACAAAGTTGGGAAATTCCTAAGCTAAAAGAAAAAAGTTCAAGCAAACTATAGGTCCGTGACATGCATGCTTCAGTGTTGATCAATGGAGCTTTGAGCCCTTTTTTTGGAATGGCTACCTTTTGGTTGAGTTTTTTACTATCTTTTTATACCTCATTCTTTACTTCTATCAACTAGTAGCATTAGCCCCATTCCACCATGTTGACTTCTAAATAGATTTCCTTTTGGCTTGGGCTTCGCCACGCTTTGCTTCCCCCAAGTCATGAACAAGTTTGTGATTTTGGCAATGAGAAATTGAGTGACCAACCCCAAAACAAGATCAACATTGAAAGTCGACATGCTCGTGGTGGAGCTTTTATTGACATACATATTCACCTCCACGACACTAAATCAAGAGGAAGGGTAGGGAGAAGAAATCACTAAAATGTGTAGTTAAACTTATTTATATTTTACATTTACATTTTACATTTAGTTAAACTTATTTACATTTTCATTCATTTCTTACTAAATTATATAGAGAGAGACCATAACTTCTACTCAACCATACATTTTAATGATTTCTTCTATTATAATTATTATATATATGGTCATTATACTGTATGGTTGAGTAAAAGTATGAACATTATCCTTTTTTTTATTTCCATCTAGCTGTGAACATGGGTATCACAATTGCTTTAAAATGGAGTAAGTTAAGTTATATTTCTACTTGATTTATGGGAATCTTGATTATTAAGCTTTGCTCTCAAGAATTTTAACCTTTTTTAAAAGGTCCAAAATCCTGAAAAAATTAAATCAACTAAATATTTGCATTTGTGCACTTAATACTTTTACTTATTATTTTTTAAAAATAAAATTTAAATGTTTAAATATTTGAATATTCAAATTTAAATAAATTTATGTTTAATTAGATTTTAATTTTAATTTTTTTAATAAGAACAACTAAAATATTTATATTAAAAAACCGTTGGCCTGCCCTAAGTAGAAGAGTACCAAACTAGCGTGAAGGCTCGAAACAACTTGGTCTTACTTACTTCAAAAGAGACATAATTCAAAAGTATACTATAAAATTGGCCTTTGCTCTACTAATTTATCAGAATGTCTACATCTAGATTCAGAGTAACTACATATGATTTGTTAAAAGAAAGCTTTGACAATTCTATATTTTCCTTAGAGACCGGATATATCCTAACACTAGATACCGGGGTGGACATTTGCCTTTCAAAATTACAATTCATGAAACCTGGAAGAAGAGTTCCTAAGGATCCACAGCTTCGGTCTTTGGCTGGACCATCTCTGGAGGGTCTAGGCGATATCCCATTTCCATCAACATGATGGAGGAGCATTCAAACCCTGACGCAATGGGGAATCCACCCAATTCCAAATTGTTGAGTCGGATCTGAAGAATTACGAATTGAGCTTCCAAGGTTGTAACTTTGACTACCTGGGCTACATTTTTTTCTTTTTCCATTTCCAACTCCATAAGCAGGGCCCGCTCCCTCTGCCTGGATATCATGTCATGTTCATGAATGTCTTCCTCCTGATATATACGCTAGTTCAAAGCTTCAAATTCTCGATCGTATTCCCTGATGTGGCATCATAGGTCTCTTCTAGTGTGATGTCCATCTTCCTCTACCCTCTGTAGGGTGTGGTAGATGAAAGTGTCATCCCTTCTATGACTTCCTTGTCTAAGCATTGTAAGCAATTTTGCGGGTGGTTTCTGTTCGTATTCCCTTCTTACCAACTTTCTCGGAATGGCTTGTTTGCACTACTCGTCTCTACGGGGGATGTTCACAATCCCCTGAGTTTACGGATCTTTTGAGGCCCAACCCCCTGCAATAACCATGATTGTAGGAACCTCTACTGACCTCGGCCTCTGTACCTTTCTCTCATGCCTTATTACTTGTGTATTGGATCTTCCGTGGGATGAATTCATGTCTTCCGTGTGTAACTTTAAGTCGCACTAATTGCTTTGATCTAAGTATGATTCGAGGGAGTTGATAAGACCTTTCCACCTTGTGTGCATCATGTGGGAGGACATGGGCAATGAATATTGCCCACACATCACTGTTCAGCTGGTTCTAACTTCATGGGATAGGATCCCACGTTTCAACCTCTTGATCAATGTGAAGAGATTGTTCATTCAATCGAGATGCTAAGTTGGCTAAGTTATTAGCTTCTTCGTTCAAATGATGCAAGATATGAATGAATTGTACCTTGTACATGGATCTTAATTCTTTTTCTATTCTATTCATCAATCTTTGAAGATGGAGATCTTCCAGATTAGAATTATTAATCATAGTTCTGATGATCAACGAGGAGTCTCCCAGCACGATGGTAGAGGTTTTCCCTTCCTTTCAAAACAATTTGAAACCTTAAAGAAGAGTGAGAGCTTATGCTTGGTTTTTTGTTCCAACTCCAAGACCCCATGCGAAACATTGATTAATTGTCCCTCGAAATTGAAGATCACCCCTGTACCTACCACCCCTAATTTATACTTTAAATTACAATTAATAATTAAAATTATATATCTTTTTTCATTCTAATTATATATCTTTTTTCATTCTAATTATATATCTTTTTTCATTCTTGCCATATGAACATAATAAAACATGATATTATAAACTTTCTTCAACATATATTTTCAACTTTATTAATGGAACTATTCAATAAATAGTACATTTATATCTTATCATAAATTTAGAAGAGATATTTTTTAATATATATTTTATTTAAATTAAATTATAAAGAATAAGTATATTTTTTTTAATGTTCACTGTACGACCAATAAAATTAACCTAGCAACCTCAATAATTGTGGCATAATGTGAAGAGAATTTGTGATAAAAAAGATTATTGTAAAATTTGTAATCGATACATGGAGGCCACGGGGCAAATTCTAATAGACTCACAGGTTTATATATTTTTGGCAAAAGACAAATTCTACATTGACGTGGAAGACAAATTTTACACAGCCGAGATTCTACGATTCCGATTTCAAATAATATACGATTTTAAAAAGCAGGTATTCAAGTTTCAACGATTCCGATTTTGAATACTATACACTTTGAAAGTATATAAAGGTTCGTATCTATCTTATCTTTCAAAGCAGATATTATGCAGTTTTACGCATAATCCAACTTGTCTGTTTAAATTATTGTTTTTATTTTTATAGGAATGGTAATATAAAATAATAAAGTATATTTTTTTTGTTTGTTAATATTCACTATCAATAGGAATTGGTTATCGATAAATTATAGTAAAACAAAAGCCACGTGGTATTCTTTTGAAAGGGAGGACATTGATAACAGCCAATCAGGAAAGTGATAAAATTTAATTGATTCTTAAGTTTATAATTCTTTTTGGAACACGACAAATTCTACAGTGACATGCAACTGTATATTCTTAGTGGAGGACAAATTTTACGAGAAGTCTATGAAGGTTAGACACTTTATACCTTTTTTCCACTTCTTTTCCAAACTGGAAGGCTGCTGATAATGATTCGATCAGCAGTACGACCTCCCGTGCTAATGAGTGGCGCGAACTGATGTAAATAATATGATTCCATCATTTTCACTTATTTGGGTCTTATTCTGCTGGTTTCTGCTGGTTTCTCCTCCTCCTGTGGTAGACTGCCTGCAATGGGCTCTGAGTGGGTTGAATTCTTGAAAGGAATGGTGAAGCCACTGGCTGCTTTGGCAGCGCCAGCAGTTGCCATCTTTCTCTCATTTCAGCAGAAACTGGGGCTGGAATGGGAAATGCCATACTCCATAGCAAGGGGTTTTCTTCAGCTCTTTGTTATTGGCTTCGTTTTGCAATTTATCTTCCGCCAGCAAAATGTGGGCTGGATTTTGGTGGCCTATTTTTTCATGGTACTCTCTTTTCCTTGTGTCAATTTAGCTCTGTTTCTCCATGGTTACTCTGTGTAATACAAAATGTTAATCTTTCTTTTCCTTTGAAAACATTTTTGTCTGCTGGTGCTCTATTTATTTTTTCCATGTCTTATTATCGTTATTGGTTCCATGGATTAGGCAATGGACCTGGATTAGTGGATAACTGAATGTATATAGTGACCAAAGCTTTCTGCATCTTTTTGTTTTAGAAATGCAAATGATTTTCACAGTACAAACTGGTGGTATAAATCCAAATCAAAGTTTAGTTCAGAAATTGTTAAGACAACAGTGCTAGCCAATCAAAGCAATTGACCGTAGAGATGCTTAGCCTTCTAGATGTTAGCAGAGTCCCATAAAATAGCTCAGACAGTAATTATTTAAAGTTCTGCTCCTATATGCCAAGTGTGTTTTCCACAGTCTTGGAAAATTCAAGTAAAAGAAGGTGCTTGAAATATAACAGGTCTCATCTAAATGAAGTATTAGTTTTAACATCAAGGGAGATGTAGTTGTACAAAGGATCAATTTCAGTTGAACAGTTTGTAAGCTGTTCCTTGTTAAGCAGAGAGGCATGTATTGAGAATGGATAACCGTCTGTGAGATGTTTTGAGACCTCTCAGTCATCTTCAATCTAGAATTATCTGCTAAGGTAAGCAGTAACCATTCAGACCTATTTTCTTGGCAAACAGGATAGACTTCTCAATCTTTTAGTGTATGCAGGGAAATATGTAATGTCGAGGTATGACTAATATCCAGTATGGAGTATTTTGGTTAAAGAGCATCCGAGAGATGGTAGACACCTGGATTGGAAGCAACCCAAAGTTTCAAAAAATATTTAGGAAATTACCAAACACTCAAACACTCTTTTAGCGGTGTTGGAAAAAATATTCTCAACATACCCCACTTTCCAACAAAAGTTTAATTTGACTCTAGTGAAAATTTCCATTATGATCTTAGTTCCATGACTACTATAGTTCTACTATTATCATAGCTCCCAACATGGTAGAATTATGCCATCGAGGATTTTTCCAATCTTTGAAGCAACCCAAAATTTCAAAAAATCATAAAAGCCATTGCATTGATCAATATTTTGACAATATGTTTCTAAGGATTCTATTTTAGATGCTTGAAATTGTGTATTTTAAGTGATGGCTATCCAACTCCCATTGTGTAGAATAAAGGTCACCTAAATCATAGTGTCACCATGATTATAGTGTCACCTAAATCATAGTGTCACCATGATTATAGTGTCCATCAACTATGCCTCTTGGTGTTTTTCATGTCTCTAAATAAACTTGAAACCTCAAAAATTCTTAAAAGCTATTGAATTGATTTAAACTATAATTTCTTGTTTCCCTAAATTTAATATAAAAAGCTAAAAATCGGTGATTTTAAATGTAAATTATCAAACTCCCTTCATGGCACTTACAAGTGATGGGTACACATTGTTTTTCAAGATTAAATCACATTTTGGATTGTATTATTTTCATTGATTTTTACACATTCTTGTGTTTTATATGAATAATTTTCTACTTGCCTATTATTTAAATTGTATTCTTAATATATTTTTACTTTTTATTTTTTCAAGGAAAAGTTGCAATAATAAAGAAGACAACTAAAATTTTATTTGTATGTGAGATTAACTAAAATTTTATTTGTATGTGAGATTATTTAAATGCTAAATATTTCAAGAAAAAATCACATACATGTAAAATTTAAAACCAGCCATAAGACCACAGTCGGAGACTGTAAAATTAAGTGGGCCAAGGATAAAAGTCTGTTAGAATTTTACAAAAATCTCTTCAAAAAGCAATGTCGCCGAGAATCATGTTGTGAACACGCTCTTTGACTTTGAATGGGCTTATAGATTAGAATAAAAAGTTCTAAATGGTGTTTGAATTGCCTACTCTCCCTCTCTGAATTGAAATTGATATCATTAAAGGTGCAATTTTATATCATTATTTGTAAATTCTACGACCATAAATAGGAGTTATACCATCGGTTAAAAATTGATGTAGAAGAATAAGTCAATCGTGGATTTTTAGTATTGTTCTAGGAGTGAATCAAGACATTGGAAGGAGAATCTATTCTATAATTTGTGAGAAATCAAAAGATAGCACAAACGTATTTCTCAATAAATAAGAGAAGAATTCAATATTATGTGTAGACATAGTGTTACTGATATATCTTGTACTTAAGCTAAAAATTCCAGAAATTGGTGCAAGATAATGGGCAACTCAAAAGGGGAGCCAATGTCACCACACTATCTTCTTCTTGCTTTAGGTTGACTCTCGCACAAAGGGAGGTGTCTATATGATAGGATTGCTAAAGCTAGGCAATGGAAGCTCAAGGTGAAGTAGAGAGATAGCTCTAGCAAAACATGTAATTGTAGAATATGAAAATATAAGGGTGATGGAAGGATCAAGACCAATCCCTATCAAGATTGAACAAATGGAGTCAATAAGAGAGTCAAGAGTGTTGAAAATGGATGAGTGGGGATGGTGAGTAGTGTTATTACAACATCCATCCTCTCACCTATGAATGATAAATGACATCATTGGAGATAAGAGTGTTATGTGGTTCCTTTTGAGGGTATTCCACTTATGCACAAGCTCACCCCAGTGTCTCATCCTTTGCTCCCAAAGCTCACCCCACACAACATTCCCTTCTTTGCCAAGCGTTTTAGTAGGAATCTCTCCATATGATAAAGTAGAATGCTTTGTAACTTCCAAGACCAAATAGTTTGGCTAGCAACATCATAGCCCCTCCTGTGACCCAGAGCCTGCCAAGAGAGTACCAAGAGAGACAGGATGCTACATTCTTCCAAGCTTCATAGATTCTCTTGTGAACAGGGAATTATGAAATCTTGAAATTCGTTGGAGTGCTAAGCATATCCAATATCGCAAAGCTAAAAAGGACAATATAATCTTGCAATATGCTTACTAGGTAGTATTCTAAATTTGAGAAGTTGCTTCTAAGGTTCATCGCCAAGAAAGGCCACAGACAACCTGTTTGAAAAGACAAAATAACACTCTGAACACTGATGTAAATCATACCCAAACCCTATTCCACCTTGACATTGTAACATCACCATTGAACCATTGTGAGATCCCTCTCTCACCACCACTTGGATCAAAGATACCCTCTTGTTAAGTTTTCTAATTTTCCAAATTGGATGTTGAAATGGATCCAACAAAAAAAACTACACATGGCTGGCCTAACTAGTGATATATATATATATATAGAAGCCTAACATTTACGGATTTCTTCACCATTTCCTTATCACAAGGTCAAGGGAAAACATTAAATTCAATTTTATTTGCAAATCATAAACTCATAAATTTCTTCATGTGTCTCATCCCTATCATGTATCAATTTATCAAATGTAACAGGCTTTATCAAAATTATGAGCTTCTTTTACTCTATTACCATTCGAGATTATCCAAAATCCTAAAATCTTCATATCAACAACCACATAGCAAATTGAAGGACGCTCAAGAGTATCTCTAATTCAATATAGCTCAATATAGGTAAGGACATATGAATATAATATGCTTTCTATAGTTGACACTTCTGTCGAGTCATAGGAGTTCAGGGCTCACTTCTCTTCCAGCTTACCGTGCAGTTGTTAAGGCATTCTTTTCTCTGCAAGTACCAAATTGCCCCTACAATTCATCATGGTTTCTGCATTTTTTCTAGTCTGTATTGGCTGCCTAGGCTCAGTCGTTCTAATATTGGGATCTCTTTCATGTTCTTGATGATCTATGTGCACTCCCCCATATCTAGTTTGATCATTGAAGAAGTTCTGATCATCATGTGAAGTCTTCATGAAAAGGGCTTTATGCAAAACAATAAGGCTTGAGAGCCTTGTTCTGTTTAATTTTTTTGAAAAGTTGCTATGAATTTGAGGAGAGACAACGCCTGGATAGGTTCTCTCAAAATAATGATTGCAACGAGTCCCTGCTTGCCCTGAACATATACTGCTGTGATCATTTATGCCTTCTGCAAATCTGCAACTTTATACGTTTTGAACTTCTTAACATACTCCTTGGACCAACTTTTGCTCCCATTAGATAACAGTCGATGAAGAAGGAAGAAAATCCCTACCTGAGACACAGTCCTTTGAAATGTTTAATCACTTTAGTGGCTGTCGCTTGCTTAAATGATTCTTCTACAAGTTTTAAATTTTTAATGCTTTCTATAAAACTGCAACAGTTTTCATGGAAGTAGGATAACTGCGCTTACATTTTCGTTTTTTTTCCTCGAGTGTAAGGATGCCAAATGGGTGAAATTTGGTTAAAATGGCTTTTCATTTATGAAATTGGGTGAAGTTGGTTTAAATTTTTTTTTATTTATAAAATTAAAAGTATCAGATTCATAGATTACATAATATAATTGAAGATTTTTGAAAATGTCAACTATAACAATTTCAATCGATGTATGAATTTCAAATAATTGAGATCATCAAATTTCCATGAAAACAAATTGGAAAAAAGCGAAAAGGGTTGCTCTCTTTTTAAGAGCGCTTCCACATATGTGCACCATTCATTGCCTTTGAATATCTTATAAATGGCGAAGAATAACAAAATCTTTCAACTGAAAAGTTGAAGGGTATGTTCAGGAGGTTATGTACACTTCACTGATTTTACCTTCGGTAGTGAATAATAGGTTTTCAGCTTCTGGACCAATTTCTCAACTTTGGTGGATAATTCCGCAGAAAGGTTTCTGGGTGACATTGTGCTCATGAAATTGGTTCAACAGCTCAGATTCCAGCTCAAAAAGAGCCACTGACAGAATTTGGCGTTCGACTGAATAAAGGACGCACTTCTTGATTTTTCCATTTGGAGATCAATCCAGTAAAACTTCACCAGCAATGCAAAGGCCAACAATGAGTGTGTTATAAGTAATAACAATTGAAAATAATCCATTCCCGAAATCTGGAAACTTCAACTTCTATTTCTGGATTGAAATAAAAAATATTGGCAACAGCCTTGAAATCCCCTTCATGGGATCTCCCACGATTTTCCTGGCAAAACCCAAAACATGTATGTATACATGCCCTACACAGTTCTTCTGCTGCTTCTGCATATGCTGCTAATTTTGCTGTGACCCTCGCTCAACCCTCATTCATTTTTCTATTTGAGTCTAATTTGAGGAGCCAAAAAAACACTTGCAAATGAATACACTGCACATAAGGACGGGGACGAAGCTAAAGATTCTTCAATGTTCCATGAAAAAGATGCTCATATTGCAACTAGAACTAATGCCGATATTTGTTCTCATTGTTGGGTATATGGCTTGCTATAACCTGCACTATTCTGAATTAAATCCAAACGGTATTGCTTCTGTAGTATGAATGTTTGATGAGACATCAATATTACTGAGTCGGGTACTTACTGTATATCTGTGAAAAGCAGAAAACTCGATCAAAATCTGGAGGAAGTGTGTAAGCTCCTTCCCATTCCACACCAGAGGAGCCGGCTTGTAGTCTGGCACAAAAGGACTCTGCATTAGGAGCGATCATGTCGCTGTTGATTAGTAGGGTGTTTGCGTTCTTTCCTCATCGGGGTTGTCACAATTTTGTTAGGTGTTTCCATTACTTTCGAGATCCCACTGTTGCCCTGCCCCATCTTGGAAGGAATCACTGCAATCTCCGCGGGAATATCCGTTAAGAAAAGCCTGTTAATGTTCATTTGGCATCTTACCATCTCGGATGCATTAACCAAAACTGATTCTGTTTGATGACACCTACAATCAGCTATCTTGCCAAGTCATTCCCAAGTCCATGTTTCACAAGCTTGATTTGCATCCTTCTTCTCGGACTTCAAAATCGGCAATTCTTCCGACTATGATTGCTATAGAATGTCTTTAAATGTCTAAATCACTCATATGCAACATCTCTCACTATAATAGCTTAATGTAATAACGCTTAGATGTGCAATTGAAAATGTTAAAGATTCAATTGCCTCTTATTTCTTAGTTATAACATTGCTTTGCCTCTTATTTCTTAGTTATAACATTGTTTTTGATGGGTCAAGGATACACTGGTTCATTGGTGGGGATAGATGGATTTCATTTCATCCACCCGGGTTCAATTCCGTTGAGACATCTTCTGGGATGGATATTCAGCTGAAATTTGTAAATTTCCACTACTTTTAAGACCCAATTGATCCACCTGTTGGCACATGAATTGGGTTTATATCTAGGGACATTGTATATGTGTTCCAATGGAGGTCCACCACTCACATCTATTATCAAGTTTCACAAATAGCATTTGTAGAAAACAAAGAGTCCAAATTTATGCTAATATAATTTGCACTTCAACCATGGAAAGTGGCTTCTAAAAGGTACTACCAACTTATAGAGCATGAAATCCAAGTTCTTCCTCTTGGCTGATTTCTAAGCCTCCAAGACAATTAACACTTAATTTGTAGTTATAATGGCTATTTATATAGAAAAAATATTTACCAATAATTGTCACTTCCCTAATTGACAAATGTCAACTTGATTGTTTATCTTCTAGCCGAAATTGAAAATTGACTAGAGAAATTATATCAATGTCCACAAACAACCAAACCAGGTCAACGAGATTTGAATGTAACAAGCAATAAAAACAAAATTAAAATGACATAGTAGCAAATAAAAGTGGGGTTGAACCCACACGGAAAGACACTTAATGACGAAGTAAGGTATAGCTTATGATATTCCATGACAATTATATAGTTTTATGTTTTTAATGATGTTATCATCTTATGATGGCATGTGGTACCATGCAGTTGTTTACTATTCACGATGCTAATAGGGATGTGATAGTGTATGATGATGTCGTGTTCTCATAATGGCATGTGGTAACATGCGATTCCTTGATACTTGTGATGATGTTATGGCATTATGTTGCCATAATGGCATGTGATAGCACGTGGTTCCTTGATATTCATGATGAGGATGTTATACTCTCATGATGACATGTGGTAGCACGTGGATTCTTGATATTCATGTTGATGATATATGTTCTCTATTGTTATTATTATAACTAATGCTTTGATGATATGAGGTGAGATGAAGCTTGATAGAAAATCCACCTTGGCCTAGAGGGTCGATTTATTCAGTGATCTTGTGGGAGCCCATAACCACGAATGATAATTTATACAAGTGACACCTTATGGGCTCGGGACAAACTCAATCAATAAACCTATGCTAGCAATTTTTTTCCTTTATACAGTTACTAGAAGTCCATGACTTGAGGTATTTTTGTCAGAGGGGAGGTATATGGATATGCTTAATGTTGGTGCCTTAAGGGTGCATAGGGAGGGAGTATAGGCCATCCTTTCAAGATTCCTGGGATACAATAATCCTAATGTCGGGGTTGGTGTACTGGTAACCAAATATTGGCGATTCTTGATGAGTCCCAGATCCCGGTTAATTACGATGAAGCTGCATATTTATTAGAAGTTGGAAGGGTGGTTAAGCCACATAAACTTCTGGTGCCTACTATATGATCCATGGATAGGTTACCATGGAGGGTTCGTACCATGGCGAGCGGGACCATTCGAAGTATTGGGAGTGTTCGGAGGTTGATCAAATGGTATGATTTTGGGTGAGGGTGTGTGAGGGTGGAAGTAAACCTGTGAATGGCTTGAATTGATGTACAATGGTCGGACTTGATTGATGTATAATTGTGTGACTTGATTGCATACTAGG
The DNA here is from genome assembly GCA_027924585.1 of Larix kaempferi. NCBI lineage: Eukaryota > Viridiplantae > Streptophyta > Pinopsida > Pinales > Pinaceae > Larix > Larix kaempferi. The sequence continues at coordinate 10,920,173 of BSBM01000120.1, read as the reverse complement.
AAATCTAGTAAGAGTAATTAATCATGTAGTTAATAGGGCATTGTATTTGTAATATTGTAGGTGCGATATTTACTCGTGATGGCCACACAAGTAGCTCTCACCCCCACACAATAATACTAGCTATCTAGATGCATATTGCATGATGATTGTGCATACTGTGTGATGTTGTGCATATCTTGCATGGGAACAAGGAAAGGGATGATGCAACTCAGGGACAAATTTTCATAAAGGGGGGTGTATGTAATGCCCCAATTGCAATTAATTATAATTATAGTTACATATTAGGAAAATAATCATAAATAGGGAATAATTAGATGCATATTCGGATTTATTAAGCTAAAGTAGGATTAGTGCATGGATGAAAGTGTCATCCATGTAGGTAAATCTCACTTTAATAATAAGGAAAATGAGATTTTAAGGGGAAGGGGGAGGACTTCATGGGGGGTCTTTCTCTACCTTTGGGTTAGGGTTTGTTAGGGAGAGTTTTGCATGAGAAGGTGATCTGAAATGTATCAATACATAATTTTTTCATCTATTTTAGTGCTTTTGTGGTCGATAGATTGGATGAATTGGCTTGCAGGGCTCATTCTAGGGGCAAGTCTCACTTTGCAAATTTGGGGTCTAGAGCCTTCCAGGGCTTGTTTGAGGGTTTAAATGATGTTTTTTGGGGTCAAAAGTTCATCACTTTGCAATTTCCTTTCACGTGATTCTACACTTGGAGATATTTCCAACGGTCCAAGAATCGCCTCAAACGTAGCCCGTATGAAGAAGTTATGCCTCTTGCAAGTTGACTTATCTAGTTGACCACCACAATATCGAGTGGATTCTACGTCAGCTCTCATTTCTCACACATGTGACTCTAGTCTCGTATGGAATTTCAAGAACATTCTATAAATTCCAAAACCCTAACCCTAATTGAGAGTTGGGGCATGCAAAAACCCTTAAACTAACCGTATATGACTATCGCACAATGTTAAATATCGGGTCGTTAAGAAGATAAAGGGTTCCATTATTTTGATGTTATGGTATTGTTCCATAGTTGAGCAACAACATGTTAAATAAGACTTTATTCTTCTAATTTCTTTTCTTTAATAATTCCTAGTTTTTTTTTTAATAATACTTCATTAACCACTTAACTCGTAGTAATAACATAATGAATATTTCATGTAACTTATCTAGCTTTCTTATTTCATGAATATTTCTTAAAGTCACTTTTCAATTTTCAAGTCACTTTTCTAAAAACTCCAAAGTTTATCTTGAAACCCTATTTTGGCAGATCCATAACTTTTTCTTCATACATGCTTAAGGATAACTAATACCATGGTTTGGTAGACAAACCAACACACTATAGGATGGTATGATGGTGCGGGCATTTTTTATAAACCATGAATTATGGTAGGCATTCTCTTAAGGCCACTTGGATCAATTTTCCAATACTTAAGCCATTTCTCAGAATTTCTGCAAACTGACAAATTTCTCCAAAATGATGTAACAATGACTTCAACTTCATGCCACATCATCATCTATGTCATTCCATGTCATCATATCTGCCATATCATCATTCAACCATGCCATCACTACATTTGTTTTTCCTTTGACCTCTCATTGAGTTCACTTTGTCATCAATGTTTATTATCATCCTCACAAATCCATTGACAATGCCAACCTATATTGCCATATTGCCAACATGGGGAAATTAGAATTTGTATTGACTTTAGAAATCTAAATCAAGCCTCACTAAAGGACAATTACCCAATGCCGAATATGGAAAACTTGTTGCAAAGTGTTACTGGAGAAAGAATGTTGTCCATGTTAGATGGCTTTTTGAGCTATTACCAGGTCCAGATTAAAAAGGAAGATCGAAGCAAAACAACCTTCACTACTCCCTATGGTTCTTATGAGTATATCCGGATGCCTATGGTACTCACTGCTAAATGTTGGATCAACATTCCAAAGGGATATGGACCAAGCGTTCAATGATTTAATTGGAAAAATAATTGCTATCTATTAAAAGATGATCTGACTGTTTTTTCAAAAGAAATAAGCAACCATGTTGATCACTTGAGAAAAGTGTTTAATAGATGCCACAAATTCAGGATCTCATTGAACACAAAGAAGTCAGTGTTTGGTATTGATGAGGGAAAAATCCTGGGACACATAGTGTTCAAGGATAGGATTCATATAGATCCCGAAAGAATTCAAGTCATTGAAGGAATCTCGACCCCTCATGATATCAAGACCCTTCGATTGTACTTTGGGAAAATCACCTTTGTCAGAAGATTTATTCCAAATTTGGTTGATATTGCCAAACCAATGAATTCCTTAATGAAAAAGGATGTAGAATTTGTATGGGATACAACACGTGCTAATTCTTTCAAGAAAGTAAAAGCAACTATCTTGACTTCCCTATCTTGATTAGCCTTGACTATTATAAATATTTTATTATATTTTCTTGTGCTTATGAGGTTACAATTGCAGGTGTGCTATTACAAAAGAACAAAGAAAATCATGAGCATCATATTGCCTTTATGAGTAAATGGCTGCGGGATGTTGAATTGAATTATAACACCACAGGAAAACAAGCTTATGCTTTAGTAAAGTCTTTGAAACACTTCCAAACATATATAGGCTACTGTAAAGTTTTGGCTTATGTTACTTAGCTAGCTGTCAAGGGTGTTTTATCTTAGCAGGATGGTATTTGTGTCAGAGGAAATTGGATGTCAAGGATCCAAGAATATGACCTTGAAATCAAGCCTATGAAGATCATCAAAGGTCAAGGCCGGACACAACTCCTAACTAATGGAAATGAAATGGCTATAAAAGATGGTTAGGATGCTAAACAAAGCAATGCAATAGTTTTCTACATAAATGAAGAGCACAAATGGTACATGGATATTATATTTTTCCTTAAAAAGTTATCGTGTCCTGACCATTTGGTTGATCACCAAAGGGTGGCCCTTAGGTTAAAGGCTACTAAATATGTTTTGACTGAAGATGGTCTTGGTTGGAAGAACCCAGAGGGGACAATTATTAAATGTGTTGGTCCGGATGAATCAACAATTATCATAAAAGCGATGCATGCTAGGTTACGTTGTGGTCATTATGCTCCTAGGACCACATCTGCTAAAATCATGAGGGCATGGTACTATTGGCTTACTGTATTTAAGGATGTTCATATATTTCTCAAGTCATGCCAAGAATGTAATTTTTTCACCAGAAAATCTCGGTTACCTGCATTACCCCTGTCACCCAGCATCATAGAGGCTCCTTTCCAGCAATTGTGCATAGACTTTGTGGGACCTTTTGATGAAAACTCAAGTAATGGCTATAAATACATTTTAATGTGCAAAAACTACTTTACATGTTGGGTTGAGGCAACACCCACCAAAATAGCTACTGTTGGGGCGGTGGTAAAGTTTCTATAAGAGAGCATTGTTTCGAGGTATGGATGTCCATTGAAAATAACCACTGACAATGCCTAAGCTTTCATTATGCTTGAGATGTCAACTTTCTGCATGAATCATGGTATAGTGTTGTCCCACTCTTCTAACCATTATCCCTAGGGGAATGGTTTGGCTGAATCAAGTAATAAGAATTTGATAAAGCTTCTAAAAAAGAATGGTTGGGGATAACAGAAGAAGCTAATATAACAAATTGAAATATGCACTATGGGATGACATAACTACTATAAAATGGATAATTGGGAAATCTCTTTTCGAATTGGTATATGGGCAAGATTATAGATTACCTATAAATTTACAAATTCTGGTATATGAATTATTGCATCAGTGCACATCTGATCAAGAAGTGATTTAGGAAAGGATAGATATATTAGTAGAACTTGATGAAACTAAGAGGGAGGCCTTTGACAAAGCTGTCATGGAGCAAGAAAGAGTTAAAGGCAGTTTTGATCAAAGCACCAAAAATGAATATTTTAAGATTGGTGACGTTGATCTAGGTTGATATAGGTGGCCACGCACCTATTCCATTGGCTTAAAACAATTTTCCATTTGGCAATTTTCTAGTATTTTTTCTACAGTTTTTTGGGTCTTGAACTTCTGGGGTTGTTTTGAGGCCCTAAACGACACTTTTTGGTGATTCGGGGGGGGGGGGGGGGATGTTTGGAAATGGCATACGATGTGCAACAACATACATTGGACCCTAGTCAAAATTTGTATAACTCAGATAGACCTTTCCAACGGGCTATCGAGCACCCCAAACAGAGATCATATGCAAAAGTTATGACCCTGAGAAGTTAATTGTTCAACTAACCACCTTAGGGCGCAAAATTTATGACGATTCATCTTATAGGGTTAGGTTTTTGGATGTTTAGGGTTATTACCCTCATGCTTATGATATATATTTCCCTTCGACCTCTTTTTGTATTCATCTTGTAACGAATGAGCGTAGCCACCACATCTCTTCTCAGGGATATAACTACCACCATTCTAGCTACTTTTATTTTACAGTTTGTTCTATTTCATTCATTTTTAATAGAATTTGAGTTTATTGTATCTCTGTGTTTCTTGCAATATAGTTGCATATGTGAATATATTTATGCGCTTTCATTTCATTCTCACATAAATCTGGATTAGTGTTGTGATACCACTACCAAAATTCCCTACAAATTTGGAGGTGTTGTCCTCTTTGATAAGCTACAATATTTCCCCTTCGGGAACTTAAAGATTGTCTAGCTTGTAGAGCAATCTATCTTGGAGATGATAGTCAACCTTGCTGTCACCTTCTTCTGCATGAAATTGGTCTTGTACTTGTTGAAACACCTCTTTATAGTCCTCATTTTTTGTGTATGCCTTTTCTTATGTATCATGGGTGAAAGGCTCCATGTGTATATATGTTTCCAAAGATATGATTTTTTTATTTAGGTGGACTTGAAAGAATGTTTTCCAACTTATTAGTGTTTCCCTTCTTATATTTGATGACGAGATGACATTGTTATTAAACCCCCATCCACTTATGATATCTAGTATGTTGAATATTACCCCAAGCATGTAAGTACTATCATGTCTAGTGATCAACGTAGATGTTGGTATTCTTGCTTATCAGATAGTGCTTCAACTTCTTAATGGCTTGACCCAAAGCATAAAGTTCCTTGTCATATGTAAGGTAGTTTAGGACTCCACCATGAAACATTTCATAATGATAGCATTCTGAGTACTTCATGAAATTCATGTTTCAAATCCCTTGAATAATGAAGTATGTAGATTTACATTGGGAATCCATCCTTCACTTTTGAAGAGGAAGTTGGAAATGTTCTTGCATCAACTTTTTTTTTCAATGTGGTTCATGCCCCTAGAGCACACTATGTCGACTGATCCAAGCCAAGGGGGGCCACCCGAAGGGGCCTCACCCTTGTCGGCATTACTTCGATGCCTAACCCCAAAGGACCCATAGAATTGAACCCCCGACCTCGACCTTGTGCCATCTTGGTCCCGAAAGATCCAACCAACTGAGCTACCCCTCGGGGCCATTCTTGTAGCAACTTATAAAGACAAAGTTTCAAATCCTATGATTGTATGATGGGGGGACATTTTGGATAGATAGAGAGATCCTTTAGATGGATTGACTTCCAATAAGATTGAATTGTGAGAATACAAGATTTTATATAAGAAATATGAACTACTATAATTTGAATGACAACAAAATGTAGTTATTGAGTTGTCTAACTTAAACTTTAAAATAAAGGTTCAGGGCTAAGGGCCAAGCAATACGAGAGAACTCCAACATGGACTTGTAGTACAAGTTGATGAGTCCTAAGGAGATAGAGAACCCATAAGATTGTGGATGATAAATCTTAGTAACACTTTATAGAAATAAGTTTTTGTCATTACTAAGTGTTGGGAGAAACAGAGGAGATAGAGAACCCATACGATCGTGGATGATAAATCTTAGCAACACTTGTTGGGAGAAATAGTTTTTATAGAAATAATTTTGAAAAAAAATGGTATATCGTCCATATAATCCTATTCTTAACTATCTAAAAATAAATGGTCAAAATTAATTGCTAGCCATGAAAATCTTGATCATCACATTAAAAAAAGGTAAAAACGGGTAAGGATTTTTGTATTACACTAGTGCTAGAAAATAAGCAAAAAGAATACAGAACCAACAATTACATAATGCCCAAAAGATCCAGGGCTCGTCACACAACCGGATGAAAACTTGCATGTCATCATAGTTGAGAGGCTCTAAAGCAACATAACTATTATTATGGTGCCGAATATGAAGGATATTTGGTTCTTTAATTTTTTTTAGAAAATTGATAATGCGAAATTGGAGCTTTCTTGCTTTCTTGGATGATTATTTGCAGGGGAATCTCTTATATTTATTATCTCTTTAATATTAATATCTCGTACATGTTTATATATTAGTAATATTGTAAAAATTATTATAATTTTTTTTAATAAATTTAATTCATAGTGTTGTTCCTTCCACAAACAAGGAGTTTTTATATATTAATTTAGTGTCTAGTTTGGTTGTGACCTTATTACCATCATAGATCCATTTTAAACCTGAGAGGGATCCAATTTTTTGAGGTGTAGATTTTATTATTATTATTATTTTTGGATATTTTAATTACTTTTCATATTTTTATTTTATTTTATGAGTTGACATGAATTTTTTAATTATGGTAACGTTACGTTTCAACATCTCCGCCAGACTGGGTTGTAGAGCACCTCGCTCCTCTCGGTGCAATTATTATTGAAATATATTAAATAAGGATGTTTACTCCATCCCATGCTCATGCGGGAAGGTGTATATTGGAGAGATAGGAAGATCCATGGAAGTGAGGTTACAAGAACACAGAGTAGACATTAGACTTGACAGGCTCAAGAAATCAGCGTTAACGGAGCATTCCCATAACATAGGTCGCCAAATCTGTTTAGAAAAAGCAAAACTCATTGCAAACATTAAGCACCTTACAAAAAGAAGGTTCACGAAAAGATAGAGATCTCTCTAAACCTAGAAAATCTCAACAGGGATAAAAGCACCACACTAAGCGAAAGCTGGAACCGGTTCTCACCCTTCTTTAAAAGAAAAAAAGCAATAATAATAATTCATACACCGTAGGACATATAACTTGAGCCAACAAGTTCAAAAATTATTCATAGAAGTGTGTATATTTATTTAGGTTTCATAAAACTCATTTCTCATTAAGCATCTTATGTCTCCTAATGATGATCCAAGAATTTGGATCGAAACGTTACTTCTACAACACAACTCCCTCCCTATTACATTAAATATATACAAAATAAGTTTGGAATACATGGTTTCAAAGTACCTTTTAGAATTAAGATATCAAGATGACTAAAGATGACTAATAATGTTTCTTAATATAATAAAGATAAAATGAATTAATTTTAAAAGTTTTATCGTATAAATTTATAATATCAAGTAATTTTTAAAATAAGAAATTTAATATTAATATATTAGTAATATTGTTAAAATTATTAAAATTTCTTTTTAATAATATCGTTAAAATTATTAATTTTTTTTTTAAATAATTTTAATAATATTGTTAAAATGATTCAAATTCATTTAATAATTTTAATAATATTGTTAAAATTATTAAAATTCCCTTTTAATAATTTTAATAATATTTTGAGAGAAGTTTCAATGTCAATTTAATTATAACATTATTATTAAAATATATTAAATATACAATAAATTAATATTTTAAAAATTTAAAATTTTATAATTTATAATTTAAAATATCGAACTTATAACATTATTATTATTATTATTAAAATATATTAAATATACAATAAATTAATATTTTTTAAAATTTATAATTTAAGATGTCAAAATTATGCAGAACCAAATTAACAAATCAATTCATAATTTATATTTTTAGTAATTCTAAAGATAGTATTCAAATATTTTGATATGAACAACACACAAAAATAAAATTATAATGTAAACATAAATTCATCATTTTTACTTATAGTTTTTTATTGTTGGTTTTATTATGTAATATCGATTTAAAATGAAATAATATTAAGTTTAAATGATGTCTTGAAACTTCTTAATATCTAAATTTATCCTTTAAACTTATTTAATATTTTGGTATATATATATGATGATGATGATTGTATTAATGTTCATTAAGATTAATTTTGATTTATCGAATTTTATAAAAAAAAAAGAGTAACTTGATTTTCTTTAAAATTTAATTTTTATGTTCAAAAAGTATTTAAGAGAGGCATTCCTAAATCACCCTTGTAATGATGAGTTAAAAAGTTAGGAAGGTTAGTACTATAGCAAATGTTTTGAAATTGTGCGCAGGGCATTCTATGAGACATTGAGAAAGTGATTTTTATCTTCAACCCTCTTTGTGTCACAAAGATGACAAAGTCTTTCATCCCACGGCATTTTAGGAATTGTCCAACGCCTTGTTTCACTATGGAGCTCATGAGAGTTTGTTCTTATTTTAGCAATGTTGATTTTCTTCTTTACGCTAGTTAAAATAGAGAGATACTTTTGATCTTCTAGATTAAGGTTGATCACCTCCTTATAATATCTTAATTTTCTCTTATCCTCTGACTCTTTATCGCACCAAATATTTTCCTTAAATGTATATGTAATAATACTTTTAATATTATCACTATTATGCAGAGTGACCTCTTCTTCGACTCCCCAATGGTTTAGCTAAGACTTCGCATTTTTATGCCAACCTTGCTTAAGTCGCATGTGGTTTTGACTAGAGTATGAAGCAATCTTATGAAGCCTATTGTCTCCCATGTTGTTTATCTTGTTCTTGTACATTAGGTACCTAGTCATAGCCATGCTTTCAATCGGGGAGAGACTCACTTCTATGAGAAGAATATGATAAGGTGTATCACCTTTAATTATTAGATTATATGTTATAAAGCGCTTTTGGATTTGCTGTATCATTCTCCAAGATTCTCCAGAGATGTTATAACCCCAAACTTCACAACGATATAAGATAATAGGAGCGACGAGAGTTTCAAAGTGGAGTTTCTTCCTATCCCAAAGCTAGAGGTTTGTAGATTTACAACTATTTTCAAGTCCATAATAAACTTTTCATTGTCCATTAATAATTTTCTCAAAGTTATAGTTTTATTTAAACTTATATAAAGATCAATTCTAAGATATTTATATGAAGTCATTTCTTTCAACTTATTATTAAATATGATAAAGAAAATATATAAACATTTTATTGTATTTTTTCATTCTTTAAAATTATTAATAAATTCTTTTAATTTAAAAATAAAACTTAAAATTTTATAATATGATATTTATATAGAAAAAAATCATACAAGTAAACTAATTTGCCTTATGCTAATTTCACAAAATGTATACACATGTAAGGGTGTTTATTAAATGTATATTGTTGCATTTAGTTTATCGTGTATTATGAAATGTGTGTTTATTAAATGTATATTGTTGCATTTAGTTTATCGTGTATTATGAAATGTGTGTTGTTGGTAATATGATGTTCAAGATTTTATTTAGTGAAAATTGTATATGTTGATTAAGTGATCATGACATGACTAAGTTGTCAAATGGTTCTTTCTTTATGGTTCTAATATTATAGTAATACGTGGATTTTAATTTAGCCAATTATCCTTTTCTCTCGAGTTAATATGATGGCTTGTTTGTGAGAATGTGGGCATCACAACCCTCTAGGCTCTAAATAATCTCAATTATTATAAATTATATGTTTAAATCAATTTACTATTTATCAACGCATAGTGATGGTTAAAAGGGAATTTAAATACAAATTAATAATTGTTATAATTATGAAGAAAATATTACAAGTTACAAAAGAAATGGTGAATGCATATTATAAAAAATTGTAACTGATTCAATTTTTTAATAATCATGGTTGATTATTTCACAACGATTAAAAAGTGGTGAATTTTCATTAAAGGAGAACTTATGATCTTTTTGTTGTTATGTAGGTGAGCGTAGCTTCCTATACTGCAGGAAAGCGAGCAAAGCATATACCATATAGCTCATACGTCGCAGGCGCATCCATTCTGTTAGGAACATCTTTTACACTATGTTTGCTTGTTCTTTTAAATGTGTTTCCATTAATACCTAGATACATCATTCCAATAGCAGGAATGATGGTTGGAAATGCAATGACTGTCACTGGTGTCACCATGAGGCGCCTTCGAGAGGATTTGAAGCATCAACATATATTGGTTAGTCTATTCATTCATTCATTCATTTGTTCATTTCCCCTTTAAAATTGGTTTCTCTAAAACTTGAATGTCCATTTTTTTGTAACTTTCAGACTACCTAGTTGGGTCCATCATCAAGAGTAATATCTCGATGATTGAGATATTACTCCTGATGATGGACTCAATTGGGTAGTCCGAAACATACGTTGAGTACAAAAATCACACACAACTCTTTTCGTATTAATCTCCAAAAAATGTTTGCTACCTATGAAAATTTGAAGGATTGGATGTCCAATGTTTATGTCTAGGTAGAGACAGCTCTATCACTAGGGGCATCTCCAAGGCAAGCAATAATGCAACATGTAAGAAGGGCTGTGACACTGGCCCTTTCACCTGCTCTCGATAATGCAAAAACAGTTGGCCTCATTTCACTACCCGGGGCGATGACTGGCCTTATCATGGGTGGTGCTTCTCCCCTCGAAGCAATTCAACTTCAAATGGTTGTGATGAATATGGTAATGGGTGCTTCCACCTTAAGTAGTATCATTTCAACTTACTTTGGTTGGCGGATCTTCTTTACCAAGACATACCAACTAAAAACAGAGGTTCTCATGGTAGATTAATATTCATATAGAATACCACTATTTGGAATGCTCTTTCCTTCTTACTTGTTGTGAAATAAGAGTCATATTCTTACAATGGATTAAATTTGTTGATAAAGAATTTTATAGAATTCCAAGCTTAACAAAAAGATTGAAGAGGTTACATGACCATATAACTCAAATTATGAACCCATTTAATTGGTGTTATCGTATTTGTTATCATATATATATAGTAGATTCACATTCAAGTCAAACTGCGAGTCACCTAATTACACCCACAATTTTGATTTGGAAGATTACATATAAAATATCAAACAAAAGATCCTCAATATAATTTAATTATTATACTAAATGTTAATATAATTATGCATTCTAACTCTATAATAAATAATTTTATAGAATTCCACGCTTAACCAAAGATTAAAGAGGTTACATGACCATATAACTCAAATTATAAACCCATTCAATTAATGTTATCATATCTGTTATCATATATATATAGTAGTTGACTCACATTCAAGTCAAACTGCGAGTCACCTAATTACACCCACAATTTTGATTTGGAAGATTACATAGAGAATATCAAACAAAAGATCCTTAACATAATTTAATTATTATACTAAATGTGAATATAATTATGCATTTTAACTCATAAACATAAATATAAACATAAACATAAACATAAACAGTTACAGTTACTTTGTATTATATCAAAAAGAGGTTGCGGCCTAGTTAGACAACTTGTAAGTACATCAGTTTGCTACTAAAAGGGAAAGCTAAGAAAAGTTACAGCATTCAAAATGTTGATTTCATACTACTTGACTACTTCTATCCTGCTTCTGCTATGACTATCTATTTTACTAAAATAAAGCCTACAAAACTTGCCAACAAGGAAGATACATTTGAAAAACATTACAAAATTGATATCAAAAAAAAAAAAAGGAAAACATGGCCTTTCTAGGCCTTCTCCCATCCCTTCATCTGGTGAATTGTCTTTGACTTGATGCACTTCACTGCTTGGATGGTCTACCTCATTATTTGTTGATGTCAACTTCTGTTCTTCATCAGAAAGACTGTCCAAAGCTTCTTGCTCTGAAATCCTTAGATCTTCTCCAAATTCTGAAAAATCAACCATCCTAATTCTTGACTTTTTACTTCAAATCCCTGATTTTCTTTTCTTGAACTGTAGATTTACCTTTAAGATGATCGATTTCAACCTCAGCTGTGATAAGCTTGGCAGTCAACTTATTTACCTGCTCACTCAGAGCCTTAAACTGGTATTGTGAAATGGAGGTGTTTCTAGTAAAAACATACCCTCCAAATTTATGTTCTTCTCCTCCACCTTATGCAAAATATGCATCGCTACATCTTGACCTTCTCATGCATGACATCAAATTCCCTAGCCATCATATCCCTTTGCTCATCAGGATTTGCCATAGTGCACTGTTTTGGCCTAAAATTTTCAACTGCTAGGTATCCAATAACTGGAGAACTATATTAGAGGAGATTCTACGCTACAGGAGATTTGAAATTGGTGCTATTGATACGATCTGATTGATATTTAAACCTGATATATCTATTGTTTCTCTTTTTCTGAAGGCTAACTAAAAACTCAATTGACATAGTGCTTACCATCAAAATGAGAGCATTGCTGTTAAGGTCAATATTCTTAGGAGAACTATACACAAACCTCACATCCGTTTGAGGCCGTTGCCAATGAATTTAACAGAGCTGCCTATTGAAATTGTCCTCCAGAACCAAGTTGTAACCCTGAAACCTTAGAAACTAGATAATATCTAACTTGCTCTTCGAATTAACTTGCCTCTCATTCAGCTGCCAACTTATACCAACATCATTACACCCTGGCAAACTATAACAAGGGAGATTGTATGCTACAGGAAATTCAAATTTGGTGCTATTGATTCAATCTGATTGATGATACCTGATATTTATACACTTTCTACAATTTGGAGGACAAAATAAACACTCAATTGACAGAGTGCTTACCTTCAAAATGAGTGCACTGCTGATACGACCATGATTCTCAATAGAATTGTCCACAGACCTCACGTACGTTTGGAACCATTGCCAATGAACACAATGATTCCTACCAAAGTTTTCCTCTAGAACTGAGCTGTATTCCTGAAACCTTAGGCACTGAAAAATAACAGAATTGTTCCTCAGAATTACCTTCCTCTCATTAATATGCCAACTTATAGCTGCATCATCACACTATTAATTAATAAGTCTTTTTTTTTCTCAAACAATCAATTTAACAGACTATTTCTCTATTTTTTTTTTAAATGATCAGAACAACAACCTCTCAAAAATATATCCAATAACCCACAAACCAAATATACCATAAACTTATTACTACTTTTTTATTATTAATAAAAACCAAATAATAAATCATAAAGATAACACAATAATCCACAATCTGCATTCATCATACCCTTTGCTATAAAGGACATATCATTCAAACCTCCTATCATTTCCAACATTAATTTCACATGCAGAGAAGGCCTTCATGACTATAAAAATTGATAAAATGCAATCCGTTAACGATCTCGTTCTTAAATGTAAAGTTCAAGATGATGTCAACATGCCAAATGTTGAAATGAGATCGCCACCTTTCTTCAAAAAGGAAGCCTAAACCTTCGGAGGGTTTCAATCTTGATCAACTTTGTGTCTAACATAAATCAAATTTGCATAAGGACAACAATGCCAGGGTATGGTGAATAACCATCCTCCCCCCATTTAACTCCATTTTTCCTTCTTATAATTGACATGCACAATTAGTATTTTTCCTTGTTATAATTGACATGCACAATTAGCTTGGAGGTTCGCTTGTTTGTTTAATGCTCAGAGAACATGAAAAACTTTGACCTCTTCAAATTCACTTACCAATTGGTGCACTCGCCATTTAATTATGTAGAGGAATCCTTTCTTTGGTGTCAATTTTAAAGCCAAATAATAAATTATTATAATTGAGTTTCCTACAATTATTAGATATCGTATTTTTTTTCTTTTGTGTAATTGCAAACCTCGCCAAAGCATCATTACATCAACTTGATTATTTGAAATCTCACCTAATCCCTAGAAAAAAAACTTCCTCCTGAATCAAATAGCATCCCCACACCTGCCATCCCTGAAATAATTATATATTTTAGTATCCTCAACATAACTTAATTATTATTATACTAAATGTTAATATAATTATGTATTTTAATTTACTAAAAATAAAATAATTATATATTTTAATTCATTAAAAACAAATTATTATATATATCTTCACCTTTAATAATGTTAAGTAATCAAATCTCAACTTAAGAAACACTTTAGATAAGTATATATAATATCATATAAACAAAACAAAGTGTTGCATGCAATCAAAAGATGTTTTAGATAAGACTATCTACTCATTGTCAAGTGTAGGTACTAATGAAAAGAGGTCCACATTCACACCACCGAATATGTGGAGTCTATTCCAAATATCCATCTGAGTAAAAGAGTATATGTGTTTATTTCTGTTAATTAATTAAATAAAAATAAATTAATTTAAATTAATAGTATTTTAAGTATTAAAAATTTGTATTTGTATTTTTTTAAATATTTAAATATTTAGAATTAATATTGAGAGAAAAAGATATTTAAAATAATCGATTTTTTTAAATTTATCAAAAATAAAATAATTATATTTTAATTGTGTTGAAAGGTGCTTTTTACAATTCAGTATGAGGGAGAAGTGCAATTTCATGTTTAATGTGAAGCTGACATGTGACACTTTAATATAATAAAATATTAAGTCAACAAAATTGTACAATGTTGACCCTAACCTAAACTTTACAACCATATATATATATATATTCCAAATAATTAAACTAAACAAATTAATTGAAACATATGATATGTGTGTAGGTCTAACAGTTACGAACAAGTGTTTCCTCCTAGATCATAGTTTCAAATCCAGAGGGGGGTAGGGTATTTACAACTCTGTAGACTTTAGCAATTACATTGTTGCACAGAGGGGGGTCCCTTGTCCCACAAACAAGGGGTCTCATACACCAATTCGGTGTTTGGCTTGGTTGTGACCTTAAAAATAGATTATTATTATTATTATTATTAGGGAAGATTCACTTTGTTATTAAATTCCAGAGTTAAGTTGGATCTATATTGTTATTCAACTTTGCAATCATGTAAATTTTGTAATGATTTGTTTTGTTTTTATACTTAGTTAATTTTAGAAGATCACATTCATCTAAAACATAGACATATAAATAATCATAATCATCTACTCTTTGTAGTTTTTTATAATTCCACAAATGGATTTAGCACACTCCAAACCATATCTTATTTATGAAATATGAGTCTCCTAATATGTAATAAATATGAAGCATATTGAGTTTAATTTAATATATACTAGCGTAGATCCATCTTAACTGTGGATCTATCATGTACAAGGAGGGATTAAATCTCTCAAGGTGAAATCCTCTCCTCAAGTTTTGCACTTTAAAAAATGTTTGCCCCTCAAGGAATTTGATCCCTCTTGGCGTTTGGTAAATCCAAAGTTAAGATAGATATACACCAATGTAAAAACAATAATCACAAATAAAAACTATGTATTTCTTCAACCTTCCAACCCTTAATAAAATAATGTTGCTCCTTATATATTTCTTCACCCTTACCATCCTTAATTAAACAACACTACCTTCTATTTTTATTGTTTTTCTTTAATGAGATATTTATAATCTTCAAATAACATTTAAAATTACAAAAAAATACTAACTTCAAAATTATTGATTTTCAAGTGTTTTTTTTTCGTAAAAGGATATATAACATTAAAGTTTTTAATTAATCTATTTATAATATTAAAAAAATTTCTTATTTCCCAAAGAGGTTGTATCCATTGGTGAAGAACGATGAGTTTTTCACTAGTGGGAAATGTTCAATTCTCGTTAGGAGCTAGCCTAAAGCCAGGTCACCTTGAGGTAGTGGTCAAACATGTGGTTTCACCCAAAGAGATTGTATCAAATGATCTTGTGACCCATGCACACATAAATGGATCAAATCCCACCCCCATGTCCTTCAAAAACGAAAGAGTCAAATCTTGCTAACATGGTTGGTTTTGACGGGCCTCATTTTGTATGGCGACTCGAGTTTGAACCCCACAAGGTAGCTGCGAGGAGACACTTGAAAATATACCCTTGCCCAGGCCAAGTGCAATCCCTAGGTGATTTTGACGGCTTAGATGCATGTAAGTTGCAATTTCTTAGACCACAAGCTAGTCCCACAAGTCATGGAAAAACTAGTAAAAAAAAAATTATGTTTTTGAAATATACTATCGTACAAAATGCTTTTGGAAATAAAATAATCCGATTTGTTCTTGTTCTTTGGAATACTACCATACAAATCGCTACTAAATTTTAATTATTTCAAAATTGATAAATCAGAGATATTTTATGTTATCCCCTGTTGATGTATATGTAACTTTGGAATGTATTTCATCTATGTATTTCATATATATTTATTGTACCCTTATTAGAGATGTGTTATTCCTCTATAAGGAAGTGTCGTCATGTGGATTGACAAGTGTCGCAAGTGTGTGTACTTGCCAATGGGTTATTATACCACCATGTGTGGGATCGGCCCTGAAATATATATTATATTGTGGATGTACCTAGCTAGACAAGTCGGCCCCATAAGGTCACTGGGCAAACAGGTTAGTATAAATAGAGATAAGGAGATCTCTATTTATATCATTCAGAAAGTTATCTCTCTCTCACTCAGAAAGTGGCGCACTAGTGAGGAGGAGCATCATCTGCTTCGAGGAGACCATCTCAAGTTCATTTTGGTTGTACATTGGTTGAGCCATTGCTCTCTCTATCTCTGAGGAAGTTGTGGGGTTTTTCACCTTAGGGTTTTCCCCACGGAAACTCTGTGTCTCTTGTCTCTCATGCTTTTGATTCTTGTGATGCTTATTGTGATTGTTATGCATTGATATACTGTATATGTTATTCTCTCAGTGAAGATCCTAGAGTATTGTGAATTAATGCTCAAAATTTAACATCCCCTTTCCCCACACACACATATGATTTTGACCTCATCAATTCCACAAATTTGTCAATGAGCTCTGCTTAGTAAAGCAATTATAATCTATGTATTTAGCTGTAATCAACCGAACCTTACCCATAGAATGCAAACCCATTATATTTTTTATGCATCATTGAATTACAAATATATTGAATTATTTTCTTAAAAGTATTCATACTTCATTGTAATTAAAAATTCCAACTACTAAGTTTATATTATATTATTGTCAAGAAAATGTTGACCAGTAATTTTTGTTAGTCCCTGTCGTAGGCCTGGAACTATTGTGTTCAATTTGACATTGACCTCCTATTAGTTGTGTTTTACTTTTAAATGAAAATCTTCCAAGTAATAGTTTTCATTTTCCCTATTAAATAATAGGATTAATATTATATGTTTCAAATGTTATTGGCCAAGGACTTTGGGGTCTTATTGTTGGATCGACAATGAAGTTCTCAGGATGTAGGTGTTGAAATATTGTCAATTCAAAGAATATTCTATTTGTACTTTATTATTATTCATCCGGAGATGTTTTATTCCTCCGTAGGGATGTTATTATTATGTAAAGTCATTGAGGTAAATCCTCCCATGTAAGTCGGGGCAATAGATCCCTAAGAGTCATTTGTAATGGGGTGTTTAAGTCACCTAGAGGGGTCGCCCAGTCAGCATTAAGTTAAGTGGTTAAGTTGTTGGGACCGACCTAGTTAGGGTTAAAAGTCAAGTGAAGTAAAGTATAAATAGAGGAGGTGTGTTCCTCCTTTACCACACACTCATTCATTTGTGAACTCGCACAGGAGAGAGAGAGAGATCTGCAAAGGAGGAGAAGGAGCTCTTGTTTGGGGATTACATCTTTGTATTTGTTGGTCATCTATATTGAGGAAGCTTTGTTGGGTTTTCTACCCCATGAGGGTTTCCCAGGATAAACCCGTGTCTCTTGTGTTTATGTTGTGCTTGTTGTTCTTTCAGTGATCTTGTATATGCTATTGTTGTGAAATTGAATGTAATACTGATGTTATATATCTTAGCATATTGAATCTTAACATGGTATCAGAGCTATCCTGAAGGAAGGTAATGTATGGCACTTGCGACAATTTGAAAGTTAGGGTTTTGTATAGAAAAACCTAGTCATTGTGGAACTTTCGCTATAAATCCATTTTAGCAAAGTTTTAGGATTTGAAAATTGGACAGGCCGAAGATGAAATTTTCCTGTACCTTATGTCTAAGTTTCAGCCTCAGATTCGTTGTACTTTCTGAGATATGATCCATACAAGTTAGGGTTTCTGCCTCTTCCAGAATGAATCCCTAAATAGGTGACCTAGGTAAAAAGTTCATATCGCGGGCTAGGAAGCTCCAAATGAAATTTTGTAAAAAGTGACAGTTAGGGAATGGAATGCAGTTTCACAAGTCCGATTGTTAGAGGCCGAAGATGAAATAGTGACACATGGCACTTCGTACAATTTCTCTATGATGTTCCATCCCTTAAACAGGTCATGTTGGGAAACTGATCATATCTCTCTGATGGAGAATCCAATGAAGCTCAAACCTGTGGGGTGAGAAAGATGACAGGTCCGGTTACCACAAGCTGAAGTTTCAGACCCTGAAGATCCCAAATTTCAGAGATAAACCAGAAACAATACGACACATCTGAAATGGCTCAACGGAGGAAATCTAAGAAGAGGAGGAAGAAGCTCTCACTTAGGGTTTTCAGTTTTTAGGTATGGAAGGACTTGATACAAGTTGAAGATACCTGATACAACATTGGAAAATTTGATAATGTATTTGGAATCCATTCATCATAGATATTAATCCTCCATCAAAATGTTGTGGGAGGAAGGAGATTGAAAATTAGGGTTTCCAAGTAAGAAGAAACCCTAGCAAGGTTGGGAGACTCATAGGGCAGCAATGAAGGAGGTTTAAATGGTACTGGTATTTGATCATAATAGGACCATGAACATATATAATATGTTTACAAGTGATGGTTAATGTTTTACCCTTATAAAGAAGACTACAAGCAATCTCGACAGGTATGACTTGAGGAGATACAAGTATGTTTTGAAATTTGTTTGTCTTCATATTATTGAGGTTAGTACAATTATGATTAATTTTTAGATTGTCTGATAACCTTAGTAAAAGTATGAATGCATGTGAATAATAGAAGAAATTCATTGATTAGGTCCATGACACTTATGATTGTACTTACAAATCAAATGTACTATAGAAGGCTCGTGGCTAGAGGATTCTCTTAGAAAGAGGGAGAGAATCATGAAGAGATGTTTGCTCCAAGTGGCTAGACAAGACCAGTCTCTTAAATGGTGTAATTGAAGAAGAAGTGTGAATCGAGCAAACTCCCAGAATTCGATAGAGAATCGCACGATTGAAGAAATATCTATATGGGTACCCAGGATCGATAATCATTTGATTAGCTTAATGATCACCATGGGTGATGCGGATTTCAACCTTTGCTACAAGGTTGAAGATGGTTTCTATATACATATGACATTCTTCTCTTAGATGGATGCAAGAAGGAACTCACCACAGAGTTCGAATGATCTTGAGGCTCATATCAGTAGACCCATCTAATGGGAGATGGCACGGATAGATATGCAGAAGATCACTCAATGCAGAGTGTGAATGATGTTCAGTCACAGAGGGAGAATTGATAGCTTCTTGACAAGCTTGGGATTTACCAAAAGTAAAGGTGATCCTAACCTTTACCTTAAGGTTATGGATGATGAACCTGTCATACTATTACTGTATGTGGATGATCTCTTTCTGATAGGGAATGAGAAACAGATCATGGAAAGCAAGAAGAAGCTAGCTACATAATTTGAGATGAAAGATCTCGGATTGATGCATTACTTCCTAGGTCTGGAAGTATGGCAAGGCCCAGAAGGAATCTTTCTCAACCAGAGAAATTGTGTTGTGGAAATCTTGAAAAGATTTGATATGTTGGAATGTAAATCCATGGCCACTCCCATGAATTCCAACTTGAAGCTATTAGCTAATGACTCATCATAGTTAGTGGATGTAACTCTGTACAGACAGATTATCTGGTCATTGATGTATCTGACGAATACCAGGCTAGATATATGCTTTGCTGTGAACACCTTGAGTCAATATGTAGTTGAGCCTAGACATGTTCACCTAATAGCTGCAAAGCATGTGATGAGGTACCTAAAGGGTACGATATACTTTGGTCTATACTATCTTGGAGATCATGATTTCAGATTGTATGGCTACACAGATGCTAATTGGGAAGGAAGTGTATCAGACAGGAAAAGCACATCGGGCGGATGTTATTGTCTGGGATCTGCCATGATCTCGTGGTTTAGAAGGAAGCAGTCTAGTGTGGCTCTCATCATAGCTGAAGAAGAATATATAGCTTCTTGCTTGGCTAGTTGTGAAGCGATATGGATTCGAAAGTTGTTATCAGGATTGTTTGACTTAGAGATGGACCCCACTGTGATCCTGTGTGACAACAAGAGTTGTATCAAGATGACAGAGAATCCAATATTCCATGATACGTCAAAGCACACAGAGATTCAATATTTTTATATACAGGATATGGTGCAGAAAGGAGCTATAAATCTCGAGTATGTGAGCACTGATGAACAAGTTGCTGATATATTGACCAAACCCCTGTCTCGAGTAAAGTTTGAGTATTTTCGAGACAAGCTTGGTATAGTTCAGAAGGACCCTCCTCAAAAGGGGGAGTGATATGGTCGATGATGATATTTGGATACTGGTATCGATGTGGATACCTGTATAGATGATGAGATTTCCTATATCGACAGTAAGGTCGATGATGAGGATACTTGTATCGATGATGAGGATACCTGTATCGATGATGTGGATATGTGTATCAATGATGAGGATACCTGTATTGATGATGTGGATACTTGTATCGATGATGATGATACTTGTATCAATGATGAGGATACCTGTATCGATGATGTGGATACCTGTATCGATGATGTGGATACCTGTATCGATGATGTGGATACTTGTATCGATGATGAGGATACTTGTATTGATGATGTGGATATGTGTATCGATGATGAGGATACTTGTATCGATGATGAGGATACTTGTATAGATGATGAGTATACCTGTATTGATGATGTGGATACTTGTATTGATGATGAGGACACTTGCATCAATGATGAGGTTACTTGTTCCAACGATGAGGTCGATGTATGGTCCTTAGAATTTGTCTAAGTGGACGAGGGGGATTGTATCATCCCCGGAATTCGGTCCCTGAATTGATCCGTAGACATATGTCTTCGAGAAGTGGTCCCTAGTGGAAGAGAGGGATTGTATCATCCCTGGACTTCGGTCCCTAAATTGATCCGTAGATATATGTCTTCGAGAAGTCGACCCTAGTGGACGAGAGGGATCGTATCATCCCCGAACTTCGGTCCCTGAATTGATCCGTAGACATATGTATTCGAGAAGTGGTCCCTAGTGGACGAGAGGGATTGTATCATCCTCGAACTTCGGTCCCTGAATTGATCCGTAGACATATGTATTTGAGAAGTGGTCCCTAGTGGATGAGAGGGATTGTATCATCCCCAGACTTCGGTCCCTGAATTTATCCGTAGACATATGTCTTCGAGAAGTGGTCCCTAGTGGACGAGAGGGATTATATCATCCTCGGACTTTGGTGCCTGAATTGATCCGTAGACAGATGTCTCCGAAAAGTGGTCCTTAGACTTTGTCTAATTTGACGAGTGGACTGCATCGTCCCTAGACATGATATAGTGTCTTAAATGGATAGGGATTGATCATCCCGTAAATAGATCATGTATGTTGCAGGGTATGCTGCTATGATGTTGTTGATCGAGAAATCCATATGATGTTGTTGATCGGGAGATCCAGATGATGATGCTGTTGATCAAGAGATCTAGATGATTTTTTTGATCGAGAGATCTAGATGATGATGCTGTTGATCAAGAGATCCAGATGATGTTGTTGATTGGAATATCCAGATGATGTTGTTGATTGGAAGATCCAGATGATGATGTTGTTGATCGAGAGATCTAGATGATGTTGTTGATCGGGAGAGCTAGATGATGACGTTGCTGTAGCTGATCAAGTGCTGCAGAAGATGAAGACTCAATACTGAAGATGTTTATGTTCCAGTATTGAAGATCTTGAAGATGTTCCAGTAGCTGTTTGAGTTACTGTTGATGATTGAAGAAAGCTTCCAATGATTTATAGATGTATCACTATGATGTAGTTGATGACTCCTTGCTCCTGCAGATGTTGTTAGAATATCCTTCTCGTTAAGGGGGAGTGTTGAAATATTGTAAATTCAAAGAATATTCTATTTGTACTTTATTATTATTCATCCGAAGATGTTTTATTCTTCCGTCGGGATGTTATTATTATGTAAAGTCATTAAGGTAAATCCTCCCATGTAAGTTGGGGCAATAGATCCCTAAGAGTCATTTGTAATGGGGTGTTTAAGTCCCCTAGAGGGATCGGCCCAGTCAACATCAAGTTAAGTGGTTAAGTTGTTGGGGCCGACCTAGTTAGGGTTAAAAGTCAAGTGAAGTAAAGTATAAATAGAGGAGGTGTGTTCCTCATTTAACACACACTCATTCACTTGTGAACTCGCATAGGAGAGAGAGAGATCTGCAAAGGAGGAGAAGGAGCTCTTGTTTGGGGATTACATCTTTGTATTTGTTGGTCATCTATATTGAGGAAGCTTTGCTGGGTTTTCTACCCCATGAGGGTTTCCTAGGATAAATCTGTGTCTCTTGTGTTTATGTTGTGCTTGTTGTTCTTTCGGTGATCTTGTATATGCTATTGTTGTGAAATTGATTGTAATACTGATGTTATCTATATTAGCATATTGAATCTTAACAGTAGGATCATTTAATGTCAATATTAAAATCCATTACTATATATGCCAAATTGTATATAATATTTTAATAGTTTTTTGAGCATGTCGACAATGGAGTTCTTAGGACTGAGAATCATTTAATATCTTGATATAAGAGTCCATAATATTTTAATAATTTTTTAATATACTAGAAATTAGGCTCATAGTCTTATGGCTAGTTTTAATAGCATTCATATCCATGCATATATATGAAAAATGAAAATTACAAGCATAACCAAAGTTTGTGAAAAAGGACCAAAGTTTGCAAATTGAGGTGATAATCATCATTGCCACCTCCTTACTACCTTACCACCGCCACATAGCCAAAGCCTCTAGCTATGGTTAGAATTCATAATTTATATAAGTTTTGTTAGAATTCCGACTCTATGCAAACTAGCATAAAATTTTTTGAGTCTATATAAACATGCATATATTCTTATTGCATGAACTAACAGTCGAGCTTGCTCCTCCTATCTTGTATTCATCAATCTACAGGCTTATTCCACCTAGATTTTGAAGTCTTTATCAATTTAAAGGAGCTTCTGTATCGATTAGTTTGTGGTATTTAAGAATATCTCACAACTGGTACAAACATGATACAAAGTAAGCATATTGTTGTTTGAAGCTATTTGTATGCATGAAGAGCTTTTCTTGTCAATTGAATTTGAATTAAAGATCAAAATAAACATTACCATTGTAAGAAGATTTGTTTGGTATTTTCTTTTTTATTTTCTTCCGATAGGAATTTAGTGAGGAACCAACAACTGCGGTCATTCCCCTCATGGGAAATCCTGGTCTTATCTATCTATAGTTGCACTTATAATAGATAATAGGGTGCCCCTTTCAATAATATTCGTGTTATAGAATTTCCTATTAATAAAGCATTATATAGTGCCAACCCCACTATTATTAGAGTTGTTGCATTTGTATCAAACAATTCAATTGGTTGGTTTCGGTTGAGATGGTTCTAAAATGAGCCGCTGAGAGGGAGTGATACAGATGGAAATTAGTGGCCACCTACCTAGTCCACTGGCTCAAAGCACCGTTTTCCATTTTGGTAGTATTTTTTATAGTTTTTCGAGTCCTGAACTTTTAGGGCCGTTTTGAGGCCGTAAACGACAATTTTTTTTGACTTGATAGTGCTCAATAGATGGTGAAATGCATGTACTTGGCCAACAAAACCGATTCCTTCATGTCCAGACCTTTCCGACGGGATATTGAGTGCCCCAAATGGAGATCGTATGCAAAATATGCACCCCCGAGAAGTTGATGTATCAACTAACCACATCGGGGTCCACAAACATGTTGGTGTTTAATCTACCAAGGTTAGAGTTTTTTTTTATGTTTAGGGTTTTCTCATTGATTCGTTTATGTTAAAAGGCCTTTCTAGCCTCATTGTAACTCGGTTCTTGCAAATGAGTGTAGCCGACACATATCTTTTTAGAGATAAACTGCCACCATCTAGAGCTAGTTTGTATTGCTTTGCAGTTTACAGTGTTTTTCCATTCCATTCATTAATAGAATTTGGGTTTTACTATACTAATTTGTTTTCTGCAAAATATTTGTGTGTATTTCCATTTTATATTACTTCATTCATTTCATTCTCCAAATCAAGGTATTTTTAAAGGATTCTAATAGTATACTTAAGTATAGTATTTTAGGTGATTATTTTGGATTGGAAAAAACATATATATAGATAGGTAGGCGAATATTAAATCTGAAACATGAAATTTATGCTTGAAACATGTAAATTTTAGTGAATATTATGATTAAAAAATACATTTTATGTAAATATAGGCGATATTAGAGACTAAAAATGATCAAATAGTGAATTTAGTTTTTGAAACAAAGCCCCAAAAATAGCCAATTGGTGAAATTTCACCCCTAAAAATTTCCCCTCTCCAAATAATCTAGATCAGTGGCATCAGAGCAATATGCTCTTGTTGTTTCTTAGTGCATGTCTCAACAAGATTTGAATATCGACAATTGGGTCTCGAACTAGTTGAGATTGGGGGAAACCACTCTTGTCAGCCCAAGTAGCGTCACATGGAGGAAGAAGGAACAAAGATGATGGAGTAGGATATCCTATTAAGTTGTTGCTTGAGGAAGCCCTCATGCGATAGAGGAACGATATGATGGATAATTTCGCCCAGATCCTTTGACGAATGCCAACGTCGACAAATGCACCTTCACTGAGAAGTTGTTTCGGAGGTGCAACTCCCTTCAAGGTATAAGTCAACTTTGAAATTCCCTTATTTGAAGGAGAGATAGATGCAGATGCTTTGGAGAAATGATTAAATATGTTAGAGGGTTACTTCTCCGTGCAAAAAAAAATTTGATAGTGAAAAGATCACCTTCGCGCTCCTTAAGTCCCTCCCCATGTCAAAGATTGGTGGAACAATTATTGCGAGAGACATGCTAGAGATGAGTTTGAAATATACAGGACATAACCCACTTGGGATAATTTTGTCCATGCCGACAAGTAGGAATTATACCTTATCAGAAACTATGATGACCACTACATGAGGTGGACAACTCTGCACTAGGAGAGAGACCAAATGGTGTCGATGTTCACCAATATATTCCATACCTTGTTCTCAAAGATGGGTATTAGAGACTTCGAATGAAACTTGGTCCTAAAGTACTGAAGTGGCCTGTAGAGGTACATTCAGACATAGATGGATTTCTTGGAGATCTCCTCAATAGGAACTGCTTATCGATATGCTATCAAGATCAAGCAAAAGTTGAAGTAAAATAATAAGCGAGAGTTTGGGTTTGCAAATCAGTAGAATCCTGACAAAGATGGCCCTATCTCACTGACCAAAGGATAGAGCAAGGACGACCAAAATCATGGCAAGCAGCCCAAGCCGCATGTAAAGAAGGGTAACGGGAAATCGAAGAAGGAAACCAGAAAGTGGTGTAAGTTATACAAGATCCCCTAGCACAACAATGATGAATGTTGTTCAAAAAAATTATTATTGGTTGAGACAAAATCCCCAAAGCTGGACTCTGGCCTGGACTCTAATTCAGAGAAAGAAAGGGGAAAGTGGATCATTGATGTGCAACCTAGTTCCACCATTGCAACTGCAAATATCCAACCATAAGAGTCAGAGGATCTAGAGGAAAGGGAGCGCCTCTTCCATTCACAACTATGGTTGAAGGGGAATCCACTACATTTCATTGTTGGTAGTGGTAGCTAGAAGAACCTCATCTTGGTCGAGGACGTCAAAATATTGAAGCTACCGATGATGCCACACCTCCAACCATTCACCATCGGTTGGTTGAGCTAGGGATGAGACATCCACATCAGTCAATAGTGCCGCCTATCCTATAGTATCAAGCCCTTCAAAGATGAGGTAATGTGTGATGTTGCCCCACTTGAAGTTTGTGATGTTCTTTTAGGACAACCCTATATGTGGAAACACTATGTTGTTTATGAGTCTAGGCCCCATAGTGTCATTGTTACTTTGGAAAGCCAACTCTATAGGACACGCAAGGTAGTCTTGACTACTGCAGTTTCCTTGATCTCTGCGAAGCAATGTCGAAAGGTTATCTCTCAGATTGGGAAATTTGTCCTCTTCATGGTTCGACCAGAAGGTGAATGGAAAGTCACTGCAACTACAACAGCCTTAACACATGGTATCTCTAAACAGTAGAAGTAGGTAGACAAGATTATAGAAGGGTACAAGGACATCTTTGCTTCCTCTATGGGGGTGCCTCTGCATTACCAGGTCAAACATCCAATTGACTTGATACCGGATGCTCCTTTACCCAATGGCCCAATATAAAAGTTCTCTCTTATGGAGAATGAGGAAATAAAATGCCAAATTTATGAGCTCATCCAAAAGGGCCACATTCGACCAAGCTTGTCACCTTGCGAGAGTCCACTTGTTTTGGTGTAGAAAAAGGATGGGACATGGAAACTTTGTATTGATTACATAGCCCTGAACAAAATCACTGTAAAAAATTGATACCCAATCCCCCAGATTGATGATATTCTTGATCAGCTTAAGGGTGCCAATTTCTTTAGCAATGTTGATTTGAAGTCGGGCTACCACCAAGTTCCAATTGAACAAATTGATGTATGGAAGGAAACCTTCAAGTCCAAAGAAGGCCTCTTTGAATGGTTGGTCATACCTTTTGGCTTGACTAACGCTCCATCGATGTTCATGAGGATGATGGATGATATCTTGCGGTCGTTCACAAACTTCTTTGTGGTCGTATATCTGGATGACATCCTCATCTACAACAGAACCTGGGAAGAACATTTGCAACACATTCAATAGGTTTTGAGTACCCTATGACAAACAAGCTATATGCCAACCTGGAGAAATGCTCATTTGACGTGCAGAGAATTCAATATTTGGGATACATCATGGATGAACATGATGTGCATGTGGACCCAACCAAGATCCAAGTCATTCACAATTGGCTAGCCTCGTCAACCTTGATAGAGCTTCGCAACTTCTCGGGCCTTTCCAACTTCTATCGTAGGTTCGTGTTGGGGTTCTTTCATATCACTTGGTCCTTAATCCAAGTGACCAAGGGTGGAGCTAAAGCAAAGTTCACCTGGTCGGGGTCACAATAGAAAGCATTCGAGGATCTGAAACAACGCCTCTGCTCAGTGCTAGTCCTCACTCTGCTAGACCTACAACCACCATTCAATATTGAGACATATGCCTTTGGTTATGCTATCGATGCAATCCTCACTCAAAAAGGACATCCAATGTCCTGTCATAGTGAGACACTTTCTAATATTGTTCGCAGATATACCACCTCCATTGTGCAGGCATGCCGACATTGGAAGCATTACATTCTTGGAAAGGAAATGATTATCCACACTAATCACATGCCTTTGCAATTCATGTAAACATAGGTAAAGTTATAGAATGAATGCCATTAGAAGTGTTCCATGTACTTGCAACAATTCCATTTGAACATTAAGTACAAGAAGGGTAGCACAAGCCGTGTTGTAGACTTCCTCATTCGACCCTTGTTCATGGCACTAATCACAGTCCTTAACTCATGTGGGAACAAGATCTCCGAGTGGCCCCAATTATACATCAATAACCTTGAATTCACTGCTACATATATGACATTGGGCACAGATAAACAAGTTCTATACTTTCACCTCTAGGTTGCACTTTTGTGCTATCTGGGCCATCTTTGTGTTCCATCAAGCGAGTGTGCAAAACTGATTTGGGAGGCATGCTATAGTCGAGTGGTCAGACACTTTGCCGTGGAAAAGACAATAGAATTAATTCAGAAATATTTCTATTGGACAAAACTATGACATTACGTTAGTATGTATATTTGATTGTGCACTTCCCATGCCATTGCCAAACCTTCCATAAAGAAGTAAGGCATATACACTCCTCTGCCTACCCCATACAAGCCTTGGGAGTCAGTCTCGATGGATTACATGTCAGGTTTTCCCTCCACCAAGCATGGTCACGATTGTATTTTTGTGTTTGTCGATTGGTTCTCTAAGATGGCCATTCTAGCACCATCGTAAGAAGAGTATCACAGTCGAAGCCACTGCTAAGCTATTCTTTGAGCATTTTTGGGTTCATTTTGAGCTGCCACCGAAGATTATTTCAGATCGAGATAGTAGGTTTCTCAACACCTTTTGGTCCTACTTATGTTCTCTAATGGACACCAAGCTGACCAAATCGACTACCTTCCATTCCAAAACAAATGAGCATACATAAGTGGTCAACAGGATGATTGTGAATATCCTGCACGTGTACAACTCCAAACATACATGCACATCAGATGAGAGCCTTCCATATGTTCAACATAGTTACAACAGATCCCTCCACAACTCTATTGGCCACATCCCCTTTTAAGTGTGCTTCAAGTTCCATCCATTGGCCCCCATTGATGTAGCTATACCCATTGCATCTACACAGGACGATTCCTCCCATGCTTTGGCCGAATCAGATAAAGCAACTAAATTCATTGAACAGATCCAGCACATCCAACAACAGGTTCATGATATCATGCAGAAAGCCAATGCCAAGTACAAACAATGACATGACCAACATCGGGTTCCACACAAGTTTCAAGTTGGGGATAAGGTGTGGTTTCATTGGTAGAAGGAGCACCTCACATGCGCCCACAAAAATATCGATCCACTCCAATATGGGACTTACACCATCACAAAGGATGTGGGTGAGAATGCTTTTGAATTAAATATTCCCCCTTTCCTTGGCTTGGACCTAGTATTTAATGTGGAATTGATTCGACCATATTTTCCACCTCTCTTGGATGCCTCAAAGGTGGTTAGGAATTTGGACCCTATAGAAATCAATTTAGACTACCTTGAACAAGATATAGTGGATCAGATCATGGACACACAAATGAAGGGCACTCACCAACAGAACATTCAACTCTACCGGGTCGTCAAAGTAGGGTAGCTTCTTCATCAAGGAAAATGGTTCACTAGGATTCAATTTCAACAGAAGTTTCCCCATCTGACGAGGGATATTGACGCAATGGAGACCATTTCTTCCTAACAGGGGAGGAATGATCTGGATGGACATCGGTGGCCACCCACCTAGTCCACTGGGTCAAAGCATACTTTTCCATTTTGACATTTTTTTACGGTTTCTTGTGTCCTGAACATCTGGGGCCATTTTGAGGTCCTAAACGACATTTTTTGGCTCAATAACACCGAGTATATATCAAAATGCATCTACTGATATGACAACACGAAGTCCTTCTTGGCTAGACCTTTTCTACGGGATACTGAGCACCCCAAACAAAGATCATATGCAAAAGTTGCGCCCCCGGGAAGTTGATGTATCAACTAACCACATTGGGGCCCACAAACCTTTTGGTGTTTCATCTCCCAGGGTTAGGTTTTTTGAAGTTTAGGGTTTTCACATTGATTATTTATGTTAAAAGGCCTTTTTGACCTCATTGTAACTCAGTTCTTGCTTATGAGCATAGCCGACACATCTCTTTTCAGATTTTAGTTGCCACCATCTAGGGTGAGTTTGTATTGCTTTGCAATTTATAGTGTTTTTCCATTCCATTCATTAATAGAATTTGGGTTTTACTGTACTATTGTTTTTTTTGCAAAATATTTGTTTGTATTTCATTTTATATTACTACCTTCATTTCATTCTCAAAATAAACCAGATTAGGGAGTAAGGCTAGTGATATGTCTATGTTGGTCAATTGATTAATGAAAATACCCGAGATAGCAGAAATAACAGAACTCAAAATCACTTTTATTGATTACAGGCCACTTCGAGGGGGCAACCTCCTTTGAGCAAGCTCAATAAAAATAACTTCACGGTGCCTTCATAGGCCTCAACACACACTTATATACTAATTCTAGGTGCCAATACTATGGGTCAAAACCATGGGCCAATACAAACTATGGATCAACAATACTACGGGCGACTTACAAAGAATATGTGCCAAACAACAATAACACAAACTATGGATCAACAAATACTACGGGACGACTTACAAAGCATATGCATCCAACAACAATATACTAACAAAGTAAAGACATGGGTTCCTAAAATCACCTCCCTCATAGAAAAAGCTTTGTCCTCAAAGATTTAGATGTGAAAATTGTTGTTGAATCTGAAGGAGTGGTTCCCATGTAGCATCCTCTAGTTGCATGCCGTTCCACTGAATTAAGACCTCTGTGATAGAGCGAGAGCGAAGCTGGCGAGTGCACTTATTGAGGAGAACCTCTGGCTCCAAAAGGATGGATCCTTCATTATCCAGTTCGGGTAAAATAGTTTCTCCTATGATGTTGGTGCCAAGAACTTTCTTCAAACAAGAGACATGAAATACTGGATGAATGCGGGAAGAAGGAGGAAGTTCCAATTTATAAGCAACGGACCCAATCTTCTGCAGAATCCGATATGGCCCATAGAACTTTGGAGCAAGCTTATGACTCCCTTTGAGTTTCAGGGAGGATTGCTTGTATGGCTAGAGACGAAGGAAAACCATATCACTTGCTTGAAAAGTGCGCTCAGAATGGTGCTGATCGGCTTGTTGCTTGTTGTTGGATGCATATGCTTTGTAAGTCATCCCATAGTATTTGTTGATCCACAGTTTGTGTTATTGTTGTTTGGTGCATATGCTTTGTAAGTCCCCCGTAGTATTGTTGATCCATAGTTTGTATTGGCCCATGGTTTTGACCCATAGTATTGGCGCCTAGACTTAGTATATAAGTGTGTGTGGAGGCCTATGAAGGACGGTGAATTTATTTGTATTGAGCTTGCTCAAAGGAGGTTGCCCCCTTTAAGTGGCCCGCGATCAATATAAAAGTGATTCTGAGTTCTGTCATTTCTGTTATTTCGCATATTCTTATTAATTAATTGTTGCAGGTTCTCCACATCTAGTATCAGAGCACTTTCTTGGGCACGTTGGGTGGAATTTATGCCAAATTTGTTTTCGCATCTATTGCAAGTTCGGATTTGGGAATAATCCCTATCCACTTAACTGTGGGAAGTACTTGGGCATAATCCCTAAAACTCATTGTGAGGAGTACCACAGGAACCCCAAAGTAGCTGGCCCATTGAGAGGACCTGCCAGCAAAAAGGGCAACGACCCCTACTTGATTGACTAGTTCCCACCCGTGAGGTAAACCAAGAGCTGTCGTTTGTGGCAAAGCGGTTATCAGTTTTACCTGAGCCATGGAGTGAGGGGTACTGCCCCAATACGCAAGCCGTCAGACAGCATTGGTGGCTGAGTGAAACCCCTGAACTGTCAGGAAGATGCACATACCTGGGGTCCATATCTATTTTCAACTGAACTGTTGCCAATCATTGCTGCGCCATTTCAGATCCATTCTGAAAGCCGTTCCAGATCCAACCGTTTCAGATCTATTTCAGATCCAGCCATTTTCGATCCATTTGGCACCGTTTTAGATCCCTCTGTTTCTGATTACTTCCGTGACATTGTAGATCTATCTATTTCATATCCCTTCCACGACGTTGCAGATCTATCTGTTTCAGATCCCTTCCGCGCCATAGCCGCTCCATTCTGGAAAAAAAAAAAAAAAAAAATTCTCTTACACCCCTACAATCCCATTCTGCATATTTCATTCCTGAGGACCCTATCCCAAATTCCACTTCCTAACACCCAAAATCTCACATTTGTCTCTTTTTAGGGTTTGCCATAACTTCTTCGATTTTCACTCGATCACCTTCAAATTTTACCACAGAGTTCCTTTCCTAATTCTGCTTCTTTGTCCCTCTCTGCCAAATTTTCTCAATCTTTCACCTTGCTTCTAAAATCCTCCTTTTCTGCTTCCCTGTCCTTTCGACAGTGTCCAAAACCTAGTCAAACTCCAATTACCCATCTGAGTTTTTCCCAAATCCAAAGTTCCCTTTACTAAATAAGCTTTTGTTTGTGTTTTTCTACCCATTCGCAAAAAAAAAAAAAACCCTAGTTATGGTTGTCACTCGCGCAGGAGCACACACCATGGAGGAAGCACTTGCAGCCATCCAAACCAAACTCCAGGATTTGGATGAAAAATTTCTTGGCCTCCATCTTGAGCATTCAACCATGAACAACAAACGACAGTCCGCGTCTTCATCAGACAATGGGTTCTTTTCTTCTAGCAATTTCTGTGCTTCGAAGCTTGATTTTCCTCGCTTCAATGGTACTGATCCGACTGGATGGTTTTATCGTGCAGAACAATATTTCAGTCTGCATAATACTTTTGATGTCACCAAAGTTCCACTTGCATCTTTTCATTTGGAACATGAAGCTCTTCAATGGTACCGTTGGTACATCAAGGCTCATGAAGAGCCAAAATGGCCAGATTTTTGTCAGCTCCTTTTGCAATGATGACTTCACCGGAGCCCTCATTAAACTTTGCCAAATTGGCACTGTGAGAAAGTATCAGACATAATTTGAGAAACTAGCCAACCACACAGAAGGATTGTCTGAGGAATTCTATAGGAGTTGTTTTATCAGTGGTTAAAATGTTCTGTCCCAACACAATAATGGAAGGTTTGGGGTTGGCTAAGTTGGAAGAAGACAAGATTGTAGCCCAATAGCGCTCCAAACCCACTTTTGTTCCCTTCCAAAATATGGGTTCTCGATGACCTCGCGTTTCTCCAGCTCCTCGACCAACTCCTATCATGCATTTTTCCGAAATAGAGATGCAGGCACGCAGAGAAAAAGGGCTCTGTTATAATTGTGATGAGAAATTCACTCGGGGACATAAATGTGTTCAGCAAAAGCTCTATCTCTTGGATATGGATTCTCCGCCTGCCTCTAAAATTGGTGAAGAAGATGATCAGGTCGACATTCAAGAGCCGCCTATTGACCCCCCCTCTCAGAATGAACAACTAGAGATATCTCTCAATGCTTTATCCAGCGTCACCACCCCCCAAACAATGCGGGTTAGGGGTTACTTCAAGAAGATTCCTCTTACAATACTCATTGATTATGGCAGCACACATAACTTCATTAATCCTCGGATCGCCAAATAGGCTGATTGTTTTATCCATCCTTGCTCCAACTTTGAAGTCATGGTTGCCAATGGTGGCACCTTACCTTGCAAGGGAAAGTGTCACAATGTGTGTATCTCTCTGGAAGATTATAACCTGCGCTTTGACATGTTTTCCTTTTCCTTAGGCGGATGTGATGTGGTTTTGGGCGTTCAATGGTTACGCACACTTGGCCCCATCTTATGGGATTTTGTTGAACTTTGGATGCAGTTTTCCGTCAATGGGACACAACAAAAATTTACGGGCTTACAACCAGGGTCTCTCCGTATCATTAGTTCACATCGCCTGGAAAAGATCCTTAAGAGGAATTCACATGGTGTCATCGCTCAGCTCCATTCCATTCAGATGCACCCACCAACGAACTACACTACTTCCTTGGATAGATATGCAGGTGTCTTTGTTGCACCAGTGGGCTTGCCGCTTTCACGAGACCCTTCCGATAAGCATTTAGCCGCATCTACATCTCAACAGGACATGATGGCTATTTTGCATGTAGTATCGAAGTGGTAGCCATCCCTATTGGGGAATTATTTCTGCCTCAAGATTGATCTCTCAAGTTTGGAAAATTTCCTAGAACAACGGGTCTCCTCCCCAGCACACCTAAAATGGGTTATCCACCTCATGAGTTATGACTATGCGATCACTTACCAGAAGGGTAAGGATAATATTGTGGCAGATGCTCCTTCTCGCACATTTGATGACCCAGTTTCTCTTACAGCTATTTCTCTACTTGTTCCAAATTGGTTGCAATTTGTTCAACGGGGCTATCTCTTCTATGAACTCCATGCTTCTTCATTGGTAGGGCACTCTGATTTCCTACAAACGTATGACCAGGAACAATGTAACTTCTTTTGGCAGGGACTAAAAATGACAATTCAACGGATGGTGGTTGACTGTGATACTTCCCAGGTCAACACGGGTGAAACGACACTCCTTTCGAAACTACTTGAACCCTTGCCCATCCCTACACAGATTTGGACAACTATTTCTATGGATTTTCTAGAAGCACTCCAGTGGTACAGTACCACATCGAAAAGGACATCGTATGAAGCAGTCTCTGGACAGGCACCACCAGTTCTTCTTCCATACACATTCAGCAGCTCCCCAGTTCAGGCAATTGATTCGATTCTTCGAAACCGTGATCAGATTCTTCTCATTTTACAGGACAATCTTCACATGGCAAGAATTCGACTGAAACAACAAGCCGATCAACACCGTTCTGAGCACACTTTTCACGTAGTTGATATGGTTCTTCTTTGTCTACAGCCTTCCACGCAATCCTCCTTGACATTCAAAAGGCGTTAGTGGCCCGACATGTAACCCGAGGATGCTACGGGGGAACCACTCCTTCAGATTATGCATCAATTTCCACATCCCAAGCTTTGAGGACAAAGCTTTTTCTAAGGGGGCGGGGATGTTAGGAACCCATGTCCTTACTTTATTAGTATATTGTTGTTGGACGCATATGCTTTGTAAGTCGTCCCATAGTATTTTTTGATCCACAGTTTGTGTTATTGTTGTTTGGCGCATATGCTTTGTAAGTCGCCCGTAGTATTGTTGATCCATAGTTTGTATTGGCCCATGGTTTTGACCCATAGTATTGGCGCCTAGACTTAGTATATAAGTGTGTGTTGAGGCCTATGAAGGACAGTGAAGTTATTTGTATTGAGCTTGCTCAAAGGAGGTTGCCCCCTCGAAGTGGCCTGCGATCAACATAAAAGTGATTCTGAGTTTTGTCATTTCTGTTATTTCGCATATTCTTATTAATTAATTGTTGCAGGTTCTCCACAATTTTATATTACTGCCTTCATTTCATTCTCAAAATAATCCAAATTAGGGAGTAAGGCTAGTGATATGTCTATGTTGGTGTCGTTTTCCATCCCACCCCTCTTCTTATTTCTAGAGGGGAAAGGAACAAAATCCATCTATAGTATACAGTCCATGCCCATTTCTATATTCAAGATTAACTAACTGCCCCTTATTTATTTCAGTGATCCCCAACAATCGCTTTTAATAAGAATTCTCCAAATTGATCCTAAATGTTGCTCATAAATAGATAATTATAGACGAAAGTAGAGTTCAATTAATAGTAGGCGCACATGTTTCAAACAATTAGCTATTAGGTCTAGTTCAATAAAATATGTGGTAGAAATTGAGTAAGAAAGACTGTTATAATCGAATCTGTAGATCACCGGTCTTATCTATGTTCTAATTGACGTAGAAGCATGAAGTCTAGATGGATGGAGTTAAGTTTGAATTACTTACTTATCGATCTAGCTATTCCCTACTATATTAATTAAAGGGGTAATAATATCTTAAATAATAAGAAATAGGGGCTGAAATAATAATAATAAAAATGGGGCAACTAGAACATGGAAAGCAACAAACTATAAGTGAAAAACCCCTACTATTATTCTTAGTGTTGGAGGGTGTATATAAAATTTATTGCCTCCTAACTCGTTCTAGTTTGGAGGTCCAGATTCTGCCTTCGTTTGCTACCTTTTTGTTGGGTAAAATATGCACTATCTAATTCAACACTTAATTGTCAACCTGGGAAGGTAGCTTGTGAGATGCAAACACTATATGTGCAGGATTCAAGGCCCGAACTAATCTAGGCTAACCTAAAGCTCATAACCTATCTAAAATTGAGTAAGGGTTCTGAACTATCAATCGACTTGTCAAACTGACCTTCAAATGGAACTGCATTCAGACACCACATATGACATTACATTCAAACTCTAACTAGGATTTCAAATGTAAAGCTAATCTATTAATTCAAAAGCTAACTCTATGTTATCTTAACTTATGAACGAGAATTAAAATTGCAATGTAAAGCATATACTAATCTAGAAAGCATTGCTTGGTCTGAAAGCAATTAATTAACGAAAGCAAAACTACTTCATGCAAACTATTAATCTATTCTATTTATGCAGAATGAAATATCTATCTAAGAATTCAATTGCAGCAGACTACTAAGGATCTAAGCCATGTAACTTGTAAACTAATTACTTCGAACATAAAACTATGTTATTTCTATGCAAGAAAACTAACTACTTTGATCTATGTAATTTAATCTAATTAACTACGAATTCACAAAAGCAAAGAAAAAACACTATTCTAAAGACCAAGCGTAAATAAATGCGTTGCAAAATAGTAAATTAATCAAAGCAAACTACCTAATTAATCTACGCAATTTAACTCAACAACTAACTATGAATTGACAAAAGTGAATTGAAATGCTACTTTAAAGATTAACTACAAAGCAATAAATAACTCATAAGCAAATCTAACTAACTCTTATCTAACAAATTGAAATGCGTTCTATTGCAGGAAGGAAATCCAATCTACGAAACAAAATTCAAATACTACTCTATAACAAGAAACTATGCATTTAATCAAATGTCTAAAATATATGAAGTTCAAAACCCCAAGCAATCCTTCTTCAAACTCAATCTTCAAAGCAAATAAGCTACGGCAACTAAAAATGCAATGATTGTAAAATTAATTCTATCTCCTATCTATGGCAACCAAAACAAAACAAATACAAATCAATTCTATTTACATCAACAAATTATATGTTAACTATAAACTCAATTTATGAACTAATTAAAGAACCTACGTTATTAGTTTTTTTTTCCCGTGAAAAAAACATACTATTGTTATTCAAAAAACTGAATCAAATAGTACATAATTATCTCCATCATATCTGAATGTCCCACATGCATCTCCACAGAGGAAAGACAAGTGCCATCTACAAAAAAGATCTCAAACATCACTATAACTATCAAGTATTAGACTCCTACCAGACAGTACGAGATAGTTCCATGTTCTTCTCAATGATTGTGAGTCAGATTACAAAATATAACTTATGACCAACATACTAAGCTAATGTTCAAAAACAATGATAACAGAAGACTGTATCAATGCATGATGTTATAAGATCCAACATCAATCAACATATTATCCCAAAATTCCTCCCACTGCACAATATCCTCCGCTCCATCCAGCGCTAGCTTTGATAGACGATTACCCTGATCATTGTGTTCACGGAAAATATGCTCCAATGAAAAGGAACTGAAGGACTGAAGTTCCTCTTTGATTCTTCTAAGCTACGTTATTAGTTTAAAATATCCTAGCTTCAAAACTATAAGAATAAAAATTGGAAAATAAAACAAAATCCCATTTACAAAAGTTTAAATACTAATATTCTTAGAAAATGTTTAAAATAAACCCTACGCTACAAACTACAAAAGAATATTTAAATTACAAATTAGAAACTAAATTATAAATTGCATATTACAAACTAAACCTCTAACTACAAATTAAATTGCAAGCTACAAACTACAAAGCAAAATCTTTAAATTATAAACTAATTTACAAACTACAAATTACTTTGCAAGTTGAGAAGGCTGCCTATTGCTTCTTGAAATCAAAGACTAATCTATAGAGCAAGATTCAATTGCTATCTAAAATATAAATTACTTCTAACTAAATGTTATTCTAAGCATTTAGAGTATGAAATTCATCCCTATCTCTATATGTGAACTAAGCTTTTAAACCAAATGAAACCCTACCTTAATCGCATGAATTACATTGCAATGGGTGGTGAGAAAGAAAAACACAATTCGACTACCTAACTATGGCAAATGTAATTTCTGAAAATCGTGTGAAGTTAAACGCAATAGACAGTGAAGAAATGCTACGGGATTCAATTGTTATCTGCAGTAAAGGAAATCTAGTTACCGTTCATGCATAGAGAAAAGGAAAACACAATAAGAGGAGATGGAAAGAGGGGCAGAGCTTTGCGTATCAAAATTAAAAAGATCTACCACATGCAAACCTGTACAATTCAATATGCAAACACAAAAACATTTATATACCTATACAATTCAATATGCAAACACAAAAAAATTTATATGTATCTTCATTTGACAAAAATGAAATACAGGAATTAAAAAGATCTACCACATGCAAACTTGTACAATTCAATATGCAAACACAAAAACATTTATATACTTGTACAATTCAATATGCAAACACAAAAACATTTTTATATATCTTCATTTGACAAAAACGAAATACAGGAACACAACTACTTAACTGACAGAGGACGGAATCGATCCAGAACACAAACACATACAACGTGCAGCCTCTGGTGCCCCCCCCAGAGTCATAGCCTTTAGCTAAATTAACTTCTAAATGATCATAATAGGTAAGAACCAACTTCTATTGCAGAATAAAATCGGATTACAGAGTTTAGCAAAAATGTGAGCAACAGTGGCAATAGCTATAATGACAATTCCACCCCCTCTCCTAAGCCCTATGGGGCTCTATTTATACATAAAAATGCCATTCAGGAAGGATAGAACCGAATCCCCAAATCCTTGTACCATCAAAACTAATTTCTAAATTTAGAAAATGGCCAACCACGTTTTCTGGGCAAATCCGTTTCAAGGAACCACGAATTGCTTCCAAATGGCTTTGAATTTTCGCAAAATTCCACGTGGTAAGCTAAATAGGCATATTCTACACAAAACCCATGTGCAAGAATTTTCAATTTCGCCTCTATTTGCCCGCAAATCCAGCCCAAAATTTGCCATTTGTTAAAAACTCGTTTTTGACGGAATCTTTGAATTGCAAGCTGCTCACATCTCAACGGTTCTGGGTGAGATCCGATAAGTTCCTCACCATCTAGAAGCATATAAATGATTCCTCCAAGTGGCGGAATTTGGATTGGTGAAGTGGTAGTATGACGATGAATGATCTTCATAGTTTTAGTGCGAATGGCAGTTTGAATGGGCATCCGAATGCCCTGTAATTGCAATTAGTTCATAATTCCGATTTCTGGGCTATATTGGTGCTGGGTTGTTGGCCACATTGACTGCTGAGTGCCAGGTTTGAATTATGGCTGGGCTGTATCACGTGATTTACCAATCATCCTCCATCCCGTTCTCATGATGCGTGCACTCCTCTTCATGGTGCTTGAGTTATTCTTTCATGGCCTGCACAAAAACATTTACATTGTATTAACCCAAAGTATAAAAAAAATGAAACGTATAATTAAAACATGAAGTGGCTGAAAGTTAATATCATTAAAATATATGAAGTTAATGGATGTCACACTTTTAATTCCATAATCGTTCCTTTAAAGCCACGTAACATTCTTTAATGAGTTTTGTAATTAAAACATATGAGAGGTCGAAATTAAGCAATTTGTTTTAATATTAAATTCTTTTAATGTTTTTATTTAATTTTAAATCAATATTTAAAAATCATCATCACTTTATGTTTTTAATTTTTTCATGTAGGATCAACGGGATTAGAAGGAATCGGAAGATGAAGATATCACGGGATCCACGAGAGCCGAAAGACAAAGGCAAGCTAAACTTAGTGAACCAACAAAAAACATGCGATCAAACCCAGTGTAGAACTTGGAGACCGAAAGAAGGGTTGAATAAAAGGTTATATGAAGTACCGAAATGAGGGTTGTATGGACCATAATACATAAAAAAGAAGTAGATCAAGCTTTCTTTATATTTAAGAGTTTTCATTAATAAACTAAAGTAAAGATAGCCTTATTGAACATAGATGTACTAAATTATGGGAAATAGTCCGGGAAATTAATGTAAATAAAATCATTATAAAGGACAATTCCGGAGCCCAACACTCCCCCAGACCGAAGATATTGCATGTCCCCATGCAAGGAAGATAAACGAAATTAAGATCAAAATTAGTGGGGAGAGTGATTAGTATGACCCATTTTGTTGATGTTCTTTTGAACCCTAAAATTTTGAAATTTGAACAACTGATTCTTTGACTTAACATGTCTATCCAAAATTCTAAAAGATGAGATTTCAATTTTCAATTTTTGTTTGTAAATGAATGATAACAGAATTTAATGATGAGAAAAATGAATTATGAGAACACTATGTGAGAAGATGTAATTTAGGGAATGAATTCATACTTCTTTAAAATAATGCTCTGGTCTTTGAGTAAAAATGAACAATATTCAAATCATTTCATGATTTGAATATGTCTAGTAAATCAAATAAGTATCTATGCATCTTATGATATCAAGGTAACCGTAATGATTCATTGAATGTTAATAACATATATGATAGAGCATATGGACAATAGGTGAAGTAAGAACTCATGTTAAATAATGATGTCATTTACAATGAAAAGTGTCCGAGAAATGCATACAATCATGATTCCTTGAAATATGCATACCTTAATAAACATTGCCCAACAAAATAGATAAATAAATAAAAAAATTATAAAAACTTAATAAATAACATTGGACATGAAAAATATAAAACAAGGCATACAATCTGTGTTTTGATAAAGAATCATTGAGAGAAAATTTCGGATTAAAATCACACGATAGTATTTTAACTATTATTAATCTCTACCAAAATAGAATTGAAGTGAAGATGAAATACTAAGGCTACTAGAAATCTTGGAGAAAGTTGAAAATAATGAGTGTTGATCTTTTAAGAAGAAGGAGCTAAAGACTTCTCCTTCTCCCCTAGACCAAAGATTTGGCACGTTCTCGGGCCATCAATAAATTGAATTTTTACATTTGTTCATTTTGACACCCCAAGTATTATTAACAACAGTTTTCAAGAAAAGTAGGCCAACATGATTTATTCTAAAAAAAATAGAACTTTTAAGAAAAAAAGTATTAATGCCATGTTGTGATAGGATCAAAATAACATCATACTGATTTTGATTCCGTAATACATACAATTCAATCAATTAGTAACAGTTTATGCCCACAAAGATCATATGAGTTTTAGTAGGGGATTTTCCTCGTGTCCCTAGAAAGAAAACATGAGGGTATAGATGGTCTGTAAAGCCTATAGGAAACCAGTCATCCCTGCTACTTCTCAAAGGTTTATCGTTTATTCAAGTAATTATGGACAGAGTTTGCATTTCAAGTTCATTAGAGTCCCAAGTTTATGGGTCCCACTTCTAGGATAGTGATATCCTAGGTATAGTATGAATTAGACGACAGTGTCTTAAGCGCAAATTACAAACATTCTCAAATGACAGATATATGAGGTTCATTTAAACGGTTGTTCAACCATGCATGCTTCTTCTTAAGAGTTTACATAAATATATCGTTCATACACACAAATATAGATTAGGCATAGTAAAATACATCAAAGTCAGAACCCATTGCCAGCAAGCCTGTTCAGTACCCTGCTGGTGTAACTTTGATATCTAAGAAATATCCTCCCCAGGAAGAATGCCCCATTGCCAGTGAGCCTGTTCAGTACCCCGATGGGTTTTCCTAGTCATACCACAAGCCGGTACCCGCTGCTAGCAGACCTGTTCAGTATCTCGGCGGGTTAGCCTCTTACACCCTTTTTATAGCAAAAACTAGCCTTTATCACCACCCTTACGAGATTTATACATATATTTATTTTTGCAACAGGATGGGGAGGTAGCTCTGAAAACCTTTTACAGATTGGGATGGCATATGGGTTGGAGGACATTCTATAAATTGCGTTTTAAAGGTTGTGTGCATGAAAAATAGACTACGCATTTAGTTTATTCCAAAGACATGACATGGCCAAACTTAATTAATGTATAGTGGATGAGGCCATAAGAGAATGATTGAAAGTTGTCTCTAGTCCCAAAACTCGCCTCTTTCATATAGAGTTATAGTAGTGTTCCCCACAAACTAGGAATTTCATTCACCGTTATGCTACTGTATAGTAAAGATGCTTAAATACCATGCCCTGATAATGAAGCTAGGATGTACGAGTGACCTGTAGGTTTTAGATAGACCTTAATTTATGGCAAATCCCCATGATGTTTAAAGTTGGTCTTAAGTAACTGGTATAATCAGAAATATGCATGTATGAAAATGAATAATGATGTAAGATTGTTTTGGTTTAGTCATTAACATGATATTATTCTTAGTTCTTTTATTTGAAAAGAAAACAAAACAAAAAAGAAGAAGTTAAGTTGCATTAATTTCTAGACTAAACATGCAACTCTTTATTTATATACATAGTTCCCTACCCCAAGAAGAAAGAAAACATTTTTATTCATGTATATGAGCTATTCTAATGAAACCAAGTGCGAACAAATATGAAAATTATACCTTTATCCACATGTGAAAAGGTTGTTGCAGTGATTACCTGAATGTGGAAGTTCAACCAACTTCCTTGTCTTTGCATCAGAAGGTGTCGAATGAAGGAATGGTATTGTGGCTGGGTTACCTCTTGGAACCAACTTTCGATATAGTCCTCATATTCACCTTCCTTCATTATGTCATGCAGATCCTGTTCTCCTAGTTGAGCAGTTGTTTGAGCACAAGTTGGATCTGTCAGCTTGCATGTAGAGAACTCTTTAATTTCCGGTTGCTCTCCTTCAGATGTAACTGTTAGGATATTCCTATACTCCATCCTAGTCCCACCAGTATTTTGATCATTTACATTTTCAGTCATGCATGCACCTTTTAGGGTTTGCATGCATTCTAGGGTTTGCATGCATTTTGCATGCATCCCA
Source organism: Larix kaempferi (assembly GCA_027924585.1). Classification (NCBI taxonomy): domain Eukaryota; kingdom Viridiplantae; phylum Streptophyta; class Pinopsida; order Pinales; family Pinaceae; genus Larix; species Larix kaempferi. Next base: position 10,877,413 of record BSBM01000120.1, on the reverse strand, counting down.
GTCATCAGTCCAGCACCTAGCCCTCAGTTAGCCAGCCCCCAGGAGCTTCTCACTATTCAGTTTTAGCCCTCCAGTTGCTTAGTGCGCCCTTCTTCCTTGATTTTAGGGAGCAACTCGCCCTTCTTCACCTACCAGTTCAGTTACACTCAGTTACAGTCAGTTACACTCAGTTACACTCAGTTACATTGAGTTACACTCAGTTACACTCAGTTACATTCAGTTACTCTTAGTTACATTGAGTTACACTTAGTTACATTGAGTTACACTCAGTTACACTGAGTTACACTTAGTTACACTGAGTTACACTTAGTTACACTGAGTTACACCTACCAGAGTTAGTTTGACTGATGGTTGACAGTTACTTGAGCATTGATGACTCCAATGATGATGATGAAGACTTCTAGTTGCACTCCGATGATCATGAGGACACCTAGTTGTGCTCCGATGACACTCCAGTGATCCTTTGATCACTCCATGAAGGCTAATTCACATTGCCACCTTAGGCATTCGAATTCCTCATGCATTGTATTATTTATATGTCCATTTGTGATTAATAATCCAGTATGACTGAAGTATTATTGCTTCTATCTGAGTTCTACTGTACCATATTATTCTGTTGCTCATTATACTGCATGTATCACTCTTCTTCTATTTTCTTGCTTAATCATAATTATTCTCTTGTGAGATACATCATCTCTTAGATCTGCTGTGAGGATTTTCACATGGTATCAGAACGAGGTTGAGAGTATTGTTTATCTCCATTCTTGAGAGTTTTTTTGCAGGTTATTACCAAGATTTCGAGTTCAGCAGTTGCAGCAGAATCTGCATTTTTGCAGCAGTAGCAGTTGCAGTTATTCTATATTGTTTTTGCAGGTCTTCTACATCTTCAATGTATCCTGAATTAGAAGAAATCACTCCTCTTTCTCTATTCAACTATGATGAATGGAAACCAAAAATAATAGCATATTTAAAGAGCCATGATCTCTTTGATTGCTATTTTGAAAGAGAGTTCGAATCCTCTACAAAGAAGATTAAATGGTTGAATAAAGGTGACATGCACATTGGAAGAATGAAGCTTACTATGACTGATTACATATTGTACCCGACCATCTTTGAAATTGAAACTCCAAAAGAGTTATGGGCTCATCTGGATGAAAGATTCGGCAAAAAGAATGATGGTTTTGGTCCAAATCCCTTCAAAAGCAAGCAAGTTGATGCATTCGCTCCACTTGATGGTCTCTCAGATCATGATGCATTCGCTCCTCCTGATGGTCTCTCAGATCATGTTGCATTCGCTCCCCTTGATGATCTCTCAGATCATGAACCAGTATCATCTCATATTGAAGTTGTTGACAAAGAACTTGCAGATTCTCTGCTCATGCTCAAACTTTCTTCTCTTTCTGTGCCAGCTCACACTCTAGATATTGCAGAAGGTCCTAAATCCTGCCTTGCACCAGAGTTTGTTGGTTTGCATCATGATCACATGATTATTTCGGAGGTAACATCAGCTATTGGAGGTAATGCATTCGCTCCTCTTCAGCAAACATCTCTTATTTACTACTATATGATCATTAGCACATGCTTTCAGAAGGTTATTGAAGAATATGGCCATTGCCACCCGCTTGAGATAATTTCTCATGCATCATATGATAGTTTTGATCTCACCCCTGCTGGTTCAAAGGAGATCTCAAGAAACTGTTTTGAAAGTCTTAAATCTGATTTTGATTTCAAGCAAACATGTAATAGTTCTTTTTGGCATAATCTCACCCATGGTGGTTCGAAGGAGAAGACAAAGGACTATATGCACATTCAAAAATTTGATCCTACCTCAGCTGATTCGAATCACAGGTTCAAGGATCATTCTAATACTGTTGGATTTATTCTCATCACATTCGATCTGAAGAGCAAGTACAAGCACATGCTTTTTGAGCATGATCCACTTCTTCCCAAGAAGAAGATACCTCCAGACATATGACCAAGCATCACACATGCTTGAGTTTGGAGCTTTTATTTTTTTTTATGTGTGCCTTACAGTCTATTTTTGAGGAGGGGGTATGTTTCCCATGAAATTTTCCCACTTCCTTGGTTTATTGATTGTTATTATTCATTGTATTGGGTGACCTTTGGTCTTAGTTACCAGGGCCCAGGATGGATTAAGGGGGGGTGTTAGGATATTCCTATACTCCATCCTAGTCCCACCAGTATTTTGATCATTTACATTTTCAGTCATGCATGCACCTTTTAGGGTTTGCATGCATTCTAGGGTTTGCATGCATTTTGCATGCATCCCAGTCATCAGTCCAGCACCTAGCCCTCAGTTAGCCAGCCCCCAGGAGCTTCTCACTATTCAGTTTTAGCCCTCCAGTTGCTTAGTGCACCCTTCTTCCTTGATTTTAGGGAGCAACTCGCCCTTCTTCACCTACCAGTTCAGTTACACTCAGTTACAGTCAGTTACACTTAGTTACACTCAGTTACATTGAGTTACACTCAGTTACACTCAGTTACATTCAGTTACTCTTAGTTACATTGAGTTACACTTAGTTACATTGAGTTACACTCAGTTACACTCAGTTACACTTAGTTACACTGAGTTACACTTAGTTACACTGAGTTACACCTACCATAGTTAGTTTGACTGATGGTTGACAGTTACTTGAGCATTGATGACTCCAATGATGATGATGAAGACTTCTAGTTGCACTCCGATGATCATGAGGACACCTAGTTGTGCTCCGATGACACTCCAGTGATCCTTTGATCACTCCATGAAGGCTAATTCGAATTTCCACCTTAGGCATTCGAATTCCTCATGCATTGTATTATTTATATGTCCATTTGTGATTAATAATCCAGTATGACCGAAGTATTATTGCTTCTATCTGAGTTCTACTGTACCATATTATTCTGTTGCTCATTATACTGCATGTATCACTCTTCTTCTATTTTCTTGCTTAATCATAATTATTCTCTTGTGAGATACATCATCTCTTAGATCTGCTGTGAGGATTTTCACAGTAACCCCCAATACGTCAACTTCTTTTGCAATCTTGCAAAGAAAATTCTTTTGTAGTTCTTGGGACTTTGGTTCGTCTGTCATTTCAGGAGAGGTTGAGAAGCTCTCAACTTCTATCAGGATCTTCTCTTCTTGAGAGGTAGAGATTGAGACTCCAGCTTTCGTTAAGATTTGAGAGAGTTATCTCATAGTAATAAGCACCTTTGAATCCATTTGTTGGTTGGTAGGTCCTGCTTCACAGAAGGATTAGTCCCTGGGGTTCTTACAACACCCATTTTTTTATGTGTTTTAAAAAGACTATCTACTACTAAAACAAATTTGCAAATTAAACACATCACACTTTTATAAAACATCTATATGAAATTAAATTACGTAAAGTAAACACACCCAAACTTGCTGAAAGAAAAGCATGTTGGCGGAAATAAACAAACTTTGCATAAAGTAAACACACTTGTGTGAAAGAAAGAACAACAAGGCTTTGGGGTAACCCACTAAAGTGGATGCGTCAGGATGTTACACTATGTAAATTCCGTAGTGAGGTTGTCTTTGCGTCTTACTGTTTCCCCTCCCCCTTGCTGTGTAATGCAAAGGAAACTTATCTACCTACACTTCAACCCCTTTAGTACCTCCCCGGAAACGACGCCAAAATGTTGGGTAAAATATGCACTATCTAATTCAACACTTAATTGTCAACCCGGGAAGGTAGCTTGTGAGATGCAAACACTATATGTGCAGGATTGAAGGCCTGAACTAATCTAGGCTAACCTAAAGTTGGTAATCTATCTAAAATTGAGTAAGGGTTCTGAACTATCAATCGACTTGTCAAACAAACCTTCAAATGGAACTACATTTAGACACCACATACGACATTACATTCAAACTCTAACTAGGATTTTAAATGTAAAGCTAATCTAGTAATTCAAAAGCTAACTCTATGTTATCTTAACTTATAAATGAGAATTAAAATTGCAATGTAAAGCAGATACTAATCTAGAAAGCAGCGCCTGGTCTGAAAGTAATTAATTAATGAAAGTAAAACTACTTCAAGCAAACTATTAATCTATTCTATGAATTGCAAATCTATTCTATTTATGCAGAATGAAAGATCTATCTAAGAATTCAATTGCAGCAGACTACTAAGGATCTAAGCCATGTAACTTGTAAACTAATTATTTCGAACAGAAAACTATATTATTTCTATGTAAGCAAACTATCTACTTTGATCTATGTAATTTAATCTAATTAACTACGAATTCACAAAAGCAAAGCAAAAACACTATTCTAAAGACCAAGCGTAAATAAATGCGTTCCAAAACAGTAAAATAATCAAAGCAAACTACCTAATTAATCTACGCAATTTAACTCAACAACTAACTATGAATTGACAAAAGCGAATTGAAATGCTACTATAAAGATTAACTACAAAGCAATAAATAACTCATAAGCAAATCTAGCTAACTCTTATCTAAGAAATTGAAATGCGTTCTATTGCAGGAATGAAAGCCAATCTACGAAACAAAATTCAAATACTACTCTATAACAAGAAACTATGCGTTTAATCAAATGTCTAAAATCTATGAAGTTCAAAACCCCAAGCAATCCTTCTTCAAACTCAATCTTCAAAGCAAATAAGTTACAACAACTAAAAATGCAATGATTGTAAAATTAATTCTATCTCTTATCTATGGCAACCAAAACAAAACAAAGAAAAAACAATTCTATTTACATCAACAAATTATATGTTAACTATAAACTCAATTCATGAACTAATTAAAGAACCTACATTATTAGTTTAAAATATCTTAGCTTCAAAACTATAAGAATCAAAATTGGAAAATAAAACAAAATCCCATTTACAAAAGTTTAAATACTAATATTCTTAGAAAGTGTTTAAAATAAACCCTACTCTACAAACTACAAAAGAATCTTTAAATTACAAACTAGAAACTAAATTATAAATTACAAACTAAACCTCTAACTACAAATTAAATTGCAAGCTTCAAACTACAAAGCAAAAGCTTTAAATTATAAACTAATTTACAAACTATAAATTACTTTCACTAGTACAAAATGAGAAATTAATGACTAAAATTCGAATATAAACGACTATTTTTGAGTCAGTGACTAATAGTATCCAATTTCCATTATCTTATCTCTAGTCGTATTTCACTAGTCATTAATTGGTTGACTTATTAGTCATTGATATAGTCATTGATAGTCATTGATAGTCACTGATTAAGTCATTGATTTAGTCATTGATACTCATTGATTTAGTCATTGATACTCACTGATTTAGTCATTGATTGTCACAATTAATGACCAAATATATGACTAAATAAACTACTAGATGATAACATATTAATGACTAAGCTAAATACGACTAAACGTTAGTCGCGCTATAAGATACTGGAAATTAGCTACTAATAGTCGTATATATGCGAATTTAGTCGTTTTCTTACTCACTAATTTATGATAGGGTACGGAGGAATCGAACCACCAATCTCCTACCTATAATTAGGCAGGTGCTCTACCATTGAGCTATCACCCTTTAAGAAGTTGTTATTGCTTGACAATGATGATATTCAAACAAATTTTGCATGGGAACAAAATGAATGTCAAACATATTCAAGAATAATGCTCCAAGTATTAAAAGAATTCTAAGATATAGTAGTTCAATTGTGACAATGATGAAAATTCAAAGAAGAATGATCTTACAAACTACGCATGAGTACAATAATCCATGGATGTACAAATTATCAGGAACAAAAGCAAGCTCCTGCCCTTCACAGACATAAAAGAATACAAGATCCAACTTGCAATAAATTTGTTTTAATTGTCTATCAATTGTTGATCTCTCGACAGCTAGAGACGTTTTCCTGTCTGAAATCCAAAATACATACAATTATCTTCAACTTCACTTCTTCAAAACCAGTTGCAGTAAAAATTATTCTAGGAATTGTCTTATGAGCAACAACCACTTTTTTTAACAACAGGCTGCCCTTTCATTTGTACAGTAGCAGGTCTACTGCTATTCATGGTAGGCTGACTTGCCATCCTGCAATACAAAATAAATGAAGTTAAGTCAATAGTATTTCATAGAAAATAGAAAATATAATCTCCTTAAAAGCAAGATGTCACAATGAGGACTCTATCTAGGACGCTCTATTCTGGAGTATAGGGGAAGTCGTTTTGTCGAAAACCCATTTTCAAGGCTACACTGCATCTTAGGAAATATTTCCATGTAAAAAGAGAAACATATCAGTCTCTCTGTGGTTCAACAATTTCGTGAAAACAAGGCTTTGCTCGATAAATATGCTTAAGATGTTGGCAATATTTTAAAGCATGGAGCCTCAACAAAATTGTTACAAAGATGGGTTAGTTATGCGAATGCATGCAACCCAGAAATTACAAATGTCCAGGCCCAGGAAAAAGCTTATCTGAAAATGGAATTATCATTGGTACTGTTGACTCTAAGAAATTGTTTAGAAACAACAAATAAAGTGTGGGATATAGTTCTTTGATGTCGTGGATCAAATGCAATCAATGAGAGGTTAATCAAATTTGATATTTAAATTTTTTATGTTAAAATATATGAGTTACTCGAACAGGGACAAGTCATATGGTAATGCCGCCACAAGTAAAGAGGTAAACAATAATACAATATGGTTGAAGGTTCAATCCATATGCAACAAAAATTTCAAATAAATAAATGATGGGCATGAGTATTTAATTTTATATGCTTGCAACATGCAAACTTCTGGATACAATTCAATTGGCTATGAATATCTTGAGCATATTGATAGATATGCTCAATATGCTTGCAATATTTTATAGCCTGGAAGTGGAGCCTGACCAAAATTGTTATGAAAATTCCCATGCACAGGCACATCTAAGGCATCATGGCATAGTATGAATAACACTAGAGAATCCATGCCAAAACAGAAAGAGATATGCCTACAAAATAATATACCCCATATGCAATGATGTATAAAATTGGATATTCTCCACCACCAAGAGTATATAATGAAAAACATAAAAAAACAAGTTTAACTAAGCCAACCAACCAAGGAGATCCTTTTAGAAGTGAATCTCAATGCCTCAGGACTGAACCTGCTCAACATAATAGATTAGAAAATCATATTCAATGATCTATATCTTATAAAATCTCTGCCTTCTCAAAATAATAGAACAAAGAAAGCCATAGCAAGAGACCAATACAACAAAACTCTGAATTTTTTTCAAAACAAAAATTTCTATTCTTGATTTTGTAATAACCCTTGCCAATACTACCCTGGACTTTTAACTCAATTGTTGTTAGGGAAGATTTGTTTATACCACTACTCCTCCTTTAAACTACTGCTACTTTGTTTTCTCTTGCCAACTGATAATGGTTAGGCTTTCTGTAAGGGTTATTTAAATCCCGATTTTGTCAAACACCTCACTTTCCATCTACTGTAGCGTACTGTTGGAGTCTAGAGGCTTGAAGATATATTGTATGGAATAATTTGGTTTTGATATTCCGTTAAACACTTCCTCTACCCACTAACTTCTTCACAACTTAGTTCAAATATGATTCTTGCACTCTCCTATAAAGCTTCCAATTGTGTTTTCAAAGCATAGTAACTTGTTGTTTCAAGGTTAGGGCCATGTATGATATAGAGATCATTTAAATATTCATATCTTAACAAGAAAACACAAATACACAAACTGAAACAGAAAATGAGAAGCAACAATACAAGGACTGATATATAATAAGAATCCACTGTATTACATGCCTGGAAGTGTTTCTTTTTACTGAGATAAGTAGACTTGTCCCTTTATAGAAGATGTTGATGCTAACAGCCTTCCAACTGATGTAAATCGTTGCTACTTCTTCAAACAGGAGTTGGATAAATCTGAGAAGCAGATCTGAGTTCTTTTTGCACACCTCTTGTCTCAAATAAGTAATCCCTTGAGTGTTGTAGAATACACCACTAGTTTAGAGATTTAGGCTAAGAAATATTGAAGGTATTTCAATCTTTCAATAGTCTGAAGAAGTCAAATACAATCTGATATAAAATGCAGTAACCTCTGCCTGTAGGAAATTTTCTTCTCTGGAAAAACGCAGCAACAACTAGGTGTATGAAATATTTCCACAAATATTTGTAGGTCGTGTTTGCTTCAAATGAGGCTAAAATCAATTATTATGACATCCAATACTCTTTATTTTGCTGACAGAGATGAAGGTTCAGTAAGTGGCTTCCTGCAGATTACTTTATCACCACTTAACTTTATCATAAAACAACAGGATCATAGAAAAAATAGAATCTCAATCAGATTCATTAGGATTTCCCAGCACAGGTTTACACCATTACACACAATTAAAATTAGGGAGTCAAACAAACATCTAACATCACAATTGTATAATATAGGCGCTTGTTAAAGGTTGGAAAACATCATAACAAAAAAGTGCACTTGTTCTTTATCTCAGCAGCCATGGTCATGAAATCCTGCTCCACATTTGTTGCATTCTTCGCACTTGTCTCCAAAAATGGAATGCTAATCTCATCAGCAAATGCCTTGAAGAACAAAATACACAAAGCATGTCAAGAAAAATGTAGACTGAAAAGTGACAAAAAAAACTAACCCTTGAGATTAATAAAAAAAAGAATCTACAAGCCAAGTCAACAAACTTAAGACCACAAACTGCCATAGTGTTGCAATTAACAAAAAACAGAGCACCGACAACTTCAAGGCACACTCATATTTAAATCCTCATCAATTCAAAGATGATGATGCATACATTGAAACACATAGCAGTGCACATGATGCCAAAGCTACTCAGCATTTAACATTACCTTGGCTGTATCATAATCAACAGCTTTATTAGCAGTCAAATCACATTTGTTTCCAACAAGCAACTTGTTGACATTCTCACTCGCATAGTGATCAATCTCATTCAACCATTGTTTCACATTATTGAAACTCTCCTGACCAGATATTACCAATAGTCAAGATTAGAGATTTGCTTGGCTCACTTTTTAAGTGCATTTTCTCACCTTATCCACTTTCTAACCCTCTCTTGGAAGCTAGGTGAGACTATCTTACCAAGTGATCCCCATGAAGGTTAGTGTGGCAAATAGAGATCAGTTGGAAGGTGAAGCAGATAAAATTATGAAGGGATTAAAGGTTCACCATGGTGCAAATCCACATATTTTGGTGTTGGTATGAGGTATGCTCATGTGCAATTTCGGATTTGGTAGCCCTCATTTGAAGTATAAAAGTAATGAAAAATGGCTTTTCCTCCATGGATGGTCGATTTTTATGTTCCTCTCAATTTCTCAAGTATCCAAGGCTTCCCTAATGAGTGGCCAAGGGATTCTATTGGCTCTATTCCAAAATTTCGAGGGTCTATTATTTCAGCCACATCACACATTACAGATTTCATGGTATTCATTTAAGATTTTAGCATTATCATGAAGATGTTTCGATGAGATGTTTTTGAATTAGTTTGGAAGGGAATGTAGATGTTTGGATTAAAGGCCTCGGTAGAGGAGAAAGTTCATCTTTTGAGGATTGGTGGAGGTATTTTGCAAGAAATGAATCCACGAAGATCATGAGACATGGATGCCCTATGTTAAATATATCAAGGGTATGTTTAAAGAGGAAGTTGTTGAAGATGCTTTGGAGAGTCTAAGTCATGATTATGGAGGCTGAAAGGTATAGTAATTATGAATTATTGAGAGTTTATGACCATTGATTTGAAAGAAAACAAAGAGTGAGTGCATTCATCTAGCCTTTTCCATGGAAAATATGCGCTAATTCTAGGCAAATCTATTATACTATCACCCAGAAGTGAACAACAGTCATCGTACCTTAGAAAAATGTAAAATACAACCCTGTTTTTTACCTTCTAACATCAGTACGCAACATCATTATAGGATCTCAGCAAACCTGTGCAGAAAAAAAGTAGTAAAAACTAAGAAGGCATTATTTCCATGTCTGGGCACATTCTAAGTAGCCCGTGTAGTGGTTTTTTGTAGCAGCAATCCTAAAATGGGTCTTTCTATGGTAAAAGGTGCCAAATAGATGAATAAATGAGCAAATATGATGACATCCTATAGCAGCTTGATAGTGATAAGGGTTTGTTGCATGATTTACAGTCCATTTGAGCAAACCTGTGCAATGACCAACTTTTAAGAGGATTTATCTCAGATTGTACATGACAATATATTAATATAATGACATTACTGCGATCAACTTTGTGTTGAATAACTCATCAAAACAAAAAAAACTTTCAAATACTGAATAATCGATCAAAAAACTTAAAAAATGTTTATGCAAAGGCTCAAAAAGTTTTCCTCACTTTAAGCCAACTGACCATGAACTGGCTTCAAAATTATTACCTGAGAAGGAAATGCTTTTCCAAAATCCATTGGTTCCAGATTAAAACCACCATTTGAAGATGCCTCAAAAATCCCATGCAACTCTCTTGACTCCAATACAAAAAGGTAGTCCCTGGCACAATGTGTTGCACCAGCTTTAACTGAATGGACGACAAGCCAAACAAGCCATATTGAAAGAAAATTTGTTTTGTTCGGTTATTGCACATGAATATGACCCCAGCAGGTGCACCATCCAATTCCACTTTATCAACAAGATCCTTAGACTGGCCACTTGTTAAAACCACAGTTGCAGAAACTTTGTCTGCTAGATGGTCATCTCCAGCACTTGATTGTACCAGCCCAATGTCCAGTCTTGTTTTGTTGGCAAGATACTTAGGTTCTGCTGGACCATATCTAATAGGCTCATCATCATGTCTTGATCCTTCTGTATGTTGGGTAACCACTGGACCATATCTAATAGGCTCATCATCATGTCTTGATCCTTCTATATGCTGGGTAACTGCTGGACCAGATCTAACAGGATCATCATCATGTCTTGATCCTTCTATATGCTGGGTAACTGCTGGACCGGATCTAACATGCTCATCATCATGTCTTGATCCTTCTGTATGCTGGGTAAATGCTGGACCAAATATAGAAGGTCTCTCTTCCTGCCTTGTTTTGTCGATAAGATGGTCACTTCCAGAGGATATAACAACTATCCTCATGCTTTCCTGCCATTTTTTGTGCACAAGTGGGCCATCCACTCCATATAATTTTGCAATCATTCTTTTAAATGGTCCAAAAGGGAAATCCATACCAGGTTCATTGCTCTGAATTTGAAAACTTCCCCACCTAGGAAGAAAGATTACATCACTTCTATTTCTGTCCTCCATTGTACAAATTCCGACACACTTTCACTTCCTGGAAATCCAACAGAAAGAAAACAAATGAATGGCACATCCCATATTCTGATCACACAAGAAACAAATACCAATGCTATTCGATGTGCCAATTTCATGGAATTGAGTAAGAACTGCAGTTAAAAATAGAATTTAACTTTTTAAGCACCAAGGTTGTCCTTGAACAAGATAAGGGAAAATAGTGACATGAAGTGTAAATCCTATGCAAACCTAAAAGGAACATTCTAACAATCAATACACATTTTAGCTTCCTATTCAGCCAAAACTAGATGCAAAGCACATCTGCATGAAAAATTAACCATAAAATACTAAATGAAAGAAGTATCATTTAAATATTACTTGTGTTTCTCAAGGGGCATGGAAAATGGGCAACTTTAATTCATAAAATTAAGCTTCTCCATGAATATTAGATTTGATCCATTTTTATCAGAATGTGCACAGATGATAACTATTAGGGCTTAATATTCAACCAATACTTAACATACTTCGAGATGAATTGGAGCTGTAGAAAGGATGATATTTGCACCAACCCATAGAGGAATAATATAAACACTTATGTATAGCCAATATTATTCATCATTGGAGATTACAAAATATTGAATATTCTATAATTTTTGCTAGGTTGGATTGACAAATTGGAAATCCTTATTCATAATTCATAGTGGAACCATAGCTTCCACAAAAGCTTTGAAGCATGAAGGATATCTAACATTAGCTATTGAATTCCTTTTCAACCTTACCATTTTCTGATTCCTTTTCAGATGGTTGAAATATCAATAATGCAATGATACCATCCTATAATCACCATGGATCCTGCACAATCTGCTAGACTAATCTTTATTATCCTTAGAAGATCCACCCCTTCCAAAGCAGTGCCTCCACAACAGTCAAAGTCTATAAAAGTCCATAGGTAAAGTTTTGCTTGGAGATCCCTCTTTCAAGGTTCTGAGCGAGCAAATGAGGAATTGCAACTGATAAGCAATATATAAACTTTTAGATCCACATTATAAAAGTTCCTCATCCCATTTTCCACGTCCAGTAAGGTCCAAAGCTAAGATATGAATGTCTTTTTCAGTATATCAGAAATACCAGAAGTGAAAATAACAACATGTTTGACATGATATTTAGATGGCACATTTGGAAAGTATATGAGACAATAATAAAGGGCAAGCTGAAAGTGTCCGAAATTTGGCAAGTTTGTATTTTATTGCATTATCTCTATCCTATGGATGTTGAAGTATTACATGGTAAAACAAATTGCGACCAATATCCACAATACCGAAATTGTATCTTTGCTAAATCTCTGCTTAAAATTTTAAAGAAATTAAAAAATACCTATCTGTAAATTAGATCCTGTTTGCATAGAGAGCATCTGTGTAGGCCTGTCTCCACATTCTGGGAAAACAACATAGGCTCATATCTACAAATGGGTTCATGTTTGTATGGTGCCTATTGGCTATCTCTAAGCCCTTTAATTTTTGACAAAACTCTAGGCCAAGCAACAATATCACAATCTCTTAGTCTACAAAAGATAGTATAAAAGTGTACAAAAGTAAAAAATAGATATAGTTCAATTATAATACATCATGTTCAATGGACTAGGTCTCATTATGCAGAGTTGCAGAAAGTCGTTTATGATGCATTTGCGTGTATTTTGGATATACTGCAAAAGTCTTTTTTCTTAGATATGATGAAGAAAACAATACGTACAGATTATGAGACATGGAAGAGTAGGAACTCATCAAAAGAAGGGATTTAAGAGTTTATGAAGGATTCACAGTAGAACCCATGCACACAACAAATATATTTGAAAATGGAGAAATTTGGAAGTGATGAAGCAAACATTAGAACAGAGAAGAAGCCGAGTGGTACCGTAAAATGTTTGAGGACACTGGATATTCAGAATCGTAGAACAACGAAGCCGTGAAAACTGAAAACAAAAGCACACTGTAATTCAGAAGTACATGGAAGTGGCACAGCCCATGCAGAGTGCTCAACTCAAGGAACAAGCAGTTGTCAACTTTGTATTAATGTCTACAGTTTTGAATTCTGTTGAGCCATAGATTATGAGGAGGCAACAAACAAACCTGAATGGCGACAAACTATGGAGGTTGAGATTGATTCTATTCAGTAGAATCAGGCATGCAAGCTATTGGAGTTATTTGAAGGTAGGAAAGTGATAGGATGCAGGTGGGTTTACAATGTTTTTATAAATATGATGGTTATGTTGATAAATATAAGGAAAAACTAGCAGTAAAGGGATAAACCTGAAAAGGAGTAGATCATGAAGCGACCTTTCCGTTAATAGAAAAAATGAACATTATCAATACAATTTTGGCACTTCCATCATATTTTTGCTGAGACATTTGCCAAATGGATGTCAAGAGTGCATTCTTAAACAAATTCATTGGTTCCACTGAAGCACTCAAGAGAAATTGGGTTTCACAGAAGCAATTTTGCTGCAAACTTGTATGTGCAGCAGGAAATGGAAGGTGAATTAATACTTTAGATATTTCAAGTGTAGAATTTGATCTCTATGAGGAGGTAACTGTATCTCTGTAGGAAAAACTGAGCAGAGTTTTGATATGTTTGACGTAGGAGTATTACACTATTCTTTGGGCATGGAAATCTGCCAAAAAGCAAGAAACAAGCTCTCTGATGGAGAGAGTAACTGAGGCTGACGTGCATACACTGATTGATATCTGGAAAAATGAAATTTGTATGAAGCATAGGGTTGTAATAGGTTATGTCACTTGGTTCGCGTTATTGTGATTTTAGAAATGGGATTTTTTATAAAATAGTGCAAATTAATGACATTGTCTTTGGTGGGATGTCATGCTTCATAAGTGAAGGTCTTCCATTTCCATTACGCTAAATTGTTACTTATCAATCTAAAATGTAGGAACACCTACAGATGAAGTGGACCTCCTACTTGCAGCGATTCCATTTCATAAGACAATAGAAGAAAGGAAAGCACAAAGTCACCTGTTTTTAAGTTATTGCCAGCATGTGTCCTTGTTAGCATTCTAGATGCAATATATAGCACTTATGATGAGTGGAAAGACCATCATACACATGACCCACAGTTTCAGTCAATGTTTTCAGCTATGCAATAACTTGGATTTTTAAACCAGGACCCTTTCCTGGATTGCTCCTTTAAAAATGCATTGCTATGTAAGTTAACACAGTTGAAAATTGCTTTGAGAGGCACACTCTTCCTCCTGTGGGTGACATTTTTTGGTTCACGAAACATTCCAACATTTCTACCCGTATTTCAACTGGCCATCTATGAAAAAGAATGGAAGAGTATATTTGACATTAAACATTGTAGCCACTCCAATCCATTCAGTGAAATGCTTGGCTTATATCAACATTTACTTGTTCGTTAACAACTGTAGGCACATGTTTCAAATGGCTTCATTAGTGGATTCCCCATGACACAGCAAAAGTGTGGCTATATTTTTGCTGTTGATTTCTGAATTTTCTGAGATAGCTATCTTTATTTCACCTTTAATACAATGGCAAAGCATTTTGAAGGGTGCCTTTCTGTCTTGCAACTAGAATGTTAGTTGCAACCACCACATGCTAGTCTTTCCAGTTCCCCCTACCTGTACCAAGTTCTGCAACTCTAAATGCTTGCAGATTCTTTGTATTGACGTTAATAATTATCAGGTGGGGATCTCTTTTTTTTTCCAAGAAAAAAAAACGTATTTTCTTATGGAGGCATCCTACTATACATTCTGGGCATCATATGGGAATGGGAATGGATTTGTGACATACAGAGGGGGAGGAGGAGGATTGAAGTCCATGTCAGAGATGGAATTATTTTAGTCACTTGTTGTGGATAGTATGTTATCAATGATGATATCTGTTGGTACTGGAGTTTTTACTAGACTACAATGTACAAATCCCAGGCATCTCGATAAGGTTTGATAATTCAAATTTGGTGGTGTATCATAGCAAAGGAAAAAAGGTAAGGTATATAGAAAAGCTCTAAATCCAAACTACAAACCCATAAAAGTATGACAAAGACTAACGAGGATAGTAAACAATGTACGAACCAGTGAACAATGAGTTATGTAATCACAAACAGTTGATCATATAACTAATAATATTCTCCAAACAGAAAAACATTCTGCAAAATGAATTACAAACATTGACATTTGAAATAAGAAACTAGGACAGAGACACTATCCATCATAAGATTTATTACAGGCATAAAAAACATTTTTATGAAAAGAAATCATAAACTGGCTCATCTAATATTTTATCCTTCATATAACTATCAACATACACTGACAGTATTTAACAGAGTTTAGATTCAAAAGGTATCTAAAACTATATGGTTCCCTTGCTATCAGTCAACAACCTTTTTTTCTACTTCAGACTACTATATTTATAGAAAAATAATCTCTCCTCGAGAGCATCTGTCGATCCACACATGTAGGACCAAAAAAGATCGAAATTGTCTTTGGATTCAAAATTATAGGATCGAGAAACTTAAAAATAGAAAAGGTTTTTAACAAAAACTTTAACTAAAAATAATATACTGCCACCTAATCTCAAGATGATTCTAACTCAAAACCTCATCAATCATGTTTAACCAACTGTGTTATGAGTCACCAAATTGGGCCAACCTGTCGAAGTCTTCGAGCGGATTTTGCTAGTATGGTTAAACCATCTAGTGCTTGAGACCTCTTTCAAAGTCGAGCTAACTCTTCCTCCATAGCTGGTAATTTATCCTTCAGTCTCTGATTCTGCTCCATTAATTCTGAATTTAATTGTTGAACCAATTTCCATCTTTTAACAGCTTCTTCAGAAACCTTTACCAACTCAGCATAATTAGTATTTATATCTTCTAAATCCCGTCTAATTATACTGTTTGATTTCATCAACTGATCATGTTAAATTTTGAGCATTAATTCACAATAGTCTAGGATCTTGACTGAGAGAATAACATATACAGTATATCAATGCATGACAATCACAATAAGCATGACAAGCATCACAAGAATCAAAAGCATGAGAGACAAGAGACACAGAGTTTCCGTGGGGAAAACCCTAAGGTGAAAAACCCCACAACTTCCTCAGAGATAGAGAGAGCAATGACTCAACCAAAGTGCAACCAAAATACATTGAGATAGTCTCCTAGTAGCAGATGATCCTCCTCCTCACTAGTGCGCCACTTTCTGAGTGAGAGAGATGTACTTTTTCGAATGATCTAAATAGAGATCACTTGATCTCTATTTATACTAACCTGTTTTCCTAGTGACCTTATGGGGCCGACTTGTCTAGCTAGGTACATCCACATTATAATATATATTTCAGGGCCGACCCCACACATGGTGGTATAATAACCCATCGGCAAGTACACACACTTGCGACACTTGTTAATCCACATGACGACACTTCCTTATAGAGGAATGACACATCTCTTATAAGGGTACAATAAATATATATAAAATACATAGATGAAATACATTCCGAAGTTACATATACATCAACAGATCATTTAGATAGTTCAGATGTGCATTTTGTGTTTGGTAATGCTACAAAGCTTTTCTAAGATTGAATATCTCTATGTCTTCTGCTCTCTGTTCATTTTCATTTTCGAGGTTTACAGTCTTTTTCTCTGCATTCTTAGAAGATGGAGCTACGTTTTCTTCATCTTGAACTTTACAATTCTGAATATCTTCCATAACTTCCTCAATATACAACTGTTCCCTAGTAGTTTCTTCACTAAATATAGGCATAGCTCCTTTACCTTTATCTATTGCAACATCTGGCATGGACTTGATGTTTTCCTCTATGCTCTCCAAAACTTTTAAGATCAAACCTTTTGTTTTCTTGGACCGGGTTTCCTCTTCGCTGGAGGATTCATCAACTTCAATTAGCTTTTCTTTTTGCAACTTTGGGTTTAATATCTTCTTCATATTCAAGTACAGCTTGTTCAAGGGTCTGGTTTTCGGTCTCCACTTTGCTGCTTTCGAACCTTTAGCTCTGACACAAGTTTTATTTATGACTGGGGTTTCTGGCTATTGCAGGCTTATTGTCCCCATGTTTTCTTCTACAACACTTGGAGAGCTAACAATCACCTCTATTTCCTCAACCCTTTTCTCCATTTTAGTCTGCTTATTGGAAATCCCTGTATCCTTAGCCTTTTGATGTGACTTGGTTGCGTTTTTCTCCTGATTGTTGTTAAATTTTGAGCATTAATTCACAATACTCTAGGATCTTCACTGAGAGAATAACATATACAGTATATCAATGCATAACAATCATAACAATAAGCATGACAAGCATCACAAGAATCAAAAGCATGAGAGACAAGAGAGACAGAGTTTCCGTGGGGAAAACCCTAAGGTGGAAAACCCCACAACTTCCTCAGATATAGAGAGAGCAATGGCTCAACCAAAGTACAACCAAAATACACTGAGATAGTATCCTAGTAGCAGATGATCCTCGTCCTCACTAGTGCGCCACTTTCTAAGTGAGAGAAGTGTGAATTTCTGAATGATGCAAATAGAGATCTCCCGATCTCTATTTATACTTAACATGTTTTCCCAGTTACACTATGGGGCCGACTTGTCTATCTAGATACATCCACAATAATATATATATTTCAAGACCGACCCCACACATGGTGGTCTATTAACCCATCGGCAAGTACACACACTTGCGACACTTGTCAATCCACATGACGACACTTCCTTATAGAGGAACAACACATCTCTAATAAGGGTACAATAAATATATATGAAATACATAGATGAAATACATTCCGAAGTTACATATACATCAACACTCCCTCTTAACTAGGAAGGTATTTCTCGACACAGTTCTGCTAGACAAGTCTTCTTCTCGGGATCATCGTCATCAATGCATCGTCATCATCATCGTCACTGCTACTGCTATCTCAACCAATCTCTGACTCTACTCGTCATAGGAAGTTCTACAAATCCATTCCTTTTTCATACTGGATGTAGGCCCACCACCTACAGGTATTCATCATCACTGGCCATAATGTGGAATCTTCAGGACTTATTACGTGCGTCACAAAAACTGGCTGCAGCATCCCAAGCTATTACAAGCACACAGCTCTACCTGTCGGATCTCCCAGGAGAACATTACATGTGACCCATCACAAAACCTGGCTGTAGCATCCCAGGATGTTACCAGCACACAGCTCTACTTGTCGGATCTCCCAGGAGCACATTACATGTGATCTCACCACAAAACTTGGCTGAAGCATCCTAGGCTGTTACGAGCACACAGCTCTACCTGTCAGATCTCCCAGGAGCACATTACATGTGGCCCACTACAAAACCTGGCTGAAGCATCTGAGGCCTTTTTCATCCTGTCCAGATCTCCCAGGAGCAAATTACATGCCATAGGACAAAACCTCGCAAGAGCATCTTAGGATGTTACGGGTACACAACTCCAACCTGAATATTTCTCAGGGCACAAATTACATGTCCTCCTAGAGCAATGTCTCGAAAGAGCATCCCAGGATGTTATGGGTACGCAACTCCGACCTATAGGATCTCCCAGACATGCTCATTTTCACAACCTGATCCACGGCCACAAAGTATCATCTGATACTCACCATACATCATCCTGATGTACACATGATCATCCTGATCATCATCACTGCAACATCTTGCTGCATGTCATCTGGAGAAGCTCGTCATCCACGATCACCCTGATCATATAATGCATCCATCTGATGCACACCAAGTATCTACCTGATACATATCATCATACACAGTGTATCCACCTGATACATAGATACATGATCCACACAATGTATCCATCAACATACATGATCTACCTGATCATACCTGATACATATCAATATACATGATCTACTTGATCATACAATGTATCCACCTGATACATATACAGATACATGGTCCAAGCATCCAACATGATGCATATACAAAATACATACAAATGATCCAACCGATCATATCCAACATCCAACATGATGCGTACATACATAAAAATGATCCAACTGATCATATCCAGCATCCAACATGATGCGTACATACATATAAATGATCCAACTGATCATACAAAGCAGAAACTAGAACATCATCCTGATGCTCATCATCCAGTGCTTACATCCACAACCATGTGAAGGATCCTCCTTCCAACATGCTTGGAATGGCTTCAGCAAATGTGTCCATCACTTCTTCCTCGAAGTGTCCTCGATCTGAAGAACACCAAGCCTCTCCCTGAAGTACTCGAACTTCACCCTGGCTAGTGGCTTTGTCAGCACATCTGCAATCTGCTCGTTCGTCGCAACATACAGGAGCTTCACAGCTCCTCTTTGCACCATATCCATGATATAGTGATATTTGATCTCTATGTGTTTCGACCTGTCATGAAACACTGGGTTCTCGGACAACTTCACACAACTCTGGTTATCACAAAAGCTACTAGTAGCATCCAACGGGAGATCAAATAACTCAGACAGTAGCTTCCGTAGCCATACTGCCTCACAACTAGCTGAATAGGTTGCAACATACTCTGCCTCAGTTGTACTCAGTGCTACGCAAGACTGCTTCCTGCTAAACCAAGATATCACACCTGATCCCATATTGAAGTAGCATCCAGATGTGCTCTTCCTATTTGCAGCACTGCCAGCCCAATCCGAATCAACATAACCCTGCAGGTTAAACTTTTGATTCGCTTCATACTTGAGCCCATAATCCACTGTACCCTTCAGGTACCTCAGAACATGCTTTACTACAACCAGGTGAACACTCCTCGGATCCATCAGGAACTGGCTCAATGTGTTCATAGCAAAGCAAATATTCAGTCTCGTGTTTGTCAGGTACATCAAGGACCCAATCATATGACGATACATAGAGACATCAACCGGCTCAGATGAAGCATCACATAGAAGCTTCAGATTCGATGCCATAGGTGTGGCCATGGCCTTGCAATCCATCATCCCGAATCTCTTCAGGATATCTACTGTGTACTTCCCTTGACCAAGGAAGATCCCACCTACACTCTGCCACACCTCCATACCTAGGAAATAATGCATCATTCCCAAATCTTTCATATCGAATTCAGTAGTGAGCTTCCTCTTTGTATCACACCAAGTTCTGGGAGCTTGCTACAAGCCATACAAGGCTTTCTTCAATCTGCACACATGTGATTCCCTGTCAGGTCTTGGGACTGCATCCCAAACATCTTCTTCATGATCGATGGATCATGGCATTCCATTTCTTCATCCCAGATCCTGGGAACTTCAATATCTTCAATAGATATCTTTGTTGCTAGAACAAATGTTGTAGTCCTTCTTTTGTAGGTGAAGGTATACGGTCTTTCCTACAAAACAAGTTAAATTGCATGATTAGAAACATCTCATAATTTTCAGAACAAATTCTTTACACATAAAGAAATATGTCATGCAGTCATGCAATTATCTTAGCCAATGCTTCAATACAACATTTATCCATGTTCCACAACTTTCTAGATGCCTTCCAGTCTCTACCAGAACATTGTTAAGAGTTTGCACTACTCCCAACATGTCAGCAAAGAGGTTTCATTCTAGATAAGTAGCACTGGAATGTTGTACAGTGCCATAGGCCACTTACCCATCACATGCATATTAGTAGTATCCTGTTCATTAATGCAATCATTCTAATATGCACAATACATCTCCTAAGCATAATATTATTTAAACAAAAATAGGCAAGAAATGATAATTGAAATACTTATCTTTGTTTGTTTGTTGGGTGGACTCCCTCTGAGTCTTTGCTTCCTGGCAGGAGCTGCTGAAGTAGCTTCTTCTACACCTTTCTGTTGTGGAATGTAGGAAGATGGTCAACTCCCTCTGAAAATCTGCATCCTTGCAGGTGCTGCTAGAGTGTGCTCCCTCTTGATCTTTGCTTCCTGGATTACCTGTCCTTGAACTTATATTCATCCTTGCTGACATCAATCTTCTTGAACCCTGGAAAGTATAATTTGTAAGCCTTCGAGCTTTCACTGTAACCCACAAAGATACCCTTCTTTCCTGAAGGATCTAGTTTGGTCCTCTTTTCCTTTGGGACATGAGTGAATATTGGACAACCAAATATTCTGAGATGGCTGACTTCAGGTTTCTTACTAGAAAAGACCTCTTCTGGTGTCTTGTTGTCCAATATCTTGTGGGGTGTTCTGTTCTGCACATATACAACTGTTCTAGCTGCTTCTGCCCATAGATGCATAGGTAGATCCTGGTCATGTAGCATTGCTCTTGCTGCTTCCATGATTGTTTTGTTCTTCCTTTCTGCAACTCCATTCTGTTGTGGATTGTAAGGAGCAGTCAACTCCCTCTTAATCCCTGAATCACTACAAAGCTTCTTGAAGTCACTTGAGGTGAATTCTCCACCATTGTCGGATTTGAATGTTTTGATCTTCTTGTCAGTTTGATTCTCCATCAAGGTTTTTGAATTCCTTGAACTTATCAAACACCTCATCTTTGTTCATCAAGAAGTATACCCAAGTCTTCCTAGAGAAGTCATCAATAAATGAGACATAGTAAACATACCCACTTGGAGAACTGGATGACATAGGACCACATACATCTGAGTGGATGATTTCCAGGATATCCTTTGCCTTGCTTTCACTGCTTGGGAAAGCCTTCTTAATGTTCTTACCTTTTGCACATCCTTTGCAAACACCTTCATGTTTGGTCTTGATTTCAGGAAGACCCTCTACAACTTTGCTTGCAATTGGAAGTGCCCTATAGTGCATATGAGCAAGTCTTCTATGCCAAAGTTCACTTGGCTCCATGGATTCATGCACCATGGCATGTTCAGGTTGTCCCTTCAATTTATACAAACCTCCCTCTTGCTCTCTAATCACTACTGCATCATCTATGGTCTTTCCTTTTGGCCACATTAGGACTTGGCCATCCACAAATGCAACCCTCATACCTTTTGCATCCAATGCAGAGATGGAGAGTAAGTTCTTCTTGAGCCCAGGTACATAAAGGACTTCTTTCATCTTCAAAGATTTTTCAGAATCTAGGTTGTAGGAGGCTTCACCTCTTCCTTTGATTGGTATTGATAATCATCCCTAAGTTTCACCTTATGGGGTGATTCATGTTCAGATAGGTTCACAAAAGATTCCTTAAACCCAGTCATGTGCTTGGAAGCCCCACTGTCAATTAACCAATCATTACAACCATGGGAGATGGTACCTATGAGAGCAGAGATCAGAACATACTCTTCTTCACTTGATGAGTCATCATTACTATCATCACTTTCTGCCCTAGCCTTCTTCTTGGGTGGTTCATCATCCTCGGCAGCATGAGCATGAAACCTTATTTTGCTCCCCTTCTTCTTCTTCTTGTTGAAGTTGTTGTTTTCCTTCTTGTTCTTGGGACAATTTATGGCAATATGTCCTTTCTCATTATAGGTGAAGCATATTCTTCTTTCTTTGAAGTGATGTGAAGATTTCTTGGAGTGAGATGGCTCTCTCTTGGACTTCCCTTTCTTGGTGTGAGCTGTGAGAGCTTGATCTTCATTCCCCGTCTTTTCTTCTCGTGCCACAAGCCTTCCTTCTTCTCGTGAGCATTCTTCCCATAGTCTACTGAAGGAAATCAACTTCTTTCTTGCACAGATTCCTTGAATGAAGGAGTCCCATGACCTAGGTAAGCCTTTCAGAGTGGTCATGACAACTTCACCATTCTCCACCATTTCATCCACTGCTTCTAGTTGTTCCTTGATCTGGGAGACCCTTGAAAAATAAGATTGAATGGTTTCTCCATTCTGAAACTTTACTCCTTTCAATTGGTTCCGCAGGGTCATCTTCCGATTTATGTTCTTCCCTTCAAATAGCTTGGTCAAAGAGTCAAACATCTCTTTGGGTGTGTTTAGAGAAGACACATGGGGTATGAGATGGTCTTTGATAGAATCAGCAATGATTCTCTTTGCCTTGACCAAGTTATTCTTATGCAATACTTTAGCCTCTTCATCCTCTGGGATAGGGATGTCTTCTTTTATATATGAGTCCAACTCATTTTCTTCCAGGATTAACCCAATCCTATACTTCCAAGCTCGGAAGTTATTAGCCCCTACAAGCTTATCCTCAAGCTTGGTGTGGTGAGACATCTTAAAGAGTACTTCAAATGGAAATAGAAAAGATTTAGGTCTTACCACTTGAAATGCTGAAAACTGGATCTGGTCCCAGATTAGAGTTTGTCGGAAAAACCCTAAATATTCAAAATGTGAATTCCAACTTTCTGAAAGGATAGAAAGATGCGCCTTGATGAGCTGATCAGCCTGGTGGATTAAGAATTTGAGATCAACAAATCTTTACCCTTCAGATTTGCCTTTTTGTCCTCTCGGGTTCACTAGGGAGAGCCCTGAATTAGGGTTTGAGTTTCCCGGAGATCTACCCAGCCAAAAATCTCGATCCAAAGCTCTAAACTTCGAGTTTTGCAAGGAGCTTCTATCTATGTCTTCAAATTTCAGAAATGCCTATTTTTGTGGAAACCCTAATTTTTAGGGCCAAATCTGAAAATGCTCAGAATTGAATTCTGATTGGACAGATGGATTCTCCTTGATGAGTAGAGTCAATCTACTATACTGCTTTTCCAAAAACTGTGGAGAGAAACCTAATAAACAAAAAATCTCAAGTTTTCGTCACTGCAAAATGTCTTCTTCTCAGGTTAGCTCTGATACCATGTTAAATTTTGAGCATTAATTCACAATACTCTAGGATCTTCACTGAGAGAATAAAATATACATTATATAAATGCATATCAATCATAACAATAAGCATGACAAGCATCACAAGAATCAAAAGCATGAGAGACAAGAGACACAGAGTTTCTGTGGGGAAAACCCTAAGGTGAAAAACCCCACAACTTCCTCAGAGATAGAGAGAGCAATGGCTCAACCAAAGTACAACCAAAATACACTGAGATAGTCTCCTAGTAGAAGATGATCCTCCTCCTCACTAGTGCGCCACTTTCTGAGTGTGAGAAGTGTGACTTTCTGAATGATGCAAATAGAGATCTCCCGATCTCTATTTATACTTAACCTGTTTGCCCAGTTACACTATGGGGCCGACTTGTCTATCTAGATACATCCACAATAATATATATATTTCAGGGCCGACCCCACACATGGTGGTCTAATAACCCATCGGCAAGTACACACACTTGCGACACTTGTCAATCCACATGACGACACTTCCTTATAGAGGAATAACACATCTCTAATAAGGGTACAATAAATATATATGAAATACATTCCGAAGTTACATATACATCAACATTTGTTGCTTCTTAACTTCATTTTCACCTCTTTATCTCCTTGCAACTTTTTTTCAGTTTGAAATCTAGACCGGAACAAAAAATGAGACCAGCTACATGTTCTTTTCTCTAGCTCCTTGTCAATCAACAATTTGATCAAGCCATGATGAAAAACACTATGGGAAGTGTAATCCAGATGGTTCTTAACCCTAGCTGACATTTTTGACAGGATCTTAAGAAAATAGAAGGGTAAATTTAACTTCGAAACCCCTGCAACATGAAGCAAAAACATCATGTGATATTTATATATGGTTGCGAATCGACCCTCGCAGGTTATATATTTCTGAATAATAGCAAGAACCTGTCGCCATTCCTCTTTCAGGAAATCCCTGGGAATGCCTTGATTCCAATCTGCATTTTCATAACCAGGACGCATAAATAGCTTTAAATCTACCTGAAAAGGTAACCTCTTAAACCACTTTTCTCCTTCGGTGGACAACCCGGTAGCTTCTGCTATTGACTGTTCGGAGATCTAAAAACTAATACTATTAAACTTGACCCTCGTGCCTGTAAATTTTCTTGAAAATTCTATGGAAACCTTCACATTAAACCCTGTAACTTTCTCAAAGAATACAAACCAGCCCGAATTTCTATGCATTTTTGCACATTGTGGATGTTCTGTTGCCCATTTTGTATCAGTGGATTCGAACCTATGCAGTCTGTTACTTGTCTTCTTCATGTCTTCAGCGAAAATTGTGAAACTCAACCATCAGACCCTGAAACCCTAATAAAACAATATACACAACGACTACCAAAATCGTGATATAATGAATATCAAACAATCTGGTACAATCACGATCCATCGCTATAATGGTCTGTCCACACATGTCATATCCTTTCATAATGAAGCATGTACTTTGTACAGCAGGGAGCCCACGTATTTCACATTTTATTTCATCATATTAATCCATGATCATGATATATAAAACACTTAACAAGCCTAATCATGATTTAGCAGTGCTCACACTTTAAAAAAATTAAATACAAGCTGCCAGAATGCTGAACATTAGGAAAATGAAAAGTATTAACGTCATCATGTACCATATAATGAAAGCTTATGAATATAGAAGAAAATAAAACTATGAGCCAAATTTATCAATTTCTAATCTAACAAAATGTAACCAGCAAAATATATACAAGGGGATGGTCAGGACAACTTTAAACTTCCCTAAGGCCAAAGTTTAAACTAAGGTTTACAAACCAGTACCAACCATATCCTTCTCCCCCATCGCTTCCTTCACTCACACACCTTCCAAACTCCCAGGAGGTTACTAAAAAAACTGCAAAACAAATAATCTGGAAAATTCTATCAAATTCCTTCAAGATCTACGCTAGCAAGCACCAATAACGTTTACCAAAACTGATATTTCTCTTTATCACTTGATATATGGATGAAATATTTATTTCCAATATCTAAAGGTTTTATCAACGTGGCAACCGTGAAAATCAAACCCTGGAGTGACTTGTGTAGAACAAGTTATCCCTCACTGTTTTGACCATGGCTAAGGAAAGTTACTCACCATGTTCCTTTGGAGTTGGACATTCACCAAAATTCACAATCGAATAGAAACAAACAAGCATAAAATCTAGGGCATTAGACATACCAATTAAAGATTTGAAAATAGCATAGGTCAACGCTTCAATCCCCACACAATGTTGAAACCATGGGATTGAAGAATAAAATAATAAGAAAGATGAAGGGCCCTTTTTAGCAATTTACTGCTCCTCTCCACCCAACAATGACAACCATGTGAAGCAAATCCCTCACCGCTCAAAACAAGTTTGCCACATAAAAGCTAAGGGAATTAGACTTACCAGTTAAATATTTGAAAATAGCAGAGGTCGACGCTTCAAAACCCACACAGTGTTGAAACCATGGGATTGAAGAATAAAATAATAAGAAAGATGAAGGGCCTTTTTCAGCAATTTACTACTCTTCTCCACCCAACAATGACAACCATGTGAAGCAAATCCCTCACCGCTAAAAAAAATTGCCACATACATAATCCATTCTCTTTTCAACAAATACTCATTCTCTTTCATTTAAACTAATAAAATCCATTTTTCTCAAAAATAAAAATAAAATACCAAATTATTTATACATAATAGAATAAACACATTAGAATTTTTAATGAGTTTGACTGCAAATTGAAATGTTAAAGCATAACTATATATATGATTTCATATTAAATGTATTTATTTTACCATTTCATTTTACTCTTTATTTATTTTATTTTATTTTATTTGTGAGGAGATCTAAGCATTTTTCATAACACCTCTTATAAACTAAATCACAAATCTTTTTTTCGAAATTGATTATGACAAGGAGATCGATTATACAAATTCTTCCCTTATAAGAGGTAAGAAGAGGATAAAAAAAGCTCTACTAGAGAACTATTTATAATATAATATAACTCTTGGCACTAAAGAGATTAGTATTAACACTAAAGAGCATATACGAATGAAATCCATGCCACCTAAATTAATGAGGACTTGTGGGAAAATTAACACAACATTGCTTGTATTATAACTCACCCTCCAAAGAGGTACTGGTCAAAGTGGATTTCATTTAGAGAGTGCAAAGAGGTGGTCAAAGTTGTTGTGTGGTTTTGATTTAGAGAGAAGCAGACATGAGATGGTCATGTTTGAGCACATGCCAAAGGGAGATCTCCCATGCCCAAGGGAGAAGAAAGTTCACACATGCCAAAGGGAGAGAACATAAGCCATAGTGTATAGTGCACATGCCAAGGTAGTGTGTACATGCCAAATGGAGGGTGAACATGCAAGGGATCGCACACATGCCAAAGGGAGAGTGCCCATGCCCAGGGGAACATGTCATGCCAAAGTGAGAGCGCACATGCCAAAGAGAGAGAGAAAGCATTCCCAAGGGAGAGTGCACACGCCACAAGGGAGGGTGCACATGCCACAAGGGAGGGTGCACAAGCCAAACATAGACCACAGAGCTGAGGGAGAGTGCAAAAACCTTGACCAATGGTTCAGGCTATTAATCATGGAGAATTCTTCCCCTCGTTGTAAGTTATTTGACAGAATTCGGCAATGGAAAATTGCAATTTTGACAATGACATTTTACAGTTTAGTAAATTTTAACACCACGGATGGGGGTCTCTGAATCGATATGTGGTGTGAAAATTTATTTTCCCAAATTCTATTAGTGTATGTTTTGTAATAATATAAAAATGATATATTGTAAATTTTTATATATATAAGTTTTTAATACATATTTTAATGATCAAACAAAATGGATGTGGGGATATTGGTCGACATAGCATGGCCAAGGTTGATTTCATGTGAATTGAGTCTATAATTTTGAGAGCACATGATGATGACAATATTGCACTTACATAATAGGCTTAAGGACAACGAACACATCCACAAACATCGATTGGAGCTATTGGGACCTCACTGGATGTCTTGAAAGAAGAAAATGTTGTCGACTGACACAAGGGGGTCTTTCTCTGATCCATCTGCGATGTTGAAATTTTGTAAATTATACAAGTTCATTGTCAAAAATTGTAATTTTTCATTGTCGGGGTGACACAACTAAAAATGACTAACATAAATGACTAATTCATATTCTTAGTCATTGTTATCTAGTCATATTTGTATTCCCGTGACTAAATTAGTCATTTATGTTAGTCATTTTTATTTTAGTCACTAGTTATCTAGTCGTATATTTAATCCCGTGACTAAATTAGTCGTTTATCTTAGTCATTTTTAGTTGGCTCACTTTAAATTGCTCAATTTTGGTCATTT
Organism: Larix kaempferi; assembly: GCA_027924585.1. Classification (NCBI taxonomy): domain Eukaryota; kingdom Viridiplantae; phylum Streptophyta; class Pinopsida; order Pinales; family Pinaceae; genus Larix; species Larix kaempferi. Next base: position 10,849,018 of record BSBM01000120.1, on the reverse strand, counting down.
ATCCCTTGAAAAAACTGTGGTGACTAACTTTTTTAGTCGCCTAGTCCCTTATCTCTCATTTTGTACTAGTGTTTGCAACTTGAGAAGGCTGCCTATTGCTTCTTGAAATCAAAGACTAATCTATAGAACGAGATTCAATTGCTATCTAAAACAGAAATTACTTCTAACTAAATGTTATTCTAAGCATTTAGGTTACGAAATTCAGCCCTATCTCTATATGTGAACTCAGCTTTTAAACCAAATGAAACCCTACATTAATCGAATGAATTACATTGCAATGGGTGGTGAGAAATCAAAACACAATTCGGCTACCTAACTATGGCAAATGTAATTTCTGAAAATCGTGTGAAGTTAAACACAATAGACAATGAAGAAATGCTACGGGATTCAATTGTTACCTGTAGTAAAGGAAATCTAGTTACCGTTCATGCATAGAGAAAAGTAAAACGCAATAAGAGGAGATGGAAAAGAGGGGCAGAGCTCTACGTATCAAAATTAAAAAGATCTACCACATGCAAACCTGTATAATTCAATATGCAAACACAAAACATTTATATACCTGTACAATTCAATATGCAAACACAAAAACATTTATATACCTGTACAATTCAATATGCAAACACAAAAACATTTATATATATCTTCATTTGACAAAAACAAAATACAGGAATTAAAAAGATCTACCACATGCAAACCTGTACAATTCAATATGCAAACACAAAAAACATTTATATACCTGTACAATTCAATATGCAAACACAAAAAACATTTATATATATCTTCATTTGACAAAAACGAAATACAAGAACACAACTACTTAACTGACAGAGGATAGAATCGATCCGGAACACAAACACATATAGCGTGTAGCCTCTGGTGCCCCCCCCAGAGTCACAGCCTTAAGCTAAATTAACTTCTAAATGATCATAACAGGTAAGAACCAGCTTCTATTGCAGAATAAAATCGGATTACAAAGTTTAGCAAAAATGTGAGCAATAGTGGAAATAGCTATAATGACAATTCCACCCCCTCTCCTCAGCCCTATGGGGCTCTATTTATACATAAAAAAGGGAACGGGGAAGGATAGAACCGAATCCCCAAAATCCTGGACCATCAAAACTAATTTCTAAATTTAGAAAACGGCGAACCACGTTTTCTGGGCAAATCTGTTTCAAGGAATTGCGAACTGCTTCCAAATGGCTTTGAATTTTCCCAAAATTCCACACGAAGATCTAAATAGTCCTATTCTACACAAAACCCATGTGCCAGAATTTTCAATTTCGCCTCTGTTTGCCCCCAAATCCAGCCTGAAATTTGCTGTCTGTTAAAAACACGTTTTTGACGGAATCTTTGAATTGCAAGCTACTCACATCTAAACGGTTCTGGGTGAGATATGATAAGTTCCTCACCATCTAGAAGCATATAAATGAATACTCCAAGTGGCAGAATTTGGATTGGTGAAGTGGAAGTATGATGATGGATGATCTTCAAAGTTTTAGTGCGAATGGCAGTTCGAATGGGCATCCGAATGACCTGTAACTGCAATTAGTTCATAATTCCGATTTCTGGGCTGCATTGGTGCTGGGTTGTTGGCCACATTGACTGCTAAGTGCCAAGTTCGAATTATGGCTGGGCTGTATCACGTGATTTACTAATCATCCTCCGTCCCGTTCTCATGCTGCTTAAGCTCCTCCTCTTCACGGTGCTTGAGTTATTCTTTCACGACCTGCACAAAAAAATTTACATTGTATTAACTCAAAGTATAAAAAACCCAAAGTATAAAAAAAAGGAAACGTATATTTAAAACATGAAGTGGCTGAAAGTTAATATCATTAAAATATATGAAGTTAATGGATGTCACACTTTTAATTCCATAATCGTTCCTTTAAAGCCACATAACATTCTTTAATGAGTTTTGTAATTAAAACATATGAGTGGTCTAAGTTAAACAATTTGTTTTGATATTAAATTATTTTAATGTTTTTAAAACTCATCATCACTTTATGTTTTTAATTTGTTCATGCAGGATCAATGGGATTAGCAACAATCGGAAGATGAAGATATCACGGGATCAATGAGAGCCAAAAGACAAAGGCAAGCCAAACTTAGTGAACCAACAAAAAACATGTGATCAAACCCAGTGTAGAAATTGGAGACCGAAAGAAGGGTTGAATGAAAGGTCAGATGAAGTACCAAAATGAGGGTTGTATGGACCATAATACATTGAAAAGAAGTAGATTGGGCTTTCTTTATATTTAAGAGTTTTCATTAATAAAATAAAGTAAAGATAGCCTTATTGAACATAGATGTACTAAATTATGGTAAATAGTCCGGGAAATTAATGTAAGTAAAATCATTATAAAGGACAATTCTGGAGCCCAACACTCCCCCAGACCGAAGATATTGCATGTCCCCATGCAAGGAAGATAAACGAAATTAAGATCAAAATTCGTGGAGAGAGTGATTAGTATGACCCATTTTGTTGATCTTTTGAACCCTAAAATTTTGAAATTTGAACAACTGATTCTCATACTTAATATGTCTATCCAAAATTCCAAAAGATGAGATTTCAATTTCAATTTTTGTTTGTAAATGAATGGTAGTAGAAGTTGATGATGAGGAAAATGAATTATGAGAACACTATGTGAGAAGATGTAATTTAGGGAATGAATTCATACTTCTTTAAAATAATGCTCTGATCTTTGAGTAAAAATGAACAATATTCATATCATTTCATGATTTGAATATGTCTGGTAAATCAAATAAGTATCTATGCATCTTATGATATCAAGGTAACCGTAATGATTCATTGAATGTTAATAACATATATCATAGAGCATATGGATGATAAGTGAAGTAAGAAATCATGTTAAATAATGATGTCATTTACAATGAAAAGTGTTCGAGAAATGCATACAATCATGATTCCTTGAAATATGCATACCTTAATAAACATTGCCCAAAAAAAAAAAAAAATCATAAAAACTTAATAAATAACATTGGACATGAAAAATATAAAACAAGGCATACAATCTGTGTTTTGATAAAGAATCATTGTGAGAAAATTTCGGATTAAAATCACAAGATAGTATTTTAACTATTATTAATCTCTACCAAAATAGAATTGAAGTGAAGATGAAATACTAAGGCTACTAGAAATCTTGGAGAAAGTTGAAAATAATGAGTGTTGATCTTTTAAGAAGAAGGAGCTAAAGACTTCTCCTTCTCCCCCAGACAAAAGATTTGGCACGTCCTCGGGCCATCAATAAATCGAATTTTAACATTTGTTCATTTTGACACCCCAAGTATTATTAACAACCGTCTTCAAGAAAAGTAGGCCAACATTATTTATTCTAAAAAAATAGAACTTTTAAGAAAACAAGTATTAATGCCATGTTGTGATAGGATCAAAACAACATCATACTGATTCTGATTCCCTAATACATACAATTCAATCAATCAGTAATAGTTTATGCCCACAAAGACCATATGAGTTTTAGTAGGGGATTTTCCTCGTGTCCTAGAAAGAAAATATGAGGGTATAGATGGTCTGTAAATCCTATAGGAAACCAGTCATCCCTGCTACTTCTCAAAGGTTTATTGTTTATTCAAGTAATTATGGACAGAGTTTGCATTTCAAGTTCATTACACACCTAAGTTTATGGGTCCCACTTCTAGGATAGTGATATCCTAGGTATAGTATGAATTAGATGACAGTGTCTTAAGCACAACTTACAAACATTCTCAAATGGCAGATATATGAGGTTCATTTAACCGGTTGTTCAACCATGCATGCTTCTACTTATGAGTTTACATAAGTATATCGTTAATACACACAAATATAGATTAGGCATAGTAAAAGACATCAAAGTCAGAACCCATTGCCAACAAGCCTGTTCAGTACCCTTATGGTCTAACTTTGATATCTAAGAAATATCCTCCCTAGGCAGAATGCCCCATTGCCAGCGAGCCTTTTCAGTACCCCGATGGGTTTTCCTAGTCATACCACAAGCCGTTACCCGCTGCCAGCAGACCTGTTCAGTATCTCGGCGGGTTAGCCTCTTACACCCTTTTAATAGCAGAAAATAGCCTTTACCACCACCCTTAAGAGATTTATACATATATTTACTTTTGCAATAGGATGGGGAGGTAGCTCTGAAAACCTTTTATGGATTGGGATGGCATATGGGTTGGAGGACATTCTATAAATTTACTTTTAAAGGTTGTGTGCATGAAAAATAGACTACGCATTTAGTTTATTCCAAAGACATGACATGGCCAAACTTAATTAATGTATAGTGGATGAGGCCATAAGAGAATGATAGAAAGTTATCTCTAGTCCCAAAAATCGCCTCTTTCATATAAAGTTATAGTAGTGTTCCCCACAAACTAGGAATTTCATTCACCCTTATGCTACTGTGTAGTAAAGATGCTTAAATATCATGCCCTGATAATGAAGCTAGGTCGAGTGACCTCTAGGTTTTAGATAGACCTTAATTTATGGAAAATCCCCATGATGTTTAAAGTTGGTCTTAAGTACCTGGTATAATCAGAAATATGCATGTATGAACATGAATAATGATGTAAGATTGTTTTGGTTTAGTCATTAACATGATCTTATTCTTAGTTCTTTTATTTGAAAAGAAAAGAAGCTAAGTTGCATTAATTTCTAGACTAAACATGCAACTCTTTATTTATATACATAGTTCCCTGCCCCAAGAAGAAAGAAAACATTTTTATTAAAGTATATGAGCTCTTCCAATGAAACCAGGTGTGAAGCAAGATGAAAATTATACCTTTATCCACATGTGAAAAGGTTGTTGCAGTGATTACCTGAATGTAAAAGTTCAACCAAATTTCTTGTCTTTGCATCAGAAGGTGTCGAATGAAGGAATGGTATTGTGGCTGGTTTACCTCTTGGAACCAGCTTTCAATATAGTCCTCATATTCACCTTCCTTCATTATGTCATGCAGATCCTCTTCTCCTAGTTGAGCAGTTGTTTGAGCACAAGTTGGATCTGTTAGCTTGCATGTAGAGAACTCTTTAATTTCCGATTGCTCTCCTTCAGATGTAAACCCCAATACGTCAACTTCTTCTGCAGTGTTGCAAAGAAAATTCTTTGTAGTTCTTGGGACTTTGGTTCGTCTGTCATTTCAGGAGAGGTTGAGAAGCTCTCAACTTCTATCAAGATCTGCTCTTCTTGAGAGGTAGAGATTGAGACTCCAGCTTTCGCTAAGATTTGAGAGAGTTCTCTCATACTAATAAGCACCTTTGAATCCGTTTTGTTGGTTGGTAGGTCCTGCTTCACAGAAGGATTAGTCCCTGGGGTTCTTACAGCACCAAATTTTTTTTTATGTGTTTTAAAAAGACTATCTACTACTAAAACAAATTTGCAAATTAAACACACCACACTTTTATTAAACATCTATATGAAATTAAATTGCGGAAAGTAAACACACCCAAACTTGCTGAAAGAAAAACATGCTGGCGGAAATAAACAAACTTTGCATAAAGTAAACACACTTGTGTGAAAGAAAGAACAACAAGGCTTTGGGGTGACCCACTAAAGTGGATGCGCCAGGCTGTTACACCGTGGAAATTCCATAGTGAGGTCGTCTTTGCGTCTTACGGTTTCCCCTCCCCCTTGCTATGTAATGTAAAGGAAAACTATCTACCTACACTTCAACCCCTTTAGCACCTCCCCGGCAACGACGCCAAAATGTTGGGTAAAATATGCACTATCTAATTCAACACTTAATTGTCAACCCGGGAAGGTAGCTCTTGAGATGCAAACACTATATGTGCAGGATTGCAGGCCTAAACTAATCTAGGCTAAGCTAAAGCTGGTAATCTATCTAAAATTGAGTAAGGGTTCTGAACTATCAATCGACTTGTCAAACAGACCGTCAAATGGAACTGCATTCAGACACCACATACGACATTACATTCAAACTCTAACTAGGATTTCAAATGTAAAGCTAATATAGTAATTCAAAAGCTAACTCTATGTTATCTTAACTTATGAACGAGAATTAAAATTTCCATGTAAAGCAGAGACTAATCTAGAAAGCAACGCTTGGTCTGAAAGCAATTAATTAATGAAAGCAAAACTAATTCAAGCAAACTATTAATCTATTCTATGAATTGGAAATCTATTCTATTTATGCAGAATGAAAGATCTATCTAAGAATTCAATTGCAGCTGACTACTAAGGATCTAAGCCATGTAACTTATAAACTAATTACTTCGAACAGAAAACTATGTTATTTCTACGCAAGCAAACTAACTACTTTGATCTATGTAATTTAATCTAATTAACTACGAATTCACAAAAGCAAAGCAAAAACACTATTCTAAAGACCAAGCGTAAATAAATGTGTTGCAAAATAGTAAATTAATCAAAGCAAACTACCTAATTAATCTACGCAATTTAACTCAACAACTAACTATGAATTGACAAAAACGAATTGAAATGCTACTCTAAAGATTAACTACAAAGCAGTAAATAACTCATAAGCAAATCTAACTAACTCTTATCTAACAAATTGAAATGCATTCTATTGCAGGAAGGAAAGCCAATGTACAAAACAAAATTCAAATACTACTCTATAACAAGAAACTATGTGTTTAATCAAATCTCTAAAATCTATGAAGTTCAAAACCCCAAGCAATCCTTCTTCAAACTCAATCTTCAGAGCAAATAAGCTACGGAAACTAAAAATGTAACGATTGTAAAATTCATTCTATCTCCTATCTATGGCAACCAAAACAAAACAAGGACAAAGCAATTATATTTACATCAACAAATTATATGTTAACTATAAACTCAATTCATGAACTGATTAAAGAACCTATGTTATTAGTTTAAAATATCGTAGCTTCAAAACTATAAGAATCAAAATTGGAAAATAAAACAAAATCCCATTTACAAAATTTTAGAAAATGTTTAAAATAAACCCTATGCTACAAACTACAAAAGAATCTTTAAATTACAAACTAGAAACTAAATTATAAATTACAAATTACAAACTAAACCTCTAACTACAAATTAAATTGCAAGCTACAAACTACAAAGCAAAATCTTTAAATTATAAACTAATTTGCAAATTACTTTGCAAGTTGAGAAGGCTGCCTATTGCTTCTTGAAATCAAAGACTAATCTATAGAACAAGATTCAATTGCTATCTAAAACAAAAATGACTTCTAACTAAATGTTATTCTAAGCATTTAGACTACAAAATTCAGCCCTATCTCTATATGTGAACTCAGCTTTTAAACCAAATGAAACCCTACATTAATCGCATGAATTGCATTGCAATGGGTGGTGAGAAAGCAAAACGCAATTCGGCTACCTAACTATGACAAATGTAATTTCTGAAAATCGTGTGAAGTTAAACGCAATAGACAGTGAAGAAATGCTATGGGATTCAATTGTTATCTGCAGTAAAGGAAATATAGTTACCGTTCATGCATAGAGAAAATGAAAACGCAATCAGAGGAGATGGAAAAGAGGGGCAGAGCTCTGCGTATCAAAATTAGAAAGATCAACCACATGCAAACTTGTACAATTCAATATGCAAACACAAAAACATTTATATACCTGTACGATTCAATATGCAAACACAAAAACATTTATATATATCTTTATTTGACAAAAACGAAATACAGGAATTAAAAAGATCTACCACATGCAAACCTGTACAATTCAATATGCAAACACAAAAACATTTATATACCTGTACAATTCAATAGGCAAACACAAAAACATTTATATATATCTTCATTTGACAAAAACCAAATACAGGAACATAACTACTTAACCGACAGGGGACGGAATCGATCCGGAACACAAACACATACAGCTTGCAGCCTCTGGTGGGCCCTCCAGAGTCACATCCTTTAGCTAAATTAACTTCTAAATGATCATAACAGGTAAGAACCAGCTTCTATTGCAGAATAAAATCGGATTACAGAGTTTAGAAAAAATGTGAGCAACAATGGCAATATCTATAATGACAATTCCACCCCCTCTCCTCAGCCCTATGGGGCTCTATTTATACATAAAAATGGCAGTGGGGAAGGATAGAAACGAATCCCCAAAACCGTGGACCATCAAAACTAATTTCTAAATTTAGAAAACGACCAACCACGTTTTTTAGGCAAATCCGTTTCAAGGAACCGCGAATTACTTTCAAATGGTTTTGAATTTTCGCAAAATTCGTTACAATTACCTAAATAGGCCTATTTTGCACAAAACCCATGTGACGGAATTTTCAATTTCGCCTCTATTTGCCCGTAAATCCAGCCCAAAATTCATTGTTTGTTAAAAACACGTTTTTGACAGAATCTTTGAATTGCAAGCTGCTCACATCTGAATGGTTCTGGGTGAGATCCAATAGGTTCCTCACCATCTAGAAGCATATAAATGACTCCTACAAGTGACAAAATTTGGATTGGTGAAGTGGAAGTATGACGATGGATGATCTTCCAAGTTTTAGTGCGAATGGTAGTCCGAATGGGCATCCGAATGACCTGTAACTGCAATTAGTTCATAATTCTGATTTCTGGGCTGCATTGGTGTTGAGTTGTTGGCCACATTGACTGCTGAGTGCCAGGTTCGAATTATGGCTAGGATGTATCATGTGATTTACCAATCATCCTCCGTCCCGTTCTCATGATGCGTGCGCTCCTCCTCTTCACGGTGCTTGAGTTATTCTTTCATGACCTGCACAAAAACATTTACATTGTATTAACCCAAAGTATAAAAAAAGGAAACGTATATTTAAAACATGAAGTGGCTGAAAGTTAATATCATTAAACTATATGAAGTTAATGGATGTCACACTTTTAATTCCATAATCGTTCCTTTAAAGCCATGTAACATTCTTTAATGAGTTTTGTAATTAAAAACATATGAGTAGTCTAAGTTAAACAATCTGTTTTAATATTAAATTCTTTTAATGTTTTAATACTTTTATGTTTTTATTTAATTTTAAATCAATATTTAAAACTCATCATCACTTTATGTTTTTAATTTGTTCATGAAGGATCAACGGGACAAGCAAGAATCGGAAGATGAAGATATCACAGGATCCATGAGATCCGAAAGACAAAGGCAAGCCAAACTTAGTGAACCAACAAGAAACATGTGATCAAACCCAGTGTAGAACTCGGAGACCGAAAGAAGGGTTGAATGAAAGGTCAGATGAAGTACCGAAATGAGGGTTGTATGGACCATAATACATCAAAAAGAAGTAGATCGGGCTTTCTTTATATTTAAGAGTTTTCATTAATAAAATAAAGTAAAGATAGCCTTATTGAACAAAGATGTACTAAATTATGGTAAATAGTCCAGGAAATTAATGTAAATAAAATCATTATAAAGGACAATTCCGAAGCCCAACACTTTTCAATGGTTTAGTTATTTGAATTAATAAAAAATAGAGATAATGGCTTCTTCTCCAAATCAATTACAAAGGGCAAGATTCTTTTATGATGCTAATATTTCACAGGTTAAATCCTTGGATAAAAACTGTGTTAATTCTCTTGATGATGACAATGTCACCCTCATCTTCTAAAGTTGGCCATTCATATTTGGATGGTGCTTGGTCATAGACTATCTTACCAATGTTGCACCTTCTTGCTGGCAATAAAAGTTACTCACCGACAAAAAAACCAAAATAAAGCTTCAAATGCAAGCAAACTTGCAACAAGCAACTTCTAACTTGCTAAGCTAAATGCGAAAAAAGAGAAATTCTAGATATTAATATTATATGTTGTAAAATAGTATCAACCTTCAATTTTGAAAAAACAAAATTATAGAATACACTATGCCTTTAGTTTTCCCCAACAAAATTTGTAAAATACATTGAGCTTGAGGTTTTCCCAAACTAAATTCCATGCGATCTGCAGTAGTGCTAAAGCAATACTTTCACAAAACATCACCCCGGACAAATGGTTAAATCCTTAACAAGGAGACATTTAAACGATAATCCAAAGCATAAGACTGCTAAAACTTCAAATACATCAAAGTCTGTTGTAGTGAACCCACAAAATAATGAAATTAGTAATCTCGTCTAGTTAAACTATTACAAATGACTAAAAATGCAAGAAATCAATCCCTTAGCAAAACTGGCCGAAAATCTACTATGTCTATGAATAACAATGAGAATAATGGTATGATCATACCTTGAGCTTAAACGTGGTTCATTCCAACTGTTTCTCTTATGAAATTCCACAGGTAGGATTCACAAAGTTGAACAAACCTCACTAATTTCACAAAGCTTTTACAGAAAGAATTAAGAAGAAAAGTTGTTAAACTCACTCATGAAATTGAAACAGATGAAAAAATATTGTTTCTCTATCATACAACAAATAACTGGAAAAAACAAATATGTTACAATACAGAGAATTTGATATCCTTTGGAAGGATTCAAATTCACCTCAAGTGGCAGGCTTAGTTTGTATTGGAACCATCACTCGATAAGGTCTAGTGGCCACTAATGATGAATGACTTGTCAACTAGAGTGGAATGGTGCATGACTGAGTCATTAGGGCTAGAAATTAGGAGAGGAGACTCCAAGGAGGCGCATAACTGACTGGTGGTGGTCAAAAGAGGCGCTCCTACACTCAATATCAGTGAAACTAGGTGTAATAGTCAGTTAGCAAGGAAAGCAAGGGGATGAGGCACCTTTATGAACTGACTGTGTAGACTCCTAAAATCATGCATGAGGGTGCATTTACACTTCAGTGATGTGGATAAGGTGATCTGAGTGCATAAGGAGGCTAATGATGACCAAAATGAAGCACTAGAGGGCCAAAAACAAGGACTAGGTGCTAGGAGACACAACTACCACTGCATGGAATGCATGCATGCATGCAAAACCAAGGTTGAGATGGTTATAATGTTCCAACACCCCCCGTTAAGCTTGGCTATGAGGAAGAAAATGGAAAACAATGCCCTGGTTACTGAGACCAAGGGTCACCCCATACAACAATCTAAAAAATAATTGAGGAAAGAGGGAAGACCTAATTGGAACAAAACCCCCCTCAAAATAGATTGTAAAAAATATAATCAACCAAAGTATCACCCACCCCAAGAAGGGATCAGAGATGAGTGAACATTTTCACTGAAAATGTTTTGGTGAAAATATTTGCAATCTGCTCTTCTTAAGGGCAGTAAAGTAGTGTGATGGTATGATCATGCATCAATCCTCAGATATAGTGCATATGTATCTCAATGTGTTTGGTCCTCTGTCTTTGAACCGGATATGTGGAAATCCTGATAGCACTTTGATTGTCACAGTAGATGACTGGTGGAGTACTGTAGCGAATACCAAACTCTGATAAGATTCCCTGCAACCAAATGCACTGTGTGGCTTCATTCACTGCATCTCTGTACTAAGATTCAACTGATGAAAGAGAAAGATATTATTTCTTTTTGCTTGACCAACATATAGGACCAGATCCAAACATGAAAACATATCCTGATGTAAACTTCCGATCTGAGCTGCCTCCATCCCAATCTAAATCCATGTACCCAACAAGGTTCAATGGAGACTCAACTACATAGTGAATACCATAGGTCTTTGTCCCTTTCACATAGTGCAAGATCCTTTTAGCTTCCTTCCAGTGAAGCTCATGGGGCTCTTACATGTATCTAGAGATAACACTCACTGCATAAGATAGATCGGGGAAAGTATGTGTAAGAAACAAAAGACTCCTGATCAGTTTCCTATGCAAGGTACTATCTACCAATGGTGAAGAAGAACCATCTTTGAGAATAACACCTAAAAGAAAAGGAAATGTTGTTGGTTTGCATTCTGTCATGTGAAACCTATCAAATAGATCTATTCAATACTTGGATTGTGCAATCTTGATTCCTGAATTACTCTGAGAAACTTAAAGACCAAGAAACTGCTTTAGCAATCCCAAATCTAACATTGAGAAGGCATTGTGCAAGGCTGATTTGATAGAACTAATGCATGAACATAGACTCCCTGTAATCAGTAAATCATCAACATATAGGAAAATAAGGAGAAGAGAGTTACCATCATTCTTCATGTAGACATTTGAATCTGACTTACATCTTTGAAAATCTTGTGACAGTAGAAAGGAGTCCATCTTTGCATACCATGCTCAGGGAGCGTGCTTGATCCCATATAAAGACTTCCTTAATCTGCACACTAATGAAGGATCCTCAATGTATCCTTTAGGTTTCTTCATGTAGATATCCTCTTCTAGATCTCGATGGAGAAATGCGCTCTTCACATCCATGTGATGCACCTCCCAGTGCTTGGATGCATCTAGATCCAAAACAAGATGGATGGAGACCATCTTTGTCACTGGAGCGAAGTGTTGGTTGTGGAGCCTGATCTTTCAGATTCAGAGATGTTATTCAGTCGTGTTTGTACCCCAGGCTTACTGTACACTCATTCGCCAACAGTTTACGGGCCCATGGTTTTGGGTAACCCATGGTATTTTCCCATTGTATTCCCCTTATAAAAGAAAGACATTGTAATACGGATAGGGTTGATGTATTAGGTTTTATGCATTGTAAAGATCTCTAAGATCGGAGAAGAGAGACTGTGAGAGAGTGTGAAGAGGAAGTGAAGCGGCTGTGCTGCAAGTTGTATCCCTTCACTTTGCTGGACAGAATAATAATAAGGACTGGCAATTTCAATGTGGACGTAGCCCATCTTGGGGTGAACCATGATATATTTGTGTCTCTCTTGTAATGTGTTTGTGTAATTCTATTTTCATTTCTGTTTATTGTTATTGCTCTGCGATCCTGTTTTTCTAACAATTGGTATCAGAGCCGAAGGTCTATTTGGAAAATAAACCCGTAGGAAGCTAGGGTTTCTGGTTCGAGTGGGATCAATGGCAGAAGAAGGAAATTTTAAGGTTGAGAAGTTTAATGGCCAAAGCTTCCAGTTATGGAAAATGCAAATGGAGGACTATCTGTGCCAGAAGGATCTATTCCTACCGTTGGGAGGAAGAGCAAAGCAACCGATAGCTATGAAGGACAAAGAATGGGAGGTTCTTGATAGAAAGGCACTGGGAACAATACGATTGTCCCTGGATTCGTCGGTGGATTTCAATATCTCAAAAGAAATGACAACGGAGGGTTTGATGAGTGCACTTGGTAAGATGTATGAAAAACCTTCGGCCTCCAACAAGGTATTTCTAATGAAGCGTTTATTTAATATGAAGATGTCTGAAGGTGGATCTGTTACTGATCATTTAAATGATTTTAATACGGTTACAAATCAACTAAGTTCTGTAAGTGTGAACTTCGATGATGAGGTTAGGGCTCTTCTAATCTTATGTTCATTTCCAGAAAGATGGAATAGCCTGGTCATGGCTGTAAGTAACTCTGTCTCTGGTTCAAACACCTTGAAATTTGATGATGTTATTGGTGTTATTCTTAGTGAGGAAATGCGAAGAAAAAGCATAGGTGAGACATCAGGTAATGTGTTGACCATGGAGAGTAGGGGAAGACAAAAGGAAAGAGAAAAGAGCCAAGGTAATCGTGGCAAGTCTAAAACTGGAAGATCCAAGTCCAGACTGGGAAAAATAGAGTGCTGAAACTGTGGAAATAAAGGGCATCTGAAGAAAGACTGCAGATCTCTAAAGAAGAAAGGAGATGGACAGAAGGAAACTACCCAGTAAGCAAATGTAGTAGGTGATTTGTTACAAGATGCTTTGATTCTTGCATTAGATATTACTAGTGATTATTGGGTAGTAGATTCAGGGGCTTCATGTCATGCTACACCCCATAGGAAATATTTTCATGATTATGTTCCAGGCAATTTTGGACATGTTCTATTAGGTGATGATGAGCCATGTAAAATTGTTGGAATGGGTAAGGTATGGATAAAATTTAAGAATGGAACTGATTGGATGTTGAATGATGTTAGGCATATTCCTGCTATGAAAAAAAATCTGATCTCAACAGGGCTGTTGGGAGATGGCGGCTGTATATCTACGTTTGGAGAAACGTGGTGGAAGATCACTAAAGGATCAATGGTGATAGCAAAAGGAAACAGGGTAGGTACGTTGTATTTATGTCCCCATAATACTGACCATTCTATCTCTTTAGATTCCATAGGAAAAAATACAACATTGTGGCATCATAGGCTTAGCCACATGAGTGAGAAGGGGATGCAAATTCTCCACTCAAGGAAGTTGCTACCAGATTTGAAGCAGGCAAGTTTGGAATTCTGTGAGAACTGTGTTTATGGAAAACATAAGAGAGTTAGATTTCTCAGGGTTGGAAAACAGAAGAAGAATGAAAAGTTAGAGCTTGTTCATACAACTGTATGGGGACCAGCTCAGGTACAATCTCTTGGTGGCTCTCATTATTATGTTACATTTATTGATGATGCAACTAGGAAAACTTGGGTTTATTGCATTAGACAAAAATCTGATGTGTTTTCTACTTTTAAGAAGTGGAAAGCTTTGGTTGAGAATGAGACAGGAAAAAGGTTGAAGTGTCTCAGATCTGGTAATGGAGGTGAGTACTGCGGCAAAGAGTTTGATAGTTACTGTTCATACCATGGGATTCGTAGAGAGAAGATAGTCCCAGGAACACCACAAGAAAATGGTGTGTTAGAAAGGATGAATAGAACGATCATGGGGCGTGCAAGGTGTATGAGATTGCATGCAGGGTTTCCCTTACAGTTTTGGGCAGATGCTGTAAATACTGTTGTTTATTTAATAAATAGAGGGCCTTTAAGTGATTTGTATAGTGGTATTCCAGAGGAGGCATGGACAGATAAAAAGGTAAACTACTCATTTCTGAGAACTTTTGGTTGTGAAGCATTTGTCCATATTGATAAAGAAAATAGAACAAAGCTTGAAGCTAAATCCAAGAAATGTACCTTTATTGGATATGGGGTTGATGAATTTGGTTATCGTTTATAGGATTATGAAAATAAAAAAATCATCAGGAGTAGAGATGTAATATTCAATGAAAAGGTCATGTATAAAGATCAGTTGCAGGGAAAGAAACAGGAAAATGAAAAGACAGAGTACACAGTACTTGATGAAATTGAAGAAAATGAAGTTCCAAAGGTGCCAGAAAATCAAGAACAACAACAAGTACCTGAAACTCCTGCAACTGCAAGAAGATCTATCAGGTTAAGTAGACTCCCTGAATGATACTTTCCTTCAATGTACTATTTATTGATGACTGAAGCTGGTGAACTAGAATGTTATGAAGAAGCAATGCAGGTGGAAACTAGAAATAAGTGGGAGCAAGACATGAATGAGGAGATGGACTCATTGGTAGGAAACTAGACTTGGGATTTGGTTCAGTTGCCTGCTGGTAAAAGAGCATTGCAGAACAAATGGATTTACAAGTTGAAGGAATACGGAAGGAGGTAAGAAGCGGTACAAGGCCAGACTTGTTGTAAAGGGGTTTGCACAGAAGAAAGGTATAGATTTTGATGAAATATTTTCTCCTGTTGTTAAGATGACTTCAATTAGGACTATTTTAAGTCTATTGGCGGTAGAATATTTGCATCTTGAACATTTAGATGTAAAAACAACCTTTCTCCATGGTGATTTGGAGGAAGAGATATATATGCAGTAGCCAGAAGGGTATGAGGTCAAAGGTAAGGAGAAATTGGTATGCAAGTTGAAAAAGAGCTTGCATGGCTTGAAGCAAGCTCCAAGGCAGTGGTATATAAAATTGGGCAGGTTTATGATAGGACAAGGTTATAGTAGATGTCATTCTGACCACTGTGTTTATTTCAAGAAGCCAGACAATGAAAGATATATTATCTTGTTATTGTATGTGGATGACATGTTTGTTGCATGGTCTAACATGCAGGATATAAATGTACTCAAAAGGAAGCTAGCTAATTCATTTGCGATGAAGGATTTGGGTGCTGCAAATCAAATCCTTGGTATGAGAATAATAAGAGACAGGAAACATCACAAATTGACATTGTCTCAGGGTGAGTACATACAAAAGGTGTTGGAGAGGTTCAGAATGCAGAATGCAAAACCAGTAAGTACACCTTTGGCCAGCCATTTTAATCTAAGTAAGCAAATGTGTCCCAAGACACAGGAAGAGACAGATTACATGTCCAAGATTCCCTATCAATCAGCAGTTGGCAGCTTGATGTATGCCATGGTGTGCAAAAGATCAGATATTGCACATACAGTGGGAGTTGTGAGCAAATATATGAACAATCCAGGTAAAGAACATGGAAGGTAGTACAGTGGATTCTCAGGTATTTGAGCGGTACTACCACTCAGGCATTATGTTTTGGAGGTTCAGACATTGTTCTACAGGGATATGTTGATGCAGATATGGCAGGTGATAAGGATAGCAGGAGGAGCACCATAGGGTATGTGTTTACTGTAGGTGGAACAACAGTAAGTTGGATTTCGAGACTGAAAAAGGTTGTTTCACTTTCAACAACGGAAGCATAGTATGTTGTTGTTACAGAGGCTAGTAAAGAGATGATTTGGTTGCAGAGGTTTATGGAGGAAGTGGGTAAGAAGTAGAAGGATAGAAGATTGTATAGTGACTGCCAGAGTGCCATTCATCTTGCAAAGAACTCAGCATTCCATTCCAGGACTAAGCATATACAGCTCAAGTACCATTTCATACGCTCTGTTCTAGAAGATGAACTGTTGAAGCTAGAAAAGATACATACTAGCCAGAATCCTGCAGACATGTTCACAAAGGTAGTGAACAGAGAGAAACTGAGTTCTTGCTTGGTTTCAGTTGGCCTTCTAGCATTAAGGTGAAGAGGATAAATTTGCCAAGTCCAAGTCCAGCAAGTGCAGCAGCGATGGAGTTGTTGTGATCAGTCTCCAAGTGGGATATTGTTGGTTGTGGAGCCTGATCTTTCATATTTAGAGATGTTATTCAGTCGTGTTTGTACCCCAGGCTTATTGTACACTCATTCGCCAACAGTTTACGGGCCCATGGTTTTTGGTAACTTGTGGTATTTTCCCATTGTATTTCCCTTATAAAAGAAATACATTGTAATACGGCTAGGGTTGATGTATTAGTTTTTATGCATTGTAAAGATCTCTAAGATCGGAGAAGAGAGACTATGAGAGAGTGTGAAGAGGAAGTGCAGTGGCTATGCTGCAGGTTGTATCCCTTCACTTTGCTAGACAAAATAATAATAAGGACTGGCAATTTGAGTGTGGATGTAGCCCATCCTGGGGTGAACCACGATATATTTGTGTCTCTCTTGTAATGTGTTTGTGTGATTCTATTTGCATTTCTGTTTATTATTATTGCTCTGCGATCCCGTTTTTCTAACACGAAGGTCTCTATATAGTCAATCCCTTGAACCTGAGATAATACTTTAGCAACCAAGAGAGCCTTATACTTGCATGTTGTTCCATTTGATCCCATCTTTGATATATACCCACTTACACTAAACAAGCTTCCTTCCAGGAGGGAGAGAAACAAGCTCTCAAGTCTCATTTTTTTGAAGAGATTGGTACTCTTCATCTATAGCTGTTATCCATCTTGGATCTTGGAAGGCACCAAATAAAGTTTTTGGATCTGATCCAACCATCATAAAGCATCTATCAGGAAGAAATGGATCTGTATGAGAGAGTGCAAAACTTTCACTTTGATACCGAGATCTGGTTCTTCTTGGATCTCGTGGATTCCCAACAAGCTCACCATCATCTTCTATGGTCTTTTCAACCCATTTTGGAAGTGGTGCTGGATCTATAGGATCTACTAGATCTTGTGGATATGGATCTAGCATGTGCTCATATTCACTTTCTAAATCAGATTCCGAACTTTCATGGGAAGATGATTCGCTATCATTTTCAACATATTGTGGTGGAGTAGTTGGTGAGATTTCTACTTCAACATGGTGGGCATCATGCAATGGCCATTCTTCAAACTGGACACTTCTTCCAAGGAAGTTCTTCATGGTGGACATATCCAGTAGTTTATAGGCTTTTGCATTCTGTGCATAACCAACCAATATGCACTCTTGACTTTGAGGCTCTAACAATCTCCTCTTCTCTGAAGGAATCTTGGCCCAAGCCGTTACACCAAAGACTTTGAGATGAGACACATCTGGCTTGCATCCCATCCAAGCTTCGAATGGATTTTTTCTGTTTAGGCCTTTGTGTGGAACTCTATTATGGAGATATGCAACACAGTTGACAGCTTCTTCCCAAAGTCTAGGAGACACTGCCTTAGACTCAAGCATGCATGTATCCATCTCTTTTAGGGTTTTGTTCTTTCTTTTAGCCACACCATTATGTTGTGGTGTGTATGGAACAATGTGCTTCATTTCAATACCTTCATCTGCATAAAATAGATGAAACTCATTCTTCACATATTCTCCTCCATTTTCAGTACTGAGGACCTTTATCTTTCTGTTACTGAATTTTTCTACAGCAGCTTTAAAAAATTTGAAATATTCAAAGACTTCTGATTTCAACTTTAGAAAATGGACCCAACTGAATATCGAATAGTCATCTATGAATGCTAAGGTGTATCTAAAATTATTCATAGATAAGTGAGGAAGATGTCTTGATATGTCACTGTGAATCAATTCGAGAGGAGATGAGGATCTCTTTTCCTTTCCTTTTTCAAACTTGTGCTACGGATGCTTTCCAATCAAGCAACCTTGACAGGTACCTTTAGCAAATCTAATGTTTGGCAGGCCTTCAACCATGTTTTGATTGCACAGTTCTTGCAAATATTTGTAGTTGAAGTGCCCAAACCTCTCATGCCAAATCCTACTAAATTCATTAGCATGGGTAAGAAGTGCACTTGAGTTGAATAAGGCATGAAATGAAAGAACTAATAAAGCTTGGAATGATGATCTGCAATTCCTTGTGCAATTATTTTTCCAGAAGAGATCTATGTTATCTCAAAAACATCAGGAGTAAAATTGACTTTCTTTGGAACTCCTATATGGGTCATATGATAGATTGAAAGAAGATTAGCTGCCAAGGTAGGAACATACAACACATCATTGAAGTATCCATGATCAAGGTTGATTCTTCCAATTCCCTTTGAAGGAATTTCTGAATCATCTCCCATTAGGATGGAAGCCCCAACAATAGTTTTGAATTCTAAGAAGAGATCTCTGGATTAGGCATGTGTCTGGAGGCTCCAAAATCTATGATGAAGGAATATGAATTCAAAGTGCTAGCCATGAGTGCATGACATATCTCCTTATCTTTTGAATTAGAATCAACTTCTTTCCTCCTAGAGCCTGTAGGTGCTGGAAGGTTTAGTCTTCTCTAAAAGATGAGACATAAGATCAATTGTCTTCTTCATGAAATCACTTTCGGGATGAAAACCTCTATTGCAGTATGGACATTTGGTCTTCTCCTTTTGATTTTGCTTGCCTCTCTTAGAATTCGAAGTTCCCTTTGATTGTTTGGGAGACTCCTTTTTCTTCTGCTCATACTGTTTCTTCTCCTTTCCTTTCTTATTTCCTTTACCATTCGCATTCTTGTCTTCTCCAACAACAAGAGCTTGATCCCTAGATGGTTTCATGACTCCCATTTGCACCAATTTGTCCTACTCCTTTGTGAGAGATAGAATGAAGCCATCTAGAATGGAATCTTCTGATTTGGGATGGATAATTTATCTGTTTAGAAGGTGGATACGAATACAGAATAGTCTAGTCCCAATTTTGACAGAATAGATAGAATTATCTGCTCATCATTCTTCTCAATACCACACAGTTTTAGTTGCACAACCAAATTCTTGAATTTTGTAAAGAGTCTATGATGGATTCGAAGCTGTTGGGGATCAGAGAGATCAACTCACTATCTAATTGATGCCCTCTCAAATCATCTTTCTTCCCAAGTAAAGATTCAATATTTGTCCAAACCTCCTTGGGAGTTTTTAGACCAGATAGATGTAAGAGAAGATCCTTAGAGATGCTGAGACACAGCAATCCTTACTCTTCATCAAGCTTATTCAGGTATTTGGATTTATCTAAAGCACAATTTGGTTCAAATTCAATGCCTTTGAGCACTCTGTAAAGACCTCTGTTGCACATGAATATCTCCATATGATCCTTCCATTCGAAGAAATTGAAAGGAGAGATTTTTGGTATTGAAGATAGATCCATTTTAGTTGCTTGCTTGTGCTACTGATGATGGAAGAACCTGCAAAAACACTGCAAAAATGTTTCAATTAATTTGGAAATGTATCTTAGATGGTTTCTAATCTCTCACAAGCTCTGATACCATGTGAAATTCCACAGGTAGGATTCACAAAGCTGAACAAAACTCACTAATTTCACAAAGATTTTACAAAAAGAATTAAGAAGAAAAGCTGTTAAATTCACTCATGAAATTGAAACTCAGATGAAAAATTGTTGTTGCTCTATCATACAACAAATAGATGGTAAAAAAAATATGTTACAATACAGAGAATTCGATAGCCTTTGGTAGGATTCGAATTCACCTCAAGTGGCAAGCTTAGTTTACATTGGAAGCATCACCCGATAAGGTCTAGTGGCCACTAATGATGAATTGCTAGTCAACTGGAGTGGATTGGCGCATGAATGAGTCATTGGGGATATAAATTAGGGGAGGAGACTCCAAGGAGGCACATAACTGTCTGGTAGTCGTCAAAAGAGGCACTCCTATACTCAATATCAATGAAACTAGGTGTAACAGTCAGTTAACAAGGAAATCAAGGGGACAAGGTGCCTTTATTCATGTAATTGACTATGTATACTCCTAAAATCATGCATGAGGGAACATTTACACTTCGGTGATGTGGATAAGGCACTCTGAGTGGATAAGGATTCTAATGATGACCAAAATGAAGCACTAGGGGGACAAAAACAAGGACTAGGTGCTAGGAGACTCAACTACCACTGCATGGAATGCATGCATGCATGCAAAACCAAGGTTGAGATGGTTAGAATGTTCCAACATCTCTCATTGTGACTGTGTTTCCTTTAATATAAATTGGTTCTTTCTCCCTCTTTTTGAAAATTCCTACAGATATGAAAAGAACCATCTGAACTGTAGGAATTTGAGATAAAAATGAGCAGACAACATTCCTGGGTTGGACATATTAGAAGTTGACAAGAGGCCACCCTCTTCAACCTACCCTAGATATAGGTATACTTTTCATATGAACGGATGCATTCAGGAACTACCATCACATGGATAGCCACCTATAAGGGAGGTCCTAGGAGAAGACTGGGGATTTTCACTTGTCGGATAACTTTCATGTGCCTAGTTGTTGTTATAGTACAAGAACCCCTTCCAGTCCCAGGTCGAGAGACATAAGCACTTTGGGACCATCTAATGAATTGTGTTTCCGTAGTGTTAGATGTATTCCTTAGTTGGATTAGCTATGATCGCTCACTGTCCACGTGGTCCTTTTCTCGTATGAAAAATCGGGTGAAGTACTCTATTATGCCCCACGATTAATACAAGCATGTTGATGCTAACGAAATCGAGGAGGTTATCATGTAGGAAATAAACTCTTGTTCAATTTTCAATGTTACGGGGTAACCAAGGTTATAAGTGATTACATATGGTTGGAAATGGGCATGCATATATCCACAACTCAATACACATGTTGTCTTGATAGATCAAGCTTATGTCCTCGATGAAATAGTCAATCGGGTTCTTATTTCCTGCAATGCCTCTACCAATGTCTACTGTGGATTGTTGGCCTTCTTGGTTGCATGCATCACGGTTTTAGTTTTCATGTTATAGGTGACCCAAAGTTGATCTTAGAGAGAGATGAATAAGAGAACTACACCACCTAGGTTGATTACAATTGATCCTATGAAAGAAACAAATAAGAGAACTACGCCTCCTGGGTTAATTAGAGTGGAGTGATTTCTCCTTCTATTTACTTTTCTTAGTTTTGATGCTGATACAAAGAGTTGATCCTAAAGAGATACAAGTAAGAGAACTAGGCCATTCGTTGGAAACATCAAAGGGATGCGTTATTTGGACCTTAGTAATGACAAATTTCATGGATTATTTCCATTCATCACAACTTATGTAAAGATTCTTAACATCTTTAAAGTGGGGGCCAACCCTGAACTTTGTTTCAATGTGCCCATACTTTCCTTGACAGTATCGAGCAATGTAGAGCCCCGTGACTATTAAAGAGTCCCAAATAATTCATTAAATTATAATGGATTATATTAGTTAGGATTTATATTGTTAAAGAGGTATAATAATATTGATGGGGTCAAGTAGCAATAGAAATTTGGCTCACACACTGGTGCCTTTAGGTTTTGGACATATGCTTCCTGAGATTGTCGAACATCATGCATGTGAATATGAGCCTTCTTTTTTTGGAGAGGAGCTTGTCTTCTGAATCCTCTTTCTGAATGTAATGTCCCCCGGGGATATCGGAGTGTCTAAGGGACATATCATTAAATATCTAAGGCTACTTACTTGATTTTTAGTGCAGCCGATAAACCATAAACATTTAATTTCTATTTTCCTAAAATTAATTGCAACACAAAATCCAATAATTAACAATAATTATAAATTTATTAACACGCCCAAAATCTGATCTAAGGAATGGGAAGGCTTCTTAAAGGAATATCAAAGATCAAACCTTCAATCCAATCCATATCAAAGATGATAACCACTTCTAAATGCTAATTATTCTTAATCATAATTAACTAGTAATTAAGTTGTTAATTACGACACTTAATGGCACTTAGTGCGCAAATGAGGACACTTATAAAAAATCCAATTGTTTAACAAATAACCATCGATTATCAATCCCAATGGCTTAATAAAATTTAATTATATGTAAATAAGGCCTAATTACCCAAAATTACAATAATTAATCATAGTAATTCCGAAAGAGAGTCCACAAGACTAGTTAACTAGTTTTCCAATATAAACAACTAGTCTTGCACAAAATCAACTTGTAACCATGCCATTAAAACAAAAATAAATCCTACATCCATTAGAAACATATTTAAGCATGCGCATACATCCAATTAAATTTTTATTTGCAGACCATTCCAATTGCACATAAGGTGACATTTTCCATCAATTCCAATGAAACTAATTAACATTCACCTCAAGGAATTGAGTCTAAATAACTGAAGCAAAATGCAATGCATACATAATTAAATGATCACACCTGATAAGTAGAAATATACATCATAATAACATGCTAGAAACATAGCACATGGATGTATCATTCCGTTTTTACGAAAACAGAGATTTCAATCCACAACTAGTTATCAATTTCCACCACAATGTACCTAGTTTCCAATTTAACTTTCCAAATTCCAAATAAAGAGAAATATATGACTACTATATCTCATGGACATCATATCAGGGGCCACCTATATTAATATGGATGTATATTTCTGCCCATATACAATCCATTAAATAATTCACAAAACTAGCTAATTCTACTCATCCGAATTGACTAGTAATTCTAGGAATCGCTAGAATAATTAAATCCACAGCTCATAGAATCATTCAAATTCCATTCCAACTCTAAATAAAATGTTTCATCAGTCATAACAAAGGTATATCTCATTCAAAAATTTCTTCAAACACTTCATATGCAAAGTCACAAATCTACTCAAAACAATTCCATTGAAGGAGCTAGAAATTGAAATTGATCTAGAATTTCGATAGACATTTCCCAAACACTATCAAGAAGATATCCCCTCACATTATCACACAAATTTAAAGTGTATGTATCATAAATAATCATAAATATAGCACTAAGAAAGTTTTACAAGCACTTCACGTGCCAATTCTCCAAACTATGCAAAACAATCCAATCGAAGAAGTAGTTTTCGAATAAAAGGTAGAAGCATCAAAGAAAAGTGCCTTAAACCATTATGAGGCTACTGTACCATCAAAATACACATTATATAATGAACAAGGGAAAAAATACAAGTTCTGTAGCAGAGTTTCCAAAGAATCATTTCCTCAAACAATTTGTGTACAAAATCCCAAAAACTAGTTTCCAATTCCTTCACAAAATTTACTTGCATAAATAGATTACACAAATAGCTCATACATTTCATCAAACATTTCATGTACATCCATAAATAAATTATATCAGATCCAAATAAATTAAATAAACACGAGATAAAGCACTTATACTTTCCCAATACGCAACCAGAATCGACCGTTCCACGTTCCACCCAGCCGTAGACACAATGCAAGCCAAAAATAACTTTGCAATGGTCACCCCCGAGCCGTAACCATGATGCCACAAGAAATAGTTCATTGAACCACAAAAACCATCTAACATTGGTCCAACCACAATCCAATGGCAAGTGTATTCCACATAACTTCCAATCCAAGATCTCCAATGACAATTCCAGGACAAAGTTTTCAGGAGAAATCAATCCAACCACAACTCAATGGAAAGTCTTCCCCGACTTACACTCCATGGAAATTCTAGTGGCTCCAGGACAAAAAATTCATAAATATATCAGTCCAACCTCAAATCTAATTGCAAGTGGATTCCACATCACTTCCATTCCAGGATCTCCAGAGGCAATTCTAGGACAAAACAATGGCAATTCCATAGTAACTCAACTTGGGCACAGGATCCAAAATGGCATAATGAACAACAATGACCTCATACCAAGAGAAGCAAATCGAACCACAAGTGCCAAACACAAGCAAAATATAAAAATCATGAACCAACACACAAGTGTGACTAGTGAACACAAGCAAATCGAATTCCTTCATGAGCAATTCGAATTGGGAGAGAGAGGGACACAAACATGAGAGTTACATTCAAAAAATAGAAAATGGGATTTACACATTAGGATGCTACACTAAGAGGCACACTAACCCAACTCAAGAGGGTGCACTAGGAGAGAGAGAGAAATAGAGACTCTAACACTAATAAAAATTAATCCCAGAATAAATGAAACCAAAGTGTAACATAACACATGAGGGAACACAACCAAGAGGGTCCACTAAGTCCACAAGTAGGTTGTATAACACCAACATAGACACAAACAAAAAGGTAACACTTTTCCCACAACCCCTTGCTCATAACATCATAGTTCTTCATACTCTCTTTTGTGGTATTGTCCGATCCGGTTGTTTTAATTAATTAATTAATTAATAATGTACAAACCATAGTCCTGACACCTCATACCACATCACAACTCAAATAATAACCACAACATATGTCTAGGGGCTAAACCAGAGGGTATTACATCCCCTTCCTCTTAAACCATGCATCGTCCTCAATGCATATTACATACATGCCTTTACAAAAGGATAATAGATGTTCCATACATGCCTCAGAAAGATAACATTTTTCTAACCGCAATACTTCCCAGTACCACCTACTTTCCTGTCTGTCTCCACTTCCCATGGGAGAACCGATACTAGTAGAGTGGACTCAAGGAAGCAACGGTCGATCTTCAATCCCCATGGCAGGGTCTTCAAACCTCTTTACAAGGCCTTCAAACTTCAACAAGGTTACATACACCTGAAAATCATATTTCAATCACCCATATGATTAACATCAAACATAAAAATATATGATACATGATATTCTTCATCAAGAATACTTTCTTCACATTCCAACAGCACATGGTTAGCAACAAATATATATATACTGTTCATCTAGATACATAAAATACATCTTCAAGATACATGATACATTAAATAAATAAAACGAAATACATTAGTATATACAAGGTACATAAGATATAGACAATGCTTCAACAAAATATTTGAAATGCATCTACCTGAATCTTATTATAATCAATTTCAATCATATGAAATGCATTAGGTGTATTAATCAATTTCATGAAGTGCATCAAGTATACCATTCAATCTCATGAAGTGCATCAAGCATACCATTCAATCTCATGAAGTGCATCAAGTGTGTACTCTTTCTTCATGAAATGCACTCCAGTCAATCAATCATGAGATGCATATACTTTACCTACAGATACAAGAAATGCATCATGCATATGCTCTATCAACAAGATGTATGAAATGCATTAAGATATATGAAATGCATTCCAATCAGTCAATCACATGATATGCATTATCAAGATGCTTTTACATGATTTATCACCCAAATAATTTCCCTACAAGGATGCATGAGATTTACCATGATACTTTACAAAGATGCCTTTCATCAAAGGTATTTGATATACCACAAGGATACCATAACAAGATACTTTCAACAATGATCACAAGGAGATTTTTCTAACAAGGATACTTGTATTAGTATTGGATATATATAAGGATACATGAAGTACATCTTCAATAGAGGTACTTGAATCATGATTTAATCAGTCACACAATTAGTACATACTTTTCAACAAGATATACAAAATTCCACCAGGATATTACTAGATACTTACACATGAAATGTCACCAAGATACCACCAAAATACCTTTCAACAAATATCACAAAGATACCTTTCTAATGAAGATCGCAAAGATAAATATCACAAATATATTTTTCTAGCAAAGATCGCAAAGATCACTTAAACATTTTATGCACTTAATGTAACAAGTAAGCAGACTTATATAGAACAATTCCAATCTAACTAAGAAACCAAAAATGGCCATAACGACTAGTAGTTAAACATACTACCTGTCATCTCCACACAAGCATAAGTATTCTTTAGATAACATTCAAAAATCCATTATACATCAACTAATAGTAATTAGTATGAACTAGTACATCAACCAATATCAATCATACATCAATCATACATGTACCGGTCCATAATACATCAATTCATAATACCTAAACCATATATCAATCAGATGTTGATCATACATCAATCATACGCCGATATCAACCAATGACAACCATACATACATCAACTGACCATACAAACATTAATCATAGTACATCAACCAAAATACATGAACGAGAATACATCAACCAGAACACATCAACCAGAAGCAAAATACATCAATCAGAATATATCAACTAGAAGGAAAATACATCAATCATAATACATCAACCATAGTACATCAACCTGGACACATAAATCAAAATACATCGACCGGAAGAAAAATACATCAATCGGAATACATCAACCAGAGTACATAAACCTGAACACATCAACATAATACATCAATCGGAAGAAAAATGCATCAATCAGAATACATCAACCATAATACTTCAATCATAATACATCAATCAAATTCAGGATACATCAATTAGAATACGTCAATCAGAATACATTAATATTTAACAAACACATCTATCCCACATCTCATAAACATCGATTAGTTTCTCAATAACATCACCCAAGCACATCAATCATACCAATATCAACCAATGACAACAATAACAACCAATAAAAATCATATGAATAACAGTATCATCCATACATCATCCACTCAACATCGACCATTGTTCATTAATCATACACACAACAACCATAACAACCAAGAACAACCAATAATAGCCATACATACAATAATGGCAATATCGTACATGTATAAACCATTAATCAACCAACATCAATCATTAACAACCAATAGCATTAAACAACATACTCAAACATTCAAACATCATACATCGACCAGAGCAATCATTTAAAATATTTACTATTTATAATAACATTATATATAATTATTAGCACACGACGATATATATAATATCCATATATTAATAATACATGTATGCAACTAACATCATCACACAAACACTACTAATATTGCACTTATGTAAACACTCAACACATACACAATCATACATCTTACATGCATATATACTCCATCAATATCAATGCTATACTTTGACAACAATCCCATCCAATACCCATATACTAACCATACATTACGTTACTAATTATTTACATGTAGCACACTACTTATACTATCGACCAAAGTAAATACATAGTCATCTCAAACAACCAAACATCCTGCCACCAAAATCTTCTAATATTCTGTGATAAAATAATTACTAGCTATACAACACACCATCATACATTCATACCATACACCATACACCATACTTACTATTACTATGTATTATTTCTATACATACATCCATTTTGTCTACATACATATTATAATTCTTCAATCATATATCATATTATTATTAGTCGTATACACAACATATTAGTCATATAACCTATATATTCTATACACCCGTATAATTATTATGTTAAACCATAATATCCATACAATTACAACGGTATAATTACTTAATCCAATGCTATTATATTAGGTACACATTATAAAATATATACTAACATAATACTTCTGATCACACTATACTTCCTAATACTTCCAAACACTTCCAAACACTTTCGAATACTCCCAAACACTTCCAAATATTTTTACACTTACTTCATTACATACGTTCACATCTATACATCTATATACTTTTCATTACTATATTTATCACACATTTTATACAATTATATATATATTATTACTATATATAACATTTCATTACAATATATAACATTTATATTATACTATATTCAATATCATATACCTCTCATCTATCTTACACCACATATTATGTTATACATATTTAAATTTATGTCATACAATATTATCATACACTACTACACTACCTTCTTACACAAAATAAAAATAAATAAATAAAATTAACAGAATATGAAACATTAAAGACAAGTGGTTGATTTCCTCCAAAAATAGGCATGGAGTTACATCCCCATAACTAAAATAAATAAAATAGAAGAGAATATGAACCATTAAATACAAGTGACTCATTTTCTTCAAAAATAGGCAAGGAGTTACATCCCCATAAATAAAATAAAAGAGAATATGAACCATTAAAGACAAATGACTCATTTTCTCAAAAAATAGACAAGGAGTTACTCACATACATTGAAAATAAATAAAAAGATAAAAATAAAAAAGGAAGATGGAACCACTATTAAGACAAGTGGCCTATTTCCCCAAAATAGACAAGGAGCTACTCATCAATGTAACCACCACCATCCAAGTGGCATAAATAAGCCTATAAAAGCATATCATCAGTAGAAAATCCAAAATCCATATAGGGTATAAATGCCACTTAATAAATCATATTAATATTTAATAATATTAAAACTATATCATCTTAATAACTTATTATTAAATTAATACTGATAATAGTACATAGTACATACTATTATAATGACAATTATTTACTTTCAATTAATAATCATAATGTACCAGTAAATCAATCATACCACATGAAGCATTTCAATATTAAAAATTCAATGAACAGTGAAAGAGGCAATGCACAATGAACAAGCATTGACCAATCAAGTCACTGAACAACAAAAGAGGAAATGCACAAGCATCAACCAATCAAGTCACTGAATAGTAAAAGAAGAAATGCATAAACATCAACTAATCAAATCACTGAAGTAGTAAAAGAGGCAATGCACAAGCATCGACCAATCAAATCAATGAACAATAAAGGAGGCAATGCAAGGTGATCATGCATCAACCAATAAATCTACTCTATTATTAGATACACACCACATAGTACTTACCAATCAATCTATTGAACAATAAATATGCAATATTAAATAACTCTAAATCATACAACAAATTGATCTCTGAAGTGAGGCTTCTTATTCTTCCATTAACATAAGGGAGGTTAAAAATCTTTCACAAATAACATTTATAAATTCCCAATGCACATAAACATAAAATTATGAGTCCGTAACAGGCCCAACAGCCGCAGAGTTGGAACCATATCTCTAATACCACCTGTAATGTCCCCTGGGGATATCCGAGTGTCTAAGGGACATCATTAGCTCTCTGAGGATAATTACTTGATTTTTAGTGCAACGGATAAACCATAAACATTTAATTTCTATTTTTCCAACATTAATTGCAACACAAAATCCAATAATTAACAATAATTATAAATTCATTAACACATCCAAAATATGATCTAAGGACTGGGAAGGATTCTTAACATCATATAACATTATCAAAACTTCAATCCAATCCATATCAGAGATGATAACCACTTCTAAATGCTAATTATTCTTAATCACAATTAACTAGTAATTAAGGTGTTAATTATGGCACTTAATGACACTTAGTGCACAAATGAGGACACTTATAACAAATCCAATTTTTTAACAAATAACCATCGATTATCAATCCCAATGGATTAATAACATCTAATTACATGTAAATAAGACCTAATTACCCAAAATTACAATAATTAATCATGGTAATTACGAAAGAGAGTCCACAATACTAGTTAACTAGTTTTCCAATATAAGGAGCTAGTCTTGCACAAAATCAACTTGTAACCATGCCATTAAACCCAAAATCAATCCTACATCCATTAGCAACATATTTAAGCATGAACCTACATCCAATTAAAGTTTTATTTGCATACCATTCCAATTGCACATAAGGTGACATTTTCCATCAATTCCAATGAAACTAGTTAACATTCATCGCAAGGAATTGAGTCTAAATAACTGAAGAAAAATGAAATGCATACAAAAGTAAAGGATCACACCTGATAAGTATCAAATTACAACACAATAACATGTTAGAAACATAGCACATGGCTGTAGCACTCCGTTTTTACGAAAACAAAGATTTCAATCCACAACTAGTTATCAATTTCCACCGCAATGTACCTAGTTTTCAATTTAACTTTCCAAATTACAAATAAAGATAAATATATGACTATTGTATCTCATGGAAAACGTATCAGGGGTCACCTACAGTCATATGGTTGTATCTTTCCTCCCATATGCAGTCCATTAAATAATTCACAAAATTAACTAATTCTACTCATCCGAATTGACTAGTAATTCTAGGAATCACTAGAATAATTAAATTCACAGCTCATAGAATCATTCAAATTACATTCCAACTCTAAATAAAATGTTTCATCAGTCATAACAGAGGTATATCTCATTCAAACATTTCGTCAAATACTACATATGCAAAGTCACAAATCTACTCAAAACAATTCCATTGAAGGAGCTAGAAATTGAAAATTGATCTAGAATTCCGGTAGACATTTCCAAAACACTATCAAGAATATGTCCCCTCACATTCTCACACAAATTTCAATTTTATTTATCATACATAAGCATAAAAATAGCACTCGGGAATTTTTACAAACACTTCATGTGCCAAGTCTCCAAACTATGCAAAACAATCCAACCGAAGAACTAGTTTTCAAATAAAAGGTAGAAGCATCAAAGAAAAGTGTCTTAAACCATTATGAGGCTAATGTACCATCAAAATACACATTATATAATGAATAGGGGAAAAAATATCATTTCTGTAGAATAGGTTCCAAAGAATAATTTCCTCTAACAATTTGTGCACAAAATCCCAAAAACTAGTTTCTAATTCCTTCACAAAATTTACTTGCATAAATAGATTGAATTCCATGAGAAATTTCTTCCAAAAATAGCTCATACATTTCATCAAACATTTCATGTACATCCATAAATAAATCATATCATATCCAAGTAAATTAGATAAACACGATATAAAGCACTTATATTTTCCAAATACGCAACCAGAATCGACCGTGCCATGTTCCACCCGACCGTAGACACAATGAAAGCCAAAAATCACTTTGCAATGGTCACCCCCGAGCCGAAACCATGATGCCACAAGCAAGACTGCACTAAACCACAAAATCCATCTAACATTGGTCCAACTACAATCCAATGGCAAGTGGATTCCACATCACTTCCAATATAGGATCTCCAATGGCAATTCTAGGACAAAGTTTTCAGTAGACATCAGTCCAACCACAACCCAATGGAAAGTCTTCCTATACTTCCACTCCAAGGAAATTCCAATGGATCCAAGACAAAAGATTCAAAAATATATCAGTCCAACCTCAAATCCAATGGCAAGTGGATTCGACATCATTTCCAATCCAGGATCTCTAGAGGCAATTCCAGGACAAAACAATGGCAATTCCAGAGTAACTCAGCTTGGGAACAGGATCCACAAGGGCACAATGACCAGCAAGGATCTCATACCAAGAGAATCAAATTGAACCACAAGTGCCAAAAACAAGCACAAGAGAAAAATCAAGAACCAACACACAAGTGTGACTAGCCAACACAAGTAAATCGAATTCCTTCATGAGCAATTCGAATTGGGAGAGAGAGGGACACAAGCATGAGAGTTACATTCAAAAAAGAAAAAATAGGATTTACACATCAGGAGGCTAAACCAAGAGGCACACTAACCCAAATCAAGAGGGTGCACTAGGTGTGTGTGAGAGAGAGAGAGACTGTAACAGTAATAAAAATTAATCCCGGAATAAATCAAACCAAAGTGTAACATAACACATGAGGGTACACATCCAAGAGGGTCCACCAAGTCCACAATAAGGTTGTATAACATCAACATAGACACAAACAAAAAGTTTAACACTTTTTCCACAACCCCTTGCTCATAACATCATGGTTTCTCATACTCTCTTTTGTGGCATCGGCCGATCCGATTGTTTTATTTTATTAATTAATTAATAATGTCCAACATAATAATAATAATAATGTGCAAACCATAGTCCCGCCACCTCGTGCCACATCACAACTCAAATAATAACCACAACATATGTCTAGGGGCTAAACCAGAGGGTATTACACCAAACAAGAAAATTGGTAGTGTCATTGGAAGGGTGGTTGGTAGTGTTACCAAAAGTATGCAAGATGACATTGGGGACAAAATAAAAAATATTTAAACAATTCCAGGGTCAGATGAATGGATCATCATCGTATCAATAAATGAGGTACATCATTTGTGATGGCCTAGAGCAATTGGTTATTTTTCTAGCCCTTTTATTTTATCTAATTGATGTTTCAATTATTTCATTATAGTTTATGTTCTCCGAGTCTAGATAAAGTAGAAGCTACTTAGAGACATTGTTTATCATTTTCTCTAGATTATTTATTGATGTAATTTCAGATAAAACTTAGGTCTTGTTTATGTGATGTGGTTAAATGTGCTTTGATGTTGGTCATTATTTTCAGCTTGTTCATGGTCTTGTTTTGTTGCATTCGTTTGATGGTGCTATACTATATTTAGTACAGTTGGATTGGTTTCTAATACATTGTCAAAATTCATTTATGGTAGAAATTTCCCTTAGTACATCCATAATCTTGAAAATGTATTGTTCTTGTTGTTATTTGTATGCTTTGTCTTGATTGGAAAATTTGACAATGATAGTATGATTGTTCAATTAGAATTTTTTTGATCCACTTTGCATATAATTTAGTGTCTTAAATAGAAGTTCAGATAAAGTCTGTATATTCTCTGGATTCTTGCGCTAAAATTGCCATCTGATATTTCAAAAAGGAATCAACTTCTATTTTTGTTTTATTATATATGTGATTCATTGCTCAATAAATATGGATCGTTTGCTTTTCAAACAACTTTACTAGAGGTTATAGTATGCCATGGAATTTTGATCGCAATCATCTACGGATAGGGACCTTGAATGCAATTGAAGATCAATACATTGTCTTCCATGAGATAAAAAATCTATATGAAAAGATAAAGTCCAATTCTTTAGTAGCATAATGACTTTTTTATACAATGGTGTTGCAAATTATTATTCCCTTATTTGATAGCATCTAGACCTCTCTAGTATGCGCCATAATCCAAAAGATGTATCTTGGTCAAAGATGTTGCAATCTATAAGAAGTTTGGGGTAACATTTCCATAGAAACTTGCTAGGGCCTAAAACAAATGTGTTTGTTGTATCAATCGATCTAGCTTCTTTAGTTCTTGTTATAATCATTGCAGCGATGTTGTCAAGATGGTTTGCATCCAATAACTGAGAAGTAATTTGTTTCAAATGCATACATATTATGGGCATATCATATATAATTTCCATGCCTAGGAAAATTATAAGAAACTATTGTCATTGTTTTCATATCTCCTCCTTTGTGCATTAAAACATTATATAGCATCTTACCCGTTCAGAACTATCCTATACATCAATGAGAATGATGGTATATAAACAAGACCAATTGTTAATTGACAACATATCTTACTTACGTATGGGACAAGAAAATATACAAACCAATCTATCAATATTTCAATACATCAATGAGAATGATGGTATATAAACAAGACCAATTGTTAATTGACAACATATCTTACTTACATATGGGACAAGAAAATATACAAACCAATCTATAAATATTTCAATGAATCTTTGAACGAAGGTAAAAAGGTCGTGATACTTAGCATTCATTTGCTGAAATTGAGCACACAGATGTTTTGGGCATGCTCTACAAAGAAAAACACAAAATTGGACTTCAATATAAGTTCTCCCAGTTTACACATTCATGAACATAATAATATTTCTAGTTTCCACTTATTTGGCCAAAAACGAGAAATGCTTAACATAAAACTCAAATAATATTATGATTATCTAAGGAGATGATTAGTAGATCTGATGAAACTAAGAAGAGGATCCATGGGTGCCCAAATATCTCCAAAAATATTAAAGACAAAAAATAAAATTTATCCATTGTTAACATGCATATTCAAAATAGCACATGTTAGTTACTCCAACCATGACAATTGCATTGATAGGCTAGGTGTTTCCCGCTTCCTATCATTAGTGGGATTAGTGCCTTATCCAAGTTGAAAACCCTTTACTCTTTCTCTCAATTTGGCTAAGATACGATTGAAGAAACCAATAAGGTATGAGAGAATTCCCCTTGTTTTCTAGCCATAAATTTGAAGAAATATCTTGGCATATACATGCCTTTTAGGGTTTATTAACATGAATAAATATTTCCTTTGTGACACATCACACAAAGAAATATTTTTGTGGTGCAAAGTTTCGCACCAAAATAATTTTTTGAGTGAAGCATTGTAGGCTCAAAATATTTTGGACAACAAACAAAGAATAAAAGTCATTCTTTTTGCCCAAGTATAAAAGGAAAACTCCGAATAGGGTAAGGATTCTTAGCAAGGGAAATTCTCCATACTTAGTTAAAAGGATTTGATAAGCTTCAAAAGATACAAGTAAAGGCATCAACCAATCTAACCAAATGTACAAGTCCAAGTATGTCAAACACAATATGGAGAGAGTTAAACCACCCAAGTAGATGATGAGGTGGGAGCCCCTTTCAAATAAAATATGGTTGATCATCAATTTTTGCAAATTTTAGAAAGGGCGGTTATTGAGGGATCAACACATATGTAATGATCAGGTGAAAATTTGATTGGACAACTTTGGATCAACATGTAAAGTTTGAGAAGGATTGATTCAATGATTGGTCTTGAATTTGAAATCAGGTTTCCAATCAATCAAATATTTTATCAATCTAAATGGTGGGGTTCCAATGTTGCAATTGGACGTCAAAAGTCATAGATCCTTAATTCAACTGAGGTGTTTTGTAAGGGTTCTAGTCAAATTGGAGAAAAGGTCTTGATGATAGAATCAAATCATCCTTACATTATCCATTCATGATATTAAAGGTAAGACTCCCTTTTAGGTTATATGATGGAAAAATATTGAACATGCATATATTAGAAATTGATCATTGGATGAATGTGAAAATATCATAGTTTTGGGAGAACAACTTAGGCATAAGTTGGATGATGTGAAAATATCATAGTTTTTGGGTAAACACAATTTATCTTTTTGTTTATAATTTCACTTTACAGTAAAAACAAAACTTTTAGAGAATTATGTTAGCTTTCTATTCATTATTTTTTTTATTTTTTCTATTATGCCAATTTAACAAATGTTTGACATTACGTTCTTATAAAATGAAAGGACAAATAAATAGTCTTGTTTTTTGAGTCACATGAACTCATTATTAAACTTGTGTTTATTAAAAAAAATATGCTATGACAATCTATACAGTGTATTACTACATGACTATAATTTCTTATCCAATGGGTGCATATACTAATTATTATAATTTTTTGAATTGGATTGATGTGGAAAACTTGTTGAATATCAACATGTTTATTTTGAGTGGACATTTATCTCAATTGCCACTAAAACGAGACAATCTGAGAGTACCCTTTTAAAGTAGACACTTCAATTAATTATCCCATATTGTTTTTCATTTTTTTATTGTGTATTTTTGAAGTTATGGAATTTCCATTTCACTACATTTTGAAAGCAATGAAACTAAAATAGACACATGTTAACAAAAAAAATAATTAAAATTATCAGATATCAACTAAATACAACAAAATATATACATGTGGAAAGTAGATTCAATGATGAAACTAATGGTATCAGTTATGATAGTCGCTTTGTAGTACTGGATATCGATTTTACCTTACAAAATTTGAGAAACATGAAAATCTTCCATTTTTTAGTATTAACACGTTTTCGGCCGAAAAATAGTTGAGTTGAAAACCCATTTAATTTTTTGGCTGAATTTTTTTTCAATAATTAATTGTTAGATTTAATTGAAAAAAAAATTCAGCCATTGGATTAATTAATTTTTTGGCCGAACTATTTTTCGGTCGAAAATGATATAATATGAATTTCGTGATGCGATTCTCATAGAATAGACACCCATATTCGCTACTGATAGACAACAAGTTATGTACAGTCATGATAATCACATTTCCTTCTTAACTATAGAACAAAATATGTATCTTAATGAAATAAGCTTTCAAGATTTATGAGGGGTCCCCAAGTTCTAAGAATTCAAAACTTTGTTGGGATCAACAATTGGCGATACACCAGTGAAACTATGAATCTCTAATAGTCAACTGTTGAAGTAGTGCATAGTCATGAAAATATCATTTTTCAATCCTTTCGCATAAAACAATTTTATCTTTACTAATGGGCTTCCATTGGATATCTATCCAGATCTCGATCTTGAAGTTATTTAATCACAATCTTGAATAACCTACCAACTAAAACTAAAGAGTCAAATAATGAGGTTAATTTTCTTTAAATTTTCCATTTAGTACATAAATATCTAGCGAGTATCACATAATTATTATTTATATGTTTTTTTTAAAGAATTTTATTGGTAAGTTCATTGTGTCCTAATGGTGTTGTTCCCAGAACAACATAATGAACAAATTTAAGAATACGAGCATCTGATGGGGTCTGAGTGTAGGCTCCAAGAAAAGCTGATCCTCGACAGCAGTTAATCTTCTAGCCAGTTCCAGGCTGCGCGATCCAGTCTACACTGCTAACCCTCGGGATTTAAGAACTATTCAAGGTTTTGTGGTTACTCCAATGGCCCTGCCAGGGGGGCAACAATCGACAAACCTCTACACTGCAAGTAAAAGCGCCAACCCAAACAACTCAGCCTCTGTCTCTCTGTGAGACCGAGAAGGGGAAGGGATTGGTTGTCCCAGAGGGCTCCAGTAGCAAGAACCAGGCGAACCCACCTGGCAATTCGAGGAGCACCGAAGCTACTCAAACTCAAACTCCAAGAGGAGCAAGCAAATGCATACCAAAAGCAGCCCTCATACCAAGGTATGCTATAATTTCTCCCCAAGTTTATGAAAATATCCATTTTATGCATGATCATGCTATTACCTGCAAATTCATGGGTCTATGGCCATCCGAGCGAGCGCTCATGGGTTGGATTAAGCATAAGTGGAACCCTAAGGGATACCATGATCTCAAGCTTGGCTCAAAAGGGTTCTTCACTGTTATTTTCAATCATCCCGAGGACTATATATAAGATTTTGAGGGAGGCCCTTACTTCTTTAATTCGGTAGGCCTCCACATGACACCCTGGAATGAACTATTTAGCCTGGAGAAAGAGGACTTTAAGGAAGCTCCGGTATGGATATGTCTCTTCTCCCTCCCGCAAGAATATTGGGATCTTATTACTCTCGAGGGTATTGGAAATACTCTTGGTCGATGTGTTAAAATATCAGAGACTACCTGAAATGGAAGATATACTGATTTCGCTAGAATCTGTGTCTACATGAATATCTCTCAACCTCTAACTGAAGCAATATGTCTTGACTACCAGGATATTGAATGGACTCAAACTATTGATTATGAACATATTCCTTTCCGGTGCCGTAAATGTCATGAACATGGACACTTATTCCGTGAATTTCCTCTGAACTCAGTAGACTCTAAGCAAGACTATTCTAAACTCAAATATGCATAGGGTTTTAGCAAGGTTGAGAACCACAGAAGGAACAATAAGAAACCCCCAACAAAATCTACAAACAAGGCTGTAAGCACAGAGAACCAATTTGAAACTCTACCAGTTGATCTAGAGGAACAACTCAATGAAGATAAGGTCCAAGACGGTAACCCAGTTCAAGTTGGAACTACAAGAAATATTACTATGCCAATGTAGATATGCAAGAACCTCAAGATGAAATGGAGGATTCAGAACTAGAAGACAGTAATCTCAAAGAACTAGAGGAAGCCTCCAGACTTAAAAATCCTTTATCAGAACCTCAGCTTGAGGTCTTCAAAAAGGTTGTCATCAGAGCACAAACTCTCCCCAATACAAATCCCAAAGCAACAACAAAGGACTCAGTCCTGGGAATAAAAACTGCCGGAAAAAGGATCTCAAACGACAATTCCAAGGAGATAAAAGGAAGGGTCATCATACAAACATACAACGATTGGACGAGTTAGGCAATCTTATGCGAGATTCTGGCCATTATAATCAGCTAACGGATTTCTTCTCTTCTCTACCTGCAATTCAGAAATGAAGATCATCTCCTGGAATATCAGAGGTATAAATGGTTCCTCTAAGAATCGTCTTCTTAATTAAAATAAGATATCAATGGAAAAACCTACCATTCTCCTCTTACAGGAAACCAAGTTCTCTACTACTACCATGGAAACAATTGTTGAAAAAATCGAAAATTTTCTTCAGTTATCGCCGTGGATGCCCTGGGTGCCTCTTAAGGAATTACAATTCTGTGGAACCCTAATGTAATCTTCGTTAGAAACTTTGAAGCAACCATAAGAACTCTTACAGCCTCGTATCATCTTTTGGGTACCAACAAACGAGGGATCATTACTAATATTTATGGATCTCAAATTTTAAATCACAAAATTGAGATTCTAAATCATTTGCATTGGATTTGGGACTCCCATCAAAGTACGAACTGGACTGTAGGAGGTGATTTTAACATGATTACAAATCTCAAGGAAAAAAAGGGAGGACTCTTAGAAAACTCGAGAAATACAGTACTGCCTCCAGTACCTTTCTGGATATGACCAGGATGATAGACATGGCAAAAACCAATGGTATATATACCTAGAACAACAGAAGGGGCAATCGACATCAAATAGCATCTCGTCTTGATAGATTCCTTATATCCAGCGACCTTTATACTCAGGGAGATACTTGGATTGCTACTATTCTCCCGACTAATGTTTGTGATCATTGGCCCAGCTACCTTCAAATATCTAATTACAAAGTCTGTCACAATAAGCCTTGCAGAAGCTCAAAAACTGAAACAAAAATTAAAAAGTTGGAATAGAACTACCTTTGGCAACATCTTTGAGGAAAAACATAATATTGAAGAAAAAATGAAGTTGTTGCAATAGGACATTATCATGATAAGATACTCTAATGCAAATATGCAAGAGGAATCTCTCCTTAACCTCCAGCTGAGTGAAAGACTCAATCAAGAGGATATTATTTGGAACCAAAAGTCCAGAATTAACTGGCTAAAGGAAGGGGGAATGAATACTAAATTTTTCCACAATTCTATGCTTCAGCGCCTGCAACATAACAAAATTTCAATGCTAAAAGGCAGCAATGGTGCTCATATTTATGAACAACAGGAGATGGAAAATGAGCTCAACACCTATTTTGAGGATCTCCTCTTTGAACCTCCAATTGAAAGAAGGAAGGCTATCAGTGATATTACCAGAAATATCCCTTGCCTACTAAATCAGGAGAAAAATGAGGGCCTGATGAGGCCAATAAGCATGCAAGAAGTGGAAACTACAGTCTTTGGGATGAAAAAAGGCAAATCCCCAGGACCGGATGGATTCACTACAGATTTCTTTCATGAATGTTGGGATATAATCAAAGATGAGGTTCTTGAAATTGTGGAAGATTATCGGCGAACAAAAGGCATTCTTTCTGCTTTCAATGCCACTTTCCTTACCCGCATCCCCAAAGGTACTAATCTGAGCAACCCTGCCAACTTCCAACCTATTTCTCTTTGCAATGTCATCTATAAAATCATAACCAAAGTGATAACTAATTGTCTTAAACCTCTTCTACCCCTTCTTATTTCCACAGAACAATCTGGTTATGTGGAAGGTAGACAAATTTTGATGGCATTATTCTGGCCCGTGAAGTTATCCATTCTCTCAAAACCACTAAAAAACCTAGTATGCTTATTAAGCTTGATATGTCCAAAGATTTTGACAGATTGAATTGGTCCTATATTTCTAGAGTCCTCCAAGCCTATGGTTTTTTTCAAGATCTCATTGACTGGATCCTCTCTCTTCTCTCTTCAGCTTTCTTTTCGATCTTGGTGAATGGGGAACCCTCGGTGCCCTTTACTCCCTCCCCTGGAATTAGACAGGGAGACCCCCTTTCCCCCTTTCTCTACATACTTATGGCGGAAGGCTTAGGAAGAACCATCAATGCTGAAATTCATTCAGGAACTCTGAAGGGCCACAAGCTCCATACTACAGCCCCTATTTGCTCACATCAATAGTTCGTTGACGATACACTGCTTATGAGTCATCCCTCCTACAAAGAAGCCAAGTGTTTCCAAAATATCTTAAGAAATTTTGAAAAAGCGTCAGGTGCTTGCATCAATCTTGACAAATCCCAGATTTTCTTCTTCAATACTAACCGCTTCATTCAGCGCTAAATTTCTCTTTGTCTTGGGATTTCTATCCATAATATCCCTTCAAAGTATATTGGGGCCCCACTCATGGATAAGCCGCTTAGACAAGCTAATTGGGAAGACCTTCTTACCCTCCTCATTAATCGCTTAGCCATCTGGACCTTCAGATC
The DNA here is from genome assembly GCA_027924585.1 of Larix kaempferi. Lineage (NCBI taxonomy): Eukaryota > Viridiplantae > Streptophyta > Pinopsida > Pinales > Pinaceae > Larix > Larix kaempferi. The sequence goes on along the minus strand of BSBM01000120.1, from coordinate 10,808,131 downwards.
TATAAATAAAGCCGATCGTCTCACCCTGGTCAAGTCTGTCCTTCAAGCCATGCCTTGGTATATGTTGTATGTCCTAGAGGCGCCTAAAATCATCATCAAACATATACGAAACCTCCAAATAAATTTTCTTTGGGGCAGCAAACTGCAGCACAGGAAGTGGGACCTAGTCAAATGGGAAGAGTCCTGTTTACCTAAGCTCAAAGGTGGTCTTGGTCTTCGTGATCTTGATATTCTAAATCAGGTTTTGGGAGCTAAAATATGGTGGAATTGGCTTACTCACAACATGGAACCTTGGGCTCTTCTCTGGCAGTCTAAGTACAACCCCACTTGGTATCCACAGGATCTAATTCACTTCAATACAGAAATGAACGGTTCTACAGTCTGGAAATTGGCATGGATTAATCGCTTGCTAATCCAAAATCATAGCTCCTGGGAAATAAAAAATGGTAAACATGCACTCTTATGGGATGACTCATGGAAACAATTAGGTAAACTTCAAAGCATTCTAAGAAACCTGGATCTCAAAAAAAATTTGGAACAACATTGTTTGATTCATGTTTACCATTACTGGGAAGAAAAAGAAGAAAATACTCATTCACGAACCTGGAAGCATCCTCTTAGATGGCCCATTCTACCAACAAGAAACATTGGAAACCTCTTGTATGAAGAATTAAGCAGCAGAAGAATCAAAATCAACAATGAAGATGATAAATTGCGTTGGGGACACACTTTGAAAGGGCGATTTGCGGTTAGGAAGGGTACCACATTCAAACCAATTTTTAGCTTCTTTCGGATGGGCCTATCTAGAAGGCAATTTAGACATACAATCTCTAGCCAAAGGTTGCCACTTTTCTCTAGCTCATGCTCAAAAATAAATCCCTTACTTGTGATAACCTGATAAAAAATGGTTTTATTGGTCCCTCTTTTTGTCATCTCTTCCAGCAGGAAGAAGAAAATATTGAACATCTCTTCAATACCTGTGCTTTCATAAACAATATGTGGGACATGGGAGCTTCAATTTTTCATACTTCTCAAAGTTATAAAGGCATCATCTATGACATGATTTTGAATTAGAAATATTTTCACTTCAAAGATCCCTTGCTTGATCGAATCTGGAACCTATTTCCCAGTTTCCTACTTTGGGAGACCTGGAAAGAAAGGAATAGATGGGTTTTCCAAGCTACTCACATGAATATGGAGGATATATGGAGTCGAATAAGAACTAGCATCACTGAAATTATTCACATCCAGCATTGGTCAGAACAAGACTTGCAACCTGAAGGTCGTGAAGGTAACATTCTGCAAGCCCGGGGTTTGAATATCTCCAACCAAATTCCTACTCCAACACCTTCAGGAGCGGCCATGCAGAGTCCTAATATTTGGCATCCTCCTTCGAACAACTTTATCAAGCTTAATTTTCATGGGGCCTCTAAAGGAAACCCCAGTCACTCAGGCTATGGCGACATCTTCAGGAATAGTAGGGGTGATGTCATCAGCGTGTTTGCAGGTTACATCGGCATAACCAATAACAATGCTGCGGAATTGGTTGCTCTCACTCGCGGTTTGGAAATTGCCACAACTCATAATATGCATTGGATTATGGTAGAGGGGGACTCGTTGATCTTAATCAACATTTTCAAGAAAATTATTCAAGGATCTGACACCTGTAAGCTAGGAAACTGGTGGAGTTTGGATGACAATCTCAAAATTTTGGCCAGCCTAGCCAGTAAATTTACCACGTTAATTCCCCTCCATGTTCGAAGAAATGCCAGCAAAGCAGCTGACAATCTTGCCAACGTGGGGATCCAGCTCGGAGCAGAGATCATTAATGTGCATGGCACTAATACTAAAGATGAAATACGTTTCAATACATGTTATCGCATAGTGGAGGAGGATAGGTTAACCCTTGACATGCACCAATCTGGCCCACAGATGGAGGCTATGGAGGGATACCAAGAGGAAAATCAAGGTACATGCATGAATTAGGTCTCTTCCGAAACCGTTTAGGGTACTCGCACGATACTTGTATTACTCTTCATTGTACTAGACTCATGCAAAATTTAATAAGATGGTTATGGGACCAGGCTGAGAATTCATTGCGAGGTACTTTTCTCCTCAAAGCTCTCATGGGAACGGATGCTGGTAGATTTGGTAGGCTATACGTGATCCGAAAGAAGTACAACATCATCCTAAAGTACAACAGTATGACGATTTCTTACCTCATGGTGATAATGGTTGATTATCTCATTTATCTAGAGAGCCAAGCCTTCTTTTTTTCTCTTGGTTCCAAGGTGCAAAGTTATTCTGTTTACTATCTGGGCATCAGCAGCAATTGCAGTGACTCTGAAATGGTGAGGCCCATAAAATGAATTGCGACATGCCCAGAGAGTCATTCCATCACCATGAACCAGCTTAAATCCGTGGATGTAGCCAAAGCCTATGCATCAACCATTTCGTTAAGCATCAAACGGCTTATCGAAAGCACAAAGGAAACACTCTGGCTTGAGTACAATGATCCCAGCAATAATCCCTCCTTGGTCAAGCTAAATTTTTGGGAACCAGACCTGAGATCTACGCGAGTTCGAATGCCTCTCTTCAATCGTACTCTAGTGGTTTTCTAGACTAGCAAAATCATGGTGGGGAAGATTATAATGGCACGGGCTCCAGAATAGATTTCGCTCACCCGAGACAAGAGGGTCCTCCAGGAAATTCAGAAAGAAGTCCAAATTCTAGATGGTAATTTGTCTAAATTGGCTAGTAGGATCGGTATCCACTTCCTTCAGCATTCAGAAATGGGAAATTCCTCTCTTCAGAAAGGCTCCTCCACTAGTCTGAACGAACACTCCATCTCAGGGAAATGCAAAAGGAAGCTCTCGGAGCATACTCCTAATCAACCTCTTGACAATACCCACCTTGCTGACAGGAAGCAGGCTGCTCCTTTCAACCCTATGGCTCCTTGGATCCAGAACCATGGAAACATTAGAAATATGGTGGAGCGTTATGAGAGCTCAATAGCCCTACATTAAATAATGTGCAGTCTCATGGCGACTATGCTCCAGGATAAACAAGATACTTCCTCCATAGTTGATGAATGTTGTGCATTGGGAGCAGAGCACAAGCGTATTCACTGTATCATGGCGATCAAGATTAGTACTATGGCAGATCATTTGGAGGTAAGGGGCGCCAACCCTCCTTTGGTTACTCATGCGGATGTCTCCAAGGGCACTCCTGCTTCGGTTGCTCAAGCTGCAGTATCCAAGGCTATCCATGGAAGCACCCCTGATCTGCCAATTATCATTACTGATGATGTTCCCACTAAGGAAGACTAAACAGGTTTCCCTTTGTTGTTCAACTCGTTTCGGTTTTCTTTTTGCTCAAACTATGGCCAACTTTCTTAGTATGCTTCACTACAAGGTTTCTCATTATCTCTATAATATTCTATATTTTTCCAAAAACACTAGCAAGCATGTTTTTTGGTCTGTCATAAGGCTCTTTTTTGGTTTTGTCTTAAGTTCTGGTTCAGCAGGGCTCTGGCTTTTGTATGTTACTAGTAAGACTAAGAATGAGCTTATTCCTTCTGTAATCTCTTTTGGTAAAGTTTAATAGCAAGGTTTTTCTTTTTTTCTTATTAAAAAAAATGGTGTTGTTCCCAATGTAGTCACCTAATGGTGTGCTTAGGCCCAATGTAGTCACCCTAGTACCACAAGCCTTTCTTTACTACGAGTGAGAATCCATATCCTAGATGAAGTTACCTACATTTTCCATTATAAACTAAATTTCCTTTCCATTTATCCCTTCATTTCATTTTATTGTGTGCTTTAGGAAAAGGGTGAAATGGGAAAATTAGCCTTATAAAACATGATGGACTATACTTGTTTCTAAGAGGATGAAAACATGCTTGAGTAATAATCACTTTCGCTTTTGACATTCATCTTGGATAATTGAATGGTGACCCTCAACACATTTCACAGTTGTTTATTTGATGAGTGAGACTCTTCAACCAAATTAGTAAATTTTCCATCACCCAGGATTTTGATTAATTCAAGATTCAATCAATTCGGAGAAATATTGTGTTCCACCATTATACTTTAAATAATTTTATTTATATTCTAGGTCACCCTTTTCATTCCCAATGTAATGGCATTTTTACGAGATTTTTATAATTTCAACACTACTATGCTTGGAGCTTCACACTTCAGCAACCAAGAACATGTGATGGAGTGATCCTCAAACCATGAAAAATAATAGAAAAATCTACAAGGTATTGGGGGTCAATGACATGGGTATTGAATTGAATAGTAATAAGTGAATATGAAAAGATAAGTATTTAAAAAATATTAAACAATATGAAAGAAAATAATATGCAAGCAAAAATTTAAAATGGAAAGAAAAATTCAAACATTGAAATGAAACTAAAACTATCTATGTACAAGCTAGTTATTCCCTAAGGGAAACTAACTGAAATAACATTTCAGAATTTGGCCATTGACTAGAAGGAGGTCTACGTTCCCTTCCATATTCTTCAATCTATATGTGCTAGTGCCAAAATATTCAACCACCTCAAATGGTCCAACCACATATATTGAAATTCCATGTTTTTTTTCCTTTAGGTTTGTTCAACTTATCCCACTTCAAAACAATGTATCTGTCACATATTTATTTCCTAGAATAAGTTCAAATGTTTAAAAAGGGAAAAGAAGATAAAAGGACATATAGCCCTAATTGTATTAATTTGTCAACTAAAAATAATAACAAAGTGAAGGGACATTAAGGGACATTATTTTTGGTTATGCAACCCTTCATCTTTTATTTATTTGAAATTAGATCATTAACTTAAGCATGGGAGAAAATATAGATATGTGTTCATGATAGGTGGGAATACCTAATATCTTAATATGGATGTGTGAACTTGGCTAAGTGTTATACAAGGGTAACTAGGGCCCAATATAATTTCTCCTTATTAAGGTGAACAAGTATATCTCTCATAGTGAACTCTTTTCTTTGAGGCCAAGCCAATGCCACCATAGATAAGTTCTTGAAATTGTAATTTTATTTAAATGAATATAAATGTCAAAATCTTATTCTCTATTATTGGATAAGTTAAATATTGATTTATCGTTATATTATGATTTTGTGATGAATTGAGGTGTTTGGCATCATTTTGTTATCATTTAATATATATTTATGTGTTACAAATCTTTATGATGTGCAATATGTATGTTCATGTCTTTATTTATAATAATAATTATTTTATTGTAACTCGTAAATTTAATGAGGAATTTTAATATATAAAAATAGATTTTTACATGTGGTATAAAAACCTAAATTAAAATTTCTCAATTTGAATAAACCAACATTATAAAAAAATGTTGATAAATATTTATTAGTTTTTACTTTATTTATTAATAAGTTTATCCATTAATATGTAGTTGGCATTCATGAATTGCTAAAATCCATTAATATCTAGTTGGCATTCATGAATTGCTAAAGATAATAAACCATAAATATTGAATTTTGAGATATAAATATCATCCTAAAAATAAAATAGTTCCAAGGTGAATTACCCTTATAACCATATAAAAAATAATAATTTTGAAAATAATGATGCATGTGCCAGAAGTACAAACTAATGCACGTAGTATAGAAAATTTGATAGTGAATATGATGTAAAACTCTTGATTTAAGTAAGAAATAATGTAGATAACATTATCCCATTAAACTTAAATGGCAAGGTAGAGCGTCCATGATTTGCTATTGGTATGTCAACCATCAATATACTTTCTCATCATAAACTTGTAATGTAGTACTCGCATGTTTTATGGTAGTATTTCCAATGTCTTCGGATATCAAGTTTACATATAAATCATAAGCACATTTGATTGATGGTAAATCAATATATTAGAAATTTTAATTCGTAGTTCAACTTATGGAGAAGTTACATTTGGATGGATGTGACAGAGAGAGTAATATCTTTTATTAATGTAATAGTTGATTGGTTACATGGTGATAATGCTTGTGCATTTATTTATTGGTGGATGGAGAGTGATGTCTCCTACTAATGTAATAGTTAATTGATTGCATGGTGATAATGCTTGTGCATATATTTATTAGTGGATGTCATGTACGTATTCATAGGCTACTTGAGTTATGTTGTGGAATTTATAAGCACCATTAATAAAAAATATTTAACGAGATGGGAAGAAGCAAAACCAGTGAAGGAATGTAGCGCAGTTACCGCCATGCGGTTCATTTTTTAGAATATTTTGACAAGGTTTGGATGTCCAAATATTTTAATGAGTGATCAGGGAACCCATTTCCTGGATAGAACTATTGCAGCCTTGACAACATAATTTCAGATCTACCATCAGAAGAGCACGCCATATCATCCACAAGCTAATGGCACTGTAGAAGCCTTTAACAAAGTCTTGAAAAATGCATTGACCAAAGTATGCAACACAAACAAGGATGATTGGGATCTCAGAATATCAACATTATTATGAGCATATAGAACAACTTGTAAGAAGTTGACAGGTCATACACCTTTCAGATTAGCATATGGACAGGAAGCTGTCATGCCCATGGAATAGATAGTACCATGTTTGAGAATTGCAGCATTTACAGATACGGCAGATGATCAAACAATGCAAGACATACTACTACACTTAGTTGGACTAGAGGAAGATTGCTTCATTGTAGGTTTTCACCAACAAGTGCAGAAAGACAGAGAAAAAGCATGGCATGATAGACATATCAATACTAAAATTTTCCAGGTAGGAACTACACTTATTTGGACTGGAGGAAGATTGCTTCATTGCAGGTTTTCACCAACAAGTGCAGAAAGACAGAGAAAAAGCATGGCATGATAGACATATCAATACTAAAAATTTTCAGGTAGGAGATCTTGTCCTCCTCTATGATAGCAAATTTATGAAATTTCCTAAAAATTTGAAAATGCATTGACTAGGACCATACATTGTTAAGCATGTCACTAGTGGTGGCGCAGTTCAATTAGCCACACTACTTGGCGAAAATTTGAAAGGACTTGTTAATGGGAGTAGACTAAAGACTTACAAGGATGGCCCTACTCTTCCAGGTATCAATTATGTTAATTTTTCGATAATTTCATTCAATATTATCTAGGATCACTAAGAGAATAACATGTGCAGCATATCAATCATAAACACAAGAGACAATAGACACAGAGTTTCCTCGGGGAAAACCAAGAAGGTGAAAAACCCCGTAACTTCCTCAGAGATAGAATAAGCCACAGTGCAAGATCACAATGATCAAACCCAAAGAGATGTCTCTAGTAGATACTCCTCCTCCTCCACTTGTGCACAACTCTCTCTCTCTCAACTATGTGAGTTGGAGAAGTGAGTGAATGAATATAATGAGAGACACAACCTCTCTATTTATACACTGACTTGACCTGCTAATAAACTAACTAGGCTGACCTCCTAAAGAAGTCTAATAACCCAACCACTTAACTCAACCAGGGCCGACCCCACATCGATGGTCTAATAACACATCAAATATAAGTTGCGACACTTGCAACACTTACAAATACAAATGACGACACTTCTGATTGGAGGAATAATACATCTCCATCATGCATATAACAAAGTACAAGTGTAATACATAGAAGAATATCTTCTGAAGTTACAAATACATCAACACTCCCTCTTAACTAGGAAGGTATTTTCTGAACATAGGTCATCAATACATATCGTCACAAGTCTTCAATTCTGGAATTGGATCATCGTCACTGGATCACGGAGCATCATCATCATCACTGCTGATGTACCCGACATCTCGATCACTGGGCTATCTCTAAATTCTTCTCATCATAGGAAGTTCTACAAAGCCATCCCTTTTTCATGCTGGATATAGGCCTAGCCTCCTGTAGGTCTTCATCATCTCTGGGAGCTAGCCATCCTGTGGAATCCTTAGGACTGATTACGTGCGTTAACAAAACCTCGAAAGAGTATCCCAAGATCCTTTATGTGCATAAGCACGACCGGAAAGATCTCCCAGGGAGCTATTACATGTGACTATCACAAAACCTTAAAAGAGTGTCTTGCCTAGCAAGATCTCTAAAGAGCATCCTAGGCCTTTTACATGACTAGCACAACCTATCCGGATCTCCATGACATATTACATGTGACCCCCATCACAAAACCTTAAAAGATTGTCTTGCCTAGCAAGATATCTAAAGAGCATCCGAGGCCTTTTACGTGTCTAGCACAACCTATCTGGATCTCCGGGACGTATTAAATGTGGTCTCCACAAAACCTTAAAAGAGTCTCTTTCCCAGCAAGATCTCTAAAGAGCATCCGAGGGCTTTTACATGACTAGCACAACTTGTCCGGATCTCTAGGACGTATTACATGTGGTCTAGCAAAACCTTAAAAGGGTGTCTTTCCCAGAAAGATCTCTAAAGAGCATCCGAGACCTTTTACGTGACTAGCACAACCTGTCCGGATCTTCAGGACGTATTACATGCTACCCTTGCACAACCTGTCCACGACCACAGAGTACCATCCTGATACTCAAGATCAACCTGATCATCCTCGCACACAACATCATCTTGATGCTCATGATCATACTGATCATCATCATACAGCACATCATCTTGATGCAAATCATCATTGCATGATCATCATGATCATCGTCGCAGCATCATCCTGATGCATATCATCATCACATGATCATCCTGATCATCGTCACAGCATCATCCTGATGCATATCATCATCACATGATCATCCTAATCATCGTCACAGCATCGTCCTGATGCATATCATCATCACATGATCATCGTCACAGCATCATCCTGATGCATATCATCATCGTATGTTCATCCTGATCGTCACAACATCATCATGATGCATATCATCTGGAGCATCTTCCTGATGCTCATCACACATGATCATCCTGATCATCATACATAGCAGTAACCGGAGCATCGTCCTGATGCTCACACACAACGCTTACATCCACAGCCATGGGAAGGATCCTTCTACCACCATGCTTGGAATGGCTCCTGCAAATGTGTCCCATCACTTCTTCCTCGAAGTATCTTCTATCTGAAGAACACCAAGCCTCTCTCTGAAGTACTCGAACTTCACTCTGGCTAGTGGTTTGGTCAACACATCTGCAATTTGCTCATCTGTTGCAACATACAGGAGCTTCACTGCTCCTCTCTGCACCATATCCCTAATATAGTGATATTTGATCTCGATATGCTTCGACCTATCATGGAACACTGGGTTCTCAGACAACTTCACACAACTCTGGTTGTCACAGAAGATACAGGTAGCATCCAATGGGAGATCAAATAACTCAGATAGTAGCTTTCTCAGCCATACTTCCTCACAACTGAACGAACAAGCTGCGACATACTCTGCTTCGGCTGTACTCAGTGCTACGCTGGATTGCTTCCTGCTAAACCAAGAGATCGCAACTGATCCCATACTGAAGCAACACCCAGAAGTGCTCTTCCTATCTGCAGCACTGCCTGCCCAATCAGAATCAACATAACCCTCCAGGTTAAAATTTTGATTCACATCATACTTGAGCCCATAATCAACCGTACCCTTCAGGTACCTCAGAATATGCTTTACAGCAATTAGGTGAACATGTCTAGGATCTGTCAGAAACTGGCTCAAGGTGTTCACCGCAAAACAAATATCTGGTCTCGTGTTCGTCAGGATCATCAAGGAACCAATCATCTGACAATACACCATGACATCAACCGAATCAGATGAAGCATCACACAATATCTTCAGGTTCGATGCCATAGGTGTGGCAATGGCGTTGCAGTCCATCATCCTGAACTGCTTCAGGATCTATACTGCATACTTCCCTTGTCCAAGGAATATTCCATTTGCACTCTACCACACCTACATACCTAGAAAGTAATGCATCATCCCCAAGTCCTTCATCTCGAACTCGGCAGCAAGCTTCCTCTTTGTGTCGGCAATCAATCTATCGTCACCTGTCACAAACAAGTCATCCACATACAATAGGAGTATCACTGGATTGCCTTCCTCAACCTTGTAGTAAAGGTTGGAATCCACTTTACTTTTGGTAAAGACCAAACTGGATAGAAAGCTGTCTATCCTACCATACCAAGTCCTAGGAGCTTGCTTCAAGCCATACAAGGCTTTCTTCAACCTGCACACATGACTCCCTGTCATGTGTCTCAAAACCGAGTGGCTACTCCACATACACTTCCTCTTCGACTAAACCATTCAAGAAAGCTATCTTGACATCCATTTGGTGTATCTTCCACTTCATCACTGCAGCCAGAGCAAGTACTGTTCTGATGGAAGTGTACCTGGCTACAGGAGCAAAACTATCTTCATAATCTATTCCCTCTTTTTGGGAGAAGCCAGGAGATACAAACCTCACCTTGTATTTCTCTATGCTACTATCTACAGCATGCTTGATCTTATAGATCCACTTGGAAGTCACCACAGACTTCCCTTCTGGTCTTGGGACCACATCCCAAACATCATTCTTCATGATCGACTAGTATTCCTTGACCATGGCATCTTTCCATTCTTTCTTTTCCGCTGCTTCTTCATAACTGGAAGGTTCTTTGTTCATAATGTCACAAAGCAAGGCAACATAGCTGGTGTGTGACCTTGTCCTTTTCCTTTCTCTATGTTCCTCTTCTGGAATACCATACCTTTCTGCATCTTGGATGAGCTCTCTAGCCCATGCAGGTTTCCTCTTATGAGAGTTCTTCTCACGGGGTGGATTTACAGGTTCTTGTGGATCTTCAATTTCACGATCTTCTTTTGGAATTGCTTCATTCATAGTGGTGTATTGAATTCTGGTTACCCTTGGTTCTTCATTGTCTTCAATAGGTGTCTTCCTGGATTTGATGTATGCTGAGTCTTCATCAAAAGTCACATCCCTGCTGATGTCAATCTTCTTGAACCCTGGAAAGTAGATTCTGTAAGCCTTCAAGCTTTCACTCTAACCCATAAAGATGCCCTTCTTTCATGAAGGATCTAGCTTTGTCCTCTTTTCCTTTGGAATGTGTGTGTATATTGGACAACCAAACATTCTGAGATGGCTAACTTCTTGTTTCTTACCATAGAAAACTTTTTCGGGTGTTTTGTTGTCAAGTATCTTATGAGGTGTTCTATTCTGCACATATACAGTTGTCCTTGCTACTTCTGCCCATAGGTGCATAAGTAGATCCTGGTCATGAAGCATTGCCCATGTTGCTTCCATGATTGTTCTATTCTTTCTTTCTGCAACTCCATTCTATTGTGGATTGTAAGGAGTAGTTAACTCCCTCTTAATCCTTGAATCACTGCATAACTTCTTGAAGTCTCCTGAAGTGAATTCTCCGCCATTGTCAGTTCTGACGTTTTTGATATTTTTATCAGTTTGATTTTATATCAAGGCTTTGAATTCCTTGAACTTATCAAACACTTCATCTTTATTCTTCAAGAAATAAACCTGTCTTCCTAGAGAAATCATCAATGAAGGAAACATAGTATACATACCCACTCAGAGAACTGAATGACATTGGACTGCATACATCGGAGTGGATAATCTCCAAGATTCCTTTTGCTTTGCTTTCACTGCTTGGAAATGCCTTCTTTGTGTTCTTTCCTTTTGCAAACCCTTTGCAAATACCTTCATGCTTTGACTGGATTTCAGGAAGACCTTCTACTGCTTTGCTTTCAATTGGCAGTGCTCTATAGTGCACATGTGCAAGATTTCTATGCCAAAGTTTACTTGGCTCCATGGATTCATGTACCATGGCATGTTCAGGTTGTCCCTTCAATTTGTATAATCCTCCCTCTTGCTCTCTAATCACTACTGCATCATCTATGGTCTTACCTTTAGGCCACATGAGTACTTGGCCATCCACAAATGCAACTCTCATTCCCCTTGCATCCAAAGATGATATGGATAGAAGATTCTTTTTGAGCCCAGGTACATGTAGAACATCTTTCATCTTCAAAGACTTCCTAGAGTCTAGTTTGTAGGAGGCTTCACCACTTCCTTTTATAGGATATTGATAGTCATCCCCAAGTTTCACCTTGTGAGGTGACTCATGTTCAGATAGATCCTTAAAAGATTCTTTAAACCCAGTCATGCGTTTGGAAGCCCCACTATCAATAAGCCAATTATCACACCCATGAGAGATAGTACCTGTGAGAGCGAAGATGAGAACATATTCTTCTTCACTTGAAGAATCTTCACATTCTGCTCTAGTCTTCTTCTTGGGAGGTTCATCATCCTCAGCAGCATGAGCATGATATCTCTTCTTGTTGCCCTTGTTGTTGTTTTTGTTGTACCCCTTTTTGTTCTTGGGACAAACTGAGGCAAATTTTCCCTTCTCATTACAAATGAAGCATCTCAGATCTTTCTTATCTCTTTGATGATGGTGGTGTTGGTGGTGTGAGGATCTTCTACTCTGAGGTTGCTCCTTCTTGAACTTGTTTTTCTTGGTGTGTGTTGTGAGAGCTTGATCTTCATTTCCCATCTTTTCTTCTCAATCCACAAGCCTAGCTTCTTCTTATGAACATTCCTCCCACAGTCTACTGAAAGAGATCAATTTCTTTCTTGCACAGATTCCTTGGATGAAGGAGTCCCATGACCTACGTAGGCCATTCAAAGTGGTCATTACAATTTCCCCATTCTCCACCACTTCATCCATAGCTTCAAGTTGTTCCTTGATTTGAGAGACCTTAGAAAAGTAGGAATGGATGGTCTCTCCATTCTGGATCTTTACCCCTTTCAATTGGTTCCGCATAGTCATCTTTCGATTTATGTTCTTTCCTTCAAACAGCTTGGTCAAGGAGTCAAAAATCTCTTTAGGTGTCTTTAGGGAAGACACATGGGGTATGAGATGGTCCTTGATAGAATCAACAATGATTCTCTTGGCCTTGACCAAGTTCTTCTTGTGTAAGGCTTTAACCTCTTCTCCCTCTAGGACTGGAACCTCTTCACTTATGTAAGTGTCCAACTCATTCTCTTCTAGGATTAACCCAATCCTATACTTCCAGGCTTAGAAGTTATCAGCTCCTTCAAGCTTATCCTCAAGCTTGGTGTGGTGAGACATCTTAAGCAGTACTTCAAATGGAAATAGAAATTTTTAGGTCTTACCACATGATTTGTTGAAAACTTGATATGGAGCTGGATTAGGGTTTGTCAGAGAAACCCTAAATATTCAAACTTTGAATTTCAAACTTCTGAAATGATAGAAATATGTGCATTGCTGAGTTGGTCAAGCTGGTATATTTTGATTTTGAGATCTCCAAATTTGACCCCTCAAAATTGCCTTTGAAACTTCCGGATCTACTAGACAGGATCGTGAATTAGGGTTTGATCAAACCCGGTCTTCTCCCCAACCAAAAAGTTCGATCCAGTGCTCTAAACTTCGATTTTCTTGAGGAGTATCCAGCCGTGGATTAAGATTCCAAAAATTCCAACTTTTTCTAAAACTCTAATTTCCCGCATTAGTGACGGGCCAAAAACTGAAAATGCTCAGAATTGAATTTTGTCTTGACAGAAAGATGCTCCCTTGTCAGGAGAGTCAATCTAGTCTCTTGCCTTTAATGATCTGTGGAGAGAAACCCAAAAATTAGGAAGCCTTAGATTATGCAACTGCACAGTGCCTTCTTCTTAGGTCAGCTCTGATACCGTGTTAATTTTTCGATAATTTCATTCAATATTATCTAGGATCACTAAGAGAATAACATGTACAGCATATCAATCATAAACACAAGAGACAATAGACACAGAGTTTCCTTGGGGAAAACCAAGAAGGTGAAAAAACCCGCAACTTCCTCAGAGATAGAATAAGCCACAATGCAAAATCACAATGATCAAACCCAAAGAGATTTCTCTAGCAGATACTCCTCCTCCTCCACTTGTGTGCAACTCTCTCTCTCAACTATGCGAGTTGGAGAAGTGAGTGAATGAATAGAATGAGAGACACAACCTCTCTATTTATACACTGACTTGACCTACCAATAAACTAACTGGACCAACCTCCTAAAGAAGTCTAATAACCCAACCACTTAACTCAACTAGGGACGACCCCACACCGGTGGTCTAATAACCCATCAAATATAAGTTGCGACACTTACAAATACAAATGACGACACTTCTGATTGGAGAAATAATACATCTCCATCATGCATATAACAAAGTACAAGTGTAATACATAGAAGAATATATTCCAAAGTTACAAATACATCAACAAATTAAGCAATGCAAGACAATTTTAAGTGTCAAGTGAAGTTGAAATTGGACACTCAAAAATAAAAGAATAAGAGTCTGCACACAGTTTTGGTAAAATGCAAAGTTTTCACAAAAAATGAAGGATGTGTTGCGAAGCACACATAACAAGTTGAGTTACGAAATAAAAGAGGAATCGCTTTGTGAAGTTAAAAGTAAGCAAAGAGAAATGCGCAGTGAACCTCGCAATTCACATATCCGCTAGCAAAGTAAAAGAGGAATCGTGCTGCAAAGTTAAAAGTAAGCAAAGAGAAATGTGTAGTGAACCTCGCAGTTCACATGCCCACTAGCGAAGTAAAGGAAAACTAGCCGTTACAGTTTTTGATCGGAAAGTATCCGTTATACAGTACTTTCGGAAACCGAATGTTTCCACAATTAAGGCATATTCGTCCATTGAGGACACATTCAATGAAGGGAAAGGACCCAATATCTAAGCAAGATTTGGCCAATAGAAATAGAATTTAATGCCAAGTTATCTATTTTTGGGCGCGCCTTAGTGCCGAGGTGACTATAAATAGTAAAGACCGTTTACTTACCAGTTTTACCGCAAATTTTAATTTTTACTTCCTGTAATTTCCAAATTTTCACCAGTTGAAAGCAATCGTTATCCGACAGTATATGTCTGAGCAGTCGAACTTAGACGAAATATTGAGTGAATTCTGACATTCTGGTTTGGAAGGAGTCATGAATACGCCCATAAAGTAAGCAGTCCCAGAACGCGGTGGATCATCTAGAAACTCACCGAGGAATGTACCACAATGGAAGCAGAAAGACAAGCAGAAGGCCACTGAACAGGAAAAGTTGAAGGTCGTGAATGTTCTGAAGCCATTTCCACTAGCACTGCCTCAAAAGAGACCCATCCTGTTTGTTCCAGAATACATCTCTCCATGGAAACAATATGCGCCAGACGTGCTTCTCATGAGGAATCCTCGGTATGAGATTCCACTGCCGCCAATGTCAAGTCATGTGCAGATTAAGGAGAATTTGCTTGGTAAAATTCTAGAGTGCAAATTCGCGGACCATGACTTGCTCCAAGGTGCAAAATTTACAGAATTCCAACTAGATCAATACATGTGTAGAAGGTATGATGAAGATACCAAGCAGGAAACAATTCACTTGCAAGATTGGATTGCACCATTGCAGCCATTAGGGTTGTTGAACCTGCTGCGCATTCCACATTTTGATAGGATCCCAGAGCTTACAGCGGTGGTGAACACACCGATTTCATGCACGCACCAGGGATACTTGTGGTTAGACCGAAAGATAGACATTAACATCGATCTCATCTACCTGATCACGCACTTGTGCAAGAGGGGTGTTGATCCTGTAGTTGAGTTCGTCGACAAGAACAAGGATAAATAACTAGCTACAAGGATGAAAAGCGAATTCGAGATAACCAAAGGAAGCTATGGTTATACAACCGTCGGGATCAAGGATCAAGCCACGCGGTTCACAGTCCATCTCCTTGCAGGAAAGATCCTAAGGAAATGCAGAAGGAACGAGGTACCGACCGCTGCAATATCCTTATCTATGAAGACCAAGGATGGACTTCAGTTCAACTGGGCGAGCTACCTGTTGAATGAATTCTTAGAATACATCCAAGATACAAAAGAAAATGGAAGTCAATTCCACTATAGTTGGTTGCTAGTACTGATTGCCTTTGTAGGATGGAAGGAGCCTAGCTATCAACATAATGTCTCAGTATTCGTTGGAGACTATCGATGACCAAGGTTTGTGAACATGTGGGAAAACTCAAAGCCAGATCGACAAAGGGTAAACAACATACAATTGTATACTTACTATGAGCAGTTATGCGAAGTCATTTAGAGGACTCCGTGTATCACTAAGGAAGTGACAACTTGCTATATCCAGAAAATGACTTTCAAAGATGGATTGCACTTTATTTACATTCAGCCTCGAGTACAGCTCACTCCTCCTCAATGGTTTGAAGTACTATATCAATTAGAGGCACAGAAAATCGATCTGATTATGGAAGATTGGCCACCAGAGTGGAAGGTTGATGCACTAGCCACATTGATTACCACCTCAGAAGAAAGCAAAGCTAGAAATTCACAAGACCAAGGTGATGATACAACAAGCGCGCAGAACCCAGAACCAAGCCAAGGCACAAAACAACAACAATTTGTTGGCTTGCCAGTAGGAGAGAAAACAAAGCAAACCGATACAACCATCCTAGAAGGAATGCACATGAAGAAACATAAAGATACTAAGCTTCCACTCGATGCGCAATTGCATGACGATGACTATGATTGCATCGCAGTTAGAGTGTCAGAGCATATTGAAGAAACACTTGCATTAAAGGAAAGATAGCAAGAAACATTCCAAGCAAGCATGATGGAGAGCCTCACAGAATTGAAGAGTCTGGTAGCAAGGGTTGAACAAGTCCAGCGAGACTTGGTGAGAGAACCTGATTCTGATGATCGCGCAGGTGAGTCAAGACAAAGGAAAAGAAAGGCGCCTTCCTTAACAATGATACCTCGGCTAGTTATAATTGAGCCGATGAATGTTATATTTCCAAGTGACAAGCTCACTGATGGTGCGAAGCAGGTCACACATCTGGATATTAATTTTGGCATGTTTCACATTGAGGGATTACATAATCTGCATGTGCAGGTTGTGGAAGAAATATGAGATAGAGACATGGTCTCTTATAACCAGCATCTGAAGTTGGAGGAAAGCTACAAGGAGCTAAAGGATTAATGCGCACTAAATACCAAGGAGTTAGAATATGCGCAAGAGAAGCAGAAGAAGTTGAGGAAAGTTGTTTCCTAAGTCTATGCAAAGATCGTCGTTGCCTAGAAGAGCCTGAGGTAGAAGCCACTATTTTCAGGATTGGTGCCGCGGTAGACAATCTCAAGGCTAAGATGGAAAACATGGATATAAGGATCAAATTGTCGAATTAGAAGCTCGACAACAATCTGGCACCTTGTAGCAAGATAAAGAAGCAAGAGCCGAAGAATTGAAGGATTCCACAGAAAACAACTCCGCAGAAGTGGCGAGATGTCAAGACCTACTTGATGAAATTACCAAGGTATGGGCTATGCTACAGGAAGAACCCGAGTTACAGAAAATTCAAGATGAGATACAACAACGACATAAAGATATTGACTCTGTGATCATGGCTATGAAGGATTTGCCACCAAGGCAGTGGATCCAGAAGTTCGCAGAGAAGAAAGAACTTCATAAGGAGCTGGAAGTGTTAAGGGTGAAGGAAGTTGAAACTTCATCGAAGTTAGAGCCAATGCAGGAAGAGGCGCTTGCACTTTCTGAAGAAATTGAGCAGAAGTTGCAAGAAATCTGGACAACAGAGAAAACGGTGAAGGAGCAACTTCTAGAACCCATCTCAGAGGATATGTTTGAAACAATTAAGGAGTTCGAGCAAGAAGCCAAGGACACATTTGCAAAGTTGAGTGCAACTTTTCAGGAGTTCGTTGCGAAATCAAACATCGCAGAGGATGCGCAGTTGAAACAACCCAGTCAAAGTGGCTCATGGGCAAGCCACGAGTAAGTGTTAGGGGCATGTTGGTGAAGCCCAAGTAGAATAAGTTTTGATGGTGAAAGTACAAGTTAGGCAAGGCCTAACATCAACTAGTTTGGGGAGAAACAACTCTGTATTTCCCGGGAGCAGGGTATGGAGCGAAGCGAAGTGGCATAAAAGGATATGTCCCCTTAGTAAATACAAAGTACTAAGGACCATCGAGGTAGTTGGAGCAGTTATGAATGAAGCGTCAGAGCCAGAGGAAGCAGCGAAAAAGGACAACAGAGCTCCATCGAAGTAAAGATAAAGCGTGGTCAACAGGAGAACCATTCCATTTTCGGTTTAAGGGTACTATGGGGGTTGGACCATAGTTATTGTAAAGATGTGACCTTCGGGCACAATCTATATAAAGGAAAATTTTATAAGGAAGGGTTAGATAATATAGAGATCTTGTTAGATCCTAGTTGATTGTTAGATCTATGCTAAGAGATATCTAAGAGAGGAAAAATACTATGCAGCTGTGTACGTAGAGATCTATTGTAGAAAAGAGTCTGCAGCTAAGTGCGCAGACTGGAACTGTTAACCCCTTCCAAGAAATATAAGAACAGTTCCCGTGGACGTAGCTCCCATCTGGGGGGTGAACCACGTAAATACATGTGTTATGTGCTTGAATCTTTGTTATATTGAATGTTCATGAATGTTTATGCTTATATATGTGTTTTCATATGAATGCGAATGAGAATGATATGTTAAGTAGCAGGACATGCATGTATGAACATTGCGAAATTGTGTTAAGTATGGTGAATGCATAGTCACAGAAGCGAAGTAACAACAATTCAACGAAGTTTGTAGGTTGTTGAGATCTGCTAAGTGCGCAGATATATGTAGGTAACGATCTACGAAGTAGATGTTGAATAAGTTGCGGATAACATAATCGTGTGTCACCAGGTTACAGAAACCTGATTCTGTAACCACCCATCTTCGCTTCGGGTGAGACTTCAACTTGCTCACAGGTTGATGCCGAAAGGGCCAGTGAAGGGGATTTTGTTGGGTCAAAATAAAGGGAACTACGCAGAACCAGCCCCATGGAAGGTAAAGAAGAGCCAAGGTGTGGTGATTCCCAACATTCCCCAGATATTAGTCTCAGATCCCTCCAAGGACTTGGCCACTAACAGTAAGATCCTAACTACCGACGCTCAACAAAACAGTTCCAAAGGGTAAATCTCATGGACCTAGTAGTTCCATCCTCTCCCTAGAAGAGAGGGGAGGCACCAGGTACCTAATAACTCATAATGACATCAACTTTCTACTTTCCTTACCTTGTCCATATTCCATTATTGTTCTTCTATTCTTGTATTTTTGTTGATATTACCAAGAAGCTTGGTTTAAAGTGATTTTTCATTAGTTCATTAAAAAAACATTGTTCATCCATTAAATATTAAAAATAGTAATGAATTAGTGGAGTCCATATAAATTGTCATAACAACAATGAAAACTTAAATATGGAAAAAATGGAGTCTCGTGACATGACTCATTATTCATTGTTACATTTTTTAAGAACATAAAATGAAACAATTGCTAAATTAACCAAATAAAAAATGTCATTAAAACATGCACATTCATCATTACAATTTTAGTCTTATTTTCATCAACCATACTAAATAAAGGAGTAGCCTATTTATTCTATGTTTTCTAAATTGTATTTTTGAATCCATAAATAGATTCAGCACCCTCAAATACCCTCATGGAACCCAAATTATGCAATCTCCATAGCTAATATATGTGATTTAAAGATTTTTCTAAATATTTCCAATCGGAATACTAACAAAATTAGATAGAAAATATGCTCGGAAAAGGTTGAAAACGTAGAATATTTAGACTACACCCTAAATAAATTACTTAAAATTATGTTTATAAAACTTAATTACATACAAAGTTTTGCAACTAAACAGAGTGATTAAAATAGTGTCTCTGTTTTCAATAGGTTCTTTTTTAACTTGGGATTTGATTATTGTTTAATTAAGAGGGGTAATAGACCAGTGAGTGAATACATATAGAGTATTTTATTTTTAATGAATTAAAATATATAATTATTTTTAAAAAGTTAAAATATGTAAACATTTTATGTAATAATTAAGATTAAGTTATATGCGGATCTTTAGTGATATAAATGTGGAGTTTGATATTTGATATGTAACAATCATAATTGGCTTCATCAATTATATGAGTCATGTAGTCTCTTCAATCTTTGATTTAGTTCGGAATTTTATGAAATTCTCTATTAACAAATCTAATTCACCATCAAAATATCACAATTATTCCATAACAAGTAAGCAAGAAAGTAATTCACCATCAAAATATCACAATTATTCCATAATAAGTAAGCAAGAAAGAAAGAGCATTCCAAATAGTGAGATTTTATATGAATATTAATCCACCATGAGAACCTCCGGTTTAAGTTGGTATGTCTTGGTAAAGAAGATCCGCCAACCAAGGTAAGTTGACATGATACTACTAAAGGTGGTAGCACCCACTGCCATATTCATCACAACCATTTGAAGTTGAATTGCTTCAAGGGGAGAAGCACCACCCAAGATAACGCCAGTCATTGCCGCCGGTAGTGAAATGAGTCCCACTGTTTTTGCATTGTCGAGAGCAGGTGAAAGGGACAATTTTAGTGCCCTTCTTACATGTTGCATTATTGCTTGTCTTGGAGATGCCCCTAGTGCTAGAGCTGTCTCTACCTACACATAAACATTGGACATTCAATTTTTAGAGAAACCAATTTTAAAGGGGGCACTGAAAATGAATGGATGAATAAACGAACCAAGATATGTTGTTGCTTTAAATCCTCTCGAAGGTGCCTCATGGTGACACCAGTGACAGTCATTGCATTTCCAACCATCATTCCTGCTATTGGAATGATGTATCTAGGTGTTAATGGAAAAACATCTAATATAACAAGCAAACATAGTGTAAAAGATGTTCCTGATAGAATGGATGCTCCTGCAACGTATGAGCTATATGGAACATGATTTGCTCGCTTCCCTGCAGTGTATCCAGCTAAGATCACCTGCATAACAACAACAAAAAGATCATAAGTTCTCCTTAAATGAAAATTCACCATTTTTTTAATTATTGTGGAATGCTCAACATTGATTGTTAAAACATTGAATAGGTTAAAATTTTTCATACTTTGCATTCACTATTTCTTTTGTATCTTGTCGTATTTGTTTGTTGATTATAATGATTAATTTGTATTTGAAATCCATTTTAACAATCAAAATGTGTTGATAAACAATGAATTCACTAACACTATAATTCATAATGCTTCATATTATCTAAAAGGGCTACAATACTTGCCTTCTTAACTTCACACAAACAAGTTGTCACATTAAATCGAGAAGGCAAAGGATAATGGGTCGAATTGAAATCCACATGTCACGATCATATCATAATAATAAATGAAGACCCACTTGGCCTAGTCATGTCATGATCATTTTCATTCTTGTCGTAGTGGTCCCATCCCTAGATTGGGTTTCATGGCATTTATTTTGAGGACATGACACTTGGAGAAGCCTGAGAAGGATGGCGTCTACTTTTTTAGGGGTTTTATTGCACACCTTTCGAAACCCTGGATGATAGACACATCACATTTAGAAGCCACACATGTCACATGTCCATACCTATTATGATGGAACATTTCATATGATGAGCCCACATGTGCTAGTTCAATGCTTTACTTAGTCCATTCATTTCAAGAAGAAGGATGCCTAGCCTATGAAGATCTTTGAGAGGATTTATTGCATTTTGTGACGGTACGTTTCATCTTGAAGGCCTCACATGTTGTTTTAAGGGGTGTACTCTAAACGTTCTATGTTTTGGACAATTTTTTCAGCGATTTTGTTGGCTGAAATTTGGCTGAAATTTGGCTGAAATGGTTGAAATTGCATATATATGTTGTTGGAATTGCAGAATTAGGGTCCTTAGGGATTTTTGAGGGTGTTGAATCCATTTCTGCAATAAAAATGCAATTTGAACAATAACAAATCGCAATTTCAGCAAAGATTCATCGTCGAATTCCAACAAAAATGACCAAAAGAGTAAAAAACATAGAATGATTAGGCAACTCCATTTTAAGGTGGTCATTGCTCATTTGTGGAGGACTATTTTCTCTTGGAGGTATTTGAGGAGGTATTGAAGCTTTTGAAAAGGCCAACTAACTATTTTGAGGAGGTTTCCCACTCTTTTTTAACTTGTTTTTTGTTGAAAGTTGCCACTTGACATAACTACTCTCATTATTAAATTCTTTGTTTGACTTTTCATGTGAAGTTAGTTAAGAGCTAGCAATATTATCTTATTTTTTTTCCTTCCAGGAGAAGTGGATCTAAACCACTTTATGCTATTATTGGAGAATTTGTTGAGTAGATAGTCGATCTAGGAAAACAAATATTATTATATTGTAAAAGGAGATGGAGCTTGAAGTCTATAAAAGGCTAGCTCTCTCAAATTATTTTTCATGGTTGGATTTGTGGGAGAACTCATCTCTTGGACCAAATGGAATCTATTTTGAAGGCTAATGTTTGTTTGTAAGGGTTTCAACTTAGGTGTGGCTTCCCTTTCTCTTCCATATGGATGAATATTATGGCTAGAAATTACATATAAAAAATTTGCTCTAAATAGAGATCTTATGTAGATTGATAATATTTATGGAAGAAGGATTTTAAACAAGGTAATTCTAGTTTATTCTTCATAGCTATGTGTCATATCATTTCAAGGAAAGGTTGCATGGTGTCTTTTAACTTGGAATAAAATCACACTTTATTTTTCTTAACATGTGCATAAGTGGAGTACTCTTGAAAGGACCCACATAACTCGTAATTCCGGTGATGTCATTTATCACTCATAGGTGGTAGGTTGCATGTTGTAACAACACTTCTCACTATCTCCACTCATCCATTTTCAACCCTATTGAGTCTCTTATTGACTCCATTTTCCCAATCTTGATAGGCATTAGCCTCGGTCCTTCCATCATATTTATATTTTCCTATGCTACAACCACATGTTTTGCTAGAGTTAACTCTTCACTTCATCTTGAGCTTTCATTGCCTAGCTTTAGCACTCCTATCCTAGGGACACTGACCCCTTTTGCTAGAGAAGAGCCAACTTGAAGTGAGAAGAAGATAATATGGTGACATTGGGTACCCACTTGAGTTGACCATTGTCTTGAACCACTTTTTGGACTTTATAGCTTACATGAAACATATATCGGAAACACTATGCCTTCACACAACATTGTCTTGTTCCCCTATTTATTAAGAAATACTTTTTTGTTATCTTTTGATTTCTCACAAATTATATACTACATTTCTTCCTCCAATGTCTTGGTCGATCACTAGTATAAAAATACTAAAAATACATGCTTGACTTATTCTTCTACATTTAGTTTTAACCAATGATATAACTCCTACCTACAGTTGTAGAATTTAAAAAAAATGTTATAAAATTACACCCTTAATGATATCAATTTCAATTACAAGAGAGAGACTAGGAAATTCAACTACCATTTATATCATTGATTATAATTCATAAGTCCATTCAAATTCAAAGGACATGCGTTCATAGCAGGGTTCTCAGTGACATTTCTTTCCTCAAAATATTTTTGTAAATTATAATAGAATTTTATCCTTCTCCCACTTAATATTACAAATTTAAAGGATAAAAGTATCAATACTATGGTCTTATGTTTGGTTTCAAATTTTACATGTTGTTTATCTTTGTTTGAACTATTTAGCGCTTAAATCATCTTACATACAAATAAAATTTTAATTGTGTCTTCTTTACTATTGGAACTTGCTCTATGTAATTGAATTTATTATATATATATATGTGGGGGGGGGGAAGAGGTGTGCTCCATTCAAAATTAAATAATTTGCATGGCTATGCCTAGAGAACAAAACTCTTACACGGGATAATTTGCTTAAGAGGGGTTTCAGTGGTCCTATTATGTGTGTTTTATGTAGAGCCGAGAGAGAATCTATCTCCCATATTTTTGCACAATGTGTTTTTTTTTAGATTTGTCTGAGGAGTTGAATAGAAATTTAAACTTTCATGATGTGTGGGAAAACTCAAATTTTCAGGACAATTGGTACCATAAGAAGGTCAAATACAAAGATCTACCTATATTTTTAACAAGGGAGATTTGGAAAGCTAAAAACAATATTATTTTTTGAGGACAAGAAGTCCATTGTTTTCTTGGTTTGTTCTAGGATTATCGCTTTGTTTTATGAATATTACAAAGAGAAGAAGCCATGCAAAATGAGAACTCTATTGAGGTCTCTTCTTTTGGACTCTATTCCTTCAGGGTCTTTTGATGGGGCAGAGAATCAAGGAATGTGTGGTGCAGGTATGACATTGAAGACTAAAGATAGACATAATATCAAACTGGAGATGGGTGTTGATCTTGGGACTAATACAAAAGCATAGCTTATTGCACTATGGGGACTATTATTTTTTGCCAGAAAAAGAGGAATCTTAAACATTTAGATCATTGGTGACTCTAAAGTTATAATTGATTGCGCTTTGGGTGTCTCATATTTGCAAGTCCTTAGTTTAGACCAATGGGTGAACAGAGCCAGAGCTAAGATTAATAGTTTATCTTCTATTTCATTTCAGCACATATACAGGGAATTCAACACCAAGGCTGATTCTCTATCAAAGTTGGTTGTTGGTGACATGGATGGCTTAATTCACTTCGAGAAGTTCATAGATGACACTTTGTTAGAATCTGGAACTGTTTCAGCTTTCTAAAAATGATTTCAGTTTTACTTTTTGCTATTATGTAATTATTTTGGAACTCAATGTTTATGTTGAGCCTTGTAGCACATGTTGCTTTGGCTAGTGGTACTTATGCAACTGAATTGTTTACTTTTCGGTTGAGAAATTTTGGGTTGTGGATGTAACCAGATGTAGAGTAATTGATGAATTACTAGCTTGATTGACTGTCTAGTAGAGCAGAAAATAACAGTCCTTCAAGATCAAATGTTTACTTTGAAGAAGATATATATAATTTTGATTCTCTATGGAATAACAAGTTACTTTTTTTTATTGAATATATATATATATATATATATATATATATATTTGTGACATTTAAAATCCTCCATTTCCGGTTTTTTATATTGGAATTTAGGGAAAGAAGAAATTAAGTTTTTTTATCAATGCAATAGCTTTTAAGCTTTTGTAAGGTTTTAGGTCTATATAGAAACATGAAAAGCACCAAGAGGCATAGTTTCAGCATGATGAGTACCAGGATCATGGTGAAATTGTGAGACATGAGGCATAGTTTATGTCTAAATAGCATGATGAGTACTAGGATCTTGGTGAAATTGTGAGACATGAGGCATAGTTTATGTCTATTTAGAAAAACACCAAGAGGCATAGTTCCATCATGATGGGTACTAGGATCATGATGAAATTCTGATGAAGGGATAAATTTTCACTAAAATTGGACTAGAATTTTCATTGGAAAGAGTTTCCATTATTTGACATCTTATATTACAAATAAGCACAAAACCCAAGCATCCCAACCATCCCACAAGAGTTCAGCGTTACATCTGACCTGCAAAGAAGTTATAAGCGACATAATTCCTTCCATCCATTAAAAATTTAAAATATTTGAAGATAAAGATATTCATCTCACACCTATTACCATATATTGGATGCTCTCTAAGCAAAATACTCCATACTGGATATGAGTCATACAATATATCAACAGTATATCCTGCATACACTACACAAATGTAAAGTATATCCTGTTTGCAAAGAAAATGGGTCTGAATGGCTACTGCTTGTGAAAGCAGAGAACTCTTAAAACATCTAACAGACGGTTACCTATTATGAATGCATGCCACTCTGCTTAAAAGGAACATCTAACAAACTGTTCAACTGAAATTGATCAATTGATCCTATGGACAACTATATCTCCCTTGTTGTTAAAACTGTTGTAACTCCATTCAGATAACCCCTGCTATACTTGAGGCACTTTCCAAGAATGTGGGAAATACAGGAGCAGAACTTTAATAAAATTACTTATGGGACTGTTCTATGAGCTAGCAGGCTAAGCATCTCTAATGTCAATTGATTTGATTGGCTACCACTGCTGTCTAACAATTTATGAACTAGGCTTTGATTTGGATTTATACTACCAGTTTGTACTGTGATGTCATTTGCATTTTTAAAACAAAAAGGATGCAGAAATCTCTGCTTTTTATATACGTTTAGTTAGATCCTTTATTCCATGGCCACAATATATTATTTGCCTAATTCATGGAGTTGATAATTCATGGAATTGATAACCATAATAAAACGTGGAAAAATAAATAGAGCACGCACACAAAAAATGTTTTCAAAGCAAAAAACAATTATTCATATTTGGTATACACAAAGAAACCATGGATGTCACCATGAAGAAACAGAATTGAATTGAGACAAATAAAAGAGCGTACCATGAAAAGATAGGCCACCAAAATCCAGCTCACATTTTGCTGAAGGAAGATAAATTGCAAAACGAAGCCAATAACAGAGAGCTGAAGGAAACCCCTTGCTATGGAGTATGGTATTTCCCATTCCAACCCCAGTTTCTGGGGAAATGAGAGGAAGACAGCAACTGCTGGCACTGCCAAAGCAGCCACTGGCTTCTCCATTCCTCTGAAGAAATCAACCCAATCAGACCCCATTGCAGACAGCTACAGTACCCCAAATCTACTACAGGAGGAAGGAGGAGAAGGCGGTGCAAGTGACAAAGATGGAATCATATTATAAAGCCCAAATACGGCTGATGCTATAAATTAATATAAATATTCTGGGTAAACTTTGTGTCAACTTTTAACATTAATTAAGATATTATAAATTAATATAAATATTCTTCTGTTTACATTATCGATATATTAAATCAAGAATTTTGAGATATTTTATTTTAATTTTTAATTAAAAAATTGAATATACATAACTGATTTCACTTTATTAAATAATATTTTAAATTGTGTGCAATTATATACCTTCAAATAGATTTTTTGCCTTATTCCCATACAATGAAGGAGATATTGCAAAGATAACATATGTTCTTAACTATTAGGCCCACTCAGATGTTTTTATATGTTTTTATGGCCAAAATAGAATAATGATGATTTCACTTTATCAAATAATATTTTAAATTGTATTCGCAATATACCTTCAAATAGATTTTTTGCCTTATTCCCATACAATGAAGGAGATATTGCAAAGATAACACATATTCTTAACTATTAGACCCACTCACATGCTTTTATGGCCAAAATAGAATATTAATCGACAACTTATCATCCATAAAAAGTATAAAATTGCATGTCAATGTAAAATTTGTCTTATAAAGTTGGGATCAATGTAGAATTGGTCTTATTCCAGAAATATATAAAAATATATAAAGTTCGAATCAATTAGAATTTCTCACTTTCCTAATTGGGAGTTCCCATTGTACTCCCATTTCAAAGAATACCACGCGGCTTCCGTTTTGCAATAAATTATTGGTAAAAAACTACTTTGACATTATGCCATAATTAATGAGGCGGCTATGTTAATTTTAATGAACACATATATTTTATTATTTTTATATTTATTATGTTTTACAATAATTTATTGATAAAAATTTCTTTTACAATAAATTATTGGTAAAAAAAATACTATGACATTATGCCATAATTACTGAGGCTGCTATGTTAATTTTAATAATTACTGAGGCTGCTATGTTAATTTTATTGATACACATATATTTTATTATCTTTATATTTATTATGTTTTACAATAATTTATTGATAAAAAATCCTTTCACATTATGTTATAATTTATTGAAGCGGCTAGGTTAACTTTGAACATTAACACAAATATATATTTTATTATTTATATTTATTATGTCAATACAATATTTGTTATATTTTTAATATAATAAATATTAAATTGAGGAAGTGATTTCTTACAAATATCTTGGAATTGATATTCATCACACGTTCAATTGGAACGATAACATTGAGAAAATGATTAATGGAGGATGGAAAACTTATTTTGGTCTTGAAAATAATTGTAAATTCATGTGGGATAAAACAAAGTTCATCTTTGAAACACTTGTCATCCTTGTTATTTTATAGGTTTGTGAAGTATGGGGGTGTAACATTTCTAGATAATCTTAGAGAAATATTGAGCAAATCCAGAAGCGGTTTTATAACTTATAACCTCAAAGTTAAAAGCAATACACTTTATCCTATTCTCCTCATAGAAGTGGGTCTTTCCCCCATCGAGAGTGTGGCTATGACTAGGTACCTGATGTACAAGCACAAGATAACTAACATGGGAAACGAGAGACTTCTTAGAATTGCTTTAAATTCAAGTCAAAACCAACTACGCTTCAAGCGAAGTTGGTGTAAAGATACGATGGCTTGGTTAGACCATTGGGGCATTGTTGAAAATGACACTTTACAGAATATCGATAATATCAAAATTTTTATTACCTTTAAGTTTGAAGAGAAATTGTGGTGCGAGAAAAATTTAGCGGTTAAGAGAAAACTAAGATACTATAAGGAGGTCATTAACCTTAATTTGGAAGATCAGAAATATCTCTCGATAATAACTAGTTCAAAGAAAATCAATATAGCCAAGATTAGAACGAACTCCCATGAGCTTCATAGCGAAACAAGGCGTTGGTTTATTATCAAAACTCCGTAGGTGGAAAGGGTTTGCCATCTTTGTGAGTCTATGAGTGTTGAGGATAAAAATAACTTTCTCTTAGAGTGCCTTGCTTACACCCACATTAGATATCAGTTTCATAATATTTGCTACAATACAAACCTTGCTAACCTCCTAACTTGCCAAAACTATAGTGAGCTTGGAAAGCTTCTTACCAAGATTTTTTAGTATAGGAACAAAAGTTTAAAGCAAACCAAGTAATAAACCAAAGTTCGGTCCAAAGTTCCGTCGTCGTCGTCGTCGTCATCGTTGTTGTCGTCGTCATCACCATCATCATCATCAAGTTGTATAGTAATGGAATTATAAAAAGTTTGACACACACCAACTATCCTCCCCCTCCCTCCCTTCCCCCCCCCCTCCTCAACTATCCCCCCTCTCTCCCCCCTCTCAAGTTGTATAGTAATGAACGGAATTATAAAAAGTTCGACACACACCAACTAAAATTTGTATAACCATTACAAAAGTTAATAAAATGTTATATATTTGTTTAAGTTATATTGTCTATTTTAATTTTTTATAATTTATCAGAAATATATCAATTTTGAAGATAAAATATATTTTAATTTTTCAAAACAAACTTTTAATAATTTAATTTTTTAAAACAAACTTTTAATAATTAGTTAATTAAATTTTATATTTAATAATAATAATAATTTTAAAAATATTATTCAACAATATATATATATATATATAATCTTTCAATAAAAATAATATCAAAATCGTTCTGATGTAAGGTTTGTTAATTTTCCTTTAAGTGTAATGAACAAAAAGAATCAACTTAGAATTTTTAAATACTACTCATATTATTATACCTGCCGAAGGCAGAGTATATAACAATCGTTTCATTGTCAAAATAGTGTTACTTCACATAAATTTTGTCATAAATTTTCTTCATATACCTAATGTTTTGTAATGTTTTTGCAATTATTTTATATTAAACATAATTTTTTTAAAATAAAAAATATTTTTCAAAATTTTATAGTTTAATATTTTTATTTTTCTATTGGTTAAAATCATCGAAATGACTATTTTTACCTCGTATGCAATATAATTGTCAGAAATAATAATAATAATAATAATAATAATAATAATAAATTTAATTTAAAAATATAAATTATCAAAAATAAGTTAAAACGCCACCTGGCTCTTTGGAGGCTGCATGCATTTATTGTGAGTTTAATCAAACTAGCATCGTAAACCAAAAATGACAGGGCCGAAGTACTAGAAACAATCAATGCTTAGTGTGCCGTGTACACGTGGCTCTATTCAAAGCAAAGCAAGTGTCATACACATTTATTGTGAGGATCAACTGCTGACAACATTGACTTCTACTTTGTACATAGTTGGCTTAATAGCCTCCTTTTTCGCATCAGCCACCATGAGGCTTATGGGACGAAAGCGCGGGCTGTTAGAAATTTAAAAAACATAATTTAAGCAATCATTTAATATACTAGTATACGATTGTTATATACTAGTTAATAATTAAAGCCTTAATTGCTATATTTTAGTTTAAAAATTTATTTTAAACTATTATTTCTAAACTATTTCCATCTTAACTTTTACTTTTGGACTATATACAATTATTAATTAAATTACTTATAAAATATTTTCAAAAAGTAGATATAAGCAACTTTGCTGCTATTTTTACTTGTTAAATCATTATATCACTTTTATAAAGACTTCGTTGAAAATGCAATTTATTATTATATATTATTAATTATAAAGTGATAAACAAATATTGATAACTATAAAGATTGGAACTCGAAAACTTCTTTCCAATATTGAGACAATTGACACACTTGAGGCATGTCCAACAAACTCCTCCAATTGCAAATAAACATCAGGATCTCAACAATCAACAACCATGATGCTTAAGGCTAGCCAATTACGCTGCTTTTCCATAGCTATCTATGGATTCCATAATGCTCTTCTTCAAGTTGTGGTTATGCCTTTTTCCATAGGTTTTATATTTTTTTTAGTGGGTAATTGTGTTTAATATGTTTTTTAATTACTTTTTCACCCAGAGTATGAGTTGTTCTTAACTCAGTTTCAAAAATAAAATGTAATTTAAAAAATTCATGTTTATTTATAATTTATAAAAAAATAAAAAGTAATTCAAAAAATTTATGTAAGTTTATGAAAATAAAAATAAAATCAACATAGATCTATAAACTTAAGGATCCAGAGAGATACAATTTCTTGAGATGTAATTTTTTTTATCTTAAATCTTTTACACATTAAGAAAAAAATTACACCTCAAGAAATTGGATCTCTTTCAATGTTTAATAAATCCGGATTTAAAATGGATCTATGTTGGTTTATATACAATATTGTTGAATTTTTATTTTCTTTATTTTATTTTATTTGTTTTAGTATTATGTTTTTATGGATCTTCATATTTATTACAAAAATGGATATAACCAACACATAAGTTCTCTACTTCTAAGAATATAAATATTTTTACATTTCCATCTATTGTTGTTAGTGAAGATCTAGAACATGAAGCCATGATAATATGTGATGGTTGTTTGCAAACAATGTGCCCTATTTATGATCATGTTTATCCTACCATGTAAGTATTCTTTTAAAAAACCATTTTGCACAAGCTCATATCCTCATAGCTTTGACTTTCCATGGAGAGACTAACCCAACAAAGAGACAAGGTTTAGACATTTGATTTTGCTCATCCAAATTACTCTTCTCTATTGCCTAGAACTTTCAACTTAGCCACTACTATGGAATAGAATGAAAAAAATTAAAAATAAGGACATAGAAACTAAGCTAAGTCTCAACACTAGATAAGGCATAGAGCACAATGCATAGGAAGCTATATTATGAATTACTTGTTATTAGAAATCATTGCCAGACCATCAATATCACACATGACTTGAACCAACATTAGCTAAATCACCAATTAAGGCCACATATAGCTAAATCATCAAGTGCCTAAGGTATTCAATAAGCATAACCACATCATCAAATATAATCTTACAAGAAGTCTCAAATCAACATTAGCTAAATCACCAATTAAGGCCACATATAGCTAAATCATCAAGTGCCTAAGGTATTCAATAAGCATAACCACATCATCAAATATAATCTTACAAGAAGTCTCGAATCAACATTAGCTAAATCATTGATCAACAACCACTACGAATGTCCCTAACAATAGGTTACTTCACATAAAATAATACATTGTTGTGTATATATTCATTGTGTATATTTTCTTCTCAATTATATTGTTTCTACCTTCTTTTCCACTCTTCAAATTTCTTTTTTCCATTGGTTTAATATATTTTTGCGCTATCAATTTTGTTTGATATCCCTCTTTATTTACTTTTTGTATATTACAATTGTTGAAGTTTTATTCTCTTTCTATTTTTTTATTTGTTTTTGTATTATTTTTTTATGGATCTTCATATTTCTTTGAAATGGAGTTGTCTAGGGGAGGGACGCCAATAGTGGTGCACCTGCCCCTCTTCCACCTAGATGAGCCATGTGGTGGGCACATTGGTAGCCCAAAAAGCACCACCTGTTAGTGCCATGCATGCCCTACAATATGCACTTTAATTTCTCTTTATTGTCCTCGCAATGCGTGCACCCAAATCCTTCTCCTGCCGTTGGTTCCTTGCCCTGTTCATTTATGTTTGGGGTTGATGGGTTATTAGGAACCTATGTCAACCCTTCTCTTTACTTTGTTAGTATATTGTTGTGGGACGCATATGCTTTGTAAGTCATCCCGTAGTATTATATGTTGATCCATAGTTTGTATTAGCCCATAGTATTGATCCATAGTATTGGATGCATATGCTTTGTAAGTCCTCCCGAAGTATTATATGTCCCATGGTATTGATCCATAGTATTGATGCCTAGACTTAGTATATAAGTTTTTGTTGAGGCCAATGAAAGCATCGTGAATTTATTTGTATTGACCTTACTTAAAGGAGGTTGCCCCCTCGAAGTGGCGCGTGAGCAATAAATCTATTCCGAGTTTTGTTATTTCTGTTATCTCGTGCATTTCATTAATTAATTGTTGCAGCTTCCTCACATCTGGTATCAAAGCACTTTCTTGGGCTCGTTGGGTGAAATTTTTGCAATTTTTTTTTTTGCAACTTTTGTAGGTTCGGATCTGGGAATAATCCCTATCCGCTTAATTGTGGGAAGTACTTGGGCATAATCCCTAAAACTCATTGTGAGGAGTACCACAGGAACCCTAAAGTAGCTGGCCCATTGAGAGGACCTGCCAGCAAAAATGGAAACAACCCCTACCTGATTGACTAGTTCCCGCCCGTGAGGTAAACCAAGAGTTGTCATTTGTGGCAAAGCGGTTATCAGTTTTGCTTGAGTCGTGGAGTGGAGTGTTTCCCCAATACGCAAGCCGTCAGATAACATTGGTGGCCGAGTGAATCCCCTGAACCGTTAGGAAGCCGAGCATACTTGGGGTCCATATCTATTTTCAGCTGATAAATCGTAGATTACATCTGTCTAGACCTGTTGCTGATCACTTCTGCGTCGTTGCAGATCCATTCCAATCACTTCCGCGTCGTTGCAGATCCATTCTGGAAAAAAAAAGAGTTTTTTGTCCATATCTCCTTTGTTTTAACTCAGTTTCCCGTGAAACTTCATTGACACCCCTGCAATTCCTTTCTGCATATTTCATTCCTCGGGACTCTATCCCAAATTCCACTTCCCAAAGTTAGAAATCTCACATTTGTCTATTTTTAGGGTTTGCCATAACTTCTTCGAGTTTCACCCAATTGCCTTCAAATTTTGTCACAGAGTTCATTTCCTATTTGTGCTTTTTTGTCCGTCTCTGAGAAATTTTCCCATTCCTTCACCCTGCTTCTGAAATCCTCATTGTCTACTTCCTTGTCCATTCGAAAGTGTCCAAAACCTAGTCAAACCCCAATTAACCATCATAATTTTTTCTAAATCCAAATTTTCCTTTACTAAAACAATTTCTATTTTTGTTTCTCTACCCATTCAAAAAAAAAAACTCCTGGTTATGGTTGTCACCCGCGCAGGATCAAAAATCATGGATGAAGAACTTGCAGCCCTCAAAACCAAACTCCAAGATCTGGATGAAAACATTCTCAGCCTTCATCTTCAGCATTCAGCCATGAAAAATAAACGACAACCATAATTTTCTGCAGACAGTAGGTTCTCTTCTTCCAACAATTTTCGTGGGCGGAAGCTTGATTTTCCTCGCTTCAATGGTAATGATCCGACTGGATGGATATACTAGGCAGAACAATATTTTAGTCTACATAAAACTTTTGATGTACACAAAGTTCCACTTGCATCATTTCATTTGGAACAGGAGGCCCTTCAATGGTACCATTGGTACATCAAAGCTCATGACGAGCCAAAATGGACCGATTTTTGCCAACTCCTTTTGCAACGATTTGGTCCTAGTGTTTTTGATGAATTCACAGGAGCGCTCACTAACTTCGCCAAATTGGCACTATGAGAGAGTATCAAACAAAATTTGAGAAACTGGCCAATCACATAGAATGATTATTTGATGAATTCTACAGGAGTTGTTTTATCAGTGGTCTCAAGGATGAAATCCGCTCAGAGGTTAAAATGTTCTGTCCCAACACAATGATGGAAGTTCTAGGGTTGGCTAAGTTGGCAGAGGATAAGATCACAACCCAACAATGCTCCAAATCCAATTTTGTTCCATTCAGAAATATGGTTTCCCAATGACCTCCCATCACGCAAGCTCCTCGACCAACTCCTATCAAGCATCTGTCTGAAGCAGAGATGTGAGCACGTAGAGAAAAAGGTCTTTGTTATAATTGTGATGAGAAATTCACTCGGGGACATAGATACGTTGAGCAAAATATCTATCTCTTGGATGTGGATTCTCCACCTGCCTCTGAACTTGGTGAAGAAGCTCCAGATATAATAGATGATCAGGTCGACATTTAGCAGCCGCCTGTTGACCCTCTGTCTCAGGACGACCACCCAGAGATATCTCTCCATGCTTTAGTCAGATTCACCACCCCACAAATAATGCGGGTCAGGGGTTACTTCAAGAAGCTCCCTCTTACAATACTCATTGATTCTGGTAGCACTCATAAATTCATTGACCCTCGGATCGCCAAACAGGCTGATTTTTTTATCCATCCTTGCTCCAACTTTGAAGTCATGATTGCTAATGAGGGCACCTTACCTTGCAAGGGGAAGTGTTGCAATGTGTGTATTTCTATGGAAGATTATACCCTGGGCTCTAACATGTTTTCCTTGGCCTTAGGCGGATATGATGTGGTTTTGGGCGCTCAATGGTTACGCACACTTGGCCCCATCTTATGGGATTTTGCTGAACTTTGGATGCAATTTTCAGTCAATGGGAAACAACACACATTTACGGGCTTACAAACAGGGTCTCTCCACATCATCAATTCACATTGCTTGGAAAATATCCTTAAGAAGAATTCACATGGTGTCATCGCGCAGCTCCATTCCATTCAGATGCACCCATCAACGGTCTCCACTACTCCTTTGTATCTACAACACATCGTGGATAGACATTCAAGTGTCTTTGCTGAACCAATGGGATTTCCACCTTCAAGAGACCTTTCCAGTAAGAATTTATCCACCTCTACATCTGAGAAGGAAATGATGGCTATTTTGCATGCAGTATGGAAGTGGCGGCAATACCTATTAGGGAATTATTTCAGCATCATGACTGATCACTAGATTCTGAAATATTTCCTGGAACAACATTTCTCCTCCCCAGTACAACTGAAATGGGTTAGCAAACTCGTGGGTTATGCCTATGAGATCACTTACAAGCATGGTAAGGACAATCTGGTGGCAGATGCTCTTTCTCACACAATTGCTGACCACGTTTCTCTTTCAGCTATTTCTATGCATGTTCCACATTGGTTGCAATATATTCAACATGGCTGTGTCAATGACTCCCCATTATCTCAACTCATCCAAGGGTTGGCCAAAAACCCTTCTATTGTACCGCATTACTCTTGGGATGGTACTTCCCTGAGATACAAGGGTCATCTCATGCTTCCCCAGAGAAGATATCTTGAACCGGCTGTCTTCTATAGACTCCATGCTTCTCCATCGGCAGGGCATTCTGGGTTCCTCAAAACATATGAGCGGGCACATCATAACTTCTTTTGGCATGGCATGAAAAGTACAATTCAACAGATGGTGGCAGAATGTGATACTTGCCAACTCCTTCTGGGATTGATCGAACCCTTTCCCATCCCTACACGGATTTGGACAATTATTTCTATGGAATTCATTGAAGGGCTCCCTAAATCTGGAAGGAAGACAATGATTTTGGTTGTGGTTGCTCACATCTACAACTATAGTCAATTTTGTGCCCTGGACCAGCTCTTCCGTCCTCATGAACCCTTTCTTCCATTGTATCAGCTCGCGATGCAAATTTCACCAGTCAATTTTGGATAGAACTATTTCGCTACACTGGCACCAAACTAAATATGAGTTCAGGGTCTCACCCACATACAGATGGTCCGATTGAAATTATCAATAAATGTTTGGAAACTTATCTTCGTTGCTTCACCTCCGAACAACAACCTCAGTGGGCGAAGTGGCTCCCTCTCGCTGAATGGTTGTACAATACTGCATCTAAAATGATTCCATATGAAGCAATCTATTGTCAGGCATCGCCATTTCTTCTTCCATACACCCTCAATAGTTCCCCATTTCAGGAAATTGACACGGTTCTTTGAAATTGCAATTAGATTCTTCACATTTTGTAGGACAATATTCACATGGCAAGAATTCGAATGAAACAACAAGCCGATCAACGTTGTTCTGAGTGCACTTTTCAAGCAGGTGATATGGTTTTTTTTCATCTACAACCTTCCAAGTAATCCTCCCTTAAACTCAACAAGCATCATCTTCTATCTCAATCTATCACCGAGGTGTTAATTCAATGGCATGGAATGCAACCAGAGGGTGTTGCATGGGAACCACTCCTTCAGTTTCAACATCAATTTCCACATCTAAAGCTTTGAGGACAAAGCTTTTTCTAAGGGAGAAGGGATGTTAGGAACCCGTGTCAACCCTTCTCTTTACTTTGTTAGTATATTTTTGTTGGACACATATGCTTTGTAAGTCGTCCTGTAGTATTATACGTTGATCCATAGTTTGTATTAGCCCATAGTATTGGACGCATATGCTTTGTAAGTCATCCCGTAGTATTATATGTCCCATGGTATTGACCCATAGTATTGGAACCTAGACTTAGTATATAAGTTTGTGTTGAGGCCAATGAAGGCATCGTGAAGTTATTTATATTGAGCTTTCTCAAAGAAGGTTGCCCCCTCGAAGTGGCCTATGATCAATAAATCTATTATGAGTTCTGTTATTTCTTCTATCTCGTGTATTTCATTAATTAATTGTTGCAGGTTCCTCACATGGGTGGCCATTTTCCCACCTTGGTGGTGGTGTTCCCCCTATCTATTAGTTGTGCCTCCGCGGGTCATTGTTGTTGTTGTTTTGGTTTAACCATCATGCGGTGGGGGTGCTTCGGCAGTGCCATGCACATCGTGATAGGGTTGAGGGTTTCCCTATGAATTTTTAAACCAACTGCACACTGGTTTCTCTACTTGCGGGTGTTGGTTTATATGCTCACCACTGTTATCTCTTTGAGGGACCTTCCATCTGAGATGGGCACTTCGGATCGTGAAAGTATTTGCCAGTTTTTGGCCCTATCATGCAAGGTAGGTTCTTGAACAATGAAGTTTTTTACAATTTCTCAGCTTACAAGTTTTCTAACTACTTTGCTTTGTATGCAGGTTGTGTTGGAGTTGTGTGGATGGAGATCCTGGCGGTTGGGACATTGTTGGTGGATGGAAAGGTTTTCCCTGGTTGGATTTCAAATCCTGCCAACTTCTATCTGTGTTTTTCAACACACTCACTCTCCCAGTTGATTTTTGTGAATGACCTGGTTTGGTATGTGCATTGGGGAGTTGGTTTATGGTTCGTGTTGTTTACTTAATGTACTCAAAATGGGGTTATTCTCTGTTTGTGAAATGGAGTTTGTCTCTATCATTGAAATAAGTCTCTGTTTGTGAATGGGGTTGTTGTTATCTCTTGATTGACGAGAATAAGGGTTTTCATTCTCATGCAACGCATATGGTTACTATGGTTTGATAGAATTATTGGTGCTCTGTTTATTTTTCTTTCCTCTAGGGATTTAAATGTTATAACTGGTAAATGGGTTAATGAAAATGAAAGGGGTTCTTATATATTTGTCGAAATGGGGTACTTCTCTGTCAGTTAAATGGGTCTCTGTTTGTGAATGAGATTAATGTGATTTATTGACCCGTGAGAAGGAGGTTTCTGATTCTCATGCATAGAATTTGGTTATTGTTGTCTAACATACTTGTTAGTGCTATGTTTGTATTGTTTTCCTCCGGTTCTTTGAATGTTGAATTTGATTACTGGTATAAATCAAATGAAGGGATTTTTCTCTATTTTTGAAATGGGGTTCATCTCTATCATTGAAATGGGTCTCTGTTTGTGAATGGAATTACTGTGAGAATCACAGGAATTATAATCCTGGCCAAGTATGTGACACTATGTGAGATTTGAACCTTTGCTGAGGATGAGAAACTCCTCACATCCCATGGCTAATTTCGTCATTGTTTGGTAAGGGATAAACCAAAAAATGAAATATTGTGGGAAATCAGTAAGCATAGAGCTCAGAAGCAATTCTCGAGATGGTTGTTCTCAACCCATCTCCGGTCCTTTCTTCCACAAGGGTCATCTCATTCTATTGTGGTTTTTGTTTTTGCGCATTTTTACTTTGAGAATCAATGTGAGAACCCATTAGCATAGTTACCCAATGAAGGCCCTTTCCTTTTGGTTTGTGGGTTGAGAGGGAAGAGTGTTGTTAGTTGAAAATTACAACTATGTTTTACCATGGTAGAGAAATGTGGATTGGAATTATATGAATTACCAAGTGAGATTTGAATTTTGGAAAAGGATATGATACTTCATAAGAATTAAACCATGGTTAGAGATGCAGAAGCAAGTGAGTTTTTAACTTTGATCAAGGATGCGAATCTTTATAAGATTTAATATTTGATCCATGACATGAAACTCTTTGGATTTGTGTAGGGTATATTTGGTGGATTACTCCCCACTATGTATTTATGTGTTTGTTTTATGTGCTATCCATTTTTGGCATTCATCTTTGTTATGAATGAATTGAATGTAATGAGTAATTGGGCAAGATAAATCCTCCCATGATCAATTTCTTTAGTGGGATAGTTGTGTTTTTATGTGCATAAATAAACTTTAGTTAGGGTGCAAATAGGCTTTGTTGGAAAATGGAGATGATTTCCTTATCTAGGATTTTATCCTTAAGTTAAACAATATAAATAATATTTGAGCTCTCTACAACTAAAGTGATAGTGATCTTAGAGAGTATTTTTACAAATACTTGCAACAAATTTTTACAAAGACAAACAAGTTCCTAATCACTTCTTTAGTTGCGATAGATTGAATTATATTGTTGTACTGTTTGTTTGCTTTCCAACAAATTATTTCCTTGAAAATAAAAAAAAAGTTCTTGGATAACCAGTCTTAATAGCCAGTATTGCATGTACATTAATAGTACCTAGATGCATTGCCTTCAATTATAGAGAAAACTAATTAAATATATGACTAGAGGAACAACCACAAAATGTCTCTGTAAAAAAATCCACATTGCATGTGGTTAGGCTAAGTATTTGATATCTCTCTTGTCACAGAGATGGAGTGTCTACATTGCCTAAATTTGCTGATTTTCCTATATCTTCCTTTTCCAAGTAGGTTGAAATGCCAAAGATTGCTTGAACAAAAAGGTTTGAGTTTCCCATACTTACTTGAGGCCATTTTTCTACTTGAAGCCAATGAGGGATTAATAAATCATAGTTTTGACTTGTGTTAAATCCCCCTATATTAACTAGAAGTGTGGAAATAGCATTTGGTGCATAGGCCCTTGCACTGGTAGGAATAAGGTGAGGAGGTTGACCAGATAGGTGATATTGGGGGATATGTATGTTTATGAGGTCTTGGAAGACTCGTAGATTATCTGAAAGTGGATCTAATGATTTGGAAACGATCCTTCCTCCATCACTTTGAAGACTCTGTTGTGCCTTTCTTTGTTCCCTTTCCTTCCTTGCCATATTTTTTTGATGTTTTTTTTCTTGTTTCTATGTCTCTCTTTGAATCCTTTCTTTACTTCATTGTTCTATTGTAACAATCATGGCTTCCTTCTTCTCCTTTTCCTGTTTTTCTTCTTTTGTCTTATATCCAACATATCCCTCTTATTTTATCCCACATTAACCAATAAATTGATGTAGTCCTCTGAAGTGAGAAACTATTAACTCCTACCCAATCAAAGATAATCTGGTGTTCTTGTCGATCGATGCGCTTGCACTCTCTCCACTGGTAGCTTTAGGAATTGGATGAGTACTGGTGTGGTACCTAGAGTATTAGCTGGGAGCAGTGTTTCATTAGAATTGTCTTCTCTAGCTAGTCCTTCGGTATATCCAAGGTGTTCCTCTACACCCCCATCATCGACATAGTAATGGACTGTTGGTTGCGAAGGCATGTTAAGGATTTGATCATTGGTGCTGGTGAGAATTTTTTTTTCATATTCATCATGGCTTCTGCCAACCACTCAGGTTTTTCAACTTGGCTTAGCATTGCCAATTTATCCTCGTTGCTTCCTATTGCTTGACCACCTAAAACCATGTTCAACTTGGTAGGGTCATTAGGAATATGCTCTGCAAAAGTTGTATGAGTTTCACATGACCCAAAAACTTCCATGTTCTCTTCATCTAGTTCATGATCATATTGAGTAGCGCTGACATTCTCATTGTCGTCAACCAACATAACACTAGGTATTTGAAATAGGGATACCATGTTTTATGAAACATCTGTAGCTTCCTAGGCATGTAAATCAAATGCTTCACTACACCCAGTATCATTGATAAGAGCATCATAATTTAGTGGCCAGATTATAGTCTGCCTAAATCTAGCCTTGATATTTGATGGCATGAGAGCCCTTTTGAAATATCTACTTCCTAGTTCGACTAATTAATACCTTTTTACCTCTATCCTGGGGTTCTTTTCCATCCATGATGCTCTTTCAGACCTGAAGTAATTCTTGAAAGGACCAAACACACTCACAACGAGAGGTTGCAACCTATAAATAGTATGTGTATTTAAATTCAACAAGTCAATGCCCAATCTATTTTCCTCCTCAATGGTTTGTATAGCTATGTGGTTTCCATGACCATCAAAAATCAATAAGTGTCTATTTTCAATAGAGACACCACTAGGTACAAATGCAACAGAGTGAAAAATTCAATTAAAAAACAACTCTTTAGTCATCCGTGCATGGGTATGTTTTTTGGCGGCTGCTCTAACAGAATATCCATGGAATTTAACATCATCAATTGCGGTGAGCATATCCTATTTTGTCCACCTTGTGATGGGACTGAGATTCTTGGTTGCACTTGGACCTTGCACCCTGGTTGGATGTGGATTAGCAACACCAACCTATTTCTCATTATGATGTCCAACCACAATGGAAGGGTTGTTGTTATCTACCTCCTGGGGTAAGTCATTATGATGTTCACTATCACTGCAAGGAATGTTGTTATCAACCACATGGGGTAAGTCTTCATCCGATGATGTGCATTGTAGTTGGTCACCCTTGGTAACTTGCCTCCTTCATCTCCTTGTACGAGAAGAGGCACACACTCTCGGCATGAATACAATAAAATTGGACACTGCTTACACAGTAATAGAAATAAAACAACAACTTGTAAACCAACATTTTGTGATGTTTTTGATTGAAAGATATGTAATAATGATGCATAGTGGGTACCCATAGAATTCCTTTGGAAGTCTCAAGCACATATATCGCAAGGCATATACACCAGATATGCAATTAAAGGCATTTACTATTTGGTTCAATTTTGAATGTGTAGTTCTTTGTTGTTGTATTTGTTGGGTTGAATATTGTGGGTATATGGAGTACATATGTTGGTTGGCTTAACACGTACATGAGTCTACACATTTAGATAACAAAGTAGTCAATCTTTTAGAACATGTGTTGATTTTTATTCAATGGGTAGAATCATGTGATTACCTGTTCTATTTGTATAATACAAAATACAGAGTGCAACATTGGAAAAACAACCATTTCTTGACTGGGTGGAGTCATGGCATGTTTCTATTCTTTGCACACTAGGATATATGATATACAGAGTGCATTGCCAATTTTGGAATAATAGATCAATGGATACATTGGTCTTGGCACCATTGTTTTCTAGAAGATAAGAGCACTACATGAACACATAACATAGATGAAAAAATAATTTCTCTAGAGGTTAGCATACACTGAAACATGTATAGTTAAAAGACATATGTTATGTAGCCTAAATTGAATCTTACATATATTAGAAACATTATTAATACCTAAACTAGGGTCAATACAAGGCATACCCCTGGTGGTTGATAGAGGTATTAGCAAGTTGAAGCACTATTGGAAGTGTTGTTGAGTAGTTCGAATTTCTAGAAAGTAAATTGGCAAGCTACAAGGTGATTCATGCTCCTTTATAGATTTCTTTTGTTTATTTTATTGGGGTGTGGCATTGAGATGGATTTCAAAATAGAATTTCTGAATGAGTGCATTGGATTGAATTGGGATGCGTGATCCAATGGTTGGGAAAATTTCTCGGTTGATCCTTGTGATTTCAAATAGTTTAGTGGAAGATTTGATGTGTTTAATGGGAATATGTATTTGTTGATATTTGTGCTTTCAAACAGTTTAATGGATGCCTTTGATGATTTTAATGGTAGATTTGATGAATTTAATGGGTTGGGTTTCATTAATTGCACTGGGTGGGTCTAGTGTTCAAAACTCTCAGCAGGTGAAGCTAATCTCCAATAAATCTTGAAAATGTGCAGGTGAAGATGTGAAGAATGTGAAGGTGAGTATGTTTGATGGGATATCTTGGCACTACTGGTTGCTAGAGTCTACTCTAAAGGTCATTCATTGAGGTTGAGTTGATAGACAAGATGTACATATGGTTTGGGCATTGTAGGTTGCTTTAAGGATTTAGATGATACCATGGTTAGAATACATTGGTCTTTGTCAGGGACATGACTGCTTGTAAATTTCTATTGTCATTTATGAACAAAATTAATTCAATAGGATATCTATGGACTATTGTGGGCCTAGTTATCAAATGGGTCAATTTTGAGTTTTTTTGTTAATAGAAGAACATTTATATATTTTTGTTTATTTCATTTTTGGGTGTTTGAGGTGACCATTTCTATATCCATGTCTGGTGACCTTTCACTTATAAGAATCCCTCCCCTAATGTGAATACTTAATAAAAGTTTACATTGGTTACTATGCTTACTATAGATGTTGAAGTTTTATTCTCTCTTCTTTTTGTTTTAGTATTGTGTGTTTATGGATATTCATATTTCATTCAAATGGACTTGTGTAATGCAAATACTTATCAAAATTTTGTATTGGTTACTAAGCTTACTTCAAAGTTTAAAATTAAAAAAGGTGTAAGTCTTAATGTTATAGTTTGATTTTAGAATGAATGTGAAAACAACTACCACAATATTTTTCTTGCATTTTATTTTATTTCCATTTCTTCATGCTTTTAGCATAGGCTTTCATCATTGTACATGCAGTGACTTGCTTCTACTTTCCCCTTTGCATAGGTTCTTAACATGGCACCTATAGTGACTTGTTGCTCCTTTCAATAGATGGGGAAAACTATCCATTTTCAACTGAGAAAAAGCTTGAGTCAACAATCCCTAGTGCTCTACACTACATTTCCAACAAGAGATCACTTAGATCACAACTTAGGGGTATATTTCTTAGATGATCAATCATCGAGTAAGAGATTGCTCACTCGAAGCAAAATGAATTAGTGCACACTTTTTAAGATGTATCCAAAATATTTTGATTTTGATCCTTGGTTGGATGAACACACCGCAAATACCTTGCAAAAATAGATATTTTTCTTCATCCAGGGTTGACTGCTATAGCAAAGTCAAAAATGTATTATATTTTAATCCATGCATTGCATGTATGACTTAGAGTGTTTTGATATGATTCTCTTGGATGAAACAACACAATCGTAAGTGAAACAAGTCAATGTTATTCTTGAATAGTAACTATATCTTTGCACTTGCTCCTCACTAAAGACTTGTCTCTTTATCCAATAAAAAACAAACACTAAAAGTACGGACTTGATGCTATGCATCTCACCTTATTATTTTTATAACTCCCTAAGCATATCTTGTATTATAAATTATTTGAAGAAGGTTTTGATTAGATTATATATTTTTTCATGTGCATTCAATATTGATTTTTAGTTTTGAAATTCTTATGTAAAATTTCTCACAACCATATTTAAAAGTTTTAAAGGACTAATATTATAGATGGGTTTATCATCATTTATTATCAAACTTGGGTAACTTGTTAGAATACATATAACAATGGTTTGTAGTCACAAATTTATGTAATGGAAAAATAAATCTCTAATAATCACTAATAATTTGGTTGATTGTGTTCATAAAGATAAGTATGAGAGGAGGGAAACCTTATTTAAATACCAATAAAAAAGAAAATAAATTGTAACTTAAAGCTTTAGTCATTAAAAAAGGTAATTCAAATCTTATTACATAAAAGTGGCCTTTGAAAAACTTATAACATTGTCACAAGATGATGGGAATACATGGAAAATAACTAATGTACCTAGATTCTAATGCTTGATAAGGGAGTTGTATTAGGTGCACAACATGTCCTCTCCTTAGGAAAGAGTTGTCCTGAAAGCTAAAAAAACCAACATCATGGGCATACATGGAAAATAATTGATGTACCTAAATTCTAATG
Organism: Larix kaempferi; assembly: GCA_027924585.1. Classification (NCBI taxonomy): domain Eukaryota; kingdom Viridiplantae; phylum Streptophyta; class Pinopsida; order Pinales; family Pinaceae; genus Larix; species Larix kaempferi. The sequence continues at coordinate 10,763,662 of BSBM01000120.1, read as the reverse complement.
CTTCATAAGGATGTTGTATTGGTACACACCATGTCCTCCCCTTAAGAAAGATTTGTCCTCAAAACTTAAAAAAAACAACAGAGAGAAATTGTGAAAAACTTCCAAAAAAAACTAAACTGATACATTAGTTCCCCATTATAAGTTCAAAGTGGTTGGTATAATAGTACAAAATATGTAAACCATGCCTCTAGATCTAAAGGTAGAATCAAATTTCCCAAATTTTATACCATAACCCATATTTTGGCTTCTAATGTGATTTTTTCGGAGCATGTGCACAGAAAAGAGGGGTACACTTTATGAATAAGTCACTTCAAGAATAGATAGCAAGATTTCAACCACTAATCACTTATTCCAAAAAGTAATTACCTAACCAATTATACATAATACATTAAATCTAAACCATGAAATGATGGACGAGGGATTCTTTTTCCTTTTTCTGAAGTTAATTGATATCTAGGAGGAATGGTGTTCTACAACATATGAAAACTTTGGGTGTTATACCAAAAACTCTCCAACTTTTTCTTGCACTTTGTATAACTAATAGAATTTGGATTGAAGTTATTCTTACTTTGTATAACCAATAGAATTTGGATTGAAGTTATTCTTACCTTGTTGTAAAAGAGTTAGCTACTTGTATATCTACAATCAAATAAAGAAAATATCTCCAACTACAAACTATCTCTAAGTAATATTGATTATGCTATTGTTGTAAAAGAGTTAACTACTTGTATGTCTACAATCAAATAAAGAAAATATATCCAACTACAAACTCTCCTTCTAAGTGATATTGATTATGCTATTATTTCATTATCTTAGCTATCATGGGAAAGTTTCCCTTGGGTATTGTAATGTCTACAATCAAATAAAGAAAATATATCCAACTACAAACTCTCCTTCTAAGTGATATTGATTATGCTATTATTTCATTATATTGGCTATCAAGGGAAAGTTTCCCTTGGGTATTGTAAATATGGTATGTATTTCATATCGATTTTTAATTACAGTAAGGAATTTAGCATCATGAACGACTTAGTATTTTGGGTGATGGGGTTTCTAAGTGGTATTGATTATCCTATTATTCATTACATTAGATATGTAAAAAATTTGCTCAATGATTGTAAATACGTTATGTATTTTATATAAAGTTTCCAGTGCACTAAGGACTTTAGGATTATGAATGGCTCAATCATTAGTTGATGGGTCCAAAGATGTATAATTCCTATGAAGGGGATAACTTTATGGTGGAGTGGTATGTATTATTGCACTAATACTTATCCAAATGTAATTAACAAATCCATTCAATTTCCTTATCGATTGTATAGATACAAAGATATCCTTCTAAGAACTTATTGAGTACCTATATTCGCACATTTTCTCAAGGATTATATGAAATACTACTAATATTAAAAGACATCCCTTCTAATTTAAAAATTTCTTATCAAAATTGACATAAAAATTTATGGTCATATTAATTATTTATTTAGTGAAGGAGTTTGAGGAGCTTATAGACATGCTCAAAGCTTAAATTATAAATTAACAATCCCATGAGTTGTAAAACTAGAAGTGAAGGGAATTAAATAAGCATACTTGATTAATCAATCAATTACCATAATATAGAATCCTTACCTTTAGAGAATGATGAAGTCCATAGGAATTAAATGAGCATACTTGATTAATCAATCAATTACCACAATATAGAATCCTTATCTTTAGAGAATGATGAAGTCCATATATACCTATCCCACTTCTAGATGGGGATAGTAGAGGGCTAGAGAAGACAATGATATAAAGAAATTTCAATCTTATTCTAGTGAAAAGTGCCACATTATGTGATAAACTGCTTAATATAACACTTTAGTTTTTGGCCAATAAAAATTTGAGACATTCTTATAAATGTTTTAGAAACCCACATGACCAATAAAGAGAGATGCGTGCTCATGCTAGAGATCGTATTTAATAAGATGAGAACCATGTCGTAAATGGTTAAAAATTTTAATGAGGGTATCACCATTCTTAATAATCCAAGATTGACCCTTCTTGCCATAAATTATGTCTCATTTAAGATAAAATGTAGGAAGATCCACTATGCAATCTATTAGTAGCTCTTGAACCCAAGTAGGTTGGATAGCTATAATGGATTTGAAAGTGTGTGGTTCATCCTTCCTAGATATAGAATCTACAACATTATTCTCCTTAACCTTCTTAAAAATGATATCAAAGTTTATTGGAGGCATAAAATTATCTTGTATCAATCCTCTATTAGATCTCCTACTAAAATAAGTTGTTTAGTATAGAAGGGTGATCAATTTATATAAAGAACTTATCACTTAGGAGGAATTAATGCCAGTTGAATATTGCATGAAGTATGGCAAACATTTTTTTGTTGTACTTATACATGCAACTTTCTCTATCATTTAACTTTTACCTTTCAAAGGAAACATGTCTATTATATTGTAAGAGGAATGCACCAAGTCTAAGGTCAAAGCATGGGGGTTCACTAAGTAAGCAATATTATATCACCTGAGTTCATATTGAGGGATTTAATTCTCTAAAAAATGAAGCAATATATTGCCTATTATATAAGAGTTGAGGGGTATTTTTAATATATTTAAAACATAAAGATATTTGGGGGTTTATAATTATGTATGTAGGATCTTGAATAGGGTATTAGGGGGTTTGAATAGGTACTCGATGTTTGAAGTTGGTGTGGGTATGATTGTGTGTGAAGTCAAATTAGTGTTTGAATAAGATATGATCTATGTGTGAAGGTGGTGTGAATCCAATTGTGTTTGGATTCAAAGTGGTGATTTAATATGTACGATTTGTGAGTGAATGTGATGTGAAGTCAATTGGACTGATTGTATATGAAGTTGACTCATGTTTCGAGGGTTGTTCCCCATCTTGAAATATTTTCTATCACTAAGATTTTATTTTTCACCCTACAAGGTTTCCACTGGTGATAAGTTGTGCCATGTCACCATACTAAGGGTAAAAATAAAAAAGGTGTATTAGCAATTTAAAGGAAAACATAGATAACTAGGATACATAATGAAAATGCATATTTTTTAATTGTAAAGGTGTATTGGGAGGGAGCTCAACAAAATGATTTTTGGAGGCATTCCTTAACATATAGTGAAATTAGGAGTATTCTTTAATATTCTACAAATGCACATGATATGTCATAAGTTCACAAAATGAACCCCCCGAGGCTCAAAGGAATCACATGTTAATGTTGCGGGATAAAGTGAAAACATAGGTAATGAGAATTAATGTTGAATCAAGGGATTCATTTAAGCTCTCAAAATATTGTTGTGTCTTGTATACCAACAAAAGGAATCCTCTCTTGTACTTACTTGAGTTAGAGGTTGAGAAATAATAGATAAAATATAGAATTAAGTACGTGGTAGAATCCTTCTAAGCCAAAAATTCCTTCAATATTACCATGGTCATAGGCATTGAACATTTTATAATGGCTTCAATTTTTATAAGATATAATTGAACATTGGTTGTAGGTCTAATATAGCTAATATATTCCAAGGGAGTCTTGGAAAATTCATAGTTGGATTATTTTTCATAACTATTATGATACGATAAATTAACTAATACAAGATCCAAATGATCCATATGTTCTATGAATGCTCTACTATATATGGGTACCTAATGAAATAAAACTATATTTTTTTTAAAGATACTTACTAAACACCCTATTCATTAAGTTTTAAAATGTAGTAGTATTGAAAAGGATAAATGGCATCACTCAAAGTTATAAGTGGCCCCAATGGGTCTTGAATGCAATCTTATATTGGTCCATAATATATGTGTGTATGTGGTAATATCCTAAACATAGATCAATATTAAAAATAAATGACACTTGTATCTCATCTATATGTGAACCATGGGAAACTTATTCTTGATAGAATTATGATTTAAGTGATTTATATCCAATATAGAGGTAGTAAGAGATGCCATCTTTTATTTATATGACAACAAAGGTAGCATAAGGACTCTAATTACTAATATTTATGGTCCTAACTTCTAAAATTTCATTTGTAATAATTTCATCCTTAGATTTCTAAAAATTCCCTTATCAATAGGGGTGAACCATTGTGGGACCTTTAGTGAGGTCTAACTCAATAACATGTTCCATGCCCATTTGCAATGGATGTTTGATTGGTATATTCTATAATACCTCCTTATGTTTGTGGAGTAAGGCATAGAGGCTTGGAGTATATGTTTCTATACATTACATGTGAGACATGAATCCAAAGTGGCCTTTCTTTAAAATTATAGAAAATTTTATGGAGTCAATGGTCATACTACTTTTAGGTGAAGGAAATTTGATAGTGATTTCATGTCAAACCATCTTGATGAAATGAGATTAAATTATCCCAATGGTTAGTGGAGTAGGTACCCATGGAATAAATTCATTGAATACCTAAAACCATATATACTCAAAATTCATGTTTTGAAGATGAGCCTTAGATATAGGGATGAAAATATTGAGTAAGAAATGGTACAATTCACACAACAGATAGAAGGTACCAATACAGTTCAATTCACAAAACACACAGAAGGTACCAATGCAGTTCAATTCACAAAACCTCCTAAAGGAACCAAGACAATTCAATTCACAAAACATCCAAAAGGAACCAGTACAAACATATACTCCCGAACTTCTATGACATAAAATTCATCTAGAAGAGTGTATTATTCCACCAGAAGTTCCACCGTGTGCACCACCCCTTCTGATCTAGATTATCTAGAGAACGAAATGGAGGCAACAATATTAAGTGGGAACACACAAATAAATATTTCAAAGAGAAAACACCTATTTCATTAATTTTGGATTAATAAAGCAAAATCTAGATAGAAAAAGAGTGAATTTTTATTCTAAAAGTGTCAATATCAGCCTTTCTAAAGTGCAAGAAAGGGTTTTGAAAGCAGGAATATTAGTTTTCAAAAGTGTGATTTGTTATTCCAAAAGTGTAAATTTTGATTGATCTCTAACCTCAGAAGTGTTATTTCCAATTCCAAAAGTGCAATTTTTGAACCCCAAAAGCGTTATTTTTGTTTCCAAAAGTGTCAATTTCATTGCTTCATCACATACTTCTTTTGCATTTGAACAATGTACAATTAAATGGTTTAATAAATCTCCATCTTTTGCACACTATACACTATGTTGGCCCATGCTAGTTTCTTCCTTTTCCATTATCTAGGTAAGGATTTTACCAAATGTCCTAACTTTTGATAGGACATCCTAGCTTCCAAATTCTTCCCCTCCATCATACTTGTAATCCCATGTTTGTTCCTCTTAAACATTTTTCTCAATATCCTCAAGTTGGGAAACACCCCTCCATCATTTTTTAATGTCACGTTTCTTCCTCTTAAATATTTTGCTAACTCAACCTTTTGTTCTTTGTCTAAGAAAAATGATTATGCAAGTGTGAATATAATGAACATTTAATTTTTGCATCTCAATGCATAATACCATAATGTAATATATTACTAAATTTATTAATATTGAAGAGATGCAACAAATTAATTTAAAACAAGTTATGCAACATGCTGACAATATCTGCATTGTAGTGTTTCACTTTTTTAAATCAACAAAGGCAATCTACAAATGGGTTCCATATAAATAGAAGAAGAAATCCATATACAGAAAAAGGAGAAGTCAATGAGCCATTTCCTTTTAGCAACTTCCTCACCTTAATTACAAACACTTTAAATTGTGATATTATGGAAGAGTTATTCACAAAACCCACACCTCAAACAAATATATTATACACTAAATTCAAATTCAAATTAAGATACAAGATATAGACTAAATGAAAAGTTTCAAATATATAGGATATATGGCTATGAAATAATATCAATAAATACAAAGTAATTACATTTAAATATTATTATTGTATATACATGCATAATATCAGTATAACACCCATCATAAAAAATAACAAAATTGAAAATATCTAATAAAATAAAAATCAAGCGAAAACTTCCATTAATTTTTTTTATTTGCATCAATCTCCCTAACTTGTAGTAGCGGCCTATGTTCTAAGAAACCGTGACCCAAGGACATATCATCCATAAAAAATCACCTAGGGATCGCACCCGGCCTGGGCCACACCAACCCTTAACATGGCTAGATTTTTTTGGTGTCTCCTCTCACTACTGCTGAGTTTCGAACCTTGGGCCACCTAATAAAGGGAACCCCTTGAATATCAACCATGCTCATGGGACTTGACAACTTCCCCACTTTAGTTGCAAATACTATAACTTGTGATATTATAGAAGAGTTATTCACAAAACCCACATCCCAAACAAAGATAAAAGAGAGCAATTTATCTTCAATAGTTTTGCTTAAAGCAATAGTTCTTAATTAATAACATTGAAACTATAGTATAAAATTCTAATCAAGATATACACTAGATGAAAATTTCCAAAGATTGAGGCTATATGGCTCTAAAATATTATTACGAAATACAAATAAATTAAATTTGATTATTATTTCATGTGCATGCATAATATCACTATCGCACCCATTGTTAAAAATATCAAAATTGATAAAGATCCATTAAAATAAAAATCAAGGAACAAAATTCATTCACGAAACGAAAACTTTCAAAGATGTAGACTATATGGCTTTGAAATAATATTATGAAATAAAAAGTAATTAAATTTCAATATTATTATTGTATATGCATGCATAATATCACTATGAATCCTATTTTCAAAAGTATCAAAATTGATAAATATCTAATAAAATAAAATCAAGCAACAACATTCATTGCAATCGAGAGATTCCAATCCAGAATTGTACATTTTTAGTAAATTTGTAAGACAACATAATTCCAATAAATTCTTATTCATCAACATCACTCCCACTCTCAACATTATGCTCCATTTATTCTTGGCGTGCCTTATTTGTTGCAAGGACCTTCCAAGTGATTTTTTTTCTCTTGTCCATCTTTCCCTTGGCGACCATACCCACATCAATTTGTTTTGTTCATGTCGTTCCACTTTCAAATTGCTTAACAATTTCAACATCTAAGAATGAATTTGTATTGAAATCCACTTTTTTTATTCGCCAAGATACAAATCTGCCAAGTTGTAACTCCAACGAACAACTATCACAAGGTGACAAGAATTATCTTACCAACACACAAAATTTAAAGGATCACAAAAGATTTCCCTTAGTGGAATTATTTTCATCTACAATTTCCACAAGGCCTATTGTTGTAAGCCTTAAACCTATGTAGAGAAGCAAAGCATATAGATTCTTTTAAGCAAAATAGTGATTTCACCACAACATTCACACATAATCCATATATATTTACCTTCGATACCCTTAACTGGGAAAACCAACAAAACTTAGAGCCACACCTCTCACTTTCTCATTATGATTATTAACTACTCATAATACAATATGTAGGTATTCTGCAACATCCAAAACCCTAATCCGTTAACCTATATTAGAAATAGACCCCAAACCCTTAATGAAGATTAAATCACACATTTTTTAGGAAAAACCTAAAAATAGCAAAGAATATAACACATACCCAATGTTCTCCCACTTGTTGTTTTCTTTTCATAAGAATGGGCCATGTAATGATAGGGTCATAGGTTCAGGGCATCAATGCCCATAGGTTCTCTACACCAAGAGAACTTCTTAGTATTGACAAAATTCGTCATTGAGTTTGCAATATTCTTCAAGGTGTCAACCTTTTCCAACAACACCTTCTTATCTTCAACCATATCTCTCACAAAGTGATATTGCACATCAATATTCTTTTCCTTAGCATGATAAGAAAGGTTCTTTTCCATAAATATTGCACTTTGGTTGTCACAATCTAACCTTGTATCTTTATGTACAAACCCAACACTTGAACACAATCTCCGCAACCATACAACTTATTTACTTTCATGGGGGGGTGCCATATATTCAGTTTTTGTATTTGAAAGTGAAACAACATCCTATCTCTTGCTCATCCAACTGATAGCTCCTATAAACTGGTTAAACATATACCCATTTGCATATCTTCTGCGATCAATATCTCCATCCCAATATACATCAACAAATCCCTTTACATCTATTACTTTTTCTATTCCAAGTCTTCCTTGGTAGCAAATTGCATAATATGTGGTGCCACAAAAATATCCGAAGACCCTCTTTACAGTTGTTCAATGATCCTTCCCTATTTTTGACATATATATGCTAAAAAATCCCACTACATGAGCAATTTCCAGTCTGGTATAGACCACTGCATACATCAAACTATAAACTACACTAACATATGCAACTCGTGACATATCTTCTTACTATTCCCGTGTCTTGGGACACTGATCTACATATAACTTTACACCTACAGGACTAGGGACCTTGATCGGCTTACTTTCCTACATGCTAAATCTCTATAGTATGATCTCAACATATTTGTTCTAATTCAACTATATTTTCCTGTTTGCATGATATCTTTTAATGTCCTTTCCTAGTATGAATTTTGTAGCACCGAGATCGTCCATGTCAAATTTGTAGGATAGATGTGACTTCACCTCCTTTATGACATCCATGTTGTTTCCAATCAACAACATGTCATCAACATATAATACTATATTAATGAAGTGATCACCAACCTATTTGGGGTATACATAGTGATCAACCTTTCTTCTCACAAACCCCAATCCAAGGATGTATGTGTCGAACTTTTGGTACCACATCCTTGGATATTTCTTTAGCTTATAGACTAGCTCTTTCCTTTCCTTTCCTGTAAACCCTTCTAGTTGTTTCATGTAGATTTCTTCTTCAAGATCCCCATGTAAGATTGTTGCCTTCACATCCATATTCTCTACTTCAAGATCTAATATAATTTAATTTACCAACTGGAGAAAAGATTTCACTAAAATCAATTCCCTCTACTCGAGAATATCCCTTTGCAACGAAGTGGGCTTTGTACTTTGTACTTCTCCGCTTTACCTTTTGCATTCAACTTCTTCTTGAGCAACTGTTTTCTACCAATGAATTTTCTTCTAGATAGTACCTCAACTAGATCCCAAGCTTCATTTTTGTCCAAGGCATCCATTTCTTCAACCATGGACTTCTTCTAGAGATCACTATCCTTTAAATCAACAACTTCACATTTCTAGACCAAAAATCATCATCAATAATAAATAAATCAAAACTAGACCAAAAATCAGGAGGGGAATACCTTTCTAGTTGCCTTCTTTCTTGATATGATCTCCTCAAAATTGGGGTGTGAGTTTCTTCTTCTTCTGATTCAGCTTCTTCTGTTGAGTCGAATTCTTCATATTCTAACTCAAACTCTATTTTATATGGTTCCTTTTCCATTGGAATCACTTCTTGTTTGGGAACATCTTTAACCTCTCTAAAAACAACATCTCGACTATAAACAATCTTCTTAGTTGTAGGGTTCCAAAGCGTAAAGCCTTTTCACACCATCTTTATAACTGATAAAGATACATTTTTCAACTTTATTATCCAACTTGTTCCTTTTCTCCTTTGGAACATGTACATAAGCATCACAACCAAAAAATTTCAAATTTTTAATAGAGGGTTTCTTACCAGTCCATACCTTAGGTGCATTTTTATCAACCAATGTTGATGTGGGTGATCAATTTACCAAGTAACAAGCAATATCCACTGCCTCTACCCAAAATTCGTGTCCTATCCTAGTACAGATGAGCATGATCCTTGCCTTTTCCATCAACATCCTATTCATTATTTTTGCAACTCCATTTTGTTGAGGTGTGTATGGAGTAGTTTTCTTTCTTGCTATACCGCACTTCTTACAATATTCCTTGAATGCATTCCCTCAGTTGACAAACCCTACACACAAATGCAAAGAATATAACACATAACCAACATTTGCAATGCAATCTATATGATCTAAACATCTATGTAACGATTTAACTTTTGTAAGAAGAAAATAAAGCCTAAATTAATATAGAATATTTTTGTCTCCACTATTAGAATCAACACCAGTGATCTCCTTCAACTCAACTTGTTATAAAGGGTATTCAATGTGGTTAAAAATTTGTGATGCATCTCGTTCAATAAAAACACAATTATCTTCCAACGATGTATCTACAGACTACACCTCTTGATGCTTGAGAAAATTGAATATCTTCATTAAAAACTCAGTAACATTTACAACACCGCATCCTTGTTTGGCATCATTGTGGTGAAATTGATTTCTACTTGGGAAGATTGTTCCCTCAACAAATTTTATTCCATTGATAAGAAAATCCACATGTTGTTTAGAACCTAACGTTTCTTGAGAAGACATTTCCACTAATCTGCAATAACAATGATACAATACAAAATCCATATAATTCAACTACATAGAAATAAAATTAATAAAGAAAAAAACTATATCATATAATACAATCAATGTAATAGAAAAACATAAATTAACACAAACCAATATAGATATTATAAGTTAATATAAAATCTCCAAGTTCATGTTCTCTTCCATATTGTTCTATAAATTTGAAAAAAAAGAATTTTGTAACATTTTAACAAAAAATTGAATACTTTTATACAAGTAATATCAGTAATAAATATACCAAGATCGAAGAGATGCAATGAAATAAAAACAAGTGATGACATACATTATATTCAAGAGTTGTATTTTTTAATAAATATTTAAGGCATCATCACTCAATTAAAGTATCATTCATCAACATCACTCCCACTTTCAACATTATGTATCATCTATTCTTGTTATGTTTTTAATAAATATTTGAGGCAACATCACTTATTTAAAGTCTCATTCATCAGTTTCACTCACACTCAAAGTTATTCTTCTTCTATCCTTGTTGTGCATTAATTGTTGCAAGGTCCTTGTTAGTGATTTTTATTTTCTCTCTTGTCCATTGTGCCCTCGATGACCATGGCCATATGATTCTATAACATCAATAAAAATATTTTCCTCTAAATCAACAACTCATTGTTTCCTTTTATTCAAACAATTTCTATACAACTCTTTGAGGTCCTTCAATGTTCTGTTTTGCTTCCACCATTGATTCTATACTTTGTAAGACTTTGTTGATGCTCAAAAAAATCATTGCGTCGATAGCTGAGGGTTCTCCCCAATAAGAAATGCCAATTAGATTTCTGACCATTTGAAGTAGGGAACCTGTTCGGATTTTGTCCCATCAACCATTCATTGGTCGAAGCTTTGACTGGTTATGGCCTAGTCCACCATTTAGTTTTTTTTTTAAATGAAATATAATATGCCCTAATTTATGATGCAATCCTAACTTATCTTAACCTATCCTTGCAAAGAGAAAAATTAAACAGAAGGAGTAGTAAATAAAGTTGAGATACATTCCAACAGCAGATAACCACTCAACATGAAATATATCACAGCTACAAAGTGAGATTAAATACTAAAATAGTTACAACATAAACATGGTTTTCATTTACAGCTTGTAGAAAGCAAACGAAGACTACAAGAATGCATACACAATAATAAATAATGAACCATAAGAGTAATCCAATAGGTAACCAAAATAATCTTACTGCATTTGAGCTACAGGAAAACATGAAATTAGTTCCATGACATTCATCCACATAATAAACATAGATTCCAATGACAAACTTGAGTCCAAAATTCTTCTATTCATCTTAAAAAATAGTTCTTACACAAAATGAGTGTGAAAAAACCCATGCAAAAAGTTCCTATTCCCTCCACCTACCTTTCTTTTATAATTTACAAAAGTAACTCCTAAATGACTATTCGACTTCCTCAAATATATTTACAAATTTTGAGATCTCAATATGCATCTCACTTAGTCACTTACATTCTCTCCAAAAGAAAATAAAATTACAAATTACAAATTTAAGGAGGAGCATTCCCTTGAGGTCTAATAAAATCATCCCAAAGTTCACAATCATAAATCATAACATTTAACTGTTCGTGTTCCAATAGGCGTAGTGTAACCTCATGAAGAACAACCTCATTAGCTAATGTGGTCAATCCTTTGGTGATTGAGTTGTGTCCCATGGACATGAATTGAATCTTTAGGGTGGGCACCCCAATTTGTTCCTTTAGAGCCTGTGAGGTGACCTTAGTAGTGCTTATGATTTCCCCTAAGTCATCTTTCTTGATTGTCCTTAGTTCCCTCTAGGTGCTATTGTTTTGGGATAGGCTCTTCAAAAGTTCCTGGAGGGGCTAAGTGGCATCTCTCAAATTCCCGTGTTATGATCTAGTGTACATTTCGGCATTTTTCCAGTGATGTTGCGACCTCCTTCTGCAATTTTTCCCCTTCCTTTTGACAATTGTCTAGGGTAGCATAATCAACTTGCATTTCTTCTATTTTCATATTGGGAAAATTTGGTGGAACTCCATGTTCTGTTTATGCCATGCTGCCACACTTCTAACTTTTCCTTTGGCATAAAAAATCCTAAGGTCACTTCTTTGGGATAACTAGGATACTGTCTTGAACTTGGTTGCAATATTTTGCACTTCATATAATTGCTTTGTGATCAAATCCTATGAATGGAATAATTGTTGCTCCAATAGAGTTGCACAGGTTTGAAAATGATCCAAGCTCCACCTTTCTTCCTTGGAGGTGCTTGCTTCTACTGTCAGTGAATCCTTTTCTCATCGAAGAGCTTCTATCTGATTTTCCAAAACCACATTTCCTACCTCCAAGTTATTGATCCGTCCTATCAAATCATCCCTCTCATCCTGTAAATCTCTTATCTCTGTGGTCATACCTTCATTTTATTCTTTGAGAGTTTCAACCTAGGAGGTTAGTGTGTCCTTATTAGTTTGCAATTCTTGGGATAAGACTTTTGTGGTTCTTTTCGCAACCTCCAAAGCCTCATGATCATGTACTAGCTCCACCATCTCTCTCCTAAATTCCAAGAGGAGGTCTTCCAGAGTGCTAATCCTCTTCTTTACTTGTTTAAGGTCTTGGTCCATATTTTGAATGTTTCTTGGTTGGCCATGGAAACAAACACATTCATCAAAGCTATGAACTCTAGTTCCTTGTCAGTCCCTTTGAACACTAATAATTCCTGCGTAGTAAGAATTTTTGGTCGTGACGAAATATTAGGTCTTTTCTCTGTTCTCTTGATAATATGCTTCTTCTTAGGATCGAATACTATAATCTCTAGTTGAGATACAACATGCTCTTGGGATGTTTTTTATGGAGTGATTCCTAGTTCTCTAAAGGGGAGGTGCCCCCCGGTAAGTGGGACTTCAGTACTTGTAGTGGGAGTTTCAATGTACATGTCTTGAGACCCACTTTCATGCACCTCAGTTTGTCCGTGTCCTTTCTTTACAACAACCCTTTGGGCCTCTTCCTTGCTCTTCCTTCGAATTTCCTCTTGTAGAATTTGCTCTTCCCTTTTATGATATTCTTCTTGTTATCTAAGAAACGTTTCCTTCTCGAGTCTTTATTCTTCATATTTCTTTGCCTACTCTTCATCTTGCAACATTCTATTTGTTTCTTCCAATAAAGCCTCTAACTCAACAATATTTATGGCAACTTCTATCAATAGTATTTTTTGTACCTCTTCGGTTGTTTCTTCAGCTTGATTTCTAGTGTCAACCTCTTTAGTGTGTTCCCACGCTTTCTTCTCTTGTCTAGTTCTTCAAAATTGTGGGTCCATTGGTAAATCTCTTCTTCTGCACAAAACTGATCAGTGTAGGCATAGTAAAACTTGATAGCTACACAATGTTTTGCTACTTTCCCATGGCTATCATTTATGTAAAAATTCTTTTCCCCAAAGTGAAGTGCTTCAAAGTTATTGGTTAATTCTATAGACTCCTTTACTTTGGACATTTTGTACGCTCCAACTATTATGGGAAAGGGCATCCATGATTCTTTCTTAGCATTGTTCATGATTTTTCCTATATTTTCGATGAAATTCTACCTCACAATTTCTTTGAGGACCATGTAGATTGTGACATACTTGGGAAAATCATATAGAGCCTTAGACCCTCCATAGATGTGTAAATAATTCCCCTCGTCCATCAGGTACCAGTCTCCTAGCTGGGTTACCATTTTAATATCGTCATCGAACATGAAATTAGGTTCCCTCCCATAGATTATTTTGTACAAAGGAATGATAAATTATTCACAAACTTGCTTGTAATAGATGGCATGCCTTTGCACCCATAATGCTTGACAACACACATGTATGGGTATTTTGTTAGGGTTTCATTACCACCCCATGCATGGGAATTTGTGGAAGATGCATATGGAATATAGCAAGTATGAAGACATTTGGAACTTTGATTTATTTGCAAGAATACCATCTTGTGCTCTTTTAATCATATCTTCTATATTTGTAAAAATAATATTTTCCCAGTTAAACCTTGTGGTGCGCACTATGACATAGTATAGTAGCGGAGTCCAATGGAGCCTGAAGTGTGATGCACTAGCCATCCCATATAGTATGAAAAGGATAGTTGTGGCTACCCGATAAGGTTTCTTTAAGATCTTGGTGTCATACTCGCCTCTCTCCCTTTGGATAAACTGCTTCCCGAACATCCATGCTTGCTTAATGAATCCTATGTGGTTGAGTTTTAGACTGTCAACCCATTCAAGTGTCATGTTCACCTATACCACTGGAAGCTTGTAGGCCTTCTCTTAATGGGTCAACTAAAAAAGAAGTGATACCTCTACCAGAGGCATCCTTCAAGATGCAAGTTGTGGCATTGATGTGGGGCATGATCCAACTTTATACTTCTGCGTAGGGGAAGACATCGACTCTTTCTACTTCTTTATGAAGTCTTGACCACTTGATGTTCTAGTATATCAAGAATTCTTCCAAACTAGCAAATTGCTACTCTTCATTCCTAAAAAACTGATATATTTCTCCCCATTTATAATCTTTCTCAACTCCAGTAGTGCTTTGTCTATCATCGTACTGAATTTGGAGAGGAACCTCTTCAGCTTGCTCATCATCTGATGGTATCTCATGCACATCTTTGGAGTGTTGTCTAGTGTTCTGTTGTGACATAGTAGACTTTTGTGATCCATTAACAAAAATATCATTTTACATGGGATAAAAGCTAACAATATATGCATACAAACTGGTTTATGATTATAAATGCAAGCAAAACCAAAACAACATTGGTTTAAAATTCCCTTCATGTCAGAGGCTTCATTGATGATGATTCCCAACTATCTAAGATCCTGAAAAAAACGTTTTTTTGGCTGCAAGTTTCTATAGGGAAGTTAGATCATTAGAATTTATCCAAAAATGCATTTGAAGGTTTAAAACCCAAGCTTCCTACCACGCAACACACATATCAAAGAAAGAACACTATATCACAACGGCATTCATGGTCGTTAAGGGCCAAGGAAACCCAAGAAAACATGTCCGAGGTAGTAGAGGAGTTCCTATGGGGATTTTAGGGACACGGTCAATGATCCAATCATCAATCCAACGAAAAAACCCTCTATTAGGGTCATTTCCATCATTTAAAGGGGATTTAGGTTTAGGGAAACTGTGCTTAGTGGAACTTTGAAGTTGACACCATTCATTTCAGTCGGGTGGGAAACCAAACTTAAAAAAAATAACTGTGGACTTCTTGCGAGGTTCAATTCGGCTCGTGGAGAGAGGAACAGTGATTGTAAACTAGGGTTCCACTTTCATATCGGGTAAACCATATATGACAAAGAGGAAGGCATGCCCTAGGGGTCACAAGACTTCTGCAAGTCCTATCTATGGCTTGAAAGAGAAGACCCCACTTGTCCGATAATCAATGCACTAGGGTACCAATCAGGGTCTTAAAGACATTGACTGGAATGATAAATATCAACCCCTACATTGATTGAAATACAAAATTGAGCAGGGGACCCATGCTTACTTGGTTAAATCGATGACAAGTGCATAAAGATAAAGGGCGGTCGGCATGGGATTCCTAGTTCTCTTCCTCTAGGTGGCTTCAATCGTGAGGTCAAGTGTGTGACGGAGGAAGAGTAACGGTGAGTTTGAAATGGGGGTAACATGCTATTTATAGAAACAAAAACCATTACCCCCTTCTAACCCTTGATTGGCCATGGGTTTCAAGAACAAGGTGAGTTAAACAAAGTTCCACGATTTAGGACGAGTTGTGTTGGTGCATTGCAGTGAATTTGTATGAGTCTTGCTGCAACATATCAATGTATAGTGAGAAAGTTTCACCAACATACCTCCTTTCCATATTTGTAGAGAATTTAATTGAGTGGCGCGGTGCTTTAAGATAAGTGTTCCACAGTGTTGCTGCAGAATTGGACGATTCATGCCGCAATGTTGCGACGAACTTAGACAAATGTTGTTGGTGTTTCCAAAATTTTCACACCCTTCCACTATTGCAGTAAAAATGACAATATTTCCCATCAATATGACGAAATCAAGGGTAGTCGCTGATACAACCGAGATACTAAGGTCAGAAAAACCGTCATTGCGGCTACTTAGAGTGAGTGACCTGACAAGGTGACAATCAATTTTGAGGTATGTGAAGTTGCAGTGACTTGGATCGAGTCTATCGAAAAAACAACGAACAAGTGAAGAATAAGCCACTATTGCGGTGGATTAGGAGAAGTGCACTGACGTTGCGGCAGATTGAGACCAAGTCACCGATATCTAAAAACTCAAGAAAATACACCAAAACGAAAAAGGACTTGGAAAACGTTTAAGTGTTTCTTACTTATTGAGGCTAAGTCTTGAGACAACACTAGATGAGATTGAGGGAAAAACCAAACTTTTCCCAAGGTAATAAAATAAATGGAGGGGCCCCACCATTTCCCACAAGGAATAATGTGGAAAATAGTTGCAGCTCCAACAATGGGTGACAGACTGGGAGAACCTTAGATCTATTAAAAACAAACAAGATTATCCCTTACCTTATGAAAAATTAATTGGTATCCGTTGGTCCCACTCTCCACTCAAAGTGATCTCTTAGTTTAGGAATTGTAGTATCATTCATATGTTTTTAATGTTTAGACAATCGTGGCTCAGGCTTGAGAGAAGTATCAAAAAGATCAAGTATCACTAGGTAGGTATACTCAAATATAGCTTGAATTAGAATTTCGTAGCTACTCTCCCAAGGCTAGATTATGGAGTTCATTTTCCAGACTAATTTCCTCAATGCATACTTGGGAATGACACCACCTGGTAAGTGACAAGGCTAGACAAGTGAAAATGTGTGTTCCTCACTTCTTAAACTACAGACAAAGCTCTGCTGCCAGCAGGCGTCCATATCCTTGACAGAGTTGTCTCTTGCACTCGTTTTATGGTTGAGTTCTCTTGTCCTATTCTAATATGTGTTTTCATTGTGCATGAAATTATTTTTTCTCTTTTGAAAATTTCTTCTTAACAGTTCCTTTTAGATGGGGAAGATGACTGAGTAAGTCGTTTACAATCATGGGATAGCGTATAGAGTAACTTTGATTTGATATGCATTGTCGGGTCGTGTTTTCTTCCCATGGGTTGACCTCTGGTAAAACATTAGAAGATATATCCACTTATGTGTTGAGGTGGTTGGGGCTTTGGGAGAGTAACTAGGAAACCTTTCTCAAGCACATTCAACTCAGGAGTGTAAAAGCATTTATGTTGTTAACTTGATCTACATGATACTCTTGTTCAATGAAACAAACACATTGGGATTACGACAGATGGAATGAGATCATTTCAAATGATAGTGCTGTAAAATACATCATCAACTCCTCACCCTAAGAGACTACTCTAGGAATCACAATGTTTCCCACGAGATATAAAAACATGTCTTGTCAATAGGCTGAAGGATATTCATAAGCCATTATAAAATGATATAAAGTAATTACCCACTATGCACTCTAACTACTGGACTCAACTTTATTGAAATAAGGGCTAATACGTAAACAACAAAAAATGAAACTAAAGTAACCAAGTTGTAATGAAAGGAAACTAGAAAAACAAAGGTATCAAGGTTGAAATGAAAGAAGCAAACTGGTATATAGTAGAGCAACGAGGGAAAGATTTATTTATGTACAAGGTTGGTTTTCACCTCTGACTACATAAAATATTGTTTTAAAACCTCACCATTTATGGGGAGAGAATCTACCCCCCTTCCAAGTCTTGCAATTTGTATGTATCGAGGCCAAGCTTATCAACAATAGTGTAGGGACCAAGCCAAAATTGTTGGAAATTTTTATGTTTCCCCTTTTCTTCATGAGGCTTGTCCCATTTAAGGACCAAATATCCTATTTCAAACAATTTTTTATTTGCCTGACTAGTGTTGAACCACTTCTTCACTATTTGTTGAGGGTTTGTGAACTTTTTCCTAGCCTTTTCTCTTTCCTCCTCAAGTTTTAACATGGTATAGATTCACCTTTGGATAACATGACTATTAGACCCTCTCAAGGCTTGTGTCAATTGTAGAGAAGGAAAGAGTATGTTGGGGGGAAGGATAGCTTCTTTTCCATAGACCAGGGTAAAGGGTTAGACTCCTAAGGCATTCTTTGGTGTGACTCTATCAACACATAGAGCATTCAAGAGAGTATTGTTCCAATTTATTTGGTTTTCAATCACAATTTTATTCAGGATCCTAATGAGGATTTTTTGTGGACGCCATTAACCTGTTCCATTGAGGATAATAGTTGGAAGAGTAGTGCAATTTAATCCCCTTTTCCATAGAAAATTAATTTAGCTTTAATGAGGAAAAATATGAAGCATTATCAAATACCATGGAAATTGGAACCCCAAACCTAGTTATGATGTTTTCTTCAAGGAATCTGGTGACCACTTCTTCATTGACATTGCACAGATGTATTGCTTCTGTCCAGCATGTGAAATAGTATGTGGCAGTAAGTATGTAACGATGTTATTTGAATAGTTTGGGTTGATTTCACCTATAACATCCAAACCCCATTTCTCAAATGGTTCTGTACTCATCACATACTAGAAAGGTACTGCTATATTCTTCTCCCTTTCGGCACTCTTTTGACAGATGACACACTTTCAAGCATAAGCATGTGAATATTTAAACAAAGTCAGGCAATAGTAACCTACTTTGAGTATTTTATGCAAAATGGTCTCTCCAAAGTAATGTCCTCCAGTGGGTCCATCATGCAATTCAACCAAAACTTTCTCTACATATCTTTTTCTAATAATATCAGGAAAACGCCATCATAATTATTTTGAAATAGAATAGCATCAATAATTTGATACGACGTTGATTTGATATGAATATCCCTTCTTTGTTTCGAAATCTAATGTTCCAGGGTGTATTTGTGTTGCAGGTATTGTAATAAATCACAATACTAGGAATTAACAGTAGCTATGATGTAATGGACCTATTGAAAGATTGTAACCGCTTCATTATCCCAACCATCGATTTCTCCCTCTAAATTCTCGGTGAATAGTTTGAAAAACCCTTGGATTTTGATGATGGTTGCTGGTTTGAATTCTAAATCATACTCTTCTAACATTGTAACCCAATTCCCCCTTCTTTCTCCTAGCTCTTTTTGTATAAAGAGTGATCTAAACTATTGGGTGAGGGACTATGAATTTGGTCATGTTCTTAAGAATATATGGTATGAAAAGTTTCATCGCTTTAAAATCTGTGTATTCTTGTTTATCAATATTATGGTAATTTAGTTCAACACCCTATAAACTAGTGCTCATAAATCAGATTGGATACTTATCCCCTTGCTCCCCTTTCTCAGTGAGCACCACCACAAGGGAATGGTCAGACGCAAAGTTGTAGATTATGAAATCCTTCTTGAAATCAGGACTGCTCAATGAGGGTGCAACAATAATGTATGCTTTGATTCATTGAAAAGCGTTCTTCTCTATGCCATTCCATTTGAAATTTCTGTCCTATCTTATCATTTGTTGCGGGGGTTTTACTATTTGGGCGAAGTTAGAAACAAAACTACGAACAAAATTGATCTTCCCCATAAAAGACAACATTGATTTATTGTTGCATGACATGGGAATCTATAAAATAGACTGTATATGTTATGGTTCAACAAAAACTCCCTTTTTGAAGTAATATGTCTTAGCAATCTCTCGTTTGAAACAACAAAAATAATTTTCTTTGGGTTGAGAGATATTCCATTTTTTATGCACCTCTTAAAGATCTACTTTATGTGATGGAAATGTTCTTCTCTTTTATTGGATAATAATGTGACAACATCAAGGTATACAACCATGCTACCGATGATCAATCCACGGAATGCAGTATCCATCACCCTCTCTAATGTGGCTCTTGCATTCATTAGACCAAATGGCGTTTTGCGGAAAGTGAGAACACAAACACAAGTAGAAATAAAATGGCAGTGGTTATAAGTAGTATCATGGTCCCCTTCATGCCCAAATACGTGGCTATGAATGAAGTTCCATCCCCTATGCGTGATGCCCCAAATACCCACATAAATGTTATTGCTGCATCATTGATTGCGAGCTTCACCTCTCTTTTGAAACAACAAAAAACTTTTTCTTTGGGTTGAGAGATATTCCATTTTTTCTGCACCTCTTAAATATCTACTTTATGTGATGGAAATTTTCTTCTCTTTTATTGGAGAATAATGTGACAACATCAAGGTATACAACCATGCTATCGACGATCAATCCACAGAATGCAGTATCCATCACCCTCTTTAATGTGGCTCCTGCATTCATTAGACCAAATGGTGTTTTACGGAAAGTGAATGCACCCCACTTCGTCCGAAAATTGGTTTCCAAATGATCTTCCTCAGCCAAAAGCACTTGATTGTATCTTGAGAACCCATCTAATAGGGAAAACATCTCGGACCCAGAGACAAGTTGTAAAATGTGTTCCATAGGAGGAATATGATAATTATCCTTGTCTGAGACCCTCTTTAGATTTCAAAAATCCACACATAATCTGATTTCCCTTGATTTTTTCTGCATCGACACCAAATTAGCTACCCACTCTGAATGTTTGACTTTGAAGATGATCTTGGCGTTCAGGAGTTTCTTCAATTCCTTTTGGATTAATGGTTCCAGAGTTGGGTGTACCTTTTGTAGTTTTTGATGAAATAGTATGAAACTCGACTTAATGGGAATAACATGTTGTATGATGGGAATGTCATACGTTTTAATCTCAACATAAGTCCAGGAAAATGCATCCTTATATTGCTTAAAGAGCTGGGTAAATATTTGTCTTTCTCCTGGTGAGCAACATGTTCCAAGATTCACGTTCCTAGACTCCTACGATATTCCCATATTTATCAGTTCATATTGCATGGAAGATTTTATGGTTTTGACATTGACAGGATTTCTAAACTTATGTTGGAGATCAAACAATTTCTCAAGTGTACATACCCCTTTAGGCATGAAGTTTCCTCTATCTTGACTTTCATCTTTCTCATTCTTTTTCAGATTGTCTTGGTGTTCTTCATCATCTATAATGGAACCTTTAAAGGCACCTTCAGATCTATCATAAAATAAATGATCTGTTGGTCATCATCGAACACTCTCCAATTTGTCATGTTGTCTAGAACAAAAGGCTTGAAAAGTAGTTCAATGGAAAAAATTTCATTAAGAGGAATCAAACGTGAGGCATTGCTTGCTAATAAATTAGTTGCATCGTTCATTGATCTAGGAATAGATTTAATACTGAAAGCTTCAAAGTTTGAGATCAAATTCCATACCTCTATTGGATACCCTTTTAAGTGTGGAGATAAATAATGAATGGTATTTCTGACTTGTCTGACAATGATTTCTTAATCACCAAAAAAATTTAAATATTTTACGTTTACAACACTGGCTTTTAAGGCCTTGGACAAGGGCTTCATAATTAGTAGTGTTATTGGTGCACTCAAACTCTAACCTATAGGAGATATAAGTTTTATGCTTCTGGGGATCTATAAGGGCACATCTGACCCTTGCACCCTCATGTATCTTTGCTCCATACAAAAAAAAGTCCAAAATTCATATCCTATACTATCTCTAGAATCTATGTCAGTTCCTAAGTTTACGTCAACATCTAGATCTATTATATTACAATCATTATCATCAGCCCACGAAAACTGAAGGAGATTGGGTTGTGTGTCTGATTCATGGCCATCGATCTACATTTGATAACATCCTAGTTCAGTTTCTAGAAAATAGTTTCCCATGACCGAGTGTGTAAAATTCACAGGATCATTTTTTCCCTCCAATTCGGTGGCAGTAATCTTCATGTGTGGCTCTCTATTTACCTATATCTAATCTGGATTGTTCTGATATCAGAGCCACAAATGAGACCAATCTGTTGAAAAATATCCTTTCAATTTACTGGACCAATCTCTACTCAATAATAAACCATAATCCTCTAGTATACCCCCCACCAACATCAATAAATTGAAAAACTCTTTCATCTGAGGCTAATCTAATAAAAAAATTCTTCAATTCACCAATTACCTTAACATTAGATCTATCAAGTTGTATGATCCTAGAAGGGAAAGCACTCGGTTGATCATTTATTCTTTTACAAACAAAATATGGCATAACATTGGAGTAGGCTCCATAATCCACCAAACAATTGTGAACATTGTAATTGTAAATTTTGAATATGAACAAGAAAGGTGGGGTCTGAGATTTGGATTTGCCACCAATATTAGCTTCATTAATTTATTTATCTTGTCCTTCATCAAATTGTTTCTTTTATTTTCCTTTTTTTTGTGGTGGGATTAGTTTGAGTAGTGAGATTAAGGGATTCGATCAACCTTTTCCTTTGTTGAGGTAGGTTGCATATTTCAAATAGTGAGATGTTTGCCTTAGTATTTTTAAAGTATTCTACCACATCATATCCCATGTTATAACTACCATCAGTGTTCTCAGATTTTGTGGAAACACCTGGTGAATGAGTTGGACCTTTGGGATTCACAGGTGGTGTGGTCTTCTAAGATTCATTTTGATTGCTAGTTTTTTGAGAGGTTACAGACCCTGCTTTTTTTAGGTTGGTTATCAGTTGTATTAATTTTAGTAGACATTGTTTTACTTTGGGATTTATCAGTAGCATTACCCCTTTTTCTATTTTCAACTAGCTTAGGACTTGTATTGACAGAATTTATACTTCTCAAGCAGTAGTATGCAGTGGTAGTCTGCACGTTTTGTATTTCATCCATATTCATGGAAAATTTTAAGAACCCCCCCTAAATTTCTATGTATAATACATGGGCGAATCCCAATTATATATAGGAAAATATGAAGGCTATTTTATCAATGTTATATTATGTATATGCAATTTTTTGGTGAATCTCTCATTGAATTATATAATCTTAAAAAATCATGGAAAAGCTTTCACTAAATTATAAAACCTAGTAAAATCTTGGCAAATATTTCACTAAATTATAAAACCTAGTAAAATCTTGGCAAATATTTCACTAAATTATAAAACCTTGTAATGTCTTAGCGAATCTTTTACTAAATTATAAAATATTGTGAAGTCTTTGTGAATTTTTTGATAAAGTATAAAACAATATATAGTAATAGGAAAGCATATACAAAACATACTAAATAGGAGATAAATATTAATAGACCATCACATAACAAGCCCACTTTTGGTGGTAGTTTGGTGCCTCACACTAACTATCACAACACATAGAAACTCACCATACTCTAGGAATATCCTTGGAAAACAACAATGAAATTTTCATCACCACGACAAATAGAATCAATGTTAATATGAGGGTCCACCAACACCTCGATCCTCATTTATCTCTCCATGCTATTACAAGGGCTTGCCAACACCTCATTTATGCACACACCTTACCAAATTAGAGGGTTAAAAACTCTAAATGCGTATTGTTTATTTCAATTCACTTGGAACTAGTCTAAAAAAAATTGCCACTATATACGTAATGCAAATGTATGTTCCACACTGGTCAACAAATATGTATTCAACCAAATATTATCCACATGCTTCCAAACATAGAAAACAATCAAGTGGCAGGTGTGGTAAATAGGTTCCATACATAGCAAACCATCAAGCCCACCACTGAAGTTCACATTGCTATCATGAAAATAGGAACTGTATGGCATTCTAGGTAGGTTCTTTATTGATATAATTTTGAGTAGTTTTTATTTGAACATTTTTTATAGAGATGCATGTGCCCTCTCTCAAATATGTTGTCACTGTGGTCACTGAGGACATACAATCATTCTTGTGTACAACATTCATTGTATAGCCTCCACACATTTATGCAAGTACATAGTTACAAAGTGCATAAAATGTATAGTATAATTCATATAGACTATGAAATTTAAAATTAGAGGATAGCAAGATGGAAATTCTCTCATAGAAAATAGAACATAATTTTAATCAAAAGGAAAAGATCAGTTTAACAGAGAAATACCAATACATATATGTATGTTTTCAATGAATCACAAGTGTGGCAGAATCTTACCAAGAAACTAACAACTTTCCTTATGTATCTTAATTCATCCCAAGATGTCCCTGCAGAATGAATTTACGAAGACTTAGTCAAAATGCACAATATCATCAATTGTAACATAGCATCATATGTACCTTTTTACGTGGCATCCAAAAACATAGTTAAGCATTTCGTACCTTCTCCGATGCTTCACATATCCATTTTTCCATTTTTGTAAGTCCATATTTAATGTATTCCTCATTACAAAGAGAGAAACATTCACGCCACAACAGTATGCTAACCAACCACAAAATACAAATTCAACCCTACACAAATCCTTTGAGAACCATAAAATTCAATAAACAAAACAAGAAACATGTCATAATACCTGACAACATTAAATCAAAAGAAGCAGCGACGACAGTGGGATTCCAAGTTTCTCCACCCATGTCCTATCCTAGAAAGGAGAACACAAACACAAGTAGAAATAAAATGGCAGTGGTTATAAATAGTATCATGGTCCCCTGCATGCCCAAATACGTGGCTATGAATGAAGTTCCATCCCCTATGTGTGATGCCCCAAATACCCACATAAATGTTATTGCTGCATCATCGATTGCGAGCTTCACAATCCCCATGTTTCTTGGGGAAAATTTGGATCCGAGGTAATGGGATTTATAACTCTCCTAGATGCAAATGGATCGATATAAGACTTGATAGTAAATATCAATTTCCCTTCTCATGTGGATATTAAGCAACTTGCAAAACGAGATTCAACCCATAAAATATAGAAGAATGTAACTTTGACATTGATCTCCATGATCTATATAAGGCGAAAGAGCCCCTAGTGATTACCATTTCTAGAAATCGGGGGTGAATGGAAGCTTCCTAGCGATTTTCGTGGGAGAATAGAGGTTTAAATCGATTTTTAGAAGGAAAATTTTATTTTATCTTGGATCCTCTTTTAAATTTGATGGGGCTAACCTCCTATTAATTAAAAATAAATAAATAAAATGTGGGAGAATCATACCTAACAAGTGTTTAATAAAAACTTATCCCATTAAAAATTTAAAACCCCTAAATTTATCTCATGAGCTAAGATTAGCTCTTAAAATTCTCCATGATTATATCCTCATCTTCATCCATATCTAAATTAGGAACCCAATCCCATAACACCAGAGTTGTTTCTTTGATCTCGTCCTCAACTTCAACTTTTAGGTGGTAAATGATCCAAAATCTTATAATTCTTGTCCAATGCCTTTAAATTAGGTATATCAAAAGACAGCTTGACTTGTCTATTTCTTCTTTTATGCCACACTAAAAGACACGATTTCACTTATGGACATGCAATGTATTATGTTATTGATAATAATATCCAAGGTGCAACCATTGTTGATATTGATTAATTAAAGATATTAAAGAAAATTGAAAATTGAATTTTTTGATATTTTTATATTTAAAATGACTTCGTCTTTTTAATTTTATAAACTAATCCTTAATAAAAAGTTTTGTCTTTGTCTCCTGGATGGGGTGATGAAAATCATGTGCAGTCAGATGGACCTGAAATGGCCGACACCAGTGGTATAGTGGATTCCCTCGAGCCTCCTCAAGCCAATCTGTGAATGGATCTCAACCCCTCCAAATAGCACTCTTGTTTTCTCATAGTCTTTTTGTTTATCTTAAAACTCAGTATGTCTAGTGGCTACCAGGCCTTTGTATGGAACCCAGGAGTTTTTTTGTCATTTTGTTTTCATCTCAAAAGACTATAAACCTGGGATATTTTCTCCCAGCAAGAGGCATAATTAAACTATATTTCTATGTAACTATTATTAATAATATAAGTTCTAAATTACAAAAAAATAATTGTCTTTGTTTAATCTTCACACCACACCACTTTTAGTCTATCCAAATACTAATTATCTCTAACATCAACTTGGTTTTTACAATGCAAAATAAAAGATACAAATTATATAGAATATGCATTGTGAAAAGATAATTTAACAAGAGAAATACCTGCAAAGTAACTTTAAAACTATGTAAATAGTTTGTCTAATTAATAAAATAAACAAAAACATTTTATTAAAAGAAATTAGATACATTGAAATTAAAAAAAAAAAAAATTATTATATATATGAATTTGTGATAGTTATTTTATTAATGTCAAATTTTTAATATTACATTCTGAAATTATTAATATTTATATTGGTAAAATATAACTTTATAATATTAAACATTTTTAATACTTCAAGTATTATCACTTTCTTTTTCTTCTTCATTTATCTGTAAATTAAAAAAATTATACATATATATAAAATTACAAAAAAAATTATGTATAAAGATAAAAATTATTGTGTGAAAAAATAAAACATATATATTTATATATGAAGCTACAAAATATGCTTACCTAAATTTTCGTTCATTTTGCTTCTATTATGCTTTTACATGTTTTGTGCTTCCATAGTGCACAATCATACTTAACAAAGAAAATAATTATACAGGTCAAAATGAGTGTTAGTGCATGTAAATTAGCTATAAAGTATGTAAATTAGCTATAAAGTATCTAGTTAAGGACTAATTTAATTTTATTTATTTATTTTGATTTTGTCATATATTTTGTATGAGGTATTATGTCATATGATTTGTTTATATTTAATTTTTGTTAGTGATGAATCTCATTGACATACATTAAAGTTACTACTATATGTGTATGTGAACATTGTATAAATTCTTAATGTTTATAAACAGTTGTATGGTCATTTTGGAATTATTTAGATTCATAATAAAAATAATGGTTTGTGGGTAGCTATTTTATTTTAGAAACTATTAATGAGTGATGGAATCTCTAACCTACATCAAGATGTATCAGGAGTCTCGAATGTTCTAGTAGTAAGAAGTAATACCACTTGCCTACATAATCATCACTGTCAATGACACGGACATGTAAGTGTTGGACAAACTTTATGTGTCATTACAATTATGCACACTAAATTCAAGCTTGGGAAGGTTTGACTACAAATTGTATTTATTGTTAAAATTTCCAAATTATATTAATATGTACTATGTTGGAGATACATTTCATGAAAATTGCGCACTATGTAATAGTGTGAAACCTACACAACACTGTAGGGTAAATTGTTAAAAAATTGCAGAGTAAAAATGTATTATGTATTTTTTTAAATCAATATTTCAGAAAAGAGAATTAAGATTAATTAAATTAATTTTAAAAACAAAGTTGTTATTAAAAATGGTTTTAAGAAAATCCCAAAGTTAAAATGGATTATGTTTGTTTTAAAACCAATATTTCAGAATTCAGAGAATTAAGATTAATTAAGCTATTTTAAAAATCAAAATAGTTTTTAAAAATAACTTTTAAAAAAATAAAAATTTTAATATTATTACTCAAGATGTTTAAAGACCCCTTGCTCAACATAAGTTTGTGAATCTCGAGAGAACAGAGCCAAAAATTGAATTGATCTATTGAAAGTATGGAAAGTTTTGTGTCAAATTATACTTGAAAGGTGAAATGACAGAAAACATGGAAAATAAATCTTAAGGTATTAAGATTTTCAATAAGCTTTGAAATAAAAATAGGAAATACAATTTTTTATAATGCCATGCATTTGTACACTCACTCTACGAACATAATAATAATGTGAATGCTATTAAATATGTGGTATAAAGATTAAGTTTCGGATGGTATACCTGAGGAAGTTGTGTGTGGATATCATCCAATCTAGAAACAAGTGTGTTCTCACAAACAATTTGACCATTTTTTGATGCCAAAACTATACCTACCTCCAACACTGTGCAGTTGTAATGATGGTTCCTTCTACATTAATAGCTCAAGAATCAATTGATTTGGATATTGATAATTACCAGCAGAAAAAGAAAAATTTCTTGATTGAATGAATTTCTTATCTACCACAATAAAATATTTCCTTTCGTTGAAACAACCGAGCCATCCCATCCCATTATATACTTTTAATATAAATCGTATAAGTCCAAATATAAAAAACAAAAGAAAAAAAAAACAATTAATCTTTAATTCCCAAACCTGAACCCACTTGAACAAATAACAATCGTAATTGATTTTTAATATCTTATTTTTATGGATAATCGCCACACACCCCATTGCATGGACATGCGTGGCTCACAGAGAGGAATGCAGCTCATGCAACGGCAATCCTTTTAAAATAAATGCAAAAAATACTTCAGCTAATCTAATGGACATGCATGGCTCACAGAGAGGAACGGAACTCATGCAGCAAGTGTTAAAGACAATTCAATCTGAGGCTAATCCTTTTAAAATAATTACTAAAAATACTTCAGCTAATGAATTATGCAAGGTCTGTATTTATTACATTTGCACACAAAGATATCTGCCAATGCACATATACCATCTTTGCTTCTTCACCAAATGATTTCACCCATAGCTGGAGATGCAAGGGATTACTTGCTTGAGGAGTGAAGGAGGAATTATGCTATCAGTGCAGTGGAGATCTATGGAGATCTTATCCAATGGTGAAACTTTAAATCACTTGGTTCTCTTTTTTCCTTCTTTTATGCAAAGCTTTTTTCAGTGGGTTCTAGCTTTTCTATATGTGCGACCCACAAAGGATATGAAGGCTAGAGCAAGTATCCCGCAGAAGTAGCTACAGTGGCCTATATTGACTGGAGCGCTACTGGTAAGGAGGAAATTCAGTGCTTTCACTGATGCCACTTTGTATCTAGCAGAGGGCGAGGACATACTGATTCTAGAAAAAAATGACCTAAGGCGTGGAACCGGAAACTACGTATTAAGCTATTGGAATGGGTGCTCTGCTCATACTTTAGACGTCGATCACATGATTGAAAGTACAGTGATAACTGAAGGTATGCCCACAACTTAACAAGACTTAATGGATCGACTGAATAAATTATGCCACCCACTACCAAAAGGGTAAAGAAGCTTCTCTGACAGCCAGAAAAAGCACCAGAAGAAGAGCTTGAGCTTTGTCGGCAAAGAAGCTGCTCTGATAGCTAGAAATAGCACTAGAAGAAGAGCTTGAGCTTTGTCCTTCTGAAAACTCTGGTGGATCGCCTGCAAAGGAAGAAGGTGTTACCTCTTAAATAAGTGGGTTATCAATCTGGCAAAGCACTGGGGAGCAGTCAACTTCAGGAAGCTTCTTAGTGACCTGGTAAGAAGCATACTTTGGAGGGTTAGGGTTAGTGTTGCTTAAATTTCAGACATATATGACTTAATATTTCCGGCATGCAGTTTAGGGCTAACCTCGTTGTGCATCTCACTATGCATCTTGTTAGTGCCATGAGGCACCTGCTTAGGAAGAGCCTCGACCTGAGATCGAGTCTCACTAGCCGATGAAGTCAAGGGGAATGTTGGGCATGCTACCAGGTCTGGATAAGACATTAAATCTTGAAATCCTAGGGTAGTAATGCTTAGGCATAGATATACTTTGTAACTAATAACTTCACATCCTAGGGTAGTAATGCTTAGGCATAGATTATTTACTAATTGAGTCAGTGAGTGTCAATAATTACAAAGGTAGACATTGCAAGATACGATTTAGATATGAAATGATACCTTAGTTTGATATGAAATGATATCTTAGTTTGATGCAAATAGCCCTGGCTACCATGCCAATTTAAACTAATTTTTTATTGCAATTAGATGAAGGGCTGCACCATATTTATGACTCGAGTGGATGGACAAGACCTGAGTGGTTTTTTATAAACATTTTTCAAATATTCGATATATCATATTAAATGAATGAATGATGCTTGCCACCTGTTGTATGTCATAAACATTTGTGAAATATTCAATATATCATATTAAATGAATGAATGATGGTTGCCACGTGTTGTTTGTCATAAACATTTGTCAAATATTCGACATATCATATTAAATGAATGAATGATGGTTTCCAGGTGTTGTATTAAATACTTGACAACATTTGGTAAGTTTATACTTTTTGTTTTTTTATTTTATTTTAATTTGTTAATTCAATAATTATTTTACACAAAATTGTCAAATTCCTGTACGACACCAATCACAAAAATAATTGATCTAATTTTGAAAACTTTTAAAAATATTTTTAATTTTTAGTAAATTCATTTTAATAATAAAAATTTGAAAAACTTTAATAAACATTAGGTAAAAATATTTGCAACAAATGCTAGTAAAAAGATTTGGTGACCAACGGATCTTTATAATCCCCATGGAGCAGGGACTAATAAATCATCATTTCAACTTACATTACATTTAAAGTAAAGGTAAGTTCTCTCTTGAATATCACATCAAATCACATCAAATTTTCATTTTGGATATATTATTTTATTGTTTATTGTTTTCAACCGTTTATCTTTATCAATATTAAGATACAAATTTATGTCCATTTATTATAATGTATTTTTATAATGAATAAATAATGTATTTTTATAATTATATAAATATAAATATAAATGTTTTTATAATTACATAAATATAATAATTTATTGATTTTTTTATATATGTGTGAAAGAATTAATTTAATTATATTTAGTTTGATTTTCAACATTTATTTTAATTTTAAATATTTTATTTATTTTTTATAAATTTTTTGGTTTTCATTATAGATAGCGTCATCTTAAATAATATTATATTTCTTTATACATCATATTTTATTTCCCATACTTATTCAATCTATATGAAAAAACCAAAAAACATTTGCAAGTATAATTTCAAGCTATAAAAGACCTACACTTCAAAAGAATGCAAAATAATTTCATGTCTCGAAAGAAATTGCAATTTCAAGTCCCCTAAATCATCAAAGTTTTGTCTAAGTTATTTGAAAATGCAAAACTATTTTTTCAGCCAAATATATAAATACCAATTTATATTTGCCCAAATAAATCTAACATCTTGTCAAAAATAATTTACATTCCAATGAATTATTAGTTTAACCACAAACCTATAAAAATTGAAAAAAAAAGATCATCAAAGTTTTGTCCAAGTTTCTGGACCTTATGAAGTAGCAAATCTTATGAATTATTAGAAATTTATGACTAAGCATGATAATATTAGGTTCAACATTGAATCTATTTTCTATCTATACAATTGTTTCATTTCATTATAATGTTAATTTTAATTAATTTGTTTCAAAAAAATACATAATTAAAAAATATAACTTTTTTAAACAAGTTTGAATTGTTATTTTCAAAAAAGTATTTTTAATTCTCTTTTTTCATCCATTAAAAAGGTGATTTTAAGTGAGTTAAGACAATTAAAAGTGATTTTAAATAAATTAAGACAATTTTAAGTAATTTCTCATTAATCTAATTAAAAAAGACATTATTTATCCATTAAATATTAAAAAAATAATCCATTAATAAAGTCCATATAGATCGTGATAACCACAAAGAATATTTAAATATGAAAAAAATGGAATCTCATAACATGACTCATTACCATGGCTAATTTTTTAATAACATAAAGTAAAACAATAACTAAATTACCTTTTAAAATGTTAATAAATAAAATATGGCCATTCATCACCAAGCTTTTAGTTTTCTTTTCATTCACCATACTAAATAAATTGCTTAAAATAATGTTTATAAAACTTAATTACATATAAAGTTTTGCAACGAAACAAAGTATAGATTAAAATGGTGTCTCGGCTTTCAATATGGCTAAATATAATTATAATATTAATTATAAGATTTTATTTTTAAAAGAGGTTAAATCCATAATAAAATATAAAAAAAATTTAAGTTATTATATATATTAACATAGTTATTGAACTTGTGGTTAGTAAATATTGATAAGTCACAAGTTAAGTGTTTTGGACAAATTATCTGTTACTTGTTCTCCATGCTTAGTTGTAATTACTTGTTATCTATGTTTCTACCTGTTACTTTTTTTAGTTAAATGAGTTGTCTATCACTACCTGTTATCTATACAGTTATCTGTCATTACTGTTATCCATGCATCAACTATTAGTTATTTTTATTTTTTATATATAATTGTTTATTTCTAATTTTGAATGACCACCATAAAATCAATTAGACAATACACATGTCTTATCCTCTTCCAATCTATGAAAAGTATAGATGGTAATCTACCCTAAATTCTAAGATATAAACACATATAGTAGTGGTTGTGGTTATTAATGTTCATTAAAATTAATTTAGATTTAATAAATTTTAAGAAAATAAAAAAATGATTAAATTTATTTTAAAATTTATTAAATTATTAAAAAACTAAAACTAAATATAATAAATTGATATTTATCAATTTGAATATAATTAAGAGAAAGAAAAAAAATCTTTTAAACTTATAATATTTTAGAAATTAAACTTATAATATCTTATGAGTTGTCCAATACCATATTTTAGGATGAGTCAACTTACATTTATAAATAACAACTAATAAATGAATAAATATATTATTATTAAGTTTAATAAAGTACTCTAAAGTTGAAGCAATATATAATTTTTTAATTTGTTATTTTTAATTATTGATGTGTATTGATATATTAATATATATAATTATTTTGTTTTTGATAAATAAAAAATACTAAAGGCCACTAAAGAAAGTTTTTTATTAAACCTAGGATTTGATTATTGTTTAATTAAGATGGATAAAGGTGAACATATATATAATATTTTATTTTTAATGAATTAAAATATATAATTATTTTATTTTTAATAAGTTAAAATTTATAATAATTATGATTAAGTTATGTTGAGGATCTTTAATGATATCGATGTGAAGTTTGATATTCGATATGTAACAATCATAATATCAATTGAATGGACTTATGAGTTATATGAGTCATGTAGTCTCTTCATTCTTCAATTTAGTTTGGAATTTTATAAATTCTCTATTAACAAATTCAATTCACCATTAAAATATAATAATTATTTTATAACAAGCAAGTAAGAAAGAAAGAGCATTCCAAATAATGAGATTTTATATGAATATTAATTAGTTATGAGAACCTTTGTTTTAAGTTGGTATGTCTTGGTAAAGAAGGTTCGCCAACTAAGGTAAGTTGACATGATACTACTAAAGGTGGTAGCACCCACTTCCATATTCATCACAACCATTTGAAGTTGAATTGCTTCGAGGGGAGAAGCACAACCCAAGATAAGGCCAGTCATTGTTGCGGGTAGTGAAATGAGGCCCATTGTTTTTGGATTGTCAAAAGTAGGTGAAAGGGCCAATTTCAAAGCCCTTCTTACATGTTGCATTATTGTTTGTCTTGGAGATGCCCCCAGTGTTAGAGTTGTCTCTACCTACACATAAACATTGGAAATTCAATGTTTAAAGAAACCAATTTTAAAGGGGGGATTAAAAATGAATGGATGAATAAACTAACCAAGATATGTTGTTGCTTTAAATCCTCTCGAAGGCACCTCATGGTGACACCAATGAAACTCATTGCATTTTCAACCATCATTCCTTCTATTAGAATGATGTATCTAGGTGTTAATGGAAACACATCTAATATAAGAATCAAACACAGTGTAAAAGATGTTCGTGACAGAATGGATGCTCCCGCAATGTATGAGCTATATGGAACATTATTTTCTCACTTCCCTGCAATGTATCCAGCTAAGGCCACCTGCATAACAACAACAAAAAGATCATAAGTTCTCCTTAAATGAAAATTCACCATTTTTTTAATTGTTGTGGAATGCTCAGCATTGATTGTTAAAAGATTGAAAATGTTAGAATTTTGTAGACTTTGCATTCACTATTTCTTTCTTAGCTTGTATTTGTTGGTTGATTATAATGATTAATTTGTATTTGAAATCCATTTTAGCAATCAAAATGTGTTGATAAACAGTGACTTCATTTACACATATAATTCATAATGATTCAAATTATCTAAAAGGGATACAATACCCGCCTTCTCAACTTCACACAAGAAAGCCATCATATTAAATCGAGAAGGAAAAGGACAATGGTTTGAATTGAAATCCACATGTCACGATCACATTATAACAACAAATGAAGACCCTCTTGGCCTAATCATGTCATGATCATTTTGTTCATGTTGTAGTGGGCTCATCCCTAGATTGGGGTTTCATGGCATTTGCTTTGAGGACATGAAACTTGGAGAAACCTAAGAAGGATGGAGTCCACTTTTTGAGGGTTTTATTACACACCTTTCCAAACCCTAGATGATGGGTCTATCTATTAAATTATTAGAATTTACTTCAATCTGATATAGGATCTTAATTGAGAGAACAACATGTACAACATATCTACAACATATCAATCATGGACACAATAATGCAAGCACACAAGAGACACAGATTTTACTTGGGGAAAACCATAAAGGTGAAAAACCCCAATAACTTCCTCAGAGATAGATAGAGGAATGATACAACTAGAATACAAGAGATAGTCTTCTCCTAGCAACAGAGCCTCCTCCTCCACAAGTGCGCCACTCTCCCAAGTGTGAGTGAGAGAATAGAATGTGTAAAATGAGAGAGACACACTCTCTATTTATACACTAACTTGACTTGACCTTTACTCAACTAGGTCGGCCTCAACTTAACCACTTAACATAATGCTGACTGGGCCGACACCCAATAGGGTGGTCTAATAACCCTTTGACCCACATGGCTGACCCCCATTAGGGTGGTCTAATAACCCTTCGACCCACATGACTTATATAGGGCTGACCCCAACAAGGTGTTCTAATAACCCATCAATAATAAGTTACAACACTTACAATATAAATGACGACACTTCCATATAGAGGAATAATAACGTCTTTATAGGAATACAATATACATATATGTGAAATACATTCCAAAGTTACATATACATCAACACTCCCTCTTAACTAGGAAGGTATTTCTCGACACAGGTCTTCTAGCACAAGTCTTCTTCTCTGGATCATCGTCACTGGATAATCGTCATCGAGTCATCGTCATCGTCACTGCTGCTGCTATCTCAATCAATCGCTGAATCTACTCGTCATAGGAAGTTCTACAGAGCCAGTCCTTTTTCATACTGGATGTAGGCCCACCACCTGCAGGTCTTCATCATCACTGACCATACTGTGGAATTCTCAGGACTTATTACATGCGTCACAAAACCTGGCGGTAGCATCCTAGGTTTTTACGAGCACACAACTCTACCTATTGGATCTCCCAGGAGCACATTACATGTGACCCATCACAAAACCTGGCTGAATCATCCCAGGTTGTTATGAGCACACAGCTCTACCTATTGGATCTCCCAGGAGCACATTACATGTGATCTCACCACAAAACCTTGAAAGAGAATCCCAGGACTGATTACGAGCACAAGGCTCAACCTATCGGATCTCCCAGGGCACAAATTACATGTGGTCACCACAAAACCTCGAAAGAGCATCCCAGGACTAATTACGAGCACAAGGCTCAACCTATCGAATCTCCCAGGGCACAAATTACATGTGGTCATGGCAAAACCTTGAAAGAGCATTCCAAGACTGATTACGAGCACACAGCTCAACCTATCGGATATCCCAGGGCACAAATTACATGCCATAGGACAAAACCTTGAAAGAGCATCTTCCAAATATCCCAGGGCACAAATTACATGCCATAGGAAAAACCTCAAAAGACTATCTGCAGATCTCCCAGGGCACAAATTATATGTCCTCCCAAGCAAAACCTCGAAAGAGCATTTTCCAGATATCCTAGGGTACAAATTACATGCCATAGGCAAAACCTCGAAAGACTATCTGCAAATCTCCCAGGGCACAAATTACATTCTTATCTGCACAACCTGTTCCACAGCCACAGAGTATCAACCTGATACTCACCATACATCATCTTGATGTACATATGATCATCCTGATCATCATCACTGCAACATCCTGTTGCATGTCATATAGAGCAACATCCTGAAGCTCGTCATCCATGATCATCCTGATCATACAATGCATCTACCTGATGCATACCAAGTATCTACCTGATACATATCATCATACATGATCCACCTGATCATACAGTGTATCCACCTGATACAAATACAAATACATTATACATATCACCATACATGATCCACCTGATCATACAATGTATCCACCTGATACATATACAGATACATGGTCCAAGCATCCAACATGATGCATATACAAAAATACATACAAGTGATCCAACTGATCATATCCAACATCCAACATGATGCGTACATACATATAAATGATCCAACTAATCATATCCAGCATCCAACATGATGCGTACATAGATATAGATATAAATGATCCAACTGATCATATCCAACATCCAAAATGATGCATACACAGAGCAATAACTAGAGCATCGTCCTGATGCTCATCATCCATGATCCTCCTGATCATCATAGCATCGTCCTCTTTATATCATCTCATCGTCCACAAAGCACATCCCAAATGCACATCATCCAACACTTACACCACCGACATGGGAGTACACATCTACCGCCATTCAGGGAAGGCTCCAGCCCTTACTTTTTCACCATGGGAGAACACATCTACCACCATGTGAAAAATGACTCAACAATTACATCACGACCAAGGGAGAACACATCAACCATGTCAGGAAAGATCATGTGCATCTGCATCTTTTGGACTCATCACTTCCCTTTGGAAGGAACCTCGATCTGAAGTGCACCAAGCCTCTCTCTGAAGTACTCAAACTGCACTCTAGCCAACGGCTTGGTCAATACATCTGCAACCTACTCATACGTCGCAACATACTCTGCTTCGGCTGTACTCAATGCTACGTAGGACTGTTTCCTGCTAAACCAAGAGATCACACCTGATCCCTATCTACAGCACTGCCTGCCCAATCTGAATCAACATAACCCTGCAGGTTAAACTTTTGATTCGCATCATACTTGAGCCCATAATCAACTGTACCCTTCAGGTACCTCAGAATATGCTTTACAACAACCAGGTGAACACTGCTCGGATCCGTTAGGAACTGGCTCAATGTGTTCACCACAAAGCAAATATCTGGTCTCGTGTTCATCAGGTACATCAAGGACCCAATCATCTGACGATACATAGTGATATCAACCGGGTCAGATGAAGCATCACACAGAAGCTTCAGGTTCGATGCCATAGGTGTGGCCATAGCCTTGCAGTCCATCATCCCGAACCTCTTCAGGATCTCTACTGCATACTTCCCTTGTCCAAGGAAGATTCCATCTGCACTCTGCCACACCTCCATGCCAAAAACAAATAGTGCATCATACCCAAGTTCTTCACATATATGACTCCCTATCATGTGTCTCTGAACCAAGTGGCTTCTCCGCATACACTTCTTCTTCAACTACACCATTCAATTGTTAAAATTCAATATGCTAAGACAGAAAATAGCAGCATTACATTCTATTTCACAATAATAGAATATACAGGATCACTGAAGAAACAACAAGCATAGCATAAACACAAGAGACACAGATTTATCCTGGGAAACCCTCATGGGGTAGAAAACCCAGCAAAGCTTTCCTCAATAAGATGATAAACCAAAATACAAGATGTGCTCCCTCCTTCTAATCCTCCTTAGCAAATCTCCCAGACAAGTGCTCCTCTTTTCAAGTGTGTGAGTGTGTCAAATGAGGAACACACTTCCTCTATTTATACACTACTCTGACATATATTTTACACAAGTACATGTAGGCTCGTATTTAACTATTAGGTTAAATACCCTATTATAACTGACTGGGCCGACCCCCACATGGTGGGTCTAATAACCCTAGTTGCCACAACTCCTCGGAGGAATAAACATCTCCGGATACATAATAGAATCACCTCGGAGGGATGGAACATATCCGGAATAAATAATGTACAAATATAATATTCTTAGAAGTTACAATATTCAACACTCCCCCTTAACGAGAAGGATATTATAACAACATCTGCAGGAGCAAGGATTCATTGACTACATCATCTATATATCATCGAAAGCTTTCTTCAATTCATCATCATCAGTAACTCAACTAGTTACTGGAACATCAACATCATCAGAGTTGATATTACTCGATCATCAGCATCGTCATCATCATCATCATCACACGATCACACGATCATCAGCATCGTCATCACACGATCATTAGCATCGTCATCACATGATCATCAGCATCGTCATCACACGATCATCAGCATCGTCATCATACGATCATCAGCATCGTCATCACACGATCATCAGCATCGTCATCATACGATCATCAACATCATCATCACACGATCAGCAGCATCGTCATCATATGATCAACATCGTCATCATACGATCAGCATCGTCATCACACGATCAGCATCGTCATCACACGATCAGCAGCATCGTCATCATATGATCAACCTCGTCATCACACGATCGACAACATCGTCATCACACGATCAGCATCGTCATCATACGATCAACATCGTCATCACACGATCAGCAGCATCGTCATCACATGATCAACATCGTCATCATACGATTAGCATCGTCATCACACGATCGGCAGCATCGTCATCACATGATCATATTACATGATGATCAATCCTGCTCTCTTTAGGACATATGTCCATGGATGATGCAATCCAGATCAAGTTCTAGGATGATCAATCCTTATCTCTTTAAGACAAGTCTCATGTCTAGGGACGATCCAATCCCAACCACAGTGCCAGTCCTTTTTCATACTGGATGTGACCTAGATCAGATCTAGGATTTACCGCCACAGAGCCAGTCCTTTTTCATACTGGATGTGTCACATCTACATAGCCAGCCCTATTTCATGCTGGATGTATCACATCTACAGAGCCAGCCCTGTTTCATGCTGGATGTATCACATCTACAGAGCCAGCCCTGTTTCATGCTGGATGTATCACATCTACAGAGCCAACCCTGTTTCATGCTGGATGTATCATATCTACAGAGCCAGCCCTGTTTCATGCTGGATGTATCACATCTATAGAGCCAGCCCTGTTTCATGCTGGATGTATCATATCTACAGAGCCAGCCCTGTTTCATGCTGGATGTATCACATCTACAGAGCCAGCCCTGTTTCATGCTGGATGTATCACATCTACAGAGCCAGCCATGTTTCATGCTGGATGTATCATATCTACAGAGCCAACCCTGTTTCATGCTGGATGTATCATATCTACAGAGCCAGCCCTGTTTCATGCTGGATGTATCATATCTACAGAGCCAGCCCTGTTTCATGCTGGATGTAACCTAGAACAATTCTAGGATTTGTCATTTACATTTTGAACCGAGGTCCAAGGACGATCCAGTCCTATCATGTACCTTTTGAACCGAAGCTCAGGGACGATCCAGTCCTATCATGTACCTTTTGAACCGAAGCTCGGGGACGATCTAGTCCTATTCAATTCTCAGAGACCTCATGTCTACGGTTCAATTCACAGGACCAAAGTCCGAGGACGATCCAATCCCCTTACCTGTTCATTCAGGATTTTGTTCTCGGAGACATCATGTCTACGGCTCTCTTTAGGACTGAAGTCCAGGGATGATCCAATCCCCTCAAGTCCACCAAGGACTTCATTCTCGAAGACATACGTCTACGACTCTCTTTAGGACTGAAGTCTAGGGATGATCCAATCCCCTCAAGTCCACCAAGGACTTCATTCTCGAAGACATATGTCTACGGCTCTTCTTTCGGACTGAAGTCCAGGGATGATCCAATCCCCTCACATGTTCACCAAGAACTTCATTCTCGAAGACATACGTCTATGGCTCTTCTTTCGGATTGAAGTCCAGGGATGATCTAATCCCCTCACATGTTCACCAAGAACTTCATTCTCGAAGACATACGTCTACGGCTCTTCTTTCGGACTGAAGTCCAGGGATGATCCAATCCCCTCAAGTCCACCAAGGACTTTATTCTCGAAGACATACGTCTACAGCTCTCTTTAGGACTGAAGTCCGGGGATGATCCAATCCCCTCAAGTCCACCAAGGACTTCATTCTCGAAGACATACGTCTACAGCTCTCTTTAGGATTGAAGTCCAGGGATGA
This sequence comes from Larix kaempferi, assembly GCA_027924585.1. NCBI lineage: Eukaryota > Viridiplantae > Streptophyta > Pinopsida > Pinales > Pinaceae > Larix > Larix kaempferi. The sequence continues at coordinate 10,723,339 of BSBM01000120.1, read as the reverse complement.
TCCAATCCCCTCAAGTCCACCAAGGACTTCATTCTCGAAGACATATGTCTACGGCTCTTCTTTTGGACTAAAGTCCAGGGATGATCCAATCCCCTCACATGTTTACCAAGAACTTCATCAAAACATGTGTCAATCATGCATCCTCATCATCAAAACATGTATAACAAAACATGTATCCTCATCATCAAAACATGTATAACAAAACATATATCCTCATCATCAAAACATGTATAACAAAACATGTATCCTCATCATCAAAACATGTATAACAAAACATGTATCCTCATCATCAAAACATGTATAATAAAACATGTATCCTCATCATCAAAACATGCATAACATCTATCATCAAAAGCATGGATACATCTATCATCAAAAGCATGTATACATCTATCATCAAAAGAAAAAATATAAGATTCCTAAATCTAAATAATTCTAAGTAACTAGGTGCAGTAAATAGGTAACCTCATCATTGATGAGACAGACTTGTTATCAGATACTATGCTACTCCCCCTTTCGAGGAGGGTCCTTCTGGACTATACCAAGCTTGTCTCGGAAGTATTCAAACTTTACTCGAGACAGAGGTTTAGTCAAGATATTAGCAATCTGATCCTCAGTGCTTATATACTCGAGCTTGATAGCTCCTCTCTGCACCATATCTCGTATATAGAAGTATCGGATCTCTATGTGTTTTTGACTTATCGTGGAATACAAGATTTTCTATCTTGATGCAGTTTTGAATGTCACATATAATCATAGTGGAATTCATTTCTAAGTCAAACACTCCATATAATAGCTTCTGAAGCCACACTGCTTCACAGCTGGCAGAGCAGACAGCTATATATATATTCTGCTTCAGCAGTACTGAGAGCCACACTAGATTGTTCCTTGCTGAACCATGAGATCATGGCAGATTCAAGACTATAACATCCACCTGATGTACTCTTTCTGTCTGAGCCACTTCCTACCCAATCAGATCTGAGTAACCATGTAAATGGAGTTCATGACCTCCAAGATAATATAGACCAAAATCTAATGTACCTTTTAGGTACCTCACTACATGCTTTGTAGTTATTAAGTGAACCTTTCTAGGTTCTACTAGATATTGACTTAGGGTATTTGCAGCAAAGCATATATCTGGCCTAGTATTTGTTAAATACATCAATGACCCAATGATTTGTCTATATAGGGTTAGGTCCACTAAATACGATGAGTCATTAACTAACAACTTCAAGTTGGAGTCCATGGGAGTGGCCATGGCTTTATACTCCAACATATCAAATCTTTTTAGAAACTTCACAGCATACTTACCTTGAATTAAAAGATTCCTTTTGGATCTTGCCATACTTCTAGACCTAAGAAGTAGTGCATTAATCCGAGATCTTTCATTTTCATTTCTACAGCCATTTTCATGACCAGTTTCTCATTCCTTGTCAGAAAGAGATCATCGTCATACAATAATGGTATGATAGATTCATCATCCACAACCTTAAGGTAAAGGTTAGGAACAGCTTTACTTCTGGTAAAGCCCAAGCTTTGTCATGAAGCTGTCAATTGTCCATTATTCACACTCAGCATTGAGTGATCTTCTACATATCTATCTGTGCCATCTCTCGTCAGATGGGTCTACTAAAATGAGCCTCAAAATCATTCGAACTCTGTGGTGAGTTCCTTCTTGCATTCATGTCATATGTGTATAGAACCCATATTCAACCTTGTAGCAAAGGTTGAGATCCACATCACCCATGATGATCATTAAGCTCATCAATTGACTACCGATCCTGGGAACCCATACAGAACCTGATTACATTATTAAGAGAATGGTCTTATCTAGTCCCTTGGAGCAAAACATCTCATCATGATTCTCTTCCTCTTTCTAAGAGAATCTCTTAACCACAAGCTTTCTATAGTGTGTTTGATTTGTAAATCTTTTGTTGAACATCCATCGCTTGTTCAGAGTTCATCATTCATCATGATCTTTCCTTTTATGTTTGTGTGGTTGCCTCCCGCTTGATCTTCTGTATGTCTTCTGAACTTCTATTCATTCTATACCACTGTGCATGCTCAAGTGTACACTAGTGTCATCCTCATGATCTCATACACAAACATACATTCATTAGTATATTCTCAATATTATCAAAACATTCTAATTCTAAATAATCTTGAATATGTACAGTCATAATCATTAGTATTCAGGGTTTCAAGGAAGTCTTCTTTTACTCATGCATATTCTTGTTTGATCTAGTTAGTTAAATCATCAACCAAGATAAGAGACATAATATGCATAAACCCTTGATTACTAACCAATCATACCAAGTATACTTACACAAGGTAAGATTCTAACATGACATAGGAAAACATACCTGGATTAGTATACCTGCTTAGTTATGTACAACATACCTAAACAATCTCTTCAATGATTTAGAGATCCTGAGCTAGAACCTGCATGTCTCATAGGTTAAACATAATATAACAAAGTCATACATACCTCGTGAGTCTTTGTCTTCATGTTGTCATGGTCATGGAACTTGATTTGTCTTTTGTAATGTACCTGTGTCTTGTTAGCAGACAACATCAACCTCACACAACACCATAATGCATAAGTACAATCATATAGCCCTAATCAATGAATGTCTTCGATCGTTCACATGCATTCATATTGTTACTAGGGTGATAAGACAATTAATAACATTAATCAAGATTGTACTAATAAATAACATGAAGGCAAACACATTATGAACTTAATCAAGAATCAGATTTCAAGGCATACCTGAACCTCCTTAAGTCATACATGTCGAGACTTTTTGTAGTCTTCTTATGTAAGGCCTTAGCCTCAACTCCCCCTGAAACTTGATCTGGAGCTTGATTAGGGTTTGCTAGAGAAATCTTAAAAATTCAATCTTTGACTTTCATACTTCTGAATGGATGGAAGAATGTGTCTTGCTGAGCTGATCAACCTAGCATTCTTCAATTTTGAAATCTCCAAAATTTGACCCCTCAAAATTGCCTTCGAAACTTCTGGATCTTCTGGACAGGAACCCGAACTAGGGTTTGATGAAGCCCACCCTTCTGTCCAATCAAAAGGTTCGATCCAAGGCTCTAAACTCTTTTTTTTCTGAGGAGCTTCCAACCGTGGTTACAGACTCCAAAAAATTCCAACTTTCTCTGAAACCCTAAATTCCGGAAGCCATGAATAAAGGTGCTAAAAAATAATTATGTTTTGACAGAAATATGCACCTGATTGCTTCTGCTATAACTTTGAAATTTTTGCTCCACAGGATATGAAAACTTTTTCTATAGTAGCTTGACCTGTCATCTTTCCGTCCTGACAGGTCTGACCTCAATTGGATTTTCTGAGAGAGAGTTATTCCAAGTGTCACAACGTGACTTGTTTATGGGATAAAACAGGAGAGCGAACTTGTACGGAGTGCCACGTGTCACTGGTTCACCTTCGGCCTCTGAAAATTTTTTCTGACATAGTACAGTCTGTATACTACCTGTCACTTTTTACTAAATTTCATTTGGAGCTTCCTAGCCCAAGTTATGACCTTTTTTCCACGGTCACCTGATTTTGACTGAGATCTGGAAGAGGCAGAAACCCTAACTTGTACTGATCATAAATCATAAAGTACAACGAATATGAGGGTGCCCTTTGGACACAAGGTACCTGGGGATGTTATCTTTGACCTGTAAGCTTTTCAGACCCTGAACCTTTGCAGAAATGGATTTATAGTGAAAGTTCCACGATGACTGGTTTTTGCTATGTAAAACCCTAACCTTCAAATTGTCGTAAGTAAAGCAAGTGTCGTAAGTGCCATACCTTGTCTTCCTTCAGGTTAGCTCTGATACCATGTTAAAATTCAATATGATAAGACAGAAAATAGTAGCATTACATTCTATTTCACAATAATAGAATATACAGGATCACTGAAGAAACAACAAGCATAGCATAAACACAAGAGACACAGATTTATCCTAGGAAACGCTCATGGGGTAGAAAACCCAGCAAAGATTTCCTCAATAAGATGATAAACCAAAATACAAGATGTGCTCCCTCCTTCTAATCCTCCTTAGCAAATCTCCCAGACAAGTGCTCCTCTTTTCAAGTGTGTGAGTGTGTCAAATGAGGAACACACCTCCTCTATTTATACACTACTCTGACATATATTTTACACAAGTACATGTAGGCTCGTATTTAACCATTAGGTTAAATACCCTATTATAACTGACTGGGCCGACCCCCACATGGTGGGTCTAATAACCCTAGTTTCCACAACTCCTCGGAGGAATAAACATCTCCGGATACATAATAGAATCACCTCGGAGGGATGGAACATCTCCGAAATAAATAATGTACAAATATAATATTCTTAGAAGTTACAATATTCAACATCAAGAAGGCGTATCTTCCTCTTCATCACTACAACATGCTTGATCTTGTAGATCCTCTTGGAAGTCACTACAGAATCCCCTTCAAGTCTTGGTACTGCATCTCAAACATCTTCGTGATTGACTGGTACTCCTTGATCATGGCATTCTTCCCAGATCCTGGGAAATTCAATATCTTCAATATCTTCAATAGATAAATTTGTTGTTGAACAAATGTTGTAGTCCTTCTTTTGTAGGTGATGGTATACGATCTTTCCTACACAACAAGTTAAATTGCATGATTAGAAAACATCTCATAGTTTTCAGAACAAATTCTTACACATAAAGAAATATGTCATACAGTCATGCAATTATCTTAGCCAATGCTTCAAGACAACATTTATCCATGTTCTGTAACTTTCTAGATGCCTTCCAATCTCTACCAGAACATTGTTAAGAGTGTGCACAACTCCTAACATGTCAACAAAGAGGTTTCATTCTAGATAAGTAGCAATGGAATGTTGTACAGTTCCATGGGCCACTTACCGATGTATATTAGTAGTATACTGTTCATCGATGCAACTATTCTAATATGCACAATACACAACCTAATTCTAGGAACATAAGCATATACATCATTGAATAACATTATGTAAGAAATGACAATTCAAATACTTATCTTTGTATGGTTGCTGGGTGGACTCCCTCTGAATCTTTGCAACTCCATTCTGATGTAGATTATGAGAAGTGGTCCACTCCCTCTGAAGATTTGCATCCTTGCAGAAACTACTGAAGTGTGCTCCTTTGCTTTCTTGCAGGAACAACTGGAGTGTGCTCCCTCTTGATCTTTGCTTCCTGGATTACCTGTCCTTGAACTTACATCCATCCTTAATCACTATGCATGCTTATTAGTATCATCATTGTGTTATCCTTGAGGTCTCATACATAATCACACATTTATTAGTATAATCTTAATACTATCAAAACACAATAATCTTAAACATGTATAGTCATGATCATTCATAGATAATAAACATTAGTATTCAAGGTTTCAGGGAAGTCTTCTTTTACTCATGCATATTCTTATTTGATCCTAGGACTCTTCTGATTAGTTAAATCATCAATGCATAAACCCGTGATTAATCAAACCTATACCTTCACGATTCTTCTAGTTAGTCATATCATCAATTATGGTAAGAAACATAATATGCATACAGCCATGACTATTCAAACATATGACTTCATGAATAATCATTATCAACAACACAACAGTATAATTTCCTAACACAAGGTAGGATTCTAGCTTGATATAGGAAAAACATACCTGGATTAGCATGCTATCTAGTTATGTCTAACATACCCGCATAATGTCTTATGGTTCTCTTCAGCGACTTGTGCTAGTAACCTGCACAATTGGGGTTTGATCAAGGTAGTTTTCCATCTTTCCAATCAAAGTCCCGAACTGGGGTTTGATCAAGCCCGGCCTTTTTCCCAACCAAAAAATCTGATCTTGGTCTCTAAATTTCGATTTTGATGGGTAACATCCAGCAATGGTCTCCGATTACAAAAATTTCAACTTTCTCTGAAGCCCTAAATTCCGAAAGCCATGAATGAAGGTGTTAAAAAACAATTCTGTTTTCACAGAATTATGTACCTGATTGTTTCTGGTGTAACTCCGAACTTTTCGATCCACAGGGTCTGAAAATGTTTCCTGAGATAGCCCGACCTGTTATCTTTCCATCTCGACAGGTCTGACCTCAATTGGATTCTCTGAGAGAGAGTTATGCCAAGTGTCGCAACATGACCTGTTTATGGGATAATACAGGAGAGATAACTTGTACGGCGTGCCACGTGTCACTGGTTCAACTTCGGCCTCTGAACAATTTTTTTGAGATAGTACAGTCTGTGTAATACCTATCACTTTTTATGAAATTTCATTTGGAGCTTCCTAGCCCAAGTTATGACCTTTTTCCCAAGCTCACCTGATTTTGACTCAGATCTGGAATAGGCAGAAACCTTATATTGTACAGATCATAAATCACAAAGTAAAACGAATTAGATGTTTTCCTTTGGACACAAGGTACATGAGGATCTGATATTCAACCTGTAAAAGTTTCAGATCCGAAAACTTCTCCAAAACGGATTTATAGCAAAATTTCTACGATGACTAGTTTTTTCTATATCAAGCCCTAGCATCGTAAGTGCAACAAGTGTCATACATGCCATATCATGCCTTCTTTCAGGCTAGCTCTGATACCATGTTAAATTTTCAGAATTTACTTCAATCTGATATAGGATCTTAACTGAGAGAACAACATGTACAACATATCTACAACATATCAATCATGGACACAATAATGCAAGCACACAAGAGACATAGATTTTACTTGGGGAAAACCATAAAGGTGAAAAACCCCAATAACTTCCTCAGAGATAGATAGAGCAATGATACAACCAGAATACAAGAGATAGTCTTCTCCTAGCAGCAGAGCCTCCTCCTCCACAAATGCGCCACTCTCCCAAGTGTGAGTGAGAGAATAGAATGTGTAAAATGAGAGAGACACACTCTCTATTTATACACTAACTTGACTTGACCTTTACTCAACTAGGTTGACCTCAACTTAACCACTTAACATAATGTTGATTGTGCCGACACCCAATAGGGTGGTCTAATAACCCTTTGACCCACATGTCCGACCCCCAATAGGGTGGTCTAATAACCCTTCGACCGACATGACTTATACAGGGCCGACCCCAACAAGGTGGTCTAATAACCCATCAAGTATAAGTTACGACACTTACAATATAAATGACGACACTTCCATATAGAGGAATAATAACGTCTCTATAGGAATACAATATACATATATGTGAAATACATTCCAAAGTTACATATACATCAACACTATCACATTTAGAATCCACACATGCCACATGTTGATGCCTATTATGATGGGACATTTCATATGATGATCCCTCATGTGTTAGTTTGACGCTTTACTTAAATCATTACGTTCAAGAATAAGGATGTTTGGCTTATGGAGATCTTTGAGAGGATTTATTGGAGCATTTATTGCATTTTGTGATGATATGTTTCAACTTGGATCCTCACATGTTGTTTTAAGGGGTGTAGGATAAACGTTCTACATTTTGGACAATTTTTGGTGATTATTTTTGGCTTAAATCTAACTGAAATTGTTGAAATTGTAGATATATGTTGTTGGAATTGCAGAGTCGGGGTTCCTAGGTTTTTTTTTACAGTGTTGGATCTATTTCTGCAATAAAACATGAAATTTGAACAATGCAAAACCATGATTTTAGCAAAGATTCATTGTCGAATTCTGACAAAAATGACCAAAAGAGTCCAAAACATAGAATGATTAGCCAACTCCATTTTAAGGTGGTCGATGCTCAGTTGTGGAGGACTATTTTCTCTTGGATATATTAGAGGGGGTGCCCCACTCTTCTTGAGCTTATTTTTGTTGGAAGTTGTCACTTACATAACTACTCTCATTATTAAATTCTTTGTTTTATTTTTAAGTTGGTTAAGGGATAGCATTATTTTATTTGTTTTCCTTATACGAGAAGTGTATCTAAACCACTTTATGTTATTATTGGAGAATTTGACGAGTATATAGTCGATCTAGGAAAACAAATATTATTGTATTGTAAAAGGAGATGGAGTTTGAAGTCTATAAAAGACTAGCTCTCTCAAATAATAATTTCTGTTGATGTATATGTAACTTCGAAGTGTATTTCACATATATGTATATTGTATTCCTATAGAGATGTTATTAATCCTCTATATGGAAGTGTCGTCATTTATATTGTAAGTGTCGTAACTTATACTTGATGGGTTATTAGACCACCTTGTTGGGGTCGGCCCTGTATAAGTCATGTGGGTCAAAGGGTTATTAGACCACCCTATTGGGGGTCATCCATGTGGGTCAAAGGGTTATTAGACCACCCTAGTGGGGGTCGGCCCAGTCAGCATTATGTTAAGTGGTTAAGTTGAGGCCGACCTAGTTGAGTAAAGGTCAAGTCAAGTTAGTGTATAAATACAGAGTGTGTCTCTATCATTTTACACATTCTATTCACTCACTCACACTTTGGAGAGTGGCGCACTTGTGGAGGAGGAGGCTCTGCTGCTAGGAGAAGACTATCTCTTGTATTCTGGTTGTATCATTGCTCTATCTATCTCTGAGGAAGTTATTGGGGTTTTTCACCTTTATGGTTTTCCCCAAGTAAACTTAGTGTCTCTTGTGTGCTTGCATTATTGTGTCCATGATTGATATGCTGTAGATTTGCTGTACATGTTGTTCTCTCAATTAAGATCCTAGATCAGATTGAAGTAAATTCTGAAAATTTAACATGGTATCAGAGCTAGCCTGAAAGAAGGCATGATATGGCATGTATGACACTTGTTGCACTTACGATGCTAGGGCTTGATATAGCAAAACCGGTCATCGTAGCACTTTCGCTATAAATCCATTTTGGTGAATTTTTTGGATCTGAAACTTTTACAGGTAGAAGATCAGATCCCTATGTACCTTGTTTCCAAAGGAAAACCTCTAATTCGTTATACTTTGTGATTTATGATCTGTACAATATAGGGTTTCTGCCTCTTCCAGATCTGAGTCAAAATCAGGTGAGCTTGGGAAAAAGGTCATAACTTGGGATAGGAAGCTCCAAATGAAATTTCATAAAAAGTGACAGGTAGTACACAGACTGTACTATCTCAAGAAAAAATTTTAGAGGCCGAAGTTGAACCAGTGACACGTGGCATGCTGTACATGTTCGCTCTCCTGTATTATCCCATAAACAGGTCACGTTGCGACACTTGGCATAACTCTCTGTCAGAGAATCCAATTGAGGTCAGACCTATCGAGATGGAAAGATAACAGGTCGGGCTATCTCAAGAAACATTTTCAGACCTTGTGGATCGAAACGTTCAGAGTTACACCAGAAACAATTAGGTACATATTTCTATCAAAACAGAATTATTTTTGAGCACCTTCATTCATGGCTTCCGAAATTTAGGGCTTCGGAGAAAGTTGGAATTTTTGTAATCGGAGACCATGGCTGGATGCTACCCATGGTGTAGAAGAAGCTACTTCAGCAGCTCCTGCAAGAAAGCAAAGACTCAGAGGGAGTCCACCCAACAAACAAACAAAGATAAGTATTTTAATTACCACTTCTTACATATTTGTTTGTTTAAATAAAATTGTTCAATGATACATATGCTTATGTTCCTAGAATTAGGTTGTGCATATTAGAATAGTTGCATTGATGAACAATATACTACTAATATACATGGGTAAGTGGCCTATGGCACTGTACAACATTCCATTGCTACTTATCTAGAATGAAACCTCTTTGCTGACATGTTGGGAGTTGTGCACACTCTTAACAATGTTCTGGTAGAGACTGGAAGGCATCTAGAAAGTTATGGAACATGGATAAATGTTGTATTGATGCATTGGCTAAGATAATTGCATGATTGTATGACATATTTCTTTATGTGTAAGAATTTGTCTGAAAATTATGAGATGGTTCTAATCATGCAATTTAACTTATTTTTTAGGAAAGACTGTATACCTTCACCTACAAAAGAAGGACTACAACATTTGTTCAATCAACAAAATTATCTATTGAAGATATTGAAGTTCCTAGGATACGGGAAGAATGCCTTGATCCATTGATCATGAAGAACAATGTTTGGGATGCAGTCCCAAGAGCTGAAGGGAAGTCTGTTGTGACTTCCAAATGGAACTATCAGATCAAGAATGCTGCAGATGGCAGCATAGAGAAATATAAAAGTGATGAAATAGAAGATACACCAGATGGATTTCAAGACAGCTTTCTTGAATGGTGTAGTCATATATGTGTGTAGAACTTGGTAGGATAGACAACTTTCTATCCAGTTTGGGCTTTATCGAGAGTAAAGCGGATTCCAACCTTTACTACAAGGTTGAGGAAGGGAATCCTGTGATTCTACTCCTGTATGTGGATGACTTATTTGTAACAGGAGATGACAGATTGATTGCAGATACTAAGAGGAAGCTTGCTGCCGAGTTCGATATGAAAGATTTGGGAATAATGCACTATTTTTTTTTTGGCATGGAGGTGTGGCAGAGTGCAGATGGAATCTTCCTTGGACAAGGGAAGTATGCAGTAGAGATCCTAAAGAGGTTCGGGATGATGGATTGCAAGGCCATGGCCACACCTATGGAATCGAATCTGAAGCTTCTATGTGATGCTTCATCTAAGCCAGCTAATGTCTCTATGTATTGTCAGATGATTGGGTCCTTGATGTACCTGACGAACATGAGACCATATATTTGCTTTGCTGTGAACACATTGAGTCAGTTCCTGACAGATTCGAGGAGTATTCACCTGGTTGCTGTAAAGCATGTTCTGAGGTACCTGAAGGGTACATTGGATTATGGGCTCAAGTATGAAGTGAATCAAAAGTTTAACCTGCAGGGTTATGTTGATTCAGATTGGGCTGGCAATGTTGCAGATAGGAAGAGCACATCTGGATGTTGCTTCAGTATGGGATCAGGTGTGATCTCTTGGTTTAGCAGGAAGTAGTCCTGCGTAGCACTGAGTACAGCTGAGGCAGAGTATGTTGCAACCTGTTCAACTAGTTGTGAGGTAGTATGGCTACGGAAGCTACTGTCTGAGTTATTTGATCTCCCGTTGGATGCTACTGGTATCATTTGTGATAACCAGAGTTGTGTGAAGCTGTCCGAGAACCCAGTGTTTCATGACAGGTCGAAACACATAGAGATCAAATATCACTATATCAGGAATATGGTGCAGAGAGGAGCTGTGAAGCTCCTATACATTGTGACGGACGAGCAGATTGTAGATGTGCTGATGAAGCCACTAGCCAGGGTGAAGTTCGAGTACTTCAGGGAGAGGCTTGGTGTTCTTCAGATTGATGACACTTCGAGGAAGAAGTGATGGACACATTTGCAAAATCCATTCCAAGCATGTTGGAAGGAGGATCCTTCACATGGCTGTGGATATAAGCACTGGATGATGAGCATTAGGACGATGCTCCAGTTACTGCTCTGTGTATGCATCATGTTGGATGCTGGATATGATCAGTTGGATCATTTATATGTATATGTATGTATGCATCATGTTGGATGTTGGATATGATCAGTTGGATCATTTATATGTATGCACGCATCATGTTGGATGTTGGATATGATCAGTTGGATCACTTGTATGTATTTTTGTATATGCATCATGTTGGATGCTTGGACCATGTATCTGTATATGTATTAGGTGGATACATAGTATGATTAGGTGGATCATGTATGGTGATATGTATCATGTATTTGTATTTGTATCAGGTGGATACACTGTATGATCAAGTGGATCATGTATGATGATATGTATCAGTTATATACTTGGTATGCATCAGGTAGATGCATTGTATGATCAGGATGATCATGGATGATGAGCTTCAGGATGTTGCTCCAGATGAAATGCAATAGGATGTTGCAGTGATGATGATCAGGATGATCATGTGTACATCAGGATGATGTATGGTGAGTATTAGGTTGATACTCTATGGCTGTGGAATAGGTTGTGCAGATAAGCATGTAATTTGTGCCCTGGGAGATTTGCAGATAGTCTTTCGAGATTTTTCCTATGGCATGTAATTTGTACCCTAGGATATCTGGAAAATGCTCTTTCGAGGTTTTGCTTGGGAGGACATATAATTTGTGCCCTGGGAGATCTGTAGATAGTCTTTTGAGGTTTTGCCTATGGCATGTAATTTTTGCCCTGGGATATCTAGAAGATGCTCTTTCAAGGTTTTGTCCTATGGCATGTAATTTGTGCCCTGGGAGATCCGATAGGTTGAGCCGTGTGCTCGTAATCATTCCTGGGATGCTCTTTCGAGGTTTTGTGGTTGCCACATGTAATTTGTGCCTTGGGAGATCCGATAGGTTGAGCCTTGTGCTCATAATCAGTCCTGGGATTCTCTTTTGAGGTTTTGTGGTGGGGTCACATGTAATAAGTCCTGGATATCTGGACAGGATGAAAAAGGCCTCAGATGCTCTTTAGAGTTCTTTCTAGTCAAGAGACTCTTTTAAGGTTTTGTGACGCACGTAATAAGTCCTGAGATTTTCACAGTATGGCCAATGATGACGAATACCTGCAGGTGGTGGGCCTACATCCAGTATGAAAAAGGACTGGCTTTGTAGAACTTCCTATGACGAGTAGATTCAGAGATTGATTGAGATAGCAGCAGCAGTGACGATGATGATGACTCGATGACGATTATCCAGTGACGATGATCTAGAGAAGATGACTTGTGCTAGAATACCTATGTTGAGAAATACCTTCCTAGTTAAGAGGGAGTGTTGATGTATATGTAACTTTGGAATGCATTTCACATATATGTATATTGTATTCCTATAGAGATGTTATTATTCCTCTATATGGAAGTGTCATCATTTATATTGTAAGTGTCGTAACTTATACTTGATGGGTTATTAGACCACCTTGTTGGGGTCGGCCTTGTATAAGTCATGTGGGTCAAAGGGTTATTAGACCACCGTATTGGGGGTCAGCCATGTGGGTCAAAGGGTTATTAGACCACCCTAGTGGGGGTCGACCCAGTCAGCATTATGTTAAGTGGTTAAGTTGAGGCCGACCTAGTTGAGTAAAGGTCAAGTCAAGTTAGTGTATAAATACAAAGTGTGTCTCTCTCATTTTACACATTCTATTCACTCACTCACACTTTGGAGATTGGCGCACTTGTGGAGGAGAAGGCTCTGCTTCTAGGAGAAGACTATGTCTTGTATTCTGGTTGTATCATTGCTCTATCTATCACTGAGGAAGTTATTGGCATTTTTCACCTTTATGGTTTTCCCCAAGTAAACTCTGTGTCTCTTGTGTGCTTGCATTATTGTGTCCATGATTGATATGCTGTAGATTTGCTGTACATGTTGTTCTCTCAGTTAAGATCCTAGATCAAATTGAAGTAAATTCTGAAAATTTAACAATTTCATGGTTATATTTGTGGGAGAAATCCTCTCTTGGACTTAACGGAATATATTTTGAAGATTAATGTTTGTTTGTAAGGGATTCAACTTAAGTGTGGATTCCATTTCTTTTCCATATGGATGAATATTATTGTTGGAAATTACATAAAAACAAATTGATGCAAATAAAGACCTTATGTAGACTGCCAATTTTTAGGGAAGACGGATTTTAAACAAGGCAATTAGTTTATTCTTCCAAGATGAGGGCCAAGATCTTGTTGGCGAATTAACGTCTTAATATCCTCTCCAAAGTGTTTTCTTCTCTGGTTGGTAAAAAGTACCAACCACTGTTTGAATACTTCTTGGAGCTATCAGAAGTTGCTTTCGTAGCTATTGCAGACAATTATGTAATGAATGATAGTGGTACTAGTGTTGTGCAATCTACTCCTACCTTTGGAGAAGATGATTATTGTGTGTAAGCTTAGATTCCAGTATTGTGAAGAAGGGTGAGCATATTCTAATCCCAGTTACGATGGATACCCCGGATATTTGGCCTTGTCTAGATAGCTCTATATGCAGATTTTTTATTATTATATCAAGAGTTAAAGAAACTATGAGAAATTGCAATTGCTTGCACTTTCCTTGCCTTCACGTATGTCCGGATCTACTTTCCTATGTATGTTCTTGTTTGGGACTATTTTTCGCAATGGGTAGTTATACTGTATTTATTGTGTCTTGGAGTGGAGCAGTGAAAGTTCCAATAATAACTAAGAAGCTTACATGGGTGTCGTCTCTCATAGGAATATATCTTGGAGTAGCTACCATTTTTAGCCAGTAATTTGGTTTTAGCCTATTTTAAATTTGGTGGACTGGTTGTTAGCAACAAACTTCTTTTATCATGCCTTTGCACACTAATACTTTTGGGGGTTAATATTTTTGTATGAGTTCCATCTAAATGTTAATACACACATGATCTTGAGAAATCCTCTATGAAGACATTTTTATTGGTTATTGGTAGAAGATGGGAAATGTTTTGTAAAGACTCTTCATAGTCCTTTCCGAGTTGTCTAAAATATATTCGTGGTATCTACACTCTTCCATATTGTATACCCAAGTGCACTGGAACTTTTGAAAGAAGAGTTGTGTTCCATATATTGTCAACGTTACAAGGATTTGGATTCAAAGTGAGAGCAAAATCATATTCCTTCTATCTAAAAAAGGCCTTGTTGCATTTCATTAAACTTAGAACCAGATCAACTTCAATATTACCACTACAAGTTATCTTTGAGATTGTTACTGGAGAGATCCTAGGGATTGCAAAGAGTAGATGGTGGACAACGCTATAGAATATTTTGTAGGCATGTGTGTTTATGTGGCCTTGACACCACAACAGATCATCATCGAAGGGTTTTGAGGTAAACCATTCATGTTTGGATATCAATTCAACTTCATATTCAACAACACAATTTGTAACTCGCAAATATTGTTTTTGTAATTAATTTTACTTGTTTCTTGGTACTTGCAACAATTTTTTGTGAGTGTAAAGTAAAGTTAAGTTGAATTGTATTGGGTGCATTCTCAGTAGGAATCGACACCCTTCATTTTTCTAGAATGAGTCTTACTTTCAAAGGGTGGATTTTCAAGAACCCTCGTAGGTATCAACACTTAAAGACTCAACGTGTTTCCAATAATTCATTGTTAATATCGTGGTACTTTGTGTCTAGTTTTGACAAACAAAACCATTGTGAGATGTTTGGATGGTTCATGTGTCTAGTTTTGGTGCTCAAACCTACCTCTTTGATATATCTTTCCAACCATGCACTTTTTCCATCACAACTAAGAAATTCTTCTTGCTTCTTACCTTGAACTTGATAGGGGGGATTATCATGGATTGACAGTAAAAATTCTAGCTTTGAATCCCTATCAATCAGACAAAGAAAAAGCTATCCTAAGCCACAACCATAACCAGAGTCAATATCCAAAGCCTTGATCCAAAGCCACCGCGAGAGTCGGATTTATAGCCAGAAGACAAATATAGAGTCTTTTTGGTTTGTGGTCATCTTAAAACCACCCATTTAGTAGAATGCATTATCCTTTGTTTCTTATTCTAGACATTCATTTGTGGTGATCCATAAACAACCATTTTCCATAGGGAATCGTGAATCCTTGGACCCAAGTTGTAGAGGGAACAATTGAGCCAGAACTTGAGTTAGAGCCAAGTTTCAGAGGGAACCGTTGAGCCGGAATAAGAGTTAGTGCCAAGTTCCAGATTTTTTGGTTAGCTTAAAATGTCAATTTAGTAGAATACATCAACCTTTGTTGTTTGTAATATCCCTTCAAAGGAAATTCCTTAGATTCACCTTGTTTTGATGCTGGGGTTTTGTTTACAATTGGTTCCAAACACATCCAAATGATTTTGAATTTGGGGAGGAAGGTATTGATGGGGAATATGACATATTAACACCTATAATACATACAAACAACTGATATACCCATCCATGATCTGCAAACTTCATGGGAATAATTTTCAGAACAAGACTAGTTAATTTGAGAAGTGGAGATCCCCCCTAGGTCCGACATTAGATGCTCTTCCAAACATTGTACGGCCTTCACTAATTCTTGGTATGATAATTGGATCTCTTATATGACATTAGGAACAATATATTTGCATCATTATATTTGGTTTTAGGGTCTATTAGGCATCCTAATGAACAACAACTTCTAGAGTCTAGTTTTTTAGGTGAAATTGGTGGGAAAGAAGTCTCAAATTTCTTCATAAACCATAGTACAAATTCATATGTCTACATACATAATTTGGGACATAAAATGAACTTCATATTCATATCATAACATGATAAATAACTCAGCAAAATTTGATGTAAACCAGGTACAATATCATTCCAAAATCACTATGCAAATGTTATGGGGAAAATGGCTCGACTCTCTTGAATGTAAATATCACTTGAAATACATAATGTTTCAAGTTGTGGCTCTAATGATATGATTATTACATATATATATAGAATCTAACATGTCAATGAAGTTGAAATAACATTCCTTCACAAACTATATGCAACAACAAGTGCGCCCTTGCACATTTACATGACATTGAGAGAAAGACAGTATAATAGGCATAGAGAAGAATGAGAGAAGATGAACTCAAACTCAGTTGGGATTTGAACCTGCATCAAAACATCTCCATGAATCTCTATTTATAGGTCTGAATTTCCTCTCCCTCAACCAACTAGGATGTGAATCTTTCACTCTCAAAATTGGTTCTAAGGTAAGAAGGATAAGCATCCACCTTGTAAGGAGAAGCTAAGCTCTCCATTTTTTTCCAAATGAGAAATGATCAAAAGCTAGTCTCATCCTTTATTCTTGTCTTTTATTAACCTCCCAAGGCCTCCTTAGCTCAAATTCCCTCCAAGAGACTCATCCCAACTTGAATTAGGGAGAGATTCCCATGAATGCCACTTGTCCAACTTTTCCTAGCTCTCGTCTTCCATCAATTCGAATGGGGGAATCTTGAACTCGAATTGGTGAGAGAATGATGCCAAGTGTAGTGGGGAATCTTGACACATATGGGTCCCACAACCTCTTATGTGCCCTCATGATCCATTTCCACCTTATTTTATTTTTTTTATTATTTAATTGACCCATTTAATGTGAATTTGTAATTCTAAAGTCATTTTGGGTCTTGTTTCTCCTTCATTCCAACTTTTAATGCTTCCACCCCCAACCTAGGGAACTAGTAATTTTACTCCATGATAGTTCATTTGGATGGGATACTACAAACTTTGAATTGGGAATTTTCTCTTAATGTGACTCACCTTGTCCATTTGTATCTAATTTTACATTATCACTAACTTGGACATCATGCTTGGCAATTATTTGACCCTTAGCATCAATTTGACAAACTATCATGAATATGGCCAAGTGGCTTAGGACATTGTGACCCAATGAAAAATTTGGGGACATGAAAAATATTACCCTCCCAATATTTCTTTTCCTCAAGCAATTTCAAACATGCATGTTGAAGAACCTGCTTTCTTTCCAAAAAATTGCTTCCAAAACTTTCCTTCTAAAAATATGAGTAGTGAACTACAATTGTGTGTTTCCAAAAGCAAGGAGACATGGGTTTTCTTTTTCATATTGATATCCCCTGTGACATCACCACTAAACACAAAAATATTAATTAAATACATCAAAACAAAGTTTGCACAAGTACTCTTTAACTCTTTCATATTTTGGAAACCTTTTTTGATACCACTGTATAATTCTTTGAAGTTGCCACTAAGTTTCCCAACTTTGAGTCATCAAGATTCCATGAAAATTTTAGAGAGGAACCACCATGCTTGCCGCTGCACTACTCTGATTACAATCACCTTAATAAGTGGGGACCCAATCTCCCATACTACTTGTTTCCTCAAAAATTTGAAACCAATGAGACTAAAATTTATCCCAGGGTCACATTGCTTGTATTGCACTCCAACAATTAGGAGTTCTCTCCAACCCATACCATCAGGCAAGAGAATTCCTGGATCCCATTTCCTCCAAGTAAGTATACCACCATTTTCCAAGTGCATAAAAGCATCAAGTGACCAATCAAATATGATCCAATGACATAAGTGAGGATCCTATGTCCTATAATGCTACTCCAAAAGCATGTAATATGCATCAAAATAATCATCCATGTGTTCTTTCATCCAAGAAGTGAATGAAGGATCTCCACTAAAATTTGAACCAAGTAGGGAGCAAGGGAAACAATGAGCCTTCAAGGGGATCACAAAAGTACCATTTGTGCATTCATGAATATGTCTATCATCAATAAATAACAAAGGATGTTGCTGCCAATAAGAATTTGCTCCAATCATATATCTCTTTACCCAAGTATTGGATGAAGTTCCTCCAACATCAATTGAACAAAGCAAGGAATAAGGAAAATCATGAATCTTCAAGTGACTCAATTGAACATCATAGGAGCATCCATGTAGATATGTATCATCATAAGGTAACAAAGGATGCTGCTACAAATGTAAAGAATAAAGTGCTATAGTCATGTCGTCCTCAAAATGGGAGCTAGTATTTTTATACTCCTCATGTGTCACCTTCAAAAAGAAACCTTTCACCCATACTTCATTAGGATGAATGCTGCAAAATATGGAAGTGTAGGATGTAGGAGAATGAACCAAATCACCCAAATGATCAGAAAATGAAAAAGTTTCATCTTGTGAAGGCTCCATAAGGGAAGCACATGCAAGTTTCCATGTTTCTCATGATCCATCATGTCATGAGAACCCTCCAAGCAATCTACCATTTGACAATCTAAAACATAGGAGGAAGAACAAGTATCTTGAAACCTACCAAGAAGTTGATCATTTTGCATTTTGAGCTTATGAATATCCTCATTATTCTTTAAGTATGCTCCATGTAACCATTCATTAAGCTCAACCAAATTGTTTCTATAAAAAAGAAAAGACATGAAATTACCTTCGATGTTGCACATTGCTCTTTGAAGCTTCAACATGTCTTCAAGGAAGGATGGATCCTTCAATGAAGAAAATCTCCAACAAGAATTTGACACCAATGCTTGAGTGTCATGGAGTGTGTTAAGGGTCTCTTGGATATTATTTTCATTCATATTTGATGACCCTTCAAGGAAAAGAGGTTCTTGTAGAGGGACCTCCTCTTCTTTATAAGCTTGGACAAAACTTCATTAAGCTCAAGTGGTGATGGGGAAGTTGATCTTTGTTTTTCTCAACTGCTACAAGGCCTTCATTTTCATGCTTAATGGAACTCTGGATTGCAGAAACACTTTCAAAAGTGATCTCTATGTCACCAACATAGAGGTGTGAGCAGCCATCAGTAGGTACTCCTTCATAATTCAAGAATCCATCAATAGATATTATTTGATTCATTTCGAAAGTAGAGTGTGTCTAAGAATAATCTTTAGTATTTTCAATGGAATATTCTTCATGCTCATGTGATGTTTCTTCATATTTTTCAGAGTCACTTGGGGGCGACTTTATATCCTCTTCATGTAATGCTTCTTCTACTTCACCACCTTCAGAACTAGGTGGCTCATGGGTCTCCTCATTTCGCTCCTCCTTTTCACTCAAACATATATGAGTTGCTCTCCAACGTATTTTGCAAGAAGGGCATAGAAATTTATTAACTAACTCTGAATATTCATTTTTGGGCCTATTTTAAAACACCCAATCAGCCGAATATTCAAAAGGAATGGCATTTTGTGTGTCTCCCTTATACAGATCAAGATATGCATGATATTGTTGGGGCAAGGTTTTACATGTTGCTCTCAATATTTGTAATTCATTCATAGAATTATCCTTTGGTGGTTTAGCACATACATATTCTTCATACATAGGGTCATAAGAATAACATTCATTCCTTATGAAATTGTAATAAGTGTTGCATGATTGCACCTCTTCCTCATACCGTTCACATTCTTCTTCATATTGCTCACAATCATCTTCATACTGCTCATAAGGATTGTAATCATAGGAGTCATCATAATAGTAAGAAATGGATGAAAATTATTCTTCAATGTATTATATTAATGCATAGGTGCAAATACCATCCTCTGATACCACTATAATATCCATTCAAAGGAAAGTCCTTGGATTCACCTTGTTTTGACTCTAGGGTTTTGTTTACAACTGGTTCCAAACACCTCCAAATGATTTCAAATTTGGGGAGGAAGGTATTGATGGGTAATAGGACATATTAAAACCTATAATACATCCAAACAAATTATATACACATCTATGGTCTTCAAATTGCATGGGAAGAAGTTTCGGAACAAGACTAGTTAATTTGAGAAGTGGAGATCCCCCCTAGGTCCAGCATTAGATGCTCTTCCAAACACTGTACGACCTTCACTAATTCTTGGTATGATACTTGTCTCTATGATAGGACATTAGGAACAGTATATTTTCAGCATTATATTTGGTTTTAGGGTCGAATAGGAATCCTAATGAACAACAGGTTCTAGAGTCTAGTTTTTTAGGTGAAATTAATGGACAAGGAGTCTCGAATTTCTTCATAAACCATAGTAAAACTTCAGATCTTTGAAAACATAATTTGGTACATCAAAGTAACTTCATATTCATCTCATAACATGATAAATAACTCAGAAAATTATGATATAAAATAGGTACAATATCATTCCAAAATCACTATGCAAATGTTATGGGGAAAATGGCTCGATTCTCTTCCTTGAATGTAAATATCACTTGAAATACATAATGTTTCGAGTTGTGGCTATGATGATATGAATATTACAGAGATATATAATAGATAACATTTCCATGAAGTTGAAATAACAATCCTTCACTAACTATATGCAACAACAAGTGCGCCCTTGCACATTTACATGACATTGAGAGAAAGATAGTAGAATAAGCATAGAGAAGAATGAGATAAGATGAACTCAAACTCAGTTGGGATTTGAAACCGCATCAAAACATATACATGAATATATTTTGAGAGTTATGAATGGAATATCCATCAACCAACTAGGATGGGAATCTTGCACCCTCGAAATTGGTTCTAAGGAAAGAAGGATAAGCATCCACCTTGCAAGGACAAGCTACAAGGCCTTCATTTTCATGATTAATGGAACTTTGGCTTGCATCAACACTTTTAAAAGTGATATCTATGTCACCAACATAGAGGTGTGAGCACCTATCAGTTGGTACTCCTTCATAGTTCAATCATCCATTAGTAGATGCTCTTTGATTCATGTCCAAAGTAGAGTGTGTCTCAGAATGATCTTTAGTATTTTCAATGGAATATTCTTCATGCTTATGTGATGTTTCTTCATATTTTTCAAATTCACTTGGGATTTACTTTCGATCCTCTTCATGTAATGCTTCTTCTACTTCACCATCTTCAGAACTAGGTGGCTCATGGGTCTCCTCATTTCGCTCCTCCTTTTCACTCAAACATATATGAGTTGCTCTCCAACGTATTTTGCAAGAAGGGCATAGACCTTTCTTCACTAACTCCCCATATTCATTTTTGGGCCTATTTTCAAACACCCAATCAGAAAATTCTTCAAAAGGAATGTCCTTTTGTGTATCTCCCTTATACAGATCAAGGTATGCATGATATTGTTGGGGCAAGGTTTTACATGTTTCTCTCAATATTTGTAATTCATTCATAGAATTATCCTTTGGTG
The DNA here is from genome assembly GCA_027924585.1 of Larix kaempferi. Lineage (NCBI taxonomy): Eukaryota > Viridiplantae > Streptophyta > Pinopsida > Pinales > Pinaceae > Larix > Larix kaempferi. The sequence goes on along the minus strand of BSBM01000120.1, from coordinate 10,701,763 downwards.
GTTCAACACATACATATTCATCATACATAGGGTCATAAGAGTAACCTTCATTCCTTATGAAATTGTAAGAAGTGTTGCAAGATGGCACCTCTTCTTCATACCATTCACATTCTTCTTAATATCGCTCACAATCATCTTCATACTGCTCATAAGGATTGTACTCGTAGGAGTCATCATAATAGTAATACATGGCTGCAAACTGTTCTTAAATTTATGATATTAATGCACAGGTGCAAGGACCATGCTATGATACCACTGTAATATCCCTTCAAAGGAAAGTCCTTGGATTCACCTTGTTTTGACTCTAGGGTTTTGTTTACAACTGGTTCCAAACAACTCCAAATGATTTTGAATTTGGGGAGGAAGGTATTTATGGGGAATAGTACATATTAAAACCTATCATACATCCAAACAACTGATATACCCATCCATGGTCTTCAAATTGCAGGGGAAGAAGTTTATGAACAAGACTAGTAAAACTGAGAAGTGGAGATCCCCCCTAGGTCTGGCATTAGATGCTCTTCCAAACACTATACGACCTTCACTAATTCTTGGTATGAGACTTGGATATTATATAGGACATTAGGAACAGTATATGTGCAGCATTAGATTTGGTTTTAGGGTCTAATAGGAATCCTAATGAAGAACATATTCTAGAGTCTAGTTTTTGAGGTGAAATTGGTGGGCAAGAAGTCTCGAATTTCTTCATAAACCATAGTAAAAATTAAAAGGTATGCACACATAATTTGGGCCATCAAATTAAATTCATATGCATATCATAACATGATAAATAACTCATCAAACTCTGATATAAAACTGGTACAATATCATTCCAAAATCACTATGCAAATGCTATGGGGAAAATGGCTCGAATCTCTTCTTTGAATGTAAATATCACTTGAAATACATAATGTTTCGAGATGTGGCTCTTATGATATGATTATTACAGATATATATAGCAGCTAACATTTCCATGAATTCTAAATATCAGTCCTTCACTAACAATATGCAACAACAAGTTGTTATTTTTTCATCATTTAATTCAATATGATCTAGGATCTTAACTAAGAGAACAACATGTACAACATATCAAACACAAGAGACAAGAGACAAGAGACACAAAGCATTTCACCGAGGAAAACCAAGAAGGTGAAAAACCCTGCAACTTCCTCAGAGATAGAATAAGCACCAATACAAAGATCACCAAGATGAATCCCCAAAAGATAAATGTCTGCAACAACTCCTCCTCCTCCACTTGTGTGCACTCCTCCTCTCTCTCACTAATGCGAAGTGAGTGAATGAGTGAATTAATAGAATGAGAGAGTTGCGCTCTCTATTTATACAATGACTTGACCTACCTTTAACTCTAACTAGGTCGACCTCCCTTAGGAGAGTCTAATAACCCATTACCACGTGTCACAGGGCCGACCCCACTAGGGTGGTCTAATAACCCTTTAACCCACATGGCTCACAGAGGGCCAACCCCACCAAGGTGGTCTAATAACCCATCAAATATAAGTTACGACACTTACAATATAACTTGGGACACTACTCTGGGGTCTAATACCCTGTCATACATGGGAGGATGGACCTCAATCACTTTACATCACTCAAGTACAATAATGACTTCTCCGACCCGGAGGAACAAAAATCTCCGTTCGAGGTACAACAATAGAATACAAATGACGACACTTCTGATCAGATGAATAAGACATCTCCGTTGGGGATACAATAAAGTACAAATGTAATACATACAACATACAAGTGAATATATTCCGAAGTTACAAATACATCAACACTCCCTCTTAACTAGGAAAGTATTCTCTTGACACAGGTCACCAATACATATAGTCAGAAGTCTTCAATTATGGGGTTGGATCATCGTCACTGGATCACGGAGCATCATTGTCACTGCTGCTGTACTCGTCATCTCGATCACTGGTACTATCTATCAATTCTTCTCGTTATAGGAATTTCTACAGAGCTAGCCATTTTTCATGTTGGTTGTAGGCCTAGCCTCCTGTAGGTCTTCATAATCTCTGCGAGCGTGCCATCCCGTGGAATTCTTAGGGTTGATTACGTGCATCAACAAAACCTTGAAAGAGCATCCAAGAACTTTTACGAGCTTACTGCTCAACCTATCATATTTCCCAGGATCTTTTACATGTGACCTTCACAAAACCTTAAAAGAGTATCTTGCAACCTACAAGATCTCTAAAGAGAATCCCAGGATCTTTTCTGTGCCTAGCACATTCTGTCCGGATCTCCAAGATATTTTACATGTGAACTCACAAAACCTTAAAAGAGTATTTTGCATCCTGCAAAATCTCTAAAGAGTATCCTAGGATCTTTTATATGCCTAGCACAACCTATCCGGATCTCTAGGATATTTTCTATGCGACCCTTGCAAAACCTTAAAAGAGTATCTTTCATCATGCAAGATCTCTAAAGAGAATCCCAGGATCTTTTCCGTGCCTAGCACAACCTATCCAAATCTCCAGGATCTTTTCTATGCAACTGCACAACCTGTCCACGGCCACAAATATTATCCTGATACTCATGATCCCACTAATCATCTTCTTTGCATGGAGCATCATCCTGATGCTCATGATCTACTGATCATCATCATACAGTACATCCTCCTGATGCACAACATCTGGAGCATCGACCTGATGCTCATCACATATGATCATCCCGATCATCATCATACAATATATCATCCTGATGTACCACATCTGGAGCATCGACCTGATGCTCACCACACATGATCGTCCTGATCATCATCAGAACATCGTCCTGATGCACATCAACACATATGATCATCCTGATCATCTTGATCATAATCCTATAGAATATCATCCGGAGCATCGTCCTGATACTCATCACACATCGCTTACATCCATAGCCATGGGAAGGATCCTCCTAACACTGTGCTTGGAATGGCTCCTGCAAATGTGTCCCATCACTTCTTCCTCAAAGTATCTTCTATCTGAAAAACACCAAGCCTCTCTCTAAAGTACTTGAACTTCACTCTGGCTAGTGGTTTGGTCAACACATCTGCAATCTGCTCATCTATCGCAACATGCTGGAGCTTCACTGCTCCTCTCTACACCATATCCTTGATATAGTGATATTTGATCTCGATGTGCTTCGACTTGTAATGGAACATCGGGTTCTCTGACAACTTCACACAACTCTGGTTGTCACAATAGATACAAGTAGCATTCAACTGGAGATCAAATAAATCAAACAGTAGCTTCCTTAGCCATACTGCCTCATAACTGGACGAACAAGCTGCAACATACTCTTCTTCGGTTGTACTCAGTGCTACGTAGGATTGCTTCCTGCTAAACCAAGAGATCACACATGATCCCATATTGAAGCAGGACCCCGAAGTGCTCTTCCTATCTGCAACACTTCCTGCTGAATCTGAATCAACATAACCCTCAAGGTTAAACTTTTGATTCGCATCATACTTGAGCCCATAATCAACCGTACCCTTTAGGTACCTCAGAATATGCTTTACAGCAATCAAGTGAACATGTCTAGGATCCGCCAGGAACTGGCTCAAGGTGTTCACAGCAAAGCAAATATCTGGTCTCTTGTTCATCAAGTACAAAAAGGACCCAATCATCTGATCATGCATCGTGGCATCGACCAACTCTGATGAAGCATCACTCAATAGCGTTAGGATCGATGCCATAGGTGTGGCCATGGCCTTGCAGTCCATCATCCCGAGCCGCTTCAGGATCTCTATTGCATACTTCCCTTGTCCAAGGAAGATTCCATCTGCACTCTGCCACACCTCCATACCTAGAAAGTAATGCATCATACCCAAGTCCTTCATCTCGAACTCAACAGCAAGCTTCCTCTTCGTATCAGCAATCAACCTATCCTCACCTGTCACAAACAGGTCATCCACATATAGTAGGAGTATCACTGGATTTCCTTCCTCAACCTTGTAGTAAAGGTTGGAATCCTCTTTACTCTTAGTAAAGCATAAGCTGGACAGGAAGCTGTCTATACTGCCGTACCATGTCTTAGGTGCATGTTTCAAATTGTACAAGGCCTTCTTCAATTTGCATACATATGAATTCATGTCATGTGTCTCAAAATCGAGTGGCTGCTCCACATACACTTCCTCTTCGACTAGACCATTCAAGAAAGTTGTCTTGACATCCATTTGGTGTATCTTCCACCTCATCACTGCAGCTAGAGCAAGTACTGTTCTGATGGAAGTGTATCTGGCTACAAGTGCAAAAGTTTCCTCATAGTCTATCCCTTCTTTCTGGGAAAAGCCACGAGCCACAAACCTTGCCTTGTATTTCTCTATGCTGCCATCTGCAGCATCCTTGATCTTGTAGATCCACATGGAAGTCACAATAGACTTCCCTTCTGGTCTCGGGACCACATTCCAAACATCATTCTTCATGATCGATGGGTACTCCTCGATCATGGCATCCTTCCATTACTGCATCCCGGATCCTGGGAACTTCTGATTCTTCAATATCTTCAATAGGTAGTTTTCTAGATTTGTTGAGTCTTTTTCGCTTGTTCTTCGAAACAAGTCTCTCTTGTAGGTGATGGTACACGGTCTTTCCTACAAGACAAGTTCAATTGCATTATTAGAAACATCTCATAGATTTCACAACAAATTCTTACATATAAAGACATATGTCATATAGTCATGCAATTATCTTATCCAATGCTTCAATACAACATTTATCCATATCCCGTAACTTTCTAGATGCCTTCCATCTCTACCAGAACATTTGTTAAGAGTTTTCACAACTCCCAACATGTCAGCAAAGAGGTTTCATTCTAGATAATTAGAAATGGAATGTTGTACAGTACCATAGGCCACTTACCCATTACTTGTATATTATTAGTATCTTGTTCATTAATGCAACTTTTCTAATATGCATAATATACATCCTAAATCTAGGAACATAAGCATGTACATGAATTGACAACATCATTTAAGTAATCAAATATATAATAAATGACAATTCAAATACTTATCTTTGTTTGGTTGTTGGGTGGACTCCCTCTCAATCTTTGATTCCTTGCAGGAACTACTGGAGTGTTCTCCCTCTTGATCTTTGCTTCCTTTATGATATCATCATGATTATATGTATTTGAACTTCTATCCATCCTGGACCACTATGCATGCTTAAGTGTGCACTAGTGTCATCATTGTGTCATCCTCAATATCTCATACATAATCATACATGCATTAGTATAATCTCAATACTTATCAAAACATTATGATTCTAAATAATCTTAATCATGTATGGTCATGATCATTTCATACACAAGCGTTAGTATTGAAGGTTTCAGGGAGTACTTCTTTTACTCATGCATATTTTTATTTGACCATAGGACTCTTCTAGTTTGTCATATCATTAATCAAACTACAAAGCATAATATGCATAAACCCATGATTGCCCAAACTTATAACTTCATGAATTATCAATCATACCAATTATACTTATATAAGGTCCTAACATAAGGTAGGATTCTAACTTGATATAGGAAAAACATACCTGGATTATTATGCTTGCTAGTTATGTCTAACATACCCACATAATGTCTTCTTGTTCTCTTTAATGACTTGTGCTAGTAACCTGCAAATCTCATAAGTTAACCATTGTAGAACCAAATTATACATACCTCGTAAGTAGAGCTTCTATGTGATCCATGACTATGGATTAGTCTTTGTTTTCATGTCACCATGGTCATATGTTCTTGACCTAGTACTTGATTTGTCTTTCTTGATGTACCTTTTATGTTAGCGGACAACATCATCCTCATACAACACCACAGTGAATTAGTACAATCATAAATGACATAACCCTAATCAATAAATGTCTTCTATCATTCACATGCATTCATACTTTTACTAGGGTGATAAGACAAGTCTAGAATTAATCAATATTGTTACTAACCTCAATAATATGAAGACAAACATATTATAAACTTAATCATGAACATATTTCAAAAAATACCTGTATCTCCTCAAGTCATACCTATCGGGATTGCTTGTAGTCTTCTTATGTAAGGCCTTAGCTTCAACTACCTCTAGAACTGGAACTTCTTCACTTATGTAGGTGTCAATTCATTCTCTTTTAGGATTAACCCAATCCACTTTGATTTGTTGAAGCTGGATCTGGAGTTGGATTAGGGTTTGTCAGAGAAACCCTAAAAATTCAAACTTTGAATTTCAAACTTCTGATTGGATGAAAAAATGGGCCTTGCTGAGCTGATCAAACTGGTATACTTCAATTTTGAACTCTCCAAAATTTGACCCCTCAAAATTGACTTTGAAAGTTTCGGATCTGCAGCTTCTATCAATTTCTGGTTTTTTGGTTTTCTAGTTAAAATCCCGAACTAGGGTTTGATAGAGCCTGGGGTTCTAACCAACCAAAAATCTAGATCTTGGTCTCTAAATTTTGATTTTGATGAGGAGCATCTATCCGTGGTCTTAGATTCCAACAATTCCAACTTTTTCAGAAACCCTAATTTCCCGCAGCAATGACAAACCAAAAATGAAAGTGCTCAGAATCCAATTCTGTTTGGAAAGAAATATATGCCATATTGTTTCTGGTGTATCTCTAAAATTTTGGATCCTCAGGGTCTGAAACTTCGGCCTATGGTATACTGACCTGGCTTCTTTCCAACCCCACATATATGATATTTAATGGATTCTCTGAGAGAGAGAGATATGCCAAGTGTTGCAACGTGACCTGTTTATGGTATGAAACAGTATAGCAAACTTGTATGGAGTGCCATGTGTCACTATTTCAACTTCAGCCTCTGAAACCCAGACCTGTGAAACTACAGTCTGTTCCCTAACTAACGCTTTTTACATAATTCCATTTGGAGCTTCCTAGCCCGCGATATGACCTTTTTTCATAGGTCAATTGTTTAGGACTACATTTTGGAAGAGGCAAAAACCATAACTTGTACATATCATATCTCACAAATTGCAACGAATATGAGGTTGTTCTTTGGACACAAGATACATGGACATTTCATCTTCGACCTGTAAAAGTTTCAAATCCTGAAACTTCGCCAAAACTGAGTTATAGCTAAAGTGCCACGATGACTGGTTTTTACTATACCAAGTCCTAGCTTCCAATTTGTCGCAAGTGCAACAAGTGTCATAAGTGCCATACAATGCCTTCCTTAAGGCTAGCTCTGATCCCATGTTAGTTTTTCAACATTTAATTCAATATGATCTAGGATATTAACTGAGAGAACAACATATACAACATATCAAACATAAGAGACAAGAGACAAGAGACACAAAGCATTTCACTGGGGAAAACCAAGAAGGTGAAAAACCCTGCAACTTCCTCAGAGATAGAATAAGCACCAATACAAAGATCACCAAGATGAATCCCCAAAAGATAAATGTCTGCAGCAACACCTCCTCCTCCACTTGTGCGCACTCCTCCTCTCTCTCACTAATGCAAAGTGAGTGAATGAGTGAATGAATAGAATGAGAGAGTCACACTCTCTATTTATACAATGACTTGACCTGCCTTTAACTCTAACTGGGCCGACCTCCCTTAGGAGATTCTAATAACCCATTACCACTTGTTACTAGGCCGACCCCACTAGGGTGGTCTAATAACCCTTTAACTCTCATGACTCATACAGGGCCGACCCCACCAAGGTGGTCTAATAACCCATCAAATATAAGTTACGACACTTACAATATAACTTGCGACACTACTCCAGGGTCTAATGCCCTGTCATACATGGGAGGATGGACCTCAATGACTTTACATGACTCAAGTACAATAATGACTTCTCCAATCCGGAGGAACAAACATCTTCGTCGGAGGTACAACAATAGAATACAAATGATGACACTTCCGATCGGAGGAATACGACATCTCTGTCGGGGATACAATAAAGTACAAATGTAATACATACAACATACAAGTGAATATCTTTCGAAGTTACAAATACATCAACACAAGTGCGCCCTTGCACATTTACATGACATTGAGAGAAAGATAATAGAATAGGCATAGAGAAGAATGAGAGAAGATGAACTTGAACTTAGTTGTGGTTTGAACCTGCATCAAAAAATATCCATGAATCTTTGTTGAGAGGTATGAATCGCCTCTCCATCAACCAACTAGGATGGGAATCTTGCACCCTCGAAATTGGTTCTAAGGCAAGAACGATAAGCATCCTCCTTGCAAGGACAAGCTAAGATCTCCATTTTTTTCCAAATGAGAAATGATCAAAAGATAGTCTCCTTATTTTTCCTTGTCTTTTATTAACCTCCCAAGTCCTCCTTATCTCAAATTCCCTCCAAGAGACTCATCCCAACTTGAATTAGGGAGAGATTCCCATGAATGCCACTTGTCCAACTTTTCCTAGCTCTCCTCTTCCATCAATTTGAATGGGTGAATATTGGATGCCATAACTCCCCTTTTGCACCCTCTTGGATTCTATTTCTAGCCTTGACATGTCATATATGTCATATTTTAGCAATCAGGTCTGAACTTTGTCATAAGTGTCATAGAATCTTCATCATTGTTGTCATAAGAGTTAGGGAATCTAGCTCCAAGTGTCACAATTCTTCTAAGATGCCTCTTCCTCATCCATGGGAGTTACTCTTCCACTCAAATTTGACCTTACATGATTCATGCCATGAATAGTACCTCTTCAACTTCCCCAAGTATTTTACCCTTCATCTTGAACTCGAATTGGTGAGAGAATGATGCCAAGTGTAGTGGGGAATCTTGCCACATGTGGGTCCCACAACCTATTATGTTCCCACATGATCCAATGCCACCTTATTTTATTATTATTATTATTTAATTGACCCATTTAATGTGAATTTGTAATTATAATGTCATTTTGGGTCTTGTATATCCTTTATTCCAACTTTTAATGCTTCCACCCCCAACCTAGGGAACTAGTAATTTTCCTCCATGATAGTTCATTTGGATGGGGATATTACAAACTTTGAATTGGGAATTTTCTCTTAATGTGACCCAGCTTGTCCATTTGGATCTAATTTTACATTATTACTAACTTGGACACCATGCTTGGCAATTATTTGACCCTTAGCATCAATTTGACAAACTATCATGAATATGGCCAAGTGGCTTAGGCCATTGTGACCCAATGAAAATTTTGGGGACATGAAAAATCCTCCCCTCCCAATAATGATTTTCCTCAAGCAATTTCAAACATGGATGTTGAAGGACCTGCTTTCTTTCCAAAACTTTTATTCCAAAACGTTTCTTCTAAAACTCTGAGTAGTGGCACTCATGTACTACAATTGTGTGTTTCCAAAAGCAAGGAGATGTGGGTTTTCTTTTTCATATTGATATCCCGTGTGAAATCACCACTAAACACCAAAATATTAATTAAATCCATCAATTTTCTTTTTTCACAATTACTCTTTACCTCTTTCATATTTTGGAAACCCTTTTTGATACCACTATATAATTCTTTGAAGTTGCCACTAAGCTGCCCAACTTTGAGTCTTCAAGATTCCATGAAAAACTTAGAGAGGAACCACCATGCTTGATGTTGCACTAATCTGATTACAATCACCTTATTAAGTGGGGACCCAATCTCCCATACTACTTGTTTCCTCAAAAAATTTAAACCAATGAGACTAAAATTTATCCCAGGGTCCCATTGCTTGTATTGCACTCCAACAATTAGGAGTGCTCTCCAACCCATACCATTAGGAAAAAGAATTCCTGGATCTCATTTCCTCCAAGTAAGAAGACCACCATTTTCCAAGTGCATACAAGCATCAAGTGACCAATCAAATATGCTCCAATGACATAAGTGAGGATCCCATGTCCTATAATGTTGCTAAAAAAGGATGTAAAATGCATCAAAATAATCAGCCATGTGTTCTTTCATCCAAGAAGTGAATGAAGAATATCCACTAAAATATGAACCAAGTAGGGAGAAAAGAAACAATGTGCCTTCAAGGGTCTCACAGAAGTACCATTTGTGAATCCATGAATATGTGTATCATCAAGAAATAATAAAGGATGTTGTTTCCAATAATATATTGGTCCAATCATACGTCTCTTCACCCAAGTATTGGATGAAGTTCCGCCAACATCAATTTAACTAAGCAAGGAGCAAGGAAAATCACAAGTCTTCAAGTGACTCAAGTGAACATCATAGGCGCATCCATGTAGATATGTATCATCATAAGGTAACAATGGATGTTGCTGCAAATGTAAAGAATAAAGTGCTCTAGTCATGTCATCCTCAAAATGGGAGATAGGATTTTTATACTACTCATGTGGCACCTTCAAAAAGAAACCTTTCACCCATACTTCATCAGGATGAATGCTGCAAAATATGGAAGTGTAGGATGTAGTAGAATAAACCAACTCACCCAAATGATTAGAAAATGAAAAAGTGTCATCATGTCAACCCTCCAAAAGGGTAGGATCATGCACCTCCCCCAAAAGTGCAAAACTTTCCTCCTAGGTTGGTTCCAAGGTAGTGGAATCATGCACTTCTTCAAAAAGTGTGTAACCATTTCCAAGAGGCAACTCAAGTTCCTCTTCCACCAAAACAAGTGCTTGCCTCTCATCAAGCTCATCCTCAAACACATCAAGCACATGCAAGTTTCCATGTTTCTCATGATCCATCATGTCATGAGAACCCTTCAAGCAATCTACCATTTTGTGATCAACCTGCAATAATTAATTAATGCAAATACACGAGATATCAGAAATAATAGAACTTAGAATCACTTTTATATTGATCACGGGCCACTTCGAGGGGGAAACCTCCTTTGAGCAAGCTCAATACAATTAACTTCACGGTGCCTTCAATGACCTCAACACACACTTATATACTACGTCTATGCCCAATACTATGATTCAAAACCATGGGACATATAATACTACGGGATGACTTACAAAGCATATGCGTCCAATACTATGGGTCAATACTATGGTCTAATATAAACTACAGATCAACAAATACTACGGGATGACTTACAAAGCATATGCGTCAAACAAAAATATAATAACATAGTAAAGAGAAGGGTTGACATAGGTTCCTAACATCCCCTCTCCCTTAGAAAAAGCTTTGTCCTCAAAGCTTTGGTTGGAGAAATTGCTGCAAAATCTGAAGGAGTGGTTCCCCGGTAGCATCCTCGAGTTGCATTTTGGGCCACTGACACCTTTGGAGTGTCAAGGAGGATTGCTTGGAAGGTTGTAGATGAAGAAGAACCCTGTTAGCTGCATGGAAAATGCGCTCAGAACGGTGCCAATCGGCTTGTTGTTTCAGGCGAATTCTAGCCATGTGAAGATTGTCCTGCAGAATGAGAAGAATCTGATTGCGGTTTCAAAGAACCGAGTCAATTTCCTGAACTGGGGAGCTGCTAAGGGTGTATGGAAGAATAAATGGCAGTGTTTTTCCATAGATTGCTTCATATGGTGTCCTTTGAGATGTGGTATTGTAACACCAGAGTGCTTCTAGGAAATCCATAGAACTAGTTGGCCAAAGTTGTGTAGGGATGGGAAGGGGTTTGAGCAATCCCGAAAGGAGTGTCGTTTCACCCTTGTTGACATGGAAAGTATCATCGTCAGCCACCATCTGTTTAATTGTCATTTTTAGTCCCTACCAAAAGAAGTTACATTGTTCCCGGTCATATATTTTGTAGAACCCAGAGTGCCCTATTGATGAAGAAGCATGGAGTTCATAAAAGAGACAACCCTGTTGAACATATTGCAACCAATTTGGAACAAGCAGAGAAAGAGCTGTAAGAGAAACTAGATCATCAATTGTGAGAGAAGGAGCATCTTCCACCATATTTTCCTTGCCCTTCTTGTAAGTGATCACATAGGGATAACCCATTTCAGGTGTGTTGGGGAGGAGACCCATTGTTCCAGAAAATTTTCCAGACTCTGGAGATCAATCTTGATGCAGAAAGAATTCCCTAATAGGAATGGCTGCCACTTTTGTACTGCATGCAAAATAGCCATCATTTCCTGCTGAGAGGTAGAAGTGGCTAAATTCTTACTGGAAAGGTCTCTTGAAGGCAGTAAACGCATTGGTTCAGCAAAGATACCTGCATATCTATCCAAGGAAGTAGTGGAGACTGTTGATGGGTGCATCTGAATGGAATTGAGCTGAGCGATGACACCATGTGAATTCTTCTTAAGGATTTTTTCCAGGCGATGTGAACTAATGATGCAGAGATACCCTGGTTGTAAGCCCATAAATTTGTGTTGTGCCCCATTGACTTTAAACTGCATCCAAAGTTCAGCAAAATCCCATAAGATGGGGCCAAGTGTGCATAACCATTGAACACCCAAAACCACACCACATCCGCCTAAGGACAAGGAAAACATGTCAGAGAATAGGTTATAATCTTCCATAGAGATGCGCACATTGTGACACTTCCCCTTGCAAGGTAAGGTGCCCCCATTGGCAACCATGACTTCAAAGTTGGAGCAAGGATGGACAAAACAATCAGCCTGTTTGGCAATCTGAGGGTCAATGAAGTTGTGAGTGCTACCAAAATCAATGAGTATGGTAAGAGGGAGCTTCTTGAAGTATCCCCTGACCCGCATTGTTTGTGGGGTGGTGACACCGGTTACAGCATGGAGAGAGATCTTGGGTGGGTTGTCCTGAGATGGGGTGTCAACAGGCGGGTGTTGAATGTTGACCTGATCATCTACTATATCTGTAGCTTCTTCACCAAGCTCTAAGGCAAGCGGAGAATCCACATCCAAGAGATAGAGATTTTGTTGAACACATCTATGTCCCCGAATGAATTTCTCATCACAATTATAGCAAAGCCCTTTTTCTCGACGTGCTTGCATTTCTATTTCAGGAAAATGCTTGATAGGAGTTGGTTGAGGAGCAGGAGTGATGGGAGGTCGTTGGGAACCCATATTTCTGAAGGGAACAAAGGTGGGTTTGGAGCGTTGTTGAGCTGCGATCTTGTCCTCGACCAACTTGGCCAACCCTAGGACTTCCATCATTGTGTTGGGACAAAACATTTTGACCTCTGAGCGGATTTCATCCTTGAGACCACTGATAAAACAACTCCTGTAGAATTCATTAGACAATCCTTCTGTGTGATTGGCCAATTTCTCAAATTCTGTCTGATACTCTCTCACTGTGCCAATTTGGTGAAGTTTAGTGAGTGCTCCTGTGAAATCATCAAAAGCACTAGGACCAAATCGTGGCAAAATGAGTTAGCAAAAATCTGTCCAGTTTGGCTCGGGATGAGCTTTGATGTACCAACGGTACCATTGAAGGGCTTCCTCTTCCAAATGAAAGGATGCAAGTGGAACTTTCTGGGCATCAGAAGTATTATGCAGACTGAAATATTGTTATGCTCAATATATCCATCCAGTCAAATAAGTACCATTGAAGCCAGGAAAATCAAGCTTCGGCCCACGAAAATTGCTGGAAGAAGAGAACCCGGTGGCTGCAAAAGATTCTAGCTGTCTTGTATTGTTCATGGCTGAATGTTGAAGAGGGAGGCTGAGAAAATTTTCATCTAGATCTTGGAGTTTGGTTTGGATGGCTGCAAGTGCTTCCTCCATGGTGTGTGCTCCTGCACGCGTGACAACCATAACCAGGTTTTTTTTTTTTTGGTGGAATGGGTAGAAAAACACAAACAGAAGCTGATTTAGTAAAGGGAAATTTGTATTGGGGAAACATTCCGATGGGTAATTGGGGTTTGACTAGATTTTGGACACTTTCGAAAGGACAAGAAAGCAAAAAGGGGGATTTCAGAAGCGGGGTGATAGAATGAGAAAATTTGGCAGAGAGGGACAAAGAAGCAGAATTCAGAAAGGAACTCTGTGGTAAAATTTGAAGGTGATTGGGTGAAATCTAAGGAAGTTATGGCAAACCCTAAAAATAGACAAATGTGAGATTTCGGGCTTTAGGGAGGGAAATTTGGGATAGGGTCCTCAGGAATGAAAGATGCAGAATGGGATGAAAGGGGTTCCCCGAAAATTTCAAGGGAATCAGAGTGAAAACAAGGGAGATATGGAGAAAAAACTGAATTTTATACTTTTTTTTTATTATCAGAAATGGATCGGCAACAGCGGTGCAACGGCGCAGAAGGGATCGAAAACGACTGGATCTGAAATGGCGACTGGATTTGGAACGACTTTGAAATGGCTGGATCTGGAGCAGAAGTGATCGGCAACAGTTCAACTGAAAAGAGATATGGACCCCAGGTATGTACGGCTTCCTAACAGTTCAGGTGTTTCACTTGGCCACCAATGCTGTCTGACGGCTTGCGTATTGGGGCAGTACCCCTCACTCCACAGCTCAGGTAAAATTGATAACCGCTTTGCCACAAACGACAACTCTTGGTTTACCTCACGGGTGGGAACTAGTCAATCAGGTAGGGGTCGTTGCCCTTTTCACTGGCAGGTCCTCTCAATGGGCCAGCTACTTTGGGGTTACTGTGGTACTCCTCACAATGAGTTTTAAGGCTTATTCCCAAGTACTTCCCACAGTTAAGCGGATAGGGATTAATCCCAAATCCAAAGATGCAAAAGATGCGAAAAAAAAAAATTGGCAGAAATTCCACCCAACGAGCCGAAGAAAGTGCTTTGATACCAGATGTGATGAACCTACAATAATTAATTAATGCAAATACACGAGATATCAGAAATAATAGAACTCAGAATCACTTTTATATTGATCACGGGCCACTTCGAGGGGGCAACCTCCTTTGAGCAAGCTTAATACAATTAACTTCACGGTGCCTTCAATGACCTCAACACACACTTATATACTAAGTCTATGCCCAATACTATGAGTCAAAACCATGGGACATATAATACTACAGGATGACTTACAAAGCATATGCGTCCAATACTATGGGTCAATACTATGGGCTAATATAAACTGCGGATCAACAAATACTACGGGACGACTTACAAAGCATATGCGTCCAACAACAATATACTAACATAGTAAAGAGAAGGGTTGACATAGGTTCCTAACACATTTGACAATCTAAGAAATATGACGAAAAACAAGTATCTTGAAACCTACCAAGAAGTTGATCATTTCTCATTTTGATCTTATGAATATACTCATTATTATTCAAGTATGCTCCATGTAACCATTCATTAATCTGAACCAAATTTTTTCTATCAAAAATTAAATACATGACATTACCTTCGATGTTGCACATTACTCTTTGAATCTTCTCCACGTCTTCAAGGAAGGATGGATACTTCAATGAAGAAACTCTCCAAAAATAATTTAACACCAATGCTTGAGTGTCATGGAGTGTGTTAAGGGTCTCTTGGATCTTATTTTCATTCATATTTGATGACCCTCTAAGAAAGAGATGCTCTTATAGAGGGACCTCCTCTTCTTTGTACTTTCTGCTTGGACCAACTTCATTAAGCTCAAGTGGTGATGGGGAATTTGATCTTTGCTTTTCTTCAACTGCTACAAGGCCTTCATTTGCATGCTTAATGGAACTTTGGCTTGCAGAAACACTTTCAAAAGTGATCTCTATGTCACCAACATAGAGGTGTCAGCACCCATCAGTATGTACTCCTTCATAGTTCAAGCATCCATTAGTAGATGTTCTTTGATTCATGTCCAAAGTAGAGTGTGTCT
Source organism: Larix kaempferi (assembly GCA_027924585.1). Lineage (NCBI taxonomy): Eukaryota > Viridiplantae > Streptophyta > Pinopsida > Pinales > Pinaceae > Larix > Larix kaempferi. The sequence goes on along the minus strand of BSBM01000120.1, from coordinate 10,686,133 downwards.
AAGAATGATCTTTAGTATTTTCAATGGAATATTCTTCATGCTCATGTGATGTTTATTCATATTTTTCAGAGTCACTTGGGGGTGACTTTCTATCCTCTTCATGTAATGATTCTTCTTTTTCACTAACTTTAGAACTAGGTGGCTCATGGGTCTCCTCATTTCGCTCCTCCTTTTCACTCAAACATATATGAGTTGTCCTCCAATGTATTTTGAAAGAAGGGCATAGAACTTTTTTCACTAACTCCGCATCTTCATTTTTGGGCCTATTTTCAAACACGCAATCAGCAAAGTCTTCAAAAGGAATGGAATTTTGTGTGTCTCCCTTATACAGATCAAGATATGCCTGATATTGTTGGGGCTATGTTTACATGTTGCTCTCAATATTTGTAATTTTTTTCATAGAATTATGCTTTGGTGGTTCAACACATACATATTCTTCATACATAGGGTCATAATAATAACATTCAGTCCTTATGAAATTGTAAGAATTGTTGCATGATGGCACCTCTTCCTCATACCGTTCACATTCTTCTTCATATTGCTCACAATCATCTTCATACTGCTCATAAGGATTGTACTCATAGGAGTCATCATAATAGTAAGACATGGATGAAAATTATTCTTCAATGTGTTATATTAATGCACAGGTGCAAGAACCATGCTTTGATACCACTATAATATCCCTTCAAAGAAAATTCCTTGGATTCACCTTGTTTTAACTCTAGGGTTTTTTTTACAACTGGTTCCAAACACCTCCAAATGATTTCGAATTTGGGGAGGAAGGTATTGATGGGGAATATGACATATTAAAACCTATAATACATCCAAACAACTGATATACCCATCCATGGTCTGCAAATTGCATGGGAAGAAGTTTCAGAACAAGACTAGTTAATTTGAGAAGTGGAGATCCCCCCTAGATCTGGCATTAGATGCTCTTCCAAACACTATACGACCTTGACTAATTCTTGGTATGATACTTGTATCCGTGAGAGGAAATTAGGAACAATATATTTGCAGCATTATAGGTTTTAGGGTCGAATAGGAATCCTAATGAACAACAACTTTTAGAGTCTAGTTTTTGAGGTGAAATTGGTGGACAAGGAGTCTCGAATTTCTTCATAAACCATAGTAAAAATTCAGAGCTCTGCAAACATATTTTGGGACATCAGAATAACTTCATATTCATCTAATAACATGATAAATAACTCAGAAAAATCTGATATAAAAGAGGTACAATATCATTCCAAAATCACTATGCAAATGTTATGGGGAAAATGGCTCGAATCTCTTCCTTGAATGTAAATATCACTTGAAATACATAATGTTTCAAGTTGTGGCTATGATGATATGAATAATACAGAGATATATAATAGATAACATGTCCATGAAGTCGAAATAACAGTCCTTCACTAACTATATGCAACAACAAGTGCACCCTTGCACATTTACATGACATTGAGAGAAATATAGTAGAATAGGCATAGAGAAGAATGAGATAAGATGAACACGAACTTAGCTGGGATTTAAAACTGCATGAAAACATCTCCATGAAGATCTGTTGAGAGTTCTGAATGGCCTCTCCATCAACCAACTAGGATGGGAATCTTGCACCCTCGAAATTGGTTCTAAGGCAAGAAGGATAAGCATCCACCTTGCAAGGACAAGCTAAGCTCTCCATTTTTTTCCAAATGAGAAATGATAAAAATATAGTCTCCTTTATTCTTTTATTTTATTAACCTCCCAAAGCCTCCTTATCTCGAATTCCCTCCAAGAGACTCGTCCCAACTTGAATTAGGGAGAGATTCACATGAATGCCACTTGTCCAACTTTTCCTAGCTCTCATCTTCCATCAATTTGAATGGGGGAATATTGGATTCAATAAATCCCCTTGTGCGCCATATTGGAGCCTATTTTTATCCCTGACATGTCATATATGTCAGATGTCAACAATCAGGTCTGAACTTTGTCATAAATTTCATAGAATCTTCATCATTGTTGTCATAGGAGTTAGGGAATCTAGCTCCAAGTGTCACAATTCTTCTAAGATGCCTCTTCCTCTTCCATGGGAGTTAATCTTACACTCCAATTCGACCTTACATGATTCATTCCATGAATAATACCTCTTCAATTCCCCCAATTATGTTACACTTCATCTTGAACTCGAATTGGTGAGCGAATGATTCCAAGCGTAGTGGGGAATCTTGCCACATGTGGGTCCCACAACCTCTTATGTGCCCTCATGATCCAATGCCATCTTATTTTATTCTTATTATTATTTAATTAACCCATTTAATGTGAATTTGTAATTCTAAGGTAATTTTGGGTCTTGTATCTCCTTTATTCCAACTTTTAATGCTTCCACCCCCAACCTAGGGAACTAGTAATTTTCCTCCATGATAGTTCATTTGGATGGGGATATTACAAACTTTGAATTGGGAATTTTCTCTTAATGTGACCCAACTTGTCCATTTGGATCTAATTTTACATTATTACTAACTTGGACACCATGCTTGGCAATTATTTGACCCTTGGCATCAATTTGAAAAATTGTCATGAATATGGCCAAGTGGCTTAGGCCATTGTGACCCAATGAAAAATTTGGGGACATGACATTGTTTTTGCTAACCTTTTTTGGTTTATGGTCATTCAAAACTACTGAGCTTGTGGTCATCCAAGACCATCAAGTTTGTGGTCATCTTAAAACCACTGATTTGGAGAGCACTTCATATCTACCACTTGGTAGAATACTTCATCTTTACTTGGAAAATGATTTTCAAGCAAGAAATGTTTAGCATTTGGCAGTAGTCCACTTCATGTTTTCAACTCTCTTTTAGAAGATGCTTGGACTCACATACACCCCTTCGGATTAAAGGGAAATGTTGGAAACCTAATCCTTTGGGTTAGGTATTATTGAAGAAAGAAAAATAGTCATGAGTTGTCCAAGGGATAGCTTGGAATATGAAACCAAGTGTCACATGAGATTATATTTATACATGTACCATATTAATGAAAAAATGGATATCCATGCTTATCTTTTATTGGGTGTTTCCTATGGAAAATGGTGGTTCAAAAATTACCACAAACCAATGTATAAAAGAAGCAACAGAGGCTGATGTATTCTAATGAATGAATGGTTTTAGGATGGCCACAAACCAAAAATACTCTATCTTTGTCTTTTGGATACAACTTCAATTCCCATAGTGGCTCTGGCTCGAGGATTTGGTTGTTTGCTCTAGTTATGGATGTGACTCAAGATCGCTTCTTCTCTATTTGATTGATAAGGCTTTAAAACTATAAGATTGACTATCAATCCATGACAATCCCCCCTCTTAGGTTCAAGGTGAGAAGCAGGAAGACTTTCCACTGCAAGTTGTGTCAAAACTTGAGATTGAATTCTTCATTATGATTGATATATTTTGATCCATAAAGTGCCATAGATATTCCATTGGAAAAATTCGTCACAATGAATCTTACAACTTAGTTCTTCTTTTATTAGCTTATTTTTATTAAATGCTAAATAACGGGAACTGAAATAGGAATAACTAGAGAAAATCGGTATAGAATCCACACAATGACACACGATATACACTAGAAAAACCCACTATGGGGAAAAACCCAACCAGAATTGAGGACTATGCCTTTATCTTTATGTAAATATGCAAATATTCTCTTGATATTCTAATAACTTTGGATCTGTTAATGTTCTTACATGATTGCACGTTCATGGATGTGGTGGCTTCAGTCGACGAGTCTTTGAAGAAGGATTTCCAGGTAATTTCCTATTTTGAAATCTGCCCACTAATCATTCCATATTGACTCAATGTGAATTGAGTATGTAGAAATAACAATCCCAGTAAAACACACAAATATTGTCTTTCAGATGATGTGGTGAAGGTTTTCAACTACAACACATCTTTAAAGATATGTTTGAGTTCCTTTTGATGTTGATCTCATCCATATTTGAAGTTTAAATTAGAGGACAAAAAAATTGAGTTCTGTGAGGGCATGGAAGTTTACAATTTCCATCTCTTTTCATGCATTTTACTGCTTATATTGTGTCCATCAGTGTAATTACCTCTTTAGATTGTGATGTTGGGGAAATCATTATTTCAAAATAAACAGGGAAAACCTCCCATACACTCTATAATGCCACCATGATTAGAGAGTGTATATATCTCCCATACTTCTTATATAGATCTCCCATATGTAGCAGATAATCACATGAATAGATTTTTTTGCATAAGTTTAGTTCGTTGTCTTTGTGAGATCAGAGTTTGATGGTTATCTCCATAGATTATCAGGATTCATGTGGATGTCTTTAGATTACAAGGGACCTTCCTTTTAGGAATTTCCTTCTGCACAGAATATCTGCTCTTACTCGGTGGAAATTAAATCTGACCCGATTATGTTATCACTACAACCACAACAAAGTAAAGTAATATCTTGCCGATTTGATCCATAATCTAGGTGGTTGTTTCCAATCGTCGTTCAGTGCACATTAAATTTTTAGTCATAGTGAATTTATTGATAATCTCTACATTCCATGATTTCCCTCATCCAGATCTAGTATTTTCATCATTGCTTCTATTAAGATTCCTTTCTCATAGAAGTAATAGCCTCCTCTTCGTAACCTAGAAGAACATAGGGAGGGGGTTTAGTTGAGAGTTTTTTTTCCAGGTTGACTCAACTGGAGTATTGATGAGAAGGTGGAATAAATTAGTGAGCCATTCATGCTAATCGGGCTTGAAAAGCAGTTGCTACCTCTTCTTGTGCGATCTATGTAGATCCTATAACATAGTGCCCAGCCATATCAAACGTTCCTTGTCCAGTACTTCATTGTGAATAGAGTTTTTATTCAACTGTGAATGGAGTCTCTATGCATCTCTTTATTTCATTTCGCTGGTGGGTGGGCGGCCTCAAATGAAGGATTTTCCATAAAGTAGCCACTATCCATTTTCATCCTATGAAAATCGATATTAAAAATAAGGGCAATCACCGGCACCAAGAGTTTCTGTTGGAAGGGTTTATGAAGGAAGTCATAGTTTATCTCTTTTATTCCTTTCACCTTTTGATTTCAAGTCTAATCTTTCATTTCTTATTTATTTTTGTTGATATATTGATTAAATTAATGAACACATTTTGGTTTCATACAACTTCATAATTTTTTTACTATATCTATGTCAACGGAGTGATTAGTATGTCACACCTTTCTTGGAAGTGCTTTGATAAACAAACCCGAAGGGTTTCATAGACATGTACTTTTTCTTTATATGTAGTCATTGTCTCATCCTGGAATCATTTCATAATACCATTGATGAGTGTGTTACATTCAAGAAATTGGTGAGTTTTTTGGGTACCTATTCAACATATCGACATTGTTGGGTTAAAAACTATATGGACCTTGGCATTCCTTTGTTATGAGATATTGTGTGTATATACCCCATTTTCGAGTGAACATCAATCTATTTTCATGTCTTTCCAGGGTTCATGGCTTAGTGGATACCTATGTTCATACTCTCGGTTTGGCTCTCACAGTCATTACTGCAAATTCCCTTACACTCTCTAACGCCACCCTGGGTCTTGTCACCCAACTCACTATATATTAAACCTAGATATGGATTGAAGGGAATGCTTAAGAATTACACTTCATCACTGTGTAATTCTTGGATAACACCTTCTTTCTTATTTTTTGGTTGTCATTATAGTTCAGGCATTTGGCCACATGGGCTCATGGCAGTGATAATCCCTCTCTACGATGATTTTTCTCAACACTGTTTCCATTTCAATTTGGATGCTATTATGACATGGACACACCTTTCCAATAAATTTAATTGCAATCATATTCTCCCTTAATATAAAATGAGCATTACTTAGTTTCCATTATCTCATATCCATCATATCTTGGTTGCATTAAGGGGTGTTTAGCCTTTGGTTCTACTCTTGCATGGATGACAGTGGGCCACCTCAATAGGATCTTATTTTATTTCATATGGACCAGATCTTTTATATGTGACACAATAAGCTATCTATGAGACACCAAGGGCCTATTTGTAAGTTTCAATTTAGCTAGGTTTGATATGGGATTATGTTGAGTCTTCTACTTGTTGTTCATGTCATTTGCAATCCTATGTATTCCATAGTTATCTACAAAATTTTCTTAAACACGCATTTCCCATTGGATTTTGGCACAAAATATTAAACCTTACATGCTTTCATTGTTAAGTTTTCAATAATTTCATTCAATATTATCTAGGATCACTAAGAGAATAACAAGCACAGCATAACAATCACAAGAGACAATGGACACAAAGCATTTCACCAGGGAAAACCAAGAAGGTGAAAAACCCCGCAACTTCCTCAGAGATAGAATGAGCACCAATACAAAGATCACAAATATCAAACCCCAAAATATAGATGTCTCCAGTAGCTACTCCTCCTCCACTTGTGCACACTTCTCTCTCTCAACTATGCGAGTTGGATGAGTGAGTTAATGAGAAAATAGAGAGAGACACGCTTTCTATTTATAAAACAACTTAACCTTCTTTTATCCCTAATTGAGTCGAATTCCTAAGGAATCCTAATAACCCATCCACATGACTTATGCAGGGCCGACCCCACCAAGGTGGTCTAATAACCCATCAAATACAAGTTGCAACACTTACAATAATACTTGCGATACTTGCGACACTTACAAATACAAATGATGACACTTCTGATTGGAGGAATAATACATCTCCATCAGCAATATAATAAAGTACAAGTGTAATACATAGAAGAATATATTTCGAAGTTACAAATACATCAACACTCCCTCTTAACTAGGAAGGTATTCTCTAGACACAGGTCATCAATACATATCACCACAAGTCTTCAATTCTGGAGCTGGATCATCAACACTAGATCACAGAGCATCATCGTCACTGCTGTTGTACTAGTCATCTCGATCACTGGTGCTATCTCTCAATTCTTCTCGTCATAGGAAGTTCTACAAAGCCAGCCCTTTTTGTTGATGTATATGTAACTGCGGAATGTATTTCATCTATGTATTTCATATATATTTATTGTACCCTTATTAGAGATGTGTTATTCCTCTATAAGGAAGTGTCGTCATGTGGATTGACAAGTGTCGCAAGTGTGTGTACTTGCCGATGGGTTATTAGACCACCATGTGTGGGGTCGGCCCTGAAATATATATATTATAATGTGGATGTACTTAGCTATACAAGTCGGCCCCATAAGGTCACTGGGCAAACAGGTTAGTATAAATAGAGATCAGGTGAACTCTATTTAGATCATTCGAAAAAGTGTATCTCTCTCACTCAGAAAGTGGCGCACTAGTGAGGAGCAGGATCATCTGCTACTAGGAGACTATCTCAGTGTATTTTGGTTGTACTTTGGTTGAGCCATTTCTCTCTCTATCTCTGAGGAAGTTGTGGGGTTTTTCACCTTAGGTTTTTCCCCACGGAAACTCCGTGTCTCTTGTCTCTCATGCTTTTGATTCTTGTGATGCTTGTCATGCTTATTGTGATTGTCATGCATTGATATACTGTATATGTTATTCTCTCAGTGAAGATCCTAGAGTATTGTGAATTAATGCTCAAAATTTAACATGGTATCAAAGCTAACCTGAGAAGAAGACATTTTGCAGTGACGGAAACTTGAGTTTCTTGTTTATTGGGTTTCTATCCACAGATTTTGGAAAAGAAGTATAGTAGATTGACTCTACTCACCAAAGCGCATCTATCTGTCCAATCAGAATTCAACTTCGATCATTTTCAGATTTGGCCCTAAAAATTAGGGTTTCCACAAAAATAGGAATTTCTGAAATCTGAAGACATAGCTGGAAGCGCCTTGCAAAAATCGAACTTTAGAGCTTTGGATCGGGATTTTTGGTTGGGTATATCTCCGGGAAACTCAAACCCTAATTCAGGGCTCTCCCTAGTGAACCCGGGAGGACAAAAGGGAAAATATGAAGGGTAAAACTTTGCTGATATCAAATTCTGAATGCACCAGGCTGATCAGCTCATCAAAGCGCATCTTTCTATTCTTTCAGAAAATTGAAATTTATATTTTGAATTTTTAGGGTTTTTTTCGACAAACCCTAATCCAGACCAGATCCAGTTTTCAACATCTCAAGTGGTAAGACCTAAATCTTTTCTATTTCCATTTGAAGTACTCTTTATGATGTCTGACCACACCAAGCTTGAGGATAAGCTTGAAGGGGCTGATAACTTCCGAGCTTGGAAGTATAGGATTGGGTTAATCCTGGAAGAGAATGAGTTGGACTCATATATAAAAGAAGACATCCCTATCCCAGAGGATGAAGAGGCCAAGGTATTGAATAAGAAGAACTTGGTTAAGGAAAAGAGAATCATTGTTGATTCTATCAAAGATCATCTCATACCCCATGTGTCTTCTCTAAAGACACCCAAGGAGATGTTTGACTCTTTGACCAAGCTATTTGAAGGGAAGAACATAAATCGGAAGATGACTCTGCGGAATCAATTGAAAGGGGTCAAGATGTTGAGTGGAGAAACCATTCAATCTTACTTATCCAAGGTCTCTCAGATCAAGGAGCAACTTGAAGCTGTGGATGAAGTAGTGGACAATGGTGAAGTTGTTATGACCACTCTAAATGGCCTACCTAGGTCATGGGACTCCTTTATTCAAGGAATCTGTGCAAGAAAGAAATTGATCTCTTTCAGTAAACTATGGGATGAATGCTCTCAAGAAGAAGCTAGACTTGTAGCTCGTGAGGAAAATATGGGAGGTGAAGATCAAGCTCTCGCAACTCACACCAAAAGAAGCAATCCCAAGAAGGAGCACTCTCGCTACAAAAGATCCTATCAAAAGAATAAGAAGGATCTAAGATGCTTCACATGCAATGAGAAGGGTCACTTTGCTTCAGACTTTCCCAAGAACAAAAGGGATAATAACAACAACTTCAGCAAGAAGAAGAAGGGCAGCAAAAGAAAGTTCCATGCTCATGATGCCAAAGATGATGAACCTCCAAAGAAGAAGGCTAGGGCAGAAAGTGATGATGACTCATCAAGTGAAGAAGAGTATGTTCTAATCTCTGCTCTCATAGGTACTATCTCCCATGGTTGTAATGATTGGTTGATTGATAGTGGGGATTTCAAACACATGACTGGGTTTAAGGAATATTTTGTGAATCTATATGAACATCAATCACCCCATAAGGTGAAACTTGGGGATGATTATCAATACCCAATCAAAGGAAGTGGTGAAGCCTCCTACAACCTAGATTCTGAAAAAACTTTGAAGATGAAAGAAGTCCTTTATGTACCTGGGCTCAAGAAGAACTTACTCTCCATCTCTGCATTGGATGCAAAAGGTATGAGTGTTGCATTTGTGGATGGCCAAGTCCTAATGTGGCCAAAGGGAAAGAACATAGATGATGCAGTAGTGATTGGAGAGCAAGAGGGAGGTTTGTATAAATTGAAGGGACAACCTGAACATGCCATGGTGCATGAATCCATGGAGCCAAGTGAACTTTGGCATAGAAGACTTGCTCATATGCATTATAGGACACTTCCAATTGCAAGCAAGGCTGTAGAAGGTCTTCCTGAAATCAAGACCAAACATGAAGGTGTTTGCAAAGGATGTGCAAAAGGTAAGAACATTAAGAAGGCTTTCCCAAGCAGTGAAAGCAAGGCAAAATATATCCTGGAAATCATCCACTCAGATGTATGTGGTCCTATGTCATCCAGTTCTCTGAGTGGGTATGTTTACTATGTCTCTTTTATTGATGACTTCTCCAGGAAGACTTGGGTATACTTCTTGAAGAAAAAATATGAGGTGCTTGATAAGTTCAAGGAATTCAAAACGTTGATCGAGAATCAAACTGACAAGAAGATCAAAACATTCAGATCCAACAATGGTGGATAATTCACCTCAGGTGACTTCAAGAAGCTTTGTAGTGATTCAGGGATTAAGAGGGAGTTGACTACTCCTTATAATCCTCAACAAAATGGAGTTGCAGAAAGGAAGAACAGAACAATCATGGAAGCAGCAAGGGCAATGTTGCATGACCAGGATCTACCTATGCATCTATGGGCAGAAGCAACTAGAACACTTGTATATGTGCAGAACAGAACACCCCACAAGATATTTGACAACAAGACACCAGAAGAGGTCTTTTCTGGTAAGAAACCTGAAGTCAGCCATCTCAGAATATTTGGTTGTCCAGTATACACTCATGTCCCAAAGGAAAGGAGGACTAAACTAGATCCTTCAGGAAAGAAGGGTATCTTTGTGGGTTACAGTGAAAGCTCGAAGGCTTACAGAATATACTTTCCAGGGTTCAAGAAGATTGATGTCAGCAGGGATGTAACATTTGATGAAAACTCAGCATTCATCAAATCAAGGAAGGCACCTATCAAAGTTTATGAAGAACCTAAGGAAACTAGATTTCAAGACACTACCATGACTGAAGCAGTTCCATAATTTGTTCGTGAGTTTGAAGATAGACAAGAACCTGTAGATCCACCCTGTGAGGATAACTCTCACAAGAGAAAACTTGCATGGGCTAGAGAGCTCATTCAAGATGCAGAAAGATTTGTCATTCCAGAAGAAGAACACAGAGCAAAGAAGAGAACCAGATCACATATCAGCTATGTTGCTTTACTCTATGACATTATGAACAAAGAGCCTTCCAGTTATGAAGAAGCAGTGGAAAAGAAAGAATGGAAGGATGCCATGGTTGAGGAATACCAATCAATAATGAAGAATGATGTTTGGGATGTTGCCCCAAGACCTAAAGAGAAGTCTGTTGTGACTTCCAAATGGATTTACAAAATCAGGCATGCTGCAGATGGCAGTGTAGAGAAATACAAGGCAAGATTCGTAGCTCGTGGCTTCTCTCAGAAAGAGGGAATATATTATGAAGAAAATTTTGCACCTGTAGCCAGGTATACTTCCATCAGAACAGTACTTGCCCTGGCTGCAGCAATGAAATGGAAAATACACTAGATGGATGTCAAGACTATTTTCTTGAATGGTGTAGTTGAAGAGAAAGTATATGTGGAACAACCACTCGGTTTTGAAATACATGACAGGGAGTCATATGTGTGCAGATTGAAGAAAGCCTTGTATGGCCTGAAACAAGCTCCCAGAACTTGGTATGGTAGGATGGACAGTTTCCTATCTAGTTTGGGATTTACCAAGAGTAAAGAGGATTCCAACCTTTATTACAAGGTTGAGGAAGGGAATCCTGTGATTCTACTTCTGTATGTGGATGACTTATTTGTAACAGGAGATGACATATTGATTGCAGATACGAAGAGGAAGCTTGCTTCTAAGTTCGATATGAAATATTTGGGAATGATGCATTATTTCCTAGGTATGGAGGTGTGGCAGAGTGCAGGTGGGATCTTCCTTGGTCAAGGGAAGTACACAGTAGATATCCTGAAGAGATTCGGGATGATGGATTGCAAGGCCATGGCCACACCTATGGCATCGAATCTGAAGCTTCTATGTGATGCTTCATCTGAGTCGGTTGATGTCTCTATGTATCGTCAGATGATTGGGTCCTTGATGTACCTGACGAACACGAGACCAGATATTTGGTTTGCGGTAAACATATTGAGTCAATTCGTGACAGATCCAAGGAGTGTTCACCTGGTTGCTGTAAAGCATGTTCTGAGGTACCTAAAGGGTACAGTGGATTATGGGCTCAAGTATGAAGTGAATCAAAAGTTTAACCTGCAGGGTTATGTTGATTCATATTGGGCTGGCAGTGCTGCAGATAGGAAGAGCACATCTGGGTGCTACTTCAGTATGGGATCAGGTGTGAGCTCTTGGTTTGGCAGGAAGCAGTCCTGCGTAGCACTGAGTACAACCGAGGCAGATTATGTTGCATCCTGTTGAGCTAGTTGTGAGGCAATATGGCTACGGAAGCTACTGTCTGAGTTATTTGATCTCCCATTGGATGCTACTGGTATCTTCTATGATAACCAGAGTTGTGTGAAGTTGTCCGAGAACCCAGTGTTTCATGATAGGTCGAAACACATAGAGATCAAATATCGCTATATCAGGGATATGGTGCAGAGAGGAGCTGTGAAGCTCCTATACATTGCGACGGACGAGCATATTGCAAATGTGCTGACGAAGCCACTAGATAGGGTGAAGTTCGATTACTTTAGAGAGAGGCTTGGTGTTCTTCGGATTGATGACACTTCGAGGAAGAAGTGATGGACACATTTGCTGAAGCCATTCCAAGCATGTTGGAAGAAGGATCCTTCACATGGTTGCGGATGTAAGCGCTGGATGATGAGCATCAGGATGATGTTCTGGTTTCTGCTTTGTATGATCAGTTGGATCATTTTTATGTATGTATGTATGCATCATGTTGGATGCTGGATATGATCAGTTGGATCATTTATATATGTATGTACGCATCATGTTGGATGCTGGATATGATCAGTTGGATAATTTATATGTATGTACGCATCATGTTGGATGCTGGATATGATCAGTTGGATCATTTATATGTATGTACGCATCATGTAGGATGCTGGATATGATCTGTTGGATCATGTGTATGTATTTTTGTATATGCATCATGTTGGATGCTTGGACCATGTATCTGTATATGTATCAGGTGGATACATTGTATGATCAAGTGGATCATGTATGGTGATATGTATCATGTATTTGTATTTGTATCAGGTGGATACACTGTATGATCAAGTGGATCATGTGTGATGATATGTATCAGGTAGATACTTGGTATGCATCAGGTAGATGCATTGTATGATTAGGATGATCATGGATGACGAGCTTCAGGATGTTTCTCCAGATGACATGCAGCAGGATGTTATAGTGATGATGATCAGGATGATCATGTGTACATCAGGATGATGTATGGTGAGTATCAGGTTGATACTCTATGGCCATGGATCAGGTTGTGCAGATGAGCATATAATTTGGCCCTGGGAGATTTGCAGATAGTCTTCCAAGGTTTTTCCTATGGCATATAATTTGGCCCTGGGATATCTGGCAAATGCTCTTTCGAGGTTTTGCTCTGGGAGGACATATAATTTGGCCCTAGGAGATCTGCAAATAGTCTTTCGAGGTTTTTCCTATGGCATATAATCTGGCCCTGGGATATCGGGCAGATGCTCTTTTGAGGTTTTGTCCTATGGCATATAATATGTCCCTAGGAGATCTGATAGGTTGGGTTGTGTGCCCGTAATAAGTCTTGGGATTCTCTTGCGAGGTTTTTCCATGACCACATATAATTTGTCCCTGGTAGATCCTTTAGGTAGAGCTGTGTGATCGTAACAGCCTGGGATGCTCTTGCGAGGTTTTGTGGTGACCACATATAATCTGTCCCTAGGAGATCCTATAGGTAGAGCTGTGTGCTCGTAACAGCCTGGGATGCTATTGCGAGGTTTTGTGGTGAGGTCACATATAATATGGCCCTGGGAGATCCTATAGGTAGAGCCATGTGCTCATAACATCCTGGGATGCTCTTTCAAGGTTTTTTGATGCACGTAATAAGTCCTGAGGATTCCACAGTATGGCTAGTGATGAAGAAGACCTGTAGGTGGTGGGCCTACATCCAGTGTGAAAAAGGACTGGCTCTGTAGAACTTCCTATGATGAGTAGAGTCAGAGATTGGTTGAGATAGCAGCAGCAGTGATGATGACGATGACGATGATCCCGAGAAGAAGACTTGTCTAGCAGATCTGTGTCGAGAAATACCCTCCTAGTTAAGAGTGAGTGTTTATGTATATGTAACTACGGAATGTATTTCATCTATGTATTTCATATATATTTATTGTACCCTTATTAGAGATGTGTTATTTCTCTATAAGGAAGTGTCGTCATGTGGATTGACAAGTGTCGTAAGTGTGTGTACTTGCCGATGGGTTATTAGACCACCATGTGTGGGGTCGGCCCTGAAATATATATATTATAATGTGGATTACCTAGATAGACAAGTTGTCCCCATAAGGTCACTAGGAAAACAGGTTAGTATAAATAGAGATTAGGTGATCTCTATTTAGATCATTCAGAAAAGTGTATCTCTCTCACTCAGAAAGTGGCGCACTAGTGAGGAGGAGGATCATCTGCTACTAGGAGACTATCTCAGTGTATTTTGGTTGTACTTTGGTTGAGCCATTGATCTCTCTATCTCTGAGGAAGTTGTGGGGTTTTTCACCTTAGGGTTTTCCCCACGGAAACTCTGTGTCTCTTGTCTCTCATGCTTTTGATTCTTGTGATTCTTGTCATGCATTGATATACTGTATATGTTATTCTCTCAGTGAAGAGCCTAGAGTATTGTGAATTAATGCTCAAAATTTAACACTTTTTCATGTTGGATGTAGGCCTAGCCTCATGTAGGTATTCATCATCTTTGCGAGCGGGCCATCCGGTGGAATCTCGGGACTGATTACGTGCATCAACAAAACCTAGCAAGAGAATATAGGATTGATTATGAGCTTACTTCTCAACCTATAGGATCTCCCAGGGAGCTATTACATGTGACCTTGCAAAACCTAGCAAGAGCATCCCAGGACTAATTGTGTGCCCAACACAACCTACAAGATCTCCCAGGGAGCTATTATATGCGACCAGGCAAGCAAAACCTAGCAAGAGAATCCTAGGACTAATTACATGTCGAGCACAACCTGCAAGATCTCTGAGGGAGATATTATATGTTGCCAAGCAAAACCTAGCAAGAGCATCCCAGGACTGATTACATGCCCAACACAACCTGCAAGATCTCCCAGGATGAAATTACATGCCACAGACAAAATGTTGAAAGAGCATTTGCTAGATCTCCGAGGGAGCTATTATATGCCATAGGAAAAACCTAGCAAGAGTATCTGCAAATCTCCCAGGGCGCTATTATATGTCCCTCTAAGAAAAACCTCAAAAGAGCATTTTCCAGATCTCCCAAGGAGTTATTAAATTCCATAGGAAAAACCTAGCAAGAGTATCTGCAAATCTCCCAGGGCACTATTATATGCTTATCGTACAACCTGTCCATGGCCACAGAGTAACATCCTGATACTCATGATACTCCTGATCATCCTCGCATGGAGCATCATCTTGATGCTCATGATCATCCTAATGCTCATGATCATCATGATCATCATCATACAGTGCATCATCCTAATGCACATCATCATCACATGATCATCCTAATCATCGTCATCTGGAGCATTGTCCTGATGCTCATCACACCTGATCATCCTAATCATCATCATATGGAGCATATTCCTGATGCTCATCACACATGATCATCTTGATCATCATCATATATGGCATCATCCTGATGCATCTCATCTGGAGCATCGTCTTAATGCTCAACACACAACACTTACATCCACAGCCATGGGAAGGATCCTCCTACCACCATGCTTGGAATGGCTCCTGCAAATGTGTCCCATCAATTTCTCCTCGAAGTATCTTCTATATGAAGAATACCAAGCCTCTCTCTAAAGTACTCAAACTTCACTCTGGCTAGTGGTTTGGTCAACACATTTGCAATCTGCTCATCTGTCACAACATACTGGAGCTTCACTGCTCCTCTCTGCACCATATCCCGGATATAGTGATATTTGATCTCGATATGCTTCGACTTGTCATGGAACATCGGGTTCTCTGACAACTTGACACAAATCTGGTTGTCACAATAGATACAAGTAGCATCCAACTGGAGATCAAATAAATAAGATAGTAGCTTCCTAAGCCATACTGCCTCCACACTGGCTGAACAAGCTGCAACATACTCTGCTTCAGCTGTGCTCAGTGCTACGCAGGATTGCTTCCTGCTAAACAAGAGATCAAACCTGATCCCATATTGAAGCAACACCCCGAAGTGCTCTTCCTATCTGCAGCATTGCCTGCCCAATCTGAATCAACATAACCTTCCAGGTTAAACTTTTGATTCACATCATACTTGAGCCCATAATCAATCGTACCCTTCAGGTACCTCAGAATATGCTTCACGGCAATCAAGTGAACATGTCTAGCATCCGTTAGGAATTGGCTCAAGGTGTTCACAGCAAAGAAAATATCTGGTCTCGTGTTCGTTAGGTACATCAAGGACCCAATCATCAGACGATACATCATGGCATCAACTGAATCTGATTAAGCATCACTAAATAGCTTCAAGTTTGATGCCATAGGTGTGGCCATGTCCTTGCAGTCCATCATCTCGAATCGCTTCAGGATCTCTACTGCATACTTCCCTTGTCAGAGGAAGATTCCATTTGCACTCTGCCACACCTCCATACCTAGAAAGTAATGCATACCCAAGTCCTTCATCTCGAACTCGGCAACAAGCTTCCTCTTCGTGTTGGAAATCAACCTATCCTCACCTGTCACAAATAGGTCATCCACATACAATATGAGTATCACTGGATTTCCTTCCTCAACCTTGTAGTAAAGGTTGGAATCTGCTTTACTCTTATTAAAGCCCAATCTGGACAGGAATATGTCTATCCAACTGTACCATGTCCTGGGTGCTTGCTTCAAGCCATACAAGGCTTTATTTAACTTGCACACATATGACTCCCTGTCATGTGTCTCAAAACCGAGTGGCTTCTCCACATACACTTCCTCTTCCACTACACCATTCAAGAAATTTGTCTCAATATCCATCTGGTGTATCTTCCACTTCATTACTGCAGCCAGAGCAAGTACTATTCTGATGGAAGTGTATCTGGATATAGGTGCAAAAGTCTCTTCATAATCTATCCCCTCTTTCTGGGAGAAGCCACGATCCACAAACCTTGCCTTGTATTTCTCTATGCTACCATCTGCAGCATGCTTGATCTTGTAGATCCACTTTTGAAGTCGCGACAAACTTCCCTTCTGGTCTTGGGACCACATCCCGAACACATTCTTCATGATCGACTGGTATTCCTCGACCATGGCATCCTTCCATTCTGCATCCCTTATCCTGGGTACTTCAGATTCTTCAATAGCTTCAATAGGTAGTTTTCTTGAACTTCATCGCTGGAACAAATGTTGTTGTCCTTCTTTTGTAGGTGATTGTACACGATCTTTCCTACAAGTCAAATTCAATTGCATGATTAGAAACTTCTCATAGTTTTCAGAACAAAATCTTACACATAAGAATATATCTCATATAGACATGCAATTATCTTAGCCAATGCTTCAATACAACATTCGTCCATATCCCATGTTCATACGGTAACTTTCTAGATGCCTTCCATCTCTATAATAACATTGTTAAGAGTGTGCACTACTCCCAACATGTCAGCAAAGAGGTTTCATTCTAGACAAGTAGCGATGGGATGTCGTACAGTACCATAGGCTACTTACCTATTACTACATTAGTAGTATCATGTTCATTAATGCAACTTTTCTAAAATGCATAATATACATCCTAAATCTAGGAATATAAGTATGTACATGTCTGAACAACATCATTTAAGCAATCATATAAGAAATGACAATTCCAATACTTATCTTTGTTTCGTTGTTGGGTGGACTCCCTCTCAATCTTTGCTTCCTTGCAGGAGCTACTGGAGTCTTTGATAGTGTGCACCTTAACCAATGCTGAAAATGGATGAGAGGTTCTTCCTTTATGCAACTCCATTCTGATGTGGATTGTAAGGAGTGGTCAAATCCCTCTTAATCCCTTAGTCACTGCATAACTTCTTGAAGTCTTCTGAAGTGAATTCTCCACCATTGTCGGATCTAAAATTCTTGATCTTATTTTCAGTGTGGTTTTCTATCAAGGCTTTGAATTCCTTGAATTTGATGAATACTTCATCTTTGATTTTAAAGAAATAAATCCAAGTCTTCCTAGAGAAATCATCGATGAAAGAAACATAATATACATACCCACTTAGAGAACCGGATGACATCGGACCGCATACATCATAGTGGATAATTTCCAAGATTCCTTATGCCTTGCTTTCACTGCTTGGAAATGCCTTCTTTCTGTTCTTTCCTTTTGCACATCCTTTGCAAACACCTTCATGCTTTGACTGGATTTCAGGAAGACCTTCTACTGCTTTGCTTGCAATTGGTAGTGCTCTATAGTGCACATGTGCAAGCCTTCTATGCCAAATTTCACTTGGCTCCATGGATTCATGTACCATGGCATGTTCAGGTTGTCCCTTCAATTTGTACAATCCTCCCTCTTGCTCTCCATTCACTACTGCATCATCTATGGTTTTACCTTTTGGCCACATAAGTACTTGGCCATCCACAAATGCAACTCTCATCCCTTTTGCATCCAAAGATGATATGGAGAGAAGATTCTTCTTGGGTCCAAGTACATATAGAACATCTTGCATCTTTAAAGACTTCCCAGAGTCTAGCTTGTAGGAGGCTTCACCACTTCCTTTTATAGGGTATTGATAGTCATCCCCAAGTTTCACCTTATGAGGTGACTCATGTTCAGATAGGTCCATAAGAGATTCTTTAAATCCCGTCATATGTTTGGAATCCCCACTATTAATAAGCCAATCATTACACCCATGTGTAACAATACCTGTGAGAGCAGAAATTAGAACATATTCTTCATCACTTGAAGAGTATTCACTTTCTTCTCTAGCTTTCTTCCTGGGAGGTTCATCATCCTCTACAGTGTGAGCATGATGTCTTTTCTTGTTGTTATTCTTCTTATTGTTATTGAATTCTTTTCTATTCCTGGGACAATCCCGAGAAAAGTGTCCCTTTTCATTACAACTGAAGCATCTACCATGAGAGATATCTTTATTAATGTTCTCCCTTTGGTGATGGTGAGAAGTTTTTCTATTATGAGGTTTCTCCCTCTTGAACTTACTTCTCTTGGTGTGAGCAATGAGGGCTTGGTCTTCACTTCCCATCTTTTATTCTCGGGCCACAAGTATAGCTTCTTCTTGTGAACATTCCTCCCATAGTCTACTGAAAGAGATCAATTTCTTTCTTGCAAAAATACCTTGGATGAAGGAGTTCCATGACCTAGGTAGGCCATTCAATGTGGTCATCAAAATTTCTCCATTCTCCACTACTTCATCCATGGCTTCAAGTTGTTCTTTGATTTGAGAGACCTTAGTAAAATAAGATTGGATGGTCTCTCCATTCTGGATCTTTACTCCTTTCAATTGGTTCTGTAGAGTCATCTTCCTATTTATATTATTTCCTTCAAACAACTTGGTCAAGGAGTAAAACATCTCCTTAGGTGTCTTTAGGGAAAACACATGGGGTATGAGATGGTCTTTTATAGAATCAACAATGATTCTCTTGGCCTTGACCAAGTTATTCTTGTGTAAGGCCTTAGCCTCATCTCCCTTTGGGACTGGAACCTCTTCTCTTATGTAGGTGTCCAATTCATTCTCTTCTAGGATTAACCAAATCCTATACTTCCATGCTCGGAAGTTATCATCCCCTTCAAGCTTATCCTCAAGATTGGTGTGGTGAGACATCTTAATGAGAAACTCAAATGTAAATAAAAGATTTAGGTCTTGCCACTTGAATTGTTGAAAGTGGATCTGGAGTTGGATTAGGGTTTGTGAGAGAAACCCTAAAAATTCAAACTTTGAATTCCAAACTTTTGAATAGATGGAAAGATGTGCTTTGCTGAGCTGATCAAGCTAGTAAACTTCAATTTTGAAATCTGCAAAATTTGACCCCTCAAAATTGACTTTGAAACTTTCGGATCTATAGTTTCTAGTTTTCTGGTCAAAATCCCGAACTAAGGTTTGATAATGCCCGGGGTTCTGCCCAGCCAAAAATTTTGATCTTGGTCTCTAAACTTCAATTTTTTCGAGGAGCATCCAATCGTGGTCTCAGATTCCAAAAATTCCAACTTTTGCAGAAACCCTAATTTCCCGCTTTTCTGATCAAGATCCTGAACTAGGGTTTGATAGAGCTCGGGGTTCTGCCCAACCAAAAATTTTGATCTTGGTCCCTAAATTTAGATTTTCTCGAGGAGCATCTAGCCGTGGTCTCAGATTCCAAAAATTCCAACTTTCTATGAAACCCTAATTTCCTACAGCAGTGACATGCCAAAAATTGAAAATGCTCAGAATTGAATTTTGTCTCAATAGAAAGATGTGCCCTTGCAAGGAGAGTCAGCCTATCCTCCTACCTTTGATGATCTGTGGAGGGAAACACAAAAATTAAGAATCCCTAGCTTCCATTGCTGCACAATGTCTTCTTCTCAGTACCGCTTTGATACCATGTTAATTTTTCGATAATTTCATTCAATATTATCTAGGATCACTAAGAGAATAACAAACACAGTATAACAATCACAAGAGACAATGAACACAAAGCATTTCACCGAGGAAAACCAAGAAGGTGAAAAACCAAGCAAATTCCTCGGAGATAGAATGAGCACCAATACAAAGATCACAAAGATCAAACCCCAAAAGATAGATGTCTCCAACATCTACTCCTCCTCCACTTGTGCACACTTCTCTCTCTCATCTATGTGAGTTGGATGAGTGATTGAATGAGCAAATAGAGAGAGACACACTCTCTATTTATACAACAACTTAACCTGCCTTTATCCCTAACTGGGCCGACTTCCTAAGGAAGCCTAATAACCCATCCACGTGACTTATGCAAGGTAGACCCCACCAAGGTGGTCTAATAACCCATCAAATACAAGTTGTGACACTTACAATAATACTTGCGATACTTGTGACACTTACAAATACAAATGACGACACTTTTGGTTGGAGGAATAATACATCTCCATCAGGAATATAATAAAGTACAAGTGTAATACATAGAAGAATATCTTCCGAAGTTACAAATACATCAACATTCATTTCCATATTATAATATCCTCAACTGTTAACAGTAATCATGGATTCATAGTCCATATTATCACCTATAATTGTTGAGCTAAGAGTTTGGTCATATTGTTGAATTACTTGTTGGCACAACTTACCATGGAAATGGATAGTCTAGATTCCATTAGTATAATTATCAATGCCTATGGACTCTAAATATATAGCGAGATGTATGTAGTTAGTTGAATCACATCTTCCAAATAGTTTGGGTGTTGAAGGAAAGACCACGGTTGGTTGTGCCAAAACTTGAATAATTTACATGCAAAAAATGTTGAGTAGATAACTGCTTAGAACTACCTCGAAATAATTTGAAGAATAAATGAAAAAACCATTGCAGTTGTATTACAAACTCTGATATTTTACAAGAGAGATCACATAGTTGGAGCAAACCTCACTAAAACTCACTCAAGAATAGCATAGAAGAGAAGAAGAATTGCTAAATCAATAATCAATCATTAACACAAGAAATGAAAAAAATTGTTGTATCATACATCAGTTGTAAGTTGGCACTATGAAAAGTGAATAATAACTGAATACCATCAAATGGATTCGAATTCCTATAAGGTCATTCGAATTCTCCTTAATGTGTGGCTTAGATAGAATTGGAGACATCATCCAATCAGTGGTAGTAGTCACAAATAGTCAAAAGTCAGTCAAATGAGTCTAACTAAGTCTAACTGAGTCATGTGAGCACAAATCAAGGGATGGAGACTCTAAGGAGGGAGCATGAGGCTGATGAGGTTGTCAGTAGGTCAAGTAGCACTCAGATACAGACAACTGGAAGCTACAGGAAGTTAAACTGAGCAATAAATGAATAAACTAGTCAATAAATGTTGCAACTGATTGTTAGTGATCCAAGTAGTGTAGTAGGGCGCATTAGTCTTTCAGGTGAGGAAAAAAAGGCGCACTGGGTAGGTAAGAGGGATCCTGAGGGATAAAAATAGGCTCTATGGGGCAGAACATAGGCTCTAGGTGCTGGGGAGACTGCCATGCTGATGAATGGATGCATGCATGATGACTGGATGCATGTAGGCATGCAAATATAAAAAATGATGATGAGAATATTCAAACACCCCTACGCAAGCCAAACATGAGGAAACAACGTAAGGAAATAATGGTAGGGCCCTGGTGACTAAGACCAAAGGCCACCCCATACAACAATCTAGATAAATAAAGTGAGGAAAGAGGGAAAACCCTGTGGGAATAAATCCCTCCCTCAAAATAGACTTAAGGATGATAATGTAGCATGCCATCACTCACCCCAAATGGTAAGTGCACTTCTCCACCGAAGAAATATCTATCCACAAGAAATGGATCTATAATGTGAGAAGGATGAAACCTTCCATTCTGAAAATCAGATCTGGTTCTCCTCAGATCAAGTGGATCTCCCACAAGATCTCCGGAAGATCTAAGAGTAGTTGTTTCCCATCTAGGAAGAGGAGGATCTGTAAGATATAGATCTAGATCTTGGTCTTCCATTCGCTCATCTTCACTAATAGGTTCTAGATCTTCAAGTTCTTGTGGATCTGGATCTAGCTTTCTCTAAAAAAGAGTTATCTTCCTCTTGGGAAGAAGTGGATCATGCTCCAAAAACATGTGCTTGAGTTCTCCAACAATGGATACAAGCGAATTTGGAGGCTTCCTGAACTTGCTCTTCCTACCAAGCATGGTGGGAACAAATTCAAAAATATGAAGATCATTATGGAGCATGTGATTTGAACCAACTGAGGTAGAATCAACTCCATGAATGTGTATGTAGTTCTTTGATATATCCTTTGAACCGACATTGGTGATATCATAACCAAATGACCTAATACATGATGGTGGTGGCTTGGACTTCAAATCAGATCCAAGAATTGATAGATGGTTTCTTATGATCTCCTTTGAACCAACAGGGGTGAGATCAAAACCAAAATCACAAGGATATGCATGAGGCTTGAACCCAAGCGAATGATGGTGTCTTCCATCTTCGGTAAAACTCTGAAAACATGTTCCAATGACCAAATAGGAGTTTATAGGAAGCATTTGATGAAGGAGAGAGAATGCGTCACCTCCAAAATCTGATTTTACTTCCAAAATACTTGGTATATCATCATCTTGCACATCAGCAAGCTCATGGGAAGTAGAGATTTCAAAGGTCTCTTCAACTTCTAGAGTAGTAGCTAACATATACTACTCAGAATTTGAATTAGGAAATGGATCAATTTCATCAGTGGTGATGGAACATTTTGCAATAGTAGATCCTGATATCATTTATTGGATTTCGACTTCATCTTGAACAAGTTCATCATGGGAGATTATTGAGGCCAAATCATGAGTAGAGAGATCACTGAAGGTAGTATTACTGGTCTTGTTCTCCAAATGGCTAACATCATCCTCTTCCTTCTGCTTTCCAAATAATCTATCCAATTTTGTCCAGTTATCACTTGGATGTTTAGCAGTATTAATGAGGTACGCCATATTGGAAATCATAGCAGTACATATTGTTGCTGAGGCTCTGTCACAATCATCTATCCAATCTTCTTCCTCTTCATAGGAATCAAAATATCTCTTAACACCAGTACACATCTCAAAAATACCATATCTCTTCAGGTACGCTGTCATTTTTGGTTTCCATTATTCACAGTTGTATGAAGAGAGAGAAGGAATTGCTTTCAGATCCATGGAAGTTGTTGTAGAATTCGAATTTACTGCTACAACTGCAGAAGACATCAAAACTGTTGTAATTGCAGGAAATTGCTGCAACTGCAGAAAACATCAAAATTGCTACAACTGCAGGAAACTATTGCAACTACAGAGAACTTTGAATAACCTGCAAAAACAATGGATATCCATTGTATTTGCTAAATTCGAATCTGTTGAAGATGGAATAACCTGCAAAACAAATGAGAATTGTAAATGGAGATCTACTGCAATTCGAATTGAACACTGCCTTAGGACACTGAGCACATGTGATTGGATCCTTCACACCTTCCTAGACCTCATTGGATTTCTCCAGTGAATTCAATAAAATTGCACCAGGAATTGCTATGGAAATACAGAGGCTTCTGGTGCTCAATGAAAGACAGTTGCTCAAAGAATTGTTGCAACTGCTGCTGCTGCAATTAGAATAGATAACTCTATATCTGATACCATGTGATATTTTACAGGAGAGATCACAAAGCTGGATAAAACCTCACTAAAACTCACTTAAGAGTAGCAGAGAAGAGAAGAAGAATTGTTGAATCAATAATCACTCATTAACACAAGAAATGACAAAAAAATGATGTATCATACATTAGTTGTAAGATGGCACTATGAAAAGTGAATAATAACTGAATACCATCAAATGGATACAAATTCCTCTAAGTTCATTCGAATTCTCCTTAATGTGTGGCTTGGATAGCATTGGAGACATCATCCAATTAGTGGTAGTAGTCACAAATAGTCAAAAGTCAGTCAAATGATTCTAACTGAGTCTAATTGAGTCATGTGAGCACAAATCAAGGGATGGAGACTCCAAGGAGGGCACATGAGGCTGATGAGGTTGTCAATAGGTTAATTAGCACTCTGATATGGACAACTAGAAGCTACAAGTAGTTAAACTGAGTAATAAATGAATAAACTAGTCAATAAATGTTGTAACTGATTATTAGTGATCCAAGTAGTGTAGTAGGGCGCATTAGTCTTCCAGGTGAGGAAAAAAAGGTGCAATTGGTAGGTAGGAGGGCTCCTAAGGGATAAAAACAGGCTCTAGGAAAAAAAGGTGCAATTGGTAGGTAGGAGGGCTCCAGGTGCTGGGGAGACTTCCATGTTGATGGCTGGATGAATGCAAATGCATGCATGAATGACTGGATGCATGAAGAATGCATGCAAGCATGCAAATATAAAAAATGATGGTGAGAATATTCCAACACCCCTCCGCAAGCCAAACATGATGAAACAACTGAAGGAACTAATGGTAGGGCCCTAGTGACTAAGACCAAAGGTCACCCCGTAAAACAATCTAAATAAATAAAGTGAGGAAAGAGGGAAAAACCTCTGGGAAGAAATCCCTCCCTCAAAATAGACTGAAGGATGCTAATGTAGCATGTAATCACTCACCCCAAATGGTAAGTGCACTTCTCCACTGAAGAAAGATCTATAAACAAGAAATGGATCTGTAATGTGAGAAGGATGAAGCCTTCCATTCTAAAAATCAGATCTGGTTCTCCTCGGATCAAGTGGATCTCCCACAAGATCTCTGGCAAATCTAAGAGTAGGGCTACCCATCTAGGAAGAGGAGGATCTGTAAGATATAGATATGGATCTTGGTCTTCCATTCGCTCATATTCACTAATAGGTGCTAGATCTTCAGGTTCTTGTGGATCTGGATCTAGCATTCTCTCAAAAAGAGTTATCTTCCTCTTGGAAAGAAGTGGATCATGCTCCAAAAACATGTGCTTTAGTTATCCAACAATGGATGCAAGCAAATCTGGAGGCTTCCTGAACTTGCTCTTCCTACCAAGCATGGTGGGAACAAATTCAAAAATATGAAGATCATTATGGAGCATTTGATTCGAACCAACTGAGGTAGAATCAAATCCATGAATGTGTATGTAGTAATTTGATATATCCTTTGAACCGACATAGGTGAGATCATAACCAAATGAACTAATACATGATGGTAGTGGCTTGGAATTCAAATCGAATCCAAGAATTGATAGATGGATTCTTATGATCTCATTTGAACCAGCAGGGGTGAGATCAAAACCAAAATCACAAGGATATGCATGAGACTTGAACCCAAGCGAATGATGGTTTTTTTCATCTTCGATAAAACTCTAAAAACATGTGCCAATGACCAAATAGGAGTTTATAGGAAGCATTTGATGAAGGAGAGAGAATGCATCACCTCCAAAATATGATTTTACCTCCAAAATACTCATTGTATCATCATCTTGCACATCAGCAAGCTCATGGGAAGTAGAGATTTCAAAGGTCTCTTCAACTTCTAGAGTAGTAGTTGACATATCTTGCTCAAAATTTGAATTAGAAAATGGATCAACTTCATCAGTGGTGATGGACCATTTTGCAATAGTAGATCCTGATATCATGTCTTGGATTTCGACTTCATCTTGAACAACTTCATCATGGGATATGATTGAGGCCAAATCATGGGTAGTGTAACATCCCAAAAATCACAAAAATTTAAAATTTTTTAGAGTAGCATTAATTTCTATAATTACCGTGCGGAAGTATAATAAATGTTTGTTTGTTTGACTAGACATCATAATGTACTTGACATGTTACGTCGATTATGTGTGTAGAATGTATCACAAAATATGTATAATGTTTTTATATCTATAGTACACTATTGTGGATGTTGTTGCCTCAATTCATGCATCCTAGATCAGTTACGTTTTCTTATGTCAATGTCGATATTTTATAGACTTGATTCTAAATCTATTTTATGTGCTAACTATTTACTTTTCTTGTTGATGATGAAGGGGTCCTATGGGTACCCCGAGGCTTACTTATCTATTTTTAGCTAAAGCATTTTGAACATTCTGTCACAGATCACAGGTAAGAGAAAACAATATTTTCGAAAGTGAATACGGAGGTCCTACATATCGTCAGTTAGCTTTCAAGTTTAAAAAGAAAAATAGAATAACTTGAAAACAATTCAGGCTGAGATCTATTCCAATTGTTTCTTCAGCTATATTCTGCAACAAGTTGTTTATAAGATTTCATAAATATTACACTCCATTCTCAGCATTTATGTTATCTGTATTACACATATATTTGTATAATGTTGAAAGTGTTGAGCATCAAATTCACTGTTAAGGTGTTTTTAAATCCTACACCTAGGAAATACGATATGTAAATCAAATATCTATATTAATAGGAGCATATTCTAAGCTCCAATATTTGTTTTGTAATTCTATGCCTATCTTTTAATCCTACATACTATATGCATAATCTATATGATAGTAATATTATGGTGACTTGAAAAAAGTCTATAGTTTGTAAACTATATACTTCATGCACTTCCCTCTTTTAGTTTATACGATGAGTATTATATTTCTTAGAGTATTGTAATAACAATAGTGTTGATATGGACTTTATAGTTTTTATACCTTGTACAAGGGTTTAAATGATAAAGTGATTTACGTAATATTTTATTTGCAAGGTTGGAAACAATATTAAGTTTTAAAGGACTTAGGGATAAAATGTAACCATAATACCTTATGGTTGTAAGTCTCCCATAGTGATGGTCGAAACCTTAACCTTGGTCATCGTGCAATGGTATAACACTTTGGATAAATTACATAATAGTGTAATGACCTTGATATTTTGTAACCCAACCATAATACAAATGTAGTGATTACCCGATGTAAGACCGAATGATAACCTTGTTACATGGTTCGCTGACAGGTCTACGTACTGGTGGTAGATATGGTTATTGAAGTGCATTAAAAGTGAACTTGGTGGAATGCCTGTTGGCATCCACTATGGCAGTCTTCACGTGTTAAATCTCGATAGTAGTGATACCCTACCTGCTCTTTGGTATCAATTCATTGAGAGCATAATCCGACATTCATTTGTTTGCATAGAGTGGGGTTTGGAGAGGCCGACAGGCCTGTGGGTCTTTAGGGTTTCCTAGTAGTGCTTGAAGGCACCTCCCAGGTTTTGATACCGAGACCTGATGCTATGTAAAATGCATCTCAGAGCTCAAAGAGCCGAACCATTTGCTACGTGTGTTTAGAAGTTGAGTGGTTTCAAATGTTTACGATGGTTATGAGGGTGTTCAGACCAGAACAAGGATTCTCCTTTCAAAAGGTAAACTTGTAATTCTTTCTCTTATTTCCACATGATTTATAATGTTCAACTGTAAGTGTTTTTAGCATTGTCTTCTAAGATTTAACCGTAATGTTGTTTGAACTGGAAAGTGACTCCTCGGTTGGTTTTAAGTATTAAAATGCCAAGGGTGGAAGTTTGCAAAGCCTGGTAAGCCTCGGTAATAACCTCGTGGGCATCCATAGTTCTCAGGTAAAACTTCTTAGCGTAATGCCAATCTGTGTTGATATTCCGAGACTTCGGTTTCATGCTTAATTTCAGGTCATTTTGCAATGTTTTGTAAAAAAAATACTTTTAAGCCATGAGGCAAGGTTCTAGGTTCAGGGAGGGGTAAAACCCTCGACCTGTCATCTCGTTGGTTTCTCAACGCACTCTGTAAAGACATGTTTGATAAGGAATCTAGTTTTGTTCTTTTGGAAAAAGAAAATATATATCCAAGTATGTGTATTCGTAAATATTGTATTTTCAAATACTATTTTGATGTCATCTAAAAGGGACGTGTAGTATTTAGGGCTTGGTTTGGTCTGTATGAGGAGTTGTTGCATGGGTTTGAAAATCTCGGCCCCATTCTGTTTTGACTTTTAAGATTCTTGTAATTAGTTGTAAATATAAGTAAAAGACCATGTCTGAGAAATTTATTCTCGACAGTCTGCATTTAAAATAAGAAATGTCTAGTGAAAATGGTGGTAAGGGATGAGCCCATCCTTGTAAAACAAATGTTTGAACAGTGTTTTAGGTCCAAGAGAAGTAATACCTAGCTGGTAGTGTTTTCTATGTTTCAAAGGATTAGATTGTAAAGGATAATAGAATCGTATTTATATTCATATTGTTTGTTTAAACAAAGGCAATGATCCTTGTTTGTACCCTGTCAAAAAAGGTTTTGGTGTCTGGAAAAAATGGTTAAGGGTTTTGGCCGGGAAGCCGGTTAAGAACCCTACTCAACAATAAAAACTATTTTTTTTTCTTTAACTGTAAATACGATAAGGGTTTCTAAAGAATATAACATATATCCTGTAAGGTTTCTACTATATGGATTTCGTAAATTTCGAGCTCTTTCTTTGTTCTATTGTTTCGATGTAATAAAATAAGAAAACAAAACTTACCTATTTTTATTTGAAAATAACTAGGGTTGGGACTTAGGACGAATGTCTGGAATATAAGTTGTTCTGTGTTTATTTGATTTATATTATCAATGATAAAATGAAAGATATAGCATGATTGTATACTATGTATGTGGATTTTTTTTTACCTCCTGTACAATTGTTTCAATTCGTAAATATTGATGATAATCTACAGTAATTATTTTGATTCTGCTAGTACTTATAATGCAGAATATTAAGATGTTTAAATAGGATAATCAAATGAAAAGAAATATAGTAAGAAGATATATACATTAATTGTCTTCTACAAATACTAATTAACCTAAAATTGAATCTTAGATTTTGTGCAGAAAATGGAAATGTTTATATATTTTTACTTCTATTGTTGCAACTGTAAATGTATTAAATTGTCTAAATAAACAATAGTTGCTATGTTTTCCTATCACTGATACATGAGATAAGTTAATTACAAATTGTAAACAAATAAGGAAACTACAGTAAACATAACAGAGTTTGTCTATTCAATTATTCTATCTATTTGCAAATCATTCATCTATTTTTAAAATACCCTTCCCCGCACTAGAGTACGGCACAAAGACAGTATGTGAAAAAATGCAGGGAAGTAAATTTAATCTATCATTATCATATTAATTCTTCATACAGTTCAAAAAAATCATTCATTCCTTCTGAACAAAATAACTAACAATATTAAGAAAACAATAACTCAGAAATTCAATAAGTTGTAATTACTTGAAATGAAATAGCAAGTAGAACCTGATAATGTAGATAGGGTGGACAAACACCCAAAGAGGTATGTTCCTCCCAACCTTATCCAGAAGAAGAAGCCAATATCACTTGCTCCTTTGGACCCCCAATCCTATTTACTGAACCACTAGGTAGAAAACTCTATGTAGAAGCAAGGCACTCAAGTTGTACTTCCAGCAATCAATGGAGACTTGCAATACACCTCAAAATAAACCTATGCACTCAACAGAAGTGAAACAGAATTACACTACAACTCAAAACATAGCTTCCCCTCATCGAATCTCTTGTGTGCATACAACAGAACCACAAGGTAAATTTTCTCGTCAGAAAAAGTGTGAGCCTCTGCTCAAATTCGATGGCTTATAAAGATGCCTAGGTCTTTTAGTGGTCAATTTCCAAATAAATGAGCCTCAAGTTCCAGTCCCATATTTCAGGGAACTTTCACCACAATTCAAGGGATTTGTCCCATAACAACATCTAGTTACTGAGTTCCTGATGCTGCCACTTGTCCATTGTCTTCTACCCCAGATTCCATTCCACCTAGTGGGTCAGTAAATACTCTTTCAACAGTCTCTTTGGGTGAGTGTCTCCTATTTTATTTTATTAAATAATAATATTGTGCAATTACAGTCATCCTTGGCCACTTGGCCAAATATAAAACTTTATAATAAAAGTTAAGATAATGTTTTTCTCAAACATAAAATGTTTCAAGTAATCGGTATGTTACAAGTAGAGAGAGCACTGAAGGCAGTAGTACTGGGCTTGTTCTCCAAATGGCTAACATCATCCTCTTCCTTCTGCTTTCCAAATAATTTGTCCAATCTTGTACAGTTATCACTTGGATGTTCAGCAGTATTAATGAGGTACTCCATATTGGAAATCATAGCAGTACATATTACTGTTGAGGCTCTGTCACAATCATTTAGCCAATCTTCTCCCTCTTCATAGGAAGCAAAATCTCTCTTACCACCAGTACACATCTTGAAAATGCCATATCTCCTCAGGTATGATGTCATTTTTGGTTTCCATTCTTCATAGTTGTATAAAGAGGGAGAAGGAATTGATTTCAGATTCATGGAAGCTGTTGTAGAATTCAAATCTACTGCTGCAACTATAGAAAACTGTTGCAACTGCAGAAAACTATTGCAACTGCAAGAAACTACTGCAACTGTAGAAAACTTCAAAACTTCTACAACTGCAGGAAACTATTGCAACTGCAAAGAACTTCGAATAACCTGCAAAAACAATGGATATCCATAGTAGCTACTGAATTCGAAGCTGCTAAAGATGGATTAACCTGCAAAACAAATGAGAATTGTAAATGGAGATCTGCTGCAATTCGAATTGAACACTGCCTTAGGACACTAATAACATGTGACTCTATCCTTCACACCTGGCTATACCTCACGGGATTGCTCTAGTGAATTCAAGACAATTGCACCAGGAATTGTTGTGGAAATACAGAGGCTTCTGGTGCTCAATGAAAAACAACTACTCAAATAATTATTGCAACTGTTGCTGCAATTCGAATAGCTGACTCCATCTCTGATACCATGTGATATTTTATAGGATATATCACACAGTTAGAGAAAAACTCACTAAAACTCACTCAAGAATAACAGCTCGAAGAGAAGAAGAATTGTTGAATCAATAATCACTCATTAACACAAGAAATGACAAAACATTGTTGTATCATACATCAGCTATAAGCTAGCACTGTGAAAAGTGAATAATAACTGAATACCATCAAATGTATTCGAATTCCTCTAAGGTCATTCGAATTCTCCTTAATGTGTGTCTTGGATAGCATTGGAGACATCATCCAATCAGTGGTAGTAGTCACAAATAGTCAAAAGTCATTCAAATGAGTCTGATTGAGTCATGTGAGCACAAATCAAGGGATGGAGACTCCAAGGAGGGCGCATGAGGCTGACGAGGCTGTCAGAAGGTCAAGTAGCACTCTGATATAGACAATTGGAAGCTACAGGCAGTTAAACTGATCAATAAATGAATAAACTAGTCAATAAATGCTGCAACTGACTATTAGTGATCCAAGTACTGTAGTAGGGCGCATTAGTCTTCTAGGTGAGGAAAACAAGGCGCACTGGGTAGGTAGGAGGGCTCTTGAGGGCTAGAAACAGGCTCTAGGGGGCTAAACATAGGCTCCAGGTGCTGGGGATACTGCCATGTTGATGACTGGATGCATGCAGGCATGCAAATATAAAAAATGATGGTGAGAATATTCCAACACAAACTCCCTATCTGCAAAAATTGGAGCAAACAAATTTCAATTTTCATAGGCTCTCGACCCACTCCCCACCATGCAACTACATTTTTTAATTTTTGTCAAACACTTTTCACTGTAGTTCCTTTTCCTTTTTGTTTAGAACCACTTTTGTTGCTCAGAAAAATAATCTAAGACTTATTGATGTTGATGTGCTAGTTGTTGGAGGTCATGCTAAGATCACCATACTTCCATTATTGTCCAAAACAAAGTCTTCTGTAACATTCACCAAGCAGGAAATTGAAGAGCTAACAATTAGAATTCAGAATACTGGCGTTGAAGTTGTGGAATCAAAAGCGGGTGCTGGATCTGCAACTATGTCCATGGCTTACGTTGCTTCTATATTTGTTGAATCTTCTCTTCGTGCACTTGATGGTGATCCAGATGTGTATGAGTGTTCCTATATTCAATATGAACTAACATAATTGCATTCCTTTGCATCTAAGATTAAACTTGGGAAGCAAGATGTTGAAGCAGTGATTGCCTTAGATCTTGAGGGGTTGATCAAGTATGAATAGAAATCCCTAGAAGCTCTAAATTCAAATTTGAAGGCAAGCAATATTGAAAAGGGCATTGCTTTTGTAAACAAGTAAGCACCAGCTGGTACTGTTGTTTAAATGAATTAGTTGGACAAATAAGATGAGTAGCATACACTACAGCTTTAGGGTGTCATTATTTTTGCATTTTAGACATAGATTTTTGTCAATATTTGATGGTTGATTAGTAGCATCTTTGTTCATCTAAACTTGTGCTCAATCCCCAAAAATATGTATTGTCCAGTCGACAATTATCCCTACTTTAGCACCTTCTTTGGTGAAAGTTATGTGGGGATGGCGCACATGTTTAGCCACTTGGAACAATTTCTATTTTAGTTTGATTTAAAATGTATTAGTAGCAAACACCCCATTTGGATACCACCTTCCCAAAAAAGTACATTTCTTTGTATTTTTCATTGACTTATTCCTGCTTCATTTTCGTTATAACCAAAATTCACATGGAGAAACAATTTAGGCTCTACTAACTCCATTAATTGCAATAGGTTGACAGTCTCTATCATCCTCTTGTTGTTGGTACATAAAAAATGATTTTGATTATTAAGGAGTAACTCAATCACCTATTCCAACTGCACAAAGTTAACCTGGATAGCATTCATAACTTCAAATATTGTTTATATTTGTTTGTGGATTCTCCACCCATTTATAGACTAGCAACAACCACATTAATAATATTAATGTGTCTGAATACGCCGATAGGGGTAAATTGAACACATGCTATAGGTAAAAACAATAATATCAAAAGTATGTGCCCAATTTACACCTATTGGCGTATTCAGACACATTAATATTACTAATGTGGTTGTTACTAATAACTGGTGAGCGCGTACACATATCTCCAAAATATTAATAAATTAGTATTGTTTAATTTAAAACATAATTTTAAATCATAATATATACTATATTATGAAAAAGTATTATATCCATGGCACATATACCTATTAAAATTATTAATAAAAAATATTATTAAATTGATTATAGTATAATAATTAATTAAAACTAATCTTATTAAATATTATAATTTAATTAAAACAACAAGCACATTATGTTGATTATAAATTGACACCAAAAAATTAAGTATTAAATATCTCTAAAGTTTTAATAAAGTAATATTGTTTAATTTATTATTATACAATAATTAAACATGGTATTTAATTAAAATTATATAATATAAAATTATTAAATTCAAATATTATCATTATAATATTATAATATATTATAAAAAATATTATATTCATGTCATATAGAGATATAAAAAATAATTAATTAAAAATATTATTATTTAATTATGACATTATAATTATATATTATAACTATATAGTAAAAAAAATAATGATGAACTATTATAAGAATATGGTATTTAAATAAATTATTATAACCAATGTATTAATAAAATATTAATATGTAGTTAGTAGTCATATTATTATATTTTAATATTATAAATAAAAATAATATGATATAATGGTTATTATGTTGATTGCCACATTTCTCACTGTTAATAATGGTTGACTTTAGTGATCCATGTTAAACTTTAGTTAACCATCATGGTTGAATTTAGTGAACCATGTTCGACTTTAGTTAACCATGGTTGGATTTATGTACCATGGTTGACTTTAGTTAGTCATGGTTGACTATATTTACCATGGTTGACTTTAGCGAACCATGGCTTACTTTGGGTAACATGTTTTTACTTTAATTTGACTATATAGAGCCATGGTTGACTTTGTTTAATCATGGTTGACTTTGATTGGACCATAGTTAACCAAGGTTGACTTTAGTGAACCACGTGGCCATAATTCACAATGAAAAATGAAATTTCTTGAACATCGAATGTCAACCCTTGAACAAAATGTAACATAACCCTTGATAAACATCACAACATGTCATAACCCTCGATGAACATCGAATGTCACATTGTGAATGTGTCACATGTTGGGTTGTGTTGACATATACCTGACACTTTAGCGAAACAGAACCATGGCTTACTTTGGGTAACCATTTTTTACTTTAGTTTGACCATAGCCAGCCATGGTTGACTTTGGTTAATCATGGTTGACATTGATTGGACCATGGTTGACTTGAGTGAACCGTGTGGCCATAAATCACAATGCAACATTAAATTTTTTGAACATAGAATGTCAACCCTTAATCAATGTCGCAATGTGACATAACCCTTGATGAATGTCGTAATGTAACATAAACCTTGATAAACATCAGAATACGACATAACCCTCGATACACGTCGAATGTCACAGTGCTAATGTGTCACATGTTGGGTTGTGTCGACATATACCCAACACTTTAGGGAACCATGGCTCACTTTGGTTAACCATGTTTGAATTTAGTTTGACCATAGTCAACCATGGTTTACTTTAGTGAACCATGTTTGACTGGTTAGCCATGGTTGACTTTAGTTTGATCGTAATTAACCATGGTTGACTTTATTGAACCACGTGGCCATAGTTCATAATGCAGCATGCAATTTTCTGAACATCACATGTCACATTATTAATATGTCACATCTTAGGAATTGTGGCAATGCGACCTAATGTTTGCGAATTTCACAATGTGACATAACCCATGACTATGCTTAACCATGGTTGACTTTATTTACCATGGTTGGCTTTTTTTTCTTCTGCATGTTTTATATCTTATTTGATGATAGTTAACTTTAATGTGTCGCATCTTCGTCATTGTCGCAATGTGACATAACCCTTGATCAATGTCGCAATGCGACATAACCCTTGATAAGTATCACTATAGGACATAAAACTTGATGAACGTCAAATTTCACATCTTGGGCATTGTCACAATGCGACATAACCCTTGATGAATGCCATAATACAGCCTAAGCCTTGATAAACATCACAATGTGACATAAACCTCGATGAACGTCAATTTTCACATTGTGAATATGTCTTATCTTAGGTTGTATCAGCATATGTGTCACATATTGGTCATTGTCGCAATGCGAGATAACCCTTGATGAATGACACAATGCAATGTAACCCTTGATAAACATCACAATGTGACACAAACCTTGTTGAATGTCAAATTTCACATTGTGAATATGTTGCATCTTGGGTTGTATCGGCATATACCAGAAACTTTAGCAAACCATGGTTGACTTTGGTTAACCATATTAAACCTCAATGAACGTCAAATTTCACATTGTGAATATGTCGCATCTTGGGTTGTGCCAACATATGTGTCACATATTGGGCATTGTCAATGCGACATAACACTTGATGAATGTCACAATGTGACATAACCCATGAATATGTTTAACCATGATTGACTTTATTTACCATGGTTGAATTTTTTTCTTTTGCAAGTTTTATATTTTATTTGATGATAGTTAACTTTAATGTGTCACATCTTGGTCATTGTCGCAATGTGACATAACCATTGATCAATGTCGCAATGTGACATAACCCTTGATAAACATCACAATGCGACATAAACCTTGGTGAACGTCAATTTCACATCTTGGGAATTGTTACAATACGACATACCCCTTGATGAATGCCACAATGCAACACAAGGCTTGATAAACATCATAATGTGACATAAACCTCGAGAACATCAAATTTCACATTGTGAATATGTCGCATCTTGGGTTGTGTCAGCATATGTTTCACATATTGGGCATTGTCGCAATCCGACATAACCCTTGATGAATGCCACAATGCAACATAACCCTTGATAAACATCACAATGCGACACAAACCTTGTTGAACGTCAAATTTCACATTGTGGTCGCATCTTGGGTTGTGTCGGCATATACCAGAAACTTTAGCAAAAAATGGCTGACTTTGGTTAACCATATTAAACCTCGATGGACGTCAAATTTCACATTGTGAATATGTCGCATCTTGGGTTGTGTCAGCCTCTGTGTCACATAATGGGAATTGTCGCAATGCGACATAACCCTTGATGAATGCCATAATGCAACTCAACCCTTGATAAACATCACAATGCAACACAAAACTTGTTGAACGTCAAATTTCACATTATGAATATGTCGCATCTTGGGTTGTGTCGTCATATACCAGAAACTTTAGCAAACCATGGATGACTTTGGTTATTCATATTAAAACTCGATGAACGTCAAATTTCACATTGTGATTATGTCGCATCTTGGGTTGTGTCAACGTATGTGTCACATATTGGGCATTGTTAATGAGACATAACGCTTGATGAATGTCCCAATGTGACATAACCCATGACTATGCTTAACCATGCTTGACTTTATTTACCGTGGTTAAATTTTTTTTCTTTTGCAAGTTGTATATCTTATTTAATGATAGTTAACTTTAATGTGTCACATCTTGGTCATTGTCGCAATGTGACATAACCCTTGATCAATGTCGCAATGTGACATAACCCTTGATAAACATCACAATGCGACATAAACCTTGGTGAACGTCAAATTTCACATCTTGGGCATTGTCACAATGGACATAACCTTTGATGAACGCCACAATGCAGCATAAGCCTTGATAAACATCACAATGCGACATAAACCTTGATGAACGTCAAATTTCACATTGTGAATATGTCGCATCTTGGGTTGTGTCAGCATATGTGTAACATATTGGGCATTGTTAATGCAACATAACGCTTAATGAATGTCGTAATGTGACATAACCCATGACTATGCTTAACCATGGTTGACTTTATTTACCATGGTTGACTTTTGTTTCTTTTACAAGTTTTATATCTTATTTGATGATAGTTAACTTTAATGTGTCACATCTTGGTCATTGTCACAATGTGACATAACCCTTGACAAACATCACAATGCGACATAAACCTTGGTGAATGTCAAATTCCACATCTTGGGCATTGTCACAATGCGACATAACCCCTAATGAACGCCACAATGCAGCATAAGCCTTGATAAACATCACAATGCGACATAAACCTCGATGAACATCAAATTTCACATTGTGAATATGTCGCATCTTGGGTTGTGTCAGCATATGTGTCACATATTAGGAATGGTCGCAATGTGACATAACCCTTAATGAACTCCATAATACAACATAACCCTTGATAAACATCACAATGCAACACAAACCTTGTTGAACGTCAAATTTCACATTGTGAATATGTCACATCTTGGGTTGTGTCAGCATATACCATAAACTTTAGCAAACAATGGTTGACTTTGGTTAACCATATTAAACCTCGATGAACATCAAATTTCACATTGTGAATATGTCACATCTTGGTTTGTGTCAGCATAAGTGTCA
The DNA here is from genome assembly GCA_027924585.1 of Larix kaempferi. Lineage (NCBI taxonomy): Eukaryota > Viridiplantae > Streptophyta > Pinopsida > Pinales > Pinaceae > Larix > Larix kaempferi. The sequence continues at coordinate 10,648,552 of BSBM01000120.1, read as the reverse complement.
CATATTGGGCATTGTCGCAATGCGACATAACCCTTGATGAATGCCACAATGCAACGTAACCCTTGATAAACATCACAATGCGACATAAACCTTGCTGAACGTCAAATTTCACAATGTGAATATGTCGCATCTTGGGTTATGTCGGCATATACCAAAAAATTTAGCAAACCATGGCTGACTTTGGTTAACCATATTAAACCTCGATGAACGTCAAATTTCACATTGTGAATATGTCGCATCTTGGGTTGTGTCACATATTGGGCATTGTCAATGCGACATAACACTTGATGAATGTCTCAATGTGACATAACCCATGACTATGCTTAACCATGGTTGACTTTTTTTGCTTTTGAAAGTTTTATATCTTATTTGATGATAGTTAACTTTAATGTGTCACATATTGGTCATTGTTGCAATGTGACATAACCCTTGATCAATGTCGCAATGTGACATAACCCTTAATAAACATCACACTGCGACATAAACCTTGGTGAACGTCAAATTTCACATCTTGGGAATTGTCACAATGCCACATAACCCTTGATGAATGCCACAATGCAGCATAAGCCTTGATAAACATCACAATGCAACATAAACCTCGATGAACGTCAAATTTCACATTGTGAATATGTCACATCTTGGGTTGTGTCAGCATATGTGTCACATATTGGGCATTGTCGCAATGTGACATAACCCTTGATGAATGCCACAATGCAACGTAACCCTTGATAAACATCATAATGTGACACAAACCTTGCTGAATGTAAAATTTCACATTGCGAATATGCCACATCTTGGGTTGTGTCGACATATACCAGAAACCTTTAGCAAACAATGGTTTACTTTCGTTAACCACATTAAACCTCGATGAATATCAAATTTCACATTGTGAATATTCACATCTTGGGTTGTGTCGGCATATGCGTCACATATTGGGCATTGTCACAATGCGACATAACCCTCGATGAATGCCACAATGCAACGTAACCCTTGATAAACATCACAATGCGACACAAATCTTGTTGAACGTCATATTTCACATTGTGAATATGTCGCATCTTGGGTTTTATCGGCATATACCAGAAACTTTAGCAAAGCATGGCTAACTTTGGTTAACCATATTTGACTTTAGTTTGACCATATTCAACCATGGTTAACTTTAGAGAACCATGTTTGACTTTGGTGAAACATGGTTGACTTTAGTTTGACCATAATTAACCATGATTGACTTTAGTCAACCACCTGGCCATAGTTCACAATGCCACATGAAAATTTCTAAACATCGAATGTCACATTATTAATATGTCACATATTGGGAATTGTGGCAATGCGACATAACCCTTAATCAATGCCGCAATCCAACATAAGCCTTGATGAACATCAAATGTGACAAAACAATATTATTTTGAAATGTGACATACTCTTTGATGAACATCGCAATGTGATATTAAGGAACCTAACCATAATGCAACATGACCATGGAGGAATGTTGCAACCAAACATATGTCTTGATGAATGTTGTAATGCGACAAAAGCATTAAGGAATGCACCATGGAGCAACGTCGTAATCCAACATAAGCCTTAATGAACGTCACAATGTGACATAACCATATTATGCTGAAATGTAACATCGCAATGTGACATAACCCTTGATGAATGCCACAATGCAACATAACCCTTGATAAACATCACAGTGCGACATAAACCTTGACGAATGTCAAATTTCACATCTTGGGCATTGTCGCAATGCGACATAACCCTTGATGAATGCCACCATTGAGGAAGGTAACCACAACAAAGCATGACCATTGAGGAATGTACTAAATCAAATTTATCAGTACCACATCCTCTTATACTAAGTCAACATAAGTCAACCAAGATGAACAACACAATAGATATATGACATTACAAACCTATTAGTGCTACATCCTCTTCATTTATTAATGTGATTGTAAATTAAAAAATCAAGAATATTCATGTAGATACAATAACCAATTCAAAAACAAATTTGAGTTAATTATTCCAATAGTTTGGCCCAAACAAAACCTAAATTTGTTATGCCTTTGAAGTTTTCTTTTGACTTTCTTCAAATAATGTTATATTATAAATGAATAATCATGAAACTTAATCTTATTTTAAATCTTGTATTTCCTCTCACAAATCCTATTTTTATTAATAATAAAAATAAAATATAAACAAATAAAATATCAATACTCAATATATGATTTCAAAACAAATTCTTTTCAATATATATGATACATTATGACTATTTATAATACAAAAAATTCTATTAGTTGTTCCTTTTATATATAGTATTTTTATTCATTTTAATTTGTTTATTAATTATTTAATAATTTTAATATCTAATTTGTTCATTAAATATTTTCTCAATATAAAATTTCATAAATTCTATATTTCCTCTCACAAAATATAATATAAACAAATAAAATATCAATACTCAATATATGATTTCAAAACAAATTCTTTTGAGTATACATGGTACATTTTGACTATTTATAATACAAAACATTTCTATTATTTATTCATTTTATACATAGTATTTTTATTCATTTTATTCAACATGATAGTGTTTAAGGCAAAAAAAAATGAGTTAATTATTCCAATAGTTTGACTCAAACAAAACTTAAATTTGTTATACTTTTGAAGTTTTCTTTTGATTTTCTTCAAATAATTTTATATTAAAATGAATAATTATGAAACTTAATTTTATTTTAAATCTTATATTTCCTCTTACAAATCCTATTTTTATTAATGATAAAAATATAATATAAACAAATAAAATATCAATACTCAATATATGATTTCAAAACAAATTTTTCTCATTATTCATGATACATTATTACTTTTTATAATACAAAATATTTCTATTAGTTGTTCATGTTATACATAGTATTTTTATTCATTTTAATTTGTTTATTAATTATTTAATAATTTTATTATCTAATTTTTTCATTAATTATTTCCTTAATATAAAATTTCATAAATCTTATATTTCTTCTAATAAAATATAATATAAACAAATAAAATATCAATACTCAATATATGATTTCAAAACAAATTCTTCTGAGTATACATGGTACATTATGCCTATTTATAATACAAAATCATTCTATTAGTTCTTCAATTTATACATAGCATTTTTATTCATTTTATTCAGCATGATATAGTGTTGAAGGCAAAACAAAATGAGTTAATTATTCGAATAGTTTGGCCCAAACAAAATCTAAATTCGTTATATCTTTGAAGTTTTCTTTTGATTTTCTTCAAATAATTTTATATTATAAATGAATAATCATGAAACTTAATCTTATTTTAAATCCTATATTTCCTCTCACAAATTCTATTTTTATTAATAATAAAAATATAATTTAAACAAATAAAATATCAATACTCAATATATGATTTTAAAACAAATTATTCTCAATATACATGATACATTATGATTATTTATAATACAAAACATTTTTATTAGTTATTCATTTTATATATAGTATTTTTATTCATTTTAATTTGTTTATTAATTATTTAATAATTTTATTATCTAATTTGTTTATTAATTATTTCCTCAATATAAAATTTCATAAATCTTATATTTCTTCTCACAAAATATAATATAAACAAATAAAATATCAATACTTAATATATGATTTTAAAACAAATTCACATTATGAGTATTCATTTTATACATGGCATTTTTATTCAACATGATATATTGCTTAAGGAAAAAAAATGAGTTGTTCATTTTATAAATAGTATTTTTATTCATTTTATTCAACATGATATAGTGCTCAAGGAAAAAAAAAATTGAATTGAATTTAATATGGATAATTTTACGGCTAAAAAAAATTGAATTGAATTTAATATGGATAATTTTACGGCTAAAAAAATTAAAAGTATAATTCATTAATTCATTAAAAGTTAAGTATTGCATTAAAAATGAGTATAATTCATTAAAAGTTAAGTATTGCATTAAAAATGAACATAGTTTTACTTTAGGTTTAATGGTGACTTCGGGGTATATAAGGACGGAGTATACTTAACCTTTTCAGGGAGTATATAAAGAGAGTGAGTAATATTGTTGTATATATTTATTTATTTTTACTATTTTATAGTAGAAATATCGAACGAAGTATATTTAAATACAAAGGTTGTGGATAAATTTGTGAATGTTGTTAAATTATAATGAAATTATTTTATGTAAATAAAATTAACATTATTGACAATGTAGTTTAAAATTTTGAGAATTGAAATTTGAAATGATAAGAATAAAAATTATTAGTGGTAAAAATGTGTATGTTAACTTTGTTTATCAAATTAACATAATTATTGATAGCTATTAACAAGTAAAATAGCTGCAAAACAGTTAGTCCTTACTTTAAAATTATAGTTTTAAAAAATTATCTCACAATAATAAATTTATAAAATATATTAAATAGAATATTAAATTTCAATTAAATTTATAAAAAAATTATTTAACAATAATAGATTTATAATTATTTGAAAATAATAAATTTATAAAATGTATTAAATTGAATATTAAATTTCAATCAAATTTATAAAAAAATTATTTAAGAATAATAAATTTATAAATATATTAAATAGAATATTAAATTTCAATCAAATTTATATCATTAAAGAAAAACATAATTTATATGTACAAAAAATCTGGAAGAGTTGAAAAATTAATAAGATTTGTAAACATTAATATTAATTTGTTTTAAATATTTTTGTGATTAATAGTATTGATTTTGATATTTACTACATTTTATAAATAAAAAAATTTATGTAAGAATAGTAGCGTTAAATTTGTTTGTTTGTATTTTGTATAAATATTATATAGTTATTAATAGATTTGTTTAGTTTTTTGTAAATTTTAATTGTTCATAGTTTAGTGATAAATTAATTGAAGTTTAGCATTGATGACCCCATATTGTCATTTCTTAAAAGCTAGAGACTACCTATAAACTATTTTCAAAAGGCAGAGTGCTATTTTTACTTTTACTTGTTTATATTATGTATATATTAATAATTATATACATCATATTACTTTTTTATTATTCATTTGACATTATTATTTTGTCATATATATATATATATGCTATTACATTAACTAATTTAAAAAATATATATATTCTATTTCATTAACTAATTTAAAATTAATGAATTCTCAAATAACATGTATAATTTAAAAATTAATGAATTATGGAACAACGTGTATTACATGAGATCATCCAACGCATGGGAGAAAGAGACGGGTTGTCTTTTTATGTATATTATTATTTTATTTTATTTCGGTATCTTTGATCTTTTTATGTAATATGAAGGCAGAACTTTTTGGCTCTTTGGTGTGTTATTCTTGTTGCAAATCACTTTGGTTTGGCAACGGCAAATTTTTTTGGGGATTCGCGGGTGACGATTAAATGGACCTTGGGTGAATTTGATTTGAAGGTGCTACATTTGGTACACTGGTGTGATAGGATACAAAATGAGTTGAAAACTTTCAAATCTTATACACTTCAGCATATTTATAGAGAGCACAATTCACTAGTGGATCTGCTATCAAAAAAGGCTTTGGAGGGTGAAGAAGGGTATCTTTTTTTGGAGGAAGTCTGTGATAATGTGGTCCTGGATACTGGGTCTTTATAATTCTTTGATTAAGAGATATCAGATGCTATGTAGTTAAAGCATATGAATGTTGTCATCAGTTATTATTTTTGAGACTGGGAACACTGAAAATCATGTCCATATGATTTTCAGGCCTATCTTAATATCATTGATATTATTATGTACTATTTGATTCAGTTATTGAATAGCAATAGTATGCTTTTTTTCGCGGGAAAAAAAAAAATAAATGCCACCGAAAAAGTGTTTTTGTTACCGAGCATTAAACTTTCATGATTGCCAAAATCTTTCGACCAACTACAGCATAGATGAAATAAATAAAATATTATTTTGGACGGTACTTCATGCATCATGCTTCTTGCCCTTTGTCAGGTTACTGATCGTGCTTGACCACATGTTCCATTTTGATTTTTTATAAATTTTAATTTCTTAATTTTATTTTTAATTTTAGAAAAGTCACATCTCAACAGGGCTTATTAGTCAAATCAAGTTTACTAGCCAATCAAAAATAAGAATTATAAAATTTAAAATATAATTTTTTATTTGTTTTAAAATCAATTTAATAATTAAAATTTCTAAAACAATAGGTAACATTGTAAAACAACTATTAAATTGATAAAATTAATAAAAAGTCAATTTAGTTTTGACAACAAACATGCTATAATCCTTGCCAAAGCAGAGACTAATAATATAAACATTAAGACCATCATAGATTCATTATTTTCATAAACATCACTCACAACTCTTTGTGGCTTCTATTAACATTTTAAAAATATTGGTTTTATTATATTTTTAACACTCGTCCATTCAAAGTTTGAAAATAATAAATACCCATTTATTTTACCAATCAACTAAGTTGATAAACATTTTAAAAATATGTTACATAAAAATAAACCTTAAAATGTTTTTTTTTTTAATTTTATTTTATTAAAATGTGAGTGTTTGAGCATTAATATTAAATTAAATTAAGACATATAAAAACAAAATGTACAATCTATAATATATTGTGACGTTATGTCCACTCGAACAAACACAACACCAAGCGGGTGAAATCCGATGAATACTTTATTAATTGTGGTGGTGGGTAAAAAATGGATTTAAAGCCAAAACCGTAAGTGTGTAAAAAAAACATAAATTCTAGTAAACCCGCTTCTACACCGCACCAGTTTCTAGAACATCCTGCAAAGTTTTAAGGGGCATTGTAGTGAGATTATATAATGCAAAGATATCAACCTGGTTAACTGTAGCCAATGATCAATAAGAGCGCCCATAAAATCTCTTTCAATATTTTGCCCATAAAATCACTGAATGGATGGCAGCTGTAAGGAAATACATTAGTGATTTTCAGCATATTCATTTTGCCCATGTTTTCCGCGAATCAAACTTGGAGGCGGATTTCCTTTCCAAGAGGGCTCTGCTTTCGCCGGCTGGACACATTATGTGGGAGGAATGGCACGAGGACCTTCTTTCCTCTCAGGGCTCGATTGACCTGCTTTGGAGCTGATTTATTTTTGGATATGATATGGTCTTTTTGATATTTTTTCCTCTTGATCATATGCGGATATATTTTGGTGCAGGTACTTAGTCTACATTTCTCCAACTACTTGTTGGACTTTTGATATGGTTATGGTTTTGCGGCTCTATTGGACTTTTGATCTGGTTATGGTATTGCAGCTCTATAGTATATATAGACCTTTGTGTCCAGGCCTCTGGCTATTTTGGACTTCTATTTACGCAGACTTTACTTGTATGTTGTATTGATACCTTGATGCATTGCTACTTACCGACTGTTGGACTGTGTATGTCATGGTAGATGTCATGGTAGATGTTGATGCGATTGGGGGCCCATGTGCCCGTATGTTCTTATGGGACTATTGTGCCCGTGGTTTAGGGGCACACAAGCCCGTATGTTATATGTATGTTCTTGGGGATTGATGATCTGATGTATTGTTCCTATTTACTATTTCACTTTATTAATAGTAAGTTAAATTTATGTGTGAAAAAAAAATCTCTTTCAATATTAGCTACCCCATAAAACCCGAGTTTGCCTAAACCTGAAAGCGAATGCAAGAAACAACATAGTTACCATCGAAAGCAAGAAATTGAAGGGAAAAATTGATTTAAAGCAAAACCATAAGTGTGTAACAAAAAAAAAATTCAAAATACATTGCACACAATCGCAGTTAGGCTTGGTGGTTGGACTAACTTCATAAAACCTTGCACGCAGTCGCAGTCGGGCTTGGTGGCTGGAAAAAACCCGGTAATGCGGGTTATGAGTGCTACATATAATCAAGAAGAGAGAGCCTTATGGATCCTCCGCCAACCATCCACTCGACACATTCAACCGCCAACCATCTACTCAGCGCGTTCAACCGCCAACCATCCACTCCGCGCGTTCAACTGCTTCCACCACGCAGCATACATTACCAAACAAATCGATTATGAAGTGGACGCTTACCCTTAACAAATATTCAGCTCCATAACGAGTACGACGACCATAGAAGCAATCTAGCCCACACACTTGTAGACTTCTACTGGATATTGATGATCCACTCGATCAAGTCCAGTCCCAAAAAATATTAGATATAAACGCCTATCGGCGTAATTAAAAATTGACGGCTTCTACAAGTTGTAATCTTACCAACCAATCAAATTTGAGATGAATTAATACAATCAAATAGAATTTGCAACCTACATTTTGTCCCAATACAATTTACCCATCGTTTATTTTAAGATCTTGAGTGTTGTCATAAGCTTGCCATTACAATTAATAAGCTAAGTTTCCAAATTTATTTTAAAAAAATAAAATTTGGAAGGGTTGGTTGTTAGACAGTTCATAGTCAACAAATCCTTTGAGCTTAAGGATGTACGCACCTCCACCAATTCAATTATAGATTTCACAATTCAATTGGAGGTCACGAGTGCCCCTTGGGATTGTACGCGGGCTATATGGATTATACGTTGCCACTCACTTCCACATGTAGTTGGGTCGTAGCGTGTTTGCTATGGACCTTGATATTAGTGGGTCTCATGATTAAATGAAAACATAAACTATCCAATTACTCCCTTAAGCAGATTTTGGTTCATATATTTTGGCATGTCGTGGTTTTGTTTCATCTCCTATGCACTTTTGAAGTCACTTCAGATAGGGGAGAGAGTTCTATAGTTGAACAGGAACCCGTAGTGGTCATAAGACCGGTGACAGTTACAACCCAATAAGTGACCAAGAAAATGCCAACTGTCAAACACATATAATTATATAAATATATAAAAAGTGTCATGTTTAAGTTCATCAAGTGTCATTGTGTACACTAGGCCTACAGCTGTCAACTATAAGACAAAGGGTTGACAGCTCCACATTCATGACTTAACAAAATTCAAATCCATCATGTTCCTTCCAAATACCAAGGCTCACTGACACAATCATCTAATTGGACCTCATCACTCCCTAGGTAGCCCAATCTACAAGGACAGATTTCCCATCACATCGACCCCATCGAACAAGCTTCAGTGAAGACCCAGACCATCATCGAGAATCAATTAATCACCAAGGCATCCCACCTGCACATTTAATGGATGTCACCTACATAGTAAATGGCAAATAAGTGTCAGCTCCAGGTGCATGGTTGTTCAACAAAGCAGACCAAACAATGCAATTAATGGTGCCAACTCCATTAAAATCATCAAATCAGCCATAAAACCAAACAGAAGCAGTCCCTAAGCATTTCGAAAATGGCGAATAAGTGTCAACTCTAGGTGCATGGTTGTTCAACAAAGCAACCCAAACAATGCAATTAATGCTGCAAACTCCATTAAAATCATCAAATCAGCCATAAAACCAAACAGAAGCAGTCCCTAAGCATTTCGAATAGCACCTGGATCGACAAAGCCCCATTGATGGCCATTGGATCGAACCCAAATCAATCTTGAGCACTCATCCAAATCCAGCCAGTTGCAATCCATGCCTTTTCAAAGTGGCCAATCAAATCAAACACCAAAATTCTATAAAGACACTACAACCTTCAGACAACCACCATTTTCTGCTATTCGGAATTCCCATACCATGTTAAACTCACACCTCTATTTCCAAGCTTGATTTTCAGAGTCCAGACATTGCATTCAAGTAAAAAACAGTTGCAGATTGATTTCCAGGTGCATATATAATTCAAGACAACAATCAGATTTCAGGTATTGCATTCAAGATAAACTTATATTTCAATAATGTTTTCAAGTAGCCCAACTATATCTAATTTTATGCCAGACTATATCTAATTTTATGCAAGAACCTAAGACCTTTCCATATTTCCTGTCAAAACCCGAAATTTCCGAAAAATTTAAAAAATTTTATTTACAACAATAAATGTTAACTAGATAGTATTTCTGATTTGTTTTTAAATTAACTAACTAAAATAATCTGTTGAAGACTCTGTCTTATTAAAAACTTTGATTTTGGTGATTGTAATTAATGACTGTTTTGTTTTGAACCGCAAGGGAAGAGCTAGTCGTAGTTGACTGGCTTACTTAGCTTACGAGCTAATGCATATGTCGTCTTTTATTTCTCAGGTGTGCCAGCGAAGTAAGGATCACCGTTGGTTGAACTTGGTGAGCATCAATATTCCCTGTACTTACAACTTAAAAGATCGTCAAGATATTTCTTATGCAGATAGTATCCACATGTTCTGCGATAGATTACACTATTCAGTTATAATTATTGTTTTTATAAATATTATGTTATGTTACTGCTGTAACTAGCGATGGAACAATTGTTTGTATCATAAATTATCATCTACGTAAGGTGACATAGCACCAAGTGACTTATTGTCGTTTAAATACCTATGATTTACTGTTTGTCCCTGTAATAATAATCGTAAGTGCAAGAGTGACGCCTCTAGCATTATTCCATTATATTCGACTATACTGCAATGTTAAATGTCAACTTTAAAGTTTATTTCTGTCACATGACTGTGCATGGATTTTAACTACTTTCATGATGGGAACCTGTAGATGAAGCTCTATTTCAATCATCTTATTAATAGAGATTTATTATTCAAATATTGTTTACTGTTACAATAGTATTGGTAGCAATTCCGACGAGTGTATATGATAGCGATTATGTAAAATGTCGGATAGACTTGGTAACATTTCCAGGGTTAAATATCAAGGTATTTTATTTAAGGTTAACTACCTTATTACTTAAATGGTCATGAGAATGTAGCATGCTCATAGCATTAGTCTATGATTTGGTTTAATATATATATAACATAAATTGATTGTGCAAAAATCTTGATATTTCCATACGTTGGCAAGCTTTGTATTCTATATAGTATTTAGATTGTATTGATCATAAACTTATGGTTTAAATTGACTATATCTCTTTTATATCGTTGTAGTGATTATGCATTCCAAATGCTTGGAAATCTCGATGATTCATTTGCAAGGCATGCACTTTGTGCCAAATGATTATATATATCATTGTCATCTTGTATGTTGACTTACATATGTAATGATTTGGGAAAATCGGTGTATAATGATTTGGTTGGCAATGGAACTATAGGGTCTCGACCCATGCTACGTTGATTTATTTGGATGCTACGTGGTTCACTCTCCTCCATGCAATTTGTGATATATAAGCGGATTTTGTAAACCCTACAGATTATTGTAGTCGCCTTCGGGCTCGGGTCCTAAGGATGAAACCCTCCCTGTATGAGTTTCGTATTGAAGCCCTGTAATAATATGCAGAGTGTGATGGTTATGGCCTCGGGGTTCCATTCTTTAGCAAGATGAGTCTTCGGCTCTGGTCATGGCGTTTGCTATGGTTTTCATTGTATCGTGGTCTTGTTGTTCCTTCTTTGTTTAAGTCTCTGCTGTTTACAAAACTTTACTGTACTGGTGCGGATATGAGATAGAGTTTCTCTATCGTCCTTAATGTTGTGAGAGGGTTCAAGCATTGGGTTTTGGGTGTGCTTATTGACGGTTTCAAATCCAGTGTAAGGGTTTCGACTGCAAGGATTTTTGTGTCACGGCTGTCATTGAAAGGTTACGAGGGTGTGCTTTGCTCCTTCACCCGACGAGGGTTGGGGTTTCAGTGCCTGCTTCCACCGGTGGCTTTCAGATTTTCCACAGTTACAATACTCAGGTAAGCAATTTCTGTTTTAAGCAAGTGTTGTTTTTATATTTAATCAAACTCTCGGCATAGACAGGGTATTAATATCTCTCGGCATTCGTTAAATGCAGGTCACGCGGCTCTTGAAGGTGTACAGGGCTTTGTCACCCGCGCAGGCTTCTCCGGTAAGCCTGGTTATCCACGGCTGTCTCTTCCTTTGCTGGTTTTGTGGTTAGGGTTGAGTCTTGGAGGGAAACTCCTGTGTGTTGAGGTCATTATCGACCTGATGTTCGTAGGTGCATTCATATGTATGAAATTGTTTTGTTTGAAATGAAATGGGGTTTTAAAACCCTGTTAAATTTATGGAGAGCCATTCCCGGCCAACTGTATGAGGCCAGGGTTTTTGGTTATGGTTCCGATAATGGCTAAGCATAGGGTTCAATTCTCGCTGTATAAGATTTATATTTAATATATTACTGGCCTGATACGGCCGTGTTTCATTTTCGTGTTTTGTTTAAAATATTTAGAATGTGTTTGAATGTAAAGATAACTGGGTTCTGCGATACCTGCAATGGATGATAACTCTGTTATGATGTACCCTATAATTATCTCTCTGCGTTTTTCTTCGATTTGTAGTATTAAATGACGATAGTGGATGTTTCTCGACTGTGTCTGTAATAGTTGAATAGTATAGGGTTTAATCATGCGAGTTGAGGTTCTATTTTGTGTTCCATAAATATATATGGAATTTGTTAACTTGATAGCGACTGGAAAAGAATTATAACAAAGTTTATTTTGATTCTTGTATTGTTATTAAACGCCACTGTGGATGAAATAATATAAACATAGAACTATGTAATAAGATACTGTAAGTCTGTCTGCCATATAAGGCATTCTTTCATTTGTTTTTCAGTCTGTTGTAGAGATATTGTATGGCTACGGCCGTGTAGGGTTTGGGAACTACTCCAAGGGAGATGTTTGTACTGAATAATATTAATACTGTGTATAATTTAAGATGGTTTGTAATCAGCCAATGATGACTGTGTTAGTCGACAGTTTTTCTGTTGTATTAATATGTTTGTATTGTTTAAAAACCACTCTGTTATTTCTATTATATTGACATGGCTACTGTGTTCTAAAACTAGATAGCAAGCAAATAAAAATCTACAGTTACTAGTGTCTGTGTTTGACTACTGTGTAAATGTTTAAGATTTTGTGAAAACTTGTAACAATGAAATATTGTTACAGTCACCTTTTTATTAATCGATAACTGTCAGACATGTTCTGAGTATAAATAATATATTAAATGAGTTTTGTTTATCTATTAACTTGATATAGGAAAGACTTGTAACTTAAAGTTTACTAAAATATACAATACATATATATATACAGATAGGTTATTCTGATAGGAATTATCTCAAAATAAACACTAAGATTTGTCTAGATTTGTTCTTATGATTGTTTAATAGTTATAAATCTGGATTATCTATTATCAATATTTCTGTCTATTATTAAACTAATAACAGGAATTCTAGCATATGCATAAACACAGTGTTTATTAACTGTAACAGTGAAAACTAGGTTCTGTATAAAATAATATACTCTATTTAAATAAAACAGGAAAACTTCTAAAACATCTGCATTCTGAAATTTATACCAAAGGAAAGTACAGATAATGATTTCCTGAAGTTGAACCCAATCAATACATAGTTGTACTAGTTTATCTCATAGAAAAATAATTTAAACCAATCAACAGGGAGAGTGACAGAACCTGTAGATGGTAGACAATAACAGCAATGGGAGGCTGTTCCTCCCTACCAATTCCTGGAGAGTGCCCAGACAGCACTTCTCAGGACCCCCGAGCTTGCTCTGGTCTAACCGGCTGGAATCCAAGTACGGCCAATAATTCCCTCAGCCAAAACAGCTATACTGGAACCAAGTTACTGCAACTTCCTGCTCAAAACACTTCCTTACTGTTTCCCACTTCCTCAATGGGACTCCTGAATAGCATTCATCTGAATGTATTCTCCCTCTAGAACAATTGCTGAACCCCCAGCTCAGTTCATTGAGTAGTATTTAAAAGATTGCCTAGGTCTTAGTTGGGCTAACTGTCATTAATGAGCCACCTGCTCAGATTCCACTTTCTTGGGGAATCATGACCCCAAAATATAGGGAAGTTGCCACCTGCAACTCAGGAAGTGTTTGAGGATGCTGCCACTTGTCTTTTGTCCTTCCACCTAATTCCATCCACCAGTTAGACCAGTAACCTCTTTTAACAGCTCTCCCATGCTGTTGTCTCCATAATTTATTTATTAATAATAATTATTCAGATTTTACATTCCATTTCTGGAGACTCTGCTGAGTCATCCCTTCCTACTTAGCATTAAATTTAACATAATGTTCTCAGGAATATTAAAAATAATTACATTATTTTAATAAAATTGGGGTATGTGACATACACACCCCCTTAAAATGTAACATCGTCCTCGATGTTACTTTATTCTTCTTCTTCAGCTACCTGCTGGAATAGATGGGGATATGCTTCCCGCATCTTACTTTCCAGCTCCCAGGTAGATTCTTCAGGACTAAGGTGCTTCCATTGCACCTTCACTTGTCCAATTATCCGGTTCCGTAGAGTAATTTCCCTCCTCCCGAGGATACAATCCGGTTCTACCAGAACTTCCCCTTCTGGTTCTACCTGTACAATGTTCCAATCAATAACATGAGTAGCATCATGAACATACTTTTTCAAAACAGAGATATGAAAAACATTATGTACTTTTAAATTTGGCGGTAATGCTAACTGATAAGCAACTTGACCAATTCTAGCTAAAATTTCAAATGGACCACAGTAACGTGGTGCTAATTTTGCACAACTTCCTAATCTTAGGGAGCTTTTCTTTGGTCTTACCTTGATGAACACATGTTCACCTACCTGGAACTCTTTAGGAGTTCTTTTCAAGTCTGCTTGACTCTTTTTCCGATCCTGGGCAATCTTCAAGTTGCCCTGCACTTGTTTCACAATCTGTTCCATTTCTTTCAATAAATCAGGTCCTAACACTAATCTATCTACTGGATTACTCCAGGAGATAGGAGTGTTGCATTTTCGTCCATACAAAACCTCAAAAGGACTAAACTTAGCTGATGATTGATAGCTGTTATTGTATGCAAATTCAGCTAAGTGTAAATAATCCTCCCACTTACCTGGTTGATCTTTAACATACATCCTTAACAGATCTTCTAATATTTGATTAACTCGTTCTGTTTGTCCGTCCGTCTGAGGATGGAAAGAGGTGCTGAAATTCAAAGTGGTGTTTAATCCTTTGAACAAGGATCTCCAAAAATTTCCTGTGAATTTAGGATCCCTGTCTGATATAATGACTTTTGGAATACCGTGTAACCGAAAAATCTGTTTTAGAAAGATATCTGCTATGTTTGCAGCCTTGTATGTGGTTTTAACAGGAATAAAATGTGCTGATTTACTTAATTTGTCTACCACTACCATAATTGAATCATTCTGATGTTGGTTTTTGGGTAAACCCGTAATGAAATCCAGGCTGATTATTTCCCATTTCCAGCTAGGAATAGGTAAAGGTTGCAGCAATCCAGCTGGATGTTGATGTTCTGTTTTTACTTGTTGGCAGTCCAAACACTTCGCTAAATATTCAGCAGTTTCAGATTTCATGCTAGGCCAAAAATATTCTTTTCTCAGCATAGTGATAGTCTTTTGATAGCCAGGATGCCCGGAATAAGGGGTTTTATGTATTTCGTCTAAAATTAACAGCTTAACTGTAGGTGCATTAGGGATATACAGCCTGTCCTTAAACAGCAAAAATCCGTTTTCGTTTATACTATACCCTTTTATCAAACTTTCTGTGGGCTGTTCCTTGGCTGTAATTTGTAAGTGTTGATAATTTTCATCTAATTTTATCCCTTCAGCCAGCTGTTTATTTAAATCAGAGGTATAAGTGCTGCTAGCTGATATAAAATTCAGTTTTGCATTCCTGCTCAAGGCATCAGCCACCTTATTTTCCTTCCCTTTTATGTGTTGGATTTCAAAATCGTACTCACTTAGGAATGCCAGCCATCTGGCTTGTCTTGCATTTAGATTTGGCTGGTCTAAAAGGTATTTCAGACCTTTATTATCTGTTAGTAAGGTAAATTTTCTGCCTATTAGGTGGTGTCGCCACATCTTTAAAGCATGAATTACAGCAGCTAATTCTAGGTCATAAGTGGCATAATTCTTTTCATGGATTTTCAGCTTCCTAGATTCGTAAGCAATGACATGTCCTTCTTGAGTCAGCACTCCGCCTAAACCATCATTACAAGCGTCGGTGCAAACTATGAAGTCTTTATTTGGGTCCGCTATTCTAAGAATAGGTGCAGTTGTCAATAAGGTCTTAAGTTTCTTGAAACTTTCTTCACATTTCGCATTCCAATCAAACTTCTTTCCTTTCTTCTGCAAAGAAGTGATTGGATTGGCTATTTTTGAAAAGCCTTCAATAAACCTCCGGTAGTAACCGGTAATTCCCATGAAAGATCTAACGTCCGTCACATCTTTAGGTACTGGCCATTCTTCAATCGCCCGAATCTTTTCGGGATCCACTGAAATCCCTTCCTTAGTGACTACATGTCCTAAGTACTGGATTTCATCTTTGAAGAAGTCACATTTACTAAATTTCGCAAAAAGTTGTTGTTCTCTTAGTTCTTGTAAAACGATACGTAAGTGTTCCTTATGCTCCTCCTCGCTCTTAGAATAGACTAAAATGTCATCGATAAATACAACAACAAATTTATCTAAGTACTTGTGCATTATGTTGTTCATTAAGCACATGAAAACAGCTGGGGCATTAGTAAGTCCAAATGGCATTACGACAAATTCGTAATGTCCGTACCTGGTTCTAAAAGCTGTTTTGAAAATGTCTTCTTCTTTAATTCTTACCTGATGATAACCCGATCTTAGATCGATCTTAGAGAATACCGTAGCGCCACGTAGTTGATCAAACAGATCATCAATACGAGGTAACGGATACCTGTTTTTGATCGTCATCTTGTTTAGTTGACGATAATCTATGCAAAGTCGCATAGTTCCGTCCTTCTTTTTAACGAAAATTACTGGTGCTCCCCAAGGGGATACGCTGGGTCGGATATAGTTCTTATCTATTAACTCCTTCAACTGAGTTTTTAACTCGTTAAGCTCCAAAATATTCATACGGTATGGGGCTTTTGAACTGGGAACAGCACCTGGTACCAGCTCAATGGTAAAGTCAAGCTCTCTCTTGGGAGGCAATTCTGGGATTTCCTCAGGAAAAACGTCAATAAATTCATTGACGACAGGAATGTTCTCTACTGTTTTCTGGTTGTTCTCAGATTTATCGGTCTCGTCTGTAATAGTTACAGCATAGGTCTTGCACCCTTTCCTGACGGCTCTTTTAAGTTGTAACGCAGAAATCTGCCTAACTACTGTTTTCCTAGGGATACCTCTAACAGTTACTGGCTGTCCACTACTGTTTATACATCTAAAAGTTTTGTCAAAACAGTTTAAAACGACCCTATGTTGTTCCAACCAGTCCATTCCGATAAGTATGTCATAAGAGCCAAGTGGTAAAATGTTCAGTTTAATTGTAGTTCTAAAATCAGTCATGTTTAAGATGCATTCTTTTACATAGCAGTTTACTTTCTTCTTAGCCCCAGTAGCTAATTGTACAGACCAAGAATTATCAAACCTTTCAACAGTCAAATTACATTTTTCTACCAGTTGAGGTGAAATATAACTAAGACTAGCACCTGGATCTATTAATATAGTAACTGGGGTTTTGTTAATCATACCTCCTACTTCCACCATGGAAGTTTGATAGTCAGCCTGACGATTTTCCAACGCTGCATTTATTCTGGGCATAGTTCCTGCAAAATCTCCAACCGTCATTTCGTCTTGAACAGTATGAATATTGTTGACTTGTTTCTTTCTGTTTGGGCAGACTGAAGCATAATGTGGCCCATTACACTCCCAGCACTTGACAGGTTCTTTTCGCTCAAAATTTTTGGTGTAGTTTCCATGGTTATTAGGAATCTCTTTGCTGTTTTTGTAATTGTTTGAATGGCTGACAGCTCCATTTTTGTTTCCTTGGAAACTTTTACTGTTAAAGTGGTTCCCGTTTTTGCCATTCTTGAAACTTTTATGGGGAACAAATTCCTTTTTCTTGTACTCGATCAGATTGCTGTTCTTTTTGGCTTTCCAGCTGGCTATTCCCTCTTTCTTTTTATTCTGTTCGTAACAGAAATTTGCCTTGCGCATAGCTTCTTCCAGTGTTTTGGGGTTGTCATATTCAATTCTGTCCTTGATATGATAGGGCAGGCAACTAAGAAACCGCTGTATTTTTGGTTTCTCTTCGACAAAATACGGTACATAACGCAACAGACTTAAAAATTTACTGTTTAAGTCCTTCATCGTCATAGATCCGAGTTTTAGTTCATAAAATTCTTTAGCCCTTTCTTCATAATATTGCTCGGACAGGAATTTCTTCTTGAAATACCTTTTAAAGGTACTCCAATTAACTTCTCTTTCTTTGATCCCTTTGACCCTTTTCAGGTCTTGCCACCATATATCCGCCTTTCCCGAGAGGTTGTAGATGGCCATTCTTGCCTTTAGCTGATTTGAGTAGTTATAGATCTGAAAATACTTTCTCATCCCGGATAACCAGGATTCGGCCTCTTCTCCAGTTTCAGCTTCTCCATTGAAAGTTGGGGGTTTTATCTTCTTAAACTCCCCGGAAATCTCCTCATAGGGCCGGTACTTTTTCCTTTGGTTGTGCAGCTCAGCTTCGCTGCTGTCACTGCTAGTGTGATAACTGGGTTGTCCCTTTCTTTCTTCAGATGAGGAACTGCTGTCAGATTTAGTTGGTTTTGTCCTTTTTGACCCTCTTGGATGACTAACTTCTTCTGAGTCAGCTGGTTTGCTCCTTACTTCAGTCTGAAATTTTTCTATCAATAACTGATTTAGCTGTTCCTGAGTCTTTAGAATTCTTTCATTATCCCTCTTAACTGTTTCCATTTCTGTCTTTAATCCTCTTATGGTCTGCATCAGCTCAGTGGTGTGAGCAGCTTCTTCTCCCGTCTCAAGTTCTTTTGACATCTGTCTTGTCTCAACATTGGGAGATTCCTCCTCAGCATATTCTCCCAGTTTTTCCATACCTGTCTGTAAAATTCAGAAAAGAAAAATTTCTGTTCTGTAGATGAAACCGAAATATATATTAGTATTTTATAAATAAAACAAAATCTTCTTTTTATGATCATTGTTTGCGGAAGTTTAGTGGAGTCACATACAGGCCTAGTGTCTGAACCTCGCTCTGATACCACATGTCAAAACCCGAAATTTCCGAAAAATTTAAAAATTTTTATTTACAACAATAAATGTTAACTAGATAGTATTTCTGATTTGTTTTTAAATTAACTAACTAAAATAATCTGTTGAAGACTCTGTCTTATTAAAAACTTTGATTTTGGTGATTGTAATTAATGACTGTTTTGTTTTGAACCGCAAGGGAAGAGCTAGTCGTAGTTGACTGGCTTACTTAGCTTACGAGCTAATGCATATGTCGTCTTTTATTTCTCAGGTGTGCCAGCGAAGTAAGGATCACCGTTGGTTGAACTTGGTGAGCATCAATATTCCCTGTACTTACAACTTAAAAGATCGTCAAGATATTTCTTATGCAGATAGTATCCACATGTTCTGCGATAGATTACACTATTCAGTTATAATTATTGTTTTTATAAATATTATGTTATGTTACTGCTGTAACTAGCGATGGAACAATTGTTTGTATCATAAATTATCATCTACGTAAGGTGACATAGCACCAAGTGACTTATTGTCGTTTAAATACCTATGATTTACTGTTTGTCCCTGTAATAATAATCGTAAGTGCAAGAGTGACGCCTCTAGCATTATTCCATTATATTCGACTATACTGCAATGTTAAATGTCAACTTTAAAGTTTATTTCTGTCACATGACTGTGCATGGATTTTAACTACTTTCATGATGGGAACCTGTAGATGAAGCTCTATTTCAATCATCTTATTAATAGAGATTTATTATTCAAATATTGTTTACTGTTACAATAGTATTGGTAGCAATTCCGACGAGTGTATATGATAGCGATTATGTAAAATGTCGGATAGACTTGGTAACATTTCCAGGGTTAAATATCAAGGTATTTTATTTAAGGTTAACTACCTTATTACTTAAATGGTCATGAGAATGTAGCATGCTCATAGCATTAGTCTATGATTTGGTTTAATATATATATAACATAAATTGATTGTGCAAAAATCTTGATATTTCCATACGTTGGCAAGCTTTGTATTCTATATAGTATTTAGATTGTATTGATCATAAACTTATGGTTTAAATTGACTATATCTCTTTTATATCGTTGTAGTGATTATGCATTCCAAATGCTTGGAAATCTCGATGATTCATTTGCAAGGCATGCACTTTGTGCCAAATGATTATATATATCATTGTCATCTTGTATGTTGACTTACATATGTAATGATTTGGGAAAATCGGTGTATAATGATTTGGTTGGCAATGGAACTATAGGGTCTCGACCCATGCTACGTTGATTTATTTGGATGCTACGTGGTTCACTCTCCTCCATGCAATTTGTGATATATAAGCGGATTTTGTAAACCCTACAGATTATTGTAGTCGCCTTCGGGCTCGGGTCCTAAGGATGAAACCCTCCCTGTATGAGTTTCGTATTGAAGCCCTGTAATAATATGCAGAGTGTGATGGTTATGGCCTCGGGGTTCCATTCTTTAGCAAGATGAGTCTTCGGCTCTGGTCATGGCGTTTGCTATGGTTTTCATTGTATCGTGGTCTTGTTGTTCCTTCTTTGTTTAAGTCTCTGCTGTTTACAAAACTTTACTGTACTGGTGCGGATATGAGATAGAGTTTCTCTATCGTCCTTAATGTTGTGAGAGGGTTCAAGCATTGGGTTTTGGGTGTGCTTATTGACGGTTTCAAATCCAGTGTAAGGGTTTCGACTGCAAGGATTTTTGTGTCACGGCTGTCATTGAAAGGTTACGAGGGTGTGCTTTGCTCCTTCACCCGACGAGGGTTGGGGTTTCAGTGCCTGCTTCCACCGGTGGCTTTCAGATTTTCCACAGTTACAATACTCAGGTAAGCAATTTCTGTTTTAAGCAAGTGTTGTTTTTATATTTAATCAAACTCTCGGCATAGACAGGGTATTAATATCTCTCGGCATTCGTTAAATGCAGGTCACGCGGCTCTTGAAGGTGTACAGGGCTTTGTCACCCGCGCAGGCTTCTCCGGTAAGCCTGGTTATCCACGGCTGTCTCTTCCTTTGCTGGTTTTGTGGTTAGGGTTGAGTCTTGGAGGGAAACTCCTGTGTGTTGAGGTCATTATCGACCTGATGTTCGTAGGTGCAGTCATATGTATGAAATTGTTTTGTTTGAAATGAAATGGGGTTTTAAAACCCTGTTAAATTTATGGAGAGCCATTCCCGGCCAACTGTATGAGGCCAGGGTTTTTGGTTATGGTTCCGATAATGGCTAAGCATAGGGTTCAATTCTCGCTGTATAAGATTTATATTTAATATATTACTAGCCTGATACGGCCGTGTTTCATTTTCGTGTTTTGTTTAAAATATTTAGAATGTGTTTGAATGTAAAGATAACTGGGTTCTGCGATACCTGCAATGGATGATAACTCTGTTATGATGTACCCTATAATTATCTCTCTGCGTTTTTCTTCGATTTGTAGTATTAAATGACGATAGTGGATGTTTCTCGACTGTGTCTGTAATAGTTGAATAGTATAGGGTTTAATCATGCGAGTTGAGGTTCTATTTTGTGTTCCATAAATATATATGGAATTTGTTAACTTGATAGCGACTGGAAAAGAATTATAACAAAGTTTATTTTGATTCTTGTATTGTTATTAAACGCCACTGTGGATGAAATAATATAAACATAGAACTATGTAATAAGATACTGTAAGTCTGTCTGCCATATAAGGCATTCTTTCATTTGTTTTTCAGTCTGTTGTAGAGATATTGTATGGCTACGGCCGTGTAGGGTTTGGGAACTACTCCAAGGGAGATGTTTGTACTGAATAATATTAATACTGTGTATAATTTAAGATGGTTTGTAATCAGCCAATGATGACTGTGTTAGTCGACAGTTTTTCTGTTGTATTAATATGTTTGTATTGTTTAAAAACCACTCTGTTATTTCTATTATATTGACATGGCTACTGTGTTCTAAAACTAGATAGCAAGCAAATAAAAATCTACAGTTACTAGTGTCTGTGTTTGACTACTGTGTAAATGTTTAAGATTTTGTGAAAACTTGTAACAATGAAATATTGTTACAGTCACCTTTTTATTAATCGATAACTGTCAGACATGTTCTGAGTATAAATAATATATTAAATGAGTTTTGTTTATCTATTAACTTGATATAGGAAAGACTTGTAACTTAAAGTTTACTAAAATATACAATACATATATATATACAGATAGGTTATTCTGATAGGAATTATCTCAAAATAAACACTAAGATTTGTCTAGATTTGTTCTTATGATTGTTTAATAGTTATAAATCTGGATTATCTATTATCAATATTTCTGTCTATTATTAAACTAATAACAGGAATTCTAGCATATGCATAAACACAGTGTTTATTAACTGTAACAGTGAAAACTAGGTTCTGTATAAAATAATATACTCTATTTAAATAAAACAGGAAAACTTCTAAAACATCTGCATTCTGAAATTTATACCAAAGGAAAGTACAGATAATGATTTCCTGAAGTTGAACCCAATCAATACATAGTTGTACTAGTTTATCTCATAGAAAAATAATTTAAACCAATCAACAGGGAGAGTGACAGAACCTGTAGATGGTAGACAATAACAGCAATGGGAGGCTGTTCCTCCCTACCAATTCCTGGAGAGTGCCCAGACAGCACTTCTCAGGACCCCCGAGCTTGCTCTGGTCTAACCGGCTGGAATCCAAGTACGGCCAATAATTCCCTCAGCCAAAACAGCTATACTGGAACCAAGTTACTGCAACTTCCTGCTCAAAACACTTCCTTACTGTTTCCCACTTCCTCAATGGGACTCCTGAATAGCATTCATCTGAATGTATTCTCCCTCTAGAACAATTGCTGAACCCCCAGCTCAGTTCATTGAGTAGTATTTAAAAGATTGCCTAGGTCTTAGTTGGGCTAACTGTCATTAATGAGCCACCTGCTCAGATTCCACTTTCTTGGGGAATCATGACCCCAAAATATAGGGAAGTTGCCACCTGCAACTCAGGAAGTGTTTGAGGATGCTGCCACTTGTCTTTTGTCCTTCCACCTAATTCCATCCACCAGTTAGACCAGTAACCTCTTTTAACAGCTCTCCCATGCTGTTGTCTCCATAATTTATTTATTAATAATAATTATTCAGATTTTACATTCCATTTCTGGAGACTCTGCTGAGTCATCCCTTCCTACTTAGCATTAAATTTAACATAATGTTCTCAGGAATATTAAAAATAATTACATTATTTTAATAAAATTGGGGTATGTGACATTTCCATTCCTCTGTAATTTTTTATCTGATTTTATGCAAAAACCTAAGACCTTTCCATATTTCCATTCCTCTGTTCCATTCCATATTTCCATACTTCCATTCCAAACTGCATTGAACATGTAAATCACATTACGAGATCCTTTTGAATACTCTAGATCCTTGTTTCGTTTTAACACTTAGTTTTAACACGGCTAGTTTAATATTCCAGATCCCTGTGTAGATACACAGCTAGTTTTAACAGTTCATGTGTAGTTTCAGTGAGGCCCTGTTTGTTCTAATTCTATGGGTGATTGTAGTCATGGAAAGAGTCTACACTAATCGTGCAAGGAGGACAAGTAGGAGACTCAACAAGGGTGCCCAGCTACGATGCACCTTGTACAATGAGGACATACCACATGATGCCGATAATAACAATGCACACAGAAATGTTGAAGAGGAAAATGATGCAGAGCGTGATGGTGTTATTCCACCATCAACCACAGTTGAAGAGGCAAATGATGCAAAGCGTGGTGGTGTTATTCCACCATGGTGTTATTCCACCATCAACCACAGTTCAAGGTGCAACTGCCAGTAATAAGATTAGTGCCATCAGAGGATGGACACAAGAAGACATGAAGGCTACAATAGATGATATAGAGTTCAATGGTTTTTCTATTAGAGCAACTGCTCAAAAACATGGGATTCCACCAACATCAATCCATTACTAGATAAATGGCCTGACCCATACCAAGCGAAAAGGACCTCTTGCAGTGTTGAGTGCAGAAGAGGAAGAAGAAGTTGTGGTTTGGTGTGAAGAGATGGCTCAACTAGGCCATGGTTTGGATTTGGTTCAACTTAAATCCACTGTTGCCCAAATTTGTCAAGGGAGGCCAAACCCCTTCAAAGATGGATTTCCAGGGAAATCATGGTGGAGAGGATTTAAACAAAGGCATCCAGAACTTGTGTTACGCACAGCATAGGGGCTTGACAAGGATAGAACTTTCAATCTACGCCCTACAGTTGTGACCAAGTTCTACCAGACACTCTCTAATGCATATGAGAAACACTCATACATAGCAGACCATATTGGAACTGTGATGAGACTGGTTTGCAGGAAGGGAGGAATTGTGGCATGCGGGTAATTGCCAAGAGAGGGAGCAGGAATGTGCCCAAAATTCTGCCAAAAAGTAGGGGGTGGATAACTATTCTTTGTTGTGTAAACGCAGTTGGAGCATCAATTCCAGGTTTTTATCTATTCAAGGGAAAGAATCAACTCAAAAATTACATTAAGAACTGTGAACCAGGAGCATCCATGGCTGCACACCCCCATACATGGATGACAAAATAATTGCTCTTGAGCTGGCTTTGCCACTTTGTTGCCTCTGTCCCAGGAGATGTTTCACCTGAAAACAGACACCTGTTGATTTTTGATGGCCATGGAAGCCACATAGCTATACAAACCATTGAGGAGGTAAATAGGCTAGGCATTGATCTGTTGATACTGCTTGCACATACCACCCACAGGATGTAACCTCTATATGTGAGTGTGTTTGGGACTTTCAAATGTTACTTCAGGTCTGATAGAACGACCTGGATGGAAAAGCACCTGGGGGTAGAGGTGAAGAGGTTCAAATTAGCAGAACTTGCAAGCAAAGTTTTTGCTAGGGCGCTCACAGCATCAAATATCAGGGCTGGTTTTAGGCGGACATGAATATGGCCTTTCAATTCTGATGCTCTCCAACATGACACAGGATACATAGTCAGGTTTTTTATGTTCAAGGGCAAGAGGACGCAGATGTTGCAGATAACATCATATCACTCTCTCAAGTTCATTGCCAACCACTGGGCGACGACGATGAACATGTAAGTGAAACTCGGTATGGCACCGAACTTGTTGGGGAGAATATAGAAGCTATTGGAAGGACAGAAACAAAATTAGATGGCCAAGGGAATATTCATAACAAATTTGTTGATTTGAGTGTGCATGGATGTGGCGAAGCAGTGGTAAACAACAACGAGGATTTGACATTTCCAAGCCATCCAGAACAGCCCGAGTGGTTGGCAGAGGCAATGACAAATATGAACAGACACATTGTCACCCCCACCAACGATGAAATCCTTAACCTTCCTTCAATGCCAACATTCCTTAACAATGAATCTGTCCATTATTATGTGGAACTTGGGGATGTTGGAGATGAGAATGAACAAAATGCAGAGAAAGTTTACCAAGAAAATGTTGATGAGGCACTCCCCCCATATGAGCCACTAATTGGCCAGTTCCTTAAGTTGTCAGTGGAGAAAGTTGCAGCTCAACTATCTAATCCCACTGATGAGCATCTTAGATTAAGCAGGAGCTCACAGCTACTAACATCAGAGGACTACATCACCCTACTAGTTGAGGCAGAGCATAAGAAAAAGGAGATGCAGGAATTAAAGGAGAAGGAAGCAAGGATTGTTGCAACAGAAAATCGAAGGCGGGAAAGGCTTGAAAGAGTGAAAGAAAGGGAGGAAAGAGAGCGACAGAAACAATTGGAAAGGGAGGAAAGGGAGCAAAGAAAGGAACAACAGAGGAATCCAAATGGTCTGGACAGGATAGAGGTGGTGGACAACCCATTGGATCAGTTTTTGGAGAACATAAGATTATTCCAGGAGCTTATTAACATACAGATACCCCAATACCATCAAGAAGGGGGAAATACTGTGTATGCCTTCCAAACACCTCCAGTGAACCCGAGGCTATTAGGCTCAAGTCATAACTATGGTTATTCAATCCCTCCTTGGATACAAGGACCAACATGTCCTGCAGCAAATGTTTGCGGCTCAACACAACCAGGTCAAGCAACAATATCTAACCCAACCAGATTGGGCAATGAATGCAGTCAACCACCTCACACATAGGGATTTTGGGGTGGTTCCAAAGTTTTTGTTTGGAAGATGATAGATGTATTTTGTTTGGCTTACACAGATGAAAGATAGATTTTGTTGCTGGAGGAATTTTGGGTGGTTCAAAATTTTTTGTTTGACAGATGAAAGATGTGTTTTGTTTGGCATACACAGATGAAAGATAGATTTTGTTGCAGGAGATTTTGGGTGGTTTCCTAAGCTTTTGTTTGAATCCAATCTGACAGTTGATATATGTTAGGCATAACCACAATAAATGTATAAAGTCCCAACCCACCAAGGACCAACCATATGTATAAATCCCAAATTGCTACTCTGTCTATTATGTCAAGTATTATTTCCATTATGTCAAGTATTATTTTCTTCATGACTCTGTCTATTTACTGGACTGCATTCCTTCTAAAACTGATTGCTATATTACTTGGTTCCCAAACTAATTTGAATGTTAAACTAAATTGGATGGTAGACCGACCTTATTGAAAATATAAATTGAATGCAAGTTTTTCTTGAATGCAATACTCACTTGAATGCAAATCAACTTGAATTGGATTGAAAGTAAGCATTGCAAGCAACCTCTGAGAGGGACAACTCATTTCATCATGTAACCAAACAGCACAGAAACAATAGTGGAACATATGCATTGCATGCTTCATTTATAGATTAATGAAAACCGAAGTCATCTCCATATGAGTACACAGTTACAGATTTACTTAGGTTTCCAGCATCTATGGTTAGAGCACATAGCAAGAATGAAAGCAATCACAAGAAAACAACTCATAATTGTAATTTTTTCTTCTTTGGTTTACAAACAACTCACATGCATAAAAATCTCAAGAAAACATCTTGCATACAAACTTTGCATCCTCTATCATACACATTAGTGTTTGCCTAGGGTTTGGTTTATTTTATATGGTTATTTACCAAATAAGAAAGCAAGGGGGAACCTTGTCTCAAACTTAAACCAATCGGTACAAAGGGAAGAATCTAGGCAAAGTGATGAGTAGAACATTGGAAGCAAGTCCATGTTGTGAGGGGTGACACTGCACAATGAAACTCTACATTTTGGTATAATTTCAACACACAACAAGTCATAGATTTACAAAGTCGATATAGAGGTAAAAGCTTGGTACTCTTACCTACTACATGGATTCCTTGTTTTTCAGTTCAGGATTTAATGCTCCTTCAAGCATGTCACATTCAAAATTTGCGAAGGAGAGCCTCCACAACTTGTCAAAATTTTACACATAATAGTTGATGGAAACTTTGATTTGAGAATCCACTTCAAGAATTTTACAGGCAAAAAAGTGGGCACCTCATGCACCTATGTCAATACCATGTGCAATTTGAAAAGAATGAGAGCAGGTGGTATCACTATTTCCATGTTGCATATTGCATTACTTCTGGAAGAGTAATGACAATTTTTTAAATGAGAAAAAAAATTCTAGAAAAATACAAAATGAGGGCTAACTGTAGATGGAACAAACACATAGGCATGTCCAACATACTACAAATAACTATTGAGTAAAAGAAAAAGGATTCATACACTAATATGTGAGTCACAGTTGGGGATCTTATGGTCTTAAATGAATCCATAAGCTTTTCATTGAAATGAAGCTCTTTGGTTTGTTAGTCTGTTGAAGATGGACAGAAATCAATTGTACAACTCATTAACAGTGTGCCAAGAGAAAAACAAAAAATGGGGAGATTAGTTTTGACCTTGTCACCCTTATGGTCATTGGGGACCTGAAAGAGGGCATCTCTAAGTAACCTTCGTTTACCAAATCAAGCATGGATGTCAGAGTTGATCCGACATAAGCAAGAGAACATCCAATTAAGGACATTGGCAATAAATAAACATGACCAGATTATGACCGAAGAAAGAAAGAGAGGTTTCCTTGTCTAAACTTTAGAGATAAAATTGAAAATACACATATTCATACACCTAAGCCTGGTGTAATTTTTTAGCATCCATTTCATGATAATATCAATGTTTATAAGTGAAAATTTGATTGATTAGTTTAGATGAGTATTGTTATATAGCTGTAATAAAATTAATTTCCAACCTATGATTTTTTTTTAAAATAGGCCTAAGGCCATAGACCTTTACACAATTCCATAATATATATATATATATATATATATATATATATATATATTGTATTCATAAAATGAAATATACGGAGCAAATCAAGCATTCAAATACTCTTCCATCTTCTCTCCTACTCTTTTTAGAAATCAATCCAAATTTCACATATTCATCCAATTGGCATGTCCAAATCCCATGAACTCAGAATGCCTCTAATTCGCAATCCAAATTATTCATCTAACTGGCATGCCCAAATTATTCATCTTGCATCTCAAGCATGTGTCAATCCTATAATCAACTTCATTAAGAAATTAACAACCATTCATTACAAATTCAAACAATCACTGAAAAGCAATATAATCATAGAATGGAAGCAGTAAATGAAGTCAATTTGCACATATCAGAATTTGCCATAACCTTCAAACCATTACACCATAACTGAATTTTCCATAACCATGAAACCTTCACTCAATTATAAAATATACTAAGTTACTATTTGGGTGGAATAAAGGCTATCCTAAAGCCGAAACCATGAAACCCTAGCAAACCCTAATTGGCATGAACTCAAAATGCCTCTAATTGACAGTCCAAATTATTGTCTATTAACCATGCCTCTAATTTCATAATGCCTCTAATTTCACATGTGCATCTAATTGGAATGCCCAAACGAAGACAATGCTCCATTAAACCATAACCATAATCAACTTCATTAAGAAACAAAGACAATGCTACATTAAACCAAAACCATAACCATGAAATGAAGACAGTTCTCCATTAATAACCATGAAACCCTAGCAAACCATAACCATGAGACGAAGACAGTGCGCCATTAATAATCAATTTCAACCATAACAGTCTCCATTAAAAACCAAAAATCATAACAGTGCTCCATTAAAAACCAAAAACCATAATAGCACTCCATTAAAAACCAAAAAGGCTATCCTAAAGCCGAAACCATGAAACCCTAGCAACAATAACCTTGAAACGAAGACAGTGCTCCATTAATAATCAAATTCAACCATAACAGTGCTCCATTAAAAAACAAAAACCATAACAGTGCTCCATGAAAAACCAAAAACCATAACAGTGCTCCATAACCATGAAATAATAATAGTGCTCCATTCATAATCGAATTAAACCATAACAGTGCTCCATTAAAAACCAAAAACCATAATAGTGCTCCATTAAACCCTAGCTCGTAGCATGAAACCGTAAAGCCGAAACCATAACCACGAAACCGTAACCCTAGCCAATTAACCAAAAAACCATTCAGCTGAGAACACATACTGAACCAGATCGAACACAACCAGGTCAAGCAAGCAAATCACACCGAGTGAGTGACTGTGTTGAAAAACATAATGCAATAGAAGTCGGTAGGATGGATAACCTACCATGTCATTTGAACAAGACACCACTGCGGAGCACGAACCAGGAGCGGAGCATGAACCAAAAACAATTCAATCGAGAACACAGACAGATAAAGCAAGCAAATCACACCGATTGAGTGGTTGTGTTGAAAAACACAATGCAAGAGAAGCCGAAAGGATCGAAATCCTACCACGTATTTTGAACAGGCCGCCACCGCTGAGCACGAACCAGGAGCAGAGCAGGAACCAAGAGCCGAGGACAAACCAGGAGCGGAGCAAGAACCAAAAGCCGAGGATGAACCAAGAGCTGAGCACGAGCCAGGAACACGAACACCAGGAGCAGTCTGCAAATAGGTAGGGATAGGAGCTTCCAACCAGGGGAACACCAGGCGGCAGGTTCGAACAGTAGCAGGAAGCAGCATAGGAGCAGCAACGGTGCCATGGCGGATAGGAACTGGGGTGGCCAAACGATCACACTCCAGACTCGAGCAAGAATGAAAGGGTTGCTGGAGAGGGCGCAGGGAAAAGGACACCTGGCACATTTCCTGAGGAGTCATAAAGCGCATTAAAGTGCAACCTACCCGAGACGATGTGGAGAAGCCACCTGGGCTGGTCCGGACCTCGACGGGTGGCATCCACATGGTCATCCAGCTGTGTTTTGGGGACCCACACCACTTCTGGCCTCCCTCCCCTATATATCTTAATTACTTGTGTTTGTAGTAAGTGAAAATTTTAATTAATTGTGTTTTAAGTGACTCGAAGTTTGAATATATACACATGAAAATTTGGAAGTGAGTTCCTCCCAAAATCAAATGAATGGCATTACAAAGATATAATTTTGTAATTTTTGTATGTGAGAATATGAGCATGATATTTGAAGTTGGGGTGATCTCAATTCAAGTGAAGATATATTTTTGTAATTTTTTATGTGAGAATATGAGCATGATATTTGAAGGTGGGATGATCTCAAAGCAAGTGAATGCATTTTAAGTAAATTTATTTTTTTTCTAAATATTGTATAGTAAAGTAATTTGAGCATAAGTTATTAGTGGTGTTTACAATCATAGTTTGCATCTCATGAGTCTTGAAAATATTGATAAAAATTGCAAGACATTGTAAACTTATCAAAAATTTGTGTTGGTGAAATGTGTAGGATTTTATAAACCCACTACTTATGAATCATATGGTATCAAAGCATAACTGTGAATATACTTAGAGATAGTTGTGTTAATCACTTGCAATGAATACAGAATAAGTTGACAAACATTGTTACCAGGCCTACAAAAAGTAGAGGACCAATGAACAAGGGGAATCCCATGAAGAACGTGATGAAAAAGATCCAGAAGTCGGTTTTAGTTGGTTGGAGCAAATCATCATTGTATTAATAGAGATGGTAATTCACAACCACTGTTAATGATGGAGGCACCTTCATAGCACAAGGCTAGCTTAGAATATTCAAACAAAATAAAGAGGAAACCAGAGGCAGAGATGGGAGAATGAAGTCACAACATAAGGTAGATACCTTTCAATATAGAGGTGAAGGTGGACATCAAACCATATGTAGGAGAAGTTGATGTCATCAAATTGAACCAGTGTCTACAATAGATGGAGGTGTACTTCAACATACACGAAGTCACTCGAAAACAATGAATTGCATTTGTACGGTTGAAGCTTGAAGGCCATGCTTTGGCATGATGAAAGAGTGATGAAAGAGTGATGTTGTAGGAAGAGATTTGGAAAACAATCCACCAATGATTGATTCAGAAGTGCTCATGTACATGATCAAATCTCAATCATTACTACAATTGGATACTAATTCCAATGTATGTTTCCACAATTATGATGGAAATGGTTTTTGTCATCATATTTTTTTTGCCAGCAAGGGGCTTATTTAATGTAATTCAAAACCATTTATGAAGAAAAAGTTTTGATAGGCATAAATCAAAATAAATTATTTTATTTATAATACAAAATATAAATAATTTAAATACCTTACACATTAATTTGTTTATAATTGTGAATAGAAAAAACTTAAATACTTACTGTAACATTTTTTTTCACACACAAAAAAAACTTGTTATTTATAATATAAATTAAAGTTACATATCAAAATCTCAAAACTAATCATTCTCAATTCATAACCCAACTAATATACAAAACAAAACAAAAATATAAATGAGAGTCACAACAAAATAAGAATCACAATATACTCCCCTAAACATCAAATGGTCATAACCAATTAATCCTTGTACAATCCATATAACATATACAAACATCCTTTTCCATGTAAACTATCCATACTCAAAAAAATATACATAATTGTAACTTATAGAAAAGAGTCCATAGCAAAATATCATTCCAGAATCCTCTTTCACAGAAATTACCTAATAGCAGCAGCTAACAGTATTGGAGACGCAACTAACAGTATTGGATACTGTGGTAATATTATTTTACTCAACCATAAGTGGAATATACATCTCTCAACAAGTGAGAGTGAAATATGCAAAAAGTCTTAATTAAGTTGTTTTTGTTTTTAATAAATATATGGTTTTTTAATACCATAATTAACATTATATTTTATTCTCATTGATTTTTAATTATTTTTATAAGATTTTAATTATTTTAAAATAATATAATATAAAAAAAAATGGTTTTTGATATTTTATTTCTATAATTATTTTTAGTGATGGCGATGGCGAAGGTGTCAGAGGAGGGGTCTACGGTGAGGCTTCGAGGTGTCAGTCTTACATTTGTGCCCTGCAACAATGAGTTATGGACTTGCAGTATTTGGATGTCCTTTTAGTGGTAAGTACACCTGGGCTATTGCCTTTGTACATTTCTCGGGTTTGTCGAAGATTTTCTTGGGTTTATCCTCTTCTAGGTTTAGTGTGTTGGCCTTTCTCCCTGTGGAAGTGGGTTCCAGGTGTCGGAGGGTCCACCCACCACCTGTTGCTAAGGACATGTGTGTGTAAACACCTTCTTCTCCGGTTTTAGGTATTATGGACTCTTCTGTTGTTTGTCGTGAGTCTTTCATTTCCCCATCTGCCAAGGTTCGCGGTGGTTTGTCTGAGCCATAGGTTCTGCATTCGACGGCGTGTAGAAACCCTAATCTCCTTGGTGCTAGGGCAAGAGTGCGACGTAGATTGAAGGCATATAAGGATAGGTCTTCTCTTGCTCGCTTTGTGATTGCAGAGGATGCTAATCTGGATAGGGTAGCCATGCTTGCAGAGCATGCCCTAGTCGGCAGACTGGAATTTACATCGGGCTCAAAAGAAGAGATATTGGAGTGGGTTAGGGTTAATTGGGTAACGGGCTCCGATTTGGCTCCAAGGGTTAATCTTTTGTTGAATCGTTGGATTCTTTTTGTGTTCCCGGATGCTGCTATGATGTCGAGGGTTCTGGAGGGTACCTAGCTATTCAAATCTGGGTCGCTAATTCTGAAACGTTGGCACCTGGAATTCAATACTCTCACTGAGAAGCAGAGGTTCCACCACCTGTGGATGTTGATTCCAGGACTACCGATTGAGCTTTGGACAGAAGAGGTTGTTGTCGGCTTGGCAAATGCGGTTGGGCGGTTCATTCGTGTTGACAGAAAGACTTTGTTCGGCATGGATAGAAGGTATGCGAAAGTTATGGTGGAATTAGATATGGACGCAGGTCTCCCGGCTGTAATTGAGATTGTTTGGGGTCAAAGGTGTTGGATGCAACGGCTTGATTTTTTCAGAATTCCTTTCCGCTGTTTTGTGTGCAATGAAATTGGTCACATTTCTGCTAAGTGTCCCCATGCCTTGAAGAATGATTCGGCAATGCATGGTTTACTGGTATCAAGCACACCGTCGGTTGTTCCTGGTAAGTCTGTTCCTGCACCTGATTCTGTATATTCTGAAGTATTAAAAGAAGATATTGCATTGATGGAAAATACGGAGAAAGAATTAGAAGCTCGTATTGCTTCTGGGGAAGTTGTTTTACGACATGCGAACAATGTGTCTTCTGATGGGAGTCTGCTATTGTCTGGTGGGTTGTCAAAACCCTCTGTTGTGCGTAATATTTCTGCTGATTTAGCTGGGGTTGGGGCTTTGAATGATGAGAGTTTGGTAATTTCAAAGCCTAGCGGTGTAGAAGCTGAGGCTCCGGTTTTATTGCCTTTTCCCCCCTCTACTATTGATTGCGATCCTGTAAATTTGGGGACTTCTGAGCCACTCTTGCTTACACTAGAAGAGTCTGGGTTGTGTGGTAATTTAGACCTCAAAGTCGATGGGGTCTTAAAAACTCTTAAACCGCTTCCTTCTTACACAAAATCTCCGCCTGTTGGCTCTGGGGCTTTGCCGATCCATTATGATCAATTTAAAAATGTTACTATTCGGAGAGGTAAGAAGAAAAAAGAGGAGGGACGTTCCACTATTTGTGATATTTCGCAGTCTGGGGGTTCTTTTAATTTGTCTGATGAGGGTCTTAGAGCACAGATACCCTGTGAATCTGGTTCGTGATGTCCATTTTATCCTTTAATTTACGGGGGTTGGGGAAGGTTGCTAGGGCAAAGGCCTTCTCCAAACATTTTGCTGCTATTTGTCCTGGAATTGTTCTTCTTCAAGAAACTATGTGCATTAGCTCGGTTGCTATTTCTAAATTAAGTGATCTTATTCCAAGGTGGGAAGTTGCGGCTAGCTGTTCGAATGGGCTTTCTGGGGATCTGGCGGTGGCTTGGGACCCATCACTCTTTGTTTTCAAAGTTTTTTCCACTCCGTGGGGCCTATTGATGAAAGGCGTTTGTTTAAGATTAAACCTACAGTTTCATGTTCTCAACTGTTATGCGCATTATGAAGGGCGTAGGAAATTCTGGGATGCTTTGGCTGCTTCTTGGATCCTTAATTTACCACTTCTGGTGATTGCTGGTGATTTGAATTTCACTAAATCCGCCTCTGATATTTGGGGTTCTGGGCTAGATTGGACCCGCTAGCAGATTTCTTCTTGGATTTTCTTGCTCGTTTTGAACTGGTGGATATGGCTCCAACTAAACTTATTCCAACCTGGACTAATGGCAGACAGGGTAATGCAGGTGTGCATAAGAGATTGGACCGATTTTTGGTGAAATCTTCCTTTATAAGTTACTTTCAACAATCCCGTTCTTGGGTGCATGAGGTGAAATTTTCTAATCACTGGCCTATTGTTCTACAATTTGAAAAATTCGGCCCTAAGGTTTGCTTTCCATTTAAGTTTAACAGTACATGGCTTTTAGAGAAGGATTTCTGTGATCTGGTAAAATCTTTTTGGTTAAACTCAGATGTAGATAATTTGAACCCTGTTGATTATTTTTGTCAAAAGATGGTGAAGCTCAAAGAGATTGTTATTAAGTGGATCAAAGACAGAACGAAGTCGGATGCTGCTGAATTGAAAAACTTGGAATCCTGTATACAAGGTGCCTTAATTTGGATGGTTCATTTAATCAGAGTGAATTTGATATTATGAAGAGTTATGAAAAAAAGAAGGAGAATCTTCTTTTGATGGAAGAAAGAGAATGGAGACTTAAGAGCAAGGCGTTGTGGGTCTCTCATGGGGACAGAAACAAAAAAAAAATTTCATGCTTTTGCATCAACGCGGAGAAATTCAAAACTGATCTAAGATATTAATGATGATAATGGCAACAATTTAAAGGGTTTGGATTCATTATGTTCTGAAGCTGTGAGGTTTTTTGGCAACATCTATAAAGATGATGGTAGCTGTGATCTTATGGATCAGATCAGAATGGCCAAGCTTTATCCCAGATGTATTGATGCAGTTGAAGCCGAAGCATTGGGAAAGGAGGTTACATTAGATGAAATTGAATTTACTTTAAAAAACTTTGTCAAGGATAAAAGCCCTGGGCCTTATGGGTGGCCCATGGAATTTTATGTTCATTTCTTTGACCTGTTGGGAAATGATATTCATCGTCTGGTGGAGTTTACTAGGGTTCATGGCTTCATCTCTGGTGCTTTAAACGCCACATTTCTTACTTTAATTCCTAAAAGTAACAAACCTGTTTCTTTTGGGGAGTATCGACCCATTGCGCTCTGTAATCTAATTTATAAACTGGTGTCAAAGATTATTGCACAGAGATTGAAGGATGTCCTTTCCATTGTTATTTCTCCAGAACAGTTCGGGTTCCTGAAAGATAGGCAAATTCATGATTCCATTGGTATTACACAGGAGATGCTTCACACGATCAAATCTAAAAAGATGAAGGCATTGATTTTAAAAATGGATTTAGAAAAAGCCTACGATCGAGTTAATTGGTCTTTCCTTAGGCTGATTTTAATTCAAATGGGTACGCCTCCTCTTGTGATAAACCGGATCATGGCGTGTGTATCTATGCCTTGCATTGTTGTTCTGGTAAATGGCAATCCTTCTTCTTTCTTTCAGTGCTCAAGAGGGATCCGACAGGGTTTCCCGCTGTCACCCCTGCTATTTCTTTTGATAATGGATGGCCTCAGTAGACTTATTCAACAAGCCAAAGAATGGAATTCGATAAAAGGTATCAAAATGGGTGATAATTGTTCTCTGTCACATCTTCTATTTGTAGATGACGTTCTACTTGCTGGCATTGAATCTGTCTCAGAGTGGAAGGTTTTCTCCAACATCATAAGTTTCTTTTGTAAGGTTTCTGGTATGAAGGTTAGTATTACTTAGTCTTGTTTTTATCAGCATAATGTGGAAGCTGATAGACGAGAAGAAATTGAAAATATTCTACCATATAATTGTAAAGATCTGGCTAATGGTATGAAATACTTGGGCTTTATTTTAAAACCAAACTCCTACAAAGCAGAAGATTGGCGATGGTTTATTAGCAAGTTTGAACGAAGGATCGATCATTGGTCATATCGGTTACTCTCTATAGGTGGCAGACTTGTTTTGGTCAATGCTGTACTATCTAGTATCCCAATTTTCTGGCTAACATTATTAGAGGTTCCAGCATACATTCTAAATAGGCTCAAGAGGCTTACTTTTAATTTTCTCTGGTCTGGCACATGTGAAGGCCCTAATCTAGTAATGGTTAAGTGGAAGGTTTTAGCAAGACCGGTGAAATGTGGTGGGTGGGGCATCAAATAATTTTCGGCCTTCAGTAAAGCTCTTAGAATGAAGATTTTTTGGCGTGGGTTGTTTAGCAATTCATTGTGGTCGAAGGTTCTTCATATAAAATATATTAAAACTGACTTGATCAGTTGGTTGAGGAAACCCAAGCATATTTCTGGTTTGTTGTCACAAATTTGGAGAGGTTTCCTTAAAGTTTATGATGGGATAG
The DNA here is from genome assembly GCA_027924585.1 of Larix kaempferi. NCBI lineage: Eukaryota > Viridiplantae > Streptophyta > Pinopsida > Pinales > Pinaceae > Larix > Larix kaempferi. The sequence goes on along the minus strand of BSBM01000120.1, from coordinate 10,611,588 downwards.
CAAATGATTTATGTTAGCAAGTAGGTAATGGTTGCAGTATTCGTATCGGGATAGATCTGGTACTTGGTATAGAGGAATGTTTTCATCTGTCTGATAGCTTGGTCTCTTGGTTGAATTTGCTGGGGTTTCATACTCTTAATCATATTTATGACTGGGACTGTTTACACAGCACTGGTTCTGGTTGGTTATCTTATTTAGATGGATTGATTCTGGAACATGCAAGAGAATGGGATCGTTATATCCAGGCTCTTAGGAATGCTGGCATTACTCTTTCGGGATCTCCGGATAAACTAGTATGGGTTGGCAATCCAAAAGATGGCACTGTTACTGCAAATTATGCTTATGATAAGATTATTCAGCATCAGGGTATTTATCCTTATCACTGGTGGTATTCTAAAATTTGGAAATGGTCATTACCTTTGAAGGTAAAATGTTTTCTTTGGCATGCACTTAATGGAAGTCTAAAGACTTGGGAAAATCTGCTTAAACATGGCTAGTGTGGTCCTAGTCATTGTTGTTTATGTAATGTATCATCTGAAACTGCAAAACATCTTTTGGTGAAGTGCTCTTTTTTGCAGAAAGTCTGGAACTTGTGTTGTAATGATCTCAATTTACAGTATAATTGGGATGCTCTGGATTTTGGCAATGGATTACTCAACTGAGTTAGAGAAAAAAACAAGCCACTATTCCTTCCTATTTTCACATCATGGATCATTTGGTTTTCCAGAAATGAAGTGATTTTCCAGAACACAAAACCTGATGTTGTGCAATGTGCAAAGATTGTTTGTAATTTATTACAGACTTATTCTCAAGATGATCATGTTATAAAGACTGTGAGTTTGAGATCTTTCTCCTTTGAAGTTTCTCAACCTGTATTATTTTTCGACGGGGCTTCTCAGAATGGATTGTGTGCCACTGGTGGGGTCATTTATATAAATGATAGCCATTACTTTTCTCTTCGTCTAAATGGTGGAAAGGGTACCAATATGAGAGCTGAGTTACTGGCTATATGGGTCATTCTAAAGGTGGCTAATTCCTTTGGTTTGGTGAATCCTAGAGTCTTTGGGGACTCTCGTGTTACGATTAAATGGGATTCAAATGAATACTTTCTTAATGTATTGGAACTAAACTACTTGTGTGCTAGTATTCGTCAGGAGATGGAAAAGTTGGATCAGATTTCATTCGAGCATATCTACAGAATACACAACACTCTTGCAGATCAACTTTCAAAATATGCTTTGGCTGGACCTGTTGATTTTCTTTTTTGGGAAGAATGGATGGAGGCCTGTCTGCTTGACAAGGGTAACTTATATTTCTTTTAAAAGAATTTTGTTATGTATGGGTGGATCTTAGCTTTTTGTCTGTAAAGCTATTTTTGTCAGGTTATCTTTATATATTGTAACTTCGAGGATGAATATTTTTGAGATCAAGATCTAGTACTGATATCTTGAACTAGAATATTCTCCATCATTGTACTATTTGATTCGACTGAATAACAATAGTATGATTTTTTTCGACTAAAAAAATAAATAAATAAATAAAAATAAAAATAAAAATAAAAAAATAAAAATAAAAATTTGTAACTTTTCATGTTTTTTAATAATTTAAAATAATAATTAAAAAATATATATATAAATTAAAAAAATGAATATATATATATATATATATATATATATATAAACATTGAATGGAAATGCCTTATGTAAGAAAGTCATGTAAGTGCACTTCCAACAAAATAACAATGGAGAAGAGAAGGAAGTCACGACTCACACAAGTTTGTGAAAAAAAAATGTTGAACATTTTTATTAGAGAACTTTAAAGTTGGAAACATTAAAAGCCAATATGATATCAGTTTTGTTTTAAAACATTGAATGAAAATGCCTTAGGTAAAAACGTTATGTGAGTGCACTTCTAACAAAATAACAATGGAAAAGAGAGGAAGTCACTACTCACAAAAGCTTTTGAAAGAAAAATAATGTCGAACATTTTCATAAGAGAACTTCAAAGTTGAAAACATTAAAAGCCAACATTTGGACTTAAAAAAACTTGGAAATGTTTACAATTAATTGTTTAAGGTTGATAATTGCAAAATTAATTAGTACATCTATAGCTATATATTCTAAAGAATAATTATGTCCATATATTAAATAGAAAAAAATAAATAAAGTGTAAAAAATTATGCAAGGTTTCGCACCTCAAGAGACTTGATCATTTATTTAGATGATTAGTAGATTTGGTTATTGTAATTGTAATTTGATTGAGTGATAATTTTGAAAAATTAAATTAATATTATGTTAAAAAATTAAAAATGGTTATTGTAATTGTAATTTTTATGGAGTGTATAATTTTGAAATTAAATAATAATATTATGTTGGGAAGTTAAAGATTATAACCATGTTACTTTGAAAAAAATATTTTCTTAAAGAAAAAAGTTTAGAACGATGAAGAATAATTGTTATAACTTTGAAAGATAAAATATTAATAGAGAATTTGAATAAAAGTTATAATTTTAAAAAATAATAATTGAAAAATTGCATGATTTTGAAGATTATTATTATAATTTAGAGCTCCACGAAAACCCTAACGCAAGACCGAGCCATCGAAGGGCCTCATGGTCTCCTGATTGCAACATGGAAGTCATCGTCTCCTCCAGTGGAGCCTTTCCCAGCCCCAGATCCTCGTCGAGTTATGCTACACATTGGAGACAACAATGGTTTTCAGGAGAAAGATCGGCCAATCCCCAAGCCAGCGCATCCTCGCCCCTTCATATACTCGACAGACTTTTGAGATCTACGAAATGCAGAAGAGAAGGAACTTTGGCCCGCCTCAATACGAATGCTCAAACCCTAGAGTAGCATTTCGTAGCAAAGTTGTCGCCGCCCCTCCTGCAAATGCAACATCCTCAGCCAGAGATCCTGAAGGAGGAAGAACCTGGCTTCACTTCTCAACAGGATCACCTGGCAGCTGTTGACTCAAGCCCAGTCGACAGGGGTTCCCATCACTGTCGACACCAACCCACCGCGATCTCCTTGAGCACCGACCCAGACAGGTTTTATCCTGCCCAGCAACACCTGCAAAGCAGATGAGGTCTCACCCGAGGCGATCAAGGGAGACTGTATGGAACTATGTTTCTGTTGAATGAAGGAGGACGTTGCGGCATCAGCTAGTTAATCTTATTACAGCATTCAACGATAAATCTATATATTCACTTCGACATTATTGTACCCATAGCATCATTTAATGGAAACATTTGTTACGGAAGATTATAATAGTAAAGTGACTATTGCATCAAATAAACATTGTATTATCATCAAAAGACAGAAGATACATCAGGATTGCATAGAAACAGTTTCATCACATCATATTATTACTACAAAAACCCAATACAATTCCTCTGCAAATCGCAGACTTCGCAATACTGTACCAAAACATACCAAAAGCTTTATGCTTGATCTCTTTCTTCTCCTGATCTATCCATCTATATTTATCTACAACTTCCTGTCTATATATAGGATTCCACCTTTACAATGTTTTTCCACTTACTAACAACTTACTAACTGAATTTTGGACAGATTACTCAAAATCTAACTGACACGGTCCAAATGACCCAGAAAACCCACCTATTGCGGTATACTTAACTCGACATTACATCTCATGTGGTCCAATGACCCAAAAACCCACCTATTGCAGTACAAACGACTCAAAAAATACATAAAATAATAGAGCCTCCTTCCTTCTGCAACCTCATCTGACGTGTCGCAACATCGGCGATGCTGCAATTCTTCCTTACCAAACCGCCTGCCAACAGTTCCCCAACACAATCTTGTGGCTCGCCCTCGAGCCACATTAACTGGACATGGTGAACTCTGTGGTCTTCGTTCTACTAGGGCTAAACTATAGTTCTGCAACTGTTCTTGCTGTTTGAATCGCGTAATGTTGTCCTGCTCCTTTTGCTACACTGATCATCTGCTCGTTGTCATGTACTTCTTGCCCAAAAGTGGACTCTTCCCAGCTTACTGTCGTAGACCTTGTAAACTCATCCTCCAGTCTCTAGAGATCGATTGTAGATGATGGGGAATTTTGCAAGCAACGCCAGGGTGTAAAACAGACTAGTGGTTCTAGCACATCTCTTTCACACCAGTAAGCATATGTTACAAGGACCCGGGGTCAACGACCCCCCCCTTTTGTCTGGTCGCAGGGACCACGAGACTTTGAACCATCACCAACTGCCTAGACATATCGGACAAGACCTCATGCTTGTAACCCCTAAGTGTCTGAGGTGCAGCTTGCTCTAACCGCTCATGTACACTCGTGGTTCGAGCCCTCAGCGCACCTGGTGTGCTCCCACATGAAATAAAATGGATATTTTCCACAACCACCTTAGAATTCCTAACTTAGCTAGATGCTCGAGCGTCTCGTAACATAACCCGCCTCAACTGAAACAACCTCTGTGCTCCTCCTATCCTTAGGTCCTATATTTATACATCGCCTCCAACCGTTCGGTTGCCTTGGCAAGCCTATGCACCACTTGCTCATGCTTCCAGGGTAATCATAAGATTCCACTGCTCGAACATCGGAGGTGGGCAGAGCGATCATACCCCCGCCTGTCGCTCTGTGTTCAAAAATGTGCGAAGCGGTCCTTTGGCCATGCTGCCATGAGGGATGCCTCATGCCAACCCTGCAAAGAATCCTTCCAAGTGTCATCGGCCATGCTGCCTCGATGTATTCCTTATTCCAAATGTGCGTTCTGCTGACATGATCCGATACGACTAACGATCATATCTACCCCAAAAGGAAAAAGTGCCAACTGCATAGTGATATCTGATGTGACCCAATCGTAGCGCTTTCACTTGTCGCAGACCGCTCTAAAATTACGGCAGAATCCTCCCTGCTTCCGCATTCCATCCCTATTGGTGTGCCATCCTGCCACCAATCGATCTACACATATTTATTTTAATTTTTTTTCCCCGATGTGACTCAGGAATTGCGCGGTTCCAAGCCCGACTGATAGGGCTTCAACCTGCTACCATTAATCAACTTGGGGAGCATCGCCCCATCCAACTACTGCAACTGGACCGCTCCTCTTGAAGTAATGTTGATAATGCGATACGGACCAAGCCAATGCATCTACAATTTTCCTAGATGTTTCATAAACTTGCTGTCATATAACAACACTAAATCGCCCTGTTGAAACTGTTTTTTCTTGATATGGTGATTATGCCAAGCTTTCTGGAGATCCTTCTCCACACCCTGATGGAAAGCGACGATGAAGCGATCTTCCTCCAGCTGTACTAACTGCATAAGACGTTCCTCTAATGCTGCTATATCATCCATGCCAGTTGTTTCCGCTATGCGTAGACTTGGAATGATATACTCCATAGGCATAACTGCCTCTTGCCCATACACTAGCTTGAATGGTGTCTCCCCTGTCAACCGTTTGCATGTGGTGCGATAGGCCCACCATACTGCTAGGATTTTGAGATCCCAGTCATCGCGGTTCACATTACACACTTTGTCAGCGCATGCTCCAATATCTTATTGAAATATTCCACCGTGCCATTCGCCTGCGGATGATAGGGTGTACTCTTCTTATGTTGTATCTGCAACTCCTCCGTCAATGCACTGATGGTGCGATTGAGAAAGTGGCTACCTTGATCGCTCAACAATATCTTGGGACATCCAAACCGAGTGATAATGTGGTCGAAGAGAAACCGCGCTGCTATGGCCGCGGAACAATCAATGACTGGTGTAGCTTCTTCCCATCGTGTCAAGTAATATGTTGCCGTGATGATATACCTAGCACCAGTGCACTTACCCGGGGGATGGATAGGTCCCACAAAGTCTACTGCCCATTTGTCGAATGGCTGCAATGTCAACTAAGTCATCAACGGCATCTCATCCCATCTGGATGGCTTCCCGGTTCTCTGACAAACATCGCAGGACCATGCATAATCTGTCGCATCACTGTGCAACGTAGGCCACCAGAGCCCCGCTCGAAGCACCTTCCTTGTCGTCGTACGACCACCATAGTTCCCTCTAGGCACTCCTACATGTGCTTCGGAACGGATATTCTCTTGCTCATGTGGAAAAACACACCGTCACAATATCTCATCATACCATCTTGTACAACACTCCTACGATTAGCTGGAAGTCCACATCCTTGACTACCAACTGCTTCTTCTGACTAGTGGTGAATTCTTCTGGTGCGATTCCGGTCGCCAGAAACTGAATGATTTCTTCAAAATATCCATCAGCAATTCCAACTTTAAATAATTGTGCATCAGACAACCCATCTTCAATGTTAGTTGGATCCTCCCCTGTTTCAACCTGGGAGAGATGATCCGGGCCAGCATTTAATAGCCCTGGCTTCACAATTACTTCAAAATAGAACTCCTGAAATAGAAGTAGCCATCGACAGATCTTCCCCCCAACATAGGCTTATTGACCAGGTATTTTAATGCAGAATGATCTGTGAACATCTTGAAATGGCCTCCCATTAAGTAATGGTGAAACTTCTGCAACGCGTAAACCATTACCAGACCTTCCCGCTCCATAGTGGTGTAGTTTCTTTCTGTAGATGACAAATTCCGACTGGCAAAAGCAATGGGGTGATCAAGATCCCTCTCTCTGGGCTGGGCCAACACTACTCCCAGTGCGATCGATGAGGCATCAACATGGACATGGAACTCCTTACTCCAGTCAGGAAACAATAATATTGGCGTCGAAGCCATCTTCGTCTTTAGTGTCTCAAATCTATCTTGGCATTCAGGGCTCCACTGGAATACTACATCCTTTTTCAACAATTTCTCCATAGGGGCAGTAATCACATCATAACCCCTGATGAACTTGCGATAATACCCCATGTGTCCCAGCGTCACACGTAATTGCTTAACAGTAGTCGGCGATGTCAAACTCAGAATAAGCGCAATCTTTGTTGGTTCAACCAACAATCCTTGCTTACACACAATATGACCCAACAATATACCAAACGGTGCACAGAAGATACACTTCTTTAGGTTCAACAAGATCTGGTGTTGCCGACATTGCTCCAACATCAACCGCAGCCTCGCTAGATGATCGCGGACCAAACCATAGACCGTCCAATCATCCATGTACACCTGTAAAAACTTCTGAATGAAATCTTTGAATGCAGCAACGACAACCCGCGAAAATATCGCAGGTGCATTCTTCAAGCCGAACGGCATCACGGTGTACTGAAAGCATCCCCATTCGGTAACAAAAGTTGTCTTATAGCGGTCTTCTTTTGCAATGCGGATCTGATGGTAGCCAGAGAACCCATCTGTGAAAGAGTACATCTCCTGGCCACCCACACCTTTGAGCACTTCATCAGTAAACGGGGTTGGGAACGGATCGTGCAAACATGCATCATTTAGCTTCCTGAGGTCGATGCAAATGTGCACCTCACCATTCTTCTTATCTTGTACCACCATAGGACTAATCCATTCCGACTCCTCGACTGGTTCAATGATACCGGCGTCCAACATGCGATCCAATTCTATCTTGACCATCTCCTTGTGTCGCGGATTCAATCGATAGGGTCGCTGCCGGATCGTCTTAGCATCTGGTTTTAATGGAATCTTCATCTCCCCTAATTTGCTTAGAATCCCCTTCATGTCAGAAAAATTTGTGGGAAATACATCCTGAAACTCATGGATAAAATCAGTGACCTTGCTTATCAGCTCATCATCCCAGTAATCCCCGACATTTGCGAACTTTGGATTGTCCTCTGCCCCAATGTTAATCTTGCGGATCTTCAGCAGCTGATTGATTGGATCGCTTGGCGCAGCAGGTGGTACCACATCACGACTTCCTTCTGATTTCGAGATATTCACATTCAGCGGATCATCACCATCTTCTAAACCACCACTAATATTGAAGCATTCCATGAGAGACTGCATCTGGCAGTGCGTATGCGGATCCGTAGGATACGCCACCGGGACAACCTGTAGAATTACATAACGAATGAGTTTTAATGCATTATTGACCTCTGGATTGGCATTCGCAAAACTGAACATATGGGTAAAACACTCTGTGAGCTCCAGCCAAGTAGAAATTTCCCCTCGCAACTCGGCTGCAGTATACCATGATCGTGGCATCTTATCCAATGTATGGATAAAAGCATGGATCCATTCGTCTTTGGGGCGCGATACCCACAACTGCTGACACTCCATAAAGTGACCACCAGGATCGTTCCGACCATCATACTGCCCAGTGTGGTAAACCTCGGTATCACCGAAGTGTACCATCATCAATCTTCTGCATTTCAACCATCCATCAATTGATGCTTTGTGTGTCGCCCACCAATGTGCTGGAGCATCCTTCAATGCTTTGTTCAATGCCAGCAACCGCTATGGTTCAAAAACTCGTTCCTTGAACTCTGTCAGAAATTCAAATAAGCTAGGCAGTCCTTCATATATTGGTAGCATAACTGTTTCAGTTGCGACACGGCATAATGACTGTGTGATTAGCCCACACTTACGGAATGATACCTCGTGCAAGCGGTTCTGCCAATATTCTAGCACATCATCAGATTCGGAAGACGCAGAGCTATCACTGTGCCATCCCAACTCACCGTTGGCATTCGGATGGATACAATCTTCAGAGATATTAAATGCATGGTACCATCCGCTATGATCGTCGTCCTTCACTGGCTCTATGTAGCGGTGGCCTTCAGCCGGATCCAACGGGGCGATAACTCTGAGATCGTGATTTTCAAAAGTCATCATCCATCGCTTGAAGTTGATTACAGCTCCACTATCATTAGCCCAACCAATCCCCAATAGTGTTGGATAAGAGCTTCCTCCCTCAACTACTTCTATTACATCAAAGTCGGCATATGTTTCCATTCCCTCAATGTCCACCACCATTCGTGGAACTCTCCCAATTGGTGTCACCTTAGCGTGATTGGCTAACCGGAGCTGTACAGGAGACCAGCTCAATGGGGGACTCCCCATCTTCTGCCAAGCCTACTTGGTCAAGATGTTGACATCCGAACCAAGGTCCAGAATAACTGAATCAACATCGTAGTCACCAATTTGAATATTCATCCGCATCTCCTTACCCGTCTTTCGTCATTGTAGGGACTTAACCACGAGCTCTTGTCGATCCTGGGCTGGTCGTCGCAACAAAGCTTTAATCGCAGCAAGAGCATTGGGATCTCTTGCCAGGGATAAACAATGTTCCAAAATGATTGAAGTGTGATGGACCACCACGACGGGCCAGTCTCCGAAGTAATATCAAAAGTAGGGGGCATGTCGTACACAACAGCTTTACCTCGGTTGTTTTCTAGTGCACGGTGCACTTGAAGAAATGCTTCCCACTCTGCATTGATGTCAAATGATACCTTCTTTTTTCCAGCTAACCGGATTAGTGAGTTGTCTTCCCCAGTTGTCTTTCCTCCGTGAGTGACCACAGCAACGAAAGCATCGTGCGGTCTTGGCTCTGCAAATATTGTGGCGATATTCACACCTTGGGTCTGGTTCAGCGATGGATTCCCGCGTGGGTTCACGTTCTGATTCTGATTAGGATACATATTCTGGTTCTGCACTGGTTGTTGCACTTGGTTCTGGGCATGCTAGTGTGTCTGGAGATGGTTCTGAGACTGGGGGGTATTTCCTGCTTGCCATTGCGCAATCAACTGCGGACAATTCTCAACCGTGTGATCATTGACAAAACATAACGTACATTGGTTCTGCAGCAATGGACAGTCTCACTGGTAGTGTCCCCCTACCGCACAGTGATAGCATTGAACAGGTCTGCAACCACTGTGTCCTCCTCCACGACCAAATCCTCCGCCACGTCCTCCCCGGTATCCTCCCCGGAATCCTCCCTACTGTTGGTAATGTGGTTGGTTGAACTATTGTTGCATTGATGTTGGTTGCATTCCTTGCTCTTGTTGTGCATACTGCGGTTGCTGTACATATCGTGGCTGTTATGGATCCATCTGCATCGGATCATATTTCGGCATGAAATGCGGTGGTTGCTGCTGTTGTGGTATAAAATGCATCTGCGGTTGAGGTAGCGGCTGGGCTACCTGCAACTGCGGTTGTGACTGTTGTACGGCACACTGGTCGTCCTTGACATAGAATGCATCACACATTCTCTCTTGTAGCAACCCATATGCAGGGCAATCCTTGTCATCGTGACCCACTGATTTGCAAAATGTGCAATAAAGATTCCTCGGGGTTGTGACCATTTTCTGCATATATGGGCAATTGTCATGGTTGTGCCCATATACATGGCAGATGCGACACCATGGCATGCTACCACCATTCAATGGATTCGACGCTCCTGAAACCAAATAATTGTGGAAATCCTGGCAATTGTCTTTCGTGTGCCCTTCTCCTCGGAATCGTGTACACCATACTTCTTCGTGCTGCTCCTTGCCCTTATTCAAATCTTGCAACTATATAGTCAAGTTAGCGAGTTGTGTTTGTATCTGCGACATCCTAGCTACATTTTTTCCAATCGGCGATGCCTCCAATCGCATTGCAATTTCCAGACCTTCACTGGGCGTCGAAATGTTTTGTTGCATCAATGGTAGCCGAATATGTGGTAGTTGTGCAATGATGAACCACTCTTTATGTTGGACGGTGCTCATATCGAAACTAACCCTTGCCATCAATGTCTTGAATCATTGGTTGAAATCCCACACCGTCTGATTGGGATACTGCTTAATTTCTTTCAATTCCGTAATATATTGAGCCTCAGACTTGGGCTTTCTGAATTCTGCAATCAACCCATCCCGAATCTCATCTAGCGACTTTTCTGGGGCTCCTGTAGGAACTAGAACAAACTTCATAAACCAATCTAATGCACAACCTCGCAAGGTTGTTGCTAACTATCCTTTCTTAGCGACATCGTCAGTTATTTGTTTTACGATCCAGACTGCTTCACACAAAAACCAATACTATTCTAGGTTGTCCATCCCACTCCCGTGTAACAACGGTAACTTAGCATCATCGCTCGCCATTCTGGGCTTCCTTCCTCCTTTTGTTGTATTACTATTGATTAACTTCTGCGGTATTGATGAACTCGCCGGTGTCGAAGTGGTATTTCTTTCTATCTGAGAGATAGTGAGCGGAGGTGTGGGTATGTTGGTGCCGGGGTTTGGTCCTGCCTCTATCCTGGGCATAGCCTGGTTTTCCTTGTCAGGATTGTGAGGTCGCTTCGTCCTGTGTGGTCTTCCTTCACGGCCTTGTGGTTCGACAGCAGCAGGACCTTCTCCCGTCCTCTGCCTCTTTTCCTATTGGAACCTCGCTCCTCCCCTTGTAAGACCACTTTCTTCCTCAGCTTCACTCACAGTATCATCATGACCTACACCCATCTACCCTTATCATTCCATGTACCGCCCCCCCCCAACTACCACGGTACCCATGGCCTCCGCCCACCATGATGTATACTGATCAAGATGCATCTTTAGTATACCCTTTTCGCAAATAAGAATTTTAATCGACAGTTGAAGCAATAGCAGAAACCTGCCCCGGGGTTCGCGGAAAAAATATCATTCGGCTTCGCTACAGGATTTCTAAGTATCAACCACGAACTCTATGATATAGACTTCTAGGATGCTATCAAACCACACTTTGACAGCCCATGATTCTTTATTATCAACTTCCTGCAGCTCTTGAATCAACTCGGGGGTCCAAGTCATTGGTTTGCCACCTTGGAAGTTCCTCTTCTGAAAGGTCAACTTCACCAACTATTCGAACAACAGGACCGAGAACTGACAGAAGAACCATTCATGCGGACCGTCGTGAATATATCTATCTACCCACTAACCTATTGTCAATCGAGTGTTCCGGCTTTCTTCTTCAGCGAATTCCTGCAACTTCTGATCAAACCATTCTTGGATCTTAGGTTTTGTCGAGTGCCACAACATATCCTCCTTTCACTTCGCACACGGTCCTAGAAATGGAACCATTTGTTGACTCAAGCCCAGTCGATAGGGGTTCCCATCACTGTCGACACCAACCCACCACGATCTCCCTGAGCACCGGCCCAAACAGGTTTTACCCTGCCCAGCAACACCTGCAGAGCAGATGAGGTCTCACCCGAGGTGATCAAAGGAGAGTGGACGGAACCATGTTTCCGCCGAATGAAGGAGGATGTTGCGGCATCAGCTAGTTAATCTTATTGCAACATTCAACGATAAATCTATATATTCACTTCGACATTATTGTACCCATAGCATCATTTAATGGAAACATTCATTACGGCAGATTATAACAGTGAAAAGACTATTGCATCAAATAAACATTGTATTATCATCAAAATACAGAAGATACATCAGGATTGAACAGAAACAATTTCATCACATCATATTATTGATGCAAAAACCCAATACAATGCCTCTGCAAATCGCAGACTTCGGCAATACCGTACCAAAACATACCAAAAGCTATCTGCTTGATCTCTTTCTTCTCCCGATCTATCCATCTATCTTGATCTACAACTTCCTGTCTATATATAGGCTTCCACCTTTACAATGTTTTTCCACTTACTAACAACTTCCTAACTAACTTTTGGACAAATTATTCAAAATCTACCTGACACGGTCCAAATGACCCAAAAAACCCGCCTATTGCGGTATACTTAACTCGAAATTACATCTCATGTGGTCCAATGACCCAAAAACCCGCCTATTGTGGTACAAACGACTCAAAAAATACATAAAATAATAGAGCCTCCTTCCTTCTACGACCTTGTCTGACGTGTCGTAGTATCGGCGATGCTACGATTCTTCCTTACCAAACCGCCTGCCAACAGCAGCTGCGACTCAATCGAATGGAGGCCTGCTCTATGGAGACACTCGAAGGATCAAGACGACAAGGGATAGTAGCAAAAAGGGCTAATGCTTCCCTGTTTTTGTCAAGATTTTGTCTGGAACTTCAAGATGCCTCCTCCTGAACCCTATGAACTAGGTGCCCCTCATCATGGACAAGCTGAGAGAATGGGAGGGTATAAATTGGGAACACCCACTATCTCTGCTTCAAGGGACGCCTCTTTCCGTTGGATGCCCGACTAGAGGAATGCGACATCAACAAGGATGCGTCAATCTACATCAGGGCTACGGGGAGGAGACAAGAGACCACCAGGAGTAGCAGAACCCTCCTTGTCTAAGAGACGCACATTTACAGAAGCAGTGAAACCTAAGGAATCTGGAACCTCCAAACCAAATCCAAGGGTTCTCTCAGGCCTGGCTTTCATAGTGGAGCATCAAGAGGAGATTCCTACAACCAAGTTGGACTTAACCTCGGTGTTTAAGCGTGGCAGGTTAAGGAATACGACCATCATCTGTAGGTTCAATGGACTCTGGCCCTCATCCATAAATTTGAGAGACTGGCTCAAGCAAATGTGGGGGATGAATTTGGAGCTCTTCCTGTGCTCCAAAGGATACTTCATTGTCCGTTTTGAAATGGAGATTCACCGCAACCAAATCATGGAAGGAGGACCTTGGTTCTGGGTAAACTCAGAGTTGTCTATGAGGAAATGGCACCTTGATTTTAACCCCTTAACAACTACAACAATGACTACTTTGGTATGGGTAAGACTCCCGAACCTCCCCCTGCAGTTTTGGTATCCAGAATCCTTTGAAAGGATTGGTGACTCCTTAGGGGATTTTATCAAAGAGGACATGGATATAACATCGAAGGGGTTACCCTCCTTTGCATGCATTTGTGTGGAGCTAGATCTGACCAAAGGACTTCCCGACAAGATTTACATCGACTAGGATGGTGGGTTTTGTCCCTTCTTTCACCCCCTTGATTACGAAAACACAACCTTCAGATGCAGATCCTGTCAGCAACCAGGGAACCTGCAAGAAGCCTTCCCTACTTCTCAGGTTCACTCCATGAAAATGCGTCAGCATGAATGGCATGAAGGAAAGAATCAAAGGAAGCAACCCACCTCGGATACACCATATGGCTCCCCGGGAGATTCACCCTCCTCGGCTCTTGTGCCAAAATCACCCCATGCAGCAGATCAACAAGTTAGTAATTCGAAAATGCCACAGGGGGACCATGGAGAACCTCCCACTCTTGGGGAGACAATGGATATGGCCTTAGTCGAAGCTTCCTCCATGGGTGGCCACAAGCACCCTCACAAATCTGATAACCCAGATAGTGACAAAGAAGCAGAATTAGCACGCTCTCAGGGCATTCCAGAGTGCTCCCAGCATCAGCTAACCATAATTCCCATCCTTTCGGCTCTTGATCAGTTGTTAAGATGGATTGAATTCAGGAAAAATAAAAAAGATCCTAAATTGTCATTGCAAGGATAGCACCCTCTTGGAAGGGATTATATCAGAGTTTTAAACTAGTTTAACTAAGAAGCTGTCAAGGAAAGTCATCTTCTGGTTGGCCCATTATGGGATTACCAACTGATGTTGTACAACTATTGTTGGGCCCTAGAAATGCCCATTTTTTACCATACCTATTACATCATTTTTCCCAGTTACACCCTACTTTCATAAACCATATACATGCCTTTTTCCAGATTAATCAACAGTCCTAACGAGGTATACATCATTATTGTTTCATTTAATTAAATGCCTAAGATTGTTATGGTTATGAATTCTATCCTTTGATTTATGCTAACTTGTGTTGATTTTATTAAGTTAAGACCAAAGCACAGGTGTATCAGTCGCAATGCCTTGGGAAAGAATCATACGTGGTGCCATTTGTTACTCTTCTAACCTGATTCCTCATATTTTCAAGGGACAACACATTTCTCCATGTAAAGCTATAACAGGTCGCTGAAACAGAGCATAGATACAATAGATAGGACGCCTCCCAATTGGTTGAACCGTTGATCCATTGACTGTCAGTGTAATAGCATCCTTCATGATTAACAACCTCATTCATTATGGTTGTAATAGTTTAGCTGTAACTTTGCAGCATGAAGATCGTAGATCTTCATTGCTGCACGAAATTAGTGGATTATGAACTGTATTCCTCATGTATAAATTCGGGAAGGCTTTCAAAGTCTAGGTTTGGTTAATTATCATTTTGTATGGGCTGTAACAGAGAACTGAGACTGTGAATTACCATATTTAATGAAGAGCAGAGTTACTTCCATTTCTTTGTCTTAATTTGTGGTAATTCACGACATCTCTGTTAGAATTCCATGGCCCACCTTCTCACAGAGAATGCCGAGTTAAGTAGGTAGTTAGATTAATTCATTTCCTATTGTGTGTTGTGGAATTGCATTAGGCGTATTTCTGATAGCTACAACAGATATTTATGATTTCATTCTTTATTGGTAGTTTATTCTTTGCATTCGAATAGATGCAACTGTGTGGTGTGACAGTCGACTATGTAGGTTAGTTTTGATTATGCATGTGTGTTAAATAGATGTTACAGCCAAGCTCATCTTCCAATTCTTTTCAGTCATTTATGCTTTCTAGGATTTCTAATGGTTATCAATTTATAGTTCAGGTTTATTTCTTAGTTCTGGTTGCTGTTGTATCTTTATTGAATTCATAGATGTGGAGAACCTGCAACAATTAATTAATAAGAATATGCAAAATAATAGAAATGACAGAACTCAGAATCACTTTTATATTGATCGCAGGCCACTTCGAGGGGGCAACCTCCTTTGAGAAAACTCAATACAAATAACTTCACGGTGCCTTCATAGGCCTCAACATACACTTATATACTAAGTCTAGGCGCCAATACTATGGGTCAAAACCATGGGCCAATACAAACTATGGATCAACAATACTATGGGTGACTTACAAAGCATATGCGCCAAACATCAATAACACAACTATGGATCAACAAATACTACGGGATGACTTACAAATCATATGCGTCCAACAACAATATACTAACAAAGTAAATAGAATGGTTGACATGGGTTCCTAACACCCCCTCTCCCTTCGAAAAACCTTTTTCCTCAAATATTTAGATGTGGAAATTGATGTAGAATTGGACAGAGTGGTTCCCATGTAGCATCTTCGGGTTGCATTCCGAGCCACTGACACCTTTTGAGTTTAGTAGGATTACTTGGAATGCTGAAGAAGAACCATATCAGCTGCGTGAAAAGTGCACTTTGAACGGTGTTGAGCGGCTTGTTGTTTCAGTCGAATTCTTGCATGTGAAGATTGTCCTGCAAAATGAGAAGAATCTGATCGCAGTTTCGAAGAACCGAGTCAATTGCCTGAACTGGGGAGCTGCTGAGGGTGTATGGAAGAAGAACTAGTGGTGCTTGTCCATAGACTGCTTCATATGGTGTCCTTGTAGATGTGGTATTGTATCACTGGATCGCTTCTAGAAAATCCATAGAAATAGTTGTCCAAATCTGTGTAGGGATGGGAAAGGGTTCGAGCAGTCTCGAAAGGAGTGTTGTTTCACCCTTGTTGACTTGGAAAGTATCACAGTCAACCACCATATGTTGAATTGGTAGTTTCAGTCTCTGCCAAAAGAAGTTACACTGTTCCCGGTCATACTTTTGGAGGAACCCAGAGTGCCCTGCCGATGAAGAAGCATGGAGTTCATAGAAGAGATAGCCCTGTTGAACATATTGCAACCAGTTTGGAACAAGCAGAGAAATAGCTGTAAGAGAAACTGGGTCATCAAATGTGCGAGAAGGAGCATCTGCCACCATATTTTCCTTACCCTTCTTGTAAGTGATCGCATAGTCATAACCCATGAGGTGGATAACCCATTTCAGGTGTGCTGGGGGGGAGACGCATTGTTCCAGGAAATTTTTCAGACTCTGGAGATCAATCTTGATGAGAAATAATTCCCTAATAGGGATGGCTGCCACGTCGGTACTGCATGAAAAATAGCCATCATTTCCTGTTGAGATGTAGACACGGCTAAATGCTTACCAAAAAGGTCTCTTGAAGGCGAAAAGCCCATTGGTGCAGCAAAGACACCAGCATATATATCCAAAGAATTAGTGGAGACCATTGATGGGTGCATCTGAATGGAGTGGAGCTGAGCGATGACACCATTTGAATTCTTCTTAAGGATCTTTTTCGGGCGATGTGAACTGATGATGCAGAGAGACCCTAGTTGTAAGCCTGTAAATTTGTGTTGTGTCCCATTGACTGAAAACTGTATCCAAAGTTCAGCAAAATCCCATAAGATGGGGCCAAGTGTGCGTAACCATTGAACGTCCAAAACCACATCACATCCGCCTAAGGACAAGGAAAACATGTCAGAGTGCAGGTTATAATCTTCCAGAGGGATACGCACATTGTGACACTTTCCCTTGCAAGGTAAGGTGCCTCCATTAGCAACCATGACTTCAAAGTTGGAGCAAGGATGGACAAAACAATCAGCATGTTTGGCGATCCGGGGGTCAATGAAGTTATGAGTGCTACCAGAATCAATGAGTATTATAAGAGGAAGCTTCTTGAAATAACCCCTGACCCGCATTGTTTGGGGGGTGGTGACGCCGGATAAAGCATGGAGAGATATCTCTGGTTGTTCATCCTGAGATGGGGGGTCAATAGGAGGCTCCTGAATGTCAGCCTGAGCATCCATTGGTCTGGAGCTTCTTCACCAATTTTAGAGGCAGGCGGAGAACCCATATCCAAGAGATAGAGCTTTTGTTGAACACATCTATGTCACCGAGTGAATTTCTCATCACAATTATAACAAAGCCCGTTTTCTCTGCGTGCCTGCATCTTTGTTTCAGACAAATGCTTGATAGGAGTTGGTCGAGTTGCTTACGGAATGGGAGGTCGTTGAGAACCCATATTTTGGAAGGAAACAAAAGTGGGTTTGGAGTGTTGTTGGGCTACAATCTTGTCTTCTGCCAACTTAGCTAACCCTAGGACTTCCATCATTGTGTTGGGACAGAACATTTTAACCTCTGACTGGATTTTATCCTTAAAACCACTGATAAAACAACTCCTGTAGAATTCATCAGACAAGCCTTCTGAGTGATTGGCTAGTTTCTCAAATTCGGTCTGATACTCCCTCACAGTGCCAATTTGATGGAGTTTAGTGAGTGCTCTAGTGAATTCATCAAAAGCACTGGGACCAAATCATTGCAAAAGGAGTTGGCAAAAATCTGTCCATTTTCGCTCGTCATGAGCCTTGATGTACCAACGGTACCATTGGAGGGCTTCCTGTTCCAAATGAAAGGATGCAAATGGAACTTTTTGGACATCAAAATTATTATGCAGACTGAAATACTGTTTTGCACGATAGACCCATCCAGTCGGATCAGTACCATTGGAGCGAGGAAATTCAAGCTTCAGACCACGGAAATGGTTGGAAGAAGAGAACCCAGTGGCTGCAGAAGATTCTTGTTGTCGGTTATTGTTCATGGTTGAATGCTGAAGATGGAGGCTGAGAAATTTTTCATCCAAATCTTGGATTTTGGTTTGGATGGCTGCAAGTGCTTCCTCCATGGTTTTTGCTCCGGCGCGGGTGACAACCATAACCAGGATTTTTTTATTTTTTATTTTTTGAATGGATAGAAAAACACAAGCAAAATCTTATTTAGTAAAGGGAAATTTGGATTTGGAAAAAACTCGGAGGGGTAATTGGGGTTTTACTAGGTTTTGGACACTTTTTGATGGATAGGGAAGCAAACAATGGGGATTTTAGAAGCGGGGTGAAAGAATGAGAAAATTTGGCAGAGAGGAACAAAGAAGCAGAATTAAGAAAGGAACTTGGTGGAAAAATTTGAAGGCAATTAGGTAAAATCTGAAGAAGTTATGGCAAACCCTAAAAATAGACAAATGTGGGATTTCGGGATTTGGGAAGTGGAATTTGAGATAGGGTCCTCAGGAATGAAGTGGAATTTGGGAAGTGGAATGCTGGATCTGGAACGACTTTCAGAATGGATCTGAAATGATGCAGCAATAGTTCAGCTGAAAATAGATATGGACCCCAGGTATGTGCGGCTTCCTAACAGTTCAAGGGTTTCACTCGGCCACCAATGTTGTTTAACGGCTTGCGTATTGGGTCAGTACCCCTCACTCCACGGCTCAAGTAAAACTGA
The DNA here is from genome assembly GCA_027924585.1 of Larix kaempferi. Lineage (NCBI taxonomy): Eukaryota > Viridiplantae > Streptophyta > Pinopsida > Pinales > Pinaceae > Larix > Larix kaempferi. The sequence continues at coordinate 10,592,598 of BSBM01000120.1, read as the reverse complement.
TAACCGCTTTGCCACAAATGACAGCTCTTGGTTTACCTCACGGGTGGGAACTAGTCAATCAAGTAGGGGTCGTTGCCCTTTTCGCTGGCAGGTTCTCTCAATGGGCTAGCTACTTTGGGGTTCCTGTGGTACTTCTCACAATGCGTTTTAGGGCTTATGCCCAAGTACTTCCCATAGTTAAGCAGATAGGGATTATTCCCAGATCTGAAACTGTAACAAATGCGAAAAAAAAAAAAATTGGCAGAAATTTCACCTAGCGAGCCCAAGAAAGTGCTCTGATACCAGATGTGGAGAACCTGCAACAATTAATTAATAAGAATATGCAAAATAACATAAATGACAGAACTCAGAATCAATTTTATATTGATCGCAGGCCACTTCGAGGGGGAAACCTCCTTTGAGCAAGCTCAATACAAATAACTTCACGATGCCTTCATAGGCCTCAACACACACTTATATACTAAGTATAGGCACCAATACTATGGGTCAAAACCATGGGCCAATACAAACTATGGATCAACAATACTATGGGAGACTTACAAAGCATATGCGCCAAACAACAATAACATAACTATGGATCAACAAATACTACGGGATGACTTACAAAGCATATGCGTCCAACAACAATATACTAAGAAAGTAAATAGAAGGGTTGACATGGGTTCCTAACAATAGATTACGCAGATTATGGTTGAGTAACAGTAGCTACTGGATGGATCATTTTGGTAAAGATTGAATACTGTAGTTTGATAATTATAGGATTTAACTTATTACAAAAGTAATCTAGTTCATTTTCATTCTTAGACCAGTAACTGCTAGGTTGATTTCTGTAGGAAGGTAGTTGCACTTTGAATTCCTAGATGTATGAGTTAGATTAGTTTTCTTTATGGAATGAGTTTGGTTGAGCAGATAGGTAGGATTATCATCTTTATTTATTCAATCTACTACTAGATATGTTTATGCATAGATTGTGCTTATTTCCATTGAAATAAAAGACCTCCCTGGGTTTGACAATTTATATTGAGCATCATGTGTGCTAGTTGTAATTAAAGGAGATATAGGGTGACCAACATTTTGGCGCTGTTGCCGGGGATGGTAATTGATAGACATAGTTAGTATTTGTTTTTTTATTTCATTTTAGTTTAATCATTTACAGCATGCAGGAATACAAGAAAAAAAAATCGGGAACCCCCTTTGAATTCTAACACTGCAAGTGGAAGAGGCCGAGGTTGTAATGCGGGTCTGGGAAGATCAACATTTATTTAAGATATAATTGCTAAAGCTGATTCTTCTACTAGACCACTGCAGACATCTACAGGAAGAGGAAATTATGTTCCTCCCAATCTTGAGAATTCAACATCAACTGTGGAGAATACAACGGGACCATCCACTCCCATTGTAGAAAAGAAACCTCCTGAAGACAAGGGAATCACCGTGGGTGTACCAGATAGAGAGGATATTTATAATATCAACGGAACTAGAGTTACTAAAGAAGTGTGGTTGGAGACTCGCCGAGAAGTAGAGTAAGAGAGAAGGCGAGTAGAAGAGAGGAGGAGAAAAGAAGAAGCAAGGGCAAAGGAAGAACGCATAAAGGAAGCCATTAAATTTTGGAATGACAACATGGATAATAGAGAACGGGAAGGTGAGAATGAACATAGGGAAAATCGGGAAGAAGAATTGGAAGATATTCAGCCTGGTAATACTGTGTCTACATTAGAATTCCCTATCCTCTAGACACCTAGAGTAGCTCCCATGAAAAACATCTCACCATCAGTTCTCCCAAATTTCCATGGTAAGTCTTCTGAAGATCCTGATGAATTTATTTTTGAGTTTGATATCCTTTGTCGCAGCTATGATTATACCTCTAGTGCTCAGAAGCTGAAACTATTCCTAGCCACCTTGAAAGGAAATGCTCTACGCTGGTTCATGAGTCTAGGTTGTGAGACCACTACTTGGGACCAAATGAAACATACCTTTCTTTCAAAATATCAAGAATATTGTAGAACCAGGGATAGAAAGGAGGAGTTGTTTAAAATGGTTCAGAAGGAAGAGGAGAGCTTGGAAGACTTTGTGGAAATATTGTTGTACAATTTACAAATGTCTAGACACACTGAGATTGGAAAAGATGTACTTAAGATTATTTTGCTACAAGGAATTAGGAAAGAATGCCTTGATATGTTGAATTTTTTGGGGAAAGGAGACATCTTAAAAGAACCCTTCGAGAAGATTATTGAATTATGTCGAAGGTACTCAAGGGGGTCCTCTAGAACTAACAAATGAGACAAGGATCGAGATCAGGATGTCTTCACTAGGACACAGAAGTCAGCTAGTGGAGGAGCCACTCGAGCAGAGATAGGAAACTTGTTGGAGAATTTTAAAATGGATATGATGAGCTCCATTTCCTCAGAGTTGGATGTCTTGAGAGAAAAACAGAGGCAAGTAGTAGAAGATCTTACACTCGGTGTATTCTGTCCCAAATGTAGGAAAAAGCACCCACTGAAGGAATGCCCACTGGACAAAGCAGAAATATGTAAAATATGTGAGTTGGAGAATGACACCAAGGAATGTCCCTCACTACCTAAGGTCAAAGCAGTTCTGCAGGCATCCACTTCAGATGTGGAACAAGCTTACTTCATTGCATAGAAGAAACCGTGGCAGCCTCGCAATCAAGGTATGAATCATGACCCATCATTTTTTCTGAATAATATGAATACACAATTCCCTTTACATTATTCTAATAATGAGTGGCATCCATCTCAGAACCCAATATAAAATCCTAATTCATGGACACGATGGTCGCAGCAGTCAAAAAATCAAGCCCCATGGAATTCCAACTGGAGAAATTCTTACCAAGGAAATAACTTTCCCCATCACTAGACTCAGTATCAACAGTACCCTCCTCAATAGTATCCTCACCAAAAATATCAACATCCACAGCTGCAGTTCCAAAATAATGCCATACCTACAAATGCACCACTTCAATCACAGCTACCTGCACTACCTAACCCAAACCCAAACAATAAAGCAGTCCATCAGTTTGAGACTGCCAACATGCCTACGTATTCCATTTTCCAAGTTCCCTACAACGATATACAACTATGATCAAGGAGGGTAATGGAACCCATCATCACTGAGGATGTTCCATCCCCAGTAACTGAAACTGGAGTGAATCGGCACTATGAGAATATGGTTCATTCAGCAATCCCCATTATTGAGGATGTTGACATTCCTACCGAAACAGTGGCTGAAACTTGGGAAGTAACACACAATGAAGCACAACCTACACAATTGATGAGAGAACCTCCATACCCTGAATGATTTGCCCTGCATAAAAAAATGGAACAACCTCGATTCAATCTCTTAGGAGAATTGAAAATTTTGTATGTCAAAATTCCATTGTTACAAGCCCTCCATGACGTGCCCATTTATGCTAAGACTGTTAGAGATTTATGTGTCAAGAAACAAAGAAGAAGGCCTATGGATACTCCCACTGTCCATGTATTGGGAAAACTTTCTGAATTGATAATGGGGAAGACTCCTGTGGCTAAATACGATGACCCTGGAAATCCTACTGTGATAGTTCACATAGGAAATACACAAATTCCCAATGTCTTAGTATACTTAGGCACGGCTATTAACTTTATGACCATAGAAACTATGAAGAAACTTGGACTCACTAACCTTCGTCCGACCCCTACCATTTTGGAACTTGCTGACAAATCAACAATCAAGCCTGAGGGGATCCTAGATGACCTCGTAATCTCTATTGACTCATGGCAATACCCTGCGGACTTCTTTGTGTTACAGTCGAAGTCTCAGTTGGGGGGACACCCACTGATCCTGGGAAGACCGTGGTTGGCCACAGCAGATGCCTATATCAGTTGTTGGTCAGGACCTATGACAATCTCAGACGGGACTGAGGTCAAAAGCTCATTAGAGAGATTTTGAGGTCAAAAAAGGGCCTCCTAAGAGATGTACTACAAAAATATGAGATATATTAAAATATTATGAATTGAGGATTTTATGGGGTAGGTATATATGACAAGTCACCTCCCACACTATTTTCTATGCACAATATAAATAACCATAGTTGAGTTACTTTTCAAAATTCACTAGAAATAAAATTAATAAAATAACACTACATTGATGTGACTAAGATTCATTGTAAATTCCCAAAAATGTATTGTCCTTTAACATTTATTTGTTTTGAACTTTCAAATGAAATTAAATAATAAAAAACATTTTTAAGAGCTTTTTTTTAATTTTATGTTGATTTTTTATATTTAGTACTTTTCTCATGAATTTAATAATGTAATTTAATTGAGAATTTATTTACATGTAAAATGTCAATAATATTATTATAATCCACATTGCATTATTATTATTATTATTATTATTATTTATTAAATCTATTATTATTCTTTAATAGTTTGACATTATGTTATTAAATAGAATGGAGTGAATATATAATTTAAAATTAAAAACATAAAAATGATAATGTATTATTTTATAAAAAAATGTGAAAGGACTTTCTTTATGAATTAAGAGTACTTCACTTGAAAATGACAATAATATTATTTTATATGAAAGTGTGAAAAGACATTCATTATGAGTACTTTACTTGAAAATGACAATAATATTATTTTATAAAAAGACTATCATTATGAGTACTTTACTTTATGACTTAAAAGTACTTACATCACTACCTTGGTTAACTATGTGTTTTCATCCACCATAGAAAATTTGACAAATAAGCATTCTTAACTCATGCAATGCCACCTCACCAAGGGGGATGATGTCATCCACTAGAATGTGATTGGTTGTATTTTAGAGTACATTTTCTTTGTTTTGAGGCCCTTTTTTGACCTCAAAATTTCTCTAATGTAACCTTATACCCTCCAGCTCGACAAAGCACAAAAGATGAAACTCCAATTTGGGTATATTTGGAGGAGGAGGAAGGTGTTCAACCGTTATTAACGATAGGGACAGCCTTAACGTTTAAAGATGAAACAAAAGACGATACCATTCACAGTTTCATCAGTGAGCCCACATTCGTCAATAAGCATCTTTACCAAATTCTCGACAATACATTTAATGGGAAAGAACAAGAAAATCTCACAGAAGAAACTCTAGTCAGTGATGCTAGTATAATTCCAGTACTCAAAAATTTGAAAAGTGTTCCAGTAGAGATCGAGCCAGGGAAAACATTGAACATCAATCCAAACCTTGCGCCCAGTGAGCTGGAATAGCTAATCACTCTATTGAAACAATGAAGAGGAGATTTCGCTTGGGAGTATACAGACATGAAAGGGATTCCTTCTAATCTGTGTACCCATCACATTTATATTAAGAGCAACTCCATGCCTGTGTGTCAACCATAATGAAGGATGAACCCGAACCTAAGAGACGTTGTGAAAGAAGAGATCCAAAAACTTTTGGAAGTAGGATTAATATACCCAATTTCAGACACTGAGTGGGTTTCTCCACTCGTGATTGTGCCAAAGAAGAATGGGAAATGGAGGGTCTGTGGGGATTACAGAGAATTGAACAAGGCAATGCAAAAGGACCACTTTCCCTTACCTTTTATTGATCAGTTCCTTGATACCTTGTCTGGGAAGAAGTATTTTTTCTTTCTAGATGGCTTTAGTGGCTACAACCAAATCCAGATTGCTCTAGAAAATCAAGACAAAACCACTTTCACCTGTCCCTGTGGGACTTTTGCATACCGAGTACTCCCTTTTGGATTGTGTAACGCACCAGCCACATTTCAAAGAGCAGTGATTGGAATATTTTTAGAGATGGTAAATGATTGCATGGAGATATTTATGGATGACTTTACTCCATATGGTGATAGTTATGAAGAAGCACTTAAAAGTTTAGAAAAGGTCTTGAAACGCCGTGAACAAAGCCAGCTCTCTTTAAGCACTGAAAAGTGCCATATGATGATGAGCGAGGGCATATTTATGGGGCACTTCATCTCTTCTGATGGTATCTAGGTAGATCCATCCAAAATCAAGGTAATTGAAAATATACCAACTCTTGGAACACAAAAATATGTATGCACCTTCTTGGGGCATGCTGGCTATTATAGAAGGTTCATAGAAAAAAAATTCAAACTAGCTTCTCCTTTGTTTACTTTGTTAATGAAGGATGCACAGTTTGTTTGGAATGATGCATGCCAAACAATGTTTACTGAGCGAAAGAAAAGGCTGTCTACAGCACCCATCTTACGAGGGCTCAACTGGGCTCTGCCTTTTCATATTTCTTCAGATGCTTCAGACACTTCCATTGGAGCAGTTTTGGCACAGCAGGAAGGTAATGCTCCTTATGCAATTTATTACATTAGCAAGAACTTATCTCCTGCTGAAATCAACTATACTGTCACCGAGAAAGAATTCCCTGCCAGATTTTATGCCATCAACAAATTTAAACACTACATTACTGTATACTCCATTTTTGTGCACACTGATCATTCTGCCATCAAATATTTAATGAATAAACCAATCTCGAATGCTAGAGTTACTAGATGGTTCTTACTATTACAAGAATTTGATATCACAATTATTGATAGACCAGGGAAGGAAAACGTTGTTGCAGATTTCTTATCTCGACTTACTAACAGTGATGACAATTTACCAGTCGAAGATTCCTTCCCTAATGAACATTTGTTTGCAGTATCAACTCATTCCCCATGGTATGCAGATATTGCTAATTTTTTGGCTACGGGTAAGCTTCCATCACATCTGTCGAAGAGAGAAAAAAGAAATATCATACAACAGAGTGTTGGGTATTGCTGGATTGATGGACATCTTTTCTACACAGGGCTTGATTTAGAAATCAGAAGATGTGTTAGAGAAGATGAAATTTTTAGTATCCTTAAAGCTTGTCATGATGAGCCCTGTGGGGGACATTTTGATGACAAAAGGACAGGTCATAAGGTCTTGAGGATGTGTTATTTCTGGCCCACATTGTTCAAGGACACAAAGAAGTATGTTCAGGCATGTGATTGTTTCCAAAGGATGGGCCAACCCAACAGATTAGATTAAATGCATTTGCAGCCACAGCTCATGGTTGAACCATTTGATAGATGGGCTCTAGATTTCATAGGGCCTATCAACCCTCCCTCAAAACATAAAGTTCACATCTTGGTTTGCACAAATTACATGACCCAATGGGTGGAAGGTGTAGCCCTAGTTAAGGCTAATGATCAGGCTATGATTGATTTCCTATATGAAGAAATGTTTACTTGGTTTGGATTTCCCAAGTAAATCATCACAGATGGTGGACCGGAGTTTGTGTCTCACAAACTGGAAGCGTTGTTACATAAATTTCATATTCAGCACTTAATAACCTCGCCATATCATCCACAGGCCAATGGCCAAGTGGAGAGTTCAAACAAGGTCATCGAGGATTTTTTGACAAAGACAGTGAAAAGCTATCATAAAAATTGGGCTGAGAGACTTCCAAAGACACTATGGGCCTATTGCACTACATGGTGTAACACAACTGGTTTTTCCCCATATGAGTTAGTGTATGGTAAGAATGTTGTTTTCCCAATTGAATTTGAAATCATGACTTTGAAAACAGCTGTAGAAGCGAATCTGGATTTATCAAAAGCACAGAGGAACCGATTGAATCAGCTTAATGAATTGGATGACAAGTGCAAAGTAGCAGTAAATCATACAACTTTAATCCAATAGCAGCGCTCTAAATGGCATGATAGATTCATAAAGAATAAAGTCTTCCAGGAAGGAGACTAGGCTCTGTTATATGATTAACAGTTTAAGAGGGATTTCAAGGGCAAGCTACGCACTCGTTGGTTGGGACCTTATCAAATAGATCAAGTATTTGACAATGGAACAATCCAGTTGATCACCATTGATGAAAACAAGACACCATTATTCACAAGTGGTCATCGACTACGACTGTATCACAAACCGATCTCAAGGAATGCTTTCGTTTCACATGTTGTAGCTATTCCAGAATATCAGTTAATGCCAGGACGGGGATTTTTCTCAACCCCTGTGAATTTTTAAGAACTGCAATATCCACATAATTTGTACATAAATAATTTATTTTTTGTTCTGTATTTTATTTTTTTTTCATTTTGCACTTGATCAGGTTTCTTTTGAAGAATTGTGTGCAAGAATTAACTAGATGAACAGCATTCGTGACTGGGCCAGATGATTGCAAACACCTTACAGTGGTTTCCTGATTTAATAAATCTCTTTGAGGAAGATGGATGATTCGTTGGCTTTCAACAGCCAGCTGAAAAATTATTTTTCTATTACTCCACTTTTCCAACAGCTGCGACTCCACTACTTTTTCCCATTCTGCCAAGTTTCACAGCTGTAACTCCTATATTTTCCCGTTCACTTCACTTTTCCAACAGCTACGACTCTGCTACTTTTTCCCATTCTGCCAAGTTTCGTAGTTGTAACTCCGCTATTTTCCATTCACTTCACGTTTTCTAGCTGCTGCGACTCAGCCATTTTTGCCCATTCTGCCAAGTCTAGTAGTTGCGACTCCGCTATTTCCATTTTAGTTTCACTTTTTTTCCAGCAGCTGCGACACTGCTACTTTTTCCCATTCTGCCAAGTCTAGCAGCTGCAACTCTGTTATTTCCATTTAATTTTTGCCTTTCGCCAACAGCTGCAACACCGCTATTCTTGCCTTTTCTCCAAATTTTTGCAACTGGAACTCTGCCATATTTCGTTGAACTTTGCTCATGTCTTCATTCTTATTTGTTGTCTGCAACTCCACTAGATTGTCTTCCTTTTGGAATAGTCTCGCCACTAGTGATCTGACCTGGCTCGAATTTAAATGATAACTCCACAGCTCAAATGGTAGTCTGCCAAGAACGATGGTAACTATTGGACCATCCTGTGTACCTGTCAACATGAATGCACGTATTAGTTGGGTTGGCGGTGTCTAACTCATCTCGGCACATATGTATTTTTCCAGCGATGCGACTGTGAATGTAATGCCATGACAGAATGGCAGCTCGAGCATTAAATCCTAAAGGTACGGGTTCTAACTATAAACATGATTAAGCATCAAATTAATTGCGACAATTATGAGCATGTCGTGTCTTTTGTCGCCGTCATCATTTTGTACACACTTAATCACCAAGGAATGTGTCGGGAGTAACAACCTGACCATCATTTTACCCAATTCGTACCAAAATTTCCAAATTTCTCCTTTTTTCCTTAACTGTATCATCTACCGTGAGTTGAAAACTGCGCCATCTTTCCTGAAATACCCAATTTCAAATCCCAGCTATTCCATGAATGTTCGAAGGCTACAACTTCCACGTCTGAATTGATAAGCGTTGTATCTGTTGTCTGAATTACGAAAGGAGGTTGATATGGGTAACTTGGTTAGGCATGAACCTAAAAATAGGGAAGCTCTCTACATGCCAATGCGGAAGTTTTCGCCATTTTTGCAGCAACTGGGTGGACCGAGTATTTCCAATGTCTAAACGGTTTCCACATCGAAACGGCATTACAGTTTGTTTTTAAATTGACTGATACTCATTCTGAAGTCAAGGGGGTGCGCATTGAGGTTACAGAAGCCATTATATCTGAGGCTACTAGCTTACCCCAGGTTGGGAAGAAATTGTTTGGACAGAAGGTGCCGAATTGGACTGCAATAAGGGAATTTCTTGTAGCTGGGGAGAATGTTCTGCCAAAAGGTCGCGGAATTGCACTGGACTCATTACCTCGTCCCTGGGATCAAGTGGCAATTTTTCTGAAGAAGTATATCTCCTGTGAAGGTAGGTACCAAACTGTCTATTTTTTTAAGACCCTAATAAAAATGGTTGGTTATGCAAGAGCGGCCCAACTCCCAGTTTCCTTCCTCACCAATCATGGCCTAATTAAATTACTTATCTTGAGGGCCATTGCACGTCGTACTTTGACCTAGGCTCAATTTCTTGTTGGAGATGAATTTCTTGCTGGAGCTGAGGTAATTAGAGAACCTGCATTAGAATTGGGGGGCATGGCAGAGGAAGAAGAGGACTGGAGCTCCTCGAATCCAGTTGGGGGGGAGGATGGAAACTTAAATGAAAGGGAAGGAGAAGTAGATATAGGGGAAGCTATGACAACAGCAGACCCTGGTATAGATAGGATATCTGAACATCAAAATATAGGGGAAGTTGTGATAGTAGTGAACCCTGTCATTGAAGAGATAATGATGGAAGTCAGGGCAGATGAGGCAACAACATCAAAAGCTGCAACAGTAGCCAAGCCTACAGGGGAAGAAATAGACCCTATTAAAATTGCAGTAAGGGTGGCAGCTGAAGCACCGGAAATGGCTTCATTTACAGTAATGAAAGAAGAAGCTAAAACTGGAGCAGTTGCTAAAGATGCAATAGTAGAAGCTGTAATTGTAGAAGCATAAATTCGAGAGGAAAAGTATTAGGCAGAGGCAGTAGGATAAGGAAATGTAGAGGTTTTGGATGTTGATTCCTCCCCTGAAATAAAGGGGACTATTATTGAAGAAGAGACCCCCACATTAAAGAAGGGAAGAAAGAGGTCAGGGAAGAAAGGTCAGACATCCACTGCAACTAAGAAAAGAAAAACCAGAGATGTCACAGCACCAGCAGCATGCAGTGAAGACCAGCTAGTGGAAATGATGAAGAGAAGAAGGACTCGATCTATGGCAACAGCTGAGACAGTAGGTGAAAGTGGGGCAAATATTGAATTACCAGCAGCTGAGACAACAGATGAAATTGGAGTAAATATTAAATTACCCTCAGCTGAGACAGCAGGCGAAATTGGGGCAAATATTGAGGTACCTTTAGCAGAAGCAGCATGTGTCGCAGGGGCAGGCATAGAAATCCCCATCTTAAATCCCAAAACACCTGCTGACACACAGGAACCTGCTGCGAATGAACCCCATATTGAAAATCTCTTGTATGAAAATGAATTGTTAAGGGAAGAAGTGTAAACACTTCGAATTGAAATGGAGAAATGGAAGGAAATGAGCAGGAAACAAGCAAATAGGAGTCTGGATATATTGGTGGAAGCTGCAGAACAAGTGGAAAGATCATTCCCTGACTTGAGCCATGAAGAGCCGGGAAAAGTGATATGCCCAGAATGTGGAGACATAAATAAATTGGCAGGGAATAAGGTCATATTGGTGGACCTTGTTGCACAATTACCTGAACAGACAAAGCAAGAAGGAGAAGTGGATGCAGTAGAGCTGATTGGGGAAAATGAGCCAAGAATGGACTTAATCCCGGATCTGGAACCTGAAGAAGAAGAAGATACGCAAACTCAGCCAACAGGAGATACAGAATTACTCATGAAACAGTCTCATTGCTCAGCAGACATGGAGATAGCCATTGAACCTTCTCAGCAACTTGGAGAAATGAAGGAAAAGGATGTTGTCACACAAGAACCAACGCCCTTGGAAATACTTGTTGAAGTTGCAAATCAGACTGAAGTTTTTAAAGGTAAAATCCAAGAAGAAAATGATGTTACACAAAAACCAACATCTTCAAAAATGTTTGTTAAGGTTGCAACTCAAACCGAGGGGGAAGAGGTTGAAATGGAGAGAAAGGACGCTGTCACACAAGAACCAGCAGTCCCAGAATCAATTGCTAAGGTTTCAATACAAACACAGGTCACTCCAGCACCAATGGAAGATGAGGTTGCTACACCATCAATCCACAAAGTGGAAGCTGGAACATCTGGTGATGAGGTAAGAATGCTACCTTCTCAAGGCATCATTTATTTCGATTCTAATCATGAAAAGGATGTGGAGAATGGGAGAATTCAACGATTAGAAAAGAAGATTCTCTAGCTGAATCTTGAGCTAGAGAAATGGCAGAAATACATTGCTCAGTGCAAGACAGGGATGATTTCTCTCCATGAACATAGAAATATCATCAGGAAATTGAGAGAAAAATGGGTTGAGGAGTTATTCTTCCAGAAAATCCGTTGGGAAAATTTTCAAAAAAGGTTGGAAGAATTGGAGAAACTTAAGACCCTGCAACAAGAAAAAGACCAAATGTATACGATTTCCCTAGAATTACTGAGTTGCAGGGTTCCATCCCCCTCTTACCCTGTCTTTCTTCACGAGCAGACAACTTTATTTAAATTAAAGGATCTGAAAGAAGGGAGATCATTCGATCTAGCAACAGCTACCCAGTTTCTAGAAACTTTTCTGGGAAGTGATTTTGAGGATCAGCATTTGTTATGTGAATTATATTTACATGATAAGGCTTGTTACATTGACTCTCCCTCCAAACCTGTGCCTTGTTTGGGGGATGTTCAGCTGAGGTCATTTGCCTCTTTTGTAATCAACCATGTAAAATGGCGAAATGATTTCCAAACCATCACAAAGAATGAAGAGAATTCTACTCTCTGGATTAGGAATGAACCTCAGGATCCAAGAGGACTCATAGAAAATCATGTCCGATCTCTTAGGGTTTATGCACTTGCCCAATACTTTGAAATTTTAAGAGAGAAAATCCTCACTACCTGTGTCCCGATGATTTTTAATATGCAGCAGTGTGCTCTGGAAGGTAGTGAATACAGATGGCTATATTCTTCTTCATCTCTGAGGGAAGGGGATCCATACTTCTTTGAGAATTTCAAGCAAGCCTTGACAAGGGTTCTTGGGTATGTGCAGTGCATGAAAACATGTGGACCTTGGTGGATTGGATTGAGATTTAGATTTCCCCTCATCTGGCTACCTGTGAGTCCTTATAGGAATAGCTATGTTTTGACTAAGGAAGAAGAGAAGTTGTGTTGGGAGAGATGGACAGCCTGCTATGGATTTTTGCCTTATGGGGAACCACCAGAAATTTCCTACAGTCTCACCAGTCTTCACAAATACAGCTTGGACTCAGATTCGGACTAGTGGAGGTTGTTGCATGAGGACATGCAAATGGATAGTTGGGGGGAGATGTTGGGCCCTGGAAATGCCCCTTTTTTACCATACCTATTACATCATTTTTCCCAGTTACACCCTACTTTCATAAACCATATACATGCCTTTTTCCAGATTAATCAGCAGTCCTGATAAGGTATACATCATTATTGTTTCATTTAATTAAATGCCTAAGATTGTTATGGTTATGAATTCTATCCTTTGATTTATGCTAACTTGTGTTGATTTTATTAAGTTAAGACCAAAGCACAGCTGTATCTGTCGCAATGCCTTGGGAAAGAATCATACGTGGTGCCAGCTGTTACTCTTCTAACTTGATTCCTCATATTTTCAAGGGATAATGCATCTCTCCGCGTGAAGCTATAACAGGTCATTGAAACAAAGCATAGCTGCAACAGACAAGACGCCGCCCAATTGGTTGAATCATTGATCCATTGACTGCCATTGTAACAACATCCTTCATGATTAACGACCTCATTCATTATGGCTATAACAGTTTAGTTGTAACTCTGCACCATGAAGATCGTAGATCTTCATTGTTGCACGAAATTAGTGGATCACGAACTATATTCCTCATGTATAAATTCAGGAAGGCTTTCAAAGTCTGGGGTTGGTTAATTATCATTTTGTACGGGTTGTAATAGAGAACTGAGACTGTGAATTACCATCTTTAATGAAGAGCAGAGTTACTTCCATTTCTGTTTCTTAATTTGTGGTAGTTCGAGCGTCTTTGTTAGAAGGCCAGGGCCCACCTTCTCACAGAGATTGCCGAGTTAAGTAGGTAGTTAGATTAATTCATTTCATGTTGTGTGTTGTGGAATTGCATTAGGTGTATTTCTGATAGCTGCAACATAGATTTATGATTGCATTCTTTATTGGTAGTTTATTCTTTGCATTACGAATAGCTACAACTGCGTGGTGTGACAGTCGACCATGTAGGTTAGTTTTGATTATGAATGTGTGTTCAATAGCTGTTACAACCAAGCTCATATTCTAATTCTTTTCAGTCATTTATGCTTTCTAGGATTTCTAATGGTTATCAATTTATAGTTCAGGTTTATTTCTTAGTTCTGGTTGCTGTTGTATCTTTATTGAATTCATAGATTAGGCAGATTATGGTTGAGTAACAGTAGCTATTGGATGGATCATTTTGGTAAAGATTGAATACTGTAGTTTGATAATTATAAGATTTAACTTCTTGCAAAATTAATCTAGTTCATTTTCATTCTTAGATCAGTAACTGTTGGGTTGATTTCTGTAGGAAGGTAGTTGCACTTTGAATTCCTAGATGTATGAGTTAAATTAGTTTTCTTTATGGAATGAGATTGAATGAGCAGATAGGTAGGATTATCATCTTTATTTATTCAATCAACTGCTAGAGATGTTTATGCATAGATTGTGCTTATTTCCATTGAAATAAAAAGACCTCCCTGGGTTTGGCAATTTATATTAAGCATCATGTGTGTTAGTTGTAATTAATTGACATATAGGGTGACCAACAACTATGTTCCATATTTTTTTTATTAATAGAAGGTTTCACATCTTACTTACAAAAAAAATTATTATTATTATAATTTTGAAGAAAAGTTCTACAAACATTGTAGAAAAATTATGTTCAAAATTGGCATGGAATTAAAATTGAGAAATTATACAACATAACCAACAAAACTAGCAATCTCCACTCTAACCTTTAATAATTAAATTTTTTCTCACACACACACATAATATACAAAATATCTTACTCCATTTTATTTTCTCAAATGCTTTATATTGTTTGGAAATGTTGGCTTGCATTCATCTTGGAGTGTTCAGAATTTTGGTTCCAACTAACGAAATATAGATGCAATTTTTTTGCTTACAATGATTCATCAAAATCCATTTTTGCAAATAATATAAACTTGTTTTTAGTCATGTGTGTGGTTAATTTGTATCAACCACTATTTTCATTGTTTTACAAAATCTAATGGATCAACCATCATTTTATTTGTTTTACAAAATCACATAACACAAACCATCATTATCTTTGCTTTACAAAATCACATAACACAAACCATCATTTTCTTTGCTTTACAAAATCACATAACACAATGAAATTATTATATTAAAAAATATAGATTAAAATGTATCTCCACATTATACTTCTGAATTTTTTCTTTACCTCCTTTTAATTACGTACTCCTTTTTCTCAATTTGTTTGTCCTATAGAAAATATTATATAAATGACAAAAAATAAAGATTAAAATACACCTCTACAATATTCTTTTTTTTTCTAGTTTATTTTACTTATTTTCTCTCTTTTTTTCCTTCCCTAAAACATTATTGGAGATGGTATATTACTTCTACTAAATAGTTCTAATTATAGAAATATAAACAATTTGATTGAAGTGGTATAGTTTTTATATAGAGAATTTAATGTTTTAGTTGATTTTTTTTATGAAACACACACACACATGAGTGACGGAGGGCTCGTCAAGATGCATTACTTAAGGATGCACAACGAGACCATGATGAAGGCATGCCAGGATGCATCACTTAAGGGTGCACGGCGATTCCAATACATTTTGGTATCCTTGGTGGCCAACTCTTGGTTGTTGGCCTTGAGTCGAACAGGACAGTGTACTAGCGTGTTGGATCGCTAGGAGGACCAAGGATGATGTCGAGTCGAGTAGGACAAGACAAACTAGTGATACAATGTGTAGCAGGATCGATGGAGGATGGTGTGGTTGGTAATGCCACGTGCGGTGTGACTACCATGCTAGGACAATAACATCAATGGTTGCAATGTAGGTATGTGGTCAAGTAGAGTTGATACATGACCTGCGAGCACCATCGAGGATTGATACTAGATGGGTGAGCTCATCGTCATGCCTTGAGCACTCAAACATTCAAGTGTTGGCTCGAGGGTGGAAATAAGACGGACTGTGTTGTCTAAGGTTGGGTGGCGATGCGGTTGGCTGCATCGTCTACAGTGAAACGAGCACTTGTCATTATGCATAATCTAAGGTGTCTGGCTTAGTTCATCCAGGTTGGTTTCGATAAGGTGTAATCTAGGTGATATTTGCAGTTGATGGCCAAGCCCAACTAGAAAGATCACATCGGTGTCGTGCGGTTTCCATACTTTTGGAGGATATGGGGCGCTCGATATGGATAGAGAAGTCTAGGTCGGTGAAAAATGGTATCATAACCATGTTCAGTTTCTACATATGAGGAAGTGTCTCTTCACCACCAACCCCCCTTTCATCGGAGGTGTCGATGGGGCCACGTCAACGAGGACGTCAACATCTGTAAGTGGGGGAGAATGTAATGACCCTGCACTAAATTCCATTAGCAGTGGTGTGACGAAGGTCTCTTAAGGATGCATTACTTAAGGATGCACGACGAGACCATGACGAAGGGCGCGCCGGTATGCATCACTTAAGGGTGCACGGCGAGTCCAAGTCATTTTGGTAGCCTTGGTGGCTGACTCTTGGTTGTTGGCCTTTAGTCGGATAGGACAATGTATTAGCATGTTTGATCGTTAGGAGGACCAAGGATGATGTCGAGTCGAGTAGGAAAAGACAAACTGGTGAGGTGTTTCATAGCAAGCTCGACGGAGGATGGCATGGTTGGAAATGCAACGTGCGATGTGACTATCATGCTAGAACAATAGTGTCGATGGTTACAGCGTAGGTATGTGGAAAGGTAGAGCTAGGACATGACCTTCAAGCACCATTGAGGATTGAGACTAGATGGGTGAGCACATTGTCATGTGTTGAGCAGTCGGTCGTTCAAGTGTTGGATCGGGGGTGGCAATACAATGGATTGTGTTGTCTCAGGTTGGGTGGAGATGCAATTGGCTGCATCGTCTACGGTGAAACGAGCACTTGGAATTCCTCATAATCTAAGGTTCCTGGATTAGGTTCATCTAGGTTGTAGGTTTCGGTAAGGTGTAGTCCGGGTGATACTTGTGATTGATGGCCAAGCCCAACTAGCAAGATCACGTCAGTGTTGTGTGATGTATAGACTTTCGGACGGTATGGGACACTCGAGATGGATAGAAAAGTCTACACACACACACAATTGTTTTATTGATTAAACCACATGCCTTCTCTATAGAATATACTTTCTGATTCCAACAAAGTACATGCATATTCATCTTAAAGAAAATAAATCAACTCTCATAGATAATCCAGTTAGTGATTGTTTGGGATAATCATTGCAATGAAAGTTGAATAGGGATATTTTTTCATGTTTGTCATCACAAAGTTTGACATAAAGGATATAGCTATGATTAAATTACATGTGGCATCTTAAAATAGCTCCCTTGGTATAACATTTCAATCTTACATAAATCTTAATGCATAGGTAATAAAAATATTTTTTATGACATAATTTGATTAACTATGGGATAGGCGTATCTATCTATGTCCTCATCCCTCAATAAAATTTCAAATCTAAACAATTGTCAATGGTGCTTTGCAATAAATTCTACTAGAATATTTAATCAATGGTAAAATCATTGTGCCTTTTAGAATTTTTACTTGGCATAAGCTAATTTTGAAGGTAATTAAGCTTGCATTTAAAGCAAATTTGGTTCCAAATTTGTTTTTTGTATCTTCTCAAGATGTGTAACAACAACAATCGCATTTGAGAGAAGTTGGGTACAAGACTAAATAACAAGTGAAGATAATCAAGTGCACTACTCTCTTTGCCCTCAATGCACAATTGTTGCTATTCTCTTTGTTTGCATCCCCATTTTATCATTTCTTGATTTGTGCAGGTTATCCATTACTTATTAACAATGAAACATTTGTCTTTCAAATCTTCTCATAAATGACGTGAACCACCCACGATTTTCTTTTATTTCACTATTCTCTTCATGAAATTTCAATGATGAGGAGGAAGCTCTTAAAGACATATTTTTTATTGTTTTCTTTGTCATTTCATCACATTCACCTTACTTCCCAGTTTTTCCCTTTCAATGTTTGTTTGCACCTTCTGAGGCAATTGCTCACTTAGGATAAGTCAAGTCACATAAATAAGAGCCCAAGATTGTAAAAATCAAGAAAAATATAATTTTTAAGTTCGGTTTTAATAGAGAATATTATTTTAGTAAGGGTTGTAAAGTTGAAGCAATATATAGTTTTAGAGTTTTTATTTTTAGTCCCTTCCAAGGCAAGGAATATAGCAATCAGTTGGTAATACATAAACTTTGACTTTATATTAATCCTAAAACAAATTCATAATGTTTCTCAATGTTTTGTAATATTTATGTATTAAATTTAATATTTTGAAAATCAAATTATTTTGTTGAATATTTAAAATTTGTTATTTCTATTTTATGATTGGTTAAAGGCCTTGAAGTAACAAATTACCCCTTGTTGGATGTAAAATTGTTTAAACAAAATAATAATTTAAATTTTAAAAATTCAAAAAAAAAAATATAGTTTGACATGTGCTCTTTGTACTAAGGGTTTCATTAATGTTAATTAATACTATCATTTTTATACACTTGTGAAATTGTTTAAACAAAATAATAATTTAAAAAAAAAAAATACCTTGACATGTGGCCTTTGTACTAAAGGTTTCATTAATGCTAATGAAGACTATCATCTTTGTAAATTGTCATTAATGATACACACATATTAATAATATTGTTTTGTGCAATCTATCATATTAATTTTTAATTCTAAAAACTCAATCAATGATATATATATATATATATATATATATATATATATATATATATATGAACTAATACTAATCAATTTTTCTTTTTAACCTAACACTAATATACACAAGTTTTTGTAGCACATGGACAATGTATAAACATATGTTTGCCTTTTTATTAGTATATATATTTTTAATTAATAAGAATTTATGAATATAATTTTCTTTAATATGCTTTTTTTTTTGACTTAGCACTAATATATATAATTTCTTGCGGTTACACAAACAATACATATATGTATATTTTTTTTATTTATTTATTGATGTATGTATTTTTAATTAATACAATATATTTGACATACCTTTTCATCAACATGTAAGATATAATTGCACACTACTATTTATACTTAATTGTATATTTTACAAAATATATTTTAAAATATTATACACCTTGAAATTTATAATAATAGGGATTTAGTTTAATGGTTCTACAAAATATTTTTTTTGACATAATATATACTTTAGAATGATAAATATACACATGCATTTATCATACTTTAGTTTAGTTGTATATATAGAATTTTAACACCACTTTAATTGCAAGGAAAGTAACTAACTCTTTTAAGAATAAAGATGTGAATTAATTTTTATTAATAATATTTTAATAATAAATAAGTAACAAAACTAATATCATATATACTAAAAAAATTATAAACATATAAATTATATCTTACCTATAAACATACTTGTTAAATATTGTTTTGTTTTGGTATATTAAAATATATAATTATTTTGTTTTTGGTAAATTAATATTTCTAAATGTAAGGAAAGATTGTTTTTTTTAACTTGGGATTTCATTATTGTTTAATTAAGAAAGGTAAATGTGAAAATATTTATAATATTTTATTATTTTTAATGAATTAAGACATATAATTATTTTATTTTTAATAAGTTATAATATATAAATATTTAATGTAATAATTATGATTAAGTTATGTTGAGAATCTTTAGTGATATAGATGTAAAGTTTGATATTTCATATATAACAATAATAATATCAATTGAATGGGTTCATGAGTTATACGAGTCGTGTAGTCTCTTTAGTCTTCGATTTAGTTTGGAATTTTATGAATGTTCTATTAACAAATTTAATTCACCATCAAAATATGACAATCATTCCATAACAAGCAAGCAAGAAAGAAAGAAAGAGCATTTCAAATAGTGAGATTTTTATAGGAATATTAATCTGCCATGAGAACCTCTGTTTTGAGTTGGTATGTCTTGGTAAAAAAGATCCTCCAACCAAGGTAAGTTGACACTATACTACTAAAGGTGGTAGCACCTATTGCCATATTCATCACAACCATTTGAAGTTGAATTGCTTCGAGGGGAGAAGCACCACCCAAGATAAGGCCAGTCATTGCTGCTGGCAGTGAAATGAGGCCCACTGTTTTTGCATTGTCGAGAGCAGGTGAAAGGGCCAATTTCAAAGCCCTTCTTACATGTTGCATTATTGCTTGTCTTGGAGATGCCCCCAGTGCTAGAGCTGTCTCTACCTACACATAAACATTAGACATTCAATATTTAGATAAACATATTTTAAAGGGGGAATTAAAAATGAATGGGATGAATACACGAACCAAGATACGTTGTTGCTTTAAATCCTCTCGAAGGCGCCTCATGGTGACACCAGTGACAGTCATTGCATTTCCAACCATCATTCCCGCTATTGGAATGATATATCTAGGTGTTAATGGAAACACATCTAATATAACAAGCAAACACAGTGTAAAAGATGTTCCTGAAAAAATAGATGCTCCTGCAACGTATGAGCTATATGGAACCTTATTTGCTCGCTTCCCTGCAGTGTATCCAGCTAAGATCACCTGCATAACAACAACAAAAATATCATAAGTTCTCCTTAAATGAAAATTCACCATCAGCATTGATGGTTAAAAGATTGAAAAGGTTACAATTTTTATACTTTGCATTCACTATATCCGTTGTATCTTGTCGTATTTGTTTGTTGATTATAATGATTAATTTGTATTTGAAACCCATTTAACAATCAAAATGTGTTGATAAACAATTACTTCATTTACACATAATTCATAATGATTCAGATTATATAAAAGGGCTACAATACCCACCTTCTCAACTTTGCACAAGCAAGTCATCATATTAACTCGAGAAGGAAAAGGATAATAGGTTGAATTGAAATCCACATGTCACGATCATATTATAACAATAAATGAAGACCCACTTGGCCTAATCATGTCATGATCATTTTTTCTTGTCGTAGTGGGCCCATCCCTAGATTGGGGTTTCATGGAATTTACTTTGAGGACATGAAACTTGGAGAACCCTAAGAAGGGTGGCATCTAGTTTTTGTGGAGTTTATTGCATACCTTTCCAAACCTTAGACGATGGACATATCACATTTAAAAGCCACACATGCTGCATGTTCATGCCTATTATGATGGAGCATTTCATATGATGAGACCACATGTGCTAGTTTAATGCTTTACTTGGTTCATTCCTTTCAAGAGAAGGATGTCTAACCTATGAAGATCTTTGAGAGGATTTATTGGAGCATTTATTGCATTTTGTGATGGTGTGTTTCATCTTGGAGGCCTCACATGTTGTTTTAAGGGGTGTAGGATAAACGTTATATGTTTTGGATGGTTTTTTCAAGTGATTTTTTTGGCCGAAATCTAGTTGAAATTATTGAAATTGCATATATATGTTGTTGGAATTGTAGAATCAAGGCGCCTAGGGGTTTTGGGGGGAGTTGAATCCATTTCTGCAATAAAAAATGTAACTTGAACAAAGCAAAATCGCAATTTCAGCAAAGATTCACTATTGAATTTTGACAAAAATGATCATAAGAGTCCAAAACGTAGAATGATAAGACAACTCCATTTTAAGTTGGTCATTGCTCATTTGTGGAGGACTATTTTCTCTTGGACAGATTTGAGGAGGTATTTGAAGCTTTTGAAAAGGCCAACTAGCTATTTTGAGGTGTCCCACTCTTCGTGAGCTTTATTTTGTTGGAACATGTCACTTGACATGACTACTCATTATTAAATTTTGTGTTTCACTTTTCATGAGAAGTTGGTTAAGAGCTAGCATTATTTTATTTGTTACCATTGAAGGAGAAGTGGATCTAAACCAATTTATGATATTATTGGAGAATTTGTTGAGTAGATAGTCAATCTAGGAAAACAAATATTATTGTATTGTAAAAAAAGGTGGAGTTTGAAGTTTATAAAAGACTAGCTCTCTCAAATTATTTTTCATGGTTGGATTTGTGGGAGAACTCCTCTCTTGGACTTAATGGAATATATTTTGAAGGCTAATGTTTGTTTGTAAGGGTTTCAACTTAAGTGTGGCTTCCATTTCTCTTCCATATGGATGAATATTATTGATGGAAATTACATATAAAAAAATTGCTGCAAATAAAGACCTTATGTAGACTACCAATTTTAAGGGAAGAAGGATTTTAAACAAGGTAATTAGTTTATTCTTAAAAGCACTGTGTCATATCATTTCAAAGAAAGGTTGCATGTTTTCTTTTAACTTGGAATAAAATCACACTTTATTTTGCTTATCATGTGCATAAGTGGAATACTCTTGAAAGGACCCACATAACTCTTATTTATGGTGATGTCATAGGTGAGAGGTTGCATGTTGTAACAACATTTCTCACGGTTTTGACTCATTAATTTTCAACCCTCTTGACTCTCTTATTGACTCCATTTTCCCAATCTTGATAGGCACTAGTCTTGGTCCTTCCATCACCTTTGTATTTTCATATGCTACAACCACATGTTTAGCCAACCTAAAGCAAGAAGAGGATAGCATGATGGCAATGGCTCCCCACTTGAGTTGCCCATTGTCTTGCACCAATTTTTGGACTTTATAGCTTACATGAAACATATACACTATGTCTTCACACAACATTGACTTGTCCCCCTATCTATTAAGAAATATCTTTTTGTTATCTTTTGGTTTCTCATAAATTATATACTAGATTTCTCCCTCCAATGTCTTGGTTCAATTATATGCTAGATTTCTTCCTCCAATGTCTTTGGTTCAATTATATACTAGATTTCTCCCTCCAATGTCTTGGTTCAATTATATGCTAGATTTCTTCCTCCAATGTCTTTGGTTCAATTATATACTAGATTTCTCCCTCCAATGTATTGGTTCATTATGAGAAAAATACTAAAAATACATGCTTGACTTATTCTTCTACATTAAATTTTAACCAATGATATAACTCCTACCTATGGTTGTAGAATTTAAAAATAATGTTATAAAATTGCACCCTTAATGATATCAATTTCAATCACAAAAGGGATACTAGGCTATTCAAACACCATTTCGATCATTGATTATAATCCATAAGCCCATTCAAATCCAAAGGACGCATGTTCACAACATGGTTCTCAATGGCATTTCTTTCCTCAAAATATTTTTGTAAAATTATGATAGATTTTTGTAAAATTCTGATAGACTTTTATCCTTGGCCCACTTAATTTTTCAAAAAGAGAAAAGTCTCCAAACATTATGGTCTTATGGATGGTTTCAAATTTTACATACATAGTTTATCTTTGCATGAAATGTTTAGCGCTTAAATGATCCCACATACAAATAAATGTTTATTTATGTCTTCTTTACTATTGAAACTTGCCCTATGTAATTAAATATATATATATATATATATATATATATATATAATTGCCGTCCCCAACCTGTCGTCCCCTGAAAAATTGGGGGTGCGCTCTAGCCGTCCCGAGGACTCGTTCCCCCGTCTCCAAAGCCCGTGCAACATAGATAAAAATAATACAATCCAAAATGGGATCTCGTTTTAAAAAACAACAATGTATACCCATCCCTTGTAAGTGTCATGAATGGAGTTTGATAAGTGACATTTAAATTCCCCCATTTATGGCTTGCTATGTGAAGAAATTAAGTTTTTTATCAATTCAGTAGCTTTTAAGCTTTTTTGAGGTTTTATGTTTATTTAGGGACATGAACAACACCAAGAGGCATAGTTCCATCATGATGGGCACTAGGATCATGGTGAAACTGTGACCAAGGGAGAAATTTTTACTAGAATTTGTCACGTACATGGTTACCTCACAGTGACTTTGGAGCCACATGGTGCTAGTTCTATTGATTGAATTTGTCTCTGCTATGCAATTCTGTTTTTATATCGATTTCAACTAAACATTTACAACAGAAATAATTTGGTATAATCACTCATAAGACATATAGAACTCTGCAATATATTTCCATAAGAAAACATTCACTAATGTTATTAAATATAATTACCTAATCCATAAAATGGCAGCAATTAATACAATCATAAACAAATACTAGAAATATAGCCAAATGACTGGAAACCAAGGGTGTTCCTCCCATCTATATGCTCTATCAAGCCATATCTTTCTTTCACAGATCCACTGTAATGTCCCCTCCTATCATACCAGCATGATAGAGAGGATCATGATGCTAAAACCGGGCATCTAGCCCATGAACTTACTAAGTAAGCATTCAGCTAACATATGGAAATGTATAATACAAGAAAAACACAACGGAAGTACTATTAATTTCACATTCATCATACATTCCAGATTTTCATGTCATTCCTCAATTAAGCAATATCGAATCATCAAATGAGAATACTTATCTTAAACCAAAGTAGCCCCTGAGCAACCAGCTACGCTTCTACAACGTTCCACCCAACCGTAGGCCAGTGTGCTCCTCAATCTCTCAGTACCACTGCCACCCCCCGAGCTGGGCATGATCTCCACAAGGAAAAAGGGGAAAGCAGGCTCTCACATAGCCAAAGATATACCAGAATCAGCCAAGCCAATCAGCAATTGGGTTTCTCAAGCTGTTAAGAGATGGACAGAGGTGAATTACTAGCTAGTGGCTCACCCATTGAGCTATGGATACTTAATTGGGCTCATCAAGCCAAATCTGTCCTCTTCCACTCCTGAATCTCCTGCTCACAGGTTCAAACCAAGGATGGGGTTTCTACCAGCTCAGAAAAACGTGGGAACACACAAAAACGAAATGGGAAGATTGGGAAACAACCCAGGGAAGCCAAATCCGTTTTTAGAAAAACTTCCTTGGACATTCGGGGGCAAAAACGACCTCCATACATTCCCCAAACCGTGGCCCTTCTCTCCCAAGCTACTGTATATGCAAAAACGAGTTACCAGCATGGGAAAATGCAGGGGAATTGAGAAAAACGTGAGGGATAAAACCCCAACAAGCTCAGACTGCGTGAGAGGATGAATGCCATGGGTGGAGAATGGCTTTGGGCCAATTTCGTGGGGGTTTTCTTGCCCAGCAAGCCAAAACTCGATTTCCCAGGTTGTTGTCTTGCCCATACACGAAAATTGACAGCCATACCTCTCCCATCCCAAGGCATTAATTGTCTCAACCAATTCTTGGAAGAATTAAATGATTGGGTGCATGAGGCCAAATGGGTAGTTGAGAGTTCATGGGTTTCCTCAATGAAATGGCTTAACACCATGGCTCAAGGGTTTGGTTATTTTCCCTCCCTATTCCTTGTAAAGATCATGCCCCCATCTCTTTGTTGCATTGCGTAGCTGGTTGTGGGTTTTTCATTAAAAGTTGCATATTTACATGATGTTCGATTTTACATTGTGCACCGCTAGCACAAGAACTCTATGCATCTATTCTAATTGTTGATACATAGAACGATAAATCAATGGCGGGGCCTTGGCCTTGAGCTCCTCACAATGACTAAATAACAATATTTACATCATTTACAATATTAATGCAATAGGGTCAAGCTGGGGACATTACATAGTTGGGGCTTCCAATCCACAAGACGGTATCAAGTTTCCTGTTGTAGCTACCGAATCCACTATTCTCAGTATGTATCCAATTATCCATGGTTCTGGTGAGGATGCTACAACCACTGGTGGTTTAGGTCTAACAGACCATGAAGGTTTAAGCATGGGAGAATGAATGGTTGAATGGTCTAGTTCTCAGTATATATATATATATATATATATATATATATATATATATATATATCTGGTGGTTTAGGTCTAACAGATCATGATGGTTCAAGCATAGGAGAATGAATGGTTGAATGGTCTAGTTCTCAATCTATATATATATATATATATATATATATATATATATATATATATATATATATATATATATATATATGTTTGTGTGTGTGTGTGCATGTTGAGAACTCGCCAAGTGGCATGTTGGGTGATAAGAGCTAGCCAAGTGGCATACATGGGTGATAAGAGCTAGCCTAGTGGCATACATGCGGTTGGACACATTTTTCTCCTCTAACCCTAGGCTTATGATAGTTAACCCATGATTAAGGTTAATGAGTTTTATTAATGAGGGGTTAATAAAGTGTAGTACAAAAGGAGTATATAAAGGTGGTGACTTATATGATAAGTCACTAGGATCATCTCTCTTCTAACCCCCCTCTCACTCTCAATCTTGTGGAATGATAGCCCCCCATCTATTCTTCGTCCTTCTTGGTCTGCAGTAGTCGTGTGCTTCTGTATAAAATCTACATGATTACATTATTTTGGTCATATTGGACCATTCTTGTTTAGCTTCTATCCATTTCCATCATACTTACATAATTACATTATGGGGTAAAAAACAGGGTGTTACAGAATTGGACTAGAATTTTCATTGGAAAGAGGGATGTTTTGGGTGATCGATATCCTACACAAGGGGAATTTCATAACCATCACTCAAAATACACAATTTCTATCATATATGATATAATTCTTCAAAATATGTTGTCAAAGTATTGATCAATCCAGTGGCTTTTATGATTTTTTAAATTTTGGTTTTCTTTAGAGATTGGTGAAATCCTCGAGGGCATAGTTCTACCATGAATGAAACTATGATCATAATGGAACCGTGGTCATGTGGAACCACAATCGTAGAAGAAATTTTCACCATTTCGATTTAAACTTTCATTGGGAAGTGGGGTGTTTTGAAAAAAAAAAATCCTACCCAACTAAAAGAGTGTTTGATAATTTGTGCTCAAAACGCCCCATTTCCAATACTCTATATTTGGATTTGAAGAAACAATATTTTAGAGTTTCAAATGATCTTGGTCAATTAATAAGTGGGAAAATCCCTTGGGGTATAGTTCCACTATGAAGCAGACGATGATCGTAGTGAACTACACAATGAAGGAAAAACAACTTACTAGAATTGGGCACTTTTCGATAAAGGAGGCCCTTTTTTAGTGCTCTTTATCCTAGTACCCCTATAGAAATTATTTCCATGTGAGTGATTTATAACTAGCACTCAAAATTCCCCACATTTGGTCTTCTATGTTGGAACTTAGGGAAATAAGGCACTAGATTTTCAATCGATCCAATAGTTTTTAAGCTTTTCCGAGGTT
Source organism: Larix kaempferi (assembly GCA_027924585.1). NCBI lineage: Eukaryota > Viridiplantae > Streptophyta > Pinopsida > Pinales > Pinaceae > Larix > Larix kaempferi. Next base: position 10,565,606 of record BSBM01000120.1, on the reverse strand, counting down.
TTGGGTCAATTCAAAGACATGAAAAACACTTGTTGGCACAGTTCCACCATGATGGGAATTGTGATTGTGCTAGAACTATGGTTAAGGCAAACAATTGACCAAAATTTAGCTAGAACTTTCATTGGAATTTGGAATGAGGGGTGTTTTGGGTGTCCTTTATCCTACAAGAAGAGAATTTGAGAATTGTCACAAAAGATACTCCATTTTTAGTCATTTATTGCGGAATATTACAAAACAAGACATCAAAGTATTGATCAATTCAATATGTTCTAAGATTTTTTGTTAAGGTTTTGAGTTGATTCAAAGATGAACAAAATACTCATGGGTGTAATTCTACCATGAAGGGAAAAATGATGATCATAGAACTTTGATCATGGTAGAACTATGACCATAGTGGAAAATTTTGCCAAAAACGTGTCAAAATTTCTTTGGAAATTGATGTTGTTAGTGTCATTTTTTCTATGACATCACAAAAAGTGTTTGATAATTGATATTCAAAACACCTAATTTTTTTTATAATCTATATTATTATATAAGAAAACCAAGTATTGAAGTTTTGATTAGTCTTAGTGGATTAATAAAACCAACAAACCCCATGGAAGCATAGTTCCACCATGGAAGGGACCACCATAATCAAGATGGAAATTTTATTGAAATGGAACCATTATCCCCTCCAAAAATAAATATATTGAGTACCCATCATTCTTTACTTTTGAAACTTTCTTTTGGCATTGATAAATAGTATTAATAACTCCCTAATGTGATCCCTATAACATCATGGGGATCCAAAACGATGCTCTCTTGATCGGTTCAAATGTTTCTTCACACTTGTACTTCATTCAGTCCATATGTAACATTCTAAATCCCTTACAGCAATTTCTCACATAAGACTATAATTACAAACTTAAATATCTAATAATAATTTCTTATTGGGAAAATGATAATTTCCTTTTGACAATCACAGGTAAGCATTTTGTTTGTGAATGGGACCTGAAGCTCTTATCCACATTGGCATGTACTGTGATTCAAATCCCTCTTTTCAATTTTTTGACCTCTTATACAACTAAGCATAAAACACAAAATTCAGTATCCTCTAACCAAATTGAAAACCATTTGACAAAAGTTCACCATTACATCTGACATGCAAAGAAATTATATGCCAGATAATTCCTTCCATCTATTGGATGCTCTCTAACCTAAATACTCCATGCTGGATATTAGTCATACCTTAACATTACCTATTTCCCTGCATATACACTAAAATAATGTGAAATGTATGGGTCTGAATGGCTACTGCTTTCCCACGCAGAGAACTCTTTAAACATCTCACAGAAGGTTATCTATTCTGGGTCTGAATGGCCACTGCTTGCCCAAGCAGAGAACTCTTAAAACATCTCACAGAAGGTTATCTATTCTGGGTCTGAATGGCCACTGCTTTCCCAAGCAGAGAACTCTTAAAACATCTCACAGAAGGTTATCTATTCTCAATGCATGCATGCCACTCTGCTTAATATATCCACATCTAACAAACTGTTCAACTGAAATTGATTCTATGGAAAACTATATCTCCCTTGCTGTTAAAACTACTGCAACATCTAACAAACTGTTCAACTGAAATTGATCCTAAGTTGTAACTCCACTCCATTCAAACTCCACCCCATTCAGATAATACGTCAGGCACTTTCCAAGAATGTGGGAAACACAATGGCATATAGGAGCAGAGCTTTAAGAAAATTACTTTCTGAGCTATTTTGTGGGACTGTGCTATCAGCTTGCAGGCTAAGAATCTCTACTGTCAACTGATTTGATTGGCTACCACTGCTGTCTAACAATTTCTGAACTAAGCTTTCATTTGGATTTATACCACCAGTTTGTACTTTGATGTGATTTACATTTCTAAAACAAAAAGATGCAGAAATATGTGGCCTATTATATGCATTCAGTTATCCATTATTCCATGGCAGCCACTATATATTACTTGCCTTATTCATGGAACCGATAATAACCATAATAAGACGTGGAAAAAATAAATAGAGCACGCACACACACAGACTGTTTTCAAAGCAAAACTTGATTCATATTTAGTATTACAGAGAGCAACCATGGATGCTACCATGAACCATGAAGAAAAACCAGAAATGAATTGAAACAAGGAAAAGAGCGTACCATGAAAAGATAGGCCACGAAAATCCAGCCCAGATTTTTCTGGCGAAAGATAAATTGCAAAACGAAGCCAATAACAGAGAGCTGAAGGAAACCCCTTGCTATGGAGTATGGCATTTCCCATTCCAGCCCAAGTTTCTGCTGAAATGAGAGGAGGACAGCAACTGCTGGCACTGCCAAAGCAGCCACTGGCTTCTCCATTCCTCTGAAGAAATCAACCCAATCAGAGCCCATTGCAGACAGCTACAGTGCACCAAGTCTACCACCGGAGGAAGGAGGAGAAAGCAGTACAACAAGTGAAATGATGGAATCATATTATTTAGTCACTGACTCACTACCATGGGTGGTCATACGGCTGATGCTGATGGGTTGTTGAGAGCAGGTTGGAAATTTGGATATTCAAACACGTTCCACTATTAATTTGTTATTTGGGGTTGCGACTAGTTTTTAACAAATTGTTTAATTAATTAAAATATTAATATGTGCTTTTTAGCATTTCTAAGTTAATATAAATATTCTGCGTAAATTGTCGGTCAAATTTTATTATTAATTAATATTTTGCAAATTAATATATCTTAAATAAAAACTATGTAGCCATCAATTTAGCTGGATTTAAAAATAAAATAATAGTAATAACAATTGTACCGTTATGTACCTTCAAATGGTTTTTTTAGCCTTAATCCCATATAATCAACAAGATATCGTGATTTAAAAACAATTTTGCTTCTTTTTCTAAAGAAAAATTTAACTTACTATTAATAATGCGAAATAGTAAATGTTCCACATGGCATGAAGTATACAGTCACTGTTGATCAGCGTATGTACCAGAAAAATAATACAACCCACGGGCATAGAAAAAGTTTGTCCCATAAAAACAAGTGACATATCAGTCATAAATATCAGAGCATCAAATTGAAAGATCTAACAATGTCAGGAAAAAACAGTGCATACATAACTGCACAAAGTCCTGTCTCCACACAAACCAAAGATAATATCACCACCCATCATATAGTGGCTCGACCCAAAAACCTACTACCATCAAAAGAACACATCAAAAACAGTCATCGACATAGGTGCAATAACCAATGGATATAACCCCAAAATGTAAATAGTGCCGCAATACAGTCCGAATCAACAAGATGTTGATGGAGATACACCCTATAGACCTGCACAAAAAAGTATCAAAGCATATAACATATATATAATCCGCCAGCTGAAACAAATAAACTATCCAAAAAAGATCCACAACACCGGAGTCAAGTCCAATGCATGTTAATAGTGCCACAAGAGAAGAAGAGGTCCCCACACCACTCCTCCCACCGAATGATGCCCACCGGAGATGATAAAGCCAGCTTGGATAGTAAATCGACCTCCATATTTACCTCCCGGTAAATATGACAAAAGTGAGTATGAACAAAAGCTCGGATAAGCTTCCTGACCGCCTCCAACCAAAAAGAAAGTAACAAAACCTTGAGAGGAGTGTTTCCCAAAGCCCAGGAGATGATAGATAATGAGTCACCAAGAATCACAAGAGAAGAAATCTGCTTGGAGCGCGCAAAAAATAGGAGAATCCAAAGAGCACACAACTCACTGCGAGTGTTTGTTCCAGGCACCAGATTAAGCCAGATGCGATAATAACAATCCGTCAACAAGTGAAGTATAGCACCGACACCACAAACACCAGGGTAGCCCACAGCAGCCCCATCGAAAAACCCACAGGGGTAAACCAAGACTGGAGGGGTCAGATGACGACCCGGATTCCTCAAGAAATTTTGTGGACGATCCCAATCATGATCAGCATGAGTAACATATTCCTTATAGGCAGCCATGATCTGACCACTAAGCCACCCTGATTGAGGGAAATATCCTTCAAAAAGGAGGGAGTTTCGGGCCTTCCACAGCATAAAACACGGCAACTCAAACATAGAGGAGGCTTGACGAATCCATGATCGAAGACAATCCAAAAGAGCAGTGGGATTCCATAAAAACTGTATTCCAGAGGAGGCAGCAATAATGTTCCAAAGTTCCTGAATAAATGAGCATGAAGCAAATAGGTGATCCACTGATTCGTTTTGAGTGCAACAAAAAGGACACCATCCAGGACCAGTAAACCCACGCCGACACAGATTATCCCACGTAAGAATGCAGTTGTTCAAAGTAAGCCATATGAAGCATTTAATTTTTAAGGGAAGAGTGAGTTTCCAAATCTTATGATGCCACCAACGATCCTCAGATTGAAACTCAGCAAATAATGATTCATATGCAAGCTTTGCAGAGACAGATCCATGGGCCACATCCCGACCAGACCAGCCGATCAGGCGTCTCAAAGAGTTTGATATTTGCAAGACAAAATGAGCTAATATATTAAGTCCATTCCTTACCCAATGAACCAATGAGACCCAACTGAGACACAATAATCCATTTAGTACCATTATCACGATTCGAGCATGCAGCATGTGCCAGAGAAAGATAACCTCTTTCCCGAAGAAAAGACAACAAAGTAGGAGACAATTGATAAGCTGAGGAGCCCCCCATAATAGGATCCGATCCAAGTCGAATCTCCCGCCCATTACCGGGCACCCAGGAAAGCCAATGTGCAATGGTACTGAATGATCCTAAGAGTCCATTCCAAATGTTAGAGACCCCGGCCGTCGCAGGCTGACCCAATCTGAACCAATCCACCACCTGCGAATGTTTAAGGTACTTAGCCCGTATGATCTTGCCCCAAGCAGAATCCACAAAAAGAGCCCGCCAAAGACTCTTGGCATGTAAAGCATTCACAAATAAATCCATATGTTTGATGTTCCATCCCCCCAGATCCCAGGGACGAGCCAGAGTAGTCCATTTGATTGAGTGATACTTCCCAGAATTCATCCCCCTCGACCATAAGAAACAGAAAAACTTCTTGCGAATAAGCCGAATAATAGTCTTTGGTATCTTGTTGAGCGAGAACCAGTAGACCCCCAAATTCTGCAACACCGCTTTGGCCAGAGTGAGTCTACCACCCAATGACAAATGTCGCATACTCCAGTGTCCAATTCTTGAGTCAAAACACCTTATTAGCCAGGACCAATCGTTTGTTAGATATTTCGATGGTTTGACAAAATAACCCAAGTATTTAGTGCCACCCTCCAAATCCTTGAAAGCTAGAGGAAGAACCATACCAATTGACTGAACCACATCAGCTTCTACAACGTGTTTTAAGAAGAGTGATTTGTGCAAGCTGATAACCATCCCAGAAGAAATCCAGGATTTTTTTATATTGGCTCCATTCAACAAGAGTGCCCACGCCAAAAAGTAAAACGTCGTCCACAAAGAGTGAGTGAGTAACAGATACATCAACGGTAATTTTGATACCCACAATGGATCCAACACCTTTTGCCTTATGAATAGTGAGGCTCAATCCTTCAATGACCAGCAAGAACAGGAGAGGAGAAAGTGGACAACCCTAAAGCAGCCCCCGAGATGCCTTAAAATAATCAGTCGGCTTGCCATTAATGAGTACAGCGAAATTTACAGATGAGACACATGCCATGATCCATTTCATCACCTTCCAAGGGAGGCCAATCTGAATCAATATCAGTCTGAGCATATTCCAATCAACACGATCGTAAGCCTTCACCAGATTCAGTTGAAGGATAATGGCCTCCAAGTTCTTTTTTTTAATACTATGAAAAGCCTCTTGTGCCACCCCCACCGCATCAAGTATCTGCCGGCCATCCAAAAAACCATATTGTTCCATAGTAATATGTCGAGAGAGAAATGGCTTGATTCGAACAACAATAATTTTAGAAATAATCTTGTAGACCAAATTGCATAAAGCAATTGGCCTGAACTCATTAAAATCCTCTGGATGAGAAGTTTTGGGGATGAGAGTCAAGTATGTAGTGTTGAGAGCCCCAGAAACAAGTCCTAAATGACGAGACTCATCCACAACATCACGGAGGTCCGCACCCATAATGTCAAAAAAATAAAGAAACAATTCCACCGACCACCCATCAGGTCCAGGAGATTTATCTTTTGCAAAACCCCTTAAAATGTTCTCTTTTACTGCAATGGTCAAAATAGAATTTTGATCGGCCGTGTAAAATTGGTCCTCCAATGAGAATATAGAGTTGCAAGTCAATTATGCGAGGTTGTTGCACTTTTTTTTTTCATACAAGCAGTGTAACCGGCGCCCAATGATGGGTGAGGGCGCCGAATCGAGCCGGGTCTTGGGGTCGAACCTGGGTGAGAGGTTGTTGCACTTGTATTTACTATTTCTTTACTATTTCTCTTAAGCTATTTTTTCCATGAAAAAAAAGAGAGTTGCATGTCAATGTAGAATTTGTCTTATAAAGTTGGAATCAATGTAGAATTTGTCACTTTCCGAATCCGGACTTGCCATTGTCCTCCGATTTCAATGAATACCACGCGTCTTCCGTTTTAAAATAACTTATTGATAAAATTCCTTTCACATTTTGTCACCACAATTATTGAGGCTGTTAGGTCAATTTTATTGGTCATGCACTGAACATTAACAAAAATATATATATATACTTTATTCTTATTTATAAAGTTTATTAAATAAGGCTGTTAGGTCAATTTTATTGGTCATGCACTGAACATTAACAAAAATATATATATATACTTTATTCTTATTTATAAAGTTTATTAAATATTTATATTTTTAATATAAGTAAGATTTAATCATTTAAATATATGGAATTAGCACCAAAGTTGTATATTAAATGAGATTTAAAAAAGTTTGATGAATATTACATAAAATTATATAATCACAATAAAAATTAAGGAAATGTTATATATTTTTTATTAAAAAATTTATGACTTTAAAGTTAAAATATGTTTTAATAGAGAGTAAATATTTTAGAATATTAATTCTTGGACAGATACCAAATAAAAATTGTATAACTACAACAAAAGTTAATAAAATGTATCTTTTGTGATTAGAAAGATATCAAATTTAGTAATAAATAATAATAAAATGTTTTAATATTTAAAAAAAAAAATTTATTTGAGAATATCAATAATTTATAAATATAAAATAAAAATTATATAACCACTAATAAAAATTAATAAAATGTTTATTTTTTTTAATAAGAAAAATATCAATTTTAAAGATAAAATATGTCATTAAAAAAAAGAATAAATATTTGAAATTACCATTGGATTTTATATATATATATATATATATATATATATATATATTAATATGGTAAGCTTTGTTAATTTTATTTTGAGTGTAATGAACAAAAAGAGTCCACTTATAATCTTTAAATGCAAATCATATTAAATCATTATACCACTTTATCAAAATATAGTTTTATTATATTTTATTTTATTAAATATGTTATTAAAAATATAGTTTATAAGACAATTACATGTAATGATACACTTAGTACATATTATATTTAATATTGAATATTAAATTTTATATGAAAATTTATTAATTGATGAATTTAAAACTCTTACCCTTAATAAAATCATTATAATAAAAACTTGATCACATTAATTAGAATTTTCTATGTAAAAAAAACACCTCAAAGCTGCAAGATTATAAATCATTAAATTTTAAAAAGTATTATATAAATTTGAAAACTAACAAATACCTAACTACAATAAGTTATTATACAAACTTGATCAATTAATTATACTAAAACAAACATCATATAAACTTGGAAACTAACAAATACCTAACTATAAACATTACACTACAAAATTGATCACATTAATTAAAACTTTGTATCTAAAAAAAACACGTCCCAATAAAGCTGTGAGATTATAAATCATTAAATCTAAAAATGCATATTATAAACTTGGAAACTAACAAATACCTGACATTTCATATGAACAAATAACTAACCTGAACATTTATAAAATACCTTAACAGGTCAATACCAAAAATAAAATATCTACACTACAGAAACACATCATTCTTATTCTTAGGTATTAAAGAATAAAATAGGTTTGATCGATACTGTTGACTTCAAGGCTCTGCCGCCAAGTTGCGTGCAATGCAGTGGTAAATTTGCAATAGGCTTAGTAGCCCTAGCCTAAGGCTTATATTACATTGTTGAAAATATAATTTTCGTTGTTAAATCGAGTTTTAGATAATTGAATAATTCTAAAATGTTACATTTAGTAAAAAAAATAAAGATGGATGCTTTTTGAAATTACAGTATTACACAAGCTGTGATTTCCAGCCAGCATTTTAACCAGATTCAACAAAAAAAAATTGATTTAGTTTGTCCTTATCCCACGCGCCGGCTGATATGCAGCTTGTGAGGCAATGTGTGTAGTCAAATTGAATTGACTTGCCTACTCACGAGTCATAGCGTGAGTGCTTATGGCATATGATGTGTACCACACTCCAAGAAGGTTAGGTTTTGAAACATAGCGTCAGTGCTTATGGCATATGATGTGTACCACACTTCAGAAGAAGGATAGGTATTCAACATCCGGTACTTGGCCGAGTCAGCACTCACATGGAGTTTTTAATATTAAAAAAAGGTAATACTTTCTTTTGTCTTTTCGCTATGATGTGATTCCCAGCTCGTTCTGTCGGAGGTTAGAATTCTGCCAATCGCAAGTGGAGGCGACTCCGCCAGTCCACTTCACGTGATGGGAGAGAAGATATGACTTTATATTTATTTTTATTTTTTCGTTTCTGGAATGTTGCTTATTTTAACCTATTCTTGACTATGTTCCTCCTGAGACTGTTCTTGACGGCGTGACGCACGGCACGCACCTGCCCATACTTATCCCCTGCCCGGCCGCCTGCAGTGTTCTCGACGCACCTGCCCCTAACCCTGCACCCTGCATTTAAAAGTCCATACCTTATCAATTTCTTTATTCGGACGTGAAAAGCAAATTAAACAGGGTTAAGGTTACGACGGCAATTTTCCCGTATTGTTTGAAATTTGAATGATGGCCGTGTCTGCCGTCTGTTGAAAAGTATTCCAGCCAAGTTCTGGGTTTTCAGCACGTCTAATCAGCATGATAGAACAGCTAATTACGTTCCAGCTTAATTTATTTAACTCGGCATCCAGCGGTATTGAATCGCAGAAAAAACTCCCAGTTTATTTTTTCATATAACAGAATTCTGGCTTTTATTAAAGGATTACAGCTAGGGCACAAGACAGCTTGGTATATTCAACATTCCTCATCTTAGGTCGGTTGTCTTTTTTGATGGTTCTGCAGTTGATGGTTCATGTGCGGTAGGGGAGTGTTATATCTCAATAAAGAACATTATTTCATTTTTATGATGAATTGTGGAAAAGGAACCAACACCAAAGCTGAATTAATTGATCTTTGGTATGTGGTGTCAGTTGCTGCTACTATGGGATTGAATGTGTTGACTGTATTTGATGACTCCAGGGTGACGATAAAATGAGCTCAAGAAGAATATAAATTAAATGTCCTTTCATTACATCAATGGTGTAGCAGAACACCAGAAAAAATACAACTTTTCAATGACATCAGATTTGAACATATCTTTAGTCAACACAATCTGACAATTGATGCACTGTTCAAGGAAGCACATGGAGGAGCAGAGGGGATTGCCAGATGAGAGGAATTCCAGGAGAATCGATGCATTGAAAGGGGCTCCGTCAATTTGTATGAACACTAGCAGATTTGTTTATGTCAGCCCTCTCAGAATTTTGTTGTTTTGGTATAGATATTTTTGAGTAGTTGAATAATGAAAATCATATGATTTTTTGTGAACATAAATTTTGATATGACTTATGAATATTTGTACTATTTGATTCATAATATGAATAACAGTAATATGGTTTTTTTGGCTGAAAAAAAAAGTGGTCCCGACCCCAGCCCCACTGCCCAATGCCCACGCTCTAGTCTCCGGTCCAACTGTCTATGAATTTATAAAGTGATTCAGGGAGATTGTACAAATTAATGAGTTGCAGCCTTAGTAAAGTTAGTAGATTGTTATTAAAGATCGTATAATGTATTAACATCTCAAGTTTTAATAGTCAAGATCGTATTAAGTGGTTCAAACTTCATGGACTTTATGAATTATGAGAACTTCCCCGTGGGCTGCCATTTTGCAATAACAATAGAAAGTTGGCATCATATGTAGAGTCTGTGGTTGTATCCATTTTCCTGTCAACGTTTCGAGCTCTAAGTAATGTCATCTTCCCACCAAACAATTTGGTCATGTCGGGTTGCATAAGTTCCAAACCCTTATTATGTGATTTAGATAACACTAGTTTTCTAAATGAAAGACATGAGGAGAATGCAGGGATTCTGCATTTACATATTTGTTACAATTAAATTAAATTTTAGCTTGCTGAATTTTATCTTAACCTCTCCAAGCCATGAAATATTATTAGAATGGATGTTTACCTGAGCATATGTGCCAAGTGGTAAGGGTGTTCTTAGAAAAACCATAGGATATCTCCAAAAAAACATTTTTAAAGTGTGAAACCTATGATATGAACTAGGGTGGTCTACGACTAGGCCTCCAAATGGTCAAAACCAAGTCAAACAAACCCCAAATGTTGAAGTGAGTATGTGTGCAACGATTTTGGGGTTTTTGTTCTTTGCTCAAAGAGATGCTCAAAGTGCACACAAAGATTGCTCCTTGGACTAAATTGCATGAGTTCGTGGTTGAGACATTTTTGGATAAATACTTGATCCCTGGAGTTCTGGTAATAAAGAAACCCAACCATCTACAAGTAAAGTATGAATTGTATTCATTGTGGAAGTGTGTGAGATCAATGCTCTGTTTGTTGGCAAGATTACTTGAAAATTTAATACACTAAAGTTAAATGAGTTGCAGTAGGATAGTTGTGGGAATATTAGCGATTAACTGAACATTTCTTAACCATCCAAATATATTTCTGGTAGTTATACGATTTCATATCTAGTAACATTCCCATGTATTCTAATAGTATTTACAGGAAGTAAGAATTTTCTATACTGATGTAAAAAGTGAGTTTTGACATGGGCAAAAAGGGTCCTAGTAACCACAAAAGGGTGTTATGGGATCCTATATGTCATAAATGCCATGGTAGAATTTATGATTTATGGATAATAAGAATTAACAAATTAAAGTGTTGGTAAGCATACCTGCTTGGCCCACACTATTTTAATTGACAAATGTGTTGCATAGATATATGATGAGAATTGTCATTTTTTTTTGTTCAAGATTGATATGCACATAACATTTCGCATAACTTTTTATGCTTGTTTAGTTTTTACATGATAAATCTGTATTTAGTGATTTTTTTTTCCACTCATAAATGGATTGAAAATGTATTATTTTATTTAACACTTTCTTTAATGAAGTGTATGATTAATTTATTATTGTCAATTGAAAAGTAAATTTTTATAAAGTTTTTCATCTTCAAAGGGTGTATGAATGTCTATCCTTCAAATTTAAATTAAGACGAATCCTTCAAATTTGATCACTGTAAGGCAGTCTCGCGTGTTCGAGCCGACAATTTATGCATAGAAAGTCGTGCTTTCGACTCCCTGGAGTTTGGACGAGCGATTAATAACCACCCGCGGCAGAGCATTTATTGTTGCTACTGCGGGGTTTTGAACCGTTGGATGTGAACAATCCATCAATCCAATAGTTCAGAACCCCGCAACAAATGCTCTGCAGCAGTACTTATTGATCGCCAGTTGAACATCGTATTGAGATCCTAGTTTCCAGGGAAAATTGAGCGCTTTCCAACGAATCTGATATGTTCCAATTTGACACCAAATCGAACAGGCATCGAACACGGTATGTTTATTTTACGCATTTCATAGACCATCCTTATTATTTTTAATTGTTTTTTCCGCATAAAATGGGATACTAAGTCCGAATATTAAAGGTTTTTCATTTCAACAATCAAATCTCAGTTAAAAAGAGAGAGGCCACACAGATTTGCAGAAAACAGTGGCCTACATCTATGTGTCTGCTCCATAGCAATTTCTATGTGGGCATCACAAATACGTATAAATATATATTAGTTTGATGGAAGGTACGGTGAACATCGACATAGTTTATGCCATTGACCAGAGATGGAATTTGATAGGTGTTTCAATTGGAGTAGGCAGGGGGGACATCATGCCCCATCTAACCCCAACAGTAGTGAAAATCCCTCAACACCATGCCCCCTCAATATATATTAGTTTGATGGAAGGTACGGTGAACATCGACATAGTTTATGCCATTGACCAGAGATGGAATTTGATAGGTGTTTCAATTGGAGTAGGCAGGGGGGACATCATGCCCCATCAAGCAATGTAGGCCTGGAATAAGGATGACGTCATCATCAAAGACAACAAAGGAGAGAGGGCGTTGCTTAACTGGAGGACTAGGAGGGTGTGGATGGTGGCCTGGAGGAGAGGCATGAGCCTCGGTGCTGGCGGAAGAGCCACAAGAATTATAGAACAAGGTGGGGGTCATGTGATCCAATGACCCACCCCTGGAAGTCTCAGACACCAACCTCAGGGCTTCAAGCCCTTTCATGAGGCAGTCAACAATGCCACTAAGCTATTACCTTGGGAGGATTACCTCCAAGAGGAAGGCTTCTTGAAACAACCTCTAGGGTTGGTTTCAAGAGTCTAAACTAGGGCAAAGTTGGAGCTCCACAGCCAAACTTTGTAAAAACCTCCTCTTGGGAGCGTTTTTAGTATGCAATGAGGATAGAATAGCAGGCAAAATCCTTATTCAAAGAGAATGTATCCCTAGGAGGTCCATTCAATCATTCAAGATGCAAAATTGGCCTACCATTCATCAAGCAAACCTTAAAAATGTAAAAGACTTACTTGAGCATGAGTTATTCCAACCATTCTAGCATCCACAAAGCATTAGCAAGACAAAGAAAACATTAGCAATACAAAGAAATACCAATGGAACCACAATGGGCTGCAACACCAAAAATGATGATGGAATGTTACAATGTTTCGGGAGAACCTAATGATCGCGAAGATCCTAGAGTTGTCTATGTCCCAGAGTCAGAAGGAAGCCGCGACGTTGAAGCACCAAGCATGCCATTAGACACATTCAAGCAACCATTGAAAATTAAGAAAGTAAATATTGGGTCACTGGAGAATCCAAAGTTTTCCAGTATTGGAGATTATTGGGATGACACAACAATAGGGAAGGTCACCGACCTATTGCATGAATTTCAAGATTTTTTCTCAACGAAGTTTTCTGAGATGAAAGGCATTTCCGGGGACTTGGGTGAGATGAAGATCCCCCTTAAACTCGATGCTAAGCCAGTGAAGAAGCGACCGTATAGATTGAATCTCGGATACAAAGAGCGAGTGAAGGCTGAGATAGAGCGGATGTTGGATGCAAGGATCATTGAGCCTGTCGAGGAGTCAAAATGGATCATCCCGATGGTCGTCTAGGACAAGAAGACTGGCGAAGTCCGGATTTGCGTCGACTTAAGGAAGTTGAATGATGCATGCCTTCATGATCCATTCCCCACACCCTTTACCGATGAATTAATTGAAGGTGTCGAAGGATAGGAAGTATATTCATTCACATATGGGTTCTCAGGATATCACCATATCAAGATTGCAAAGGAAGATCGACACAAAACCACCTTTGTAACAGAGTGGGGCTGCTATCAGTACACAATAATTCCATTTGGTCTCAAGAATGCCCCTGCAATTTTTCTTAAGGTTAGTTCTTGTTGCTTTCAAAGATTTTATTCATAAGTTCTTGGCGGTGTATATGGATGACTAGATTGTGTATGGATTGGTTAAAGACCATGTTGAGAGCCTTAGGATGATGCTTGAAATATGTCGACAGCATCAGATCTCTTTAAATTTAAAGAAGTGTATCTTTTGTGCACCATTTGGTATCTTGTTGGGACATATTGTCTGCAAGGAAGGTACGTTGGTCAACCCAACCAAGATTGCGATCATTGTCGACTTACCAGCACCTATGACAGTAATGCAACTAAGGGCCACGTTGAGCTATACAGGATACTATAGAAAGTTCATGAAAGGGTATGCAGCGATTACTCTGTCCATGGAGAAGCTACTGAAGAAAGATGTGAAGTTTGAATGGAACGATGAGTGTTAGAAGAGCCTCGACATATTGAAGGAAAAGATGGTTGCAGCACCAATATTAGCCTTCCCCGACTGGAAGAAAGAATTCCATGTCCATATAGATGCTTCGTCAGTCGTGATGGGGGTGATATTGGCGCATCCTGGAGAATGATCGATCGACCATCCTATCGCATTTGCTTGCCGAAAGTTGTTGACCACAGAGAAAAAATATACAACAACAAAAAGAGAAGGCCTCGCGATGGTATATGCATTGCAAAAGTCCCAACACTATCTGCTAGGAGGACACTTCAAGATGTTTACTGACCACTCAACACTGAAGTACCTGGTTAACAAGCCTGTCTTGGGGGGAAGATTTGTCGGTGGTTGCTATTGTTTCAAGAATTTGAATTTGAAATAATCATGAAGCCTGGACAATTGAATGCAGGACCTAAACATCTGTCGAGGATCGAATCGGGCGAGGAACCAAGTAGCATCGACGAAGGTCTGCTCGACATGCATTTATTTCGCATTGAAATGGTCGATAACCATTATGAAAAGATTGTTCAGTTTTTGGTCACGGGAAGAGGACCTGAAGGGTTCACCACTAATCAGAAGAATCATTTAGTCATCAGAGTTGTTGATTTCCAATTGATCGTAGGACAGTTATATTAGATGGGTCTAAATGAAATTCTTTGTCGATATGTCCTTCCACATGAGAAGGAAATAGTGTTGGCTTAGGCTCACAATGGGATCGCAGGAGGGCATTATGGAGGGCGTGCAACCGCCAGAAAGATACTTAGAGCTAGCTTATGGTGTTCAACACTGCATGCAACGCAACAGATTACTCCAAGACGCCTCCAAGAGTTGTGACGTATGTCAGAGGACGGGGAAACCATCGCGACGGGATGAGGTGCCATCGGTTCCCTAATTCATAAATGGGCAGTAGACTTTGTGGGACCCATTAACCCACCAGGAAAGAGGACGGGTGTGAGGTATATCATTACTGCGAAATACTACCTAACAAGATGGGCCGAAGCAGCACCAGAGAAAGATTGCAAAGTTGTGACAACATCAAGATTTCTTTTCGACAATGTGGTCACCATGTTTGGGTGTCCAAAAATCTTGATGAGTGACCAAGGTATGCATTTTGTAAATCAGACCATCAAAGCAATGACTGAGGATTTTCAGATTCAGCATAGAAGAAGTACTCCATACCACCCATAGGAGAATGGAGCAGTTGAAGCACAAAACAAAATTCTGGAGAATGCGCTCACTAAGGTGTGCAATACAAACCGCGACGACTGGGACTTGAAGATTCCTACTGTATTATGGGCCTATAGAATAATGTGCAAAATATTGACAAGATAGACCCCCTTAAATCTAGTATATGGACAAGAAGTAGTAATGCCTATGGAGTACATTGTCCCCACTCTGCGAATAGCAGCAGTGATAGGCATGAGCGACGATGGGGCTATTGGAGAAAGATTGGCACAATTACTACAACTAGAAAAGATCGCTTCATTGTGGGATTTCAACAACAAGTAGAAAAAGATCGATAGAAGGCATGGCATGATCGCCATGTAAAGACGAAGCACTTTCAGCGCGGAGACATGGTACTCCTCTACGACAACAAATTCGCAAAACACCCAAGTAAGCTCCAAATGCATTGGATTGGTCCATATGTCATCAATTTTATTACTGATGGGGGTGCAGTTCAATTGAAAAAGTTGGATGGAACACTTTTGACAAGCTTAGTGAATGCGATCCGTCTAAATCCCTATCGGGATAGCCCGACGCACCTCCACTGAGGAATATAGCAGGTCAAAAAAATGATGAAAGAAAGGAAAAACTAAAAGAAAAAGAGCAATGAAACAGGTTCACCACATAGTTCGGGAGTCTGTCGTTGAAACAACGACGAGGTATGAGTTCATACATCTGTCGATGGAATCGTGACAAGCCTCGATTTCATATACCTGGTGATGGAACATCGATGAGGATTGGGCCCTGTCAACGTCCAAACCGACAAAGTGCAAATTGGTCATATCGGGCAATAAATGAAGCAGTTAAGATGCGGCGGACGACGACGCAAGTGGACGGATATGCATTTAATGGCACATTATTGCGTCGGATTGGCTAAATCGACGATGGATTTGGGTAATCATTGTCCAAATCGCTTTGATGGGAAAAGAGTGGGAAACTAGAGATATAAAAGGAATGCGCGGGTAAACATTCTGGTTCATTGTTCATTGTGAGAAAATTGAAGAAACCAGAGAGAGAAGCTAAGAGAATTGAAGATGGAGATTTGCGATGGCTCATGTGATATCCAACACTAGTACGCAGGAGCCACCTAATGCGAAGGAACACATTGTCGAAGAGAAAGCAGAGATTCCATCTGTACCAGCCCGAATATTTCGAAAGAAGAGAAGCGCCGACCGACCGGTGGATACGGAGAGAAGAAAAAAAGCCACCCGCAGCGTGACGCGTGCTGGAGCTACAAGAGGAGAAGCGGGCACTTCAAGCACCGCAGAAGAAGAGGCAACAATGGTTAGAGGAAGGGCCAAGCAGCAGCAAGGTCCAACCGTGGCGGAAATTCCAGGATATGTGTCGTCGAGGAGGGAAGGTGCTCCGTCGATAAGACTTGGGAAGAATGCCAAGTATACCATAGTGGAACCAATGACACGGAAATGTGTCCACATTACTGGTGGAGTGTTATAGCGGTTGCACAAGCTGCAATACAACAACCATGACGTTTTAGCATATCCCGAGTATACCCAGCAGATGTTTATGGAAAAATTTCAGGAGGAAGGAGGCCCAATTACAAGGGAACCAATGCCATGGGCATTGGGACTACAGCTATCGGGATTGTTGTCGACCATTCACATGTCGCATTTTCGATGCTCGGCGGAGGTCAATGCATGCATCAAACAATTGCTCATATGTCTCCATGACGGCTACTTGTGGTTCAACAGAAAGATCCCAATTGGCGTGGATCTTATTGCGAGGATTACAGAGTTACCCAAGATGGGGGTAGATCCTTCGTAGTACTTTCAAGGAAAAGACAATGACAAGAAGTTGGTAGCGAAGATGAAATTCAAGTACAGGGTAGTGAAAAACACCCGCGGTTACCTGGTCGACACAATTAACGACCAAGTGGTTAGGCTCGCAGCAAAGCTGTTGGACATCAAGATAGTTCGCAAAAACCACCCCAACCAATGCACATCAGGGGTGATCGCATCAACAGAGCAATGTGCGGCCAAGGTTCAGATGAACTGGTCACTGTTTTTATTAAACGAGCTGATGGAGGATGCAGTTGTAGCACATGAAAAGGGTAATCCCTTTACTTATTCTTGGCTCTTGCTACTAATTGGTTTGGTTGCATGGATGGAGCCACCACAATACCAAGGAATAGAGATGGAAAGTGTCAAAGTGTGCAGAGGGGCACGATATTAAAATTTATGGTCACTGAATGACAAGGACAGGCAGCGCAACAACAACATACAATTTTTCATCTACTGGGAAGAGTTGCGCGCACAAGCAGTGAAGGTTTCACGATTGACATAGGTCACGGAAAGAAGACATAGGCGGACTGCGAGGCTCACTGTGGAGCATCAAGCATTTTTTATTCAAGCACGCGCAGACCCAGCGAAGCAATGGTTAACCACGCAATACAAGCTGACTGAACAAGAGTTGGACTCCATCGTAGAGGAATGACCAAGTGAATGGAAGACCCCGGTCGACGAGGACCAATTATCAGATCCGTAGGATGGAAGGCCGATGAACGTGCCAAAGAAACAGACTGAGACGAAGGACTCAGAAGACGAATATGAAGGGGAGGAAGACCAGTCAGGGAAAGTGAGTGAAATTCAGGATGGGTCGAGCGACACTCCAACAGATTCGGAGTTGGAAGCACAGAGACAAGAAGCAAGAACAAAGAGGAATAGGGACAGAGGATAAGGGATTACCACTGCTGGTCTCCCCAACGATCAGATGAATATGTTGCTCGATAGGATGACAACAGTGGTATAAGAAAACCGAGAAGAAGTGACATAGCATACAACAGAGTATTTCCACCAAGTGTCGTAGTTATTACAAACAATGATTAATGTTTTTATGGAGACCAGGGTGAAGCAATGGATTTAAGAGGCAAGTCAGTCAAAGGTATGATTGGAAGAGGTTGATATCAGCACTCATTAGCAAATCATGCAGGTGCTACCTAGCGCGATCATGACCGGGAACGAAGATTTAGACCTCTCCCTATGTGGGCTCGACACTGTAAGTATAGACCTTAACATGTTACTTATGTTCATGCTTCATCACACCCACATTGGGACTAGTGAAGAAATCCGTGAGCGAGAAGCATCGACACATGACCAAATGATCAATTATAAGAGGCAGGTAAGAAGTGTTGAGGCAAAGATTGAACAACTCCGCGAAGAAAAAGAGATATCAATGAAGGAAATAGAGAAAAAATGGACGACAAGAAGCTCTAGAGCATGCCATCCATATGGCATGCGAAGATGCGCCAGAAATATCTAAGGAGATGGTTGCGGTGGCCAAGGCATTGAATTTGGGCGCAGTCACTACGGATCTTAGAAAATTTAATGAGGAATTTCAATAAAGAGTGGTGCTGAGCACACCACCAGAAAAAGTTGAAGCACAGAAGACTAGCATTGAGGATGCTGCGATGGAGATCGCAGAGTTGGAAAAAGTGGCGCAACACATAGCAGAGGAAGTATCACAATTTTGGGAAATCCTAATACAAGATGAGCAGTTGCACCAATTGAATGTGCAACTTGGGGAAGCAGAAGCACAATTGAAAACATTGAGGGGATCGCTAAAGGAAATGCCCCTACTTGTACAAATAACTAAATAAATAGAGTTGAAGGACTTGCAAAAACAGTTCAACAAGGTGCGACAAAGACAACATAGGAGGATAGCGTAGTTGGACGAGTTGCAGTCTAAGGTGGAGCAACTGGAAATCGAAGCAATGCCAGTATTGACACAAATCAAGGAAACTTTAGAGAAGGTGCAGGAGAAAGAATGTGAGCATCCAACGGAGCAAGAGGTAGAGGAATGCACAATGCTCAAAGCAGCAGTTAGGGAATACGTCGACAGAATTAAAGCAGCATACACAGAGTTTAAGGTGTAAGTGAACACACCAGCAGCATCCGGATGAAGTGGCTCGAGGGCGAGCCACAAGTTTGTGTTGGGGTCCTATTGGCACGAGGCTAGTTCATAGAATTTTTGGTACAAACAACGACAAGGGAGACAAGTGGACAATGACAAAGGGAAAGAGTGATCGTGGAGCGGAGTAAAGCGGTTAAAGAAGAGTAGGAGTTAGTTGGACTTAGTGGTTAAGATATGTCCACTTTGCAAAGTGGACCAATTTTTTAATGGCCACTGAGCCTATAAATATGAGTTGCATTGTAAGCCTTTGGGCATCTTGGATCTATTCTATTCGATGGTATCTTGCGGTCGCATCTTTTTCATTGGATTTGATCTGAGTCTTTGAGGATCGGTTCTGCAGATATGTATCTCTGTTGATTCTGTGATTTGTAAGATGGATTTGATGTATGAATTCTGCTTTTAATGAGAAGGAATGTTTCGTACGTGACTTTGTCTCTCTTATGTTATGTCACAGTTATGATTACTTGTGTTATGTCACAGTTATGATTAGATCTGTTATGTCATGGTTATGATATGTATCGCAGGTCTGTTAAATATGTTTCTTTGATGTGTTACTGCGTAGATTTGATTAATATGTCTCTGTATGCGTTGATGGTGTTATGATGCAATTGATAACTATGTTGATTTCTGAGTTATGCTGTGATTAACTGTTAATGATGTATGTCCTCTTATACCTGCAGAATCTTGGTTCCTTCATCTCCCTGAGGTGCCTCAGGTGAGACCTCACTCACTTTGCGAGTGTTGCTGGAAAGGCTAAACCCTTTCTGGGCTGGTATCTATGGGTGTTTGTGTCAATCTTTGTTGACACTACGTGAAGTGAACCCTTGTCGACAGATATGTGTCAACAGTAGCTAAAGGGAATTCCTAGAGAAATGATGGTTACAACGACTAAGGACCCATGTAATCCGGTAGATAAATTCTTTTTATATGGATTTCAATGACAATTTTGTATGAAGGTACAAAGGAGGTATGGAATATGATGAGCATGGAAAAGTGAGAGGATGTAGCAATGGATGGTGATGGTAAATTCACCATGAGACACATGAACAAAAAATAATTATTATTATAATGGAGTTGGAAATTGTATTATATGTAAATGGACATACGACTGTAGGTTCTGGTTAGGCATGCGTACCCCTGGTAACTCACACATAACTCACCAGTAAAGTCTTGTATACCTAGGTGATAAGTGGGGCATGCGAGATTTCTCGTTAAAAATTTTGAGGGGGGTTGGTCATTACTCCAAGTCAAGTTTAAAGGGGGGATTATTAGGTTAACCTTGACTCGGTGAATGATTCATTGAGCTAATCTTGGTTTGGTGAACAAATAAAATGGTATTTGGTGTCCCATGGTATTTGGTGGCCAATGGTATTTGGTGGCCCATGGTATTGGCCCAAGTTATTGCATGTAATGAAGCCTATAAAGGGTGAGGGTGAGGGTGAGCTCACTTGTCATGGAGGTGAGGGTGAGCTCACTTGGGCCGATAGGACGGTTTTGGCCAAGGATAATGAAGCTTCATTGTTGTTGGTTTTTCCTCCTCCGAGGGTTTCTAGGGTATATTGTTGCTTGATTATTATTGTTCTCTCATTATTATATGTATGCTCCTCTAAACCTAAGACTCTTCAATGTGAATTTTATCTTGAATCATTTAAACTACAAAAAATAGAAAGAAAAATTGAGTAGAGTTTAGAAACCGGTGTTTCAAACTTCTTCAAAGTATGTCCATCATCAGGATGATGTCAATATTTAGATTGGGATGGCGATCAATATAAGACTGGAAAACTATTTTTAATAGTTTCATAGGTTGAGTAAGTGTCTTTATTCTTAGTTATCATTATCAACTTTGTCAAGCTTTGCATCATGATAAATTGTTTTATTAATAGTATTGTTTTTTGTATTTTAATTCCCTTTTTGAATAATCAAACAAGCTAAATTTAAGTCACAGTTGTGAAAACAAATACATGTCAGGTAATTGTATTATTGTCTAATAAATTTGCAAATATCATACTCTCGGATATCCTAACACTATAAAACATATCTACTATGATCTTCCCTATTTTTACTTAACATAGAACATCAGATCCCTATATATTGTGAAGAACCTGCAACAATTAATTAATGAAAATACATGAGATGGCAGAAATAACAAAACTCAGAATCGCTTTATTGATCGCATGCCACTTCAAGGGGGAAACCTCCTTTGAGCAAGCTCAATACAAATAACTTCACGGTACCTTCATTGGCCTCAACACACACTTATATACTAAGTCTATACCCAATACTATGGGTCAATACCATGGGACATATAATACTACGGGACGACTTACAAAGCATATGCGTCCAATACTATGGGTTAATACCATGGGATAATACAAACTCTAGATCAACAAATACGACAGGACGACTTACAAAGCATATGCATCCAACAACAATATACTAACAGAGTAAAGAGAAGGGTTGACACGGGTTCCTAACATCCCCTCTCCCTTAGAGAAAGCTTTTTCCTCAAAGCTTTAGATGTGGAAATTGATGCGGAATCTGAAGGAGTGGTTCCCTTGGAGCATCCTCGGGTTGCATTCCGTGCCACTGAATGAATATCTATGTGATAGATTGAGAGAGAAGATGACGACTTCTGAGTTTCAGGGAGAATTGCGTGTAAGGATGTAGATGAAGAAGAACCATATCAGTTGCGTGAAAAGTGTTCTCAGAATGGTGCTGATCTGCTTGTTATTTCAGTCAAATTCGTGCCATGTGAAGATTGTCTTGCAAAATGAGAAGAATCGGATCGTGGTTTCGAAGAACTGAGTCAATTTCCTGAACTGGGAACTGTTGAGGGTGTATGGAATAAGAACTGGTGGTTCCTGTCCATAGATTGCTTCATATGGTGTCATTTTAGATGTGGTATTGTACCACCAGAGCGCTTCAAGTAAATCCATAGAAATAGATGTCCAAATCTATGTAGGGATAGGCAAGGGTGCAAGCAGTCCTTGAAGGTGTGTCGGTTCACCCTTGTTGACCTGGAAAGTATGACAGTCAGCCACCATCTGTTGAATTGTCATTTTCAGTCCCTGCCAAAAGAAGTTACATTGTTTCTGGTCATACGTTTTGAGGAACCCAGAGTTCCCTGCCAATGGAGAAGCATGGAGTTCATAGAAGAGATAGCCATGTTGGATAGATTGCAACCAATTTGGAACAAGCAGAGAAATAGCTGTAAGAGAAAATGGGCCATCCAATGTGTGAGAAGGAGCATCTGCCACCAGATTGTTCTTACCCTTCTTGTAAGTGATCACACAATCATAACCCAGGAGTTGGATAACCCATTTTAGGTGTGCAGGGGAGGAGACTCGTTGTTCCAGGAAATTTTCTAGACTCTGGAGATCCGTCTTGATGCAGAAATAATTCCCTAATAGGTATGGCTGCCACGTTTGTACTGCATGCAAAATAGCCATCATTTCCTTCTGAGATGTAGATGCGGCTAAATTCTTACCGGAAAGGTCTCTTGAAGGCGACAATCCCACTCGTTCAGCAAAGACACCTGCATATATATCCAAAGAAGTAGTGAAGACCGTCGATGGGTGCATCTGAATGGAGTGGAGTTGAGTGATGACACCATGTGAATTCTTCTTAAGGATCTTTTCCAGGAAATGTGAACAGATGATGTGAAGCAACCCTGGTTGTAAGTCCGTAAATTTGTGTTATTTCCCATTGACTGAAAACTGCATCCTAATTTCAACAAAATCCCATAAGATGGGGCCAAGAGTACATAACCATTGAACGCCCAAAACCACATCACATCCGCCTAAGGACAAGGAAAACATGTCAGAGCGCGGGTTATAATCTTTTAGAGAGACACGCACATTGTGACACTTCCCTTTGCAAGGTAAGGTGCCCCCATAGGCAACCATGACTTCAAAGTTGGAGCAAGGATGGACAAAACAATCAGCCTGTTTGGCGATCCGAGGGTCAATGAAGTTATGAGTGCTGCCAGAATCAATGAGTATTGTAAGAGGAAGCTTCTTGAAGTAACCCCTGACCCGCATTGTTTGGGGGGTGGTGATTACGGCTAAAGCATGGAGATATATCTCTGGGTGGTCTTCCTGAAACGGAGGGTCAATAGGCGGCTCCTGAATGTTGACCTGATCATCCATTGTATCTGGAGCTTCTTCACCAATTTCAGAGGCAGGTGAAGAATCCACATCCAAGAGATAGAGCTTTTGCTGAACACATCTATGTCCTTGAGTTAATTTCTCATCACAATTATAACAAATCCCTTTTTCTTTGCGCTTCTACATCTCAATTTCAGACAAATGCTTGATAGGAGTTGGTCGAGGAGATGGAGGGATGGGAGGTTGTTGAGAACCCATATTTCGGAAGGGAACAAAACTGAGTTTGGAGAGTTGTTGGGCTGCAATCTTGTCTTCTGCCAACTTAGCCAACCCCAGGGATTCCATCATTGTGTTGGGACAAAAAAATTTAACCTCTGAGCGGATTTCATCCTTAAGACCACTGATAAAACAATTCCTGTAGAATTCATCGGACAATCCTTCTGTGTGATTAGCTAGTTCTCAAATTCTGTCTGATACTCTCTCACAATGCCAATTTGGCGAAGTTTAATGAGAGCTCCTATGAAGTCATCAAAAGCTCTAGGATCAAATCGTTGCAAAAGGAGTTGGCAAAAATCTGGCCATTTTGGCTCTTAATGAGCCTTGATGTACCAACGGTACCATTGAAGAGATTCCTGTTCCAAATGAAAGGATGCAAGTGAAACTTTGTTGACATCAAAAGTATTATGGAGACTGAAATACTGTTCTGCGTGATAGATCCAGCCACTCGGCTCAGTGCCATTGAAGCAAGGAAAATCAAGCTTCGGACCACGAAAATTGCTGGAAGAAGAGAACCCATTGTCGGATGAAGACGTAGACTGTCGTTTGTTGTTCATGGATGAATGCTCAAGATGGAGGCCGAGAAATTTTTCATCCAGATCCTGGAGTTTGGTTTAGATGGCTGCAAGTGCTTCCTCCATGGTTTTTGCACCTACGCGGGTGACAACCATAACCATGAGTTTTTTTTTTTTTAATGGGTAGAAAAACACAAACATAAGCTTATTTAGTAAAGAGAAATTTGGATTTAGGAAAAACTCTGATGGGTAATTGGGGTTTGACTAGGTCTTGGACACTTTCAAATGGATATGGAAGCAAAAAATGAGGATTTCAGAAGCGGGGTGAAAGAATGAGAAAATTTGTCAAAGAGGGACAAAGAAGCAGAAATAGGGAATGAACACGGTGGCAAAATTTGAAGGCGATTGGGTGAAAATTAAAGAAGTTATGACAAACACTAAAAATAGACAAATGTGAGATTTCTGGCTTTGTGAAGTGGAATTTGGGATAGGGTCCTCAGAAATGAAAGATGCAGAATGGGATTACATGGATGTCAAGAAAGTTTCAAGGGAAACAGAGTGAAAACAAGGGAGATATGGCAAGGGAAACAGAGTGAAAACAAGGGAGATATGGTGAAAAACAGTTTTTTTTTTCTTTTTCCAGAATGGATCTGCTACGGCACAGAAGGGATCGGAAACAAATGGATCTACAACGACGCGGAAGGGATCGGAAACAGATGGATCTGCAATGACGCGGAAGGGATCGACAACAGATAGATATGAAACGTCGCGGAAGTGATCGGTAACAGTTTTGGATAGAGGAAATTTGCAATTTATCAGCTGAAAATAGATATGGACCCCGTATGCTCGGCTTCATAACGGTTCAGGGGATTCACTTGGCGACCAATTTTGTCTGATGGCTTACGTATTGGGGCAGTAGCCCCCACTCCACGGCTCAAGTAAAACTGATAACCGCTTTACCACAAATGACAACTCTTGGTTTACTTCACGGGTGGGAACTAATCAATGAGGTAGGGTTCGGTGCCCTTTTCACTGGTAGGTCCTCTCAATGGGCCAACTACTTTGGGGTTCCTGTGGCACTCCTCACAATGAGTTTTAGGGATTATGTCCAAATACTTCCCACAGTTAAGAGGATAGGGATTATTCCCAGATCCGAAACTGCAACAGATGCGAAAAAAAAATTGGCAGAAATTTTATTGAACGAGCCCAAGAAAGTGCTCTGATACCAGATGTGAAGAACCTGCAACAAATAATTAATGAAAATACACGAGATAGCAGAAATAACAGAACTCGGAATCGCTTTATTGATCGCAAGCCACTTCGAGGGGGCAACCTCCTTTGAGCAAGCTCAATACAAATAACTTCACGGTACCTTCATTGGCCTCAACACACACTTATATACTAAGTCTATGCCCAATACTATGGATCAATACCATGGGACATATAATACTATGGGACGATTTACAAAGCATATGCGTCCAATACTATGGGTCAATACCATGGGCTAATACAAACTATGGATCAACAAATACCACAGGACGACTTACAAAGCATATGCGTCCAACAACAATATACTAACAGAGTAAAGAGAAGGGTTGACACGGGTTCCTAACATATATGAATATGAATATGTGTACACTAAAAAGACATGATGCTGATATTTCTTACACTTTTATTGCATGTCATTCATCTATACTCTAGTGACGACTTCATGCAAAATGATGTTAGCCTTCCCTAAACAAACAACTAAACACTCATTGCCACTCAAAACACACAACCCATTTTTTTGCAGTGCTACTACTAATCAACCATAACAAAGCAATGCAAAAAAAAATGTTGGATCCCTAATGAGTTTGTTACCCAATTAAAAAAAAATGAGGAAGGACAATAATAATGAATAACATATCCATAAAAATGTATACAAAGTCAAAATGTTTTGTTTTATTTAGTGGAGAAAAAATGAATAGTAAGAGGAGATAGCACAAGGCCATTTTGAAACCAACTAGATCGTGGGTAGAACCAAAACAAAGTTAAGGAAGGAACCTGCATTAATGATGGCCTTTTGGAGATGGAAACACCATTAATATAGGCTTGCAGTATACAATCTTTTATACTGAAAACTCACATTAATGATGTAGGCTTGTAGTATACAATATTTTACACTGTAAACATGCATTAATGGTGCCTTGTAGTATACAATATTTTATATTAAAAATATGCATTAATGTTGGCTTGGTGTGAACACTATTTTATACTACAAACTTGTATTAATGGTTCTTCCTAGGATTGCTTAGTAATCCAACCCGAGAAGGGAGAACATTAAGTCTCAAGGATTTTTGAAATACATATAAAATTATAGTAATTTAATGAAATGCTACTTTGGAGGATGGGATGAAATATACGTGGGAATTTATTTTATTCTTTTAGGTAACATCAAAGTCGAATATCCTCTTTTCTCATATATGATTTAACCAAAGAAAATAAGAAAATAAAATAGTGAATACAAATACAACTATATATCAATTCTACATTGGAACATGCATTGCAACAAAACCATTGAACTTCGAATCTACCTTAACCCTATGGTATATGGCATAAATTGTATTGCACTAAATACCATAGGGGAAAAAGCATAAAAAGATACGACCAAACCTTTGGTTTATATCATAGGGTTTTTGTGTCAGGGGCATAGACAAAGTTTTTAGTGAAAGCAACTTTTAAATGAATCAAAATATGGAATTGTCAAGTCCATAAGCACACATAAAATGCCAAGATACATGAAAATTTTAAAGTTGAGTAAATGTCAATGCACAAGAATATTGGGACCTTAGATGCTAAAACAAACCTTAGAAAATGTTGAAGTGTGCATTGTGAAGGTAGATTTCACTTAGGATATGGGTGATGATTAATGTTTGTGGAGAAGAGGTCATCTCATTTGCAATAAAATCCATTTCCTTGAATTGATTGATAGTCCTCTTGGGCTTATATGATCTATGTTTCTTGCAAAGATTAGAACATAGTAAGCAATGTTGAGCCACCAATTTCTAGAGTTAAGTTGATCAATTGTTAAGGATACAGTTAGAGCTTGACAACAATTCATGGGTGGTTAAGGCTTTGAGGTCAGTTTTGATAGTTATTAACCATAGAGGCAATAGAAAAGGAAGATGAAGATTTCAAATATGAACCAGCATTTCATGCTTGCAATATGACATATTGACAAACTCTTGATAGCTTTACAGGGTTGAGTTCTTCCTCTTTAAAGTGTTGTCTGTCTATTTTTTGTTTATAAATTATATAGGGATGTAATAGATTATGGTTCTTTACATGGTAATTTTTAGAGGCGAAATTTCGCCAATTGGCTATTTTGGGTTTTTTTTTCAAAAAAATAAACTCGTTACTTGGTCATTTTTAGTCTCTAATATGGCCTATATTTACATAAAATATGTTTTTTATCATTATATTCGCCAAAAATTACAATTTTTAGTAGTAAATTGTATGTTTCATATTGAATATTTGCCTACCTATCTATATACATGTTTTTTACAATCCAAAATAATAGCCTAGAATACTACACTTAAGTATACTGTAACATCCCGGAAAAATCACAAAAAAATTTAAATTTTTCTACGTGACATTTATTGCTTATTTAATGTATGCGGAAATAGAACAATGCATAAAAGATTATCTCGTTGTACCAATGCCATGCTGGTTTATAATATAAGAATTTGCGACTAAAAGATTTCAGATTATGTCTTGATGTTATTTACATTCAGCTGCACTATTGCAAACTTCTACTGTTGTTGTTTATGAATGATGAATCAACTGTTTGACTAATGTGCTTTCTTTGATTGATGAAGGGGTCCTACGGATGCCCCGAGGATTACTTAGCATTCGTGCTAAAGCATGTGAAAATGTTCTTGTCGCAGATTACAGGTAAGGTGTCCTTCACGTGTGATCGAAAAGGTTTTAAGATAATTTTTTTGAGTTCTTCTATGTCTCTTAAATTATCCTAAAGTGCCAAAGTCTACAGGTGAGATCTCCATGAAACCAAATTAGTAAAATAAAAGTCTCATACATGAAGTTCTGAATAGAAACGCTATAACTGCAACCACCTAGTTAGACAACATGGAATCTATAATTCTCTACTTTATATACTTGTTATTTGTAATGGAAGTACTATTGATACAAATGTAATTAAAAGACAGAGCCTAATATAATTTGACTAGAAACATTACTTTTTTTAGAATAAAAGATGATATATGGACTCTATGACAATCATGTAATATGATTTGTGCTAATCTAGATATGAGTGTAATTGTGCCCATTCCAATGTTATTATATGAACTAAGTGCAATTATTAATTATTCAATTTCTATATTGCAAAATGTGTAAATGTAAAACAATTCCTCTGCAAATACATTATGGTTACATGGTGTGTACAAATATTTGTGAACCATAATATTTTATATATAATTATTGATATGATAATTTATGTGTCATGACCCTATGTGACCTTATTGAAATAATAACCTAGCAATAAAACTATTGCTCTAATCCTTACCATGCAAATGTTGTTTCGACTTTATAAAACATGACTTCCACACTTGTGATACAATCGATATTAAATGTCACGGGTTGGCAGAAAGATAATGTTACTCAAGCATTGAATGTTCACCTCTGTCGAGGCAGTGGAGTTCCATCGTGGATGGAGTAGAGAGATTTGAGCATGTGATAGGATCGTGGTGGATATCAACTTTGTGATGAGTTGTAACTACAAGGGTTTGATGGATAGCCGAACTGGCTCCATCGTGGCAGTGGTAATGATGAATCAATAAATGTGGTAGTTGCTTGGTGTTTTGTGAAGCTGCCCGGTGATCTCCACCGTTGATCAAAATGAAATCAAGGGATAGGGATAAACCCTAACTCCACTACGAAATTGTGTTTATTGATTATTGTTTTCTCTTGGCATTCGATGGTAGTGTCTTTGATTTTGGCTGACAAGTCGAGGGTTTGTAGGTTTTTCTGTTGTACACTTTGGAGTCGTGAAGCCTGGGTTTTGAACCAGTAACCTTTAGCAGGTTTTTTAAACCGAGTCTCTGACAGTGATAAAGTGCCATGATAGACAACTTAGAGTCTGGTTTTTAATGGTGAATCGATACTCAGTTTTATCGAGGGTTTTTCTTTAAAGTTCAGGGTTACTGTGAAACTTATCATTGTAGTGTTGTTTCTATTTAAGTTTTCGAAGTGGGGAAACAACCTTTGCAATAGTTGATTCAGTTCTCGGTACTTCATATCAGTTCATTGGTAATGAACTCCGCGTTGTTCCCTTCGATCTTTACAGTCAACTACTATCCATGGAGTTTATAATGTCGCTGGACTGGCGTTCCTGCTACGAGCTT
The DNA here is from genome assembly GCA_027924585.1 of Larix kaempferi. Lineage (NCBI taxonomy): Eukaryota > Viridiplantae > Streptophyta > Pinopsida > Pinales > Pinaceae > Larix > Larix kaempferi. Next base: position 10,535,942 of record BSBM01000120.1, on the reverse strand, counting down.
TCAAAAGAAAGGTAATGTGCTTTTTCATTCTCTCTTGCAACTTACATATTCGAATGTTAACACGGTGGTAAGGGTTTACTCCCAACTGAAATATTTCCTTTTGAAGAAGATTAATTTTAACCATGTCTTAAATGTAAACTACAGGTACGGTGGTTCAAAGGCTTCTCCAGTTTGAATGTTGAAGGCATGGCTACGGCTTCCCCGACTGGTAAGCCTCGGAGGTTGCCTTGAATCTCTCTGTAGATGAGGATGATGGCCAACATGTGTGTTGTTATGTGTATTTGTTTTTAGTTCAAAGAGTTCGTAACTTCGTTGAGATAGGGTATTGTAAACTGTAAAAATATATGGGGAGGATAATACCTCAACCCACAGGGCAAAAGCCATGTTGATTGTGAAATGCAACTGTTGTGTAATAGAATTCTTATTCTCAGACTTAATGTAGAGATACATTTCATTCTCAATATGGTTCAGCGTTTTGTGTTTGAAGAATAAAAGTTATAGTGGTGAAAAATGAAACGGAAACTTCTTGTTATCGTTTCTTCTCCAGAGAATGACTATAAAAACTATATAGTTGTAGACTAGGTCTCTCCGGACTTAAATAATGTAATAAGTTACATATTTCAATAACGATGGTAGATGTTTGATGTATATGGGAGGTTTCGACTTGTGAGTGGTTCATTTATTTCGTAAACATGATACTGTGTTTTATTCTTAAGAAATTTCCTTGGTTAGGGTTTCGTCCTTGTTTTGTAATGTATAATTTGATGTTGCTCTTCGATACGTTCTCGGCATCAAACTAGTGTTTTTGATTTCTGTTTAAATCTTCTCCTACAGACATTGTAATATCTTAAACCCTGGAGATGATACTTGTAAATAAACTATTCGACCTACAGGAGCGATTTTGGTACAAAATGTTTGGTTTTTAACTCTGTTCTCTGATATGATAACGACGTCCAACTTGCCCTTCTTGTTACTTCTGTTTGGCTTGTCTACTATTAATAAAATAAAAGAAAATCTTGGGAGTGAATACCAAAATGTGGTTTGAATCGATCTATAGAAACGATTTACAGTTTAGATAAATGTTTTAAAGGATAAGCTTATGGTTCGAATTAATGCGTGTGAATAGTTAAGATGATAACTATGTGCCAATAGTGGATAACAGGGTGTTACAAATATAGAATGTATTGATAACAGTTTCAAATCTTATTTAGAAGGGTAATGTGAAGTCAAAAATGCATAACTGTTTGTGATAAGGAAATCTTAACTTGGCTCTATTTTTAAAATGTAATGATTCTATATCTCAAATAAGATCATGTAATAGATAGATATAAAGTTTAGACAGTTTAAGATGAAAATGTTGACTATATGCTGAAAGTTGGTAACACTATTTCCAAAGGGAATATCACTCTACTATTTTTTGAAATTAAATCTGTAGCTATTATAATATAAATATGTACATTGTAGATACTGTAATACAGAGGTACAATTCTTAAACTGTTAGAACATAATTCTATCTATTTTAAACAGAGATGTTTATAAACGAAGACAAAACATTACATGTTTATTAGGAAGACAATTAGCTAAAAATAAATGATAATGAGGGCACTGTAATGTTTACACAAGAATTAAACAGTAAGCAGAAAACTTGAGAATTTATAATAATTTTATCTTTCCATTCACATGGCTATTTGCCTATCTTGATCTTTCTACCTCAATTTGTCTCTATACTAGAGTACGATGCAGTTCCTATAGCATGGGGAAAAATGCAGAGAATAATTTATTTTATTCATCATTTATTTTCATAATTTTAACTTGATTCAGGAAACTAAAAGTAGAAGCATCTAAACCAGAACACAATCTGTAAATAAAATTAAATACTTGTAAATAAACAGATTTAACTACTTAACAGCAAATAAACAAATAGAACCTGTAGATGACGATAGGGTCGGCAAACACCCAAGGAGGCCTATTCCTCCCAACCCGTTCCAGAAGAAGCAGCTCAACTGTTGGCTTCTAGTGAACCCCTAAGCCTGATTACTGATCCAATAAGTGGGTGGAATCTATGTAGAAGCAAGGCACTCAAAAATGCCTTCTCCACTCAGCATCAACCTCCTGAAATAACATGCCTTCTCCACTCAGCATCAACCTCCTGAAATAACATGCCTTCTCCACTCAGCATCAACCTCCTGAACTCAATAAGAGTTTGGCAGACTCACAACATGATCAACAACATAGCATATCCCCTCATCAAATCTCTTGGGTGCAAACACAGAAAAACCCCAAGGTAAATTTCCTCGTCAAAAAAAGTGATGAACCTCAGTTCAAAATTTGATGGCTATTATTAGACTACCTAGTTCTTTAGTGGTCAGTTTGGAATAAATGAGCCTCAAGCTCCAGTCCCATCTTTCAGGGCACTATGACCACATTGCAAGGGAGTTGTCCCATACCAACAACTAGTTAGTTGCATCATGATGCTGCCACTTGTCCATTTCCTTCTACCCGAGATTCCATTCCACTTAGTGGATCAGTAACCACTCTTTCAACAGTCCTCTCAGGTGTTTGTCTCCTATTTCATTTATTTAATAATAATATATTGTGCAAATTACAGTCATCTTTGGACACCTATCCACATAAAACTTTACAATAAAAGTTATCATAATGTTTTCTAACATAAAATGTTTTCCAACAAAAAAAGGGTATGTTACAAACACCCACTCTTAAGCTCAACATCGTCCTCAATGTTGCTTATTCATCATCAATTTCCCCATGGAATAGAACTGGCTATGCTTCCCGCATATTACTTTCTGGCTCCCAAGTAGCTTCATCAGGGCTAAGGTGCTTCCATTGCACCTTTACTTGCCCTATGGTGTGATTCCGAAGCATAATTTCCCTCCGATCGAGAATACAGTTCGGTTCCACCTGAAAATATCCTTCGGGTTCCACCTGTATGTCATTCCAATTCAGCACATGAGTAGCATCATGCACATACTTCTTTAAAACAGAAATGTGAAAAACATTGTGGATTTTTAAATTATATGGCAATGCCAATTGATATGCAACAGCTCCAATCCTTGATAGGATTTCGAATGGTCCACAATACCTTGGTGCTAATTTAGCACAACTCCCAAGCTTCAAAGAACTTTTCTTGGGCTTTACCTTTATAAAAACATGGTCTCCTACCTGAAATTCTCTTTCATTGCGTTTCAAATCAGCATAGCTTTTCTGCCGATCTTGGGAAACCTTTAAGTTACCTTAAACCTGTTTCACAGTTAGCTCCATTTCTTTCAATAAATCTGGTCCTAACATCAATCTGTCTACAGGATTATCCCAAGAAATTGGAGTACAACATTTTCTTCCATACAGAATCTCAAATGGGCTTAACTTAACAGATGCTTGATAATTATTATTGTAGGCAAATTCTGCTAAGTGTAAGAAATCTTCCCACTTAGATGGTTGATCTTTAACATACAATCTTAACATGTTTTCTAAAATCTGATTGACCCTCTCTGTTTGGCCATCAGTTTGTGGGTGGAAAGGAGTGTTGAAATTTAATTTAGTATTTAATCCCTTAAACAGTGCTGTCCAAAAATTACTGGTGAACTTAGAGTCCTGGTCTGAAATAATTACCTTTGGAATTCCGTGCAAGCGAAAAATTTGCTTCATGAAAATATCTGCAATGTTAAAAGCCTTGAAAGTAGTTTTAACAGGAATAAAATGAGTAGCTTTACTAAGTTTATCAACAACAACCATGATTAAGTCATTCTGCTTCTATTTTTTAGGAAAACCTGTAATAAAATCAATGCTTATAATTTCTCATTTCCATTCTGGAATTAATAAAGGCTGCAACAAGCCAGCTGGATGTTGATGTTCAGCTTTGATAGTCTAACATTCAAAACATCTAGCTATATATTTAGCAACTTCATTCTTCATGTTGGGCCAAAAATAGTCTTTTCTCAACATAGTTATCATTTTTTGATAAGCAGGGTGCCCTGAATAAGGACTCTTATGAACTTCATAAAAAATCAGCAGCTTAACTTTTGATTCATTAGGTACATAAATTATGTTTTTATAAGTTATTAAGCCTTTTTTGTTGATGCTGAAATCTGTAATTAAATTTTCAGATACATTTTCAGCTACTTTAGCATTCAAATCTTGATAATTTTTATCTTAATTAATACCTTCTCTAATCTGATTTTCCAGATCAGTTTTAAAAGTACTAATTGCTTCCACAAAACTTAATCTTGCATTTCTACTCAAGGCATCAGCAACCTTATTTTCTTTTCCATTAATGTGATGGATCTCAAAATCATACTCGCTAAGGAAAGCTAACCACCTAGCTTGCCTTGCATTAAGATTTGTTTGATCCAATAAATACTTTAAGCCTTTATTATCAGTCATTAAGATAAATTTTCTTCCGATCAGGTGATGGCGCCACATTTTAAGTGCGTGTATTATAGCTGCCAACTCAAGATCATAGGTTGCATAATTCTTTTAATGTATTTTTAACTTCCTTGACTCAAAAGCAATTGCATGACCTTCTTGACTTAAGACCCCTCCAAGGCCTTCGTTGCATGCATCCGTGCATACGACGAAATCCTTATTAGGATCTGCAATTTTTAAGATGGGTGCAGTGGTTAATAACTCTTTTAACTTATTAAAACTGTCTTGACACTTTTGATCCCATACGAATTTCTTCCCTTTCTTCTGTAAAGAAGTGATGGAGTTAGCAATTCTAGAGAATCCTTCAATAAACTTTTTGTAATAACCCGTTATTCCCATGAATGACCGTACATCAGTTACGTCTTTAGGGACAGGTAATTCATTAATTGCTTTTATCTTATCAGGATCAACATAAATACCATCTTTAGAAATTATATGACCCAAATACTGAATTTTATCTTTATAAAAATCACACTTACTGAACTTAGCGTAAAGCTGATGTTCTCTAAGTACTTGTAAAATAATTTTTAAATGTTCGTCATGCTCTTCTTTATTTTTTGAGTAAACCAGAATATCATCAATGAATACCACTACGAACTTATCCAAATATTTATGCAGAACGTTGTTCATTAAGCACATGAACACTGCCGGTGCGTTAGTTAGCCCAAAAGGCATAACTACGAACTCGTAGTGTCCATAACGCATTCTGAATGCAGTTTTGAATATGTCCTCATCTTTAATCCGAACTTGATGATAACCTGACCTTAAATCAATTTTAGTGAATATCTCTGCTCCATGTACTTGATCAAATAGATCATCTATGCAGGGTAAGGGATATTGGTTCTTAATTGTCATTTTATTAATTTGACGGTAATCAATGCACAAACGCATGGTACCATCCTTCTTTTTAACAAAAAATACTGGTGCTCCCCAAGGGGACACACTGGGCCTTATGTAGTTTTTATCTATTAATTCTTTCAGCTGATATTTTAACTCATTTAACTCCAGAATATTCATCCTATAGGGAGCCTTCGAGTTTGGTACCGCACTGGGTACTAACTCAATGGTGAAGTCAAGTTATCTTTTCGGAGGTAATCCTGGAATTTCTTCGGGGAATACGTCAGAAAAGTCCCTAAGGATGGGAATATCCTCTAGTTTTAACTTGTCTTCTTTAGATGTACTCTCATCATTAATAACATTAACAACAAACATTTTACAACCTTTTCTGGCAGCTCTCTTTACTTGTAGAGTAGAAATCTTTCTATGAATTCCTTTTACTGTTTCTATATTACCTTCATTATTTACACATGTAAAAGATTTATCATAACAATTCAGTAAAACTCTATGCTGTTCAAGCTAATCCATACCTATCAACAAGTCATATGACTGTAAGGGTAAAACATTCAAATTAATTTGCGTTTTCAACTGACTTAAAAATACTTCACAATTCTTAACATAATCTGTAACCTTTCTTTTAGTTCCTGTTGCAAGCTGAACTAACCATGCATTATCAAATTTCTCTATTTTTAGCTTGCAACGGTTTACTAAAGTAGGTGAAATATAACTTAGATTTGCACTTGGATCTATTAGAATAAAAATAGACTCGTTTTGTATCATACCTTCAATTTCGACCATGCATGTTTGATGGTCCACTTGACAGTTCTCCAGTGCTGTATTTATCCTGGGCATTTCTTTTGCAATATCTCCAACTATAAGTTCTGCTTGCATAGTGTGAATATTGTTGGTTGTCCTCTTGTTGCGTGGGAAATCTGCTCTCTTATGTGGTCCACCACATTCATAGCATTTTATGGGTCATTTCTGTTCAGCATACCTGTTGTTATTATTGTTATTGCTGTGATTATTATTGTTAGGTACATTTCTTGCAGCAGTGAAGTTCTGAGATGCATTATTCCGGTAATCATTAGGAAAATTTCTGTTATTAAAATTTTTCTTAAAACCTCCAAAATTATGGTTAAAATTCTTCTTTTTATAGTCAAATTGATTTGTCTTACTGTCCTTCCAGCCAGTTGTTCCTTCTCTTTTTCTGTTTTGGTCAAAACAAAAATTTACCTTCCTCATGGCCTCTTCCAAAGTGGAAGGATTATCATACTCAATACGGTCTTTTATATTAAAAGGTAGACAACTGAGAAACCTCTGCACTTTAGGATTTTCCTCGACCATATAGGGCACATACCTCAGCAAGCTAAGAAACTTGCTGCACAGTTCTTTCATGTTCATTGTACCCAACTTTAAATCGTAAAACTCCTTTGACTTATCCTCAAAGTATTGTTCCGACAAAAACTTATTTTTAAACAAACTTTTAAACATAGTCCAAGTTACTTCTTTTTCTTTTATACTCTTGATTCTTTTAAGATCCTGCCACCATATATTTGTCTTCCCGGTCAGATTGTAAATAGCCATCTTGGCTTTCAGTTGAGAAGAGTAGTTGTAGATATTAAAGTATTTCTTCTTTCCAGACAGCCAAGCTTATGCTGTCTCACCTTTCTCACTTTTGCCATTAAAGGTGGGTGGCTTAATCTTTTTAAATTCACCAGTAATCTGTTCATGATGTTTATGTTTTCTCTTTTTAGAGCAGCATTCACTGTTATTGCTGTCATAATTAATATCATCATTACTTGGATCAGATTTAGAGGATGAGTAACTGTTCCTTTTATCATTTCTGGTTTTCTTATGGTTATGTTGGTGGGACATTGTTTCAGAATCAGCCTTTAATTCTGATTTTCTGCCTCTCTCATCATTATGACAATTTCCTTTTAAATTATGTTGTAACTCTTCCTGTACCTTAAGGATCCGTTCATTTTCTTCTTTAACAGCTTTTAACTCAGATTTCAAATCCTATACAGTACGTAAAATTTTAGAAGACTAGTTATTTAATTCAACATAGATTCCTTCAGAATTATTATGATTAATACGTTCGTTACGAGGAGATCTATCCTCCGTTGACTCTTCTAGTACTTCCATTCCTGCAATTTAAAGGTCAATCTGTTATGTGCAAAAATAAAATTAAATTACAAAAGTTAGTAATATAAACTTTTTGATTTTGTTTTCTGTTTGCGCGCATGAGCCTAAATCAGGCCTAGAGTTTGAACTTGCGCTCTGATACCACATGTAACATCCTGAAAAAATCACAATTTTTTTTAAATTTTTTTACGTAACATTTATTGCTTATTTAATGTATGCGGAAATAGAACAATGCATAAAAGATTATCTTGCTATACTAATGCCATGTTGGTTTATAATATAAGAATTTGCGACTAAAAGATTTCAGATTATGTCTTGATGTTATTTACATTCAGCTGCACTATTGCGAACTTCTACTGTTGTTGTTTATGAATAATGAATCAATTGTTTGACTAATGTGCTTTCGTTGATTGATGAAGGGGTCCTACGGACGCCCCGACGCTTACTTAGCATTCATGCTAAAGCATGTGAAAATGTTCTTGTCGTAGATTACAGGTAAGGTGTCCTTCATGTGTGATCGAAAAGGTTTTAAGATAATTTTTCTGAGTTCTTCTACGTCTCTTAAATTATCCTAAAGTGCCAAAGTCTACAGGTGAGATCTCCATGAAACCAAATCGATAAAATAAAAGTCTCATACATGAAGTACTGAATAGAAACACTATAAATGCAGCCACCTAGTTAGACAACATGGAATCCATAATTCTCTACTTTATATACTTGTTATTTGTAATGGAAGTACTATTGATACAAATGTAATTAAAAGACAGAGCCTAATATAATTTGACTAGAAACATTACTTTTTTTAGAATAAAAGATGATATATGGACTCTATGACAATCATGTAATATGATTTGTGCTAATCTAGATGTGAGTGTAATTGTGCCCATTCCAATGTTATTATATGAACTAAGTGCAATTATTAATTATTCAATTTCTATATTGCAAAATGTGTAAATGTAAAACAATTCCTATGCAAATACATTATGGTTACATGGTGTGTACAAATCTTTGTGAACCATAATATTTTATATATAATTATTGATATGATAATTTATGTGTTGTGACCCTATGTGACCTTATTGAAATAATAACCTAGCAATAAAACTATTGCTCTAATCCTTACCATGCAAATGTTGTTTCGACTTTATAAAACATGACTTCCACACTTGTGATACGATCGATATTAAATGTCACAGGTTGGCGGAAAGATAATGTTACTCAAGCATTGAATGTTCACCTCTGTCGAGGCAGTGGAGTTCCACCGTGGATGGAGTAGAGAGATTTGAGCACGTGATAGGATCGTGGTGGATATCAACTTTGTGATGAGTTGTAACTACAAGGGTTTGATGGATAGCCGAGTTGGCTCCATCGTGGCAGTGGTAATGATGAATCAATAAATGTGGTAGTTGCTTGGTGTTTTGTGAAGCTGCCCGGTGATCTCCACCGTTGATCAAAATGAAGTCAAGGGATAGGGATAAACCCTACCTCCACTACGAAATTGTGTTTATTGATTACTGTTTTCTCTTGGCATTCGATGGTAGTGTCTTTGAGTTTGGCCGACAAGCTAAGGGTTTGTAGGTTTTTCTGTTGTGCACCTTGGAGTCGTGAAGCCTGGGTTTTGAACCCGTAACCTTTAGCAGGTTTTTAAAACTGAGTCTCTGACAGTGATAAAGTGCCATGATAGACAGCTTAGAGTCTGGTTTTTAATGGTGAATCGATACTCAGTTCTATCGAGGGTTTTTCTTTAAAGTTCAGGGTTACTATGAAATTTATCGTTGCAGTGTTGTTTCTATTTAAGTTTTTGAAGTGGGGAAACAACCTTTGCAATAGTTGATTCAGTTCTTGGTACTTCATATCAGTTCACTGGAAATGAACTCTGTGTTGTTCCCTTCGATCTTTACAGTCAACCATTATCCATGGAGTTTATAATGTCGTTGGATTGGCATTCCTGCTACGAGCTTTCAAAAGAAAGGTAATGTGCTTCGTCATTCTCTCCTGTAGCTTACATATTCGAATGTTAACATGGTGGTAAGGGTTTACTCCCAACTGAAATCTTTCCTTTTGAAGAAGATTGCTTTTAACCACGTCTTAAATGTAAACTATAGGTACGGTGGTTCGAAGGCTTCTCCAGTTTGAATGTTGAAGGCATGGCTACGGCTTCCCCGACTGGTAAGCCTCGGAGGTTGCCTTGAATCTCTGTGTAGATGAGGATGATGGCCGACATGTGTATTGTTCTGTGTATTTGTTTTTAGTTCAAAGAGTTCGTAACTTCGTTGAAATAGGGTTTTGTAAATTGTAAAAAGATATGGGGAGGATAATACCTCAACCCATAGGGAAAAAGCCATGTTGATTGTGAAATGCAACTGTTGTGTAACATAATTCTTATTCTCAGACTTAATGTAGAGATACATTCCGTTCTCAATATGGTTCAACGTTTTGTGTTTGAAGAATAAAAGTTACAGTGGTGAAAAATGAAATGGAAACTTCTTGTTATCGTTTCTTCTCCAGAGAATGACTATAAAAACTGTATAGTTGTAGAGTAGGTCTCTCCGGACTTAAATAATGTAATAAGTTGCATATTTCAATAACGATGGTAGATGTTTGATTTATATGGGAGGTTTCGACCTGTGAGTGGTTCATCTATTTCGTAAACATGATACTGTGTTTTATTCTTAAGAAATTTCCCTGGTTAGGGTTTCGTCCTTGTTTTGTAATGTATAATTTGATGTTTCTCTTCGATAGGTTCTCGGCATCAAACTAGTGTTTGTGATTTCTGTTTAACTCTTCTCCTACAGACATTGTAATATCTTAAACCCTGGAGATGATACTTGAAATAAACTATTCAACCTACAGGAGCGATTTTGGTATAAAAATGTTTGGTTTTTTACTTTGTTCTCTGATATGATAACGACGTCCAACTTGCCCTTCTTGTTACTTCTGTTTGGCTTGTCTACTATTAATAAAATAAAAGAAAATCTTGGGAGTGAATACCAGAATGTGGTCTGAATCGATCTATAGAAACGATTTACAGTTTAGATAAATGTTTTAAAGGATAAGCTTATGGTTCGACTTAATGCATGTAAATAGTTAAGATGATAACTATGCGCCGATAGTGGATAACAGGGTGTTACAAATATAGAATGTATTGATAATAGTTTCAAATCTTATTTAGAAGGGTAATGTGAAGTAAAAAATGCATAATTGTTTGTGATAAGGAAATCGTAACTTGGCTCTTTTTTTAAAATGTAATGATTCTATATCTCAAATAAGATCATGTAATAGATAGATATAAAGTTTAGATAGTTTAAGATGAAAATGTTGACTATATGCTGAAAGTTGGTAACACTATTTCCAAAGGGAATATCACTCTACTATATTTTGAAATTAAATCTGTAGCTATTATAATATAAATATGTACATTGTAGATACTGTAATGCATAGGTACAATTCTTAAACTGTTAGAACATAATTCTATCTATTTTAAACAGAGATGTTTATAAACGAAGACAAAACAATACATGTTTATTAGGAAGACAGTTAGCTAAAAATAAATGATAATGAGCGCACTATAATGTTTACATAGGAATTAAACAGTAAGCAGAAAACTTGAGAATTTATAATAATTTTATCTTTCCATTCACATAGTTATTTGCCTATCTTGATCTTTCTACCTTAATTTGTCTCTATACTAGAGTACGATGCAGTTCCTATAGCATGGGGAAAAATGCAGAGAATAATTTATTTCATTTATCATTTCTAAACCAGAACACAATCTGTAAATAAAATTAAATACTTGGAAATAAACAGATTTAACTACTTAACAACAGATAAACAAATAGAACCTGTAGATGACGATAAGGCCGGCAAACACCCAAGGATGCTTGTTCCTCCCAACCTGTTCCAAAAGAAGCAGCTCAATTGTTGGCTTCTAGTGAACCTCCGAGCCTGATTACTATTCCAATAAGTGGGTGGAATCTGTGTAGAAGCAAGGCACTCAAAAATGCCTTCTCCACTCAGCATCAACCTCCTGAAATAACATGCCTTATCCACTCAGCATCAACCTCCTGAACTCAATAAGAGTTTGGCAGACTCACAACATGATCAACAACATAGCATATCCCCTCATCAAATCTCTTGGGTGCAAACACAGCAAAACCCTAAGGTAAATTTTCTCGTCAGGAAAAGTGATGAAACTCAGTTTAAAATTTGATGGCTATTATATAAACTGCCTAGGTCTTTAGTGGTCAGTTTGAAATAAATGAGCCTCAAGCTCTAGTCCCATCTTTTAGGGCACTATGACCACATTTCAAGGGAGTTGTCCCATACCAACAGCTAGTTAGTTTCATCATGATGCTGCCACTTGTCCATTTCCTTCTACCCAAGATTCCATTCCACCTAGTGGATCAACAACCACTCTTTCAATAGTCCTCTTAGGTGTTTGACTCCTATTTTATTTATTTAATAATAATATATTGTGCAAATTACAGTCATCCTTGGACACTTGTCCACACAAAACTTTACAATAAAACTTATCATAATGTTTTCTAACATAAAATGTTTTCTACCAAAAAAGGGTATGTTACATATACTATTAGAATCCTTAAAAAATACCCTGAAAATTCTCTATATTCCAATTTCAATCTCAACAATTCCAAAAAATTATGCTTTAAAATTTATAACGTTGATTATTGTTTTTCTGTATAGGGTTTATGAATATGTTCCACGAGTAAAACCCTAAAGAAGTACAAAATAACTCGTATTACCCATTGGGTAACTAAGAATTTGTTGTCCAGTGTTTTGATGGACTCAGCCAGCAAACGCATGGGTGATGAGGAACCGGTTAGATCATGGAAATCACACAATTTAGACAGTAGGGTGATGCACTCCAAAGTTGACGCCATTGCTAAGAAATTGGGCATCACTTTCGTCATTCAAGGTGTGCGTGATGGAGATGGGAGTGGTTGTAGCCATGGTGGAGCTCTCTCTCGGCCTGGAACCGTTGGGGACACGGACGCGATCCAGATCCTGGCGAATGCTAAAACTGCAACCCTGGACTCTGCTGGTCGGCTCCTGCAAACCGTTACCATTGATTGAGGTGCTCTGTTTTGATTTTGTGTTTTGGTCCTTTTCTAAGTGTCTGATGTTGGTATGGTCACTGTTGAGGTTTAAGACATTTCTGTATCTTCAGAATTATGGGGTCTGTATTAAACTTATGGACAGCTAGATTTATCTTGTTTATGTCCCTTTCATGTTTGGCATACAAAGCCGAGAATGTTATGAGTCTACTGAGTTACATTTGGACGGATTCTGGATTCCTGTTTGACCTCTATTGGTCGGGAAAACCTCTGTCAATGATGTCTAGCTATATAATCTTTCTTAGCACGTAATATATAGCCTCTTTTATTTACAAAAAAAAACTCTTATTATCCGACGTTAGAATTCACCACGACCACGTTGATTGAAGCTTTATTAAATTTGATCTTTGATAACTTTACAAGGCCGAGTTATTCCTCCACGTAAGGTGAAGCAAAGTTTTGCCTATCTCTTTTTTGTTTTTATAAATTATATCATGATGTAATAGATTCTCATTCTTTGTATTCTACTTTCAATCTCAGTTGATTCCATTCCATAGCATTGTAATCTGAAATTTATATTTATAATGTTGATTGTTGTCTTTTTTTGGCCTTGCAATTAATTTGTGATTTATTAGTGGTTACTTATCACAAGTTAAATATCTATTTTTTAGAAATGTTTTACTATAATAGTTAAAGCTTAAAATAATTAGGAAAAATTTAAAACTTATAATAAACATATTATTTATGTATATTTCCTAGATACTAATTAAAACAAAATAAATACTAGGTAAGTAAGAGATGAATAAGAATAACATTATTATTATAAAGTATTAAAATTGTAAAAGAAACTCAATATTTAAAAAAAAATGAATTCTGATATGAGTATTAACAACTCACTCATCATCATCATATATATATATAATAGAAAATATAGGTGTAATTTTTTTAATATAACTTTATGTTAATGTAATTGAAATGTTACAATTAATTGATGCATTTAACGAAATGGTTAAACTTCATTGCTGAAAAATATCACCACAAAAACATTTATATAATTTAAATCATTAGGTGGATCTATTTAAATACTGCTCAAATTTAATCTGCACATCAAAGGTGCTAATTTTTTACTGGTTTTCGGTCGACGACAATTTCAACGTCACACGAGCTTTACAATATTTATCCCAAGTTTATTAAACTAGCCGAACTAGGGTTAGGTTTAGTGTTTAGGAGCGTCAATTATCATTAATTGAAAATAATAATAGAACAATCCCCATCAGGTTAGGAGTTTGGAAAAAATTAGCCAGTCATTTTTTACTATTTGGAAATTATATACAAACATATTTTTTACTATTTGGGAAAGTATAAAATGACAAATTTGGAGAAATATAAAATGACAAAATGGTTACTATTTGGGAAAGTATAAAATGATAAATTTGGGGAAGTATAAAATGACAAAATGGTTACTATTTGGGGAAGTATAAAATGACAAAATGGTCCATAATGGACATGTAGTCCATCAAATTCCAACCATGGTCCTCACCTTATCTTTTTAAAAATCTTTCATGATTATGAATTTGTATTATATTAAAAAAAAAAATTTAAATATTTCATGATTATGAATTTGTATTAGTTACTATTTAGAGATTATATACAATTTTATTTTTTTTGTCTTTTATAATGGAAAGTATAAAATACAAATTGTATTTGTCCAACAAAATGGCCCATGATAGACATGTCACCTGTCAAATTCCAACCTTGGTCCCCACCTTATCTTTGAACTTCATATTGTGAATTTGTGAATTGTTGTTTGTCCTAACCTCTACATACGTGATAATCCACATTAAAATAAGTTTAATTGGACTTTTATTAAGAAAAAGAGCATATCAATGGCATTGGAACATCAAGCATCCTTTTGATATTTTAAGGCCATTAAAGATGTTGTGCTGAAGGCCAAATTTGATAACGATTTTCCTAGCAAGTTGCATTGCAACTATTTTTTTGGCTGTTCGTGGGGGATATTTAAAATTATATTTCAATAATGTAAGATTTTAGTTTATTTCGTTAGTCAATTCATTATCGTTGAGTATAATTAAAAATACGTACAATTCTTTGAGTTTTAGTTGGATTTAGTAATTTTATTTTCATTATATACTTAAAATCATAATTATATGAATATGTGTTTATATTTTAAATTTGAGGTGGATTAGCATTTATGCTTTTCTTAGTGAAAGAAGTGTACTCTTCTCAAATTCTAAATAAACAATTATAAAATATAAAATATAAAAAATAATTGGTAGTTGATGCATGGAGAACAAGTAAAATATAAGCTTGTTCGTGGCACTTAACTTGTGACTTATCCACGTTCATCAACTTCAAATTAAATAATTATGCTAATTAAAAAGTAAAAAACAAAATTAGAACATAAATAAACATTATGCATTCTATTGAATTTTGGGAAGTGAGTGAAAAGCATAGTTTGATCATAATATAAGAAAATGTTTAGTATATAATATATAATAATAATAAAAAAGAGTTAGAAAATTCAACTACTATTTAAATAATTATATATATATTTAATTATGGTCAATTATAATGAACTACTATTATTCAAAGAATAAACCATGGCATAAATGATCTAACATTTAAAAAATAAACATTTTAAATTGTAGATTCATCCCAATCCATCACTCTGAGGATTTAATTTCTCAAAATTTCCCTTTTCTCCTTTATGGAAAATTGTGCTACCGTTGTGTAATTGTGAACTTTCCCTTGATCAAAGTCAGGAAATCTTTTCTATGGGGCCTTCCTTTAATCCCGGCCTTAGATCGTCTATTGGACTTTGATTGGTATGAAAATATTTTATTTTACAATTTGAATTTTCAAAAATCTTGTTTTTTCATCTTATAAATACATCTTGGTAACCCTCTTTTTCAACTCCTACATTGCTCTTTTGGTGTCAAAAGCTCTAACCTCTATCTATCTCTCAATGAGCTCTTCTTTGTTCTTACGTTCAGCTTGAAACTACATCATCACAAAATCTAAAATGTCAGTGACCATAGAAACCATGTTGTCGGCATATGATCTAGATAAAACACTAGTTTGCATCTTGTCTTCTCGACATGGAAGAGGATGACCATACTAGTTGTAGTTTTGATTGTATTGGCATGATTGAGGGTATGAATTACTATATTAGTCCAGTCTCCCATGATTCTGCTATAGGCAAGCTATGCAAGGCTTTGGATGAAAGACTCCATACTATTTGAGCATGAGGACACCATCACAATATATGGAGAATGGTTCACAACTAAGAGTAGAAGGGGAAATTTCTACTTCTCTTCTCCATAATAAGCGGTCTCTCCCTTGTAATCAGGCCTTACTAGAGGACATTTCACCAAAGCACCTTGTGTTTTCCGAGCAGATTGTAGTGACTAAAACCTTTGATGCCACTTTTTCCATTCAAAGGAAGTCCCCCATTTCCTATTAGGTCTATTGACAAGATATAAATCAAAACATGGATGCAAAAAGGAGTACCATAACTTAGTAACATGGTTTGGAAAAGGGGTGGTGTTTTACTAAGACCAATTTATAAGTATACATTGTAAAGACACATCAAAGGGGTCCCCAACCTAATTAGGCATGATACTATATATGATTCTTCTTATGACATGTCTCTCTTGGGGATAAAGTTTTGAATATCTCTTAAGTTGACCCCACTATCAATAGTACTTGATATTATATACCATATATGGTTGATTGTTGAGAGGCCTTTTTGGATAGGAACCAACTATTTAGGCCAAGCAGAAATAGTTCCTTCTTTTTTAACTATGACCTAGAATTGGTTGTTTATATCAAGGACCATGATACAACTTGTTAGTATGCCTACCTATACCATAATCCTTATCCCTATTAAGTTCCTAATCCCAATCTCGATGTGTGCCATCCATCCCTTAATGACCAAATCATAAACTAGGACCCCCTAACAAGGCATCATTCATTGTCATATTGAGTTAGGAGGGGGTGAGGGATTAAACTCTGCAATTTCTTATTAATTGACAGTGGTATAACTATTAAGACAAAAATATATAAATGAATAATGATTGCAGCTCATAAAATACATTTCTATAACCAAGGAAGAACTAGAGAGGATCATCACTAGATTAATAGTGCTCTTCTTTGAATTATCATAGCAAAGAAATTGAATTTGGAAAAAAAAAAATTCCTCATCTCAGTTATAAAGGTTTTCCATTTCGTGCAGAGTTGTGAAGTTCCTATATTGAGATGAATGGGTGGAATTTTGGAAGAAAACAAAGTAACCAGAGAGGTGAAAAGATGATCATTTAGAGAGGGACAATAATGGGTTATTGGATACCGGGGGAAGATCCGCTCTGAGAACAAAAACTGGCAGTTGCAGCTTCAACAAAGAATGTTAATTAATGGACAAGCGTCACAACAGTTTTTACCCTTGTAGGAGGCTTCATAGCAAATGTTTACTGTGGATGTTACTGGATGGTCCTCATCTCATCAATAGTTTATATCTTTGTATACTTTTGGAAAATGAATAAAAGATTTGTGTACATAACCCTTGTTGCAACATTCATAGTTTTTTTATTATGCAATATATGAATTTTTATAAATCATGTAACACGTATTGGTTTTGTTGACACTCTCTGTGTCACCCTCGGTACTGAAGCCACCTAGTTATAATTAATGTTACATTGGTCATATTGGTGTTTTCTTCTTGGCATTGTATTTGATATCCCTTGCCACCAGTGGCTACAAGCCTTTGGTGCATATCGGTTTGATGAAAAAAAGATAAAACTAAGAATCTTAAGTAGAATTCTTATTTCAATTGGTGGTATTTTGGGCTGTGTAGAAGCACTTTCTTAGAAGCTAGGGTTGTTGCTTACATTGAGGATAACATAAGTTGGTGATTCAGATTTGGGATCCCCACAGTAGCCATGGTTTGTATCCATTTTTGTGTTTTTGTATGGAATGCCAACTTACATATATAGGCTACCTACAGGGAGTCACATCACTCATATTGATCGAGTTTTTTGTTGTTGTAACTAATAGAAATATCAACATGAGTTCATATATGAATTTGCTTTACGAGAATTGGGATGCGAATTACATAAAATCAAGCCAAAGGCTACAATGTCACAAAGATAGTTTTCAATAAGTTAGATCTTTCTACAGTTTGGACCTAGATAACCTATAAATGTGAACTCCAATCCTTAACCAACCTATCTTTTACATTGTCTGAAGATGAATAACTTTAGCCAAATTTATCGAACTTAGAACTTTTTTCATATTGTGTTTCATCTAGAAAATGTAAAAACAAATTGTCTCCAAATGAAGTTCCTTCACCAGTATATCAACCCAAAACCTATGTCAAGCTTTATTGCACTATCGAGCTTCAGTCGCCCCCACCCTTTGAGACCTACCCATTTATAACAGATCTATATGTAGGTCAAGTTGGAGATATTGTGACAAATACAAACTCAGTATTAGAGTTCTCCATGCATAGATTCAATTCATCTCTCAATCCAAATATAATTCCATAGTAATCAACACTCTCCCTTCCAATTATCATTGTAGAAATGCCTAGATACCTGAGCGGATTCAAGCATATTACATGAAGGCTCCCCCGGTCTCACCCGAGGCGAAGTTTACGGGGGATTACAGAATCAGGTTTCTGCAATCAGGTGATGCGCGGTTCAACAGACTAGGGGATTGCGTGAAGTTACACTTACTTCGTGGTTGTCACTTATGCTATCGCACATACAGGGACTGCGCACTTCGGAATGGCTACTTAACAATACGACAGTGCAATTGGAGACTGCGATACCTCTTTAACAATCACACCTCTTCAATAGACTTTACTTAGTGTAGGTTATGCATTCAACAAGCATATTGGACTGTGTACTTTACGAACTTATGCAATATGACGAACTACAATGCATATGCGCACTTCTGGTGCTGCACTTCGAGGGATTCACACTTACACAAACTTCGCTGACTTAGTGTTACCCAAATAACTCATGCATTCATTATATTTGGAATTACTTGCACATTCAACATTCAAGCATGTATGTCTGACACTTAGCATATTATTCTCATCACTCATTCATATAGAGAATACATATAAAAGCAAAGATACATGTAACTGTAAGCATGAATTTAACCATTAACAAAAGCAAACACACATAATCAATCACACAACACGATATTTACGTGGTTCACCCCTAGTATGGGAGCTACGTCCACAGGAACTGTTGATTATATTATTGGGAAGGGTTCAACAGTTCCATCCTGCGCACTCAGCTGCAGGCTCTTCTCTCTACAATAAGTCTCTGTGCACACAGCTACAGAGCCTCTTTCTCTCTTCAGTGGGTCTCTGCGCACACAACTGCAGAGCTTCTTTACAATACTTATCCTTTTACAACAATTCTATGAGAGATCTACAAACAGAATCAACAATTTCAATAACCTCGAAGTCTGCATGACTTCACACGCCATCAATGTCAACAAGAACATTGGCTAATCTCCCAAAGGGTATGACCTTCTGCTGATTTGCTAATATCAACTGTATGGGTGACCATGACAAATTCAGTTTCCCCATTTGTTCCCATGTCTGCTTAGTTAAGACATTAACTTCTGAACCTAAGTCAAGGATGATCTCATCCATTTCAAAATCTCCAATCTGCGCGTTCAGTTGCATTTCTCTTCCAATTCTTTTGTGGCCCTTGATATGATGAACCACTCTGTGTGCTTCCTCTACTATAGTTCGCTTCTCATAATTACTTAGCAGGCTCTGTAATTCCGCTAAGGAATTCTCATGCTTCAACAGCTTCATGCAGCTCTTTAACAACTGCGCAACATGACTCATCGCGTCTGTTGCAGTATGTGTATGATCATATGAAGCTGGCATATCTTTTATCGGCGAAGTCTCACTTCGCAACTTGATTCTTGGAGTTAGAGGTGCTAGTTCTTTGAAGGTTTCTCTTGCTTCCATGAAGGCTTCTTTTTGTTTGTTTAGCTCGAAAGTAGGTGTTTTTCCCATCGCTTTTCTCATCCAAGCCCCTTCAGTAGGATTTTTCTTAGCATGGTAATTCTCAGAAGTTGAAGCTTATGCTCATTGATCTACTCCTATGGTAGCTCCACTTCATGTCACAGCATTAATGTTACAACCCGTATTCCTTCTCTCAGTTGCGATCATCTGAGAGTGGGGATATTGTGACAAATACAAACTCAGTAGTAGAGTGCTCCATGCATAGATTCAATTGATCTCGCAATCCAGATATAATTCCATAGTAATCAACACTCTCCCTTCCAATTATCACTGCACAAGAGCCTAGATACCTGAGCGGATTCAAGCATATTAAACAAAAGCTACCTCAGGTGCCCTTGATTTGTTCACCTAAAACCTTGATTAGGATTAAGTTAAGACATCTGGAATGAAGGTTCATTGTAGATTCTGTCACTTCTTTATCTAGAAATATTTCACAAAATATCACAAAGAACAATACTATGTACAAAATATTTTAATTGGAATGTTGTTAGAATTACCTAAATTTGAAGTACTCTTTTGGGACTCCGAACACCACTTTCATTTGAACTTCTGAATATGATCAGTGTCTTGCCTCTCTAGCTAGGGAATGTCTCAGCTCTGCCTCTCTACCTAGTTGCAATATTTACCCTCTGAACAAAATTGAATTTTATATTGGTTCATTGCTATTAAACACTTCATCAATTTCTATTGAACACAAAATAAATGAATTTTTTTAAATACATTAATTTGCTTTAAAATATTACCTAAATTTTTTCTTTAACCTGATTAATGTTTGTTGGAGATGCAGATAATAAGATAGTAAATTCCAATCCAATCCAGTTCAGAATAGTAAAATCATAGTTTAGAACACTAAAGTCTAGTCTAGAACACACAGAAAGCTAGCAACAAAGTGAACAACAGAAAGCAAGCAGTAGAGAGAATAACAGTAAATGTAGCACATAATAGTAAAGTCTATAGCGAGCATCAAAAGTGCAAAACAAAAAGACAACAAGTGACTAACAATGATAACAATACTCAAAGGTGGATTGATCGAAGTGATGGTACAATAGGTTGTATACATTATACTAAATGCAAAGATCAATTGACCGGCCTCCAAAAATAAATATTCACATAACCAAAACACTACCAAGAATGTTCTATTTATTACAACTGACTCACATGGCTGATTCCTATTTTTTTAACGTAAAAAATGACTTCATATAATAAATGCTTAATAAATGATCACATGCATAGATAAGATCTTTAAGCTCAATAAATGATAGGGTGCATGTATGGTATATTTTCAATTGTAATTATTGCTTTTAAGAGCAATAAACTCCATACAGATAGATTCATGCAGTGTTCAAATTTGAACTTTTCTCGGCCCTTCCAAAGGGTTCTAGTCTTTCCTAGAAGTGTAATGTTAAAATTGTCCTTCCAACAAAATTTAAATTTGATTTTTATCCTTCTAACTAAGAAGGACATAATTTATATCAACATTTAAAAAGAAGGGCAACATTTGAAATTACCCATCCATATAAATTTCAATTTCTATGTCGAAATTCCTATGCTATAAAATTCGATTCATTATTCAAAATATTGGAAATATCATAAATTATAATCGCTCACTCACGTCAGGCACTCACTACTCAATGGCACGAGATGGCGAGTGATGATTGACGACTACGAGGCACTGGCCACCGAGATTTGACTCTAGATCTCGAGTCACTTCGGGCTGAGATCTAAGGTGTGACAATGTGTCAACAACTATAGCTGTAACAATAGAGAACCACTACTAGTCTACTACTAGGCCCAAAACGAAACTGAAACTTTGTGCCTACTACCTATGTGAAGTTGGTTACCAATGTCCACTCGTTTTTCATCAAAATGAAATTCAAATGGTTGGTTTGATGAGTCCTCCTCTACAATACTTCATTTCTAGCATGAACGTCACATACTCATGGAAACTCTAAACAACACTCAATGGCATGAAACTACAAATAATGGCATGCATCTAGGACCACAAACCATGTAGAGGTCGATGTATGCATTGATATAGAGAAGTGGCACTGGGCACACGATATGGAGAAACAATGATTTAGAAAAAACATTTGGAGCAAAGCATCACAATGGTTATTAATAAAAAAATGGTAGTCTCAATTTGATGGGAAGAATGATCATGATGTAATCTCCCTCCATCCTTCCAAACATATGTGGTTTCTCACCACATTTTTCTTCGACGCTTGCCACCAAAATACATATAAAAATTACATGTCTTTACATCCTCTTCTCTTTAAATCCTCATCGCATAGTCATAACTAAGGATTATTCTCGCCACATTTGTCTTTGGCGCTTACCACTAAAAGACATATAAAAATTACATGTCTTTACATCCTTTTCTCCTTAAATCCTCATCTCATAGTCATAATTAAGGATTATCATTCATGCACATTCTCACCTTATAATATCAATTGGGTAAGGGCTCAGAGACAACCATAAAATATCAAATCTGTCAAGATGCAAAGAATAAGAGACAACTATAAGTAAGTCTCATATTAAAGTTGCCATATAAGTATTTAATTTTTTAATTAAAACTATCAACTAAGATTGTACACGTTGGATTGTTGCGATCTTCTTATCACTCCTTATCAATTTGATTGTAAGGAACTATTTGAAGGTGAAGTCCACAATTTTAAGTCTTCTTCCTCATTCGACTCATGCCTTTTGGCAAGACAATAAGGAGGGTAGTGGCATCAGCATTGAAGATGGTTTCAGCATAGAGGTAGATACATTAATTCTTTTCATTAAATAACTTAAATTTCATGCCAGTGCCATGCGAATTTGTCAAATCGTGGATTGGTACAAAACACAACAAATTTTAGAGCTTTGAGCTCTTAATTATTCACATATAGAATTTTCTCAAAACCAACCATTAACAAACTTCTTTTGTTATTTTGGTTTAATTTAAAAGGCAGATTGTCGAGACTCAAACATGCAACGAGTTGCAAGGCTCTAGTTGACTTAGGCTTGATTCCATTTCCCCTCCATCCCATACCTGTATGATGTTGTGACAAGTATTGAACAACAAAATTTGATGCCCCAGCCCCTCTAATGCAAACATTGCTAACTTGCTTGGTATGGGAGATTTTTTTAATGTTTTATGAGATATGCATTATTTTTTCTTAGGTGCCTAATGCCCATGATTCTTACATCTCTTAGGCTTGAATGGATGCCCTCTGTCCGTTTTGAATTAAGTTTTTGATTGGTTTTATATGTATTTTTTGGTTGTAGGTTTATTATAGCCTCGCTTTGCTTAGTGGCTTCCTTTTGTACATAATTAACAGTAAGTAATTTTCACAGGGTTCTAGTTTTATTTTAAGACTGTATCTAGTTAGAATGTCCTAGACTATCCGTAAGATCACATGAATACCCCAATATGGTTATTACATAGTCTAAGTAGTTTTTATGTATAATGAAATGTGTTCCAACCCGGAAAAATACAACATAATAGTTGTTATTTTAATGAATTGTAATATTAATGTTACATATATGACAAATTTTTTTTTTGACAAGAACGGTTAGGTTGCATTAATCTGCGTTCTGGCAAGCCAGAATCAAAAAGTTACAAATTTGAAGAAGGTTGGTGACCTCTAACAGTGCTGCCAACCTTCTTGTTAAAGTCTTGGGAGACAAATCCCATCTGTTTCTTGAGCTAATTCGAGATAATGATAAAAGGAGCTTACAAGGGTAAATTCTCACAAACTGTGAGCAAAGTAGAAGACAAAAGCAAAGCATTTAGAATCAGGGGGATGAAATTTGCCCCTTAAAGTAGGGGTCCAGCTTTTTCTGAGATCCAAAAGAGATGTTGGAAGCCGTCTCCTTTTCTCTACGTGCCTTGTTGGTCCTTCACCCTCTGGTAAGGGGTGGAGACGGGACTGAATTTTCTTCAGGTTCAAAAGTTCCCCTAGAGCCTCTGGAGGGGACTGAAACAGCCGGACCTGCAGGGGCAGGGGGTTCAGGATCTGAAGCCCTGGCTTCCTTCGCATCTACTGAGCCAGGTAGGGCAGGATCCGGAAGTCTTTCGTCTACCGGAGGGTCTTCCAAAACTGTTGTTGCTTCAGGGTCTTGGGCTTCTTCTTCTTGCAGTGCTTCGAAGCTGTTTTTATTCTCAAGAGTTGCCTGCGCTGAAGGAGTGACCTTCGGAACCTGGGCTAGTGATTCCTTTCGCCTTGGCTGCCTTCGCCGGTTAGTTACTGGCTGAAAATCGTCTCCTTTAGCTGGTTCTGCCACTTCTGAGGCTTTGGGGCAGCATTTTGCGAAGTGACCATAAGTATGGCACCGAAGGCACTTAAAAGGAATCTGCTCGTAGTCCAGCTCTTGGATATGGCGCCATTCCCCCAGGGAGAGCTGAATGGCTTCCGGGAGTCCTTTCTCTAGGTTAACCTCAACACAAACACGAGCACAGGTAAATTGATCCCCTTTCGGCTCCACACTGTCCAGGAAACGCCCAAGCTTATTTCCAATGTCCTCCAGAGAACTTTTCCCCCATAGATGCAGGGGGAGATGAGGCAGCCTAACCCAAACCGGGGCTGCAGTGATCTCATCTTCGGGATTAAAATCAAGAGTCCAGGGGGATAAGAACAGCCCCCTTGGCCCCATGAAATAGGGGCCAGATCTGAAAACTAGATCTCGATCCACTTTGCTAGAGAAGCTGAAAACAAAAAACCCCCTGCCTACTGCACATAGAGAAACGTTTCCATGTATCAGCGATTTCCAGCGTTCTTCCATCCAAGCCTCCACCGATTTGGGGCTAGGCCATAACCCCGTGAACTTTCCGATGAGGGCTTTTTCTGCTAAAAGGAGGGCAAGACTGCAAGGCTCTTCTGGAGATAGCTCCAGAGAAGGGATCTCCTCCATCTTCTTAACAAACTTAGACGAGAGAGAAGGCTTGGCTTTAGATCCTGCCAAACGGACTATTGCTTTGAAAGCTTCCAAAGAGTCTTTTTTCCATCTCTGCAAACCGGTCTGAGGCCATCTTGGAAAGCGGCGCCCACCAGCTATGAGGAACGCAGCAGATCGAGCAACAAAAACGCAGGCACTTCATCCTTGGCCCTGCAATCAAAGGAGACGAGCGACGCGTCCCTGAACAGATCGTTCCCTGCAAAAAACCAGTGAGGCGGCTAGGGTTTGAGCCCTAGCCGCATAAAATCGCCGGGCGTCTTCATCGCGAGCTGATTTATATGACAAATTAATGTGTTCAAATTAAGTTTTATTGAAAAGATGTCATTTTCATGTAAATATTAAGGAATGCTTATTTGTTCATAATTGTAAAAAATTGAATGGGAAATATTTGTTTTATACATTTTTGGGGGAAGAGTTTAGTTAATTTATACTTGTCAATTGAAGTACAATTATTTGTATTTTCCTTCATCTTTGAAGGTCTCCAAAAACAAATGCCCTTCCGATTGAAATTAAGACTCACCCTTCAAATTTGATCACTAGGTTCATGGATGTTAAATAAATTCTATAAATGACACTTACATAGATGATGAATTTAAACTTGTTTTCTTTTTAAGGTAAAACATGACATGATTGCATTAATACGTGACCTCATGTTATAAATGTTGAATAAATGACCGGTGACTACATCATAGATACTTGATTTTTAATTTTAATTATTTTAATTTATTTTAAACATCAATAAATGACTTCATACATAAGGAGGATTTATATTTTTAATATTGTTATTAAGTTTTTAAAGTTTTTATTTCTGACAACTAATTTTATAATCACATAAAAAATCAAATCAAACTAATCATCTAATAATAAAATAGAAATCTAAAGATAAAAATATCAAATCAAGCTAACCATTCAATAATAAAATAGAAATTTCAAATTCAAATTTTCAAAATTTGATTTTTTTTCAAAATAATAATTTTATTTTCAAAATATTTAATTTAATTTATATATTTTTAAAAAACATTAGAAACCATAGAGAAATGTGTTTGTGTATTTTAAAATAACTAAAAGTAAACCTAGTTTGAATCAAAATCGATGGTTATAGCCCTGCCGCTAGCCGGTATAAAGAATTGGTACTCTTTTTTTTCACAAAGATAAAACTATACTTAATATTAAAAGTATAAATAGGTTACAATCTCTACATGTCCAAAAAATACCTATGACCAGATCTTGACAACCATCACTCGAAGAGAAAAAATGACGAGAAAGACATACCAGTCCCCAAAGACTAACACCAACCGCCAAATAGGCCAGATGAATCGTGTCAACAGAATACAGACGGAAAAAAACTACAAAAAAACATGGGCAACTAAAACGGCCCAACATACCAGCAAGCCAAAAAAAAGAGAATACAACCGCATATAATACAAAAAAGAACTAAGTAGAGAATAAACGCCATCAACCAGACACCGGGAGAGCAGAACCCACATGTATCTCATAGAAAATACAACCCTCTGGAGCCACCAGTCCCCGACACGAGAGCCCATCTGCCACAGAATTGTGTTCCCTATAAATATGGATGAAGGAAGTCGTCGAACACAAATCCAAAAGCAACTTGGTCAGAGCCAACCAAGAAGAGAGATCAAGAGCATGGATAGTACCCACACCATTTTCCTAGTCAACAATGATCGATGCATCCCTAACAATCTGATCCAAATGGATATTGGCATGTTTTGCAACAAAGAGCACCATCCAGAAGGTCAACAATTCCCCCTTTGTATTAGTGCCTGGGCCACAAGACATCCAAAGACTAAAATGATCACCATTATCCAGCTCAATAAACGCACCTGCCCCACACCTACCTAAATCTGACTACGCAGCACCATCGAAACGAGCTTGATTTCCAGAGGAAAGTAAATGAAGCGGCCAAACCAGTCAAACAGAGGAAGAAGGTTTCACGATCTGTGGCCCAGCAAATTCTCGAAAAAGTGATAAAACTGAACAGGCCAACCAACAGAGATCTGTAGGAACATCTTCGAAAATTTGGTGGTTCCGGGATTTCCAGATCTCCCAAGTAGTGAAACAAACCAATACCCCAGAATCACTATTAACAGCAAACCGATTTTTAAAACAATCTTGTATAGTATCACTTGACCAAGCCTGTGTATTTGCAATGGAAGAGGAAAATTGTAACCAAAATTTAGGAGAATATGGGCATAAAACAAAAAGATGGACAAAATATTTTGTCTCCTACCAACAAAGCAAACATATATCAGGCCCAGAGAACCCTCGTTTTTGCAGATTGCCCCAAATCAAATCTTCCCTTCCAATAGTAGCCACATGAATATCTTCACTTTGAGGGGGAGTCTCCATTTCCAAACACTATGATGCCACCACTTCGACTCCGAACTTATGTTATATATAATAAAATCATATGCAAATTTTGCAGTGAGGGAGCCATCCCGAGTGTTCCAGGTCCAGAGAAGTGAATCCTCACGATCACTAATCCTAGTGTTAGCTCTAAGAAGATCCAGCGTATAACTCTTCCACTCCTCCGCCAAATTGCCATAGAGACCCAATTGAGTGGCATTAATCCAAACATGGAATGTCAGTTCTGGACTATTATCCAGAAGTATTTGATTTAGAAAGAAGTAGCCACAGCCTCTCAGGTGAGTAACTAGTTCAGCAAAAAGTCTAAAAGAAAGCGACCCACCCACAATAGGATCTTCACCAATCAATATATTACGACCATTCCCCAGAGACCAAGCCAACCACTCCACAAAAATAGAGAATGAAGAGAGAAACCCAGCCCAAAAATTAGAGACACCTTTGGATTTTTTTACCTTGGAGCGAATCCATTGTATAGTTGAGAGTGCACCAAAATATTTTTCTTTGAGGATAGTGCCCCAAACACAGTCCACAGATAGCATACGCCACAAAATTTTATCCAATAAAGCCACAGAAAAGTAATATATATTCTTAATAGACCATCCACCTATCTCATAAGGCCGATCCAACTTGGCCTACTCAACTAAATGGAATTTATGACTACCATTCCCAATGAAGTGATGTATCTTTCTGTGTATATTGGTTAATATTGATTTAGGGATTCTGCAAAGGGAAAACCAGTAAACCCACAAATTTTGTAGTATTGACTTAACTAAAGTAAGATGGTCACCGCTGGATAACCATCACCACTGCCAATGATGAATCCTCAGGTTGATTCTTTGCAACAACCAATGCCAATCTGCTATCCTATAACAATTTGGTTTTATAAAAAAACCAAGATATCTAGTGCCTGCATTCAATTCTTCAAACTGATAGGGGAAGATATTGGAAAACTATGTAACTATGAAATCCCCCAAATTGTGCTTCACTATCTTTGATTTCCTATTATTGATGGACATACCAGAAGAGTGACAAAAAAGCTGTCGAATATCGTTGAAATGAGACCATTCCTGAAAATTGGCATTCCCAAACAACATCACATCATCAACAAAAAATTGATGAGTAATAGATGTTTTTGGAGATACCTGGATACCCGATAACAAAGAATCAGCCTTTTCCTTGTAAATCAACCTACTGAAACCTTTGATCAAAATCATAAAAAGTAATGGTGAAAGTGGGAAACCCTGCCGGAGACCCCTGGAACTTGAGATAAATTTTGTAGGAGAACCATTGATAAGTATAGAATAATTCACCGACGAAATGCACGCCATAATCCATTGGATAGCACCCTAAGGGATACGAATCTGGAGAAGAGCCAATTTGAGAAAGGACCAATCCACTTTGTCATAGGCTCAGGTGAGGTCCAATTGGAGGATTAATGCCTCAAAAATTTTAGATTTGATTCTGTGAAAAGCCTCTTGAGCCACCCCAACTGCATCAAGGACTTGCCGATTATACAGAAATACAAATTGTTACCTATGAAAGACACCTAGAAAGTACCGGATTAATTTTGATAGCAATGATCTTAGATATGATTTTGTATATCAAATTACATAGGGAGATAGGTCGAAAATCCTTGAGAGATTCAGGATTTGATACCTTTTGGATTAATGCAAGAAAGGTTGCATTTAAAGCTGCAGACACTTCCCCCTTCAACCTAGTTTCCTCCACCATAGCCATAATATCATGCCCCATCAAAATAAAAATAAAAAACCAGGAAAAGTTTTGTGGCCCAACCATCTAGACCTGAACTTTTATCTTTTGCTAAGCCACAGAGAAGAGAGGGGAAGGTCAAGTTATAAATATATTTACCCTTAAGCAATTATTTAATCATAGGAGATACATCACTTCCTTTCCCTCATGACAACTCATTTTAGTGTAATAGAATAGTTTGGAAGGTTGGTATTGAATAATAACAAAGAAACAATTAACTCAATTGTTTTAATTAATTACTTTTATATATAAAAATTATTCAATATTTTTATTAATCAATAATTGTAAAAATATACTTTTCAAAGAAAGATATATAATATCAATTTTAAAATAAATTCAAATATTCATCATTCATAAATATTATCATAATTTATAATAACTTAAATATCTAATTAATTATGAAAAAATATTTGTTTCATAACTTTATAGTAAATTC
Source organism: Larix kaempferi (assembly GCA_027924585.1). Classification (NCBI taxonomy): domain Eukaryota; kingdom Viridiplantae; phylum Streptophyta; class Pinopsida; order Pinales; family Pinaceae; genus Larix; species Larix kaempferi. The sequence continues at coordinate 10,506,838 of BSBM01000120.1, read as the reverse complement.
ATTTTTATCTTAAATAATTTCATAAAATTAACCATTGTATTTTGATGATGGTGGTGGTGGTGATCGCGGTGTTGATGGTGATGGTGATGGTTAATGTTCACTGAAATCAACTCTATTCTATCAGACCTTAATAAGATTACTTGGATTGATGTCAAATTTTATTTCTATGCTCAAAAAGCTCAGAGAGAAGCGTTCCTAGGTCGCCATAGTTTTAACAAGTTAGAAAGTTAGGGAGGTTTGTATTGTAGCAAAGATTATGAAACTGTGATCTAATATGAGTGTATGTAGGGCATTCTAAGAGAAAGTGACTTTCATCCTCAATGCTCGTAGTATCATAGAGATGGAAAATCCTTTCTACCCGCGGTGTTTTAAGAATTGTCTAGTGCTTCGTTTCACTACGAAGCCCATGATCTAGTTTGTTCTTATCTTGGTTATATTAATTTTCTTCTTCGAACTAGTTAAAACAAAGAGATATTTTTTATCTTCCAAATTAGGGTTAATGACCTCCTTATAGAATCTTAATTTCCTTTTAACCCCTAATTCTTTATTGGCCCACAATTTCTCTTTAAACTTAGATGTGATAATATTTGTAATGTTATTGATATCTTGCAAAGTGGCATTTTCATCAATCCCCCAATATCTTAACCAAAACATGGTGTCTTTATACCAGCCTGTAATAACCCCAGTTTTGACTTGGAATGTATTTAATCAAAATGATGTAAATATGCTAGTATGGATTGCTAGTACGAATGTAAAGGCCAAGGCCCGACTAGTGAATGGCTAGGCATGTATGATCAATGTATATATTTTTATTTGGACTGTATGGCTGGGTTATCGTGCCGATTCGAAATATATGTAAATATTATGTTGGAAAATAATAAAATGATCCAAGATGGTTGTATAAAGAGCACCAGAGAGGCTATGATTCCACTAGAGGGGAAGAGGAAAGGGTGCCTATGGGAGACTAAATCCTTTGCTACCAAGTGTCAACCTTAGAACTCATATAATTTCTGTCACGTGCTTTAAATGGGCCAATTACTTCATCTTGACTATCAAATCCAATCATTGAATGCATGGGTGAGGTTGCTGGGAAAAGTCGCTTCATTTAGTTATTAAAGCATGGGAGTGAATGCACTTTTGTGACAATTTTGTCATCTGCCAAAAATTAGTTCTGCAGTTGTCAGTAGTCCTTTTCTTTTATGCTCAGAAGCTATGTCAGTTTTCTTTTCACCCTTATCTCATATCCCTTGGAGTCAACACTCAATCTTTCATTCTCTCATGTAGACTTCTACACTACATAGAGTTTTCCATTATTGTTCATGACCATTACCAGACTATTTTTCAACTTAGAAATTCGAATTTGGAGATAGAGCTGCAGATTTGAAAGGAAAATAGATGGTTGTATGTGAGTATAGAGGTTGTAAAAGCTAGGAAACATTACCCATTGAGTTCTGCTACTTTTGGATGCTTGAGAAGCCATGAATTAGCATTGCAAGAGGTTATCCAATAACATACAATAGGTTGGACTCTTACAGCACACACTGGTAAGTGCCACTGTAAGAGTTGGATTTCTTGAGGGAACTATGGATCAATGAAGTGGAAGTGCATTCCTTGTATTGTGTGGGGAAATTGGAAGGAGTACCATGGTTTTTATGGATAAGTGAGATCCATGTAGAGCTCTGGATGAGCCTTTGGTTAATCATAGAGAGCAAAATGGGTTGTCAGTTGAGTGATAGAAACCTATAGGTGTTTCCTTTATCCTAGTGGCCTCATAGCCCAGATGGGGGTGGCCTCTCAGTAGAAAGAGTACATGTTGGACAGAGTGCCTATGGTTGGGTTGAAAATCACTCTTACGTATCCAGTTGCTTGGATATTCTTTGTTTAAAGATGAGTATTCTTTTGTATCTGATGTGCACTGATTTTATTTATGTGCCTGTGATAATTATGCTTGAAATTGACTATGTTGGGTGTGAATGTAGTTTATTTCCACTGTGTATTTTTATTATGCGTCTGCACATATTTTAATTGTTATGAATTCATAATATGGGTATGGGGAAAAATTTAGAAGCCCGTAGTTTAGTAATGTCCCCTTTGTTGGTTGGTTAGAGAGAAGGGGACGTTACATAGCCTCTCTTAAGCGGAAGTTGGTCTTGACTAGATTTTAAATCAATTTTAGTCAGTCTTTGGTCTCCCATGTTATTTATCTTGTACTAGTACATCAAGTACTTAGTCATAGTGGTTATCTAGATGGGGGGAAGACCCACTTCTAGAAGGAGAATAGAGTGTGGTGTATTGCTTTTAATTTTGAGGTTATATGTTATGAAACACTTCTGTATTTGTTGAATCTTTCTACAGGATTCTCTAATCATGCTACAACCCCAAAATTCAAAATTGTACAAGATAATGAGAGTTACAAGAGCTTCAAAAAGAAACTTATTTTTATCCCACATCACAAGTTTTTTTTTATTTACAATTGTTTTCAAGACCATAATAAGCTTTCCACACTCCATTAATCATTTGTAATGATATAGTTCCAATTGAGCTTGTGATTAATATCAATTTCGAGATACTTGTAGGAAGACACTTCCTCCAAGTTGATATTTCCCTATGTGACCTTCTTGGACTTGATAATCATAACTTTTGTTTTGTCGATGTATATACCGAAAAGGGTATAGAGGAGAGGGGGAAACCTTTCTTAACTCCAATATTACAATTATTATTGCTTAGCTCCAATATTGCTTAACTACCTAATTATTATTGTGAAAATAATTTATTATGTCTTCTTTTTAATGTTTTTTATATTCTGTTTCAAATGTGGTGTTTACCTGGGAGGACAGAGGTGATCTGAGTTAAAAAAATTAGGGTTTGAATTTTTCGGTAGGATGGAGACCTTCGGAGGGAGAAGCTCCTCCTCATCTTCGTGAGGGCAGGCTATCCCTACTATGCCCCCAACATCGAACGTCGCGGAGGAGCCACGAGAGGGTGAGGAAGGGAAAAATGACAGCAGTAGAGCCAAACTCAGATCAAGGAAAACTCAGGCAGGTTTCCTTCCTAGATCAAAATTTATCCCATCTCTTCAAATCCGATCGGATAATATTCGAGAAAGAGTAGAGAAATGGAAAGAAAAAGCTCTGATTGGAAAGTTCATTGGAATCTGGCCAAAAGAAAAGGATCTAACAAGATGGATCAAGGTAACCTAGAACCCTAAAGAGAATTATGATATGCATCTAGGAGCCAAGGGTTTCTTCACCATTGTGTTCTCCAATCAAGAGGACATAGATCGAATATTGGAGGGAGGACCTTATTTTTTCTTCTCGCTTGGAATATACCTATGTCCATGGAAAGAACGATTCAACCCTAACAAAGAAGATCTGACTATCGCTCCAATATGGATCAGGATTTATTCCCTTCCATGTGAATACTAGGAACCTAAGATCCTACAAGACATTGGCAATACTCTGGGAAAATTCGTGAAATCCTATTAGCAAACAAAACATAGAAGATAGACCTCCTTTTCCTACATCTGTGTCTATATGGATCTCACACAGGATCTGCTTGAAGCTATTAATTTTACATGGTATGACAAGTATTGGACCCATCCCATAGACTATGAACACCTCCCATTCAGGTGTCGCAAGTGTCATGAATACGACCATCTCAGTCGGGAATGTCCGCATAATAACACAGATCCTGCTAGCCCGAAGGTAACCCAGGAAAAGGAGAAGAGATTGACGGACGAGGGGTTTATCCAGGTAAACCGAAGAAAACCGGTAAGACAAACAAACAACTAGAAGCAACACGAACAAACCAAATCCAAAAATCCATTGATGACAAATAGATTCAAAACCCTAAACACAGTGGGGGAAGATCTGGAAGATTTAAGGAAACAAGAAAAAGGAAAAGAAGCAAATCTTGAAGACACTAAACTCAACCAAGAAAATCCAGAATATCTATCGAAGGCTATGGAAGATGATATTCCCAATGAAGCAGAGGACATGGACTTGGGAGAGCTAGACCTGGATGAAATAGAAAAAGAAAGTGATAAAAAAGGGAAAGGGTATGTCTCACGCAGACAACTAGAACTTCTACAGGAGGCTATCCTCAAAGTCAAATCTACCCCATATCTGGTAATAGCTAAAGAACCACAAAAAGGAAGCAAAATGAAACAACCAAAAGAAGGTGAAAAAAAAGGACGAAATACAAACAGGAAGAGTATTGCGGAGGTGGGAACCAAACTCATTGAATCGGGTCAGTATCCCACCATTAAGGAATCCTTCTCAGAATTTAACAAGATTTTTCAATGAAATTAATTACTTGGAATATTCGTGGGGTGAACCACTCACGCAAAATTAAAATTTTGGGGAATAAGATCAGGATGGAAAAACTGGTTATTGTCTTTCTCCAAGAAACTAAGTGTGGAGCGGAGACGATGCGGGAAATAGGAATCAAGGTATGGAAAGGAAGTAAGACAATGGAAATCGAAGCTCGAGGTAGTGTGGGAGGAATTGCGATCCTTTGGCGACAAGAGGAAGTTGACCTTACAAACTTCTGGGCCACACATTTCGCACTCTCTGCAGCATTTGAGATCCTGGGTTCCATGATAAAGGGAGTAATATCGAATGTTTATGGGCCAAGTATTAACCCCCAAAAAATGGCCTTCCTCAAATCCCTTTCATGGTCTGAAAAATGGATAGGGGACAGGAATTGGATCATAGGGGGAGACTTTAATATGATCACAACCTTAGAAGAGAAGAAGGGAGGATGAAGAATACTTGGACCAACCAATGAAGCCTTCAAATATTTTATTGAGACCAGTAAGATTGTTGATCTAGAAACCGGAAATGGTTGGTTTACATGGAATAACAAACAGGGGGGGAATCATCACGTGGCCTGTAAACTTGATAGATTCCTAATTTAATAAGATCTTTCCATTATAGGTGGTGATTTGATTACCTCTATCTTGCCTTCAGCAGGCTCAGATCATTGGTCGGTTTACCTCATTTGGGATAGGACAGGCTCAAGTGGAAGGAAGCCATTTTGTTTTGAACAATTTTGGATGGAACACAAGGATTTGAAATATTTAGTGCAACAATGGTGGGTGGATATTCCCCCCCCAAGTGGGACAAGAATGTACCAGTTCCAACAAAAGATGAAAGCACTGAAATCCAAAATACGCACATGGAATAGAGAAGAATTTAGGAACATCTTCCAAGACAAAAAGCAGCTACATGAATAGATGGAAGCCATCTAGAGAGAAGGTATGAATAATGGGTACATTGAAGACTTGAAAAAACAATAACAATTCATCCTTGAACAACTGCAACCCGGGGAAAGATAGGAGGAGATTTACCGGAAACACAAATCCAGGAACCAATGGCTCCAAGAAGGGGAAAGAAATACCAAATTCTTTCATCGTTCTGTACTCCAGAACCAACAAAAGTTAAGGATAAATAGAATAAAAAGGGAATCTGGACAATATGTCGAAACCAAAGAAGAAATGGAAGCGGAACTAACACACTACTTTGGAACCATAATGAGGGAGGATCAGGCCAACCGATCTGATCACATAGCCAGGATCACCCAACTCATCCCCTCAACAATTACTACAAAACAAAATCATCTTCTGAAGAAACCAATTACTCTTGTAGAAGTTGAGGAATCCCTCCATTAAATGGCAAAAGGAAAATCCCCAGGACCGGATGGATTTACCACCAAGTTTTTTCACCACTTTTGGGACATGATCAAACAAGATGTGTGGAAAATAGTAGAATATTCTTGTCGATACAAAGGGGTTATATAAGCCTTCAACGCTACCTTCTGACCCTAATTCCTAAAGATGACAGTGCAAACACACCAGGTAAATTCAGACCCATTTCTCTCTGTAATGTAATATATAAGATTATTACCAAAGTTATGGCCAACAGGTTGAAGCCCATTCTACCCAATTTGATTTCCCCGGAGCAATCCCGTTTTGTGGAAGGAAGATAGATCCTGGATGGGTTCATTCTATTTCATGAATTCATACACTTCCTTAGAGTAACCAAGATCCCAGGGATGATTTTAAAATTAGATATTTCAAAATCCTATGACAAGCTCAGTTGGAAATACATGAGGGAAATGTTCAAAGCCTATGGTTTTTACAGAGACTAGATTGATTGGGTTATGAGCATGAACTCCTCAACTTTCTTCTCAATTATTCTTAATGGATCCCTAACCAAAACTTTCATCCCATCAAGAGGCATCTTTCAGGGTGACCCTCTTTCACCTTTCCTCTTTATTATGATGGGAGAGGGCCTCAGCAGATTGATTAAATCTATGGTTATTAATGGAGAACTAAGAGATCTCAATATTCATCTAAGTGCGGAAAAACAGACCCACCAGCAATTTGTGGATGATACTATGCTAATGGGACATGCTTCAGTTTAGGAATCTAGAGCCATTAATATGTGTCTCAATTCCTTCTCCAAGGCCTATGGTTCGGATATTAATAGAGAGAAATCCCAAGTTTTCTTTTTCAATACCCCCAACATATCCCAAATAAATATTCTTCGGATTCTAGTTCTCTAGGGGATCTCCCTTCCTTCCAAAGACCTTGGATCCCCTCTGGCTGAAGGCATCATTAAACGGGTCTCTTGGATGGATGTCTTGGACAGAATGAGGGAAAAAATGAACAATTGGGTACTCATACCTCTTAACATAGGAAGCAGACTTATCCTCCTCAAGTCAGTTCTTCAAGCAATGCCCATATATCTGTTCTCGGTCCTTGCGGCCCCAAAATATGTAATCAAAGAAATGAGATCCATTCAGATGAGTTTCCTATGGGGGGGAGCCCAGAGAAACCAAAATGGGCTCTGGTAAGCTAGGAGAAATTTTTCCAACCCAAACTAAAAGGGGGACTGGTTTTGAGGGATCATGGAAAAAACAATGAAATCTTAGGAGCAAAAATATGGTGGAATTGGGTCACCTATAACACAAAACCCTAGGCACAGCTGTGGCATGCTAAATATGCTCAAGATAGACCAAAGCAGGAACTCATAATATTCAATGAGGAGAAACAAGGATCACACATATGGGAACATCTCTGTGTAGTAGGAAATTTATCCAACACCACATCTTTTGGGAGATAAGAGATGGAACAACAGCAGATCTATGGGAATACTCATGGAAGCAATGCCCAAAACTTGCTTCCTCCCACCTCCTACAAGATTTCCAGGAGCGATGCAATGCTCTGGGCCTCACAAAAGTCTCCTAGTTCTTGAAACCAGAAGAGAAATATGATACATTCATGGAATGGTACCAAACTGAATGGTGGAAACAAAGATGCTCTGTCGAGGGAAGTCACCATATGGAGGAAGCCCTCCAAGAAAGATCGATAATAATCCAAAGAGGTCCTGATAAACTAAGATGGGGATACTCCACCAAAGGAAATTTCAATATTAAAGAAGCTTACAAATTATGGACAAACTGTGAGGAAACACCAGAAGAAGAAATATGGAGGAAAATTTGGATGGCAAATCCTTGGCTGAAAGTGGCATGTTTTGTGTGGTTGGTTGTTTACCATAGGATCCTAACTAGAGAAAACCTCCAGAAGAGAGGAATAGTTGGCCCCTCTCAATTCCCCCTCTACAATAGAGTTGCAGAAACTCTAAATCATCTCCTGGATTCTTACCACTTCTCTTCCACCTTATGGGATTGGGGTGCGGAACTTTTTAGAAGATCGAATCAGAAACCTGGGCTCCCATACCAAACAATTAAAGGCCAGGATCCAAATGATTTCAAAAATAGCATTGTAACTCAAATTTGGTTAATGTTCCCTGGCTTCTTGATCTGGGAAACATGGAAGGAAAGAAATCATAGAATCTCCCAAGATACCAAAGCCCCAATCTAAGTAATCTGGAATAAAATTGTAAAACACATTCAAGAGACAGTGAAGATTACCCCTTGGGATGACATGGACTGGGAAGCGGATGACCAAGAACTTAGAATCCTTAATCAGTTAATTTTACATAAGACGAATCATGGATGGATTCGAAAGCAAATCAAAACCCTAGCGCAGAATAGTCCTAAAACTTGGTCACTTCCCCCAACAAGCTCATTCAAGCTCAACTTTGAAGGAGCCTCCAAAGGAAAGCCGGGCTCAGTTGGCTTTGGTGGGGTTTCCTGCAACAAGGCTGGAAAAATACTACTCATCTTCCACAGCCACATAGGACAAGAGATAGTTGAAAGGAAAAAATGGGAACCACTCATAACTGAAGGTGACTCCAGGGTAATTATCAACATGGCAAAAAAACTCCAACTACGACAAAGACCAACGAAAGTGACCACCAGTTGGAGGTTGGCCCATAGCGTGGAAGAACTGGGGGCCCATATTCGTAACCCACACACGTGGACCTTTAGCCACATCATAATAAAAGGTAATAAGGTACCTGACTATTTGGCTAATGTTGGAGCAAACTCGCCACACAAGCAAAGGGAAGGGCCCCTGTCAAACTTCGGAGATATGGAATGGGCCACACCATGGTCCCACTGGCTAATCAAGAGACCCAAGCATTAAGAAGGAGAAATAATGACACGTTCATCGAGATTGATTCCCAAGAAATCCTCCACGCGGGTAGTCCCTTTGACACCTTGCGAAATAATTCCCACCCATATGACATAGGTGTGAACCCAAACTATGAGTATCAGGATTGTCTGGAGCTTTTAATTATCAGAGTGGATAATAATGAGGCCCGGAATCCGGATAGTCCTCGACCAATGAACCATTGATGAAGGGGATGAAAGGTAAATATGACGGATCAAGTAGATCATATGCCTCTGTACTGCAGTCAGATCCGGAGCATGAGGGAATGATGATAGAAATTAAGGCAAGTCGGAAGTGAAGGGATATAAATATGGGTAACCCACGATGATGGACATGCACGCCACATTCTTCGAATATTTATTCCCTGCTGGTTTGATTTTTTCTATGTCTATGCCTATATAATTGGCCTTGTCCCTGTTTCCCGGGACAGAGAATGGCCCCTAAACAAAGAAATCCCAAAAATGGGAAAAGGGGATCCCAAAGAGGCCAAACCCAGAAGCTGAAGAGATCCAATTGAGAGCAGACAAAGGCCACCCATGCTTCTCATTTATTTCAGATGTGCATCCCCCATCATATTTAGGAAGAAATAGCCCGTTTGGAAAATGGATTATAGGATCAAGTGAACGACCAGAACATGGAAAACATCAGATCCGAGGTGGACGAGTGGGTGCACGATCTTGGAACCACTGCGGGTCGTTTGGATGCTTATGACCGTATTGTGTCAACCTACTAGGTGACCAAAGGGATGCTGGCTCACATCTTGATTGAGCGTGAAAACAAGGACTTGGGAGACATTGAGCTGTGATTGAGCTTTCCCAGGCGTGGAGGGAGAACAATAATGGATGTCGCTTAATGCAAAAGAAGGTGGACTTGATAAATATGAAGTTGGGCATTCCTCTGTACCCTCCTATCAAACCGATGCCGACAGACCCTAGTAGGAGTAAGGTAGGCTATACGACCAAATGTGGAGGATGCCAGAGCACTGATGGGGATGCAACCATTCCAATTTAGGGTGCGTCCCACCACCCTGACATGGAGAACTAAGTGGTTGTCGTGTAGGTGTCTCTCGTAAGTTATGTTCTAGTTTCTTTTTTTCTCCTATGTGTGTTAGTGGTTCAGTCGAGTCCTTTAGTTTAACGGATTATACCAGATGTAATTGGGTTTGGGGGGAAGTTCTTATAGGCTATCCTTTTTTGGTTGCTAGAAATTTTGTTAATGTAAGGGATAATGTATGATGAATAGAACATGATAGAGCAGTGTGGTCTTTTGTTTCTTCTAGTCTAGTCTTGGGGGGTGATGAAGGTTAGTGTTCTGGAAATACATTTCAAGCGGCGCAGTTTTTCTGCCAGCAAGATGTTTTGAAAGCTATGTATTTCTCAGAGGACAGTTAATATGAAATTTTTACTTACAAAAACAATGTTTTTTATATTCAGATAAACTTATTTATAATTAAAGAGAGATGAGGTTTTCCATTAATTAACCAAGAGTGTTTTGTTAATCAATGTATCATGTCTTTATGGTAAATTCACTTGTATCTTAATTAATTTCATAAAAATAACCCACTTTGCACTCGTATGATTTTTATAAAAGTAATATATAAAGTAATTATGTGGAAGACGTTTTTGAGATATGGTCTCACACCACTGTTATTTAAATTAATTCCTAGTCTTTTGCGCGAATACAAAATTTCCACGTGTCTAAGGACTCTCAACAACATTTATGTAAGCCCAATCCTCTGTCTAGAAAGCCTCTAGGTCCAAACATCTCTTGTGGAACCCAAGCACAATGCCATACATCAAGAACCCGAGACATATCGTGCTCCTCAAAGCCATGTGGCGATAACTTGAAGGATGGGTTCACGTTTCTTGTTCCCTGAAACTCTCTAATCCCATTTATTGTCTCATTATGTTTCTATTTTGCATTATTATTCTGGCTTACCATTGCAGATTATATAGATATGGGGTGAATCCATGAAGATGGGTAACACTTTTCCCAAAAGCGACGGTCAAAATTCTTTTTTTTTACTCATTTATTAAATCGAAGCCCTCAAAACTCATATATTCTTTGTGATTTCGACATGCAACCAAAAAAAAATTGTAGGGAATTATGTTGTCTTCCAAATTATATATATATATATATATATATCGTTTGATATCATGTCAAAATAAAATAACTCACTTTGCACTCGTATGATTTTATAAAAGTAATATATAAAGTAATTACGTGGAAGAGGGTTTTGAGATATGGTCTCACGCCACTGTTATTTAAATTAATTCCTAGTCTTTCGCGCCAATACAAAATTTCCACGTGTCTAAGGAATATCAACAACGTTTATGTAAGCCCAATCCTCTGTTTGGAAAGCCTCTAGGGACAAACATCTCTTGTGGAACCCAAGCACAACGCCATGCAACAAGAACCCGAGACATACCATGCTCCTCAAAGCCATGTGGTGATAACTTGAAGGATGGGTTCACGTTTCTTGTTCCCTGAAACTCTCTAAGCCCATTTATTGTCTCATTATGTTTCTATTTTACATTATGATTCTGGCTTACCATTGCAGATGATATAGATATGGGGTGAATCCATGAAGATGGGTAACACTTTTTCCAAAAGTGACAGTGAAAATTCTTTTTTTTTACTCATTTATTAAATCGAAGCCCTCAAAACTCATATATGCTTTGTGATTTCGACATGCAACCAAAAACAAATTGTAGGGAAATATGTTGTCTTCCAAATTATATATATATATAGATAGATAGATATAGATATAGATATGCTTTGTGATTTTGACATGCAACCAAAAAAAAATTGTAGGGAATTATGTTGTCTTCCAAATTATATATATATATATATATATATATATATATATATATATATATATATATATATATATATCGTTTAATATCATGTCAAAATTGCATTTAATGAAAGGTTTGCTCTTGTAAATTTAAGGAAAAGTTAACAAGTGGCTTGTGTGCATGTAAAATAATTTAGTGATAAATGCATAATTTTTAAAATATATATATATGAACATAATTTACATAGAATGCACTAGGGCACACATATTTTTTAATTTACTTTGGAAAATTATATTTTATATTAATTTTCAAAACTGATCATTGACAATTTTAATCGCATTTTGTACACGTATGTGCACTTAAAAACATTACTGCTTACAAAAATTGAAAAACAAAAAATACCCTTTTGAAGAGGATATGTCAATGTGGGCCATATATAATTTTTGAAATTGTTTGGTTGTGTACTTTTTATGTTGATTTTTCTTTTTGTTGCTTCAAAGTTGTGGACATGGTTTTTAAGTGTAATTTTTAAAAGAAAATTAAAAAAATATCTCATTTTTGTTTGCTCGAATCTCCACATGTTCCTATCTACCAATTGCAACACAACTTATGTTATTCCCTTCTTTGTGATTCAATTGCTTGGGATATCTAGCCCATATAGTGTTGTGATGCATGCAATAAGAGTTCAAGCCTCCAATATTATCTTACAAATTCAAACTAGCCTTCAAGTCAATATAATGGTGGAGATACAAGTGGAGATACCTTTGGATAATGGTGGAACTATTCTAGGTTCTCACAAAACCATCATCAACATGATTTCACATATGGTATTCTATTTCACATGTGAAAGAATGGCATGCTTCACCATACCTATTTGGATGACAACAACATCCTTGGAATTATATATTTCGGTGATAAATAATGGGAATATAACACATTCCTCTGCCATACACTTTGCAAGTGTTTCCTTGTCCTTGTGCTTTCCTAGTTAGACAATGAACACCACATTACATCATGCCTATTCATGAAAACACACATAGTTTATGACATCTTACATATTTTCATTCAATTTGCAATTCATGCATATTTTCAAATAATTGCATAGTTGTAGCTACTATCTCTAGTATTTAACAACATTCTTATATCTTGATCATTCACACGTTAAGAAAATATAAGTTGTTTGTTCATATATTGCAACAGTCCCAAGCACATTGGATTTCTCTTCCATACCAAGCTTCCAATGGCTCTTTTTGATGGTGTCTTAATGTCCATCATGATCTGCAACCTCACTTACTAGTTTCCTCTTTTGTCTTAGCTTATTGACATTGTATATTTTAGCAACACACTAAGCACTTCACATCTTCATCTCATGCTATTAGTACACATATATTGTTATAATAATATTCTCAGTGTTGCAATATCCTCCAACAATATGAATACTTATGATATGGTGTCTCACACCCTTCATTAATTGAATGAGTTTAAGAACCTACATTTCTCTAATTTACACAAGAATATAACTCTCTCGGTTTGTTGCTATCTTCCATATCTTTGCACAAGAGTAGGAAGTGTTCCAACTATGAATTGGGAAACATGTCTTCCTTGGTTGAGAATTGGAGTTTTGCATAGTGCAATACTATTTGATGTTTTCTTATTTACCGATTAAGAACACGTATTATTTTGATATGCACAAGGTATAATATAAGTAGGTTCTTGTTTTCAAGTAGTATATTATAGTAAATCCATAATCATATAGACAAGGTTGATAGGATGAGTTAAACTGTATGGTGGAAACTATAAAATATTTGTAAGATGCTACTAATTGCACATGACATTGTCTTCTCCTTGACCTAAAATACAACTACATACTTCTTTTTTTACCAGTTAAAACTAAGCACATATAAAAAGAACAAATTCCAAACTTACTAATGTTCCATTTCTTCCTTCATGATCACTTGGATGAGCCTCATAATCCACATCTAGAAGACCATCAAGAAAACCAAATTTATAATATATAATCATGATACACATCCTTCCAATTAAAAATTAACACTGTTATATTGTAAGATCTCACCGTGGGTAGCCAGTATGGTCTCCTTATTCTACAAACAAAAGGAATAAGGTAAAAGATATAATAAAAAAGTGTTTTTATAGCATACTAACATACTAGATAATAATAAAAATCACTAAAGAAATAATATTATCATTAAATATTACCTTAATGTTTTTCTCTTTCTTCCACATTTCTATGTACCCTTAAAAAAGGACCTCGATGAAGTCCCTATCACAATCACACAATTATATACAACAAAACAATTATTAAAGTGGATCAAATGCATAAGATATTTCCTTGACTCATTAAAATGAAAATGTCTCCATTTCTATCCCAGTTCCTATGAAAAGGAAAATGATAAACGTTGTTATCAACCATTATGGAAATATCACACTTAGAGTCACTGCAGCAGTAATACCCATCATTAACATGGGTTGGAAAAAAAGTGCAAGATCATAGTCAATAATTGGCACATCTCTTATTGGATGCCTAACCCTTAATTAGTTGACCCTTAAGTTGTACCACACTGACGAAGTTGATGCTCCCATGATCATGCATGCAATAGGAAATGAACAACTATACAAATTCAACAAAAGTGACACCTACACTATATGATTGTATTAAATATAGTTTTATAAATTATTACATTTTCTTCTCAAACTAGTGTTAACTTTATAATATTAATCTTATAATATTTCATATTGGAAACAAAATTCACATAGTAATAAGTTTCAAAATTCATTTTTCTATAATGAACAACAAATTCAAGGTACCTAAATAATCTATATAGTAACTTGGGTCCCTCCTAAGAATGACTGGATCAAGTTGAGTTTTTATGGGGAAGTTAGAGGCCATTTGGGTTTGGTAAGAGTTGGAGGTGTCCTAAGAAATCAATAGGGTAGAGTTCTCTATGTCTACTTCAACTTCATTTGAAGGGAGACTAAAATACAAGTTGAGGCACAAGCCTTAACTAAACTTATTTAGTTATACCTTAAGAATGGTTTCCATGTTTCGGAAGTTGAAGGGATTTTGAACTTTACATTCTTCTATGTGAATCTTTTGAAGTGATTGGTTCACCAGTAATGAGATATCCTAGATCGATCAATTTAAGGTCACGATGATAACTTTCTTCCTAGTAATTAAGCGAACCATTGTTGAATTAGATGAATGAGAGAACCCTCCAAATGGTGCCTAAGACTCCTCCAACATCAAATAGGGTCTTCCAAATAGAAATAAACCCTCTTCAAATTAATTCTTTGCAAATATACGACTGCCCTGAAACATATTTGGGAAATTGCGTCATTGTTCTCATGCTACTTTGATGCCCAAAATTCAAAGTGAACAGGTTATGGGGCACAAAAATACCCAAAAGTACCCTTTATTATTGTTAAGAGTTCAAGACATGCTTAGTATTTCTACTATATTATGTCTATCTCATGCACAAAGGATAAATTAGTTGTTGTTCCTTGTTGTTGCTCATGTCCAAATTGTGGATAAATTGTTGTTTGAAACTACTTGGAGGTCAAAGCAAGGATGAATCATGCCCAATTTTTCCCAATTTGTCCCCAGAATTGTCCCAGGTTTGATAATTAGGCCACCTACTACTGCTTCCACCCACAAACCTCCTGAATTGGCAATCAAATCCCCCCGATGCTTAGTATTGATTAAAGAGAATGTGGAAAAAGGTGTGACCAATGAGATAATACTATGACTTTTTAAGTTCATGGTGATAGGGTAATACAATCCCTAGAACATTATCAAGGGCTGTCATACAATGAGTCTACTACAAATTCCATGGAGAAGTATGTTATGGATCATATTTATAATTTGAAAGGTGGAAAAATAACATATTAACGAATCCTACTGCTGATGGGTTAGTAAATTTCAAGAGCATCCATTCCTTTGATATTGATTCTGAATAATCATTAAATGAGTAGTGGAAAAAGAGATGAGATATCTTCTCTATTGCAGGAAGATTGGACATAATGGAGAGGATGCAAATGATCTAGAGGATTTGAGACATATCTCATTCAAATATTCTCAAGGAGATTCCAAGGAAATTAAAAAGAAGGGTAAGGATATTGGTTCCAGTGTATCATTTACTCGGCCTTTGAAGTTGTTGAAACTCGAAATTGGTTATGAGGAGCAACCAAACATCACAACAAGCTCCAAGAAATTGTCAAAATTTAGATGACATGCGAGTGGGTTGTAGAAAGGCAGCACCGTAGCCATTCATTTAGATCCTCTCAATTTCGAGAATAATTTAATATTCTCTACTGAACAGGGCCAACCACGTGAAGGTGGAAGCTCGTATGGCCCCTCCCCCCCTCACATCACTCTCAATTCCCCATACCCAATGCATGTACTTGAAAAAAAAATACGTGCAAATTCATGCATATTTCATCATAAACAAACATCTACCATTCATTCAATAAAGGCTAACATTCATTAAACCATTGTTTCATTCAGTCAAAACATTCATTCAATAAAAGATAACATTCAATAAACCATTCAATCATTCAGTGAACACATTCATTCAATAAAAGCTAACATTCAATAAAGGTAACAGTTTACTACACTAAATCATTAAACCATTAAACCATTCATTAAACTGTTCATTCATTCATTAGGCCAAAAATCATGCACGACATTATATTATCAAAAATAATTACTCAATATTTCTTCAATCACTAGTTCTTTCTAGTTTTTTTTCTCTTTACAAAATCAGCAAGAAGATCATCTTCTGGAACTTGTCCTCCAGTTCTTGGTGCTTCATTAGCTTGTCGTGATGTCTGCCTCGTAGAGTGCTCGCAACATGGATTTTGCGGCAAGGGGTTCGGATTTGCTGCAATAATATGAAAATGTTACATCGATATATTTTGTTATTATAATGACAAGTATTTCATTTAAAAAAAACATTACAAAGGTGTTTTTTTACCTGGTGTGGCCACATCATGTTCTTTATATTCATGTCCAGGTTCAACCTGTACAGTGTGACCCTCTACATGATCTACAGTTGAAATATGGAGAAGTACAATTAATGTTCACCATCTGCAATGTTATATATCAAATTGTAGCATATGAATAAATTCATTACCAGGATTCGAAGAATGATCTTCGATTTGTTGTTGTCCCTCCTCGACATTAACGGGATCATTGCTTTCCTGCTCATAACAGAGTCAATATTTTATGTCAATTATTTATAACGAATATATTGCACAAGTAATAAATATTCATTAAACTATATAGATTTTATATACATGTGCACCAGATGGATCAGTACCTTAAGACTTTGTTTTCCCAAACAAGCTTTATCAGCATTCAACAACAGCTCCAAAGCTGTGTTGGAAGCCAAGCTTCAAGTCTTCCTCAGTCGGCACTTCTTTGAATCGGTCGGCCTGCATATTTGCATAACATCGTTAATTTACATTTTACGGTGCAATAAAATGAAAAAAATAATTTGCAATTTATTATTTGGATGCATTATTGTTTTTTTGAAACTTACAATTCGTGCCGCCAAATTCGAATAACCACCAGACCCAAGCTTGTGCTAACCAATTTTTTCCAGTCTTGCCTTTGTAGCCTTTGATGTGTATGGCAACCTATGTAAGTGTTGAAATACGTTAGATGTTCCAAATTCGATATAAAAATTAATAATAATAAGGTTTAGAATTACATTGTGGAAAGTATTGCATACCTCCCTGTGCCTGGTGTTATCTTTCCTTCTTTTCTCAGACCCCTCTCCTTTCCATATTCCACTAGAGCTTTCCACTCTATTGCTAGAATCATCGGAGGGTGCTCATACCTAGGGTTCCTTTCTAGGTGAACCCTATATTGGTCTCGGACAATCTTCATATGTTGTCCATCCTTTTTCAGGACCGCGGCTCGATCGAATGTCTCGTTGCCAAACATGATAACCAACCGATTAGTGAGCTCATCTTTTAAATTTTTCGGTTATCTATCCCACCTTGTGCGGATGGTGGGCTTGAAGATCTCTGTGGACAAATCATTCAGCTGTTTATAAAAAACATCATTTCCTACAAAGCGATCATGCCATGATCATAATTAGTTGAAAAAAAATGTTTTATCAGTATATTACAATCAAATTATAAACACTAACTTGATCAACATATAATTACCTGGGATCTTCTCTATATTTATTGGAACGAGATATTTTTCCACCAAAAATGTTGTCTCGATTGTTCCCTTGCTAGTGACACGGGAAGAACAGGAAATGCAGCTTTGGCAATATCAATACTAGGATGCTCGGTGTCGACCCCTTATTCTGGACAATTTGGTGTGTGTTAGTCACCAGCGGCCGGTGCATTCAAAGCTAGAATCTGGGGTGTTGCGGAACGTGTTGCCGACTATTCATTCAACAACAATGGTGAATGATTCGATGCACGTGGAGTCATTTGCTCGTGATGCGACGTCTCTCCACGAGCATCACTGGGGCCAACACCGCCTTGACCATTACTGTGTGGTATCAGAAAATCCTGTAAATACAAACCACATTTTATAAGTTCACTATCATATAAAATTCAAAACTATAAATTTATAAATGAATTTATATTATGATTCAATATTCCGAAACTTACTTGCAAGGCTTGACATCTCGTATCCAACACTTGAGTCCTGGCTTTAATCTCGTGTATCTGTGGAATTTGGAATATCAAACGAAGCATTTCCGATCTCATTTTTTTCAAGGTGTTCTCTATCACCTTAACCGGGTCTATAGCTGAACCAATTATGTCAGCATCAGCCATAAACTCATTTGCTTCAAAATCTATTGATTGTTGTGATGTTGTTTCATACAACGAATCATTGGTCTGCAACACAAATAGATAAAACACTACCGAGTTCTATCATGATATATTCCTAAAATTATATTAACAAAACATATCTATCATGATAGATTCCTAAAATTACAACTAGGTTTACCTAATGCCTGGATGATGGTGTCGTCTGATCCACAGCTGTGGACTTGCCCCGATCATATGGTCCCTACAAAAAAGAAGTAGAAAACATTATCATAATGAAAACAATATACACACGAAAAATACATAACAAAATAAATATTATGCTACATATTATATTGGTTCAATTCCAATGAATTATACCTGTTACCTCGAGGATCGTGATCCACTCATCGGATCAATGTATATAGGTGACCTGCCCCGATATGCTAATAGGGAGGTGCCCCTTACAGTACCCTAAATAAAAAACATAGAACAAATCACCTAAATGAATACAAAATACTCAATGAAAGAATATAATAACAAAATGTTTTGACGTATAATTTAAATTGTACAATTACAATCAGGTTTACCTGTTGCCCCGAGGCTGCTTTTGTCTGATCAACAGCGGGGTGGCTTCCCCGATCAACACTCTGCTTCAAATATATATAACATTATATAAACCAAATGAATATACTCATTCAAAAACACAGCAAAAAAAAACTATTCTTCATATTATAATTTTACTATTACAAAGATGTATACATGTTGCCTCGAGGTAGGTCTGGTATGATCTACTGTGCCCCTTATAGAACCGGCCTGCAACAAAAACATAGAGAAAATTACCTAAACGAAACCAAAATAATCACTGAAACATTAATATAATAAGAAAACATTTTGACATATTTAAATTGTACAATTACAATCAGGTTTACCTGTTGCCCCGAGGTTGTTGTCGTCTGATCAACAGACAAGTTGCTTCCCCGATCAACGTTCTGCATCAAATATAGATAACATTATATAAACCAAACTAATATACTAATGAAAAAACAAAGAAAAAAAAATATTTTTTCTTATAATATTTTTACTATTACAAAGATGTATACCTGCTCCCTCGAGGAAGTTGTACTCCTCTGACCATCTGCTGGCTGGGATTTTCCCCAATCACTAGCCTGCGAAGTAAATATAGAAAATTTAAACGAAATAAACTAACAAAAAATCCTTAAGATGTTAAATTCATTAATAAAATGTTGGGTAAATTGTTAGATGTACCACTCCCCTAGTAACCGTGTTTGTATCTACTCGATTCAAATTGTAATTAATAAGCAACTCTTCCCCTGCAGATATTGATTTAATGGAACATACAAAAAAACGGTTTCCTTCACACCCCTCAAATTCGCAATTGGGTTGCTTAATTGTAGACCTTAGTTGTGTACTGTTTATAAACCCCGCAATATTCCCTGTGGCCTTTGGCCTTCAGTCAATGTACAACATTGCTCCTTTATTTTGATCTTTGTATTTCAACTGTAAATAGTTTGCTGACAATCCATATCTATGCATACTTCGTGTATATTGGACTAGGCACATCCAATCTTTGTGGTTGTAATAGGGTCCAACATACTCCATCAATTCTGTACATCTTCCGTAACTGACCTTTATGTCATCCATGCAAAACAACCCCAAACCATGTAATGACGATGGTGCAATTCGATATATCCTCTCGTTCACACAAAAATCTGTGTTCAATTGAGGAAGATCCTTGGGTACCCATTGTTTCACTATATGTCTGTACCACAAGGGCACCTCAATGTCACCTATTGTCTCATCATCATAGGAGCAATACACCCCTTCAACGAGAAAAAATTCCATGCGTTTATGGAATTTTCTTATGATATTTTGACATCTAGTTGATAAAAATCTTGTAGACGTCCTACTGGATGTCTCACTTTCCTCTAGCCTTCCTAAACTCCCCTCACTCGAGGAAGATAGATCTAAAAAATACCTGTTTGGTTCTACCTGCACCATGGGAAAAAAATTTAGATAGGAACTCAAGGCACAATGCCTCTTAAAAGGTGACGTGTAGCGCCTTTTATAAGGTGACTTGTACCGCATTCCCTTTCTCAAAATGTAGGCATTCAAGTGATGAGGAAGATGATCACTTTATCTTCCTTAGGAGTAGAAATTCATGCAATTATGAGTTGTCTTTTATTGCTCCTTTGGGTCTTGAGTCCCATATCACACCATCTAACTAACTTTATCATCATGGCCCTAAAGTCTCTCTCATCCCATCAGTTTGAGATCATCACCTCGATCATTGAATAACACTCACATTTAGTAAGATATTTATATTTAGCAATAATAATATAAAATAAAAATAATTAACCATTATGGAAAACTTCTAAAAGTTTTCATGACTTTCAAAACTAAGATCTTTGAGGTGTTGGAATGGGTTTAATAAGTGTTCACAAATCTTCAAAAACAATATTTTATATAATGTTGTGAAACTTGTATAATCTTATTCAAAATTTAAACTGAAATATTCTTAAGGAAAAGGATGAACTCATTGAATATTGGTAACACGTGGGTAGTTTTGTAATCAAGCATGGTCTTCTTAGAGGACTGAAAGTAATTGAATCAAGCAACGACGAACCCATAAACATGTAAGTTGTTTTGAAAAATGGTAACTTTCAGTCCTACTCTTAGACCTAAGGTTGTCCATATTGTGAATGGGTGTTTTGCTAATGAATAATTTTTTACCATACTAGAAGAAAACAAAAATGATGATATTGTGGATTGTATGCAAATATTATGTAAAGATTCATGCCCTAAATTACAAATGGACAAAACCCAATGCTATGGGACTATGTGAGTTAATATTGTCAGTTTAGGGTAAGTGTTCATTCAATCCCCTTGGGACTAAATTTTTCAAGGATAGTTTTGAGTGATAAGAGAACCGTAAACTGTATTTTCTCATTCAATGTCATCAAATTGTATTGTATTGAGTAATAGATAAGTTGATACAATGGATGGGAATTCCAAAGAAAAAAATGTAGAAGAAACTCATAGCTGATTAATGATCCTCCTATATATCTCATAATCAAATTCATTTGGATCACCACCACTAGCACTGCCATAGTGCTCTCCTTCCTCCTCCTTCACCTCCTTGTATCCAGTCCAATATTTGCATATAACTATTCTGAGGGATCCCCAATTAGATCACCATCATCAAAAGTGATTGGTTATAGGAATGTTGCAGTAAGATCCAAGTTTCCCAAATCCAACTCAATTATAGTATCCAAACCCATATTGATAGGAAATACCTCCATCTATGTCCTTCCCTTTGACCACTCTTCCCTTGTCCTATATATAAGATAAAGGATTCTGTGAACATATGTGAATACCTCTTCTCTCTTCTATTGACTATTCAAGATGGTTGTTTTTCAAAGTGTTCACGTTCTCATATGTGCACCAATTCCTCTTGTAACAAAAGGATGATCTAACCTAAGAAAAGAACCTTGTGATGACTTATTGTAAAAGAGTGTATGCTACCCCATGTGTTTCCCATTAATCATATACCTTCTTAATCCAATGTCCCTATCATGTTGTCACATCTAAATCTCTCAATTTTAGTGGAAAACTCTACAAATCCATTCTCCACCTCTCAATGATGGCTTTGACCTAATATATCCTATTAAATGATGGAATTTGCATGCTTTTCATTAAGTCACTCATCACTATAGTACTTCGTAATTGGAGGTGTATAATTATTTTCCCATCAAGAATATCTCATATGTTGTTGAATAGATATTTGTTGTTGTCCCATAGTGAGGACACTTATTTTCCAAAATAATTTTCCTCACAAGTTCAATCAAGGAGTTCCACCCCTCTTAAAAATATTTACCAACACATATTTGATCACCAACAATTTTGTCTGACGGGACAATTCTTACCTACTTAATACAAAAAATTAAAATTCAAATTAAAATTCAACTTCTCACCTTTAACACTACCAGATGATCAATGTGTTAAAGTAATCTTCAGTAAGATGTAATAATAAAATGATTTAATTTACAAGAAAATAAATACGTGAAGATACTTACCTGGGTGTAGACATTTCCTGTAATATATTCAGAAGAGTTACTTTCATAAATGACTATGCCTCTTAGAGGCCAGTCAACTCTAGGAACTAAGTGACCCTATTAGAGGGTTAGTACAAACCAGAGAGAGAGAGATGGTTGGGCTATGGTACAGTCAATCAAAGAAAGTCAATGACAGTCAAAAGGCTCAGTATAGTCACAATAAAGATCAACCCTTAATAAGTCTCAGCATCACAAATAAAACTCAACAAATATATATAACCACAGATCAAGAACTACACACAAAATCTAAGCATATAAAACAAAGGCCAGTAAAAAAAACAAAATAACTTAAAAACTCAATCCAAACTGCCCATAGAAAATTTTGGCCCTCATAGATGAGCTGACAGCCAGCAAACTGAGGCCAAAGAGACTCACGCCCTCCACATATGAGTACACATAAGGGTAAAGCAAAACCTTAAGACCTCACGGCTCTTACTAAAACAACCAGCAGAGAAAAACTAGGGCTCACGACTGATTCTGGGTGTCACAACCTCCCCAACAGGGAGGAGAGCATATTGAAAAACATAGTAGGCAGAAAGGTTACGAATCAAATCTCAATAACCTTCAAACTTCAAAGACAGATCTGGAAAATAAAAGATAAAAATAAAATAAATAAATAAAAAGTAAAGTAGAATGTTTTAGGTGGGTACCAGGGTTACACAATTAAATAGGTGAGGGTACAAATACCAACCAGTAAGGTACAAGTCAAAAGAAAAGAGTGGTATAAAGACTCAAAACCATTTGGACTAAGGGGGTGCACCTCAAATGTGGACAAACTACCATAGTACCCATAAGACCAAAAACATAAAAGGTGGTACAAATCAAAAGATAACTCAAGATGAGTAAAAGACCCAAAAGGTAAAAGGCAAGGTACCACAAAAATATTATCAACAAAATGAAAGAACCAAAATTCAATCAACCAAGGTGGGGTACAACCAATCATCTCTCTCAAATTTTACCAATGTTCCATATAACCTAAAAGTACATCATCACCGTAAAAGGAAAAGTCCACACGGATGATGTGATCATGTGGTCCTCTAGACTACTCCTAAGGTCAAGCGTTAGTGGCTCCATCAAGGGGTGTCCAGTCCCTTGAGAAAACCATCTAACTCAACCATCTCGAAGACCTAGGATAAGAGGACATCACACATCATCATATAATTGGTAACTGACTGTGTAAGAACTCAAAAACCCTAAAGCAACCGAGCGTGCAGAAGGGGAGCCAGAAAAAGAAGAGGCGCGCAGGCCAAAAGCAAGCTCTAAAACTTTACCGAGACCGATGTCACAACAAGCGAGCTACAACAAAAAGGCTAGAATGCCAACAAGCAGCACTATAAAATAAAATACCATTTAAAAGGTATGATAGCAAGCAATATTCCTAACTAAGGTCTGGAGACCTCAACAGATCGTATCCTCCGCAAGGTGATGAAATACAAGTTGAACAATATGAAGTGAGAGACCAAAGTGGAAGGATATCCCTCTACCAAAAGGGATCTTAGGTAAAAGAACCCTAGAAGAAAAGCCACTAACCTACCTCGTTCATAACACGTCTAAGGAGGTTAACCAGAACTTATGCCCTTGAGTGTGAGTCCTTGTATCACCTATATGGAAAATACAAGGAAGACAATGGAGAGGTCTCCTTAGGCGCTAAGTGGAGTTCGACATTCCACAAAGTCCATCCGAAACCAGTCCTCGCTGCTTGTTCCCGCGTAGTGGGGGGGGCCTATCAACAAACTCGTCGATGACCGTGTCAACAAATACTAGAGGATTTTATTACCCTAAAGGACAACAACTATGTCTCAGATGAAAAGCGACAAGGGGGAATTATTTGGATTCCTATCCTCGGTGTCCTACCTAACTAACAGTTTATTTTGTATCCTCAAGTGAGGTTAAAATGTGTTGTGTTAGGGAGATAAATTTCAATGGTTTGGTGTCTTACTCAATCGGGTAGCGGAAATGCAAATCAATGGTGTTATGACTTGACTCAAACCATGCATAAGTGAATGAATCAATGCACTTTTCTTTTCGATGAAAAACTAGCTACAAGAAGGAGAGAGTTCTTCGATCCAAAAAGCAAAATAAACACAAGCACAAACTTTTCAAAGATAAAAACTACACATTTTTGTTTTTTTTCCTTTTATGCCAAACTAGAATTACTCTTTCAAATTAAATGAATCCAACAATAACTTTCTTCTACTTCTAATGAGTAAAATGCATGAGAATGTGGTATTCACATGAAATAAATGAGAGAGCAAACAACTACCTATGTTTAATTAAGTTTTCTAGTGATGCACCTAAATAATATAACGTATGTGTGTCACTCTACAAGTCTTAATACCTAGAGTGTATATTAACCATAATCATCACAATAATGTCATGCACTTGTTTTTCTTCAACATATATTAACCATATATTATACATAGTCTCAATAGATATGACCCAACTACCAAAAGAATATGCTTACTTTTATTACGAACATGGATATGAAATATTCATATCATGAGAAACATGTGTGACCACTAGAATTACTCTTTGTGTGCATACAACTTCAAACAATCAAGTGCTTGAGACCATCCATGTTGTACATATACGATGAATAGGATTGTCATTGATAACAACATTAATGACAAAGGTGAAGTGTGATGACATGACATGAAGCCAAAGCAAGCAAGTGTGTGGCTGACAAGAGATGACAAAGCACAAGAAGGATAGTGGATGTGGGCATTGGAGCCAAAGGAACACCCCATTGACACACCTAACAAGACAAATTACCCATACTGTGGTCATTTGTTGAACAAGATGACATAATAAAGACAAGTTTGAGGACAAGGTCATGGATGGACAAGGACTTGGACAAAGACATTCTCAATGGCACAAAAGGTTGGAGGACATAGATAACAAGAGTGACAAATGGTAGCTTGGGCATTGGAAGCCATGAATGGTATGAATGGACAAATGACCCATTATGTGGTCATTTGTTGGTTTGATGAAGTCATGAAGACCACACTCTTTTGGATGGGCATATGCTTGATTGATGATGATCCATGAGACCATGGACTTGACGATGTGCTCATTTGAAGGCTCCTATACCTTGATGACATGTTTTTTAATATTGAGGAAATTCCCTTGGAGATGCAAGTAAAAAAATAAAATAACACAAGCCATAATGACACAAAGATTAAGTAAGAATTCAAAAGTCGGCCCAGTAAATTACAATTAATTTATTAAATAAAAAATTCGATGAATTCTTATGTCGGCTCAAAATAATGAGTGAAAATCAGTATAAATATGAAGTCAACGTTTTCATTCTAAGGGAAGAAAAGTTAGGACAGATCCAAGGAAATTCGACAGAGGAATTTTCGGGTCTGTGCATTAAGGAAGTAGTAGTAAAATAATTTTTTTTGGGTCTGAAATTTCAGAAGCAGCCACAGTGAAGTTCAGCAGTAAATGAAGTTTACAGTAGCAGCTAGTTCATGGTCTTATTCACCTGTAGGATGAAGAAAACAAGCGAGTTTGATCTATGAAATTTGTGGGCTGCCTCAGTACTCAAGGATATAGTGTGAGGAGGAGTTCAACTTGTTAGACATGGTTGCATTTGTCAATGATGTATTATGACATAGTATCATATTTGAAATTATTAACACAATTTGAGTTCTCCCAACTTGTTATGGTCTGGGTTGCAGTTTGTATAAAGGGACCTTGGATTTCCCCATTGTTAAATGGAAGGGTGTCAAAGTATTCCAAATGCATGAGAGGCTTGAGATGGGGTTGTCCTCTCTCCATAACCCTATACATCATCAAGGTTGAAGATTTGGGGTGCGCTCTAAGGTATCCCAAATTACAAACTCTCTTCTTAGAATCATCACAGAAAGGGACATGAGAAACATTAACCACACTTAGTTCACTAATGATAATCTTATGGTGGGAGGATCTTCCATAACTATAGTTATGCACATCAAAAGTTCCTTGTTGATTTCCTAGATGCATACAAAGGACAAGATTAAAAACAAACTATGTGGCTAAAATCCCCCTTCTAGCCTTCTATTTAGAATTGTGAGGCTCCTTGAATTCCACATCAAGGTGCACTAGAACTCCTTCAAGTATCCAGGCTTCCCCATCTCCCTTAAGGAAAATGTAGCCACAAGCTAGAATTCCAACCTTAAAAAACTCAGCTCTCAGCTCCAAACAAACCATTTGGGGATCCCAATGGATAAATATCTAATGGAGGATAAGCCCCATTAATTGTGTTCTCTCATATCTCCCAATTTTCATGTGTTTTTATTTACTCACCCCTAGTATCATTTTAGTTTCCATAGATAAAACTATAGGAAGGTTTAATCTAGTGAATTGGAAAACAATCAGAGCACCTCAAAACAGAGGGCGACTGACCATCATATATGCCTCCTTAATGAATAAGGAACTTGAAGATAAAGTGGCTTGGAGCTGGTTGATAACAAGAGAAATAGAATGGTGGAAGGATGCAATTCACAAGAAGTATCTTAGCTCCCTCCAACAAATTTGGTTTTTAGACCAACCTCTATATGTCAAGGGTGTGTGCTTGGAAAGCATCAATGGATTTCATTTGAAATAGGGAAGGCTTGGAGAGAAAATACTCAGCTAGAACTTGTCCATAGTGACCTTATATGTTATTTGAACAAAACATCACTAGTAGGTGCAAGGTATCTTTATTTCCATGTGTTCTTTTCAAATATAAAGTATATTTATCCAATGTGTAGCATGTTCTTGGTTTTGTAATTTTGATGAAGAGTAAACCAACCCAAAATATGCAATTTGAAATTTACTCCAAATGTGTTGGTATATTTATATCCACTATTGCCATATGTTCCAAATCCCCCATTTCATATTTAATTTATTTGGAGTTGAAAATTTTGGTTGAAGGGATTCATCAAGATTTTCATTGTCATGGTATTTTCCATACTTCAAGCGCTAATCTTTACATACAATTCATGGGAAATTGATTTGAAATTGAGGCCCATCATTCTTCCCAAATGTGAATTTTTTTCTTTATCCTTGCATAACATGGAAGTATGTTTCCTTATTATTTTTTGAAAATGTTATAGTCTAGTGGATTATAACAACCAACCATTTTCTTGGGATCTCAATTCTCAACTTGTTAGACATAGTTGCATTTGCAATCCGAAATCACAAACTTGCTATTGACTTGAAAGAAGTAAATTTTGGAGTCACATTAGAGAGGCTATAGGGCCCATTGACAAATAGACTCTTATAAAATACAAATTCACAAACTTATTATCAATTTGAAATAATTAGATTTTGGAGTCAAATAATCCTTCCTCTATAGGATTTCCTTACCTAACATGGATATTGCCCCTCACTATATAATAGGATTCCACAGCTTAACATGGATCTACTCCCTCACTATACAATAGGCTTCCACATCCTCTCAAAAGGGATCTTCTTTCTTGCTATATAGTATGCTTAGTCTCTCAATTTGAACTATCAAGACACAATAGAGCTTGTGGGTTAAAATAGTGCTTCTCTTAGGCCCAATATGGTCAACTATTATGGGTTATTAAATCCTTGATCTACTTAATTGCCTCCCCAACATAGGAAAACCATGTTGTAGGTGGGGACTACAACCTGCGAATCTAATTGTAGGTGGTGACTACAACCACCGTCTTAACACTCCATGGAATATTATCAAGAACATGTTTCTTCTATAGACTTACATAAGAGATATTTAATTTCTACACACAAAGAAACCACAGTCCCATAGTGACACAAGAAGTTTGTTTGCAGAATTATTACTCTACAGTCTAATCAAGTTATATATGGGTATCCCTTTGCAGCCTCAAGATTTGCAACCCATAGAAGAAGTAGGTATTGCTTCCCTACCTCAGGTTTATAATCCCATAAGTTTTTGAATCACACAATGGTGCCAAGAATGCCAAGCATGCCCAAATGAGTTACCACCCTCATATTGCTCCTTGCATCACATCCTCCAAAACAATATATGAACAACTTATCCAACTATTGGGAAGCATTGTTTGAACTTTGGCTGGTCCACAGTAAACAAATCCAAGGGAAATAATAAACTGAATTAGAATATATGATGCATCCACAAACAGATAAAATAACTAAGCGTCAGAGGTGACAGAACACAAATGGTGCACACACGAGAGGCCGGTTACAATGGTTTAGATAATTTATTTTGTTTTGTGCCTATTTGGGGAAGCAATTTCCTGTTTGGATTTTGAGAGAGTGTCCCCAATACATTCAAACCATATGGATATAACAATTACATATCACAAAATACAAGGAAACATTTCCAAGAAGTGGAAGTGAGATAAAAACTCACAATGCTAAACTGCACCTCTTACCAAATCAATAAGTTCCTACAAATAAATGGTAACTACAGAGGCCTTAGTCTCAAGTAATGGGGGTTGTGGAATCGAACTGGGGATGTAATCCAAGGAGGCAGGGATACTTAATGCCTATTAGAAACTAAGTGGGGGAGCCAAACAGGGGGTGCTTTCCTTCTTTCATCCTCGGCAACATATTCTTTCTATATTTTTGTAAGGACATATTTGACGACATAATGACCAACAAAAACCTGACGCTATTGGCTCCCGGCAATACTGATCTACTATGTGAGGTGTAAATAGTTTCGAGGGTAGATAAAATGGGTAGACCCTATTATTATCCTTCTCTGATGGATACGTCAGATGAGTATGATGTGTTTGTGATACAAGATAAAGCAATAAGCAAAATATTCAGTATGGCTCATATTGATTGGCTAATTTTGCATCAACATAGAACCATAAAATATCATAGTGTAAACTGTAGTATATGGATAAGAACAATTGGGTACTAACCAATTTGGGAAGCATTGCAGCCTCTATGGATTCTCGACCTCATCGATGGCCTCCTTGACCTCCTTTGTGACCTACTCAACCTCCTCGACCTCCTATTCGACCTGCTTGACCTCCTTGACCTCCTTTATGAAACCCTAAACCTCCTAGACCTCCTCTGCAGCCTCCTCAACCTCCTCTACGGACTCATCGACCTCCTTTGTGACCTCTATGGTAACCTTTGCGACCTCCTCCACCTATTATGTGAACTCTATGACCTCTGGTGACCTCTATGAGCTCCTCGAACTCCTTTGCGACCTCCTAGACCTCCTTTCCGACCTCCATGGAAGCCTCTGCATCCTCCTCTGCGATTGCGACCTCCGTGGAAACCTCTACGGCCTCCTTTGCGATTGTAATGGATTAGGAAACCTCTGCGACCTCCTCTACGATTACAAAACAATATTAGA
The DNA here is from genome assembly GCA_027924585.1 of Larix kaempferi. NCBI lineage: Eukaryota > Viridiplantae > Streptophyta > Pinopsida > Pinales > Pinaceae > Larix > Larix kaempferi. The sequence goes on along the minus strand of BSBM01000120.1, from coordinate 10,477,231 downwards.
GACTACCACCTTCACTAATGCATACTTAATTTTAGAGTAATCAATTTCATTGATTTGTGTGATTTGTTTTGGTCATATAAGAAGGGGTTTTTAACTACCTACATGTTTATAGTTATCGGTTCTTTGATTTTGTCTTGCAAAATTTTTTGCACATGGAGTTATAGTATGGAACATAGGCCTCATAATCCACTTTAAAGGGGGAGGAATTAGAATCACACAATGGAATTCAATATTCAAGCCATAATTCCATATATCAAGAAATGTTTTAGTGATAGAGTAATTTCAAATTCCATTTGGTGGTTTTGATCTTAAATTTTACACAATATTCAAAACCTTTGCTTTATGAAATAAAAGTAACTATGAAAAAGATCCATGTTTGTGAATTGGGTTGGCTATAAATACCTCGTTGCTATAAATATCAAATATGTTGAATCATTCACTATGATGTAGTTGTTAGAAATTTGGAGAGAGGTATACCTAGCATGGGTAAAGAAAACTATAAAGGTTGTAAGACATACAAAAATAAACATGAAGGTTCAATAAAATAACATGTGCTTGAAAGAGAAGGTCAAGATGTTTGAATAAAGGATAAAATACATGGATAATAAGCTTGAGAACTTGGAAATACTATTGAGTGTAAGACACTCTAATTGATATTATTACATATTTAAGCAATCAATCTCCTTTCGTTTCTACTGTGGAATTCAACACCATGTTGAAGTGAAGCATGTACAGTTCATTTTTTTAATACCGATGTGAATGACATTTTGTTGAATTTGAAACAATACATGTAGCATTGGTTGAAAAAAAACTTAATTCATATGGGATATAGTGTACAAGGCATCAGTAAGAGAAGTGAAGGCATGTTGATTCCCATAGGGACAAAAGTTTTGGAGGCTTCATCCGGAGCTTCACCCCATAAATTGCACAAACAACATAAGAGCATGGAAAATGAAGGGTAAATAGGATGAGGAGTTTCCAACATATCCATCACAAAATTATATATTGTCCACTGGCTTATGGAAACACCAAAGTTTAGTTTCATTAATGACTTGAATAGTAGAATAGTGTCCACATAAGGGGTAGCTTCTATCCAATTGTTTTCTTCAATATTCCATACGAATATTCCCTTCATGGATATGTATAAAAAATTGTTGCAAGTTCAATGACCTTGGGTTTTCCTTGGATATTTATGGTAACCAAAAAATCAAACATAAGGAAAAATAATTGATGTTTCACCAAATTGTTTAGTGAGGAAAAGGAGGGGTTTCCCTAAGTGGATAGGTGCAAGCATGAATGGGAAGGAAAAAGTCAGGGAGTAGTATGGGGTTGCGTTGAATATGCTCATGCATCTAAAGTCAATAGGAGAGTGAGATATAAGGGGAGTCTGAAATGGGATTTTGGACTTTAGGATGGGGAGAAGAGACGAAGAAGACTATATAAGGATTCTAACCTTGGCAAACAGACTTTATGGTAGGGGGAAAAGGAGGAGACCTCACAATTATCAGAAGGATTGATAGATAATACCAAGGGGTGGGATTTAAAAGTTACTAAAGGGATCAAGATAGTGGAATGAGATCCCATTAAATTGAATAAGTATTTCCCTCATAGTGGAATGAGATATATCCCATGAAGGTGTAGGGAAAAACCATCATCACATCCAACCAAGGGTAGCCATGGAGAATATTGTACTCCAAGTCCATTAGGAGTACTAAGAAATGGGTGTTCACTATCTTGGTGCCAATATATAAGGGAATTTCAAAATATCCAAAGGGGTTTGGTCTCATACCTATAAGGGAATTTCAAAATATCCACTCGAAATACATCGATCATGTTCAAACCCTGAGATAGTGCTCGAATTGTTAGTGTCAGTCATGTTTGAGTTTGGAAACCCTCCCACACCGTCAATGCATGCGTCTAGTCTAACCATGCCAAATTTCAGTCCAAGCCAACACATATTTAAAAAATTTCAACGTTGGCCCCATGTAGCACATTAATTAATCTATAGGTATGGTTTTTGATGCTCTAATGGATAGTGTCATTCATGTTTGATTCTGGAAACCCTCCCACACCTTCAATGCATGCTTCTAGTCTAACCATGCCAAATTTCAATCCAAGCCAGCACATATTTAAAAAAAATAAACATTGGCCCCATGTAGCACAGTAATTAATCTATAGGTATGGTTTTTGATGCTACAATGGATAGTGTCAGTCATGTTTGAGTCTGGAAACCCTCCCACACCGTCAATGCATGCGTCTCGTCTAACCATGCCAAATTTCAGTCCAAGCCAACACATATTTAAAAAATTTCAATGTTGGCCCCATGTAGCACATTAATTAATCTATAGGTATGGTTTTTTATGCTCCAATGGTTAGTGTCAATCATGTTTGAGTCTGGAAACCCTCCCACACCGTCAATGCATGCGTCTAGTCTAACCATGCCAAATTTCAGTCCAAGCCAACACATATTTAAAAAAATTTAACGTTGGCCCCATGTAGCACATTAATTAATCTATAGGTATGGTTTTTGATGCTCCAATGGTTAGTGTCAGTCATGTTTGAGTCTGGAAACCCTCCCACAACGTGAATGCATGCGTCTATTCTAAGCATACCAAATTTCAGTACAAGCCAACACATATTTAAAAAATTTCAATGTTGGCTGCATGAAGAAACTTTTGATGGGGACCCAATATTAACATGATGGGACCCTTTGGCCAAACAACATGATGATGATGATGATGGTGACAACAACAACTACAACGATGATGATGATGATGATGATGATGATGAGGAAGATGATGATGATGATGATGATCATGATCATGACGATGATGATGAAGAAGATGATGATGATGAAGATGATGATGAGGATGATGATGAGGATGAGGAGGAGGAGGAGGAGGAGGAGGATGATGATGATGATGATGATGATGATGATGAGGATGATGATGATGAAGATGATGATGATGGCGATGATGATGATGATGATGGTGATGATGATGATGATGCTGATGACGATGATGAGGATGAAGATGGTGATGGAGATGATCATGATCATGATCATGATGAAGATGATGATGATGATGATGAAGATCATGATGAAGATGATGATGACGATGACAATGACGATGACGATGATGATGAATCCGACAACCTCGCCATACCACTGACGGCAAGATAAGTCGGATATCAGACTTCTGAATTCAAAAGAATATGACGAGCTCACTTAACCACCGACGCCAAATGTCGTTGGTCTTTCTAGGTATTTGCGTAGGATATCCTACAATGATGACGACAATGATGATGATGATGGTGACAACGACAACGACAACGATGATGATGATGATGATGGTGATGATGATGGTGATGATGATGATGATGATGAGGAAGATGATGATGATGATGATGATGAGGAGGAGGAGGATGATGAGGATGAGGATGATGATGAGGATGATGATGATGATGATGATGATGATGATGATGATGATTATGATGATGAATTTGATGATGAGGATGATGATGAAGAAGATGATGATGATGAATATGATGATGATGATGATGATGATGGTGACAATGACAACGACAACGACAACGATGATGATGATGATGATGATGAGGAAGATAAAGATGGTGATGGCGATGATGATGATGATGATGATGATGAAGATGATGATGATGATGATGAATATGGTGATGAAGATGATGATGAAGATGACAATGACGACGACGACGACGATGATGAATCCGACGACCTCGCCATACCACCGACGGAAAGAGGCGTCGGATATCATACTTCTGACTTCAAAAGAATCTGATAAGCTTGCTAAACTGCCGACGAAAAATGCCATTGGTCTTTCTAGGTAGCTTCGTCAGATATCATACAACGATGATGATGATGAAGATGATGGTGATCAAGCATGCCATTTGGGCTAGCATGATAGTTGTGCATTTCCTTACTGAGCTTCTCTTTGTTTCGAGAATAATTTAATATTTTCTACTAAACAGGGCCAACCATGTGAAGGTGGAATATTTTATGGCCGCTCCCCCCCCTCACATCACTCTCAATTCCCCATAACCTAACAAAAATATCTATGTACAAAAAAATTAAATGTGTTTTTTGTCATACTCTATAACAAGCAATGTTTCTAATTATAACATACAGGAAAATGGAAAAAACACTAAGAAATAGTTAATTTATTATACGTACCAATAAAATTCAATATTTCTATCGCAATATTAAATCAAAATATATAGAGTAGATATATTATTGCATACCTCGTACACTTCAATGGACTTCATCATCTTCTTCATCCAAGTCATCATCTGCATCATCCGATCCAGATTCAACATTGTAAGGATTGGCCATATCATCATCGTCATCGATGTCAGTTACGATCATCATGTCATCGTCGATATCATATTCATGGACATTGTCTGATACATCATCTAATTCAACTAATTCTTCGGCATATTCTTCTAGAACATGATCATCTAACTCATGTTGATCATGATCATCTTCAACGTCGTCTTCTTCTTCAAGAATGTCTTCATTACCTTCATCTACGTTATACTTTATCGTCCTTCCCCTTGGATCGTGTCTCACAACAAATGACCAACCCGCTCTACCTGGAACCTCAGAGTAAAATACATGTTCACATTGGGTTGGAAGAACATAGGGCTCCGTTCCTGGCTCAAACAAACTTGTATTTACCATGGTAAATCCATTATCATGTTCAATAATTGTTTTATCGAGATCACATTGATTCAATCGACACCTGTACCATTTGACAACGAATAGAAATACCTTGAATGAGTTAAAGTCACACTGAAGAATGTCTTCCAGATACCCATAATATCGATTTTCAGAGAGTTTTGGGTGTCTGTCACTTCTAGAGGAAACATTGGTCACCTCAAAGACTACAGATGTCCCACAATCTAATGTTTTCTTCATTTCATCCAACTTTTTTATGCGATATCTACAGCCATTGCACCACATAGCCTTATGGTGTTTTACCTACAACAAAACATACAAGAAAAGATTACATAATGGTCCAATATTTATGATTAAGTGCATGTTTATAATGCCATACATGGAAAAAAATCAGCGTGTACATCAACAATATGTTTGCAAAAAAAAAAATAGTGTGGTTGATTAATATGCTTACCTGCTTATCTTTTAAACCATATGCTAAATCGATTTCCCTTTGTGTTAGATTGGTATCTCCATTGCGATGTGCAGCTTTAATCAATGAAGCCACACCTTCCCATGATATTCCATGACCAGATTGTTCACATCGTTCAATCCATACCTTCATCTAGTCAAGATTGTTTACGATGTATAAATGAATTGCATCCCACTCTCGACCAACTGTTTGATGACAATAAAATTAAAATTCAATACAAAATGTATATATTCACGTAACAAAATATATTACACTCTAAATTGATGCAATATATTGAATATAAAAATATAATATGTATGATATATATACATAAAAATCAACAGTCAATTGTGTTATATTACCTTTCACCTTCCTCGATCTACCTTTCCCCTTCGGGTACTCCCCTTCGAAATCTTTATTGGAGTCCGGATCACAAATGCGACGTAAATTGAGCTTTGACGCTAATATAGCAAGATATTCACTAATATACAACATATTTTGGTATACCATATATCCCTCCATCATAGAACCCTCGGCATGTGCTCGTTCTCTAACCAAACCCTTCATAAATTTCAAGTGCCTCTCAACCATCCACATGGACCTTGAGTGCGCAGGTCCACACAATTCAATCTCCTCAACTTGGTGTATGATGTAGTGTTCATGTGCATTAAAAAATGCTGAAGGTAGATGCTTCTTCATTTCACACATGACACGAGGAATTTCTCTCCTCCAATACTTTATATCTTCTTTATGGAATTCTTTAGATGACAACCATCTACAAGTGACACAACCCAATCAAGATATTTAAGGAAAAAAACATTATATTACATAACATGAATTAGAGAAAAAAAAATCAAATATAAGTTCTACGATGAATTAAACAAACACTAAGCGCATGCAAAAAATCGCTACTTACCTCATGTATTTCACAAGATTATATATTACTTGTTTGACATTGTTGTCGAAGTTGTCCTGGAGAGAGAGAGGTAGAACAAAATGTAACAATATACAAATCGTTTCATTTTTTAAACAGAGTGGACAAAAAAAAATACCAACCATATTCACTGGAATAGAAAAAAATAATAATTAAATGCATACCATAATAATTACCTTCATGAATACATGCCAATCATGTGTTTTCACCCCCGCAAAATCACCTTTCTTTGTTATGATATTCTTCATGTCCGCACAAAATCCGTTGGGAAATTTAATTTTCCACATGACTTCTTTTACAACATTACTTTGCTGGTCCGTTAACATTCATGGAAGTGAGTTTATATTAATTTGCTCTCCGTTTCGATGAAATTGAATGACATCTTTCATTGCATGGTTTCCTTCTTGAATTTCTTTGCAAATTTTGACAATTTTTTCTTTCTCACCCCTTCCATCCAATATTCGCCATAATATTTCTGTCACTTTCTTTCCGATATACATTGTATCAAACAAATGAGCAATTTGTAGTTGCTCATAGTAGGGCAACCTACTAAATTGTCTAGGATAACTTTTCATTCCTCGTGGAAGCCCATTAATGCCTTCATGATCACATGAACGACCATCATGAATTGTAGTTTATAAAGAAATTACATAAATCAATGTCAATTACAGTAAACAACACACAATAAAAAAATACTTAACATTTCATAAACGATGATTCATATGTACCTTGACGATTTCTATTATATTGCAACTTCCATAGGTGAGGTGTCATTCTTTGCGGTTTTAATGGAGTTTCTTGCTTGCCATTGAACAAATGTTTTTCGGTAGTTCGATACCTATGATTCTTAGAGAGGAAGTGCCTATACTCATCGAACACCTCCTTTCCTAATATTTTTGAACGACGAGATTTGATCTTAGGACCACAAAATGGACATGCAAATTTCCCCTTTGTCTGAAGACCTACATAGAGAGATGGAATATCTATGTCAATTATAATTATATACAAAATGAATGGATTATTTAGAAAAGCATGCGTGCGTAGTATATTAACTAGTTCATAAAATTAAATGCAAATAAAGTGGAACTTATAATTACAAACCAAAAAAATGGGTTAACCCTGGGGCATCATGTATTGTTCATACAAGCATTTCATGGAATTGAAATTTCCTTAGTCATATTGGTCTAGATACGTCATACATAGTGATGCCATTCCATAACTTCAGTAGCTCATCAATAAGAGGTTCGATATATACATTCATATCTTTGACTTGGTACTTACTTGATTCGGATTTGAACATATAAAAAATATAATTATGAGACGTACCATTTAGATACATAAACCATATTTCACAAGAGAAAAATAAAAAATATATATATGACATTATGCGAGAAAATACAACAAATGAGATGCCACTACATTAAAAAAAAAGTTGTAGACACAATATAACTAGAACAATCATCGACAACATTATGTGCTCCCTCTTTATTGACAACCATGGAGGAATGTTATTGTTGATAACAAAAATAGGCCACACCGAGTAAACGGATCTCATCTCTGCAAATGGATTGACACCATCTGCTGCCAAAGAAATCCTAAGATTACGAGGTTCTTCTTTAAAGTGAGGCCATTTTTCCTCCATATCTCTAAATGCAGACCCATCTACAGGCATTCGAATAATTTCGTCTTTACTTTTGTTCTGTGCATGGTAATCCATAAACTGCGCTATGTTTTTGCACCTGAACAGTCGTTGCAAACATGGAATAATGGGAATATAACGAAGAACCTTGCAAGGCACATTTTTTTTACTTGATCTGTTTGATATCTACTGATATGACATTCCGGACATTCTGTTGCAAATTCATGTTGATTATATAATATATAACATGGTCATCGGGGCATGCATGAATTGCTTCATACTGCATTCCAATTTCTTTCATGATGGCATATAAATCTCGATATGTGCGAGGTAAAATATTTGGCGGTGGTAACAAAAATTCACCTATCATGCTACAACAAATTAAAATAAAAATCTAGTTAATATAATATAGAAATAATATTAATGAAACACATTTCATCCGTATTAATTGACTTATGAATTAACAATAAAATTATTAGGCGAATGGTGATAACCTTTAACGCGATCATATATATTATGTGATGGAATATATTACATACCTTAACATCCGTGTGACTGATATGTTTGAAAGACCATTCATAACCTTCAAGTTCATTATCAAAAATATAGCAGAGAGAAGATTTGTGTTGGAGCCCTCATAAAGGGGTCTGTATGCCTTCTCAAGAAGAGGTAAATCATGAATATCATCAAAATGATCATTATCATCATCATCCATTCTAACATTAATTGAATCATGGATCAAAGTATTTGTACCATCATATTCAACTATGTTATCAGTATGATCATCTTCTTCAATATGATCATTAACTTGTTCTCCATTATTCATAGCTCCATGTTCCTCCGGTACTTGTTTTGAAAGCACTTCCTCTAGACGATATGTTGTAGGATGTCTTTCCTTTATAATTACATGAAACCATCAATAGATAAAAGTTAATACAAGAAATATTAAAATAATACATACATTTACAAATGCAATAAAAAAAAACATATATAATGCAAAACTTACAAATGGACGATATTCATGTCCCCCCTCAGCGTGTTTATGTTCCCTACAATTTTTTCTGGCTGTTGTGATCTTTATTATTTTCCTCTTAAATCCCCTAAATTGACTACATGGACAATAACATTTCCCATCACCCTTTCTTTTCAGTCCATTCCACAATCTAGCGAGCAATTGTCGATTTTGTTCGTCTGGATCAGGAATATTGCTATTTGACATTTTCTCGTAAAGAGCTTCAATGAAGATTATCGATCTTAGAAAATCAAGCTCCATAGTTCACTCGCTTTAATCACAAAAACAATATAAATAATGACGTATTCTTTTATGAAAAATTGTCCATCGAATAAAAAAAATTCCGCAAACCGTCGCTTGTATAACAAACATGTCGGAATGTTTCAAAATTTATAGATTTTCAAATATACACGGTCGTCGGATATCTGACGAATTAAGCCTAGTTACTGTTGGAGAATGGATTTCCGATATCCGACCATATATTATGCCCGAGGATGTCGGATATCAGACAATCGCGGGCATAATATGACGTCAGATATCCGACATCCACAGGCATAATATATGGTTGGATATTCGACACCCCTGAGCATAATATTATGTTAGATAGCCTCACTATTAACACAAAAACATATTTACTTTGTAGACTAAATGAAACCAAGCTAACACCTGCCCTGCTATGCTCTAACTACGCATGCCTTGCCCTTCCAAGTGAAAGTGGGAAGCCACAAATAGGGATAACATTTAAGTAACAAATCCAAACCAACAAAACGTGGAAAAAGTAAAAAAAATGGAAACTCTACCAAACAACATTGGGAATCGGACTAAGAGCATCCCCAAATAAATAAGATTTAATTGTTATCATAATATGATTCCGACAGTGAGTGTACACCGGTCTCATAATATATGTGCCTACCAAATAGAATACGGAAACAAAATGAATGTCAATGATGTTATCGCATTATCTCAAACCCAAGCATACAACGACCAAGAAACATAATCAAATATTATCTTAATAATAATTCATCACAGCAAACTCATCAACGTGTGCATATCCAAACGGTCATAAGTGTGTACAACAATTTCACCATGTTTGTGCCTCCAAACGGTCACAATCAAAACATCTCTTTCGATAACAAACTCATCAACGTGTGCGCATCGACCAAACGATCATAAGTGTGTACAACAATTTCATCATCTCTGTGCCTCCAAATGGTCACAATCACAATGTCTCTTTCGATTAGTTTTGACTCCCGAGTCCCTACATAGCTTGTCACTATTTTGGACAGTGATTTTCCTTCCTTCATTTTAATACTATGCAATTTACAAGTAGTTGCTAAGTGCTAAGTTGCCATAGTTATAAACAACCATGCAACATATTTTCAACATAAATGGACTATATTTCTCTTGTTCAATTGTGCTTACATAGAGTCCAGTAAGCAAACACAACGCGCTTTCACACGTCTAGAAAATATCATTGTCCTCGAGCATAAAATTTATGTTAATAGAGTAGATTTCAACAAGGAAGAGTACTTGCACTGGTTATGCATGTAATAGCACTAACAATAGCCGAAGTGAGAGAAAAAGTTAGAAACAAACTGGTTTCAAGCTCAGTTGCTATCATATATTTGTTTGTAGTTGTTCAGATTCAACTGCCATATTGCCTTAACCCTTGTATTCTAGGTCTCAAATTTGGACAACCAACATTATGGTCTTTGGTAAATGCACATTTTGTTATGTTACTGCAAAGTGAATGCCATCCAAATGATATTTGTGTTGGCAGGGTTTTAGTACATTCTTGGAAAGTGCATTAGATAAAATCTTTGTTATTTATATTTTGATATTTTCAATAGAAACCGTTGGATATCTGACATCAGCGGTTATAATATAAGGTCAGATATCCAACGACACTGGTCACTATTCGACAGTCATCGTCGGATATCAAAGGGCAGTCGGATATCCGACAACGCCTTCTATCAATTAAAAAAAATCATCAAATTTCGTAATTTTGAAGGTGAAATCCGACGACACAGTCCTTTTCATCGGATGTCATCGTATTTTCTCGTCGGATTTTGGGTTCAAATTCTATAGTGTAGCTTGGACCGCACCAACCTCAACTTGATAGGGTTTTTGGGTGTCGCCTCCCAAATAAGTCACCCCTAAGGGGAATTGAACTCGGGTCTCCTTGTCGACGAGACCCACACCTTAACCGAGTGAGCTAACAGGAATTGACGAAAATTAAAAAATATCATATGAACTCAAAACCCGTAAATTATATGCTAGTGGATAGACGATTCATTGATGAATACATCGGTATGAAGTACTCCACCTATGATGCATCCCACAACAAGTTTTAGGCCTAGCAAAGAGGGCAATAAATTAAATTTGCAGAAAAAAAGGGAACTAATTTAAGCCTGTTGTTAAATCCCTAGATCAAGCTATTAGCTCTATTGAGGTTTTATGTGTCATTAAGCTAATAGCTCGATCAAGCTTTTAATAATAAAATAACTTTATAAAAATTTTAAATTTTATATGTAAAAAATAACTATCGAGCTATTTGAACTAATAGTTATTTTTTTTCCATAAACAATAACACCTGAAAAACAAAAAACAAAATTACTTACAAAAAATAAAAATTATTTTTTTATAAGCTATATGTTATAGTAAATTCATTTTTTATAAGTTATAGTAAATAATTTTTTATCGAGATAATAAAAGTTATAGTAAAAAAATAATTTGGGACATAGAAATAAAATAATAAATATAACTCATGAATACCATAGGTTACTAAAACCATGGGCCATAAATCACTAACAACAAACATAGGTGAATTATATTTATGATTTTGTTTCTATGTCCCAAAATTTAAATGTTGATATCCCAACCCAATACATGTTAAAAGAGTAAAGTAAAATAGCCATCAACTATCGAATACAAATAAAACTATCAAGTGAAATAATTTTGTTTTACCATAACTTATAATTTTTTATGTTGACAATTTTTTTTAAAACTACGAGAAAAATAAGTTTTTACTATAACATATATTTTTATGTTGACAAATCCCTCGATTGATCTAACCTTCCATTGAGCTCCAAGCTCGATCGATTTATTTAAACCCTCAATTGAGCTATTGGAAAAAGCTCGATCAATGGCTTAAATAACCCTTGATCAAGTTGATCAAGCTCATGTTTCAGACAATCTGCACCCACATCTTGCCAAAAAATGTTACCCATCTTCATGAGAACACCCTATGGTTGCATGGTTTTCTTCTCTACCCATACAATTGTGGCCCTAACAACATTTTATGCAAACCTCGGGGCCTGGATGGATAAATGGGAAGTGGGAAAATGTATCCATTAATAAACAGAAAATTTCCCCAAATTAACAGAGGACTTTACCCAATAAAGGAAATAAGACATTCCCATCAATTATCTAGAATCATTTCCATTCAAACAATCAGTCACTATGTGACAACATTTGAATTAATGTTATTTTGAAATATTTTAAGAAAATATTGTTGATTAATTCTAGGAAGCACCAATAACAGACAAGAAAATACCGTATTTTTTACATTAACGAAAAAAAATTAAATAAATAATTATTTTATTTACGTATTTTTTGCAATTAAATTTAATAATTGGTTTATTATAATTGTAAATGGATGGACAGACACAATGAACCAGCGAACAAAGACTCGTTATCTCTCGTTCTGGTGATGGTTGTTCATTGGCGATGGCTTACCCATGGGGTTGAGGTTAGGAGCTAGCGGTGGGGACTAACGGTTTCCCCTATGAAAGCCCAAGTTTGAATCCTCGTGGGGGTCCCAACAAATACTTAAAGGACTCATGCCAACATTTAGGTTGGCCCCTTCCCATGAGGTTTACTACATAGTGGCATAGTTAACGCAGCTTGTTGTACTGTCTTATAAGTTCCTCTTAGTTCGAAAAGAAAAAGAATATGACTTATGAAATTAATGCTTTAAATAGACATTTTGTAAATGTTATAGGTTTTTTTTAATAATTTGTTATGCATCAATACATTATGAACACTAATTTATAGTAAAAGGTTAACTAAAACTATTGCTAATTTAATATCTTCTATGATTGACACTAAAAAGACCCATTCATATTATTCTTATCCATGTACACAAAGTTTATATATATATATATAGAACTTTTATGTATGATAATGTGTTGTTACGAACATTAATTTATAGTAAAAGATTAACTAAAACTATTGTTAACTTAGTGTCTTCATTGATTGACATAGAAAAGACCCATTCATCTTGTTCTTATCCATATACGCGAAGTTAGTATTATATATATATATATTCGACATGTTTTGGGTGTCCTTTAATATATATATATATATGGGATTTTAATGGTCAAATTATTAGTATTTTCTAATTATCATTTTTTAAGTTTAATATATGTAATAAAAAAAATTGGTAAAGTTTAAATTCAAATGTATTTGAATATATTTAACAACAATAATAACGAGAGCCACGTGGTGGCAATGTCCCCGACATTGCCATTGGCACATGCTATTTCGATAAGTTAACTTGACAATAAACCTAAGGAAAGTAAATTTGTAGTAGTGAATTGAACATGTTATGCACAGAAAGCCAATAACCATAAATCATGTAATTCAAGCATATCTATCCAACTAGACAAAAATATCTACATTAGATCGTGTTGGCAAGGAGATTAATGCATTGGAGTTTTGTTCAAAAGGGACATCCACAAGGAGTTTTGGTCCGAAAGAACACCAACAAAGGGGACAAGCGACAAAGGAACATCGACAAGTGAGCAGTGACAAAGATAAAGAATGATTTCGAAGCAGGATATATCGGATAAAGTGGAAGTGAAGCGGATAATGTAGAGTAATTAATTAATTAGTTAATTGGTCACTTTGCGAAGTGGACCACCTTTGTAACGGCCAAGTGAACCTATAAATAGTCGTAGTATTGTAATCCTTCAGGCATCTTATGTTATCTTATATGATCTTATCATTGGCGACTGTAATCTTTTTTATCTCGATTTTGATCTTTGGATCCGACCTAGTATTGGTTCTGCAGATGTGTATCCATGATTCTACAATGTGTAAGACAGACTGATGAGTAATAAGAAGGATCATTTTGTCTATGTCTTTGTCTCTTTTGTAACTTGTTGCAGTATGATTGAATATGTGTTATTGCAATATAATTGAATGTATGTTATCGCATCATGGTTAAATATGGTTTATGAATGAATCTGTAATGTCGCAATTGTGTTATGTATCTCAGATCAGTTAGATATGCTTCTATAATTGTTATTGCGTAGATCTAATTAGCATGTTTTGTTGCAAATGATGATTATGTCGATCTCTGGGTTACATGGTGATTGAATGTGAATGATGCATGTTCTCATATATCTGCAGAAACGTAGTTCTTGCAGCCCCCTTAGGTATCTCGGGTGAGAACTCACTTGCTCTGCAGGTGTTGCTGGAAAGGCTAAACCCTCTCCAGGCCGATATCTATGGGAGTTTGTGTCGATCTTTGTTGACATAGTGCGAAGTGAACCCTTGTCAACAGATCTATGTCAACAAATGGTTCTTTTGTCGAGACCCTAGTGTGAAAAGGAGAGGACATGATGTGGCATCCGACAAAGCCGGAGATCATGTAATGGTTCCATAAAAAGATGCGAGAATTTGTTGAGGAAGAAAATAGGAACCCTGGATGGTCGACAAATGAATGGTTGCAGAAGTACATATACTCTGATATCGAGTTTCCTATACTGTTGTATGAATGGTTGGCACAATTAAATTTTCACAAGAAGAATTTCCAAGGAGGTGAGCCTGAACATTGGACCCTGGAACTGATCCAACAATTGAGTCGGGTTAATAACAAAGCTTCAAGGGTTGTCGATGTTTGGGTAGATAGCATTTTGGAAGGATACATTAATGAGTTTGTTGTCGACACAATTATATCATACAACGACGCAGAAAGGAAGTTATTTAAGGGACCCAAAGGAAGGTATCTATTTTCGCTACAATTGTGGATCAAAATGCTCATTTGTGAAAAAGGAATATTGAAGATGAACTCCAACGAGTAAAGCTCGAGGGTGCGTAGGCTGTGGGTACTGCGTAGATGCGGGTCTGATAGAATGATGCAGAATAGATGGATATGAGTTACGACTAAATTGTGAGGGTAGATGTGGAAGATTGTGGTCGCCTGATAAGTGGGTTGAGGTTCCGCCTGGAGAAGAAGAGGAGGACTGAGATAGAGAGAGAGAGAGTCCTAGTGCGACCGGAACGGAGGACTTCGAAACGGGGCCACAAGGGACTAAGAAACCTTACGGCGACGAAGAGGATGAATAGGATACCCCTGAACCCGAGGAAGGACAGACCCAAAGCTACAACGTACCCACAACCCCATGCACTGCGCCAAACGTTGGAGGAAGAAACACAAGCTCTTCGCAGGTTTGTCCTGCGTGTCACAGTAACAGTAATAGTAGCGGATATACAAACACCGGTAGACAACCAAGGATGGCAGGAGATGACGTGATGTTTCCTCTCTTTCAGGGAAATGGGATGGAGGATATCGAGCAGTATTGGTTCTTGTGTGAATCATTGTGGACAATAAAACAAGTACAGGATGAATCTATCAAAAAGGGACAATTGGCGACGACCTTCAGAGGTCATGCACTAGATTGGTACATGAATTTTATAAAAGTCCCTGCAGGACTTCAGCAGAAAACTCTGGTAGAAATCAAAGCCAGGTTGATCAATGAGTTTAAGCAGCCTAAATTGAAATCGCAATACATCACAGAATTGAAGGAGATCAAGAAATTTCCTAATGAGTCGGTGTGGGAGTTTGATCAGAGATTCAAAAATCTGACGGCTAAAGTTAGTTTTGGGATGAGCGACGTTCATCATAAGGAATGGTTTATTTCAGGATTGATACTGCACATTTGAATGTCGTTGATGCAACAAAAGATACTATATCAGGAAGAGGCGTTGGAAATCGTAATAAAGCTTGAAGCTTCACCGATTGGCGAAACAGGGATTCGCATGAGCCAGATCCAATCGCAGCTAGAAAACTTGACTATCCAGTTGCAGGAGATTAAGAAAGGGAAGTAAGTTCACGAAGAGGTATGGTGTAGTCGATGTAAGTCTGAGGGGCATCATAAATATCAGTGTCGTGAATTTCGTGAATATTTATAGTCTGGTGCGCCCAATCTGCTCAGTCAAGGAGGAATTACCTGGTGTTGAATTTGTCAAACAAGGGGACATCGATAGGAGGAATGCGTATATTTACACAAGGTTGTGTCGAAGCCGGATAATATTTTTTGTAACTTCTATCGATCTATCAGTCATGAGGAGAAGGATTGTAGAGCATATGATTTGCTCCAATAAAGAATTGTTGATACTTACTTTATGAAGGGATACGAGCAACAACAGGACGAGAGACCTCAGCCGCGGCCACAGTATAATCAATCGCAGTATAATCTGCCACAATATAATCAACAACGAGGCGGATTTAGAGGAGGATTTCGCAGTGGTCGTGGTAGAGGTTTTGGTCATGGAGGAACCTTTGGTCGAGGTCGAGGACCGGTTACACGCTATAATTGTGGTTAGATCGGACATTGAGTCAGAGATATTTCCCAAATCCTACCCCATAATGTACCTATTGTAGTGCAACCGATCACACTTTCAAAGATTGTCCTCAGTTAATCGCAAAGTGGCAGACTGAGAATGCACCACAACCGCAACCAAACCAGAACCTAAACCAGAACCGGAACCCTAGTCCAAATGTGCAGAAGATCTTAGCTGAGATAAGAATTCGACCCGTAAATTTCGCAGTGGTAACCAGAGGAGGAGTTGTGACAGGAGAAGATAGGCCATTACCAAATGTCCGGCCTACAACTCAGAAGCAGGTCTGATTTGATGTTGAAGCAGAAAAAGAAATATTTTTGGAAGCACGATATGCACTGAGAAATAATAATACTAAGTCGCCACCTGTAGTCCACAAAGAACCTATCTATGAGATGTCGTCGATTTTTTATAGGACAAATTCGCAGAGGTTGCTAGGAAAGGTCAATACTCTGAAATTTTTTCTAGAAAGATGCCTAACATTAACAAAGGATCAGGATGCATTGGGAGAGATAGCTAGCTTCTTGTATCGACAAGAAGAAGGAAGGCAGGATCGTACAGTCAACTGGTTGCACAGGAAGAAGACGGGAAGAGAAATGAGGATGAATGCCCAGATTGGTGCATCTGATGTCGATTCCATTATTTTGGACCTAGGATCCAATGTGAATATATTAACCAAGAAAACATGGGAAGCGATGGGGAAGCCACAGTTGGTATGGTCCCCTGTGTAGATTCGTTTAGAAAATCAGAGCAAGGTTACACCAATCAGTCGATTTCCTAATCTACCTATTGAAGTAGAAGGATTGAAGACATACACAAATTTCGACGCCATAGAGATGGTTGAAAAAACAAGCCCATATCCTATGCTGTTGGGAATAGACTGGGAAATGGAGAATCAGGCGGTTATCAATTTCAATAAAAGGACAATGTATTTTGAGAACCGCGACATGAGATTCATTTCCCCACTTGATCCACTTGAAGGGAAAATATATGTCGAACTAATGAGAGATGAGTTCACAAAAGGATGGGACAACTTCTACAATGTTTCAGAAGATTACATCAATCCCACCGACGATGGAGAGTTGGGTGGCGAAGTATCAGTTCGGCGTCATCGAAATCCGACGAGGCTCTAGAGAATTGGTAGAATCGGTTGCATGACGTATCATTCAAGAAGTGCGCACAAATCACTTATTTGTTGAGATAGGTAGCAACACAAGTATGTGGTCTTCCGACATATGAAGGATTACCTAACCTAGAAATCTTCATCAATGAGTTTGAATGCTATCACAACCACAGCGCCTGCTGGAATTAGAAGAAGCATTGAAGGCTACTTCAGCAAGGTGGTAGGCTGCGCACAAGTCATAGATAATAAACTGGAAACTATGTTGGCGATTGATGGAAGTAATATCTGGGGTGAACAAATGTTACGAAAGGAAGAAATATGATGGAAGAAGTGATCCAAGGGATCATCTGGAAGAATGGGTTCATGCATTCATCCATGCATTAGATGAAGTGACACGGAGCTGGTACATCTTAGCAGAACTGTGAAGAGGAACAACCACGTGGGAGGATTTGACCACTAGTTTCAGTCACACATTCAGTTTTGCTTATGAGAACCCCTTCATCTACAGTGCACTGCAGGAAATTCACGCAAAGATATTCGAGACAGTTCCGACCAAAAGACCAATGGGACCACAAAGGATTGTGACACCAAAGATGATGAGGGAGTGTTACAATGTGTTGGAGGACCTAATGAGACGAATATCCTAGAGTTGTCTATGTTCTAGAGTCAGAAGGAAGTCGCAATGTTGAAGCACCAGATATGCCATTCGACAAATTCAAACAACCATTGAAAATCAAGAAAGTCAATATTGGGTCAGTGGAAAATCCAAAGTTTGCTATTATTGGAGACTATTGGGATGACTCAACACTTGGAAAGGTCACCGACCTACTACATGAATTTCAAGGTTTATTCCCAACAAAGTTTTCTAAGATGAAGGGAATTTCCGGGGACCTGGGTGAGATGAAGATCCCTCTTAAACCTGATGCTAAGCCAGTGAAGCAGCGACCATATAGACTGAATCGCAGATACAAAGAACGGGTGAAGGACGAGATAGATTAGATGTTGGATGGAGGGATCATTGAGCATGTCGAAGAGTCAGAATGGATCATCCCAATGGTCGTCCAAGATAAAAATACTGGCAAAATTTGGATTTGTGTCGATATAAGGAAGTTGAACGATGCATGCCTTCATGATCCATTCCCCACTCCCTTTACCGATGAAGTACTTGAAGGTGTTGGAGGACAGTAAGTATACTCATTCATAGATTGGTTCTCGAGATACCACTAGATCAGGATTGCGAAAGAAGATCAACATAAAACCACCTTCGTAACAGAATGGGGTTTCTTTCAGTACACAATGATGTTGTTTGGTCTCAATAATTCCACTGCAATCTTTTCAAGATTAGTCGTCGTTGCATTCAAAGACTTCATTCACAAGTTCTTCGCGGTGTATATGTATGACTGGACCCTGTACAGATTGGTTAAATACCATGTTGCAAGCCTCAATATGATGCTGTAAAGATGACGACAACATCATGTCTACTTGAATCTAAAGAAGTGTATCTTTTGTGCACCATTTGGTATCCTATTGGGACACATTGTTTGCAAGGAAGGTATGTTGGTCAACCCAGCCAAGATTGCGATCATTGTCGACCTACCAACACCAACAAAAGTGAATCAGCTGAGGGCCACGTTGGGCCATACAAGATACTATAGAAAGTTTATAAGGGGACATGTAGCGATTATTGCTCCCATGGAGAAGCTATTCAAGAAAGATGTGAAGTTTGAATGGAATGATGAGTGTCATAAGAGCCTCGACATATTAAATAAAAAGATGGTTGCAACACCAATATTAGCCTTCCCTAACTGGAAGAAATAATTCCATGTCCACGTAGATGCTTCATCAGTCGCACTAGGAGTGATATTATCCCAGCATGGAGGAGGGTCAATCGACCGTCCGATTACGTTTGCAAGCCATAAGTTGTCAACTATGGAGAAGAATTATACAACGACAGAAAGAGAAGGCCTGGCGATGGTATATGCGTTGCAAAAATTATGACACTACCTGCTTGGAGGACACTTCAAGATGTTTACTGACCATTTGGCATTGAAGTACATGGTCAACAAGCCTATGTTGGGAGGGAAGATATTTCAGTGGTTTCTGTTGTTTCAGGAATTTGACTTTGAAATAATCATGAAACCTGGACAATTGAATGCAGGACCTAATCATTTGTCGAGGATTGAATCAACCAAAGAACCAAGTAGCAACGATAAAGGCCTACCTGATGCGCAGTTATTCAGGATTGAAATGGTCGATGACCATTATGAACAGATTATTCAGTTTTTTGGCTACAGGAATAGAACCTGAGGAGTTCACCACCAATCAAAAGAAGTAGTTAGTCGTCGGGGCTGTTCATTTCCAACTAATTGCAGGACAGTTATACAAGATGGGGCTAGATGAAGTTCTTCGTCGATGTGTCCTTCCGCATGAGCAAGAAAGAGTGTTGGTCGAGGCTCATGGTGGGATCACAAGAGGTCATTATGGAGGGTGTTTAACCGTCGGGAAGATACTTAGAGCTGGTTTATGGTGGCCAATAGTGCATGGTGATGCAATAGATTATGTTAAGAGCTGCAACGTATGTCAAAGGATGGAGAAACCGTCGCGAAGGGATGAGATGCCATTGGTGCCTTAGTTGAAATTACAACCCTTTGAAAAATGGGCAGTAGAATTTGTGGGACCCATTAAACCACCAAGAAAAAGGACATGTGCGAGGTAAATCATTACTATGACCGACTACTTAACAAGATGGGTCAAAGCAACACCAGTGAAGGATTGTACAACTGCAACAGCAGCAAGATTTCTCTTTGACAATGTGGTCATCAGATTTGGGTGTCCAAATATATTGATGAGCGATCAAGGCACGCATTTCGTCAATCAGACCATCAGAGCAATGACTAAGGAATTTCATATTCAACATAGAAGAAGTACCCCATATCACCCAAAGGTGAATGGAGTAGTTGAAGCACTGAACAAAATTCTGGATCATGCGCTGTCACATCCCTAATCCCCTCGGTGTCCTTTAGATTGATGGGGAAACAACCTGATATTTTTGTTCTTCCAAAACTTATCCACAACTTTGCCTTTTCACACAGTCGCAATGGCTTCAGTCTGCGATTCCGCAAGTTGGAAGTCGGAACACCAAATATTCCACCTCGTCGAATCACACCTTCGACATCTGCAATCCGCAATGCAGAACTTGGAAGTCGGAAACCCCAAATTCTCAACTTCGACGAATTACTCCTCCGACATATGCAATCCACAATCCACATTGCGGGATCAGAAGGTCGGAAGCCCAACTGCACAACTTCTATGGCTCATAACTTTCTCATCCCAAGTCCATTTTGGGAAAACTCAGTACCATTGGAAATCTCTCAATGAGATCTATGTAATGGTGTGATCCCCTACCAAACCTGAGGACTCTAATAATGTCCTCCTTCCACCCCAAAATGTGGCCCCAAGCCTTATCAATTCCTCTTTTCCTCCCTATAAGAAGCTCTTACACTACTCTATCATGGCCCTTCCCTTCCTTTGACCCACAGAGAGACCATGGACACAAAGGGGGAGTATAATTCATCCCCCAAGCTCAAGTGATGCAATGTAGTCCATTTAGAAGTGTGCGTAATGCATAGTATACATACCTAGTGAAATTTAATCTAGTTGATGAATGTATCTACAACATACAGAGTTACCAACATAACAACATACTTAACATAAGAAAAATGATGAAACAAACAACTAATGCACCAACCTCATGTTTAGGCTTATACACAGACTTCCTATTGGTTATTTACATATGCTCATTCCATTCAAATTAACTTGAAATAAGCAATGGACACAAAATAGGAAATAGTTTCATTGAGAACCACAGAAAACACTTGTCTTAGAAGATTAACTGTCCAAGCAACTGGCTATGTGAGAGAAATGTTCCACCCAACCATAGGTCTCTATTCATCCTATACTCTTTCATCTGATAGACCACTCCCGAGCTAGGTTGTGTATCCACTAAGGAGGGCTAAACAAGCTCACTCACAACCATGGCTTCACACAACAAACATGCTAAGCCAATACACAGTTGGGTTTATCAAGCATTTAAGGAACAATGAGGAGGATGCTAATCCAGTGAGCTCAACCACAGAGCTACAAGCCTCTCAATTCACACTCAGACAATCTTGGCACCCACAATACCTACCACACCCAACACAAGGAAGTATTCCCTTCACTGCTACGTAGTCCCTCAAGCCATACCTTCCCTCTAGTGCTCTTTAGGTTGGGCATAGAAAGGTCCAAGCTGTTGGATCCTTGAGACTCTAGCCTTCACTGGGTTTATCAAGCAACCCTACCTTCTGTCCTATTCTTCTCTGATACCATCTGTCACCCCCGCTTGGGTTTGTCACTTTCTATGGCCAAAACTCTATCCCGCAGCTCGGTTCTCGGCCATCAACACGGGATTTCCTCACGAGTTTTTGAGTATCTCAAACACTACAAATATTCTTTCAGGGTTTATGCCGATGGATCCCCTGCTAGATTGATATTCCCATATGAATTTTTGGGCCGGATTCGGCACTAGAAATCGGGGGTTTCCAGAATCGCGATTTTCTTCCTCTTTGCGCTGCTCGGCTCTCTTTGTTCTGTGTCCAAACTCATGTTTTTTCTGTGTAATGGAAAGGGGGTCAGGGAATACGAATTCACAGGGGTAGAGTGACTTGTGGGACAAGGCAGATAGATTCCCATACCCTGGAACTTGAATTTCAGGGTTTTCCCACACTCCATCGACTTCATGAAAATTTTCTTCAACCACCTTCTGTAGTCGAATTAAATGCCAGCAAGGAAGGTCAAAGAGGTTCTAAAGATGACATTTGGAAGTCTGTGGACCAATCCCACAACCCCCTCACTTCTCCCTAGTGGATACACATGACCCCCTCTTATTAGTTGCCTCCATGTCCAGTTTCTTTGGTATTTTATTGCAATATATACATTTACATCATTTACAATGTCCCATGGCTTAATAGCATAGGGATAACATAATATAACTACTTTCCATTTTTATAAAAACCAAGCATCCACTAGTGAGGCCTTGTCCTTGAGCTCCACGCTAGGGAAACATACATCGCATGTATACAATATTTACATTGAAATCCAAATATTTCCTAAGGGTCAAAATGGTGTATTATATGCACTCACTAAGGTGTGCAATACAAACTGTGATGATTGGGACTTGACGATTCCTGTGGTATTATGGGCCTATAGAACGACATGCAAAATATTGACAGGCCAGACCCCTTTCAAGTTGATATATGGAAAAGAAGTCAGGATGCCTATGGAGTGCATTGTTCCCAGTTTGCGCATCGCAGCAACGACAAGCATGAGCGATGATGGGGCGATTGAAGAAATATTGGCGCAGTTGCTACAACTGGAAGAAGATCGATTCATTGCAGGATTTCATTAGCAAGTAGAAAACTATCTACAGAAGGCATGACATGATCGCCATGTAAATCAGAATCACTTTCAGCGCGGAGACATGGTGCTCTTATACGACAACAAGTTCGCGAAACACCCAGGTAAGCTCCAAATGCATTGGCTCAGTCCATATATCATCAATTTCATTACTAACGGAGGTGCAGTTCAATTGAAAAAGTTGGATGGAACACTTTTGACGAACTTAGTGAATGGAAGCCGACTAAAACCCTATCGGGATATCCCGGCGCACATCGACTGAGAAAGCTAACAAGTTGACATAAAAAGAAAATGCAAAAGGTACACTGCATAGTTCGGGATTCCATTGACAGAACTACAACAAAGTTGGAACCCATATTTGTGGCGACAAAATCACGACGAGGTTTGGGGCCTGTCGACATCCGACGAAGTGCGAACTGGTCAAATCAGGCAATAAATGCAACAGTTAAGATGTGGCAGATGACAACGCAATTGGATGAAGACGCATTTAATGGACAATGAGTACGCAGGATTTGGTAAATCGATGAAGGATTTAGTAATCATTGTCCAAAATCAACTTGATGGATGGGAAGAGGGAAACCAAAACTATAAAAGCGCACACAGATGGGCATTCTGAATCATTATGCATTGTGAGAATTGGTGAAGAAGTTGCATAACAAAGCAAAGCAAAGAGTTGAATTTAGAGAGTTGCAATGGCACATGTGATTTCTAACACGAGCACACAGGAACAACCCAGGGTGAGGGAAACAATTGTCCAGGAGCAACCCAAAATTGCATCCGCACCAACGCAGATATTCAGGAAGAAAAGAAGCACCATTCGACTGACGGATACAGAAAGGAGAAAAAAACTATCCGTAGCTTGACACGGGATGCAGCTGCAGGAGGAGAGACGGGAACATCAGGCACCGTAGAGGAAGAAATGAAAACAACAAGAGGAAGAGGTCTGACCATAGAGGACATTCCCGATTACGTACCATCAAGGAAAGAAGGGGCTCCAATAATAAAAATTTGAAAGAGTGCCAAGTACACTATAGTGGAGCCAGCGACACCAGAGGGTGTCCACACCACTAGATATGTGTTGCAGCGACTACAAAAACTGCAATACAGCAACCACGGCATCCTGGCATACCCTGAATGCACCCGCGACACATTCATACAAGTCCAGGAGGAAGGAGGACCAATCAGAAGAGAGCCAATGCCATGGGAATTAGGGCTAGCGAAATCAGGACCGCTATCAATTATTCACATGCCACATTTTGGGCGATTGACGGAGGTGAATGCATGAATCAAGCAAAATTTTTATGTCTCCACGACAGATATCTATGGATTGATACGAAGATCTCCATTGATGTGGATTTGATCTCCAGAATCACCGGGTTACCTAAGATGGGGGTAGACCCATCACAATACTTCCAAGGGAAGGACAATGACAAACAATTGGTAGAAAGAATGAAGGCCAAATACAGAGTGGTTAAGAACACCCGTGTATATCTGATCGACAAGATCAATGATGAGTTAGTTAAGCTCGCATCCAAGTTGTTGGGGATAAAATTGGTGCGCGGGAATCGACCCAACTAATGCACAACGGGGGTCATCGCATCAGCAGAGCACTGCGTGGCTGGTGTCCAAATGAACTGGTCGCTCTTTTTTATGAATGAGCTAATGGAAGATGCAGTGGCAGCGCAAGAGAAGGGTAAGCCCTTCACATACTCATGGCTCCTACTATTGATAGACCTTGTCGCATGGATGGAGCCACCGCAATACCAAGGTATTGAGACCGAGAGCGTCAAAATGTGTTGAGGGGCACGATACCAAAACCTATTGTTGCTAAACAACAAGGATAGGAAGCGCGATAACAACATTCAATTTTATATCTACCTAGAAGAACTGCGCGCACATGTAGTAAAGATCCCGCGGTTGATCGATGTCCCAGCAAAGAAGTACCAGAGGATTGTGAGGCTCGTTGTGGGGCCTTAAGCAATCTTCATCCAAGAACGCGCGGACCCAGATAAGCAATGGATAACGACGCAGTATAAGCTGACGGAAGCGGAATTGGATGCCATTGTAGAGGAATGGCCGAACAAATGGAAGACCCCATTCGGTGATGACCAACTATCTGATCTGAAGGATGACAAGCCGACGGATGTACCCAAGAATCAAACTAAGGCGAAGGACCTAGGGAATGATGATGAAGGCGACGAAAACCCATTAGGCCATATGGGCGATAGTCAAGAGGCATCGACCGACACTCCGACAGATTCAGAGTTAGAAGCACAATGCAAAGAGGCCAGAACAAAGAGGAATAGATACAGAGGAGAAGGGAGTACCACTGTTGGTATCTCCACCGAGCAGATGAACATGTTGCTCAAACAGATGACGACGCTGGCGGAGGAGAACCGAGCACAAGTAATGCAACACACAACCGAATATTTCCATCAAGTGTCACAACTGCTGCAGACACTGAGCAATGCGGTCATGGAGACCAAGGTGAGGCCAAAACTCGACGAGGGAAGTCATGGAGCAACACGACATGAAGATATCGAAATTGGCATGCAACAACACATTGTGCAAATATTACCTAGCGCAATTACCACTAGAAATGACGACCTTGACCTCGCCCGGGTTCAACACAGTCAGCATCGATCTGAACATGTTACCCATGTTAATGCTTCATCGCACCCACATTGGGACCAGCAAAGAAATTCATGAAAGGGAAGCAACAAAACATGAAAAACTGATACACTATAAGAGGAAAGTAAGAAATGTTGAGGATGACCTTGAAAAACTTCGCCAAGAGAAAGAGATAGCGATGTCGGACATGGCAAAGCAATGGAGCACAGAAGGTGGCTAGAGCATGCAATTTCTATGGCCTGCAAAGAGGCTAGAGATATCAATAGAAATTGCCACAGAAGCCAAGGCACTGCAACTGGGCACAGTCCTTGCCCATCTGAGCAAGTAAAGGCACGAAAGATGAGCATTGAGGAGGCTGCAATGCAGATCACCGAGATGGGAAAAGCGACGCAACATATAGCAGAAAAAGTGTCACAATTTTGGGGAAGTCTCGTTCAAGACGAGCAGTTGCACCAGCTAAATGTGTAACTTGGAGAAGTCGAAGCACGCTTAGAAACATTGAAGGGATCGCTCAAAGCAATGCCCCTACTTTTTCAAATCACAAAAGCAACCAAGTTAAAATGGCCCTACATTCCCTATATATCCTAAATAATTTTCTTCATATTTTCATATTATTTATAATTTCTAAAAACTCATATACTAATATATATAATTTTGCTTTTAAAATGTTTTGAATCCTTAATTTTAAGTAAATTGAAGACGAATATCAAAACAATAATTTAACTTTTTCAAATAAAATACATCTCATTGAAATATTTCATAGTTAACATCATTGAGTTGAAAATAATCTTATATTAACATCATTTCTATTGAAAATTTCCATTTAATCACTTTATTTTGACATTCTCATTCCCTTCTTTAAAAGATACGCTAATATATTTAAAAATTCTTTCTTGAATGTGATGGTTAACGAGTTGCTTTTGGTTTTATTACTTCCCCAAACATTGTTGGGGAAGCCTAATGTCTCTAAGCAAAGGGCATTTACAAGAAAGTGATTCACACAAAGGAGAATCAATTGTTTTTTAATATTAAAAATATTATTGTTTTAATATTAAGAACCCATGTGATGAGATGAAATGTGAGTGATGACTCAGCGAAGCACCGGATGTTGAATATCGATCCTTTTTGGAGTGTGGTACACATCAGATAAGCACGGGATGTTTGAATACCTAACCTTTTTGGAAGAGTGCGGTATGAGTAGGTACACATTGGCCTACAAGGTGCACATAAACCGACCCTCAAATCATACCTACCTTGTCTTTTAGTTGAAAATTATATCTTTATGTTTCATAAAAAGCCAACTAGATACACTTTTCAAAGAATGTAATAGAAGCCTTGCCCTAGGGCTACTAAGGCTATTGCATTACTTTGTCAGCATATCCTTTAAAAAAAATTGCGTTAGGGATAGATGTCGGTGTGTGAATAGGTAATTGATAATGGAAAAACTAATTATCATAAGTGGTTCATAAAAATATTTTATATACACTATTTTTATACATAAATTATTGTTAATATTTTAATATTTTTAAAATTACTTATTAATTTTATTTTTTTTACATTTTGAAATAAAATGAATCTTTGAAATTTGAAATCTCATTTTAAGTCACATCAATGTTTACCCATTGATCCCAAGCAAAAATACACTGTAGTGACCCTCCTTCAGGAAATGCACTAAATCTTACTAGGTTTTTGTTAAATTTTACATAGTTCTTGGTTTGTACCACATTTCATTACTATATTAACTATGAGTTACCCCCAAATTGGAGACATCCTATCTCATCTTTACGTTGTTTATTAGTTATAGTTAACACATAATAACATCATGAGAATGATAACATCATAACATCATAATCATAATATCAGCATAAGCATAGTAAAATCATAAACATAGTAGCAACATATAATCAGGTCTAACATGCCGAAAATATAGGTTAATCATTCTAGTTGAGTCCAACAGATAATAAGCAAATAAAGTGCAATATGTCTGACTGATAAACACGCATAGTCAAATTATGGGGCATTACATACACTAAAATACACTAATGCTAGACAACTTGGAACTTTGTGGCTGATGTGTCATCGTTTTGGATTCATTACACCTGAAGACCAATATGGTTAGATAGAGAACACACCAAAGTATATGTTATAAAAATTTGGAGAGAAAAAGAGCTCGGGAACATAGAGAATTAAGTTACACAAAATGCGTAAAAAAACTGCACCACTATTGGCATCCCTCCCCTATATTTTTCTTGGAAAAAAAAACTTGGCAGCATAGCCTTGAAAACAATAATCTCGATTTATTACTAATACTTAAAAAGTTATGTGTTTGTTTATTGGAGATGTTCTTTTTTTTATTCTCTCTAGTGTGCGAGGATATAGTCATTTATGGTGTGCTACGATATAGTCATTTATGCAAGTTACACAAATAGTTATCTACTTTATTGATGCGAACTAAAGATTTCCTATAATTTATAGTTTAGGAGATATGATCTTGTTTGGAGCACTGGGTGGAGGGCAGCTATGATCTTGCAGAAATTCCCCTTTTTATTGTCTGGGAAGTTTGGAAACAACGGAATCGTCAAATTTTTCAGGGTATCAAGCTGAGTCCTCATCAGATTGTTGTTAAGGTGGTGGCCTCGTTCAGTGACTGCAAACAGCTCAAAGTGGGGTGTAAGCAACGCTTTCTTACTCCTCCTTGCCTGGATTTTGCTCGTCCGGTGGGGCTCTTCGATGGTGTGCAACATAATGGCAGTTGTGGGGCGGGTATGGTCCTTTACTTGACTGCCTCGCATTTCTTCCACATCAAAATGTAGGCAGGTTTTGGGACTAACACCCGCGTGGAGCTTCTTGCACTTTGGGGGCTTCTTTTCTTTGCTCAGTACCGTGGACTTGATACGTTACAGGTCTTTGGCGATTTGTTGGTGATTATCAATTGGGCAGCTGGGAAATCACGGATGCAGGTCATGCAACTCTTTCCTTGGCTGGATCGGGTTTGGCATTTTATCGTTGGCTTTGCTCAGATTGAATCCATCCACCTATATTGCGAATACAATTCTCTTGCCGATTCACTATCCAAATCAGCTATTGGTTCGATGGATGGGTGCTTAACTTTTCCTGAATTCCTGGATGGCACGTTTCTGGAGTCGGGCTCGCTGCACGTGTTTAAGTACTGTTTGGCATTCTCCCGGGGATACTGGTGGCACTTTTTCCCTTTTTGGCTTTTCAGAATGATTTCCGTTGCAACTGTTTTCAAAAGTCTGTATACTTTAGTTTGTGGTCGTTTCTGAAAATATTTTGGTATCAATCATGTATCCTATGAGTTGATGTTAGTTTGATGATGAAGGTTGATGCTGTTGTCAGCCCTGATGTAAAAAAATTTCTGATGTAACTTTGATTCATCTCTTTTGAATAACAAATTACTTTTTTTTCGGCTTGAAAAAAAAAAATTTAGGAGATATGATGCTTTTAATTTAGGAGATATGATGCATATAACTAAAGATTTCCTATAATTTATAGTTGAGGAGATATGATATGTACTCATACAATATACTAAATGTAATATTACATATATTTAATTGTTTTATTAAATTTTTAAATTAATATTGAATAATATGTATGAAGTTTACTATTATTATATATAATTGTTTTATAAAACTATTTTTTAAGTATTTTTCATATATAAAATAGATTTGGTGAGACTGATATATTAAAACTTAAGTTATGTAAATTTGTAATTAATGAATTTTTTTATTGATAACTATAATAGTTATTATTGTCCACTAAAACCAATTTTAGTCTATCCAACTTTATGTACTAAATGTACCACCACCTATAATTAATTGGCTTATTAATTTAAAAAATTAATATTGAATACAATTTGTAGTGCACCACATATAACTGTTTTATAATATTATTTGTAACTTTTTTTCACAAATAAAGTAGATTTGGAGGAATAGATATATTAAGGCTTGGGCTATGTAAATAGTTTTTAATTAATGAATTTTTATTGATGATTAGGGTGATGATAATAGTTATTCGCGTAGTCTAAAAGTTTTACGATTTCAAACGGAATTTATTTATTTATTTTTTCTAGCATAATTTTGAAATTTTTTGGTATAAATTTTTAAAAATCCTAGTTACAATTGTCAAACCCTGAAATTTTGGGTGCTCCAGGGGTTTTTGATAGTGTTAAATCTATTTCTACCATCAAAATCACCATTAAAACACTGTTAAATTCATATTTGTAAAATAAAAAAATGTCGGATTCTGGTGAAAAGCCCCCCTTTCGGGTCAAATTGTCGAATTTTTAGACAACTCCATAGTTATTAATGCACATTGAGACCAACTTTGGTCTATCGGACTTTAAAAATGAAATGAGTCACTTGGTTTTTTTAGAATTTGATTTATATGCTAAAAAATATTTAAGAGGAGCATTCCTAAATCACCATATTTATGATGAGTTAGAAAGTTAGGAAGGTCAATATTGTAACAAATGTTTTGAAATTGTACTATCATGTGGGTGTATGCAGGACATTCTATGAGAAAGTGATTTTCATCTTCAACCTTCTTTGTGTCACAAAGCTGACATATTCTTTCATCCCACAACATTTTAGAAATTGTCCAATGCCCCATTTCACTATGGAGCTCATGAGAGTTTGTTCTTATTTTAGCAATGTTGATTTTGTTCTTTACACTAGTTAAAATAAAGAGATACTTTTGATCTTCTAGATTAGGGTTGATCACATCCTTATAATATTTTAATTTTCTCTTATCCTCTAACTCTTTATCGCACCACATCTTTTCCTTAAATGTAGATGTAATAATACTTTTAATATTATCGATATTCTACATAGTGACCTCTTCCTCGACTCCCTAATTGTTTAGCCAAGATTTGTCATCTTTATGCCAACCTTGCTTTAAGTCAAAGGGTGGTTTTGACTATAATATGAAGCAATCTTAGGAAGCCTCTTGTCTTCCATGTTGTTTCTCTTGTTCTTGTACATTAGGTACCTATTCATAGCCATGTTCTCAATTGAGGAGAGACAACCTTCTATGAGGAGGATAAGATATGGTGTATTCCTTTGATTATGAGAGTATATGTTATAAAGCACTTTGGGATTTGTGTTATCCTTCTCCAAGATTCTCTAAAGATTCCGCAACCCCAAACTTCACAACCATATAATATAACATGAGTGATGAGAGCCTCAAAGAAGAGTTTCTTTCTATCCCAAAGATATAGGTATATGGATTTACAACTATTTTCAAGTCCATAATAAGCTTTCCTTTCTCAATGATATAGTTCCAATTAAGCTTGTGATGAAGATAGATTCTGAGATATTTATATGAAGTCACTTCCTCCAAGTTGTTGTTGTCGTATATGAAATTATCATAATGATTTTTTGGGATTTGATTATCATAACAATTGTTTTGTTAATGTTAACAATCATACCCATACTAGAGCAAACATCCTTGAGAATTTTTAGTTGCTTGTTGAGATCATAGGGACTCCTTTCCATAAGAATAATATCATCATCATAAAGAAGAAGGATGAAGACTATACCATCCAAAGTCGTGCTAGCACAACCTGGCTCTTCCATACAACCCTCTAGCATGTCAATGTAAATACCAACAATGGTAAGGGATAGGGGACAACCTTGCTTGACCCCTATATTACAATTAATTTCTTCTAACCAACCCTTAGAGTTCCTAAACTAAGTTGACAATTATCTTCTCATATAGCCTTATCTCAACAACTCTCAACTCGAAAGGGACATTTAGAACTTCTGATCTATTCCAAAAGTTACTTCTACATACTATATCAAATGATTTTCTAAAGTCAACAAATAACAAAGAAGATTCATTTTATTATTGCGGCACTCCTCAACAATAATTCCAAGCATAATTATTCTATTAATAAATCTTTATATTTAATAATATCCAATAAAATACATTTCCAACAAAATGTTTAAGAATGCAATAAACTACAAAATATTAAAATAATTTAGTATAATTTACATTTAAAAATTATAAATGAATTCTTTTTACTCGTTACACTCAAGTAAAATCAACAAACCTAACAGTACTAGTATTGTTTTCATATTATCATTATTGACAAATTAAATTGACCAAATACATATATATATAATCCAAACTAGTGATCTTTTTCAAATATTTACTCTCTATTTTAAAATATAGAAACATATTTAATCTTTAAAATTGATGTCTTTCTCATAAAATAAAAGAAATGTTAAAAATGAACAGTACTAGTATTGTTTCCATATTATCAATTTTGACAAATTAAATTGATCATGTATATGTATATGTATATATATATATATAATACAAATCCTAGTATTGTTTCCATATTATCATTTTTGACAAATTAAATTGACCATTTATATATATATATATATATATATATATATATATATAATCCAAACTAGTGATCTTCCTCAAATATTTACTCTCTAACTTAAAATATAGAAACATTTTTAATCTTTAAAGTTGATATCTTTCTCATAAAATAAAAGAAATGTTAAAAATGAACCATACAAAGCTTAAAAAATATATAACATTTTATTAACTTTTGTAAATAGTTGGTGACTACAATTATATACATTTTTAAGTTAATATCTATCATTTTTTTAAAATTACTTGTTTTATATTGAAATATAAGCATAGTAAATCTAAATAATAATAAAATGTCTTTTTGTTTTTTCTTCTACATAAAAAAGGTGTAATTCATTATATTTATAAATGAACCATATTGTTTATGAGTCTTATGGGTGTATACAAAAATTTCTTCACCATATGGATCTCAAAGTGTTCCAGATCCCCATGCAAAAATATATTGGCAGTATTTATAACCGATACTAAGATTGAGAAGAAACGATCTTCTACTAAATACTGCTATTCACAACAAAACAATGAAAAAGAAGAGATTTATTATCATCTAGACATATTCTTGTATAAAATTTGTGTTGTATCTATTTAGCACTAGTGGATTTTCTTGTAGCATCATATTGACTTCAACCAAGATGTGGACCATGGTCATGCTTTGTAATTGTGTCATTTGTCATCTCCCATAGATGCCATATTCCATCTCCCTCCTGAAGATCCGATTTTGAAAGAATATCTATCATGTTATTTATTTTTCTAAATATGTGTTGAAAGCTAATATCCTGAAACAATCCAACTAATCTTGATAATTCTTCATAAATAGAATTCAACCAAACATTATTTGGAGGTCTCTTCATCCTCATCTAAACTACAACTAGCATGGAGTCCCCGAAAACCTGCATCTTCTGAACCCCCTTTGAAAGTGCCAATTGCATAATTAATTTGAGAACCATCATCTCAACATGATTGTTGGTACTCCTTCCAAGGCCTGTAGCAAACTTAATCCAATGTGAATATGAGATGAATAGGATCCGGTCCCCATCACCTCCCATACCTGGCTCACCTTATGAAGCTCCATCAAAATACCTGACCAACTTCCATATTTGTCAATAATATCTTCAACTATCCTTCTATGTTTAGGAGGGCCCTCATCTTGAGGAAAATGATCAAGTATAGCCAAGCTTTTATATGCATAAACCTCAGGTGCTATAGAGATTTCATTGAATATTTCCTTGCCCCTAGCAATCCATGCCCCCAAATCATAAGAACTGGAAGAGCCTAAAAATCAGAGAAAGTCACATTGTTCATCCAAGCCTGCAAGGCTTCCTAAATCCCCAGAACATTCCAGATGAATTGAATACCCGTAACCTATGAAGCATAGTTCCACATCCTTGACAAGTATGAACAAATGATTAACATTTTCATTGTTATCTTTGCATAGAGTTCATTTGGCTGGACCACTACCAAATTTCCTGATAAAATTATCCCAAACTAGAACTTTACCTGTAAGATCCAACCACATAAACAAATTAGTCTTCAAAGGACAATTCAATTTCCATAACATAGGGTTCCACCAGGTAGGTTCAAGTAAATCTTCTTCCTCTCTAATAACCCTGTAACCCAAGCTAGGAGCGTAGAAAGATCCAACAACATTCTTCGTCCAAATCAGTTCATCCTCTCTATCCTTTTATTGAATGCGACTTCCTTGCAGAGCCTTGATATACCCTTCCCAAATAATGCTTTCATCTATTTCAAAACCCAGAGCCTTCGCTTTTAACCAAGCTTGTTTCATGGGAGAAGTGTTTTGGAGATCTTGAATTTGACTCAAAAATGTATAACCACGTTCCAAAAGACATTCAGTCATGGCTACATGGATCCAATGAGAATAATTGCATACAACCCACAGATCCTGTCCTAGCTTGATCCTACTACCATTGCCAACGTCCCAAGCCAACCAATCCCCAATAAACTCAAAAGCGAAAATAATAGGTTTCCACATAATAGACACGTTCCTGTAAGATTTGTCTCTATTTTGAAACCATTTTCATGTACTAAGAGGGTGGATACATTTCAGATGCACAACTTTAAACAATAAACCATCTCCTTTGAGAATTCTCCAAATCCCCTTAGCTGTCAGTGCTTTGGAAAAAGAAGTGGGATGCTTCAGACCTCAACCCCCAAGCTCCTTGGGTAGAGAGAGTTTTTTCCATGCAATCTAATGAAAAGGATTCTCAACAAAATTTCCATTCCATATAAAGTTGTAACATAATTTTCTAATGGCTTCCAGAATACCAGAGGGGACATAAGCCATATAGACTCAATAAACTAGAATGGCTTCCAAGACTGTCTTCATCAAAATAAATATGTCGCCACGAGATAATCACTTATTACACCAAAGATAAAGTTTTTTTTCCCAATTTTACTAATGAACCAGACCCAATCCCTCCAAAGATAGTCATAAAGCTTTATGATAAAACCCAAATACTTTAATCCTAAATGAATGTCCACCATAGCAAAATCAAAGTGTAAATCACCATGAGGTCCAAATTCATGAAAGAGATAGTACTTTCTTTCATTGTAGGACATCCTTGTAGCATCGTTCCACATTCATGAAAAAGATAGTAGACTTTCTTGCATTGTAGGACATCCCTGTAGCAAATAAAGTTGTTTGTCCCTCCTAGAACCATATGCAAATAAACTTTCTTTTAACTTGTTTATGTCCCTCCTAGAACCATAGAGAAAAGCTGACTATATTTTTGTTATTGTTCAATGCATGACAAATAGAGTCAACCTAGCAGCCTCAATAATTGTGCATACTGTGACACGATAATGTGAAAGGATTTTGTTATCAATCAATTATAGGAAAACGAAAGCCACATGGTATTCGTTAAACTAGCAGCCTCAATAATTGTGCATATTGTGAAAGGATTTTGTTATAATAAATTATTGTAAAACGGAAGCTACATGGTATTCTTTGAACTGGTTCCAATTAGGAAAGTGACAAATTCTAAGTTTATATTTTTTCCATAGAAGACAAATTTTACATCGACCCGCAAGTTTATACTGTCCGTGAATACAATATCTCAAAAAATCTTTAGATTTTGGTTAGGTTTGTGAATATAGACAGAAAAATATATATATTAATTTAAAAGATTTTGGTTAGGTTTGTGAATATAGACAGAAAAATATATATATTAATTTAAAAGTTCTTAAATATTGCTGAAATTTGAGGGATATTTTACTGACTCTGAAACATTTTGGACATGTTGATAGTTTTATATTAAATGATTGTTTTTTTTTTAACTGAAAAAAAAGTTTCTATGAATCAAAGAAACTATATACTTATCTATCTTTCCAGATAACTTTCAAATATTAATTCAATACATATACTTCAATGTCTCTACACTAAATCTTAATACAGAACTTTCTGTCTAATAATCATATTACATTCTTACATATCATATTTTCTGTGAGCATCTGTCAACGTCTTTGGATGGTTGTATGGTCACACTCATATATATTTTTAATGAATATATAGTTATTTTTCTGTGAAAAAAAAGAGAAAGTTTCCTTTATCAATTCAATGTTAAATACTTGTGGCTACCCAATTAACAAATTAATAGTGGAATATCTTTGAAATTCCAAGCTGCTCTCAACTAACCCATCAGCATCAGCCGTACGACCTCCCATACTAGTATTCCATCATTTCACTTATTTGGGTTTTATTTTGCAGCTTTCTGCTCATTTCACTTATTTGGGTTTTATTTTGCAGCTTTCTGCTCATTTCACTTATTTGGGTTTTATTGTGCCGCTTTCTCCTCCTCCTCCTGTGGTAGACTTGGGGCACTGCAGCTGTCTGCAATGGGCTCTGAGTGGGTTGATTACTTGAGAGGAATGGTGAAGCCACTAGCTGCTTTGGCAGTGCCAGCAGTTGCCATCTTCCTCTCATTTCTTCAGAAACTTGGGCTGGAATTTGAAATGTCATACTCCATAGCAAGGGGTTTCTTTCAGCTCTCTGTTATTGGCTTCGTTTTGCAATTTATCTTCCGCCAGCAAAATCTGGGCTGGATTTTCGCAGCCTATCTTTTCATGGTACGCTCTTTTCCTTGTTTCATTTCAATTCTTTTTTCTTCGGTTTCTTCATAGTTCATGGTGGCATCCATGGTTGCTCTGTGTAATACCCAATATGAATCAAGTTTCTTTTCTTTGAAAACGTTTTGTGTATGCGTGCTCTATTTACTTTTTCCACGTCTTAGTATCGTTATCGGTTCCATGGATTAGGCAAATAATATGTAGTGGGCATGGACGACTGAAGGTATATAATAGGCAGAGATTTCTGCATCTTTTTTGTTTTAGAAATGCAAATAACACCACAGTACAAACTGGTGGTATAAATCCAAATGAAATCTTAGTTCAGAAATTGTTAGACAGCAGTGGTAGCCAAGCAAATCAATTGACAATAGAGATGCTTAACCTGGTAACTGATAGCACAGTCCCACAAAATAGCTCAGAAAGTAATTTTCTTGAAGTTCTGCTCCTATATGCCATTGTGTTTCCCTCATTCTGGGTAAGTGCCTAAAATATTATCTGAATGGAGTTACAGTAGTTTTAACAGCAAGGGAGATATAGTTGTCCATAGGATCAATTTCAGTAAGTGCCGAAAATATTATCTGAATGGAGTTACAGTAACAGTAAGATATAGTTGTCCATAGGATCAATTTCAGTTGAACAGTTTGTTAGATGTTGCACTAGTTTTAACAGCAAGGGAGATATAGGTGTCCATAGGATCAATTTCAGTTGAACAGTTTGTTAGATGTTGCAATAGTTTTAACAGCAAGGGAGATATAGGTGTCCATAGGATCAATTTCAGTTGAACAGTTTGTTAGATGTTGCAGTAGTTTTAACAGCAAGGGAGATATAGGTGTCCATAGGATCAATTTCAGTTGAACAGTTTGTTAGATGTTGCAGTAGTTTTAACAGCAAGGGAGATATAGGTGTCCATAGGATCAATTTCAGTTGAACAGTTTGTTAGATGTTGCACTAGTTTTAACAGCAAGGGAGATATAGGTGTCCATAGGATCAATTTCAGTTGAACAGTTTGTTAGATGTTGCTTATTAAGCAGAGTGGCATGCATGCATTACGAATAGATAACCTTCTGTTAGATGTTTTAAGAGTTCTCTGCTTGGGAAAGCAGTAGCAAACCGGATAGACTTCACATTCTTTTAGTGTATGCAAGGAAAACTGCAATGTTCATGTATGACTAATAACCAGTATGGAGTATTTCGGTTAGAGAGCATCCAATAGGTGCGAGATGAATATATTTTAATCTTTTAACATTTTTAATGGATGGAAGGAATTATCTGGCATATAACTTCTTTGCAGGTCAGATGTAACGCTGAACTCTTATAGAATGGTATGCAATTTTGTTAGACGATACTGAATTTTGGGTTTGATGCTTATTTGTATAAGAGGCCTAACCCCTGTGATTGTCCAAAGGAAATTGAAGTATCATTTATAGTAAAATAGATATTTAAGTTTGTAATTATACCTTTATGTGAGAAATTGCTTTAAGAAATTTACGATGGTTACATACAGTGACAGAGTACAATACAAGTGCGAAGAAACATTTGAACCAACCAAGAGAACACTTCTTTGGCTTTCTTTTGTCTAGATAATGTTATAGGGATCACATTACGGAGCTATTTTATTATACATTGCGGATATTATGGTAGAGATTATCATATATTTTATAGCACAATAGATATTTAAATTTGTAATTATACCTTTATGTGCTTAAGAAATTTAAGATGGTTACATACAGTGACAGAGTACAGTACAAGTGTGAAGAAACATTTGAACCAACCAGGATCACATTGCGGATATTATGGCACAGATTATCTTATATGTCAGAAAAATAGACACCTATCATGTGGAAATAAGTTTTAGAAGGATTAAATAAAGGGTACTCATTTTATTTTTTATTTTTTTGAGATCTCATCAAATTTTTTAACTTATCATGGTATTCCCCTTTATTCTGGAACTATGCTTTGTTTCTTTAGGTAGTAGTATAGATTATAATAAAATGAGATGTTTTGAGTGTTGATTATCAAACACTTTTTGTGGTGTCATAGGAGAAAAAGACACTCAAAACATTTGACAAAAAACTCTACCATGGTCACAATTCTATAATGACGATCACATTTCCTTTCATCTTATAATTACACCCACAAGTATTTTGTTAATCTTTAAACTATATCTTCATGGTGGAACTCTACTTTATATATATTTCGAAGAAAAAAATCTTTTTATTCTATTGGAATAAACATGAACTGTCCTATAAGGACTTACAAAAAGGCTCCTTGAGCTATACATGAAAGCCAAAATTCTGCCATATCACTAATTGTTTTCTATACAGGCTCCATTCTCTACATTAGTTTCAAATAGCACATAGGTCTAGACTGTATCAGTTATTCATCTATTCATCACAAAAAACTTAAAAGAGGTAGTTTATCAAGGCCCTATCTCTGACTTGCCCATCCCTGAATTCTTGTATTTCAATTAGGCTGGGCTCCAGAGCTAAGGAAAACTTCGACAATCCATCTGCTTTCGAGTTCAGTTCACGATACACATGAGCAAAGGAGATGAATTCGAAAGATTCCAATTGATTCCAGATAGCTGAAAGGAGATGTTGCAAATGAGGAGTGGAGATCTAAATTATGTTGGAAGCCCAATCTACCACCATTTTCGAGTCTCCAAACATTTGTAACCGAGTGATATCTCTGCTACGAGCAGCCTTTAGAATTTCTTATAAAGTTGCGAGCTCAACTTTACTGTTTGAGCAATGCCTCGAGTCATATTTGATACTAAGCTTGATATCCTCTGACAAGAATAGCACCACCCTAGCACCACCAAGAGGTGGATCCCCTTGGCTGGCTCCGTCAAAGAAAGCCCAAGGAAGGATTTTATCTATGTGAGGCAAGGACAAAATTCTCATTTTGTCTGTCTTGGGAGTCGATTTATACTCATAGGACCACTGCAACACAAGAGCGTTTGACACTTCCATTGGAACCCATCGATTTTGAAAAATAGCGGAATTATGAGCCCACCAAATGCCGTAGATGAATAATGAAGGGAAGGCGGTGTAACTACCTATTGCCGAATTCTGCCACCAACTTTGGAGGTTCTGTTCCATAGGAATGATTTGCTGCTTGGAGCTGGAGTTGACATTTAATTTCTTGGAAGCTTCGTTCCAAACAAAATTTGCATATAGACAAGAGGAGAACATATGAGAATTAGATTCATGGTAAGAGCTTATTGCTAAGGGCCAACTACAGAGCTATTTTGGCCTTTAAAGGATCTAGAACCTTCCAAACTGTCCACCACCAATCCTTTTCTCCTCTAAAGGCCTCTGCTACATAAGCTTCATACCCAACCTTAGCCAAGTATTGTCTTGAAGCTGTGTTCTTAGTCCATACCAGACTGTCTAGAGAGTCAGGGTCCAGGTGAATGAAGTAGGAGATCAATTTGTTTACATAACGGTTTCATTCTGTCGCATCTTCACCTCTGAACCCAAGAGCTTGTGAGGATTTCCAGCCTCGTCTACCCCACTCTTGAAGCACTTGGTCCTGGGTGTCTGCTAAGACAAAGATTCGTTGATTTCGCAATTGAGCAATGATGGCCTCAAGAAGTTTATAATAATTTCCAACACCTACCCAAGGATCTTCACCTATTCAAACACTGTTCCCATCTCCTATCCTCCAAGCAATCTAGCTACCTACCATTGGAAACACTAGGACTAGAGCCTTCCAGTCTATTGAGCCATTTTTTATCGGACTTAACAGGTTTCCTAAACCATTCTGCAATAGAAGAACTTGGGCAGTATTTTGAAATCATGACCCTTCCCCACAACGACAAAGAGAATTGAAGCAAGCACCGAATAGATTTCACTGCTAAGGATTGACATAAAAGAACCAAATTCTTCAGACCCCATCCTCCCAATTCCTTTGGATTTGCTAGAGTTGACCGTTTTACCAGGGGAATACCTTCCGCCTATTTGCTCGCTGTCCATAGAAAGGAGAAACACTTCTTTTTTTTATCTTGGATAAGATACCTTTAGAGATATAGGAAATAGAATCCCAATAAATCAGAATGCTTTGTAGCACAACCTTTAGAAGGACCAATCGACCTCCTC
The DNA here is from genome assembly GCA_027924585.1 of Larix kaempferi. NCBI lineage: Eukaryota > Viridiplantae > Streptophyta > Pinopsida > Pinales > Pinaceae > Larix > Larix kaempferi. Next base: position 10,437,056 of record BSBM01000120.1, on the reverse strand, counting down.
TTGAGAGAAAACGGTTGGCCCAAAAGGAAACTCCGACCTCAACCTTCTTATATAACTAGATCCAATCATTAAAGGAGTACGATTTAGGTTTTAAGGTAAAGCCTTGTTGTTCAGGATTTATACCCTATAGTGAGGAGATGGACACTACCAACTTGGCGGGGTTGACAGGTAAACACATTGATTATATTGCATTTAGTTACTGCAAGAGAAATAGATTGGGATTGAAAGACATACCTCTTATCGAAGTTTGATCCTAACTTTCGCTTTGTCTTTCACTTGATCTCCTGCTTGACGAACTTGCAATACAAAAGATACCTTCCTCAGTGTATCTTGACCATATAACATATGATGAAATTACGAAGTAATCTAACATCAACTATAATCAAGAATTAAGCCAAATAGACATACAATCTAATAGATATCTTATTTGGGACAGGAAGGGTGTTTCGACCTTTTTATTGTCAAAGAAACATGAAATCAATACAATATACCTGATGTGTAGAGATGTTTCTGCAACCGGATCTCGGGCTCCTGCTCTTCACTCTGACTTGGAACTTTCCTCCAGCGTAACAGTACTTCAAGCCTTCTCTCAAGATTTTATGACTATTATGAGTCTCTATCTTCTGAGCATTATGAGTCTAACCCCTCTCATGGATCCTCCTTGTATTTATGGGACAAGGTAGGCAGTTTATATCGAGAGGTGGTTGGATTGGGAGGTTGGGGAAGTTGCAGAACCAACTTCAACTAATCCCAATTCGTCAAATTAATATATTTTTGATTTCATCTTAAGATGTACACGGGTTTCATACAACAAGAGCAGCGTACAGGAAGCAACTTTTATGCTTTAAAACATGCGTTTACAACTTTTTGGGAGGTGTACGCTGGTTTCCCTTGAGGAGAGTAGGGTACAGTACGCAGGTCTTGTTGATGTATATGTAACTTCGGAATGTATTCCACCCATGTATTTCATCTATGTATATTGTACTCCTATAGAGATGTTATTATTCCTTTATACGGAAGTGTCGTCATTTGTATTGACAAGTGTCGCAACTTGCCGATGGGTTATTAGACCACCATGTGTGGGGTCGGTCCTGATTAAGTTAACCATGGGTTATTAGGCTAAGCTAGACAAGTCGGCCCCATTGGTTTATTGGGCAGGACAGGACAAGTATAAATAGAGATTGGGAGATCTCTATTTCATCATTCACTTACTCACACTTCTATCATTCGGAAAGTGGCGCACATGTGAGGAGGAGGATCAGCTGCTAGGAGAAGACTATCTCTTGGACTTTGGTTGTACTTTGGTTGTATCATTGCTGTTTCTATCTCTGAGAAAGTTGTGGGGTTTTTCACCTTTATGGTTTTTCACAGTGAAACTCTATGTGTCTATTGTCTCATGTGATTGCTTGGTGTGATTGATATGCATTGTTATACTTGATATGTTGTACATGTTATTCTCTCAGTAAAGATCCTAGAGTATATGTGAATTTATGCCAAAAAATTAACATGGTATCAGAGCTTCCCTGAGAAGAAGACATTGTGTAGTGGCGGAAACTAGGGTTTCTTGTTTATTGGGTTTCTATCCATAGATTTTGGAAAAGCAGTAAGGTAGATTGACTCTACTCATCAAGGAGAATCTATCTGTCCAATCAGAATTCAATTATGAGCACTTTCAGTTTTGGCCCTAAAAATTAGGGTTTCCACAAAAATAGGAATTTCTGAAATCTGAAGACATAGCTGGAAGCTCCTTGGAAAAATCGAAGTTTAGAGCTTTGGATCGAGATTTATGGTTGGGTAAATCTCCAGGAAACTCAAACCCTAATTCAGGGTCCTTCCTAGTGAATCCGGGAAGACTAAAAGGCATTTCTGAAGGGTGAAACTTTGCAGACCTCAAAATCTGAATATACTAGGCTGATCAGCTCATCAAGGCGCATCTTTATATCCTTTCAGAAGTTTGAAATTCAAAGCTTGAATTTTTAGGGTTTCTCTGACAAACCCTAATCCAGGACCAGATCCAGTTTTCAGCAAATCAAGTGGTAAGACCTATATATTTTCTATTTCCATTTGAAGTACTCTTTAAGATGTCTCACCACACCAAGCTTGAGGATAAGCTTGAAGGGGCTGATAACTTCCGAACATGGAAGTATAGGATTGGGTTAATCTTGGAAGAAAATGAGTTGGACACTTATATAAGTGAAGAGGTCCCTATCCCAGAGGAGGCTAAGGCTCTTCCCAAGAAGAACTTGGTCAAGGCAAAGAGGATCATTGCTGATTCTATCAAGGACCATCTCATTCCACATGTGTCATCTCTAAAGACACCCAAGGCAATGTTTGACTCTTTGACCAAGCTGTTTGAAGGGAAGAACATAAATCATAAGCTGACTCTGCGGAACCAATTGAAAGGGGTAAAGCTTCAGAATGGAGAGACCATTCAATCCTATTTCTCCAAGGTCTCTCAGATCAAGGAACAACTTGAAGCTGTGGATGAAATGGTGGAGAATGGTGAAATTGTCATGACCACTCTGAATGGCCTACCTAGGTCATGGGATTCCTTTATTCAAGGAATTTGTGCAAGAAGGAAGTTGATCTCCTTCAGTAGACTATGGGAGGAATGCTCTCAAGAAGAAGTAAGGCTTGTGGCACGAGAAGAAAAGATGGGGAATGAAGATCAAGCTCTCACAACTCACACCAAGAAAGGGAAGATCAAAAGGGAGTCATCTCACAAAAGAAGACCTTCACACCACCATCATAAGAAATATCTCAGATGCTTCACTTGCAATGAGAAGGGACACTTTGCTGTAGATTGTCCCAAGAACAAAGGGGACAACAACAACAACAACTTCAACAAGAAGAAGAAAAATAACAAAAGAAGATATCATGCTCATGCTGCTGAGGATGATGAACCACCAAAGAAGAAGGCTAGGGCAGGAAGTGATGACTCATCAAGTGAAGATGAATATGTTCTAATCTCTGCTCTCACAGGTACTATTTATCATGGTTGTAATGATTGGCTTATTGACAGTGGGGCTTCCAAACACATGACCGGGCTTCCAAACACATGGTTGTAATGATTGGCTTAACGACGGGACCAACGAAGAGTAGGGGCTCTGCGCCATGATATCTCCGGAGAGAGACACAACATCCCCTAAAGGCCAACTATCAATCAAAAACAGTAAATCAAAAGCACTCACCTAGAGAAACTACAACCAAGAGCAGACAAACAGAGTGGCTAAATGAGCTCCCGACACTAGAGCCGGTATGTCTCGCCTAAGAGAGGCTTGAGACTCCCAAACTATAGCCGGAGGTAACAGAATCAATTATAGAGACACCCAGGCTTCACTGTGTCGACAAGGTCAAGTCCACTTCACGAACACAACTGTGCTATCCAATCCCTATCTGACTCAGGACACAAACATCATAACCACTGCAAGTACCCTGTGCGGTACCTAGGTAAGGCAACTATGTTCACCGCAATATAACCAATGCTCAGGGGGAGAGTCGCAGGTGGGACCTGTCGTATGGGCAGGGTAGCTAAGCCCAAAGCACAAGAGGACGAACCTCCGGTACCCCCAGATACGAACAAATCCTAGATATATCTCCCACGTTCAGCCGGTATCAGAGGGATATCTCCTCAACCAACCTCTCGTGACCTTGTGCTTAACTCTGGATTGAGTAGAGCTTCCTGAGAACACCGATCTATACCATGGATTCCTCCACTCCCTAGTCAGACACCTAATGTTTCGTCTAGTAGTCTTGGATTGTTAACTCACAATGATCTATTCTAAGACTCTAAACCTATGCTAGTTGGTGTACCCTATAAATAAAATCAGTCTAATCAATTTTATGATTAAGCGTTAATTTTAGTGGCTGTGATTACTTAAGGGATATGATCGTGAAACTAGTGATGTGTAGACTCAATAGTATGCAACATCATCCAATCCTAGACTCATCTATCCAATAAAACAATGTCACTAATATGCAAAATCAACCAACAATTCCGAAATAAAGATGCAATCTTTTATCTTTTCGATGCACAGGCATAACCTAAAATGAAGGCAACAAGCACTCAATGCAAGATGCAGTACATGGAAATAAAATATTTTTGTATTTTCGCTTATAAACAAGAATGAAAATGCAAAAAACTAAATGAATATTTTTGTATTTTTTCAATATAAATGGAATGAAAAAATGCAAGCAAAATCCTACTATTCAGTCACTGAAGTGCCAAGAAGATCACTAAGACAACCCAGCAGATCCTAAATAGCAAGACTCAACCAAAGGAATGAGCTCAAAAGGAAGAAACCAAGAGGCTAAAACCAAAGATTGGTAAAAAACCAAGAAGGCTCAACCAAGAGAAACAAAGAGATCTGGTCACAAGCAAGGCATGAAACAGTCAAGAAAGAGGCCATCAAAGACTCAGGAACCAACCAAACTCACCCAGCAACAACCAATAGTCATAAACCAACAAAAGCCGGAGTTACACGCTACTGTCGAAGGAAATCCTACGGGTACCCACGAGCAGTAGAGTAAACAGAGGCGGGTAGAGCTAAGCTAGCCCACAGGTGAGGAAAGGAAAATGGGCAAACAGAGAGTCCAGAGGCTCAGAAAAAAGCAAGTTTTCTACAGTGTATCTTAATGGCCAATCAGTGACACAGAGCTTCAATAAACAACAACTCTAATTATGGACTAATGCTCAAAACATTTCCCAAACATGGATGTTTTCCCCAGCGGAGTCACCATTTCTGTATTGGAGAAAACTCACGATGGCTTGGGAATACCACAACAGACAGATGACTACCAGAAATCTACTCAATTCTCAAAGAAATGCTATTATAAATGACAATGTTAAGATAATGGAGAAATGTAACCAACCTCGATCCAACGTTTGATGTAGATCCCCGTTGGAGCTTTCAATCCATGCACTTGTAATCTGCAAATTAGTCTTGACAACCAATATCCAACAAGTACATATAATATATAATTGACATTAACATTATCAATAACAATGGTCCATAATATCATAAGCAAATGTAACCCAATGTTTAATAAATGACATTCACACCATGAATGGATGAGAATATGAGTATTTCTATTAATGAACAAGAAATACAAAGTGATACGACCTCTTGCCGGCAACCAATCTGAACCAAGATCTAGATCAATTCACTTGTGCCTCCACCACTTAAATCCTCCATGAATGGCAAACTCAAACTAGAAGGAGTTTAGAAGGTGAACATAAGAGGTTCACAACTACAAGGATTAATGAGTGCAGACTCAAGATAGGGCAAAAATCCACTAGAGTTCCTTTATTATTCTCTTCTTCCTCTTGTCCATAAGCCATATGTGCTCAATATATAATCCTCTCAAAAGTAGTTGAAATGACTCATCGAGACGTTACTTGGGCAGATGGAGAGCCAAAGGTCACCCAATGACCACTTTTTGGGAGTAAAAAGTAATTAATAGTGGTTTTTACCATTTTACTTGATACCCGCGGGCTATAGTGATGCAACTCGCGGGTACGCATGTTATAATAATGCAACATGCAGGTAGGAACAAAAATAGGGCAAACTGGTATCACTGAAGGGTAAAAATGGATCTGAGTCACTGAAATGGATCCTACAGGCCAAAGAATGTTGATGCTCACAGGGTGGAAGATTTCTGTGTAACATCCGTTGGAATGTGGTAACTTGGGTTATTAGACTTCCCTGGTGGGGGTCGCTCCTATATGTGTTATGTGGGTCAAAGGGTTATTAGATCACCCTAGAGGGGTCGGCCCAGTCAGTTATAATGGGGTGTTTAACCCAGTGGTAAAGTTGGGGCCGACCTAGTTAATATAAAATACAAGTCGAAGATGTGTATAAATAGAGGAGGTGTGTTCCTCATTTATACAAACACTACACTCACTTGTGAATAGCGCATAGGTGAGGGAGAGGTCTGCTATGGAGGAGGAGGAACTCATGTCTAGGGTTTGCATCTTTGTATTTGCTGGTCATCTATATTGAGGAAGCTTTGCTGGGTTTTCTACCCCATGAGGGTTTCCCAGGATAAATTTGTGTCTCTTGTGTTTATGCTGTGCTTGTTGTTTCTTCAGTGATCATGTATATGCTATTTTTGTAAAATGAAATGTAATGCTGATATTTTTTGTCTTAGCATATTGAATCTTAACAATAGCTAGATAGGACACTAATTTAGGGTTGCAAAGACTATTAACTTATATTTTTTATCCTAGATGTATTTACCGAAAGATATGACATATACTTAACATTAATGGATGACGATTGTTGATCTAATGTTGATCAGTCCTCTCCTGGAGGGTATTGTTATACCACCATATGTATAGGGTGTTATACCCTTATTTTTGCAAAATAGAGTATGGATGAGATTAGTTTTGCATGAGAAGGGTATATTGTTAGAGCAGTGTTGTGTTTTGCATTATCTCGGAAGATTATTGAAGACGATTTAGAAATGATAAGGAACAAAATGCATAAGGTATGTTAGTCCAACAGTACATGGACCTGAAGATGAATATCATAGCAAAAGTTGTCAAGTAAAATTATAATCATATGAGTAATATAATCTCAACAACAGAGTCCACTGTGATAATTGAGACCTTGGTTATCAACAACAAGCTTCACAGGATCAACATGGACCATGGAATTGATGGTTCAAGCATTATACAGAGGCATAGAGACCTGACAAACCTGAAGCCTACAGTATCAAGTGACATTGGGCATAGATCACCCTTCCTAGGTGTACTTATAGAACATGAGGCCCCATCTCTTAAATCCATGGATTGACTAATAACTGCATTTTATGCCCTATACCTGAGAGCCTGGGTAAGAAGTATGATCTTATCTTAAAGTAGCATCAGAGAAATTAGTTAGACAGTGAGCTATCCATTGGGTAACCCCTTGGACCCTAGAACTGGCCAAAGGGGATGACAAAACCAATATACCTTTGCAATTCTTTTTGAGAAAGCATATCACTGGCTTTTCTCGGTCCTAAATATTTGGGCAAGCACTGCTACAATATTGGCCTCACCTCTTAGACATCTTGTAGAGCCTGGTGGAGATACATTTACTTGGGCCTCCTGTTACTCTGATTTTGGGATATGTCCATACTTCCTGTAAGTTTTCCTAACCTAGGTGACTGATGTCCTTATGTACTCAACCAAACAAATCTGTTACTTAATTGCAGAAATTTAACTTTTTCACATAACAACAATCACACAATAGCTGAAGAGTAAATAGAGTGAATCATAAAGTAATACACATACATAGAATTTATGCTTCAAATCAGCTTATCAGTGAACTAATCAGAGCTTACATGGAAACCTCCACGGCTACTAAAACCTAACAGCTGCATGGTAAACAAATCCACCCCTACCTGATGTGTATGGCCTAGTGAAGAGGGCTATGATTGCACAAAAATGAGAAAACAACAGTTGATGTTATACAACATACTGTATGGTTGTACATCCTACTGTATGGTACTGTACGACCTGCTGTAAGGAACTGTATAGTACTGTATGGATATGTACAACTTTATGGATCTGATTTACAGTTGTACTGCTCCTCCTAGTTGATGTGCTATGCTCTCTCTCTCTTCCAGTTTTTGTTCCTGTCCGACGGAAACTGTGTCTGAACTCTCTATATTGACATGCCTTTATACTTGTGCTGAAACCCTAATCTCTCAGTGGGATGTATGGTTGAAATTAATCCTAGTCTAAGTCATTAATGTTGACTGCAGTAAATACACTTTATTAGACTCAACAGCTAAATATAAGACTTGACTTTTTCCTAAAATGAATTAAAAAATAGAATTACTTTTTGAAATATCTTGAACCACTTCCTACGCGTTCACATTGAACCTATGCAGAAGTTCCTGTATGAGCTATATTACTCAACACTTCCCACTTTGCATTTCCATACAGTGTACCTTCCATCTAGGGTCTCCTCACATCTCCTTGACCTTTTTTAGTGAGTGGCCTTTTATTCTTTGATTATTTCTATTGGACTGGATTCTTTTAGACTTATCTCTCATGTTATTAGTTATTAACTTTGTTTTCTTAATTCCTAGTTTTTAAGATGGGGCATGAGGTCCTGTTTCCTTAGGAAAGTGTCGAACAATTAGAGTATAGAGATGTACTTTCACAGTCCCGTTAGCCTCTTTTGGTTAGAAGGGGACATTAACATAATTATTCTTCCTTTCTCCTTCATAACTTATTTGTCTTAACTAAGTGTTTTTTTATCTAATCAATTTGTTGGCCATCTCTTTTTGCACACAGGATATTTTTCCTCTGATTCCTGGAGATATAGATTACCGAATATTTACTGAGGACTATGGGCACATCCCAGGATTGGATATTATATTCATCATTGGAGGCTATTTCTATCACACTGGATATGACATGCTGGATAATATTTTGTATGTTTCTTACACAATTCTTTATTAAAGATGCTGAAGTTTTAATGGTGGTTAAGAGAATACTTTTGAGCAGAGATCTATTTTTGCAAAATTCTTTGATTCGGTAATGTATTGACAATAGTATCTTATTGCTATACATTCCCTTAATGAATTATTATTCTTTGCACTATTTCCTAAGAATGCTAGATCATGTTGCTTAATTATTTGATTATGAGTAAATCATGTGATTGCAACCCTGGAAGCATACAAGCTCGAGGAGAGAACCTAATCAGTTTATTGAAAGAACTTTTAAGTTCCTCCCAGCTAAGAAATGCTCAACAAAGAGATGATCTCATGGTTGTAGCAAATGGCACCCAGGAGGATCGGCTTCAACGGAATAATTCTATTATTTAATAGGTTCAACAAAATAATTCTATTATTTAATAAATTTATTTGTTTTTTTATTCCCAAACTTATCTTCTTAATAAATTGATAGATGTTGTGATTTTCCGTCAAAATTCTAAAACTTGTTATGTTCAACATGTACAGTATAGTGAGGAAGCACTCGTATCATTGCAACAACCTTACCATATTCAGAACTCAGTTACACAGCCTCGATTACAAGGACAAAAAGGACATTCGACAATGTTTAATAAGTTCAAAAATGATGAGAAAATAGGAAAATGATAACATCACCTAAACCAATGCTCTGGTTAGCAGTAGTTGCAACTCCGATAGAGGTGACATATTCTCTTGCAGGGCCTATAGTAGATGCTCAATAATGTTCATCAATACATTTATAATCAAAAGGCAAGAGATTCCTTGCAACTTCCTCAGAAAGTTGTATTATCGCCATACATGGGAAGCCCAAAACTCCACAAGCAACACATGCCAGTGTACCTGAATCAAGATGCATGGAATCATCAGATGGGGAGTCACTATCCAAAGACAGACCTCCCATAGAATTTTCCTGTACAAAAACATCTGTAAACCTATCATTACTGAAGTTAGGTCGTTTTCCCTGTTGGCAATGGTGGCCTAAAAATTTGCCAACTTTAATTGACTTAGATACCAAATTCTCATTCATCTCCAGGATATTTGGTGCACATGAACCTTCTTTTCTACCCACCATTATACTGCCATTTGTTGAAGAGTTAGATGGAAATGTTTCCAAGCAACTTGCTCCAAATGAAGAACCACATTTTGCATGAGTTATAGTAGAAAAACATGAAGGTTAAGATGGACAATTACTCGAAATATGAGCAGAATCCCAGAGAACTGCATAGCAAGTAGATTCCTTTTCAAGGAGATCACAAAGCAGGCGATTATTATCAATCATATCATTTACAAAATGTTTCTTGACAATGATTTCCCCTTCACCTCTCTTCCTGTCTTTTAACCTGGAACTCTGAGGCTCACTTGGTAAGCTTGCAGGTATCCTGAAAACACAAGTCACATAACACTTGGTAAGCAATACATTTACAGATACAATAATTGTTTTAAGACCCTAATATGATAAAATTACAAAACATATGCAATCAACAGAGATGCCAACAGATTGGAGGATCAAACATGATCAGAGACCTAGCACCATCACAGTCCTACACTAACAAAAGGTATCCCTTGCTTAGTGTTGATGTGCATGGTTCATAAAAATGGAAAGCAGAGAATTCTTGTGTATACCAGCAAAGTAATTACCATTAAAAATGACAATTATGTTCAAGTTTGTTGTTCTCAATTGGTGGGGATTTCTGAATAAAAGACCATTCATTGTATAGAAAGCGACATGAATAAAAGTGAAAGAAAATAAAAAATCATTTGGGAAAAAATAAAAAATAAAAATAGAAAGCAATGTTGAATGGACACATCTCAACGTATCTCTCAATAAAGACTACAAAATACTTGTAAACGATATCATAGGTGACGGCCATGTAGGACACTGCTATATAGATCAGTTGCTCAAGCAATTCTTCTGGCTAAAGGAGTTGGGATCTCTATTACAGGAATTGGATCCCATAATCCACATACCATATGCAATTCCCCATTTTTGGGATTTCCTCCAAGTTTCATCCATGATATGAGATAATCCATGTCAGTCTAAAAAATGTGCATATATTCAATACACCTCATTTTGGTTAAGAATTTCCATCATGTTTTGGGACATGGGTATGTGTAGAAAGACCTTCCAAGTTTCATGGGACATCAAAGGGAAGGTCATGGTCCCCGACATAGGGGGATTTACCCAAAATATTAAATATATAAAAGTATAAAAAATTGTAAATACGCAAAATAATTGAGAATTTTTATGCAGAATTAATCACAAATTTATAGAATTAAAGCAACAATATCCATGATCCAACTGGAAATTGGTATTTACAATAGAAAAATCATTGTATTTGTCAGTGTAAACTCATCAATGTCAAGATCAAAATGAAATCCAATGATGCATCATATATTTACATCAATCATCATTTAAATAGTAAAGAGTCGAGAATAACATTACAAAAGACGATAAAAAAGAGAAACGAAACAAGGCATAGGTTACTAGTCATGCTCTATGAGCCTCTGCTTGGTCGTCTCTATCTATGTTGCTAGGTCAAGTCATGGGCTCAAACCCAAAACGTGAATTGAATTGAATTGAGCATAAATAGATACATTGGCATGATGGTGGAGAGGCATTGTTGCTATGAGACAGATGATAGTTGAACAATTTGGGTTCGCAATAAGAGCTCCCTTCTTGGAACTAAATTTTATATGAGACATTTCCTCCAGATTCACCTAAGATTGATATAAAACCCATAAGCCATAAAATATGAAATTGGGCTTGAGATTTTCCAACTAAAAAATAAAATTAGGTACCTCAGGGATCACAATGGGTACACCATCGTCCATACAAAACGCATAGCTATTGTCTACTACAATTGTCCCCTATTGTGCAACTATGTGTCCAAACTTTTTGTACAAAAAAATAACCGCAATAAGCTAAGGGAGCTCATTTTCCCGTCGTGAGATAGATATATCTATGATATATGCGAGTTTAATTGGTGGGACTGCGCAATAGATAAACCCTAAACCCTAACAACTGCAATTACTGGAGGTAATGTTTTCATATGGAATATGTACTAACCTTATAGAACCACCAACATTTAACATGGCAATGTCAATCCCATGGAAACTATCTTCAGTGAGCTCCTCTACTGCATAATCTCGTCCCTGTAAACAATGTCAACAAAATGTATGGTAAAATACAAATTTTGTGCCAACGATTTGTACTGTGATATGAACACTAACCTCAAATTTCATTTTCTTTTTACCAGAGTGCTTGCTAGCCAACAATATAAGACTTTTGTAGGGGAAATCCCTATCAGTCAACATGCTCAAGAACTATGCCTAATATCAATCATGACACCCGCAATATGCTAGCCAGCAATATAAGACTTTTGTAGGGGAAATCCCTATCAATCAACATGCTCAAGAACTATGCCTGACATCAATCATGACACCCGCAATATCCACCGAGGGCCCATCCTTCCTCAATCGCATTCTCACCATTTTGTTAGCAGGAAACGTTGATCTCGCCCCCGGGAGTCAATCTGAGGCACTACATTTTCCCCACATTTGGATACCATTGCCATTAAGAACACAATCGTTGTCTGACAATGCTCAAGAAGGGTATGAGTGATGGGCGAATGCCATTTCCATCATTGATCTCGATTCCTTTGACAAATGAATTGCTACCTGCAATGGTTTAACTGTGCTTCTTTCTCGTATAGTTTGGGACAAGAGGGAATGGAGAAAATGTTACATGAAACATGCACAGATGAAGTTTAGTCAATTGTATTGGTAAGGGTTGGGCCACATTGATGGTGGAAATCCACCGGTTTTCATTTTTAGTCTTTGGGTGCTAGCATATAAAAAATTAACAGGAGGGGGCTTCGCCTTTGAAACATTGGAGGGAGTCTTACTTTTTTTTATTTTTTCTTCCCTATTTTGACTTCAAGCGTTCTTTTATATCAAAAATTAAGGGGATTTTTTCTTCCCTATTTTGACTTCACGTGTTCTATCATATCAAAAATTAAGGGGAGGTGGCTTCGCCTTAGAAATATTGGAGGGAGTCTTAATTTTTAATTTCTTCTTCTTGTATTTTTAAGAAATATTGGAGGGAATCTTAATTTTTAATTTATTCTTCTTGTATTTTTAAGAAGTATCGGAGGGAGTCTTAATTTGTAATTTCTTCTTCTTGTATTTTTAAAAGAGAAAATTCTTCACAATTACATTAAAGGTAAAACCTTTACACAATGTGTGGGGAATTGTGTCCAGCTTTGGGATTGGTTAGTTGAGTACTTGTTGGGTTTCTCTCTTACGAATTTTTTAATGTTGAATCATTAGCTAACAAAATTGGGATCAACCTTATTTGCTCGTATTATGTTGGTATTCTATATAGAAATTTAACAAAATCGAGGACTAACTTGTCTGTTATCGGTATATGGCATACAAAATGTCTCTCAAGACAGAACTCTTAGGTTTAGGGTTTTAAGGAGCTCAATAGATCTAGCTGCGATCTCGATGCCTTAATATCACGGTCCCATGTAGAAGGCGCTAAAAGTTCATATATCCATCTACCATCAATTAACATACCATGTGATCCAACTTACCGCAGTCCATGTGTCCCACACATGTACAAGTGTTCCTTTTAATTGCATTGATAGTGAAGCCAAGGGGACTTTAGAGTTTTTTTACTATTTTTATAAATCAAAATGAAAAAATAAATGGAATCCATAAAATAAAAATATGTGTATCTTAATTATTTCAATGTAATTATAGAGTATATAAATCAATTATCAAATAAACGAGCTCTTAATAGACCCAAACCAATTTTGAAATAAAAAATTAAAAAAATGTGGCACCCCGATTCTGAAATAAAAATGCTTATTGGCTAAATAATATTAATGTGTCTTAAGAATGTAAGGAGTAACACCTAAAATTGTTTATGACTGGCTAAGAGTTCGTTTTTTTGGACATGAGGAAACATCTTAACATCCCAAGTCCCAAAGGAATCTAGTAGGAGTGGACCACCAACGGTTTATTTCAGATGGCGTGGTTTTCCTTGAATAATAGTGATAAGTCATCTCGCATGTGCAGATAGCAGCTAGTGATGGTTGTCCTAATATGTTACAATGTAATAAATTTTAACATTGTAGGTCGATTAACATTATAATGACACCTGCAACTTCACGACATGACAATGTTTAGAGGGACAGACACAACAAATATCCAAGCTTGATGCGCCACATGATGCAACTTGGAAGATCTGTCGAAGGGATAATACGAAAGCAAAAATGGTGAAATCAAATATGGACATCATGATAATTGCACATAGGTATGGATGTGACAGTACAGATAAAATGATCTAGCAAAAAATTTCAGTAGGTTAGCCTATGGCGTACTTTCGACACTAGCACGTGTCTCTGAATATATCTACAATGTTACAATTTACTAAATTTTAACACTGCAGATGGCGTCTCTGAATCCATCTGCAGTGTTAAAATTTAGTAAATTGTGCAAATTCATTGTCAAAATTGTAATTTTCCATTGTCAAAGTGACTCAACTAAAAATGACCAAATAAATGACCAATTGTTGTGTGGTCATTTTTAGTTTAGTTCTTATCCTGTGACCAAATTGGTCATTTATCTTGGTCATTTTTAGTTTAGTTCTTATCCGGTGACCAAATTTGTCATTTATCTTGGTCATTTTTAGTTAGCTCACTTAAAATTTCTCAATTTTGGCCATTTATCCCTTGAAAAAACTATGATGACCAAATTTTTTGGTCACCTGGTCACTTATCTCTCTTTTTGTACTAGTGTATAGTGATGACCTCCCACCGAAACTGGATTACACGTCATAAAATCAACCCCCAAATTGGTGAAGGGGTCTGTTGTGATGACAGGATGGAGACGAGCTGGGTGTTCTCACATCTTCCTGGTTAAAAACTGACATCTCTGGCAGCGTTTCATAGCTTCCACGCAATCTTTAAATAGCGTGGGCCAAAAATACCCAGCACGCAGTATTTTCTGGGTTGTTGCCAACCCAGAAAGATGACCCCCACAAGCTCCACCATGGGCATCATTTAACACTGACTCTGCTTCCTCCAAGGTTAAACAATGGCGTAAGATGGAATCTACCCCACGTATGTACAAAGTGTCAGAAATGATGAGGTAATTCTTCGCATGGCTCTTAAGCTTGTGTCGTTCATCTTTGGATAAAGTGGTGGGACACCTCAAAGTCTGAAGGTATACTAGGATATCTCCGTACCATGGGTTAGAGGATGCGATGAGAAATATATGTTCATCCGGGAATGATGATGCTTCCTCAACATGCACTATGTCACTAGGAAATTCTGAAATCAGTTCGGCAAATACTAGTGATTTCTTTGATTTGGCAGACTGAAAAACCAAATCAAATTCTTGCAAAATGACAATCCATTTGTTAAATTTCCCACCGATTATTCGTCGAGTAAGAACATATTGGAAAGGATTTACTTCTGCAACCACAATGGTGGTACGCAATAATATGTAGTGACGTAGCCTCTGGACCGCATAGACAGCAGCCAATGCCAACTTCTCAACATGAGAATACTTGATCTCAGGAGCTATCAGAGCACGTGACAGATAATAAATGACATATTCTTAGGGCATGCCATCCTCCTAAACTAGTACTATGCCAATTGTGCTCACAGATGCAGCCAGATATAAGAGAAAATCTTTTGTAGAGTCTGGTGGGCTTAACAAGGGGGTTGACCGTAGTGCCTTTTTCAAGGCCTCGAACGATGCCTGAGCAACTTCATCCCACAAAAAGTAGGAGTCTTGTTTAAGCAATCTCATGAAACCTCTTGTAATCTTGGCATAGTTAATAATGAAGCATCTCAAGAAGTTGGACATGCCCTGCAGACTTTGAAGTTGTCTCAGGGTGCGAGGAGGAGTCAAATTTACAATCGCCTCAACTTTCAACGAGTCCACCATTATACCACGACTGGATACTATGAAACCCAGTAGTAGTCCAGATTCAACGCATAATACACACTTGTTAGGATTCAATCGAATCTTATAGTATCTGCATCTTTCAAATACAAGTCTTAAATGGTCGAGATGATCCCTTCTCTTGCGAGATCGCGTTGGGAGATCATCCAGATACGGTTCGACTATGTGTTTGATGTCGTGAAAAGCAAAATTCATTACTCGCTGGAAAGTAGCTCGAGAATTCTTTAAGCCAAACGACATCTTCCGATAGGCAAAAGTGCCCCAAGGACAAATAAAGGTTGTCTTATGTTGGTCTTCAAGTTTAATCTGTATCTGATTATACCCTGAAAACCCATCCATGAAGGAAAACATTTCATGGCCTGCACACGCATCAACGATCTGATCAATGAATGGTGTGGGATAATTATCTTTCGGACAAGCCTTATTTAGGTCCCGGAAGTCAGCACAGACTCTAATGGTCCCTTGCTTCTTATCTACGGAAACAGGATTTGAAACCCATTCCGTCATAGCTATCGGATAGATAAATCCGACTTTGAGCAACTTTTCTACCTCTGCCTTAATGGTAGCAGCTTTTTTTGGGTTTATTAGACGGAGCTTTTGTCTCACAGGTTTAGCGTTAGGGTACGTTGTGATGACATGCTCGACAATGGCAGGGTCAATGCCTGGCATCTCCTTGTACGACCAGGAAAAAATGTCGCGGAATTCTTTAAAAAGATTGGTATACAAACTGATCTCATCGAGAGAACAATCTACTCCAATGAAAATATTTTCCACAACCCCAGGTTTGATGGAAATGTTGATCGGAATGGTTCGCAATATATTTGCCATGTTCCCTTCGTCATAAACAGCTTTCGAAGTAGAAGGAACATCGGACAAATCAACATTTCCACCAGGTCTCATAGAGAACTCTCCTATCTCTATCTTGTCCAGCTCGGGAAGAAAATAGGACCCATGGTGCATTTGTTCCCAAGGGTGGTCCACGCCTATCATAGCTTCCAAGCTTGCCTCGTCAGATGGTAAGGCAATGTCTAGATAATCAAAAGAGTGGATAGAGTCCACTGACCATGCAGGAGTATAGTCCATATCTGACTCAATAGAGACCAACAGAGTCATGATATGTTCTGTTGCAGCAAGACATGAATCCGAGTAAGTCACTTCTGCAACAGATAAAGGCACAACTAGTTCTGATTCAGTTGGGAGAATCCAAGGATCGGTTGTTGAACTAATCGTGGAAATCTCAGACGAAGAACATTCTTCAGAACTAATAAAATGAACGGGAGAAGGTAGTTCAATAGTGCCTATTAGTGACCCATAGAGTCCTACTCCCAAACTCTTAGTGACTGGGCCAGTTTGATCAATCAACGGAATGGATGAGTCCGATGAAGCCTGGTTGTTCTTTTGGGTAAAGGAAAGTTGATCAACTGTGACGATCTTTCCTTCGTGTGGGAACATTATGACCCGGAAAACAGCTGATGGCACTACCTGCATGGCATATGTCCAGCTCCTACCCAACAACAAATTGTAATCGAGTGGGGCATCCAAAACTTCGACCTCTACTGATACTAGCTTTCCTGCAAGTTCGACATCAAAGTATGGTAAGAATCCGTGTGGACGGAAGGATCTTCCATCGAAGGCAGTGAGTATCATGTTCGAGGGAGCTAACTCAGGTTCACCCAAAGCTCTTCAGCAAGAAATAGACATTACACACGTAGATGCGCCCTCATCCACTACAGCTCGTCTGCTGGTCTTAGGACCATGGATGACCTCAATTGGAGAGTGAGATGATACGTCAACCGGTACTTGATATCTTTCATATCAAAGCGTGCAAGCATGTTGGATGAATCAACACTCCCGATTGCTGCCAGAAGAGCACTGCGTTGCAATGGGAAAATTTGCAGTACCTCCAGAGTAGACATGGCACAAGGGGTTTGGGATAAGTCCTCCACAACATTATAGTTGGGAGCAACCCGCGCGTTAGGGTTGTGCACAGCCTGTTTGTAGACACCTTTCGGTATCTTAGGCAACGTCTCCACAGGTATGTGAAGAGGAGTGGAAGATTCATGAATGTCATTTTGCTGCGAGTTCGGGGTAAAATTCCTGGCTTGAGTTTGCAACAAAGCGTCTGAATTAACCATGTTTATAAATGACTGATCAATTGGGGTGCCCCCAACACTAGAGTTTCCAAAAGCTGAGGACTGTCTATGAGGAAAATGATCTTTCAAGACAGCCGGTTTCTTCTCACGGATCAGCTTCTGGGATTCTTCCATTAGAGGGCACTGGTGAGTAAGGTGGTCCCCTTGACACAGTTTACAAGGGAACTTAGCCTTCCTTTTCTCTTTCTAACCCTCCTCGGCATTTTTCTTATTGTTGGGATTTTGTTGGTTTCCCTCCCCTTTCTTGCCCTTTCTTTTGGGCTGCCGAGAGCCCTTTTGGTTTGTTTGCACCTGCTGTACAGATTCAGTTGTAGAAGGGGAGGACACAAGAGAAGTTGCTTCTGCAGCAGTCTGTTTGACTGAAAAGGCATGAACCTGCTTTGTTAAGGCATCAAATGCTGCAGAATCGACCGAACCCACGGTGCCATCGGCATGTGGTCCAGGTTTAGGCTTACCTAGGTCTATATTAGACCTTGGTGCATCAGGAATGATTTCGTACAACAACCCAGACTGAGCATAAACTAAGTCGAGCTGTTGAGTTCTCAAAATGGCCTCCTCCTCGGAAGACACCCCTGAAGTGGCAACTTACTTAGAAACATAAGGAAGAAGAGACTTAAGGTACCATTCTAACAAGAATGTTGGGGGGATGTAGGCATTTATGAGCCTCTTTCGCCTTCGCCACTCCTGAATATGATCAGACATATGAGTGGCCTTGTTTTGCTGAAATGTCGACAAAAGGTTTGTGTCAGCATCATACCAGACAGGAAGCTGAAAGTGGTTCAAGAAAACAATGGCAAGATCCCAAAAGGTGCTAAAGGCAGCCATCGGTAGTTCAATATACCACTTGGCCGCAACACTCGTCAAAGTTCTTTGGAAGAGCCTCAACCTTATGGAATCGTCGTTTAGTGAGTTGGAGGAACACAAGAGATGAAAGGTTGTGACATGGTCACCAGGGTCCTCACTAGTCTTACCTTCAAACTTTGGTATGTCTGAGGGCAATTTGGTGGGAACGGGTGGCCATGCATCATCGTGACGCATGGGGTTGTTCATAAGTTTTGAAAGGTCTGGCAAGTTTAAAGTTGCTAGAAATGGTAAGCGTGGTTGAGCCGATGGAACCTGGTATTGGGTACCACCCATGGCTTGGTTTGTGTACTGTTGGTTGGGGTTGCCCCAGCCACCGGTTGTGAAATGAAAGGATTGAAACTGTTCCATCTGAAAGTAAGTGTATTCAATCCTTGGGCAGCAGTCCATTGTGTCTGGGGATTAACCCCACCGAACTGCGGGTTAATGATATTACCCCCTCCTCCAGCAAACAAAGAGAAGGGGACACTTCCTACAGGTATACTCGACGGATTAACGTTATAACCTGAATAGGGGTTGAAACCTGGTGTGGTAGTAGTGGATGGTGTCGTCATCGTACTCGTAGTAGTGGATGGTGCTGTCATCGTACCCATGGCGGGCATGGATGCAGAAGGGATGGATCCAACCACGGATGAAGAAGCAATGTTCTGAGTTACACCTTGCAATGATTGTGTGGCAAAAGACTGAGTAAAACTCACTGCGAGTACCATCGATAGAGGTACATTGTTGGGTCCAAAAGTAGGTGTGGAGGCTGAGGCAGATGTCGAGGCTAATGAGCTCGGCATGCCTAAAGTGCTAACATTGAAACTAAAGGACGGGGTTGAGGCCAAAGCATTCTGCGACGAACTCGATTGGGAAGTGTTTGAGAAAGAAGGATTAAGAATCCTTGCATCCATAGAAGTTGTGGGATTTTGAGGAACTCCCTGCTCATCTCCTGGGTTAACCATGGTATAACACGGTGTAAAAACATAAGCACTAAACTCAGGCTGCTGGAAACCAACAGGTACCAGAAGTGGATCGTGGGGTCCTGTAAGCGGAGGGTTGAAAGGAGTACTAAACTCTGCAGCAGTTAGATCCTCAACCTCGATAGTGTCCAAGACTTGTTGATCCGGTTTTCTAGGATGTGGTTCTCTAGGAACCTCTGTGTCACCCATCAGTTCAAAAGAACCACGAGAATCAGTTCTCCTACGTCGTGGTGGAGGTGGAGGCTCCACTATAAGTGGGGGAAGGTTTTGCAACCTTCGAGACCGACGAAGATCTTGGTCCTCCACAACTATAATAAAATAAAACTAAGTAAAAACCTAGTGGCCACTACAACTAAGGAGCAAACAACAAACCACTAAAAAATTTCCTAGGTATTCAAGCCAATCAAACAGATAGTAAATACTCTCGAAAGCAAGTCTGGGATGATTAGGGCCCAGAACAGACTAACAGAGCATCGATGGTCAGTTTCGTGGCGTCCACCGAAGGTCCACTGGGTGCAAGCGCTTGAATCACCAAACCGCTTTCCCGGGATTACTACCAGAGGGTTACCTTCCACGCCTGTCCTAGGTGAAGTGGGAATAACCGCCCACTCTACCTGTGTAGAATCCTAAGGGTCTCATACTAAGGCTACCATCAATACGAAATAACCTGGGGGGACAGTTGTCAACCTCATCGAAACGCATGGGCAGGGTAGCAAAGCCCGAAGTCCGAAAGGACCTCCGTACATGAATCGACTTTGGTTTATGGTCAAAAGTAAAGTGAGGGGATATCCTCAACAATTCTAGTCTCCCACGACCTCATGCTCATCTCTGGTTTAAGTAGAATTTCCTAGGACTATTTGATATAGATGGATTTACCTAAATGAAAGTCGTACTACGATTTTTGAGTAATGAAGCCAGTTCCGAGCAGTTTAAGGTGATTTAAGCTCGAAACTCTAGCCTAAGCTAGTTGATGTCGTGTATGCCTAAAAAGAAAAATGTTGCTAATAAATTTTATTTATAATTTCTTTTAAAGGCTACTTGTTACTCAAGGGTTTGTAATGCGGTGTGTAGAATGGTATGTTATGAAAGTAAAGTACTTGAAAAAATAACGCTTTCAAATTCACAAAATTTTCTCTTTTCATTTACAACTCTTTCAAAAACTTAAAACCTAAGCAATTCTAAAACAAAATCTTTTTGTATTTTCCTTTTTTGGATATTTCAAAGCAAACTAAACTACTTCGAAATAAAGCAATATCTTACTACTGAGCTATTGAAACAATTTTTTGCTTTTTCTAATAAATATAAAAGAAAGAGAACTTTGTACAAAAGCAAGCAAGATCTAACTATAAAGCATGTGTAAGGCAAACATTTAAATGGCTCATAGCAAACAAATAAAGAGACTCGATGAAGACTTGACTTACCAAGTTTTTGCAAAATAAAAACTTGAGGCTTGGAAACGAAGTGAAAAAAGAAACAAGGAAAATAGACACTTATGACGGAAAGGCAGACCTAAATAGGTTGCTCCTAAGCATCAAAACCCTAAGAAAACACTAAGCCAAGCAAAAAGTAAGCAAGCGAACCAAGAATGACTTAAACAACACATGGACTCAACAACAAGAAGACTAGGAGGCTTTGACTCACTTAAGATGAACTGATAAAACAATCAACAAGTATCTGGACCAAGCAACCTTTCTGAAGCAACCCTTAGGACTCAAACTTGACAGTCAAACCCTAATGGAAAGGATGAGACCAAGTGAAAGTGTGCTAAACGTTGCAACAGACAACAAACAATCAAAGTGCAGGTCTGTATGACTGCAACAACAACTAGGGTGAAGAGATGCAACTATGTCCAAAAAGAATAGCGCACGAACTTCAAAAAAGGGCTCGTAATCGGCAAAGACACTTAAACAAAGGCTCAAGCAAGCAAAACAGGCTAAAAGAGATTGGAGAGGCTTACAAGACTCAACCGAGACATATGAGGTCTCAGGGTTCAGTAAAGACAGCAAAGCAACGGACTGGAACAACAACCAAAACTTAGAAAACAAACCCTAACAGCAAAATAGGACACTACAGGAACATACACCACTATGCAGTCTTGCAACCAGTGTACACCAAGACAGGTACGCTACTGTGCAGTGCAAGGAGGGCCGTTCATCAGGTGAAAAACACAGCTGTAAGTAGGGGAGACCAGCGTACATGCCTCAAAAGGGCACAAACAGGCTTTGCAAACCAGAAATTGGGTTGAATCAAGCAGATAGGAAAGATGACTCAGACCTACAGGGCCTCTCAGACAATCAAAACTGAAAAAATGGGCTGGAAGAAAACCAAAATTAAGTCTCCTAGAGCAGAACAACTAAGCGACTACTGCCCAGCGGAGTCGCCAATCTGTTGTTCGGGATTTCTACCCTATAGTGAGGAGATGGACACTACCAACTGGGCGGGGTTGACAGGTAAACACATTGATTATATTGCATTTAGTTACTGCAAGAGAAATCGATTGGGATTGAAAGACATACCTCTTTTCGAAGTTTGATCCTAGCTTTCGCTTGGTCTTTCACTTGATCTCCCGCTTGATCTCCTGCTTGACGAACCTGCAATACAAAAGATACCTTCCTCAGCGTATCTTGACCTAATAACATATGATGAAATTACGAAGTAATCTAACATCAACTATAATCAAGAATTAAGCCAAATAGACATACAATCCAATAGATATCTTATTTAGAACATGAAGGGTGTTTCAACCTTTTTATTGTCAAAGAAACATGAAATCAGTACAATATACCTAACGTGTAGAGATGTTTCTACAACCGGATCCTAGGCTTCTACTCTTCACTTTGACTTGGAACTTTCCTCCAGCGTAACAGTACTTCAATCCTTCTCTCAAGATTTTATGACTATTATGAGTCTCTATCTTCTGAGCATTATGAGTCTAACCCCTCTCATGGATCCTCCTTGTATTTATGGGACAAGGTAGGCAGTTTAGATCGAGAGGTGGTTGGATTGGGTGGTTGGGGAAGTTGCAGAACCAACCAACTAATCCCAATTCGTCAAATTAATATATTTTTGATTTCATCTTAAGATGTACGTGGGTTTCATACAACAAGAGCAGCGTACAGGAAGCAACTTTTATGCTTTACAACATGCGTTTACAACTTTTTGGGAGGTGCACGCCGGTTTCCCTTGAGGAGAGTAGGGTACAGTACGCAGGTCTTGTATGCAGAGAAGGGCGTACATGTGGCAAAAGTAGGAGAAACTGCAATCTTTTCAGGTGAGGAGTGTACTTCTGGCAGCAACCCATCTGAGGCAATCTAGCTCTTCCATCCTTTGTGTCCTTTTGTGTGATCTACAAGGCAAGGTGATCATGGGACGAAGAAGTGTAGATTTGACCTATAACAAGCCTAAATATTTGAATCCTTCAGAGAGAGGGTTTCTTGGGAAAAGGAGCAACTTATTTCATTATAGTCTACATATCATCGAAAAGAAGATTAAAAGACAGGATGGATTTATCAAAGTTAACTTTCAGTCATATCTCTCTTTTGTATAGTTCTAGAATAGAGGAGAGAGTTTGAAGATTTTCGAGAGAACCTACTCCTATCAAGAGCATGCCATCTACAAAGAGGATATGAGTTAGCACTTCTGATTTAGAGACTCTGACCCCTTTCAGAGCCCCAAAATATCTAGCACTGTGAACCAGACGGCTGAGGGCCTCAACGACCAATAGGAATAGGAAGGGTGAGAGAAGGAAACCTTGCCTAATTGCACGAGTAGATCGAAAGAAAGGAGAGGGGGAACCATTAATAATGACTGCAAAGAAAGAAGACTAAACACATCCCATAATCCAGTTAAACACCTCTAATGACACCCCAATCTGAATAAGCAACAAGCGGATAAAAGTACAACGTACTTGATCATATGCTTTAAAAAGGTCCAGTTTAAGAGCGAAAGCACATTGCTTGTTTTTATTAATGGAATGAATAACATCCTTAGACAAAGAAACTGCATCATGGATTTGGCATTTGAACAAAAACCCATACTGCTCCTCCGATATAATTTCACTTAAGATTGGCTTAAGCCTCTGCGCGATTATCTTTGCTATCAGCTTGTACACTACATTACAACACGAGATTGGCTTGTAATCGTCAAAGGAAGAGGACTTCTATTTCTTTGGGATTAGCCCCAGAAAAGTTGAATTGATATAGCCCAAAACTTTACTAGCACTCTGAGATTCCCAAACCACCTTCAGCAGGTCTTCCTTAACTAAGTCATAAAATCCTTGGAAGAACTCCACCTTAAAACCATCTGGTCCTGAACTTTTCCCTTTTTTGAAAGAGTGCATTATATGATTCGACTCTTCCTTGGATACCTTCTTATTTAGGGCTTCATTCATTTCATCTGTGATTAGTCTAGGGAAAAGCCTCAATACTTTCAAAATATCTCGTATATGACAATCTTTAGGCTCAGAAAAAAGAGGATGATAATATGACACTGCTGCCTGTTCCTTCTCTTGGAAGGATCTAACCAAGTTATTTCGGGCATCTTGAATCTCTACACAATATATATATATATATATATATATATATATATATATATAAAGTCAATTATCGAGGGCAAGTTTCAATAGTAAAGAAGACATAAATACAATTGTATTTGTATGTGAGATTATTTAAATGCTAAATATTTCAAGCAAAGATAAACTACATGTAAAATTTGAAACCAACCAGAGTGTTGGAAACTTTTATCCTTTTTGTAAATATAAGTGGGCCAAGGATAAAAGTCTACTATAATTTTACAAAAATATTTTTGAGGAAAGAAATGTCACGAGAACCATGTTGTGAACACATGTCCTTTGAATTTGAATAAGCTTATGGATTAGAATCAATGGTCGAAATGGTGAATTTGAATTTCCTAGTCTCCCTCTTGCAATTGAAATTGATATCATTAAGGGTGCATTTTTCTAATATTATTTTTAAATTCTACAACCATAGGTAGGAAGGACTCATATCATCAGTTAAAACCTAATGTAGAAGAATAAGTCAAGCATGTATTTTTAGTATTCTTCTAGTACTTAACCAAGATATTGGAGGGAGAAATCTACTATATAATTTGTGAGAAATCAAAAGATAACAAAAAGGTATTTCTTAATCAATAGGGAACAAGTCAATGTTGTGTGAAGACGTAGTGTTATCGATGTATGTTTCATGTAAGCTATAAAGTCCAAAAAGTGGTGCAAGATAATGGGCAACTAAAGAGGAGAGCCAATTCCACCATACTATTGCTTTAAGTTGGCTCCTCTCTAGAAAAAGTTGGGGTGTCCTTAGGATGGGAGTGCGAAAGCTAGGCAATGGAAGCTTAAGGTGAAATAGAGTGTTAGCTCAAGCAAAACATGTGGTTGTAGCATATGAAAATATAAGGGTGATGGAAGGGATGAAATTAGTGCCTATTAAGATTGGGAAAATGGAGTCGATAAGAGTGTCAAGAGGGTTAAAAATGGATGAGTGGGGACATTGAGAAGTGTTGTTACAACATGCAACCTCACACCTATGAGTGATAAATGACATCATTGGAAATAAGAGTTATGTGGGTCCTTTCAACTGTACTCCACTTATGCATAGCCTAAGCAAAATAAAGTGTGATTGCACCAAGAGTAGCGAGGTGCTCTACAACCCAGTATGGGAGAGATGTTGCCACATAAAGTAATGTACCATTACGTTACATTGCCAAAAACAAATAAATAATTAAAAAATTTCATGTCGATTCATAAAATAAAAAATGAAAACCAAATGAAAAGTAATTAAAAAAATGCATGCCAGCTCATAAAATAAAAAAATAAAAACCGCATAGATCCATCTTAATCCTGGATCTACCAAGTATCGATAGGGATCAAATTTATTGAGGTGTAAATTTTTTTGGACATGTAAAAAATTTTAAATAAAAAAAATTTACAACTCAATAAATTGGATCCCTCTTAGTGCTTGGTAGATCTAGGTTTGAGATGGACCTATGTTGGTTTTATTCCAAGTTAAAAGACACCATGCAACCTTCTTTGAAATGATATGGCACAATACTTCGAAGAATAAATTGATTACCTTGTTTAGAATACTTCTTCCCCGAAAATTGGTAGCCTACTTGATGTCTTTATTTGCAACAATTTTTTCATATGTAATTTCAAACAATAATATTCATCCATATAGAAGACAAATGCAAGCCACACATAAGTTGAAACCCTTACAAACAAACATTAGCTTTTAAAATATATTACAGTAACTCCAAGAGAAAATTTATCCCATAAACCCAACCATGAAAAATAATTTGAGAGAGCTAGTTTTTTATAGACTTCAAGTTCCATCTCCTTTTACAATAAAATAATATTTGTTTTGCTAGATCCACGATACTCAACAACTTCTCCAATAATAGCATAAAGTGTTTTAGACCCACTTCCCCTCCAAGGAAAACAAATAAAATAATGCTAGATCCTAACCAACTTCTCATGAAAAGTCCAACAAAGAATATAACAATGAGATTAGTTAGTTGGCCTTTTCAAAAGCTTCAACTACCTCCTCAAATCTCTCCAAAAGAAAATAGTCCTCCACAAATGAGCAACCACCATCTTAAAATAGCATGTGAGGCCTCCAAGATGAGACGCACCATCACACAATATAATAAATGCTACAATAAATCCTCTCAAATATATTCATAGACTAGGAGCCCCCCTTCTTCAAAGGAATGAACCAAGTAAAGCATCAAACTAGCACATGTGAGCTCATCATATGAAATTTCCCATCATAATATGCATGAACATGTGGCATGCGTGGATTCTAAATGTGAGGCGCCCATCATCTAGGGTTTGGAAAGGTGTGAAATAAATACCCCCAAAAGTGGGCATCATCCTTCTTGAGCTTCTCCAAGTGTCATGTCAAAGTAAATGTCATGAAACTCCAATCTAGCAATGGGCACACTAAGACAAGAACAAAATGATAATCACATGCCAAATATAGTCATCCAATGTAGAAATCTTCGTTAAATAGATCCGTAACTTGGCATTAAAGATGTAAACTTATCAAATGATGTGCCAAGTGACTAGATCCATGGATTAAGGAGTCATCACCACCAATATAATAATGATAATCAACAATGCAAGTCATGGATTGATACTGAATTCAGGGCTTGAGGGACCTTTTCATACATTGATGTCTATCCTTGCTAACTTTCAAGACACAATTCAGGTCTTATTTGTTCAATAAAAAATAACTCTGTCTAAGAGTATAGAAAAAAAAATCTAGCTTCTTCTGACATTGAAAATTAAGATTTAGTAAATGGAAATTGAGAATAGAGGAAGGGCCTCTTCTCCTCTATACTCATGTACTATCAATAACCCATCCTATAGGAGAATGACTTCTTTTGATATCCCATAGGATTTCTGATCAAGTTCCCTAGAAATGTGCCCAAAGGTGAGAAGATCGAAACTTGCTCTTGTTTCTTCAATATTCTGCATCAGTGGGAGCAACTGAGGATTAGCGATATGCGAATTGCCATTACACCAGTCCACCAATAGTTTGGAATCATCTAGCACCTAGAGAGAAGATTTTCTAATATTTGAGGCATATTTGAATAAAATCAACAAAGCATAGAGCTCTGCTATATTGTTAGTACCCCTCCCTGCTCCAAATTTTAAAGTAAAGAAGTGTGAGGCCGAGAAGTAAAGAACTTCTCCTGCTCCACACATTGGCATTGGGTCACCTTGGAAATCACCATCAAAGTATCCCCATGTTATGTTCTAATTTATAATTGGGTCTTTTATAATTTTGCAACTCTTCTTACATTTATGCTTTAAACCTTCATTGAATAACAACCTAATTTTGTGAGCCACTAAGATTGGATCCCATATTTTATCTTCAAAATTCCTCTTATTTCTACAATACCACAAACCGCATAGAACATAACAAGGAAATGCTTGAAAAGGAATATTTGTAGGATTTGTTACCCAATCTTCTAAACATGAGAGAAGAGTAGACTTGTTCCACGAGCCATATCAATGCAAAGATTTTAGGACATCGTGCCATACCTGTTGAGAATAGGAGAAGGTGACTAAAAGGTGGTCCACCGATTCAACATTTTCTTTTGCAGAGTATACACCAATTTGGACCATGCCAATTCCTTTTTGGACGTTTTCCCAAGAATTCTATTTGACAAAGCCAGCCAGCTGAAAATTTTAGTCTTAAAGAGACATTGTAATTTATGGATGCGTGACCACCACCATAACCTTTCTAAAGGCATAGCTGCATACGTGAGAGCCTCATAACCCAGCTTGGTAGTTAAAACAATTGTATCCCTATTCCAAGTCCACTTCAATTCATCTTCTCTGTCTTGTAAGCATATTGCATTATGTGAAAGAGCTAATGTATAACTGTTCAATTGATTAGCTAGATCTCCATTTAGATTTAAAGATTCAAAAGTCACCTAGGTTTGTATCTAGATGTTCGGATTACTTTGAGTCCTCGCCTCAGCCAAATATTATATTCCATTTTCATGGAGAAATTCCAACAAACCCTTTGACAACTTGTAATTTTCTAGCGCTACTATTGAGGGCTCCTCCCCAACCTTTAATTTATTCCCTCTGCCTATTTTCCAGACCACCCACCCGCTTAAGATTGAGAAAAATTGTATCAATCCTTTCCAAACATTAGAGGCATTTCTAATGGATTTGTGTTCTAATCTTGTCCATTCTTCAAGAGTTAAACCTTTAAAATATTTCCCCCTTGTAATCTTACCCTAAATTCCATCATTAAAGAGGAGTCTCCACAAGTTCATTGTTGCCAAGGACCTTTATAGATTAAAAAATGTTTTTGAGACCCCAACCCCCATTTCCTTTTGGGCAAGCCATGTTAGACCATTTTCCAAGGGGTATGCCTTCTTTTTATTTGTTGCCATCCCATAAGAAATTGAAGCACTCTTGGTGAATTTTAATTTGGTACTCCTTTAGGTACATGTACTAGAGAAATCCAATATACAGGAATACTCTCAAGGACGGATTTCACGAGAACCAATCTTCCACCATGATACAACCATCGAAAACACCAATAGGTGACCTAAGCTTCTATATTTTTGTAGAGCCATAACTAGTCTGCCACTCTGTAATCGTTTGGTTTCAGATAAAAGCCTAGGTACTTGAAATCCATATCTAGCTTACTTGTAGGATAAGGGAAGAGTTGGGAAAGTTCGGCTTCGACTTCTGGAGACAAAGCATTATGTATAATTTGAGAATTGGTTCACCTCCATACCTATAGCAAGGGAGTAAGTATCCAAAATCTCTTTTATAACCTTCCATTCATGTACTGTACCTTCTACGAAAAGCATTATATTGTCAAGGAACAATAGATGGGATAGTGATATCTGATCTACCACTTTGATACATTTGATTCTACCTGCACACTTCACCAAACCAAATATCCTGCTTAGTCCTTCCACAATCAACAAAAACAAGAAAGGAGAAAGTGGGCATCCTTGTCGAAGGATTTTCAAGAAAAAACTTTGAAGGAGTTCCCTTGATAAGCATTATAGAGGAAGTAGAGGAGACACAACCCATGATCCAGTTAACTGTAGTAAGTCCCATGCCCAATTGGAGAAGAATCAATTTGAGAAATTTCCAATTGACCTTTTCATAGGCCTTGACAAGTCGATCTTTAAGACAACAACATGTATCTTGTTTAATGTTATAAAATGGAGTCCCTCCTGTGATGAATCGACAACATCATGAATATGTCTATTTGTTAAGAACCCAAATTGTTCTTCAAAAATGAAAGAAACCAACATGCCTTTTATCCAGTTAGCAATGACCTTCGATATGGATTTGTAAAGGAGGTTGCAAAGAGAAATGGATATGTGATCTTTGAAAGAGGTAGCATCATTTTTCTTTGGGATCAATGCTTTGAATGTCGAATTTATATCCCCTAGCACTTTGCCAGAGACCCTGGATTCATTGACCACCCTTGGCATCTCTTCTTCCAATAAGTCATAAAATCCAAGATAAAATTCCACTGTCCATCCATCGAGCCCTAGGCTCTTATCCTTTTCAATTGAAGTCAAAACAACTTTCAATTCCTCCTTCGTGACCATGGCCTCTAATATGTCATTCATAGACTAATAAAAAAAATTGGGAAAATGATAAATAATTTTCAATTGTTCCGCTATGTGGGAAGAATCCAGTTCCTTGAACAACGATTGAAAATGGATCACCTTGGCTTTTTCCATGTCTTTGAATGAGAAGGATTTAATATCATCCTAGTTATCCATTTCCCAAATAGTGTTTATTGACTTCCTATGAGAGGCAAAGTTATGAACCTTTTTTGTATTGCTATCCCCTTCTCCAAACCAAATCGCTCTGCTTTTTAAGCACCGGGCAATTTCCTTCAGCTCCAGTAGTTTCTTTTTTCTATCCTCCAATATTTTCAAATTTGTCAACTCTAAGTCACTAAAAACACTATCTGTGTTTTGTTCAAATATGAGAGATAATTTTGATTCGACCGAAGAAATTTCACCTTTATGATCTGCTCAAATTTTCTTATCCAGACTCATACTAACTTTTTCACCCTCTTAAGATTGTTTGTGAATTGAAGCATTTCCAAATGATTGTCAAGTGGGTCAAAGTGATTCCATATCAAGGTGACGATAGAGTGAAAATCCCCATCCTCTAACCATGCATGGTTTAAATTAAAAGGACTTGGAGGCTTGAGGTCCTCCTTTGAAAATTACGACAGGATCAGGTTATGGTCTGAATAACCTCCCATGCCAACCCAATAATGATATCACCCAATCTCCTCTATTAACTTTTCAGCCATAAAAAACAATCTAGTCTTTTTGAAATTCTAGACCTGCCACCTCGAGCATTTCTCTTTATCGGGACTAAGAAGACCGACTCAACATCTATTAGATTTAGATCTTCAAAAAAATGGATGAAATAATATACTAGAGGCCTTGCCGACTCACCCCAAATCTCATGGGGGGACAAAGTGAGATTTAAATCCACCCCTATAATAATGTTATCACCTCATAGAGTATCACATGCTTTCAAAGCCTCCCAAAATGGTTGTTGGTCCCCACAAGGACCATAAATATTGAAGATTTAAATGTTTTTGTCCAAATATTTGGCTTCACCTCCACAACAATACCTACAGGGATAACTAATGATGATGAGGCTAGATTAAAACTAGAATTCTAGGAAGTCACCAGTCCACTTGATGTGACCAACAACATCCAATGTACATATTCCAATTTTTTAATAAGGGAGACAACACTTCTATGGATTTAGCACCACTACACATCGTTTCCTAGAAAATAACAAAATCCATATAGTAAACTTTTAACAGTCTTTTGAGGGATCGACTTTATGGGAACCCTCCACCCCTCTCATGTTCAATGAGGGGAAAATCGTTTTGTAACCTTTCCTTAAGATTCTTTTCTCTAAGTGTCCCATACGAAGTTTGTTGCTTGCCTTCCTTAACTTCATTGGAGGATTTAAGTTTTTCCTTTGAGATAAAAGATTTCCAACCTGCTCAAGAAGGAGGTACTACAACATGTGCCAAACCCCTTGCTACCATTCCTATCTCTTTCGATTAAGGGGTTTCCTAGGCCGAAGTAGGTAGGAGAAGGAGGCAATTAATTTATCCTTTCATGGAGGAATCCTCTCTTCTTCATGAGGAATGTCTTCCTTAGATGGGGCATCAATGGAAGATGATAAATGTACATAATCTAAACAGTTATGATCCACAATAGCTGGAAAGATGGGGGTTGGTATGTTGTTCAATGGTTCTCTCTCATCTTCACGTACTACAATAAGCATAGACTAAGGGGAACTGTTCATAACTAGAGCAGAAGAATATGACTAGGGTCAAGATCTTTTGAGGTACTTGATCCAAGTGCTAGCATTGAAAAGTTTAGGAACTGCTGGTCATCCGAGGATGTATCCTCCATTAGTTCCTTTGCCTCGTCTTCCCTTCCAGGTGACAATGCTCCACTATTCTCAACCTAGACTCGAATTATCGTTGGATAGGATTGTTTTCTCCAATTTTTCTTAATTGGATTTTTGACCAATTGTTGACAATCACACCAAAGGTGGCCATGCATGTGACAAGTCAAGCAACAGAAAAGTAATTTCCAATTGTCAAGCGGCTATATAAAACAATCATGTCCCCATTCCACTTCTGATGTCTGCAAAAATTCCTTTTCTCAAGTCCAGCTCAACTAGAACCCATGCTACTCTTTTATCTTCCTTAGACTAGTAATCATCATCTAAAGCCACAAACCTCCCAAGCAAGTTTGTAATTGACTTTAGAGCCTCCTCAGGCCATAATTCAATTGGAAACCCCATAAGAAGTACTCATATATGTTGCAAGAAAAAAGGTTCTGAACGAGAGTTAAACTTCGGTTTCCATTGCTTCAAGACTAGGCTAGATGACCCCCACAACCAACCCTAGTTCAGAATCACCTCCAAATGATCAACTGAAATGAACTCAAAATAGATCCAACCATTCACCAACAAATGGAACCTAGGTAAATAACCAAGGGTTGGATTCCATCTTTCTTCTAGCTAGATCCATAGAGAAGCCCTAGAATTTTTTTTTCCCATAAACTTCCCAACCAAAGCCCGAGAGCTTAGAGATTCCACTATGTCTAAACCAACATTGAGGCCAAGCACCATCTTCGACCTTTTTGAATTTTCCTTGAGGCTCTTAGCCTTCCATCGCCTTAAATGAGGGTTAAGTGAATCTGGAATCAAAGACGGGATGGAGGAATATGGATCAATTGAAGGATCATTTTATGGGCTAGGGGCTTCATGACAAGAACCCAAGGAATCCCTAGTTGTGGAAATGGGTGTCAGTCCTGTTGGGAATGATTCTGTTTGAGTCGTGGTCGAATGAGAAGTAGATTTGTTCTCTCCAGAGGAGTTTTGTAGAGTCAAGAACCCTATAGATTGATCTGCAATGCCTTCAGAATTATAATCTTTGGTTGATTTCCAAATCTCCAAAGTTCTGCCCGTGAATGAAATTCCATCGGGGAGGTGATGAGGCCATCCTCCTCGTAGTCTAAAAGTTCTTCTTCTATAACTCATGCTCTTAAAAAGATTCCCAGTGTCAACAAAATTGACAGGTGACCTTAACTTGAGGAAACCCTAGTCAGTTTTGCTCACCAGATCACAGACCTTGTAACACCCTAAATCCTAATCAAGGAGTTTTATACACTTTTTAAACATAAAATCATTGTAAATTGCACCAATAATATTAAATTTAACCATGACAATGAAAATAATCACAACATAATTAATTTATATAATTTGAATAATAACCAAATATTTATTAATTATTGGACAAGGAGGAAGATGTACCTCAACCCATGAGTTTAGACTTGCAATTGCATCGTTGAAGCAACAACCAACTGAACTACAGACAACAACAACAACCACAATTCCTCTCTAGATTGCAACAATGTTTGGGGGCACTACTCTCCTCCCAACCTAATTCCCCAGCAACGACTGAGGCCCCCGAGCCCCCAACAATTAAGTCTATTCTAGACTATTTTTATCTCAACCCACACAAATCCTCAATCCTCGAGACTCCTTTTATTCCCACAACTCACAATCATATATACAATAAAAACTACAATAACTAACAAATCCATCAACCAACGCAAGAGAAACTGACATAACAACTCAATATCCCCTCTTCCTAAAATAGAAAAACCAACAGATAGACCATCCCCACTATAGATAAACCAACAAAACACAGATAAACCAACAAGAGAACCCAACCCCAAATGGACCATCCCTTTCCCCCTTCAAAATCCCCCCTTTGATTAAATTATTATTAATTTTTAAATTATTTTGTTGAGTTTTGCATGGGTGACAATTGGACACCCATGCACTTAATCCTATTTAAGCTAATTAAACCCTCTTAAATGTAATCCTAATGAAAACCATTTTCCCCAATTTAATTTAATTTACTAATACCTTATCAAAATTTATTTATTAATACATAAGCAATCATGCTTACGTTTAGCTAAATACTCTTATTTAAATCGGGGTGTTACAGACCCCCTCCCCTCATATATTTTATAGAAGTTGCTACAACCATTGCTACAAATTGAAGGATCAATTTTATTAGAGTGCCTTGAAGCATGCCATCAACCTGTAGATCCAAGAATAATTTTCTCCATGTCTCTGGTACTTGCAAACCTAGAATTGAGATGGCAAGAGAATTTTTGCAGAGAAAGGGTTGGTGGTGATCACCTCTTAGTTTGGATAAGAATAATTTTTTATGAAAACATCAAACTACAACTATTTGAGGTATAGTAGGGACATATTTTCAATCACATAACATTTTGCAAAGGTAAACCATGAAAAGACAAAATAAAATAATATAATATAACTTAAACTGAGGCATTACATGTATGTGAGAACGGAATTAAAGACTATTATAATTGCAAAGGATGGAACCAATAATGCTTGGGAGGCAACGTTTTGATTCATTAATCAACCCATTTGATGGTAGGTGAAATGGTGAAGCCATTCACCATCGAATTTATGTGTCTAAATTTATCTATCAGTGAATAAGCAAGATAACTTTGGCCTTTGAGGGAAAGCTCTAGTTTGTGATTGTGGTGGTGGATAGAGGTGTTGGGTGAAATTTGTTTTTCCTAGTGAATTGTAGCTGTGTGAAGAGTGATTGTAGTAGTGTTGATAGTATAAGATAGAGACAGTGGCAGTGTCTTCAAATTATTGTAATGGAGGCCCTAGATCTTGGCCAATTTCATTAATAGAAAATTTCGGAATTATGTTGTGGTTCATTTCTGCATAGTCAATTCTATTTAATTATTATTATATGTGATGTTTTTTGTTATAGAGATTTGTGAAATCAAAGTGGCTTTGTTTGGTTGTGTTCATTCTCTGACTTGTATGGAGATGTGGTCTCACTATATCAAGTGGTATCAAAGTGGACTGAGCCTACAGTGGAGAGGACCATAGGCATATTGGTCTCATATAGAGTCATATGTGAATGTTGGGGAAGTGGGAGCACATAAGAAGAGATCGTAGAACAAAATCATAGTGATAGAAATATAGGAAGAGGTCATGGAAGACCCATAACACTGGAGGGTGCAAAAGATGTGGATGAGCTTGCAACAATGGTGAGGACAATGATGACCATAATGAATGCCATCGAGGCATCTCAAAAGAGAGGTATTGCACATGTGGTAAAAGGAATTAGTGATGATGAAGCAGAATGAAAGACTACAAGAGAAGACATAGAAGAGCACATGGTAGTGGAAAAGAGAATGATCAGAGAAATCAAAAGTATTGGAGATAAACCTAAACTTTATACTCATGTCTATTCTAGAAATTTAAATCTCTAGGAATTAATAGATTAGATTGAATTGGATATCCTATGAGGGTTGGGTTTTCTAGCATGCAATTGAAAAGTCATGCTTCTTTTTGGTGGGATAAGTTGCATTGAATAGAGAAAGTTGTGGTAGAGAGAAGATTAAAACCTGGGATATGATGGTGTCAGAGTTGAAGAATAATTTTTACCTATGGATTGTACTTTAAATATGTTGAGAAGATTGCAGAATTTGAAGCAATTAAAGATGTCAGTAAAGGAGTACATGGAATATTTTTACAATTTTATATAAGGTTTGAGTAGAATGAGGAGAGTACAAGATATATTACTAGGTATGTGAATGGTCTAAGTTATGCCATTCAAGTTTATTATTTTGAATTTCCATTCAGTGCCAAATTCTTACCAAATAGTTTTGAGTATTGAGGAGAAATTGTTGAGGAAACAACATACCGTGAGAAAAGTTTCAAAATATGGAAGAAGACAACTATTAGAATTTTAAATGTAGTAACAATAAGGATCACTGAAAGATAAACAAGCACAACATAGACAATAGTACACAATAATTTATCTTGGGAAAACCCCCATGGGGCAGAAAAACCCAACAAACTTCTTCTATATAGATTCGTCAGAATGTACAATAGTATTCCTCGTGAGAGATATAATTTTAACTCTACAGGGAGAATTTCAAGTTGCACAGAAAGTGTTTGACAAAATTTGCACGAGAAAAAAATGGGGAAAATAGTTTTAAATCCTTCCATTGTTTAAATTCAAGGCTCTAATGCATAGTATGATTGATTGATTAATTGATTGGGCTATATGTGGACAATAGCTGCAGTGGAATTTTTGAGTTTCAATTCGTTCTGTGTAATCGAGGTGAAAAGTCACAGTTTGCATACTAATTGTTTGTCAAAATGCCTTCAAGAAATTTGTGGATTTAGATATCAAATGGTGTTCTAACAAAGCCATGAGTTTGATCTAGTGGTCACATGCCAAAAGAGTAGATTAGATTGAGAAAATTTGGGAAAAAATTTCAAAACTAGTAGGGTCATCAATGAAAAAAATTCCAATTATGTTATGTAACAGAGAAGTTTCCATAGTGAAGAAAAAACACCTAGTGTAATTTTGTATTTGTCACCTATGATAGAATTAAAATTTCACATAATTGTGAAAATTTTAAAAAATTGGAAAATTTGAGGCGGGCCCCACTAGTGCCACGTGGACCATAAATGACATGGAGGAGCCACATGGGTTGGGTTTATGATGTGGACCAGCCATGTGGAATCCATGTTCAAGTGGCATCACTAGAATAGGGTCAATTGCACAAGTGGAATCCATGTAAACAAAGGTGAATTCCAATTTATGATATGGATGGCCTAGATTGAATCGGGTAAGTCAGATCTTTAGATACGAGTCATTCACATATAGAGAGGTGATCGTACCTTATCTCAAGGGGGTCCTCTGCGAACAACTAGAATTGAATTGCGCATGTTTGATCGTCAGATCTACACCATTCACACAACAATAAGTAATCATACCTTAAAAAGAGGTTCATACATGCGAATGGCTCAACTTCATTGAAGCATGTGTGGGTGGTGCGATCATGATTGTTCGCGTGTGAGAAGATGCTCGTACCTTAACCATAGATACATGCACGTGAATGGCTAAAATTTGATCATGCATGTTCCACCGTGTGATTGTGGTCATTTGTGCATGAAAAGAAGATTCGTGTACCTTATCTCGAGGGGTACTTGCATATGAATGGATGAGATTTGATCAAAAATCAAGATCGACGGTGGAGATTGATTGTGAAGTTTAAATAGGTCACGATGACATAGTAAGGGTCAAGGATGCCATGGAAACAACCAGTGATGGCACTTGGGATCCGATGAC
This sequence comes from Larix kaempferi, assembly GCA_027924585.1. NCBI lineage: Eukaryota > Viridiplantae > Streptophyta > Pinopsida > Pinales > Pinaceae > Larix > Larix kaempferi. Next base: position 10,400,357 of record BSBM01000120.1, on the reverse strand, counting down.
ACATGGGAAGTGATGTGTCATACCATGTCAGTGCCATTCCACGTTAGTAGAAAAAATAGAAAAGTTATTAAAAAACAAGTTTGGGGCCAAAAACTTGTTTTGGTCATAATATTAGTAGTTTAACTCATAATTAGATGAGACCTGTGACATTTTGACGCTATTGAGGAAGGATACAAAATCGCCAATGAGAGGCATGGACCATTCTGCTCCAATTTTGTGGAAATTTTGAAATAGTGGTTTTAAAAGACTAGTATCCAATGACCTGATGGGGGACCTGTTAAGGATTAAAGTGTTATGGTACAGTGGTGGCCAAGACACATAGATAGCTCTAGTGGCATATGGCCAAATTTCAAAAGGTGTGAAGCAAAGGTGTAAAATAATGACAAAATCCACTATTCCAGGGCACTTTTGGGGGATTTTAGAAAACTCGGAGGTAAAAATGACCCTAGATGTTGAGACCAGAAAATATTATGAACTCGAAATTTTACCTACTCATCAAAATGAACAACTTTGGTTAGATGATTTTTTTCTAGAAATGCATAATTTGTGAGATAACCAATTTTGTTAAAAATTATAAATTCGAAGGAATTGTAAAAGCTAAAAGTAGTCATTTCCATAAAATTATAGAAATTGACTGGAGTATTAGATCAAAGATTTGAAAGTTGCTAAGTAATCCTTGTCATGAGTATTATTTGTTCATGATATAATTTTTTTTCTAAATATTTCTAGATTTTCTTCTACAAGTCTCTGAAGTTGATCCCCGAGATTTAGAGAATCTGCAAAAACATTGCAAAATTGGGCAAACGTGCTAACTTTGAGGAGCTATAACTTTTATCTCAGAAGCTAGAATTAAGCCCAAGTATAGTCGTTGGAAAGACTATCCAGAGGAGAATCCAATATATGTTCTTATTTTTTAAACATGTTTCTACTAGTTGTTTCAGAAAGCTAATAGAATAAAGCCTCTAGGCTTGATTGAGTAATAAATTCTCAATGTGGGTGACTTCCAAAGTAACCCCAACTTTGAGAAAATTTTGTACTAGTGATGAAAGTGACTCAAAATGAATAAATATGATGATACCCATACCATGCTAAAGCTGCTCTCACAATAAAGTGGAGGCATAATTGAAAAATCAAGCATGGTAAAATTGTTTGAACTATGAATGTGAAGAATTAAACCAAGTAAAGTTGGGTGCTTGATAACATGATAAATTTGTTGACAAGCAGGGATAATCAAGCAATATTATTATGGTAATTCCTGTTAACAAGTGGTAAGACTTGTTAAATGGATAATAATACACTTTTGTAGATTGTATTTTATAAACACTCATGATGGAAGAAGGGAATTAAGAGGGGTTGATGGTTGTTTAGCCAAAATGTATGCAATGCATTTTCTATGTTCATAATGTGCAATTTGATTTGAATAGAGGGTTTGTGGAAGCTCTTATTGATAGTAATTAGTTGTCATATACATTATTGAGGAATGACAACCATCTCTAATCATGAAAGAATAAAAAATACCAATAATGGACATTGGTTCCTTGGATAAGAATGCATCTAAGGTATTATTGTGATTAATATGTGCAATTTGAATTGCAAGGAAGAGCCATGAGAACTATTGATTATTGGAGATGGATAATGTATTCCCCATTATAATTCTTAGTCAGGTAGAGAGAAACTAGTAGGTAAAGGATATTGCAACTCATATGGGTAATGGGTGAATCATCCTAGTGGGCAAGCCTATGTATACTCAAAAGAGTTACAGGATATGAACCAACAAATTATGAGTAAGTAATGATAATGGGTAATGAAATTCCATTCACCTAGAAGTTGTCACTAATAAAATAAGGCATTTCAGTATGTGGACTTGTCATGTGGTTCATAATAGTGATAGAGTGGCCATGCAAAGGATGCCAATATAAGGGTCTTAACATAGAAGGACTCTATCCAAGTCTACCTTTGCATGAGAGCATGAATAATCTAAGGGTCTTAACATAGAAGGACTTGTCTTCTGGTTGGTATGGAATACAAGATCCTACCATAGAGTCATTGGAGTCATAACTTGTTACAGAAAGAAGAACGTTGTTCCTCATATTAGGATTCACAAGAAGGATCATTTCAATCACTACCCGTGGATGGAGATTTTAGATATCAATGCTAAGAATATTTGTTTAACAATATGTTATTTTCACCTATTGATTCTACCTTTTATAAGAAGCATAATTTAGATAAAAATTGTCCTTACAATGACTTAGAACAAGATATTTATAATCTAAGAAATGAATGCAATATCCTCTTGCGAGGAGACTTTAATGTTAGAAAAATTACTAACCAAGCTATTATATTAAGCAATGATTCCAACCCTAATCCTCTATGGCTAGATGATCACCTTGTGTTAGCTAGCATATACAAAAGAAACTCTGAAGACTTGGTTGAGAATTTGTTTAGTACCCAGCTAATCAAGCTTTGTAGTTCTCAATATCTCATAATTTGAAAGTTTCTTATGAAGTGGCCAAAATCCAACTAGATGACTTTTTTCCATGGACTTAGTAGTAGTGTCATAGATTATGTGATATATGATATCCTTGTATACAACCATATAGGAAATTTTGACATCTTAAATGACCATGAGCTCAACTATGACCATGGAGATTTAAAACTAACTCTAAACTTTGATACGCACATAAACCCCATAATAGAGAATTATAATAAACAAAAGAACTCGATCTTCGATAAAAATAAAACCGTCTAATTTTAAGGATTTAAATAATAAATTAAATATATTATTAAATAAGGACAATATTGAAGAGAATTAACCATGACCATGAGCTCAACTATGGCCATGGAGATTGAAAACTAACTCTAAACTTTGATACGCACATAAACCCCATAATAGAGAATTATAATAAACAAAAGAACTCGATCTTCGATAAAAATAAAACCATCTATTTTTAAGGATTTAAATAATAAATTAAATATATTATTAAATAAGGACAATATGATAAGGAGTGCAAACATGTTAGAAAATCCATTAGGGATGCTTCTAATGAGTCTTTAGAATCCAAAAAGATATATAGGTACAAAGCCTTGATTAAAATGATACAAAGGTACTATATAAATAGAAAGAAAGATAATCTTTTGCACCTTTGTAAGATAGACCCTAAGAAGTTTTGGAGGCAAATTCTAAATCATAAAACTAAAGAAAACAATATGATTCTCTCGAGGGACTATAATTTCTACCTTAAAAAGATTCTTGAATCCATGATGTAATGGACAATATTCAAACCCTTTCTACCAAGGAAGAACTTTTCTCTTTAGAAGACATAGAGTTTGGGGTTAAGTGGCTTTCAAAAGGGAAAAGCTAATGACATCGAAGGATACCAAGCAACAATCTTAGAAATTGATGGGCCTATCCTCATCTCTTACATCCACAAGCTCTTCAATTTAGAAATGAAGAAGGGTTTCCTTAAACCCTGGACATAAAACCTCATTGTTCCTATTTTTAGAAGTGAAGATAAAAACAATCCATCTAATTATAGGACCGTTGCAATTGCCTTTTTTTTTTAAATCTAAATTGCATGGAATTATTTTGAAAAAAAGGATCAACATATGGCTAGAAAGTCATGGAAAAAGAACTAAAGGCTAGACATGATGTAGGAAATATCATTCAAATGTGGAACACCTTGTTATGCTTAGGACCATTGCTGAGGAGTGTCGTAATAATAAAAACAATCTTTACTGTTCCTTCATTGACTTTAGAAAAACATTTGACACGGTGCCCAAAACTAACCTTTGGAATAAATTAGAATAACTAAAAGTCCATTTCTAGTTGAGAGTTACCGTGATGATTTTGAATGAGAATGTTATTGCCAAGTTTAGGAACTCTGAGGACTAGTCAACATAAATTAATTGTAATATAATATTCAAACAAGGTTGTCTCTTGTCCCCTACCCTTTTTGGTATATAAATTGACACGGTAGATGATTTTTTGGAAGATGTAGGTTGTGTCAATATGACTTTGGATGGTATAATAATCATCTTTCTTCTTAATGCTGATGATATTGTTCTTATTAGGAGGACTTCCTATGATTTCAACAAGCAATTAAAAATTCTCAAGGATTTTTGCTCTAGTACGAGTATGATAGTTAACGCTGACAAAATAAAGGTTATGATAATCAAATCCCAAAAGATCACTTATGCTAATTTCATGTATTATCACAACAACAACTTGGAGGAAGTGACTTCATCCAAATATCTCAAAATCAATCTTAATCACAAGTTTAATTCTTAATCACAAGCTTAATTAAAACTATATCATTGAGCAAATGATTAATGGAGGGTGGGAAGATTATTATGGACTTGAAAATAGTTGTAAATCAATATACTTTTGGATTTGGGATAAAAAGAAACTCCTCTTTGAGAATCTCGTCACTGTTATTTTATGTGGATGTGAAGTTTGGGTTTGCAACATTTCTATAGAACCATGGAGAAGGATAGAGAAAATCCAAAAGCACTTTATAACATATAATCTCAAAATGAAAGACAATACACCCAATCCTATCCTCCTCATAGAAGCAAGTGTCTACCCCATCGAGAGCATGGCTATGACCAAGTACCTAATGTACAAGAATACGTTGAACAACATGCAAGACAAGAGGCTTCCTAAGATTGCTTCACACTCTAGTCAAAACAACATGCGGCTTAAGCGAGGTTGGCATAAAGACACCATATATTGGCTAAATCACTAGGGAGTTGAGGAAGAGGTCAACCTATAGAATAGTGATAATATTAAAAGTATTATTACATTTAAATTTAAGGAGAATTTGCAATGCAATATATAATTAGCAAATAAGAGAAAATTAAGATATTATAAAGAGATGATCAATGCTAATATAGAAAATTAAAAATATTTTCTTATTTTAACAAGTATAAAGAAGAAAATCAACATTGCTATAATGAAAACACACTCTCACGAGCTCCATAGTGAAATGGGGCGCTGGACAATTCCTAAAATGTCATGGGATGAAATAATTTGTTATCTTTGTGATACTAAGAGGGTTGAAGATAAAAACACTTTCTCATAGAATGTCCTATGTACACCCACATTAGAACACAATTTAAAAATAAATGCTACAATACTGGCCTTCCTAAACTTTCAACTCATCACAACTATAGTGGTCTAGAACTGCTTCTCTTAATGCTTTTCGAGCACAAAAATTAGAATGCTAAAGAAAACAAAGTGATTCCTTACCTTTTAAAGGTCCAATAGAATAAAATTGGTCTTAGTGGACGTTACTAACCATCATCATCGAGAGCATTTATATAAGAAAGAAACGACATCATATATATAAAAGAAGAGAATTATTAAATATGACAAGGAAAAAATATAAACATTTTATAGTTTTATTGTTTTTCTATTCTTCAAAACTATGAATAAAATCCTTTAATTTAAGCTTAAAACTTTATAATATAATGTGCATATAGGAAAAATAATGATACCAAGACAACTAATTCGCTTGATCGAAATTTCACAAGGTTAGCCATGTAAGGGTGTTTATTAAATGTATATTGTTGTATTTAGTTTATCGTGTATTATGAAATGTGTGGTGTTGGTCATATGGTATTCAAGATTTTATTTAGTGAAAGTTGTATTTATTGATTAAATGATCAATGACATGATGAGACCAATTGGGTTTCATTTAATTTATTGTTGTTATAGTATATATTGTGACGGCGTGGATTTCAATTCGACCCAATATACTTTTCCATCTTGAGTTTTTAAGTTAATATGATGGTTGATTTGTTTGTTTGAAGTTCAGAAGGTGGGTATGGTAGCACTTTTAAATAATCTAGATTATTATGAACTATATGTGTAAATGATGTCACTGCACATCAACACATTTTGATAGTGAGGGATATCAAATACAAATTAACAATTATAATCAACAAACAAATACGACAAGAGACCGAATAAATAGTGAATGCAGAGTATACAAAATTTGTAACTTATTCAATCTTTTTATAATCAATGTTAAGCTTTCTTCATTAAAAAAAAGTGAATTTTTATGTAAAGAGAATTTATGATCTTTTTGTTGTTGTTATGTAGGTGAGCGTAGCTGCTTACACGGCAGGAAAGCGAGCACATCATGTACCATATAGCTCATATGTTGCAGGAGCATCCATTCTGTTAGGAACATCTTTTACACTATGTTTGCTTGTTATATTAGATGTGTTTCCGTTAACACCTAGATACATCATCCCAATAGCAGGAATGATGGTTGGAAATGCAATGACTGTCACTGGTGTTACCATGAGGCGCCTTCGAGAGGATTTACAACATCAACAAATCTTGGTTAGTTATTCATTCATTCATTTGTTCATTTTCCCATTTAAAATTGGTTTCTCTAAAAATTGAATGTCTTATATTTATGTGTAGGTAGAGACAGCTCTAGCACTAGGGGCATCTCCAAGGCAAGCAATACTGCAACATGTTAGAAGGGCTCTAAAACTAGCCCTTTCACCTGCTCTCGACAATGCAAAAACAGTTGGCCTCATTTCACTACCAGGGGCGATGACTGGCCTTATCATGGGTGGTGCTTCTCCCCTCGAAGCAGTTGAACTTCAAATGGTTGTGATGAATATGGCAATGGGTGCTTCCACCTTTAGTAGTATCATGTCAACTTACCTTGGTTGGCGGATCTTCTTTACCAAGGCATACCAACTTAAAAGTGAGGTTCTCATGGTGGATTGATATTCATTGTAGAATATCACTATTTGGAATGCTCTTTCCTTCTTGCTTGCTTGTTGTGGGATAATTGTCATGTTTTGATGATGAATTAAATTTGCTAATAGAGAATTTCATAAAATTCCAAACTAAATCGAGGATTGAAGAGATTACATAACTCATATAACTAAAAAATTGAGCCCATTCAATTGATATTATCATTGGTATATATCGAATATCAAATTTTACATCTATATCAATAAAGATCCTCAACATAATTTGAACATAATTATTACACAAATTGTTTATATATTTTAACTTATTAAAATAAAATAATTATAATATTCATTATAGAATATCACTATTTAGAACGCTCTTCCTTCTTGCTTGTTTGCCGTGGGACAATTGTCATATTTTGATGATGAATTAAATTTGTTAATAGAAAATTTCATAAAATTCCAAACTAAATCGAGGCATGATTCATATAACTAAAAAATTGAACCCATTCAATTGATATTATCATTGATATATATCGAATATCAAATTTTACATCTATATTAATAAAGATCCTCAACATAATTTGATCATAATTATTACACAAAATGTTTATATATTTTAACGTATTAAAAATAAAATAATTAAGGATCACATACTAGAATCACATCTTGATAATCTTCATTCTTAAATATTTTGTAAATTTCTCCCCGTAAGGAAATTAGGTGAGCTAATATGAGATTTTGTATCATTGAAAAAAGGTTTAACATGTTTTTATGTTAGTTTGAGCTAACTCAATGATACATGTAATTGATGCTTTGTAGGAAATTAGGTGAGCTAATATGAGATTTTGTATCATTGAAAAAAGGTTTAACATGTTTTTTATGTTAGTTTGAGCTAACTCAATGATACATGTAATTGATGCTTTGTAGTTTTTATAGTTTTAGGAGGCATACTATCTGTATGTATTAGACGACATGAAAAATACTAATAAAAGGAGATAATTATGTTTAATTTATATTTTGTTTGAGGGACTTTTAAAAAATAGTGAGATAGTTGCTTAGTTAGTGAGATTGTTGCTTAGATTTTGTTTATAAGAAAAATAAGTAAGAGTTAATATAAAGATTCACTTACTTATTGAGAAAATAAATATTTTCTTATAAATTCATCCTAAGATTTAGGATTTGAAAGTTTATGGATAATCAAAGCGAATTTTAACTAGAGTGTTTTTTTTACAATTTTAGGGGTTCTCATTTCCTTAAAATTAGGTATGCCCTCGTAATCATCCATCACTCCTTTCAATATTTTAGTAGTTTAAGTGAAAATTCAACACTTACCCATAAATCAACATGTTTCAAAAATTAAAAAGATTTTTTTGTGGAAGTTTGAAGTTGACCTTTGTTTTTGGGTGAACTAATCTTGTTGTCTCAATAGTTCTAGCAAGCTAAAGCTAACCTTAATCTAACTCTTTGATGAAAATGAGTTCTAAAAATGCACAAATGTGTAGCAATGAATTGAGAATTGATGATATCTAGAAAGATTGGATTTTCCTAAGTAATTACTTTGAAGATCTCAAGCTCTATGTTGAAGATATGGCACTAATTATGATTATTTGACATAAATATTTCAAAATCAAAATGTTTTGATGTTCGCAAGGGATTTTAAAAACTTGCTTGAAATATCATGAAGAGCCTCGACAAGTTTTGAGCACTCGATCATGTCAAGTTTGAAACTTGGCCTGTAATACTAAAATTGTGAGTTTCGAAGAAGAGCTACAACAATTAAAATGTTAAGTTTTGAAAATTCACTGCAAAGCTTAGAATCATGAGTTTGGAAAAAGTGTTGCAAGACTAATAACTGAAACTTTAAGGTCAAAATCTAAATTGAGGATTGAAGAGACTACACAACTCATATAACTCAAAAATTGAACCCATTCAAATGATGTGATCATTGTTAACATATCTCTAGCAGCTGTCTAACAATCATGTCAAATTCTGAGGCACCTAATTACACCCAGCCATTTTAATTTTAAAGGTTACATATCGAATATTAAACTTCACATCTATATCACTAAAGATCTTCAACATAACTTAATCATAATTATTATACTAAATGTTTATACATTTTTTTGTAAGTTAGATAATTTTATATTGATACAAAAAAATTATATAAAACATAAGGTGCTTTGTTTTACATTGGGGAAACCAAACCAACAATAAAATAATAGATTATCATTCAAAACATTTTAACTTTAATGTTTGGGGCTATAGTAAACCCTATATAGAAGTAAAATTGGAGATAACTGACCATTATTACATAAGGACTACTTTGTTAGGAAAACCAAATGAAGAGACTAATAGGAGCTAAATTAAATAGCAATGTTTTTATTAGATACAAAAATAACAAACACCTTTTTGTCTTGAGAAGGCATGTGTTATTTTTCTTCAAATTCAAGGCCAATAGTAGCTTTGAAGATAATGTTGAGCTTTGGTTCCAAGCATTGAATTTGGTCCTAAGCTTCTTCTAATTGCAAAAACTATTCTTGATGCTTTTCCTTGATATTTCATAGAGCTTTACCCAAAAGCGTCTTCATTTTCCAATATAAAGCAATAATTTTATAATATTTGGTTTCCTTGGATTAGGTGGAGACTATGCCATGAACCCATGGAATCATCTCCTCTTCAATTTCTTTTTGGAAAATATAACCTTGTTCATTTTTATCCTATTCTCCTTTTGAGCAATCTCCCATTTAATGGGAGTATGGGTTTGTTGCTAGTAAATTCCATTAGCTTCCTAGGCTTCCTTCATCACTCGAGTTTGCGAACATATTATTCTACCCCCGTTTCCACACAAACCATATTAAACATTGTTAGCTATTCTGAGTAGACTTGAGAACGAGTGACTTGCACAAATAAATGATGCAATAGCTGAAATGAAACACCCACTAGACCATAAGAAAAATCAGAGCCCAAGCCTAGTTGCAAGAGAGAACTAGACTCACATCTAGTCTCTAGGAAGATCCATAAGCTCATCGGTTACACTGTGAACTGCAATATGATCGGAATCAAAGGAGGAAAGAACATGATGACTTGATGTAGAGGAGATTGAGCCCAATGTGGAAGTTTCCCTTGAAATTCATTCACATTTCCATTATTACCATTGAACCACAATAACTTGACCCAAATTGTCATCATAAGTGTTTTTATGGAGGTATGATGAATACGAGAGCTTGGGACAAGCTGTCACTTATCGCAATCATGGTGGCTTGCAAGGAAAAGGGTTGCACAAGCCTCCATCTGCGTGCAAACATTCCACACGATCGTCGTTACCTTGTTGTCCTATTAATCACCATCCGGCCATTACATGTGGAGTATTGCGTGTCACATCCTGAGATACACCTGGTTGTTTGGTGGCACTCTTTAGCTTTCATACCACCCCATCTAGGGAATCATGATATTGTTTGGAGAGAGCAAGACAATCATTAGTTAAGTTTGATCAGGCTATTTGTATCTAGTCACTTTCCAAATCCGCTTGCTTTCTCTCGAACCCGACATTGGCTAGGAAATCAACCACTTTGTTTGTTGATTGGCGAACATGAGAGGGTATGCGCACTAGAATTTGTGCCATTTTTTGGCTACTTGTTCTAGATTTTCCTCTGACCTCTAGTTCTTAGAATTTTTGTTGATTATTGAACCATTCTAGAGTTTTCTTAACATATGGATGATGATCTAAGAGTTCCATTCTACTACTAATTTGGTGAGGGAGGAGGGTGAAAGCTACACGCAAGCACTTAGGCTGGAGGGTGATCCATGAGTAACTAAGTGGGAGGACTTTAAAACCCTCATAAATTCAAAGTTCTACCCTATCAAGTATGTAAAGGACTAGTGGATTCATTGGCATTACTTTAGGAAAAGGTAAGGGTAGAGTGTGCAATAATACACAACCAAGTTCAGGAAGATGGATATCATAATGGGTATCTCACCCAAGAACATAGATGTACTCCTAAAGTATCTAGGAGGTTTACATGGCCACATAGGAAGGAAGGTGATGCTCTTCAAGACCAGGTCAAATGACAAAGCCCGTGTACAAGCATAGTACCTAGAAAACATAGGCCAGAAGAAAGGAAAACCAAGTGGTTCAAAACAGAAAGAGGGCCAAGATGCTACCAAAGAGGGGAAGGATAAGTGGGAGGGAAAGGAGAAGATCACTATAGCCACATAAGATTAGTGAAAGGATCCAAAAAACCACTATAAACATTGTAACATTGATCGTCACACTGAATAAAAGTGTTGGAAACCACATCCAGAGATGAACCCCAAGAACCACAAGAAGGATGCCAAGAAGAAGAAATTTCCAGCCAGAGAGTCAAGCAAGGAGTTAGAAAGCGGCTCAGATGTGGATGAGAATATTATCTGTACCATAGTGTAGAAGGAGGTGAATCTAAGTAGCTGTCACGTCCCCTCCCATCCTACCAGCTAGGTGGAGAGGATCGTGAGGTTAAACCGGGCATCTAGCCCCATAAATCAGTAATTAAACATTCGGTTTGAGAAGAAGATGAACATATGCAATTGCATAAACATTTGAATACACAGCGGAAGTAAATTCGTTTGACACATCCATCATACATTCAAGATATTCATCAATTAACAATTGAGAGATAGCATAAGAGAATACTTATCTTAATGAAGCAGTCCCAAACAACCAGCTACGCTTCTGCAACGTTCCACCCAACCATAGGCCAGTGTGCTCTTCAATTTCTCAGCACCACTGCCACCCCCGAGCTGGGCATAATCTCCACAAGGAGCTAGGGAACAACAGGGTCTCACATAGCCATAGATACACCAGAATCAGCTATACCAACCAGCAGTTGGGTTTCTAACAGTTCCAGGAAAACGTGGGCAACCAAAACGAAAAGGAGAAATGGGAAATCAACCCCAGGAGAGCAGATTCGTTTTCAGAAGAATACTCATGGGCATTTCGTGGGCAAAAACGGCCTCCATAACCCCAAAATCGTGGCTCTCTTCTCCCCAGCCAATGAGCTAACCAAAAACGAGTCTATGGGCATGGAAAAAAAACAGGAAATGGTGAAAAACGTGAAGGATAGAACCCCCACAGGCTCAGACTGCGTGAGAGAGTGAATGCCATGGGTGAAGAATGGCTTTTGGGCCAATTTCGTGGGGGTTTTCTTGCCCCACAAGCAAAACACAATTTTCCAAGTTGATGGGTTTGCCATGCACGAAAATTGACAGCCATACCTCTCCCATCCCAAGGCATTTATTGTCTCAACCAATTCTTGGAAGGATTAAATGATTGGGTGCATGAGACCAAATGGGTAGTTGAGAGTTCATGGGTTTCCTCAATGAAATGGCTTAACACCATGGCTCAAGAGTTTGGTTATTTTTCCCTCCCTATTCCTTGTAAAGATCATGCCCCCATCTCTTTGTTGCATTGTGTAGCTGATTGTGGGTTTTTCATTAAAATTGCATATTTACATGATGTCCGATTTTACATTGTGCACCCCTAGCACAAGAAATCTATGCATCTACTCTAATTGCCGATTCATAAAACGACAAATCAATGGCGGGGCCTTGGCCTTGAGCTCCTCACCATGATTAAGTTACAATATTTACATCATCTACGATTTAATGCAAAAAGGGGGTCCAAATGGGGACGTGACAGTAGCCTTCACCTTAATGAAGATAAATATATGACAAAACTCTTCCACATCAAGATCAAGGTCAAGAAGACGAAGATCGACGCTCTATTATATTCTAGTTCATAAGAAAACCTCATAGCATAGGATCTGGTACGTAAGATTGGATTGGAAGTTCATGATCATCCCAGTCCCCACCAATTGGGATGGGTAAATAAGGATGAAGAACTCGAAGTCACGAAATAGTGCAAGATCAAGTTTTCCATAAGTGTAGAGTAAATTGATGAGGTGGAGGTAGATGTAGTACCCTTGGATGTTTGTGGTGTAGTGTTCAATAGATCCTACATGTATATGAGGGATGCGATCTTCATGATGAGAGACAACCGATACCACTTGATCAAGGATGGTAAATCCTTTATCATCAACGCTCAAAAAGGTACATAAAAAATCTCTCTAGTAAGTGCCAACCAAGCGAAAAAGTTGATCAGTTCAAGTAGGAAGTTTATATTGCTTTTATTAAGGCAAAAGAAGGTGAATCGACAAACTCTACCCAGGATCGATAATTTTTTGGACGAGTTGCAGCATGCCAAGTACTTCACCAAGATGGATTTCAAATCGAAATACCAGCAAGTGTGAGTGAAGGAAGAAGACACCTAGAAGACCACCTTCAATACTAGGCAAGTTCTATATGAATGGTTAGTATTGTTGTTTGGTTTATGCAATGGATCAACTACATTTATGCGTTTGATGAATGATGTATTATGCCCTTTATTAGATTAGTTCGTTTTAGTATATATAGATGACATATTGGTTTATAGTGTTGCATGGGAAGAGCATATCTCACATCTCAAGCAGGTGTTGGAGACCTTGAAAAGCCATTAATTGTTGGAAAAACTTAAGAAATGTGAATTCGTTCAGTAGTCCATGGTGTATTTTGGGTATGTGATTGATGGAGGAGAACTTAATATTGATCCCGCAAAGTGGATGCCATCACTAAGTGGCCCACTCCTACAAATTTCACTGAAATTAGGATATTTTTGGGGGAAGCACAATACCTTCAGAAGTTCATAGCTTCCTTTTCGATTGTCATTGCACCTCTCCATGCCATACCAGACAGTAGTAAGGGGTTTGAGTGGGGGAACAATCAACATAAGGACATTTTAGAGCCCAAGCGAAAGATCAGTCTGGCACTAGTTCTCTCATTGCCTAATTTGCAGAAGCCTTTCGAATTGGAGATAGATGCAAGTGGGTATGGTACATGAGTGATATTGATGCAAGGAGGGAGGCTAGAATTCTATCATTCTGAAATGTTCCATGCTAGTGTCCTAAACTAACCTACATATGATAAGGAAATCCATTCATTGATTAAATCTATTAAGAAGTGGAAGCACTATTTGATGGGAAAGGATACCATCATTCACACTAATTACCAACCACTATAGTATTTGTAGGCCTAGAGAAATCTACATCAAACCATATATTATATGTGGATGGGATTCTTACAACAATTCCATCTAACCATCAAGTATAAGAATGGTAGTACAAACAATAACAGACATGCTCTCAATGCCACATACAACCAAGATTACATCTTTGGGAGCTCTTATGCAATGGAACCTTTTATCCATGATGATACTAGGAGGAATACAAAGAATGATGAATTCAAGGAGGTATTTCAGCAACTACAAAGCAAAATCCATGTAGAAGAATGCGACAACAACGCTAACTATCATCTTCGGGATCGGTTACTCTACAATCTAGACAAGAATTGTGTTCCTAAAGGAGAGAGAATTTAGCTTATCAGAGAGGCACACACCTCCAAAGTTGCAGGAAATTTTGGTGTAGGGAAGACAATTGCAAAATTATAGTGGTATGTTTACTGGCCTAGAATGCAAGAAGATGTACCTCGATTGATCAGAGGATACATACTTTGTTGTACAAGCAAGGCCATTAATAGAAAGCAAGGTCTATACCATCCATTACCTATTCCTACGATACCATGGGAGAACATATTCATGGATTTTGTGGGTGGCCTTCCAACCACTAGGATGAGACATGACTATTTATTTGTGGTAGTTGACATATTCAACAATATGTGCATTCTTATGCCTTGTAAAAATACCATCAAAGGACAAGAAGCGACAAACATGTTCTTTGAACAAGTCTGGGTGCACTTTGGGATACTAAGGAGCATTATATCAAACATAGATACTAGATTTCTGAGTACATTTTGGACTACACTTTGGAAAAACACGGACACTAAGTTAAAACAATCAATAGAATCTGAAGACTTGGGATGAAAATATGATATACATCCAACACTCTTATAACTGATAAGTCCACACTTCCATTGGGAAGTCTCTTTTGAAACTTGTTTTGGATACTTTCCATCTTCACCTCTAGATGTTGTTTATGGAAATAAAGAGGGGGTGATTTTAAAGACACCGCAAGTGAAGCATTAAGAGCTGAAAAATTCATTCATAAGATTAGGTAGATCCATTTGCAAGTACAAGAAGCATTGAATAAGTCATAAGAAAAATACAAAGCTAGGCATGACCAACATAGGGTTGAAAAATCATTCGAAGTGGGAGATAGAGTATGTTTACACCCGAACAAGGAAATACTACAGGGTCCTTGTATGAATATCAAAGCTATGAGGTATGACCCTTTTGAGGTACTGGAGAAGTTGGGAGATAATTCCTACAGACTTAGTCTACCCCCATACATGTGCATTTACTCTGTAGTGAGTGTGACAAATATGAAACTCTATGAACCTTCCATGTTGGACCAGGAACCTGAGCAGGCCTTACCTTTTGTAGAGGACTTAGCATCAGAGGCTCATGCAGAGTTAGTAAAAGACACAATGTTGCATAATAAGTCTAGAGCTACCAAATGGGGACAATATGAACTCTGGAAGGTGGGGTTGAAAGGACAACTTCCAAGCAAGTCTAAATGGTACTCCAAGGAGAAGGTAGAGGAAATATTTCCTCACCTCATTTAGTAAACACTTATGGGACCAAAAACATCCCAAAATGGGTAGTTGTGATAGAAATGGATCAATATACGATTTGTCACCTATTTGGAGCTTTCGGGGTCATAAAATTGGATGAATTGGCTTGTAGTACCTATTTTAGTGGTAGGTATCAATTTTCAGATGTGGGGTCCAAAACCGGCTTAGAAATTCAGAGGCCATTTTGAGGGATTAAATGCCAATTTCTTTTTTCTCAAACCATACTTTCAACCAAGATTCCATATCCTACACAATGATACCTTTCCAACAATCTGAATATCACCTCAAACGAAGTCAGTATGAATAATTTATGCCTCACTCAAGTTGACTTATCCAGTTGACCACTATGGTATTGAGTGGATTCCACATCAACTCTCATTTCTCACACATGGCAGCTAGTTAGGTGTGGAATTTCACGGACATTATGGAAGGTCCAAAACAATAACCCTGATTGAGATTTCGGGCATGCAAAAAACCTAAAATTAACCCTAGACGACTATCAGACTATGTTAAATATCGAGTCATTAGGAAAAGAAGGGGTTCCATTCTTTTGATGTATTGTATTGTTCCATGGTTGAGCACCATCTATGGAGTGGATATTATAGTATAACATAGGAGAAATGCGATCATGTACTAGCCATTATGGCCTTAGAGTCATAGGGAACTCCATAGAGAGTACCATTTCCTTTGTATTTGCATTTTAACATAAAGAGAAAGGCATAGTCCTCATTTGTGGTTGGGTTTTTCCCCACAACGGGTTTTCCCATGGTATATCTTGTGTTATTGTGTGGATTGTGTACCTATTTGCTCTAGTTATTCACGTTTAAGTTCTAGTTATTTAACATTCAATAAAACTAAGCTAAGAAAAAAAGAATTAAGTTGTAAGATCTTTTGTGACGAACTATTCTAGTGTAATATGCACAACAACTTACAAATCATATTGGTATCAGAGCAATTTTTGTTGGGTTTTGTGGGTAATAAAAATATCTAGCAGTAGCTGAAATAAAATTATTCAAACCCTATTCATGGTAGATGAGTCTATTTCAAGGAGTGACAAATGATTATGAGCAACGGTTTTCAAAAATGGAAATACAAGTTGTCGATATCTCATGCAATGTGTCAATCCTCATGGTGGCTCTAGAGGGAAATTTTGGACCTTACAAAGATTTTGGAGGATCTAACTTAGATTTTGGATCAGAGGGGAAATTGGAAGATAGAAGCGACCCAAAAAGGAGACGCGGAAAGAGCCCGAAAAAGAGCAGTTGAGTTCTAGTACCAATATTCCTTCCTAGTCTCTATTCAAGATGGAACTGAAGGTTGATATCAATCCATACCAAGGTGAGATGGATGCTTTAAATTTGAATCATTGGTTTCAACAACTAGAGGTTTATTTTAGTATCCACGAAATATTTGAGGATTAAAAGATATCATTTCCCCGAATGAAGTTAGGGGCCATGCATTAACCTAGTCGGAAAGCCACACAAAATAACTTAGGTTGGAGGGTGATCCACTATTAACTAAGTGGGAGGAATTTCAAACCCTCACCAAGTCCCATTTATACCCTATTGGGTACTTAGATGACCAGTGGATATGCTTACATTACTTTAGGCAAAGGCAAGGGAAAATTGTGCAAGAATACACTACCATGTTCAAGAAGATGACTATCATGCTAGGAATCTCACCCAAGAACCAAGATGCAATCCTCAAGTATCTAGGATTTTACATAGTCACATACAAAGGTAGGTGGTACTCTTCAAGCCCAGGTCAATTGATGAATCCTGTGTACAAGCAAAATACCTAGAAAACATAAGATAGAAGAAAGGATTTCCAAGCGGTTCAAAATAGAAATAGGGCCAAGATGTTACCAAGGAGGGTAAGAAGTAGTAGGAGGGAAAGGAGAAGAAGATTACAACCACGAAACATCAGTGCAATGATTTGAAAAACCACTATAACCATGGTAACATCGATGATACCACATTGAATAAAAGTGTTGAAAGCTACATCTAGAGCTGAACCCGCAAGAAGGATGCCAAGAAGAAGAACCTTCTAGGCACAGAGACAAGCAAGGAGTTAGAAAGCAACTCCGATGTGGACGAGAAGATTAACTGCATCCACTAGTACAAAATGAGAAATTAGTGACTAAAAAATGACTAAAATTCACATATAAACGACTATTTTTTAGTCGGCAACTAATAGTAGCTAATTTCCACTATCTTATAGCTCGACTAACTTAGTCGTATTTATTTTAGTCATTAATAGTTGCATTTTTTAGTCGTATATTTTGTCATTGATTTAGTCATTAATTGCCACAATTAATGACTAAATCAATGACCAAATATACTACTAACTAAGGAAACTGTTAATGACTAAAATAAATACGACTAAGTTAGTCGCCACAATTAATGACTAAATCAATGACCAAATATACTACTAACTAAGGAAACTATTAATGACTAAAATAAATACGACTAAGTTAGTCGAGCTATAAGATAGTGGAAATTAGCTACTAATAGTCGTTTATATGCGAATTTTAGTCATTTTTTAGTCACAAATTTATCATTTGTAGTAGTCATTTATCTCTATTTAGTAGTTTCATATTCATTGTATAAATGACTAATTTAGTAGTTTTATATTATTTTATTTTCTTTCATTATTAATCAATATAAATGGATAATTTAGTCATTTATTCTTTTTATTTGTGTTCATTATAATATTCATGCTAATCAAATCTAAATACACATGTGAATCATACAAAATCACATTAATTAATTACAACACTAAATAATATCAAGTACACACATATAATTTCAACCATGTAAATTTTATTATGTGAAAAATGTCAAGTATTACAATATATTGAATTTCCAACCGAATATACACTAATAGACTAATACTAGTCCATGAAAAAAATAGTCTCCATACTTTACATGAAAATCATCTACATCGATGACTTTTCAAAATATTACAATGACCACTATGTTAAACCTTGGCAATGCCCATAGAAATCCAATAATTATCTTATTGTCATTTAGCCAACACCCACTACGCTCTTGCACATCTTGCTACCCAACATGTGTCCTCTGTTTTCCTTGAAGTCCTTGCATATTCCTATGTAGAATCCATTTTCTGAATCTATGATTTGAGACTTGAGACTTTCCATCCTCTGAAAATTTGACACTACAAAAATGAAGAGACAAGGTATCAGTTAATATTGAATTAAAGAATGCTACAAAACACCTATGAACTTAATATTCTTCTCAGTCTAGCATAATTGAATATAATGGATACCTTGGTATTGCTTTCAGTCTAAAACCTTGAAATATAAAATTAAAATATAAGAAATTTCCAACTTTTTCATATACATTTTAGTTCAATACACATAACCAACAGGAAATTTGAACAGTTCCTTCAAAAATTCTAGATGCTACATGAAGGTTATAGTGGAAAGCTTATGCATGTTCAAAAAAGGAAGAGTGGAATGTTGCATTCAAATGCTTTGCATTGTTTCCCGAGATACCAAAATATACTAAACAAGAAAGCTTGCAATAACGACTTAAATCTTAATAAGCAATACATGTTACTAAACTGGACAAATCCACACCATTTTCCCACTGGCATTTGAATACTTCTAGAGTAATAGAAGACACAAATCTAAACAAGCAAGGCAATCATACCCCTAACGGTGTGCAACTATGACCTCCGAAATATTATCCTATAAGAGCACTTCAAATTTTACACTTTTTATAACATAAATGTTGAAACTAAGTAGATTCATAATGTATTAATGGGAGATGGGTTGATGATACAAGAAGGTAGTTCCATCAAGTTGTTCGAAAAGGCCAACTTGATCGTCTTCCCTAGGGATCCCAGATGTGAGAAATAGTTCTTTATCTAATAGGGACCAAGGTCACATTACCTGGAAGATTGGCTTCATTCGAAATTGCAATCCTCATAGCTCATCTGAATTATTAATTTAAAACGGAACCAAAGTGGACAATTGAGACACCCCTTATGCTTGATTTAGTAGTATGTTTGAGTATTTACAATCTCTTTAGACCATTTCTGAATAAATTTATGACGAGTGGGTCTTCCATCAGAAAGATAACTTCCCTTGCCCTTTGAGGTACGATAATAGTGTGCAATATGTATTACAAGCATATGCCCACTTGCTTGGGTATTCTGAATCACTTGGCAACTCATGTTTCTCCCACATTTTAATAATATCATCCCAAAATGCGGCCAACTTTTCCCTACGTAAATTTGCATTGATATCTCTCTTGCCATTTAATTGTTTGAAGGAATCATAATATCCATCTTTTTTCTTCAAGGAATCATAAATGTCTTCCTTATCACAAAGCTCTTTATACCACTCCAGCTCTGCCATTCTAGACTGTGCTTTACTTAATTTAAAATACAGCTTGCAAGAATTTGTGTTATGCATGTTTTCAATTTCTCTTGCTCTTCTCAAGGCGGTCCATGCAGGATCATTCTGTAGAGTTGACATCAGCAAATTCAAAAATACATTTAAAAAAAAAGCGTAAGTGCAGATAAAGAGAATTCTTATGATAATTTTTAGTACCAAATCTTACACCACCAACAAACTTGTTATGTATGAACTTGTAAACAAGTTAAGAGAACTCTATCTGATAAAAGAGTTTAGTCAATCAAAATGATGTCAGATGTCTAATGGAAAACAAAGAAAAAAAGAAAGAGCTGTAAAACTCTAGTTAGTAGGTGTTGAGGAACTTAGATCATGGATCCCGTGACAATCTTGTTCATCTATGTATTTAACTTTTAGTGGCCTATGTGTATGTTGGCATTCATTGCCAATGGAAAAGTATCTTATGATAATTGGTTACATCAAGGTAAATTTTTCAGTGTAGAGCCAAACAACCAGAGAAGATTTTTTGGACTTATTATTAGAGTTGACATTGCAGATTCCCAAATTTGGAAATATAGCATAGGATAGATTAGACTAGTATGTCCAGTGAATTAGACCACCCATACAAAATGACTTCTCAGTTATACAACAAATATATGAGCAAAGACCACCAAATAATTAAAAGGACCAATTAATTGTGATGTGTGACTTGCAGTTTGATATAATGATTTTCTAGAAAGTGGTAAATGGACAATTAAGCTATTTTTGTTTGTTGAAGATTTCCTTTAAATGTGATCGATGTTAGAGAAAGTTCTATGGGAAGTTTATGCAAATAAACAAATAACTTTGTATAAAAGACCTTTTAGGTATTTATTATATATGTGCTACAATCATTTGGAATCGGGCTCACAAGAGGTTACCTTAAAGTTGTTTTACTTTCACCGAGTTTTTCAATAGGCTAAATTGTGTGGTTGGTTTGTTTTTGTTATGGTTGTTATTCACTTGTTGATTTGGGTAGATTTTAGCAAGTTACTGCTATTTGTACATATCTGAATGCAGATATTTAATGGGCTTCATTGTATCTATTTGTTTAGTTCATCACCAGTTGACACTGGCAGGCTTTAGAAAATTCTTGAACTTTATGCATGTGTAAATACACAGACATAATGATTATGATCCAATTTTTATATATCTCATTAGAGCCCGACTGTGCAATTTCTTTAAATGATAGAGATAGTATTGGTGGTCACAAATTTGCAGGGTCATCTACATGTTTTTTTTTAACCATGGGAACAACAACCTCCCAAGGGTATATCCAACATCCCGCCAGCCAAATATACTAGTAACTTGTGACTCAGTAGGGGCCAAGACGTCCCGAAGCCCACCGGGGTGAGCCTCTATCCCAGGGGTCACCTACCCTTTGAGCCTTGTCAGAAGAGGCGAATGAGCAACCCTACCCCCCACCGGCTTTGAACCTGTGACCTCCAGAGAGATAACACATGTTCTTAACCATTAGGCCCACTCAGGTGCTCTACACGTTGCAAGTGTCTATGCAGGGGAATATATTCAAGAACTTAAAGGGCCTACCATTGCGGCTGAATTGAATGATCTCTTAAACGTGTTGACAATATGTATACATTTTTCTAAAAGGCCATTTCCTTTATTTTTGGAGGCAATTGGATACTCTAAAGAACAAGTTCTTCTTCAAGAGCCTAAGGTTGGGGTAAGATGCTTGAACTATAAATTTACTAAAAAATTACTAACATTGGTATGCATGAAGTGTAGAGGTGTTATATTCCATTTCCTTTTAGGAATATCAATGTATAGTCTTTCTTGTAAGACTATGTTTAAGATGATATAGGAATAGATCATATACGCATACATTTTCTTTTAAGTACATCCCTGCAAGTTTACCAAAGATTCATGAGATGCCAGAAAAAAGTATTATTACTGGTTTGATTATTGTGTTCTTTTTGTTTGTGATATGTAGCTTTTGAAGCTTTCCTTTACAATTCTAGTGGATCATAAATCACATTCTTTCCTTCTACTGATTAGAGGGACGCATAGCATTAAAGATACTTTGACAACAGTTACTAGGGTTGTTGTACCATTTCATCACACTGTTCTTGATGAAGGTGGTGTAAGCAATTTAGTTCTTGGCTTTGCACATTGTGGGATGGTTGCAGCAGCTCGTTGGATTGCACGGCTTTCTACTTCTTGCCTGCTGAATGCATTGGCCAAGTATCCAAACTACAAGATCAAGGTAACTGTTTATATTGTTTCATTGTATCATGTCTTCTTTTGTACATATTGATGATCATTTTAATATTTTACCTTTTCAGTCCTAGGGAAATAAGGAGCAAACTAATTTCACCATCTGTTTCTTCTATAACATGTTTTTCACCTTTACTTTTTTCTTCATAGTATTGAAAAATTTGTCCAGCAATGACGTTTTCTGATTTTGGACCATTGTTTTCAGTTTTAAATTTTGTTTGTTTCCGTTGCTTTGGTAAATGTCATGGCAATATTTTTTTTCCTGACATAATAGGGATGCATTAAATGAATATATAATTGCATTTTTCATTTATAGTAGGGCTACATCTCCAAAGAAATCACATGTTTTGACACTAGAATGATTTTCTTTGTACTTGTCAGATGCATTTGCTTTGAGTGGTTTGGTAGTTGGTCATATCTACATTGCAGGTGGTGGAATTGTATTTTGTGCACGGATTCTTGTATTTTGTGAATGGGTTCTTAATATACACGATGATTGGAGCAAAATCATTTCATAAAACAGATGAATGGACAATGTTAAAGGATTATTGGGGGTATCAAGTGGGTTCTAAGTCTCTGACATACATGAAAACATCAGGTTGTTGGACACTCTTTGGGTGGAGGAACATTTGCTCTCTTGACATACGTACTAAGGGAGTGCAAATATTTTTCATCTACTCATTGTATTACTTTTGCTCCAGGTGTGTTGGATTCATTTCACTTGGCTCTACCATATTTAGGTGGAATAATTGGTGTGAATAATTTGTCGTTAAGATAATGCAATATTGATTCTTGAACAATCCCATGAATAACTTCTAGCACTTGATAAAAGCAACCATTAATGTCTAGTTCCTTTCCAAGATCCATTATTTAATGACTAAAACTATGGAAATCCAACTACTTATATTTTCAATCTGATGTATGTTTGCATTTACCTTATTGATTTGGTTAGTTGGGAAAAGATAATTTTCTGCTACGTGATTAATTGACTTTCTTCCCATCCCATGCACATTTTGATTGAATGAACTCTTTTGACGATGGGATGACTAATGGTCTGTTTCCTCAGGATTCACTTGATTGACTTCATCCTTTGTAGTAGGCTACCATCATTTGTGATAGGTTTAAAGTTCTGTATAAGTTATTATGTCTGTTATTTGACATTTGATTGTCAATAATGAGAAGCCCCTTTATTTCATATTGTTTTATAAATTTAGTTTGCATTTTAACATTAGAATACAACAATGAAAATACCATTTTATGTTGGGGTAAGTCGTCACTGTATCAACACTGCCTGACTTTAAATATTGGGTATTGATGCCTACCTGTTTTCTGAAAGCTATTTATTGCTTTATATCTTGATAAATTTACTTGTGGTTTATTGCAGCTGCCTGCATGACTTGGGATTTGGCAGAATCAGGTGAGCCATTCATTACTTATGTCATCAATGATTCTGATCTTGTGCCTACATTCTATACTACTTCTGTGGATGATTTACATGCCGAAGCATGTCTTTCATCTTTTACCATGATTCTATTCTTTATATATAGGAAAAATATTTATGGTGCTTCCCATAGTAGGATTCTAAACAAATGCATTGTCAGTTCACAACATCAACATGAGTAAATGATTTTAGGGAGCAGATTGAAAGAACAAGGTTTCTTAGTAATGTTTATCGTTCTACGACGGAATTAGGATCTCGGTTACCTTCGATTGCTAAGGCCAGTAGGGATAGAGTTGCAAGTGCTGGTGCAATCTGGCGTCCAGTTTCAAACAACACTCAGGTAGGCTGAGATGTTTCACATTGTCCAGGTCTTACTCTAAATTTTCCAGTTTTTGGAAATTTTGTGTTTCTTATTCTGCACCCGTTTTCACTACTCAGGGAGAACATCAATTAGTTTGGTATTCTATCCCTCAGTAGATAATATTTTTCCACACCCCTCCCCCCTGCTCTGTCTCTTTCTATTGGTTCTCTTTTCTTACCGGGTATCTTTTGGCTTTCATTTTGTTAGTTTTAACTCTAATAATGTAAAGAATCTGTTATGGGAAAGGTTATTATTTCTTTGGAAGTTTTCTCCATATTTATGAGCTTTCTGAACCAACTGCTAATATTTGATGCAAATTTAATTTTTATTCTCACAAAAGTGAATGATCAATCACTTTATGATAATTTGGCTATGTCATAATTGCCTTGTTCAAGTAAGGTTTTGTTGTTTCATGACATCCACATGGAGGTGTAATCCATTTGAGTGTACATAACTATTACTAAAAATCAAACTTGATTGGATTGTAGTAGGATTTTTTATATTTTTGGAAGGAATTGAACATGGAAGTGCTTTAAAATAAATTTTCTAGTAGGTTGTTATGAGACAAACACAAACTATGGAACAAGCTGAGGGGAACACCCTAGGACGACTATGTGAGCCATAAAAACTTCTTTAATAGGGAATTGTTAACGTGCATTCTTTGATTCTTTGATATAGAAAGAAAAGCCTTTTATTATTTGAACAGATATTTCCCCTCATTCGGAATAATTAACCCACTACAACAAATACACTAAGGACTTATTCGCAGTTTAAAGGTTTGTTCTGGTCGATCGGATCTCTGAAACACACATTTAATAAATAAATTCCTTGTTTTGAGGGCTTCCGAGTCAGATTTCCCATAGGGGTTGAGAACTCGCATTTTTCTGTAGCAAAGTTGATTAATTATGGCGTTATTCCATCCATTGGACTAGGCTGTCTCTTGGAGTTTCAGTATGGTCATGCATGGGTGCTCGTCGTTGCACGGCATCTCCAACAACATCATCACCACTAGCAGAAGGTGACTCTAAGGATCTCATGAGTGAAAGAAGTGATGGTGTCGAGTATGCTATTGTACACTCCAACGATATAAAAAAAATGGAAATTGCAACTTCATCAACATCTAGTGTGGAAGGCAATATAAATTCAACATGGGGAAAAGGATCTGATCTTTCATAATCTATTGTAGCTGGTGAAGAGTATAGAGACGATGAACTCAATGGAGAGGAAGAAGAGGACCTAATTACCTCTGACTCCATTACTGATCATTTAGGTGAGGAAGATATGAGCGAGGGTGATTTGTGGCATCGACTTGAGAAAGAACTGAAGAGGAAATCAGAAGAGGATCTAGAAGAGCTCGAAGAGGAGGTTGTAGTAGCCAAAGAAAGTATAGAAGATGAGGATAATTTTGTTGCTACCGCTAATGAAATTGCTGGCCATGGTAGTACAGATGTGGACCGTATTTTATGTGAGGCAAATGACAATGCTCGATTTTATCCTCCTGGTAGAATTATGCATATTGTCTCTCTTTCCCCATATGATTCTATTACTAATGGTGTTGATGGGAAAAATATAAAGCTGGAATTTACCCTAAAATACCATAAAATCAATGGGCTCAAATTCCCAATCTGTAAACTCATAATTTAGGGTTTACTTCCTATCTAAATGATACAACAAAAAATATGCTAAATACAATACGCATGCAGGTGCCCGAAAAACATCAAGTCAAAAGAGATCTGAGTGAGTATTGTATCAGTTGTAATCCGTGTGGGAACCCCCGTTGCCCGTATGACCAAATAAGAGAAAAAAGAGTGGCTCCCTTTGGTGGATCATAAGCAGTAAAGGTAACTGGTAACTAGTGTTTAAAGTAAAGTTTAAAGTGAAAATTTATACCTGTGTGGTTATATATATATATATATATATTATTTCATATCAACAGTTTGAACTAACTTATGCGAAAACCATATTGAACTAACCTTAGCCGCTAGCGAAATACATATAGAGATTCTCCATAGTGTTGTGGAATAAACGTTTATTGGCAGGGGTTTTGAAGCTTCAAAGATTTCGATTCCCATCCTCTATATATAAGAACATAACATTTGTTTCAAATGATATAAGCCGCAATAATAGCCACAGTTTGATTTTCAACAGACATAAAATCCCAAAATTGATTTTATAAGAAAAAAAACTCAAGATTTTAAGTAAACCCTAAAATACCATAAAATCATAACAAAGTTGACTCTCTTGACACAAAATAGTAGAAGTACATAGTATTACACAAACCCAATCAAACATTTTGACAAAAAATGAGCTTTTCATTTACAGTAAACCCTCAAATGCCATGAAACCCTCAAAAAGGGGGATTTTAAGCAGGTTGAACAAAAATACTTTGACGAAGAGCTTGAGGTGCTCACCATTGTTTTTTCTACTGCTCACATCAAACCCTTGACCCTCCTCCTCTCACATTGATACCTCAAACATCCTCCTCTAGTTCCTCCAAAGGCCTCGTGAACAAAAAAGAACAAGAGTGAAAACAAAGAGGAAAAAAATAGGCCAGAGAGGATTTATTCCAATTTAAGGACAGGGTTTTGACACAAGACACGATTTTTGGATTGATTCTCAATAATAAATTAGATCATTTAATCATGTTTTGAATTTGTATTAAAAATACTTTATACTTTCTATTGTTCCAAAAATTTATTGTTTATTCATTTTCAAAATATTTGTATTAATCTCTCTCTCTATATTTATTCATATTTAAATTTATATTATATTGTATTAAAAAATTATATTATAATGTATGTAACCCGACATTTAGTAACCAACATCGGCACTTGGAGTTATTTTCCAGGTCATGATACGTGTGCTCAACATGTGTTCCCAAAGAGTAAAGATGTTGTTCATTGATAAGTCCCTCCTTGAGTAAGAAAAAATTATAATTATTTCATATTTTAATTTAATATTATCCTCACAATAAGATATAAAAGTAAACAGAGGACAGAGACAAAAATTGTAAAGGGTTGAGAGCTCAAGGTAGTTTAAAAGTCTAGGGTAGCCGAAAAGTTGAGAAGTTGGATGGATGGCTTACTCTACGGTAGGAGGGCAAGGAAGGCCAAGAGATTTAGGCTAAAATTTTAAATAGAGCCCTAAGTGACTGAATGTAGTCAGGGGTAAGCAAATGGTTCTATTTTTTGGCATTGTTGTTGTGGGATTTTGTTAGGATATTTAGACACTTAGGAGTTAGTTAAGATCAACTTGTGTAATATATCCGTTAGGAAAAGTGTGTTTTTTTAGTATGCATTTGTAAATATTTAATCCGACAGTCACGATATGTTGTGATCCGACGGCTTAACTTCTCTTAGATCATACCTAACCTTGATCCGTGGCTTAACACCCGATTGGTCCATGATCTCTATTTAAAGAGAATCGAGAATCATTGTTTAGTTGATCGATTATGAGAAGCTCATTTGAAACTTTCTTTCTTTGCATAATAAATTGTCCTGTAGAAGCTATTTGGTCGGGGCCGTGGAGTGTTTCCCTCACGAGGGTTTAAACCACGTCAAAACATCGATGTATCGATCTGTGATCTGTTTGTGTGAAGTGGTTTCTCTAGGTGTTCGGTCTTTTGGTAGTACCCTGTGTACCCGAACATGGTATCAGAGATTTTATGAAGCGCCGCTTCTGGTTATGATCTAGATCTTGAACTGTTGTTGCCAAAACTTGAAAGGGTTTCTGGTTTTGGTATTTCTGTGCATTTCTGGGCTGTGGGAGGTGTTCCATTGTGTCTGAAGCACCATTTCCATTGGGAAATAGTTTTCGTTTGATCGAAAACGATTCCCGGTTGCTTCAGAAACGTGTATTTCATCAGATCTAAAGGTATAATGTTACAGTGACGCTTTTTTATTTTTATTTTTTAAAAATATCTCATATTTTATTAGTTTTGATTATTAGATTTTTTTTAACTTCGGATTGTTGCTTTCCTTGTCTGCGTATGCTCTTTGTTGTGCACCTTGTGCGATCTCGGCGAATCAAAAATAGAAAGGGAAAGGGTTTTTCTCGGTTGCGTATGCTCTTTGTCGTGCACCTTGAGCGATCTCGGCAAATCAGAAACAGAGAGAAATCGTAGACTTTCTGGGCAAGATAACAAGATCTAACCCCAAACGTGTAGAAATTTTTTGTTGTTTCAATTTGTGGTGTGTTTTGCAGGAAAAAAGGCAAGCACGGAAACCGAGCAAGAAGAGTTTAAAAAAAAAAACCATCTTCCTCATTCCCATATTTTACATACCTTTTAATCTAGCTCACTTGGTTCAAAGTTGTTTTATTCCTTAATAGGTATTGAATTCAAGTCTTAGGAAGTTACTTTTAAAAAGTGCATGCAATTTATATTTTCAAGTTACTTTATTGTAAAAGTGCATCTCACTTAAATAATAAAAAATAAAAATACAAAGTGAGTCACTTAAGTTCATTTTTATTGCTGCATTATTTAAAGTAAATTATTGTAAATGTGAAATCACGTATTTTACAAAAGTGATTCACTTAAAACAATTTATTGTAAAGTGATTGTCAAAGGTTCATATTGGGAAGAGGGAGGTCCTTTTTTTTCAGCTGGCCATTTTTTATCTGCCACGTCACTATTGGGGACATCTTCAACAGTTTTTTGTTCAAGCATAACTTCATCATACGGATTAAGTTTTCAGTGTCGTTTTTTTTTAATTCGCCTATTTTTTTGAGCTCTTCGCATCCAAAATTTTGGTTTCTTCTTTTATTGCCATTAATTTACAAATATGGCCACCCCTTGTGATATTCTACTTACCAGTTCCAACTATTTCTCATGGAAATCTCGTATGGAGGATGTTCTACGAAGTAGAGGACTTTTCAGAATTACCTCAGGGAAAGAAACAAAACTTACTGATGATGATAAGAAAATAAAATGGACAAATAGATGTGACGAAACTCGTGGATTGATTGGGATGTCAATCTCTACTGATTTGTGATTCAACATATCTGGAATTGATGAACCTGATGTTGCTTGGGACAAGTTGGAATCTATGTTTGGTAAACACAATGAAATTCGAGGTCACCAACTCGAAAATGAGTTGATTTCTTTAAATCCAAGTGATTTTTCATACATACAAGATTATTTATCTAAGTACAAAACTCTTAAACTCTTATGTGAAGAATGCAAGATTAAGAGGGAAGATAAACAATGCATTTATCATATTCTTTCCAAACTTGGACCTACATATTTTGTTTTTGTATCTACATTTTACTCCATGAAAGAATCATTGAATGCAGCTAGCTATCAAGAGCCTAGTCTTGAATCCTTTTGTGATTCCTTGATTAGAGAGCAAGATAAGCTCATCCATCTTGGAATAATTAACAATGCGGATACATCTAGGAAAGCCTTATTGTCCCAACAGAAAGAAAAGTCCAAGCTTCCCAAGAAACAAATTTTTCGCAATAATAAGTCAAACAAGGGTCCCAAACCCTCTCAGTCAAATCCTTCTTTAAAAAATGACAAAGGATCCAATCCAAAAGGCAAGAAGACTAAGCATCATTGCAACTATTACAGGAAAGATAATCATGATAAATCTAAGTGTTTCAAGAAGATGGCAGCCTTGGAAGCAGCAATGAAGAAGCACCACATCAGTCTAGATTCGCCTTCAGAATCTACCTCTCATGGACATGCACTTTGTGCTTATGGTAATTCTTATAATGCATCTTCTTCTTCTACTTCAAATGAATGGCTCATTGATTCTGGATCATCTTATCATGTGGCTAAGGATCAAGCCATCTTTTCTACTATGCATGAATGTAACACCAAACAAATATTTGTTGGTGATGATACACCTCTAAGTGTTGTAGGAGCTGGAACAATTCCAGTAGATAATGGTCATTTCAGTGATGTACTATGTGTTCCAAGAATTTCCTGCAATTTGTTATCAGTCTATCAAATCACTCATTTTG
Organism: Larix kaempferi; assembly: GCA_027924585.1. Lineage (NCBI taxonomy): Eukaryota > Viridiplantae > Streptophyta > Pinopsida > Pinales > Pinaceae > Larix > Larix kaempferi. The sequence goes on along the minus strand of BSBM01000120.1, from coordinate 10,370,558 downwards.
GTGAAGGTAAAACTGTGACATTTACAACTCACCAAGTTGTAATCAAGGATTTTAAAGATCCTCAACAGGTCCTAGCTACCGAAATTGTTGACGATATTACCAGGTTGTACAAATTTAACAACTTTGGGTCATCACCTTTTCCTTCAGTTTTTGTTGTTCATAGTGATAACTTGAGCAAACTTTGGCATGAGCGATTTGGTCACTTAAATTATCGCTCATTGCAACAACTACGTAAAGACAATATGGTGACAGGTCTTCCGATGGTATCTTGCAGAGATGGTGTTTGTTCCGGTTGTGTACTCGAAAAACATCATTGGGACAGTTTTGACAAACGTGCCTCTTAGCACGCCTCCGTTCCCTTGGAGCTTGTGCATAGTGACTTGTGTGGTCCTCTTCCATCTGCTTCCTTTTCTGGTTTCAAATATTTCTTAACTTTCATTGATGATTACACCAAACGCACTTGGGTTTATTTCCTAAAACTTAAGAGCGAAGTATTTAACATGTTCTTGGCCTACAAGGCCCTTGTTGAAAAACAATCTGGTCATCAAATTATTAAGTTAAGATCTAACAATGGAGGATAATATGTTAACAAAAAGTTCACTACTTTCTGCACTGAACAAGGAATCCAACAACAACACACTGTTCCATATACACCACAACAAAATGGTGTAGCTAAACAGAAGAACCACACTTTAAAAGAAATGGCTAATTGTATGATCCAATCTAAGGGACTAAATCTTCAATTTTGGGCTGAAGCCATAAATTGTGCAAATTACATAGTAATCGCACCCCCACTAAAGCTTTACAAGGTATCACACCGGAAGAATCGTGGAGTAAAATTAAACCAAATGTAAGTCACTTCCATGTTTTTGGTAGTGAAGCATGGGCTCACATTCTGGATGAAAAATAGAAAGCATTGCAGCCTAAAAGTGAAAAGTGCATATTTGTTGGATATTCTGAAGATGTAAAAGGATATAGACTTCTTCAACCACATTCTCATGATGTAATCATTAGAAGAGATGTTAAATTTGATGAAAATCTCTTGGCCTGCGAGCCTAACTCGGTGATTGTGCCATATTTGGCCTGCGATCCTGATTAGGCGATTGTGCCTTCTTCTTCTTTCAACTTCCTTGACAGGTTTCCAACTCCAGTTTCTGATGATGACAGTGAGGATGAAAATCCACCTCCGCCTGCTCATGTTCCTCCAGTTGCACCATCACAAGTGCTTCCTCGATGGGTCCGTTCAACATGTGAAGCAGTTGGTGATCTTTCTGGTGATCCTAGAGATCAACGTCGAACACATTCTCTGTTTCAATGAGCCTCTTCTCTTTTGGATCAGGTTTCTGAGAATCATGATCCAGAAACTTTTGCAGAAGCTTCAGGAAATCCAGATTGGGATACAGATATGGATGAAGAATATCATTCCTTAATGGTGAACGATACTTGGGATCTTGTACCTCTTCCAAAAGGAAGAACACTTGTCAGATGTAAATGGGTCTACAGAACTAAGTATGCATCAGATGGAAGTGTTGAAAGACTTAAGGCAAGGTTAGTTGCCAAAGGTTTTTCCCAAGTTGAAGGGATTAACTACAATGAAACCTTTGTTGCTGTCGCAAAAATGAACTCCATCCGCCTTGTTCTCTCCCTTGCAGCCTTACACAACTGGCAAATCCATCAAATGGATGTCAAGTCTTCCTTCTTACATGGTGATTTACAGGAGAAAATTTACATGGAACAACCTCCTGGATATGTTCAGAATATATCTAGCCTTGTCTGCTGCCTTAAGAAATCCTTATATGGCCTTAAGCAAGCTCCTAGAGCTTGGTATACCAAAATGGATAGCTTTCTCCTTGACACTGGTTTTTCTAGATGTTATTCTGACCCCAATGTCTATACCAAGAAAGTAGGAAACCATCTCATCATACTTGTTCTATATGTTGATGACCTTATTCTTACTGGTAGTGACCCTAAGCTTATAACCCACGTGAAATCCAGTCTTAAGAAAAATTTTGAAATATCAGACTTAGGACATTTGAATTATTTTCTTGGTCTCCAAGTCCTACAAACCAAAGAAGGAATCTTTCTTTCTCAGTCTAAGTATGCTTGTGACCTTCTTCATCGCTTTCACATGGAAGATTGTACACTTGCCCCTTCACCCTTCTAGTCTGGAGTCAAAATTTCTGCCACTTGTACTTCACCTGAAGTAGATGCCACCTTGTATCGTCAGTTTGTTAGTAGTCTCTTATACTTGACTCATTCCCATCCTAACCTTTCCTTTGTCGTTGGTCGTGTTGCTCGTTATATGCAAGCACCTCATGAAAGTCACTGGAAAGCAGCTAAAAGAATACTTCGATATATTCGAGGTACAACTCAGTTTGAGATTCATTACAGTACAGGGGGGAAACCTTTGTTGGTTGGTTTCACTGATTCATATTGGGTCGGCGATCCTGATGATCGAAAGTCTACAACAAGTTATGTTATCAGTCTGGGATCTGGACCTGTCACTTGGGCTGGCAAGAAACAACAAGCTCTTGCTCTTTCTTCAGCAGAGGCAAAATATCGAGCTGCAGTTAATGCCAGTCAGGAAGCTTTATGGCTTCGACAGATCCTTTCAGAGTTTGGATTCGAGCAGCAGCAGCCTACTCCACTTTGGTGCGACAATCAAAGTGCCATCAAGCTTGCCAAAGATCCAGTCCTACATCAACGCAGCAAACACATTGAGCTACATATGCACTTCATCAGAAATCTTGTTCATGATCGTGTTCTTGAAGTGCTCTTTTGTCCTACAGATGATCAAGTTGCAGACATCTTCACCAAATCTCTTACAGAAGTGAAATTTTCTAAACTTCGATCTATGTTAGGAGTTCAGGAACTTGTCATTAAGGGGGAATAGGCTCTAATGCCTCCTTCCTTATCCTAATAGTGTCACTTTTGTAAATCCTTCAATCCTATCCCAAGTTGTTCTTTAAGGGGGGATGTTAGGATATTTATACACTTAGGAGTTAGTTAAGATCAACTTGTGTAACATATCTGTTAGGAAAAGTGTGTTTCTTTAGTATGCATTAGTATGCATTTGTAAATATTTAATCCGACGGTCACGATATGTTGTGATCCGACGGCTCAACTTCTCTTAGATCATACCTAACCTTGATCCGTGGCTTAACACCCGATTGGTCCATGATCTCTATTTAAAGAGCATGGAGGGTCATTGTTTAGTTGATCGATTATGAGAAGCTCATTTGTAACTTTCTTTCTTTGCATAATAAATTGTCCTATAGAAGCTATTTGGCCGGGGCCGTGGAGTGTTTCCTTCATGAGGGTTTAAACCACGTCAAAACATCAGTGTATCAATCTGTGATCTAATTGTGTGAAGTGGTTTCTCTAGGTGTTCGGTCTTTTGGGAGTACCCTGTGTACCCGAACAACTTTTGGTTGTGCAAGTGTTCAAACTAAGGCCTACTTAGTTATTGTTAAAATTTAGTAAGATAATGAAATGCACAGCATAAAACTATAGATAAAGGACTCTTTAGCATGCATATTTCACATTCAAATGCTTTGGGAAAGAAGTAAAATATTGATTATTGACTATTGGACCGGTGGGAAATGAGGGTAATATGGGTTATGTATTTTTTTCATTAGGTATTATTCATCCATTGAGTATGGGAGTGGGAATTATATGATGGGTAATTATTTTTTATTAGGTATTATTCATCCGTTGAAGTTAGCTCTAAGCTCGATTTTGGTATGGGAGTGGGATTTTATTTATTTATTAGGTATTATTCATGCATTAAAACTAACTTCACGTGCGACTTTTGTATGGGAGTTGGATGGGTTATATATATATTTTATTTTTTTTACCTAATTTGTCAACTTCCTTATCTATTGAAACCAAAGTGCCCGTGGTAGGAGGAATATGTTAAGATACATCAATTGAAACTATTGGTTGGATTTTGAGGTAGTTTTTGAAAAGTTTGTCTAGTAGAGTTATGTTCAATTATATCACAATTGTGTTAAACGTGGTTATATTTTATTTGACACCATACAAAAAGGACATTTTATTTTGTTGTTTGGTTTATAATGAAATGTATATAATATTGTATTGGAATGTTATACACATGAGATCAAATTTCATGTACTATATAGTTGGCTTATGTAACATGGTTTATAGCATCTCCTCACATGGAGAGGGTGTGAATATATTCTATGATAATGATTTGATCCCATCAATTTTTATAGCAATGTGTTGAGGCTTTAACATGCATGTCCATGTTAAATTATTTCGGTATTTGGCACAGGAATCCTCCTCCTCCTTTATCTAGCTGCAAGGCCGTTTTCAATGGGGCTTCAACCCATCAATTTTTATAGCATAATTAATATTGTGTTGAGGATTCAACATTCCCATGTTAAATGATTTTGGGATTTGGCCTCCTACTCCTCCTTTATCTGGCTCCAAGGCCTTTTTCAACAGGGCTTCTCAGGAACATGGTTGTTTTTGTAGTGTTGGGGCTCTCATTATAATTTTGGAGCCAAATCATCACTTTAATTAATTATGGTTAAGTTATCGTGGTTGATCGGGGACCATAATACGAGCTAAGGAGAGCTTTTGGCACTCTGTATTGTCCTCTAATTTTTTTCCAATTAATCTAAGCATCTTTCTTTACACCATATTGTTGCAGGTGGCTCTAAACTAATTATAGTTAATGATTGGGCGAAATTAGGTATGTGCTCTTTATAAAAGGTGATGGAGCTCTCATGATCTTGGATGGCTAGCTGTCATGAAGTTAATCTTCTGCTCAAGGCCTTTACTAATGTCTCCATCATGCATATATATCTTAATCAGGGATTTCAATACACATGCAGACGCTTTAATATCGATAGACATGCCGATCTTGTGGCCTCGGAAGGGTTTATTCATTTTGAGGGGAGGTACTACAGGGGTCTACGTTTTAATTTACACTAGCCGTTTTCCTATTTTTGGCTCATAGTCGATGGAGACCTTTCTCCTCGTTTCTATTTTTTTGTACTTAGAGGTTATACTAGATGTAGCTACTAGTAAATTATAATTGCAATTAATTTCCAATTGCTTATTGACACAATTAACAATACTCGAGTCTCTAAATACATTATAAAACGTTACAATTTAATAAATTTTAACACTGTATATGGATTCAGAGACCCCCTTTAAAGGGGTCGGGGTCTCTAAATCCATCTGCATTGTTAAAATTTAGTAAAATATTGTACAAATTCATTATCAAAATTGTAATTTTCCATTGTCAGTGTGACACAACTAAAAATGACTAACATAAACGACTAATTCATATTAATTGTTGTTAGCTAGTCATATTTATATTCATGTGACTAAATTAGTCATTTATGTTAGTCATTTTTATTTTAGTCACTTGTTATCTAGTCATATATTTTATCCCGTGACTAAATTAGTCGTTTATCTTAGTTGTTTTTTGTTGGCTTCTTTAAAATTGCTCAATTTTAGTCGTTTATCCCTTGAAAAAAACTATGGTGACTAACATTTTTAGTTGCCTAGTCACTTATCTCTCATTTTGTACTAGTGACCACATGAATGTAGAAGGAGGTGGATCTAAGTATCCTTCACCCTAAGGAAGAGAAATAGATAACAAAACTCTTCCACATCAATATCCAGGTTAAGAAGATCAAGATCAACGCTCTGTTCAATTCTGATTTGCAAGCAAATATCATAGAAGAGGATTTGGTACGTATGATTGGATTAGAAGTACATTATCATCGCAATCCCTATCCATTGGGATGGGTAAATACGGATGTAGAAATCATAGTCACGAAAGAGTACAAAATCAAGTTTGTCATAAATGAAGAGTATATTGATGAGGTGGAGGAAGATTTAGTACCCTTGGATGTTTGTCGTGTAATGTTCATATTCACCTACATGTTTTTGAAGGATGCAATCTTCATGAGGAAAGCCAACCAATACTGCTTGATGAAGGATAGGGAATCCTTTATCATCAATGCACACAAAGGTAAATAAAATATTTCTTTGGTAAGTTCCAACCAAGCGAAAAACCTGATAAGTTAAAGTAGGAAGTTTGTATTGCTTTTTTTAAGACAAAATCAACAAGAAGGTGAATCGGTAAAGGTGAAGGCATCCCTGGAGGGATGTACCAAAGAGAAGAAACACCAGTTGGAGAGCCTTTTGTAGGAATACAAAGAGGTGTTCTAGGATCCTAAGGGGATACCTCCTAAGAGGGAGGTGGAGCATGAGATGTAGATATTGATACATTCTCCATTGTCAAACATAATAGTATAGACAATCTTCCATAGAAGCAGATGAAGTGAAGAAGCAGCTGCAACAATCATTGGATCAGGGCATGATCCAATTAAGCACCTCACCTTGTGGGTCACCTATCATCATATTAACCAAGAACGATGGGACTTGGAGAGTGTGCATCAACTACAGGGAATTGAGCAAGATCACACTCAAGAATCAGTACCCTCTACCCAGGATCGATGATTTGTTGGACTAGTTGCAGCATATCAAGTACTTCACCAAGATGGATCTCAAATAGAGATACCATAAGGTGTGAGTGAAGGAACAAGACACCTGGAAGACCTCCTTCAAGACTAGGGAAGTTCTATATGTATGGTTAGTAATGTCATTTGGTTTATGCAATGCACTAGCTATATTTATGTGTTTGATGAACAATGTATTACACCCTTTCTTAGATTTGTTTGTTATAGTATATCTAGATGGCATAGTGGTTTATAGTGCTACTCTGGATGAGCATATCTCACATCTCAAGTAGGTATTGGAGACCTTGAAAAAACATCAATTTTTGCAAAACATTAAGAAATGTGAATTTGTTTAGCATACCTTTGGGTATTTGGGGTATGCGACTGGTGGAGGAGAACTTAAGACTGATCCTGCAAACATGGAGGTCATCACTAAGTGGCCTACTCCTAAAAATGCCACTACAATTAGGAAATTTTTAGGTGCATGAGAATACTTTTGAAATTTCATAGCTTCCTTTTCGGTTGTGGCTACAACTCTCCATGCCATAAAACCAATAGTAAAGGGTTCCAGTGGGGGAAGAATCAACAAAAATCCTTTGAAGAGATCAAGTAAAAGGTAAATCAGGCACCATTTCTCGCATTGCCTAATTTGCAGAAGACTTTCGAATTGAAGACATATGCAAGTGTGTATGCTATGGGAGTGGTATTGATTCAAGGAGGGAGGCCAATATGTTATCAATCTAAAATGTTCCATGGTGGCTTCCTGAACTTCCCTACATATGATAAGAAACTATATTCCTTGGTTCAAGATATTAAGAAGTGGAAGCACTATATCATGGGAAAGGAGACCATCATTCACATTGATCACCAACCATTGTAGTATTTGTAGGCCCAAAGTAAGCCACGACAAACTAAATATATTAAGTGGATGGGTTTCTTACAACAATTACAACTAATAATCAAGTATAATAAGGGTAGTACAAAAAACCTGGAAGACATGCCCTCAAGTCCACCTACAACAAGGATTACAACTTTAGGAACTCTTATGCACATGGAACCTTTTACCCATGATACATTCAAGGAGGAATACATAGAAAATGAGGGCTTCAATGAGTTATTTTAGCAACTACAAGGCCAATTCCATGTAGAAGAAGGTGAAAACAAGGATGATTATCATATCTAGGATGGGTTACTCTACAAGCTGGACAAGAACTCTATTGCTAAAGGAGAGAGATTACAACTTATCAAAGAGGCACACACCTCTAAAGTTGTAGGGTATTTTGGTGTAGGGAATACAGTTGCAAACTTATAGAGGTATGTTTACTAGCCTAGACTGAAAGAAGATGTACCTAAGTTTATCAAAGGATGCATACTTTACTTTACAAGCAAGTATAATAATACGAAGCAAGGTATATACCATCCCTTACATGTTTATACGAGACCATGGGAGAGCATGTCCATGGATTTTGTGAGTGGCCTTCCAACTACTAGGAAGGGACATCACTATTTACTTGTGGTGGTTGGAAGATTCAACAATATGTGCATTCTTATGCCTTGTAAATAAACCATTTGTTAAGCCCTAAATCTCACACATATGAAACATTTTGGCGATTCTTGCAGTAAGGCGTCATCAACATATAGAATGCAGCTCACCAAAGGAATCCTCAACAAGTCCAAAAGGAAACATGAGTCCAAAAGTGCCCAAAAATAGTCAAATGGATAGGTCGCGCGAATGAACCCTTATTAACCTGCTCTATAGTGCATGTTACCAGTTCAGAACCCACACGACCCTCGCATAGAAATTCCTTTGATATCCGTGCGACTGTCAAATATCACCAACCATCGACACAATTGAAGGCTCATCAATGACCCATCACTTCCACAATTAAAATTTGAGCTCCTTACACTCCTTGTGGCATTAAATAGACCATCTTTTGTACTTGGAACCACTTCATGAGGTGGTGGAATTCACATTTGGAGCTAGGTGTTTCTTGGCCACCTCTTAGCCTATAAAAGGAGGCCATGGGAATGCATCTTGTAGGGAGAAAAAAGAGAAAATTTATTCTTTTGTATTTGTGTTGGAGCTTCCTCATAGCCGACCTCTTCCTACCTTTAAAAGCATTGCAAATCTCCCTTGCCACCTTCCTCCAAGGGGCAATATTTTTTCTCGATTATTCTCTCACCCACTTAGCATATAGTTTAGACAAGAAGGACCTCCCTAAGGGAGATTGTTGGATTCCATTGAATCCTACACTTCCCAGGTGTTATACATGCTTGACCATTGGGAAATACAAAGTGGTTTTGCATACATTTGGTTGTTTGAGTTTGCATTCTTCCCCCATTTCCTTTGTTATCTTTTATTTAGTTTTCTTTCTTTTATTTAAACTCCACCAGCAACCACTTGCAGGATCATTTGGAGAACTCACACTCCCCCAAGGGACTCCAAGGACTGAGGCCATGCTGAAACCTACAAGGCTTATCCCCTTACCAAGTGGAGGGATGCACCCTTGTGCAATTTTTTCCACAACAGTTCTAATGGAGACTCCACTTATTTTTGTTTATTTCTTTTAAACTAGGTTATTTTATGATGAGTGATTTATTCTAGGTGATTGTCATTTGCAGGATATTAGGTTTACCACCTCCTATTTCCGAATTTGGCTCCATGTCAGACACACTTAATTTTTACAAAGTTGTGCGGATCCTGTTCTCTTAGCCACACTACTCATGCGAGAATGCCTTCGATAGTTGCACTACTCACGTAGATAAACAATTCACTACCCATGCAGTAATCCTCTATTTGACCCATGCACCTTTTCTATGTTCTTCCCATGCTATTGCGCGTCCATTTGTAATTCTTTCGCACTATCGCGTGTCAGAGTGTTGTTTTCTTGTGCTACATTCATTTAATTTAATTTTTATCTACATGCAACAATCTTGCATCCCCATTCTTGCTCACTAATGAATTAGAACTAAGTCAATTTGCAATAATTACTTATTTCTTTAGTAATCAGCTCACATAGACTAGGATTAGGGAGTAAAGAGTTCACATATCTCGAAAAATACTTAGTTAACCAACCTTGAGGCTTTCAATGGGATTCATTGTTGTCACTAGTATTCAAGACCTCTCTTGTTTATGCTTACTTGACATGTTTTTAGGATCAAAGCTAGTGTAGAATCCACTTTTTGTACACAAGAAAGGACATAAAGAATCTTGTCTCCCTAAGTATGCTCTTCATCTCACACTCCTTGTGAGCTTGGTGAATCAGAAAGGGGTGAGAAGTGTGAAACACCTAAATTGCACACTTTTATTTCATTAGTACTTTGATTGGAAAAGCACCCTTAGCATATTTTAGAGTTAAATTTTTATCTCCATTTGAATTTACTTTCTAATCGTCTAGTTAGTTTGCCACAATCAATTTTCTTTCATCACATGTGTTTGCATCAATATCACACACTAAGAGACCTAAATAATTTTCCAAACCAAGTATGCTCTTCACCTCACACTTCTTATGAGCTCGGTGAATCATAAAGGAAGGGAATTGTGAAATACCTCTCTTACACTCCCTAAGTTAATTTAAGACCCTTAAAATAAACTTTGTAAATTTACAATGAAGGAAAATAATCCATAATAGGTCTCAAAACAAAATTTTAGCTAGGTAGGGATGATTGGGCTAGGCACCCTTTAATGCCCACCAATCTAGTTTCATTAGTGATATTTTGAAACATAACATTGTTTACCTATAGAATACTTTCAAAATCCTGCTATAAGCAAGTGTTCAAAGAAAACCCAGATCATAAGTGTGTCGTGACCAAGGATGTGAAAGTCGAGGTATAGATGCCCTGCTCTCCCCTACGAGTCACTCAGCTTGTTGTACAGAGATGACACTATATCGTGCAGGATGAACCACTGATCCACACTTGATGCAAGGTATCTTAGTGGAAAAAATTAGGGCATCACCAAGGAGTAATTGTGGGTGCAATTGACTCCTGAAGTTAGCTACTTCCATTGGGAGGTGTTGCCAAGTCTTTTTTATTGGAACATTGGCCCCATTGCCGGTAGAACTAGCTATATGTTACCTTCACTAGTCAATTGGTGTGTGGATCCCATTATCACCATCAATTGTACTTTTGGGAGGCCTAGTTACATTTGAGAGGAAGGATGTTAGGTCTTTTTAGGGAATTTACATTTATTTTATTTTTAAATACAAGTTCACTAACTCATAATTAAAAAGAACCTACATGTGGGAACTCTTGCATTAAACTGAATTTGCACATATCACTCATTTATTGCACCATATTGGATATGTTTTGGTTGACATCTTTTTGCATTTGTTCAATTGTGTTTAATTCTACCATCACTCTCATTTGACACAAATCCTTCATCATAGAGGAACAAAACAACCCCTTGAGGCAATCCCTAAGACTGCAAGGCCTCTTCCCTCTCTCTTGGGGTGTTTTTACACCATCTTCCCATGGGTCACGCGAAAGATACTCTAGTTGGGGCCGCTCCAAGACCACATTGATATAATCATCTGGACAAGGCCATTCCTTACTCAGTTAATTTTCTCCTCTCGGAGAAAGTGTAAAACCTTCTACCTCCGTCATCATCGGAAGATGATCATGTTCTCCCCTTGGAGAGAATCAAGACAGATTTACCCCTCCCCCACTTAGAAGAGGTTCCTCTCTGGCTTATCCTCTTGGAGACCCATTGGAACACTTTGATCCCTCCTCTCGTGTAGGAGGTCACTCGTTTTTTTCAACACCACCCCAATCTCCCCCTCGTGGAAACCATACACAATATACAATGGAAGGACCAAATCTACCTACCCTACCTTTCATAGATAGTCTAAATCTCCATGATTTGGCTAAATTGATCAATGACCCTATTGCACATTATCTAACATGGCCAACTATGCCAGATAAAATTCCCTCCGATATTCCTAAATTTGAAGGGAAGCGAGGGGATGATCCCACCAACCATGTCATGTCCTTCCATCCGTGGTTTTCTTCTAATAGCATAGTTGGGGATTCTGTGAGGCTTCGCCTCTTTTAGCGTACCCTCACTAAAACAAAAACCAAATGGTACATGAAGTTACCAAGATCATCCCATGCCACCTTTGTGACATTGGCCACTACATTTCTCATATAATTTTGGCTTTTGATTATCCATGACCTTGGTCTCTAAATTCTCACTGAGTTTCAACAAAATACATCTACCCACATCGCGAACCATATCCACGAGTGGCGTAGACGTCGAACATTGTGTAAAATCGAAATAAAACCACCATTCTTGTTGGATTGGTTCATCAAATCACTCCAACCATCCATCGCTAAATATTTCACCACCTCCATGCCACAAAGCGAGGAAGAGGCTATTCTGAAGGCCTAGCATTTCGATCTAATATATGCACAATCCAAATACCTTTACACATCCTCCCTGATGCCCAGTGGCATCAGTCGTTGGATCCTACACCTTCAGGCTCATCACATTCAGTGGATGGGATTTTGGGGTCCATTTCCCACGTAGGAAATGTTTCTCATACTAATCCAATGCCATTCAATATGGCTCCGCAATACCCACCCATTCCATGTGCGTCGGTACCTCCTCCTCTAGTACCAACCCCGCCAACAGTTCAGTTACAATATGGACCCTGTAGTCCTACTTATCCCAACGTTAGCTAGACAACATTGGTTTCTACACCGCAAATGGAACATGTTGTTCCTATGTCCACATATCATGGAGTGCAAACAACATTTATCCCACCCCCGGGATATAACCCTTACTATCCATATCCATACCCGGTTGGTCAATAACCCACACCTCACACGGGGTTCAAACTTTTCAAGCTTCTTTTAGACAACAATCTCAACAATTTGAGAAATTGAACACCAAAAATCCCCAGAATCCTCAGAATTAGGGGAAGAGGAAAGGGAAGAACAAGCAAAACCAACAGCATGGGAAAGTGGGAAACCCTCCTCTCTAGCAAAACCAGAATCCTGACAATTAAAACACGGGGCCTAATAATCCCCCCGAGAAGGGATTAACGCCAAACTGAGGACCAATTATTCCTTCTCCATTTGCGATGAATATGGTCATTACACCCATCACTGTCCTCTTATCCATGAATTCCAACAATTAGTGGAATCTAAGAAGAATAATGTGACAAATCCCCCTCAGGCCCCGAATCCTCCCCAACCCCAAAACACTGTATTACAACAACCCTTTTCCAATCAAGGGGTCGTTACACAACAACAAGATCCCTGCCCGTCCAGATGATGGATCTTTCAAAATTATCTACATGTTGGATGTTAATATTAAAACTCGAGCCAAAGGTTATGATAGGTCTGAAGCTCCCCAAGTGGAAGACATCCATATACCCTCAAGGGGCCCTCTGTAGATACCACACCCAAGTGCCAAACCAATCCCGCGGATTCCCAAGGTTCCACTTCGGCGTCCACCCAATAACCCCCATATCAAATCTGCCCACAATTATAGTATTGTGGATGACTTGGTTCAGTCCCCAACATCCATGTCCACGTTAGAGGTGCTTCAATCATGCCTAACCCAACGCAAGGCATTACTTAACGCACTAGGAGCTGTCAATCCTTCCGACTCGTGTCTCATGACCTTTGATCTCGACAAAGATGAACTTCAATTACCCTCTTCAGTCACATTTCAAGCACCTGTCACCGTAAAGAACATTATGATTCATCGATGAAGGCGCATCCACTTGCATCATGTCTGCTAATGTTAGAAAACAATTAGGGTCACCAGAGCTGGTCCCCTCGACTATCGCCCTCTATGCATATGATGGGATACTATCCCAGCCGAGAGGATTGTACCAAAATGTCCCCATCGAGCTAGGGGGGGGAATGGTCATGATCGAAATCGAGGTAGTCGATGCTCAACTCAAATACAACACCTTATTGGGCATAGTTACATGTATGCCATGAAGGAAGTCACCTCCTCAGTCTTCTGTATCATGATGTTTCCCTTAATTGGGAAGATTGTCACCCTCGACCAATTTAACTACTATGATCCCAACATCACTAGTAACCCTGAAAATATCCTACCTACGATTGTTGAAACAAATCAACCCCCTTATGTTGATATTTCCCATGGCATGTTCAAGGAATCCAATCTGCTAGGAGTGTACTCTGGACCACCACCCGATATCCCCACATCCAACGATGTCCCAATGTGGACAATTTTCATCGCTGAAAATGGGCCCGCCTCCACCTCAACACCATCATTAGCATCGCCGCTGATTCATGGCATCGAACAAATGTTGAGTCCATCGGTACCTCCAATCTTTTAGATCTTGTTCTTGTACCCCCCACTGGCATATAAGGGATGTCGATTATAACTCAATTAACTCTACCCGGGCTCACTTTGGGTATTTCGAATCTCCGATATGGTACCTTACACCACCCTACCTAGAAATGGCTTCTAAAACAATAGCCCACTATGATTTTTCCCTTGTTTTGGCTCTTCGACCACTAGGATGGTGACACATTTCATTCCGAAAGTCAAACCTATGACATCCGCAAATAAACCACAACCGATCGTCGCTAAGACCATCGATGGGGGCATGAAAGAACCAAAGTTGAAGGGCCCCCTCCTACCTAATCCTACACCCAACTCGTCGGAGTTTTCTCATCCTAAAGCAGAGGGCGTAAAACAACAACGGTTAAAAGCCCCAATATCGACCAATACTCGCAACCAGAGAGTCACTCCACCATGTCCCCTTTATGGGAAACAAGGCCATACGACCAACTTGTGTCCCAACTTGCTATAGCTCCAAAACTTGCTCAACACCTTGTTCAGTATAACCCATGCTCCACTGATCACAGAAGGGGGCACATCATCCTCATCCACACCTAAGTCCAAATCATTGCGTATGAATCACACATGTCCAATTTGTTCCCAGTTCGGGAATTACACACACCATTGTCCCGATCTCCCTCGATTTTGAAACATGCTGGAAACCATTTGCCTCACTCAGCTATTGGATGACACCTCTCCCCCTTCATCACTTGAAGTGGTTTCCATCAATACTGTTACAACCGTGGTCCCTATAAGAACCCCCCCTCGATAGGAAGACTGCATACCCAACCATCAATTACCTCTTTGGTGCCCACAAAGTCCTGCCATCGTTCTTAATCACACCTACACCACTCGCCCATGTCGATCATGCAAGTTGATCTCCCACATCATTCATTCCAATGTCCAATAGTAGCCTCATTTTGCACCTTGCGCGCAACCCAAAAGCGATTATGATCTTACAAAAATCAAGGACGATCACGGTATACCCAACATTTCTCATCACCTTAGTGATATTGATCCCCCATCACCAGTTTCCCTGGAAACCCTAGATCCCATAATATTTCCCCAAGAGGAGATCCTACCCCCTACCCCAATCACCTCTGATTATATGGACATCCTTCATATCGATTATGCCCCCCTTCATACCAATTTCAAGGATCCCTTTCCTATGATGGATACATGTTAGAGGAATATGTATTTTCCACGAATGAAGAGATAATCAAATCCATGCACTCTGATGAACCCCCAAGGGATTCCCTCCATCACAGGTCATCGATTGTCCATACACAGGATCCTCAAATCCCATGAATAGCCCAATAATATACCATTGAATCAAAGGATTTTCTACCCCTGAGTCATATCAACTGGTTCAAAAATCCCATTCCCGCCCCGGACGCTTTCAAAGACGACAATCTAGCCAATATATCCCCCACAATACAGGTTGATATTTCCGTTACCCCTGGAGTTGTCGAAAACATCTCTATTGGGGCCTCATGTTCACCACAAGAAATCATTGATTTCACCACCCTCTTCAAATAGTTTGGCAATGTCTTCACATGGTCCTATGAATAAATTACAGGACTCGACCTGGCAATTTTCGAGCATCATATTGACACTTGGCCCGATGCCATCCCTTTTAGGGAAAAAAACATCGAGTCCACCCCTTTAAGGCCTCGGCTATCAAAGTTGAGATCGAGAAACTTTTACAAGCATGATTCATCTTCCCTATTACTTACACTTCCTGGGTCTCTAACCCTGTCCTGGTTAACAAAAATAAAGGTACCATTCGTGTATGTACTGATTTCCATTACCTCAACCTATCATGTCCCAAGGAAAAATTCCCAACTCCATTCATTGACCAGATCGTTGATTCATGTGCCGGTAGTGAAATGTTGTCCTTTATGGATGGATTCTCCAGTTATAACCAAATACAGATTCACCCCCAAGATCAATACAAAACAACATTCACTACACCATGGGTACCTTCACATATAAATTTATGCCCTTCTATCTGAAGAACGTTGGTACCACTTTCCAGTGCGCTATTGTGTACATTTTTATGACTTTTCTCACATTATCCTCACCCTTTTAGATGAACTCACCACCAAGTCCATGAAATGGTGCAGCCACCTTCATGATCTTCGCATCATCTTCACACACTATTGCAAAAACAATATAGGCATGAACCCCCTTAAATGCGTGTTTTGTCACCACTAGTTTCTTATTAGGATTCATCGTTTCCAAGGATGGCATCACCATTGACCCTTCAAAAGTCCAATCCATTCTTGATATATCACCCCCGTGAACACAACGCCAATTGTAGAGTATCCAAGGAAAGGCTAACTTCCTTCAACATTTCGTTCCTGACTACGCTACTCAAGAAAACGACTTCTTATGCCTCCTTAAGAAATACATCCCCTTTAAGTGGGACAACTATGCCCAAATATCCTTTGACGCTCTAAATCAAGCCTTGTCTTCAACTCCCCTCATCTCACCTTCGAAATTTGACAAAGATTTTACCCTTTATATATCAGTGTCAGCTTTCGCTGTAGCCAGCGTGCTGGTCCAACCAGTTGAGGATCACCATGAACATGCCATTTAATACATTAGGAAAACCTTAGCTGGACCAACACTCAACTACACTCATGATGAGAAGCTCGTGTTAGCCGTCATTCTCTCCAATACAAAAGTTACGCCATTATATTTTGCTCTGCAAAACCACCATGGTCACTGACTTCAACCCCATGCAATACATACTTAGCCGTAGGCTTATCAATAGTAAATTTGCACACTGGATTGTTATCTTACAAGAGTTTGACATCGAGTTTGTGATCCCTAAAAGAAAGAAAGAATTGTCCCTAGCCGATCTCATTACTCACCTCCCATCTACAATCTCAAGTGAACTTGTTCAAGACCACTTACCTGACGAACGTCTCTTCTTAATCGCCAGTGATGACCCCTGGTACGCCGATATCCTAACATATCTCTGTACTCAGAAGTTTGCCTCCCACCTATCCCCCGATGACTGCCGACGGATCCATCATCAAGTACCAAGATACCTACTCATGCGAGATGTATTATACTGTTATGGCATAGACACCATCCTATGACGTTGTTTAACACATGAGGAAGCTTAACAAGTTCTCATCGATTTCCATAGTGGCACATGTGGAGGCCACCTCTCAATTTTTTCCACTGCCCAAAAAATATTATGTATAGGTTATTTTTGGCCCTTCGTATTCAAGGATTGTATCTACGGAGTCAAAAGATGTGCAAATTGTTAGGTATTTTTCTACAAAACATGGTTACCACCTACCCCTCTCCATCTAGTCATTGCAGCCGACCCATTTTTCAGACAGGAAATCAATTTTATGGAATGTCACCCTGCTTCATCGCAAGGCCACCAATACATCATTGTCGTCATCGACTACTTCACCAAGTGGGCAGAAGCCATGCCCAGATTCGATTGCAAAGGCATCACTGTCGCACGCTTCTTCTTTAACCACGTCATCTCTCGCTTTGGTGTACCTAAAAAATTGGTCTCTGATAATGGCACCCATTTCCATAACGAGACATTTGAAGAACTATCATGGTCATTAGGATTTAAACACAAGTTTGTGTCAGCTTACTACCCCTAGGAAAACGACCAAGTTGAAGCTGTCAACAAGGTTCTCAAAACTATGCTCCAACGCACAGTAAATAAGAACACAACTAATTGGCATCACATGTTATTCCCATCTCTTTGGGATTACCGTACCTTGGTCAAGATAGCTAAAGGATTTACACCATTCCACCTTGTCCATGGTGTAGAAGATGTCCTCACCATAGAATTCCAAATCTCTACCCTCCAATCTGTTGTAGAGTTGTTACTCGATACTCCTTCCCTTGAAAAAAGGTTTTTTACTTTGGAACACCTCGATGAAGAATGTCGTGACTCCCTTAAACAAAATGAGGCCATGAAGAATCTCTCCAAAGCACACTATGACAGACAACGCCAAAAAAGACAACAAACTAGGACCCGATAAATTTGTATCTAAATGGATAGGACCTTATGTCGTCAAACAATGTCTCCTTAAAGGGGCATATGTCTTAACCGACCTAGAAGGTATTACCCTTAACAACCCCGTCAATGGGTTGTACCTTAAATGCTTCTACACTTGATCCGCGTGCACCCCACAGGTGCGCCATGTTTTGGTTTTATATTTATGCATTGTCAATACCTTCATCACGTTCTTTATTACACTTAGGTATGTCTGCCATATGTGCAGGATCACGACGAGACATGCAAGAGACCCCTATTTTTTCCATTATAAGAACAATATGTCGTCCCTCAATAATGGTGCCAGGATTCTATCACAGGTATCATTAGGAAACTGGCATATAGGAAATATTTTCCCTCTGCTCACATTGCATTTACGAATATTCCCACTGATAACCATAGGGACCTCATTCCTAGTCTTGATGTGCTATCAACATCATCACTATGAAAAACATGTCCCACCATAGGTGTGCACACCATTTCAATCCTTGTCATAAATTGACACCCATTATGTCGAACCCCAAAAAGTTCGAGGAATTTGATACAACTTGAAAATATCACCCCTAGTTCATCATTTTATTGTTGCACATTTACTCCCCCACCTTCAGCAGTTGATGCCATCCAATTCCTTGGAATATTTTATGATCATGACTCACCACTAACCTCTCATACCTCCATGAGCATACCACCATAAAAAATATTCCTCGTATCATTACCCCTGCAAAGACACCACTGGGGCCCCCGCCCTTCGAAGTAACCAATTATTATCAGTTATTCCCATGGGAACACTTTGCATGGCATTGATTCATGGGGCACCCCTCTTCACATTTGAAAAATAAACCCCAACTCATCTTGGAAAGCATCCTCCAACCCACTCAAAACCGTGGGGACTCCGTTCATCATCAAATAGGTCCCCCGAAACACACAAAACTGTGGGGACCCCATCAATTATTCTTTATGTACAAACAATTTCCCCAATCCACATAAAACCATGGGAACTCCTAATTCTTTTTGGAATCAACCCATGGTCCCCTTTTATCGATGTATTTGAGTCTCAATATCCCCAACATTATCCGTTTTGCTGGCTACCCTTACTCCTGGTATTGTGTCTCCATTAAATCCCCTTCGCGTGTTGTTTGTCTCCCTCCATTTCACTCTGTACCTTTCTGAAAGGAATGCTGGTGTCAACACTCCCCATGTTTACATCGATAAAAGGAATTTATAATCCTCACACTTACCAACCAATCTTGTGTCAAGTATGTCTGTCCAACAATTAGTTACAACACGATCTTGGTCCTCAGGATAAGACCCTCGTCTTATCATGTACTTCTGCTCTCATCAACATCAACATCACTATATTCTGAGATTTGCAGTAGTTGCAGTTGTTCCTTGGGGTCCCTTTCAATCACTATAAGAGATCACCTCGAAATCAGTAGGGAGAGTCATTAGTTATCCGTAACTTAGTGGTTTCCTCTATGCTCAACGTCAACACATCTATCGTATTAGGGGGAAACATACTTTTGAAGGTAGCATTGTTCACATTTTCAAACTATGGTAAAAGTCCATCTAGAATAGTGAAGTTTCCCCTCAAGCAACTTCGCCTTCCTTCTGGTCCCCCACCCCTATGGGCTTATCATGATCATAAACAATTATGCTTCTTTATCACTCAGTAGCAGTTCCCAATTCACTTACTCTCACATGGATTGAAACCGCCTTTATCCATGCCAAAAAAATATCTTTGAGTTGAACCCATGGTCTTCTCTTATTGTAATCATCTTGACAATTTTTCACGAGAATGGGTATACCCACATTGTTTGTATACAAAATTATTCTTTATTTCAGCTTCATCGGTCATTACCAACAATCTTCCCCCATGGGAGGACCCTCTCATCCACATATGCTTTGTCTACTAAACTTAGAACAAGAGAGAAAAAAAAATAAACAATGATGCATTATCGGCTCTATAATACCTTCCGAACCTCATACATCAGGAGGAATTTGTTAACACCTAAATCTCACACATATGCAACATTTTGGCGATTCTTGTAGTAAGGCATCATCAACATATATAATGCATCTCACGAAAGGCATTCTCAACTAATCCAAAAGGCAACATGAGTCCAAAATTTCCCAAAAACTGTCAAATGGATAGGTCACGCGGTTGAACCCTTATTAACTTGCAAAATAGCATGTGCTACCAGTTTAGAACACGCACAACCCTCATGCGAAAATTCCTCCGATATCCACGTGACTGTCAAATCTCACCAACTAGAAGCGCAATTGAAGGCTCATAAATGGCCCATCACTTCCACAATTCAAATTTGGGCTCCTTACAATCCTTGTGGCATTAAATATTCCCTCTTGTGTACTTGGAACCACTTCATGAGGTGATGGCATTCACATTTGGAGCTAGTTGTTTCTTGGCCACCTCTTAGCCTATAAAATGAGGCCATGGGAATGCATCTTGTAGAAAGAAAAAGGAGAAAATTTATGCTACTGTATTTGTGTTGGAGCTTCCGCATAGCCCACCTCTTCCTAACTTTGTAAGCATTCCAAAGCTCCCTTGCCACGTTCCTCCAAGGGGCAAGAGTTTCTCTCCATTTTTCTATCACCCACTTAGCATATAGTTTGGACAAGAAGGACCTCCCTAAGGGATATTGTTGGCTTCCCTTGAAGCCTACACCTCCTAGTTGTTGTACATGCTTGACCATTGGGAAATACAAAGTGGTTTTTCATACATTTGGTTGTTTGAGTTTGCATTCTTCTCCCATTTCCTTTCTTACCTTTTTGTTAGTTTCATTTATTTTAGTTAAATTCCACTAACACCCACTTGCAAGATCATTTGTAGAACTCACACTCCTCCAAGGGGCTCCAAGGACTGAGGCCTTGATGCAACCTACAAGTGTTATCCCCTTACCAAGTGGAGGGATGCACCCTTGTACAATTTTTTCCACAAAACCATCAAAGGATAAGAAGAAAGAAACATGTTCTTTGAATAGGTCTATGTGCACTTTGGGATACCAACAAACATCATCTTGGACATAGATACTAGATTTATCAGTACATTTTGGACTATACTTTGGAAAAAAATGGACACTAAGATAAAGAGATCTACATGTTCTTTGAACATGTCTAGGTGCACTTTGGGATACCAAGGAGCATCATCTCAGATAGAGATACTAGATTTCTCAGTACATTTTGGACTACACTTTGGAAAAATATGGACACTAAGTTGAAGATATATACAACATTCCATCCACAGACAGATGGATAGACATAAGTAGTCAACATGAATTTGGTACAAATTTTGAGGGGTTACAATCAGAAGCATATGAATACTTGGAATGAAAATGTGATCTACATCCAAAACTCTTATAACATAGCAGGACACAATTCCATTGGAAATTCCCCTTTGGAAACTTGTTTTGGATACTTGCCACCTTCACCTCTAGATGTTGTTTATGGAAAACAATCATGGGGAGTCATGGAAGACACCACAGGTGAATCATTAAGAGCTCAAAAATTCAGTGATAAGATTAGGCATATCCAGTTGTAAGTACATGAAACATTAAAGAAGTCATAGAAAAAATACAATGCTAGGCATGACCAACACAAGGTTGAAAAATAATTCAAAGGGAGACAAAGTATGGTTACATATGAACAAGGAAATACTACAGGGTAATGGTAAGAAGATCAAGGCTATGAGGTATGTCCCTTTTGAGGTATTATATAAGGTGGAAGATAATTGCTACATAATCAGTCTAACTACATACATGCACATTTACTCTTTAGTAAATGTGGAAAATTTGAAAGTCCAAGAACCTTCATGTTGGACCAGGAACCTAATCAGGTCTTACCTTCTATAAAGGACATAGCACCAGAGGCTCAAGAAAATTTATCAAAAGACATAATGTTGCAGAAGAAGTCCAGAACTTCTAGGAGGGGACAATAGGAAATCTGGAAAGTGGGGTTTAAAGGAAAAATCCAAACAATGCTAATGGTACTCCAAGGAGAAGGTAGAGAAAAAATTTCCTCACCTCATTCATTAAATTCTTTTGGGGACCAAAATCCTCCCAAAATGGGGAGGTGTGACTTGAAATGGATTAATATATAATTTCTCACCTATTTGGAGCTTTCGAGGTTGGAAGGTTGGAAGATTGGTTGTAGAGCCCATTTTAGGGGGGGTCTCACATTTTAGATTTTGGGTAAAACGTTGTCTAAAAACATTTGAGGCCATTTTGATGGCTTAAATTTCAATTTTTATTTTGATCAAACCCTTCTTTGCACGAATATACCATACTCTACGCACCAAGACCTTTCCAACGGTCCAAAAATCACCTCAAATAGAGACCGTATGAAGAAGTTATACCTCTTTCAAGTTCACCTATCTAATTGACTACCATGGTATCGAGTTGACTCCATGTCATATCTCATTGATTACACATGTGGAGCTAGTCACATGTGTAATTTTAGGAACATTTTTGAAGGAAACAAAAGCTAACCTTAATCGAGATTTGTGGCATGCAAAAAACCCTAAAATTAATCCTAAACGACTATTGGACTATGTTAAATACTGGGCAGTATGGAGAAGAAGGGGTTCCATTATTTTGATGTACTGTATTTTTCCATAGTTGAGAACCATCACAAGAGTGGATATTAAAGTAGAACATAGGATATAGGAGATCTTGTAGTAGCCATTCTGGATGCAAAGTCATAGGTAACTCCATAAAGAGTACCATTTCTTTTGTATTTTCATTTTGACATAAAGAGAAAAGCATAGTCCTCATTTGTGGCTTGGTTTTTCCCCATAGTGGGTTTTCCCAGCATATATCTTGTGTTATTGTGTGGATTGTGTACTTTTTTTCTATAGTTATTTTTGTTTCAATTCCAGTAATTTAGCATTTAATAAAAATAAGCTAATAAAAAAAAAACTAAGTTGTAAGATCTATTGTGACGAAATGTTCCATTGGAATATCCATGACAATTTATAGATCATATTGGTATTAGAGTATTTTTTCTTTGGGTTTATTGAGAAATCACATGATCCAATTGTTGGTGATTTTTTTTCAACCCTAGCCATGGTGGATGAGTTTGTTCAAGGAGTGACAAACATTTTTTAGCAACGATTTTCAAAACTGGAAATACAATTCATCGATATCTCCAACGCAATGTGTCAATCCTCATATTTGGAGAGAAAGTTTGGAATTTTTCAAAGATTTTGGAGGCTCTAACTTAGATTTAGGATCATAGGGGAAATTGCAAATAAAAGTGACCCACAAAAGGAGCCGATGAAAGAGCCCAAAAAGAGCATTTGAATTCTAGTAACAATATTTGTTCCCAGTCTCTCTTCAAGATGGAAGTGAAGGTCAATATCAAGCCATACCAAGGTGAGATCGATGATTTAAATTTGAATCACTGGTTCCAATGTTATATATTTATTTTCTTATCCATCAAAAAACCAAGGATCAAAATATCTCATTTTCCCGATTGAAGTTAGAGGGCCATGCATTAACTTGGTGGGAAAGCCACAGGGAAGCACTTCGGCTATAGGGTGATCCACCAGTAAATAATTGGGAGGAATTTAAAACCCTCATCAAGTTTTAGTTCTACCCTATCGGGTTTGTATAAGACCAATGGATCCATTGGAATTACTTTATGCAAAGGCAAGGGAAGAGTGTGCTAGAATACATCACCAAGTTCAGGAAGATGGCTATCATGTTGGGTATTTACCCAAGAAACCAAATGTACTCAAGTATTTGGGAGGGTTTTACATAGTAACATATGAGGGAAAGTGATTCACTTCAATCCCATTCCAATAAATGAAGCATGTGTAAAAACATAGTACAAAGAAAACATAGGTCAGACGAAAGGACATCCAAGCGGTTCAAAGTAGAAATAGGACCAAGATGCTAGCAAGGAGGTGAAGAAGAAGTGGAAGGGAAAGTATAAGAAGATTACATCCACGAAACATTAGTGCAAGGATCCAAAAAACCACTGTAACCATTATAACATCGATGGTTACACTGAAGAAAAGCATTGGAAGCTACATCCAAAGTTGAACCCAAAGAACTGCAAGAAGTATGCCAAGAAGAAGAACCTTCTAGCCATAGACTCAAGAAAGGATTTAGAAATAAAATTAGATGTGGACAAGAAGATTGTTTGTACCACAGTGTATAAGGAGGTGAATCTAAGTATCCTTCAACCTTAGGAAGAGAAATATATGATGAAACTCTTCCACGTCAATTTCTAGGTCAAGAAGACCAAGATTGACACTCTATTAGATTTTGGTTTGCAAGCAAACCTCATAGCAAAGGATCTGGTACATAATATTGGATTGGAAGTACATGATCATCCCAGTGCCTACCCATTGGGATGGGTAACTAAGGATGAAAAACTTAGAGTCGTGAAATAGTACAATATCAAGTTTTCCATAATCATAGAGTATATTGATGAGGTGGAGGTAGATATAGTATCCCTAGATGTTTGTGGTATAGTGTTCAGAATACCCTAAATGTATATGAGGGATGTGATATTCATGAGGAGAGGCAACTAATACCGCTTTATCAAGGATAGTAAATCCTTCATCATAAACACACACAAAGGTAAATCAAATAACTCCCTGGTAAGTTCAATCCAACTGGAAAATATAATCAGTTCAAGTAGGAAGTTGTATTTCTTTTCTTAAGAAACAATTTGGAAGAAGGTGAATCAGTAAAAGTGAAGGCATCCTCGAAGGGATATACCAAAGATAAAAAAAACACTATTTTGAGATCCTTTTGTAGTCATACAGAGAGGTGTTCCAAGATCCTAAGGGGATACCTCCTAAGAGGGAGGAGGATCATGAGATAGCTCTATTGCAAAATTATCCATTGTTGAATATCAAATTGTACAGACAATTTATCATAGACGCGGATGATGTGAAGAAGCAGTTTCATCCTTTCTTGGAGGAGAGCATGATATGACAAAGCGCCTCATGTTGTAGGAACTTATCATCATAGTACCCAATAAGGATGGGACTTGGATTATGTGCATCGACTACATGGCATTCATCAAGATCAAACTCAAGAATCAGTACCCTCTACCTAGGATTGATGATTTGATGGACCAGTTGTAGCATGCCAAGTACTTCACCAAGCTTGACCATAGTAAGCTAAAACAAACCAGACATTATAAGTGTATTAGATTCTTACAACGATTACATCTAATCATTGCGTATAAGAAATGAAATACAAAAAATTTGGAAGACATGTTCTCAAGGCCATCTAAAACAAGGATTACAACTTTGGGAACACTTTTATACATGGAACCTTTTATCCATGATGCATACAACGAGGAATACACAGAATATGAGGACTTCAAGGAGGTATTTTAGCAACTGCAAGGATAATTCCATGTAAAATAAGGTGATAGCAAGGCTGACTATCATCTCCAGGATGGGTTACTCTACAAGATGGAAAAAAATTGTGTTCCTAAAAGAAAGAGATTGTATCTTATTAGAGAGGCACACACCTCCAAAGTTGTAGGGAATTTTGGTGTAGGGAAGATAATTGCAAACTTACAGAGTTATTTTTACTGTCCTAGAAGGCAAGAAGTCAGTTTATCAAAGGATGCATACTTTGATGTACAAGCAATCCCAATAATAGGAAGCAAGGTCTATACCATCCCTTAATTGTTCCTACAAGACCATCGGAGAACGTATCCATGGATTTTGTGAGTGTCCTTACAACCGCTAGGAAGGGACATGACACTTTATTCGTGGTAGTTGATAGATTCAACAAGATGGGCATTCTTATGCCTGGTAAAAATACCATCAAATATCAAGAAGCAACAAACATGTTTCTTACTAGGTCTAGGTGTACTTTGGGATACCAAGGAGCATCATCTTAGACAGAGATACTAGAATTCTCATTTCATTTGGACTACACTTAGAAAACTATGGACACTAAGCTGAAGAGATTTACAACATTCCATCCATAGACAGATGGGAAGACATAAGTAGTTAACATGACTATGGTACAAATTTTGAGGGGTTACAATCATAAGCATCGAAAGACTTGGCATGAAAATGCGATATACATCCAACACTCTTATAACAAAGTAGTCCACACTTCCATTTGGAATTCCCCTTTTGAAACTTGTTTTGGATACTTTCCACCTTCAACATTAGATATTGTTTATGGACAACAAGGGGGAGTGAGGGAATGCACCACAAGTAAAGCAATAAGAATTGAGAAGTTCATTGATAAGATTAGGTAGATTCATTTGAAAGTACATGATGCATTGAAGAATTTATAGGAAAAAATACAAGGCTAGACATGACTAACACAGGGTTGAAAAATTATTCAAAGTGGGAGACATAGTATGGTTACACCTGAATAAGGAAAGACTACAGGGTCCTGGTAAGAAGATAAAGGCTCTAAGGTATATCCATTTTGAGGGATTGGATAAGGTGGGAGATAATTCCTACATAATCAATCTACCCCCATACATGGACATTTACTCTACAATGAATATGAAACATATGAAACTCTATGAACATTCCCTGTTGGACCAGGAACTTGAGCATGCCTTACCTTTTGTAGAGTACTTAGCACCAAATGCTCAGGTAGAGTTAGCAGGAGACATATTGTTGTAGAATAATTCCATAACTACCAAGCAGGGACAGTATGAACTCTAACAGGGGGGTTGAAAGGACAACTTATGGGAAAGGCTAAATGGTACTCCAAGGAGAAGGTAGAGGAAAATTTTCATCACCTCATTTAGTAAAAAAAATTGGGGACCAAAATCCTCCCAAAATGGGGATGAGTGATCTGAAATGGATCAATATATAATTTGTCACCTATTTAGAGCTTTTGAGTTTGGAATATTGGATGAATTGGCTTGTAGGGACCATTTTAGGGGCTGGTCTCACTTTTCAGATTTGGGGTAAAAAACCATCTGAAAACATATGAGCCCATTTTGATGGATTAAATGGCACTTTTTTTCTTTCTCAAACCTTATTTTAAACTGATTCCATATTCTACACATTAACACCTTTCCAACTATCCAAAAATTGTTTGAAATTGATTATGTATGAAGAGGTTATGCCTCTCGTAAGTTGACCTATCCAATTAACCACATTGGTACTGAGTGGATTCCACCTCATCTCTTATTTTTCACACATGTGGACCTAGTCACATGTGGACTTTCAATATTATTATAGAAGGTTAAAAACCCTAACTCTAATTGGGAGTTGGGGCATGGAAAAACCCTAATATTAACCCTAGATTCCTATCAGACTATGTTAAAAACCATGCAATATAGAGATCAAGAAGGGGTTCCATTATTTAGATGTATTGAATTGTTCCACAGTTGAGCTCCATAAAGGGACTGGATATTGGAGAAAAATAGAGGAGATAGGAGATCCTATACTAGTCATTATGGCCATAGAGTCATATGCAACTCCATAGAGAGTACCATTTCCTTTGCATTTTTATGTAAAGAGCAAGGCATAGTCCTCATTTATGGTTGGGTTTTTTCCCATTTTGGTTTCCCTAGGGTATATCTTGTGTTATTGTGTGGATTGTGTACTTAGTTGTTCTATTTATTCCTATTTCAACTCCATTTATTTAGCATTCATTAAAAATAAGATAATAAAAAAAGAACTAAGTTGTAATATTCGTTGCGACGAACTGTTCTAGTGGAATATACATGGTATTTTATGGATCAAAATATATCAGTCAAACCAAATAATTTAGTCTCAAGTTTTTACATAGCTTGTAGTAGAATTTGTTCTTAGTTCTCACCTTGAAATTGATAGGGGGTTGTCATGGAATGGTACTCAAGATTATAATTTTGAACCCTTATCAATCAAGCATATAATAAGAAAATCTGAGCCACAACCATAACTAGATCCAACGACCAAAGTCTTGAACCACAACCATAACTAGAGCCAACAACCAAAGCCTCATGCCAGAGCCACTATGAAAATCAAAGTTGTAGCTAGAAGACGGAGATAAAGTCCTTTTGGTTTGTATTCATACTAAAACTACTCATTTAGTATAAGGCATCATCCTTTGTTGCTTCTTCTAGACATCAATTTCTGGTCATTTTTGAACCACCATTTTTTAGAGGAAACACCCAATAAAAGATAAGCATGAATATTAGTTTTCCCATTAAGATGGTATATGTATAAATACATTCTCATGTGAGGCTTGCTTTCATTTTCCAAGATGTCCCTTGGACTCCTCATGAGTATTTGTATTTCTTCAATAATACTTAACCCAAAGGATTAAGTTTCCAGCATTCCCCCTTTAATACGAAGGGGTGTATATGAGTCCAAGAATATTCTGAAAGAGAGATGAAAATAAGAAGTGGAAAACTGCCAAATGCTAAGCATTTCCTGCTTAAAATTCATTTTTCAAGTAATTTAGCAGAAGATGAAGTCTTCTACTAAGTGGTAAAATTGAAGTGTTCTCCAAATCGATGGTTTTAAGATGACTACAAACTCAATGGTTTTGGATGACCAAAAATTCGTTGGTTTTGAATGATCAAAAACCAAAAAGGTTAGTAGAAGATACAAAGGTTGATGCCTTCTACTAAATGGTGGCTTTAGGATAACAAAAAAATATAGAACTTGGTGCTAACTCAGATTCTTGCTAAGCACTTCCCTTTGGAACTTAGCTCTAACTCAGGTTCTGGCTCAGTGGTTCCCTATGTAATTTTTCTCCAAGGCTTCGAAATTCCCTCTGGAAAATGGTGGTTTATTGATCACCACAAAAAAATGTATAGCAAAAGAAAAAAAGGCTGATGTCTTCTAAATGGGTGGTTTTATGATGACCACGAACCAAAAATAATCTATCTCCTTCTAGCTACACCTTTGACTCTCGTAGTGGCTCTACCTTGAGGCTTTGACTATTGGATCTGGTTATGGTTGTGGCTCACTCTCGCTTGTTCTGTATTGAATTTATGGGGTGATCCAGATTTTTATCAATGGCCACCCACCTATTCCAATGGATCAAAACAAATTTTCCAACTTGGTATTTTTTTTACAGATTTTTGTGTCCAAAACATTTGTGGTTGTTTTGAGGCTTTGAACGATGTTTTTTGGTGATTCCATAATCTAGATGTAGCCAAAGGCAGTTCATGATGGAAAAATGTGTAGTTCTCATATAAACCTTTCCAATGGGATATAAAGCGCCCTAAATGCAGTTCGTATACAACATTTATGCCCTCGGGAAGTTGACACATCAACTAACCTCCTCGAGGCCCACAAACCTTTTTACAGTTCATTTCCTAGGGTTAGGTTTCTGGATGTTAGGATTTTTTCCTTCATTATTATGATAAAAAGGCCCTTTGGTCTCCTTTTGTAATAAACTTGTCACCGATGAGCATACCCTCCATATCTCTTCTTAGAGATAAATCTACAACAATTCTAATTGCTTTTATTTTACAGTATGTTCCGTTTCATTCATTTAATAGAATATGAGTTTACTGTATCATTGTGTTCCTTGCAATATATCTGTGTATATGGTTCTATATGTGCTCTTTCATTTCATTCTCACATAAATATGGATCAATAGTATTAGAGCGGTTTTTTTTTTTAAATTTCTCCACACATGCCCCTAATTAGGTCAAGATATAGACAATTGGGTCTTGAACTAGTTGAGCTTGATATAAAATTCCCTGGGAATCCTAAACCACCTCCCATGTCTAAGGAAAAGGGAGATGACGGAGTAGGAGATCTTATAAAGTTGTTGCTCAAGGAATCCCTCATGCGACATAGGAACAAGATGATGGAAATTGTTTACCAAATCCTTCCAAGGATGTTGACAGCAACGAGGGGATCATCAAGTAGTCACTTCGGAGGAGCCTATAACGTCCCCATCCCTCAATCCAACCAACAAGAGGGGACATTCACTACATCAGGGCCTCTAAATTTCGCCCCATAACCATAAATATGAATTTATACAACTAAAATGCATGTGAAGGCATGAAAATAATACACAAAACAGAATATCTAAATCCACACACACACACAACATGCAATTTACAGGCATAATTATCATATGAATACAAATAAAATAATTGCACATCAAATACATAAGAATACTTATCTTTAAGAAAAGAAGATCCAAGCAACTAGTTGTGTAAGAGAGATTTTCCACACAGCCATAGGCACTCTGTCCAGCATATACTCTTTCTACTGAGAGGCCACCCCCAAGCTGGGCTATGAGGCCACTAGGGTTAAGGAAACACCTACATGATTCTCTCTCTCAACCCAAAACCCATTCTTCTCACTATGCTTAGCCAAAAGCTCAACTAGAGCTCTACAAGGATCTCACTAAGCCTTCATAGCCATGGCACTCCTTCCAACCGCCCCATACAACACAAGGAAGGCCTTTCCCTTCACTGATACATAGTTCCCTCAGTAAATCTAACCCTTACAGTGCTTACCAGTGTGTGTAGTAAGATTCCAACCTGCTGTAAGATATTGGAGAACCCCATGCAACATTAATACATGGCTTCTCAAGCATCCAAAAGTAGCAGAACTCAATGGTAAAGGTTCCTAGCTTTCCCAAGCTCCATGCTCACCTACAACCATCTATTTTGCTTTCCCAAAATGCATCTATGTCTTCAAATTTGAATTTATGGGTTAAACATAGTCTAGTAATGGACATGAACAACAATGGAAAACTCTACGTAGTGTAGAAAACATGCATGAGAGAATGATCAAAAGAGTGTTGAATCCAAGGATATGAGGTAAGGGTGAAAAGGAAACTAACATAGCTTCTGACCATAGACGGAATTAATAGGACTACTGACACCTGACATAACTGTGACAACCCCCATTCTTCAATAACTACATGAAGTGACTTTTCCCATCAGCCTCACATATGCATTCAATGATTGGATT
Source organism: Larix kaempferi (assembly GCA_027924585.1). Classification (NCBI taxonomy): domain Eukaryota; kingdom Viridiplantae; phylum Streptophyta; class Pinopsida; order Pinales; family Pinaceae; genus Larix; species Larix kaempferi. The sequence continues at coordinate 10,339,797 of BSBM01000120.1, read as the reverse complement.
TAATAGTCAAGAGAGGTAATTGGCTTATTTAAGGCACATGGCAGATTTTGGATGAGTTCTAAGGTTGACACATAGCAACATAGGATTTGGTTTCCCCATAGGCCCCCTTTCGTCTACCCCTCTGGTGGAATCATAGCCCCTCTAGTTCTCTTTACATACCATCTTGGACCATTTTATTATTTTTCAACATAATATTTACATACATTTCGGATTGGCATAGTAATCCAACCATATGGTCCAAATAAAAATATATGCATTATACATGCCTAGCCATTCTCTAGTCAGGCCTTGACCTTGATTTCCGCACTAGAAATCCATAATAGCATACTTACATCATTTACATAATTTTAATTAAATACATTCCAAGTCAAAACTGGGGTATTATAGAGCCACACTCTTTAAGGTACAAGTTAAATTTGATATCCCTTTATTTGAAGCCCATATCGATGTTGATTCCCTAGATAAATGGTTGAGTCTTCCAAAAGGGTATTTATTTGTCCATAATTTTTTTCGATAGGGAAATAATCACCTTTGCACTCTTTAAGGTTGTCCCCTATGTCAAAAATTGGTGGGAAAATTATTGTGAGAAAAACTTAACAGAGGAGTCTGGAATGTTTGATGCCAATCCCACTTGGGCCTCTTTTATAGGTGTCATGAAGGAACAATATTACATTGTGGTAAACTATGACAACCATACACTAGATGGACCACTTTGTGTCAAGAGAGGGACCAAACAATGCTGAAGTTTACAAATACTTTCCATACGTTGCGCACCAAGTTGGGTATCAAAGACTCCAATTGACATATGGTTTTAAAATACCACGGGGGACTAAAAAGGTACATACAAATCGAAATGGATCTTCTAGACATCTTGTCACTAGGATTCTCTTACCGATATTCTATCAAGATCAAGCAGAAATTCAAGTAGAAGAACAAGTAGGAGTTTAGGCTTGCAAATTCGTTGCAGAAGCAAGGCTAGGGTAACCCTATCTCACAAAACAAAGGACAGAGTAAGGAAAAATAGTCCAAGCCACAAGAAAAGAAGGGGAACGAGAAAAAAAAGGAGTACACTAGGAAATGATGTGATTTCCATAAGAGTCCCTAGCACAACATTGATGAATGTCGTTCAAAGAAGTTATTGGTGGCCAAGATCAAATCTTTAGAGTCATATCTCGGTTCCGACTCTGATTTAGAACCCAACATTGCAGTCGCAAATAGGGGGAAGTAGACCATTGATGCATAAACCAACATCACCATTGCTACCAAAAAGATCCAACTTGACAATCTAGAGGATCCATAGGAAGGTGAGTTCCTTTTCCCCTTATAGATGTGGGTAAAGGGAATTCCACTACATTTCATTGTTGATAGTGGAATCCAAAAGAACTTGATTTCGACAGAGGTCATCAAACGGTTGAAGTTTCCAACAACACCCAACTCGTATCCCTACAACATTGGGTGGTTCAGCAGGAACGGGACATCTGCATCAATCGACAATGCCACCTACCCTATGGCATCAAGTCATTCACAAATGAGGTAATGTGCGATGTATCCCCACTCAAAGTTGTGATGTTATTTTAGGACAACCATATATGTGAAAGCATCATGTTGTGTATTAATCTAGACATCATAATTCCATTATTACTTTGGGAAATCAACTCCATAGGATACCATAGGCACTACCCCCTACTATAGTTTCTCTCATCTCTTAGTGCAGGAAGGTAATCTCTTGGACTAGGAAATTTGTCGTCTTCGTGATTCACTCTGAAGGTGGATGAAATATCACAACAACATCGTGGTGTGTGATTTCACACATGCCTATGCTAAAGAGCACCTACAAGAGGGTTGTGGACTCAAGTAGAGTTTCAAAGAAATAAAACAAAAACAAACTACTAATCTAAGAAATTAAAATAAGAGTGTTGGTATAAAGCAAATGAAAATATATTTCCGTTCTTTAAATTAAATCAACAAGCATACATAAGAGCGAAAAGATTAAATAATTTTATATTTAAATATGAAAAGAATTACAAGAACCGAGAGCACCTGAAAAATTGCAGAAGAGGAGGTTGATGCAACTATCCGAGGGCAAGTACGTTGGTTCTCCTCACGTCCTTCCAATTCTCCGGCCACACATCACAGGAAGATGATATCCTAAAGGTGAGAGGGAAGTGATAAAAGGTATACTTCAATCTTGGCGAAAATATGACAAAGTAACGACTTGAGCAAATGGAATGGAGTTCTGTGTGTAATGAAGGACCTTGGCATCTCTTTAATAACTAATGATGGGAGTCTAGGGTTGAGTTTTGAACTCTAGACTTGTCAGCCACGTAGAGACTCATGCCACTTTTGTTTTCTTTTTTTTCAAACATGAAGTAGAAACAACTGAAAGCTAAGCCAATGGTTTGGTCGCTCCTTTTTATACTTTTTGTGCTACTTGAATTGATCATATTGAAGGACTATGAGAAACCTAGGTTGCTCTTATTTAGGGATTAAGAGCTACCTGAGTTGTAGAGGCTTTTTGATGCTTAACTTTCACTTTTTGGGATTTTGTGATTGATTTTCCAAGGTCAAATGAACATGAATGAGGTGACATGATGAAATATGAAAGTGACTAAGCTCCAAACATGGAAAGTGAGCAAATTTTACTTGTTAAAAGATTCTCCCCCGATGTGTTATGTCAAGAACTCATCGTATGGCTAACATACATCATAGAATTTTCGTGGTAGGAGATAAGTATGACAGTGGCATGGACAATGGAGACCACTTTAGAGAGGACTTGCCTTCCGACAGGTCTATGAAGGCCTTTTCCTACAAACAATGGTGCATACAATCTCAAATATATATGGATGAGGTAGGAATACCCATGCTCATATCAATGTCTCAAAAATAGAAGGGGATCTAGATCGAGTGGGGATAAGATCGATACATGAATAGTCACTGTGTACATCAAATGAAAGATATAATCCCAATGGGAGTCTGATAAATACATGAGGAATCATTATGTACATCATGAGTTTCCAAGAGGGATTCAGAAAGGTACATAAGTATGGTCCAACCCTATATGATCTAGAGAACTGATAGCAGAACAATGGCATTCTAGATGAATCTTTGATCACAATAACTAATGCTATGTTGGAATTGAAGAGGGTCCAAAAATCTGGGATGACTCATATGACTAAAAGTATGGATTCATCATGCTCTGGGAATTTCATCTGTAACTAGATACGAGAAGAATAATGTAACTAGGGACTTCCATAACATTGTCGCATAACACAACCCAGATATCTCAACAACACATAACTGAAAAGCAGACTCCACCAAGAGTAAGAGTCATGGATATCTGGGGTCTTCAACCAAATAATGATAGGACCATTATCCTGTATAAATATCAACTATGAGATTAGTGATTTGTCGTTGAGCACGTGAGAAACAACCAAACTAAAGTGCACTGATATCTCCCTTCAGTTGGTCCAAGGGACTCATTGATGATGGTAATGAGACCAAGATACATGATTCCTCTGGTCTATCTTCTGGAAAAGATGTGTTGACATCAACATAAGGATACTTGCAACTCCTAAGGAAAGGATATTTCCTTAGCAAAACTATGAGGGATACCATCAAGATAAAAGGAACACAACTAGACAAGTAACCAAGAATTTTTTTGGGGACATGAGGGTAATTGAGTAATGGACTCAAAATTCAACTATTTAAAGTATGAAGGAAAGGTTGACATAGCAACATATGTGAAACTTCTTGATTGGATCAAGGGAAGGACACAATTGGGGTACCAGGGGACATGAATCATGATGGGGGGAGGGAATTGTTACTCTTGGGAATGGGTATATTGATTATATAGGACTCCAAAGATGACTCATCACAAATACTCTGAACAAAGGCTACCAGTGGTGCTTCCACCACAAGAGGTAATGCATGATCTGCAGGAGTGCTAAGAAGCACTTTTGTTGAATGGTTTATCCGATACATGGGCATTGAAGGGGAGAGTAGTAATGACTACTCCAAAATCGTAGCTTCCCAAATGTGTGATCATCTTGAAAAAGGGGGTGTTTAGGAACATCGCTTGTAAAATATGGTCGTTTTGGGACCAATTACTCACTTGGTTAAAATGAGGAAGACTGGAAAGGATATAAGCAGATGGATCTTTTTAATGGCAGGCGGGACACTAATGATAATCTCCTTGTAGGTTGGTGAATAGTGGAAAAATAATGTGACACTTTGCAGTATGGATGAAGCAGCGATATTATGAAAATGGAATACAAAACATTAAATGGAGAAATAATCATAAGTTTTAGAGTCCATGGGGTCAACCAATAAATGATGTGAACATGGTAACATGCGGTTAAGTGCAAAAAATCACAAACTAAACAGACTCCTATTCATAAAGAAGGAAAGAACGACACAGGTGCCTAATGGAAAGGGACTCTATGTTGACACCCATTTTTAGAAAGATCTACTACCAAGTAAGGGAAAATGAAAGAGGTGGATGTGGTGGGACACTTAATATGATAGAGGGGGAGGTCCTATAGGTGTAAATAGTGCATGGTGGCTTGATGCATCAGATGGAAGGTGTGCCTATATGCCAGTGAAGGAGTTATACCCGTGTAAGATTGTTGTTGGTGGAAACTTGCGAAGTTCCTCGCAATAGGGATCTGCACACACAGATGATACCCAAGTATAAAAGTGTGTCAGTAAACCAAATCAAATGAACTAGTAGATCAGAATTTAAATTTTACCCAAAGGCACAAAGATCAAGGTGGGTGGACAAAAAGGGCCCAAAACTGATTTCCAGATCACAAAAAGAGGTTCACGTAATCGAGAAGAGCTCAGAGTCATGATTCCAACAGTATGAATGACACGTCAAATAGACGTTGTATGAGCCCAAAAGTCTCAAGAGAATAATTGATAAAAATCACTTAAACATGAGTGGGGTCCATGCTGCCAAGTGTCATTTTCACTGTGCATTGTTGGAGAAGAGTGTGGGACCCAAAACTTCAGTTGCTAATTTCTTCCATTCCAACCACCAGATTCAAATTCTATGACTTGCAGTTTAGTGTTCTCACATTTCTTGTCAATTTTAGCCATTACTTTTTGCATTTTGCTTTTTGAGGGACCTCGAAAAACCATTGGGGGGTTTTGGGGCTGGGTCACACATTTCAAGGAAATTTGCATGACTTAGGTCACTCAATTTTGAGGGATAGGGGTGACCTAAATTGCACCTATCTGAGGGACAGGTGCGATTTAGGTTTGCCACTCAATTTTGAGGGACAGGGTCACACCTGTCTGAGGGATATGTGAGACCTAAATTGCACCTTTCCAGAAAAATTGAGCGATCTGAATTGCACAATTTTGCTTAACATGAGGAGTGACCTAAATTTTTTAAAACTACTTAAAAGGTGCGACCTAAGGGTAAAGTAAAATTTTGGTATTTGACATATCCTAACTACTTGGTGTGCTTGCAAGATGTCTTGGGTCAGCTGGAGGGAGAGAGAAGTTCCTGAGATCTACCGAGCCATTCATGTTGATCAACTGGTGAGAGACATGCTGGCCAGATGTGGGTTGCTCAAGTTCCTGAAGAACCCACTCATGTATAGCACGTCTTTGCTACTCAACAAGATTGTTGAGTTCTATCACCGTGATGCATAGGTTTTTGTGTTTGAAGGTGAGAGTGTGGAACTCACCCTAGCAGATGTCTAATTTATGACCCGTTTTCCTCGACTTGGGGTTATTGGGGACATGTATTCCAAATGTCCCCATGATGTGGAAATGAAGGCCATCATGGAGCGAAACTCTCTTTCAAATCCTGACTTACATGCTACTTCGGTCCTCCTGGTGGACATTGAGAGTCTAGGTACACGAGCTATTCTAGCTGGGGTGGTTTGGATTCTAGGATCTATGGGTTCAAAAAATATCTTTGGAGGGTAGATGCTCATGGTGGAGAGAGTCCTAGAGGGGACTTACTTTGGGTGGGGGTAGGTGTTTCTTACTCTTGTTCGGTGAGATGAACCATGTTAGTCATCTTGGGGGAGACTTTGAGTTTGCATTGTTCATCTATGCCTTCTTATTTGAGAAGGTACCCACCCTACGCCCCAACTTTTCCATGAGATATAATGGGGATATAGAGCCCAAGATGAGGCATTGGGGTGAGATGATGATCCGTGAGGGAGGAGGTGTAGTCGACAGGATGTTCAACCAAGCCCTATTTGCGTAGTGGTGCCAACTTCTAGTGGTGATCAAGGATTACCCATATGCGGGCATGGACTATTGCAAATATCTAGACCCACCTCGTCCTCATGGACAGGCTTGGGGCCAAATGGTACACATGTACTTATTTTGTTTTTTAGCATTTTCAATACTAGCATATATGGTAGCTAAACCTTTATGTGACATAAGTACTGATGACTAGTCATTTGTGTGTGTAGATGTGGGTCCAATGCCCTCGACATACTATTAGCATAAATGAGGGAGGATTGAGGGGATCAAACCTCCCCCCCAAAGCACATCAGTGCCAGAGGGGTGACAATGTCGTACTAGATGGTCTATGCCAAGACATTGAATGAATATTAGAGGGGATTGTGAATGATGGTTGACAACACCGTGATGAGTATCTGCTGACAGTGTGATTTCGGTCTCCTCACAAGTGGCACTCGATCACTTGTCAGATTGCAGTGGCTGCTTCCACCATCTGGGATCAGATATAGGGAAATGTGCCTTGCATCCGTATTGACAATAGGAGGATGAGGAGACCAATGATGATGACCCTAATTACAAAGATGACTAGTTAGGGATACATAGCTACCCACCATGCAATGAGCATGGGGAAATTTGAGTGATGTATTTATTTTATGGAGTTGTTGGGGATCTAAGATGCAAACATGACTATGTATTTTTTGACAGACTTATGTATCTTATCTATACATATGTGAAATGCAATGTGATATGGTTATGTAGGAATGTGATTAATTTCCTTGATATTGATGAGCAATGTGCTGTTAGAAAAACAGGATCACAGAGCAATAACAATAAACAGAAATGCAAATATAATCACACATACACATTATAGGAGAGACACAGATATATCGTGGTTCACCCAACTTGGGCTACGTCCACACTGAAGTTGCCAGTCCTTATTATTATTTTGTCTAGCAAAGTGAAGGGATACAACCTACAGCACAACCGTTGCACTTCCTCTTCACTGTCTCACAGTCTCTCTTCTGATCTCAAAGATCTTTACAATGCATAAAAACTAATACATCAACCTTAGCCGTATTACAGTGTATTTCTTTTATAAGGGAAATACAACGGGAAAATACCACGGGTTACCCAAAAACATGGGCCCAAAAATGGGTGGCGAAAACAGCCCCAAAAATTTTCCTCGGGGTCTCTACCCCCAAACCCCTTTCTCGGGGGCGCTGGCCCCCATGCCCCCCAACCTGGGGAGTGCAACCACTTCCCCGAACCCCCTGGGGATCGTGCCCGGATCATAACCAAACCTGGGGTACAAACATGGCTGAATAATAATATCTCTAAATCTAGAGATCAAGTTCCACAACCAACATGTGCCACTCTAGGATGTCATTAGGCATTTGATTTGCCACATCATTGAAACTTATCGGGACATGTATGAATGTGATGGATTGAAATTGTCTAACCAAATTTTTAGCATGCGGGAAATTTCTAAAGAGGAAAGGATCGTGTACAAGATAACAATTATTCAACTGAGAGACAAGCAACTAGGAGTCCAAATAGATGCAAATGTGATGAATTCTCATATGGAGAGCACCAACTAGGAGGTTGATCATGCCATCATACTCTACTTGGTTATTATTGGCTTCCCTAATACACATGCCACTGTTACACCTAAAATCTACTCATCATCAAATTCAGTGTATACACCCCTGAAGATACATGGACTAAGTAATTATCATGGGAGGATTTGCACCCCATTGTGCTAGGTTTTGAAGGGTCGTCGCAGGTTGCACACTAGCAACATGCGACGTCGCAGCTTGATCCACTGCAGGGTGCGACGAAGTCTGTTAATGGGAAAAAATAGTCTATTCGAGATCCTTCTCGAAACTTGCTCATTTAGGGGCTTATCCCTGACCTCTAGGAGAGTTGATACTCGACCCCTAACTCTTTGGGAGGATCCCCTATCTCTCTCCTACCATTTCTCAACCTATCCTATCCATACCCTATCCATTTAGTCCTATATAAGTGAGGTTCACTCCCATCCCAAAGGGAGGAAGACTATGGTATCTACATGCTAGTGAAATCTCTCTTAAGACACCTCCATTCACCTATTGGAGAGCTCATACTTCCTTGGAAGGACGTGGCAATTGGCTTGGTCGTAGAAGGGCTACTGCGTTAAGTCTTGGTTGTAGTTCTATATCTCTATCATGTACTCCTCTATTTGCAGTAATACAAATGTTTTCCACCAATACTGTTCTTGTGTGCAATGATATTGTGTAGTTTACCTGCTTAAATGTTTACTTAGATCGCTTATTGTATAGATGTCTTTTACTGGTTTCTCTTGTTTCTTTGTCTTAACAGGTCTTGCAGCTTGGATTTGATGACCGTGGGATGTGGATCAACATTCGAGAGAAATGATTGCGTAGTAAGAAGGTAAGACATGTTCGGGTACACAGGGTACTACCAAAGGACCGAACACCAAGAGCAACCACTTCACACAAACAGATCACAGATCAACACACCGATGTTAAACCCTCTTGAGGGAAACACTCCATGGCCCCGTCCAAATAGCTTCTACGGGACAATTTATTAAGCAAAGAAAGAAAGTTACAAATGAGCTTCTCATAATCGATCAACTAAACAATGACCCTCCATGCTCTTTAAATAGAGATCATGGACCAATCGGGTGTTAAGCCACAGATCAAGGTTAGGTATGATCTAAGAGAAGTTGAGTCGTCGGATCACTCTATGTCGGGAACATATCGTGACCATCGGATTAAGTATTTACAAATGCATACTAATGCATACTAAAGAAAAACACTATCCCTAACGGATATATTACACAAGTTGATCTTAACTAACTCCTAAGTGTTTAAATATCCTAACATCCCCCCTTAAGAACAACTTGGGATATGATTAAAGGATTTACAAAAGTGACACTATTAGGAGAAGGAAGGAGGCATTAGAGCCTATCCCCTCTTAATGACAAGTTCCTGAACTCCTAACATAGATCGAAGTTTAGAAAACTTCACTTCTGTAAGAGACTTGGTGAATATTTCTGCAACTTGATCATCTGTAGGGCAAAAGAGCACTTCAAGAACACGATCATGAACAAGATTTCTGATGAAGTGCATATGTAGCTCAATGTGTTTGCTGCATTGATGTAGAACTAGATCTTTGGCAAGCTTGATGGCACTTTGATTGTCGCACCAAAGTGGAGTAGGCTGCTGTTGCTTGAATCCAAACTCTGAAAGGATCTGTCCAAGCCATAAAGTTTCCTGATTGGCATTAACTGCGGCTCGATATTCTGCTTCTACTGAAGAAAGAGCAAGAGCTTGTTGTTTCTTACAAGCCCAAGTGATAGGTCCAGATTCCCGACTGAAAACATAACCTGCAATAGACTTTCGATCATCAGGATCGCCGGCCCAATCTGAATCAATGAAACCAACAAACAAAGGTTTCCCCCCTGTACTATAATGAATCCCAAACTGAACTGTACCTCGAATATATCGAAGTATTCTTTTAGCTGCTTTCCAGTGACTTTCATGAGGTGTCTGCATATAATGGGCAACACAACCAACGGCAAAGGAAAGGTCAGGACGGGAATGAGTCAAGTATAAGAGACTACCAACAAGCTGACAATACAAGGTGGCATCGACTTCAGGTGAAGTACAAGTGGCATAAAGTTTGACTCCAGACTGGAAGGGAGAAGGGGATGGTGTACAATCCTCCATGTGAAAGCGACGAAGAAGGTCACAAGCATAGTTAGACTGAGAAAAAAAGATTCCTTCTTTGGTTTGCAGGTCTTGGAGACCAAGAAAATAATGCAAATGTCCTAAGTCTGACATTTCAAAATTTTGTTTAAGACTGGATTTCACATGGGTTATAAGCTTAGGGTCACTACCAGTAAGAATAAGGTCATCAACATATAGAACAAGTATGATGAGATGGTTTTCTACTTTCTTGGTATAGACATTGGGGTCAGAATGGCATCCAGAAAAACCAGTGTCAAGGAGAAAGTTATCCATTTTGGCATACCAAGCTCTAGGAGCTTGCTTAAGGCCATATAAGGATTTCTTAAGGTAGCAGACAAGGCTAGAGTTATTCTGAACATATCCAGGAGGATTTCTGTCAAAATTTGGCATACAAGCACCCCTTCCCTCATTTGACGGTTTGAACCTTGGTCTGATGTATGAACTCCCTCTGTGCTGCAAGATCCAGCCAGAGACCCCATTTATGATTTGTGTTTTGAGAGTTTGGTTTCATTTGGATTGACTTTGGGTTCCGTCTTAGACAATTTTGAGATAGGTAGTGGTGGATACTATAGTCTCCTCCACCTTCATCCGTTCACTCTTGCATTCCCTTCCTTCCATTCTTAATCTGATCATTGCATTGGATCAACCTCCAGACCTCATTTACATTTGTTTTGAGCTTTGCTTGCTTAGTTTGCTTGTTGCTGCTTGATTTTGAGTTAAGTGTGTTTTTCAGCTTGGTTGAGTGCTTGTCTTTTCTCGAGTTTTCTGAATATATGAGTGCTGCAAGTAGTGTTTTCTTTTCAGTCATTTAGATCTGAAAACAGAGTTGTTGTCAAGTTTATTCTTTGATGCATCCATCAAAAAGTTTAAAAGTGCTTCTTTCCCATTGTTTCTCAAAAAATTATTGAAGAAATATTGTTGTGCATTAGAAAATTCTCATTTATGTTTTGGAAAAGTTGAATGAATGTATGATCTATTGTGTTTTTCTCGAATTATGAATCACTCATCTTCTTGAAAAGCTCAAAGCACGCTTCGATTTTTGCAAAATTAATTCCATGCTAAGGAAAGATATATGCATTTTTAATTCTTGTTGCTTTTCGATCATTGAAATTGAAATTGAAAAGCTTGCATTTCTCATTTCAGAATCCTCTCTTTTCATCATTTAGTGTCATTTTACTTTGAAAAGAAGAAGAAAAGAAAGAGTTATTTTGATTTGGTTTAGTATTGTTGTGTAGTTTTGCATTTCACTGAAAAGGAAAAGAATACTTTCATTGTCAAATTTGTTTGAATTGGGAATTGTGTTGCATTGAGTTTGTTTTGGCAATACCATTGGAAAAATCTTTCTCCTTTCCACAGCTAGAATTCATTGAAAGAAAAGAACATTTCATGCATGTAGTCAGGGCTTGCATTATGCTTCCGATTATGTACTCACCTCATGCATTCACCTAACCGTCCAAGATAAAATTAACGGTAGAACTAGGTAAAATTTTTAGCAACTTGTGTGTAAGTTAGAGACGTGTTCCGGCGTCGTTAAGCATGGCAGCTGTCGTTATTTGCCAGCACTGTATCCCAGGGGTATTGTAGTCTTCCACGTACATCGGTATATCAAGCTCCTTCACGTACCCACCAAGTACCATAATCCGTACTTGGCGTATATCGAATGGTGTATCACGTACTCGAAACGTATATCGGAAGGTCTCTTGCCGAACGGTTGTGCATTAGACAACACCACTACGGATTTGAGCTCCCACGTACCTTGCGTATATTGAGAGACACCATTAGGATTCCTGAAAGCAATCGAGTTAACCATTTGGCTGTCTTGGCAAAGCAATACACCGAGAACCGCACTCGGGGAGATTAGCACGGATGTACTGTCCAAGTAATCGGGTATGCAGGCAAGGGTACAGTCCCAATCCTCCTTGTCGCGTCATATTGTTGGACCCTGCAGTATATCGCGGTTTGCGATGCCTTGATAATCCTGTGAGGTTCCAGGCTTTTGAATCCACTCTGTCACATAAGTTTGCTTGTTGCCTTATCTTGAGTAGGTTTTTCTAGACTGCTTTTCTTTTAGCATACCCTTAGGAGAAATGTTGTTTCGGCCTTTCTGGCGGATTTTACCTGGAGAAGGTCCCGTGGGATCTTGAACTTATCACCCGAATATCCCCTTAATCCAGAGGTTATTTCGAGGGTAAGAATGGATCAGCGTAATGCAGTCGTATTTACTGAAGTGGAGAACCCCACTTTGAATGTTAGCGAACTTTTGTTTCCACCAGATTCACCTGCCTCTCATCCCCCGCAGGATGAAGAAGCACACACCCTCGCTTCACAAAACCTTTCTCCCATCATTCTGGGAGAACTTGGATCGTTGGAATGGATAAACTGACCCAGGACGACCCTACAACAACTGTTGTTCCTTCAGCAACTTATTGGACATCTTCTATAGACCATCCAGTGGCTCATTTTTCCATCTCATCCTCACCTAGTGAGACTACTCCAGAAGACACTTTAGCCTACTTTCGTGGCCAATTGGCTCACTTTCGTTCCATGGCTGAAGAGTGTCGGCAGTCCAGTCTCCAACGACGGGTTCAGGACCCATCGTTACCCCCTTACCAACCCATCCCAGTTCATCTGATATCTTTCGGATCACATGAAACACCCCACCACGTGACCACTAATGAGATTGGTCAACCCTCGCAAGAGTCCAATCCTGCACCTCAAGTGAACCAACCGGTGGAAGGACAACAGTCCAACACACCTGTCACTACCACAGTTACTTTACCAGTTCCTTCCCCACCGCAGAATTCGAGGGGAGGGTATTCCATTCCCACGGATTATCTTATTGGTAATGTTATTACCAAGGTAGCTAGTCAACAACCTACGTTGGTTCAACCTTTGAATAGTGGTCAACCTGTTGTGGCTGGGGGGCAACCCCCGTTTCCTAACCAGAACATAAGCGGTGGAGGACCTAATTATTATGGTGGCGGCGGTGGTGGTGGAGATCCTCATCCTTCCGGCAACGGAGGTGGTGGGGGCCCCCATCCTTCTGGTGGCGAAAGTGGTCCACCACCCCCTCCAAGCGGAGGCGGTGGTGGGCCACCTTATTACAGTTATGGACCCCCACCTCCTCCCGATGGTGGCGGCGGACCTCCAACCCCTCCTGGAGGTGGAGGTGGACCCCCACCTTATTGGAATGGACCACCTTATGGTGGCGGACCTCCTTACGGTCTGGGCGACACACACCCCTACGATCATTTTCATCCTGGTGCACCTTACGGTCAGTCTGGTCCTTACATGCCTAACCCACAACTGCCCTTCCTGACTACTTTGGACCTTCCTGACCTCTCCCGTTTAACCAACGATCCTATTTACCACAGATCTAACTGGCCACCGATTCTGGTGAAACTTCCGTTTGATATCCCCAAGTTTGATGGCAAGCCGAGTGAAGACCCTAAAAACCACATGATGACATACCACTTATGGTGTTCATCTAATTCCTTAATGGACAATTCAATTCGTCTTAGATTGTTTCAAAGGACTCTCACCGGTTCGGCTTCCAAGTGGTACATTGAGTTGCCACCACACTCTTTTCCTGATTTTGGTTCTCTTGCCATGAACTTTTTGACACATTTCCAGCTGCCCATATGGTATGAGACTGGTACCGCGCTTTTAACCTCGTTTCGTCATAATACCGCCACTCACATTTCGGATCATATCCACGAGTGGCGAAGGAGACGACGTCTCATTAAAGCTCCCATTCCAGATCATCTCCTAGCAGACTGGTTCACAAAATCCCTCATCCCTACCATAGCAAGAGACGTTGCTATGCGAGGTGCTGTCACCGAAGAACAAGCCATTGCGAGTGCCCATGTGTTAGACCTAGTCTACACTCAATCCGACACTTTGTTTTATATTCTTCCTGAAGAACCCCATGACGTTAATGACCCCGAGAAACCACGTAAGGGACTCCAAAATGATGGAATCATTGGTTCCCTTAACACCCAGCCTGCTGCTAGCACTGTTGGATCATCCAACTCGGCTCCGGCTGGCCACAACACCACCAAGTCCACCGCTCCTGCTATGACTGAAGAGGTGAATTCTGTCCAATCGGCTTCATCTCAGAAGTTTAACGACAAAAAGAAGAACAAAGGGAAACCCAAAAAGTCTTCTGTCCAGCAGGAACCAAAGAGCACTCCTGACGATACCATGCAGAAAAGGAAACTGAAGTATCCTTGTTTACTATGTGGAGATAACCATTTCTCCAAAGAGTGTCCCCATAGAGACGAAGTACAAAATTTTCTTAGGGGTAAACCGACTCCCGCAGTCCTCAACGATCCGTTTCCTACTCAAAACCAGCAGATGATTGTTCAAACCCCTCCAGCATAGGGGGAACCATTCAATACCACGCATGTTCTCATGCTGCGTAACGAGATGATCAATTTGAATACTTGCTCTTGATCTTACGAACCGGTCCCTTCGAAGGAATCCACTGGAAGTAATACTGAAAAAGCTTCCAACTCATTAACTGATGTCACTGTACCATCGACTTCTATCACCATTGAGAAGCCCTCCTTAGACTTGACATTGCGACCGTCCAAGACTACGATTCGAAAAGTTGTTTTCAATCCTAATGCTCTAGCGGCACAAAATTACAATATCGTAGAAGACTTGGCAAAAGATCCTTACGCCATGTCTACCCTGGAAGTTTTGCAGAATTGTCCTAATCAACGCAAAACTCTCCTTGCAGCCATCAGTGTAGTTGACCTGGATTCCTCGAACACCATCACGTTCCGACTTGACAACTTTAAGTCGAGGCTCTCACACCAGCTCGCATTCCAGGTTTCTGCGAACATTGTTGGGAAGATTGTCCATCGTACCCTTTTGGACAAAGGAGCCTCCACTTCTGTCATGTCCATCACCTGTTGGAGAGCCATTGGCTCCCCCGAATTGAATCGTTCTCCTACCACGTTGAAAGCATTCGACGGGTGTGGCTTTCAACCTCATGGGATCTTACAAGCTCTTGCAGTTGAGTTGGGCGGAGAGACCGTAACCATTAACGTGGAAGTGGTCTTGGCCCCGTTAGATTATAATCTCTTGCTTAGTCGCAATTGGTTTTACACCATGCAGGCGGTAGCCTCTTCAGTCTTCCGCATAGTACAATTCCCCCACCAAGGA
The DNA here is from genome assembly GCA_027924585.1 of Larix kaempferi. Lineage (NCBI taxonomy): Eukaryota > Viridiplantae > Streptophyta > Pinopsida > Pinales > Pinaceae > Larix > Larix kaempferi. The sequence goes on along the minus strand of BSBM01000120.1, from coordinate 10,324,669 downwards.
CGAATTGTTACTATCGACCAATTAGATTTTTGTATACCGGATGCCACTACTCATCCTGGTGACCATGTTCCTTCCATTGGACAGATGTCAAAACAGTATGAGAGTGTAGGGATTGGCCTTTTGAAAGATTCATCTCTCATGGGCGTTTTTCCAGCCGCGGATCCCCCTAATCATGTTGCTACGGTGAACATGATCTCCACAGAGATTTTATCTCACTCTAACGATGCTTGGCTTGTACCGGATGAAGCCACAACACACTTGCTTAGAGATATGATGCCTCTTTCACCCACTGAATGTATTTATGAGGCTATCCAATCAGCATCGGAGTACCATTTAACCATGGCCTCTCCATCTTGTTCTCTACGACGGATGTCATCTCTACCTGATCTCTTACTTCGGACTTTTCATTCAGACGAGTCCATCATGGAATTAATGAATGTTGACGACAGTTCGTGGGATGATCTCCACCATAGGTCATATTTCCTTCCTCCTTTGGAGTACATAGAGAACAACATCCATACCCTCTTTTCACCAGATATCTACCCGTTCCCTCATTCCCCCATCCTTACATGTCTTACAGACACGAAGGGAAACTTGGCCAACATTGAGCCAACCACCCCGGTAGACATCTCGGAGAAACCTGGTATAGTGGAACACATTCGCATAGGCCAGAAGTGTTCCCCTAAAGAAATCGCAGTTAGCACGGCCTTGTTCAAGCAATTTCGAGACGTATTTGCTTGGTCCTATGAGGAGATGACTCGGATAGACCCCGCAATTGTTTCTCACGAAATAAAAACCTATCCCGACATCAAACCTGTACGCCAAAAGTTGCGACCGGTACACCCCCGGAAGACTACGGCAATAAAGGAAGAAATTGAAAAGCTCTTAAAGGCTGGTTTTATTTATCCTATCCCATTGATAGATTGGGTCTCAAACGTCGTTCCTATGAACAAAAAGTAGGGCACCATTCGCGTCTGTGTTGATTATCGAGACCTTAATCGGGCTTGTCCAAAAGACAACTACCCGACCCCCTTCATCGACCAGATCATCGACAACTGTGTTGGAAGCGTCATCTTCTCATTCATGGATGGCTTTTCTGGTTACAACCAAATTGAGATCAACCCAGCCGACCAGCATAAGATGGCTTTCATCTTCTCGTGGGGAACGTTTGCATACCGCAAACTCCCGTTTGGTCTTAAAAATGTTGGCGCCACGTTTCAACGGGCTATGTTGTATGCTTTCCATGACATTAAGGACTTTGTGGAACCTTACCTGGATGATCTCCTTGCTCATTCAAAGCAGTGCGAGTTCCACATTGATCATCTAACGGCCATTTTCCTCAGATGCAGACGATACAATATCCATCTGAATCCTCATAAGTGTATATTTTGAGTTGAGTCTGGATGCCTCTTAGGATTTATCATTTCGAAGGATGGGATCCGCATTGATCCCTTAAAGGTGGAAGCCATCATCAACCTACGACCCCCGACTGATGTGACGGAACTTCAAAGTATCCAAGGGAATGTGACTTATTTAAGACGTTTTGTTTGCAATTTCACGGAGAAGACTTAGGGGTATATGAGACTGCTCAAGAAGGACGTCCCGTTCATTTGGGACGACCAAGCTCAAAAATCCTTCGACAGTATCAAACATGCCATCACGCATGCCCCCGTGCTCCAACCGCCTAATTATTATCGAGATTAAATCTTATATCTCGCCACTTCTGCTACCACTATCGCCATGGTTTTGGTACAGGAGGATCAAAACGCCCAGGAACATGTAATATACTATGCAAGTAAGGGTCTAGCCGACGCTGAAACTATATATTTACATGTCGAAAAACTTGCATTTGCGGCGATCATCGCCATCCAGAAATTTTGACACTACATCTTGCTCCGCACCACCACTATCATTACCGACTCGAACCCCATGTACCACGTACTGACACGTCAGGTGCTTGGGGGCAAGTATTCAAGTTGGATTGTGATATTGCAAGAATTTGATCTTCTTTTCAAGAAAGCTAAGTCTAAGAAGTCTTTGGTGTTTGTCGAGCTCATTTGCGACCTTCCCCGTTCTGATGCAGAAGTTGAGCACAATGACTCCTTTCTGGATGAATCATTGTTTCTCATCAGTACGACTGACCCCTGGTATGGAGATATCTCATTATATCTTCAAACCCAACGCTTCAACCCTCAACTCTCTCACGATGACCATCGTAAGATACGTCACCATGCAAAGTATTATTTAATCATTAATGATACTTTGTATCGCCGTGGCATTGATTCAATTCTTCAACGTTGTCTCACTCATGATGAGGCTGAACGTGTTCTGAATGACTGTCACGCTGGGGCATGTGGTGGTCACCTCTCTGGGATGGCTACAACCCAGAAGATTTTGCGTGCAGGATATTTTTGGCCTACTATCTTCAAAGATTGTATTGAGGCCGTAAAAAAATGTCCTCCTTGCCAACACTTCCATACAAAGAAGCACACTCATCCCGCCCCGTTACATCTGGTTATTACCGTTGGCCCATTCGCAAAATGGGGCATTGACTTTATGCATTGTAAGCCTACCTCGGTCGGGGGGCATAGTTACATCATTGTAGCTGTGGATTACTTCACAAAGTGGGCCGAAGCTATGCCTACATATTAGAACGACGGCAAAACCATCGCACTCTTCATGTTCAGTCATGTAATAGCGCGGTTCGGAGTTCCTCAGACAATTGTTACTAATCATGGTTCTCACTTTCAGAACCATATGGTTGATGAATTGAGCGACAGGTTGGGTTTTCGCCATGAAAATTCAACACCCTACTACCCGCAATCCAATGGACAGGTCGAGGCCATTAACAAGGTCTTGAAAACTATGGTCCAAAGGATGGTAGGGACACATAAGTCCAATTGGCACAACATGCTCTTTTCAGTGTTATGGGCCTACCGAAATTCCGTCAAAACCTTCACAGGCTTCACTCCTTTCCAATTGGTATATGGATTGGAGGCTATTATGCCGATAGAGTGCGAAATTCCGTCTCTACAACTCACTGTCAATGTTACACCTAAAATCTACCCATCATCCCGATTTAGTGTGTACATCCCTGAAGTCACTTGGACTGATTGATCATTTGGGAGGATTGGTGCTCAGTTTGCACAACCTTTTGAGAGGTCATCGCAGGTTGCACACTAGCTACCTGCGACGTCGCAGGTTGCTCTTTATCAAGGTGCGATGAGGTCTATTAATGGGAAAAAATAGCCATTTCGAGATCCTTCTCGAAAATTGCCTATGTGGGGGCTTATCCCTGATCTCTTAGAGAGTTGGTACTCGACCCCTAACCTATTGGGAAGATCCCCTATCTCTCTCCTACCATCTCTCATCCTATCCTATCCATAACCTCATCCACTTAGTCCTATATATGTGAGCCTCACTCCCATACCAACGGGAGGAAGACTATGGTATCTACATGCTAGTGAAATCTCTCTTGGACACTTTCACTCACCTCTTGGAGACTCTCATGCTTCCTTGGAAGGGCTTGGCAATTGGCTTGTGTGGATAAGGGCTGCTAACGTTAAGTCATTGGTTGTAGTTCTATATCTCTATCATGTACTCCTCTATTGGCAGTAATACAAATGCTTTCCACCAATATTGTCTCTTATGTATGATAATGTTGTGTTGTTTACCTACTTAACTGTTTACATAGATCTCTTATTGTATAGATGCTCTTTACTCGTTTCTCTTTTGTGTGTCTTGACAGGTCTTGCAGCTTGGATCTGATGACCGTGGGACGTGGAGCAACATAGCTGGAGAAAGGATAGCGAATCAAAGAGGTAAGACATCTAGCACGTGATCCTTAAGTAGATCTAGGAAACACATTTGTAGTTTGTTTTATTTGTTCTAGACTCGCATTGAGCTAGGGAGATCCGGCTCGCCTTCGGTCGAGTGGATTGTCCGTCAACAGTCAAACTTCTTCCTAACACTACTGCTAAGGAAGAACGTCTCTTACACTTAGCAAAACTTGATGAGTCTCGCCGAGATGACGCTCTTGCTAATGAAGCGCACAAGAAACGCATCAAAGCCCAATACTATAAGTCAGTTGAACCTCGTATCTTTAACAAGGGTGACCTGGTCCTTACTTATGACCAGAAGCACGACAAACTAGGAGCAGGGAAGTTCGAATCCATGTGGCATGGACCTTACATAGTCAAACGTGTATTGGAGAAAGGAGCTTACGAGCTTGAAGACTATGACGAAATATCTTTGGGTGAACCCCGCAATGGGCTTTACCTGAATAGATACTATGCTTGATCCCTCATGCATAGACTCACTTGTATATACTGTACATGGTGTGTTTTTGTGTGGTGTGACGCATTTCTTTTTTGAGTGTCTTTTGATTTTGTTTCCGCTTCTTATACCATGTTCTATCTGCCTGTGCAGATGGCAACGTGCTATGGATTCGCAGATGGCGCTAGCTGGCATACCCGTAACCTTGCTTCGGCAACCTGGGTACTATATTCCCCAACAGGTGAGCTCATTATCTCAGGAGTAAGTTTCCTAGGGTTTGTGACCAACAATGCCGCAGAGTATCAGGCAGTAATCGGAACCCTAACTAGCGCCCTTTCCTTGGGTATGAACCACATTTTCATCCACATGGATTCTCAATTAGTGGTTTCCCATCTGAACCGAGTGTACGCCATCCGTGATCCCACCTTACTCCGTCTCTTCAGACGAGTACGCACTACAAGAAAAAAGGTCATTGGTGAGGGTCATGCCTGTGACGAACCTTTAAGGGTCGTCACCAATGTCGCATTTGATGACGGTCCTTAAAACATCACCATTATAAGTTCCTTTTGAGATGGTCCTTTAAGTTTCGTCACCAAATTCCTTTTCAGTGACACTTTTGGTAAGGGTTGTTAAAGGCTCGTTACTAATTCTCTCTTTGGTGACACTTCTAGTGATGATCTTTTATTGGCCCTCACCAATACTCTTTTTGGTTACTTTTGGTGAATGCAGAAAAATGTTTGTCACCATTGATCATTCTAATGAGTATTTGATGACGCTATGTGACCGTCTCTATAGTTTTTGACAAAATATAGTAGTTCAAGACCATTGGTATGGAGTCTTTGTCATTATGTGTCCAAGATCATAGTGGTTAGAGTCAATCAATTTATTGATCTAGGTTAGTGTGTCAATGGTATTAGGTGCAATATCACTTATTTTTGGTGGTTAAGTGTGATAGTTATTAGTATCACTTATGTCCATGGGTTAAGTGTGACATTTATGAATATCACCTATTGCTTCCACTACTTTTAAATTCAATAATTTTCTGCAATTCAACTGCCATGTTTGCACCATCCAAGCTATTCTCATGAGAACAAATGTGAATAAATTTTGAATTGTTTGTTAGGATTTCTTGAGAATCTGAAGCTTATAAGTCAGTATCCTACTTATTTTCCTTATAACTTGACAATTAGCTCAAAATTAATCTCACTTACTTTGTTAGAAATGATGTCAATGTTGGGGTTTTTGACAACTTCACTACACGTGACACTATCCATTCTTTGTTCATTAGACACTATACTTTTATTAGTTTCTTTCTCACTTATGTTAACAAGTAAATGCCTTCCATTTTGATAAACGTGATAATTTCCATCAAAATGATGTTTACCTATTGTGTCTTCAATTATTTGCTTTGTTTCTTAAATTTTATCAGTGGCATGGGGGGTATCATTTCCCTCAAGTAATGAGAATTACTTAGTTGTCCTTTGAGTCAACACATGAATCAAGCCTCTTAGGTTTCTCACCAACAATTTCCCTTTAGATGAAGTTCCACTAGTATGTTTAGGAACCATATTATTTAAGACATAATCAAGCCAGTTAATTCCAATAATGAACGAGACTAAATTGTTAACTAACTATGCAAAGGTCCCCCTTGATGGATAGCTTCTTAGAGGGACTATGGCCATTTAGGCCATAGAATTTTGAGACAATAACATGTTTGTGATTCCCTTAGATTTTATGGGTTGCACGCATGCTACACTGATGCAGCCAATGGTTTTTTCTCCTTGGTTTGAGAGGATTGGGAAATCTTCTTAGACCATTGCAATTATTGGTCTTCAACAAGGAATTCCTAGTAAGCGCGTGTCATCAATTCATGTTGACTGTGTCCCTACCCTTTGTACACACCGCTCATTGCTCCTACCGATTAAATTATCTGGTGAAGTGTTTGTATCATGTCAATGAAGGTGGCTCGCCACCTTCGACTTCATGAGAAGTTTAATGAACCTTAACATTTAGAGGAAGGATAAGTCATAACAAGGTTACCATAGGCGAATCTATGGTAGGATCATTAACAAACAATTATCAGACGATACCCCTTTGTGGGATAGGGGATAGTTGCATGGCCCATGTAGCCAGCTTTGTTGTGGGTGGTGGTGCATCGCCATTCCATCCACACAATGTGGCTACCTTGATTAGTGAGTGTAGGAGGTTGGATCCCACTAAGATTTGGGGTGGGAGACGACTACGACCCATGTGACTGGCTTCATTGAGGGTGGTGATGCCTCGTCGTTTCATTTGCATGATGTTGTTTCCTTGATCATGGATCACGGGAAATCTACTCTCCAATACAAGCTCTCACAAGCCCCTTTCTTCCACAATGCATAATCATTGAGGAGTGTTCAATGGATGGGTGAAAACGCTATGCAATGCATTGGGTTGGCCACCCTAGTCCTCCCTATCACCCTCTCAGGATTCCATCGCGAAAGTTGGGTAGTTTTTTGGGTTCTTTTCTGAAGCACCTTTCTGGGTGTATGTGGCATCTATCCAACAACTCTTAAATTTGCCCCTTAATTTCTTCATTTTCAAAGAATGAAGTCCTACATAAAGCCTCATTTGGAATAACAACTTTATCTCTCAGGTTGATTCCATGCATGTTCAATCATATGGCTTGGATGCATTTGATGAGGTTCTCATAACAACTCATGATAATAGTACTATAATAGCTCATCCAACGTCTTCTATTAATTTGACCTCTCCTATCAAACTAGAAGCATGTTTTATGAGTTCCCATGGTCTTGGTGACAATTAAAAGGTGCTAATTTCTCTTCCTTTTGGGATCACAAAATCATCAAGGAAAACTATTATGAGGCATTGATTAGTTTATGAGCTTCAATGCCAAAAGTAGTGCTAAATATTAGATGGTTGGGTCCTTTTACCTCATCATCACACATGCTTGGGATTTTCTAGTAGTTAGTGCGTGTTCTTTCATAGTTAGTAGAATGCATCTCAATACCATTTTTCCATGAAAAAATTCCTTAGGGAAACTCTTTAGGAACTCTCTCACATTTCATGAATGGCGCCCAGAGTAAATTTTGTCGATATACAACATGTATGCCTAACCTTGAGGGACTAAGGTGGATTTGAAATTGTGACCTCTTTGGCTAATATGACTTCAACATGCCAAGTTAAACCACTTGAGCCAACCCTAGGGGATTTTTGCATTCTACTAACAATGTGTGGAAGTGAAAATAACTCCACATACATTTAGTGGAACTATGTTTATCTCTACTGTAATTGACTAATATGGAAAAATCCCTGTTGCATTTTCGTAAGACACACATATTTGTTCTTGCTGAGCCAACCGATGAGTAGGGATCACAACATACACCCAAAAATAGATTGCTTATTCACTATCTTGTTCAAAATAAATATTAGTTTACCCAGACAAAAAAAATATATTCATTCACACAAACATTAGCATGTCTATATTAGCAATGAATCAACTCCAAATTCCCATTAAGTTTACGAAAATGTATGACAATGTATGGACAACTTGAAGTTGAGCAAAATATTCAAGCAACCGACTATTCAAGTATTCACACTCTCATGATATGGCGTTTATCATCTAGTTAAGGGATACAAACATTTTGTCTTCTAGTCTATTCATATTGTCTATATTGAACAAAGCACACAAATTCCCAAAGTGGAAGAGACAAACAAGGAAGATGATTCGTCTTGAATATTGGCATTCCATGGACAAACTATTGAGCTCCTCAACTACATCAATATGTCATGTCTACAACAAGAATCACTACACTATGTTATGAAATGCATATCACATGATTGAAATTTATGCCTATGCGACTAGGTCACAACACCACAAGTGTGTGACAAAGAATATCAGTGCTTTTATAACACACCATTACTTTCCAAGTTTAATTTGTGTTGAATATTCACCATTGAAATGTGCATCGAGCACCAATACCTTTATACTAACATGCATATCAAACACAACAACCAAATCCACAAGTATGTTCTTAAAAAAATTCTTAATGAACCTCTCTCATCAATTTGATCAATTAATTATGGACTTAGTCAAACTTTCAACCCTTTCATTATCAACACTAGACCAAACAAAGCCTTTTAAGAACATACCTTAAAAGGGGTTAATTTACGCAATACCTTAAAGGTGTTGGTTAGGACCTTGTTTCCAAGTTAATCGAGGACCTATCCTTTCAAAAGGATCTTTATGGGTTGGGTTGATAGATGAAGGACCAACCCTTGAAAGGGTTAACCGAGGGCCTTACTGGGTGGCACCATTCATCATGAGATAGTTCATTAATGAACCGACAATTACTTTAATAAGCTAAAAACTCTAATGCTAGAAATAAAAAGATAAAAAAGGAAATAACTCACCTTAAATTCATTATTGTATATGATAAATATCCTTATTCTAAATATGAGAGTTATGTCAAACCTCCAAGAGTGATTCAAATCTTGGAAGATCCTACACACACAACTCCAATTTCCTACGAGATAACATTTGAATCAATCTTCCAAACTTTCGTTATTTTAGTTCACATGGAAACACATGACCATCACACTAGAAGACACCTAAATATCATTAGGGATGGCTAGTACCAAATATACTCTCTCATAGAAAAAGGTGGACAATGATAAACTTGGGATGCTCTGCCAAGGCTAAGACTGACAAAACATATAGATAAATTCAGGGGCAATGTTAGACTCATGAGTCACACTTACATGAGGGGTTTCAACCTAAAATAAGTTATCATTATGGTTGTAGGAGGGAGGACACTCCTTATAGAGTTCACAAGAGTACTTTTGATATTATAGAAAAATTCCCTAGTAGTGGAAGTAGAGTAGTAAGAGATATGTGACTAGGAAGTCTTTGTCTTAGCTCAAGTTTATGATGAGTTTATCACTATGAGATATGTAGGACAAGGAGGAACAACCTACATTTCATTACTACAAGCATGGGTTTGGGAAATATTTATACCCTTGCAAATGCATTATCCCTCTATGTTAGGAGCCAACAAGGACAAATTGCATGATGGGATAGTTGCATACCTAGTCATGATTAATAGAGTGAGAGAGGATCCCTCTTGTAAAAAAGGAACCTTAGATAGTTCTTCACCTTCCTTCTATCCAATAACCAATAGGGAGGTTGATTTCCAGTTTCATGCCCTCTTGGATGATATGTCTGCTTCTTGATTGTATTCTCTCTTGACATGAAAAAAACAGATAGATCTTAATTCATATTTCGACTCCATCATTCTCTAAATACCCCCCAAGAGGTTCTAATTCCAAGAAGCGATAGATCTTTCAATCTTGGATAAAACCAAGTTTGAGTCTCCAAAATTTTGAAGGTATCTAACACATTTCTCCAATACAAAAAACATCAAGATTGTTTCAAGACTTAACTCTACTATGTTTTTCATATCAACACAAATACTATGTTTTTCATATCACAACATAATACTATAATCCTATAGGATCGATGATCCTCTTTCCAAAAATAATTCTAAAATATAATCTAGACAAATCAGAAACTGATGAGATATCTGGTACCCTGTTTCTGAAAGAACTTGTTTGACACGAACTTTTGTTTGATGTGGATTCTCTAGATGCTCTACTACTTGCTAGAAGACTGCCTGGAAATGCTCATCATAATAAACTACTTGCCACCAGAAAATGCTCGAAATATTTGGATGATTTTCTGCCTTAAAAGATGGATCGATATCCATTTGTGGTACAAAATTTGCCTCTTTATCATTAAGTGTCTTCATTTCTTTTGAAAACATTCCTGATTGCGTGTGCTTAGTCAAAGACCACGGTTAGTCTCTGCCACCGACGTCCATAAGGTCTTTACTTGAGTGCTTGGCATTTTCAAACCATGGTGACTTAAAAGTTGTTTCCTTTATTCCAGGAACAAAGACTAATAAATGATCTGGTGTAACATACCATTTCATTTCATAAGAACTCATTAAAATAATCCATTTGACACTTGTCAGCCTTAATCTACAAAGTCTTCATATTGGGCGTTAGCATTAGTATTCATAAAACTTAGCTTAACACGTGCACTCGGGATCTATCCCTTCACCAACGCTTGGACAGAGTATCTCGGTGCTTGTCACATGATGATCACAACAGCATGAGTGCTTTGTAAATGCACTTAGACATTTACGTTGACACTTGGTTCCCAACCGCTGACATCTGGTGGCCACAACAACTGATGTTAAGATCTCTGTTCTCCTTTAATTGCTTTTGACACTAGAGCTCGAGGTCTAGACAGGGAACTAGCATCTACAGTATTTTATTTTGCATCTGAGATATTTGTTCCATATACAATGAGCAAAAAGAATTTAAAGCATTCAAAAACACAATTTTCCACATTGTTGAACAACACGTAGTGCACAAGTCTTGATGTGTGGGCTCTTGCATGAATTGAATCGACACTTAACTTGGTGATTGCTTGGTTAAGTGGAGGTATTAGCTTGGAGATCAACGCCCAAATATAGTTTTACATCATTGACAAAACCAAAGATGAAGACTATGTATTTGAAATAAAGCTTGGGTTATGACGTGGCTAGGATACAAAGCCCTTTTTTATATGTAGCTTCCTTTGATTACAGGGCTCTTCCAGCTCTCAAGATATGGGGTATGGATGGCCAAGAATAAGATCACTTTTTCAAGATATACATATCTCCCATAGGTATATGCAACTAAATGTTTGACAATATTTGATCATTTTTCTCATACTATTGGTCCTCCGAAGCAGAGAAGGGTTGTTGAGGAGATTCTAGACAAAATTAGTTGTTGGGCCTATTTCGATGGTGCCTCCCAAGGTAGGCCTGGCATGGGAGGAGTTGGGGGCATATGTTCATATCTGATACTCATTGGTACAAGTTTGTAGCTGGTATTGGGAGGAGTACCAATGACCATACCGAATTGATGGCTCTTAAGTTAGTTATGCTTTTGGCTATCTCGAAAGGAGTTTTGAAGCTCCAAATATTTGGGGATTCTATGCTGGTTATAGACTAGTTAAACATGAAAAGGCCTTGAAAGAACATCATGCGGAAGCCTTTATATGAAGAACTCATTAGAATAGGAAGCTTATTTCATGACATATCATATCAACACACATACACGGAAAGGAATATGTCGGCATACCAACTTTCAAAGATGGGGCTACAAGTTGGTGAAGGAATATGGCATCTGTGGGAAGGAATTGATGGCACTATCACAAAACTAGACCCAAGACCACATCTTGTTTAATCCATTTTTAGCCTATAAACAATGTAGTTCATTTATTAATGTAATGAATTGCAATATTTTTCCATGGAAGAAAAAATATGAAAAAATGAAGTAATCCCCTTGATCTATTTTATAAACATTATTACATATAATCATCAAAGAAACACTAATTTTCAACCATAAAAGCGACATCTTTCATTGACTCACATCTTCAATATGTTACATGTTAATGCGAGGTTAGCTGACTCCATTCGTTATTGGTGAAGTTAATATACATTATAATCGCGACCATGGTAAATCCTTGAAACGTGGCATATTATTTATTGTTAATTTGTTGAGAATTAAAAATCAGGCACACTACGCGACTAATTCTCGCGGTTACACTCCCGCCAAATCTCGAAATATTTTGTGGTTTCTCAAATTAAACGGAGTTGTATAAAAGCTAACTAAAACGCCCCCGACTCGACGAAATCCGGTAAAGCAATTATGGCCAAAATCGCAATTTGGAGTTCTTAGATCGCAATTTCAACGATCTGATTAATTTTAAAATTGGGTAATTAATCTAGTCTACATCATCCAAAAGGGGTATCCCCTTTTGTTTTGCCATTAGAGTTGTGAATATGATTGTGTTTTTTATCCATTCCTTTGGTCTCTATGCCAATACTACTGGACACTTAGATTTCCATCTATTTGCATCCCTTTTTTACCATATATTATTGCTACATTAGCCTCATGAACTTAAAGACTTTTCAAATCTATCTTGTTTAATGGCCAACAAGATGTTTGTTTCCACATGTTTATTTAATAAATAAGTTTAACTTCTTTTTAAAATAATATGAATTACGTTTGATGTCTTGAGTGCTTTTGGGAGATTGATTATCTGATTTGACTTATATGCACTCAGGATTATTGACAATAAAAGGCTTATTTTAGCATTAGTTAAATACTCTAGAGTTCATCCCATGGCCATGCATCAATGAGGGGGCCCTTCACATCACCTTTATAACTCCAAGCATTTCAATCAAGAAAAAAATAAAGCATAATTTTAGGGACCTTGTCTTCTTCAGTTATGAAAGATATTACAAGAGCTGCCAAAGCGCTGGGGAACAACATTAAAATATGGAGCAACTCGATTCTCGATCCCTCCAAATTCCACCCTCATTTGAAATTAAACCGGCTAACAGAGTAATAATAAACCTCCACTGCTCAGCTAGGCCTGGTAAGAGGAATAAGGTAGACAGCTCCAAATAAATAATGGGTATTAGCTGAAATTACCAAGATTGGAAAATTGTAATTTTCAATCAAAATTTTAACATTTTTTTCTCCCAAAACCACCGAAAAGCGAGGCGTTTTGGTTATCTTTTATCATAGCAATTTAAATCCCTTCTTCCCGCCTCTGCCTCTACCTCTGTTTTTTCCTCCTTCGTCTACTTCAAACCCCCTAATCACGTCTCCGCTACATTCCATTTCATTTTATGCTTCCACATCCCACGTCCCACGTCTCCAGATCGAATCGCACCGCTGTCGATCGGTCGCTATCCCTCCGCTGTCGATCGGTCGCTATCCCTGCTCCATTCTGCGCAGGATTGTAGGGAACAAAGAGCCATGGAGAAGGAAATGATTACCCCAGGCTCCCTGGAGGCTGTGATCGCAAATCCTTTGCCCTCAGAGCCATGTGATATAGTCGTGCAGATCGTGGATCTCAAGCCCGTAGGGAGCAGCAACATCAGATCCACGTAAACATCTTTTCACATCTGTTACCATTTAATATTTTGTTTTTCATCAGGGCTTGTCTTTTGTTTTTAGGTAATTTTTGTACCGAGAGTTGTCCCTGGCCATGGCCGCTGTATTTAATTTTCTTTTTGTTTTCACATTGGCCAGGATCTCTTCGTTCAATTTATCCCTCTATAATAGATATAGATAGGCCCTGGCCGGAGCTATCTGGAGGATTAAGAATCCCTTTATGAGTTGGTGCTTGCCCGGACTTAACCTGAACAATATTGTGTTGGTACTAGCTACTTAAAACCCTGCTATTGCATTACAAGGTTATACTTAAAAGTATTCATCTCATATGAAAAACGAAGAGTTCGTTGCCCGTTCCTTAATAGATCCTGTACATCTGGGTGTTGGCTGCCTTCCTCACCTGTAAAAATGCCCAACAGATTAATGGAGGGAAGAAATTATGGAACCCAAAACGAAGAGTTCGTTGCCCGTTCCTTAATAGCTCATGTACATCTGGGTGCTGGATGCCTTCCTCACCTGTAAAAATGGCCAACATATTAATGGAGGGAAGAAATGATGGAACCCAAAACGAAGAGTTCGTTGCCTGTTCCTTAATAGCTCCTGTACATCTGGGTGCTGGCTGCCTTCCTCACCTGTAAAAAAGCCCAACAGATCAACAGATTAATGGAGGGAAGAAATGATGGAACCCAAGTCCGGGAATTTTTTTTTTTATAAAACTTAACAACGAGAGTTGAATGTTATAAAGGTTATAATCTACTCCGAGCGGAGGGAGTTACTTTTAAAATTCCACCTGTATACCACAAATTAGCACCATCTCTTAACTTGCCAAACTTTACAGATGTTCGAATCTAGGAGAGGTTTTTGAAGGGTAGGCTAGATTTGAGATTTTTGTCTGCTATGTTGGCTGCTGATGAAAGGCTTAGACGCAAGAACCGTGCTGGAACGGGAGAACCTTCTGTTGTCACTAGAACAATAATCTACCCCATGAAATTTTTATATTCCGACAGCGTGCATGCCAAACTTTACAGATGTTCGAATCTAGGAGAGGTTTTTGAAGGGTAGGCTAGATTTGAGATTTTTGTCTGCTATGTTGGCTGCTGATAAAAGGCTTAGACGCAAGAACCGTGCTGGAATGAGAGAACCTTCTGTTGTCACTAGAACAATAATCTACCCCATGAAATTTTTATATTCCGACATTTTTGTCTGCTATGTTGGCTGCTGATAAAAGGCTTAGACGCAAGAACCGTGCTGGAATGAGAGAACCTTCTGTTGTCACTAGAACAATAATCTACCCCATGAAATTTTTATATTCCGACAGCGTGCATGCTAAGAACACGTTTCTATGCTAACATCATATAGTAATAGTTTGTAGAGGTAGGTCTGGTTCATCACCAGCATCACCAGGTAGAGATGCCTATATCGTAGTATATTAACACTAGTAGAAATCTATGCACCAAATCCAAATAATGGAGGCTAGAAGAGTAGTTCTTCTTAGCTCTGTTAGATATGATTACATCATATATTAACAAGACGTAGAGATCCAGCGGATCCTGTGGGATAGTTTTTTAGCCCCCGTAAGCCTTAAGCGAAGTAAGCCCTCCAGAGATTCAGTGAACCTTCCCCTTCAGGACAAAATAAATCCTTTTAAATCTCGGGAATGCCTTTCCCTACCAGACAATCAATAAAAGGTAGAGAGTAAAAGGTAAGGTAATAGTATTAAAACCTATTTCCTTGGCCGATTCTCACTGCCGGAAGCTCTTAACCCAACATCTTTTCACCAAACTTTTGGATGCTCGATCATAGGCAGCCATTTATAAAAAATTATGACACATTTTCAAGCGTGCTGTCAAGGGAATGTTGCGAGGTCAAATGGAAAATCACCCATACAAGCATCTCATGAGATATCCCAGTGCTAAATACTTGAAAACGCCGATGAAGGGTAGAGGCGAGTGTTCAAAGTAGCATCACCCAAGTGGCCAAATCGCCATCAAACAGTTACAATTACTTCCAAGAGTCTGTACAATGAGTGCGCCATGGAGAACTCTGGTCATTTCCATGCAAAGCCAAGTGTCATGGGAAGAGCCCACCTGTCGAGAGAGAGCATATGAGCATCCAAATGTCAAATGAAACGCTCCTTTGGCAGATTCCATTTGGAGAGAGTCTGTTTCGAGGCTGGTCCTCCTTGGAAAATTCGAAGACCTGTAAAACGTTCTACCAAATAGGAGATGCAAGTTTCCTGAAGATGGATCATCTCCAAAGTATCTCAGATATGTTGGAAGCAGGGTGATTGATATTCACTGAAGTTAAGTACAGTCAATGAGGTGTTTCCCATGTATTTACAAGTCGTTACAAGCACATAACGGGAGCACAAATATAATGACACTGATGTCATAAGCACGCCCGCAAAAACAGAAAAGCACTCAAATACCTGAGGCATAATATCTAAGTGCAAAGAATGAACAGCAGCATATCACGATGATCGAGGGAAGCCAGCGGTTCTCACCTTCAACCATCACTATGTGAAGTTCAATTCACTTGAGGATTGAGAACGTTGCTTGGATGTCATCTGTACTCGATTGTTTTGTGCAGTTCTTTTGTCTACATTGTGAAGTATTTCAATTGGAGATGGCCCCTGTATATATAGCTCTTCTGATTTTTATGGGAGATGATAAAGAAGTTAAAAATATAGCTACTGACTTGAGGTTGAGGTCTGCTATGGCCCTGAAGGTTCAAAGTCGATGAAAACTTTTGCAAAGTTGATGTTCCTACCATTATAATCGATTAAAGTGTTTGTAAGTTGAATGTTACTGCAGTGGTTGATGCATACACCAACAGTGGGCTAATTTTCTTATCACTTAGATGCACTCAAATACCTTCTTATTACATTTCTTCCTTGAGACCTGCTCCAAAATGGTGTTTTCACCTTAAGAATTTGCTAAAAGAACTCGAGGAAAGTGCATAGAATCACCATTTCCAGTTATATAAGCTAAAAAGATTGCTCTAAAGTTGCCGGTTATCTCTTATATCCTTCTAATTAAAAGATATAAAAGTATGGATCAAATATGGTCTTAGGTGGCAGAGAGTTTGGAAACAGAGCACCTGGAAACATGGAAAGAAAATTACAGCAGTATAGCCCATCTTGGAGGGATCACTATGGAAGACCCTTTTTCTACAATAACTGATTGGTATCTCTTTTGAAGCAGAGAGAAAGTGCTCCATTTTATTTATTTATACCTTTTTATTGTTGAATTGACAACTGAGTTGACTCGTGGTTGTGCTGTATACAGATTATTGAACACAAGCTACCCAAGAAGCATCCCATACAGAAAGATCCATCTGTGGTTGAAAGGCAGGATGCTGAGAAAATTGGAAAGTTCTGGGCCAACATTTTCAAAAGAGACTTGCCAAAAGACCACAAAACTTTCCAATTGTATCACAGAAAACAGTCAAATGATGCTAAAATTTTTGCAGAATATTGTCAAAAGGAGGTATATTAAAATCTCTATAGAACATACCGTATATGCTTTGCACAGGACTTTAACTAAGGTTACCCTGATCCCAACTCATAGAATTTGTCCACATTTTTATTTGCTGCTGATGAAAATGATATTCAACATCTTAGAGATATATTTTAAATTTTTAAGATTTTTCAAATATGTCAACTGTAGTATTCATGTCTATGTTTCGAAATTGGTTTCTTAAATGATTTAATTTGTTATACTTTGAATCACATATGTATCTTCTCATCTGTCTGTGAATTTATTTTTCAGGTTAAGGCTAGATCTGCACGGTCCTTGAAGCTGATAAAGGCTGCATCAATGTGCACCAGGAAATTAGCTCGAGATATGCTGCTATTCTGGAAAAGAGCTGACAATGAACAGGTATAGTGCTTCAAGCTTAAGTAAAAATGGTTACAATTTTTTCTAAAGGTAACGAACTGTTGTCATGGAATCTTGGTGCATGCCACTATATGAGATATTGCCCTCTCATAGATGAATGGTATTAATTATAAATGCATTGTATGCATTACTTACAATCTACTAGATTAGAAAATATCTTGTGAGGTCACATAAGTTAGCCAATTAGACACCCTTTTATGATAAGTAAGATGGGTGCCGTTGTTTGATAATGAATGATAGTAGGAAGAAAAATGAATGCTTCCCCAGCTCATTTTATTCTAATATAACCATTTCCCAACAGCTATGAAAATTACCCATGTTTTCAAAGAAGCATACCTGTTCTATTATAGAAGCTGCAACTTCCCTTGATAGATCCGACTAGTCCTCTCTACTTTCCCAGTAGAGTTTGCAATAAAAGAGTTCGAGATCAGTCATTATCACTCTAGTCTGAACCACATTAATTGAAATCACATGATATACTGGCCAATACAAAAACAAAGGGAGAAAAAGGCACCAGACCAATCCATCAGGAGTGTAGCATGCTGCAGAGACCATTTCACGTAGATCACTCCAGTCAACAACCCGATGATCTGGAATGCTCCAAATTCGGTCTTTTCCATCCAGTGAGCCACTATGAAGTATCTCTCATCGATAGGATTGAACTGTATACAGGTCACTGCCTCCCATGTGAAAACCATATATAATAATTAGGAAAATATATAATGATAAGCAAGCATCAACAAGAGACCTGTACTCAACAGAATTTCCAGTCAAATTGCTCATATGGTCAAATTACTCATATAGTCACATTTTTTCTTTTGGAAAAAAAATGCTTTCATAAGTCATAAAATACTAATTATTAGGAATGATTGTGATAGTCCTTGCAGCTTTGTCCTTAGATAGTATTTTAAGTGTCTTTAGAATAGTACTTAGATAGTATTTAAGTGTCTTTATAATACCAACGTGGCCCTACTTTCAAAGCTTTTATGCCTCTGATAAACTGCCCTAAGAGCCTTTGATATGTATGAAATGAACCATGTTGAAATAAGCTTTTCATTTCTTTCCCACATCTAAAAGATTACCCATTTACCAGATGTGCCAAATAGAACCAATAGTCTTCATGGTTTGTAATTAGATTAGGGAAGTTTCAATTTTTTCATTTCTTGATTTTCTAGTTGTTCATCCCAATTGAAAGCTGTAAGGTTTTTCTAAGATTTGTTTACTAGAAGCTATGTTGGTCCTCCGAAAAGTTTTCACTATGGTATTCACTATCATTTTAGGAGAATCATGTGTGATGACAAATGGCTCTCTGATGAAAATCTCTGAGATTTATCCTCTTAATACTGTGATATTGGTTTATTATCTTGGGAGTGGAAATTGCTAGCAGTTTGGGTTCTTAAAAATGCAAATAGGTAGTTGTTCTTGGTACAAGGTGCAGTTGATTGTGAAAATTTTAGGGATCTGGACATGGTAATCGAAGATGTTATCGAAAATTAAACTCTGAAACAACAAATATTTAGTAGCCTGGACAAACTCTGTCCACCACATTGTGTACTTGTAAAACTTGTTAAGCATGTCTTCAAGGCTTTGTACACAAAACACAAAATAGTCAAGCAGTACACAGTTGAGCTTTAAATACTTGTTAAGCATGTCTTCAGGGCTTTGTTAACAGTCAAGCAGTACACAAAACACAAATATTTGAGCAACTTTGTTTCAATTTTGTGAGAAATTTGCAGCTCTCATTGGAAATATGATCATTTGGGTCTCTCTTGATGCAAAAATGCCTATCCAAGAGATTGTCCCCTAACCCAAAGGGCTCATGTTGCTCCTCCAAAAATTCATGGGGTGGCTTCATTGCGCACTGAGCAGCATAATGCATGATGTATTTAGATTAACAATGGTGAGTAACTCTCCTTGCATTGAAAAATCCATTTATTAAGGTCGTATAAGTAATGAAATTGGATGCCTTGCCTTTATAGCCATCTTAAAATGGTATAGTAATGTGACATCAACACTCATTTTTACATAATCCATCTATTATTTCATTGTAGGTCATCACATTCAGAGCATGTCCCTTCTCCAACATTTCATTTAGGAGTTCTTGATCATCATGAATTCTGCTAGCCTTACAAAATCCATTTATAAGAATGTTGTGGGAAACAAAATCAGGACCATAACACTTTTCCAACATTTTTTTAAAATCTTCTACGCATGATCCACTTGACTAGTTCTCTATAATTTCAATCTTCAATTTGTATTAAATTGTCTCAAATGAGTTGAGCACAATTCTAATGTACTCCTCTATTCTACTTTCATCCGAACCCATTTTCTCTTGGCATTTGAAAGAAGAGTGAGTTTGATATTTTACTAGAGTCACGGATTTGAAGGTCATTGTTGTTGCACTGACCCCGAAGAATATAATTCTTTCTTCACTCTCAAAAGGGGTCTTCCATGAATCTTTCTCTCCTAGATCAATGGATTTGTATAAGAATAATGGCCATAAAACATTGGTCTTTGAGGCAACTTGTAGTTATCCACTGTCACTGCAAATGAAATGGATGGACGTTGATTGAACTACACAAATATTCTTTCATTTACAACAGATGATCCACAAACTACTTTAGATTCAAGCACAATTGCAATATTGCAAATATAATCCCAAAATCAATTTTTCAAGTGGGTATTTTATGTATCTTGTATTTGGATAATAAATCTTCAATGATTTTTTTGGAAGAATTATATATGAAGAAATCCATGTGCCTTAGCCCCTTTCTATTATGACTGTAAAAATAGTTGATTTTTTTTTACATTGTTTATAGACATAAGAGGCGGGTACTAAGCAACTATGCTACTTATCCTATTTGTTTAGCAAAAGATTCGCCAAGACTTTACAAAGTTTTAGTTCTATAATTTAATGAAAGTTCTATAATTTAAGGAAAGTTTTTAATTTATTTAAAGTTTTAGAATTTAGAATTTACAAAATTTCAAGGTCTAGAATTCTTTGAAGGGTGCTAGCTCAATGGAAGAGCACCTGCTTTTCAAGCAGGAGGTTGGTGGTTCGATTCCATCGTGCCCTAATATTCATAGGGAATGGTGACGATCACTATCTATCCTAAATATGTGTCAATAGTGAGGCTTGTTAAAAAGACATCATCAAAAGTCATTTTTTTTTATATGAAATGGTGACAGTCAACGAACATCGCCATATATATGCATCAATAGTGAGGGCCATGAAAGGTCCATCACCACAAATCACTGTTGTTCATAAATGGTGACAGTCACTATCCGTCATTATAATAATTATTCATGACGGACCTTGAATGTCACCACATCACCTATACTTTTGGTGACACGGCCTTTGGTAAAGTTCAGATTTTGGTGACAGAGACTTTTGACCATCACTAATGAGATTATGGCGACATTTTTCAACCCTCATAAAAAATGTAATGGTGATGGTCAACGAACGTTACCATAACAATAGTGAGGGCCATGAAAGGTCCATCACCATAAATCATTGTTGTTCATATGCAATGGTGACGGTCTCTATCCGTCATTATAATCATTATTAGTGATGAACCTTGAATATCACCACATACCCTCCACTTTCGGTGACGGTGCCTTTGGCGACGCTCAGGTTTTGGTGACGGAGCTCCTTTTGAGCATCACCAATGAGCTTATGGTGACATTTTTTGACCCTCACCAATGACGTTTTTTCTTGTAGTGATGTCTCTTGGAAAGGTCATTTGAATCCATTCAATACCTGCACATTCCATGAGAGTTAAACACAGTTATTGACTCGATGGCCAACTTCATTTTGGATTGGTACATCACACACACATAATATCCATAGTATGTAAAAGCATTCACGACATGTAAATACAATGTATAAAAGCAAACATGTAAACAAGATCACATCACTAATCATTTTAAAAACACATAATGTATAAATCGTCGATAATGTCTGTATATATATATATATATATATATATATATATATATATATATATATATCGCTCAAAAAGTAGTGCCAGTACAAAATCTGAAGAACGATGGCTTTTAGTGAGTCTCTACAAAAATCTGAAGCATCATAGCTTTCAGTAGTACAAAATCCGAGGCCTCTAAGCTCTCAGTACAAGTATGATAGTGTCATCAGGCTTGGCGCCTGACCCGTACACCACCCCTAGCACGGACGGCATGCTGTCGCTGGGTGAGGAAATAGTCTACTGTCCGAGCCACCTTGCGTAGTAAGGCGTTGAAGCGCACAGACGCTCCAACCCCAAATCTCTGCATGGGCCTCGGTAAGTCATCAATAGCTGGCTCTGGTACCTCCACAGTCAGTTGAGATAGGTTCCTGTACACCTCCTCCATCTCCTCGATGGCAGCATGAGCACCTGCAGGAACGACTGCCTCCCCGCCTCTGTCTCTCCTCGCCAGAAGGGAGAGACCCACTGGCTGTACGAGGCCCACATCTGCACACACATATTATATACTTGTCAGCACTGCATAAAAAAAATGATATAATATACAAAACTAAAAATACAAGGGTTTTTGTTCTCACCTAGGTCACCCCATGCTGCACCCTCCGACAACACCAAGTCGGGATCCTCTCGGAAGTCCGTGCCACTATATGGAAAGTCCTCGACCATAAGTAGCTGGCCCTCTAGCCAGCTGAAAAACTTGGGACCAAAGATAATGATGGGCCCGCCACCATGATGGGCCATGACCTCAACCCATCTGAGCATATGGGGATCCCTAGGCTCCCTGTCATCAAGTACCAACTGCGGACGTAGAAGAGGAATTTGCTTTAAGAGGAATGATACTATGATCGATCCATACCCAAACTGCTTGAGCTCCCCTCGCCGACACTTGGTCAGTTGAGCTCGGATGTTTGTGAGGAGACCCTCACACCAGTTGAAAACCATGGGGGACATATAGTCCTCCGCATACAACATCTGGTTCTGAGTAGTCATGTGTGGGGCTTGGCTACTCGCCACCCTAGTAATGGTAAGCAATATGGTCCGCAGTGGACGGCTCACGACATCCTTGATGAGAATCTTCCCGCTGGAAGGACGAGAAGTAGCAACACAGTGCTGTGACACCATGTCCTCAACTGTATGGTCACTGGCTCGTGTCCTAGTAAGATGTACAACGTCCCCTCTTCAGGACAAACCAACGAGAAAGTAGATATCCTCAATGTCTATCGTGAGGATGTGCTCACCTATCACAAAGTATTGTTGGGCTGCATCCCGACTCTGGAGCATGTGTGTCAGCAGTGGGATCTGGGATCTCATCCCCTGGATCTCAAAGAACTTGAGTAACCTGCAGTTTCTCAAAGCATCCACGCATTGTGGATCATTCGTGGCTTGTTCATCCTCGAGTTCGTGTTCTCTCTCTCACCACTCCACTCCAATACCATATTGGCTAGCTGGTTACTTGCCAATAAGGACATTTAAACACTATTAGGTCCTATTTCAACCCTCAGAAGTCCATTTTTTGATTTCTTTTTGATGTTTGGATTGTGGTTCTCCGCCATCGCACTATACGTTTAGGTACAGTGCGATGTCGTCGCACCTCTCGTTTTCGAGGCTTGCCACGACTCGGTCTCGTCGCAGGTCCCGAAAGGGCCACCTGCGACGAGCCAAGGGCGCATAAAGCCCTCCATAACACCATCAAAAACCCAAAAAATGGACATAAAAGAAAAAACTAAACCAGTGGAAAGTTGCTGGATGAAGTTTAGGCCTACCTGGTCCGGACGGTTGGTGAAATGGCGAATCGTAGCTCCTGAAAACAACAAAGGAAGTTTTGGCTCCAAATTGGTACTTCTCCACCCAAATTGGCAATTTGAACAATGAAATCTATTTTTGGTCCATATTTCTATTTATAAATAGAATGGAATATTCCTTTTCAAATATTTTGATGACTTTGGGCCATTTACTATAGTTTCGACCTTTTGTCATTATATTTGGGATTATTTGACACTTTCTCTAGTGTACAGGAGTCGTAAAGTGGTCTTTTGTGCCGTTTCTCGCATCACCAACGGTAACTACAGGTATGAACACCCCTTTGAATGTTGTCATTATTATTTTTGGTTAGTCGTAATTATTGCATGAGGATGAGTTTACTCTCCGTTTGTTCTCGTACTCACGAAACCATGAGAGCAAGTACCGAGTTATGATTTATCACTTTTTCGGGCTCGTTAAACTTCCACGGAAAAGGACACCCCCCGGAGTCTACCGTTAAGCTCTTTTCAGGCTCTCGAAAAACAAAAAGATTGCCAAGCGAACTTGTCGCATTCACGCTTGTTAAAGTATTTGAATGGTCATCTTCCTGGTGATAGTTTACCCCTTTTTCGGACCAGGGGGCACTAATTACGAAAAAGGAATACTCCAGCCAATCATGACTGGAAGAGTACTCTCCCGCGTTGTTTTACCCTTTTTCGAGCGATGAGGCTAACTTTACGAAAAAGGACCGTTGGAGTCTTCTTTAGTTCTTTTCAGACTCTCTAAACATGAAATGACGACCGAGTTTACCTTCCATGGGCTCGTTAAATTTTTCACATTGAAGGGCCCGTCATGGGATGAACCCCTCCTATCCCAGGTTCATAAAATATTTGGGATTGGACTCATCTATGAGATGAGCTATACTGAGCATCTGGTTACCCTCATCAAGCTCGTAAAAAACACATGAGGCACTCATCGTTCATGATGGGGAAAAAGGAAAGTGTTTGTGTTACATACCTTAGTGGCAGTATATACTCGTTCTTGAACATGGCACTCATCTGCATTCGCATACAAGTACTTGGGTCATCTGTTTGTCCATGAGTCCCCGGTTACTTTCTGAGTCCTGTTACTCCTCTGAGTCATTCAGAGAAAGCTTCTACCATCAGTTGCATTAGAAGTTTGAGTCATTCTTATTGTGTCAATACTGCCAAGTCATGCCATGTCCATGTTCAAGAACAAGTTCACTATCTATCATCTACAATCAGTACGCACGTCGTCATGCCGTTGTTACTTTGAGTCAATCTTGCATGTTACTGTACCATCCGATCTACTCTACACATATTTTGTCGTGTTTTGTGTCGATTGATGGGGGATTCATCATGTCCCTCCTTCGATGGATTCATCCTTGTTGACTTCAACTCATCATCCAAGGATTGAATCTAGAAACCAACCAAGTACCTTGGCCCTGCATGCCTCAATGGCAGGTTACCTTGCTTTCATCATGAGTTTACATCATTGGCTCTTGATTGAAAGATTTCATCTTGCGTTCGACTTCAAATCATTTATTCACACTTGATGATATGTACTGTGATACCTTGGGAATCATTGACATCAATGATGATCTCCCTTGCACTTGTTAACGGTTTACATCAATGGCCGGTAATCAAGTGGTTTATACCATGTTCGACGTCAAGACATTTGTAATCACATGGATAGATTCGTATCATTGCGGGTTCAGCTTGAAGACCCTGGGGAGTCATGTTCTACCCAGGTTGCGATGGAGTTTGTATTGAGTCATGTTACACGGATCCACTTTTGTATTGGTCGTGGCTGTGTTATCATCTCATCATGGATCTACGCTTGTGTCTAGTAGCCATGATTGTGTTCAGTCGGTCATTACTACCATGGATCTGCAATGTATTGGTCGGCAACCATGTTGTACTTCATATGAGATTGTCAGTTCAGAGTCAGTTGTACTGCAGTAGTGTCCTTCGTCCATAGAGCCTATTGCCATTATTTCTTTCAAAGCACTTCACTTGTCTATCTTCGACAACTTCATGCTTTGGGGGGCATTCTATTACACCTAAAATCTACTCATCATCAGATTCAGTGTATACACCCCTGAAGATACCTGGACTAAGTAATTATCCTGGGAGGATTTGCACCCCATTGTGCTAGGTTTTGAAGGGTCGTCGCAGGTTGCACACTAGCAACATGCGACGTCGCAGCTTGATCCACTGCAGGGTGCGATGAGGTCTGTTAATGGGAAAAAATAGTCTATTCAAGATCCTTCTCGAAACTTGCTCATTTAGGGGCTTATCCCTGACCTCTAGGAGAGTTGGTACTCGACCCCTAACTCTTTGGGAGGATCCCCTATCTCTCTCCTACCATCTCTCAACCTATCCTATCCATACCCTATCCATTTAGTCCTATATAAGTGAGGTTCACTCCCATCCCAAAGGGAGGAAGACTATGGTATCTACATGCTGGTGAACTTTCTCTCTTAAGACACCTCCATTCACCTATTGGAGAGCTCATACTTCCTTGGAAGGACGTGGCAATTGGCTTGGTCGGAGAAGGGCTACTGCGTTAAGTCTTGGTTGTAGTTCTATATCTCTATCATGTACTCCTCTATTTGCAGTAATACAAATGCTTTCCACCAATATTGTTCTTGTGTGCAATGATATTGTGTAGTTTACCTGCTTAACTTTTTACTTAGATCGCTTATTGTATAGATGTCTTTTACTGGTTTCTCTTGTTTCTTTGTCTTAACAGGTCTTGTAGCTTGGATCTGATGATCGTGGGACATGGATCAACATTCGGGAGAAAGGATTGTGTAGTAAGAAGGTAAGACATCTAGTACTTGGTCCTTAAGTAGATCTAGGAGATGTGTTTGTAGTTTGTTCTATTTGTTCTAGACTCACATTGAGCTAGGGAGATCCGGTTCGCGTCCGCTCGAGTGGATTGTCCGATAATAGCCACTTATGTGTATCAATTCATATGGTGGGGAGTAAAGTACCCATGCAGCCGAGGCAGGATTTGGACAATATCGACTTGTGCCATCATCCTAGCCGACGTAAATAGAAATATCAAGGAAAGGAATCATGAGACTTACTTCTGACAAAAGGAAAGGAAAACAAAAAAGAGAAAATTATAATACAAGGGTTCTGAAGTCTGCTCGAGATCAAGCATAAAACCTCTTGCGATACAACCCGTTGCGGGGGTTATTCAAGAGTCAACCTTCAAAATAGGCAAGGAGGTATGCCCCCTTGCATAAACTAGTTTTTGCTATGTAAGGAAATTTCAAAATACTTTCAAATTTCCCTTTACCATGCTGATCATGAGCTTGGTCATACGTGAGAATGAGATCACCTTTTTTAAATGTTAGAGAAAGGACATGGTTGTCGAAATGGGATTTTGACCAATTCTTGTAAGAATCGATCATTTTTAGAGCTACTCGACAATCCTCATCCACGTGTTCAAGAGTGATAAAGTGTTGTTCCATAGTGGTGGTATCTGGAAACAATTCAATAACTATGTGCAGTGACATAATCTAGCACGAGATGGAATGGGGTAAATCCTGAACCAATTTTGAAGGACGTGCAGTATGCCCACAAGACTAGAAGGAGCATATGGTTCCAATTAGATTTATGTTTATCTACCATACATTGAAGCATGGTATTAATGATTTTGTTGACTTCCTCAACTTTCCCGTTACCTTGGGGATAATAGGAAAAAGAGAACCAGTGTATAAATTTCATTAGATGGGAAAATCTTTCTACATGATGTCCTCCAGCTAGGAACCAAGATTTGACACCAATTGGCGAGGAAAACCGAATTAGGTGATGACATGTTTGAAAAATAATCATCCCGCAATGTCTGCGGTACAATTGAAGGTCGACATAGATTCGGCCAATTTTGTGAAATAGTCGACAGACATGAGATTGCATTCCATGTAATCAATGGCCTACTGGCAAAAGAGGCCAAGGGTAACTACCGGATGCAAAGGTGTTGGAGGGGTTATTTCCTTCGGGGAAAATATCTGACAATTGTGACAATGCTTGACTGCCGCAACGCAATTTGAAAACAAGCTTGGCCAAAAATAAACAGTGTGGATAACTTTCTAGGTGGTTGCTATCGCTGAAAGGTGACCACTGCAAGTGCCACTATGGAATTCGTTTAAAACCTGCTCTACCTCATGGTGGGTGAGGCATCATCGTAATATAGTATCAAAACCACGTCAATATAAGACATCCACAATCAGGAGGTATCGAGGTTCCTGGTGACGAACGCGATGATGGAATTCATGTTTGAGATGAGGACCAAACTTTTGAGTACGCAAGTACACTAGGATGTCACTGTACCATGGATCATCTGAGGATATGGTGAATAGATGTTCATCTAGCAAGTGATCATTGATGGGTAACAAGATGGAGGTAGAGGGTAATACGTCATGAGTTGTGCCAATGCTAATGCTTTGGTACTCTCAGGTGTGAAAATGTTGATATTGTATTCCTGAAGGATCACAATCCACTTAGATACATGCACTTGGATGAGGTGACAAATTAAAAGATTTTACATGGGGTTAAAATCAGCAATGAATTTGGTTCGACTAACACTACAAGGAAAAGATCCTGTAGCAGAGGTCATAGCGGAGGATTTTAGTGTTACAAGATTGGAAAAAATTGTCAAAAAAACCTCCGCTACAACCTCCGCCAATGGTAGCAGATGTTTTAATGGAGGTTATTACGGATATATTTTATAACTAAAAAAACTCAGTGGCCGAATGTTTTAGTGGATGTTTTTTACCGGTGCACTTTTTTTAAATTGTGCGCACCAGTGCATGTAGTAACAAAATGCACCAGTGCTGTACGATGTAAAAATATGCACTAGTGCAATCAAACAGAACGAACACCGGAAAGAACCAAATTTCAACATTGCACCGGTGATTTCATATATATTATACGCACCAGTGCTTACATAAAACATAAACTCACTGATGCGATGTGTTACATCATACGCATTGGACAATTTTTAATATTTTTAAATTTTACTGGTGTTGTCAATTTATCAGAGTGCACCTGTGCATTTCATTGTCAAAGGCACCGATGCTTAAAAAATATCAAAATAACCCGGTGCATTCAAACAAATCGAACACACTGGATCACTTAAACACAAAAACACCGGTTTGTATGAGATTTTATAGTTCTTGTTGTGTATAAACCATTGGCATGCACTGGTGCAATAAAAAAACGAAAAACGCATCAGATAAGTCATCGCACACGGACATTCTTATTTTTAAAATTTAGCGGTGAGTTTAATTTACATTAGTGTGTCAGTCCTGTTGTTGACATAAACACACTGGTGCATAGTGTTTGGGTAGGCGCACCAGTGCGACATCAATTATCAAAAGAACCACATGATTATTTGAACAGGTAGCTATTGACATTGCAGTCAAATATATATATATATATTGTTTTTTTGTTTTTTTAATTCCATTATTCATCTAAAATTGAAAGATTTTTTTATAGTACTATTTATTTCAATTTAATTATTGCGTTTGTTTGGATTAATTTCTTATATAATATATGAAAACATCTATTGCAATATTTAATCATCCATACATTTAATTACCAATGTACCATTTCAAATGTAACATTTGACAATAACATTGAAGAATGCAATAGAATAAAAAAATTTATTTTATTATATATGAATAAGAGTGTCTTTGTCATACAAAATAGGACAACATAGATATAACAATAATCAAAATGTCAACATGCATGTAATTGTTACACTTATTGGTAACCGGTTGTTTTTCAATTCATACACTATGTCCAATACATTATTATACAAAATGTTTGATTTTAGCTGACAATTATTTCAAAATATAAAGAAAGCTACAACAGCTTGCATTAACATAAAAATTAAATATGGATCATCATTCTTTACCGGAATTGTTATCGGTGCTCAAGACACTTGCATCAATTGCGTTATTTGGTTGAATGTTTTGTTGATTGGCTCGATTGTTTTTTTCTTCTTCAGCTTCCATCTGCAAACATACAAATAAAGTGTATTGAGTCTATATACATTGCTAGGAATAATGAAAAATAAAATAGATAGTATACATGAATGTAAACTGAAAAACAACATACCTTAGAAATAATTGAGTCATGAATGATACACATTCTTTCAAAAAAAAAAATCTCATGCCTTCTATCAACAAGTCTTCTGTTGGATCCACTGAATTCTTTGTTTCCTACAAGTTTTATGCCCTTTCACAAATCATAGATTTAATATAAATGATTTTTGTTGTTTTATTAATTATAAAATGAGAGAAGTAAAACAATATAGATACTTACAAAATCCACAATTAATTTTTGATATGCCAACATATACTCACAACGCTTGCTTAACCCAATGTCAATTAATTCTTTTGATGGCTCCTCTTTGTATGTCAACACCTTTTTCAAGACATCCAAGGATTGTTAGTGAAAAAAAAATATATACAAATCACAACCACTACGAAATCTTAATTTTTTATAAGGAAATCACAAATACTCACAAACTTTTCTATCAACTCGTTTTCTCCTTGTCGTTCTGTCTTGTGTGTTGACTGTGTTCCATTTTGTTTTCTTTTCTGCAACAAAACAATTGAAAATTAATATTTAATGTTGAATTAATTAAGGAGATGTACATAATGCTAAAAATAAATGATTTCATACATTTGAAGCATGTTGTTGTAGAGATGGCTCCTCTTGCAATGCAATTATGTCCATTTCCTTGACCATCTCCTTGTACACGTTTTTGGACATCCCTACTGGCACATTTTGCATATCACCCCGTTCATCCTTTGGGACTTTCATAATCTTCCTAGAAATTTAAAATGACATTAAACTAGTTTTCTGTTGATATGAAAAATAAATATAGTAGAATTAAAATTATTGAAGGAATGGCACTTTGTAGTAGTTATAGATACATATTCTACATAAACATGTTTATAAATATTAGTTTTTGAATGATTCTTGTTTTTGTTATTGCAAGTCTGAGAGGTCTCATGGACCATTGCTTTGGGAACGCATCTTGTAGTTTACATATGACTTGATTCTTCGAACCATTTGATTGGTTTCTGTATTGTAAGTGAAAAGTACGCCTGTATGTTCTTTCCACTATATCCCTGATAGTATTATAAAATCATTTCCCCCTTCTATTAACTTCTAGCACCACTCTAGATGAGCTTATAAGGACCAATTGATTATCATTTGCATCGTACATAAAAAAATTTCTTATGACAACATTGAATTCTGTTGTTGTCAGTACCTGCATAAAATTCAACATATGTGAATTAGATTATTTGAAACATATTAATGAATATTCTTAAGTACATTATTACTCAAATTTGAAGAAATAATTCTATTGACTTATTTTTTATTCACTTGATTCATCTCTCTGCAACTTTTCCATCAAGGTTTTAATCTCTTTTGGGTTTAGATTGGTAAGAATATGAGCTTCCTAATTTTTTGGCTCTGCAAGTCACACATTGACCAATACATATTTGTTAACTTTACAAATAATTCAAACAAATTAATTTAAATATAAAAATTAATTACAATCACTTTCCTTCTTCATAATTCTAGATGTGCTCCCATCTTGTGGACTAAAGTTTTTGTTCATTGAATTCATACCATGCATTTTCTATCAATTAAAAACCTAGACCATTAAATACAAAATCTATCAATATATTATACAAATTAATTACAAATCTCCAAATAAGAAAACAAGGTTGATATCGGTGCACTTTATCACATAAAACGCCACAGTGCGTATATGTATGTAAACGCACTAGTGCATTATATCAACATAGGTGCACCGTGAATGGCTGAAAATTATTTAACGTTTTATGAAAATAAAAAATGATGTGTTCCTTCCATTAGAGATACGATATTCATATAAATACACCATGAACAGAGAACCGAGAAACAAAAAAACAATTTTTGCGTTATGGATTCAACCCAAAAAACAATTGAAATTAAAAAAAAAAACTTACCGGGGCTGACATGGTTATGGATTCAACGAAAAAAGTGACCCCATCTCACTCTACACTTTCTACATATAATCATAAGCTCAAAAAATCCAAAATCCCTAAAAGGTAAAATTGTAATTATGTATAACAATAGAGGGATTTAAACCCTAATGTAAAATTTTGCAGCCACATAAAGCGAAAAGAAGCAGTGAGAAAATAAGGGTTGCAACATTGAAGGTAAGTATGAAGTTTTTTTTTTCTAAATCTAGTTAAACTCTAAATAAGATAATAAGATCAACAATAATATTTACATACTTGAAATTTTTACTATGTAGGGTTTTGTTTGATTCACCATACCTAACAAATTTCGATCCTCAGAATAATCCAGTTGCTCCAAACTCCTTCCATGTAAGTCTCTTCCAAAACTCTCCCCTGAAATTTGTGGCAAAAGAATGAATTAATGTTTATTTGTTTTGCTTTTAAACACTATTTATAATTAATATTCAAACTTAAAATTGCCGCCCTCTTTTTAGTTTAGGGAAAAAATAGATTGTGCGATTTTTTTTTTAATTTTGATTTTTTGGCATTCCGGTGCGCTTGTGATAATGCCGCACCGGTGCGTTCATATATGAAATTCACTGTCCCTTTGAATTTCAACACCAAACTACAAATAGTAAATTCAACAACTTTAAAAAAAATTGCGTGTCGCAGTGTGTGCATAATTAGGATGCCTTGGTGCGTTGATGTTTATGAAATGCATTGGCATGAAAAATGTTGTAAAATGCATATATAAATATCTGCTACCAAATGTAGTGGATATTTTCTACTACAGGGGCTTTTGCGGATGTTATTTCATGGTGCGTTTATAGTTGTTAAGCACCAGTGTGTTTAGTATACATGAGCGCACTGATACGTGTATATTTGAATAGACGCACCAGTTTAATTTGTAAATCATGTGGTTTTATGTATCCACTTAAAATTATATATTCATCTCAAATGTTCTTTTAGTATTCAACCACACCAATTACAATATTTCATAGTATATATATGTTGCTTAAACTCACCTTATTCTTACAAAATGGTTTCAAAACTATATTAGAAGTTAGATTGTGATATAGTTCTTGAATGTTTTTTAGGATTGTAGAGCCGTATATTGATTGTTGATTTGGCTCAAATGCAGGGAGAAACGTTTGTAGTATAAAATGGCCAATTCTTCATATTCCATTTCATTCCATATTATTAAAATTTCAATGAGTTCTCCCTTTCCATCCCCAGTAAGTTTAGGTTTTATTTATATTTTGACTACTTATTTGAATTTATGTCACTTATCCATGTGAATCTGAATATCGATTTATTCTTTATTGCAGGATCCCAATTCAGGTTCGAGTTCGGATGCACAATACATTCCACAAGTTTCAAAAGTCGCAAGATCTTATTAGGAGCAAGATATCGCAAGCAGTTCATGGATGAAAATGGGTAGCCGCTTTACCCAACCAATTGTAACA
This sequence comes from Larix kaempferi, assembly GCA_027924585.1. Classification (NCBI taxonomy): domain Eukaryota; kingdom Viridiplantae; phylum Streptophyta; class Pinopsida; order Pinales; family Pinaceae; genus Larix; species Larix kaempferi. The sequence continues at coordinate 10,292,229 of BSBM01000120.1, read as the reverse complement.
TGCTATCTTCAAGTTGCAATCCTGTTTCATCGACGGTAATTCGTTGTGAGCTAGAACTCTTTTATGACACCCTAGTAGTTTGTGGTTGTTCAAAATGTCAAGGGTTGAAGGAGAACCCTCGACATGTCACACTCACTCATTACACCAATGATAGATTATCCAATGTTGATGGTATGATACCCCCTACCGCAGTAAAACATCCAATAGGTGATATAGAAAATACATGCAGGAACACTTCCCTATGCTCATTTTTTAAAAAGTTGGAAGCCAACACAACTATGTCTCATCCTAAATTGACGAACCCCCGTGCTTATGTTTAGTCAACTGAAAGTTCTAGTGATCCAAAGTATGATATGAATGCCACTCGACCCATCTCTACTAGAAGATCCAAAAAGTTGCATGCGTTGAGAGCAAAATTGTCTAAGTACACCATGGATAATTTTAGGGGCTAAATTTATCCCATGGGCTAACTTAAGGGGGTTACAAAAATTTAGTGGGCTATTTTCTTATATGGAAAGGTTTTTCCCAGCTAAAATATATTCTCCCAATACTTATTAGAAAAAAAATAAATCCAAAACGAATAGCCTCCTGTATATTAATGAGGAAAATGAAAAAAATATTTTCTCCCTATAAAAATATCCCTCCAATCTATCTTTTGCCCCTGATTTATAGAGAAATTCTAGTGAAATCCTTCCTTCGCCCCAATTTTCAGTAATGGAATCTCCCAAGGGTTATTTCGCCCTCCTTTTTCCTTGCAATTTAGGCACATGGTTGCATTTGCCTAGATTTTTAGTCAATTTCATGTTGATACCTTCTTTGATCCCTTGATTTCCAATATTGGAGGGGAATCATGGGTGATTTTATTCTATATAAAGGTTGCAGTAATTCATGGTTCACCCACATCGAATTGCACTTGCAGTGTGAAGGTTTTGGTTTATGTAATTCCACTTTTCATTCTTAGTTTTCTCAACATTTTAATCTTAGTGCAACATCTCCATTGCCAAAAGATCAGGTCTTAAAGGGGCACACCGCACATGCAATTTATCATAGAATACAGGTTCACATCATGATTCTTATCCAATAATTAATGCAATATGCTTTTTATGCTTCTTATCCCACAATAGATTATTATAGTATAAATTTTCCTTTTATCATGCTTTTTATCATGGATGTTTTTAAGGCCTATTGAATTCTAGGGTGCTCTTGATTCTTAGGGCTCTTGATTCTTAGGGCTCTTTCAATGTTGTTAGGGTTTTAATTTATCGTAGGAGTATTGGTTTTGTGAAAGCATTATAAAGCTCAAAATATATGATTTATTTTATTCCTTGTTGTGTTTAAACCATCAGCTAACATTTATACATTGATAGTGGCTGCTACTCTTGATGGAAAGATGCCACATGGTTTTTATATGTTCAAACTAAATTTGACCCAGTTGTTTAAAATATGCTTTAGTTAGGATCTTGGTATGCAATTGTTATTGGATATGAGGCATTCATGAGAGTGTGTATGTTCATATTTTTTCTCTGTAATTGTTGATGTTTGGGATGTTTGTAATATACATGTATACACACTGATTATAATGGTGGGGCTATAGTGGAATGGTCATATTTTGGCACTATCTTCCTGTAGAGTTGTTCAAAGTGTTTTGGGAGATTATTTTATTTATATTGAGAAGTTCGTGATTATTTTATTCTTATTTCCAAGTTCATCAATTTTTTTCTATAACCTAAATTTGTTGGATTCAGTATTTGTTTTACGGTATTTTTTTTTTGTAAGGGTCAATTAGAAGTAAAAATGTTTTTTGGTGATTTTTTTTTATGTGCAATTAATATCACCATCCATAAATGTATCTAGTTATATACTATGAATATATGTTTTAGTTGGAACACGATACTTTATTTCCATCATGATTACGTATAATATGTACAGGGCATGTTTGACTTGAGATGTAGACATTCTGCTATTTGATATCTTGTCTTTTGCATTCAATGAGGGTGCTAAAATAGTGTTACCACATTTTGCATGCTTGAAAAAATTTCAAGGGCATGGATATAGACGCCACCTCAGTTTATCTAAGAAAAAGTAGTCTTTTATAGAGTAGTTCTAATGATATGTCTGATGATGCATTAATGTGATTTCTGTTCCTATTAGTGTATGTTCTTATTTCTAATAACCATTGCAAGTTTCTAAATAACTCTAAGAATTATAAATCAAATGACATAATTAAAATTTTGATTGTCAACAAAAGAAACTAAAAAGTGGTATTCGTATCTATAAACAGATAAGCATGTTATTTTTTTCTTAGAGGGTAGCTTAAAAAGGGAGATTTGGAAAATAAGCTAATTGGGAATTCATACACTATATTAAGGTTGTGGGTCTCGATAAGACTCCAAGTTGTAATAACGGTTTGTGGATGCCATAATCACTCCACAATGTAAAGTGTTTGATTCTATCAATTTGCCAATCTATCAAGATTTGGGTTCCCACATGTCCATTGGACCATTAAGGGACGAGAAAACAAATGGAGTCCCCACTTGACCTAAATCTAGTTAGTGCAGTTTGTTGGAATATATTAATTCGATTCCTTGGAAGGTAATAATGTCTTTGTATTATGTCGGAAGTTATCCACAATCGTATGTAAAAGAGTAATACATTATATCTCATATTCATTATGGTAAAGTATACTCTTGATATCCATCATTGTATAAAGAGATGTTATTATGGAGAATTATATTTTCCCACATGTAATATGTGAGAGTTGGTATATAATAGGGTCAAGGGAGTCACATCACATTTACAGTGAACATTGGAGTGATATAGTGGTATATGCTCATAAATAGTATCAACACATGATATTGTGAACACAAGCTTTGCTATATTGTATTGGGGTTATTTGTATTCACTCTCTTGTAAGATTGAAGGAGATTTCTGGAGATAATGGAAGATGCAACCCTTCCCATGGACGTAGCCCAATTGGGTGAACCATGTATATCTGGTGTACTATTTTCCTAGTTCTCTTTATGTTGATGTGTTATTGATTGCTAATATAGGTAAGCTAGTTTATCTAGATCTATAGTTCTGACATGGTATCAGAGCTGGTTGCTATGATATAGAACCTTGTATAGCCTTAAATCCATAACTATTATCGTCTAGGCATTGTTTATTCTTGTAGATTTTCTTTCTATCTGGTATCCATTAGGCTTGTCTTCAGATCTGGGCATGTTTCTGCTGTTTTTTACTTCTAACCCTAACCTTGTTGTGTATATTTTTGCAGAATTGTTTCAAGGGTTTCTTGATGTTTTTTTTGTAGATCTATATGTTTTTAGGCTTCTCCTCAAGGATATCTATCTTCCGGCTATTAGATCGACAGTTTTCGTCCAAGTTTGGTAGACTTTGTGCTGGTTTTCATGTCCAACATAATCGACACTGGTTTCGACCTAAAAATAGACATTCACAACTTTCTCTTCGTAGACGACACGGGTAACCGCGACTTTCCCTACAATGAACTCGTGAGTATACTGCAGACCCGCATGTGCTACGACATACTCGCGTCTACGTCAACTGTTAACTCGCGCTTACTTTATAATACTCACGACCCTCCTGTGCAGAGACCCGTGAGTGCTTCGACATAACCGTGACCTTACTGTACTCAAACCCGCGAATATCTGATCAGAACCACGAATTTCGCCTTTACAGACCCGCACATCCACGACTGACTCTATTGTAAACACACGAGTAACCGCGACCTTTGTTGTGCAGAGCCTGCGAGTATCATCTTTACCCACGAGTTTCCTGTTGGTAGACCCGGGGAGTGACTTTTCTTGGCACTTTTCTGAGGGCAGTAAGTAAAAGTTTCTCTTTTTCCTCTACTGTGTTTCTGCAGATTCAGATCAGTACGGTAAAAGTATTTCAATTTTATGTTATTCATCTTTTTTCATTTAGGTTTTTCTTCTAATCATGTTCATTAAGAGATTATTTCTTGTTCTTGGTATATATTTGTCTCACATTCCTATATGGAAGCATTGTCATTTTTTAAGGGCACAGATATCTAGTATTTTATCACGATGATAGCTATAAACCATCTACTGCTTAATATTTTTAACAAGATACTTAATAACTAATTTGTTATTTTTGATCATATTTAATCATGTTGATTTCTAATCATTTCATGTTTATAAAAGCAACTTTATAAGAACAATCTCATTTTTGTCAATTTCGGGCTCACTATTTATATGTTGTGGCTGAAACTTAATGTGTAAAAGTAACTTCATTTTTCCTTAATGAGCAAGTTAATCATTTATTTTGATCATATTATGTTGCCATGTGGTGAGTTGTTAGACTGGATGCCTAATGAGGGCAGCTAGACCAGGAGCCTACTTTAATTATCAACCCAGGGGACGTACAAACTTCAGAGGTGCTAACACTATATGTGCTCTATAGGATAGTCTTTGTCGTGGTTGGGTGTTGGTATCAATCTTTTAAAGGTTTTCAAAAGGAATGAAATACTTTTAAGAGGACTGCCTAATCTATGAATGACAAATTCCTATGCTAAGAAGTTTTAATTACTAAGGCAGTAAATCTATACTAAGAATTAATTTGATGAAAATAGTAAATCTATACTATGAAGTTGAATGCTGAAAAATTGGCAAATTTATTCTAGAAACGAAAGACTAAAATCTGGGTTCTAATCTAAGAATCCAATACCGTAAATCAAGTGCATAATACTAGAAGTTTGATCTAAAATATTCTAATGCTAAAAACTAAATCCAGAATGCAAATATCTGATACTACGAATTAACCAATCTTTATTTATTTGGATTAAACACTAAGAAGTGGTGATCATCAATTAAATCAAAGTACTGAAAGTAATTAATCTTTGTGAGCAAACTTTAATAAGGAAAAAGTGCATGAACTTCTAGATCTGGATCACTGTTTCATAATTAATGCAAGCATACAGGAAAATAGATGTCAAAATACGTCTTGGCAGAATGCTGCTACAGGACTACAAAAACAACTTTACCAAACTAAGGAATGCGCGTTCACCAACTACAGAATCAGAATGGTGGCTTTACTATAGAAATAAAATCGTGCTATTCAAATACCATCAAAATACTTTCATATGCGATATAGATTAAATCAATGTACAACACATATTGAAAAATACATGAACAGAGTAAAACTCCCGACTTACGTGTTGGAGGGGCCCTCTCCAACCCATACTCAGGAGTATATAAAACTTATAAACGCAGGTTGGAAAATAACATCAGTCTTCTCATTAAAATAATAACTTCATGGTTCATAAATAGTCTGTAACACAAAATTTCTTCTGTAGTAAAATGTAAGAACGTAATTCCACAAAACAGCAACAGGACCCCCTCGCTACCCGAGAGGTCCATATATATATGCCTCAAATCCTAACCTAACTAATTGCTTTAATCGCTGATCCTGTTGAACATGAGTTCTTCTCTATAAGTCAGGGAAAAAGGGTGCTAAGCCTTGTATGGTCCTTTAGTCTCTCAACTAGATTTTCCTGTTGTTCCTTAGTGTACTTGTGCTTGCTCCAACATACTCGTTTTCATGCATTAGTTTATAAAAAAGTCCTCTAAGCATAAAAAGGATAATCTTAAAACATTTTCATTAAATAATAAAAGTAAATCATTTTCCCACAAAACAAGTGTATTTCATTCACCCTTTCTTGTGCTTTACTGTGGGAAAAAGGCTATAGGATACCTATAATTTAGGCTCATCATTCTCCCCCATGCTTGAAGGATTCACCCATCCTTGGGTGACGCATTCAACTCTTCAATAACTTCTCTGATATCCCATGCTACTACTTTGGGGGTCCCTTCCTACTTGTAGTACCCCATGCTCTGGTCGTGAAGGAAAAATGGAGGATTTAACTTCATGCTAATCCATTGGAGTTGATTCTTTATCAAGGATTCCCTGTATAGTTTAGCTTTAACGAGAGCAGCTTCAATCCTGAGAGGGGAGTGGGGATCCTTCCTCTTTAGATCATTTTCTATTATGTGCCATCTTTCATCAATGGCTTCACGAACCTCTTTGCTTGTGCACTGGAGAGTAACATCAAAGTGTGCCACGACCTCTTGTTGCTTTTTAAGGAGAATAGGGATTAGCTCCTCATCAGTGGTGAGGGTCTTGTGGTCCTGAATTAGTCTCTCAGGGTGAGTCGCCTCTGCCCTGATCCATAGTGGATTGTGCCACCTCTCTGCAGTGTAAAGATGGGCATCTTGTGCTCGCTCAATCTCGTGATTCATCCATGAACACAGTGCCCTTAATTGGAAATCGCCCATGTAGGGATTGGGCGACCAGTTGGGTGAGCTTGGAACTACGAGGTTATGTAAGAAAAATTCACATAGCTGATCCTTCTCCAGCTCTGTAAAGCTTAGGGATGTATCCATGAATTCTTTATAGGAGTTTATTTCTAACAAGAGGCCCTGCTTTAACCTTTGGAGATGGAATTTGCCCAATTTTTCTTTCAGATATACAACATATATCTCTGATGGAGGTCTGAGTTTCAGTATCCCATCGTAGATTTTAGTAGTGGTCGCCAGGGTGTCCTCCAGCTGGAGAATCTTTTGATCCCTTTGGGCTAAATCCTCTTGTGTCTCGGCCAATTCCTCCCTTAATGCTACATTTTGCTGTTTTGCCAGTTTTAACTCTCCCGCATGCTGCATTTTCAAAATTTGTGTCTTTTCGTGCACAAACAGTGAGGAAGTTGGTTGGATTTTCTGCGTCCTGGCTTCAATCTTCAACACTGCCAAATCCCCTCTGAGTTTCTCTAGTTCTGCCCGTGCCTTAGCAAGCTGGTCAGTGACTCCCTGAATTTCATGTTGATAAGTAGGGTCCCATTGGAAGGCACCTTGTTCTTCTGGTGCATTCTGTTCTCTCAGTGTAGTCTTCTCTTCAGGGGTAGTTGAATTTTCTGGTGAAGTCAGATCCCCCTGCTCTATATCGAGATCCTCATCATCAGACAGATTTTGAATAATGGGACTGGGCTCCCTTTCTGCCTTCTATGTATGCTTGATTTTTGGTGGCTGCGTGAACCTTTTGCTTCGCTGCTTTGGCCCTTGCTTGTTGGTGGAAACCCCTGATTCCTTTTGGTGGGAGCCATCTCTTGAATGCTTAATTTTCATCAGGGTATCAGCCACACTGTCTAGGTCAATTTTTCTTTTGGCTCATGATGTAGAAGAGATCTTGTCTTTTGTCCCATAAACTAGGGGTACACTGACAATAGGTGTACCCTTCATCCTCTGTACATCCTCGGTTGAGATTACCATGAACTCCTCCCATGAAAGTTCTGGAACCTGAACTGTCAACTCCTCCAGAATTATCAATCTGATTAACCCATGGTGGGCTAACGCATCAGTTTTTCCTTCAGCAACTTTCTTGCTCATTTCTCCCAAAGACAGGAGAAGATAATAAGGGATGCTAATGTTGTTGTTTGGTGTGATGTGGCTCCTATGCCTCAGAAGATCCAAAATTCGAAAGTGGAAGAGAGGCACATAGCTCAGCCTTCCTGTACATGTGATATATTTCTGAATGATAGTAGCTACTTCATCCCAAGGTGCTGGCATAGTGACCCTATTGACTCTGTTTTATCTTCTTCATAAGCTTCTTCAAGTCCAAATAACACTACCTTTGCACTCTGGTTGGATTCCCTGTCTTCCTTGGCCCGGTGCAGACCCATGGGTATCCCTGTATATTTTTCTCTTACCTCCTCATCCAATCTGATACGAAGTCCTCTGACCCGGGTGACGAACTGCTCTTCCTTGATATGCTTTAAGTTTCTTGAGAATTCTAGAGCGACCTCTGTGTTAGATCCTCTCATCCCGGAGATGAAGGGAATCCAACCCGCATTACGGAGGATAGATAAAACCCTTGGGTTTTCATAAATGGCTCTGTGATCTTCTGGTTCACTCTTTTTGAACCCCTTTGTCATCCTTGGATTTTCTACTATAATCAGCAAAACGAAAAGCTTTGAGTGATGTTGACTTACCTCGACTGGCTGGGACTGATTCACAGGTTCAAAGGCAGCTTTCAGGCAGAGTTACAACATAAACTTTCAGTTTTCCCACTTCTGGAAAGCTTGTATTTGCAAAATTGGGTCTTTTCGTAGATTGTGCCACCTTATTTAACTGTTTTACCCCATTTCTCTCGATCATTTTGGCACGTACCTGCCACCTTACACATTCTTTACCATAACAGAGCCCTGGATTTAATTTCATCATTGCATATTGCCCCTTTTTCTCTGATCATTGGGGAATACGGTAGCCAGATTTGGGTTTATTATTCCCTGACGTGACTAAGGTAGAAATCATGATTCTTTGAGGTTGTTCTGAACCTTGCTGTCGAATGAACATATAAGCTGTCCTCAGCTTCAGAAATAACCATTTTGTGGGTTTGTGATTTGACTTTAAACATAAAACAAAGAGATTTAGAGATTGCCTTGGTATGCTTAGCGTACCTGAGTGGTTGATGTGGCCTGATTTCGTTTGCACTGGATTCTATAGTAGATCTTTGCAGTGCCTGTAGTTATTGTAGGTGTGTCTGTAGTTACGCGTGTCTGCCTTTTTCTTTTGGTTCACCTGAAAATGCTGTATCTACCTTGTTTCGATTTTTTTGCTAATTTCTGATTTGACTTTGTGCGGATGCTCTGTATTGAGTTTCTGTAGTGCTGGCTCGCTTGAATATATGGCAGGCTCGGTCGAATAGATTGTATGCATGATTGAATTATGTAGTGCTTGAATTTATGACTGGTTTGTTGATAATCTTCTCGCTCACTTGATTAGATTGCTGGCTCGCTTGTATTTTGATACCTGGCTCGCTTGTATTTGATACCTGGCTCGCTTGTATGATTTATTTGCAATATGTGTCATTTTTTCATTTTTTTTCATATTTTTTCTGGTTTTTTTTTTTCATATATATTTTTTTTCTCTCCTTTTTATTCATATCTTTTTGTTCTTTCATATATTTTTTCTCTTTTTTTTTCATTTATTTTTTCATTTATTTTTTCATATTTTTTCTTTTTTCAATTTTTTTCGGAACTGGAATTCAATTATTTTCCATTTTCTCTAACAGCATAAGTTGTTGCTGGTAGAGTACTTGTGTGAACTCCTCCTTTGACTGTGGCTTCTTGTAAAGTTTGAGCCTATGTCCATTTACTATTATGGGAAACTCTTTGTCATCAATTGTAATAATCTTTACAGCTCCATTTTCATAGATGTTTTCAATTATGTAAGGTCCGAGTCATCTAGTTGTTCGTTTTCCCTTGAATGTGTGAAACCTGGAGTCATAGAGTAGTGCCCAGTCACCTTCCTTGAACTTTTTATCCTTTATGTGTTTGTCATGCCACGTCTTCCTTTGCTGCTGGATGATTTCAGTATGGGCAAGTGCTTGCTGGCGCTGCTCATCCAGTTGATTTAATTGTAGTATGCGTTCCTGTTGGATTTCAGAAAGTTCCATATTTAACTGTGTTGCAATTCTTAATGTCTTTATTTCAAATTCAATTGGCAGCATAACTTTCTTTCCATAAACTAGTTCATAAGGTGTGAAGCTTGTTGTTGTATTCCATGTGGTATTATAAGCCCAAATTTCCTCACTTAGTCTATCTGCCTAGTCTCTTTTGTGGAGTTGGACTGTCTTTGTCAAAATCCTCTCTAACTCTCTGTTGGTTACCTCAGCTTGACCATTATCTTGAGGGTGATAGGAGGAAGATTTCCTGTGCTTAACATTGTTTCTTCGAAGTAAGTCTTCTATCAGATTTGATGTAAACTGTGGGCCTTTATAAAAAAACTAGTTCTCTTTGGACTCCAAACTTGTGGAAGATCTGCTCAGTGAAATTTTTTTCCACGTTGGTTTCATTTGCTGCAGCAAATGCTGCTACTTCAGTCCACTTTGTAAGGTAGTCAGTGCATACCAGGATGTAGCTTTTCTGGTTTGACTGCGGGTTGATTGGACCAACGAAATCAAATCCCCATTTTTCGAATGCCTCCAAGGAGATTTGTGGATGGAGAGGCATTTATTCTTTTAGTGTTGGTTTCCCCATTCTTTTGTAGTCATCACAGTGTGAAACATATTCATAAGCATCCTTGTGGAGTGTTGGCCAATAATACCCTGTTTGCAAAATTTTATAGGTTGTCCTCTTTGAAGCATAGTGTCCTCCACATGGTTCATTGTGAGTGGCATGCATTATGTCATGCACTTCATCTTCTCTAATGCATCTTATGAGTATTTGATCTGGTCCTTTTTTGAAGAGCATTCCCTCTATGCATGTGTAAGTGCCACTTTGTCTTATGACCTTATTCTTCTCTGGGAATTTTTCAGTCACTAAATAGTTTGCTATGTCACCAAACCATGGGCTCCCTGTGGAGATTGCGAAAATATGCTCATCTGGAAAACTATCATTCACCACTTCACTATCTTGTCCATGGGTGAGCCTAGATAGAAAGTCAGCCACTACATTGTGTTTTCCTGGCTTGTCCAAAATTGTGATGTCAAATTCTTGCAGGAGGAGTAGCCACCTAATGATTCGAGCACTTGTATTAGGTTTGTTCGTAAGATACCTTATTGTTGGAAGGTGGTTCGATGAGGAAATGTCACAGTACTGCCGATGTTGCGACACATCGGATGAGGGCACGGAATGAGTATTTTGTGTTAAAGTATACCGCAGTTGGCAGGTTTTGGGTCACTTGGACCACATGTTATGTAATTTTGAGTCAATTGTACCGCGATATGCGGGTTTTTGGGTCATTTGGACCGAGTCAGTCAGATATTGGGTCATTTTTCCATAGTGTCGGTTAGGAAGTCGTTAGTAAGTGGAAAAACATTGTAATGGCAGAAGCCTATAAATAGATGAGAGTTGTAAGTGTTAGATATATATAGAGAGTTGGTGAGAGATAAGGAGATGTATGCATACGGAGATCTATGTTTTGCTTCTGGTATACGACTGCAACAGTAATATAATGATGATGTTTTGGTATGATCTTTGTGCAATGTTGCGATATATGAATATTGTTATATTTTCTTGATGCAATGTCTGCTTACTGTTGCTAGGATGATAAATGCTGTGATTAAGTAATATGTTATAACTCCATGTCGAATGTTTAAACTTTATGTTTAAGTACTGCAATAGAGCTAGTCTGTGTAGCCACAACTCTCCTCCTCCCTCGGCAGAAACATGGTTCCGTCTGCTCTTCTTGGATGCCTCGGGTGAGACCTCATCCGCTCTGCGGGTGTTGTTGGGAGGGCTCAAACTTGCCCGGGCCGGTGCCTAGGGAGATTGCGGTATGTGTCGATAGTGAGGCGAAACCCTGTTGACTGAGGTCACGTTGGTCAACAAATGGTTCCGTTCCCGGGACCATGTACAGAGTGAAAGGAGGTCATGTTGTGGAACCCGACGAAGTCGGAGATACAGAGCTGGTTTGATCAAAAGTTGTGGGAGTTTGCTGAAAAAGAAAGCCGGAACACGTGATTGACAGTAGATCACTGGCTGGGAAGGTATATTCATGACGGTTCGCACGAATGGTTTTTCTGTGAATTCCCGATCATTCTGTATGAATGGTTGTCAAAGTTGACCTTTCAAAAGAGGAATTTCTAGGGTGGTGAGCCGACGGCTTGGACCCCGGAATTGATTCAGGAGTTGCAGGAAGTCGATAACAAGGCATCGCGGGCTATCGAAGTTTGGCTCGATAGCATATTGGAGGGATATATCACTGAATTTGTGGTTGACACACATAAATCCTATAGTGAAGCTGAAAGATATTTCTTCCGCGGACCAAGGGGAAGGTTTCTGCTGTCGCTCCAACTATCGATTAAGATGCTAATCTACGAGAAGGGTATATTGAAAATGCATCTTGATCAGTAAACAACCAGGTGGGCAGAGGCCGTGGGTACCGCAACTGTTGGGGAATGGTACATGGAACGGTAAGGGGTAGATGGGTGCAGACCATGAGGAGACTGTGAGTGAAGCCGAGGAAGAAAGTGGTCTTACAAGAGGAGGAGCAAGGTTTCGACAGGAGAAGAGGCAGAGGACAGGAGAAGGTCCTGCTGCGATCGGATTGCAAAACCGCGAAGGAAGACCACACAGGACGAAGCGACCTCACAGTCCTGACAGGGACGACCAGGCTACGCCTAGGATAGAGGCAGGACCAACCCCTCGACCCCAACGTACCCACACCTCCGCTCACTGACTCACAAACAACAAGAAAAACCACTTCGACACCACCAAGTTTGTCAAATCCACAAAAGTTAATTGATAGTAGCACAGTGAAAGGAGGAAGGAAGCCCAGAATGGCGGGCGATGATGCTAAGTTACCGTTGTTCCATGGAAGTGCGACAGACAACCCAGAATAGTATTGGTTTTTGTGTGAAGCGGTCTGGACCGTGAAACAAATCACTGATGCCAATGCTAAGAAAGGACAGTTAGCCACGAATCTGTGAGCTCGTGCATTAAATTGGTTCATGAAGTTTATTCTAGTTTCTACGGGAGCCCTAGAGAAGTCACTGGATGAGATTCGGGATGGGTTGATTGCTGAATTTAGATGGCCCAAGTCTGAGGCTCAATATATTACTGAATTGAAGGAAATTAAGCAGTATCCCAATGAGACGGTATGGGATTTCAACCAGCGATTCAAGATGCTGATGGCAAAGGTTAGTTTCGATATGAGCACCGTCCAACATAAAGAATTGTTCATTGCAGAACTACTACCCCACATTCGGCTGCTGCTGATGCAGCAAAACATATCGACGCCTAGCGAAGCTCTAGAGATTGCAATGCGATTGGAGGCATCACCGATTGGAGATAATGCAGCCGGGATGTCGTAGATACAAACACAGCTCGCTAACCTAACTATACAGTTGCAAGATTTGAAGAAGAACAAGGAACAATGCGATGAAGTATGGTGTACGCGATGCCGAGGAGAAGGGCATACGAAGGACAATTGCATGGATTTCCGTAATTATTTGGCGTCAGGTGTGCCAAACCCGTTCAATGGCGGCAGTATGCCGCGGTGTCTTATTTTCCAGGTGGTTGGGCACAGTCACGATAATTGCCCGTATATGCAGAAAATGGTCACAACCCCGCGAAATATTTATTGCACATTCCGCAAGTCTGTGGGTCACGATGATAAGGATTTCCATGCATATGGGTTGCTACAGGAGAGAATTTGCGATGCATTCTATGTCAAGGATGATCAACGTGCCGTGCAACAACCACAACTGCAACTGCAGGTAGCTCAGCCGCTACCGCAACCACAGATGCAGTTTGCACCACAGCAATCACAGCAGTTAATGCCGCAATATACTCCGATGCAGATGAATCCCCCACAACCATAGTATGTACAACAACCACAGTATGCACCACAAGGTCAAGGGATACCACTAGCACCGATGCAGCAACAGTTTAACCAACCTCAGTACCAACAGCAAGGTGGCTACTGAGGAGGATACAGGGGCGGACGTGGTGGTGGATTTGGTCATGTTGGAGGATGTCGAGGTGGTCGTGGACCTATTCAATGTTACCACTATGCGGTATGGGGGCATTATCAGCGTGACTGCTCACTACTATAGAATCAGTGTACGTTCTGTTTTGGTAATGATCATACGGTTGAGAATTGTCCACAGTTGATTGTACGATGGCAGGCTGGGAATGCTCCGCAGCTATAGAATCAGGCCCAGCCACAGCAACTAGTACAGAATCAGGTACAACAACCAGTACAGAACCATCTCCCACGACCACCACTGAATGCCAATCCAAACGTCAATCAACTGGGGAATCTGCAGCAGAACCAGACACAGGGTGCAAATATTGCGACCATTTTTACAGAACCGCGACCACAAGATGCTTCCCTGGCTGTTGTAACGCGTGGAGGCAAGACGACTGGGGAAGATAGTTTGCGACCACTGATTTGGTTGGCTGGTCAGAAGACGGTACCTTTCGACATTGATACGGAGCGGGAGACATTACTAGAGGCATGTCGCACTTTGGAGAAAGACCGCGGTAAGGCTGTTGTTTGCGATATGCCACCTGTCTTTGATACTACATCAGACGCTGATCGACCGCCACCACTGGGGACATTGCAAAAGTTTCTTGAAAGCTGTCTGTTATTGGCCCAAGATTCGGTTTTCCTAGTTGAGATTAAGGGATGGTTGCAGCGATTTCCGAAAGGATGGCAGGTGTCGGCAGTAAACTCCCTACAGCGACATAAGACTGGCAAGGAGATGCGCATGAATATTCAGATTGGTGAATATGATGTTGACTCTGTTATTCTTGACCTTGGTTTGGATGTCAACATCTTAACCAAGCAGGCGTGGCAGAATATGGGGAGTCCCTCATTGAGCTGGTCTCCTGTGTAGCTCTGGTTGGCTAACCATGTGAAGGTAACACCCATTGGGCGAGTTCCGCGGCTCACGATCGATATTGAGGGCATGAATACTTATGTTGACTTCGATGTCATTGAAGTGGTTGAGGGAGGAAGCTCCTATCCTGCTCTAATGGGAATTGGATGGGCTAACGATAGTGGAGCTGTAATCAACTTCAAGAAGTGCATGATGACCTTTGAGAATCACAATTTCAGAGTCATAGCCCCATTGGATCCGGCTGAAGGACGTCGATACGTTGAGCCTGTAAAAGATGATGATCCCACTGGATGGGACCATGCCTTCAATATTTTTGAAGATTTAATTCATCCTACTGCCAACGGTGAGTTGGAGTAGCGTAGCGAGAGCTCTGCGTCTTCTGACTTTGATGATGCCTTAGAACATTGGCAGAACCGATTGCATGAGGTACCATTCCGGAAATGTGGCTTAGTTACGCAATCCCTATGTCGTGTTGCGACATAAACGATCACATTGCCTTTCCATGAGGGGTTTCCTAGCCTAACCACCTTTTTGACAGAATTTGAAGATCGCGTCTCAGAACCATAGCGATTGCTGGCATTGGAGGAAGCACTGAAGGATGCTCCAGCACGCTGGTGGGTGACACATAAGAAATTCACTAATGGTTGGTCACAGTGTCGAAGGTTGATGATGGTTCGGTTCGGCGATACTGAGGTTTATCACACTGGCAAGTATGATGGTTGGACTAATCCTAGTGATCATGTGATGGAATGCCAATGATTATGGGTAGCGCGACCCAGAGATGAGTGGGTCCATGCTTTTATCTATACTTTGGATGAGATGCCGTGCTCATGGTACACTGCAGTCGAGTTGCGGCGAGAAATTACAACATGGGGGGAGTTGATGGTCTGTTTCACTCATACGTTCACTTTTGTGGATGCCAAACCTAATGTCCATAATGCCTTACAGCTCATCCACGACGTGGTACTTCAGGTTGTTCCGGCGGCCTACCCTATCAACCCGCACACATATTGTTAGATGCAGTCTCTCATGGAGTTCTTCAACATTAGCGGCAGGCCAGAGGATGAGGACGATCCCCGGAATGTCAACATTCCCGAATCTAAAGGAAGTCGCGATGTGGTCCCACCTGTTGTGCCAAGTAATCCATTCAGTCAACCATTGTAGCTTCGCAAGATGAATATCGACACAGAGGCTATTCCCAAGTTTGCTAATGTTGGGGATTATTGGGATGATGAGATGATGAGTAAGGTTACTGAGTCACCTCATGAGTTTCAAGATGTGTTTCCTATGAAGTTTTCCGAAATGAAGGGAATCCTGGGTGATTTAGGAGAGATGAAGATTCCATTAAAACCAGATGCTAAGCCAATCCGACAGCGACCTTATCGACTAAATCCACGACATAAGGAAAAGGTCAAGGCGGAACTTGATCGCATGTTGGATGCTGGTATTATTGAACCTATGGAAGAGTCTGAATGGATCAGTCCTATGGTGGTGCAGGACAAGAAAACAGGTGAAGTGTGCATTTGCGTTGACTTGCGAAAGTTGAACGATGCCTGCTTACATGACCTTTTTTTGACCCCGTTTACTGATGAAGTACTTGAAGGGGTGGGTGGCCAGGAGATGTACTCATTCACTGATGGATTCTCTAGCTACCATCAGATTCGCATTGCCAAGGAAGATTGCCATAAGATAACTTTCGTGACTGAATGGGGTTGCTTTTAGTACACAGTAATGCCATTTGGTTTGAAGAATGCACCTGCGATATTCTTCCGGGTCGTTGTTGCCGCATTCAAAGATTTTATTCAGAATTTTTTGCAAGTATATATGGATGATTGGACAGTTTATGGGTTGATTCGTGATCATCTGGCCAATCTGTGGTTAATGCTTGAGCGATGCCGACAGCACCAGATATCGCTGAACTTGAAGAAATGTATTTTTTGTGCACCGTTTGGGATATTGCTGGGTCATATTGTGTGTCAACAGGGATTGCTGGTTGATCCAACCAAAATTGCGCTCATTTTGGGGTTGCAACCGCCAACTACTGTTAAGTAGTTGTGAGCGACTCTAGGTCATACAGGATATTATCACAAGTTTATCATGGGTTATGCTGTGATTACTGCTCCTATGGAAAAGTTGTTGAAGAAGGACGAGGCATTCCAGTGGAGCCCAAAATGTCAAGATATATTCGGAATGTTCAAGGCGAAGATGGCGTCAGCACCGATCTTGGTCTTTCCGGATTGGAGTAAGGACTTCCATGTCCATGTTGATGCTTCATCGATTGCATTGGGCGTTGTGTTGGCTCAACTTGGAGAAGGAGACCATGATCATCCTATTGATTTTACCAGTTGGAAGCTGTCCTCTGCAGAATGAAATTACACTACCATGGAGTGGGAAGGTCTGGCCATGGTTTACGCGCTGCAGAAATTCAGGCATTCTTTGTCGGGTGGACACTTTAAAATGTTCACTGATCATTCTGCATTGAAATACTTGGTAAATAAGCTTGTGTTGGGGGGGAAGATATGCCATTGGCTACTTTTGTTTCAGGAGTTTGATTTTGAAGTCATTGTGAAACTTGGACGGTTGCATGCTGGACCCGATCATTTATCATGGATTGACACAGGGGAGGGACCGACTAATATCGAAGATGGGTTGTCGGATGCCCAACTATTTAAAGTTACCGCCGCTGATCAATATTTTGATGACATCCTTCAGTTTCCGATGACCGACACCACGCCCGATGACTTTACCACTACTTAGAAGAAGCAGTTGGTTGTCAAGGCTACTGACTTTCAGCTAATCGCAGGAGAGTTGTATAAATTGGGCACTGATGAGATATTATGCAGATGTGTCTTGCCGCATGAGCAAGCGCAGATATTGGCTAAGGCACATGGTGGAGTAGTGGGAGGACACTATGGTGGTCAGGTGACTTCCAGGAAGGTACTATGTGCAAGACTTTGGTGGCCCACATTACATAACGATGCGATAGACTATGCACGGTCTTGCGATGTTTGTCAGCGAACTGGAAAGCCGTCCAGACGTGACGAGATGCCGCTGCTACCTCAAGTGACATTGCAACCGTTTGAAAAATGGGCTGTGGATTTTGTAGGATCGATCAATCTACCAGGGAAACGTACGGGTGCACGGTACATCATCACGACGACAGAGTATTTGACCCAATGGGCCGAGGCGGCACCCGTAGTTGATTGTTCCGCCGCGACAGCTGCTCGATTTTTGTTTGATCACATTATCACTTGTTTCAGCTGCCCTAAGATGTTGTTGAGTGATCAAGGTAGCCACTTTCTTAATCACACCATCAACGCTTTGATGGAGGAGTTGCAGATACAGCATAAGAAGAGTACACCCTATCACCCACAAGAGAATGGGATGGTGGAGGTGTTTAACAAGGTATTGGAGCATGCGCTGACAAAGGTGTGCAATGCGAACCGCGATGACTGGGATCTGAGAATCCCAGCAGTGTTGTGGGCCTATCGCACCACATGTAAAAGGTTGACTGGTCAGACACCTTTTAGGATGGTATATGGAAAAAAAGCGATTATGCCAATGGAGTACATTGTTTTGAGTCTACGAATTGCAGCTGTTACGGGCATGGATGATGTCACAGCATTAGATGAACGTCTAGCGCAATTGGTGCAACTGGAAGAGGATCGATTTATCACTGGCTTTCACCAAGGGGTGGAGAAGGATCGGCAGAAGGCATGTCATGATCGCCACATCAAAAGTAAACAGTTTCAGGAAGGCGACTTGGTGCTATTATATGACAACAAGTTTATGAAATATCCAGGAAAATTGCAGATGCATTGGCTGGGTCCATATCGCATTAGTAGTATTACTTCAGGAGGAGCGGTTCAGTTGCAGCAGTTGGATGTGGTGATACTCCCCAAGCTGGTAAATGGTCACAGGTTGAATCCCTATCAGTCGGGCTTGGAACAGTGCGATGCCTGAGTCCCATCGGGAAAAAAAAAAGACAAGAGAGTGTGTGTTGAAGGTTGTTTGGTGGTCGATGGCGCACCAACAGAAGAAGGAATGCGCAAGTAGGGAGGCTTGTGCCGCAATTTTGAAGCAGTTGGAGACACATGGCAGTGTTGCGACCCGATCAAATCAGTAATAAATGCCAAAATTTTAGACAGTTAATTAACGGCGTTGTTCGAATGATGGGCATTAATGGCGGATCGGGGCCGATCGGTGGACAGGATCGATGGCGGATTTACGTCATTAATATAGGATTTGGTTGAGTTAATGCATGAATTAGTAATGATTACGGGGGATTTGGGTAGCTTCTATAAATATGGCCTAGCATCGGTCGGAAGACACCGAGGAATTAGTAAGAAGTGTTGTTGTAGAGTGCTGTAGTGATTTGAGCCAGTTGCTGTTAAGTATATAACGAGGAGTGGTGAGGTATGCCAGGCGAACTAGAGAAAGTGGACATTAGCAGTGAAGTGGAGTCTCCCTTTGTTCTGGTCGCTGTAGAGCAAGAAGTTGTGTCCTTGGACGACGCTAATCTTGGAGCCGAGGTTTCCAACATGCCGGTGGGAGCCTCCATTGTTGTTAAGAAGCGCCGAGGAAGTCAGCCTTCTGAATCCCCGCAGAGTAAGAGGTTGTTGCGGTCTGCAATGACTGGCGAAGCTTCGGAGCAGGTGGGGCAGTCCAGTCACACCATTCATCCATCTGCCCAATGGCTAGGATAGTCAGCTAGTAATATCCCTTGTTACATCCCTCCTGTTCGGACGGATGCCACCTGGCGTAAGATAAACCCGAGACAGAAATACAGTGTGAAGATGCCCGCACTACCGGTTGGGATGGAGTGCTCTGTGGATATTGGGCCAGCGCTGATGCGCCTGTGCTACAAGGACCATGACATGGTGGCCTACCTCGACATTGCATCAGCACCATATGTACCTAAGACACGCGATTCACTGGCTCCAGAGATACACGACTGGGCACGAGGACTGTGGCAGGCCGACTTGTTGGGGCTAATTAACATGCCACATTTTGGGCGCCTAGCGGAAGTTGGTGCCTGTGTAAAGAAGCTCTTGCCATAATTCCATGGGGGTTCGTTGTGGCTGGATAGAGAGGTCCCGGTCACTGTTGACTTGATTTCATTCATTACCAGCTTGCCTAGGAATGGCGTTGATCCGGCGCAGTTTATTCAAGGGAAGGAAAATGAGAAGAAGCGGGCGCATTAATTGGCACAGAAGTATGGCTTGGAATCAGATGGGCGTGGGTATCGCACCAGTAGCTGCAACGACCAGGCGGTACTCACGGGAATTAAGATCCTATACTGTAAGGTGATTAGGGGAGGTCTCCCTAACCAATGTAATTCAGGAATAGTTGCTTGTGTAGAGCAATGTGCGGAAGGAGTCCAAATGAATTGGTCCCTATATCTCTTGAATCAATTGATGGAGGACATCGCATCGGTCCAATTGGGTAGAGGCGCTTTTTCATATAGTTGGCTATTGCTACTAATTGCTCTAGTTGCATGGAAAGAGCCCGACACTTACCAGGGAATGGACTGCTCAACTGCAGCGGAATGAAGAGGGGCGCGTTATCAAAATATATGGTATGTACGAGAGCCCGAGCAAATCCGGGAGTGCCAATTGAAGTTTTGGATGTATTTGAAAATGCTTTGTGATGCAGCAACACAGGTCCCACGCATATCAGAAGATACTGTGGCACGGTTCAAACCTGTCATGGCATTTGCAATACGGCCAAGTGTCATACATATACAAGCTCGCCGTGATATTAATGAACGATGGTTGCAGACCAAGTATAAGGTGACATCGAAATATTTGGAGCTTATTGTGAATGAGTGGCCAGAGGCCTGGCGACAACCCATGAGTTAAATAGAGATTGACATTGGAGGGCCACCGTTGGGTCCTGAGGATCGAGTATCGGCGCAGGATCAACAGAGTCGTCATGATTCTGATCACGAGTCAACCAAAACACCAACGACGGATGATAGTGACCATGCTCTTGAAGAAAACCGATCAAAACGGCACCATGAGCATGCGACGATCAGTGGGATGTCTTTACCAGTGGAGGCACAGTTGGTCCCGTTAATGACAACCCTCAACCATGCAGCCACAGTCGCTGCCAACAATATTTCCCTCTAGGCAGAGGAGGGTTTCCATGTGCTCACTACTCGTATGGATTCTTTGTGTAACGCAGTTTTAAAGAAGGAACCTAGCGATGTACCCATGCAGGAAATGGCCACAATCTGCACCACGCCCCAAGTTCAGAATATCAACATTCCCTCGACTGCGGTTATGACCGAGAACGAGGCTTTGAACAATTTGCTACAAACGATTTCTCAAGTGATTGTCAATGTTAATGAACTACTGGCAACAGCGCTGGCGACAATGTAGAGGGTCGCCTCCCACGAAATGGCGAATAGAATGCATGAAATTAGCCAAAGCTATCAACACTTGCAGGCAAGCGAGGCAGTTGCAACCATCGCTATTGACGAGCTCACAAGCAGGGTTGCTACAACGCAGAAAGCCGTGGATGACCTTGAAACTGACATTAAGAAGGAGCAGGCCGAGCAGGTTCACGCACTTGAGGAAATTAAAAAGGATCAGGATTTTCTTATCATAGAGAAGACCCGTCTGTGGGGCTACAGTGTGAAGTTAGAGACAACTATTTGCAATGCATGCCAGCATATGCCGAAGGCCATTCCCGAGATCGACGTGCTCCAACGGGTGCAGCGATTGGGAGCTGCCATTGTTCAGTTGTGGTAGGAGAACGATATGCTGAAGACCTAGTTGAAACCAGGTACGCCTCAGGCCGAGGTGGATGAACGAAGAAGGGCACTTGAGGAAGTTGCCACCCAGATGGAGGAGTTGGAAACACAGGAAACTAGGCTCAAAGCCAACATGGTACAATTCTGGAGCTGCATTGTTCAGGATGAGCAAGTTGAGCAGCTGACTAAATCCCAACAGGAAGCGGAGGGCCAGTTGGCCACATTAAAGGTTGCGATGAGAGCACTGCCACCAATGGAGCAAGTTTCTAAGTCCCTCCAGCTGAAGGACTTTCAACACCGGGTTGCTAAGGTGGATGAATGACAGAAGACACGCGCGGCCCAGCTGGAAGAATTCCAGGACATTGGCGGAAAATTGATGCTGCAGGCTAGTGAAGCTCTACAAGCAGTACAGAAGTGTCGACAGCAGGTCATGGACAAGCTTACCGATCACCCATCTGCAGACGATGTAATCGACATTCAGGTAGCGGCTACGGGTGCCCAGGAGCTGGCGAGGAACATCGAATAGCCGTATGCATACTTCAAAGTAAAGACCATGGCATGTACTATGTCCAGCAGTTGACGTGGCTTGACGGCGAGCCACAAGATTGTGTTGGGGGCCTGTTGGCAGGCAGTTCGATGAGGAAATGTCACAGTACTGCCGACGCTGTGACACATCGGATGAGGGCGTGGAAGGAGTATTTTGTGTTAAAGTATACCGCAGTTGGCGGGTTTTGGGTCACTTAAACCACATGTTATGTAATGTTGATTCAATTGTACCGCGGTATGCGGTTTTTTGGGTCATTTGGACCGAGTCAGTTAGATATTGGGTCATTGCTTCTGGTATACGACTGCAACAGTAATATAATGATGATGTTTTGGTACGATCTTTGTGCAATGTTGCGATATATGAATATTGTTATATTTTCTAGATGCAATGTCTGCTTATTGTTGCTGGGATGATAAATGCTGCGATTAAGTAATATGTTATAACTCCATGTCGAATGTTTAAAGTTTATGTTTAAGTACTGCAATAGAGCTAGTCTGTGTAGCCACAACTCTCCTCCTCCCTCGACGGAAACATGGTTCCGTTTGCTCTTCCTGGACGTCTCGAGTGAGACCTCATCTGCTCTACAGGTGTTGTTGGGCGGGCTTAAACCTGCCCGGGCCGGTTCCCAAGGAGACTGCGGTATGTGTCGACAGTGAGGAGAACCCCTGTTGATCGAGGTCGGGTTGGTCAACACTTATTGCTGAATGGTTTGTATGGAAAAAAACTTGGTAACTAGTTATGTAGTGCCTGAACTTGTGAATAACATGTATGATAGCCAAAAATTCCTTCTCTGTGACAGTATAATTTAATTCTGTCCCTGCCAAATTTTTACTGATATAATATATAGCATAGGGATTCTTGTCTCTCTCTTGTCCAAGGACAGATCCAATGGCCTTATCTGATGCATCTGAGTGGATGTGGAATGGAAGTGTCCAATCTGGTGCTTGGAGTACTGGAGCTGTAATTGTTTTCTCCTTAAGGTTATCAAATGTTTTCATGCAATGTTTTGTCCAATTGAACTTAGTGTCCTTTGTGAGAAGGGAAAACATTGGTGCAACAATCCTGCTATAATTTTCAATAAATATCCTGTAGTATCCTGTTTTCCCAAGGAAACTTCTCACATCTCTTTGTTTGATAGGTGGTGGCAACATTCTGACTACTACAAATTTTTCTTGATCAACCTCAATTCCCCTCTGTGATATATGGTGTCCAAGAACGATGCCTTCTTCTATTAACATTCTGCATTTGTCATTGCTCAGACATAAGCTCATCTCAATACATTTTTTCAAGTCTAATTCAAGATGGTTCAATGCCTGATCAAAGTTTTGGCCATAGGGTGTGAAGTCATCCATGAAGACTTCCATTTGATCATTTATAAAATCAGAGAATATACTTAATATGGCTCTTTGAAATGTCCTTTGAAATGTTGTTGGAGCGTTACATAACCCAAAGGGTAGTACTCTATATGCATAAGTTCCCCATGGGCATGTAAACGTTGTCTTGTCTTGATCAGCTGGGTGGATTAGAATTTGGTTGTACCCATTGAAACCATCCAAAAATGAGAAATACTTGTTCCCAGCTATTGTGTCCATTACTTGATCGATAAATGGGAGAGGAAAGTGATCTTTCTTGGTTGCTTTATTGAGCTCTCTGTAGTCCACACAAATCCTCCATTTGCCTCCTTTTTTAGGGACTATAACCAGTGGTGAGACCCATTCGCTATTAGAGATGGAATATATGAATCCTGCATCTAATCACTGTTAAATTTTGAGCATCAATTCAATATACTCTAGGATATTTACTGAGAGAATAACATGTACATCATATCAATCATAAGAAGCAAACACAAGAGACAATAGACACACAGAGTTTCCTTGGGGAAAACCATAAAGGTGAAAAACCCCAATAACTTCCTCAGAGATAGATAGAGCAATGATACAAAACCCAAGCATAAGAGATAGTCTCCTAGCAGCAGCTTCTCCTCCTCCACTAGTGCTTCACTCTCCAATGAGTGTATAAGTGAGAAAGTGAATGATCAAATAGAGTTCCTCCCGCACTCTATTTATACATGACTTAACTTGCCTAATAACCTTACTAGGTCGGCCTCAACTTAATCACATAAAATAATGCTGATAGGGCCGACCCCCAATAGGGTGTTCTAATAACCCTTTAACCCACATGACTTATACAAGGCCGACCCCATCAAGGTGGTCTAATAACCCATTAAGTATAAGTTACGACACTTACAATATAAATGATGACACTTCCATATAGAGGAATAATAACATCTATGAAATACATTCTGAAGTTACAAATACATCAACACTCCCTCTTAACTAGGAAGGTATTTCTCGAAACAGATCTGCTAGCACAAGTCTTCTTCTTTGGATCATCATCACTGGATCATCGTCATCGTCACTGCTGCTGCTATCTCAATCAATCTCAAATTTACTCGTCATAGGAATTTCTACAGAGCCAGCCCTTTTTCATGCTGGATGTAGGCCTGCCACTTGCAGGTTTTCATCATCTACAGAGCTAGCCCTTTTTCATGTTGAATGTATCACATCTACAGAGCCACCCCTTTTTCATGCTGGATGTATCACATCTATAGAGCCAACCCTTTTTCATGCTGGATGTATCACATCTACAGAGCCAACCCTTTTTCATGCTGGATGTATCACATCTATAGAGCCAACCCTTTTTCATGCCGGATGTAGGCCTAGCATCCATGTAGGTCTTCATCATCTCTGCGAGCAAGCCATCAAGTAAGTACACGTCAGGATTGATTACACCGCCTCTGCAAAACCTGCAAGATCTCCCATGACTGATTACACTGCCTCTGCAAAACTTGCAAGAGCATCTCGGGACCAATTATATGCCTCTGCAAAACCTGTGTACCATACTGTCACCTCATCGTCTTCAGATCACCTCATAGTCCACGGAGCACAACCTAGATGCACATCACACAACACTTACATTCACTGACATGGGAAGACACACTTCAACCATCCATGAAAGTCTCAGCACTTATATCTACGCCATGTGAAGACACACTTCAACCATGCGAGAATGCCATCGTACTTATATCCATAGCCATGGGAAGACACACTTCAACCATGCTAGGAATGGAACAACACTTATATCACAGCCATGGGAATACACACTTCAACCATGCTCGAATGGCACAACACTTATATTACATCCATGGGAAGACACACTTCAACCATGCTCGAATGGAACAACACTTATATCGCAGCCATGGGAAGACACACTTCAACCATGCTTGAATGGCACATCTCTTACATCAATGACCATGGGAATACACACTTCAACCATGTTGGAATGGCCCCAACCCTTATATCTCATCCATGGGAAGACACACTTCGACCATGCTAGAATGGCTCATGTGCATTTGTGTCTCCGGACTCATAACTTCCCCTTGGAAGGAATCTCGATCTGAAGTACACCAAGTCTCTCTCTGAAGTACTCAAAATTCACCTTAGCCAGCGGCTTGGTCAACACGCCGGCTATCTGCTCATTCGTCGCAACATACAGGAGCTTCACTGCCCCTCTCTGCACCATATCCATGATATAGTGATATTTGGTCTCAATGTGCTTCGACCTGTCATGGAACACTGGGTTCTCAGACAACTTCACACAACTCTGGTTGTCACAAAAGATACCAGTAGACCCAATGGGAGATCAAATAACTCAGACAGTAGCTTCCTCATCCATACTGCCTCACAACTAACCGAACAAGCTGCAACATACTTTGCTTTGGATGTACTCAGTGCTACGCAGGACTGCTTCCTGCTAAACCAAGAGATCATACTTGATCCCATACTGAAGCAACACCCAGAAGTGCTCTTCCTATCTGCAGCACTGCCTGCCCAATCTGAATCAACATAACCCTCCAGGTTAACCTTTTGATTCGCATCATACTTGATCCCATAATCAACTGTACCCTTCAGGTACCTCAGAATATGCTTTACAGCAATCGGGTTAACATTTCTCGGATCCATCAGGAATTGGCTCAATGTGTTCACCGCAAAGCAAATATTTGGTCTCATGTTCGTCAGGTACATCAAGGACCCAATCATCTAACGATACATCGTGGCATCAACCGACTCAAACAAAGCATCACACCGAAGCTTCAGGTTCGATTCCATAGGTGTGGCCATGGCCTTGCAGTCCATCATCCCGAACCTCTTTAGGATCTCTACTACATACTTCCCTTGTCCAAGGAAGATTCCATCCGCACTTTGCCACACCTCCATGCCTAGAAAGTAGTGCATCATACCCAAGTCCTTCATCTCGAACTTGACAGCAAACTTCCTCTTTGTATCGGAAATCAATCCATCCACACCTGTCATAAATAGGTCATCCACATACAATAGTAGTATCACTGGATTGCCTTACACAACCTTGTAGTAAAGGTTGGAATCCGCTTTACTCTTAGTAAATCCCAAACTGTATAGGAAACCATCTATCCTTCCATACTAGGTCCTGGGTGCTTGTTTTAAACCATACAAGGCTTTCTTTAGTTTGCACACATGAGTCCCTCTGTCATGTGTCTCAAACCCAAGTGGATGCTCCACATACACTTCCTCTTCAACTACACCATTCAAGAAAGCTGTCTTGACATCCATCTGGTGTACCTTCCATTTCATCACTGCATCCAGAGCAAGTACTGATCTAATGGAAGTGTATTTGGCCACAGGAGCAAAAGTCTCTTCATAATCAATCCCTTATTTTTGGGAGAAGCCACGAGCTACAAACCTCGCTTTATATTTCTGTATGTTGCCATCTGCAGCATGCTTGATCTTATAGATCTACTTGGAAGTCACAACAGACTTCCCATCTGGTCTTGGGACCACAACACAAACATCATTCTTCATGATCGACTGGTATTCCTCGACCATGGAATTCTTCCATTACTTCATCCCGAATCCTGGATCTTCAGATTCTTCAATATCTTTAATAGATAACTTTGTTGCTGGAACAAATGTTGTAGTCCTTCTTTTGTAGGTTATGGTATACGATCTTTCCTACAAGACGAGTTAAATTGCATGATTAGAAACATCTCATAGTTTTCAGAACAAATTCTTACACATAAAGAAATATGCCATACAATCATGCAATTATTTTAGCCAATGCTTCAATACAACATTTATCCATATCCCGTAACTTTCTGGATGCCTTCCAATATCTACCAGAACATTGTTAAGAGTGTGCACAACTCCCAACATGTCAGCAAAGAGGTTTCATTCTAGATAAGTAGCAATGGAATGTTGTACAGTGCCATAGGCCACTTACCCATCACATGCATATTAGTAGTATACTGTTCTTTAATGCAATTATTCTAATATGCATAATGCACAACCTAAGTCTAGGAACATAAGTATATACATCATTGAACAATATTATTTAAACAATCAGATATACAAGAATTGACAATTCAAATACTTATCTTTGTTTGTTTGTTGAGTGGACTCCCTCTCAATCTTTGCTTCCTTACAGGAGCTACTGGAGTGTGCACCCTCTTGATCTTTGCTTTCTGGATTACCTGTCCTTGAACTTATATTCATCCTGGACCACTATGCATGCTTAAGTGTGCAATAGTGTCATGATTGTTCCATCCTCAAGATATCATACATAATCATACATCCATTAGTATAATAAAACAAAATAATCTTAAACATGTATAGTCATGATCGTTTCAAGCACAGATAATAAGCATTAGTATTCAAGGTTTCAGGGAGTACTTCTTTTACTTATGCATATTCTTATTTGACCATATGACTCTTCTGGTTAGTCATATCATCAATCAAAGTAAGAAACATAATATGCATAAACCCTAGATTACTCAAACTTATAACTTCATGAATAATCATTATCAATCATACAAAAGTATAAGATCCTTACATAGGGTAGGATTCTAACTTGATATAGGAAAAACATACCTGGTCATCATATTTGCTAGTTATGTCTGGCAATATTTTTCTTGTTCTCTCCAATGACCTGCATAACTCATAAGTTAACCATTGTAGAACCAAATTATACATACCTTTATGTGATCCATGACTATGGATGAGTCTTTGTCTTCATGTTACTATGGTCTTGATCTAGGATTTGATTTGTACCTTCATGTTAGCGGATAACATTCTCCTCATACAACACCACAGTGCATTAGTACAATCATAATACAATCATAAGTGTCATAACCCTAATCAATGAATGTCTTCTATCATGCATTCATACTTTTACTAGGGTGATAAGACAAGTCTAAAATTAGACAAGATTGTTACTAAACTCAATAACATGAAGACAATCATATTATAAACTTAATCATGAACATATTTCAAAACATACCTGTAAGTCATACCTGTCAGATTGCTTGTAGTAGTAGTAGTTGTTGTTCCTTTTGTTCTTAGGACAATCTGAGGAAAAGTGTCCTCTCCTTGGTATGTGCTGTGAGAGCTTGATCTTCATTCCCCATCTTTTCTTCTCGAGCTATAATCTGAGCTTCTTCCTGTGAGCATTCTTCTCACAGCCTGCTAAAAGCGATAAGTTTCTTCCTAGAACAAATTCCTTGGATGAAGGAATCCCATGACCTAGGAAGGCCATTAAGAGTGGTCATTACCACTTCTCCATTCTCTACAGATTCAAGTTGTTCTTTTATCTAGGAGACCCTTGAAGAGTAAGACTGCATGGTCTCCGCATTCTGGATCTGGATGTTCTTTAGTTGATTCCTTAATGTCATCTTCTGATTTATGTTCTTCCCTTCAAATAGCTTGGTCAAGGAATCAAACATATCCTTAGGTGTCCTTAGGGAAGACACATGGGGTATGAGATGGTCCTTAATAGAATCAACAATGAATCTCTTGCCTTTGACCAAGATATTCTTGTGTGAAGCCTTAGTCTCATCTCCCTCTGGAATTGGAACCTCTTCACTTGTGTAAGTGTCCAACTCATTCTCTTCTATTATTAACCCCAATCCTATACTTCCATGCTCGGAAGTTATCAGCCCCTTCAAGCTTATCCTCAAGCTTGGTGTGGTGAGACATCTTAAGAAGTAATTCAAATGGAAATAGAAAAGTTATTAGGTCTTACCACTTGATTTGCTGAAATTTGGATCTAGAGCTGGATTAGGGTTTGTTAGAGAAACACTAAAAAATCAAACTTTGAATTTCAAACTTCTGAAAGGATAGAAATATGCATCTTGATTAGTTGATCAAGCTGGTATACTCAGAATTTGAAAACTGCAAAGTTTCACCCCTCAAATTTGCTTTTCAAACTTTCGGATTCACTAGGGAGGACCCTGAATTAGGGTTTGATTTTCCCAGAGCTTCACCCATCCAAAAAGTTTGATCCAAAGCTCTAAACTTCAATTTTTCCAAGGATCTTCCAGCCATGATCTCAGATTTTAGAAATTCCAACTTTCGTAGAAGCCCTAATTTTTGGCTTCACTAGACAGGACCCCAAACTAGAGTTTGATTGTCTCGGAGCTTCACCCAACCAAAAAGTTTGATCCAAAGCTCTAAACTTTGATTTTTCCAAGGAGCTTCCAGCCATGGTCTCAGATTTCATAAATTCCAACTTTTGTAAAAGCCCTAATTTCTGGCTTCACTAGACAGGACCCCAAACTAGGGTTTGATTTCCCCAGAGATTCATCCAACCAAAAAGTTCGATCCAAAGCTCTAAAATTTGATTTTTCCAAGGAGCTTCCAGCCATGGTCTCAGATTTCAGAAATTCCACTTTTTGTGGAAACCCTAATTTTTAGGTCAAAATATGAAAATGCTCAGAATTGAATTATGCTTTGACAGAAAGATGCGCCTTGCTGAGGAGAGTCATTCTAGCCTCCTGCCTTTCAAGATATGTGGAGAGAAACCCAAAAAACAAGAAGCCCTAGCTTCCACAACTGCATAGTGTCTTCTTCTCAGGTTAGATCTGATACCATGTTAAATTTTGAGCATCAATTCAATATACTCTAGGATCTTTACTGAGAGAATAACATGTACATCATATCAATCATAAGAAGCAAACACAAGAGACAATAGACACACAGAGTTTCCTTGGGGAAAACCATAAAGGTGAAAAACCCCAATAACTTCCTCAGAGATAGATAGAGCAATGATACAACACCCAAGCATAAGAGATAGTCTCCTAGCAGCAACTTCTCCTCCTCCACTAGTGCGCCACTCTCTAATGAGTGTATAAGTGAGAAAGTGAATGATCAAATAGAGTGCCTCCCACACTCTATTTATACATGACTTGACTTGCCTAATAACCTTACTAGGTCGACCTCAACTTAATCACATAACATAATGCTGACAGGGCCGACCCCCAATAGGGTGGTCTAATAACCCTTTAACCCACATTACTTATACAGGGCCGACCCCATCAAGGTGGTCTAATAACCCATCAAGTATAAGTTACGACACTTACAATATAAATGACGACACTTCCGTATAGAGGAATAATAACATCTCTATAGGAATACAATATACATATGTGAAATACATTCTGAAGTTACAAATACATCAACAATAACTTCTGTAGTTCTACTTTGAATATGTCCTTCAATGCCGGGTTCAGCCTTCTTTGTGGTTGTCTTATAGGAATAGAACCCTCTTTGATGTAAATGTAATGCTTACAAATATCAAGATGGATTCCCTTCATGTCAGCATATGTCCACGCAAAAGCTTTATTTTGTTATGAGAGTACCTTCATTAACTGTTTTTCTTGTTCTGGCTTCAGATTGGAATTAATGTTGACTGTCTTTCCAGGCATAATTTCCATTATTTTTTCTTTTTCTGATTGTTCTTCTAGAGATAGTACTTCTGCCCACATTTGATTTAAGTTCTGGTTCAAACTTTCGCCTTCTTGTTGCTGGTCTGTGTCAAAAAATTATTCAAGAATATCATTGTTAGAAGATGCATTTTGTATAAACCTATCTAAATGACTATCTTCATCTATGGCTTTTAGTGATAGTGCAACATCAATTGTAAGGACAGTTCGTATGTTTTGATTTGATGTGTCATTATAATCATCAGTCCAATTTTGATATTCTAGGTCTAAAGATTTCCTTGTTGGTGGGTAAATTGTGATTTTCTTCCTAGCGTGTTCACTGGTGATTGTCATATTACCTGATCTGAATCCTATGTAAGCATCTGCAGTTGCCAGCCAAGGTCTGCTTAGTATGATCGGGTAACCGCTAAGTTTACTCTTTACTTCGATCACTATGAAATCAGCTGGGTATTCCTAGGATTCTATATTGATTATTTTGTCTTCGAGCATTCCTTCAGGTCTCACTGTGGATGTGTCAGCTAGCTAGAGTACTATAGTTGTTGGTTTGACCATTGATTGGAGTCCTAGGTGTATCATAGTATCCTTAGTCATCACATTGATAGAAGCTCCTAAATCGATGAGGCTTCTATCTATATGTTTGTTATTGATGATTACGTTGACTACTAGGCGTCCTGGATCAAGATATTTGGGATTAATAATGATA
The DNA here is from genome assembly GCA_027924585.1 of Larix kaempferi. NCBI lineage: Eukaryota > Viridiplantae > Streptophyta > Pinopsida > Pinales > Pinaceae > Larix > Larix kaempferi. The sequence continues at coordinate 10,261,034 of BSBM01000120.1, read as the reverse complement.
CCGAGCATTATATTTGCTAACTAGCCCACTACATTTATCGTTGGTGGGTCACGTTTCCTTCTACCAGGTTTCTTCAGACAATTCTCTTTTATAAACTTGTTACAGATAGGCACATCCCTTATGGCTTGTAAAATCAGAATCTGGATGTTTAAGTGCTTTAATTCGTTTAAAATTGCATTTTCTTCTTCTTCTATTGTACTTCGTATGAGTTTTTCAAGGAATGGAAGGTTTCTATTTCGTGTGAGTGGTTGAATTTCTCCCTCCAGAGGGTTTGGTTCATCTGGCTGCTGAATATGAGGTTGTGTCGTTTGTTCGTGAACCTGATCTTCCTGATTATTCTATGTGCGTGTGTTTTGCAATGTCTTCCCAGACCTTAGATTAATTTCATTTATCTCCAGTGTATCCACAACATAGGTTGGGAACTGTACCATTTCAGTATTGTAGGCTTGTTGTTGTTAGGGTTTGGAATTGGTTGGGCAGGAATTGGTGGAGGTCTTGGGGGTGGTTGATTTGGTGGTGGCTATTGCTGCTGCAAGGGAGCTCTCCAATTCAATGAATAAGGGTATGGATTGCCATAATTCGTAGTTGGATGAGCAAAAGGTGGGGGGTATGGAGAGTAAGATTGTGGGTAATAAGCCTGCTGATATGGTTGGTTTTGCTGCCACTGATTTGGACTTTGCTAAGATGGCCATGCGGCTGGTATAGAGTTCCAATTCTGCTGGTTATTTCCCTGATTGTAGTAAGGTTGGTTTTTGGGTTGGTAAGGCCTAGCAAAATTATTCCTCCTTTGATTCACAAAACAGAGCTGTTCTATTGCACCTTCAGTTGCGGGATCTTGAATAGAAGCTTTACATGAGGGTAACAGAGGACATTTATCAGCGGAGTGATTGTCGGTGTAGAGACCACATATTTCTATGGTGTTCAGTGTGCACTTCCCTTTCTCATGTTTTTTTTTCTGTAGCATGGACAAAAGACTACCAAGGCTTGGTTGATTTCGTCCTGTTTCTTCTTGATTTGAAGTGCATCAAGTTGCATGGCCAGAGATTGTAAGATGTCGGTCTTCATGTCATCTAGCAGGTTTCCTAAATCATATTTTTTAAGGTTTGGTCCTGAAGATGTTGATCCCACAGTAAATGTGTGTATCCCTGGTCCCATTTTTACTTTTCCTAGATCTAGAGTAGTTTTTGAAGATTTGTAGGATTTGGTCATAAGTATTCTGGAATATATCTCCATCCCCCAGAAGGTTTAAGACTTCAAAATTTTCTTCTTTTACACCTCTAAGAAGGAAAAGTTTTAGTGATTCAGGATCTAAGGTGCAATGACTAGCTTGTTTGTAGCTGAGTTGAAATCTTTGGACATAATCCTCTAATGATTCTCTTTCTCTCTGTTGCATCCGAAATATTTCATCTCTTGTATCCTTTGCTTTGTAGTAGTCCCTATATTTTTCTAGAAATTCCTGTTTCATTTGGTCCCAGCTGAAAATACTGTTTCCTTCAAAGCTCATGAACCACCTAAGTGATAGATATTTCAGTGTGGAAGGAAAAAGCCTCAGCTTTTGTGCATCAGTAGTGTAATCAAAGGATCTACAAACTACCTCAAACGCAAATAGGAATGTGTCAGGGTCTTCTGAAGTCTAACCATGGAAGTTTGGCAGATTGTTAGGGTTGATTTTTTTCATCCTGACATCTCTAAGAGGTATACTGATGGGAAAGGTGAATAGTTCCCTAGGTTCTTCATCTTCTTCTGCCATAATAGTGCTGGAGCTAGAGCCAGCAAAGAAGTTATCTAGGGTTGGGTCGTAGCTATAATTAGTTTATTCTTCTGAGTTAAGGAATTCAAATTGAGAGTTATCAGAACTGTTGTTGCTCATAGGAAGGGCAGGTAGGAAGCGTCCAAATCTATCTCTCAGTCGTCTAGGCATTTATGGTAAAATTTTATGTTTTCTGATTTTTTTTTCCGAAGATGTCTCCTACAGATTAAGCACCTCCCTGGAAATGACGCCAAAAAGTGGTGAGCTCTTAGAATGGATGCCTAAGGAGGGCAGCTAGACCAGGATCCTACTTTAATTATCAACCCATGGGACGTACAAACTTTAGAGGTGCTAACACTATATGTGCTCTATAGGATAGTCTTTGTCGTGGTTGGGTGTTGGTATCAATCTTTGAAAGGTTTTCAAAAGGAATGAAATAGCTGTAAGAGGACTGCCTATTCTATGAATGATAAATTCCTATGCTAAGAAGTTTTAATTACTGAAGCAGTAAATCTATACTAAGAATTAATTTGCTGAAAACAGTAAATCTATACTATGAAGTTGAATGCTGAAAACTTGGCAAATTTATTCTAGAAACGAAAGACTGAAAGATGGGTTCTAATCTAAGAATCCAATACCATAAATCAAGTGCATAATACTAGAAGTCTAATCTAAAATATTCTAATGCTAAAAACTAAATCCAGAATGCAAATATCTTATACTACGAATTAACTAATCTTTATTTATTTGGATTAAACACTAAGAAGTGGTGCTCATCAATTAAATCAAAGTACTGAAAGTAATTAATCTTTGTGAGCAAACTCTAATAAGGAAAAAGTGCATGAACTTCTAGATCTACATCACTGTTTCAGAATTAATGCAAGCATACAGGAAAATAGATGTCAAAATACATCTTGGCAGAATGCTGCTATAGGAGTACAGAAACAACTTTACGGAACTATGGAATGCGCGTTCACCAACTACCGAATCAGAATGGTCGCTTTACTACAGAAATAAAATCGTGCTATTCAAATGCCATCAAAATATGTTCATATGTGATATAGATTAAATTAATGCACATCACATATTGAAAAATACTTGAACAGAGTAAAACTCCTGACTTACATGTTGGAGGGGCCTTCTCCAACCCGTACTCAGGAGTATAGAAAACTTATAAATGTAGGTTGGAAAATAACATCAGTCTTCTCATTAAAATAATAACTTCATGGTTTAGAAATAGTCTGTAACACAAATTGTCTTTTGCAGTAAAATGTAAAAACGTAATTCCACAAAACAACAACAGGACCCTCTTGCTACCCGAGAGGTCCATATATATATGCCTCAAATTCTAACCTAACTACTTGCTTTAATCGCCGATCCTGTTGAACATGAGTTCTTCTCTATAAGTCATGGAAAAAGGGCGTTGAGCCTTGTATGGTCCTTTAGTCTCTCAACTAGATTTGTGTGTTGTCCATTAGTGTACCCGCGCCTGCTCCAACATACTCATTTTCATGTATTATTTTATAAAAACGCCTTCTAAGCATAAAAAGAATAATCTTAAAACATCTTCATTAAATAATCAAAGTAAATCATTTTCCCACAAAACAAGTATATTTCGTTCACCCTTTCTTGTGCTTTACTGTGGGAAAAAGGCTATAGGATACCTATAATTTGGGCTCATCACCATGTTTTTATATGATGTTTGATAACCTTTGGTGTATAATCATTTTCATTTATGTATGAGCAATTTTGTTTTATGATCTTTGTATGATTTAATCTTGGAAGTTCGTGTGTGTAGATAAGTTCTCTGTTTATGTGAAAAGTTGTGAGAAGATGGTTTATGTACTTCATTCGTGAGTATATTAATCTTTGATTTTTGTTATCACCTTATTCCAGAAATAATGAAGCACCATATTCTACTGTTAAATTCATGATTTTCATCTGTATGATATTATTTTCGATGTATAGACCATTGGGGTCTTGTTTCTTCGATGTTTGAGGTATTCTACAAATATTTATATTGCACCTTGATTGTAAGAATGCATTATATCCGCATGTATATTGGCCATCTAGGCATTTTTGTACACTGTTGTGGTGTTCTTAGACACATGTTTTGTTGTATCAGCTGTAAGAAGGTATCTGTACATTGGTGTGAATGTTATATCAGATTTCTTCAGCTATCAGTTATGGTTGTGATGATTCTTGTGGTGATTTAGGCATCTTGTGGATCTAGTAGCCATAATGGGCTCTCTTTAAATCTGGGCATCTTGATGTTGGATGGAGTCACATGTTCTCGGCATTCTACTGTTGGGTATTTCATCGTACAACCTGGTTCGTGTGCAATTTCATGATTCAGTGAGAAGCGGTTGTTCTTCATCAAATTCCATCAGCTGAAGTGTTCTTCTTATTTGTAACTTATGGATATTATGGAAGTTGTCATCAAGGGGGAGCAGCAATGACTCCTTCCTTCCTTAGTGTCAGTGAGGGATTTTCTCCCAGCCATTATTAAGGGGGAGTGTTGGAATATATTAATTATATTCCTTGGAAGGTAATAATGTCTTTGTATTATGTCAGAAGTTATCCACAATCTTATGTAAAAGAGTAATACATTATATCCCATATTCATTATGGTAAAGTATACTCTTGATATCCATCATTATATAAAGAGATGTTATTATGGAGAATTATATTATCCCACATGCAATATGTGTGAGTACTTCCTCCTCATCTCTTGGTATATAATAGGGTCAAGGGAGTCACATCACATTTACAGTGAACATCACAGTTATATAGTAGTATATTCTCATAGATAGTATCAACACATGGTATTGTGAACACAAGATCTGCTATATTGTATTGGGGTTATTTGTAGTTTCTCTCTTGTAAGATTGAAGGATATTTTTGGAGATAATGGAATATGAAACCCTCTCCGTGGACATAGACGAATTAGGTGAACCACGTATATCTGGTGTACTCTTTTCCTTGTTCTCTTTATGTTGATATGTTATTGATTGTTAAGATAGGTAAGCTAGTTTAGCTAGATCTATAGTTCTGACACAGTTATGTTTCACCGACACCTTCAGTTGTGAGTGGCTGAATATTGCTTGTGAAATGTATAAATAAATCCCTCCTCTCATCATTCATGCATTTGTTCATTCGAGAGTTTAGGAGTAGATAAAGTTCAAAGTTGAGCTTTGGTATATGCTCTTCTATTGCACTACCTTAGTAATTTGTACAATTAAAAGTTGAGTCCTCCTGGCAAAATATTCACCAAGACGTTACAAGGTTTTATAATTCGATGAAATATTTGTCAACTTTTTACAATATTTTATAATTAAGTGAAATATTCGTCAATGTTTTACAATATCTTATAATTTAGTGAAAGATTTGCCAAGATTTTACAAGATTCTATTAATAGAATGAAAGATTAGCCAAAAAATTATATATACATTATATTATTAATAAAATAGCTTTCGAATTTTCCTATATATCAAGGAGATTCGTCCATTTAATATACATATGAATTTTGGGGGGGTTCTTAAAATTATCCCTAAAGTACACACCGAGGTCCATCCAATTGTTGGTTGGTAGCAATGATTTCTCCCTTCGTGTGAATTTGCAAAGTAAATATCAAACTCTTACAATTGTGCTTTGTATAGCGCTCGGTTGTCTTCTCTACCCGTGCCTGATGTTGGAACCAAATTCTCCTTTTGTGGTAATCGTTTTATGATTGCCAAGTCTAGTATAGATGATGCAAATCTTGGGTTTTTTATCCTTTCACATGTACTCGTTTTTCCCAAAAAATTAGTAGCACTTATGCCATTTTGCAGTCCTATCTATTGTCGGTCTGATTACTTGACTACTGTTAAATACAAGCATAACATTTTCATGTATAAGATGTGCATGAATGGTTATGTTTATGGAAACTTTAACAGGAAGAACCTGTTATATATAGATGGTTGTCCACGCACTCATGGGAACATTGCAGGGTTCATAAATAGTTCTAGGTGCTCTTTATTTTCTGCAAATTGTTCATTTGAGGAACACTTCAATGACCAAGAGTTCTTTATGAAAAGGAAAGCATCCATATCTCTTGTTGTACATGCAATACGTAGTTTGTCTCCTGGTGACGAGTTGTTAATAAACTAAAATTTTCGTAGACCACCAACTGCTTTTCAGAGACACCTTGCATTGGGATTAACCTTATATGTTCCCTTGGGGTGTAAGACAAAAAAACATTGATTAATTGTATTTGTTAATTTTCAATGAGATTCATGTTAATGTATTGCTCAATTTGAAATTATGTTTTATAAAGTTTTAATTTAATTTATAAATTTAATTTGGAAATGTATTGCTCAATTTTAAATTTTTATATTTAATGTGGAATTGATGGTAATTTATCGCTCAATCTAAATGTTTGTTTTATAAATTGTTTGCAGCTTAACATTATCTATTGGAAATGATTCCCGTGCTTCTGTAATAATTGTTTTGTATAATGCTAGATCAAACCAATTGCATTGTGCTTACTAACATCATCAATGTAATGTTGAATATTTTTTAAATTAATATTCTGATGATGAGCAACCTGCCTACCATCTTCTGTTGCACCCTAATATAGTGTCAAATCGAGAGAAGGTTGAAAAAAGAGCGCAACTTGGAGAGAAGGTTGAAAAAAGAGCGCAACTTGGAGAGGAAGCATACCAAGCATGGTTGAATCAATCACCTATTCAATTTACACTATGTCCATCCTCACCAATTAGGAATGCCTACATGAATAGTAGTTCTTCACATGTTGGAAATTGAGGCAATGAAGTAGAATTTGGTATGGATGATTTATTATGACAAAGGAGTGCCATGGATGCAATGTTGTTACATACATTCCAGCACAATGAGCTAGGGGGTCTAGGGGGTGACACTCATATCACTAAATCCTTCTTTGAAAGTCTTAAATCGGATTCCACCACACCTCTCTTTGAACTTGGATGGTCAAAGTCTACATATTCAGGAACAACAATGTTACTATACAACTTGAAAGCAAAGTATGGCATGCCAGATGCATGTTTCTCAACAATGTTGAGGTAATTGACCATCAGCTGCATTATATTTTGAGGAATATTGGGACACAATCATCATTGAAAATGGTTAATTTTATGAACGTTAAATGACATTGTACATTTTAATTTCCCACTAATTGTAGGTTATTCAAAGATAAGGTACTTCCGAATGATAATGACCTTCCCAGCAACTATGAAGAGGCAAACAAAATGTTGGGTGTCGAGTACATATCATATCATGTGTGTCCTAATGATTGTATTCTATATAGAGGAAAATATGCAGACAAAGAGATATGTCCATAATGTGGGCATGGAAGGTACAAAGAATTGAATAACAAGAATAAATTGCATGGTACTCCTCATAAGATATTGAGGAACATGCCTATAACCCAAGGATTCAAAGGTCTTTCATTGCAAATAATTAGATATGATGTAGGGATGGCATGATGGCATGAATCACACCGAAGTGAGGAAGGAGTTATGTGAATCCCAATAGATTCAATAAACATGAAGCATATAGAGGATACATGACCCAATAAATTCAAGGATGAAGTACGTAGCCTCTGATTGAGCATAGCCATTGATGGCGTTAACCCATATTCCCAACCAAACACCATTTATACTATTTGGCATGTAGTAGTGATCAATAACAATATCCCCCCATTGTTGTCTGTGAAGAATGAACATCTTATGTTGGATCTTATAGTCGCTGGTAGAAGACAAGTGAAGAATATGGATGTTTACCTACAACCATTGATTGATGAATTCAAGGAATTATGGGAAGGGATATAGGTATATGATGTCTTGAGACCCATCCCATCAGAGAGGAGTTTTAAGTTGTATGGAACATGTGTGTACAACACATATGATTATCCGGGGTTAGGATTTTGCTCAGGCAAATATATTGTTGTTTGATTTGTTTATATTCAAAGCAATAATTTTTGGCATATTTAATTCTATGCAACTATCTTGATCTTCAACACTAATGTTCTCTCCTTACTATAACATTGCAGGTCTTGTAACAAAAGGTTATTATGGATGTGAATGTTGTGGAACTTTTATGAAGGCTAGGTGGTCCAAATACCTACGAAAGTTAGTGTATGAATTCTTTAGGGTATTCCTCCCAGAAAACCACTCTTATAGAAGAGCAGATCTGCTTTCAATGGTAAATGAGAGAGAACCCAAAGGAATGAAATAAGGACATCGGATGACTGGCTTAGGGAATATGATAGAGAGAAGGATAAGGAATACATAAATATGTTCGATTCAAATGTGCAACCTGTGATCGATGATCCTAGATTCTTCAACACCTATGTTGAGAAAATTCCCAAAGGGATGAAAAGGAAATCGATATTTTATGAGCTCCCATATTCAGATCATATTAATATTGCCTACTTACTAGATTCCATGCATATATTTCAAAATGTTTCATGTTCTTTGTGGCATCACATATCATCCCAAGAAAGTGACAAGTTGGCTGTTAGGAAAGATCTTATTTCTTCAAATACTAAAAATAAGCATTGTCCAAGACAAGAAAATAGAGGAGAGGGTTGCTCCTCTTTTTCATTTAAAAATGTGATGTCCCATGGATTTTGAAGAAAGATGATCTTAATTTGGAAAAGGAAGTTATATTGGGTGTGAAGGTGCCTTCTTTTTATGGGTCTACTCTATGACATTGATTCACTGTAGAAGAAAATTTGTCGGGTTTGAAATCACATGACCATCTCAACCTTCTAAGGGTACATATATTGTCAAAAAATTGTTTTTAGTTTTTATTTATATATTTTACCACACAAGTTAAAATAAAATTAACTTTTTGTGTTTACTTTGTAGTATCATTATCTGTTGTTCATGAGTGGGTGTGTGAACCATGAATTTCCCGATGACCTATGGCATGCCATATCTAAAATATATCCATTTGTACGATGGATCACATCAAAGGAGATTTACATCTCTAGAATTCCACGGTGGCATCAAGAGATAGATGAGATTGTTTGTATGTTTGAGAAGGAACTGCCGTCGAGTTTCATAGATGTGCAAGTTAATCTTCTAATTCACCTAATCGATGAGGTTTAATTAGTCTGGGTGGTCTCATGTAGCTGGATTTGATCCTTGGAGAGGTTCATGAAAAAATTGAAGGGATTTGTTCGAAAAGGGAAAAACTCGAGGGGTCTATGGAAGAAGGGTACATAGTATACGAGTCATTCGATTATGCCAGTGAGTGCATTAAGAAAATCAACCACACATGAAGCGTAGTGATTTGGGATGATGAACATGATGAGAAAAAAAGGGAAGGGGAGGTACTGGAAACAAACAGAAAAAGGTGCATGATAAAGAGTAAGCCACTTATCTTTTGATCTTCAAATTTCCACATAGTAACTATTCACAACAAAATTCAAAATCTATATTTAATCCCATATGTATTGAATGTGGTTTTGGTTCAAAAATTGACACAATCAATAAATTCATTCTTTATAACGCGGAGGAAAAATAATTGTGGGTCGCAGTGTATGAAGATAAGAGGAGGAAATGGGACATTGACAGAAAATAATTCAAGTGGTTGCACGGTTGAAGCATGCCTTTTCTAGATCATTTAAAATAAAATATGCCAATGATCTATCCCAACAATTGGGTTGCATACCAAGTCAGAGAGAAATATGGTGCATCCGGTTGTTACCATTATGAAGAGGAGGATGCGATAAACATTGGGACCAAGTGCAAAAACTCGACAATAAAATATTTCTGTAGATTTCTAACTTTATAAAGCAACTTTGAATTATAACATCTATGTTTAATATATTAATGATTTGGTTATTAGATATATGCCACCATCATTTCTTAAATTTTCTTAAAGGTGCATTCGTTCCCATCCATGTGGGATTATGGACATCATTTTCACATCGATGATGCTGATGATGGACGTCTTACACAAGACTATGGAGTGGAAGTTGAGTTCGACTAATCTAGTCGTGCTAGCCATCGCGATCAAAACCTAATCGGAGGGATGTTGGGTTATGTCAGAAAGATAGAAGAGATCATTCAAGTGGACTTCTCATCTTTCCAATGTGTTATTTTTAGGTTCAGGTGGTGGGACACATTCAACAGGAATAATGTAAATGAAGATTGTGATAATGGGTTGATATGTATCAACTCTAGAAAGATGTGGGATTAAAGTAAGGAGCCTTAGATTTTCCCAAAACACTGCAACTAAGTGTTCTTTTACCTAGATGTGTTGGATAAATATTGGTGGTTCATATTAAGACACGACCCTAGATCTAAACATGTTTTTGAGAACAATAGTGCTATCATGCAGTGAAAAGGGAAAAGGGCCCTTTTTGGCCAAATATGGCGATGAAAAATGGAAATTTTACCCATATATTAAATTGAAGCCCTCAAAACTCATATCTGCCATATGAATTTTGACTTGCAGTTAAAAACCAAATGTAGAGAATTATGTTGGCTTTCCAATAATATATTTTTTTTAAATATACCAATGTCATTTATCTTGTCAAATTTTCATTTAATGAAACGCGTGTCCTAAAAAATTTGAAGAGCAATTAACAAGTGGCTCGTGTGTGCGCAAAATAATTTAATGTTAAAGTAATAATTTAAATAAATGAAATATATGAACATGATCTAGACAGAATGCACTAGTGCGTACATATTTTTCTTTTAATTTATCTTGAAGAATTATATTTATTATTATTTTTCAAAACTGGGAAGTGAATATTTCAATCGCATTTTTCACACATGTGCACGTGTGCGCCAAATATTTTGATTGTTTACATAATTTGCAAAACTAAAAATTCTATTTTGAATAGGACGCACTGATGTAGCGCTCGTATATTTTTTCAAATGTTTTGGATGTGTATTTTGAATGTTTTTTATTTATCTTTGAGCTCATTCGAAGTTGTCGACATGGTTTTTTAGGGTAAGCTTTAGCAGAAATTTAAAAACAAATTGCATATGCAGATAAAAATTCATAACTTATATGTATATGGATAGAGGATTCATTGACGAATCCAACAACATCAAGACCGCCCATTAATGTGCATTTAATGACATCGTTTAAGCCTCTGAAAGGTAGACACAATTTTCTTTCTGCAGTCAAAAGGGCTTTCGACTTGTTTTTTAGGCCCTTGATCAAGGTATTTGCTCGATTGAGGTTTTTAAAATACCTCGATCGAGGTTTTGTAAAAAAAACCCCGATCGAGGATTTGTCTATGTAAAAAAAACATAAAAAATAATCCGAGAAAGGAGTTGGACAATTAATGTTTCCAACCACCATTCCCACACAAAAACAACAAGCAACCTCTATATAATCACTAAACAATTTCCCAACAACACTTATTTAAATCATTGTTAGTTTACTTTCAATTATAGCTATGTGAATTTGATTTTGTTCAATTAGATTTCATTAGACATGTAAGAAGTTCTTTGTAGACCTAATTCAAAATTTCATATTAACATATTGTTGTTTGTTATAGCAAGATTTAGAGAAGAAGAAGATGCACCTTTGGTGCAACAAATTCCAATGGAGGACAACCAAGGTAAATATTTGAATTACATGCTACCTAATTTAAATTTCATATTTGATCTTTCTCTAATAATTTGTTATATACTATCTATTTTTTTTCATTTTAGCCTTACTATATTTTGTTTGTAATAATATTTTTAACAATTTGTTATTTAGACTACAAAATAAGTAACCATTTAAAAATAAAATAACTATTTCATAATCTAATTTATTTACTATTTGTTTGTAATGAGATTCTTATTTATTTCACTGAAATTTGTTATTTATATTTCAAAATTTGTAACAATTTTTTTATGTTAAATGAATAATTTTCAAGTGACTAACAATTTTCAATGTTATTGGGACAATTTTCAAATTAAATGTACGCTTGGACCCTATTTTCAAGTTAAAATGTACATATTTAACTATTTTCAATTTTCAAAGTTACTAACAATTTCAAGTTAAATGTAATTCCAATTCTTGTTTTGTTATTTATTAAAAAAATATTTGTATAGCCTCATGTGAGCTCAAGTCTCAACATTTGTTGATTGAAATAACTATTAATGTCTAATTTTAACTGACCCTCATTTTGTTTGAAATGAACATTGTGCTAGTTAAATGTATTAGTTAGAAAATTCAATTTGAAAACAAATGAAATGAATATTTTGATAGTTATGTAATAAATGTAAAATTCAATGACAACAAAAAAAATGAACATTGTGATAATTATGTAGTGGTTGGAAAATTCAATTATGTTGTTTTTAATGTATTTTCAATTCATGTACCAATTTTTTCTATGCATGAATGTAGAGATAAGTTAAATATTTTTTTTCTTCTTATAGTAAGTATATATTTTATTTATATTTGAAAATTTGTAACAATTTTCAAGTTAAATGGATAGTTATGTATTAGTTGGAAAATTCAATTCACACGCAATTTTCAATGTGTTAATTTCCACATCAAATTTCAAGTTACTAGAAATTTTAAAATTCAATGTACAACTATCAAGTTATTAATAATTATCAAGTTAAATACATACTTGATTTCCAAACTTTACTAACAATTCTCAAGCTAAATGTACAATTTCAAGTTACATACATACTTAATTATTTTGAATTTAAGTTACAAACAATTTTATTGTTTTTAATGTATTTTCAATACTTGTACCAACTCTTTCTATGCATGAATATAGGGATAAGTTATATTTTGTTCCTTATAACTTACCATAATAAGGAATTATAAAAAATTATTTGCATAGCCTCATTTGAGCTCAAAGTCTCAAGTCACTAGCAATTTTCAATTTGTTAATTTACATGTAACAAATTTCAAGTTATTAGGGATTTTAAAGTTAAATGTACAAGTTTTATCAATCTATTAACAATTATCAAGTTAAATATGTATATACTTGATTTTCAAACTTTACTTAGAACAATTCCAAGCTAAATGTACAACTTCAAGTTAAATGTACTTATTTAGTTATTTTGAATTCAAGTTACAAACAATTTTCTTGTTTTAAAAGTATTTTCAATTTTTGTACCAACTTTTTATATGCATGAATGTAGGGATAGGTTATAGTTTTTTCCTTATAACTTACCATAATAATGAATTACAAAAAATTATTTGCATAGCCTCATGTGAGCTCCAAGTCTCAAGTCACTAGCAATTTTCAATTTGTTAATTTCCATGTAACAAATTTCAAGTTACTAGTAATTTTAAAGTTAAATGTACAAGTTCTATCAAGTTATTAACAATTATCAAGTTAAATATGTATATACTTGATTTTCAAACTTTACTTAGAACAATTCTCAAGCTAAATGTACAACTTCAAGTTAAATGTACATATTTAGTTATTTTGAATTCAAATTACAAACAATTTTCTTGTTTTAAAAGTATTTTCAATTCTTGTACCAACTTTTCATGTGCATGAATGTAGGGATACGTTATATTTTTTTTCCTTATAACTTACCATAATAAAGAATTACAAAAAAATATTTGCATAGCCTCATGTGAACTCCAAGTCTCAAGTCACTAGCAATTTTCAATTTGTTAATTTCCATGTAACAAATTTCAAGTTACTAGTAATTTTAAAGTTAAATGTACAAGTTCTATCAAGTTATTAACAATTATCAAGTTAAATACATATACTTGATTTTCAAACTTTACTTAGAACAATTCTCAAGCTAAATTTACAACTTCAAGTTAAATGTACATATTTAGTTATTTTGAATTCAAGTTACAAACAATTTTCTTGTTTAAAAGTATTTTCAATTCTTGTACCAATGCATTTCAAAATACTTCAATCTGGAACATTAAAATTAACCTCCTTACATAGTGCATTTTCGATTGAAATTCCCTTCACATGAATTTTGATTATGTATGGATAGATTATGGTCAGCCATCACATCATTATGATCAAGAATCACATGACCTTGTGCCCCCTCATGATCCTGATCAGCCATCACATGACACTTTTCCCTCTCACATTTCAAGTATAATTGGGAGTTGCAGTGGGGTTGGAAGGGGTGGAAATTGTCTAGAGGATTGTGTAGTTGTTTCTGCACGAGAAGAGCTCGGGAACCCGATCCCTAGTCGGACAGTTAGAGAGCATGTTAGTAACATAATTAAGTCATATTTTGAACAACATTCAATGATGGCACAAGCTCAAATCCTACATGGGTTGATAAAACACAAAAAATTGAAACGTGCCACAAAGTTGTTGGGTTTTCAAGATGCTAAAAAAAAAGACATGCAAGAATGCAATAGAAAATGTAATAATTGCATTATCTTTGTTTGGAAAATCAAGAAATAATGATATCCAAGCTTCTTGTAGGGAAATTACAATGACTGTTGTGGCACAAAGCACCTCAATAAATTGAATGGTATCAACAATGGCATCATTGCTCAAAGTTTCAAAAAGAACATTGTTCAAATATACTAAATTTAGGGTCCAAATAGATGAAAATGATGAAGCTGCTTGTTAGGCTCTTATTTGTAGGGAACCCTATCGAGGAAGGATGGAAAATGGCATTAGAGAGAAGGAGATAGAGTTTTGGGATAGCCATTCTCGTGCTATTCCAGATCGAAAGCATGTCCTGCGACAATGTTTATCCAGATGCATTTATCAAAAGCATTGTAAGCATGTGATGTAGATGATGGGAGTTGCACTTTATGAGGAATTCCAAGAAACCAATCCTGGTGTTCAACAAATTGAAACCGTGGTATATTAGGCCAAATATGATTCGCGACACTTGTTGTTGTCGATACCATGTTGAATTTCAACTATATTACGACACATTTTTGGATTTTTGCAAAAGGCACTAGAACGGTGAATTAGATCCTCACACAGTGCGAGATTTTATTTGTATGATACTATGCAACATGAATCCTGAACAAGTTTTTTTCAATAAGAGGTGTGTAGGTGGGAGAATATGCCTTGAATGCAGTGATTTGACATTGTTCCATAGAAAATTTCCTATCGATCCAACACACCCTGGATTGTCAGATATCACAGTTATGTGGAAGATGTACGAGTATGTCTCCATGAATCCATCATCTTCTTCATCTGTGCCATCTAAGAGGATATACTTGCTCGAGGATGAGATTCTTGTTTCAGATTTCATGGAGAAGTTTCAAAGTCAAATTTATAAATACATAAAGCACTCCCATAGGTCCAGGTGGCAAGATTCAAAATTCAAACATTCTCGTGAGGTGTTTGAGCCTGGCAAAATCTTATCAGTGGTAGACTTTGCTGAGAACTACACATTTTCTCCTCAGAGAGAGATACAGAGTGAGTACTATCACTTAGACCAGGTGTCTATCTTTGTACATGCATTATACAGACATGCTCATGAAAGCATTGATGGTAGGGATAACACTCTTCAGTCACATGAAGTGATCAAGGAGTACCATTTTTATGTTAGCGATGATCATGAGCATGACACATTGTTCATTCAACACTAATTTGGGTTGATTTATGATTCATTCAGGTAGAGAGGTGTATCATTTAATGGACACTAGATTTGGTTAGATGGGTGTGCAGGGAAATTCAAATCGACACGCTCTTTTTATTGGTTGAGTCTCCTTCACAAAGAGACAGGAGTCCGACACGCCTAGAGTTTTTTTGAAACAAGGCATGGAAAGGGTGAACATGATGGCACAGGTGCATGTGTGAAATTAGCACTTAGGAGGTACTAGATGAGTCATGGTGAAACCCGAATCAAATGCTTCGTGGAAGTAGTTGATTGGTTCACACGTCATTTGGGACATCAAGGTCGTGAACAAGAAAGACTGGTGTGCAGGTAATAAAATCCAAACTCAATTAATAAGCTAATAACATTCAATATCATCATTTCCAAAAGAACACCTACTCAGTAGGAATTTATATATGACATATTGAATTCCATGCAAGTTCTTTTGGGATGTTTCCCTTGGTGATGTGAATAGATCTATGCCGTGGTATTGTGAGACCATACCTGGTACGAGGGAATTACATTCTGTTCGGAGTAAATACATGGGTGACATATTTTCCATTGAAATGAGGAAGTATGTTTTTTTTTTTGCGATTTTTGCATTGATGCAAATGGAGGCGAGCTTCATCACTGTGAAAATGATGTATATGTGAAACCATGGAAATATGTCCCTCTTAATCCAAAGGGCCCACATCCAATTCCAACATGGCAAGAGATGCACATTGACGAGGAAATGGTCTCACTATATCATGATCGAGTTTCTGATGTGTTTAGGGAAGGTACAAGACTTCATTAAGTTAATTAGTTCACGATATATTACACATATACAAATCTTGTAGAAATGCACGTAGGACATTTGAATAATATTTGTAATTTATCTCGCAGGTGATGTATTCGTTGTCATTGCACCCCTCCACAATCAAGAAAATGTGGCATATTATTTGATGTGGTGCACAAAAATTAAAAGCAGGTTGGTGCGACCCTATCAAGATGGAGAGTTCACATACCAAACTGGAGACCTGGTTCTAATGGGACAATTTTTTGAAAGAGTGAAAAAACAAGGTGCTTATATTATTTACAGATATTTTATGCCTGAATATATATCATGCCGATACAATCATTTGGTGGTGGCAGCTCAGATACATTGAACAGAAATCAAGGTGAAGAGAGGTGAGCCAAAGAGATGGAAGATGACAGAAGTTGACCATGATCGTATTATGGAGACTTGCATTCCTATAACCCATTGGCCATATGAATGAGTTACATGTATGCCACTTGCATCATTGGCATATCTGTCATGTTGTCTTGTTGGAGATTTTTGTGGAGGTTGTTTTTTCCTCGTTTATATAGGGTTTGTTTTCCAAGGTGACCAATAGTTTTATAAATGTATTTTTTTAGATACTTTAATGCCAAGATTAAAAATACTAGATGGGAGTTTTTTGTGAAAATTGGGTCATGGTGCTCCAATGTGACAAGCACATTGATACTTTGAATACACTTGAATGTATGGTCAGTGCTCCATGAACTTCCTCCATAATAGTTTTATAAATATTTTTTTAGATGCTTTAAAATCAATATTAAAGATCTACTAGATAGTTGAAGATTATCAATATCTTGGATAAACATGTGTTAAAGAGACATAATCTCTAAAACCAAGAATTTTTATTTAATACAGTTCCACCCAACCTTATAAAAGGGGTAAATTTTATTTGATTGTAGTTCTAGGAAACAATTTTTTGTTTAAAGTTTACGTGGATGGATAGAAACTAAATCCTCCAAGAAATATCTCTAAGTTGCATGTATCCATTCATAGAATGTTTCATACACACCACAATCTTCTATATTTGATAGAAATAAGGAGATGCAACACCTATACAACCTTAATATAATTGTAATTTAAAATACATCTATACAATGTAAAATTGTTATTTAAATTTTAAATTGTAATGTATTCTAATTTTAAATTTTGATTTCAAATGCAATTGTAATGTAATTGAAATTGAACTTTTAAATTGTAACTACACATTGAATTTTCAATTGAAATTACACATTAAATTTAAAATTTTGATTTTAAAATTTAAATTGTAATTGAGTTGGAATATGTAAATTGTAATTGAATTGTAATGTGTGGACACCATAATGTAATTGTAATTTAAGTTTTAAATTGTAATATATTCAAATTTTAAATTTTGATTTCAAATGCAATTGTAATGTAATTGAAATTGGACTTTGTAACTACCCATTGAATTTTCAGTTGAAAATACACATTAAATTTGAAATTTTAATTTTAAATTGAAATTGTAATTGAACTTGAATGTTTAAATTGTAATTGAATTGTAATGCGTAGACAACATAATGTAATTGTAATTTCAATTTTAAATGGTAATGTACAATTGAATTTTAAATTGTGAATCTGCAATTGTAATGTAGTCGAAATTGAGATTCTAAGAAGTAACTACACATTGAATTTTCAATTGAAATTACACATTAAATTTGAAATTTGAAATTGTAATTGAATTGGAATGTGTAAATTGTAATTGAATTGTAATGTGTAGACAACATAATGTAATTGTAATGTACAATTGAATTCTAAATTTTGAATTTGCAATTGTAATGTAGTCAAAATTGAACTTTTAAATTGTAACTACACATCGAATTTTCAATTGAAATTACACATTAATGTAAAATTGTAATTTAAATTTTAAATTTTGAATTTGCAATTGTAATGCAATTGAGATTGAACTTTTATATTGTAATAATTGTTCATTAAATTTGCAATTGAAACAACAAAACATAAATGTAACTGTAATAACTATATCTAGATGTAATATAAAAGATGATCAACTTTAAATCAGGATACAAAATACACATGAAGACATCAATATGATAAAATATACAAAACATATAAAAAAATATATGAAAATTCCATATCGAAAGTCCATATATGATCAAAGTCAATATATATGATAGAAGTCCATATCCAAAACATGAAAACGTATACATAGATCATCCAAAACATAAAAATATCCAAAACATGGAAATGTATACATCATCAACTCATTGGACGCTACCCCAACGAGGCTCTTGATCGGCCCTGTGACCGCCTTCACTCGTAGTAGACCCATGTTGGCCTTGATGCGGTAAACTATGAAAGAAGGCCTTGATCTCAACATATTGTAAAACTTAAAATTGTGAACTATGTAAATTAGTTAGATTTTGACCAATGCATAATATTCAACAAGAAGTGAAAAAGTTTAATGGATGTATGCGAAAATCACTTGAGTCGAGTCAATGGTGATATCTGGCATCTGGGTTGAAATATGGGTAGATGGGCCCTCATTAGGACTCTGTGGTCGAGCTGCATCCCAATCATATGTGAAAGTGATTGCAGCATCAACACCCACCTGTAGTGATTCCTGTGTAAGATGCCATTACATGTAATAAGTTAGATTTATTAAAAATTAAAACTAAAGCATAAAAGTTATAATTCAAGAATTAAAACATAAAGTATAAAATGAAATTACTAAATGTGAAATGAATTGGAACATAAATTAAAACTCACATATGTGTCTAGGCCTGGCTGGTCAGGACCTTCGCAGTCCTGATGTGTATCATCTTGAGCAACAACCTTGCTTTTCTCTGTACAATTTGAAATTCAAAGTTAGGATCTAAAACACAAAATATCAAATTAAGAATTAAAACATAAATTATTTAAACCGAGATTAATAAACACAAATTAAATTGGAACATAAATGATAACTTACCTCGACTATTGTGTCCGGCGGGTTGGGACAAGCAGATAGACCAACTGATGGCTCACTACGAAAGAGCTCATCCATGTATGTGGTCCCCTGCATGGAGCAATAAAATACACCCCTTAAGTATTATTGAGCATTCAATTTACGACATATAATATGATGTAACATGAAAGCATATATACATAATTGTACAAAAATATACCTATCCTGGAGCGTTGTATCTAGGATACATCCAAAAGTATGCATCTTGAGGTAACCGAGCATACCCCCATATGGCCTCATCATCCAAAACATTGAGTTGTTCATTGTCGACCCACTCTATCTCTGGCAGTGCAGGCGTAGGGGGTGGTCTAGATGTCTCTTCCTGCACAACAACAATAGCAATGCCCATGCCAGTGAACACGGAGTCTACAATCCCCTGTCTAGCCTTTGTAGCAAGGTGGGATGACTATGTCACATACCCTGACCTGATAACCATCCTATCTGGAATGGGTACCAACATCGGAGGGGGTGGCACGAAAGCAAGGTCTCAACGAGCTCTAGGACGTTGGTAGGAGCGTCACCTACTGGCACCAAAGAACTCAGATCCCGTGCCGGTGTAGTCTGGAAGCATATATAGAACAAACTATGCATATATATATGTTTTGAAAAGTACAACGGGACTTGTTCATGGTGGGGGAACATGCCCCATGCTCCAATGAATCTATCATACACATATGGTGTAGTGGCCTCGAGCTTAAACTCCTTGAGTCTAAGTGGTTGACCGATAGGGAGATCAGGAGGGATGTCGAACAAAGTACCCTTGACGTCATGCCCTCTTGTGGTGCCTTTTACATCCTCTCATTTATGGGGGCCCATGGCATCCTGTCTTCTCCTCTGGCATGTAAAACGCCAAATGTCACTAAGAGGTCCCACTTTCTTGTAGAGGGAAAACATATCATCAACCGTTGATAGCATCATGAATAGTGAGCATCTAGTAGGAGAATCATCCCTGAGTGTGCACATGCACGAGTGCACCCACTCTCGTTGGGTGGTAATATCAATAAGAGTGATGCGTGAAACCTCATCGTCGTATGATCCACCCGATGCACCTGCGATCCAAACCAAAACACAAATTTTAGTGAAAATATATATTATAACTTGGAAGTGAAATTCAATGCATTCTATATTAAAAATTTACTGAAAATGTATCTAACAAAAAATATGCACATGATGTACCTATGTCCTGGCACACATCCTCCTCCTTGGGATCAAGATGTACATCGTTGGGATGAACCAACGCACTATCTCTCCTGCTGCTTCCACCAGCGACAAATGACCTCGGTGTGGCCTCGCTCCTTGGTGAACGAGAGTGCTGCCGATGGCCACCCTGTTGGGCGACGTCGGATCCTCTCGTGCTCTGCTGAGCACGAAGCAATGAAGGTCTCTCTTGAGACTCTCTGCATCACATTTCAATTTCAATTTCTAATTCTATTTCAAATTTCACATTTCAAATTTCAAATTCAATTTCAATTTCAAATTTCAAATTTCAATTTCACATTTCACATTTCACATTTCACATTTCAATTTCACATTTCACATTTCACATTTCAAATTTAAATTTAAATTTAAATTTAAAATTTCAAATTCAATTCCAAATTCAATTTCAATTTCAAATTCAAATTCAATTCCAAATTCAATTTCAATTTCAATTTCAAATTTCAAATTCCAAAATCAAATTTCAAATTTCAATTTCATGTTCAATTTAATTTTCAAATTTTAATTTCAAATTTGTATTTCAAATTTCAATTTCACATCCAATTCCATTGTCAATTTCAATTTCAATTTCATCTTCAGTTTTCATTTTCAAGTTTCAAGTTTAAATTTCGATTTCAATTCTAATTCCATTTCCAATTCTCAATTTTCATTTCCATTTCAAGTTCAATTTTCAATTTTCAATTTCAATTTCATTTCAAAATTTAAATTCAATTTCAATGTCAATTTCCAATATCAATTTCAATTTCAATTTCATTTTCATTTTCATTTTCGAATTTCAATTTCAATTTCATCTTCAGTTTTCAATTTCAAATTTCAAGTTTCGATTTCAATTTCAATTTCAATTTCAAATTCAATTTCTATTTCAATTTCCAATTCCAATTCCAATTCCATTTCTCAATTTCCATTTCTATTTCAAATTCTAATTTTCAATTTCAATTCCAATTCCATTTCCAATTCCATTTCCAATTCCAATTTCCAATTTCCAATTTCATTTTTATTTACAATTTACAATTTCAATTTTATTTACAATTATAAATTTCAATTTCAACTTTAGTTTTCAATCTTAATTGTTTTTTTAACAAAAATGGTTAAAGAGCTTTTTATTATATATAAAAAGATGTAATGCCCCTAGAATGACTGTGGACCTTAAGGGAACCTTTCGAGTGACCCGACTGAACAACTTCGATATAATGGTCTCTTGAGCCTTCTTATGCCTTAAATGATTGAGGACAACCTGAAGATGTAAATGACGACAATAATTGATAAATGAATTAAGGAATTAAATTCTATGTGTGGAGAGTGATAATTGATTGATTACATCTTGATTAATGATTAGCCCTGATTGATCAAGTCAAAGTGCAGTAGGACAATTACAGTCCTAGCTCTGCGACTTGGGAGGACGCAACTGAGATGTGTCGTAGCTTTCCATTTTTTATTCTGAACTTCGGGACGAAGTTCTAATTAAGTAGGGGTGTATGTAGTGCCCCTAGACTTGTGTAGACATTGAGGGCACCTGCTGAGTGACCCGGCTGATTGAAACATTAATTAAATAACCTTTTGACCTTATTTTTTTTGAGTATGTGTATCTGAACTATTGAGGTAAATGAATAATTGCATATGTTAAACGATTAGCTATGACTATGGAAAATTATGTTGATGGATAATGCTTAACGACTAGCTGTATGGTGATTATGTATTTGGCGACGAAATGTATATTTGATAAGATGAATGATCAGTTTGAATAAATCATAAATGTTTAACAATGCTAGAGTTAGAAACCAGATGATGATTGTTGAGAACAGTGCTACTAATAATTTGTTGCGAGAAGTGTGTGTAGAAACAAGTGAGACGGTTCACCAACGGACACACAAAGGAACATGGAGGGTCGTAGAGTACGGGTAAATCACACACAGGGGAAGCGACGACGATGTCAACTTCCGACAAGAATACCACGCATGAGCAGATAAGCATTGATCCGCTTGCTCAAGAGGAATGCGTGAGGACGTACGAGGTGGGCCACGACGGAGCTGGTCACGTACGAGTTGAGGGGCGCGCAGTGAGAACAGACTCACTCCTCAGCGCCATTAGTCCCTAGATAACAAGTAGACGGAGGATGGATGGTAACGATTCCTAAAATCCCTACAAGAGTTCCCACAAGTCAAAACGGAAAGATGGTGGCAGAAGGGCCCAACGATGCGGTACCCTGTCAAGAACGGAAAGAATGGACGCAAGGACCCAACGAGGTGGTACCATGCCAAGGAATGGAAACCATGGATGATTGGACCCGACGGAGTGGTGCCATGTCAGGGGATTAAAAAAATTAAGGAACCAGGAGCCCAACGACGCGGCACCGTGATCCTAGTGAGTTTGATTGTTAAATTAAACTGCATAAAAACTTAGGAGAATAACTCTAGATTATTACTTAGCAAATGCATAACAATAGCTTAGACATTTGCACATGAATAGTTATTTTGTTGAGCATTTAAATTAATAGAAATTATTATTTAGGAGCAAAATAGATTAGACACCTAGTCAACTAAAAGCTAGGAGTTGATTAAAATATCTGGGGGACAAACTAGAGCAAACTTAGGGATGTAGGTGCACTTCCCAGAGAAACTGACACTTGGATGGGTGAGTGTTTTAATTAAATAAATAATTAAAAATATTTAATTATGCATGAAGCGACATGTGTCGCAGGAGATTTCCCTTTATAAGGAAGGCTTAAGGAATGGGTAAGGGGCCCATAATTTGGACGATTGTCGTAATTTTCGAATGCCTCAAAGACTTGCTGCTATCTAAGGGTTTGGCTTAGAAATCCTGGTGGGAAGGGAAGCCCAAGCTGAATTTCTGAAATACTTGTGTGAGCTCTACGACCCAAAGCTCGGGGGAGGCCATGCGACTGAAAGCATGAGCCTATGGTTGGGTGGCGAAGCTAACGGTTGCTTCGCCTATGGTTAAACGAGCTTTGCTGGAGGGATCCTACAGAAGACGCAGACAACAATGGACCAGCTGGATCGGGTTGACAGGTTAAGGTTTGCTTATTTTTGTTAAGTTATTCACTCTTTTATTTTATTTTTCCAATAACTATAATGGCTAATTTGTTTGTATGAAGTTTTTAAAGTTTCAGGTTCAGTTCAAGGGGACCCTAAAGGAGGGGCCCTACATTTGGTATCAGAGTTGGTCGAGCCTTGAGGGCACCAAACTCATAATACCGAGGGGTTGTCGGTATCTTCGTCGAAATTGGATTGCTACGGACAACGAATCAGCCGCAACTACAACAAACTCCTCAATCTCAAACGCGATGATCGAATCAGGTTCAATGTTTTCAGATTTTTTTTTTTTTAGTATTTGAGATCTATGTTAGTTTCCATTCGGATTTATATTCTGAGTATTTAAATAACTCTGTTAAATTGCATATATACAAACTGTGGAAGTCAAGAATGAAATTGAGAAATCGAACCCTAACTGTAGTAATGTTTATTATGGGCCTGTGTAAATATGCAAAGTCAAATTTTGTTTGTGACAAGGACAGTTGTAGATCTGTGTAATTAGATCGCTATTCCCTTTCTCTGTCAATTCGAATTACATTTATGATCTCAGTAAATCTAAAAAAAAAAAAAAAACCCCTTACATTTCGATCTCTGTAAAATTGAAGGGATGGCTTAGAATTTGATCTCTACTGAAATTATAGCTTGGTTTTGGTTTATGTATTGAATCCTGGAAATATACTCCGTCGCTATTATCCCTCGAATTCTATAACTGGATTCTAGATCTGTGTTGATGCCGTTTTTATTTTTATTTTTTTTATTGATTACAGTCAATACTCTGTTCCATTATTACAAAACCTCTTTTTGCCTCTCCTTAAGATTTACACCAGCGTATACCTGATCTTTGCTGAAACCACAGATTTGATTTGGTTTATGTAAACGAATCCCTGACAAGTTATAGCTGTAGACTGTCTTGATGCACCATCTTTCGAAGTTTACACTCTGTCTAGACTCAAGTTTAAGCCAATTCTAATGGCGACTCTGCATAAATATTACTTTACTGAATAAATATTCTTGATTGATGTTACCAGAAATTCATATTATGAATTATAAGCATGATCTTCCAGATCTCTGTGTTTTTACTTCATAAATTTATTCGCGATTAGAAATCTTGATGCGAAGGGTAGACCGATTTTTAAAAAAGTTCCTGTAAAATTGATTATTATCAAAATTTATGGTGCATTTCAATTCGATCCACTGTCTTTAGTTAAATTTCTTTTCAATTCGATCCATTGTCTTTAGGTTAAATTTCTGAATTCCAGTCAATAGTGTGAAATCGATGTGTGTGTGGAGCACGTGATCTCTGTCAAGATTTAAAATTGATTATTGTGATACTGTTGTTTATATACAACAATTTAATTCGATCTGCTGTCACTAGTTAGATTTTGAAGTGGTGTGAAAACAATCTTTGTGAGGGAAAAATAGATCTCTGTTATGTTTTCAAATTGGGAATTAATTGATGTGTAATGATTATATATATTCTCCAATACGATTTGATCTTTCATCATTGTTAAATTTCCACTTTCTGTCCATTTCTTGATGTCGATCTATGCGTTGGACGCGTGAGATCAGGATTCGATGTTATCAGTTTAAAAAACCTGATGAATCTGCACGCCTGCGATCTGAGGGTTCAATCTTAGTTTTTCCTTTATTATTTTGTGTTGTTGACTCTCGGCACACCGTCTTCTTCACTGAAGTTGGATTTACCTCTTCAGGTCTCACATAATGATCCCGAAGCTGTTGGCGTTTTCCCTAGACCTCGTAATTTGATTTATAATTGATCCTTAGGAATCTCTGCGTGTTTATTGAAAACGTATTGGCGTTTCTAGACCCACCATCATAATGGTGTATTAGTTCTTTTTAAATCTCTGTGTTTTTAATTTCGATTTGGGGAGGCGATTAATGGCATTCTCCATGTTCTATTTTCGATTTCTTGATTAACATTTCCAGAGTTAGTAATTACGAAATGTAATTTTCCCTATTCAATCTCTGTGTACCCACTGGCGTTTTCCAGAAATTCTCTGCAATGTTATTTAAAAGAATCTGGATTTTTGATGGATCATCACGCTGAAAAGAAGATCTGATTGGAGCCAAATCTAGCGCAATCAATTGGGTTGAAAAATTCCAGTTATTCGAGACGGGCGATATCTACCTTAGATCCTTTACATATTGTGTGCTTAATTATCAATTCTGCGATTTTCTTCCTTGTTTTAAGGATCCTTTTTATTTTTATTTTTATTTTTACATCAGTCGTCTTTTTAGAATTTTGTCTAATCAGTACCGAGAACTCAACTCACCCTTCAACAAGAGATCTTTGTTAGCTGAACAAATCCTCATACGGACGTGTTGAGTGGATCTTTACTCGTACTTCTCGTCGTAATTACAGCAATGAAATCCTTGGCAATATGACCACCTACAACCCGTGTAGGTAACGAACTGAATCCCTAATTAAGTTAGGACTGAGAAAATATCTGGTTTATCGTATACTTGGTTGTCTCGTTACTTCACTGCCAGCCGATTTCTGCCTTGGGAATATCCGCCTATTATTATTATTTATTTATTTTCCTTGATTGATAATCTCATCCTTATGCTCGTTCAAATCTTGGCGTGTTATCTTGATCGCTATCTCATTAAATACATATCCTTGTTATTTAACATGTCAACTAAAACACGTGGCTTAAGGCATTATTATCAAGGTTGCGAAGACTATAATACAGTCAAAACCTACGGCTGATAAGTTTGAGGTTGTGTGCAGTGTGCAGTTAGCTTATCATAGTCATAAGTTGCGACTGGTGGTAGTAGATAAAAATGGTCCTTAGTCAATCTAATATATATATATATATATTTAGGGACTCGATTCATCATTTAAAAAATGATTAGCATGTACCATAAATGAAATAAATAAACATAGGTATACATTGAGAGTTATGTGGCATAATGAATTGGGATCATCACTTTTAAATGCTAGTCACATGTGATATATTTAAACATGATTTATGCGTTGGTAATAGGAAAAGACCAGATTTATGGATGTATATATATTCATGGTTAAATAAATATATAATAATACTTGACAAAAGTTATATACAAATGATCGAGTTATAAACATCTGGTAATATGTTTAATAATCAGAAATTATGAAGTAATAGACATTTTTCCTCATGACGTATATTCCCATTCGTATGAATGATCGGAGGTTATAGGAATTGGATATGAAATGAATTAAAATAATATTATATATACATTTTAAGAGTTATAGTTATATATAATACCTTAGTTTAGAAATTGGCCCTATAAAGATGCCAATCGATTAGTTAGTTAACTTTTAAGTATTTTATTATGATATTGCTTTCTTTAAATTTGTATGAAACTTGTTCTTCAATGAAATGACTTTATAATAGTTCTTTCGTTATATTAGACTCTATGAGTATTGATTCAAAAGATTCTATGAGTATGTTGGTTGAAAAAAAACAAAAAAACTCTACGAGCATTGATTCAAATAGGAAAGCTAAGTTTTAGCACTACTCCTTTGGAATATATATTTATATTTTTTTATTGTTCTCAATCAAGTGGAGGAAAGATGAGGGTCATTAAAAATTCAATAGAATAGAATTCTTATTATAATTATGTTAGATTATATGTAGATAAGTTTTAAACATTACACGCTTGTATCATTATTATATATATTGTTTTAAGTAAATAAATGGGGAGGCATGTCATAGATATATATATTAAGAAAATGCACTTTAGGGATGTATTTTTATTTATTTACTAATAGGATTATGGAAATAGTATTATTGTAATGTGTCAAAGAATTAATATGTTACATTTTAAGTTCTAGTAGAACTCATTATAGATATATCTTTTGATAAGATTTATCTAGTTAGAAATGAAAGAGTTATACGCTACAGTAGAGTTGTAGAGGAAATCCATTTTATACTATTTTTTTTTCTAATGACCAATTGTAATATTGTACAAATAGAAAATGACCATGGATTAATTACGAAATCTAATGAATTGTGTACTTTAGTTAAATTGAATGAAATCGATTATAGGTGTGTCTTTAGAATAAATATGGAATGTTGAAGTGCTCGATAAAATATGTGTATTAAATTTCAATGACGAAAAGGATGTGTGAAGCTACACTTGGATTAAGGATCTAACTCTTGTTTAAAAAAAAAAAAGAAAAAAAAAAGGGTAGAATAATTATTAACATATTGTAAACCTTTTTGGTAAGCATGGTGAGAAGAGTGTAAGTATATGATTAGGTTTTGTACTCTATCTATGATGAGATAAGAGCTAAGGAGAAGAGGTTGTAAATGTTGATTCTATATTTTATGAAGAATGAAAAGGACATATATATATAAGAGATGTCAGAATTGTTTTACTATTATGATTTATTATATCAATTACATAGTTGTATTGAGTGAGAAAAATGAAAAGAAATGTATTTAAGTGGTTAAGTCGTTCCTTGTAAGTTCGTCTTACCAATAGTCAAGTTGTGCATATCTATTTAAAGGTTGCATACAAGATTGTCATAAAGGGAATGTACTTTTAATTTATGATATTCAAAGGTTTGTTATGACATGGGAAACTTAGTATGCATAGATATTTGTCAATTCATGAATTTAAAAATAAAAAGATTCATTATAAGTTGAATTTAACTCAATCATGAAGAATCGGACTCAAGACTAAGTAAATGGTAACTCATATTAACTTGGGAAGTCCACCTCCGGGGGGGGGGGCAAATGAAGACGACATATGTAAAAAAAAAGCATGGAGATGATCAACACAATGAACCGAACGTAATGCACCTAATTCTAGGACATAGTCAACCCTTGATGAAAATACGACTAGCCCGAAATAGAACTCGATGAGGTTGAGAAGATGAACATAGTATGACTTGATGGGGTTGACGAAGAAATCCTATGGAAACATAAATGATGAACAAGGTAAGAACGTAATAATCTCACTAACTTGGACATGATGTTATTGATGAAAGGACTAGGAGATAAGTTTTAACACTTTTGACTAAGTCACTAAATTTCGAAGACTCGAATCTTATCTTATTGAGAACCTACATTATTGAAACATTTAGAGGTATTTGGAAGTAGTCTTTTGGGAATTGGATTTTGGAATATTTCGTAGTCGCTCTTGATTTGTTAATTCATGATTATAACTTACCCATTTGTATTCTAAGGAAGATTTACTTCCTCGTCTGGGAGGAAAGGACATCCATTAGATTTGAAATCTCATTCGGATTTGTTATGCAAAAAGATGATTGGATAACTAAGGTGTGGCTTTTGATGCAATATAACTTGTGGTTAGATCAGATACCATGAGTCTTTGAAGATGAATAGGAGATATAGTCCAAATCTAAGTAGAGAATGACAGTTATTAAAAGAATTATTAAAATTGCATTACCACAAAGCTTATGATTGAAATTCCTGAGGAGGTATTGGAACCGTGTTGGATGAACAAATTATTAGAACCATTTGTGCTTATAGCTATCATTGTTGAAAAAAAAAAAATAGAATAGAATGACAGAAGATGAGAATAGAAATTAAGATAAGGCAAGTACAAGAACACAAATTAACTTCGGGACGAAGTTCTATTTAAGAGGGGGTGTATGTAATGCCCCTAGAATGACTGTGGACCTTAAGGGAACCTTTCGAGTGACCCGACTGAACAACTTCGATATAATGGTCTCTTGAGCCTTCTTATGCCTTAAATGATTGAGGACAACCTGAAGATGTAAATGACGACAATAATTGATAAATGCATTAAGGAATTAAATTCTATGTGTGGAGAGGGATAATTGATTGATTACATCTTGATTAATGATTAGCCCTGATTGATCAAGTCAAAGTGCAGTAGGACAATTACAGTCCTAGCTCTGCGACTTGGGAGGACGCAACTGAGATGCGTCGTAGCTTTCCATTTTTTATTCTGAACTTCGGGACGAAGTTCTAATTAAGTAGGGGTGTGTGTAGTGCCCCTAGACTTGTGTAGACATTGAGGGCACCTGCTGAGTGACCCGGCTGATTGAAACATTAATTAAATAACCTTTTGACCTTATTTTTTTTTGAGTATGTGTATCTGAACTATTGAGGTAAATGAATAATTGCATATTTTAAACGATTAGCTATGACTATGGAAAATTATGTTGATGGATAATGCTTAACGACTAGCTGTATGGTGATTATGTATTTGGCGACGAAATGTATATTTGATAAGATGAATGAGCAGTTTGAATAAATCATAAATGTTTAACAATGCTAGAGTTAGAAACCAGATGATGATTGTTGAGAACAATGCTACTAATAATTTGTTGCGAGAAGTGTGTGTAGAAACAAGTGAGACGGTTCACCAACGGACACACAAAGGAACATGGAGGGTCATAGAGTACGGGTAAATCACACACAGGGGAAGCGACGACGATGTCAACTTCCGACAAGAATACCACGCATGAGCAGATAAGCATTGATCCGCTTGCTCAAGAGGAATGCGTGAGGACGTACGAGGTGGGCCACGACGGAGCTGGTCACGTACGAGTTGAGGGGCGCGCAGTGAGAACGGACTCACTCCTCAGCGCCATTAGTCCCTAGATAGCATGTAGACGGAGGATGGATGGTAACGATTCCTAAAATCCCTACAAGAGTTCCCGCAAGTCAAAACGGAAAGATGGTGGCAGAAGGGCCCAACGATGCGGTACCCTGTCAAGAACGGAAAGAATGGACGCAAGGACCCAACGAGGTGGTACCATGCCAAGGAATGGAAACCATGGATGATTGGACCCGACGGAGTGGTGCCATGTCAGGGGATTAAAAAAATTAAGGAACCAGGAGCCCAACGACGTGGCACCGTGATCCTAGTGAGTTTGATTGTTAAATTAAACTGCATAAAAACTTAGGAGAATAACTCTAGATTATTACTTAGCAAATGCATAACAATAGCTTAGACATTTGCACATGAATAGTTATTTTGTTGAGCATTTAAATTAATAGAAATTATTATTTAGGAGCAAAATAGATTAGACACCTAGTCAACTAAAAGCTAGGAGTTGATTAAAATATCTGGGGGACAAACTAGAGCAAACTTAGGGATGTAGGTGCACTTCCCAGAGAAACTGACACTTGGATGGGTGAGTGTTTTAATTAAATAAATAATTAAAAATATTTAATTATGCATGAAGCGACATGTGTCGCAGGAGATTTCCCTTTATAAGGAAGGCTTAAGGAATGGGTAAGGGGCCCATAATTTGGACGATTGTCATAATTTTTGAATGCCTCAAAGACTTGCTGCTATCTAAGGGTTTGGCTTAGAAATCCTGGTGGGAAGGGAATCCCAAGCTGAATTTCTGAAATACTTGTGTGAGCTCTACGACCCAAAGCTTGGGGGAGGCCATGCGACTGAAAGCATGAGCCTATGGTTGGGTGGCGAAGCTAACGGTTGCTTCGCCTATGGTTAAACGAGCTTTGCTGGAGGGATCCTACGGAAGACGCAGACAACAATGGACCAGCTGGATCGGGTTGACAGGTTAAGGTTTGCTTATTTTTGTTAAGTTATTCACTCTTTTATTTTATTTTTCCAATAACTATAATGGCTAATTTGTTTGTATGAAGTTTTTAAAGTTTCAGGTTCAGTTCAAGGGGACCCTAAAGGAGGGGCCCTACAAAAGAAGAGTACAGAGAAAATAGATAGGATTGCTCCTATAATAGGACAACATCCATTACACCTTGTTCATCCTCCTCTAACTTGTAGCTATCATGGAACTTGCCTATTCTTTGGAAGCTATATCTTCTTACATACTAACTGAGCATAAATAAACAGAAGCAAAACATTGCATAAACAAAACAAAGGAGGGGGATATATCTAGATAATACATATAATTAAGGAACCACAAAACATAATTCATAATTTATGCAAAAATCAGAGTGTAAACCGAAACCATTATGCCTGCAACCTCCATCTGAACTTTTTCCTTCATGCCCACAGCCTCCATCTGAATTTCATGTATGCTCGCAGCCTCCATCTGATCATCTTCCTTGGTGCCCGTATCCTCCATCTGAACATATTTTATGCTCGCAACCTCCAATTGAACGACCTTTATGCCCGTAATGTTCATCTAGGTTGCTTCCTTTATTCCTACAACCTCCATCTGGGTTTCCTTTATGCTTGCTGGCTCCATCTGAGCATCTTACTTTATTCTCGTAGCCTCCATTTGGACTTCTTTTATGCCCGCAACCTCCAATTGAACGACCTGTATGGCCGCAACATTCATATGGGTTGTTTCCTTTGTGCCCGCAGCCACCATCTGGGATTCCTTTATGCCCGTAGCCTCCATCTGAACAACTTTTTTCATTCCCACAGCCTCCAACTGAACAACCTTTATGCCTGCAACCTTCAACTGGGCTACTTCCTTTATGCTCGCAGCCTCCATCAGGGATTCCTTTATGCCTGCAGCCTCCATCTGAACCTCGGCTTTTATGCCCGTAGCCTCCAACTAGAATTTTTTGGTGCCCACATCCACCATCTTAACGTCCTTTATGCCCACAACGTTGATTTGAACTACCTCCTTCATGCCCACAACGCTCATATCTTTTCTTCCTTTATGCCCGCATGGGGATGAATTACTCCCATGACTTCTTCCAGATTGCA
This sequence comes from Larix kaempferi, assembly GCA_027924585.1. NCBI lineage: Eukaryota > Viridiplantae > Streptophyta > Pinopsida > Pinales > Pinaceae > Larix > Larix kaempferi. Next base: position 10,229,023 of record BSBM01000120.1, on the reverse strand, counting down.
AACCCGATTCATGATCTTACTGTTGTGATGCTTGAACTCAGAATGAGTTGCTTGGGAAAGGGAATACAGAGTTAGGGCCCGTTTCATATCAAGATTCTCATTTCTCGCCATCTTGATTTGATTTTCCAAGTCATTTATATGGCTCATGACTTCCTCGAGGGCATACTTTCTTTCAATTCCTTGTCCACCGCCATAGTTGACATGAGTATTATTTTCCAGGTTGTTACAAAGATGCTCCTCCATCCCTTTCAGTTCAGAATGACAGAGACCATGAACTGGAAGATAACATACACGTAGTCATGTACAATGCCCTGTACTCCATCAGAACTCAGGATTCCGCAACTATGAGAACCAGGAACAATTTTGAAAGGTTTTTCGCAGCAAAGACAGTTTGTCAAAACCTTAGGGCCACTCAGGGATGGAGGGCTAGAACGAAAATGCTCCATGTCCATGCAATACCTCCAATACCAAGCAAAATGAGCGAAATTGAAAACGAAAACAGAGTTCTCTGAAACAAAAGGCATACACAAGGCAAAGGCTCGAATGAGGATATAAGAAAACCCTCTGGTTATTAAAAGCATTCCTCGAAACCGACAGATTTCCTCTATCTTGTGCATGCAAGCCATGTGGTTAAGGAGTGGGATAGTCGTTTGGCATTTACGAGTGAAGCATGTGGAAATCAAAGGTAGATCCGAGGGAGAGACTTGGAGGGAAAGGTAGGATGATTAGTGGTCCATGAGGATTTAAATTAAGGAGAGATGCAATAAAATGAAATTGATGCCATTAAGCACGATCCAAGGGGGGATCAAGACTAAGATTTGGTCACCGATTCTAGTAGGAGGGACAATAGAGTTGTGGTATCCAAATGTTTTCAAGAGTAACATTATCCCTCTCTAGGACACCACATCTCAAACCAACACCTTTATTAACCATGCTATCCACCTGACGATTATGATCTCTTAGAACATGAAGGAAGTTAATTGATTTAAATTCCTTGGCTATACAAGTTAGAAGATGGTGAATCTTTGTGGAGGGGCTCTTTCGATTTCTAGAAATATTTCTTGTTTCCCTTGTGACAATTAGGGAGTCTCCTATGGCAATCATTTCCTCAATTCCCATGTCGCTATCGAGCTCCAACCCCTTAATTAAAGCGAGCCATTCCACACCATTATTTGTTGTTCTCCCAATACCCTAAGCGTTTTCTTTTTGCTTGTTCGCCTTGGAGTCATAGAGAACTCCACCCACACCTGCCAGCCCTGGGTTTTCAATCTCAAATTTCAAATCAATTTTAATGTCAATTTCAATTTCAAATTTCGATTTCGATTTCGATTTCAAGTTCCAATTTCAATTTCGATTTCCAATTCTAATTCCATTTTCAATTCTTAATTTTCATTTCCAATTCAATTTCAATTTCAATTTCATTTCAAATTTCAAATTCAAATTCAAATTCAATATCAATTTTATTTTCATTTTCATTTTCATTTTCAATTTCGAAGTTCAATTTCAATTTCAATTTCAATTTCAATTTCATCTTCAGTTTTCAATTTCAAATTTCAAGTTTAAATTTAAATTTAAATTTGAAATTTACATTCAATTTCTATTTCAATTTCCAATTCCAATTCTAATTCCATTTCCATTTCCCAATATCCATTTCTCTTTCAATTTTCAATTTTCAATTTTCAATTTCAAATTTTCAATTTCAAATTTCTATTACAAATTTCTATTACAAATTTCAATTTCAATTCTAATTCCAATTTCGAATTCAATTTCAATTATATTTACAATTTTCAATTATATTTACAATTTTCAATTTCAACTTCAGTTTTCAATCTCAAATTTCAAATCAATTTAAATATCAATTTCATTTTCAAAATTTGATTTCAATTTCAAGTTCCAATTTCATTTTCAATTTCCAATTCTAATTCCATTTCCAATTCCCATTTTTCATTTCCATTTCAATTTAAATTTTCAATTTCAATTTCATTTCAAATTTCAAATTCAATTTCAATATCAATTTCATTTTCATTTTCATTTTCAATTTTCAATTTCGGATTTCAATTTCATCTTAAGTTTTCAATTTCAAATTAAGTTTCAATTTCAATTGAATTTCAATTTCCAATTCCATTTCCATTTCAATTTTCAATTTCAATTTTCTATTACAGATTTCAAGTTCAATTTTAATTCCAATTCCAATTCCAAATTCAAATTCCATTTCAATTTCAATTTTCAATTTTCATTTTCAATTTTCAATTTTCATTCTCAATTCTCAATTCTCAATTTTCAATTTTCAATTTTCAATTTTCAATTTTCAATTTTCAATTTTCAATTTTCAATTTTCAATTTTCAATTTTCAATTTTCAATTTTCAATTTTCATTTTCAATTTCAACTTTAGTTTTCAATCTCAAATTTCAAATCAATATTAATGTCAATTTCAATTTCAAATTTCGATTCCAATTTCAATTTGGATGTCCAATTCTAATTTCATTTCCATTTCCATTTCAATTTTTAATTTCAATTGGATTTCAAATTTCAATTTCCATTTCAATATCAATTTCCAATATCAATTTCATTTTCATTTTCAATTTCAATTTCGAATTTCAATTTCATCTTCAGTTTTCAATTTCAAGTTTCAATTTGAAATTTAAATTCAATTTCTATCTGAATTTCCATTTCCAATTCTCAATTTTCATTTTTTATTTCAATTTTCAATTTCAAATTTCAAATTTACATTTCAATTCCAATTTCATGTTTATTTACAATTTTCAATTTTCAATTTCAATTTAAATTTAAATTTCAACTTCAGTTTTCAATCTCAAATTTCAAAATTTCAAATTTGTATTTCAATTTCAAATTCCAATTCCAATTTCGATTTCCAATTCTAATTCCATTTCCAATTCCTAATTTTCATTTACATTTCAATTTCAATTTTCAATTTTCAATTTCAATTTCGATTTCCAATTCTAATTCCATTTCCAATTCCTAATTTTCATTTACATTTCAATTTCAATTTCGATTTCCAATTCTAATTCCATTTCCAATTCCATTTCCAATTTCTAGTTTTCATTTACATTTCAATTTCAATTTCATTTCAAATTTTAAAATCAATTTCAATTTCAATTTGATTTTCATTTTCATTTTCAATTTTGAAATTTCAAATTTCAATTGTGATCGGTGAATACCGATAAGTCACAAGTTAAATTTCAAATTGCAAAGTTCAATTTTTCAAATTTCAAATTTCAATTTCAATTTCCACTTCCAATTTCTGCCCTTTTATATTTATACAAATGTTATTTCAAGATGTCAAAAATTATAGATGATCAAACCTTGGCAAAATTATTGAACTTTGCCCATAATTTTAAAGTTATGAAAAGGAAAGATTTCATCAAAAGTTTAAGGCTTGAATAATTCAATTAATCATTCAAATCTAAAATCATAAGCTTACTTCCAATGCTTATTATGAATTGTTTATTGATGAGGATCAAAAAATTTAAAAATGAGCAATTAACCAATAAATTTAGATATGCCAAAGTTCCCATTTAATCACTAAAGCAATGAAGATCAAGAAGAGTGGAGCTCCGCAAGATGAAGATAATTGAATTTAGACAAACTGAAGCATACAATCAAGTCATATAAGGTCCAATGATATTCAACAACCAAGAGAAAAAAAATCAAATGCCATAATGATAAGTTGACGGAAAAATAATCACTCAAATAATGCAAATGATGGCTTGAGTATAATAGTCATGAGATTGCAAAGTCATCATCATATACAAGGTAAGCAAAAGCATCAATTATGAAGAAATCAAAGCCAAAAATCTGGGAAAGCAAATGATCACCAAATCATCTTATGAAAAACCAAATCAACGACAAAGGAAACACAAATGGTGAAAGATCAAAGAAAGGAAGCCATGAAACCACCTACCAAATCAAGGAAGATAAGATAAAATGAAAACCATATCTAGAATATTTACAAAATTCACATGGGGGGGCCTTAGATTTTGTAAAATCTAAGGGGACTTGTTGGGGACCAACAAATATGAAACATACCTACCTCAATCAATTCATGAAAATATTTATACAAATTAGATTATATTATTTATACATATGTAATATCATAAAGCACTTTAATACCACACACACACACACATTTTGCATTCACTTTATTCAATCTTAAAAGTATCTGACATGTCAAAATACTTGCAAGCTATACAATCACATAATATAAACATACATACATTAACAAATTGTTTAATCAACTTGAATTTGAATGATATGTCAAAAATCCTTGCAAACATTTAAATTATATATTTATAATATGCTCATACTAATAATACTTTTAAGTCTTAATCTACTTACTAATAATTATTTCATTAGCCACATATACTATCGTAATCCTGCAAGGTGTGCATACATGGCCAATGCACACACTCTTTGCATGGGCACTAATAATCACATTCAATGCATTTAATGCAAAGTTCTTATATGTTAGAAGTGAATTTGTGGAAGAACAATTAAACAAAATATAATTCATCATTCGTTACTAGTTAGGATTTACCACCATTCATTACCCAAAAATTTCTTTCAAAATATATGGAAATCAATTGCATAAACATATTCATCAATCCGAGCATATAATAATGAAGGTTTATAACAATGAATGACACCACACAACCCCGTCGTTGGTCCCATTCGTTTCCATAAATACTCTAACATCTATTCACCACTATTTCCATTACCTAACCTCCCCATCTCATCTTCTGTTGAAATATGCTATTGCATTGGCTATAGTAACCTAACCACTGATAGAAACCGTAAGTGGAACTGTAAACTACATCGACCAAGCTTCCCCAATAGGAAACCGATAGTCATCATCACACATCCCGGGGAGCGTGCTCAACACAATCCTCCCACGACTCCAAGTTTCAGAGGATAAATGATAGGTAATTCCTCCACCCCCTAATAGTACTAGGGTCAACACCCTATATAAACCATACTGTGCCATCACTATTCTATGGTCTTGTCATTGAACAACCACTTTGAGCAAGATGCAGCTTCTGTCAAAACTCACCCTCGCCCACAAGTCATAGAAACATTGGAATTCAGAATTGAATCATACTAAAACTGATATCACATCATTATCCTCTTGATGTCCAAGACATCTCGTGCCCCATGGTACTTTAGGAATCTATCTATCTCATAGCGAGTCAACATGTGGGTTAGTCCCCATAAACATATATCTCATGCATAACGTAACCAACAATTTTAAGTGATAATCTATATTGTTTAAGATCACATTTAAATAAGCATGTGAGTTCTTTTGCATCATATATATTGTACTCGTTCCATATATATTGTACTCGTTTAATGTTGGTGGTCAAATATAACCACCAACATCTAGAACACATGTTATAATGGTTGCCAATTCTTGAGTGAAAATGGAAAGTAGTAACAATGGATTTTAACATACGATTTCTTAGGGAAGTGAAACAACATGATACTATCATTTTTGTGTTGAAAAATGATTAAATCTACTCACTTTATTTCCATAATATCTACACACAAAGTAGTCAACATTGTAGAAATTTTTCAGAGGGATATTTTCAAGTTCCATGGAATGCCTACAACAATTATATCAAACAAATATTCAAAATTTACGTCAAATTATTGAAAAGAGTGTATCAAGGATTGGGTAAACAATTAACTGACTTTAGTACTTATTATCATCCATAAATACATGGGTAGGAAAAGAGAACAAATCAAATACTAGAAGACATGCTTCACATGTATGTCATGCACAAACCCACTAAGCGGGAATATTACCTGCATTTAGTAAAATTTGCTTACAACAATTGATATTAAGCATAATTGAAAATGAGTCCATTTTGAGGTACTTTATGGCAAAAGAAGTAATACTCAAGTGAGTTGGGATAATCCAATGAACAAAATCATGCATAGGATAGAAATGGGTAAATAAATGGAACAATAGGTTATCAATATCAAACAAAATCTAAACATAGGCCAAAAAAGGTAGAAGAGTTATGTAGGCAAGCAAGGGATGCATAAAGAACTTAAAGTGGGAGAACATGTTTATCTTAAAGTTAAAGCACAAAGGAGATCCTTAAAATTAGTTTTGTTTCAAGCTTGCACCTAGATAATTTGGCCCATTTGAGATCATAAAAAGGATGGGGCTAATAGTATAGAAAATTATGTAATATACCTTATCAGATTAGAGATGTTATCATCCAAAATTTTAAAACTTATAGCACAATTTGTCATGGGCAAAAACTAGTTAAAAAGGGGCTAGTTTAAGGCACAATAAAATTACTCTTGGGTTATGAATTTTGAATATTTAGGATATGCCAAATGTATGGGTAAATGTGTAGCAGAAAATATATCAGAACCGGGGCTAGCTTCTGAGTCCTATGCACAAGTTATTGGGGCCATTTACGGTTCAACAACAACTGATGTTGATGTATACTCTGAGGCTTCCTGGGCACACCGACATATGCATACTAAACTAATTTGATCACACTTAAAGGTAAAAAAATGGATTATATCAGGTACTAATATCCTAATTAGTTGTTGTACAAGTGCTTTTGATAATTTGGGAGGTTCTGGTTGAGTTTGGAAACAAAAGAGGCAAGGGCGCGATGTTGGATTGCTCAACTAGTAGTTTTCCAAGTTCTTCCAAACAGACTAAGATTCCTTTGAATACTCAGGTAAATTATTGGGGATGCTTCACAAAGGTATAAGGATTCACAAATTACCATCAGAAAAGAAAAATTGTTCATACATAACTATGAATTACAAAAATCGTAAAACTAGTAAAAAAAAGTGCTTAAAGAGCTAGTCTTATTATTGCTTGATCGAAACTGCCTAAGAGGCTTAAAAAATTCACTTATGAAGTATGTGAAGTATCTAAAATGATTTTATTAAAATAATCAAATCGAAATTGAAACTCTTGAGCATAAATTAGAGGAGTTTGAGCATTCAAATATTCAAGGAGTCTTCAATGCTAGAGAAATATTACAAACTGAGAGAATGAGCATGAGAGGAGGATAAGAAGGATAATTTATGCAATGGAAATCCAATGAGTATGAAATAATATCTGGTAGCTTCATATGGAGGGCGCACTAGACTTCATGAGCTGCACAGGGGCACCTTCACTGAAATGGATCACCTCCTTTAGATGAACTCCTTCAAGAACTCTCTCCAATGGAACTATGACCGAGGATCTCTCTGTGGATGCATTATATTCTTCAATGATGGATTGATGTAGGCTTGTATATCAGCATTCCATGGCTCTAGATTTGATCATGGAAAAACTGGAACATGAATTGCATTGGGGTTCATGTCCCAAGCATTGGTTGAGGCACATCACTCAACTCTGAGTAGCATAATTTCTCAAGACAAAACAAAATTGACCAAAATATGTGAATGGTGCGCACTATCCTCCTTTTATAACTTAGGTAGCTTCTTGGGCAAGCCATTGGCACGTGTGAGAGGTGAGGGCGCCTTCCTTGAGATAATTAGCAAAAAATTCACTTTGTGCAACTTGCTTGCTTTTGTGTCTTCAACTGAATTTAGCAATTGAGCCCCACTTAGCCTTTCTATATGTTGCCTTCTTTTTCAAACTAGTTTATTTCTGCACTTTCCTTCTTTTTGCTTTTTCCTGATTTTTCTTGCTTTTGTTAGTTTCTATCTTTTTATGCTGCCACCTTGCTTTTAGCTGACTTCTTGTTGTTTCTAACTTTCCACTTGAGTAGGGGAGGTCCACCTTGTCCTCGTGCGCCCTCCTAGCCATGTGAATAACATTTCTTTCCAAAAAATTGATCAATAATGATAAGGAATTAATTATAAAATAATTAAAATTATTAATAACTATAGGCCTTGTATCAAAATTCATCCCCATTGATTATTTATACTCAATTTAATTCTTTTTAGAGGGTCCAAGTCTTGACCAAATGGCCACTAGGGGAGGAACATGACATTCCTTCGTCCCCGATACTGCTTGTCCTCAAGCAACTGCAATCCTGGATGCTGTAGAATTTGTTCACTTTCCTAGGTTGCATCTTCACTAGGAAACCCCTTCCATTGCACTAGGTATTCTTTAATGGTTTTGTTCCTCAACTTCTTTTCTATAACCTACAAAATATTTTCTGAATCTAATACCAGATGTCCGTCATCATCTAGAGGAGGCAATTATTTTGAAACTGTTACTTGTTATCCAACTGTTTTCTTCAAGCATGACACATGGAATACATTGTGCATTTTGCTCCCTGAAGGAAGATCTAATTCATAGGCAACTTCACCAATTTTCTTTATGATCTTATATGGTCCATAGAATATTGGAAACAATTTATCAGCCCCTTTTGATTTCAGAGAGGATTTCATGTATGGTTTCAACCTCAAATAGACCAAATCACCTTCTTGGAAGGTTCAGTTTGTTCTGTTTGTATCTGCATTCACCTTCCGTTGGTTCTGTGCAACCTGCAAGTTCTCTTTGAGTGCCTGGAGTGTGTCTTGGATTTTCTGAATCCAATCATTTGCTTTTGGTGCTCTGCAATCCCCAAAAATCTGATTTACAAATGTGGGGGATTCATACCCATACAAATCTTTAAATGGGGTCATTCTAATGGAGAGATGGAATGTAGTGTTATAACATAATTCCCCCAAGTGTAGCCAAATGACCCATGCTTTTTGTTTCTTGGTAATATAATTCCCGATGTAACCCTCGATCCATTGGCTTACCCTCTTAGTTTTCCCATCATTTTGAGGGTGATAACTCATGCTTAGGTTCAAACTAGTTCCAACTAGTTCAAACAAGGTTTTCTAGAAATCACTAGTAAATTTGCTATCTCGGTCACTTATTATGGTCTTGGGAAGACCATGCAATCTGAATACTTCTTTAAAAAATAGTGTAGAAACTTGAATGGATATAATAGTTGACGTGACAACAAAGAAGTGAGAAAATTTAGTCAATCTGTTAACCACTACAAAAATACTATCCTTACCCTGGGTTTTGGGAAAACTGGTGATGAAATCCATGGACACACTTTTCCACTTCTATTCTAGAATTGGTAGGGGTTGAAGGAGACAAACACGATGAGTGTGCTCAACTTTATTCTATTGGCATGAAGTACACTCCCTTACATGCCTTAACACATCAATTTTGAGGCCTTTCCAAGTGAACCTCTCTCTCACCTTCCGGTAAGTTTTCAGGAATCCAGGGTGGCCCTCCACTGGTGCATTGTGGGAAGCCTCCAAAATATTTTATTTTAAGTTTAATCTAGGAACTAGAATTTTTTTGTCTTTGTGATATATGACATCATTAAGTATTTTTTAAGCATCATCCTGAATCAAACCATCCAACACTTCACAAGCAAACAGGTTCTTAGAATATTCAATAGCTAGTTGGACCTTCCAATCAGTTGGGACTTGCAACAAAGAAAAAGTAGGATTCCTAGAGAGGGCATCAGCTACCACATTCATATTACCCTTTTTGTATTCTATGTCGAAGTCATAGGAATGAACCTTAATTACCTATTTCTATTGTCTATCATTCAGCTCCTTTTGGGTCAGAAAATGTCTCAAACTGTTGTGATCAGTATTTACTATGAACTTTCCTCCCACTAGGTACTTATTGAATTTGGCCAAGGCATGCATAATGGCCAACATCTCTTTATCATAAATTGAATAATTCCTCTCATGTGGCTACAAATTTTTGCTCTCATAGGAAATGGGATGCTTATTCTACATCAAAACTGCTCCATTGCCTTCCCCAGAGGCATCACATTCTAGTATGAAGGGATGAGTGAAATTGGGAATTGCAAGTACTGGGAAGATGCTCATCACTTCTTTCATTCTATTGAAATGTTTTTCATCCTCATATGGAAAAAGAACTTATCCCTTCTTGGTGAGATCTTTCAAAGAGGATGATAGTTTAGAAAACCCTTTCACAAATTTCTGGTAGTAGGTGCATAAACCAATGAATCCTCTTAATTCAGTGATGTTATTTGGGATTGGCCATTCAAGTATGGAATCGATATTTTTCATACGCACCTTGAATCCTTCATTCCCAATTATATGACCAAGATAGAGGATCTCAGTCAGTCCAAACTCACACTTGGACAATTTGGCATAAAAAGATTGTTCTGCCAAAATTGTCAGGACATTGTCCAAGTGGTGCAGGTGCTCTTCCCATGTCCTACTGTAAATCAAAATATCATAAAAGAACACAAGGACATACTTATGCATTTGATTACTAAAAAGTCTGTTCATGTAGGATTGGAAAGTGGTTGGTGCATTGGTCAATCCAAAAGGCATGACAAGAAACTCAAAATTCCCATAATGGCACTGGAAAGCATTTTTTCTGGATGTCTTCTTCCCTCATCCTGATTTGATGGTATCCTATGCAGAGGTCTATCTTGGAAAAATATTTTTCTCCATGCATCACATCCATCAATTCATCAAATCCTTGGGATAGGATATATGTTTTTGATGGTCTTCTTGTTCAGGGCCCTATAGTCAATGCACATGAGCATTGTTCCATCTTTCTTTTTAACTAGGATCACTAATGATGCAAAGGGACTTGAGCTTGGCCTTATGAATCCCAACTCAAGAATATCGTTGATAGTATTCTTAATCTCATCCTTGAATATTTTAGGGTGCTTATAAGGATGGATCTTGATAGGAAGTGTACCAACTTCCATCTCAATCCAATGTTCATTACCTCTGTCAGGAGGCCTGCCATGTGGAAGATCTTCGAACACTTTCTTACGTTTGTGTAGCAGCCTTTTAATGTCCTCAGCATGATGTGAGACATATATGGAAGTTCCTTGAGTGGTGATGAAACATTAAAAAACCCACTCAGCATCACCATGACTCAAAATTGATCTCATACTATGTGCACAAATTACTTGTTTTGGGTAGGTGTTGACACCTTCCAAAACCACTTGCTTCCCATCAGAACCTTTGAAACTCATTTGGGGTATTTGGTAATTCACTGAATGTTCCCCAATGGAGTACAACCACTGCACTCCCAACACCATATTGGTATCAGCCACATTGAAAACATAGAAGTTGTTAGTCACGGTATAATCTCCAATAGTCATTTGCAACTTTGGAATCCATCAGTTACACTCCATAGAGTTGTTTCCCAGAATGATGACAGTGAAACCTACAAATTTCTCTTTTGGTAGATTTATCCTTTCTACCATGGCTGCATCAATGAAATTATGGGTGGCACCCCCATCAACTAAAACTGATACTCTTTTACCTTACACTACACCTTTGAATCTAAGGGTATGGAAGCAAGGAACTCCACTTAATACTGCAATCTTGTTGTCATCTTGTGGGGGCTTCTATTCCCCTGTTGTTTCATAGCCATACTCTAATAGTGCTTCTTCCTCAAGTTCTTCCTCCTCACTTTCTGAAAAGACCTCAATGTAGTGTGCTTTCCCCTTAGCACATTTATGGCCTGGAACCCAGGGTTCTTGACAAGAGAAGCAGAGCTTCTTCCTTCTTAAATCATCTCGATCTTTGTATGAGTACTCTTTCTTGTTTGGGGAAGCTACATTCTTAAAAGGGGGTCTTTGATTCTGAAATTTTGTAGGCAAATTAATCTTTGGAGGATACCTCGTTCTAGGGATGGCATCTTGCATATCCCTTTTTCTGCTCACTGCTTCTTGTAAAGTGGATGGTTTGTTAACCTTTAGCAATCCTTTCAATGGATCTGCTAATCCTTCCATGAATAAGAGGATCAAGCGAGCCTCAGATATGTCAGTTACCATCACTGCAATATTTTGGAACTCAAATATATATGCTTCAGGAGTTCCGATTTGCTTCACATGTGCCAACTCCTTGAAAGAGATCTCAGGGTCTCTCCTATCAAACCTCTCTACTAACCTCCTAGTGAAATACTCATAGGAATTCACTTGATCATGGCCCATGGTTCTCATTCCTGGAACCATCAATCATTTTCCTCTCCTTCCAAATGAAAGGTTTCCATTCTGATGGCATCCCTTTCATCCATGGGATCCAATTTGAAATAAGTGTTTAGCTTCCACACCCAGGAGTTTGCAATATACTTTGAGGATCCATAAAAAACGGTTAATGAGATATTACCGATGGAATTTATCAGATCATATTTATTTGTTGTATATCTATGAACTCCTATTGGATTATTTCTATAATGTGCTTCACATAAATATTTGAAAGGTAAGGCCCTTTTGCATTCTTCACTCAGGGTTTGGTATTCTACATACCGCTCTTCCCATGAAGTAATTGATTAAGTATGCACTTCATGATATTCCTTTTGTTCCTCAATTAACTTAGGCATGGTATGTCGAGGTTGATTCTTGAATTCCTCTTTGAATTAATTAGGCCTATTATGAGACCCAATATTTGAAAATATATATCCACCTGGAATCTTTATTTCTTCATTTTGAGAGTCACTGCTCCTCCCTTCTCCATCTTTATTTCCTAGCTGCTTAGCCAAGAATTCTTTGGTTTCTTTCCCAAATTGGATGATGTTCTGAGATATGTCATGCAATCCATTTAACATACTTTGGAAAAATATTTTGAACTCTTCCTTTTCATCCAATTCATACACATCCTTTCCTCCTTGCATCTTTCCTCTGGTAGATTCCACCTCTTCTTCAACATGGTGTTCTTCAATGTTCTTTCCTTTGGGGAGTGGAAATATCTTGGGAGTCATCAAAATTAATAAATATTAGGTTCATAGGACCATGATATGATACCATTGTAATATCCCTAATCATGTTAGATATTTTATTATCCAAAATTTTAAAACTTATAGCACAATTTGTCACAGACAAAAACTAGTTAACAAAACTAGTTGAAAAGGGGCTAGTTTAAGGCACAATAAAATTCATCCTGGGTTATGAACTTGGAATATTTAGGATCTTCCAAATGTATGGTTGAATGTGTAGAAGAAAACATATCAGAACCAGGTCTATCTTTTGAGTCCTATGCACAAGGTACTAGGGCCATTTACGGTTCAACAATAGCTGTTGTTGATGTCTACTCCGAGGATTCCTGAGCACACCATCATATGCATACTAAACTCATTTTATCACACATGAAGGTAAAAAAATGGATTATATCATGTATTAATCTCCTAATTAGGTTTTTTTACAAGTGCTTCTGAGAATTTGGGAGGTTCTGGTTGAGTTTGGAAACAAAAGAGGCAAGGGCGCTATATTGGACTTCTCAACTAGTAGTTTTCCAAGTTGTTCCAAACAGGATGAGATGTCTTCGAATCCTCAGGGAAATTATTGGGGATGTTGTAGTAAGTTATCAGGATTCATAAATGACCATCATAACAAAAAACTGGTTCATACATAGCTTTGAATTACAAAAATGGTAAATCTAGTCAAGAAAAAGTGCTTAAAGAGCTAGTCTTACTATTGTTTGATCCAAACTGCCTTAGAGGATTAAAAAATTAACTTATGAAGTATGTGATATATCTAAAATAATTTTATTAACAACATAAAATTTAAATTTAAATTCCTGATAAAAAAATAGAGTATTTTGAACATTCAGATCTTCAAGGAGTCTTCAATGCTAGAGAAATCTTACAAACTGAGAGAATGTGTATGAGAGGAGGAGAAGAAGGATACATTATGCAATGGATACTAAGTGAGGATTAAATCAGATATGGTATCTGCATATGGAGGGTTCACTGGACTTCATGAGGTGCACAGGGGTTCCTTCACTGAAATGGATCACCTCCTTCAGATGAATGCCTTCAAGAACTCTCTCCAATGGAACTATGACTGAGGATCTATCTCTAGGTGCCTTAGATTCTTCAATGATGGATTGATGTAGGCCTTTATATCAGCATTCCATGGCTCTTTATTTGATCATGGAAAAATTGGAACATGAATTGCATTGGGGTTGATCTCCCAAGCATTGGTTGAGGCACATCACTCAAATCTGAGTAGCAAAATCTCTCAAGACAAAAACCAATTGAACAAAAAATGTGAATGGTGTGCACTAGCCTCCTTTTATAACTTAGGTAGCTTCCTGGGAAATCCATTGGCACGTGTGATAGGTGAGGGCACCTTCCTTGAGAGAATTAGCAACAATTTTGCGTTGTGCAACTTGCTTGCTTTTGTGTCTTCAACTGAATTTAGCAATTGCGCCCTACTTAGCTTTTTTGGATGTTTCCTTCTTTTTCAAAATGGTTTCTCTCTTCACTTTCCTTCTTTTTGACTTTCTTGCTTTGTGTTTTTGCCTGTTTTTTCTTACTTTTTCCAGTTTCCATATTTTTATGTTGCCACCTTGCTTTTAGCTAACTTCTTGTTGTTTATAAATTTTCCACTTGAGTAGGTGAGGTCCACCTTGTCCTCATGCACCCTCCTAGCCATGTGAAGATCATTTCTTTCCAAAAAATTGATTAATAATGATAAGGAATCAATTATAAAATAATTAAAATTCAAAATATTAAAATTATTAATTACTACAGGCCTTGTACCAAAATTCATCCCCATTAATTAATTATCCTCAATTTAATTCTTCTTCCTAGAACCTTAGGGATTGGAGGGTACAAGTCTTGACCAAATGGCCACTAGGGGAGGAACGTGACAACTTATTATTTCCTAATATCAAATAACATAATGTTTTGATGTTTCATTACTTAATAAATATATACATGATTAAAACCATGCTATTAATTGGGATAAGATTCAAGTGGAACCAAAGGGAAAGTTCCAACCAGAAGCCCTATGAATTTTAAACAAGAAAGTAACATTGCTCCATAATCAGGCCATCGCTCATGTAAATGTGCAAAATGGAAGAATTTTTTAGCAATGAGTCTACCTGGGATATTGAGCATGTTGTAATAGAGGAATATCCATTCCTATTTCAATCTTAAAAACATTTTTGTAATCAAATAACTCGAGGATAGTTTTATTCCAAGGGGGAGGGGATGCAATGTCCGAGTTCAATCCCTTGGAATGATGGTAACTTGATATTAATCATGCTTAGATGATTTACATATTTTTTTGTATATGTTCTAATAAACCATTAAGTTGATATACCATGGTGATTGTGAATATTTGAAGTTAATAAATGAATCAAGACTAACCAAGCATGAGAAACTGAAGGGGCTTTGATACCATAGGTGGAGAAAGGTGAGGGATTCCAAGGGAATATAGATGTGTCTAACCACTTTACCATTACCCTACCCTTTCACTATTGGAATAATATTCATGTTTAGCCTCAAAATCTAGGCATACACCTCCTACATTCAAGGAAAATTCTCTCCCTCGCATAATTAGAACCAAGAAGAGCTAGATTAGGACTCTAATTTCCATCCTTCATGCATGTAAAGAAGGGGAAATTCGAATTAGAGAAGTGATATATTTCTTAGAGAGGTGTAGAGGATATAAAAGGAGAGTCTAGTCTTCGAAAAATAGGGTACCATACTAAGGAGCATAATAGCCATGAAAGGAATCCTTTAGGACCTTGGAAGGAGCCATGAACCAATAAAAAATTATGTTGAAAGTTAATGGACCACAAACTAGGTATTTTTATGTCCACACTAAAGAGCACTAGATCAAGGAAATTCTTAGGAACTATTTGAGTAAATAAGGAATATTTCAACTTGTGTCGAGTGGGGTAGGTATTGTGGGTTCCCAATAGATGGTCCAATTTAAGATCACTACATTGGCAAAGTTGGTAATATTTTCCTGTTTTTTTAGATGAAGAGACTTCCTGATGTAATGTAGTAGCCTATTGTAGATATCCTATTGTCGATTTCCTTTTCCAATAAAAAATGAAAAATCCATTAGGTTTCAAAGTTTGAATTTATAATTGTATTTCTTTCACCTTATCACATTTATTCAACTCTACTCGCAAATAACATTGTCTAGGTTTGTTTCCTATTTTAAAAATTGTTGTAAGACTCCCTTCTCTTGTGAATATTCTTTCCATTTGATGATTTTATCATATTTTTCAATTATGATTCAATCTCATTGAAATAAATCCATGGGATGTTCACTCGATTGTCAAATTTTCAAATCTTATAACCTAAATATCATATTAGAATCAAGAAATTGGAAATCTATGATTTGGAGAAAATTTAGCTACAACCTATAGGTGAACGTAGTTTCCATGGAAAATCACTACAAAAGGGCCACATAATGGCTATAGTATTTACAAAAATTCCAACCTATTGATGGTTGGAAGTGAGCCCATCTAAAATGAATTGAGAATTTAGGAATGGGCATCCTTGCAAACTCTGACTTCCTCTACATGTACATGGGTCTTATGCCCTCAATTGGCATGATTTATCATTGCTCTAAAAACCTATAAGACACTAAAAAAGAGTTATTTATATTTACTCATTTCAAAAGGATCCCTTTGGGGTAGAATTAGCTTGAGTTTATTATTATTTTGAATGTTGGCCAAGTGTTTCAAGAGATGTTCCAACCAAACTTATTATAGTTTCATCTTCATTTTGAATTTGCAATTATCTAATGGATTCTAACTAAGGTATGGGAGACACATTAAGGGGTTATGTATATATTTCTCCTTTTTCAAAATCTTCGTGGTCATTTTTGGTCATTCATGGGATATAAATGTCAATGCTAGTTGCAAATAGAGTTGGGGATTTTTCCCTTCATCAAAATTAACATGTCATTATGGAAAGCAATATTTTTCTTTATCATTTGTAACTTATGTCTCGATGGTAAATATATTCCATTTTGAAAGTGTTGAATTGTAACTATATGCTTGAATATTTGTTTTGTTCCTCTTCAAATTCAAATCTAATAAATGAAACTAATAAGAAACTCTGGAGTTTACTAGTTGTGTTGTATTTTTGTAGTCATTCTAGTAAATACTCTCTTTTTTATGTTGACATTGGAGAAATGTATAAAGATTCGATCAAACCTTGAATCCTTGTAAACCAAGAAGTGTGAGATCAATCTATCTTGACATATATGGAATTCGGGTTTGACTTTTGGGTTCACCGCAGTAGTCATTTTTAAAGTCGACATTTCAAATCTATATCAAGGTTCATATATGGAATTATTCTTTCAACTTGTTTTATTTTTCCTTAACATATTCTGAGTATAATTTAAGCAATGTGTTTCCATACTTTATTAAGAAAAAAAAATCCACTTAAAATAGGAAGAATAGTAAGAATAAATATTCTCTAATATACTCAAGTTTATTAACAAAAATTGCCTTTACTTTGTTAAAAATAATCCAAAACACTTAGTATACCTAAAACATATAGCTAATTTAAAACTTAAAACATTCCCATTGTAAAATCCAATCTACAATGAAAGAATGAACCAAAATATACTACTAAAATTTCATTTGGGCTAGCAACATTTCTACCCTCCATGACAAGGGGAGTGTTAGGATTAACAAGCATGACAACACTTGTGGTATTTGTTCTCCTCAAACTCCCTACTTTATTGTTTAAATATGGTAATGATGAAAGAGAAAAATTCCCTCTTACATGTTGTTTATGTCAGGAAATAAGCTTGGTTAACATAGTCACATTGGATTGTTAGAGCCCAAGGTGGTCTTTAACAAAAAGCGGAGAGTATTAAAAAAAAAATTATTAGAAGAATAACTCTATTTTGATGATTTCAAATATGGGTATGTTAAAATGGCCAACCATGGTCGATATAGTCAATGAGGGTTAAACGTTAGTGGGTTACTAGGGTTAGTGATAAAATAAGTTTGCATGCTAAGGGATTAGTGGATTAAGTGGTTATTGGTTTATTAACCATGGGGTTAGTGGGTGAGGAGGTTGGGGATTAGTAGGGATAGTTGAATAAGAGGTTTGGGTTTTTATTGTTCAACCATGGATAACTATAGTCAATATGTTCAATGATGGTTAATGGGTCACTAGAGTTAGTGTGGAAGGAGTTAGTATATTAGGGGATTAGGGGTTAGTGGTCAATATTTTCAACAATGGTTATTGAGGTCTTAGGTTTAACTAGTTAGTGGCTAAGGTGTTAGTGGCTCATGTGATTAGAGTGACAAGGTTTAGGTGTTAGTATAATTAGTAAAATATGAGGTTCAATATAATTGTGGGCCAATCATAGTCAAAATCACCAACAATGGTTAGTGGGTTATTATTTTTAGTGGATAAGGAGGTTAATGTTGGGGAACCTCTTAACCTCGAACCATAGAATGGAAAAGATAGAACAAAAGGGAACAATATTCCCAGAAGAGAGGTGGTGTCTAAAGAAATTGTTATAGCACTTAATCACAGAGCATTATGATCAAAATGCCACAATGCATATCGAAGATGAAAGGTATCTCCATAGGGTCATCCTTTTATAGTCTCTAGATCTAACCAACTCCCTGAAAGTGAGGAATATTTGGTCCAAAAATTGGGGTCATTGGTCCTAACCATCTCCACAAAATCCATGACATCCCAAGGTTTAGTTGACTATTGTAGTTTTATCGAACACGGTCTTTTTGACCATTTAGTCGTATGTTTAACCAACTATTCAGTCATTCCAGAAACTTTCCTAGTCGAGCAACCATTCAAATACTCCACCAGTTTCCTATCATCTAACAATTGATTATCTCCAGAAGATATAAAGGTGTGATGAACCACCAAGACCTTAGGCTCCAACACCCCCCCCAATCAGTACAACGCTCTGGAGATTTGAGAGGTGAAATTACTTGCTCTGAACACCCCCCCATACTTGCATCTTCCTGAATCCCAATCATAGCCTGAAGTTTCACAAACTTAGATTCTAATAACAAATTTATAAATATATTAGCGACATGATCATCCGTCCTACAATAAACAAGTGAAACAACATTTTGTTGTACTTGCAACTGTCTCAAATAATGAACATGTAGTTCAACATGCTTCATCTTATTATGAGAAACATGATTATCAACAACTTGAATAGCTCCTTGATTATCACAGTAAATAATAGTGGAGGTTTGAACAAGAAACCCAAGCTCATCGAGAAGATGATGAATCCAAATTGCCTATATACCTGTATTAACAGCACCATGATACTCGGATTTAGTAATTGAAAGAGAGACGACTTTATGTTTCTTGCAAGACCAAACCAAGGGTTGAGAACACAGTCGAAACGCATAGCCAGAAGTGGAATTTTAGTCGTCAATGTCACCACCCTAGTTGGAATCAGTGTACCTAAATGGTGGTTTCATACTGCGACAATACTTAATACCATAATGATTTGTTCCCTTAATATAGTGAACAATTTTCTTTGCAGCCTTTCTGTGTCTTTTGCAAGGATCCTGCATGAATCAGGAAACCACACTAACAACAAAGGAAGGATTTGGTCGACAGTGCATCAAATGAATTAGGCTACTGACCAACTGTCGATAAAGAGTCACGTTGACTCATGGAGATTCACCATCACTTCGACAATTTCACTACCTTCTAATAAGGTGTAGCGCATGACTTATAGCTGTCCATATTGAATCATTTCAGAATATCCAAGGCATATTTAGGTTGAGAAATAAATATATCATCATCCATTTGCAAAATTTGAATGCCACGAAAGAAGCGCAAAAGACCAAGGTCAATCATTTCAAAGGCATCTGTAAGTTGTTTCTTCAAACCCAAAATCAGAATGACATTATTTCCAGTTATTACCAAATCATCAACATACAATGCCACAACCAATCAACAACATGTAATACATAAATGTTGTGATCATATTCACAATGTTTCAAGCTAAGATTGACAAAGAAACAGTCAATATTCTCATACCAAGCACGAGGTTCTTGTTTCAAACCATACATTGACTTCTTCAGTCAGCAAAGAAGACCACAATCTATCACAAATCCAATATATTTCTCCATGTATATTTCTTTACTTAGATATCCATGAAGAAAAGCACTTTTAACATCCATTTGATGTAGCTCACACCCAAAACGAGTAGCAAGTGAAAGGATCGATCGAACATAATTCATTTTTGCAATAAGGGAAAATGTTTCAATGTAGTTGATGCCTTCTTGCTGAGAGAAGCCCTTGGAAACCAATCAATCATTGTGGCATTCAATAACACTGTTGGAGGTAAACTTTGTCTTATAGACCCATCGACACTTCACAATATTTTTTCCTTGTGGTTGAGGAACAAGTTCCCATGTCTAGTTCTTCTTCAACGAATCAATTTTAGTAGTCATAAAACTTTCCCATTCTAGAACACCCTAAGCATCAACATACGTATCAATATCACATGTTTCAATAACACATTCCATCAAGGAAACACTACCACATTATTTCTGACTACGAGTATGCCGACCAATACTAGCATCGCTAGCATTCGATCTAGTAGCTTTAATCATCTTAACAACCTACTGGGGTAAGAAACTTGGTGATGATTCAGGTTAGCTATCCCCGGTTATGTGGGTCAGGTAAGTCATACTCCCAAATTCAGTAGTCACAATAGACTGACTACTAGTTGACTTAGGAGCAAAATTCATTGGTCCAGTTGTGATTCCAATTACGGTCATAGTCGATCCAGACTTTTCAAGAATGTCAAATGTATCACTGTTTAATGGACCACATGATGAATTCACAGCTTATTACCTGCAATGGTCTCATAAAAGATCAAACTTCTTCTTAAGATGATCTACCTTTTGACAGGATCAAACAATCTATAGGTTTTCGACTCATCAGAGTAGCCCATCATGATGCAAGCATGACTCTTTGCATCCAACTTATTTTTGTAGTTATCACTGATATGTGCCCAAGCAATACATCCAAAAGTTCTAAGGTGTATGATAAAGGGTTTCCTTCCATTCCACTTATTAACTGGAGTCATTTCATCGATTACTTTGGTTGAGACGAGGTTCAGGAGATAATTGGAGCAGGAAACAGATTCTTCCCAAAATGTCGTTGGAATATCGTTGGTATACAACAAGCACCTAGCCATTTCTACCAAATTTCAATTCTTCCTCTCCGCAACACCATTCCACTGATGGGTGTGAGGGACATACCTCTGCCAAGAAATACCATTTTTCAAGATATATTCTTCAAACTATCGACTCACATATTCACCACCATTGTCTGATCTCAAACATTTAATGGGTCGACCGCACTACTTCTCAACCAGTGCTCTAAATTCCTTGAATATTTTGAATACTTGACACTTATTCTTCAAGAAATATACCCATGGAAATATAGATAAATAATAAATAAAGGTCAAAATATAATTCGCACCTGCTAGTGAGAGTTTTTCATGCAACATAGATCCCTGTGAACAAACTCCATTTGATTTTGTGTTCACCATGCTTTCCCAAAATCGAAGGGTTCCTAATGATGCTTTCCAAGCATGCATCCTTTAAAAAATCCATCAGGTGGAATAGTATTTGGGATACTAGTGTATTGGAGAAAACTCACTATGGCTTGGGAATACCACAACAAACAGATGACTACCAGAAATCAACTCAATTCTTAAAACAATGCTATTATAAATGACAATGTTAAGATAATGGAGAAATGTAACCAACCTCGATCCAAACGTTTGATGTAGATCCCCATTGGAGCTTTCAATCATTACACTTGTAATCTGCAAATTAGTCTTGACAGCCAATATCCAACAAGTACATATAGTATATGAATGACATTAACATTATCAATAACAATGGTCCATAATATCATAAGCAAATGTAACCCAATGTATAATAAACAACATTCACACCATGAATGGATGAGAATATGAGTATTTCTATTAATGAACAAGAAGAAGTACAAAGTGATACGACCTCTTGCTGGAAACCAATCTGAACCAAGATCTAGATCAATCCACTTGTGCCTCCACCACTTCAATCCTCCATGAATGGCAAACTCAAACTAGATAGGAGTTTGGAAGGTGAACATAAATGGTCCACAACTACAAGGATCAATGAGTACAGACTCAAGATAGGGCAAAAATCCACTAGAGTTCTCTTGCTATTCTCTTCTTCCTCTCGTCCATAAGCCATATGTGCTCAATATATAGTCCTCTCAAAGGTAGGTGAAAGGACATATCGAGGCGTTACTCAGGAAGATGGAGAGCCAAAGGTCACCCAATGACTGCTTTTTGGGAGTAAAAAGTAATTAATAGTGGTTTTTACCATTTTACTTCATACCCGCAGGCTATAGTGATGCAACGCGCGGGTACGCATGCTATAGTGATGCAACATGTGGGTAGGAATAAAAATAGGGAAAACTAATATCTCTAAAGGATATAAGTGGATTTGAGTCACTGAAATGGATCCTACAGGCCAAATAATGTTGATGCTCACAGGGTGGAAGATTACGATGTAACAGATGCCCCCTAATGCGTGAGGTCAGAGACTGATGCTATGATGGCCGAAATACATTATAAAACTCAGAGGTGGAGTGATGGAGACACAAGTGGAAAGAATAGCTCACTCATCATAATACAATAGTATCTATGAATACATGTCGGTATAGTACAACAATCTGATACAATGACCATGAAATAGGCAGTATAATAGATACATGTCATAAGTGATCATAGCCATGATCTCTCTATAGTAAGATATGGTCTTCTGCTGAAAAGAAGACAACTAGTGCAAAACTGGAGGTAAAAACTGCTGAAATTTGAGAGGTGATATCTCAGATGTAAAGTCAAAGTCATAAGTAGCATACTGAATGCCACTATCGCCTGGGGTCTTCTACACAAGTCTTCGACGGTGCAAGTCCCATCAAGTGAATAAAGGAGTTGGGGTCGAACCTGATGAGACATCGTCTGATTACCCATCAATGATGTATACCGTTAACAGATGCAAGATGATCCACCAATAATGAAAATGGGCATCAAGGCACAGAGTACAATCATCGGAGTGTGAATAAATGGGTTGAAGTTGAACACTAGGATGAATCCATCGATCAGGGGACATTGATGTATTCCCAAAATTGTTGATGGCGAGAGAACTTTCCACTAATGACTGCAAGCCTCAAGGTACTCAACCAAACTCTAAGCCTCAAGTCCCGGAATAAATGGGTTGAAGTCGATGGAACGAGACTTGCTGGAAGGAGGGCATTAAGGAATCCCCCATTAACTAGCACGAGGTACCAGCAATGTTGAAAGATTTGGAAGATCCCAGGTGAAACAGACTGACTCAATAAGGATGGCCGACATGCAATAGTCAAGAGGTCTGAGGAGTGGCCGACACTGGTTTCAGGACTTCCTTTGTACAAGAGCATGAGAAAATGGATAGACTCAGGAAGCATAGACTTGACATAAACTGTGCAATGCAGGAGGCATTACAGAGGGCTCCATAATGACTGGAAGCTTAACCAATCGGTGGAGAAAACTTAGAAACAAGTACAGCTCCTAAGGCCCAACTATAGTCCCGACTCATATTCTACGGAGTGGAATGAATGC
Source organism: Larix kaempferi (assembly GCA_027924585.1). NCBI lineage: Eukaryota > Viridiplantae > Streptophyta > Pinopsida > Pinales > Pinaceae > Larix > Larix kaempferi. Next base: position 10,205,638 of record BSBM01000120.1, on the reverse strand, counting down.
TCTATTCAAAGGTTACACAACGGATGCCAACAAGAAATAGTGACCATAATCCCATTCGGATTTTTGGAACATTTGATTTTTTTGGTCTTTTTCATATTTGGGAAAAGCTTGAAAAAAGAATAAAATTGCTTATAGTACAACAAGTGAGGGAACGAGTGTCAAATAGTGAGCATACTAGTTCCAAGCAGTGGAACATACCTATGATCAATGCAAGGAAGTGCATGCAGGATGTGGACACTCGGGGGTATGTTCCCTCAGGGTCAAAAGGTCATCAAATTGTGAAGGGAAAATATCAGCTCTACAGGGCTCGACAGGGAAAAGTGCTCAGGCACCAGGCTAACAATTGAGTAAGCGGGAGCCGACACAAGGCTCAAGTAGCAAGCAGGATGATGTAATGCAATCACAACATGATATAACTGAGGGGGAGTCCTTAAGGGAGATGGCCAGCATAAGACAAAGTAGAGTGTGAGTCTTTATCGCAATGTCATGGCATGACTACAAAGGACTCCAAATCCTAAGGACAAACAATGGCATGGGCACCAGAATGCATAAAGGGGTTCTAACTAGGGTACCCATGTTCGAAAAAGCCCTACCGCCACATAACGACACTTCTATAGCAGTGTGAAGGTTCTGTGTCAGTTACGAAGTGGGGTCGCACCTAGGGTTTATGAAAATGGTCAATAGGTCAAATGCATAATGCATGCGAAAATGGCATCTAACCTATATGCCAGGTGTGAAACGTACCTGCTGTAGGTGTGAAATGGTTCATAACAACTTTCACCGAGGAAATCTGTTGAAAAAACACTACTCCATGACACAATATTAGTTCATAACGACTCAAAATGGCAAAAACTATAGAGAAGTGGGTCCAGAAAATTATAAATAGTAATAAAATTTTCCAAATTACAATTCATTTGCACTATTCACCAATTTGGAGTTATTTGGTTAGTTTTCACCTGAAACTTCAATCGCCGATCCTGGGAGCTACAAGCGACCGTTCAGCGAACCGTCCAGAGCAGGTTGGTGGTTACTTCCATACCTTTCATTTTAATGTTTTTATTTCATTTTTGGTCGGTGGATTTTTTAGTTTGGCCAAGTCCTAGATGGATTCGGCGCTACCCACGGGCTATAACTATGCGGGTTGCAGGTAGGGCACGAAACGCGCAGTCAAAAAATATACTTCTCGCGAGTACCTGCCACTGTACTCAAATTAGCCCGCGGGTACGGTTGTGAAGAAATTTTTAATCATGAAATTGACCAAAATTACTTATTTTGCACTCCAGGATGGTTCTAGAGTGGAGGGAAAGAGAGCATGACCAAATTGATGAGGCCGTGCGCAATGATTTACAAGCGCAACAAGCATTGCAAGCATGTGGTTTGTATAAGTACTGGAGTATAGGGGGTTTAAGGGCCCAAAACCTATTACTCCGTCATCTGATAGACTACTGGGAAGTGGATGCTCAAAACTTCATCCTCAACGAGCAAACACTGACACTGGAAGTAGAGGATATCTATTTCATTACCGGTTTGTCCCGCAGAGGGGAGGTCGCCAGCCTTCAGTCTCGGACTGTGGGTGGTGGGATCACTGTTCAGGACTACATAGCGCGGTATTGTCCCGCAAACACATGAGCGGTGGGAAGCCAAGTGCCCATTAATGCCATAGTGGATATGAGTACAAAGATCATTGTGTCTACCCTGGTGTGGATCACTGGATCCAAAGCACTGCACTAGGCATCCAGGCCGGTGATGTTCTATGCATCACAATGCATTCAACCTATGATATTCGATTGGTGTACTACTTTGCTGGTGTCTATGAAGACACAATTGACGGAATGCAAAGAGGGGAAGGCCAAAAACTTCGGGTATGGTAGAATCCTATGCAACTTCTTCTTTGAGAGGGTTCCAGGGCTCATCCCGAGGGTGGATGTCCCTCCTCACAGTCTCCGTGATCCAGCCCTGACCCAGCAGGCTGAGATCCTGACACGACAGGGTGGTGGCCGTCTGGCGTCACCATATACTGAGGAGTTCTTCCGCTGGTGGAACCGGCAGGTGATCGCTATAGAGGACTATCCCTATGCAGAGATAGAATTCAGAAAGGATTGTGACATGCCGCTCCCACCAGGTGCAGCATTCAGAGACATTGGTGAGTACTCTTTTGGTTTTGTGTTTATTAAATTTTTATGGATTTTTTTATTATAGTTCAAAATGCAAAAAATATTTTTGGTGGTAGTATCAAGTGCTAAAGTTTGACTGTTTGCTCGCAGAAAAAGGCCCAGTGAGACCCGAGGGCTTCCCGAGACATGGTCGTCGGGGTAGAGGTGATGAGTCAGCAGGCGCTGCAGCAGGGCACACACTTCAAACATTGCGGTGCAACATATCACGGATGGTTGCCCGAGTACCACAAATAGAGGTAGCCCGACTACCTGAGGCAATGCAGCGCCAGGTAGTGGGTGTTCCTAGTGAGTGGGTGCGGCTACTGCAGTGGGTGGCCAATCCAATACAATACTTCTATGAGACACATCCTGTTGAGGCAGCAGCTAGACCTCCTTAGAGGGAATAGATATCCCAGGGTCTCATTTTTTGGTATCGATATGTATATTTTTGAGGGCTACGGGCTCCAGTTTTGTATGACACTACCGCTTTTGGACATATTTATATATATATACAACTTTGGTTCTCGGTTCTACTATACTTGTGTATGTAAAAATGTATGAATTTCTTTGTATTTATGTGCTTCATGATGAATGTGACAAATTCCAATCTAATACATAGTTAGCGTATGCATCATATATATAATTAAGACTTCTTGGAATATGAATATATGTAATTGAAACAAAATGTCTCTCCAAGAGTCGTACCTTAAGGAAAATCCGTAGTAATGTAGGGTCTCATACACGGTACTTCCCATTTAGCTGAGACACAACTAGTTGTGAATCCAGGCGGACTTCTAAAGACTGGATGTCATGTGAAATAGAATCCTGAAGTAGCTCAATAATGGCACTATACTCAGCCACATTATTAGATGTAGGACCGAAACAAGCACCTCTTGAGGACACAATTAGGTGGTCAAGTGAGAAGATAACCCAGGCAACATAAGCAAGCTGCTACGTATGTCGGCTAGCACCATCCGTGAAACCTAAGAATGTAGGAGATCCTGTTGACATCTGTCAATCAAACAGAGGCTAATCAGCAGACCCGATAACCAAAAAGGGAAAGCTAAACTATGTACAGAAAAACTTTAAAATAGTGTACAAAAGTATCATCCTGAACCAAAGGTTCAAGCGTAATATCGCTTGAGGTAGAGCCCATTTCTAGGCTCCTTCAAGGCAACTCCCTCATAGTATTCTAACTCATAAGCTCATTTTTCGAGGACACGCCTCACAATGTAAGGACCATGCCACATGGGATTGAACTTGCCTGCCCCCAGGGGTTCTTTAGCTTGGTCATACAAAAGTACCAATTCACCTTCAGCATATTGCTGGGGACGGACAGACCTATCATATTGAACCTTGACACGACGCTTGTTAACATCAATAGCCACAGTGGCATCTTGACGGTGCTCGTCGAGTTGCTCAAGGTGTACTAAACGTTGCTCAATATCTGTCGTCTCAGGGAGGAGCTCTATGGCTAGATTGAGCGAAGGAATTTCGCATTCAATCGGTAAAAGTGACTTCACACCATGAACTAACTGGAATGGTGAGAACCCGGTGGCAGTCTTAACTGCGGTTCGATATGCCCACAAAGCAGGATATAACATGATATGCCAATTGGTCTTGCTTTGTTGGATGGTACGTTGGAGAATGGTCTTCAAAGACTTATTTACTACTTCAACCTGACCATTCGCTTGAGGATAGTAAGAAGACGAGTGTTCCTGCTGAAACCCAAGCTTGAGAGACAAATCCTCCATCATCTTGTTTTGAAAGTGACTGCCATTGTCAGTGACAATCTCCTTCGGGATACCGAACCGAGTGATAATCTGGTTGAACACGAAATGGGTTGCAGTAGCATCGTCGGATTTTACAGTAGGCATGGCCTCAACCCACTTGGAAAAATAATCCATGGCCACGATAATATGGTGATGCCCCCCCAGCCGAAGTTGGTTTTCAATCCATGAAATCTACCCCCCACTTAGTGAAGGGACCGGCATTGATGACCGGATGGAGGGGCACTGGATGCGAGTGTATGTTTTGAGAAAACACCTGGCAAGGGTGACATCTCTTCACAACGTTAATACAATCTTTAAAGATGGTAGGCCAAAAATAACCAGCTCGCATGATACGATGGGTTGTAGCAAGCCCGGATAAGTGACCGCCACACGCCCCTGCATGGAAATCATTAAGTACCTATTCCACTTCTTCGTGAGTCAAGCAACGACGAAGAATGGAATCCTTTCCTCAGTGATACAGAGTATCACCGACGATAGTATAATTTTTAGCGTGATGTCTCACATGCTGTCGCTCATCTCGTGAATAATGCGGAGGAAACTTCAAAGTTTGGAGATATACAATGACATCCCCATACTAAGGGTCCTCGGACGAGATAAGAAATAAGTGTTCATCCACAAAGGAATCTTCATGAATGACATCCTCATTAAGTCGTGGAAGGTCCGACATAAGCTCAGTGAACACCAATGATTTCACCGATTTTGCTGAAGCAAAATCAAGATCAAATTCTTGAAGGATCACAATCCATTTATTATACTTACCCCCGATAAGGCGTCGTGATAGCACAAACTGAAATGGATTGATGTGAGCTACAACTGTGGTTGTTCGAAGCAAAATGTAATGTAGTAACCACTGGACTGCGTGGACAGTCGCAAGTGCCAGCTTTTCTACATGAGTGTACCTTAGCTCAGCGTCTACTAAATTTTGACTAAGATAATAGATAACATGCTCAATGAGCACATCATCTACCTAAACCAAGACCATGCCAATAGTCTCTTGAGACGTGGCCACATAAAGAATGAAATCTCGTGTAAAGTCCGGCGGACTAAGCACAGGGGTCGATACCAAATCTTTCTTAAGGGTGTCAAAAGACTACTGGGCTCGCTCATCCCAGATAAAAGGTGCGTCTTTCTTCAATAAGCGTGCGAAACCTTTAGTAATACTAGCATAGTTAGCTATAAACTGACGCAGAAAAGTAGCTCTCCCTTGGAGGCTCTGAAGTTGTAACAAATTACGCGAAGGAGGCAACTGAAGTATCGCCTCAACTTTGAGAGGATCGACTCTAATACTCTCTCTCAAAACTATGAATCCTAGAAAGCGACCAGTCCTAACAGCGAAGATGCATTTGTTTGGATTCAATCGAATTTTGTAGTGGATACATCGTTCGAGAATCATACGGAGGTGCTTGGGTGGTCCACTCTCTTGCAAGAATGGCCAGCAAGATCATCCAAGAAAACTTTCATAATCATCTTAAGATCGTGAAAGGAATAGGTCATGGCTCGCTGAAAAGTAGCTCCCGCATTTTTAAGGCTGAAGGGCATTTTTCGATATGCAAATGTTCCCCATGGACAAATAAATGCCGTCTTATGTCGGTCTGCGGGTTTGATTTGAATCTGATTATAACTTGAGAAGCCGTCCATGAATGAAAAAATATTACTCCCCACACAAGCATCCAATATTTGGTCAATGAATGGCGTGGGGAAGTTGTCTTTCGGACATGCACGGTTCAAATCTCTGAAATCAGTGCATACACAGATCGTTCCTTGCTTCTTATCCACAGGAACGGGGTTTGACACCCATTTGGTAAGGGGAACGGGGTAGATGAAACCAACTTTTAGCAGTTTCTCCACCTCTACCTTAATAGCAGCTGCCTTCCTAGGGTTCATAGCATGCAAGCGTTGTCGAACCGGTTTAGCATCAGGATACGTTCTAATCTCGTGTTCAACAATGCGGGGGTCTATTCTTGGCATCTCCTCATATGTCCAGGCGAAAGTTTCCCAGAGTTCTATAAACAAGTCAGTGTAAATAGAGATCTCCTCAGGAGTGCAATCGGCATCGACGCAAACGTTCTCTATATTTTCGAGAGTGAGAGAGATGTTGATCGAAGTGGTTGGAGAAATATTGGCCATATTCCCCTTCGCAAAAACATCATGCGACTCCAAAAGAGCCACATGGTGACCAACCATCTTTGTTAGAGTCATCCTAAACTCCTCTTGATCAACAAGCTCGAGGTTGGGAAGGAAATAAGAGCGATGGTGCATATCTTCCCAAGGTCTCTCACTACCACACATGGCCTCGAGGATAGCTTCATCAGATGGTAAAGTATAATCAAGGCAATCGTGAGAACAAGATGAGTTGGCTTCCCAAACTGGTAGCGTAACGGGATCTTCTTCAACTGTCTGGGAAGAAGAGAGATCCAGATCTGTAGTGGTTTGTTGGATATGATTGTAAGTGAGCTCCGCTATAGATAAAGGAATAGACATCCCGACGTGCGCAATGTCTCCAGACGTGGAACTCGTGGATGGTAAAGTCCACGGATCATTTAAATAAGAGGTCCGGAATAACATATTATTCGAAGGAGGAGATGCATTGTTGGTAATGGTTCCAATAAAATTCACAGGTACAGAAAGATTGTAAGTTCCCATCAACGAGGGGTACATTCCAACACCTATGTTCCCAGTTGCCGACTGAGAATTAGAAACTTGCGGGTCTACAAATCTTGTGGATGCTGTAGAAGGGGTGCCAACAAAATCCAGCTGATCGATCGTCACAATATTGCCTTCATGGGGAAAGCAGATAACTCTAAATACAGTAGACGCGATAGCCTTCATAGCGTACATCCAGTTCCAACCCAGTAAAATGTTGTAGTTAATGGGTGCATCAACCACTTCGACTTCAATAGGCATAGACTTACCTCCCAAGGAGACAAGAGAAGGGATAATTCCATGCGGCGTAAAAGATCTATCGTCGAATGCAGTGAGTGTAGTTCTAGATGCAAGTAGAGGAGGAGAGCCAAGAGATTTCCAACAAGCTAATGACATTACTGATGCGGAGGCACCTTCATCAACCATAGTACATTTGATGAAGCTCTTAAGGCAAACCACCTAGATTTGAAAAGCCACGTGGTAAGGTAAGCGAGGCTGGACATCAGTAGTATCGAACTTGATAACACTAGGATTTCCTCCATCCTGAACTCCTAACGCACTCAAAAGGGCATGCTTCTGAGAAGGACAGGCTTGCAAAACTTCAAGAGCCGACATGGCACACGGATTTTGGCCCAAATATTCTACGATGGAGTAGTTCTGGGCGGCTCGAGCATTGGGATTATGTGTGGAGTGCTTGAGAACACCTTTCAGTATCTGCAGCATAATGGAGGGATTCTCAATATGCAAGGAATTGTCAGGAGGAGGGGGAGGCTCATTCCCCAAATAAGGTTGTGGTGCACCATAATTGCGCTGACGAGTAGCAACACAAACCTTCAACTTAACCATATTCACACATCATAACCATTAGTATTGGAAGAAGACGTTGTTGTTTCATTAGTACCATAACCAGTGGTGGGAGCATGTGAAGCCATGTTTTGATGATGAGGAAGGGGATCCTTCAACACAACTGGGCTCTGTGCCAAATGCTTCGATGCTTCTTCAATTCGAGGACATAAGTGAGTAAGATGATCCTCCCCACAAAGCTTGCAAGGGAATTTCACCTTACGCCTAGGTTTACGATCCTCGCTAGCATTACCGCCTTCCCGAGGAGGGTTGGCATTCTCTTTACGAGGAGTATTACGATTTCTATTGTTATTACTTCCATTGTTTCCACCCCTACGATTATTTCTCCCCTTTTTCTTACTACCAGGTTGTTGGTTACCCGAGGGTTTCGTTGATTGCATATTGTGTACATCAAACGATGGAGTGGAAGTGGACAAGGTGTGAACCTGTCCGGGAGCAGAATGGTTTAGCGAAATTTTTTGCATTTGATTAGCTACCAAGTCTACAGGGTGAGTGCATGCGGACCCCATGATGCCATCGATATGTGGTCCAGGAACTGACGTAGGCTCATGTCTTGTTCTCGGTGCATCAGGAATAATGTCATACAAAATGCCAGACTGAGAATAAAGTAGATCTAAGTGCTGGAATTTCAAGATAGCTTGTTCCTCAGTCACAATGCCAGACATCGAAACATCCTTAGCAATGTATGGAAGTAAAGACTTAAGGAACCATTCCAACAGGAACTCTGGAGGAATGTTAGCTTTCACTAATCTCTTCCACTGACGCCACTCTTGAACGCGGTCAGAAATATGTGTGGCCTTATTCTGACGGAAGGTGGATAACAACTCAGTACCAGTATCATAACGAACTGGTAACTGGAAATGGTCTAAGAAAAACAAAGCAATCTCGTTGAATCCCCAATAGGTGTTTCCAGGAAACTCCACATACCACTTCGCGGCTGCCCTCGTGAGGGTGCGTTGAAATAGTCGTAATCTAATGGAATCATGATTCAAAGAGTTGGAGGAGCACCAAAGGTGAAACGTTGTGACATGATCTCCCGGGTCCTCACGACCTTTCCCCTCAAACTTCGGAATGTTTGAAGGGAGCTTGGTAGGGACTGAGGGCCAAGTAGGGTCGTGACACACTGGATAATTCATGAGCTTCGAAAGATCCAAGAGATTCAAGCATGCAAGGAATGGGAGCTGAGGCTGGAAAGCATGATTATAAGCCCCCATAAAAGGTTGGTTAAACGGAACTGTGTTATAAGATGGACCAAAAGCTTGACCATGAGGATTAAATGGCTGATAATGAGGACCTGACGGACCATAAGCTTGCCCATGGCCATAGGATTGATAACCTCCTCGTGCCTAACCCATTTGAGAGTAAGCAGGTATATGTGTGTTTTGGGCACCATATTGGGGTGGTGGGTGATACTGGTGGCCAGCATCGATTGTGTTGTAGTAAGGGTCGCCACCATGAGTATGGGGCATGTATGTACTATTCATAGCGGGAACCATGTTGTAATGACCGTAATGGTAGGTTATGTTCCCACCCCCATCATTAGGATTAGCTTGAGCAGTCGTGTGATGACCATAAGCATGAGAAGTATTCCCAACTCAAATATTGGTGTGACTAGTAGCAATGATAGTGGCGTGATGTCCACGTGGATATGAAATATTCCCACCCCCTACATTAGCATTACTAGTGGTGGCAGTGGACGCAAAAGTATGCAGTATGTGTCCACCCCCGTGGTTGGGAGGAACATTATCATTCGTAAAAGTAGTCCTGGGTTGACGAGTAGCAACATGTGTATTAGGTGGTGGATGGCGAGTTGTGTTTCGAACAATGTTATGATTAGGTTGGGTAATCCTAGGAGTGGTCGTCTTCCAACATTAGCATTGTTAGGAATCTGACCAGTCCCCATACTGTGTGTGTGGGTGGACAACATAGTGCCCCCAGCGAGGGTAGTGCCCCCAGTGGGTATAGTATGGCTAACACTTTGACTAGTGCCAGTGTGAATTCCAACCATAGTGGAAGGTTCGATAGTTCTACAACTAGGCATGCCAAAAGAGAGTGTGGAGGGGTTGATCGTAGGGCCAGTGTCATCATGTGACTCAGGCATCCCGTATCTATAATTGCGTGGAAACGAAGGAATGAAAGGCTCATCCTGTTCTTCATCCTCAGGTAAGTCAGGCATTCCGTAAAGATAATTATCTGGATTCAAAGGGTCAAACGGATCTTGATGAAGTGGATTAGGCCAAATAGAACCAGGTTGAGTCTCAAGTGGATCACCTCCCCACTCCTCACGAGGAGTATGAGGATCGAAAGTATGGTCAACTCTACCCAAAGGAGTCGAAGGTTTTTCCTCAGTATCAGGATGTGCAGCCATGACATCCTGAACGTAAGTTGTGTAAGAATCCAAAGACTTAGAGGGAGCCCTTCGGCGTCCTCTAGCAACACAGAGTGAAAAATCGACTGGCTTTAAACCATCCAACCAACGGGACCGGCGGAGAGTAGGGATCCGCGCCACGATATCTCCGAAGAGAATATGCAATCAAAACGTCCCCTAAAGGCCAACTATCGATCAAAAACAGTAAATCAAAAGCACACACCTAGAGAAACTATAGCCAAGAGTAGACAAACAGAGAGGCTAAATGAGCTCCCGACACTAGAGCCGGTATGTCTCACCTAGGAGAGGCTTGAGACTCCCAAACTATAGCCGGAGGTAACAAAATCAGTTATAGAGACACCTAGGCTTCACTGTGTGTACAGGGTCAAGTCCACTGCACAAACACAACTGTGTTGTCCAATCCCTATCTGACTCAGGACACAAACAACATAACCACTACAAGTACCCTGTGCGATACCTAGGTAAGGAAACTACGGTCACCGCAATATAACCAATGCTCAGGGGGATAGTCGCAGGTGGGACCCATCGTATGGGCAGGGTAGCTAAGCCCGAAGCACAAGAGGACGAACCTCCGGTACCCCCAGATACAAACAAATCCTGGATATATCTCCCACGTTCAGCCGGTATCAGAGGGATATCTCCTCAACCAACCTCCTATGACCTCGTGCTTAACTCTAGATTGAGTAGAGCTTCCTGAGAAAACCGATCTATACCATGGATTCCTCCACTCCCTGGTCAGACACTTAATGTTTCGTCTAGTAGTCTTGGATTTTTAACTCACAATGATCTATTCCAAGACTCTAAACCTATGCTAGTTGGTGTACCCTATAAATAAAATCAGTCTAATCAATTTTAAGATTATGCATTAATTTTAGTGGTTGTGGTTACTCAAAGGATATGATCGTGAAAATAGTGATGTGTAGACTCAATAGTATGCAAAATCGTCCAATTCTAGACTCATCTATCCAATAAAACAATGTCACTATATGCAAAATCAACCAACAATTCCGAAATAAAGATGCAATATTTTATCTTTTCGATGCACAAGCAGAATCTAAATGAAGGCAACAAGCACTCAATGCAAGATGCAATACATGAAAGTAAAATATTTTGTATTTTCGCTTATAAACAAGAAGGAAAATACAAAAAACTAAATGTATATTTTTGTATTTTTTCAATATAAATGGAATGAAAAAATGCAATCAAAATCCTACTATTCAGTCATTGAAGTGCTGAGAAGATCACTAAGACAACCCAACAGATCCTAAACATCAAGACTCGGCCAAAGAAAAAAGATCAAAAAGAAAAAACCAAGAGGCTAAATCCAAAGATTGGTAAAAAACCAAGAAGGCTCAAACAAGAGAAACAAAGAGTTCTGGTCACAACCAAGGCATGAAACAATCAAGAAAGAGGCCAACAAAGACTCAGGAACAACCAAAGCCAACCCAACAACAACCAATAGCCATAAACCAACAAAAGCCAGAGTTATACGCTACTGTCGAAGGAATACCTGCGGGTACCCGTGAGCAGTAGAGTAAACAGAGGCGGGTAGACACGAGCTTAGCTAAGCTAGCCCGCAGGTGAGGAAAGGAAAATGGACAAATAAAGAGTCCAATGGCTCATAAAAAGCAAGTTTTCTATGGTGTATCTTAACGTCCAATCAGTGACACAGAGCTTCGATAAACAACTCTGATTAAGGACTAATGCTCAAAAAATTTCCCAAACATGGATGTTCTCCCCAGCGGAGTTGCCATTTCTGTGTTGGAGAAAACTCACTATGGCTTGGGAATACCACAACAAACAGATGACTACCAGAAATCAACTCAATTTTCAAAACAATGCTATTATAAATGACAATGTTAAGATAATGGAAAAATGTAACCAACCTCGATCCAAACGTTTGATGTAGATCCCCGTTGGAGCTTTCAATCCATGCACTTGTAATCTGCAAATTAGTCTTGACAGCCAATATCCAACAAGTACATATAGTATATGAATGACATTAACATTATCAATAACAATGGTCCATAATATCAGAAGCAAATGTAACCCAATGTATAATAAACAACATTCACACCATGAATGGACGAGAATATGAGTATTTCTATTAATGAACAAGAAGAAGTACAAAGTGATACGACCTCTTGCTGGCAACCAATCTGAACCAAGATCTAGATTAATCCACTTGTTCCTCCACCACTTCAATCCTCCATGAATGGCAAACTCAAACTAGATAGGAGTTTGGAAGGTGAACATAAATGGTCCACAACTACAAGGATCAATGAGTGCAGACTCAAGATAGGGAAAAAATCCACTAGAGTTCTCTTGCTATTCTCTTCTTCCTCTCGTCCATAAGCCATATGTGCTCAATATATAGTCCTCTCAAAGGTAGGTGAAAGGACATATCGAGGCATTACTCGGGTAGATGGAGAGCCAAAGGTCACCCAATGACCGCTTTTTGGGAGTAAAAAGTAATTAATAGTGGTTTTTACCATTTTACTTGATACCCGCGGGCTATAGTGATGCAACTCGCGGGTACGCATGCTATAGTGATGCATAACATGCGGGTAGGAATAAAAATAGGGCAAAATAATATCTCTGAAGGATATAAGTGGATCTGAGTCATTGAAATGGATCCTACAGGCCAAATAATGATGATGCTCACAGTGTGGAAGATTACGATGTAACAACTAGTAACCATATTGTGAGTTACCATCATATTGAAACTTTGAAAGTTCATATTTCCAATTTGTTCATGCCAAATTCGACTTATGTTGTCGGTCTGATGGATGAGTGCAGTCGGTCCAGCCGTTCGGGAAAAATTCATGGGAGGGTCACAGGACTTGTAACGTCCATATTTTGGATCCAAATAATTTGATGCAACAGTTTCCCCCAATCCTCAGATCCTTTATGATAAAGCGATCCGACCAAAACTCAAGAATATTCGTTGTCTTTGTCAGTTAAGCAACGGACAAAAAGTTTGCACTCAAACTAGGTACATGAAAGACATTGGATGAAATCGTGTTGACATTCAACCTCACTATGTCCAACAAAAGTTAGAGCGTAATCATCAGCGACATAAATCTTCGCTTCGGGATCATCATTTAAGGAAGAGAATAGAGAAGCATAATTTTCCATATGATGAGTACATCTAGAGTTGACTATCCATTCGTTCTGAGTAGTGTGGGAATGTAATGCTTGAGAAGTGATAATAAAGAAGGCATAATTTTCAGGAGGTCGATTATTCAAGTGTTCATTCGATTCTATCCTCAAGGTGCTTAACCTTACCTTCCAAATCCTTCATACTCTTCCATCAATTCTTCTCAACATGTCCCACCTTTGAACAATACTGACAAGTCTTCTTCTTTCGATCCTTCTTCGTCGATGAGGACTCTTCAGTTTTCCCCTTAGTAGGTTGGTTGATACTTTCTGGTCGGTGATATTGTTGGCCATTTTCCTTAAGATTTTGCTTGACCTTGATTTTCAGCAAGTGAGCTTGGTACTTGCTACCAATATTCCCTTCTTCAAGCAGCTTATGTTGGTCCTTAATCAACAAATCACAGAAAGTATCAAAATTAAAATCCTTACCATATTTCTTATGTGACATCCAATTAGTGTCAAAGGAGGAGCAAAAGACATCATATGGTGCCTTCAAATTCATCAAAACCATATCAATGAGATATCCATCCTCCTTCGGAAAATCCTTACAACATTCGTCCAATTTCATCTGTAATTCCTTGATGGAAGCTAAATAGTACTCGATTTGATCAAAGGAAAGTGGTTCCAAAGAGATCAACGCTTTCTATATCTACATAAATTCACCTTCATTTATCTTTTTGAACAGAGTCTATATCTTGTTCCAAATGGCATGAGGAAAATCGAGCCCACTTGTGTGAAAGAAAATCTCCCTTGAAATGTAGGTCGTGATGACACCTACAGTTTCATTCTTCTTAACATCAATGGTAAACTTAGCATCGACATCCGTCGGATCAACAATATCAGCCTTCGTGTACTGCCACAGTCCTTTTTTCTTCAATAAGGTCTCCATATCTATCATCCAAATTGTATAATTATGTCCATTAAGAAAATTAGGTTCTATCCAGGAAGTCATCCTTTTGATCAAACAAATCTAATCAAAGTTCGAGAAGAGGTATCAATCAACAAATCTTCAACCTGGAGTGGATCAACCTTAGATCCAATTCAACACGATTTGCAGATAACAATGCTAGGTCAAAACCAGTAGCTCTAATACCATGTTGGGGAACCTCTTAACCTTGAACCATAGAATAAAAAATATAGAACAGAAAGGAACACTATTCCAATAAGAGAGGTGGTGTCTAATGACATCATTACAACACTTAAGCACATAGCATTATGATCGTAACGTCATAATGCATATCAAATATGAAATATATCTCTTTAATCATATGTATGGACAACCCATAGGGTCATCCTTTTAAAGTCTCTAGATCTAACAAAATCCTTAAAAGTGAGGACGATCTGGTCCACAAATAGGGGTCATTGGTCTTAACCATTTCCACAAAATCCACAACGTCCCAAGGTTTAGTCGATTGTTGTAGTTGCACCGAACATGGTCTTTCCAACCATTCAATCACTTGTTTAACTGTTTGTTCAGTCATTCTGCCAACTTGCCTAGTAAGGCCTCTAGTTGATTACTCCGCTAATCTCCTATCGTCTAATAATTGATTATCTCTAGAAGATCCAGAGATGTGATGAACCACCAATATCTTAGGTTCCAACAATTAATATATAAAAGGAGCAAGGGTTAGTGTCTGAATGTGTTTAGTATGGTGAACCATGGCCAACTATGTTAATAAGGTTAATTTGACCAATATTATAGTTAAATTGGTCAAACATAGTCAATATGGTCAACAATGATAACTATGGTCAATGATAGTCAACACAGCCCAATATGGTTAATATGGTTAAGATGGTGAACATGGTCATTATGGTCCATTACGAACCATGAATTAATAATAGTAATAATGACCATGGTCAAACAAAAGGTTGAACATGAATGACCATGGTAAATATGGTAGATATCATGAACTTTGGAAAATATAACTTGAACATGGTCAACCGTGGTCAATATTACTTTATTGAATACCATACTTATATTAGAATGCAATAAGAATGCACCTACCTAATATGATAATATTTTGATTGAAAGTAAAGTTGGATTACAACATTCGATAAATAAACTTTCAACTAAGAAGCTACAATTAAGAGTATATATCTTGTTAAAGTTATCAAGGACATGCACCTAGTCCCAATTGAAAATGACCCACTCCTACAAGGACACCAACTTGTGAAGGGAGGACATGTCACTAGGTGGATTTTCTTATTGGTGGGGATAACAACACCACCCTTGAATTATCAACCAATTAAACCCTTGTTGGAAATTACTACTAGTACCATTAGTATTATTACTTTTAATTATTATGTATTTCTTATTGTCATTGTCATCATCAACATCATTATTGTTATGATTATATTTTTTATTTGGTATTTACTTATTGAATAAATTTGATAAACCTGCATTAAAAAATGACAAACATAATCTAAAACACAACAATTAATACTGGCTCTCACACACATTACACAAATATTTACCCCTGAAACCCAAAACCAAGAAAGGAAACATTTCTAAGAGTTTCTCCACTCTCTATCTCATTGTATTATCTTTTCTATTTACAATACAATATTATAGCATCCAAAACACTAATCTAAGTTTCACAACCCCAATTCATTAACTAGAATCATTTTACAATGGGACACAAAACCATGTGCCAAAAATATCTCCAAAAAAACCAAAAATCGACCCCCAAAAAATATTTTGGGGGAACTACCCCTGAATCTCCAATGTGGGGCTTGCTAGCCCTCCATGCACCCCTAGTCAAAGTGGCTGATCATCCCCCCTGACCCCCCTTGATTTGAGAACCTACAAAGGCTACATTTTCCCATGAAATCAAGGGGGAAGCATCCATGAAATCAACTACAAAGGAAAAAAATGCCCATTGATTCTCTACACCAAGAGAACTTTTCATTACTAATATAATTTGTGAAAGAATCTATAACATTATTCAAGGTATCAATATTCTCCAACAATACTTTGTTATGCTCAACCATGTCTCTAAAAAAATGGCATTGAACATCAATATGCTTTGTCTTAGAAATATAAAACAAGGTTCTTTTCCAGAAAAATTGCACTTGATCTATCACAACCTTATCACACTGATTTTTGAACAAAACCAATATTTGAACACAATCTTTGAAACCATATGGTTTCCATACTTCCATGAGTGTTGTAGTGTCCCCTCCCGTCATCCCAATGCAAGAGAGAGAACGCTGACCAAACATATGGGCTTCATTCCAAAATCTCAGTCCAATACTTTACTAAAAAATAGTTAAATAATTAAAACTTAGTGTGTGCAGGTTCAAATTAACTAAGCACAGCGGAATTAACTCATTCTTGCACACACACAATTAATAATGCATAACATATAAATCACAGCACAGGATGATTCAACATATAGAGACTCAAACTCGTTCCAATGCCATGCATAGATCTCATGTTAAGATAATCATTTTATTTCATTAAACATGGACAATTAACATATTGCAGAACACAGAATGCATATAATTTATAACACAGATAACACTTATCTTGAAGATGAAGCTGTCCAAACAACTGGCTATGTGAGAGCAACATTCCACCCAACCATAGATCTCTGTCCAGCTTGTATTCTTTCAGCAGAGAGATCACCCCCGAGCTGGGTTGTGTATCCACTAAGGAGGGACTAGCGGGGCTCACTCACAGCCATGGTTTCTCTTAACAGCTATCCTAAGCCAACACACAATTGGGTTTATCAAGCATACAAGAAGATAGAGGAGGGTAATGCTAAGCCAGTGAGCTCAACCACAGAGCTACATGCATCTCAAATGAACTCAACAGTCAGACACCCACATTACCTACCACATCCAACACAAGGAAGGTCCCCTTCTCTGTTACACAGTCCTTCAGGAAACTCTTCCCTCCAGTACTCTTCAGGATGGGCATAGAAAGTTCCAGCTGCTAGCTTCCTGAGATTCTAGCCTTCACTAGGTTTATCAAGCAAACCCAAACTTTGTTCAATTGTTCATAATCGAATTTCTCCCAATTCAGTCATTCAATAACTCAAATCCGTCACTGGTTTTCTGGGCTGCAAAATCTGGGTTTTCCTACGGATTTCAGGGTAGCTAACACTCTCAATTTCTCCCCAAGGTTCATGTCTATGGATCCCCCATTGGATATTACTGTCCAATACCAAATTTGAGCGTTTTTGGCTCTTCAAAACGTGGGTTTTTGCAAAGTTGCGATTTCTGTTTTTTCTCACTGCTGGCAATTCGTTTTTGGATGAAAAATGATGCTGGTAACTTCCACAATGGAATGGGAATGAGATTGGAAGGATTCCTCAGAGGTAGAGTGGCTTGTGGGTCAAGCAAAACAGAGCCCATACCCTGCCATACGAATTTATGGGCTATCCATGCTCCATTGAAGCCATGGACTAAATTCTTCAATAACTTCTTCACACAGAAATAAATGTCAGCAAGGAAAGTCAAAATGGTTCACAAGATGACATTTGGTAGCATATGGTTCAATCCCACAACCCCCTCACCAATCCCTAGTGGATACACATAGCCCCTTTTCATTCGTTGCTCCCATAGCCAGTTCTGGCATTTTATTGCAATATTAATATTTACATCAATTTACAATTTTTCATGGCTTAATAGCACATGGGTAACAAAATGTCAAATGCTTGTCCATTTTAAATAAAATCCGAACATACACTAGCGGGGCCTTGTCCTTGAGCTCCACGCTAGCGAAAACATGCATCGCATGTATACAATATTTACATAAAAGCCAATATTTCACAAGGGTCAAAATTGAGGTATTACATTCCCCTCCCCCTTATAACAACACCGTCCTCGGTGTTCTCAAAATTGAACAAAAATGGGAATGCCTCTCTCATGGCATCCTCTAGCTCCCATGTAGCCTCATCGGGGCTAAGGTTCTCCCATTGGACCTTTACCTGCCCGATGGCTCTGTTCTGGAGCAAAGTGACCTTCTTGTCGAGGATGCGCATAGGCTCTACTTAGAACTCTCTCTTGGGTTCCACCTATATCACATTCCAATCAATCATATGATTATGATCATGTACATACTTCTTAAGCAAAGATACATGGAAAACATTATGAGCTCTTATGTTAGCAGGCAATGCAATTCTATATGAAACTAGCCCTATCCTATCAGGGACTTCAAATGGCCTACAATATATTGGTGACAACTTGGCACAATTCCCCAACTTGAGGGAACTCTTCCTTGGTTTCACTCTCAAATAGACATGATTCGCAATCTGAAATTCCTTATGCACTCTTTTCAAATCTGCATAACTCTTTTGCCTGTCCTGAGCTGCCTTTAAATTTTTCCTGATCTTAACAATTTCCTGTTCCATTTCCTTGATCATCTTTGGTCCAAGCACTACCCTGTTCACCGGGATGTCCCAACTCACGGGAGTCCTGCATCCTTTGCCATACAATGCCTCAAATGGACTCATACCCCAGGATGCATGGTGTCCATTATTGTATGCAAATTCTACCAAGTGTAGGTAATCTTCCCACTTGGATGGTTTATCCATCACATACATTCTCAGCATATCTTCAAGAACCTGATTCACCCTCTCAGTCTGACCATCTGTTTGAGGATGATAAGCTGTACTGAAATTCAATTTAGTTCCCAATTCCTGAAACAATCCCTTCCAAAAATTGGAAGTAAACTTTGTATCACGATCAGAAACTATTGCCTTGGGCAATCCATGCAATCTGAATATCTCTCTCATGAAGATGTTTGCAATGTCATTAGCCTTGTGAGTGGACTTGACTGGAATAAAGTGAGCTACCTTTGATAGCTTGTCCACTACAACCATGATTGAATCATGCTTCTTCATTGTCATGGGCAGACCTGTTATAAAATCCATAGAGATCACTTTCCACTTCCATTCCGGAATGGGTAAGGGCTGCAACAACCCTGCTGGATGTTGGTGCTCTGCCTTGACTTGTTGGCACTTCTGACACCTAACAATATACTCAGCTATGTCCTTCTTCATACCATGCCAAAAGTATTGCTTTCTTGCTGCTGTTATAGTCTTTTGATATCTTGGATGTCCAGAGTATGGCATTTGATGAATTTCATCCATCACTAGCTTCTTCAAATCCACGTTATTTGGAATGTACAATCTATCCTTGTAGATGAGGATATTGTCTTCACCAAGCTGATATCCCGCACACTTTTCATCCACATTACCTTGCTGCAACTTCTCTTTGATTTGAAGACAATTTTCGTCATTGTGTTGGGATTCAAGAACTCTTGCCTTCAAGTCTGATTTACACATACTTACTGTTGCAACATGAAATTTTCTGCTAAGAGCATCTGCAACCTTATTCTCCTTCCCTTTTACATGCTTGATTTCAAAATCGAATTCACAAAGGAATTCCATCCACCTAGCTTGCCTAGCATTCAAGTTTAGTTGATCAAACAAATACTTCAAACTCATGTGGTCGGTTCTAAGCTCGAATCTTCTCCCCATCAAATAATGTCTCCACATCTTAAGAGAATGCACTATGGATGCTAATTTTAAATCATGTGTGGCATAATTCTTTTCATGCTCTTTTAATTTCCTGGACTCATAGCAAATCACAACTCCTTCTTGCATGAGTACTCCACCTAGCCCTTCAATGCAAGCATCCGTGCACACCACAAAATCTTTCTTTGGATATGTTATCTTCAAAACAAGAGTGCTGGTGAGTAGTTCCTTCAACTGCTGAAATCTTTTCTCACACTTTTCAGACCATACAAATTTAATATTCTTTCTCTGCAATGAAGTGATCGGATGAGCTATCCTGGAGAAGCCTTCAATAAAACTTCTGTAGTAACCAACAAGACCCATAAAAGATCTAACATTTGAAACATTCTTTGGAGTTGACCAATCCATGATGGAATTAATCTTCTCCGGATCCACTTCAATTCCTTCTTCAGAAATGACATGACCCAAATATTGAATCCTCTTTTGGTAAAACTCACACTTGCTTAACTTGGCATACAGTTGGTGTTCTCTAAGGACTTGCAACACCATCCTTAGATGTTCCTCATGTTCTTCTTCATCCCTTGAATAGACAAGAATGTCATCCAAAACACAATCACAAATTTATCCAAATATTTGCTGAATACACTGTTCATGAGACACATGAATGTGGCAGGTGCGTTGGTAAGACCAAATGGCACCACCGTGAACTCATAATGACCATATCTAGTTCTGAACGCAGTCTTGTGAATGTCTTCCTCTTTAATCCTTACTTGATGGTACCCCGACCTCAGGTCAATCTTTGAAAATATTTTAGCTTCCTTCATTTGATCAAACAAGTCATAAATTCTGGGCAATGGGTACTTGTTCTTAACTGTTACTTTATTTAACTGCCTGTAATCAATACACAGTCTTAAAGTCTCATCTTTCTTCTTTACAAATAACACCGGTGCGCCCCAAGGAGACACACTAGGCATGATATACCTTTTGTCCATTAATTCTTGTAGCTGCATCTTCAACTCCACCAATTCCGGTGTACTCATTCTACAAGGAGCTTTGGAATTCCGTGCTGCTCCTAGAACAAGATCGATGGTAAAATCAATATCTCTCTTTGGTGGTAGTCCTGGCACCTCATCCGGAAATACATCTTGGAATTCTTTCAATAATGAGAAATCTTCTATCCTTGGACCCTTGTTCTCGGACGAATCTAACATATGAACTCCATATAATTGACAACCCTTCTTGTACAACTTTTTCAACTGTAGGGCTGAAATCTGCCTTACTGAAACTTGCTTGGAAATTCCTCTTACCAATGTTGGCTTTCCCTCTTCATCAATGCACTCAAGTGCTTTCTCATAATAGTCCAACTTGGCTCTATTTTTTTCCAACCAATCCATGCCAATCAAGGCATCATAGGATCCTAATGGTAACACATTCAATTCAGCATATGTGTGGAGTCCATTCAATTCTATGGGACACTCCACCACTACTTCACTTACTTTCCTCTTGGTCCCTGTGGCTAATTGAACTAGCCAAGGTTTATTGTGCTTCACTTTTCTAAGAGAACAACCTTCAACCACTTTTGGAGAAACACAACTATGAGTAGATCCCGGATCAATCAAAACAGAAATATATTGCTTAGCAATCTTACCTTCAACTTCCACCATCGATGATTGATGGTCTGCTTGATGATTGTCCAACGCTGCATAAATTCGAGGCGCTACCCTTGCCATGTCCTCCACTGTAGCTGCTCCCTTTAAGTTGTGCAACTTTCGAGGATTATCCTTTCGATGTGGGAAATCTTTTCGCATGTGGTTTTCTCCACATCCCCAACATTGAAGTGGTCCCTTTAATGCTCTGTCTACTGCTATTGTTGGCTTGAATCCACTCCTTGCTTGCTTCCCCTGTGGAAAGGTTCTAGGCTGACCTCCGAATGGCACTCTTCTTTTGATCAAACCTCCCTCTTGGCTTTCCTTTCCATGCTTGGTTAACTTCTGATTTTTTCTTGCTCTGCTCATAACAATGCATTGCCATCCTAATGGATTCATCCAAAGTTGGTGGATTAACAAACTCAATACGATTTCTAAAACTTCGAGGTAGACTTCCAAGGAAGCATTGGATTTTTACTCTCTCATCCTTAATGTAGTCTACATACCTCAATAATTCCAAAAATTTATGGACATGCTCTTCCATAGATTTTTGTCCCAATCGGAGTTCATTGAACTCTTTTCTCTTACTGTCATAATACCTAGCAGAGAGGTATTTCTCCTTGAAGTACTTCTTGAATCTTTCCCAACTGATCTTCCTCTCATTGATTCCTTTAACTTGCAAGAGATTGTCCCACCAAATTGAAGCTCTACCATTTATATTGTAAATGGCAATTCTGGCCTTTTCATTTCCTGAGTAGTCTTGAATTCTAAAATATTTCTTCATTCCATGAAGCCATGCCTCTGCCTCTTGGCCAGTCTTGCTTTCTCCATCAAATGTGGGAGGCCTTGCCTTCCTAAATTCACCCTGTGGGATTCCCTTGAATTTATTCCTTCCATCCAATCTTCTAGAAGTATTCCTTGGACTTCTCCTAGAACCTTTGGAGTCACATGACCTGCTGGAAGAAGATCTTGATGAAGATGTTCTATGCTTTCTGCTCACCGAGCTCTTCCTTGGGCTTGGAGTCCTCTTCTTTGAACGACCTTTGGAATGACTCTCTGCATCTCTTCCTTCTTCACCCACATTGCTTGGATTGGAACCAAGGTTTATCCTCTGTTGCATATCAATGAGGCTTTGCAAAATAGCAACATTAAGTTGGTGTTGTTTTTCTTGAGCCTTCATCAATCTTTCATTAAAGCTTACCATGGTTTCAACCAGATTCTGAGGAGTCACCTGCTCCCTTCTCCCATTGGATTCAGCTTCGCGTTTTCCTCATGCACATTTTCCACTAGGACGTCTTCTTCATGCTCATAAGGGTCTTGAGCATCATTTATGGTCACCATTTTTTTTCCTGTATGCTACCTCTGCTACAATTATTAATTTTATGAGCTGCAAGCACTGTGCATTATAAAAATATTTGTTAGACATATTAGGAATGCATATAGAAATATAAAACATCAATATTTAACATAATAAAACTCATGGATTAATTCACACAGTTGCTATGCACTCATTTTCTTTGCCTATTCATGCAATTCTGGAAACTGCCCATATTATTCACAATTTGACAAACAGTCACTGACACTTTTATGCTCTAATTATCTATGATGTTTGATGTCCCCATTCAAATTATTCCTATGCACCATTGTTCCCTGCTGGACAAGCTTTCCAATGCCTGTCCCTGTGTTCGATTCCGACATCGGATGTGGAAACTGCGTTATTTAAAAAATGACAACTTTCACCCCAATTCTGCATACTTTTACACAGTTGTATTTTGGCCCCGAATGCCAACTTCAGCCACCTGTGGAAGAAAATCTATGATGAATCACAAAAACTTTTCTACCGGGCGAACTTAGTTCATATAACAAGGAACGCTCAGCAACTCGCGGATCTCTATTCCAATGCACCATTCATCTTCTATTAATTTTTGGGTTTTACTACTTCTCACTTTTCACGTTTTTCCACAATCCCAAATTTCGGGCTCTCTCTATTTTTTTTTTTTTTCGACACACACAGGCCGCAACCCGCATCCCGCAATCTGACATTGCGGTTTTGGGGGGGGTCAAGCTGCGGTCACGGGGATGTAACCATCCCGCATCCCATAATTCGACATTGCGGTTTCGGGGGGGGGGGGGGGTCAAGCTGCGGTCACGGGGATGTAACCATCCCGCAACCCGCAATCCGAAATTGCGGTTTCGGGGGGGGGGGGGGGGGGGGTCAAGCTGCGGTCACGGGGATGTAACCATCCCGTAATCCAACATTGTAGTTTCAGGGGGGGTCAAGCTGCGGTCACGGGGATGTAACCATCCCGCATCCCGCAACTGTGAAAATACCTGCGTTTTCTTGCAACTTGCGGGGTCCGTATCTCCTTCGTCCCTTAACCAAATTGAGCAAATGAGGTACCGTTGGAAATATTTTGGAGAGATATATGCACCTGTGTGATC
The DNA here is from genome assembly GCA_027924585.1 of Larix kaempferi. Taxonomy (NCBI): domain Eukaryota; kingdom Viridiplantae; phylum Streptophyta; class Pinopsida; order Pinales; family Pinaceae; genus Larix; species Larix kaempferi. The sequence goes on along the minus strand of BSBM01000120.1, from coordinate 10,182,064 downwards.
TTCTTCTATATATGAGAAATCTGATCCTGTCATTTTTCCCAATCAAAATGCCGCCCCCAACTTCCCAATACTGTGTTAAAATATCCTGTTACATGCCTGCAAACTCAGAGTCTGGCCCAAGCAGCCCCAATGCTGCAATCTGGGCTCTGATACCACTCTATAGCGTCCCCTCCCATCATCCTAATGTAGGAGAGAGAACACTGACCAAACATACGGGCTTCGTTCCAAAATCTTAGTCCCATACTTTACTAAAAAATGGTTAAATAATTAAAACTTAGTGTGTGCAGGTTCAAATTAACTAAGCACAGTGGAATTAACTCATCTTTGCACACACACAATTAGTAATGCATAACATATAAATCGCAGCAGAGGATGATTCAACATATAGAGACTCAAACTCGTTCCAATGCCATGCATAGATCTCATGTTAAGATAATCATTTTATTTCATTAAACATGGACAATTAACATATTGCAGAACACATAATGCATATAATTTATAACACAGATAACACTTATCTTGAAGATGAAGCTGTCCAAACAATTGGCTATGTGAGAGCAACGTTCCACCCAACCATATATTTCTATCCAGCTTGTATTCTTTCAGCTGAGAGATCACCCCCGAGCTGGGTTGTTTATCCACTAAGGAGGGACTAGCTGGGCTCATTCACAGCCATGGTTTCTCTTAATAGTTATCCTAAACAACACACAGTTGGGTTTGTCAAGCATACAAGAAGATAGAGGAGGGTAATGCTAATCCAGTGAGCTCAACGACAGAGCTACAGGCATCTCAAATGAACTCAACAGTCAGGCACCCACATTACCAACCACATCCAACACAAGGAAGGTCCCCTTCTCTGCTACACAGTCCTTCAGGCAACTCTTCCCTCCAGTGCTCTTCAGGATGGGCATAAAAAGGTCCAGCTGCTAGATTCTTGAGATTCTAGCCTTCACTGGGTTTATCAAGCAAACCCAACCTTTGTTCAATTGTTCATAATCGAATTTCTCCCAATTCAATCATTCAATAACTCAAAGCCGTCATTGGTTTTCTGGGCTACAAAATATGGGTTTTCCTATGGATTTCGGGGTAGCTAACACTCTCAATTTTGCCCCAAGGTTCATGTCTATGGATCCCCCATTGGATTTTATTGTCCAATACCAAATTTGGGCGTTTCTGGCTCTTTAAAACGTGGGTTTTTGCAAAGTTGCGATTTCTGGTTTTTCTCACTGCTGGCAATTCGTTTTTGGATAAAAAATGATACTGGTAACTTCCACAATGGAATGGGAATGAGATTGGAAGGATTCCCTAGAGGTAGAGTGGCTTGTGGGTCAAGCAAAACAGATCACATACCCTGCCATACGAATTTCTGGGTTGCCCATGCTCCATTGAAGCCATGGACTGAATTCTTCAACAATTTTCTCACACAGAAATAAATGTCAACAAGGAAAGTCAAAAGGGTTCACAAGATGACATTTGGCAGCATATGGTTCAATCCCACAACCCCCTCACCACTCCCTAGTGAATACACATGGCTCCTTCTCATTCGTTGCTCTCATAGTCAGTTCTGGTATTTTATTGCAATATTAATATTTACATCAATTTACAATTTTCCATGGCTTAATAGCACATGGGTAACAAAATGTCAAATGCTTGTCCATTTTAAATAAAATCCAAACATACACTAGCGGGGCCTTGGCTTTGAGCTCCACGCTAGCGAAAACATACATCGCATGTATACAATATTTACATAAAAACCAATATTTCACAATGGTCAAAATTGGGGTATTACAAGTGGCTTCCATGTATTCTGCTTATGTAGTTGACAATGCAACTACACCTTGGCTCTTACTCATCCAATTGATTGCTCCACCAAATATGTTAAAAACATAACCGCTTGAAGATCATTTGTGGTCAAGATCTCCAGCCTAATTTGCATCGGCAAAACCTTGTATATTTATCTCTCTATGAGGTCCAAGCCTTCCTTGGTAACATATTGCATCATTTGAAGTGCCACGAAAATATCCAAAGACCCTCTTTACTATTGTCCAATGTTCCTTCCTTGGTATTGACATATATCTGCTCAAAACTCCCATTGCATGGGTGATGTCTGGTTTATTATAGACCATAGCATGCATTAAAATTCCAATAGCACTAGCATAGGGAAAACATGAGATGTGCTCTACATGTTCTTGAGTATTGGGACTCTGGTTTGTAGATAAATTTGCACCTGTGAGAATATGGATATTTATCGATTTATATTCCTACATATTAAATCTTTGCAATATTGTCTCAACATATTTCCTTTGACTTAACCAAAGTCCTCTATTGGATGGATCTCTTTTAATTTCCATACCCAAAATAAAATTTGTAGCACCAAGATCTATCATATCAAACTTAGAAGTAAATTGGGCTTTGACATCTTTGATAATTTCATTGTTGTTTACAATTAGAAACATATCATCAACATACAAGACATCATAAATAAAATCATCACCAACCGCTTCAAATACACATAATGATCATCTTTTCTTCTTGAGAAACCAAGTCCCAATATATAATTGTTAATCTTTTCATAACACATTCTTGGTGATTGTTTTAATCCGTATAGGGACTTCTTCATCTTGTAAAAAGAAGGAGGTTTTGCCTTGAGGTGTGTGTGGAGTAGTATGTTTCCTTACTATTCCACACTTCTTACAGAATTCATCGAACTCATTTCCACAAAACTCTCCACTATTATATGTCCTCAACACCTTTATTTTAAATTTTTGCCTCGTTTTCTACAAGAGCTTTAAACTCTTTAAATTTACCAAAAACCTTAGATTTCTTATGCAGGAAATAGACCCATGTGTTCCTTGAGAAGCATCAATGAATGACTTAATGATAATACACAGATTTACCTAGTGATGGAACATGAATATGTCCAAACACATCATTCTGTATTAAATCCAATATTCATTTTTACTTGTGTAGCACCATATGGGAGTCTCACTCATTTATGTTCACCATATATGTAATGTTCATAAAAATCAAAATCTAATGAGCAATCAAACATAGCTTCAAACATACCTTTACCATGTAATTCTTGAAGGCCCTTCTCTCCAATATGTCATATTCTTTGATGCCATAACATTGTCTTGACTACAGGGACAATAGGGGTCATGTCTTATGCATTGTTATCCTCGGGAACAACAAAACTATTACACTAATCAATAAAAGTGTTTCCGAACAACTTGTATAGAGTTCCAATACAAACTACCCATATCAACACCATTTCTCCTCAAACCATCTTGCATGTATCACTTTCAAATATAGTATGCACACCTGCATAACCCATCTTACAAATAGATATCAGGTTTCTGTCCATATTTGGAATGTGCAAAACCCTAGTAAGTGTTCTAATCCTTCAATCTTTGATAAATAGCTTGACCCTTCCACATCCTATGATTATGGCTATTGAGTCACCTTCTAGGTAAACATCACCTCTATTGTACTTTTCATATTCACAAAACCACTCCTTCTGATGAGTCATATGAAATGAAGAACTTGAGTTGATCAACCATACATCATGATATGCATGTGTACCTATAGATCCCAAGTAAATATCACCTCCTTTTTCTATAGAGGGTTTCATTTCTATGGAAGGGGCATCGTCAGATCCTTTACCTTTACCAACACTCTTAGATCTGCAATTTTTTTATAATGCCTAGCTTTATTGCATTTCCAACATTTATTTTCAAATTGTATTAGAGATTTAGATCCCCCTCTAGACTTAGATCTATTTACATAGGACCTAATCTTCCTCTCTTTGGGAATGACCTCTCAAAGGTAAAACATCATTGGTCACACCCTTCATGGATTTCCTCCTCACTTCCTCTGATAGAAAGGATGTAACAACATCTTCAAACTTTCACGTGGATTGAGTGGAACTACCAATTGCTACAGCCAGATTATCCCAAGAGTCTAGAAAAGAACATATCAAGTTAATATACTTATCGTCTTCCTCCATATTATTATTAGTAGAGGCCAATTGAATCACTAGAGTATTAAATACATTTAGATGATCTGCCATGGTGTCACCATCCTCCATCTTAACATGAAAGAAATTCTTTCAAAGAAATACCTTGTTTAACAATCACTTCGGTTGATACAAGTTCCCCAGCTTAGCCCATAGCTTCTTTGCATTGTATTCTCCAAAAACATTCAACATTACTGAATTTGAGAGGTTGAGTTGAATCAAGCTTCTTGCTTTCCTCTCCATCTTTTCCCAATCTTCTTTTGATATACTAGTGGTATTTGTAACTGGATCCACATAAATCCAATAATCTCTATCTACAAGAACATATTCTATATTCAACTTCCATAACTCGAAGCTCTGGTCGTTAAACTTATTGATTTGTATTATTGAACTGCTCACCATTTCCCTTGCTCAAAATTCACTGCACAAATATCCCACTATAACACAAGTTTATTGCAAATCCAAGATACCCTTAGTGTTCACAGGATCTGCTAAACCCTAGCAACAAAAGAAACCCCTTGAAGCTAATAACATCACTATGATACCCAATGAACAATTTTGATAAAATTGTGTAAGACAAAGCAATGCTAAATAGGATCTAAAATACAAAAATTAACAATGGCTCTCACACACATTACACAAAAATTTACCTTGGAAACCCAAAATCGGGAAAACCAACATTCATAAGAATTTATCCACTAGATCTATCCCATTGTATTATATTTTCTTTTTACAATACTATATTATAGCATCCAAACCATAATATGGGTTTCACAACCCCAATTCCTTAATCTGAATCAATTTATAATGGGACACAACCATGGGCCGAAAATAGCTCACAGACCAAAAATAGATCAATTTTTTTTACTCCATTGATCTTGCCCTTGAACCCCTAACAAGGAGCTCGTTGACCTCACACGCACCCTTAGATGGCGGGGCTAGATATTCCCCCTAACCCCTTCCTCTGGGAACGTACAAAGACTATACCACATGTCCAATACTTATAAAACAATAAAATTTTAAAACAATTACTTTTTTTTTTTACCATTGAAAACAAAGTCTTTTTTAGATGTTTAGAACTACCCATTTTTTTTGTAGAAACAACTATTATCTTTAATATATATGATAATCACTTCTACTATAGCTGTTTTTAAAGATTATTAACTTACACCATGGATCTTAATATAAACATGAATTAAAATTAAAATTAAGGCTTTTAATTATAAAATTTCCCATTAAAATGAGCTTAGGAATAAAAAATCTAGAATGGTTTTGGGTGGTAAATGGTCCAAAATCTAGTTCTTGTTGAATGCCTTCAAATTAGGTATATTAGAACCCAACTTGACCTATCTATTCCTTCTTTTATGCCACTTTAAAGGACAAAATTATCACCTATGGAAATGTAGTGTATTATGTTATTGATGTGAACATCAAGTTGCAACCCTAGTTGGAAGGCATTTACTTATTAGGGATATTAAACAAAATTAAACCTTAATTTATAAAAAAATGAATTTATTATATTATATTTGTTTTATTAAAAAATGAATTTATTATATTATATCACTAGATATAATATTGCTACTTGTCAACTACCAAAATTTAGCCCCTTAAGTTGTACTTTTCACACATAGTTGGTTAGTAATATTTTTCTTAGGGATACCCAGATGTAGGTGTCGTGGAAGTCAAGGCATGTGGCAAGCCCATAGCACACCAGCCAGCAGGACCAACCTGTGGCAGGAGTGAGGAGGGGAATTCAAAGCGCCGTGAGGATTACATGCTGGCACATTCACTCTGGTGGCTCCCATGTTGCGTCAGCCAACCTGGTCCTAGCCTTCGGGTACCACCGCCATGCTGCTCATGTGTGTGGCTCTAATGGCGTCCCTCACACACAGGTTTAAGACATCGGCGAGGGCGTTTAATGGGATGGTTGAGATTACAATGTGGATGCTTCCTGCAATCGTCGGTCATCCTATACTCCATGACACCCCACCTGCTGCAAACTTTGCTTTTGATACCGACTCTCGGTTCTCTGTTACTATGTCGAGGTAGAGAGGAAAACCTAGGAGGGGGAGAGATGGTCAAATTGCCACCAACCAGGACTGGGTTGCAACTGATGGTTATGGGGAGGGATCTCCATCCTTGTTCGGCTTCTCATTGACAACTAGGAATCCGACCTGCTCACTGACTACCTCTCCTCGGGTAGGAATGAGGGTCGCATCAACCATTACTGGTTCGTCAAGAACATGTTGGGCACTCTTATGGAAGACACCAAGGAAAACTAGTCCAAGGCCAGGGACACGACTCAAACGCTGAAGAATCACTTGGTTCAGATGGAAGGTTTGTTGGGGAGTCTGGAAACCACCTTTGGTGGGAAAAACTATGCTGGTGGTAGCCACACTGGTGGTAGTTGTTGTATTCAAGCAAATAGTAAAGCACACACAGAGATATAATCAAGACAAGAGATGAGACGAATACATTCAACTATCTTATTCATCTTTGAAAGGTATATTTATACATCTTATATGTGGTTGGAGCGGTTGTACCCACTCCAACTGCTTCTTTAACTAGATTATTACATAAGTAACTAATGACAACTAAGGAGCCCAAAGGGTCCCCTCCAACATCTCCCCCACCTCAAAATCTTTCCTCGTCCCGAATAAAGCAAGAACAACCATGAACTGTGATTCCTTTAGTCTTTGTCAGCAGTCTCGTAGTGGCCAATCAAGCCTCACCCTTTCACCTTCCGGTCGGTATTCTCTTCATCGGTCCAGGAACTTCTAGGCTTCCACGCTCTACCATTACACCAACTCACCAACTGCCTGAAAAACTTCTGAAATGACATTGAATAGATGTTTATGTATTTCAACACCGGGGGCTTGATCAATTTAAGTGTTCTTTTGTCATTATTAAGCGTGAAGCTCTTTTTCTGTGTGGTATAGATGTCTTATGCTTGAATACATGGTCTTCGTAGACTCATCTGTCGTGAGGCTTCCTGCAAGTTTAAATGTGTCGTTGCTGCTTGTGGTCGATACCGACTGATATTGGTCGACTTGACTCGACTCGATCCAACTCAACAAGACTTACTAACCATGGTCGAGACCAACGACTTGTAGTTTCGACTGACTTGACTCGACATATAGAGTCGGCTAGAGACCGACTTTAATAAGGACGACAAGACACCAACTTTATTACAATCCGACCAAAATTTTATGAAATTGTTTTGACCACTTAGTCGAACCCCGACCACAACTTTTGCTTGACCAACATTAAGGCTCGACCACTTTACAATATCGACCATAAAAATAAGAGACCAACCAAATAATCATCGACCTTACTTTTAAGTAATGACCCGACTACTTTGAGTTTTGACCACTTTTAATACCCCAACCATATTTACATATCGACCAATGGACCATAACATCGAAAAAGTTCCAACCAAACTAAACATCGATTAAAGACATTGACCCCATTTTAAAGAATGACTCTAACTATGCTATCGACATCGACTTCATTGTAGGATAACTTGTCAACATTGCTTCGACCAAAATTTTGATATTGACCAACATTGCTTCGACCAAAATTTTGATATTGACCAACATAGGTCGACCCAATATTGACCAACATAGGTCGACCCAATATTGACTCAACTATACGTTAGTTACAAAATAGAATTATAAACATAATTCGTTCAATTGCATTTATGATGAACTTAAAATAGCAGAGAATGGTCTTCCAATGATAGTCGACGGGTGCATTTGGTTGATAATCAACAAAAATTAAGTCGAAAGAATTTGAAATCTTCTTTAACTGTCATCCATTGTAATGCAACCAATTGTCCTGCAATCTCTCTGTGTAGCAACCGATAAATATTTGACAACCGGTTAGATTCTCCGTCGGTACACTAGTCGATCCACCATTTCATTCGGAGTCGTCCATAACCCAACTAGAGAAACATCGTCGGCCAACCTTCATTCACATGAGCATCATTCACAACTTTTGCATAAATTAACAAGACTTCCTCGTAGCATTTTAATAGTAAATCAACTACAATTATAGCTTATCATCCGAGTTATGATGATTGTTGAACCAATGGAAATAGCGTTGTTCTTCAAGGGAGATAACTGTTTTGGTTGACATATATTAATTCCAATGAACAATCGGTAGGTTTTGAAAAATGGTCAGACTGCTACAAAAGAGTCTAATATAATGGTCAGACTGCACTAACAGCTTTTGGTGTACAGGTCGCCAGGTGTATTGCTCGAAATGGCATCGAACTTAGTGATCTTTAATAATGGACTCCTTCATTCATAAATGATCGGTGGTCTTCTTGGTCGACAAATGCTTCGATCGACCGGATACTCAGTAACAGAAAGCAACAACATTTCAACTAGTGAGTGCGAATTGTTGGATTCAATTTTCCAGAAAGACAGACGAGCGCTAATCGTTACACCGACACGAGCAATGGATTTCTTCAATGCACTAACAATGATTTTTCTTACAGGTTTATTTACGCCTCCTGTCTCGTACACTAGATGTTGCAGTGGCTATCCTCTTCGATCTTCGTTCTTCGTTCTAACGATGGTTTGAATGAGCCGACTACTCTAGAAGGTGACTTCTCCGATTGGCCACTATAGTTGGCATGTTATGCAATGTCTCGAGTGGGTGTGCTCGTTGGTCGGTAAATATTTATTTATTTTCTTTCTGTCGACAATTTTGCAAAATCTTCAACATGCATCATCGCATGAGCAGTCTTTACACTTTCTTGTAGGTTCTTTTACGCTTCCATCGCTTAGAGCCAAATGAAGATTGGATTTTTGGTCAGTCGGTTGCAAGATCTCCTCTTTCTTTTTGCAGAGATTTCTCGTCCAAGCTTAGTCATCGCAGAATTCATGCAGCAGGCAGGATCTTCAGCGAGCATCTCTTCTTTCTTTACAGCAACATAATGCAACATCATCATTTCTGAGCATTTCTTGCACGGTTTCTTTCTTCTCACGATATTTTGCATCTTTTGCAGGTTCGATCCATCTTCCACGCGCTGCTGCTGTCACCCAGAACAGAGGAAATGGCGCCAGATGTTGTATTCAAGCAGATAGTAAAGCACACACAGATATATAATCAAGACAAGAGATCAACCGAATGAATTCAACTATCTTATTCATTTTTGAAAGGTATATTTATACATCTTATATGTGGTTGGAGCTGTTGTACCCGCTCCAACTGTTTTTTTAACTAGATTATTACATAAGTAACTAATGACAACTAAGGAGCCAGAAGGGTCCCCTCCAACAGTAGCCATGCTGGGCCCGGGGGAGAATTAGGCTGCGGCAAGAGGAGGTGAGTTTGTTCCTGCAACCATGTTGACGAGCGGAAAGGAACTCGACACGAACACCTTTCCAATTCCATCCATGATTGGTCCAATGGCAATTAAACGAGTTCGAGGTGAGAAGGTGGACACAGTTCTTCCATGGCACAAGGTGGAACCCCAGCCAGTCAAGCTGATGGCTCACGAAGCAACAGAGGAGAACAATTTCAATTGTACGATTCTTGAAGAGGTTCCCCCTCATAAAAATGCAACAAGCTAAAAAGGTTTCAGAAGCCACTTGTGACCTCCAGTGTTTTTGTTATAATCGGTTTTTTAATATTGTATATTTCAGATGTTTTTACATAGGATTTTATAGACATTGTTCCTCTCTTGGAAAGAGTGTCTTTCCCTTCTTTGGGTAGAGGTTTTGTAATCTTGGAGACAACCATTTTGATCTCTTTAAATACTTAGGCTGGTGGTTCCACACACTGAGACCACCATAGCCAGCTATTCCTTTTGTATTTTTGATTTCCACTTCCTAATAGAATTCTGCAGCTTACAAAAAAAGAGATAACACCCGGTCTTTCCAATTTCTTAAATCAATACATAGTGAATAATTTTTTTTTTTTTAATCTTTTTCTACCCAGATAAACAAGTTGTAAGCATTGATATCACTCTTTTACCTCCTTTAAAATCATCTCCACACCCCTTTTAGCCCATTCGAATATTAATTACCCCTACCATCAATGTTGGGGTTGTGAAAGGACAATCTAATAAATCCTTGTTTCAATATACATTATAATTACTTTAAATGTTTGTCTCACTTTAGCTCCAACATCATCTCTATCAATATTAAAATCTAAATCTAATAGATGTATTCTCAAAATTATAATGAATTGTAGACATATTTATTATAATGTATTTTCAAAATAATGAATTAAAGATGTAATAAATATATTTAATTTTTAAATATGAATATTTTGGACATATTATAATAAATACATTTTTATCTTTAATTTACTTTATTTTTCAATCTTATCTTTTTTCTTTTTTCTTTTTCTGAAACATTTTATTTTTTCTTTATAAATTTGTTGGCTTAGATTTATTAACTGTTATATTGCTTTATGCGTTATATTTTATTCCCACGCTTATTTAATCTATACATTATGAAAACCTAAAAAAAAGTTTCAAACTCAAAAGGAATTACTTCAAAATTTAATAACCTAAAAAACCTTGAACCTTAAAAAAAATTTGCAAATATCTCTTTATATCCCAAAAGACAAAATTGCAAATAAAGATTCAAACTCCAAAACTTTATATAGAAAACGCCTTCACTTTTAAAGAATACAAAACAAATTTAAATCCCAAAAGAAATTGGGATAGGTCTCAAGCTCCAAAACCTCTTAGTCTAAAAGACTTTCACCCAAAACAATATAAAATAATTTGCAACTTCAAAATAAACTAAAATGATTTGAAAATTGGAAGGAGCAAACCTTATTAACTATTACAAATTTATAGTTAAACTCAAAATCAAATCTGCATCCTACCATATAATAATTTTTCTATTATTTAATTAATTTGGTGTATAGCTTGAAATACATACATACTAATTTAGTGTAAAATGAAAATGGATTTTATTTTTCCAACCAACTATATCACCATGAAATCTTTACATTGATTTTTTTTAACAACTTGGAAGGAGCAAAGGTTATGAACTATTACAAATTTATAATTCGACTCAAAATCAAATCTACATCCTACCATATAATAATTTTTCCCTTATTTAATTATGATTTGTTAATTTTAAATAATTTGGTATGTGTAGCTTAAGTGGTTTTAAACAATTGCTATTCATTGATCCAATTAAAAAAAAAAACATTTTACAATCATTAAATATTAGATTAAAGTCTTTATAATTAAAAAAACAGCGAATTAAAGTCCTTATTATCCTACTCAAAATCAAAACTTAAATATAGAAAAGTTGGAGCCACATGGCATGATTCATTAACATTTTGAAGAACATATTGGAAATAACACTAAATTGATTTATAAAATATTTAAAAAATAATAAATACAAATGAAGAACATATTGGAAAGAACACTAAATTGATTTATAAAATATTCAAAAAAATAATAAATACAAATGAAGAACATATTGGAAATAACACTAAATTGATTTATAAAATATTCAAAAAAAATAAATTAAAAAAAACAAAATTTTACATAAATCATACTTTTATTGTGAAGTAAAATTCTAAATACAAATATAAATTTTGGTTTTAAAAATTAAATAATTATAAAAAATAATATTTTACTTTAAAAAAAAATCAAAATATTAACTAAAATTTATATTTTCACCCAAACATCATAAATACATAATACTTTCAATATGGTTAACCAAATATAATATAATATTATTTATTATAAATGACTATATATATATATATAAAGGTAAAGTTATTTTACATATATAATGGTCGTGGTCGTGATTATTAATGTCAATTATTTTGATTTTCTTAAATTTTAAGAAAATTTATAATATTTTGAGGAATTTTAAATCATGTTTTTATTGTAAGTAAAATTTTAAACACAAATATAAATTTTGGTTTTAAAAGTCAAAGAATTATAAAAAATAATATTTTACTTTCTAAAAAAAATCAAAATATTAATTAAAATGTATATTTTCACCCAAACATCATAAATACATATTACTTTCAATATGGTTAACTAAATATAATATAATATTATTTAATATAAATCACTAAATATATATATATATATATATATATAAAGTTAAAAAATGAAATATTGAAGGAATCAAGGAAAGCTTGAAATACAATCATTACAATAAGGCTCAAGAGCATTATGTCACTTACAAAAATTGAACCTGGGAGGGCAATAATTTCTTCCCAACCACCCAAACTACAACCAATGGACAAATTCATTTATATATATATATATAATTGATAGATTTCTTTTAATTGTTATATTTTAATAATAAATATTATGTTTTAATTAATTTTTTTTTTAAATAAGATTGATAATGACCTTTATTATAATAAGAATGCGTTATTATGTTTCAATAATGAATAATTATTTGAGTTCTGTAATGTTATTTTAAAAATATGATAATAAATATAATTTTAATTGCTAATGATATAAATAGATTATTTTAATATTTTTTAATATTATATTTGTTTTAATGAAAAAAAAGACATTTCAAAATAAAATAATAATTTCGATCTTAATAATTTTTTTAATTTTAATGTTTAACAACTTAGAAGTTATACATATTTTGTTAAATAAAAACAATGAAAATAGTAGGAGGTTTGTGAAGCTTCTTTTATAAGAAAATTTTGGGATCAAAAGAAACTGGTCCTTGGGAAGTAAACTTCTCTTGGTATTCCTTTTGTTAATGAAAACTCTTGTTTTAGCCCTTTGATCCATTCCATCCAGCAGGAAGATGTACCTAAAGTTAATATAGATCTTGAATATTTAGGGATTACTTCGAATAGTCAGATCGAGGTTGAGAGTCCAACATTTCTTCCTGGTTCGGTTTTGCATGTGACATGTCGGGTCAGTGAAAAGCCTTTTTCTAGACATGATGACAATCCAGGTAACAAGACCAAAGAAATTTCTAAAATTTGTGTTTATGAACTTGAGGTTATTGGGATCCTTCAAAATATCTCTCTGAGGGACTCGGAAGGTAATAACACCAATGGAAAGTTTTTGGGGAAGAAGATGGAAGTTGGTTCATTGTCCAACACATTGATGTCTGGTATGGTATCAACTCCTTCTTTTTCCTCTTTTTCTTTAGGACTTGTACACGGTCCTTTAGAATCTATTTTGATATATGATAAATCATCTAAGGATATTTCTGCAAAGAATTGTATTAATGAGAGTGCTCTTCACATAGCAGAACTCAGGATTTATATACTCCTATTCTATAGCCCCCACGAAAGTTCTCTACTAATTTGGAAAGAGAACATTGTTATAATTTGAGATCTAAATAGGGAGAAATCTTAGATATCAGAGGAGGTGAAGGGGTTCTGATTTCTGTTGGGGATTCGAAGAAAAAATATGGCAAAAGAGTAGGGTACAAGGGAGTTACAAAAAATGTGGGCATTTTGGGGTTTGAAACCAAATAGAGAAATCTAAATCGGTCGCTTAGAGCAGCGAGTTCCTAGGATAAGGTTCCTAGATGTTGATTATGACCTTAAATTGCAGGGGTTTGGCCAGTTTTCCCAAAAAGCTAGCTATAAAGAGGTTAATTGAATGTCATAGATTAGATGTGGTTTTTTTTTCAAGAACTAATGAATGAAGGTATGGGCATTACGTTGGAGTTTCAGACTTTACTAGCTGGCTGGTGTTTTGAATTTGTAGATTCTGAAGGGAAATCAGGTGGAGTCATGACTGATTGGCGAAGGAATAGTCTGAAACTTAACAATTCTTAGGCTATGGATTCCAGACTTGGTTTATCTTTGCACTCTGGAGATCCGAGAGAGGATTTTTTGTTTGTGAATATCTATGGGCTGTATCAAGATAGGTTTAATTTTTGGGAAAATGTTTTCTCTAAAGATTGTATAGACCAACATAATATCATCATGGGAGGGGATTTAAATTTTACTTTGGGTCATTCTGAAGTTTGAGGTCCCTCAACTATTATTGATACACTTTTTGATTATTTCGTACATAGTTTAGAAGAGAAGCATCTAGTAGATATTGGACTAGTTAAAATAAATCCTGCATGGACCAATAAACGACCTGGAAGTGCCAGAATTGCTAAACGCTTAGATAGATTCCTTCTTTTTGTAGATCTTTTGGAGAAATCGTTTAGACTCAAACAATGGGTCAGAAACGGTGGATATTTCGATCACCTACCAGTCTTTCTTGAAATTAATGGAGGAAACAAAAAACCAGCATGTCCTTTTAAATTCAATCCTTCTTGGTTAAACGATGAAAATTTTGAAAAATTATTGAAGGAGGGGTGGTTAATCCAAGGTGAAAACTTTGATGAATTGGCTTCAACTCATTTTGCTAAAGAATTAAAGAAGCCAAAAGATACATCTTTGGTCTGGTTGAAACAGAAAAAAGAACACGATGATCATCAACTGAAGGTGATTGAATCGAGTCCGGTGGAAAAGTTTAATAAGATGGGGTTTGGTTATTTGATTGTTGATTCAAAAAAATAAATTGAATATATGGAAATACGTAGGAGACAAATATCATTATCTAGGGTATCTGAGTTGAGAAAGAAAAGAAGGGTTGTTTGGTTAGAAAGTGGTGATGAAAATTCAAAAAGAATTCATCACTTTGCTAACTACAGGAAAAAATAAATTCAATTTGGAAAATCACTGTGGATACAGGTGAAGTTGTTGAAGGATTTGAAGATATTGCACAGGTAGGAATCAAGCACTTTCAATACCTTTTTAGGGATGAAGGGAATGTTCACTTATCAAACATTATGAAGATTATCCATTTTTTTCCATCTATAGTTTCAAATGAGGATAATCTTTCATTAATTAAAGACGTCTCCTTGGAAGAACTAAAAGGTATTTTGTCTCTTTTAAAAAAGGATCGTAGTTTGGCCAGACAGGTTTCCTGTAGAATTATTTATTGGTCTTTTTGATGTCTTGGAACAGGACCTTCTTAAGGTCATCGAAGAGTCTAAAAAGAGTGAGAAAGCATCTACAGTATTTAACTCTACTTTTTTATCCCTTATCCCTAAATCTGATGCTTCGTCCAGTTTTGAGGAAATTATATATACCTATATCTCTTTGCAATTGCATTTATAAGATAATCTCGAAGGTAATTTCTATCAGAATCAAGAAATTCCTTAGTGAATATATTTCTGGCGAGCCGTTTGGGTTCCTCCCTGGAAGGAATAGCCATGAAGCTATTGGGGTAGTCTAAGAAGGTTTACATACCATAAAATGTAAAAAGTATAAGGTTGCAGTCTTAAAGTTGGACTTGTCAAAGGCCTATGAGAGAGCCAATTGGACATATCTCAGAGTGGTTCTATCTCAAATGGGTTTTGAGGTACCTTTTATATCATGGGTGATGTGATTTTTATCATATGTTTCCTTCTCTATCTTAATAAACGGATCTGCTTCAGATTTTTTTAGACCTTCCCAAGGTTTAAGGAAAGGTTTTTCCCTCTTGCATCGCTCTTATTTCTAATCATTGTTGAAGGTTTTGGTAGGGATGTGATGGAAGCAAAGAATAGTGGTGAGTTGAAAGGAATCTCCTTTGGGGGTAACATATCAATAACCCATATCTTATTTTTAGATGATATACTTTTATTTTCTGATGGTACATTACAGGATTTAAGTAAAATCTATGAGATTGTACAGAGTTTTTGTCTTGCAACATGGATGAAGGTAAATCATGATAAATCATCTTTACTGATCTCTGGTTTGGATGACCAGTGTTTTCTCATTATTAATATTCTATTCCCTTACCTCACTTCATAGTTGGACATAGGATTCAAGTCCCTGGGGTTTAGATTGAAGCCATTGGCCTACACTATAAAGGAATGGGATTGGCTTATCATTAAATGTGAATCTAGAATTCTTAATTGGAATCACAGATGGCTCTCTAATGGAGGAAAATTGATCTTGATAAAGTCTGTTTTGGAGTCAATACCGGTCTATTGGATGACATTATGGATCCCTGCTGGGGTTTTAGAAAGGATAAGGAAAATGTGTTATAATTTTATTTGGTCTGCAACTACTTAAACTAAAGGTATGGTCTAGATAAAGTGGAAGGATTTGTCCCTTCCAAAGAAGCTTGGGGGATGGGGTTTAAAGATTCCAGGACTATTCTTAAGTGCATTGGAAGCAAAAAATGTTTGGAAGTTAATCATAGGATCATGTTTGTGGGTTCAGGTGGTTTTGCAAAAGTATATCTATCCAACAAATTCGGTTGACTGGATACTCATGCCTATCAAGTCCTCTAGGAAGGTTTCTTTATGTTGGAAAGCGGTTATAAAAGCCTTTGATATCATCGGTATAGGCCTTTCTTGGAAGGTAGGAGACATGACCTTAGTAAGATTGGGAGTCGACCCATGGATAGGCTGTGTCCATGGGTTTCTTCTTCTAGAAAATATTAGAAATTCTCTTAATTCTAATGGTTTCTATTTTCTGATAATATTGTTGATTATACTCAGACTTCCTATAGAGGACAAGGATGGTTACAAGCTGAGGATGTGGGTCTGACCGAAACTGATAAAGAAACTTGGATTGGTTGAATATCAAATCTAAAGAAATGCAATGTTAGGCTTACTGCTTGCAAAGATTCTTTGATATGGAGTTTATCGGAATCTGGAATATACAATCCGAAATCAGGTTACAATTTCCTGCTTCGGGATAAGGTAACTGAGCTTGTTTGGTGGTGGAGGTTTGTTTGGAGATACCATTGTCATTTAAAATCTAGAATTTTCATGTGGTTTCTTCTATCAAATAGGGCACTAACCTGGGATATCTTACATAGGAAAAAAAGAGAAGGCCCGAGCAGATGCTACTTATGTAAAATGGATGAGGAGTCTAACTACCATCTTGAAGTGACTTGTTCTTATACACAGGAAGTTTGGAAATAGCTTGATAAAATGCTAAAATTAACCAATATATAAAAGGGAGAGACTATTGAATCTTGCTTCCTAAACTAGAACATAAATGTAATGGTCTCATATTATAAATCACTCTGCTTAAATGTGGCATGGGGAATCTGGCTAGCAAGGAATGTTAGTTGTTTTGAAGATAGTACTATTATTCCCTTTCAATGTGCTTATCAGACTATGGGGATCATAAGATATTTCCCATAAGATAAAGTTGAGTTGAAAATCTGGAATATAGTAGAGGAAGAAATTGATGAAAATATTCCTTGGGGGATTTTTTATGGAGCTACTATGGGGGAGACTTAGATTTGTGGAGACGAGGGAATACTTTTTCTATCTCAGTAGCACTGTGTAAATTTAAAATATGGACTTGGTCATGGCATGAAAAATTATGCAGAACTTAGTGCTATTAGAATCTTGCTGAGGTTGGAAGCAGAACATAACATTAAGGATATTCAAATCTTTGGAGATTCCCAACTTACTGTTAACTGGATAAATGGTTCTTATAGATTGTGCTCAATTCAGCTGGTAACTCTATTGGAAGAAGTTATCAGATTAAAAGATCAGTTGAGAGATATAAGTATAAAGCACATTTTACGTGAAAGGAATGAAGTTGCAGATAAACTTGCAAAAGCGGGCGCTCAAATGGATGAAGGATTATGGCATATAGATGAATATGCTCATCCGACTCTCACATAATATTTTAATGAACCTTTGTAATTTTGATTATAGTGATAATTTCATAATAGGTTTTGATCATTTTTTGGGTCAGATTCATTTTGAAATGTTTATTTTGAATGCCAGCCAGTGATAATCGATTAACGTGAAGTACTGAAGGTAGATCCACTACAAGATTTTGCAATCGTAGAGAAGAGGAGTCTCTTATGCAATCTTCATCTCGGAAGATGGGTTATTCGTTTCTCTATTTTTTTTGTCCTTTGGATGAAAGGCCAGACAATGCTCTATCAAAGGTTTGGGAAAACAGCTTATGCAAAGCAGAGTATTTTTTCCTCTGTTTTTTTCTGAGCAAGAATGGGTAGCGTAAAATCTATCTCATCAAGATGTTTTTTTGGTCTAGTGTAGGCTGAAATCAGCTTTGCTTTCCTAGCTATAAGTTGAAAATCTTTTTGAGGATTGTAAGTTCTGTGCTTACAATGTTGTATTTGATAAGACATTAGAAGATTATCTTGTAAAGAGATCCTTCTTTTTTCTCCTTAACACAGTATATAATTCATGAAGTATAAATGATGTAATTTCTGCTAATTATAGTTTGGAATTGCTAAACTTGATATGTCCATGATCATACATGCAAGCAACTGAAAAATGAAACTATTTTTTAAATAATATATCTATGAATTTTTTCTATGGAAAAAAAAGGAGGTAGTGTTGTTTATTTAATTAGGGGTGGTAAGGATAAAGAAATATATGGTTTTTAAGTTTGTTTTTTAATAGAGAGTAGCATTGTTATATGAAAGGTGGTAAATTTGATTAATTAAGGATTGCAAGGATTAAGAAATATATGATTTTTAAGTTCGATTTTTACTAG
The DNA here is from genome assembly GCA_027924585.1 of Larix kaempferi. Lineage (NCBI taxonomy): Eukaryota > Viridiplantae > Streptophyta > Pinopsida > Pinales > Pinaceae > Larix > Larix kaempferi. The sequence continues at coordinate 10,163,586 of BSBM01000120.1, read as the reverse complement.
AGAATAACATTGTTATATTAAAAGCCGTAAAGTTGAAGAAATTTATAGTTTTCAAGTTTGTTATTTTTAACTATTATTGCGATAAATTTAAATATATAAATATTTTGTTTTTGGTAAATTAATATTTGTGAAGGTGATGAAAGATATGTTTTTTAAGTTAAAATTTGGCTATCCTTTAATTAAAGAAAGGTAAAGGTGAAAGTATATATAATATTTTATTTTTAATGAATTAAAAATATATAATTATTTTATTTTTAATAAGTTAAAATGTAGATCTCCTAATCTGGGTGTCTTCAGGAGGAGGTGAGTTGGTGGAGCATCATTAGGACGTCAATGAACCTAGGCCACCGATCCTTAACAATCGTTAACATAAGCAAAGGACATCCCATTTACATGTAGGACAACTAGTGCATGGATGAAATGATGGAGCATTTAATCCCAGAGATGGAAAGGATGCAATTGTATCCTTTTGATGATCGACTCATCATAATCCTTCACTACGATAATATGGTTTCAAGGATGCAAATGAAAATGATGGATAGGTGGAATATTGTGTTAGACATGGAGATTTCTAATTATGATGACTTAGCCAAGAGCCAGAACCTTAAGACTTTCAATCCTAGAGATGTATAAGAATAGGGGTTTTGGAGGATGCAAGCAAGGTATTTGAGAAATTTTTATGAGCTTTGTCTATTCTTATCCAAACCTGCGAATATAGTGCATGGTGAAAATCTTAAATTGGGGGGTTGAGGCTAAAAGAAACAACAACAGGAAGAGCCTAGGGAGAACTAGTGTATGGCCAAAGACAAGGATGAGAACCATGATAATGAGTACAAGAACAGGGAGGAGAATGAGGGCAAGTACAAGGATAGGGATACAAGTCACCTGCCACCATCGAAGGAAGAAGAGGAAGAGGAGACACCATCAATTTGAACTTGCTCGATATGTACAATTGTGACCTTATAATGCAATTGCATTCTCTGGTCCAATTGATGTCTTTGTTTCTGTATTTTTTATCTATCCATTGGGCCAGTTCGGTGGGTTTTTCGCACCTAGTTTTGGTGTAGCAGTTATTTTCCAATTTATCCTCTTCTTTCAAGGTTTTCATAATTGGACCTTGAATCCATTTCATATGATGGAAGTGGCTAAAGTATTGGGTGTTTCTCTTCTATGTGTTATTAATGGTGCTACCATGGAAAATACTTTATTTGAAGATGGTGATGGTGCAAATATGTTATGTGATTTTAACCCGACTCAAGTTGAAGAGACTTACCAGGGGAGTGAATGGGTTGACAATAATAGGCACATGAACAGTCAATCAAGATGGCACAATCATTAGTCGAAGAATATCTCTTCAATCCAAGGGGACAAGAGGGGGAGGCAATTTATCCACTATCTAAAGATAATGCAGGAAGTCCAGGCCTCAACCTCATGCTATACAAGGCACACCCCACTCAAAATTCAATAGGAAATTGATAAAGCCAAAGATTGGGTTCAACAGGTGTGTGAATTTGTAGACTAGGATGACATGAGGCGGGACCTACAGGCCTGGATTCCTGATGTAGGGACTTTAAGGACTCGGGACACCAATTATATCTAGACTATCTAGCTATATTGGCAACTGAAAACTCTTTCTGGCAAAGCTTTGTTGGACCATCAAGAGGGATGAAAACAAAATTATTCTTGAAATGGATGAGATGCAAGATCAAATGAGAAGAATGAATGCTAAAATCAACATAGTCGTGGGGGACACCACATGTTTTGAGTTTAATAAAATAACTACCAAAATGAGGACATCCCCCCTGCCTCTGTACAATAGGTTACTTTTATCTCAATCTATGATGATGAGGGTTAGACTTCTTAGTTCTAGTACTATTAATGTTTGTTTTGTTGGGTCCAATAGCCTAGGTGATAGGTTAAAGTCATATAATATTTTATGACTTCCTAGTAAGCACAAAATTAGAAATACTTTTCTCTTAAATTTTGTCATCTATTTTAGACATATGATGGTCATAAATTTCAAACTCTTGTTCTATGGTTGATCAAGTTTCCCATGTCATCGACAAGATCATTAATTTTATGTATATTTTGATTCTAATGAATATAATAGTTTAGCTTACACAAAAAGAAGTTAAAATGTAGATAAATTGGTCTAGATAAAACCCAGTCCTAGTTTCAATATAGGGTTTCTACCCCTAGTGCTCTTTGAATCTCCATATCCATCCTTATGGAAATAGAATGAGGAGGGAGTGCAATCCCCTCCTACAAGGAAATACTCTCAACAACCAAGAAATCACAATAGGGAATGACCTAATTTGGATGTGGAAAGGGAAGGCAATGCGGCAGACGAGTTAGGAAAGGGAGAAGTAGGGAATGTTGATGCTCAACATCTATATGATTCAGAAGTGTTGTAACATAGTGACTCAGAAAAAAAATATCAAAATTTGTTGCATAGTCATTTTGATCTCATTGTCTTATCCATGGAAATGTGCTTTTCATGTCCATATCTTGTTTCATCATTTTCGCTTTTGTATGCTCCATTCAGCACACTTGCCAAGATTCATCTCATGCATCATCATGTCGTGGTCAAGTCAAGTCATGGCATTTTGTCGTATCTTTTCTATTACATCGTCATGCCAAAAATTCAGTGTCATTTCATTCAATTCATAACACTAATCATGCTCATATTTGTTTGGCCAAAACATTCATCAATTGACCCTTTCAGCACTCAGTCAAAGTTCTAACAAGCACGAGTCTTTTATGTCTCGTTAGTGAAATCCAACAATTTTGCATCCTTCAATTAATTAACCGGTTTCATTTGTTGCTCATTCCATTGTCACTCCCATGTCCCAAAATCCAAAATATTTCCCTGGGTGTCTCCTTGTTAAAAATAATCCAATGACCTCCATTGTGAAAATAAAAAAAATACTCCCCCCTTTTTGTTTAAAAAGAAGAAATACCCATTTTCCCATTCCTTTCTTATCCCATTGAATCAAAACCTTCCCCTTGAGACGAATGATGCATCATTAAGTGATGTTCTCCTATGTATTTAGTATCCCTCTTCTAAACCCCTTTCCCCAAGCCTCGGAGCCTCCTCATCTTTCTAAATAAATAAAATTCCCCTCTTTACATTAAAATTCCCTTAATATTGTCTACCCCTTAATTTAAAAAAATAAAATAAAAAGGAAAGACAATTGAAGGCGATGTGGCAGGCGAGCGGGGTCCCTTTTGAAGGCGCGTGAAGGAAACCCATGGGACATAAGAAAAAGTGTTGTTTGTGGGAATAAAGAGGCAGGAGATCGTTGGAAAACTAGAGGACCAGGAAAAGGGAGTCGTTGGAATCAAAATGCCAACCCTAGAAACTAGCAAAATCTACAAAGGATGGCACCTAAAAATGACCACGAGTAGTTAGCTCGAGCAGGAAACAACAAGCTTCTATAGAGAATCTTTGTAACATTTGATTCTTCCAAAAAAAAATGCATGGAAACCACCACACATGGAGGGGTAGAAGAGTCGTTGTACATCTACGTATAACGTCGAGTATGACTGTTGACACACATTTGGACATGCAATAGTAGAATTTCACCAAGAAATTATTGCACACCAGAAGGACAACATTGATGCGGAGGATAAAACTACAAAACAATCAAGAGAAAAAATAAAAGCTAGGATGTGGTAGTCATGATCAGGCCTGGGCGTGCCCCTCATCTACGCATACTCCACAAGTAGAAGAACATTACACAACCCATTCTGGTAGAACGTCTGATGTGAGTGGATCCACCAGCTATGACATGCATTACTCCAACAGAAAAAGCAACAAGGGGTGGAACGTTAACATGCACAAAAACCCTAAATGGATCCACACTTCCAACCATTGAACATAGTGGGTGAAACTCTTCTAGGAAAAGAGACTAAGAAGAAGGCACTAGAAAAGTATCAAATATTAAGTAGAATTCATCCTTCACTCATACCTGACCAAGACCAAAATATGTAACTCGAGCATACACTCAAGGGAAGAGAATGGACTCAACCACACACATAAGGAAGGACTAGTGGGAAATTGATGTTCTTCAATTTATTTGATTAAGATGATTCTATCAATTATATTTCAGTAAGGATATTAATATGCCTCGACGACAATAAATATTACTTTCCCAATCATCTCCAAGCAGGAGGGAGACAAGCAGTAGGTAAGAAAATGTTAATACATTTTAATCCTGTGCATGCCACGATAAAAAAAAAACAGTCAACATCACCAAGGCCTGTAATGCATAGATTTTGGAACCCTCAACACCATTCAGTTTCCACAAGGGAAATCTCAACATGATCATCAGTTTAATACATGCATTGCAAAGAACCTTCATTCCAGCCCTCCTTCACCGATCCAAGCTCTAAATCAACAAGACATGTCTCCAAATGATAGAGAAACCTCACAAATTGTTCCATTTGTCGTATAGCAGTCATATAATTCCCAAGAATGATATCTGCAAGTGAAAATGGATCCAATGGTGCACCCTCCTCAAGCAAGAACCCATAAATCCAACACCAAAATGCCTTGGAAACACCATAAACCTCTGTTGCTAGAACTTGAAATTACAAACACCTATAGATGAATTAGAACCAACAATATAACAATATCTAAACCTGCATCAAATGAAGCTCACTTGAGAAATCTGAGTGATTCCTCCTCGCCACTCATTCACATGAAGCACAATTGAGAAATCTAAGTGATTTCTCCTTTCTTGCTAGCTAGGGTGGAATGTTTCACCACCTAAAATAGTTTTATAGAAAGGGGAACATCTCCCAATCTTGAGAAGCTCAATGGCTCTCCAATACCAAAATTCAAATGACCAAAATCCCTTTCACTTGTGTCTTCACGCTTTTTATAAATCTTCATGGATCATTTCCCCCTCATTCTAGAATTCTCTCACAATTATTTAATAAAATATTACTAAATTTTATTTTTATGAGAGAATGACACCTTGGGTTTCATTTAATTCCTCTATAATGTTATTTGGCCAAATAATAACTTCATCTACCTTGGAAATTCAAATTAGAGAGGCTTAGCTTGATTTGGGGAAGTTACACTAGCATGTGGGCCCACCCCTCTCCTCTAGCCCCCTCCTTGGCTAAATTTAGGACCTGCGACATGTCATAGGTTGTCATAAGTTGTCATAAGCTATCATAGGTCCTGATTCTTGTCATAAGTTTTCATATATGTCATAGGTTTCCATAGATTTGTTATTTTTATCCCGGGGAGTTACAACCCATGAGATGCCTCCATGATAGGATTCATTCCACCTTGGATGGGAGTTACACCACATGTTTGGACTCATTCCTCCACTAATGTGCCCTTATTTCCCAATTGTTTCCAATGCCACCTTAGAATTCAAATTTGAGGGAGGTACAACTCATGTGAGGCCCAACTCAACCTCCTTAAGCACCCTCCTTGACCCACATGTTGCATCATTTCACAATTTGGACATCAACTATACAAATATTTGACCCACATCACCACCTTGATAATTTTTTATTACTTTACCAAGTGAATTATTCAAATGCATTCCCCTAGTCCAATGGAGTGGTCCTTAGCAAAAATTTGGGGACATTACAGGGGACAAGAGGAGGAGGAAATTTAGCCACTATATGAAGATAATGAAGGAAGTGCAGGCCTCAACCTCATGCTACAAAAGGAACACTCCACTCAACGTTCAACAAGAAATTGATAGAGCTGAAGATTGGGTTCAGCAAGTGTGTGAAGTTGTGGATGAGGATGAAATGAGGTAGGACCTACAGGTTTGGTTTCCTAATGTAGGGATTTTAAGGGCACGGGACACCAAGTATCTCTAGACTGTTTAGTTATACTGACACCTGCAAAATGTTCTTGGAAAAGCTTTGTTGGACCATCGAGAGGGATGAAAACAAAATTATTTTTCAAATGGATGAGATGCAAGATCAAATGAGAAGAATGAATGCCAAAATCAACCTGGTCGCAAGGGACACCATGCATTTTGAGTTTAATAAAAGGACTGCCAAAATGATGACATTCCCTCTACCTCTATACAAGAGGTTCCTTTTATCTCAATCTATGATTATGAGGGTCATAATTCTTAATTCTAGTACTATTCATATTTGTTTTGTTGGGTCTAATAGCCCAAGTTATAGGTTAAAGTCATACAATATTTTCTAACTTCCTAGTAACCACACAAGTAGAAAGACTTTTCTCATAACTTTTATCATCTATTTTGGACCTTTGATAGTCATAAGTGTCAAACTCTTGTTCTGTCATTGGTTGGGTTTCCCATGTCATCGACAAGATCACTAATTTTATGTATATTTTGCTTCTAATGAATATAATAATTTACCTTACACAAATGAAATTAAAATGTAGATAAATTGGTCTAGAGAAAACTTAGTCCTCGTTTCAATGTAGGGTTTCTACCCCTAGTGCTATTTGATAGCCAAATCAATCCTTATGGAAATAGAATGAGGGAATGAAACTCCCTCCTACAAGGAAATACTCTCAACAACCAATAAATAAAATAGGGAACAACATGATTTGGATGTGGAAATGCCAGGAAACACAACAGACGAGTTAGGAAATGGAGACACGGGAAATGTTGATGCTCAACGTCGATATGATTATGAAGTGTTGGAAAATAGTGACTCAAATGAACATATCAAAATTTGTTACATAGTCATTTTGATCTCATTGTCGAGTCCAAGGAAATGTGCTTGTCATGTCCATATCTTGTTCACAATTTCCGCTTTTGTATGCCCCATTCGACACACTTTTCAAGTTTCATCTCATGCATTGTCATGTCGTGGTCAACTTTAGTGTTGGCATATTGTCGCTTTATGTCTATTACATTGTCATGCCAAGAAGTCAGTGCCATTTCATTCAGTTCATCGCATTTATTGTTAGGGTTAACCTTGACTTGGGAATGAGTCAAATGGTTTAGGTATCAACACGTGGTTTTGGTCCCATGGTATTTGGTAGCCCATTGTATTAGCCCAAGGTATTGCATGTAATGAATCCTATAAAGGCTTGGCATACTCCATTTTAATGTGGCCTGGAGATGAGTGTGTGAGCTCACTTGGCTCGGCTTGGTCGGTTTTGGCCAAGGTAATGAAGATCTTCATTGGCTAGTTTTTCCCCTCGTGGGGTTTTCCAAGGTATACTGTTGTCTCTTAAATTATTGCTTGTTAATGGTTTTTCTCTCATTATTATATATGCTTGTTTAAAAACTAAGAAAATGTATCAGAGCCTGGTATGGTGTATTGTCATTGCTCATGATAAGTTTATGTAGATGAGATTGCTTGCAATTGACTATTTATAGCCAAGCTGGGAAAGCAACACATGGAGGCCTAGATAGTGTATTGAGGGCTTGCGACTTGAATGGAAATCGATGAAAATTGTGATTTTTGGAGAGGCATGTGGATGAGGCTATGTGTAGAGGTGTATTTATGGCCATGTGGTTGAGCTAAGAAGTGGTCGTGGCCATGGAAAAAGAGAGGGGGAAAAAAAATTGAAAATAATCTCTAGGAACAACGATTGGTGCAGGAGATGGAGAGGTCATGGTATTTTGTCAATTGGTGTCTATTACACCTAAATCTCGTCATCATGAGACCCATGTCAACTCATTTCTTTGATTCCTAGAGTCTCCCTGATCAAGTAGTCAATTAGAGCAGTTGTTGACATTTTTCCACGATTTCTAGTTGGGCCGACGCAGATTGCCTTCTAGCAAGGAGCACACAACTAGGTCAAGTGAAGATTTCCTTCTGGAAGACCGTGTCAGTGAATCAGGTTGCCTTTGTGCATCCTGTGTTTTCTCTCTCAAGCGCAAGTTTCCCTCATACAACATGCGCTGGTGTTGGTTAAGTTGGATAAAGGTAGCTTTCCAGCGAATTCTAGATGGTGGATGAGGTGGATCTCTATCCCTCACTTGTAGGTGAGTTGTCCTATGGTTCCCTAACCTCAAGGAAGGATCCCTTAGTCCTCTTCCCATGATCCTCAACCTACTCTACCCACTTGGTATTATAAATACAAAGCTCCTCTCCATTCCAAAGGGAGGAAGTCTATAGCACTTATATGCTGGTGGACTTGACCTGGGTGATCCCTCTCCATCACTTGGGAGGCATAAATTTCCTTTGGAGGCATTGGATTGGCTTGTTGAAGGAATATTGCAGCGTTAAGGCTTGGGTTGTAATCATCACTCTTCTATCTATTTCTCACTCATTTACAATAATATAATCTCTTTCCATAAATGTCTTTGTATTAATGATATTTAGGGTTCACTTCCTTAACTGATTACTTAGATCAGTTAGTGTTTAGATGTGCTTTTACTGCTTGTTTGTCTCTACGTGCTTTGAAAGGTTTTATAACTACGGATCTGATGACTGCAAAGCTTGGAGAAATAAAGAGGAGAGGGATCTATGAATATGAAGGTAAGGAATCTAATTACGTTGATCTCTAATTGATCTAGGAAAGTAGTTTTATATCTGTCTCTATCTGTTCTAGATCCACTTGGAAGCGTCCGCTCGAGTAGATTGTCCGAAAAAAATAAGGCGACCATACTGGGGAATAATTTGTTTTGATTTCAATTTGAATGTGTTGTTCATTGATTTCTTTGTGAGCCATTTCTTTGCCTCCTGAGCCTATTTTTACCATCATATCTTCTTCTTGAAGAGTTTGCTGACTTTCCCTGATCCTGTTTGGGTGAGTATTAGACCATTTGTTTATTCATTGTTTGGAGATTTTTCATTTCTTGAATTGGGTTATTCGTCCGACGCACCTGGGTAGTGTATCCAGTGTGCCCTTCTATTTCAAGCGCTTTCTGCCTTTGGGCATCCTGCGCCTTCAGCACTTTTCCCAGTTTGACAGTTTACGCCACTGGTGCTTTACCCCTGTATACAGTTTGCGTCAGGCACTCTAAGCCTAACCACAGACTGCGTCGACCCTTTAAGCTTGGTGCTTGGTCTACCCCCTCTCCAAATTTTGATTTTGGTCTGACCAACAGACTTCTCTGAGCTGTACCTTCCAGCCAGAGACTTGTTTATTTAGCATTGATTGTATTTGGTTTGCTTGTGTTGATCTTTGGATTCCATTTGGTCAAGTGAGAGATCCAGTGGTGGCGTGAAATTTCAATCCCCCACAGTCATCCGCTCAATCTTGCATTCCCTTGTCACCTTATCAGTTCTATTCAGAATGCTAGATATGACTTCCAAACCCTTCTTGCGCTTAGCCATTTAGTTTTGCATGCATTTGATTGATTTTGAGTGACTTGAGTGTCTTTGGTTCATTTGAGTGCCTGTTATTTTTCTTTGAGAATTTATGAGTTACTAGGGTGTTGCGATTGGTCTCTTGTTTTCTGTTATTTACATCTAAAAATCATACTTATTATCAGATCTTGTTTTGATATACACGTTGAAAAAATCGAAAGTGTCTCATTCTTCTATTTTTGAAGTCATTTGGAAATTGTTGTGAGATTTTTTCATGCATTGGAATTCATTACTCACCAATCTTTGAGAATTTTGACAAGGAAATCGATTGATTGTATTTTTCTTAAATCATGAGTTATTCATCCTTTTGAAAATCAAGTGAATTCAAGCTTTTGCAAAGTGGTTCCAAGTTTGAAGCTTTCTATGCACTTTTGATCTCTTTATGCTTTTTAGTTCATTATTGCGAAAATTAAGAGTTAGTGCATGCTAGATAGAAGTTCTCCTTTTTCATCAATACTTAGTTCATTCTAGTTGGAAAAGACAAAAAGAAAAAGTTTGATTTGGTGTTATTATTTTCTGTGTTTTGTTCAAAAAACGAAAGAGTGCTTTAATCATCTTTGGTAGATTTTGAACTTTTGGGATTTTTTTCTTATTGAGATCATTGGAAAAAGAATTTCTCCTTCCCTTACATAGGTTTCATCGAAAGGAAAAGTGCATTTTCATGTCGTTAGGGTTGCTTCAATTCCTGTCTTCACCTCATGCATTCACCTAACCGTCCAGATAAAATTTACTAGTAGAGCTAGGTTAAAATTTACTAGTAACTTGTGTGCTAAGTTAGTGACATGTTCTAGCGTCATAAAACTTGGCAGCTATTGTTATTTTCCTGCACTGCATCCTCGGGGAACAATAGTTCTTCCATGTACCAACCGGTATATCGAAGGCTCTTTCATGTACCTTAGGGTATATCGAAAGGCACTTCACGTACTCGGTAGTATATCGAAAGGATCTTGTCGTATGGCTATGCATTAGACAGCACCACTACGGATTTGAGCTCCCACGTACCTTGAGTATATCAGGAGACACTCCTAGGATTCCTGAAACCAACCAAGCTAACCATTTGGTTGTCTTGACAAATCAATACACCGAGAACAACACTCAGGGAGCTACTATGCACATACTATCAGGTAGTCGGGTTATATGGTCAGGGGTACGATCCTAATCCTCCCTAGTTAGTGCTCTGAAAAATTGGGCCGAATATAACTGTTGGACCCTGGAGTATATCTTGAGTTGCAAATGCTTGACAATCCTGTGAGGTTCCAGACTTTTGAATCCAGGCCTATCACATAAGTTTGCTTGCGTCTTTAGTTTGTGTAGATTTTTCTGGATTGTGTTTTCTTTTGTATAGAATGAACTTAGGAGAAATTATGGTTCGGTCATTCTGGTTGAACAACCTTTGAGAAGGTCTCGTAGAATTTTAAGCTTGCCACCCGAATATCCCCTTAACCCAGAGGTACTTTCGAGGGCAAGCATGGATCCACAAACTGCTGTCATATCACCTAAAGCAGAAAAATCCACCATGCAGTCGAGAGCGAATTTTTAACTTCCTTTGATTCCACCCGCCACTGACCCTACAAGGTCTTTGACCACGAAATCGTCTGCTTCACAAGACACCTCTTTCCACCATTCGATGGAAGGAGAGCTTGGGGCTACATAATGGTTTAATCAACCCCATGATGAACCTGTATCCACAACTTTTGGTCCATCTACGTCTTTTTGGGAAACCACTCTAGGGAAACAATGGGCTCATTTTGTCCTTTCACCTCCTAGTTGGGCTTCCCATGAGGAGCTTCTGGCACCATTTTGTGACCTCCTGAACCGGATACGTACAATCGGCGAGGAACTTAGAAGAAAAATCCTCTCACGAAGGGATCAAGACCCGTAGGTACCCATGTTTAGACATACCCCATTGCGTTCTTTATCTTATGATTCACTATAAACACCCGCACCCAATATGACCACTTATGAACCTGGTCAACCCTCATTTCCTGCGAGTACACCTCTTAATCAAGAGACCAATTTCATACCTCATATGACTCAAAACATTGAAGGACAATTGTCCAACACCCCACATACTACTTCTGGAACACTACCTCCTCCCCCACCCAAAAATTCGAGGGGAAGATACTCTTTACCTCCTAATTTCTTCATAATGTTCCTTCGCTAGTAAGTCAACATCAACCCATTGCGGAATATTCAACCATCCACAAGCGGTCAAAACATTGTTACTGGGGGGAAACCCATGTTCTCTATCCATAATACGAGTGGGGGACTTCCAATCGGTCATTATGTTGCAAGATCTTTACCCGTTGTGGGATCCACCATGGGATTACATCATGGTGGGGGACCATCCAACCCAATGCAACCACCACGGAGTCACACGTATCCAGGTCATTTTAACCATGTGTCGAGACAATTCAATCCAAAAAACGTACTCCATGGGATACCTTATCCTGGAAACCCATACACTCCATGGGGACACTATAATGTTGCACCAATCAGACCGCCACCAACTTTTCTTCATGTCCCACCACCCCCACCACCGTTCGATCCACCTCCACCTCCTTTCGGAGGTGGCGTACCCCCACCTCATTTCAGAGGGGGCAGACCTCCACCTTCTAGCGGAGGTGGAGGCCCAACCCATTTCAGAGGCGGAGGACCACCACCTACTGGCAGCAGCATACCCCCACCTTTTGGAGGAGGCCCACCTTATTCTAGAGGTGGTGACCCCCTTATTCTGGCGATAGAGGCGATGTCCCTCCCTATTCCAGTGGTGAAGTTGGAAGACCCCCTTATTCCAGCGACGGAGGAGGACCCCCACCTTCTGGTGGGGGCCCACCTTATTGCGGTGGTGGAGGACCCCCACCTTCTGGCGATGGACCAGCTTATTATGGCGACGGACCACCATCTTGCCCACCACCCAACCCAGGCGGCACACCCCCTTATGGCCAATTCCCTATGGGAGGACCTTATAATCAATCGATTCAAGGTACTACTAGTACGAAAATTCCATATCAATACTACCAGTATCTGCAACCAAACCAACAACTACCTTTTCTTGCCACTCTGGATTTGCCAGATCTGTCTCGGTTAACGAATGATCCCATCTTACACGGTTATAACTCGCCACCCATTCCGGTCAAATTGCCCTCCGATATTCCAAAGTTTGATAGCAAGCATGGTGAAGACGTTAAGAACCATGTGATGACGTACCATCTATGGTGCTCATCCAATTCCTTGATGGATACTTCAATACATCTATGGTTATTTCAACGAACCCTCACCGGTACAGCTGCCAAGTGGTATATTGAATTACCACCGTACTCATTTCTTGATTTCTGCTCTCTTTCTATGTCCTTCCTGATTCATTTTCAGTTACCCATACGCTATGATACTGGTACAGACCTACTGACACCTCTCCGCTAAACCACCGCAACTCATATATCCGACCATATCCATGAGTGGCAAAGGAGACGACGTCTCATTAAGGATCCCATTCTAGACCAATTATTAGCGGACTGGTTCACGAAGTCTCTTTTACCCACCATAGCTCGAAATGTGGCCATGGGTGGGGCCGCCACAGAGGAACAAGCTATTGATCATGCCCAGTATTTATACCTTGTCTATGCTCAATTTGGCACAGTGTATGACATTGTTCCGGATGCGCCCCACCCTATATATGATCCTGCAAAGCCACCCAAGGGACCTCAGGCCAATAGCATCATTGGTTCCCTTAACTCCCAACCTTCTACTCAACTTGGTGGATCGTCGAACCACCATGGTTATTCCCCACCCTCATCACAGGCTAGCAGCACCACCACCAAGTCACCCACCCCTGCTGCCACCGAGGAGGTGAATTCTGTCTAGTCAGCTTCGCCTTAGAAATCTGGTGGCAAGAAGAATACCAAGGTAAACCCAAGAATTCTTCCAAACAGCAGGAACATAAGAACCCTACCGAGGACACGAAATGTAAACGGAAGGTCAAGTATCCTTGTTTACTGTGCGGCGGTGACCATTTCTCCAAAGAGTGCCCACATAGAGATGAAGTGCAGCAGTTTCTTAAGGGACACTCCACATCCGCAGTTCTCAATGATCCCTTCCCCACCCAGAATCAACAAATGATAACCCAACCCTCTCCTTCTCAAGGAGAAACATCTTCCATCGCGCATGTTCTCATGATGTGTAGTGAAACGGTTAACCTGAATACCTGATCACGATCATACGACTCGGTTGCTCCTAAGGAAATCGTCGAAAGTAATACTGAAAAAGCTTCTGCCTCTACTCCAGATATCTTTGTGCCGCAAGGTTCTCTCATCATTGAGAAACCTTCATTAGAGTCAGTGTTGCGTCTACCTAAGAGCATGATTAGAAAAGCAGTTTTCAATCCCAATGCTCGGGAAGCTCAGAATTATAACATTGTAGAGGACTTGGCACAAGCTCCTTGTGCCATGTCGATGCTCAAAGTCTTACATAATTTTCCCAATCAACGAAAGACTCTTCTTGATTCCATTGGCGCGATAGAACGGGATTCCTCAAATAGGATCATGTTCAAACTCGAGTACTTTAAAGCGAGGCTTTCCCATCAGCTGGCATTCCAAGTTGCCACGAAGCTTGCCGGGAAAACAATCCATCGTACTGTGTTAGACGAAGTTCCTTCCACCTCGGTCATGTCGTTATCCTGTTGGCGAGCCATCGGCTCTCCCGAGTTAAACTGTTCTTCCACCACCTTGAAAGAATTCGACGACTGTGTATTCCAACATCATGGACTCCTACAAACCTTAGCAGTAGAGCTAGGGGGGAATAATGTAACCATTAACATGGAAGTGGTCGCTGCCCCTTTGGATTATAATCTCTTACTTTGTCGTAATTCGTTTTATGCCATGACTGCGGTCGCATCCTCCGTCTTTCGCATGGTGCAATTCCCCCATCAAGGTCGAATTGTCACCGTTGACCAATTGGACTTCTATACACCGGACACAACTACTCATCCCGACGATAATGTCCCTTTGCTAGGGAAAAATTTTCAGCTCTATGAGAGCATGGGGGTCGGCCTCATAAAAGACTCATCTCTTATAGGCGTCTTTCCAACCCCGGATCCCCCTAACCATGTTTCCACGGTGAACATGATCTCCTACATGATTGCATAGTCTTCCAACTCTCCAGATCAATATCTTGTACCCAATGAGGCCACCATGCATTTGATTGGAGACACCATGCCTCTCTCACCAGCTGAAGCTACTTACGAGGCTATCCAATCAGCCCCTGAGGACCACTTGGTTGTGGCCTCTACATCTTGTTCTCTACAGCAGACGCCATCCTTACTAGATCCTCTGCTCCGAACTTTTCATTTTGACGATTCCATTATGTAAATTATGAGCGTGGATGACCCCCCGTGGGAAGAACTTCACCATCGATCATCTTTCCTACCCCCATTATATTCTATGGAGAACAGCCTCACAACCATTTTCACACCAAACGTCTATCCTTTCCCGTAGTCATCGATCCTCACTTGCGATACGGTCAATGAAGGAAACTTGGAAAACATCGAACCCACCATTTTGATTGACATCTCGGTTACCCCTAGTGTCGTGGAACATATTTGTTTAGTCCAGAATTGTTCTCCTGAAGAGATCACCACATACATGGCCTTATTCAAACAATTCCGCGATGTGTTCACATGGTCCTATGAGGAAATTCCTGGGATAGGTCCTACCATTGTTATGCATGATATCCAAACCTATCCCAATGCTAAACTAGTCCGCCAAAAGTTACAACCAGTGCACCCTTGAAAAACTGCGGCAATTAAAGCTAAGATTGAAAAGCTCTTGATAATCGACTTTATCTACCCTGTTCCTTTAACATAATGGGTCCTCAATGTAGTCCCTGTGGCCAAGAAGCAGGGAACTATCTGTGTCTGTTTCGATTATAGGGATTTGAACAAGGCTTGTCCTAAGGAAAACTACCCCACTCCCTTCATCGATCATATCATTGACAATTGTGCCGAGAGTGTCATCTTCTCATTTATGGATGGATTTTCCAGTTACAACCAGATTGAGATCCACCCAGCCAACCAACATAAGACTGCTTTCATCTTCCCCTGGGGTACATTTGCTTATCGTAAACTCCCTTTTGTCCTAAAAAATGTTGATGCTACATTCCAGCGGGCCATGTCGTACGCTTTTCATGATGTGACGGACTTTGTGGAGCCCTATCTCGACAATCTCCCTGCTCATTCACAGCACCGTGAGTTCCACATCGACCATCTAACGATAGTATTCCTCAGATGCAGGTGGTATAACATCCGTATGAATCCCCACAAGTGCATTTTATGCATCAAATCAGGACGCCTCCTAGGATTCATCGTTTCAAAAGATGAGATCCGCATTGATCCCTTGAAGGTGGAAGCAATTGTTTCTCTCCCACCTCCCACTGATATCCCGGAACTACAAAGTTTGCAAGGGAAGGAAAAATACTTACTACGTTTTGTTTGTAATTTCGCTGAAAAGACACAGGGCTATATGCGATTACTGAAGAAGGACGCCCCCTTCATCTGGAACGACCAAGAGAAAAAATCCTTTGACAGTTTGAAACATGCCATTACCCATGCCCTTGTGCTCCAACCGCCTAATTACTTTAAGGATTATATCCTTTACCTTGCCGCTTCCGCCACCACGATCACCATGTTCTTGGTCCAGGAAGAGGATAATGCCCAAGAACATGTGATCTATTACCTAAGTAAGGGTCTTATTGAATCTGAAACCCATTATTCGCATGTCGAGAGACTCGCTCTCGCGACAGTTATTGCCATACAAAATTTCTGGCACTACATACTGCTCCGCACCACTACCATTATTGCCGACTCAAACCCCATGTACCACATCCTTACACGTTAGGTGGTCAGGGGCAAGTATTCACGCTGGATTGTGATACTTTGGGAATTTGATCTCCTCTTCGAGAAGGCCAAGTCTAAGAAATCTTTAGTCTTTGCGAAGCTCATTTGCGATCTTCCCCGTGTTGATTCAGGAACTGAGCCCAACGGTTCTCTTCCAGATGAATCATTGTTTCTCATCAGCACGCCAAACCCATGGTATGGAGATCATATCACCTTATATCTTCAAACCCAACGGTTCAACCTCCAACTGTCTCGTGAGGACCGTCGTCATATACGCCACCATGCCAAATATTAATTAATTGTTGGCGATACCCTATACCGTCGTGGTGTTGATTCCATTCTTTGACGTTTTCTGACACACAAGGAGGATGAACACGTACTGAATGATTGTCCCTTTGGGGTTTGTGGCAGTCATCTCTCTGGTATGGCTACGGCCCAGAAGATACTATGCACGAGATATTACTGGCCTTCGATCTTCAAAGATTGCATTAAGGTCATTAAGAAGTGTCCCCCATACCAACACTTTTAATCGAAAAAGCACTCCCATCCAGCCCCTTTACATCCGGCTATTGTCGTCGGCCCCTTCGCTAAATGGGGCATAGATTTCATGCACTGTAAGCCTACCTCGGCCAGGGGGCATGGTTACGTCATCGTAGTCGTGGATTATTTCACTAAATGGGCCAAGGCTATGCCTACGTACAATGAAGACGAAAAAACCATTGCACTCTTCATTGCAGGCTTGTATAACTGTTCTTGAGGTTTTCTATAAAGACCCAGGTTCTACGTGGTTCGAGGAACCAACAAAACAATTTTTCACCGGCCCTTTCGGAAACAAGTTTCCACAACTAGGTGATGAGTGTTTAAATGTATTGGTGAGCAGCGCATTACGAGACTCGCGCTACAGACTTCGGATTGCGTGAAGTTCCACTTCTTCGCGACTAATACTTAGACTATCGCTCATCTAAGGAATGCATGATGCAGGTCGATTCTTCAATGATAGGACAGCACAATTGATGACTACACTTACTACTAACACTTATGCAACTTGATAGATCTTTACTTAATGCAAAAGGATGCATTCAATAAGCATGATGGATGGAACCTTGAAGCCTTATACACTATGAAAAACATGGTACTATCCTTGTGCATTTCCGGTGCTGCGTTAAGTGTTTATACGACTAATTCATACATTCATCTAACTACGAAATACTGGTGCATTTGACATTCATTCATACATGTGATTACTTAACATATTATTCCCATCTTTCATCCATATGGTGAATACATATAAAATGAAGAACACATGTGCTCATAAATAGAACCTTAACCATTCATATAAGAAAACACATAGATTGAGATGCATACAATGAATCACATAACACAAAATTTAATGTGATTCACCCCCCGGATGGGAGCTACGTCCACAGGAACTGTTGTTATATTATCTTAGGGAAGGGTACAATAGTTCCAGTTTGCGCACTCAGTTGTAGACTCTTCTCCCTCTCTGTAGGTCTCTGCGCACGCAGCTGCAAATCCTTTTGTTCAATGGTATTCAGCAATACAAAATAAGTATTACTCAAGATTTAGCAATTACAATTCAACATTAACCCTTTCCCTTAAAAAATGTGCCCTTTTATAGATCGTTCCCGTAGGTCACATCTTTACAATGCATAGGCTCAAAAACCCTACGGTTCCCCAAAATTGGTGTGGTTACGCACCACCCTGCCTGTCACCATCAACAGCTTGCTCCGCTCACTTCAGGATGCCTTGCTGGGCCACTCGTGGCTCACATGTTCTTTTGACAGCCGCAGTCATGACCAAAATAGTTACAACCGCATCGTGGCCTATCGCTTTCCGCCCCTATAGCCTGCCTGTTTCTATTGACCTCGTGGATTAGCTCCTTAACCGTTTGCTGCCACTGTCCTTGATAGGTCGCTTTCCTCTATCTCCGCTCTGCTTCTTACTTAAAATAGGTTGCTTCCATAGCTCGACCTTACCAAAAATGGTTGTTTCACTGGCACTGTGCACCATCTTAATTGTGCAAAACTGACTTATGCAATCCGAACTGCACATTCCATACAACTGTGCCATCTGACTTCGTAGCCCGAACTGCACAGTTCCCAAAACTATACTTCATCAAAATTGTGCCCTCTTGGGATGCACCCAACAGGCCCCTAACACTTACTTGTGGCTCGTCTCGAGCCACTTCCCTCTGGTTGTTCCATCTACGCATCCTTTGAAGTACCTGATCGCGCAGTGAAATCCTGAACAATTGCACTAAGCTTTGCAACTATTTCCTTTATCTCTTGCTCGCATCCTTTTACCATGTCGATCATTTCATCTGAGGCAGGTTCCAAAAGTTGTTCCTTGACATTATTCTCTTTTGCCCGAATATCTTGTAGCTTTGTTTCAATTTCATTGGTCAAGGTGAGTGCCTTTTCTTACAGCAGCTGTAACCTTGAGGAGGTTTCAGCTGCTTTTACTCTTAAAGTTTCCAGTTCCTTCCTAAGTGCGTTGGTTTGTAGAAAATTCTGCATCTTCTGTCGTACAGGAAAGTCCTTCATAGTAGCATCCATGGAATCCAATTCTTGTTGCCTCTGCTGCATTTCATTGTGGATACTTTGCAATTCTAGTTCTTCTTGTAATATGCTCCAGATGTTAGAAAAGTCATCCAACAGGTTTTGGCATCGCGCCACATCTGCGCAGATTCTTTCTGTAGAGGCCCTAAGTGCCTTTGCTCTTGCTTCTTCCTCCGGTTGTGTTGTGTCAACTGGCCGTTGAGCTGCTAGCTTGACCATTTCTGCTTGATGGGCAACTTCCATCTCTGCAATCTTAATTTGTGGGAAATCTCTAGTCCCTTCATTTTTTCTTGCAAACTATCCACAACAACGCTGATTTGTAGGATAGTTGCCTCAATTTCCAACTCCTCCTCAATTTTGGGTAGCTTCACGCAGAGAGTTGATACTACTCCCTTTACCTTGCGTTGTTTCTCTTGTGTGTGTTCAAGCTCCCTTGCCTTCTGTTCACATTCCCCTTGTAGTTGTCTATAGCTTTCCTCCAATTGGAGGTGCTGACTATGTGAGACGATGTCTCTTTCATGTATTTCTTTTGTTATCTGAGTATGTAGATTGTGCAATCCTTCTGCAGGCAGCATTGCCACATTGATTTCCAATTGCGCAAGCCTTCTCGCGTACTCATCCATCTTGTCTGTTGGGTATATGATGGACATTGGCGCAATCTTAACTACGCGCGTCCTTGTTGTATAGGCAAGCGGACTGCACATCTGCCCACTTGACTCACTCTTCATGTTTAATCATGTCATTGTGCATTTTGAAGTTTCACAGTCCATAGTCACTGATCACAGATCTCACTTTCAAAACCACATGGTAGATGAATTGAGCGCCAGACTGGGTTTTTGCCATGAAAACTCAACCCCTTACTACCCACATTCCAATGGACAAGTAGAGGCCATCAATAAGGTCTTGAAAACCATGATTCAATGCATGGTGGGTATACACAATAAAACTGGCATAACATGCTCTTTTCTGCCCTATGGGCATACCGGACCTCCGTCAAGACTGCCACCGGATTCACACCGTTCCAATTAGTATATGGATTGGAGGCAATCCTACCAATAGAGTGCGAGATTCCATCACTGAAACTTGCAGTCGAACTTCTCCCAAACACCATTGCCGAGGAAGAACATTTCCTTCACCTAGAAAAACTCGACAAGACCCACTACGATGCCTCTCTTGCCAACGAGGCACATAAGAAACGCATCAAAGCTCAAAATGATAAGTTGGTTAAACCTCATGCCTTCAACGAGGGTGATTTGGTCCTCACATATGACCAAAAGCACGATAAGCTAGGGGCAGGTAATTAGTTTGATTCCATGTGGCATGGGCCATACATCGTAAAACGTGTCTTGGAGAAGGGATCATACGAGCTAGAAGATAATGATGGAATATCTCTAGGGGAGCCTCGCAATGGGATCTACCTAAAGATATACTATGCTTGAGTCTTTCACGCATTAGTACCTTGTATATATTTTACATGATGTATGTTTTGTGTGGTGTGATGCTTTGTTTTAAGTTTGTTAGGATCTTGGTTTTTTACACTTACGTCATGTCTTGCCTACGTGTGCAGATGACAACTTGATTTGGATTCGCGGATGGCACTAGCTGGCATATCCGCGGCCTCGCTTCGGTAGCTTGGGTACTTTATTCCCCCACCAGCGAGCTCATCAGTTCAGGAGGGAGTTGTCTAGGGTACACAACCAACAACTCCGTTGAGTATCACGCGGTGATTGGAGTCTTAAACAACATTCTTTCCCTGGGTATGGACCACATTGTCATCCACCTTGACTCAGAATTAGTGATATCCCAACTCAACCGAGTCTATTCCATCCGTGATCCCATGCTACTTCATCTTTTCGAACGAGTACATCTCTTGGAGAGGTCCTTCGAATCTGTTCAGTACCTGCACATCACAAGAGACATAAACACAGTTGTGGACTCCATGGCCAATTTAATTTTGGATTGGTACATTGCACACACATGAAATAATCATGAATCATAAAAATGACATGACATGTATATAATGCAAAAAAACAAACACATAGATAAGATCCCACATTCATCCATAAGAACACAATATGTATAAATCCATCAATAGAGTTTGTATATATCAAGTTGGTACAAAATACAAAATGTAGTGCTGATACAAAATCTAAAGCATGAAAGCTTTCAGTAGATATCATCTGATACAAAATATGAAGCTTGTGGATTTCAGTACATATACATCTAAAGCATGAGTTTAGTCCCTGGGATGCTCATGATAATAGATAATGACCCTCACTACTCTCTTGAGCAGTAAACCAAAATGCTCGGATATGCCAACAGTAAGTCGTTGGTAGAGACGAGGCAGGGCATGGACTGTTGGCTCCTCAATATCTAATTTCAGCCTCCGAAGGTTCTCCTCCACATCCTTCATCTCCTCAACAGTGTCCCGTGCTGTGGGGCCTATCTTCGACACCGCCCCTCTCTGTGCAATAGGGGAGAATCTGACCGGTCGCGTCGGGCCCGAATCTGCATCAAGTATGTATTGATTATCAGTACTAATCCAAAAAAATATAATATATATAAAATGAAAAACACATTCAAAGTTGTTGTTCTTACCGATATCACCCCACTACGCTCCCTCAAGAAGCACTAGGTCAAGATTGCCTCGGAAGTCAGAACCGTCGTAGGGGAAATCCTCGACCATCAGGAGTTGGCCCCTCAACCATCTGAAGAAGCCTGTACTGAAACCAATAATGGGACCCCTGCCACCATGACGGGCCATCACCTATGCCCATTGGATTATGTGAGGATCTTGTGCATTCCGATCATCGACCTCAACTTGTGGATGCAGGTGCGGTACCCGCTCCAGAAAGAATGAAACTACCACAGAACCATAACCAAATTGCTTCAGCTCCCTGCGCCGACATTTGGTCAACTAATCTCGTAAACTTGTGAGAAGTCCCTCACACTAGTTGAACACTATCGGGGCCATACACTCCTCGGCATACATCATCTGGAATTTACTTGCCAGATGAGGGGATCTGCTACCGACCACTCTCACAATGGTGAACAGGACGGTCCGAAGAGGTCGATCTCTCACCTCCTTGATGGAAATTTTCCCACCTGCCATCTGTGTACCGGCATGGCACCACTAATATATGAGATACTCCACAGTACGACCACCTCCTTGTGATCTAGATAGTGATACAGGATTCCCTCGTTGGTACAACCCCATGAAAAAATAGGTTCCTCGACATCTATCATCATCGTGTGCATGCCGATCTGAAAGTGTTGTTGCACCAAATCCTAGCATTGGATCGAGTTCTCCAACAATGTAGCTTGGGCCCTCATGCCCGGAACCTGGAAGTACTTCAGTAGTCCGCAATTCCTCAATGAATCCATGCATTGAGGGTCATTTTCCGCTTGGGCATCGTCGAGCTCATGCTCCCTTTCGCACCACTCAATCATTTTTATCACTCCAAGCCTATCCAATAGCCCATAAAAAAACTATTAGAATCTTTCCAACTCATCAAAAACACTTTTATTTGGTTGGATTTTGAACATGTCATATGGATTTTCATCAGCACCACCCATCCTTGCGGACAGGGCGCCTCCGGCACAAGACACTAGTTCGAGATTTGCATCGGCACAGTTCCTGAAAGGGGAGACTGGGCCGGCTCGTGAGCGCAATATCCTCCACCAAGCAAGCTCAAAACCCAAGAAAATGCAAGAAAATAAAAAAATGTAATCCACTGGAAAGAAAGGAGCCTAAGTTTAGGGTTACATGTCACTGACAATGCGGAAAATGGTTGATCGTAGCTCCCAGAATCAGCACTGGAAAACAACTCCAAATGGTACTTCTCACCTCTCCAACTTGGTAAAAACAAATAGTAATTGATTTTTACTATTTATCCCTTTTTATATCAAAAAATAGCATATTCCTTTTTTAATTTTATTCTATTGTGGGTTATTTTTCTATAGTTGGGATTATTTCTACTCGGTTAATCATTTTGACCTAGTTTTTAAGCTTGCAGATGAAGTTAAGTACCTTATTAATATTGTTTTTCGCAATTGTGGTCATCTCGTGCGTGTTATCGGGTATGAACAACTCGCTGAGCATTTTTATGTCATTATTTCGCTCGTTAAATTCAATTATTAATGACGTCGAGCTAATTCTTTGTTCTTTCTCGTGCTCTTAAAATGATGAGAATAAGTCATCGAGTTATAGTTTATCACTTGTTCGGTCTCGTTAAACTTCCATGAAAAAGGAACCCCTCAGAGTCTTTCTTTAATATCTTTTTAGGCTCTCGAAATATGAAAAGATCACCAAGCAAACTTGATGCGTTCACGCTTGTAAAAGTATTTGAATGATTGTATTTTTGGTGGTAGTTTACCCCTTTTCCGGACTAGGAGGCACTATTTACGAAAAAGGAATGCTCCAGCCAATCATGACTGGAAGAGTCCTCTCTCGCATTGTTTTACCCTTTTTTGGGAGAAGAGGCTAACCTTATGAAAAGGGACCTTCGGAGTCTTCTTTAGTTCTTTTCAGACTCTCTAAACATGAAGTGACGTCGAGTTTACCTTCTATGGACTTGTTAAAATTTAACATTGAAGGGCCGTCATGGGACGAATCCCTCCTATCCTAGGTTCGCAAAATGTTCGGGATTGGACTTGTCCATGGGATGAGCTATATCGAGCATCTGTTTACCCTCCTCAATATCGTTAAAAAAAAAAGAGGCACTCATCAGTCATGATGGGGAAAAAGGGAAGATTTTGTGTTACACTATAATTTACGGCAATACATAGTCACTCTTGAACATGGATCTCATTTGCATTTGCATTCGGTACTTGGGTAATCTATTTGTCTTCGAGTCCTACTAATTTCACGAGTCTTGTCACTCCTTTGGGTCATCCAAAGAGTGCTTCCATCATCAGTTGCATTGGGATTTGTTATCATTCTTGTCACGTCAATACTACCAAGTCATGCCATGCCCATGTTCAAGAGATGTCCATTACTCATTGTATGTAGTCAGTACACCTTCCATCATGTTGGTCTACCCTAAGTCAGTCTTGCATATTAGTTTACCGTCCAACCTACTTCAAACATCTGTTATCGTGTTTCGTGTCGATGATGGGGGATTCATCATGGCCCTCCTTCAACGGATTCATCCTTGTCGACTTCAACACATCACCCAAGGAGTGAATATAGAAACCAATCAAGTACCTTGGGCCTGCATGCCTTAATGGCAAGTTACCTCACTTTCAACATGAGTTTACATAATTGACTCTTGATTGAAATATTTAATCGAGCGTTCGACCTCAACTCATTGATTCACACTAGGTGATGTGTACTATGATACCTTGGGGATCGTTGACATCAATGGTGATTTCCCTTGCACTTGTTAATGGTATACATCAATGACCGGTAATCAAGTGGTTTCTACCATGTTCGACTCCAATACATTGTAATCACATGGATAGATTCCTATCATTGTGTGTTCGGCTTGAAGACCTTGGGGTAAATCATATCTTACCCGGGTTGCGTTGGAGATTGTTTGAGTCATATTACACGGATCCACTTTGTATTGGTCGTGGTTGTGTTATCATCTCATCATGGATCTACGATTGTGTTTAGTTTCCATGATTGTGTTCAGTCAATCCCTACTACCATGGATTTGCATTGTATTGGTAAGAATCCATGTTATACCTCATATGAGACTTGTATCTCAAAGTCAGTCGTACTGCAGCAACATCTTCCATCCAGCAAGTCCTTTCCATCCATCTTTCAAATCATTTCACCTACCTTGTTTTACCAGCTTCATGCTTTGGGGGCAATTCTGTTACACCTAAATCTCATCATCATGAGACCCATGTCAACTCAGTGATTTGATCCCTAAAGTATCCCTGATCAAGTAGTCAATTAGAGCAAGTTTTTGACCTTTTTCCACGATTTCTAGTTGGGCCAGTACAGATTGTCTTCTAGCAAGGAGCGACCAACTAGGTCAGGCACAGATTGCCTTCTGGCGGACTGCACTGGTGGCTCAGGTTGCCTTTGTGCAGCCTGTGTTTTCCCTCTCAGGCGCAATTTTCTCTCATACAACATGCGTCGGTGTTGGTTAAATTGGATAAAGGTGGATTTTGAGCGAATTCTAGAAGGTGGATGAGGTGGATCTATATCCCTAATTTGTAGGTGAGTTATCCTACGGTTCCCTAACCTCAAGGAAGGATCCCTTAGTCCTCTCCCCATGATCCTCAACCTACTCTACCCACTTGGTATTATAAATACAAAGCTCCTCTCCATTCCAAAGGGAGGAATTCTATAGCACATATATGTTGGTGGAATTAACCTAGGTGATCCCTATCCATCTCTTGGGAGGCATTGGCTTGGCTTGTTGGAGGAATATTGCAGCGTTAAGGCTTGGGTTGTAATCATCACTCTTCTATGTATTTCTCACTCATTTACAGTAATATAATATCTTTTCATAAATGTCTTTGTATTAATGATATTTAGAGTTCACTTCCTTAACTTTTTACTTAGATCAGTTAGTGTTTAGATGTGCTTTTACTGCTCGTTTGTCTCTACGTGATTTGACAGGTTTTACAGCTACGGATCTGATGACCGCGAAGCTTGGAGCAATAAAGAGGAGAAGGATCTATGAATATGAAGGTAAGGCATCTAATTACCTTGATCTCTAATTGATCTAGGAAAGTAGTTTTATATTCTGTCTCTATTTGTTCTAGATCCACTTGGATTAGGGAGATCATGCTCACGTCCGCTCGAGTAGATTGTTTGAAAACAGTGTCCATGAACACTATGCGTGCCATTTACATGGAGAATAAGAAACTTGAAATGTAGAGAACCCATGTTTGCATGATGCAAACTGTAAAAGAGAGCACGCCCATCCAAGAGGAGAAATCCCTGGCCTGTTGTAGTAGATTCTATGATGGAAAAGGAAGTTTGATTCACGTGATGACAAGAGCCGAGCAACTACACCACCTGATTGTGGTGGTGGAGGCCATGGAGAGCGCCCATGATTTGGACAAAGGGGCTACGACGTACCTGAATCTGGAACGCCATGTGACTGAGGTCATGAGCACCATATGCGAGGTCAGAATCTCCAAAATCGTAGTGGGTCTTAGGAATCCCATGAGGGATGCAAAGGGGAAGGCGATCGAAGAGAATGGGACCTTGGACAGTCATTTGTGATCCATGCATTGAAGAGAATCAAGAGGAACAGATGACTACGTTTCCAAGGTGACAGGAAATCGTTTTTTTGGTTTGAGAAGTGAGAGTTGGTCTGTGTGGAAACTCATCCTACAAATTCGCGAAGGAGGAAGGTCATGGAAGAAATTCCCAATCTGGTGGAGGCCATGATGTGCTGCATCATTACATGTTTGTGCTGCATCATTACATTTTTTTTGGATGTCTTCTGGTGGAAGTTGAATACTAAGAATGATGAAGTGAGGGCATAGGAGTACGTTGATGTCGTGTGTAGAGATTGCGTCAGAGATCGAAAAGCAGGGTTTCTCTTGAAGAGGGTTTTGATGGCATTTATGTTTTGAGTCACCAAGAGCGCATGGGAGCAAAAGAGATGGAACCATGCAATTTGGTTGAGAATTAGTTTGAGCGCATGGGAGAAGAAGAGATGGAGCCATGCAATTTGGTTGAGAATCAGGTTGAGCACATGGTGGAGAACGAGAAATGGAAAGATGAGAGAGAGGACAAGCGAGAGGATGTAGCAATCCATGGTGATGGCGAAGTCACTCTCATATACATGAACAAAATTAATGTTTATTACTTTGGATTTGAAAATTATTTATTATATGTAAATGGGCATACGGCTATAAGATCTGGTTAGGCATTCGTAACTCACCGATAAAGTATAAGAAGACCTAAGTGATAGGGGGGAACCATTGTAACTCACCGATAAAGTCTAAGAAGACCTAAGTGATAGGGGGGAACCATTGTAACTCACAGATAAAGTCTAAGAAGACCTAAGTGACTGGGGAATGATTCAAATGGTTTAGGTCTCAGCGCGTGGTTTTGGGCCCATGGTATTGGCCCAAGGTATTGCATGTAATGAAGCCTATAAAGACTTGGCATACTCCATTGTAGTGTGGTGAGCGGGTGAGATCACTTAGCTCAGCTTGGCCGGTTTTGGCCAAGCTAATGAACATCTTCATTGACTAGTTTTTCCCCTCATGGAGTTTTCCAGGGTATATTGAACATGTCTCTTAAAATTTTGCTCGTTAATGGTTTTTCTCTCATTATTATATATGCACGTTTAAAAACTAAGACTGATTTCTATTATATTTCATTTGGCCAAAACCTTCGTCATTTGACCTTTCAAAAATTAGTCATAATTTTGACAAGAAAGAGTCTTTTACGTCTTGTTATTTTTTCATCGTTCAATTAATTAGTTGGTTGCTTATGTTGCTAATTCCATTATGAATCCTATTCAAAATTCAAAACCTTTCCCTAGATATCTCCTTCTTAAAAATAAGCCAATGGCCTCCACTATGAAAAGAAAAAAAATAAAAAGAAAAAATGACCTCCACATGAAAAGAAAAAAGATAAAAAGAAGAAATGCCCCTTTTCCCTTCCTTTTTTATCCCATTGAATCAAAACCTTCCTCTTGAGTCAAATGATGCATCATTAAGTGGTCTTCTCCTAATGTATTTATTATCCCTCAACTAAACTCCCTTACCTAAGCCTTGAAGCCTCCTTATTTTTTAAAAGAAATAAAATTCCCCTTTTTACATTAAGATTCACTTATATTTCCTACCCCTAATTTAAAAAATAAAAAGGAAATCCCATTGAATGCGATGTGGCAGGCGAGGGGGATCCCTTTTGAACGTGCGTGAAGGCAACCCACGAGCCACAAGAAAAAGCATTGTTTGCAGGAATACAAAGGCCGAAGATCGTTGGAAAACTAGAAGACCATACAAAGGGAGCCGTTGGAACCGAAACACCAACCCTAGCAACCGACAGAATCTACAAAGGAGGGCACCTAAAAATGACCACGAGAAGTTAGCTCTAGCGGGAAACAGCAGGATGCTATAGAGAATCTTGCAACATATGATTCTTCCAACAAACAAAAGGCATGGCAACAACCACGTACGGAGGGTAGAAGAGTCATTGTACATCTACGTAGAACGTCGAGTATGACCTTCGGCACACATTTGGAAACGCAACAATAGAATTTCACCAAGAAATTATTGCACACCAAAATATTAACACTGACACAGAGGATAATACTACAAAACAGTCAAAGAGAAAAAAAGAAAAGCCAGGATGTGGTAGTCATGAGCAGGCGTGGGCGTGCCCCTCATCTACACATACTCCACAGGTAGAAGAACGCTTACACAACCCATTCTGGTAGAACGTCTGATGCGAGTGGATCTACCAGCTATGACACACGTTACTCCAACAGAAAAAGCAGCACGGATCGGAATGTTAACATGCACAAAAACCGTAAACGGATCCACGCGGACAACTAGTGAACGCAATGGATGAAACTCTTTCACACAAAGAGACTCAGAAGAAGGAGGCACTAGGAAAGTATCGAAGATTAAGCGGATTTTTTCACTGCTTTTGCCAACCATCCCCTTCTCTCCTTAACCAACCCTCCAAGGGTGTTTTTCACTGTTTTTGCCAAGCATTTTGAGCATCAACAAGGAACATTGAAATCCCACTAGAATCAGGTGAATCACTAAAGAATCAAGAACCCATCAAGACAAGACAGAAGCAAGAAACTCTAGCAAATTCATCCCCAAGGTAGATCATATGCCCAAGAGTGAGTTACTTCATCCAAAATTAGTGAAAACATCTAATATATGCAGGATCGTCTTGTGATCAGAAAAATCTATGGGTATATGACCAATATAAAATCCCCTCATTTGGTATATCAACACCCAATCGAAACTCAAAGGGCACATTGATCTCAAACTAAGCTCCAAAGAGTTCTTTACACTGATATTTACCAATATGGAGGATCAAGATAAGGTTTTTAAAAATGGTCCCCATTTTTCAACTCAATCAACCTCTACCTTCCATTTTGGATAGAAAAATGTATCCCTATTAAAGTGTTAAATATATATAGTATCAGGAGACATTCTCCAAACCAATCTTGTGTAGCCAAGATTGATCCTCCCATATAGAGGTGAGAACTTTGATTGCCTTCAGTGTAAAGGTTATTCCTCCCATGCAGAGGTAATTGATCAAATTAATGATGTTGTAAAGTCTTGTTGTACAAGACTCCGGACTTGTATGTCAAGTCATGATTCTTATGTGAACCTTTTGTATAAAGGTATCAATGGGATGGACCTCCCATATAGAGGTGGAACTTTCGTATAAAGGTCATGCTTTAATTGTTAAAACCATTTAATATTGTGTGATATATTATTAACCATGATCACCAGTTTCTATTAAATCTCCTTTAGAGATTGATCACCTCTAAAGTGAATTATTTTAGCATATGATCATTTGGTCCGAAATAATATAATATGATCACAACATCCGATAATTCTTCTTAGTATAATGTACTGTGATGGATAATTAAAGTTAGCACATATTGACCATGCAGTAAGAGATAAAGAAATAAAAGATAAAGCATAGAGATCAAGAGAATTCGAAATTTCCCATGCAGACACTTCAGCTAATTAAAGAGAAATCGAATTGTTAAAGCTTCAATTATAAAGATTTAGTTAAGTACCAATGTATGACTCAATCAATGCTTTAGTTAAATCATCAGTTAAAGATATGCCTCAGGTAACTAAGGAACACACAGTGGTCACTTCAGGTAAATCAATCGACATTATTTCAGTTAACTAAGTGTTAAATAAGAAGGACTAGTTAACTAAAGTGTTTTCACTTTAGTTAAACTAAAAGACGACATTTCAGAAAGAACCAGTTAAAGAGAGTTAACTAAGTGACAACAAAGAAAATCTAGTTAACTAAGTGTTATTGCATGATGACACTTATGTTAAACTAAAAGATGACACGTGAGTTCCGACACTTGCATGTCGACACTTAAGTTAGCCACCTCACTAAGTGGGAAAGTTTTCAGTTAAGAGGTGAGCTCATCCTAAGTGACAGCTCAGTGAGATAAAGCACTGCATGAGAAGTGAGGCCCACTTCTTCATGCAAGATTGATACATCCAGTTTGAGGGCAAGTTCAACCTGAAGTTAGAAGATAAAATATAGAAGAGAAGAATGTATAAATATGTTATAAGGGATTGATGAATTCAATGTGATGCGAATTCTCTTCTCCTTTGAAGGCAAGGCGCTTCTCTTAGTGTGAAGGATATTATTATTGAAGGAAAGGTGTTTCTCCGATTGATCTCTCTTCTCCATTGATTATGTTTATTCACCAAGAGTGTTTGGTGATCTCTTATCTTCCGAAAGCAATCTACTATGTTGTAAAATAAATCATTCTCTACTATCCATTATATTATACTGAAAATAATTGTTGGGGTTTTTGTTCTCATAGTTTTGAGGATTTTTCCCAGAGTATATCTTGTGTTATGGATGTATGAATTTCATGTCATTGAATTGTCTCATTTTTTCAAGTTTCAACATCTAAAAGAATTAAATATCAAAGCTCAACCAAATGTTAACATAAAGAAGGGTTCTATATTGCACCCATATGGATCTAAATGCACTCACTACCTCATGAATACTGGGATGAGGAAACCCTGGAAGGGATCGACAATACCCTAGGAAATTTTCTAAAAACATCTAAGGTTACCAAACACGTGTAGTATACTTTATATTCCATGATCTGTGTGGATATGGATGTCTCGGAATCCCTTCCAAAATCTGCTTACCTAAGCTACTAGGATAATGAATGTATTTAGACCCTTGATTATGAACACATTCCATAATTTATGATATCCTAAATGCCATGAGAATGGCCACCTACTTAGAAAATTCCCCATGAACATGAGTCTTATTCCCCCGAAATCAATTGATAAGCTTGACCAAGAGGACTTTGCTAAAGTGTAAAACAAGAGAAAACAAGGGGAAAAAAAAACCCTTTGAAGCAAGAACAAAACATCAAAACATCCAACATCTTTAAATCCCTAACTGAAAGTAAATTCCAAGAGGAAACCCCACAAAAGCCACAATGTCATCTCAACCTTAAAAGAAAACCAACCTTCATTCAGAAGCAAAAGCTTTGGAAACAATCAAAATATGCAAAGTGAACAACATTAATCCATGCCCAT
Source organism: Larix kaempferi (assembly GCA_027924585.1). NCBI lineage: Eukaryota > Viridiplantae > Streptophyta > Pinopsida > Pinales > Pinaceae > Larix > Larix kaempferi. The sequence goes on along the minus strand of BSBM01000120.1, from coordinate 10,132,626 downwards.
CATTCACAGAAAAGGATACCGAGCCAATGATTGCGGAGGAGGAACTGGTTGAATTTAAGGATGGGTAAGACATGGATTTAGAAGAACTATACCTCCAAGGAATTGTTGATGCATGTGAAAATCAAAACACCTAATCCATATTGGAAAGGAAACTTCAACTTCTTAAATATGCTTTGCATAGAATCTAGAACAAATAACATGCATCATTCTCATGGAAAAGCTAGGTATCATCCTCCCTAGGATTTAAAACTTCTACCTAAAGGATTAGCTAAAACCTATAACGAATGAGAAGAGAAGAGGCCACAAAACCAACAATCAACTATTAAAGGACCTAGGAGAAAAGTTACTCAATTTAGGACAGTATGTCCTAATTATTGATAAGTTCCTCTACACCCCTCTCTAATTAAATATGAAAATCATTACTTGGAATATTTGGTGAATAAATGGAAAAAGAAAAAAAATGAATCTCAAGAATAAGATCCACTCTGAAAAAACCCACAATCATCATGATTCAGAAAACAAAATGTACATGTGATACTTTATATCGAATAGCTCAGCAATGTTGGAAAAATGATCAAGGCATGGCAATAGATGCAAAGGGACTTCTAGGGGAATCAATTTTTTTTACACTCCAACAAAGATATAAATTGATGACTTCTCTACTTCAAACCCCCTCTTAGCAAAATTCCATCTGATGAGAACATCAACAACAGGGTATATCACCAATGTCTATGGTCCTCAAATATTGTGAGATAAGATCCATTTTCTCAACACCATTCAAAACATCAATACCATTATCTTTGGACAACATTAGATAATTTGAAGGGATTTTAATATTATAAACTCCTTGGAGGAAAAACAAGGTGGCATCAAATTCTTAGAAGCAGACAACAAGCACTTCAACCAAACCATCCAAACATTGAACCTAGTTGATATAAAATTAATGAATGGCACTCATACATGGAACAATAGAAGAGGGGGGATCAATCAAATGGCCTCTTGAAAAAAAAAAACTTTATCCTCTCATAATCATTAATGTTGCAAGGTCTAGTCTTGGAGGCCTTCATCATATCATGTTATGGTTTTGATCATTGGCTTATCAATCTAACTCTCAATGTTTAGGTGATTATCCAAAAAATCAAATATTCTAATTTGAGAAGTTCTCAATAGACCACCTATACTTCAATAACAACATTTCCCTCTGGTGGGAAGAAGTTATCATTCACCGAGGGATGTTGATGTACAGATTCAACGAACGCTAAAAATCTAAAAGTCAAACTAAAACACTGGAATAAGAAGGTTTTTGGAAACATATTCAAAACTAAAAAAGACCTCAAAACTCACATGGAACACATCCAACAAAGGATAATCAATGAAGGGCACTTAGAACCACTCATCCTAGAGGAATCCAAGCTCCAAACCTATCTTGATTTATGAGAAATGAAAGAGGAAATATTATGGAAGTAAAAATCCATGGTAAAATGGATTAAGTTGAAAAAACATTATATTCTTTGATTGATAATACAACATTGCCATCATGATCGCATCACCTCTCTTTAAGAAAACCAAAGAAATATTTATGATCCAAACATGCTGATATTGAAAATGAACTAATTCAATACTTCCAAAACCTACTCTCTGAACCTCAAAATAACCACTTAGAGGCCATACAACAGATCACTCAATACATTCCAAAACTTGTCACTGAGGAATAGAATGAACAGCTTCTCAAAGAAATCACCTTAGAAGAAGTGGATAAGGCCATCATGGAAATGCCAACAAGGAATTCCCTAGGTCTGGATGGGTTCACAACATAGTTCTTCCACAAATATTGGGTGGTTATCAAAAATTAATTTTGGGAGGTGGTTGAGGAATCAAGAAAAACTTTTCGAGTTTTACCCGCTCTAAACTCTACCTTCTTCACTTTGATTCACAAGGAAGAAAGAGATAGCACTCTAATCAAATTCTGATCGATCACCCTTTCCAATATTATATAATAAATCATCACCAAACTTATTACTAACCAAATTAAACCTCTTATGCCAGAACTCGTTTCAATAGAGAAATTAGGCTACTGGAGGGAAGACAAATTCTATTTGATGTCATTTTAGCTCATGAAACTATTCATTCTCTAAAATCAATTAAAAAATTAGATATTCTTCTAAAACTAGACATGTTGAAATATTTTGATAAAATTAGCTGGCAGTATATCAAACAGATTCTTCCAGCATTTGGTTTCTCTCTCACTTGGACAAACTAGATTGTTTCTTTGACCTCCTCAACATTCTTCTCTATATTAGTTAATGATGCCCCCTCCTCTACCTTTTCTCGATCTTTTGGCATTCAACAAGGTGACCCTTTATCCCCATTCCTCTTCATCCTTATGGATGAAAGGTTGGGGTGTTGTGTGAAAATTGTTGTTTTGGAGGGTAGAATCAAAGGTCTAAGAATTCATGGTGAAGTTTGGTATCCTCCCACTTGCAATTTGTGGATGACATTATGATTATGCGGATACTTACAATGAGAGAAGGGCTCATTAATCAATATTAATAAATCCAAATCCCATATTTTTTTTCAATACCACCCATTCACATTGTTTCTTGGGAATACCTTCTCTCCATACTAGAAAATAAACTATCCAAATAGACTTTCCAGACTCTCAACCTTGTTAGTTTCTTGACTCTCATCAAATCGGTTCTTCAAATCATGCCTCTTTGTATTTTATCCAACCTGGATTCCCCAAAATATGTCCTTAATCACATCAAGAATCTCTAAAGAATTTTCTTTGAGAAGGATCCAAAACCAAAAGAAAGTGGGCCGTCCTTTCTTGGGAAAAAGTTTGTCTCCCTAAACTTGCAAGTGGTCTTGGACTCTGTACTCCTAAAATTGAAAACTCTACCCTAGGAGCGAAACTTTGGTGGATATGGATTAACGCAAAAAATGAATTATGGGGTCATCTTTAGAAGAGAAAATGCGCTCCAAGAATTGCTTACCAGAATTTAATTCATATGGATGGTGGTAGAACTAGATCTCTCATATGGAACAATACCTGGAAAAATAGAGCTTTAATGCAAGATCAAAGTTTCTGGGAAATTAGAGATGGATAAAATTCCCTCTTTTGGTATGATTCTTGGAAAAAACTCCCCAAGATCCGAGAAAACCCAAACTTTTAGTATTATCACAATGTCTTCATTGCTCCAAACAAAAACCTTGTTGTTCATTACTACAAAACTAGCAACCCCAACACAAACCAGAGACATTAGATCCCTAGGGAGTTGTGGTCCTATATTCCTCATGACCTTAACAAGGCAAAACTATGGATTGAGTTACAAAAACAATGCGTCAAAATAGAAAGGGACCTGATAAACTGCGACGGGGTCATAGTGATGGAGGTAACTTGAATATAAAAGAAGCTTACTTTCTCTCAATGAGAATTGTGACAAATTGGGATAGGAAAATATGGCAATAGATATGGAAGGAAAACCTTTGAAAGTCTCAATTTTTCTATGGATGGAAGAAGAAAAAAATTGTTACCTTGAATAAGCACATCAAAAGAGGTTACACGGGCCCCAATTGGTTCCATATCTATCAAGTTGAAAATAAAAGAATGGAAAATCTTTTGAATCAATGTACTTGTGTATCAAGTTTATGGGTTGCAGAGGCAACTATTTTCAAGAAAACCGACATGAATAGAGATAGCATAAACTAACTATTTAATAGTGGAGAAAATGGGTAATCAATGACCCCATACTTAATAGATCTTGACAAATATTCATGGACTTCCTCCTCTCAGAAACCTAGAAAGAATGAAATTGAAGAATTTTCAAAGACCTGATGAGAAACATCAATAAGATCTAGACTAAATTTAAGTAGGATATAACTGAAATTATCCAAACTTCCCAGTGGTTTGATGAAGAATATAAATTCTAAGATCTAGAATCAACAATCATGCAAGGATGGATCTTCAACCCAACTCTCCCAAGAAGCACAATTTACAATAAAAAACCGTCTATATCAAGTCTCGACAAATGTTCTATGCCCCGAGATGGATTCCAAAAACTAAACTTTGATGGTGCCTCTAGAGGTAATCCTAATCCAGCATGCTTCCGAGGATTAATTTGAAATGATCAAAGTCACATTGAATGGATGTATGTTGGTTCCCTTGGTATATCCAACAACAATGCCACAAAACCTCATGCCTTGGAGTGCAGCCTTCGTATTTCCAACGGATAAGGCCTCACCAAATTAGTAGTAGAAGGGGAGTATCAGATCATCATCCATATGTTAAGAAAAATCCAAAATGGTTTGATAAACAAAAAAAACATATAACTAGAGGCTAGAGGAAAATATAGAATTTATAGTCGAAAATCTTACACAAATTCCATTTGTCATCCCCTCTCATGTTTGCAGATCAACAAACAAAGTGGTTGACCACCTAGCCAATCTCATGGTTAAAGAAAACATGTAGATATGGATAGTGATTGGATACAAACAACTTGATCAAACTTAACTGATGATTGTCTTGCTTTCTCCAAATATGATCAAAATTCCCCAAATGGGGTTATATGAGAGCTAAAGGGTGACACCTAGAAACCAAGTGTATCCCCAAATGTGACATGTGATACTATGCATGCAATTTCTAAATCGCAGTTAAGATGATAGCAAAGTAATGAGGATCATGGGGAAGGTTTGCACATAGATGGAGGTGTGTGCGATCCTTGTCCTTCTAGGGAACCATCATTATGATAAGAAATGACTTGCACCAACCTCTCATATTCATCATACCTCCATGACAACAACACTTATGATGATAATTTGGGTGAATTTATTGTGTATCGATGGTAATAATTCCTATGGGAATGCATTTCAATAAGGGAAACTTCCACATTGGGATCCATCTCCTTCACACCAAGATAGTGGGTTATTTCCTTTCTTCAATTTTGGTTATACTGGAATTCATGATGCAATCAACATGGTTCTTTCTCTTTCTAGAGATTAGATGTGAGTCTTTTTCTCTCTTGCAACTATGATTGGGATTTGGTCTTTTCTTGGGGCTAAGTGGGTGTTTTGATCTTGTTGCCTCCCATATTGTGTAGGCCACCCGTTCTCATGTATACTCACAATATATAGCATTTTTTGTGATTGAAATGGATATAGGGGTAGAAGAACATGCCAAAAAAACTATAGAAACAAAGGAGGTTGCAGACACTGAGGAAATTTATTGGAAACAAATCCTCTTTTCAATTAAACATGATATTTTTTGGAGGGAGAATTGGCTGAAAAATGAACAAATTTATATTCATCGGGAAAACATTGAAGAGGACATGGACTCATGGGTTCATGATGAAATCTCCATCTAGTCCAAATAAACCAAATGTTATAATAGTGTTGCTTTATACTAGAAAATAAAGGCACACTTAGGTAAATCTCTATAGGATAGCAAGGCAGGGCCTCACAAATTGTTGTTATAGTTAGATGAAGCTTAGGATGCGATTCGACACTAGTATTTGACACTAAACATTATCCTCAAAGCTACCACTATCCTTGAATTTGGAGAAAAAGAACACAAGCCTACTCAAGGGCAAGAGGTGCATATTATTTCTATATCTAATGAATAAATTGTTATTTAGTTTGGCTCTTGTTAATGTCTCCATTTGGTTTTCCCAACATAGTATTCTTTATGTCATAATGGTTAATTATCTCCACTTTTATCTCTGTATAGGATTTAATGTAGCTCCAGACATTCAAATTAATATGTTCTCAATGATAATCTGTTATTTTTTTGTTGGTCTGGTTTCCCCAATGGAAGACCAAGCACCTTATGTTTTGTATATTTTTTTGAATCAATATAAAATTATCTAGATTACAATAATAAAAAAGTTAAAATGTATAAACATTTAGTGTAATAATTATGATTAAGTTATGTTGAGGATCTTTATTGACATAGATATGAAGTTCGATATTCGATATGTAACCTTTGAAATCAAAATGACTAGGTGTAATTAGATGCCCCACAATTTGACATGATTGTTAGGAAACTGCTAGAGATATGTTAACAATGATAACATCAATTAAATGAGTTCATTTTTTTTATCTATATGAGTCATGCAGACTCTTTAATCCACGATTTAGTTTGGAATTTTATAAAATTCTCTATTAACAAATTTAATTTGCAATAAAAATATGAAAATTATCCCACAACAAGCAAGCTACAAGGAAAGAGCGTTCCAAATAGTGAGATTCCATATGAATATTAATCTACCATGAGAACCTCTATTTTAAGTTGGTATGCCTTGGTAAAGAATATCCGCCAGCCAAGGAAAGTTGACATGATACTACTAAAGGTGGAAGCACCCATTACCATATTCATCACAACCATTTGAAGTTGAATTGCTTCTAGGGGAGAAGCACCACCCATGATAAGGCCAGTCATTGCTCCCGGGAGTGAAATGAGGCCAACAGTTTTTGCATTGTCGAGAGCAGGTGAAAGTGCCAACTTTAGAGCCCTTCTTACATGTTGCATTATTGCTTGTCTTGGAGATGCCCCCAATGCTAGAGCTGTCTCTACCTACACATAAACATCAAACATTCAATTTTTAGATAAACCAATTTTAAAGGGGTAATGATTAAATAAATGAATAAATAAACAAACCAAGATTTGTTGATTCTTTAAGTCTTCACGAAGGCGCCTCATGGTGACACCAGTGACAGTCATTGCATTTCCAACCATCATTCCTGCTATTGGAATGATGTATCTAGGTGTTAATGGAAACACATCTAATATAATAAGCAAGCACAGTGTAAAAGATGTTCCTGATAGAATGGATGCTCCTGCAACATATGAGCTATATGGTACATGATTTGCTCGCTTTCCTGCAGTGTAAGCAGCGACGCTCACCTACATAACAACAAAAAAAGATCATAAGTTCTCCTTAAATGAAAATACACAATTTTAAAATTATTGTGGAACGTTCAACATTGATTATTAGAAGATTGAATAGGTTACAATTTATTTACTATGCATTCACTATTTCTTCTTTTGTATCTTGTTGTATTTATTTGTTGATTATAATTATTAATTTATATTTTAAATCCTTTTTAATGAAAAAGATGTGTCATTGATAAACAATGACTTCATTTACACATATGATTCATACTAATTGAAATTATTTAAAAGGACTAGGATACCTTCTTATCATCGCACAAGCAAGCCATCATATTATCTCAAGAAGGAAAATATAAGTGGTCGAATTGAAATCCATGTGTCACGATCATATTATAACAACAAATGAAGACCCACCTGGCTTAATCATGTCATGATCATTTAACCAACATATACAACTTTCACTAAATAAGATCTTGAACATCATATTACCAACACCACGCATTTCATAATACATGATAAAATGAATACAAGAATAAACATTTAACAAGGGGAGTTGCATAGCAACGAGTCCCTTCCTTTAGTATTTGTTTTATATTGGCTAAAGAAACAAATCTTTAGCATGGAGAAAACACAAGGGAAAATTCATTGTTCAAGAATATCATTGACTTGTTTCACTAGAGATTGCATTGTTTCAGCCAATAGAATCATATCAAAACACTGTGAATTGCTAATCTATGCATATTTTGAATCAATAATAATGCATGTATGCATGAGTGAAATTTTATGTCAACATGCATGAGCTCAAATTGAACTTTGCTTATTGGGGATAGGAATAGCATAATGAAATGAATGTCACCGGAAACAACAACTAATGACATAAAAACAAATAATCAGATTAATCTAATTATTGTTACAAAAGTATCAAATTGTGTGTAATTATAATATATCAACCAACAAAATTCGAATTAGAAAGAGATTTTTAAAAGTTCCCATGTGCACTTTCTGCCTGAAAATACAAAACCATTGATCAATACTTTCCTTTTCCTACATCATGAAGTGTTATAGAACAAGGCAATACTAAATTCAATGCAATCAAGTTTAGTTTGACTTATGTTTATAAGAGTTTTGTAACAGAATGTAATGTGAAGCCATGAAACAATGAGACTATAGTAATAAAATTGAAGGAATGACTCAAAAGGCATCACACTTGATGGCACCAGTCAAAGCTGACAGTTTAGGATTCCACTTCGATAGAAACAGTTGAGCTCAAGCAATGAGTGCTTATAACTTTCTGAAATAAGGTTTAGTTGGTCTTGTCTGTTGTACTGTAAATGCATCCAGAACAACTACAACATTGAGCTTAGGGTACAAGCTTAATGCAACAAATAATAGAAGGAAACCCACGTATCCATTGATGCCATGGTTTTTGTGTGTTGGTGGCCAATGGGATGAGTATGGTAGCAATTGGACTGTGATATGAAAAGCTACATCAAAAAGATAAAAACATTGGTTTCAATGTTAGAAGACATGTTTCTATGAAAAATGAGGTTAAATATAAGATTTTGGCAATACTTTTGTTGAACGTAGCAATTTTTATTTTTAGATATTTTTAAGAATGAAGCATTAAATTAGCATTATCATCTCCCTTGTCCCAGATATAATGGGTAGATGGGGTGTTGTTCTAAGGCCATGCAATTACAATTTGAATAAAATAATGCAAGGGAAGTGGTAACAATGATTTTCAATATAGCTCTGGACAATATTATTTTAGGCATGATTTGCTAAAAAAAATTGCCATGTGCTATCTAACATATTAATGTTCGCCCTAGTATGCTCGTCCATGGTCGCACGGGTGTATTATTTTGAAGTCTGGTCCCATCAAGTAGAGTCAGAATAGCCACAAGGGGTGGAGATTGATTATCGTCAAGTTATTTTAATTCGTCCACCAACCTTAGGATAGAAGCATTAGGTGAGAAGGCACATTCCTTCGAATAATCGTGATAAGTTTTGAGAGGCTTGTTATGAGTTGGGAGTTTGTTGTGTGAAGGAAAAATGATGAAGGTTCTAAGTTAAATTGGAATCTCCTAGATGAACGAAAGCATAACTTTAAAACATCATCTAATCAAATGACATTCATATAACCAAAAACTGAATCATGATTTATAAGCATGATCCTAGGAACATTTCATAATCAAGTTCCTAAATCACATGCATATTGGCACATATCGATTCCTAAGTCACATACATATCTAGACATGTCAAGATGGTCTCCACGTTAAATTAGAATGCAACTAAAACAGCTTATGATGTAAAGTAGAATTCATATGGATAGAATCTAATTAAAATAATATGATAGAATATAGAATGCATATAAGTATGTGATAATAAAGTTCTATATAGTTTCATAAACATTTAAATAATAGATGCCAAATTCCTTTGCTTATGGTATCATGTATCCCATTTTAGCTAAATATCTAGAATATGACGAATGAACACACAACAAATTAACAAGTAATGATGAACATGAAAAATCAAATCAAATCAACTAGGGTTCATGACACCAAGTTTAGCATTCTAAAAAATTGTGTAACTTAATTTAATTGACTTAATTCTTCCATTCAAAGTCATAAAATAGTTTATAGTTGAATTCGGAACTATGGTTTTAAGTATCTAAATTTGTTCAATCAATCCAACTTACAAGAAATGTATACGGGTTTCTCAAAGAAATCCAGCGCGCTATGCCCGGGTTTCCTTTCTATGCGTCGCAAGCACCTATGTCTTGGACTGAAGAAAAAAAAATGCAAATTCACTTCCAGAATTTGTCACAAGCATCCAATCATTTTCTAGCTTTAATACAATAGGGGTAGCTTGACTTGAAGGAAGGATCCAGACTAGGAGACCATAATGTAAAACAAACACAATAACCCATGGCTGGAGAGATATTTTCCAGGATCGTATACATAAGAGCATCTCCATAGATAATGTTGGCAATTAATTCCAACCGCCACATCCTCCTCCTCGAGCAGTGAGTTCACATGAATGTATACGATGTTTTAGCTGGTATAGTTAATGCTACATAGCTTCTCTATGAAGCCAATCCTGATGTTTCTAGATGTCAAGAGAGATTTTTCCATGTGTATAAATCATGTTATTTGTTAATGTAAGTGATAGAGAAGTTCTAGGCAGTTTGCCCCTCTCATGGTGTCCTCTGCTTGTTTATTTTTTTTTCTGTGTGTATTTTTGTTTTGGTAATTTTCCCCCACTGTCCATTGTGCCCTCCTTCAAATAATAAGTGTGGGACTCGAGTGTTATAACTAGGAGGATGACAATGACAAGCACAATAATGTGTAGGTCATCGATTCCAGATATAGGGCATCATATAAAGAATTTGAAAATCTTTGCAAATGATTTACAACATTCCAATATTATTTTGAATGTTATAAAATAAAAATGGTTCTATCTCAAGTCATAGTTCTATCAAAAACAAGGTTCTATAAAAAATGGAGAGCATCTATGGATATCTTTCCAAGCAAGGCATTCACGTGTCAATATAAACTTGTACATGCAAGAAAATTTTCATGTTGGAGTTGGCCAATGGGAAAGATATGTGACTGGTTCATTAACTGTAGTTGTATTGACAAAACCACAAGGTGAAAAGGATCTATAACTCAATCCAGTACCCTAGCTACTGGAAGCAGGTGCATAGCGCAATAGTTTTCTTTTCGTTGGTGGCTCTAGCTCTCCTTATGCTTTTGCAGGGTCAATATTTGGTTCAAGATTTGGATCTCAGTTATGATCATCAACTAGTTTTGCTTGAGCAAATAGATCAAAGTAAACCGTCCTTGCTACCAATGTTCCAATACCAATTTGGGATATCCACATTGATATTTTACAATAGATGATTGCAACCTGTGATGTGCTCAAGGAAACAAGAATATTTTTTTCTCAAAGCAGTGGATTCTATGAAAGGATTAGATGGACCCTCCACCATGCAGGATGGCAAGATCCTCACCAGAGAATATTTCGATGCATAATTTCATACTATCAACACTTATTTGGGATATAAGTTCATGTACTTCCAATAAAATCTTGGTATGGCAGAGAATTCCTCCCTCGCTAAGAGGGAGTGTTAAATGTACAGCATTCGAAGACATTCTCTAAACCAATCTTATGCAGCCAAGATTGATCCTCCCGTATAGAGGTGAGCATTTTGATTGCCTTCTATGTAAAGGTTATTCCTCCCGTATAGAGGTAATTGATCAAATTAATGATGTTGTAAAGTCTTGTTGGACAACGCTCTGGACTTGTGTGTCAAGTCATGGTTCTCATGTGAGCCTTTCATATAAAGGTATCCATGGGATGGGCATCCCGTATAGAGGTGGACCTTCAGTGTGAAGGTCATGCTTTACTTGTTAAAAACATTTAATGTTGTGTGATGTATTATTAACCATGATCACCAATTGCTATTAAGTATTTTTCAAAGATTGATCACCCCTAAAATGAATTACTTTACATATGACAATTTAGTCCGGAATAATATAATATGATCACAGCATTCGATAATTCTTCTTAGTATAATGTAATGTGTTGGATTCCCGCAGGGGTGTAGCTCAACTGACGATTTGCTTGATATGAAGGAAATGTTGTAAATGGAGGTCACGAGTTCAAATCACCCCGGATGTAACATCCCCTCCTATCATACCAACATGATGGAGAGGATCGTGATACTAAAATCCGGACATCTAGTCCCATACTTAGTAAACAAACATTCAATTTAAAATGAAGATGGACATATGCCATTGCATAAACATTTGAAATCACAGCGGAAGTAAATTCATTAACACGTCCATCATACATTCAAGATTTCATCAAATAAATAATTGCAAGTTAACACAGGAGAATACTTATCTTATAACAAAGTAGTCCCAAGCAACTGGCTATGCAACTGCAACGTTCCACCCAACCATAGGCCAGTTGTGCTCATCAATATCTCAACACACTGCCACCCCCGAGTTGGGCATGATCTCTACAAGGAATCAGGGAACAGTAGACTCACACATATCCAAGCATACACCAAGAAGAGCCAAGCCAATCTACAATTGGGTTTATCAGGCTGCTAGGAAATGGAAAGGAAGAATTGCTAAGCTAGTGATCTCAACCACAGAGCTATGGATATCTCTACAAGATCTATTCAGCTTGGCACTCACAATGCCTACACACCCAACACAAGGAAGTATTCTCTTCACTGCCACACAGTCCCTCAAGCCATACCTTCCTTTCTAGTGCTCTCAGGGTGTGCATAGAAAAGTATCCAAAGCCCTCTTGATCTTCTTGAGAGGTTACTCCCTCCACTAGGTTTATCAAGCCAATTCTATCCACTATCAGTCCAAGTTTCTTGCTCACAGGTTCAAATCAAAACCGGGATGCACATAACAGCAGAACCACACTTATTGGGCATGATAAAACGTCTTTACAGGGAGATGCCCAAAGATGGGGTTTTCATTAGCTTCAGAAAAACGTGGGAAACCCAAAAACAAAACTAGAAGATGGGGAACAACCCAGGGAATCCAAATCCGTTTTTACAAAAACGTCCATGGACATTCTGGGGCGAAAATGACCTCCATAACAGTCCCAAATCGTGGCCCTTCTCTCCCAGCTGCTGTCCAATGCAAAAACGAGCTCCCAGTCATGGAAAATGCAGGAAAAATGGTGAAAAATGTGATGGAAAAAGGCCCAGTAGTTCAGACTGCGTGAGAGGGAAAAGACTGACTGTTCAAAATGGATTTGGGCACCATTTCGTGGGTGTTTTCTTGCCCAAGGAGACAAAATACGATTTCCCAGGTTGATGGCTTGCCCATACACGAAATTGGCTGCCATACCTCTTCATTCCCAAGGCATTAACTACCTCAACCAATTCTTGGAAGAATTAAATGATTGGGTCCATAACCCAAAATGGGTAGTTGGTGGTTTATGGGTTTTCTCATTGACACATGGATTAACACCATTGGCTCAAGGGTTTGAATAATTCCCCCCCCCTATTCCTTGTAGGATCATGCCCCCATCTCTTTGTTGCATTGCATAGCTAGTTGTGGGTATTTTTCATTAAAATTCGTATTTACATGATGTCTTATTTACATTGTGCCTATCTAGCACAAGAACCATAGGCATCTATTTTTAATTGTCGATACATGAAACGCTAAATCAAGGGTGGGGCCTTGGCCTTGAGCTCCTCACCATGATTAAATTACAATATTTACATCATTTACGATTTAATACAAAGGGGGTCAAAATGGGGACATTACACCGGATTACTCGTGCCCCATGCTTGCGGGTTGTGTGGGTGCACCTAGGAGTATAGTGGTAGCGGACGGGATTGGATCCCTGGACCCCGTGTCACACGAGTACCATCCCCTTCCCAGTTATCGATTCCCCTAGTTAAAAATAAAAATGTAATGTGATGGATAATTAAAGCTATCACATATTGACCATGCAATGAAAGATAAAGAAATACAAGATAAAGCATAGAGATCAAGAGAATTCAAAATTTCCCATGCAGACACTTCAACTAATTAAAGAGAACTCGAATTGTTAAAGATACAGTTATAAAGCTTCAGTTAAGTAACAATGTATGCCTCAATCAATTCTTTGAAGTTAAAGCATCAATTAAAGATATGCAATCAATTAACTAAAGGAGAACTTAGTGATTACTTCAGTAAAATCAATCAGCATGATTTTTAGTTAAGAGAATTTAACTAAAGTGTTAAAAAGGAATCAGTTAACTAAAGTGTTTTGCATGACGACACTTTAGTTAAACTAAAAGTTAAAAGACGAAACTTAAGTAACAACACTAAATTTGATCCTATTGCATGATGACACTTATGTTAGTTTTTTAACTAAGTGCTCATACATCAGTTATGAGGTGATTTCACTCCAAAGTTAGTTAAGCATGATTTCAAGTTAAGGAAGAAAGGCATGGCACATTTTTGGTGCATGATTTAAGAAACTAGAAGTGCACTAAAATTATCCAAGAAGATAATTGGCTATAGTTTGCATGGGAGGCTTATCCTTCATGCATTTGTTTGTTATTCCTTGCATGGCAATGATTTTTTCTATATATTGATGTGTTGGTCACATTGGAAAACACATTCGATTGATCTCTCTTCTCTATTGCTTTCGTATCTTCACCAAGAGTGTTTTAGTGATCTCTTATCTTTCGAAAGAAATCTACCATGTTGTACAAGAAATACGTTCTCTGCTATCCATTATATTACACTAAGAAGAGTTGTTGGGGTTTTTGTTCTCATTGTTTTGAGGATTTCCCCCAGGGTATATATTTTGTTACAGTTGTATGAATTTCATGTGGTAGAACTATTTCATTGTTTCAAGTTTCGACATCTAAAATATTTAAAGATCAAAACTCAACCAAATATTAACAATTCTGACTAGAGTATGAAGCCATCTTAGGAAGGCTCTTATCTCCCATTTTGTGTTGGAAATCTCTAGAGTATTGTGGATAAGGATAGAGAAAAAACAAAAGCGCTTTATAACATTAATCTCTAAAATAAAGGCAATACACCCTATCCTATCGTCTTCATAGAAGTGAGTCTAAATATATATATATATATAAACAAGAGTGATAGGAGTCTCAAAGAGAAGTTTCATCGTATCCCAAAGCCAAAGGTCTATTGGTTTACAACTTCTTTCAAGTCCGTAATAAGCTTTCCACACTGCATTAATAATTTTCTCAATGCTATAGTTCCAATTAAGATTGTGATGAAGATTGATTCCAAGATATTTATATGAAGTCACTTCCTCCAAATTGTTGTTGTCATACATGAAATTAACATAAGTGATCTTTTGGGATTTGATTATCATAACCTTGGTTCTTTTAGTGTTAATAGTCATACCCTTACTAGAGAAAAAATCCTTGAGAATTTGTAGTTTCTTGTTGAGATCAAAGGGACTCATCACTATAAGAACAATATCATCAACATAAAGAAGAAAGATGATGATTGTACCAACCAAAATCGCGTCAACACAACCTGCATCTTCCAAACAACCCTCTAGCTTGTCAATATATATACCAAAAAGGGTAGGGGACAAAAGAAAACATTGTTTTACTCTTATAATACAATTAATTTCTTCTAACCAAGCTTGAAAGTTCCTAAACTTGGAAATAATCTTCTCATACAAACTTATTGTAGCAGTTGTAAACTCAAAAGGGAGTTTTAGTTGTTCTAATCCATTCCAAAGTTTAGTTCTGGGAACTATGTCAAATACTTTTCTTAAGCCAACAAAGAAACACAAAAGAATTTTATTATTATTATGACACTCCTCAGTAATGGTCCTAATCATAACAAGGTGGTCCACAGTTGAATGATAGCTCATAAATCATGCTTGGCCTTTATCTCTTTCTCCATGAATTTCTCTCCACATGTTGATATTCTTTTTCAAAATAATTCCATATAAATTAGATAAAAGAGGGAAATTCATAATATTCCTATAATTAGAGGGATTGTTTTTATCTCCACTTTTATAAATAGCAACAATAAGGCTTTATGTCTAGGCTTTAGGGAAACCATGCTTCAATGCTAAATTAAAGAACTTGTGGATGTGAGGGATGAGGATAGGTCCACCAATTTTTTAAATTTCTACTTGGTATCCTTTGTTGTCCTTAGCTTTTCCTTTTGCAAGCCACTTAACCAAAAAATGTATGTCTTCTAAAGAGAAAACTTCTTCCTCCATAGAAAGGGTTTGAATGTTGTTCATGACATCAAAGGATTCATAAAAAAAAATTAAAGTAGGAATTACAGTCTCTCAAGGGAATCATATTGTTTTATTTAGTTTGACAACTTAGAATTTGCCTTTAGAATTTCTTAAGATATATCTTAGAGAGGTGTGAAAGCTTCTCTTTCTTTCTATTTATATATAGTACCTTTTTTTATTTTAATTAGGGCATTGTGCATATTTGTCTTGTTGTATTTTAATGACTCATTAGAAGAATCCCTAATGGATTTTCCAGCATGCTTACACTCTTTACCATACCAAGGTTTGGTTGTTCTATTTTCTTTTCTACATGACACAATGATAGAGAACTTGTTATATAAATTAGAGAGTTTTATGGTGAAATTATGGCAGAGGTGTTCAATATTATCCATATTTAATAATATATGTAATTAATTATTTAAATCCCTTAAAAATAGATCAGTTTAGTTTTCTCAAAGATCAAGTGCTTTTGGTCAATATAATTTTCTATTATGGAGCTTATGTGCCTATCAAAGTTCAAAGTTAGGGTTAAAGGTTAAATGTCTATGGTCAGAGTCGAGATGATGGCATTTTAAAATGTCAAAATTTACTATTTGGTTGTATACGGGGATATCATATATCGCATAATCTATGAGACTACTACCAATCCCATGGATACAATTCATCTAGTTGGATTTTGACCACTTCATAAGAGCATTGCAGATTATTAGACCTTGAGAGCTATAAAGGTTGATTAGTTGGGTACCAAACAAATTTTCAACCAAGTCTTCAGAGTTTCTTTTGTATTTTCTAGATAACACAAGGTCCTCATTTAGTCATATAGGAATAGGGTTGGAATCATTGCTTTAAGATAATAGCTTGGTTAGTTATTGTTCTTGCATTAAAATCTCCTTGTGAGAGGATATTACCTTTATTTATTAGGCTATAAATATCTTGTTATAATCCATTGTAAAGAGAAATTTTATCTAGATTATGCTTCTTATAAAAAGTAGAATTGATAGGTGAAAAATAACCTATAAATATTCTTAGCATTGATATCTAAAATATCCATCCATGGGTAGTGATTGAAAAAAATATTTCTTGTGAAACCTAATATGAGGAACAATTTTCTTCTATATGAAACAGGCTATGCATCCAATTCCTCTATGGTAGGATATGTTATTCCATACTAACCACAAGACAAATCCTTCTGTGTTAGGGGCCTTAGTTTTTTCATGCTCACAAGTTTCAACAAGCAATACAATATCAATTTCATTCATGTTTTAACATGGAACATTTGCTCCATGGAAAACCATGACAATTGCAAGAGAGGATCTCGGGTGTACTATAAAATCCCTATTTATTGTTATCTTTTTTGTCTCTATCCCTAATAATAGATTTTGTATTCCTGATTATTGTCCATTTTCCTTCCTTTCTAGCTTCTTTTACCTTTTCAACTTCATTTCTTAATTCGACTTGATATTCTAGAATGAGATCTTTCTTTATAAATATTCATATCCCTTTTAGACTTTGGGTTTTACTAAGTATTCCATATTTATGTTCATTATAGCTTACTTTAACATGAATTAACCCATATTTTTCTTAACCTATATTTTGGCTAGCATCTTTGCTTCTATGAGACAATTTGTTTCAATTTTTAATTTTTCCTTGACTAGCGATAACATGTCCTCTTCGTTCTCCTCTTTCAAACCAAAAATTATGATGTTCAAGGCTCTTTTTCTTCACTCATGGTCGAACTCTATAATCTTGTTTATTTTCTCTTTGATGGATTTGATATCCAATTTACCCTCCAAACTATTTAAAACCAAATTGTTATTCATGCCTTCTTATAACTCTTGAATCTTGTTCTTCATATTATGATTTTCTAGATTATCAACCTTTCCTTCTTGGAATGATTATTTCTTTTCTTGGATTTGATTTTCTAATTCTTTTAATCCATTTTCTCCAACATGATTATTTTAGTGTCTCTTTTTTTATGAATCTTTCCTTCAAATGATCCAAACTTATTATCAAGCATTTCCCTTAACTCTACTTGATGTTTAGCTTCTCTTTCTTCCCTACGTTTATCTAAATATTCCATATATTTGCAGACTCAGTATCTAGGGTTACCTTTCTAAGTCTCCCCTTTTGGAATTTTTTTGGTGAATGCAATGACTTGTTCATATTGGAATAAATAAATGAAAGGAAATCAATTATTACCAAATTGAGAGAAAGAGACCATGCCCCTTGTTAGGTCAATATAATCAATTAGGGTTTCAAAGGTATGTTGTGAAAATTCCCTATGAGAATACCTTGTGAGAAAACCTCAATGAAAATGCCCCATAAAAATGCCTTTGTAAAAAGGCCCGATGAAAATAACTCTTGAATAAATTAAATAAAATAAAGAGGAAATAATTAATTATAAGTGGGAGAAGGAACTTGTGCACTTGATTACAATTTCATAGGTATGTGTGAAAATGCCTAAATATTGAAATTGCATGGTGAAAATGCCCATGTAAAATACTTTAAATTTTTTTGTCTTCCCATAGTATGGGCACTCTTGTCGATATTGTTTTGAACTTTTTAGATGGCGTTACCAATCGTCCTAGATATTTATCTCATAAAGTTCCTATTTGACCAAATGAGGTGGATCCATGCGATCAATCCACTTCCCACTCTTTTCAGGACTTGAAGGTTCATGGAGCTAAAATCCTCAAGAACTCTTTAGCATTGTAGTTACATATCTAGGACCATGATTCACTTAATGTCGAGAGCATAGGTCCATGGGTCAGGAGGATTATTTAGACCAAAACCATTTTTACTACTCAAATCCATCTTGTGGTATCCTTAACATGGGCTCTGTGGGTCCTATTGAGGGCTCGATTGGACAGGCCCTGAACAAAAGCTTGTTTTAGGGAAAGATCAGAAGTTCTTCCCCAGTTTCTTCGAGCAAAAGAAACACAAGGTGCTTCCAAGTCAAGACGATGGAGTAACACTTTCTATGGGCGAGGATTTGGGACTGGATCAAATTTTAGATCTAACTAACTCTACCCTAGTAGTAAGTTTGTAGGGCATCAAGTCTCGATGGTCACCTTGAATACATGGGTTTCTCCGAAGTAGTTTCTAATTTTGGGTTATGGAATTATCTTCCATATACTCACGTGAGGATGGTACAACTTTATTTTTAGATCAAAGGAAGACATTAGTCGTATTTTGAAAGGTGCCTATTTCTCAATACTTCCTTACTGGCTCTTGATCCCTAGCATCCCTTGTTTGATGCTAAGAGGGAGACATTGGAACAATATTTGGTTTGGATAAAACTTCATGGTATTCCTTTTTTCAATTAAGGTGATATTTGCTATTGGAAATATTCTGGGGAAGATTGTTCTAGTGTCGATGACAGTTTCTTGAATTGTTCGCAGAGATTAGTGGCTAGTGTGTTGGTAGAAGTGGATCTTCATCAAGGGATATTTGAATCTCTAGATTTGGTCATTGGTGAGAGGGTGTATTCACAACTTCTTGACTATCAACACATTCCTTTTCAGTGTGCCATATGTCATTATTATGGAGAAATTTACATCAGTTGTTTGAAGGTGTATAAGTGGAAGGTCTAGTGGAGTACGAGTTAGGGGATTACATTTACTCGAGAAGCATCACCTCTGAATGAATATTTGGAGGCTTCTCAACAATGGGTGGAGAAAATATAGCCAAATTTTTCTAATGGATCTCCACCCCAATCTATTACAAATGGTTTTGATCTTGTATCCTTACAAGTTTGTGATTGGTTGATACCTCTTATTGGTGAACTACTGCACTCGTTTCAACAAGAAGGAGGAAACGCTCTCGACCATTTGTAGTCTTTTTTTTTCCCAACTGTCAAGTAAGAGAGAATGGGAACATTAACCATGTGGAAATGGACTTGGAAGAATAATAGCGTAAGTTAGCCTCTCCTTATCTTCACTCGATATCAAACCCTCAATCTAAGGGGAACTTAGTGGGGGTCCTTCATGTTTCTCATTCTTCTCCTAATTTTCATGGTGGATGTGCACTTCTATCTTCCTCTTATCCATCAATTTATGACCAGTAGGATTATGCCAAGGATTTGGAAAAAGTTTCATATCCAACCATGAGGACTTTCTCAGGGTCGTAGTCAAGTGATGTCCCCTCTACCTAGAGGGGAGATATTGGAGGGTGAGATCACTATTTCCTCCATTCCAAAAAATTACATATGATGCAAACTCAAAGTTCAATTGAGGGTTCCCTTGGTGGGGCACAAATATTCTCTTAGGAAATCCCATGAGAAATCTATCTCTAAAGTACATACAGAAGACAAAAACTCATAGTTGGGCCCTTAGAGCGAAGCAACCCCCTTCAAAGATGCTCCCATGAATATTATCTCTTTAAACATCTATTGGTTGGGGATCCATACCAAAAAATTGGCCCTAAAAGTTTTGATCAAAGCTAATAGATGGGATATTATTTTCTTACAAGAAACCATGGGGCTAAACTCTCCTTTGATTGTCGATCTTAGAAAAATTATGGGGGATTGGAATTTTTTGGGTGTGGATTCTATTGGTTTATCAAGAGATTTAATAATTGGGTGGAGTGACATGGTAACTCTATTAAAATCGTTTTCCTTGTCTTATGATATCTACACTAAATTTCAAGTATCGAGTTTGGGGTTCTCCATCAATCTCCTCAACCACTATGGCCCTTAGGCAGGCATCAAGAGTTATGGGATTATCTTCTTGGTTTGTAGTGTTTGTGTTTGGGTAACTTGTTGATTGGTGGGGATATGCCAGGGTCAACCCTATGGAGGGATTTCTTATGAATCATTTGGAGGGAGTCAATCTCATAGATGTTGAGCCATCAAAATTAAAGCTGACTTGGTTGAACAATCAAGCATATTTTGGTGGTATCTCCAAGTACTTGGGACATTTTCTCATACACTTTGCACTCCTCCAAAAAATTCAAAAGGTTCAAACATGGATGGGATCTCTCTAGATATTATATCATTTTCCAATTTATATGGAATTGGCTCTAAGTGAACATAATCCAGGTACCCCTTTCAAGTATAACCTGGCACGGTTCTCGAACAAATATTTTTTTCGCTTAGTTAGAGAAAATTGGATGCATTTAGATCTTTCTAATTTGGAGGCTTGTTGTGGAAGAAATTGCACAAGTGCACTCTTCCACTTGGTAAGGGGATAATCCATGTAGATTTCAGCAAGGCCTTAGTCCTTAGAGCCCCTATTTGGGTTTGGTTGGTATTCCTCCGAGTGATCCTGCAAGAGATTGTCAGTGTAGTTCATATTCAAACATGGAAATATTGATAAAAACAAAATGAAAGATATGGGGGGAAGAATGCAAACTTCAACAACAACCAAATATATGCTAAACCACTCTTGTATTTCCCAATGGAATAGCTGTACAACACCTAGGAGGTGAAGGCTTCAAGGGAAGCCAACAATATCCCTTAGGGAGTCCTTTATTGTCCAAACTAAATGCTAAGTAGATGGAAGAACAATGGAGAGAAACACTTGTCCCTCGATGGAAGGTGACAAGGGATCTTTCCAGCTTGGGAATGCTTACAATGGTAGGAAATGGTGGGCTATGAGGAAGCTCCAACTCAAATCCAATAGCATAACCTTGCTCTAATTTCTCTCTACAAAATGCATGCCAATGACTTCCTTTTATAGGCCAAGAGGTGGCCAACAAACAACTAGATCCAAGTGTGAAATCATCTTCTCCATGAACTAGTTCCAAGGTACACCAGGGGGGCTAGTTAATGCCCCCAAGTGTGTGAGGAGACGAATTCGGATCCTTAGAGATGATTGAGCCTTCAATGTGCCACAGGAAGTAGGTGGTCCCATTGTTTTGACAATAGCGTGGACTTAATGATGAAAAGTCTCGTGTAGTGTGACTTTATGACAAAAAGCTGAGCGTAGCACGGATTTTATGAAGAAAAGTTGCACGAGCGCAAATTTTATGAAGAAAATTCACGCGAGCACAAATTTTATGAAGAAAATATACACGAGAGTGGGTACATAATTATAAACCTGCACTACAACGCGACTTTTGAAGGAAAAATTGCGCAAGGGGCACAAAATTCATGTCTTTTGTACTATGAGGCTCAAATGTTTTGATGGATCTATTGAGGATATCTTTGGTGAACTACATTCTTTATGTTGATGATGCCTTACTAGATGAATTGCCGAAATGTCACATGTGTGCGACTTTTAGGCATTAACAGATGCCCCCTGATTTATGAGGTTTGGAGGGTACTGTAGAGCCATTAATGCATCATGTTTCTTGCTTTTTCTCTCATGTTTTATAGGATGAAGCATATGTGGAAAAATAGGGTTCTGCCATGGGGGAAGATTGTTGGTGACGAATGTTGGAGATGTTGTAAAGAATATTTTTTATACAAAAGAGGCGTGCATACCCATGCTCATGAAATGATTTCAAAGTGATTACAATGAGCGAGGACCAAGGTGTCGACTCTACTATACTGTTGGGACATGGATGAAGGTGTCTTTGATCCATTTTTGAGTAAATTCCCCAAGAACTGCTGCAGAATATTGAAGAATTGGAACTGCTGGTGACCATGATAATCCCACTGGGGTGGGGGATCAAAATGGTATGTAAATATGTTTCAGAGATTCACTATACCAAATAGACTTCTACCATTATTTCCAAATGTGAACATGGATACCTTCAAAAGTACGTTTCCCCCTGATGCGATGAAGGGTTGACGTCGAGCATAGGGGAAACCACTTATTTATGGATCACTAATGAATCTCCCTACTAAGTTCGAGGTGATCCCTTATAATGATTGAAAGGGATCACAAGGTACAGCTGCAACTACTGCAACTCTCAGAATGTAGTGTTTTGACGTCGACGAGAGCTGAAGTACATGATAAAACAAGAGTCTTATCCTGAGAACCGAGATGATATTGTAACCGACCGGTGGACGAACAGACTTGACACAAGAATGGTTGATAAGAGTGAGGCTCGTAACTTCCTTTTATCGATGTCAATATGGGGAGTGGATGACAACAAATTTTCTTTAGGAACGACATATATTGAAACAGATGGAGACAAACTACAAATGAAAGGGCTTTGATGGAGACACAAAACAAAGGGTAATGGTAACCGACAAAACAAATATTATTGAACATATGGAGACTCAAATACATCGATCAAAGGTGGTCATGGGTTTCTTCCAAAATAACATGGTGTTCCCACAATGTGAGGTGATGGGGGAACTATTTGTATATAAAGAATGTTGGTGTGTTCCCCACAGTTTTGGGTGTGTCAAGGGACCAATTTGATGATGGGTGGAGTCCCCATGGTTTTGATTGGATTGAGGGACACTTAATTTCCAATGATGAAGTGAGGGATAACTTGCAGACGCAAAGATAGGTTCCCCATGAAACGATGCCATGCAGTGTATACCTGCGCAATAATTGAATGGAACTAGTTACTTCAGAGGTTGGGAGCCCCATAGGTGTCTTTGCAGGGGTGATGATACGAGGAAGATTTCGGAACGTAAAGTTCTCATGGAGGTATGAGGTGGATTTGTGAATCATTCTCGTAACATGTGTCGAGGAATCTGATAAGGTCTACTTGGTGGATTAAATGCACAAATATAAAATGATACTCTAAGGGGGGGATATTTTCAAGCTGGATCAGATTCCTCAAACTTGTGGGGGATCTACATCATGGGTGTCAATTGACGAATGATATGGAAATGGTTTTCACACCCATGGGGGATCATGTTATTTCCAATTATGACGTTGATGGCACGTTAAGGCTGTACTTTAAGGCGCTATGGTTATCAATGGGAATACTAGTAAATGCATTGTAAGCAGAGGGAAAACATAGCCTATATGCTAGTTTTGAAACAATACCCGTGAGAGAATCCTGACACCATTGCTGAGGGATGGAGTCTTGTTCTTATAATGGAAAAATAAGAGTATCCTACATGTCTCAGTCAAAATCCAGCACATACGGTGCACATACCCAAGTGTAGTAAAGAACGTGACCAAGGTATTGACGATGCAGAAATAATAACCAGAAACATAGTGCACCTTTCCCTGATGTTTAGGAAACATGCGATGGTTGCGAAGGATCCAAGTCTTTATCAGAAGATGATGAATCAACACTACTAGTAAACCATCCAAATATTATGTGGTATCAATGGTATCCGATAAGGTAGGTGTTACCTCCTCGGGTTTTGGCCTTTGTGGGGTCACATGGATAGGAGCAAGTTGACCTTGCATTCTCATTAGTTCGAGGCAAGAACCCCATTTAGTGCACAAAATGGGTCACTGAAATGAGAAGTGAGAGGTCTCGCCACAAGAACGGTAGGGTCATGGTACCCGATTACAGAAGTGTGATTATAATTTCGGGGAGTTGACTTAGTCCATGATATAAGAAATGACGCTAGGAGGGAGCATATGTGTGGAATTCCCACATGAAGAGCATTCATTGTGTGGTGGAATTGGCGTAAGATTCAAATGCTGCGGATCTTGCGGCGCTATAGGATGCACCACGAGAATTGCTTCTAGAGCAAAATCTGTGGGATATATGACTCGAGGTGTCATCGATGTGGTTACCACATCAATAGATGTCGATTCCTGGGTTGAGGAGGGAGGTACCTCGATCATCACTTGAGTTAGATGAATGGTTTCCAGTGCCTCCCGATATCAAGGGAGTTCAGGGAAAATATGGTGTGTATAGTGTCCATACTGAGAACATATGGCACATGCATGATTCGTACACAGTGTATTGGAATTATATGTGTACAAGGGAGATGTGATCCCTTTTATCGTCAGTGGAGCGTGGGTGATGCTAACGTGGGTGTTAAGCAAATTCCTTAACTCTGGTAAAGTAGGGCATAGGTTGGTCGCATGACCTTGTTGCCCGCAAATAGAACATGGTGGCGTCACCCTTTGAATGGGATCATTGGTCATAATTGGGGCTTTTAACTCCTCTTGGTTGATGCCCCCTGCTTTAGGCTTAACGGTTTCCAATGAATTGGGTGATAGGGTACCTTTCCACTTCGGTTGTTTGGTGCCCCCATTATTGGTCTTAGCGATGATCGATTGCGGTTTAGTTGCGGATGTCATAGGTTGGGATGGTGTAACTGAATGTGTTACAGGCCTTGTAGGCATAGAAGCCGAAACAAGGACAAAATCATAATGGGCGACTGGTTTGGAATCCATCTCTGGGTAGAGTGGTGTAAGGTTCCATACCGGGATACCTAAAGTGAGCCCAGATAGAGTTAACTGAGCCATAACCAGTGTCTCTTTGTACACCCATTGGAGGGTACAAGAATGGTATTTTAAATATTGGTGGGACTGATGGACTCAACATTTGTTCAATGCCATGGCTTAGCGGTGGTGTTGATGACGGTGTTGAGTTGGAGGCTGATCCATTTTCGGCGGTGAAAATTGTGCACATTAGGCCATCGGTCGATGTAGGGATACTTGGTGGTGGACCCAAATATACTCCTAAAAAATTGGAGTCCTTGTACATGACGGGGGAAATGTCAACATACGGTTAATTATTGCCTAGTATAGTCGGTAGGACATTGTTGGGATTGCTCATGGTGTTGGGATCATAGTAGTTAAGCTAGTCGAGGGTAAATACCTTCCCATTTAAGGGATACATCATGATATAGAATACTGAGGAGGCCACCGCCTTCATGGTGTACATATAAATGCACCCCAAGAGGATATTGTAATCGAGTTCAGCGTCGACAACTTTGATATCGATCATGACCATATTGCCCCCCATATCTATGGGGACATTTTGGTACGATCCTCTTGGTTGGGATGGTCTCCCATAATATGCACGAAGAGGGATAAATGAGGGGACCAACTTAGCAGACCCTAATCATTTCCATACTTTTGTAGACATAACGCAAGTGGATGCGCCTTCATTGATGATACAACGATGAATCATGACGTTCTTTACCGTGACTGGAACTTGGAATGCGACTGATGACAGTAGTTGCAGTTCACCTTTGTTGAGATCAAAGGTCATGAGGTGTGAGTCATAAGGATCGACGGCACCTAGTACATTGAGTAATGCATTTCTCTATGTTGGGAAATACCATAACACCTCTAACATGGACATGGATGCAAGGGATTGATCCAAGTCATCCACAATACTGTAATTGTGGGTGACTTTCATGTGAGGGTTGTTAAGGGTACGTTGAAGTGGAACTTTCAGAATCCGTGTGATTTGTTCGGTGTTCGGTCAAGGTATTTGTAGAGGACCCCCCGAGGGGATAGAAACATATTCCACTAGGGGTTGGGAGGCCCATCATAACCCTTGGCTCGTGTCTGAATATTTATATCAACCGTGTAGATATTTTGGAAAGATCCATCATCGGGTGGGAGAGGGTCTTGTTGTTGTGTAAATACCCCTTGATTTGCAAAGGGTTGTTGTAACATGACGATTTGCAGCTGGGGAGGGTTGGTAGCCTCAGCAATATTCGTCACCGTATTCTTTTTGGATTCCACTAACTATTGGCAGTCAGGGATAAGAGGACAATGATGCATATAGTGACCATAATCGTCACATATGGAGCAACAGTAATTGGTCCTCGGGTTGGGATTCTTCCCTTGTTTGGGGGAATAGTTGGTCCCTTCATTTTGGCTACCCGTATTCTAGTTTTGTTGGGGATGGGGGTTTCCCCCTTGCCCCGACTGTTGATTATATTCGTTCTTACCTTTCTTCTTCCCCTAAGTCTGTGGATTCTAGGGGTTTACAACGTTCAATTGCTCGAATTGTTGAGCTTGTTGAACATAGGTAGGTTGAACTAGGTTTACCCCCATGTGGGGGGGATGTTGTTGACCAATTGGGCATGGGAAAGGATCCCGATGGTAGGATAAAAGCAGTTTGCGTTCCATAAGAGGTGGATGTAGGAACGATTTGCGCCATAGGCAGTGTAGGAACCATTGTCAGTTGGCTAATGTTTGGGTATGTAGGACTATACGATCCATATTGTAACTTACCAACTAATGGTGTTGGTACCGATGTAGGGGGTATCGACGCAGGTGGCATGGATGGGTAGTACGAAACCATGTTGAATGGAGATGACGTGGTAGGAGGAACCTTTCCTAAATGGGAAATGGACACAATAATCCCATCCGCGGAATGTGACAAACCCGAAGGTGTAGGATCGAATGACCGATATCAAGGGGCATCAGGGAGGATTGTGTAAAGGTAGTCGAATTGTGCGTATATAAGATTGAAATGTTGTGCTTTCAGAAGAGCCTTTTCCTCTCTTTGTGGCATGGAAGTGGAGACATCTTTAGCTATGGAGGGTTGGAGAGATTTGATAAACCAATCCAAAAAAAGGGTGGTTGTATATCGATCTTGCACAACGTACGACGCCTATGCCACTCATGGATGTGATCCATGATGTGGGTGGAAGTATTTTTCTGAAACTCGGTGAGAAGTTCGAGGCCAAGGTCGTGATGGATTGGCAGTTGGAATTACATAATAAATGTAGTGGCCAATGTCGCAAATGTGGAATGTGTTCCACTTGTGAGGTTTACGTACCATTTTGTTGTCGTTCTAGTGAGGGTATGATAGAAGAGGTGAAGCCTCACGGGGTCATCCATTATGTTGTTAAATGAACACCATAAGTGGAAAGACATAATGTGGTTGGCGGGATCGTCCCTATACTTTCCTTTAAATTTTGGGACATCGGAGGGAAGCTTATCTAGTATAGCTGGCCATGTGGGATCGTGATCTATGGGATCATTGATTAGTTTGGCCAAATCAGGTAGATTTAAACTAGCCATGAATGGTAAGGTAGGTACTACCGGTATTTCCATTCTATATGGGATGTGATTTCCACGATGGGGAGACCCAGGTGGTGTTGTAAACAATGGTTGACCTCCTATGAGAGAGGATGGGTCAAAGGGAACCAAGGGATCTCCGAGGGGAGAATCCAACAGGGTACTGCTTTTGATGGGGGAAGAAGTGGTGTAATTAATAGTTTCTATGAGAGGATAAATGCACCTAACAAGGCTTGGAATCGACCAGATGATCCAATCAATGTAGACTGGGAGCGGCCCCGGCTAGGGTACCTTCCTTGTGAAACATGGAAAGAAGGTATGATAACACCCCTCGAGAGAGGGTATAGACCTTG
Organism: Larix kaempferi; assembly: GCA_027924585.1. Taxonomy (NCBI): domain Eukaryota; kingdom Viridiplantae; phylum Streptophyta; class Pinopsida; order Pinales; family Pinaceae; genus Larix; species Larix kaempferi. The sequence continues at coordinate 10,104,820 of BSBM01000120.1, read as the reverse complement.
TAGTCTACGAGACTGTCTTAGGATGTTGTTTTGTTCCTCAATGGTGAAGGATTTGTGGCAGATGAAAGTGATAGTGGAGTTTAAACACAATTGAACAAATGCAAAAATATGCCAACCACAACAAATGCAAAATGGTGTGATAAGTGAGTGATATGTGCAATGTCGGTTTTAGTGCATGATCTACCACATGTAGGTTCTTTTTATTATGAGTTTAGTGAAATTGTAGTTAAAAATAAAATAAATGTAAATTCCCTAGAATACCTAACGTCCTTCCTCTCAAATGTAGCTGGGCCTCACAAAAGCACAATTGGCAGTGATAATGGTATCCACTCACCAATCAACTAGTGGAGGTAGTAAAGAGCTAGTTCTATTGGTAATAGGGCCAATGTTCCAATCAAGAAGACTTGGAAACAACTCCCACAGGAAATATCTAACTTCAGGATTCAATTTCTCCTTGGTGATGTCCTAAGTTGCGCCACTAACATACCTTGTGTCAAGTGTGGATCAGAGGTTCAGCTTGCATGGTATAGTGTCGTCTCCCTACAAAAAGATGAGTGGCTTGTAGGGGAGAGCAGGGCAGCTATACCTCGACATTCACCTCCTTAGTCACGACGCACTTCTGATCCGATTTTTCTTTTAACACTTGCTTATAGCAGGATTTTGTAAGTACCCTATGAGACAACAATGCTATGTTTCAAAATATTGCTAATGAAACTAGATTGGTGGAAATTAATGGATTCCTATCCCAATCAATCCTACCTAACTAAAATATTGTTTTGTGACCTCCTCTGGAGGATTTTAGTTAGTTAAGACAATTACAATGTTGATTTTAAGGGGTTTGAATGTTCACTTATGGAGCATAAGAGAGGTATTTTAGAATCCCTACCTTTCTGATTCACGAAGCTCACATGAAGTGCAAGATGAAGAGCATACTTGGATCAGAAGAGTCTTTAGGTCTCTTAGTGTGTGCTAGTGGTGCAAACACATGTGATGAAATCAAATTGATATCGACAAATTAACTAGAAGAGCATATCAAGTAATATGTACTTTTAACTCTAAAAGAAGCTAATGATGCTTTGCAAATCAAAAGATGCTAACTAAGTGTGAAATGGAAGTATTTCACACTTCTCACCCTCTTCTGATTCACCAAGCTCACATGAAGTGCGAGTTGAAGAGTGTACTTCTGGAGACAAGGGTCTTTAAGTCCTTGCTTGTGTGCAAAAAGTATATTCTACACTAGCAATAATACTAAAAACATGTCAATTGGTGTATAAACAATAAATGGTCTTGAATACTGGTGACAACAATGGGGCCCATTGAAAGCTTCAAAGTTGGTTACCTAGGTAAGTTTCAAGAGAGATGTACTCTTTACTTCCTAATATTGGTCTAGGTGCACTAATTACTAAAAAATTAAGTAATTGGGTGAATTAGCCTTACTTTAAGTTCACTAGTAAGCAACAATTGGGATGCCAAACTAATTTATGCAAATAAAAAGAAAATAAACAACAGTAGCACGGCTAAACCAGACTCTATCGTGCAGACCGCGTGGATTGATACAAAATAGATGTGACGTTGTAGCGTGGGTAATACACTAAGCTTTAGCACAAGTATGATGAGCGGTGTAGCGCGGGTTAGACACTAGTAACATGCGCTATGCGTGTGACTGTCTAAGTCGATTCCGTGCTATTAGCGCGGTAGAGACGCTCGGAACCACGCGGTTGTGTAAAAAAATAAATTGTGGCCATAATGGGGCCAATTTATGGAAGCAAGAGGTGGAATACCTAATCTCGTACAAGTAATAAATACCCAGGATTAGATACTTAGCATAAAACAACCCAGTTTAATGAGAAATGAGCAAAAATAAGTATGGTCGCCATTATAACTATTGTGGAAAAAATTGCACAAGTGCACTCTTCCACTTGATAAAGGGCTAAGCCTTGTAGGTTGCAGCAAGGCCTCAGTCCTTGGAGCCCGTATTTGGGTTTGGTTGGTATTCCTCCGAGTGACCATGCAAGAGATTGTTAGTGTAGTTCACATTCAAACATGAAAATATTGATAAAAACAAAATGGAAGAGATGGGGGGGGAGAATTTAAACTTCAACAACAACCAAAGATATGCTAAACCACTCTTGTATTTCCTAATGAAATTTTTGTACAACACCTAGGAGGTGAAGGCTTCAAGCAAAGCCAACAATATCCCTTAGGGAAACCTTTCTTGTCCAAACTAAATGCTAAGTAGATGGAAGAACAATGCAGAGAAACAATTGCCCCTTCATGGAAGGTGACAAGGGAACTTGGGAATGCTTACAATGGTAGAAAATAGTGGGATATGAGGAAGCTCCAACTCAAATCCAGTAGCATAAATTTGCTCTAATTTCTCTCTACAAAAATGCATGCTAATGGATTCCTTTTATAGGCCAAGAGGTGGCCAACAAACAACTAGATCCAAATGTGAAGTCATCTTCTCCATGAACTAGTTCCAAGGTATACCAGGGGGGATAGTTAATGCCCCCAAGTGTGTGAGGAGCCAAATTCGGATCCTTAGAGATAATTGAGCCTTCAATGCACTACAAGAAGTAGGTGGTCCCGCCGTTTTGATAGTAGCGCAACCTTAATGAAGAAAATTTATGACAAAAAGTCATGCGTAGCACGACTTTCTGATGAAAATCCATGCGTAGCGCGAATTTTATGAAGAAAAGTCGCACGAGCGCGAATTTTATGAAGAAAAGATGCACAAGCGCGGGTACATAGTTATAAACCTATACTATAGCGCGACTTTTGAAGGAAAAGTCACGCGAGTGGCCCAAACTTCATGTAGTTTGTACTATGAGGCTCAAATTGTTTATGGATTTGTTGAGGATGTATTTGGTGAACTGCATTCTTTATGTTGATGATGCCTTACTGGATGAATCATCGAAATGTCACATGTGTGCGACTTTTAGGCGTTAACAAGGATATTGCATGTGAACAATTTCTGGGCTCTCAATACCATTAAGGAGGTAGTTTCCACTTGATCCTCCAACAAGCTTAAGTAACGAAACCCATAGATTAAGGAAGTTGAGGAGGCATTAGGGGTTGTTCCTAATGGATCAGAAGGGTTTATTCTTAGTGACACATAAATCCATAATTTAAATTAGTTCGAGGCTCAAAAGGAAAAATTATTGCTTGATAGAGAGTGGGATTATGTTTTTCTAAAGCCTATGATAGAGTCTCATGGAAATATATTCACTTTCTCTTAATTTACTTGGGTTTTTTCCCTTCCACTTGTGAAATCGATTATGGGGTGCATAACATCTACAATTTTGTTGTTCTAATCAATGGCTCAGTTATGTATTTCTTCAAAGCTTCCATAGGGTTGCGACAGGGATGTCCACTATACCCATATTTGTTCCTCTTGGTTGCAGAAGGGATTGGTAGGGCGATATGGGAAGATAAAGCTTCTCTTTCCCTTCATGGGATTTGTCTTGGGAGTGATGTGACTCTTTCACATCTGCTATTTGTTGATGATGTTTTACTTTTTTGTTATAGGATCAAGCAACAGCCATGGCTGTCAATGAAGGGAAATCCACCCTTTTTGTTACAAATATTTCTACAGATCAGGTTGCTCATATCAAATGAATTTTCCATTTTCAATGTCAGGATCTGGTCGATGATAATAAATACTTGGGTTTTATGTTAAAACCCAAATATTATCTCAAAGGTGATTGGTTATGGTTGCTTCACAAGGTGGATCGCAAAATTTATCTTTGGTGCAATAGATGGATTTCTCATGATGGAAGGATAATCTTTGATAAATCGGTGCTTGAATATCTACCTATGTACTAGTTTACCATAGCCCATATTCTGAAACTGATCATTGAAAAAATAAGGAAACTTCGATTCAATTTTTTGTGGAAGGGAAGTTAAGAGCAAAGAGGATTGCACTAGGTACATTGGAAACTTTTGGAATCCCCCAAAATAATGGGTGGATTGGGTTCAAAATATATTCATATATTTGGTCTCTCCTTGGAATCCAAGTCTCTATGAAACATTATCTCCAAGGGGAGTCTTTGGAAAATAATTTTGATGCAAAAGCATATAAGGCATGGATCTCTTCTGGATTGGAATCATAGGGAATGGGAGAGCATTGATAATTTGTCGAATCAATGGAAGTTCGTGACTCTATCCTTTCCTATATTGGGGGATTTTATAGCTTGGAAAGTTGAGGATGGTAAACACATCCATTTCGGAATGGATTCTATTATGGGGGTTTCTAGAATAATTTTCCTCCTTGCAGACCTAATTGCATACTTTCGAGCTACATATAAATCCCTTCTTTACCAAGTATCCAATAGATAATCAAATCTGATTTGGAGGCAAGGTTGGTTATCAACCGAGGATTTGGCATCGGATTTGCATTGGGTGCCTAGATGGGACTCATTCCTCTAATATCTACTCAAGATGCATACTCAATTGTCTGAGGATGAACACTCTATGATGTGGTCTTATAACAAGGTGGGTGGAAACTATATTGTTAAGTTGTTTTACATGTTTATTCTCCCTCGAGGGCTGCATACAATCTGGTGGTGGTCCAAAATATGATAGGTGAAGGTTTTGACCAAGACCAAGATATTGATGTGGTTGGTTCTCAATGGAAAGGTGTTGACTTGGGACCAATTGCATAAAAGGGGGGAGGTGGGACCATGTGTTTGTATGCTCTGTAAGAATGCAAGAGAGAGTAAAGAGCACCTTTTTCAACAATGTTCCTATATTATACAGGTTTAGGCCCTCTTGGATACCTTTCTTAACCATAGATCTCTATGGATTGGGGACTCGGTTGAAGCTTGATTTAGATCCTAGTTTGAAAGGCGAGATTTGAAGCCTTGGAGAGCTCTCCCATATCTAACGCTTTGGGCATGTCTGGCTTGCTAGAAATGGATTGATTTTTTAAGGAAAATACTTATCTACTCCTCAAGCAGTTGCATAAATATGGGCTTTACTCTCACATCTATAAATTTTGACTCTTGTTAGGCCATCACAAATTATTTTAAGAGCCACAGATTGATCACTTGATATCTTGGGAATATTTCGATGATGCTTGTCAAGGGTTTGGTCGCGTGATGGGATTAGGTTTCATTCTTCATATTTATGTTTGGGAACACTTTCACTTCAAAGGTAACCTTGGCTAAGGTTCAAATAATTCTTGTGAGATGCATGCACTCTATTATCTTCTTAAATTTGCTCTTTATTTGAACATCAATCACTTACAGGTCTACGAGGATTCATTTCTCTCCATTAATTGGATGAGAAGCCAAACACATATCCAAAATATTAAGCTTTCCTCCTTGTCTAGTCAAATGAAACAAATTTCTTCTCAATTTCAATCCACTAGATTCGAGCATATATTCCAAGAGTTGAATAGTGAAGAAGATATTTTGTGAAAAGAAGGATTAGTTCTTCCAACGCTTATCTGCACATTAGTGAAATTTCATGATCAAATTGTGGTGGACAACAGGATTATTTCCAATTAGAAGGAAACCTGTCGGCAGTAAGTGGGTGTTCAAGAAAAATTTGAATGCAACAGGTCAAGTTAATAAGTATAAGGCTCGACTAGTAGTGAAAGGGTGTTCCCAAGTCAAGGGAGTCTTCTTTGGTGATATTTTCTCATGTTTCTAAGATAACTTCCCTAATTGTACTACTGTATTTAGCTGTTGCATTTGATCTTGAGATAGAACAGATGGATGCAAAGACAACATTTATTCATGGTGATCTTGAAGAAGAAATCTATATGAAGTAGTTTGGAGTTTTTACAGTGGAGAGAGAAAAGGAGGTGGTCTACAATCTCAAGAACTCTATATATGGTTTAAAACAATCACCCAAGATGTGGTATCAGAAGTTCGATATGTATATCCAAGAACTAGGGTTTGTGAGAATTCGGGATGATCAATGTTTGTATAGGAAGAAAGTTGGTGGTCATTTATATATGTGGTTATATATATCAATGACATGTTATTGGTTGGAAATAACATTGGTCTGATAAAGGAGGTGAAACTAGAGTTATCCTCCAAGTTCGACGTGAAGGATTTCAGAGCGACAAATTTCATCCTTGGAATGGAAATTTAGAGAGATTTTGCATGTAGAAGGCTCTAGTTAGTCAGATAAAATATGTTGAGATAGTTCTGAAACGATTCAACATGCAGGAGAGTAGACCATTCAAGGTCCCTATTCTTGTTGGATTCAATCTATTTGTTGAACCATGTCCTAAGAAATAAATAGAGTGCATGTGACTTATGTTAGTGTCATAGGTAGTATGATGTATGAAACGGTCTGTACTCGACCGGATATTGCTCATGCAGTGGGAGTATTAAACAGGTCCATGTTGAAACTTGGAAAAGAGCAATGGATCGCATCCAAGAGAGTATTTAGGTATGTACATGGCACAATAGATTATGCAATATATTATGAAGGAGAGCCAGAGGACAACAAGGAAATCAATGCACATGGTTTTGTTGATTCCAACTAGGATGGAGATACCAAATTTTGATGATCGAGCAACGAATATGTGTTCAAGATATTCAACAGAAAAGTCAGTTGGATGAGTAGAAGGCAATCAATCATTGCATTGTCGACTATTGAGGATGAATACATGGCAGTTACTCATGCATGTAAGGAAGCGGTTTGGTTGCAGATACAGTGTTCAGATGTTGGGTTTGAACAACATGTCGCTAGTTTGGATTGTGATAGTTAGAGACCCTAAAATATGAAACAACTACTAGCAAACTTTAAGAAATGTGAATTGTCCTAGAATTCATTGTAATTGGGATATGTGACTAGTGGAGGGGAACTCAAGATATATCCCATGAATATGGAGGTCATCCTCAAGTGGCCAACTCATACTAATTTTATTGAAGTTAGCATCTTTATTAGGGAAACATAGTATTTATGAAACTTTATTTCATCCTTTTTAGTTGTGGTTGCACCACTCATGCAATAACAACTACTGACAAGTGTTTCTAGTGGGAAAAGAATCAAAAGAAATATTTTGAATAGTTGAAACAAAATAATGGTCAAGCACTATTTCTTGTATTTCCTAATTTGCATAATCATTTCAAAGTGGAGACAAACTCAAGTGGTTATGCTATGGTAGTGGTCTTGATTAGGGAGGTAAGTCAATATGCTATTATTCTAAAATGCTTCATGGTGGAGTCTTGAAATACCCTATATATGATAAGGAACTCTATGCTCTAGTTCATGGTATTAAAAAATAGAAGCACTATCTTATGGACAGGGTGACCATCATCCACCTTCATCTCTAGACACTCAACATTTGTAGGCCTGAAGTATTATTTAACAAGCCAAACAATACAAGTAGATGGGGTTTTAACAACAATTTCATCTAGACATCAAATATAAGAATGGAAACACTAATAAGTTGGTATTTCAAGGATACTCGATATCCAATATCTTAGCTTTGGAAACTTTTATGCACATGGAGCATTTCACCCATGATGTATATAGCAAGGCATACACAAAACATGAGCCAATTTAAAGAGGCATTTCAACAAGTACACGACTAATTTTGTGTATAATAAGGTGAACTTAAGGTTGACTATCATATCCAATATGGGTTGCTCTATAAGCCATACAAGCTCTATGTTCCTAAATGGGGAAGACGGTAGATTATCATAGAGGGTCACAACTCCAAATTTGTAGGGCAGTTTTTTGTTGGGAAGACAATTTCCAACTTATTGAGGTATGTGTATTGGCCTAAAATGAAAGAGGATGCATACTTTATTGTACCAATAATCCTAGAAACAAAAAACAAGGCTTATACCATCCCCTACATGTACCTGCTAGACCATGGGAGAGCATCTCCATGGATTTCATGGGTGGTTTTCCAAAAACTAGGAAGGGATGTGCCTATCTATTCCTGATAGTTGAAAGGTTTAACAAGATGCACATTCTTATGCAATGTGAAAAGACCATCAAATGACAAGATGCAGTAAACTTGTTCTTTGAAAAGGTTTTGTTGCACTTTGGGATATAGAGGAGCATCATATGAGATAGAAATTCCATATTTCTCATTGCCTCTTATCAATTTTGGGTTCACGTCACTGAAATAGTAAAGGTTATTTGGATAATTTGTTGCATAGTGAGACTTCTTTGACTTGGTATTTTGCATCTAGTGTTGGCATTTTTCCACATGGATCTTCATTGAGACTCATGATGCTTCATACCAAAACTATGATATTAAAGATTTGGTGATGATACTAGCTTTTGTACTAGTTTTTATTCCCTAGTTGGAATAATTATATGGACTTCTAATTATGGGGGGGATTGTTCGCCTTCGGATCCCTCTAACTTCAGTCCTTGACCAAATTTATGTATACTATAGGATATTGTTCTTATCCTAAGTATCAAATTCTTAGTTATATGTTTCCTTTATGTTCATAATCTTCTTGATTAAGTACCACTAACCATTATATGGTGGTTACCATGATTGTTCTATATATTGTACATTTTTATGTGAATACAAGTGATCAACTTATTTCCTTTCTTGACAGTTCCTAGTCTCAACAAATATCTTCTCATTCTTTATATTTTTTCAATTGTCTGTACATATACCTAGATGACATTCTCATATTCAAAGAACCCAAGAAGAGCATTTGAAGCACATTCAACAAGTGATATGCACCCTACAACAACATAAGATATACATCAACTTGGAGAAGTGCTCATTTAGTATGCAACCTCATTTTCAGGTGTTCCCATGAAGATGGGTAGTTCACTTTTTGGCATGCGAAGGGTACGATTATGTTAAAAATCGACCTCGATCAAGATTTTTTCAAGCCCTCAATCAAGGGCTTAAATAAGAACTCGATCGAGCTATTTTAAAATGCTCAATCGAGGGATAATAAATCCCTTGATCGAGTGTTATTACCTTGATTGAGTCATTACATTTTTAGAGCTCGATCGAGTTTAGAAGGATGGTGTCCGCTTTTGGGGGGTTTATTGCACACATTTCCAAACCGTAGATGATGAATGTCTCACATTTAGAAGCCATAGATGCCACATGTTCATGCCTATTATGATGGGACATTTCATATGATGAGCCCACATGTGCTAGTTTGATGCTTAACTTGATTCATTCCTTTGAAGAAGGAGGATGCTAGGCCTTTGAAGATATTTAAGAGGATTTATTGGAGCATTCATTGCATTTTGTGATGGTACATCTCATCTTGGAGGCTTCATTTGTGGAGGACTATTTTCTCTTGGAGAGCTTTGAGGAGGTAGTTTAAGATTTTAAAAAGGCCAACTAACTATTTTGAGGAAGCGTCCCACCCATCTTGAGATTTATTTTGTGAGAAGTGGATATAAACCACTTTATGCATAAGTTGTTGAGTAGATAGTGGATCTAGGAAAACAAATATTACTGTATTGTAAAAGGATATGGAGCTTGAAGTCTATAAAATACTCCATTTTTAGTCATATATGCTAGAATCTTACAAAAAAAAACACATCAAAATATTGTGATTTTTTTTAAGATTTTGGGTTGATTCAAACAAAATACTTATGGTGTAACTCTACCATGAAGGGAAATGTGATCATGGCAATGGTAGAATTGTGACTATGGTGAAAATTTTGTTAGAATTGTGCCAAAATTTCCTCATGAAAGTATAGTTCCACCATAAAAGGGACTACCATGATAAGATGAAAATTATTGGAATGGAACCCTAACTCCCCTCCAAAAAAAAATTGAATACCCTTAATTCTAAATCTCTAAAACTTATTTCCACATGATAAGTATCATCCACTTTCCTCACCTATGACATAATTCCTACCATAATATCCACAATACAATGTAGAGTAAGATAATTGACATTAATAAATAGTATTCACAACTCCCTAATGTGATCCTTATAACATTATCTAGGAAATCCAAAGCCATGTTATTTTGGTTGGTTTAAATGTTTCTTTACACGTTCTGTAACATGTAACCATTCTAAGTCCCTAAATGCAATTTCTCACATCTTTTGACAATCACAGGTCGTTAGGCAAGCATCAGAGTGGGACGTGAAGCTCTTATCCACATTACATCTACAAATAACCATCAAACCCAAAATTCCACAACATTTCAGCGTTACATCTGACATTCAACGAAGTTATATGCCAGATAATTCCATCCATTAAAAATATTAGAGGATTAAAAGATATTCATCTCACACCCAATAGCATTTATTAGTCATACATGAACATTGCAGTTTTCCCTGCATATACTAAAAGAATGTGAAGTCTATCGTATTTGCAAAGAAAATGGGTGTGAATGGCTACTGCTTTTCAAGTAGAGGACTCTTAAAACATCTCACATAAGGTTATTTATTCTCAATTTCTCAATGCATGCATGCCACTCTGCTTTATAAGCAACATCTATCAAATTGTTCAACTGAAATTGATCCCATGGACAACTATATCTCCCTTGCTGTTCAAACTACTGTAACTCTATTCAGATAATACTTTGGAATGTAACTCCATTCAGATAATACTTCAGCACTTTCCAAGAATGTGGGAAACACAATGGCATATGGGAACAGAACTTTACGAAAAATAATTTCTGAGCTATTTTGTGGAACTGTTCTATCAGTTAGCAGGCTAAGCATCTCTACTGTCGATTGAGTTGATTGGCTATCACTGGTTTCTAACCATATCTGAACTAAGCTTTGATTTGGATTTATAATAGCAGTTTGTACTGTAATGTCACTTGCATTTCTAAAGCAAAAAGATGCAGAAATCTCTGCCTATTATATACATTCAGTTATCCATTATTCCATGCCCAATATATATTATTTGCCTAATCCATGGAGCCTATAACTAGAATAAGACGTGGAAAAAATAAATAGAGCCTATAACTAGACGTGGAAAAAATAAATAGAGCCTATAACTAGACGTGGAAAAAAATAAATAGAGCACTAGCACACAAAATGTTTACGAAGCAAAAGAAATTACTTGATTCATATTTGGTATTACACAGAGCCACCTTGAAGAAACAGAATTGAATTGAGACAAGTAAAAGAGCGTACCATGAAAAGATAGGCCACCAAAATCCAGCCCACATTTTGCTGAAGGAAGATAAATTGCAAAACGAAGCCAATAACAGAGAGCTGAAGGAAACCCCTTGCTATGGAGTATGGCATTTCCCATTCCAGCCCCAGTTTCTGAAGAAATGAGATGAAGACGGCAACTGCTGGCACTGCCAAAGCAGCCAGTGGCTTCACCATTCCTCTCAAGAAATCAACCCACTGAGAGCCCATTGCAGACAGCTGCATTGTCCCGGCCAGTCTATCACAGGAGGAGGAGGAGAAACTGGTAACTACGCCCAAATAATCATATTATTTAGTCATGGGAAGTCATACGGACGATACTGAGAGGGTTGTTGAGAATGGGTGGTCAATAAGACCAGGCAGCAGTGCAGTATATTGCAGCTGCCCCAGTGTATTGATGTTGCTAAACAATTGGATTTATGCGAAGATCGATATGACAGCCACCATTTTGTAGTGAAAATGTTATGATCATATTATTTCAGTAATAACAATATGTTGAAATTTAAAAGTTGGATTTATCGAAAAGATCGATATAACAGTCACTATCAGGCAGCAACAACAGCAATAAAGATCGATATAATCATATAAGGGTCACTATCCTGTATCCTGAAACCTGAGCTGGAACCTCGTGATCCGAACACGGGGCTGCTTCGCTGGGACTCGTTAAAGCTTCATGCATCGTACCAGGGACGATATGGGGCCAAGCCAATTGCGCGGCAGTTTAAAGCTCGAGCTGCTTTGAGATGGGTGAAGTCGGTGGCTTGGTGGACATGTGAACATCGTTTTCATAAAAGTGAGTTCATGTAAAATGTCCAAAATTAAAAATTAAAACTTAAAACTAGATTTATAAGTCATAGTGGAAGAATCAAATTTTTTGAGAAAAAAAAAAATAATTAAAAAAATTTATGTTATAAAAAGTAATAAAAAAAAATTTATATAGATTTATAAAATAAAAAATTGTAAAAAGTAATTAAAAAAATTTATATCTTCAAGAAATTGGATCTTTCTTAGTACTTGATAAATTTCGGTTTAAAATATATATTTATATTAATATTAATGTATTAAATAAATTTGACAAATTTATGTTTTGTTACCTATCTGTGTTAATATTAATATATTAAGTGAATTTGACAAATTTATATTATCTTTTTATCATTATATTTAATCAATTTATATCATATTATTATGTTATTATATTTAATCAATTTATATCATATTATTATGTTATGTTACGTATCTTCTTCGTATTAAATTATAAAATAATGCCTCAAAAGTAATATTGTTATAATAGAGAAATGTTTAGTGTTAAGGAGATAGATATTTTGATAAATTTTATTAAACTATTTATAAGACAATAAAGTTTGTATTTTGTGTGTAATGTTTTATGAGAATAAATCAAAGACTTGTAATTGTTAGAGTTTGTTGTGAAATAACTAAACCTAAATTATAGATTTAATCTACTCAATTAAATATGTTCCCCTTTATTATATATCAAGTGCTTGCTATCCCATTGACTTTACTTTTAATAAATTGCTTTGTTTCATTTCTCAACCAACCCTATTGTACTTCTTATTTTATTCCCTTGATTTATTGATTCTCATCTATGATATGCAAATTCAACTTTTCCCTAATTTGAGAGTATGCCCTGTAAGGTAGGGGAATGCATTGCTCATTTTCTATCTCCTCATTTCCACTTACTCAACATAACATGTTCCCTCACAAATATTTGGACTATACTCATCTTGTTGTTTCACACCCCACCCTCTGTGAGTTGGTTCTTATTTGTGTTGTTATGTGTTTTTCATCCCATGGGATGTTAAGCTTCAAATAGTTTTACACTTTGATCTCCTCATCTTAGTGTAAGTCCTTTATGTAATATTTTGTTTTCTGTTGACATGTTTTCAAAAATTTCCCTCCTTATAGCATTTTTGTACATCACTTTTCACCACCTTTTGTTCATTGGGAATTTGCTTCTTTTATATCTCACTCTTCAAACCATTCATGTTATTTGCAATTTCCCTAGCCTCTTCATGAAGCTTCCCCATTAAGTTCATCTATGATGGTAGTAATCTACCAATTATCAGATATGCGAATGTCATCATTACTACTCGAAGGTGTCCTAAATAAACTCAAACTCATGACATTTAGCATTCCTTCGATGTGTTAAAAGCTCTCTCTTACACTTCCTAAGGTTCCCATCCACTGATCAGATGCTATAATGACTGCTTTGTAGATATTGTTAATGAGTAGTGTTATGTGGGTTAAGTCATTAGGAGAGAATGTCACTATGCTTGTCATCAGTGACTTTGAATGGTGAAGCCAGTTACGACTATTAAATCCGGATAATAAAAAGTTTGTTGAGATTTTTACTGCTTTTGATCATGTAAGATGTCAGTAAGTTTGGCCATTATTATTGTTATAAGTGTCATAAAAACCTACTCCATTACATCTTTAGGTGGCTACCAACCAGTAGGATGCTACACTTTTTATGAAATATTTTTGTTTGAAATTGCGTCCAACAAGTCATATGGCAAACTAAGCTTCAATCTAAGTTTCCAAGAATCTATATTTCTTTATTTTCACCATACTTTTAGTCCATGCATAGAGATATTCTTGTTATTTATCAACATATGGCTTAAGATGTCTTTCATTTACGAATGTTGCATATTTTGGGTGCAAATGCTATTGTTTTTATGATTTGTGTTATTCATAATATGTATGAACTTTGGAAAATGAATCATAGCACTCACAACTCAAAATTCCAATTCTTTTAGCATGTATCCATTCGGCACCTCTAATTTCCAAAGTGACCTTTTAAGCTCCAAATAGATTTCTCCTTTTGTGGTGCCTACAATACCTATGTATATATACTTTTCCAATGCGTATAAGTAAGTGAAGGGTTGTATAATTTTGTTAGGATTTTAGAAAAAATCCAGAATTAGTAAATATAAATTTAATCTCATTTTGATTTTGTGATTAATGAAATTTTCATATAGTTGATTAATATGTTCATTAATTAACCATGAGAATTTTTTTTTTTCAATTTCAATGATACATACATATAACACAATTATATTGATCCAAGAGAAAAAAAAAAAAAAAAAAACAATTTCAATGATACATACATATAACACAATTATATTGATCCAATAATATTATTTTGTTTCATGAACATGCCTATCAAATGTCACTTTTAAAAGCAACGGTGACATGTTCTATTAATTATTATCAATATTTTATGAAAGATCCAAATTTCCTATGATTTTATTTTTTCTATAGAAAATATATGTATAAGTCTTAACTATTGAATACATTATATATTATTCTTATCAATATTTTATGAAAGATCCAAATTTCCAATGATTTTATTTTTTCTATAGAAAATATATGTATAAGTCTTAACTATTGAATGCATTATATATTATTCTTCCATATATGAGATAATATTGTGCTTCTTTCTTAATTTGAAATAAAACATATTTTATAATTTATATTACCGAATAATTAAAATATTTATATTTTGAAATAGATGATCTAGAAATCTTTGGAGATTCCGGGGTTACAATAAAATGGGCGCAGGGTGAATATAATTTAAAAGTTACTTCCCTATTTCATTGGTGCAAAATGATCAAGTCAAAATTATGTCTTTTCAGGAATATCTTGCTAGAACACATCTACAGGCAACGCAACTCCCTGGCAGATAAACTTTCAAAACAGGCCCTGGATGGTGTGGAAGGTATCTTATTTTGGGAAGAACTTCAAGATTCCCATGTTTGTGATATGGGCACTTGGAGGTTATTTGATTGACCCTTTTAGTTCAGGGTCATTTTTTGTTTTTTGGACACAGCTCTATCTTTTGCAAAATTATAGAACTGGGTAGTATTTATTGTCATATTAGCAGTCCTATTATTGGAGAAGACCTTATAGGTTAGCACAGAAGGACATTTAGACTATGTTTTGATATAGTATTATTGGTCTTTCATAGACATGAACATTTCTGTACTATTTGATTCTTAATGAATATCAATGGTATGCTTTTTTCTGCTGGAAAAAAAATAAAGTATATATTAAAAATATTTATAATTTTATAATAAAACATAAATATACTAGTTATTAAATATTTGATTTAATAAAGTTTAATTTTTTCAAGCAGTAAAAAACTATACTTTTGTTATTCATAAGAATAAAAAAGTACAACCTTTAACCATGAACTCTCCAAAAGGGTTGACAGTTTCTAATATCATCTTATACATCATAGTTCAAAAGGTTCAAAAATTAAACCCACCTCAAACAACAATTGGCCTTAGCATATAGCTAAAGTGATAGAGTCCAAAAAAGTCTTCAAAGTACAACTAGTCCAATACAAAACAATTTTAAGTAAAATAAGAAGCAGATCCCTCATTTTCCAGCTGGTCTTCAATGTATTCTTCCCAATATCATATGCCTTCTAACAACAACAGATCTTCCTTTGATATGGAATCTGTTATGGTATTTAATTCCTTGTAAATATGATAAATCCCCAATCATAAACCTTCCTATGATATTCTCAGTCCTTGTACACCATTGTAAAAGAGCAATGGATTGTAGATCAACTTTTTCTGAGCCAAATTTGCAATCATCAATGCATCACCAAAAATATTTAAAGAGTCTATACCCAAAGATTCAACAAAACTTACCAAGCACCACAGAGCTAAAATTTCATCCTTTTAATTTGTACCAGCTCCCCAATTTAACTTCAGTTTGAAAGAGAGTTAAGTATTAATTTTCAGATAAGCACCAACATCACATCTATTGTCCTTTGCAGCACCATCAAAAACCCATGGGCATCAAATAAGAAAGTAAAGTCTTCAATTGTTCTCATTATTTTTGCTTTAACTTCCATTGAATATATCTCTTTATACAGGTTGACAATTCTGATCGAACCTATAGAAATTGAAGGAAATCTATCATCAAAGATTGTTGAATTTCTAATATTCCATATCACCCAACATATGACAACCAGGAGAAGCCTATGGTTCTTTACAGAGTTAAACCAAGAAAATGGTTTCATGTTGAAAGGAAGAGCAAACAAAATTCCCCTCCCCGAGACATAGGAATGTCAAAGGAATGTCAAAGGAAGAGCAAACAAAATTCCATATTTTGGAAGTAAAAGGACATAAAATAAAAATGATGGTTTAAGTATCTTGACCGCATAGAGCACATTTGTTGGGCTCCTCCCAACCCCTCTTTACAAGGTTATACCAGGTGAGGATTTCATTTTCCAATACAAGCCACAAAAAAAATTTAATTTTCTGTGGCAAGTTCCACTTCCATAATTTCGCAAACCATCACTTTGGCACCAAATGATTGTCATAGGTAGCAATAATGTAGTAAGCCTCTTTTGCATTGACCTGCCCATTTTTCTTATTACCAATCCATACAAGTTCAGCATCACGAGTAGAGGTTCTTACTCCAGTTTCATTCAAACTTTTTATATAGTCGTCCCATTCCTTTTTCCAAATGCTTCCAATTTCCAAATCTGTAGCACTATACCAGTAACATTCTTCGTGTGCCAGCCATCTGGGTTTCTTCACCTGTGCAAGAGAAGTATACCCAATTTCATACAAATATGCCAGGATATCATCCGAGAGTTTATAATTTTCTTCACAAACTACAATCATATCTATACCAATTAGTATTTTTTCACCCGATCCAACTTTCTAGCAAAGCTTCCTGCTAACCCAATTGAAAGAATTAAAAAAACCAGACCAAAAATTTGAAGAATTGCTGGAATATTTTCTTGGATTTCTAATCCATTGTATTATGTCACTTTTTATATATTTTCCATGTATTATTTTTCTCCATAAAATTTCCTCCCAAAGTCCCCTCCACTTGCTCTTCATACTAAGAGTAGAGCTGAACCACTCCAGATTCTTAATATCCCATCCACCTTTTTGTTTTGGCAGGGAAATTTTCTTCCAATTAACAAGATGAATATTTTTCCCATCCACCGTACCCGACCAAAGGAAATTAAACATCAGTTTACAGAGCATCTTTGTGATATTTTTTGGAATATTTTCCAGCGAGAACCAGTACACAAGTATGCCAACCAAAACAAGCTTTAGTAAAGTCAATCTCCCACTAAGTGACATCATTCTAAAGGTCCATTTACCCATCCTTTTTCAAATTTTTTAATAATCCACATCCAATCATTAATCATGTAGTAGTTGGGCTTTAAGAAGTAACCCAAATACTTAAAACCATCCTCTAACAAAGAAGACTGATATGGTAGGAAGGTATTAATTATATTCATGATTTGATTATTAGAAGGAAAACTTGGAGCAACTGACCTCCATTCCTGAAGCAACACATAATAGTTTAATAATCTCAGTAAATTGTTTCCACTCCTCAATTGTTCCCCTTCCAAACAAAACAACATCATCAACAAATAGAATATGTAAAATAAAAACATAATTTGTAATTTTGACACCTCTAAGTTTTCCTTCCTTTTTTGCAACATGTATCTAATTATTCAATCCTTCAATAACAAGTAGGAAAAGTAATTGAGACAAGGGGCATCCTTGTCTGAGGTCTCTAGTGCTATGAAAAAAAATGGTAGGAGATCCATTGAAAATAACATAAAATTTTGTGAAAGTAACACGCGCCATTATCCAATTTGTCACCTCTAGAGGAAACCCAATCTTAAGTAGTAATAATCTCAAATAAACCCAATTTACCCTATCATAGGATTTTACCAAGTCTATCTTCAGGATCACTGCATCTATGTCCTTCATTTTTATTGAATGTACACATTCCTATGTAACCCCCACTGCATCCAAAATCTACCTATTTTCAAGGAAACCAAATTGTTCATTTATCATCATTTCTACATGTTTTGGTCTTAGTCTATTGGCTATTATCTTTGTGATAATCTTTTAGACCAGGTTGCATAATGCAATAGGTATATACTCATTAAATCTCTCAGGTTTGTTTCTCTTGGGGATAAAGGAAACATAAGTTCGATTTAAGGCCCTAGAAACATATCCCTCACGCCTCGACTGTTCTACCATCTGCAATAGATCCTCCCCCATAATGCCAAAAAAGGCCAAAAATAGTTCCATAGTCCATCCATCTGGACCCGAACTCTTCTCTCGTGCAAATGATTTAGAACCCCTTCTATCTCACTTAATGTGACAGGATCCCCCACAATCATCCCTTCTTCTTCAGAGAAAAAAGAGGGGAAAATACTGATGACCTTTAATTGTGCCCCCATATCAATATGATCAGGTTCCTTGAAATGCTTGTAAAAGTGTTGCACGACAGCCTTCTTCAACTCATCGTCCCTATGTATAGTCTTTCCATCCTCATTTTTAAAATCCCAAATAATATTAATATTACTTATGTGTGTATCGTAATTATGGAAGAAGCGAGTGTTATTATCCCCCATAGCTACCCAAACAGCTCTTCTCTTAAGCTACCAAACCATCTTTTCTTGTTTCGATAAGAAAATTTTCCTCCTATCCAGTTCTAAAATTTCCAATCTCTCTTCTTCCATAAATATGCATCTAGGATTATTTTCATACATATTTTCCAGTAGTCCCTCAACAAGCTTAAGTTCCTTGCAATGTTCCTGCTTCTTTGATTTCTCCCATTATGAAACCCGATTTTTAAGACTTCTTAGCTTATTGACAAAACTATAGCTTATGGACAAAACTATCCATAGGACCCATGCCATCAGGGATATTTGTAGATATCCAACACTCTTTAACCAATTTGCAAAAATCCTGATCTTGTAACCACATATTATTGAATTTGAAAGGATACTGACACTAGGATTTTATCCCATCAATTTGAAGGATTATGGGGAAGTGGTAAAAAATGGAAGACTTTATCTTCCAGGTGCGATGCTTCTGAAGAGATACTGCTAAATATTCACTCGTTATGTACCTGTCCAATATTTTACTTATAATAGCCTCTCCACTTCTACCATTGCACCATGTTGGCCCCGGTTAGTGTGAAATTTAGATCCCCAACTATGATTAGATTTGGGGTCCTAAGTAGGCCACGCTCATCTAAAGTGGTTCAAAAATATTCTATGTTCTTATAGGGGCCATAGCAATTGAGAATAGAAATCTTCAGATCACCTTCCAAGAAACGAACTTCCAAGAGAATACCCCCAATAGTCCTATAAGGTTTGATATCCACCACCCTAGGGTTCCAGCATGACACAATACCACCCAAGAGGCCACAGGATTCAAGAGCACAAATTTCCCAAACGGTAAGAATTTTGGGAAAAGTCTTAATCGCCATATTAGCAGAGCACATAGATTCTTGGATCAGTATAATATCAAGGCTAGTATATTTAAAGAGTCTATATGTCAAGGGTCGGGAATCAGAATCAATTAATTAGGTAGTGATCCTACTCCTTCCTCTGGTTGCTTAAAGGTCCAGTTGCTTCAAGGCGGGAATAAGCCCCGCAGGGCACAGCTTGTTCAATCGGTTC
Organism: Larix kaempferi; assembly: GCA_027924585.1. NCBI lineage: Eukaryota > Viridiplantae > Streptophyta > Pinopsida > Pinales > Pinaceae > Larix > Larix kaempferi. Next base: position 10,085,260 of record BSBM01000120.1, on the reverse strand, counting down.
AAGGCAAGGAGGGCATCAAGAAAGAAAATTGAGTCAATGCTCTCTACTTTAAGAGACGGAGCTGGTTGGAGATTTCGAGAGAGCCCTAAAATCCCCAGATCCCCCTACACCACAGATGTTGAAAGAGAGTATGGCATTTAATCACCATCATTATCGGGCATAATTGCTCTAAGGGTCCGAGAGGTAATGGACATAGAATCCATAAAGGGTTTGTTACAAGCTTCGGTTAACCTAACAGAAAGTAGGATAAAGGTGTTCTCAATATCCACTAAATCATTTGATCGGGGTTGTTTTTTACAAGATATCCCTTTTTTTCTTTCGAATAGTTACATTTTGATGGCAGAGGGATGAAGGCGGAGCCACCTCAGGGTTAATGGAGGATTTATTCGATAAAACTTGTAACGGATGTTTCCCAAAACCACGAATGGGAGAAGTTTCTTGAGTCAGAGAACCAGACAACCCTTCATGTACCAAACATTGGTTATGTTCACGACTTGCATCCACATGTAAAATGGGAAAAGTAACTGACTTATGGACCCTAATGTTCGATACATTACTCAGGGGAAAAATCCTATCATCCTTTTCTAAAGTTAAGTTCTCACAGTATAAAACTAAACCCTATTCTAGAGGTATGGAGTCATTATAAACATTATGTTTTGTCTTAGAGGGTTCAATATCAATTACAACAAAAGTCCTCCTTAAATATAGGGATTTTTCAATGCTTAAATAAAAGTTTAGTTCTTCCCTAGAAACATCCTCATCCAGGGTGGGTGAAGATCAATTTTCCATACCTTGTTTTGCGATCGAAACATTACCAGTGGCTTTGCCAAAATGAGCAACAGGGACGGGTTCATGACCATATTTAAGAGCAAGTTCACAACCATCATTAGATAATCCTGAAGACATGATTTCTTCTTCCTCCTCCCTCAAAGATGAACTAATTTCATCCCCACAGAAAAGGCGCAGACATTTTGCTTTCAGATGGCCTATTTCCCTACAATAATGACATCGAAAAGGCACCTTCAAATATTCCAATTTCTGAATAATAACCCTATCACCCCACATAAAATCTACAACATCTGATAAGCCTTTAGTCACATTAAATTCCACCATGACTTCTACAACCCTTTTATCCACCCCAAAGAGCATCTTCTTCTCCATTTTGATAAAACGTCCAAGAAAATTAGCTAAGCCCATGAAAACTTTCTCTGTCCACAGTTCAATGGGGAAGCCGGGAAGTAACATCCATATATGACATCGAGTCATTTGTTCTTGTTCTGGATCAAAGTGTGCGTGCGATCATTTCAGTACCATTGAACCCTCCTTGATCAACTAGGTTCCCTTCAATACATTTGTAACATCTTTAGCTTTTGGAAACACAAAGTAAACCCAGTCCTTCGTCAACATAGTCGTTCGCAGGGCATAATCAAATAGAGGTAGCCAGTTTTTATTAACCCACTCAATAAGCTATGTGCGTGAAACTCTGGTGTATTCGAAACGCCCCACTATATCCCTAATGGAAAAGACCTCCACCCGATCCATGTTTATGTCCTTCCCCATGACGTATTGCTTATGCTTAGAGAGCACCTTATAGGCCTTTACATGATGCATGGCCCTAGCCCTAGCACCAGACAAAAATTTTCTATTTTTACCATCCTCTGCTAGAAACCCACCATACCGTCCATCAAAAGCACCGATGTGATATCATCTAATCCATTCCCCGATACCGGCAGTTGTCCCTCACCCATGCCAAATGTAATACCCTCATTATGAAACAATAAAGAGGATCCCATTTAAAAAAGTAGAAACAATCGGATCCACCAAATGCACCCATTTAATGAGATCTAGGGCAAAAGTTGTACCCCCAACCACCAAAAAACAGCCACGATCACAAAAGTAAAAGGTAGGGTACCAAAAAAACTCTAACAAAAGAGTATGTAAAGAAACATATACGAAGGGAGGTGCCAGAGGATAACTAGATGGTTCCAAATAATTAGGGTAAACAATAGTACCAAAGTTCCCAATAAAACACATCAAAAAAATTTGGACAAAAATAAAGAAGAATACAAAGAATCCTGAAAAAACCAATGTAACTAGGAATTAATGAAAACTGTAGGAAATAAAAAGCAAAAAAATAGTTCTCACTTTTTTTTCCACTTGGTTAGTACTAGGTCAACAATATTGTTGGATTGACTCCAAGATGTTGCAGTTTTCAAAAAACCCTAACTAGAATTTTTCCAGAAAAACTCATCCCTCATTTTTCTAGTCTTCCCAAAAACATAGCTAATGTAACTATTTGGTTTATGTAACCCAATAAAGTTTTAACTTATATGTTGAAGAATGTTTATAACAATATGCTTTATTATATTTACACTTAAGTATGAAAACAATATATAATTTAAATTCTTAAATTTAAATCAATTTTAACATTTAAATTTTAAAATTGTTTTTTTTAATTTACTTAAAACTATTAAGTGGATAATTGTAATTTTTAGATAAATCTTTTTAATAATTTTTTTTTATGTTGAAGAATGTTTATAACAATATGCTTTATTATATTTACACTTAAGTATGAAAACAATATATAATTTAAATTCTTAAATTTAAATCAATTTTAACATTTAAATTTTAAAATTGTTTTTTTTAATTTACTTAAAACTATTAAGTGGATAATTGTAATTTTTAGATAAATCTTTTTAATAATTTTTTTTTATTTTAAAAATTTAAAATTTTTAAAATAAGTTAAAATGTTTAAGAACAAAATTTACTATCAAATATTTTGTCAATCAAATCAAAATGTTAATTTTTAATAGACTTTATTGACTTCAAATTTTTTATAACATCTCACTTTTATTGACTAATAATAACATCTAACTTTTATTCATTTTAAAGACATTTTAAAATGATCTCCTTCATAATGGAAGTCATTAAATATATGGACTTTTACACAACTATATATATGAAAAGTAAATATATAATTGATATAAGTTATGGTCCATAACTTTTACTCAACCATACATTTTAAAGTGATCTCTTTCATGATGACATTTTAAAGAAGTCATTAACTATATGGACTTTTACTCTGTATATATATAATGTCATTAATATGAATGTATATATAATGTCATTAAAATGTATGTTGATATAAGTTATGGTCCATAACTTCTATTCAACCATATATTTTAATAGATTTTAATGATTTATTTTATTTCAATCTTTTTCATATTTATATTTTTTTAATGATTTTTTAATTATAAAAAAATTTATTATATTTTTAATAATTTTTTAATTATAAAAAAATTTATTATATTTTTAATAATTTTTTTATTATAAATTTTTTTATTAAAATATATAATTACTTTTCAATAATTTTTTAATTATAAAATAAAATTAAAATATATAATTAAATAAAAGTTATGATATATAACATTTATTCAACCAGACTTATTTTACCTCATTACTTGTATTTCTTACTTACTATTTATTACTTGTGCTTCCTACTTACTATTCTTAGCAGCCATTCAAACATAAAAGAAGTTATTAAAATGTATGTTTGAATGGAAGTCATGGCACATAACTTCTTTTTAACCATACATATTAATGACTTTTTTTTTTATTTCGTTCTCATGTCCTTGTGCTTCTTATTGACCATATATGTGAATTCATAAGACATTGCACTTACCATTCAAATAGATGTGAATTGATAAGACATTACACTTACTATTCAATTATGTGTGAATTGATAAAACATTGCACTTACTTCAAATAGATGTGAATTGATAAGACATTACACTTATCATTCATGTCTTTGTGCTTCTTACTGACCATTTAAATATATATGTGAATTGATAAGACATTGCACTTACCATTCAAATAGATGTGAATTGATAAGACATTACACTTACCATTCAATCATATATGTGAATTGATAAAACATTGCACTTACCATTCAAAAGATGTGAATTGATAAGACATTACACTTACCATTCAACCAATGTAGTGGGCATTGACTACATTAAAAGAGTGGTAGGTAAGGTGTGCACATGTTTTTAAGTTTGGTATTCTTTATTTTGTCATTCAACCATCATATAATGACTATGAGATACTATCATGATGTTTAGTAGCTTGTGTTGAAGATCAAGTTCAAGATATTTGTATGAAGTCATTTTTTCCAATTGTCAAGTATCAAGATCGAAGAGACTCCTCGCCATAAGAATAATATCATCAACATAAAGAAGAAAGATGATGACTATACCAACCAATTTCATGTCGGCACAACCCACGTCTTCCAAACAACCCTCTAGCTTGTCATTATATATACCAAAAAGGGTAGGGGATAGGGGACGACCTTGCTTGACTCCTATATTACAATTTATTTATTCTGTCCAACCCTCAAATTTCCTAAAATCAGCAAGAATTTTCTCATACAACCTTATCTCAACATCTCTCAACTCAAAAGAGACTTTTAGATATTCTAATTTATTCCAACGGTAAGCTATGGGCATTGTGTCAAAAGCTTTTCTAAATTCAACAAACTAACACAAAAGATTGATTTTATTATTATGACACTCCTCAACAATGGTCCTAAGCGTAACAAGGTGGTTCATAGTTGAATGATATCTCCTAAATCATGTCTAGCCTTTAGCTCATTTTCTCTGATCTATCCATATGTTAATCTTCTTTTCCAAAATAATTCCAAAAAACTAGGCTAAAAGAGGGCTAATCATAATGGTCCTATAATTAGATGTATTACTTTTATCTCCACTTTTAAAAATAGGAAAAATTATGCTTTATATCAAGGGTTTAGGGAAACCCTACTCCCTATTGTTATTTATCCATGTATTAGTAGTTAATATTGTCAATAAGTTATCTGCCATTATAATTCACATCCACGAGCCACAACTAATTGTTTTGGGGTTATGCAAAGCAAATAGAAGAGGCAAAGATAATGGAGGAAACATAATTATGGCGAACTTTGGGAGCTAAACTCATTTTGTATGGATGGTAAATGAGATGTTAACATTGGATCAACAACACCCATAACACATGAATTAAAATGGGGATTCAAGGAGACAATGTGTCCAAGATTCTCTAGGAAGCTTTCCAAGGGACACTTGAAACGGTGGGTATGCCAAGATAGTGACGAGTTTGCGTGGGCTTGATCTATCTGATGGATTTATTATCATGGAAAGGTACACCATACCAATGTATGGATGAGAACCAACACAAATGGAGATGATTACAATCTTTTGTCAAAGGTAAGTAGTTTATTGCATCTTGAATCTTAGTTATGGTTCGAATATTGAATATTTATCATGATTCACATCAATCTGCATTTGACATTGAGGTACAATGACCATTAAACACTTGACGTTGCAGACAATAAAGAGTTATTGAAAATGTAACACGTCTTTCAAAAAAATTATAGAAAAATTATTGCCCTTCATAAATAACTAGCGAAAAAATTATTTATTTTTAAATATAATCTTTAAATGACACTACTGTCACATGTTTGAACCCTTGAAACAATGCTGAAATTTAATGCTCACCCTTAATTTCAATTTTTTGTTGGCATTCTAATATTTTCATTACCCTTCAATTTATGTGCACATAAATTAATAGCTTGGTGGTGTGCTCGGGAAGAACGCAGTACTCATTTTGAAAAGTTGATGTTTCGAACCTTAATCACGGTTCATCATCAAAACAATGAGTCAATGGTAAGGATAACATTTCCAAGACATTAATATTCATTCAAGTTTGTTGTTAAGAGAACTAAGAACCCAAGTGTCGGCTGAAAACCCTAACCCTAAATGTAAATTGTTTAGTTTTAATGTTTTTAGAAATTAATTTTTTAATTAAATTAAACTTTGTTAATTAATCATTAATTTAACTATATGTTCTTATGATGTTTTACTATTTTTAATATTGCTATTAATGAGGTGTAGTGTAAATAAATTAAAGAGTATATTAGATTTTTAATCTATTATAACATTTTAAGTTTTAGATTAAATATTATTTTAGATATAAATATTTAGATTTTAATTTTTAATTTTTAATCTTTATTATGATTTTTTATTTTTTATTTTTAATCTTTATTAAGATTTTTAATTTTTAGATTTAAGTTTATATTATTTTTAATTGTGTTATAAAACATCTCTTTTTTATAAATAATTTATTTATTACTTGAATACTAAACCTAGGACCGTTATTAGAAATGTGATGTGGTATAATATAAAAATTGAATTAATTTCTTATTAATTTTAATTTTAATTAAATTGATGTAAAATAAAATATTAAAAATAATTTGTTAGATTATTATTAATATTATATATTATAATGTGTTGTGAGGGCTAATCTTTTTATTAATGACGGGGAGTTAGGTATTACTAATCTCAAGGCCACCATCTCTATTTAATTTGCTAGGGTGATTTGTTATCTCTAGGGCCTCTCTAATCTTACGTTTGAAGTAATGGTTTTCTTTGGCAAGGATTTCAGTGTTTTCTAGGCAGATATGGTGTTTAGTTTTGATGGAGTGTTCAACTAATGCAGAGGTGCAGGCTCTCTCATTAGGGATGTCTGCTTCGTGTTCCTTAATCCTAACACGGAAAGAGCATCCCGTCTCACCAATATAGCAATCCCCACAGGAACAAGGAACCTTATAAACTCATTGGCATTGATGTTGGTCTAAGGGATCTTTGACAGATCTGATTTTACTTCTGATGGTCATGGTTGGTTTAAATGAGGTTGAAATATTATTTTTCTTTAGAACTCTTTTAATCTTGTATGTGACTCCTTCGATGTACGGTTGGTAGGATTTTAAGGTGTCTGGTCGATTATGTGTTATAGATGTGTGTTCTGCCTTAACTATAGCCCTTCTAATGTCTTTCTTCCTATAACCAATGTTTTGGAAGACTTTGGAGAGGTGGTCTTTTTCTTGCTCAACCTGTTCTTGTCGGATATTCTTATAGCCCTGGTTGCTAAAGTGTTGAGTACACCTAGATTTTGAGAGGGGGGATGATGTGAACTTGCATGGAGATAACTTTATGTATGGGTTTTCTTCCTGTAGACTTGGTGTCCAAGAGTCCCGTCATGGAGATAACATTTAGGGTTAGGGTTTTCAGCCGACACCTAGGTTCTTAGTTCTCTCAACAACAAACTTGAATGAATATTAATGTCCTGGAAATGCTATCCTTACCATTGACTCATTGTCCTGATGATGAACCGTGATTAAGGTTTGAAACGTCAACTTTTGAAAATGAGTACTGTGTTCTTCCCGAGCACACCACCAAACTCTCAACGCAGGAATCTACGTGATAAAATTAATAGCTTGTCAGTATTTGGTTAAAAAATCATGAATACGAAATGCTATTAAATTAGAGGAGTTTATAATCTAATCATCCACCCATATTGGATAACGCGCTATTTAACTTAATAATAAACACATCGAAAATATACTTTGGTTTAGTCAAATTACTCCTACAAGATTATATAACAAGTTATATTGTCTAATCCATAGAAAGGTGTACAAAGTTTCAATACTATTTTGGTTAATAGATTTAGTTTTCTAAGAGAAATTTGATTTAATATTGTTTAAAAATTAGTTATCTCACATTTAACATTTTAACGAATCTGACCTCTAACAGTATTAAAAAGAGATTTTGATTTCTCAAAATTAATCAAACCATTCAAACATAAGAAATTCCTGGAAAACTGCTCAAAATTTGTTTTTCATTTATTGTAACTTTGCATTAAAGAATCTCTCACATCAAACACACTTTGCTCCATCCATTTTTTTTTTCATATGGAATTCTAGGCATTCTAATGGGACAATAAAATACACCCTTAAAATTTAGACAATCCTTTCCTAGTATTGAGAACCCCAATAATAAAAGTTTCTCAATAATATATATATATATATATATATGCGCTATCCTTGTTTATGGCTTTTTCCTCATAAGCCAACTCTTATTTAATGTTTAAATGACCTCCTATTTTCCAAGTTTTGTTTTGGTTGAAGATAATGGAAGACTGCTAAATGAGGTAACAAAGGATGAGTGAGGAATTTCTTCATAGGTTCAAAAAGGATAAAATCCTTGGCTTAGATGCTTGGTTAGTTTTATTCTTCCTTGGGTTTTATGAGATCGTTAATGAATACTTATTGAGGGTTATAGAGGAATAAAGGGTTAATGAAAGAATGTTGACAATTTCCAAGTTAATATCATTAAGGGTAAACAATATCCTTTCAAAGTCAATATTAAATGACCAACTTGGTTTTCTCTTGGGAAAACATATCCATGAGGCAATTGATGTTGTGGAGGAGGGCTTGCATCTAGTCAAAACCAAGAATATGTTTGATATGGTGCTCAAAATAGATCTCACAAAAGCATATGATAGGGTTAACAAGAACTATTTGAGGTTTATGTTGATTTACTGAGGGTTCAATGTACAATGTGTAAATTTGGTAATGAATTGTGTCTCCATAGTTTCATTCTCTATATTGATTAATGGTTCAACTACAAGGACTATGATAGGTTTGTCCCTTATCACCTATGTTATTTCTTATTATGGAATAAGGTTTAAATAGGGATCTTATGAGTGCAAAAAGGTTTGAGGCTTTAAAGGGTACCCTAATTGAAATTGCCAATCTAACGCATTTTCTATTTGTAGATGACATTTTATCATTTTGAGATGGCTCAAGACAAGATGCTACTAAGTTAAAAAAAAATTATTGATCTCTAATATTCTACTACTGGGATGTTGGTGAATATTAAGAAATCAACCATCTCTTTTGTTGGGATGGACGAAAAGGGGGAGATATGCAATACATACTTATCCCCCTTTCAACAATTATATTTGCAACATGGTTTAAAATACATAGGCATTATCATTAAGCCCAATGACTATGGAAAAAAGGATTGGGATAGACTTATTTTAAAACTTGAGAAGAGACTCTCAATTTGGTACACCAATTGGTTGTCTTGGGGAGGAACGTTAATATTAGTAAAATTAGTGATTGAAGTCATCCTTGTTTATTGGATGACCCTTGCTTTTATTCTGAAATGAATATTGGATAAAGCGAGAAGGTTATGTTATTATTATATTTTAATGGTATGGTAGTATGGATAAAAGAGACATTTCATTTGTCAAATGGAAAAGATTAGCAGTCTTGAAGAAGCTCAAGGGGTGGGGGTTTAAAAATATCTTCCATTTTGTAACCTCCCTATATGCAAAAATTGTTTGGAGGTTTCCATTAGGCAAGGGACTCTCACTTCGGGTGATTGTTCATGAGTACATAGCTCTTGGTATAGTGGAAGAATGGTCAGATCCCCCTCAAAATATTTTCTTAGTGGATCAATCATTTGGAATTCCACCGTAAAGGATTTTCCCCTCATGCAACTGGATTGTATGGAAGGTGGAAGATGTCATTGGGTCAAACTAGGTGAAGACCCATGGGTCAAACGTGGTTATTCCTTCATGTTGTCAAGAAATTTAATTGATAAGCTCAGGGAGAAAGGCATCTTTACATTGTCTTGTGTAGCAGATACTGCATCGACCACAATTTTGAGACAGGAATGGAAGAATATTGATAGTATTGGGTTGCTAAATGATGTAGCTTTACAGTAGGAGGAATACATAGAAAAAATTGAAGTCTTTCCATGCCAGGATTAGAGAGGTAGTAGATGAACTAATATGGTCAAAGAACCTAAACAAAGGTATATATTCCTTTGAATTGGGATACAAGGTTTTATTTGAAGAAGCTATTGGTGAGGAACCTATCTAGTGGTGGAGGAAGATAAGTTCAAATTCCCATTAAAAGTGATGAATTTTATGTGGTAATCTCTTAATAACAAGGTATCTATTTGCAATAAATTTTAAAAAATGGGGTTGGATGGTGTACACTTTGCAAAGAAAATGATGAAAATATTAATCACTTGTTCATATTTTGTTTTTGTACTAAACAATTTTGGAAGGATGTTACACACCTATTTGTCACACTACTAATTGTCGCGCTTAAGTGTTTCAATTTCATCACCATGTGGGAGTGTTTGTTATGATCCCTGGACATGTTGGAAGGGAAACCTATCATTGGGAGGTTGAAACACTACCTTTTACCTTGAGTATTGGCCCTTTTTGAGTTTCATCACCGCCCTACCCATATGAAGAGGAGGATGAAACCCTGTTATCCCCCTCTGCTCAGTTATGAGGGAGCGATGACGTCCCATTTCATCACTCTGTGCTCAGTGTTAGGGGAGCGATGAACTGGTTACAACTAACTTTGGCTTATTTGAGAGGTTTTTTCCAGGAGGTTTCAGTTGGTTAGGGGTTGGTTCGAGCTACCATCTATCCAAGGTGAGGTCAATATTGTATGTTCAATCAAATCCACATTTGATCCAATCCTCTCCTCAAATTATCCTATGGTTTTTATGCTCCAACTCCTATATAATGGAGTCCATTCTGGGGTGAAAAGGGGGAGAAAATAGAGAGATCATCCTTAGTCTTCCAAATTGTAAAAGAGAGAGATAACTTCAAATCACCATGCTTATGATCTTGTGACATTCAAAGGGTGGAAAGGAGAGCTTGGAGGATTTGCTGCAACATTGAAACCAATGTTGTAAATGCTCTTACTTATTGCTTTCCATATAATATAACTTGGCCTATTCCCCTCATGATTATGTTGTTTATCATATCCATGTCTATTGTTGTTTAATTCAGTGTAGACATATCTATTTTTCTTAATAGTAAATTGTGGAAGAAGGAAGTACTACTTTGTTCCTTGTAGGATTTCTCTTGCACCAAGGGCTTGGACATCAAGATCAAGGGTTGGAGCAGTGAGGATAACCAATGGAAAGGAGGTATGTCATCTATCTCATTATCTTATCTTCTCTTATTGTTTTGTCTATGGGTATATAATAGATTTAAGGGGAAAGCAATAAACCATTTGTTATCTTTTGTCATGGATCAAAGGAGTCTTAATCCAAGGGAGGTCTCACTTGTCCGTAGGGGAAAATTTTCCACCACATAAATTGGCGACTTCAATGGGGAGTGATTTCTATTGATCATTCTTGGTTTCTATCCCTTTGAATTCTTGTTTGTTGCTTGATCTTTTCGAGTGTGTGTTTTTCTTTCAAATTTTCCCTTCCCTCGTCATCATTGGAAGGTCTCTAAGCTAAGAACCTAATCTTTTCTTAGATATGGGAGAGGTTGTTGGCAATATGGAATATGGTTGTCATTGATGTCAAAAGGAGTTCAGTGATGGCAATGATGGCAGAATGAACTCAGTGGAAGTCAAAGGAAAGACAAAGGCAGTGATGACATGGCATGGGATAGATGATGATGTGGCATGAAGATGAAGTCATTGTTGCATTATGACATCACTCTGGAGAAATATGACAAAATGGTGAAAATCAGGAAATTGACTAAGTATGGAATAATTAGTCAAAATTGGTCCAAGTAGCATTAAGAGAATGCCCGCCATAATTTATTGTTTGAGAAGAATGCCCACAACATAGTACCAGGCTATATCTTGTTATAGAGGATATCTAGTCATGGTCTCATTTTGACTCCATTGCCCCTGAGGAGAAAGTTCTAGGTTTGCCAAAATAGGGTTTTGCACCAGAACAAGTAAAAATGACCAAGTAGTCTCAGAAGAATGCCTGCCATAAATTATGGGTTGAAGTAAATGTCTGCATAGTATGGTAAGTATGTAGTGTGTTTGTTTGGATACCTATTCATGGTCTCAGTTTTCCTTAATAATTTTTTAGGTGAAAGTTACAAGTCTGCCAAACTAGGGTTTCAGAATAAACTTGGAGAAAATTCTTGAAAATGACTAAGTGTTGGAAAAACTAGTCCCGGTGGCCTTGAGGAAATGCCCGCCACATCTCATAGGATGATGAGAAAAATATTTTGAAAGTGTGGATCTCTAAAGTGTTGTATGGTGCATCTGACCATATGATTATCTTATCAAAAAGGGGTTTGAGGAAGAAGATGTAAGTCTATCAAAAGTGCTACTTAGCTTGATTTGCACTACTTCAATAAAATGCCCGCCAAGGAGAGAGAAAGTAGTCTCAGAGGATGAAATTGGTCTTGATGGATTCAGCTTGTTGTCCTCTACCCATTAGGTATCTCACTTTCCAAATTTGAAGGAAAAATGAAATCACCTTGGTGACCTAGGGTTTCAAGAAAATTGGCTAAGTATTGAAAACATGAGTTTGAGATCCCACTTGGAAATGCATGCCAGAGTCAGTTCTTGAACTGATAAATTCATCAGATGTTATGGGTCCATTCTTTGGTGATCTTGGCATCCACTCATGGTCTTAGTTTCTAGTATGATGATTATATGTGTGAAAAATGAACCTGCAAAGTTAGTGAAAAATAATAAACAAATTTTATTAAATAAGAAGCTACAGGAATGTATTTAGAAAAATGAACAGAAATTTAATAAAAAGAATTAAGACAAAGTTTTGAAGAGACACATCTTACTCTTGGAGAGATGCAATGTTTAGAAGAAGTTTTAATTGATTATTTAATTAAAACCATAAATAACAAACAGAGATTCGAAGAGGTGTGTGGAAGGCAAAATAATGTTTAATTAATTAATTAAAACAGTAAAAATAGAATTGTTTAATTAATTATATCAGTTGCAAACAAAAATGTGAAAAGGCGTGGGTGTGAAAGGATGAAGCCCACAGGTCCGAGGAAAAGGAAACCCAAGTGACTGGGTAAATCAATGGAGCTTTTAACTAAATATTTAATTAAAAAATGATAAAATTAAAAGACATGAAAGGGCCCGAGATTGAAAGAGCATGATTGTTTGAAAAGGCGTGTTTGTCTAGAATGAAGAGATGTGGCATTCCAGTTTGAAGAGGTACGTGTTGAAAGGGTATGAAGACTTGAAGAGATGCATAAAGACATATATAATCAGAAGATCAAAGCATTGGAAGTGTGTCTCTAGTAATGAAGTATGAATATGAAAAGAAGATGGAAAAGTGTCTCTTTGGTTTTATTTGAAGGTTCTGTGAGGAACAAAAATAAAGAGGATGTTGGGTAATAAATGAAGCAACATTGAAGACAAGAAGAAGAGACCAGGTTGAGTGCACATTTAAGAAGAAGAAGAGCAAAAGAGAAGACAGAGACCAAGTGAAGAAAGTAAGAAGACCAAGTGAAGAAAGTAAGAAGACCAAGTTGAAGAAGGTTTGAGAAGTTTAATAATATCAAATAAGGGGGGTCTTAGCCTCCTTCCAGTAGTGCATGGAAAATCGGGGTATAGGTGTATCCTTGTCTGTAGATGTAGGCAGAAACCAGGGTGTGGGTGCATCCTTCAGTGGTGGCTGAGAAAATTGGGGATTGGTGTCTCCAGCAAGTTGTGCCTTGCAAAAACTTATTGTAAATATAATTTTTGTGGTATAGAAAGTGTTGGTGGTTTACCCAATTGAGGTTCCACGATAAAGTCTGTGTTTTGTGTATCTTGTTGATTCCATGTTTTGATTAAAGTTTAAATAAGTGGTTTAAATGGTAAAAATTAACAATACTGATTCACCCCCCCTCTCAGTATTAACCAACTTCCAACAGAGGCTTGTGTCTTTTTCAACAATTTCCATATTTCATCCCCCCTTATAAAGGAGTACAGAGCGATAACATCCTGATTATCCCCCTCTCTCAATGTCTAGGGGAGTGATGAAGCCATGATTATCCCCCTCTCTTAGTGTCTGGAGGAGCGATGAAACGTTGATAATCCCCCTTTATGCAATGTTACAGGGGCAATAATCCTCCCTTTGAGTTGATTTTGACCTTTCCTTGCTTGATTTATGTCATAATTTTTCCTCAGGACCATATATCAGACTCCTTCATGCATGATTGTGGCTTTGATTGATTGGAGTTTAGTGATTTTCACATTTTTGTTGCCTCTTTTCGATTGTCATCTCCTATCAATTTGTGAAGTGTACATGACTGTACTACATTAACTTGATCATTTGGCCAAGTTCATGTCATTAGTAGTTTAATCCTTATCAGTTGTAGGCATTCAAACTTCTGTTACCATGATTCTGAGTCCTTGTAGGTTTTTTACTTGTTTTCTTTTGGTGTCCTTTTCATTGATCTGGGGGATTGCATATGTTGCATTAAGCCTTATTGTCAAGCATCTCGCTCTTATCCTCTCGGGTAAACTTATAATCCCTTGAGTGTATTCTTGAACTCTTTGGCCTTGCTGCAATTTTGCATTGATCTTTGATATTTTTTTCTTGAATTTTGAGGTTTCAAAAAGTGGTTTTCCTTTACTTTAGATTTTTGGGTTCTTATTTGAACATGTGATGGAGGTGTTCTTGCATTTGAATTCTTTGAGTCCTTGTGAAATTTTTGAGTGCATGTTTTGTTTGCATCTTTTTTATGTGTGATCCTTTGCATCATCATTGAATTCTTTCTTTTTTTTTGAAAGTAAGGAAGCAAAAAAGAGTTGCATTTGAATTTATTTCATTGCATTTGAAAAAACAAACAAAAAGAAAATCTTACATTCTAGTTAGCGGGTGGAGTATTTTCAAACTTGCATCTTAGAAGGAAGTAAATTGCATTGGGCATATTATGCATTTGGGAAAGGAAAATACTCTCTTCTTTACCACAACTAGCATTCATCAAAAACGAAAATTTTGCATTTCATTTTTGCACATGGTTTAGAGTGGAGTTAAAACACCATATAGTCCACTTCCACTCACCCTATTGAGTAACAAACAACCATAAAAAGGAACAATGAACACAATCTAAAATCAATTAGACTTTTCTTTTTCTTTTATAGAAAACTAACAAGTCTAGGATTTTAGGGCCTTGATAGTAGGATGGATAGTTAACTCTTCAAGTCCACAAAAATGAGACTATAGAATACTAGAGAGTGAAGCGGTCAGTTGAGATTTCCCCTCTTTTTCTCACCTAGTGGGACTATCACAAGTTTGGGGCTTTGTAGAGTGGTATATCCTCGGGGTGACGCCATTTCTTCTTAGTTTTGGGTCACAGATATCCGTCCAACATTCCCATGCCCATTTTCTAGTATTGAGTATTGACTGTACCCCTTGGCCATTCATTGTGAAAAGGTAAACATAGTAACCTCTCCCAGGATTCCACACAGGTGATTGTGAGGGGGATTCCTTCTACGAAGAAGGTTCCTTATGGTACCTGCAATAGACATTAAATATTTGCTTCAGGGATTCAGGAGGGTATTTTCCTACGGGGTCTTACTTACACATTGGGGGATTGTTGTGTGACGATTATCGTAATTGTTATTTGTTTCTTCATTAACGACCTCATATCCCATCTCCGAAATATCCTTACTTCCTTTATTTCTACCATAAAGGAGTTGTTTGTTTGCTCTTATCTTATATGGACTATGGAAGTGTGTGATTTTTTACATTTAGCAAACCCTAGGTTGAGTCCATGTCTATGATGACAGTTCCCGAGGATACAAACCAAGGGATCGATTTTCACGGGGAACCTTATGCTTTTCCATGTTTTGGAAATGTTGGTCCTCCATACAATGCCACATTAAGTCTACCCGGATTCACTATTGGGTTATCAATATGGTTGTTTTCCACTTCGATGGTCCCAAATGCCCCCATTGCTTCCCAGGAAAGCTCTCCACCTCAAGAACATCAACCTTTTGTTGACCCTTTTCATTCTTCACCCATCGCATCTTCTTCCCTTTATTCTGTCTTGCTTGTTGAAAGCATTGATGCTAGTAACCAAGAGTCTAAGAAGAATAAGAAAATGAAGAACAAGAAAAATAACAATAAGTAAGGGGACAATCAACTAGTCACTTCTGGGGATGTTGAGAATCCTGAGAAGCCTACCAACATAGGTTACAAGCCCAAATTCCCTTGCAAGATTTGTAAAGGTGACCACCTTCTTAACCATTTCCCTAGTATTCCCAAGGTCTTAGAAGTGTGGTCCAAGGGTTCCAAACAACCTATGTCGCCAACCGTTGTAACTCATGCTATTGACAAACCATCAACCAATGATCATAAGGTTGGGGGAAAAAATGTTAAAGGCAAGTTTCCTTGTCGGTTATGAAGGGAAATGCACCTCACTCACCTTTTCCCTCATATGGATGAAGCTTCGTGATTATTGGAAGACATTGTCATTTCCCAGCAACAACCCCCGACTGCTTCCCATGAGTCTTCTCCCAACCAACCGTTGGTTGATGAAGTGGTTGATCTGATTCACTTGTCAATCGATCCCATTCTTCCCTAGGAAAGTGAAGCGGTAACCACTTAGGTTTTTCTTGTCACTTCGGATCCCTCTGGTCAAGGGGGCATTTCACATGTTTCGATGGAACCCTCTCCAAGTGTTGAAGTTATTTCCTTATATTGGAATAGGATGGAAGAACCTCGTCTTCCTTCCTGCATTCCTTCCCAAATCACTATGCAAGCTTGCGATAAGATCATACATCGCACTATTGTAGATGAAGGTGCTTATGTTATTATTGTATCCTCAACCGCTTGGAAAGATATGGCTTCACCTCAACTTGTGTCGGTTACCCATCATACGTTGGATTTTAATAGAAGATCCAATGAACCTTTAGAGATCCTTACTCAGTTGTCCATAACCTTAGGAGGGAAAATTTTCAGTGTCGATGTTATGCTAGTTCAAGGCCCTTTGGATTTTAATTTTCTCCTTGGGCGATACTATGTCTTTGTTGTGGAGGCTGTCGTGTGTACGCTCTTTCGAGTGATGCATTTCCCTCATAATGGAAACAATGTGACCATTGACCAGCTTTCACTTTTTAGAATTGATGTGATTGTCGACCATCCAACTTACCTGAATGTTCCTTATATGCAAGTGGTATCCATCCCACCACAAGTTAATAATGTGGCATCATGTCCCATTCCTTCAACCATTAATGAGAAGGAGCCTCTCACTGTATGCTCGACTTCTTTAGACTTATATCTAGCAGTTGGCATGGTGAACCCTTAAATGGGGGCATTGGAGCCTGATCTCCCCCCCATTACCCCTTTCAAGTCTCTTGACATGCATTCTTTGTAGAGCATCCTTCTTCCATCCAATGAAGACCTCTTGGAATCCATGGCCAATAACCACGAGCATAGTTCACTTTATGTGTCAAGCTCGTTAAAAAAATACGGATAACACAAGCATAGTTCGCTTTCTGTGTCAAGCTCATTAAAAAAAGAAACAGATAACCATGAGCATAGTTCAATTTATGTGTCAAGATCGTTAAAAAATGAAATGGGTAACCATGAGAATAGGTCATTATCTATGTCAAGCTCGTTCAAAAATGAAACAATCCCCATCCCATTGAGTCGAGTCTTCCACTAGATCTAGTAACTGAACCTTCATTTCCTTCAACTGTGTCACTTGACCCTCTTTCCTCCTCCCTCTTTGGTGAACCTATTCCTATTAGTATCCAAGAGTCTTATCGGGTGCAGGAGAAGAATCGACGGATGAAATGAAGCTTAGGGGGAATTTATCCAACTTTTGGATGACATGTTTGGAAAAAACCCACCAATGGGTATCACTCAAAGTACCAACCTTTGGATATCACATTGGGAAGAAACCTGCCAATGTGTATCATTCAAAGCACAATTTATTTTCAGTTCCAAGCTCGTTAAAAAATGAAACAACCACTTCAGTTTCATTCTCTGTTTCAAGCTTGTTAAAAAATGAAATAGACACTTCGAGCATAGTTTCATTCTTTGTTCAAGCTCGTTAAAAAATGAAGCACACACCTCGAGCATAGTTTCATTCTATGTTAAGCCCTAAATATGGGCACGTTTCCCCCTATATTAGGGTTCATTACATTTGTTTTGATGTCAAATTTGGTCTATTAGTTGTAATTGTCATTAGTATGGTTATATTAGTTACGTCGTCTTAGGTAAGTAATTAGTTGGTATTGTACCCCTTAGTCTCCTATATATTGGAAGGAGATATTTTCATTTGGAGTATCTTGTATTGTCGTGTCTTGTGTACTTAGTACATTGTATAAGGAGGTTTCCCCCTAGAAGAGGCTTGTTATTCATTTATTTTCTTCAATAAAGTCGTGGATTCCTCTTCCTGATCTATTTCTTCTATTTGTATGCTCTTTTTGGAAATTCGTTGCATAACATTTGGTATCAGAGCCCTTTCCTTGGGACTGGTTTCTTCAAAACGAGTCATATTGGAATTTTTGCTATAAGATTTTTTCTACAAGGGTTAAGAGAGATAAACTTAAAATACATATATAAAAAAGGCTGAACTAATTTTGGTCCAAGTTTCAGATACTAAAACATTACAGGTTCGGAGATATTTGATCTAGAAGCTAGGGTTTCTGACTAGTCCAAAAACTAGTCTAAAATAGGTGTTATGGGAAAAAAGGTCATATATGGGGCATGCAAGATCCAAATTGAGTGATACCTATATCATATGAAATAATATGGACCAAAATATATGTGGTAGGGTTTTCAACCTCAAATATGAAATATTGGAGACATGGCAGACAGTACAAGTTCGTTATTCTGGAAATACCTAAAATAAGAAGTGTTGGGAGATTCACAATAACTTCTTATTGATACATCAAAATTAGGTTATACCTATGGCACTGGAAAGAGGACACATCAGGCTAAAACAGCACGAAGTTTCAGACCCGGAGGAGTAGAAATTGCATATTTACTTCAGTTTCAAGTCGGCCTTAAAATAGTCTTCCAATTAGGGTTTGAAAAGGTACGCCATTTTTTATTTTGAATAGCTTTGAGTAGAAGGATCTAATTGTGGTGAAACCTAGGGTGTGATATCTATTTATATTGTTCAAAATGGCACCAAAAAGAAGTTTAAAGACTCACACTCCACCCAAACCACCAGAGGATCCATCCTCGACGTATGGTGAAAGAGAATACCTCTCTTTTTTAGTGTCCCAGTTGGAAGATATGATTAAAGGGTCTATGAAAAAAGTTGATTTGGATCATTTGAAGGATAAATTGCATAAAATGGAGGAAAATATGAAAGGTTCATTGATAATAGTTTTCGTTACTCCATTACAGGAGAAGTTGATGGGAAATATGACAAATATTGCTAATCTCATACAAAATTCAAGGGATACTCTCCCTGCAGGTGATGATGTGTTCCAGGATACTCAGGAGGATAAAGATACTTCTCATGTTGAGAAACCTTCCATGAATAAGAATATTCCAAGAGGAAATGATTCTATTAATGGAAGTCATTAGGGATGGTCACCAAGGGGTACCCAACTTCCCAAGATTGACATGAGAAAGCTTGATGGCAATGATCCAATAACATGGATATTCCAAATGGATCAATTCTTTGATCTACACCAGGTTCCAACTTTGCAAAAGGTAACTATTGCATCATTATATTTAGAGCCTGGTCAATTTGTATGGTACCAATGGCTTTGTGACCGTAAAAGGGACTCTATTATATCTTGGTCTATATTCACCGAAGAATTTATTGCACGTTATGGGGATTTAATAGCAATACCTTATCCATCTAGTTAATAAATCTCAAGCAAAAAGGTCTAGTCACAGAGCACATCAAATAGTTTCAAAAGCTAAGTCTTAGAGAGAAGAACATTTTAGAAGATAATATGTTGGATCTCTTTATTGGCACCTTGAAGGATAACATTCAAAATGAGGTGCGTCTCTTTGAACCGCCATCCTTGGAGAAGGCCTTCATGATGGCAAGGTTGAAAGTAAAAATATGACGATGGCTACTAGAAATGCCACCTCCAACACATATCGAGAGAATATTGTTCCTTCTTCTAACCCACCTCAACAACTAGAGGAAAGAAGAGAAAAAGGCCTATGCTTTAATTGTGATAGCAAGTATAGTAAGGGACATAAGTGTGGTGAGAAGAAATTATTTTACATAGATTGTGAAGAGGAAGAACCAAAATAACAAGAACCATTTCTAGATGAATAAATAGAAGATACGACTTCAGAAGAGATTACTCCCACCATATCATGGCATGCATTGGCTGGAATTAGCACTCCCCAAATTCTCAAGATCGAAGGATTTATAAAAAAGAAAAAGGTAACAGTGTTGATTGATTCTGGTAGTACTCATAATTTCATTCACTATAAATTAGCAAAATCTCTCAATTGCTTTGTATATCCAGCACTAGATTTTCAATTAATGATTGCATATGGAGGAATTATCAACTGCTTAGGGAAATGCCATAATATAAATCTTACTATGGGGGAATATGTATTGAATATTCCAATGATTGCTATTCCAATGGGTAGTGTCACTGTTGTCTTAGGAGTTCAATGGTTACCATCCTTGGGAACTGTGGATTTTAATTTTCAGAAGATTTTCATGAAATTTGTATGGGAAGGAAAGGAATATGAGTTACAAGGTATCACAGGGAAACCAAGCAAGGTGATAAGCCCTAATGGTATGACAAAATTGATGAAAAAGGGACATCAAGGTGTAATTGCACAATTATGCTCATTAGATGTTCAAACCTCTAAGCCTCCTATTTCCCCAGATCTCCAAAGGGTCATTAATAAGCATTCCAAGTTATTTGAATATATTCCAAAAGGTCTTCCACCTATCCAAGATTTTGATCATGTTATTCACTTAATTCTAGGAATTTTTCCTCCTAACGTCAGACCTTACAGATACCCCTATGGCCAGAAGAGTGAAATTGAGTGTATGGTTGAAGAAATGTTAGAGGTTGGCTTAATTAGGCCTAGCCAAAGTTCTTACTCTGCACCAATGGTAATGGTACACAAGCCGGATGGATCATGGCGTATGTGTCTAGATTATAGAGAGCTCAACAAGATCACCATTAAAGATCATTTTCCCATTCCTGTCATTGATGAATTGTTAGATGAATTACATGGAGCAATTTTCTTCACAAAGTTGGATATTCGTTCCAAGTATCATCAAATTAGAATGAAGCATGAATACATCCCAAAAACAACATTCAGAACTCATGAAGGTCATTATGAATTTCTAGTCATGCCATTTGGTCTCACGAATGCACCTTCCACATTTCAAGGTTTGATGAATTCCATTTTCAATCCTTTTCTTAGAAAATGTGTGCTAGTATTCTTTGATGATATACTAATCTATAGCAAGTCTTGGGAAGAACATGTTCAACATGTTGGCAAGGTACTACAACTACTACAAAAGCAACAACTATATGCAAAACCTTCCAAATGTTTCTTTGGGGTGAAGGAGGTAGAGTATTTGGGTCATATTGTATCTCATGAAGGTGTCAAGGTAGAGCCTAACAAAATTAAAGCCATGATAGACTGGTCGATTCCCAAAACCCTGGAGAATCTTCAAGGATTCTTAAGTCTGACAGTGTACTACCACAAGTTTGTTCGAAATTATGGAAGAATAGCAGCGCCTCTAACAACATTATTGAAGAAAGATGCATTTTCTTGGAATTCGGAGGCAACTCAAGCTTTTGAACAACTTAAATAGGCAATGTGCAAAGCTCCTTTTTTGGCCACACTAGACTTCACAAAAACCTTTATTGTGGAATGTGATGCTTCAGGAAATGGCATGGCACTGTTCTAATGCAAGAAGGACACCCACTTGATTTCACAAGTCATCCAAGCAAGGGAAAGAACTTACATAATCCCATTTATGAGAAGGAAATGTTGGAAATACTACACGCTCTTAAGAAATGGCGTCCTTACCTAATGGGTAGGAACTTCAAGGTCAAAATATATCATGACAATCTTAAATACTTCTTGGAACAAAGACTATCTTTGGAAGAGAAACAAAAGTGGGTAACCAAGATGTTGGGATATGACTTTGAAATCATCTATAGAAAGGGGAAACATAATGTGGTGGAATATGCAATCTCCGGAAAATATGAATATGTTGGGGCATTACTTTGTTCCATTTCCATTCTACAACCAAATTGGGTAGTAGTAGAAAGGGAAGAATGGAAAAATGACCTATCAATGTAGATGCTCATTTGAAAGCTACAGAATGATCCCAGTGTATCAGATACTTTTGTGTGTAAAAATGATTCACTATGGTATAAGTATCGCTTATATTTATGCAAAAACTCCCAAATCAAGCAGAATGTCCTCTCAAAATTACACACCTCTCCTATAGGTGGGCACTCCGGATTCCTGAAAACCTACCACGGGGTCAAGAAGGAATTTTTTTGGGAAGGTCTTAAATCGGATGTTCAAAGTTTTGTGGCTGAATGTTTAGTTTTCCAACAGAATAAGGGTGAAACAGTTAAGACCCCGAGACTTCTACAACCATTGACATACCTTGCCAGCGCTGGGAGGAAGTCTCCATGGATTTTATCATAGGTCTACCCATGTCCAAAGGAAAGAATGTTATTATGGTGGTTGTTGATAGACTCACGAAGTATGCACACTTTTTTGCACTCTCTCACCCTTTTAATGAAAGTACAATAGATGCATCCTTTATGGAAACTGTTCAGAAATTACATGGAAATCCGAAGATTATTGTAAGTGATAGAGATCCAATTTTCACTGGAAAATTTTGGACTGAATTATTTTCTTGTTTGGGTACCCAATTGGCTCACAGTTCATCTTTTCACCCTCAATCTGATGGGCAAACTGAGATAGTGAACAAATGTTTGGAAGGATATATGCGTTGCTTTACATCTTATAAACAAACATAGTGGGTGAAATGGTTGTATTTAGCATAATGGTGGTATAATACTTCCTTCCATACATCATCAAAAGTGTCCGTTGTTATGGCACTTTATGGGTACCAGCCTCCATCTACCTCTCACTTAAAAGGAAAATCTAAATTTGAAGTTGTGGAAGATCACATAGAGCACTAGAAAGAGGTTCTCTAGATACTCAAGGACAACCTGACTATGTCAAAAAACAGGATGAAACAGCAATCTAATCAACATCGCAGTGAAAGGATTTTTGAATAAGGGGATTGGGTATCTCTGAGGCTACAACCTTACAAGCAGATGTATCTCAAGCAACTAAATAAGGACAATAAATTAGCACCTGATTTTAATGGTCCTTATAAAGTGTTGCAGAAGATTGGTAGTATGGCTTACAAATTGGAGCTCCCTTCATCTTCAAGCGTACATCCAATTTTCCATGTTTCTTAGCTAAAGAAGGTAATAGGAGACAATATCCCAATTCAAACATTCTTGTTGGAGCTTGATGAAGAAGGAAAATTCATATCAGAACCTGAACAAATCACTGAAACAAGGACCAAACGGCTACGAAATCGGGTTATTATTGAGTACCTCATAAAGTGGAAGAACTTACCAATTGAATATTCAACATGGGAAGATGAGTCCTTCATACAAAGGTATCTGTAACTAATCAAGGGTTGAGGACACCACTTATCTGAAGGGTAGGGTCATGTTAAGCCCTAAATATGGGCACATTTCCCCCTATATTGTGGTTCATTACATTAGTTTTGATGTCGGCTTTGGTCCATTAGTTGTAATTGTCATTAGTATCGTTATATTAGTTACTTCGGCTTGGGTCATTTAGTTGGGATTGTACCCTTTAGTCTCCTATATATATGAAGGAGACATTTTCACTTGGAGTATATTGTTTTTTCTTGTATTGTGTACTTAGTATATTGTATAAGGAGGTTGCCTACTCAAAGAGGCTTGTTATTCAACTATTTTCTTCAATAAAGTTGTGGAGTACTCTTTCTGATCTATTTCTGCTATTTTCATGCTCTTTTTGGAAATTTGTTGCATAACATTCTATGTTTGAAGCTTGTTAAAAAATTAAGCATACAAGTGGAGCACAGTTTCATTCTCTGTTTCAAGCTCATTAAAAAATGAAGCAGACACCTCAAGCACAGTTTCATTCTCTGTTTTAAGCTCGTTAAAAAATGAAGCAAACATATTATCATTTTCTTAATGGTTACACTTGCTTATTACTGCTTAGGCATTGTTGCTTATCACTGCCTCGCTGCTATATGTCATTTTGCTTGCTTATTTCCATTGCATTTACGCTTGACACTAGTTGTTTGCATTACATTGCTACTGTTTCGCAATTACCCTCTAGAGAAGCACACTGCTATGAGTGGTCCCATTCACATGCCTATTTGTAGTTATTGCTTAGGATCAGTTCCACGCACTATAACTTAGTTGCATGCCACTCATTCTCTCTAGATGAGCTCAATATTTGTTCCTTCTTGTGCTCATAAATACATGAGAATAAGTTACAAGGTATACTTTTATCACTTTTTCGGGCATGTAAAAACTAAAGGAAAAAGGAACTATTTAGAGTCTCCTTTAAGCTCTTTTTTTACTCTCTAAATATGAAAAAATTGTCGATGAAGCTCATTTTCTTTCATGCTCATTAAAGGATTTGAAAGAACATACATCCACCGTAAGTTTAAGCCTTTTTCGGGCCGAATGGACTAGTTACAAAAAAGTAGTCAACCTTGGTTACAAGAGTTCTCCCTCGTATTGTTTTATGCTTTTTCGGATGTGGAGGGGCAAATTTAGGAAAAAGAACAACCATCGAGTCTTCTTTAAGCTCTTTTTCAGATTCTCTAAACATGAAAAGACCGTCGAGTTCATCTTCTCTCGACTCATAAAATTATACATTGAAGAAGGTATATGGGACTAAACCCCTCCTTCATAAGGTTCATTAAACATGTGATGAGGGGCTCATGGAAGATGAGTTATACCGAGCATCTGTTATCCTCCCCAAGCTTGTTAAAAAACAAAGAGGTACTTTCTGATCATGGTGGGGGAATATTTGAGGGAAGTGGGTCAGTTTTTGGAACACGTTATAGCAATTGTTTGTTGTCACTCTTGAACATGGAACTTGTTTGGATCTTGTCTTACAGTTGGGTAATATGCTTGTATCTGAGTCATACCAATCCTATGAGTCATTATACTCCTTCATCCCACCCTAAGAGTGCCATGGTTATCCTCGCACTATGTTTTGGTCCATATCTCATTGAGTCAATGTTGCCAAGTCAGTTGTCATGCCTCACAATGTTCAAGGGAAGTTTCAGCCTAAATCAACCACTCTATAGTATTACCAACTTTCATCCTTGTGTCAATACCTCCTCATTTGATCTATTATCTTACTTTACTTTCCTATGTCAGTTTTGTGTCGATGAAGGGGGACTCATCATGGCCCTTTTTCAATGAGTCTATTCCTATTGACTTCAACACATTATCCGAGAATTAGACTTAGAAACTAGTTAGTACCTTGGAACCTACATGCTTCAATGGAAGGTCTCATAGTTTTCGATAATAGGTTTACATCATTGGCCTCTGATCAAATTATTCCATGGATGTTTGACTTTAGCTCATTTATTCACATTCATTGGAATGTACTAGGGTACCTTGGTAGTCATTGTCATCATTAGTGATTTCCCTTGCACTTGTTAACTATATACATCAATGACCGATAATCAAGTGGTTTCTGCCATGTTCGGCATTAACAAATATTTCCATGTGGCTAGAACCGTACCATTTCAGGACCGGGACGAAGACCATGGAAACCTCTTAGGAACCTAGCTCTGTTACGTGCCTTGCCTAGGTTTCAATGGAAATTATTTTAGTACTTAGAAGATTCCAGTATATTCATCATGTTGGTGATCTCACTTATGTATATGTTGTCACATAGATCCACTTTGTATTGGTCTGTGGCTATGTTTTTTTCATATCATAGCTCCACTATGTATTCTTTTGTGACTACGACCTGATTGAGTATTGTATTTTTGGTGTCCATATCCTTAGTCGATGCTTTCATGGATCCACGGTGTATTAGTTGGTGACCATGCTTTGGGTCAGTTATTTCAAGCATGGGTATGCCTACCTCGGGGATGATACATATACAATGTTTGATGTTTGTTTCCAAATTTTGCTTGAATATCCTATTTCAGCACCCTTGCACATATATTTTCCATGTAAATTGTTTTGGCCATCGGTTTCTCTTGTGACCTCACACTTTAGGGGCATCTGCTACACACCTATTTGTCTCACTACTAAGTGTTGTGCTTAAGTGTCGCACTTTCATCACCATGTGGGAGTGCTTTTTATGATCACTAGACATGTTGGAAGGGAAACCTATCATTAGGAGGTCGAAACACTACCTTTTAACTTGAGTTATTATCGCTTTTTTGAGTTTCATCGACCCCCTGCCTATGTGAAGAGGAGGATGAAACCATGTTATCCCCCTCTACTTAATTATGAGGGAGCGATGAAATCCCATTTCATCACTCTATGATCAATGTTATGGGAGTGATGAAGTGGTTACAACTAACTTTGGCTTATTTGAGAGGTTGTTTCCGGGAGGTTTCATTTGGTTAGGGGTTGGTTTGAGCTACCCTCTATCCAAGGCAAGTTCAATATTGCATGTTCAATCAAATACGCATTTGATCCAATCCTATCCTCAAATTATCCTATGGTTGTTATGCTCCAACTCCTATATAATGGAAGCCATTCTTGGGTGAAAAGGGGAGAAAATAGAGGTCATCCTTACTCTCCCAAATTATAGAGGAGAGAGAGAACTTCAAAGCACCATGCTTATGATCTTGTGACATTCAAAGGGTGGAAAGGAGAGCTTGGAGGAGCTGCTGCAACATCGACACCAAGGTTGTAAATGCTCTTACTTATTGCTTTCCATATAATATAACTTGGACTGTTCCCCTTATGCTTATGTTGTTTATCATATGCATGTCTATTGTTGTTTAATTCAATGTAGATAGATCTATTTTGATTAAAAGTACATTGTAGAGGAAGGAATTACTACTTTGTTCCTTGCAGGATCTCTCTTGCACCAAGGGCTTGGACATCAATATCAAGGGATGGAGCAGCGAGGACAACCAATGAAAAGGAGGTAGGTCATCTGTATCATTCTCTTATCTTCTCTTCTTGTTTTGTCTGTGGGTATATAGAATAGATTTAAGGAGAAAGTAGCAAACTATTTGTTATCTTCTATCCTGGATCAAAGGAGTTTTGATCCAAGGGAGGTCTCACCTATCCGCAAGGGAAAATTTTCCACAGCAAAGGAATTAGACACATTAACATGTACAAGTAATTTTTGCAATGGTGAATCAATCTAAGAATGTCTAAACATTGGGATGGAATCTTTGTTGTGAAGATGTATCATGCCCTTCCACTCATTGTAGCTTGGGAAAATGGTTATTTAGGAATTTGATTTTATTTGAGGATTATTGGATACCTCCCTTGCAATGTTCTTTATAGTCAATGGATATTCTCAGTAGATTTGTTCAATGTAACCTAGTAAAGAATCCAAGAAACCCTGTTGTAAAGATGATAGACAATTTAGGGGCTTGGCTAATTTTTAATGAACTGTAAAGCGACCCCATCACTATGAGGAGTTGGTGGAATGATTCACTTATCACACTTTCAAATTAAAGGTTGGGATAAGCAAAGGATCCAATAAATTTGTTGAGTTGATCGCTCTGAAGCTCACTCCCAAGCTTGCATGGAATCGTGTTGCTCGAAAGGTGCAAGTCTTTGGTGACTCACAGGTGGTTATCAAATGAATGATGGGAGAATAATTTTGTGAAAATTTCATCTTGTGAATTGCTTTTGATGAAGTTATGGCTCTAAAAAATGTTTTTCATGTCATTTTTTTCCAACATATCTATAGGGAAATGAATTCACAAGTTGACGAGCTGTCTAAGAAAATTTTAGTAATGTTATTAGGTCATTGGAAAATATGAGAGGAATAAGAAGGTCATATAATTGATTTTTCTTATCCTTCGTCTTATTAATAGGTTATTATTATGTGTTTTTTTGTTTTACATGTACTATCTATAGGTTCTATGTTACAATATGTAGGTAAGAAGATATATATTACCAGTTTATATATGAAGTAGGGAAGTTTCAACATAATTATCCTGAATAGGAATTGTATGCTCTAGTAGAGCATCATATGGTAAACGGCTATGAGAGATTTTTGTTACATGCTGTATTTTTTTATTAGAAAATAGGGACCATCATATCCTCACCAAATACTATGGGAATGCCTATCAAGCATATATTGATTGTAATTTTTTTATTTCTTAATACAATTATGAATTAACAAATAAAAAATCTTATTTAATATACATTAAATAAAGGTCTAAGTTGCGAAGTAAAAAACATTAAAAAATAAAACCTTGTAAATATTTAAAATTATATATATATATATATATATATATATATATATATATATATATATATATATATATATATATAGAGAGAGAGAGAGAGAGAGAGAGAGAGAGAGAGAGAGAGGTCATTCTGAAGATATCTTTATGTGAAAAAAATGATGTGAAAACAGTTTTCTAACTTGTAAAGTTGTTTAGAGTTGCTCCATATCATAAAATTTAACAATTGACAATTTCATTCACATCATGGTTGATGACAGAAACATTCAAAACAAGAGTTACATGCATATTAGTCTGTCTTATAAAATATAAAAAATAATAATATTATAGATATAAATAAAATAATATTAAATTTGAATTAATTAAAATATACAATATGTAACAAATAATAATTGTTATCAGTTAAATTAGCACTTCTCCGTCCGTGACCACATTGCCCTGTCGGTCACACAAAAGGACACCATGGATGGAAGAGCTTGCTTTGACCCTAGATGACCTAGAGCTGAGCCTTGCAATCGTTTCCTTTTAAGCATCTTTCTTTGCCTACTTTTAAGCATAACCGCGACTCGTATGATTTCCAACCAGCGGGTTAGCCACGGGTGTTCACACTGACAACCCGCGGGTATCAATTAAAAGTTGCACCCGCTAGATGCAAGTTAGGATAGTAGCAAGTGACTCACTAGTTTTCCTATACCATAGTCGTGGGTGTCTTAAGAAATCTTTAAAAAATATTAAAAACACGAATTGGGATTAGTTGAGGCAGGTACCCAAACTACCTTAACTTCCCAAGCCAACTTCCTTTCGATCCCAACCTCCTAGCCTTGGAATAAATACAAGGGGAGGGGCTTGAGAAAGAAATCCTAAAGGCACCAATTTGTGGAGAAGGTTATGCTAGAGGAATTCATAATCAAGTGAGAGGAGCAGGAGCCCAAGGTCTGGTTATGACAGTGTCGGTGCAAGACAGGTATAACTTTATGTACTTACTGCATTTATCAATAAAGATTAGACATTCTTCCCTTTCCAAATAGATTTGTTTATGTTTATTGCAAATATTGTTACAATTTGATGTTACATTGTCTAATGAATATCAATCTTTTATTTGTAGTTAAATTGGTTTGAGGAAAATTTTGTAACTGTTTTGTAGGTTCTTACATTGGATAACAAGGGGAGAAAGCTTGGATCAACCTTCTGAATAAGTTACACATTCTCCTAAACCCTAATCCGTTTGCTTAATAACAATTTTTGCATAACTTTATATGCCTATCTGATACCCTAGTATGTTGGTAGTCTTTTCCCTGCTATAAGAACACTTTTCTCAACAACAGAACTGGCGACTCCGCTAGGGAGCACCAATAGTTTCTGATTTGGGGACTCTTGTGAGTTTCTTTCAGTCTTTTATAACTTGTTTGGTCTCTATAGAGGTGTCTAGGGTTCCTTGACCCTTGTGCTTGACTCAGTAGGTTTTAGATCTTCAAATTTATTTATTTTTAAGAATTTTTCAAGGTTACCCGCGACCTGCACATACATACAGTCGTGAGTATCTTTCCCTACCCAAGTGTTTCTCATCTCTGTACCCACGATTCACTCGTGTGACTCTGCATGTTACAGTCGTGGGTTTTTCCTGAGAATATTTTTTTTATTTTAGGGTTTGGTCTTAGGGTTGTTTGTCTTGGCTTTGGAAGTCTATTTGTTCATCTGATACCTTCTTGATACTTATGAGTGTTTATCTAATTGTTTTTGTAGTCCCTTTACGAGATCTCCTTTGGTTCATTGTGCTTGAGAAGATACCTAATCCTTTCTATCCCATACTATGTTTGGCAAGTGCTTGGATTTACTCCCCTATAGTCATTGATATTTAGGGAGCAGACTAATCTCTGCATAAGAGTCATTGCTTTCTACCTTACGTATCAGTTGTATTTTCTTGCATTTTGTTTCCAAAACTTAAGTTACTTCTAGGTTTCCTGAAGCAACTTGTTGGGTTGGTCTTTTTCAGTCTTGTAAAAGTTCTGATTGCTTTAGTTTTGGGTCCATCTTCTCTTTGCATTGCATTGTTTGATGATTCTTGTTTGTTCATACTTATTTGCATTTCTTTCATTGTTGAAGAAAAAATCAAATTAAAAAGAACATTTCCCTTATAGCAAGAATTTTCATTTTTCGAAGTAGTTGTAGTTGTAGATATTATCATCTTTGAAAAATACAAAAAAACTTTATATTATGTTTAGGTTTACTTTGCATTTCATGTTTTGAAAGACAAGAAAGAAAAATTGTGAATATTTTACATTTCTATATGTACACTTTATTTTCAGTTGCAACCATCACGCACACAAACGCACTACCCTTTTGATTAATACAACCTTTAAAAAGAATCATTAATAAAATTTATTAGTAACATTCTCTTTTTTAGGTTACACAAACTAACTAGTTCAGGCTAGGGTTTTGGAATAAATCACTTTCAACTTTCCAAAGCTATTCAAACCTCAAAATCATAGTAAGACTGTCTTTTAGGTAAATCCACTTTTGTGGAGGTGTGTCGGGAAGTTCTACTCAAACCAAAGTTAAGCACAAGGTCATGTGAGATTGGAATGTTGGGGATACCCCCCCCTCCGTTTTTCATTTGAGCATACACCAGAGCCAATTCATGTACGGGGATCCATTAGTGCCTTGTGTACTCTTGGATTTCGGGCTTAGTTACGCTGCCCATGCGTCTTGGCTAGACCTACGATTGTCCCCCAAGACTCTTTCTGCAACTATGGTAGCCTTTATTATCTTTGACCTATAGGGCTCTACATAGGTGACGGTGGAAGGATATTTCCACTATACCTAGGACAGACGTGGGAGGAAATCCCTTACAGTTATTTGGGAGGGCAATTGGTGATTCAAATGCTTGCACCCAGAGACTCTGTATTGTGGACCCCGGGTAATTGTCCTTCGCTACTCTTCTGGTTTATTCTGGGACCTAATCATCCCAGACTCTCCTTTGAGAGTATTATCTCTGTTTTCCTGGTATTGATTACTTTAGGAAAATTTTAATAGTGGTGTGTTGTTTGTTCCCTGCTGTTGTAGTGGCCACTAGGTTTAATACTTAGTATATATTTTTGCAAGTGTGGAGGACTGCCCTCTCCGTAGGTCACGAAGATTGGGAAACCTTCCTCCACTCACAGTGGAGCCTCCACCACCACCTCAGCGGTGCTGAACTAACTAACATGGTTCATTTTAACTCTTTGGTACAACTAAACCCCCTAGAGAACCACATCTCATTTCTCAAACTCAACCAGTTCAGGAAACTATTGAGGTTGAAGATTTTCCTATAAAAGAGTTCGCAAGACCTTTCAACCCTCCATTAACTGGACCCAGCGACCCTTTGCTAGAAAGAGTTGTCTCTTTAGGGATACCTGAACTGAGTGTATTGTGAAAATGCTCATAGCAGACTAAGAGATGATATATACCTCACAAGAGTAATTATGATTAAGAAGGAAAATAGAAGAAGAGTGAACAATATAGTATAATGAGCAACAGAATAATATGGTACAGTAGAACTCAGATAGAAGCAATAATACTTCACACACACTAATTAATTAATCACAATATGGAAAAATAAATAGTACAATGGTGGAGAGGATTCGAATGCCTAAGGTGGCAATTCGAATTAGCCTCTCAGAGTGATCATAATATCAATAGAGTGTCATCGGAGCACAACTAGGTGTCGTCATGATCATCGGAGTGCAACTGGAAGTCTTCATCATCATTAGTGGAGTCATCAATGCTCAAGTAACTGTCAACCATCAGTCAAACTAACTCTGGTAGGTGTAACTGAGTGTAACTCAATGTAACTAAGTGTAACTAAGTGTAACTGACTGTAACTGACTGTAACTGAGTGTAACTGAGTGACAACTGGACTGGTAGGTGAAGAAGGGCGAGTTGCTCCCTAAAATCAAGGAAGAAGGGCGCATTAAGCAACTGGAGGGATAAAACTGAATAGTGAGAAGATCCTGGGGGCTGGCTAACTGAGGGCTAGGTGCTGGACTGATGACTGGGATGCATGCAAAATGCATGCAAACCCTAGAATGCATGCAAAACCTAAAAGTGAATGCATGACTGAAAAATTAAATGATCAAAATACTGGTGGGACTAGGATGGAGTATAGGAATATCCTAACACCCCCCCTTAATCCATCCTGGGCCCTGGTAACTAAGACCAAAGGTCACCCAATACAATTAATAATAACAATCAATAAACCAAGGAAGTGGGAAAATTTCATGGGAGACATACCCCCTCCTCAAGAAATAGACTGTAAGGCACACATAAAAATAAATGCTCCAAACTCAAGTAGGTGTGATGCTTGGTCATATGTCTAGAGGTATCTTCTTCTTGGGAAGAAGTGGATCATGCTCAAAAAGCATGTGCTTGTACTTGCTCTTCAGATCGAATGTGATGAGAACAAATCCAACAGTATGAGAATGATCCTTGAACCTGTGATTCGAATCAGCTGAGGTAGGATCAAATCTGTGAAAGTGCATATAGTCTTTTGTCTTCTCCTTCGAACCACCATGGGTGAGATTATGCCAAAAATAACTATTACATGTTTGCTTGAAATCAAAATCAGATTTAAGACTTTAAAAACAGTTTCTTGAGAACTCCTTTGAACCAGCAGGGGTGAGATCAAAACTATCATATGCATGAGAAATTATCCCAAGCAGTAATTGCTTAGAATCCAAATTAGATCCAAGACTTGAATCATGGTTTCTTGAGATCTCCTTTGAACCATGAGAGGTGAGATCAAAACCATTAATTGCATGAGAATTTATCCCAAGCGAATGGCCATGGCCATATTCTTCAATGACCTTCTGAAAGCATGGAATTATGATCATATAGTAGTATAAAAGAGGAGATAGCTGGAGAGGAGCAAATGCATTACCTTCAAAATCTATTTTTACCTCTGAAATGATCATGTGATCATGATGCAAACCAACAGACTCTGGTGCAAGAGAGGATTTAGGACCTTTTGCAATATCTAGAGTGTGAGCTAGCACAGAAAGAGAAGAAAGTTTGAGCATGAGTGGAGAATCTGCAAGTTCTTTGTCAACAACTTCAATATGAGATGATACTGGTTCATGATCTGAGAGACCATCAAGGGGAGCGAATGGAACACTTTGCTTGCTTTCGAATGGATTTGGACCAATCCCTTCATTCTTTCTACCAAATGTTTCATCCAGGTGAGCCCATAACTCTTTTGGAGTCCATAACTCCTTTGGAGTTTCAACACCATTACAGTATTTGAATTGGAATCTCTGGCGTGCAAACAAAGAAAACATTATTGCTGCAAAGTGCATGTCACTTTTATTTAACCAGTCAATCTTCTCTTCAGGGGATTCGAACTCTCTTTCAAAATAACAATAAAAAAGATCATGGATCTTCAAGTCTACTATCATTCTTGGTTTCCATTCATCATAGTTGAGTGGATCAAGAGGAGTAATTCCTGATGAATACATTGAAGCTGTAGAGGACCTGCAAAAACAATATAGAATAACTACAACTGCTACTGCTGCAAAAATGCAGAAACTGCTGCACTCGAAAGCTTGGTAATAACCTGCAAAAAACTCTCAAGAATGGAGATAAACAATACTCTCAACATGCTCTGATACCATGTGAAAATCCTCACAGCAGATCTAAGAGATGATGTATACCTCACAAGAGTAATTATGATTAAGCAGGAAAATAGAAGAAGAGTGAACAATACAGTATAATGAGCAACAGAATAATATGGTACAGTAGAACTCAGATAGAAGCAATAATACTTCACACACACTAATTAATTAATCACAGTATGGACAAATAAATAGTACAATGGTAGAGAGGATTTGAATGCCTAAGGTGGAAATTCGAATTAGCCTCTCAGAGTGATCATAAGATAAATAGAGTGTCATCGGAGCACAACTAGGTGTCCTCATGATCATTGGAGCGCAACTGGAAGTCTTCATCATCATCACTGGAGTCATCAATGCTCAAGTAATTGTCAACCATCAGTCAAACTAACTCTGGTAAGTGTAACTAAGTGTAACTCAATGTAACTAAGTGTAACTAAGTGTAACTGACTGTAACGGAGTGTAACTGACTATAACTGACTGTAACTGAGTGACAACTGGACTGGTAGGTGAAGAAGGGCAAGTTTCTCCCTAAAATCAAGGAAGAAGGGCGCATTAAGCAACTGGAGGGCTAAAACTGAATAGTGAGAAGCTCCTGGGGGCTCGCTAACTGAGGGCTAGGTGCTGGACTGATGACTAGGATGCATGCAAACCCTAGAATGCATGCAAAACCTAAAAGTGAATGCATGACTGAAAAAGTAAATGATCAAAATACTGGTGGGACTAGGATGGAGTATAGGAATATCCTAACATGTATATGGTTCACACTTGGTTTTTCTATGGATAACACAGGGGATGGATCGGTAGTGCCTCATACTCCCACTTCAACTATTATGTCAGGAGGTCTATCTCCTCCTCATCGAAACACATCCACACCGATCTTGCTGCAGTTTACTTCTACTCTGAACACCCCCTTCAATTTCAATGTCGGTTCCTCAAGTTTGTCTAGTACTCAATGTGCGACAACATCTACGCCTTTTGGATCCTCCATTGTCTGTTCTAGTATTCCTTTTTCAAGGATACCTTCGGTGTCTTTCACATCCTCCCCCTTTGTTTAGCAATTCCAAGTTAATCCTACTTCTTCCTCATTTAATCAAGTATTTCCTTGGCTTGGAGGACACATAGCTCCTTCTATGTAGTTTGTAGGCTCAATGCCTACCTCGTCTACTGCATCTATGCTAGGTTATAACCCCTTCACAGGTTTTAATGCACATTCTTCCAATGTGCAAACTTCTGATGTACCTATAGGGAGTACTCCCTTTTCACTATTTGGTGGAATGGGCAGTAACAATTATACCAAACCTCCATTTCAAGGCACTTATACTCAGCCGCAATGGACAGCACGATAAGGAAGTAATACATTAGCAATTGGATGGAGTAACTTTCAGAATTTTTCTTCTTCACAACCGGTGGCTGGTGTTTGACCAACAATCTACCAAGAGCGGACTCGAGGCCTGATCTCCCTAGCTCAACATGAGTCTAGAACAAATAGAGACAGAACATAAATAACTCTCCTAGATCTAATTAAATATCAAGGAACTAGATGCGTTACCTTTTGAATCTCTGATCCTTTCTCCTTGAATGCTGCTCCAAGCTTGATGGTCTTCAGATCTTAGCAGCAAAAGCTGTCGAGACAACACAACAAAACAAGCAGTAAAATGCACCTACACAATAATAGATCTAAGTAAGCAGTTAAGTAAGCAAACTATACAATATATCATTAATACAATGAGATTTGGTGGAAAGCACTTATATTACTGTATTAAAAGGGAAATACATAGGATGAAGAGATTACAACCAATGACTTAACGTAGCAATCCTTCTCCGATCAAGCCAATGCCAAAGCCTCCAAAGGGATGATGGATCTCTCAAGGATGAGTAGAGATCTCTCCTAAGATAATTTCACCAGCATGTAGATACCATAGACTTCCTCCCCTTGGAATGGGAGTGAGCTTCACTTATATAGGACTAAGTGGATAGGGTAGGTTGAGATATGGTAGGAGAGAGATAGGGGATCCTTCCAAGAGGATAGGAACCGAATTCCAACTTCCCAAAAGGCTAGGGATAGGGATACACATCAGCTACCCTCGAGAATGAGCTCGAAGAAGCTATTTTAGTCAATTAACTGACATCGTCGCAGTCTATAAGAGGACAACCTGCGACGTCGCAAGTTCCATGAGGACAACCTGTGATGACCTCTCAAAACCTAGTATAAAAGGGTTTGCATCTCTTCCAAGTTAATGACTTAGTCAAGGAAACTTTAGGGATGTTTACACTAAGTCTCATGATGGTAAGATTTAAGTGTAACAGAATGCCCCCCAAAGCATGAAGCTGTTTGAAACTGGACAGGTGAAATGCTTTGACAGAAGGAATGGAAATGGCTCGTCGGACGAAGGATGCTGCTGCAGTACAACTGACTTTGAGTACACAGTATAACATGGCTTCCGACCAATACATTGCAGATCCATGGTAGTAATGACCGATTGAACAAAATCATGGGTACTAGATACAAGCGTAGATCCATGATGAGATGATAACACAACCACGACCAATACAAAATTGGATCCGTGTAATATGACTCAAAACAGTCTCCATCGCAACCTGGGTAAAACATGACTCTCTAGGGTCTTCAAGCCGAACCCGCAATGATATGAATCTATCCATGTGATTACAAATGTCTTGATGTCGAACATGGTAGAAACCACTTGATTACCGGTCATTGATGTATACCGTTAACAAGCGCGAGGGTAATCACTATTAATGTCAATGATTCCCAAGGTATCACAGTACATATCATCAAGCATGAATAAATGAGCTGATGTCGAACACCGGATGAAATCTTCCAATCAAGAGTCAATGATTTAAACTCATGTCTAAAGCGAGGTAACCTGCCATTGAGGCATGCAGGCCCAAGGTACTCGATTGGTTTCTAGATTCAATCCTCGAATGATGATTTGAAGTCGACAAGGATGAACTCATCGAAGGAGGGCCATGATGAATCCCCATCATGGACACGAAACACAACAATAGATGTTTGGAGTATATCGGATGGTACAGTAACATACAGGACTGACTCAGAGTAGACCAACAAGGTGGAAGGCGTACTGACTGCAGATAATGAGTGGTGAAAGTATTCTTGAACATGGGCATGGCATGACTTGGCAGTATTGACATGACGAGTATGACACCGACTCCTAATGTAACTGATGGTGGAAGTATTCTTTGGATGACCCAAAGGAGTAACAAGACTCAGGAAGTAGGAAAAACTCGAGGACAAACGGATGATTCAAGTGCTGTATGCATATGCAAATGAGTGCCATGTTCAAGAATGACTAGGTACTGCCACAGATAAAGGGTGTAACATAAAAGCTTTCATTTTTCCCCATCATGAACGATGAGTGCCTCATGTGTTTTTAACGAGCTTGATGAGGGTAACCAGATGCTTGGTATAGCTCATCTCATATATGAGTCCAATCCCAAATATTTCCCAAACCTAGGAGAGGAGGGGTTCATCCCATTACAGGCCCTTCAATGTTAGAGTTTAACAAGTCCATAGAAGGAAAACTCGATCGTCATTCCCTGTTTAGAGAGTCCGAAAAGAAATAAAGAAGACTCCAACGGTCCTTTTTCGTAAAGTTAGCCTCATCGCCCGAAAAAGGGTAAAACAACACAGGAGAGGACTCTTCTAGTCATGATTGGCTGGAGTATATGTTTTTCGTAAATAGTGCCCCCTGGTCCAAAAAAGGGGTAAACTATCACGAGAAAGACGACCATTCAAATACTTTAGCAAGCATGAACATGACAAGTTCGCTTGGCAATATTTTCGTATTTCGAGAGCCTGAAAAGAGCCTAAAGATAGACTCCGGGGGGGTTCCTTTTCCGTAGGGGTTTAACGAGCCCGAAAAAAGTGATAAATCGTAACTCGGTAACTTATTCTCATGGTTTTAAGAGCATGAGAAAGAACAAATACTAAGCTCGTTATCATTAAATAATTCAAATCTAACGGATGAAAAATAACAACAAAATATTCAAGGGGTTGTTCATACCTGAGATGATTGCTACAATGTGAAAACGGCACAAAAGGAACACTTAACGTCTCCTGCATGCTTGGAAACTAGGTCAAATAGTCAATCAGGCATTCAAATGCAGTAAAAATGATCCAAACTATAGCAAATAACCCAAAGAGCATCTAAATTTGAAAAAGAATATTCCCTTTTTGTTTATAAAATAGAGAAAATGACCAAATATAGTTACCATTGTTCATTTCCCAAATTGGGGAGAAGAAAGTGCCATTTGGAGCAAAATTTCATTCGTCGATTGATGGAGATACGAGCAACCATTTCACGAGCCGTTCAGAGCAGGTAACCCTAAATCTCATCCAGCATATTTCCAATGGTTTAGAATTTCAATTTTTGTTCATTTTTTAGGGTTTTGGGGTTGATTTATGGGGAGTTTGTGCGCCCTCGGGTCGTCGCAGGACTTCCTTACGAAAATTGCGACGAACTTGGGTCGTCGCAAAGCCTACAAGGGTGTCTTGTGACGATGCTGCTCTCTCCGTAAGGACGAGGTGCGACAGCAGAAACGTCCATCCCACAAATCAAAACCAAGCCACAATAAAAAGTTTTAATGGTTTGGGTGAGCTTTAATGGTGTTTAAATGCCCCTATTGACAGGTTTGTGGCCTCCAACATGGTTCTAGAGTGGCACGATCGAGATCATGAGGTGGATTATGTGCAAGCAGCAAATGACCCATTATGTGTGGAGGCATTGAGGAACCGTGGGCTACTGAAGTTCTTCCAGGTCCAGGGCATGAGGGCCCAAGTCCTGCTATTGGAACATATGGTCCGGAGTTGAGATGCAGCACAACAGTACTTTGCGATCGGAGAGCACATACTGACTATAGATGTCGAGGACATCTACTTCTTGACTGGATTGTCCCGGAGGGGGGACACTTTGGCTCTTACCGGATCACGGGGGAGTGACCGGATGGTGGACGACTTGATTGTCCAGCATTGTACTCCACATGCCCATGCCTCTAGTGGGAATATTCCCATCAAAGAGGTGCGAGATCGTGCATTGCGTGCTATACTTTTCACCATAGTGAGGATAGCAAGGAGCCAAGCGGCTCATCTAGCTACCAGGTCCCAGATGTTGTATGCGGAGGACTGCATGTCTCCGGAGGTGTTCAACTGGTGTGAGGGATTCCTCACCAACCTACGAGCTCAGCTGACCAAGTGTCGGCGCGGAGAGCTCAAGCAGTTCAGGTATGGATCGATAGTGATCTCATTCTTGTTGGAGCAGGTTCCCCTCTTACGCCCGCAGGTGACTGTGGATGACAGGGATCCCAAGGATCCTCACATGGTCCGATGGATAGAGGTGATGGCCCGCCATGGTGGGGGGGGTCCTATCATCGGGTACAAACCTGGATTCTTCACCTGGTTGGAAGGCCATCTACTCATGATAGAGGACTATCCGTACAGCGGTATGGATTTCAGGGAGGACCCAAACCTCGTACTTCCTGAGGGGCAGAGTGGGGAGACATCGGTAAGAACAATGACCCTTGTACTTTTTATTTTGTGTATTTATAAAAAAAATTGTAGTGTTAATGAGTTAATAACATGTGTGTGCAGATGTGGGCCCCTCATGGGCAGTGGGAGTCTCTCTACTAGCGAGGAGAGGAGAGGCACCACCAGTAGCTCTAGCCATGCTATATTCCATCGTGTAGATGGATGACGTCTATGAGAACCTTACGAGGTTGACATTGGACGTTCCAGATGCAGCAGTACATGAGTTGCCAAGGCCCATACAAAGGTACACAGTCAGTGTGACTATGTGTTTTGGTACGTTACTTCACAAGGTAGCGAAGGCAGTTGATTGCTTCCACGTGCAGCAGGTGAGGGCAGCGAGGCCTAGGGGTGCACGGGTCAGGATTCAGGCCTTGTGATGTTATTATGTATGTATTGAGAGCTATGTGAGCCTCAGATTTTGTAATACTGAAATCTATCAGGATTCAGATTTTTGTATAGACTCACTGAAAGTTGTCGTGCTTCAGAATTTTTGTATCAACACTACATTATCTTGATTATATATATACAGACATTTTGGCGGCTTTATACATTATGTGTTTTAATGGATGAATGATGTGGCCTTGTTTATGTGTTTGCTTATAAAATGATTTATTTACATGTTATGTCTACTTTTACAGTTCATGAATATGATTATGTGTGTGTAATGTACCAATCTAAGATGAAGTTGGCCATGGAGTTGGCAATTGTGTTCACATCTCGTGGAATGTGCAGGTACTGAATGGATTCAAAGGACCTTTCCAAAAGACGAACTCGTCTATAGAGACGGAGTAGGGTAGGATCGTGGATAACAAAAACCTGGTTAAGATGAGAAACCACCAATTGAGAATCCAAATGGATGACAACGTGGTCCATACCCAAATAAATAGCATCGGTTAGGGTTCCAATGACTTCCTGATATTCTGCAGCATTGTTGGTTGCGAAACCTAGACACATTCCTCCTGAGCTGATAAGCTCGCCAATGGGAGAATAGAGCACCCAGGATGCTGAAGCAAGTTTATGGGTATATCGGCTGGCGTCGTCCGCGAATCCATAGCAAGTTGCCATCTGCACACATAGACAAAACATGTTATAAGTAACGAAACAAGACCTAAGCATGCAAAAGATCAAAGTGTCACACCACACAAAACACACACGCCATGTACAGTATATACAAAGTACTTATGCATGAAAGACTCAAGCATAGTACCTTTTCAGGTAAAGCCCATTGCGGGGTTCACCTAAATATATTCCGTCATAATCGTCAAGCTCGTAAGATCCCTTCTCTAAGACGCGTTTCACTATGTAGGGTCCATGCCACATGGACTCAAACTTCCTTGCCCCCAACTTATCATGTCTTTGGTCATATGTAAGGACCAAATCTCCTTCGCTATAGACGCGAGGTTCTACCAACTTATCGTACTATGATTTGATGCGTTTCTTATGAGCCTCATTGGCAAGAGCGGGATCGCGGTGAGTCTCATCGAGTTTAGCTAGGTAGAGGAATCGTTCTTCCTCAAGAGTAGTGTTGGGGAGAAGTTCAACTATGAGTTTGAGGGACGAAATCTCGCACTCTATCAGAAGGACGGACTCCAATCCATAGACTAGTTGGAAGGGAGTAAATCCAGTGGCGGTCTTAACGGAAGTTCAATAAGCCCATAGTGCAGAGAAGAGAATATTATGCCAGTTGGACTTGTGCATACCCACCATGCGTTGGATCATGGTTTTCAAGACCTTGTTAATGGCCTCTACTTGTCCATTGGATTGTGGGTAGTATAGTGTTTAGTTTTCATGGCAAAAACCCAATCTAGTGCTCAACTTGTCAACCATATGGTTCATAAAGTGAGAACCATGGTCAGTAAATATAGCTTGAGGAACTCCAAACCACGCTATAACATGATTAAACATGAAGAGTGTGGTGGTTTTTTCGTCGTCCATGTATGTAGGCATAGCCTCATCCCACTTTGTGAAGTAATCCACGGCTACAATGACGTAACCATGCCCCCCGGCCGAGGTAGGCTTACAGTGCATGAATTCAACGCCCCATTTAGTGAAGGGAACAATGGCAATAACCGGGTGTAACGGGGCAAGGTGGGTACGCTTCTTAGTTTGGAAGTGCTGGCATGGAGGACACTTTTTGATGGCCTCAATACAATCTTTAAAGATAGATGGCCAAAAATATCCTACGCGAAGTATTTTCTGGGATGTATCCATCCCAGAGAGATGACCGCCACACGCCCCAACGTGACAGTCATTTAGAACATGTTCAGCCTCTTCATGAGTGAGACAACGGTGAAGAATAAAATCGATACCGCGATGGTACAAAGTATCACTAATGATTAGATAATACTTTGCATGGTGGCGTACTCGACGACGGTCATCCCACGAGAGTTGAGGGTTGAAACGTATATAAAGTGATATCTCCATACCACAAATCAGACGTGCTAATGAGGAACAATGATTCGTCTGGAAGAGAATCATTGGGCTCAAAATTGACATCAGCCCAGGGAAGATCACAGATCAACTCAGCAAACACCAAAGACTTTTTAGACTTAGCCTTTTCAAAAAGGAGATCGAATTCCTGCAGTATCACGATCCAGCGTGAATACTTTCCCCCAAGCACCTGATGTGTCAAAACGTGGTACATGGGGTTTGAATCGGCAATGATGGTGGTGGTGCAAAGCAAGATGTAATGTAGATACTTTTGGACGGCAATGACTGCTGCGAGAGCGAGCTTCTCGACATGTGAATAGCAAGTTTCGGCATCAATGAGACCCTTACTTGCGTAGTATATCACATGTCCCTGGGCGTTGTTGTCTTCTTGGACCAAGACCATGGCGATCGTGGTGGCAGAAGCAGCAAGGTAAAGGATATAATCCTTGTATTAATTGGGGCATACGTGATAGCATGTTTTAAGCTTTCAAAAGATTGTTGAGCTTGGTCATCCCAAATGAACGGGACATCCTTCTTCATCAATCTCATGTAGCCCTGCGTCTTTTGGGCAAAATTACAGACAAAATGCCTTAAGTAAGTTGCCTTCCCTTGCAAACTTTGAAGTTTCGTTATGTCCGTGGGAGGTGGGAGAGCGATGATGGATGCCACCTTCAGGGGATCAATACGGATCCCATCTTTGGAGACTATGAAACCGAGGAGGTGTCCAGACTCGACGCAGAAGATGCACTTGTGAGGGTTCAAGCGGATGTTATAATTCCTGCATCTG
Source organism: Larix kaempferi (assembly GCA_027924585.1). Taxonomy (NCBI): domain Eukaryota; kingdom Viridiplantae; phylum Streptophyta; class Pinopsida; order Pinales; family Pinaceae; genus Larix; species Larix kaempferi. Next base: position 10,042,773 of record BSBM01000120.1, on the reverse strand, counting down.
AGGAAAACTACCGTTAGATGGTCAATGTTGTATTCACGCTGCCGTGAATGGGCAGGTAAATCGTCCAAGTAAGTTTCCACAAAGTCCTTCACATCGTGAAAGGCATACGACATGGCCCGCTGGAATGTGGCACCAGCATTTTTAAGACCAAAAGGGAGCTTGCGATAAGCAAACGTACCCCAAGGACAGATGAAAGTTGTCTTGTGCTGATCAGCTGGGTGGATCTCAATTTGATTGTAGCCGAAAAAGCCATCCATATATGAAAATATGACGCTCCCCGCACAGTTGTCGATGATCTGGTCGATAAAGGGAGTCGGGTAGTTGTCCTTAGGACAATCCTTGTTAAGATCTCGATAATCGACGCAAACACGAATGGTACCCTGATTTTTAGCTACAGGGATGACGTTCGAGACCCATTCTGTCAATGGGATAGGGTAAATAAAACCAGCTTTCAAGAGCTTTTCAATCTCTGCCTTGATTGCCGCAGGCTTTCAAGGGTGCACCGGTCGCAACTTTTGTCTGACTGGTTTGGCATTGGGATAGGTTTGAATCGTATGCGAAATATTAGCGGGGTCTATCCCAGGCATCTCCTCATAATTCGAAGCACTCAAAATTGCTTGAACAAGGTCGTAAACGTTGTGATCTCTTCAGGGGAACACTTCTGGCCTAAACGAATGTGTTCCACTACACCAAGAGAACCGATATGTCAATCGAAATGGTAGGCTCAATGTTGGCCAAGTTGCCTTCGGAGTCCATTTGACACGTAAGTATCGAGGACTGAGAGCAAGAGTAGACATCCGGTGTAAAGATAGTGGAAATGCTATTCTCCACAGTATCCAACGAAGGAAGGAAAGACGAACGATGATGGAGGTCTTCCCACGGGGTATCATCCGCACTCATGATTTCCATAATGGACTCGTCATAATGAAAAGTCCGTTGTAGAGGATCAGGTAGGGATGATGTCCGTTGTAGAGAACGGGGGGTGGAGGCCATAACTAAGTGGTCCTCTATAGCTGACTGGATAGGATCGTATGTGAGTTCGGTGGGTGAAAGAGGCATAGTGTATCCAATCAGGTGTGTTGTGGCTTCGTCAGGTACAAGCCATGAATCAGTAGAGTTGGGGATGGATGAAATCTGTGAGGAGATCATGTTATTCGTGGCAACATGATTTGGGGGATCCGAGGTTGGAAAAATGCCCATAAGGGATGAGTCCTTGATGATGCCAACCCCCACACTCTCATACTAATGTGAAGATTGTCCAAGTAATGGAACATTATCGCCTGGATGAGTAGCGGTGTCAGGTGTACAAAAATCCAGTTGGTCAACAGTAACAATTCGGCCTTGATGAGGGAATTGTACTATGCGAAAGACAGATGATGCGACCATAGTCATGGCGTAAAACCAATTACGACCAAGCATAATGTTATAATCTAACGGGGCAGCGACCACTTCCACGTTAATGGTTGCAGTCTTGCCCCCCAACTCGACTGCTAAAGCTTGTAACAGCCCATGAGGTTGAATTCCACGTCCGTCGAATGCTTTCAAGGTGGTAGGAGAATGGTTCAACTTGAGAGAGCCAATGTCTCTCCAACATGAGATCGACATGATTGAAGTGGAGGCACCTTCGTCCAAAATGGTATGATCGATTGTCTTCCCAGTAATGTTTGTGGCAACTTGAAATTCCAACTGATGGGAAAACCTTGGTTTAAAGTATTCCAGCCAGAACATGATGGTATTTGACGAATCCGGATCAACCACGTCGATGGCAGCGAGGAGAGTCTTGCGCTGGTTAGGACAGTTTTGCAAGACCTCAAGCGTTGACATAGCATAAGGAGCTCGTGCCAGGTCCTTGTTGAAGTGTATTTACTGTCTTAAAGAATCACCAAAATATTTAATTATCGACCAGGGTTGGTAATCTTAGAGTTGTGGCACAATATATGCTGAGGTAGAATGGGACCTAAGTTTCGGCTCGGCAGACCTTAGAAATGTTTAATAAAGAAAAGATCAAAAGATCTTTCAAAATGAAAAACCGAGTCAAACTTTGAAAATACAACTACTTAACTGACTAAACCTAGCTAAACCAACAGATCTGAAGAGTATCAAGCTATACTACTCTACTACATGGATAATAACTAAAAAGATAAAAACAACAATGTTATTCTAGGAATCAAAACTAAATCAAAACAGAACTACTTTGATGAAATGGAAACTTACTGATAAAGTTCTAATCTAAGAATTAGAAACAACTGTAAATGAGTTCAGAAATCTATCTTTGAGATAATTCAATTGATAACTAACTATGAAACAAAGAACTATATCAACTTAAAGCAAAACTACAAATTACTTTAATGGATTCAACAATTATTCATACATTCATTTCATAATTCAAGACTACACTAAATTACTTAATTCCATTCTCCTTGGGGATTATGAGGAAGTGTATCAAATGTAATAGGAATGGGAGCAAATGTATCAAAGTGACTTTCAAATGTGACAAGGAAACAAAATGGAAACAAATCTAGTTTAACTTCTACAAATAAATGCAAACTAAAGATTGTCCAATTACAATTAACTTTAAACATTATGATCTATCTGTTAAGTTTAGCCTAATTTCACAAGCAAGATCACTGAAAGAAACACAATCACAAGATAGACAAAGATTTACCCTGGGAAACCCTCATGGGGTAGAAAACCCAGCAAAGCTTTCCTCAATATAGATAATCAACCAATACAAAATGTAGTACCCAAACAAGAGCCCCTTCTCCTCCTATGCAGATCTCTCTCTCTCCTATGCGCCAATCACAAGTGAGTGAAATGAAATGAGATAAATGAGGAACACACCTCCTCTATTTATACCCATGTTCTAACTCACTTTTCACCCTAATGGGGCCGACCTCTCCTAAGAGAGTCTAATAACCCCTAAACAGCTAACTCAGGGCCGAACTCACATCGGAGATCTAATAACCCTAGTTACCACAATCTCTCCAAGGAATAAACCTCTCCAGATATACAATAGGGTCTCCTCGGAGGAATGGAACATCTCCGGAATAATAAAGTACAAGTATAATATTCTTAGAAGTTACAATATTTCAACACTCCCCCTTAACGAGAAGGATATTATAACAACATCTGCAGGAGCAAGGAGTCATCAACTACATGATACATGATACATCTATAAATCATTCGAATCTTTCTTCATACATCATCAGTAACTCAAACAGTTACTGGAGCATATTCAAGATCTTCAATACTAGAACATCAACATCTTCAGTACTGAGTCTTCATCTTCTACATCACTCGAACAGCTACAGTAACATCATCATCTGGATCAACATCTGGATCCTCTTGATCAACAACATCATCTATATCATCTCGATCGACAGCATCATCTGGATCATCTCGATCAACATCATCATCTAGATCATCTCGATCAACAACATCATCTGGATCATCTCGATCAATAGTATCATCATCGCAGCATACTCTGCAATACACATGATTCTTCCTTTTGGAATTATGGGATCATGGACAATCCTTCCTTTCGGAATTATGGGATTCTGGTCCATCAACTCTAGTGATCCTTCCTTTCAGAATTATGGGATCATGGACAATCCTTCCTTTCAGAATTACAGGATTCTAGTCCATCAACTCATATCTTAGACAATCCTTCCTTTCGGAATTACGGGATTCTGGTCCATCAACTCATATCTTAAACAATCCTTCCTTTCGGAATTACGGGATTCTAGTCTAAGGATCAATATTTAAGACTATCCTTCATTTCGGAATTACGGTATCACTGTCTAGGGATGATCAATCCCACCACAATCCAAGGATCAACATTTAAGACTATCCTTCCTTTCAGAATTACGGGATCACTGTCTAAGGATGATCAATCCTGATTCATTTAAGACACCTCTCATGTCTATGGACGATGTAGTCCAGATATAATTACAGGATGATCAATCCTGATCCATTTAAGACACCTCTCATGTCTATGGATGATGCAGTCCAGATATACTTACAGGATGATCAATCCTGATCTATTTAAGACACCTCTCATGTCTATGGATGATGCAGTCCAGATCTACTTACAGGATGATCAATCCTGATCCATTTAAGACACCTCTCATCCACTCAGACAAATTCTAATGACCATACATCGACTTAATTGTCGGAACAGGTGGCCTTATCAGTATTCTCATCAATACATGTATCCACATCATCGACCTTACCGTCGATGCAGGAAATCTCATCATCAGTGACCATATCACTCCCCCTTTCGAGGAGGGTTCTTCCGAACTACACCAAGCTTGTCTCGGAAATGCTCAAACTTTACTCGAGACGGAGGTTTGGTTAAAATATCAGCAACTTGTTCGTTAGTGCTCACATACTCAATCTTGATAGCTCCTTTCTACACCATATCCCGTATATAAAAATATAGGATCTATATGTGCTTTGACTTATCATGGAATACTGGATTTTCTGTCATCTTGATACAACTCTGGTTGTCACACAGGATCATAGTGGGGTCCATCTCTAAGTCAAATAATCCTAATAACAACTTCCAAAGCCATATTGCTTCACAACTAGCAGAGCAAGCAGCAATATATTCCGCTTCAGCTGTACTGAGAGCCACACTGGACTGCTTCCTGCTAAACCACAAGATCATGGAAGATCCCAGACAATAACATCCTCCCAATGTGCTCTTCCTATTTGATACACTTCCTACCCAATCAACATCTGTGTAGCCATATAATCTGAGATCATGATCTCCAAGATAACATAGACCAAAGTCTATCGTACCCTTTATGTACCTCATCACATGCTTTCCAGCTATCGGGTGAACTCTTCTAGGTTCCACTAGATACTGACTTAAGTTGTTCACAGCAAAGCATATAGCTGGTCTGGCATTTGTCAAATACATCAGTGACCCAATAATCTATCTGTACAGAGTCACATCCACTAACTCCGATGAGTCATCAGCTAATAGCTTCAAGTTGGAATCCATGGGAGTAGCCATGGCTTTGCATTCCAACATATCGAATCTTTTCAGGATTTCCACTGCATACTTTCCTTGGTTGAGAAAGATACCTTCTAGGCCTTGCCATACTTCCAGACCTAGGAAGTAATGCATCAATCCAAGATATTTCATCTCAAACTCTGCAGATAGATTCTTTTTACACTCAATAATCGGTTTCTCATTTCCAGTCAGAAATAGATCATCTACATAAAGCAACAGTATGACAGGTTCATCATCCATAACCTTGAGATAAAGATTAGGATCAGCTTTGCTTTTGGTAAAACCCAAGCTGGTCAAGAAACTGCCAATTCTTCCATACCAAGCTTTGGGAGCTTGTTTCAACCCATACAAAGCCTTCTTAAGTTTGCATACGTGGGTTCTTCTATCTTCAACCTCAAATCCTTGTGTTTGTTCTATGTATACTTCCTCTTCAATTACACCATTCAAGAAGGTTGTCTTCACATCCATCTGGTGTAATTCCCACTTCATCATGGATGCAAGTGCCATGATGGTTCTAATGGAGGTGTACCTTGCAACTGGTGCAAATGTTTCTTCATAGTCAATTCCCTATTTTTGAAAGAATCCTCTAGCCACAAACCTTGCCTTATACTTTTCAATGCTACCATCCGCAACATGCTTTATCTTGTATATCCATTTGGAGGATACCACACTTTTGTCCTTTGGATTGGGAACTATATCCCAAACACCATTCTTCATTATTGATTGGAATTCCTTTGTCATTGCTTCCACCCACTCTTTCTTATGAGATGCTTCTTCATAACTAGTGGGTTCTTGATCTACAAGATCACACATCAAGGCCATATAGTTGGAGAATGTCTTTGGTTTCTTGCTCACTCTAGTGGAGCCTTCATGAGCTCCATACTTTTATGCTCCTAGTATAATGTCTCTTTCCCATGCTGGCTTTCTCTTCCTTGATATGTTCATGACAGGGGGTTCTTGTGGTTCCATCATGTCATGGTCTTCAAGTGTTGTTTCTTCAGGGGTGGGTGCAGCTTCTATAATTTTGGAAGGTACATATTTCTCATATACTTCTTCATACTGGCACTACCTAGATCTCTTGAGAGCTGCCTCTTCATCAAATGTCACATCCCTACTTATTTCCATATGATGGAATCCTGGGATGTATATTCTGAATGCTTTGGATGCTTCACAATATCCAACAAATATTCCTTTCTTCCCAGAGGGATCTAGCTTGGTCCTCTTTTCTTTTGGAATGTGAATGTATACTGGGCATCCAAATATATTGAGGTGACTTACCTCAGGCTTCTTCCCTGTGAACACTTCTTCTAGGGTCTTGAAATCAAGAGCACTATGAGATAGTCTATTATGCACATAGACTGTTGTCCTGGCTGCTTCAGCCCATAGATACATAGGTAGGTCTTGATCATGTATCATTGTTTTTACTGCTTCCATAATGGTTATATTCTTTCTCTCTGCAACACCATTTTGTTGGGGATTGTAGGGAGTGGTTAGCTCCCTCTTGATTCCATCTTCTTTACAAAAGACTTCAAAATCCTTTGAAGTATATTCTCCACCATTACCTGTCCTGAGTATCTTGATCTTCTTCTCTGAATGATTTTCTATCAAGGCTTTGAATTCCTTGAACTTTCCAAAGACTTCATCTTTTCCCTTCAAAAAATATATCCAAGTTTTTCTTGAGTAGTCATCAATGAATGTGAGGTAATATTCATACCCACTCAAAGATGTGGATGGCATTGGTCCACATACATCTGAATGAATCAATTCCAAGGTACTCTTAGTCTTTGTTTCACTCTTTGGAAATGGATTTTTGATATTCTTCCCTTTTGCACATCCTTTACATGTGCCATTATTGTCAATCTTTAAATCTGGTAGTCCTATGACTACCTTGCTTACATGAGGTAATGCTTTGTAGTTAATGTGAGCAAGCCTCCTATGCCATAGCTCACTAGGGCTAGTGGTCTCATGAACAAGGGCAGCTTCTGGATGACCCTTGAGTTTATATAGTCCTCCTTCCTCTTCACCAATAACTATTGCATCATCAATTGATTTTCCTTTGGACCACATGAACACTTGTCCATGTATGAATGCAACCTTATAACCTTTCTTATCTAATGCTGAGATAGAAAGTAAGTTCTTCTTCAAACCTGGTACATATAGAATTTCCTTCATCTTTAGTGGAGTTCCAGAATCAAGCTTGTAGCTTGCTTCACCAATTCCCTTGATGGGATATTGGTAGTAATCTCCCAAAGATACCTTCTGAGGAGAGGTCTTTTCTTCCAGATTTGAGAGAGTTTTCTTTTGTCCTGTCATGTGCTTTGAAGCACCACTATCAATGAGCCATGTATCTTCTCTAGGTGTTACTGAGCCAGAGAGTGTAGAGAATAGAACATACTCTTCTGCATCTTCTTCTACTACTTTAGCTCTCTTCCTTTTAGGCCTTTCCTCTTCTTCTTCTTCACTATCATCTTCTGCTAGATGTGCATGATGTCTTTTGTAAAGATTCTTCTTCTTCCTTGAGGGACAATTTCTAGCAAAGTGTCCTATTTTGTGACAACTGAAACATTTGACTGAGGAGAGATCTCTTTCTAGGCTTACTCCTTCTTTCTTTTGAAATCTATGTGGAGGATGAGATTTCTTATGGCCATTCTTCATGGAGTAGGGTTTCTCTATTGGCTACCCTAGCCTCTTCTTGAATGCAATCCTCCCATACCACATCAAACTTCATACTTTCTTTTCTTGCATACACACTTTGGATGACTGACTCCCAAGGTCTAGTGAGACCATTGAGAGCAGTCATGACTAGCTCATCTTCATCAAGGGTGTCTCCAATGGCTTCTAGTTGTTCCTTGAACTGGGAAACCCTTGTGAAATAATCTTGAATAGATTCTCCTTTATTCATTTTGGTATTCTTCAATTGAGTTCTCAAATTCATCTTTCTGTTGATGTTCCTACCTTCATCCATTCTGCCTAGGGCATCATACATTTCCTTTGGGGTCTTCTTGGATGCCACTTGCGGAATCAAGTGGTCCTTGATAGAATCATAAATGATTCCCTTTTCCCTAATCAAGTCCTGCTTATACTTCTCTTTGGCTTCATCTTCTTCAGGTTCTACAATCTCATCTTTGATATATTGGACAAGATCATTATCTTCAAGAATGAGACCAATCCTATATTTTCATGCCCGAAAATTCTCTATACCCTCTAGCTTGTCTTCAAGCTTAGTGCTTGGAGCTATCTTATCCAAGGGACCACAGAAATTGAAGTTTCTCAAAAGATAGAATAGCACTTACCAAGAGATGTGCTTGATTGGATTGAGATAACTAGAGAGATCTGCTTATGGAAACTTCAACTTTTCGCCCTTCAAATCTGATCAGCAACTGCAGTAGAATTTCTGGTTTTCTAGTTCGCACCTTTTCTGGTTTTCTGGTGCACAGGTGCACACTTTTTCTGGTTTACTGGTTTTCTGGTTTTATGGTTTTCTAGTCCAAAACCCAAACTAGGGTTTGACTTTCCTGGATATCTACCCACTCAAAAAGTTCGATCTAGGGCTCAAAAGTTTGATTTTGAGGAGGGCTATCCAGCCATACAATCAGATTCCAAAAATTCCAACTTTTGCAGAAACCCTAATTTTCACTGGAGGAGGAGAGAGAGGTATTTTCACCTTGTGAAACATGTCCTATTCAGGCTAGCTCTGATACCATGTTAAGTTTAGCCTAATTTCACAAGCAATATCACTGAAAGAAACACAATCACAAGATAGACAAAGATTTACCCTGGGAAACCCTCATGGGGTAGAAAACCCAGCAAAGCTTTCCTTAATATAGATAATCAACCAATACAAGATGTAGTACCCAAACAAGAGATCCTTCTCCTCCTATGAAGATCTCTCTCTCTCCTATGTGCCAATCACAAGTGAGTGAAATGAAATGAGATAAATGAGGAACACACCTCCTCTATTTATACTCATGTTATAACTGACTTTTCACCCTAATGGGGCTGACCTCTCCTAAGAGAGTCTAATAACCGCTAAACAACTAACTCAGGGCCGACCTCACATGGGAGATCTAATAATCCTAGTTACCACAATCTCTCGGAGGAATAAACCTCTCCGGATATACAATAGGGTCTCCTCGGAGGAATGGAACATCTGCGGAATAATAAAGTACAAGTATAATATTCTTAGAAGTTACAATATTTCAACACTATCTTCTATCCATAAGCAAATGACTTGGAACTAATGTAATCTAGAAGCAAGTAGAAAACTTAATAAAGATATTTACTTAAACCGAATTTGATTTAGAAGAAAGTAGAAAACTTGATAAAGATATTTTATGTAGAAGCAAGTAGAAAACTTGATAAAGATGTCTTACTTCTGAGCCAAATCCTATTCTATGAACATCTTCATTGGCTATATAAATGGAAAAAAACTAATCCTATGCTTGAACTAAGAAACTAGTCAAAACTGAGATAACTTGGAGAATGAAATTACTAACTCTAATCCGAAATCAATATTAAGAAACATAACATAATGAAACTAAGAATGGAACTGATGAATTTGAGAATAGTAACATATTTGGCAAATTAAACATGAAAGGCATAACTTAAAAAAACAGCTAAAGCAAAGTTAAGGAAGATGGAATGGAAACTAATAATGATGATGAATCTAAATTAGAAATCTATGTAGTGTAAAACAAAATCTTAATTACATCTAAGAAGGCTAATTAATTGCAAGAAATATTACAGTTCAAAGACCCAAGAAACTAGATTCAAAATAAGCATAAAAAAATGCAGGAAATATTAAAGTCTGTATGACAATTCGGATGACAGTCTGAAAGACGGTCCAAATGACAGTCCGGATAGAGGAAAATGATTTAAACTAAGGAAAAAAGCAGATTGGATGATCTTAACGCCAGTTGGTTGGTGCATATGAACCTACAGTGCAAGGAAAGCAATGAATAGACTGTTTAAAGGCTAAGATAACAAGAAGCAACCTATACTAATCATTATCTAAGGAATGAACTACTTCTATAGCATAATAAGCAAAACTGAGATACGAATCAAACTAACCTACAGCTATAGTAAAATCATTAGCAGAACTAATTCTAACTAGGAATTGAACTTGAACTACTAAAATGTTAACTAGTTAACTCTATCTAATTGCAAATGACAAAGTTGAAAGCAAACTAAGAAGATTTTAACATGATCGGACACTTTTAACTTCTAAGCATGTAAATAAAATTAACAACTTAAAATATCAGCAAGATATAACTACAGGAAATAAAGAACTGTCATGTACAGGAAATAAAATAACATCAGCTACAGGAATTAAGTTAAATACTGGAAATAAAAACTATTAATTTGCAGAAAGGAAAGAAAAATATATACAATAAAACCTTCCCAACAAATATTAAAAATATTTGAGGGGCCCTTCCCAACAATATTAATTAAGTTAAAAATATTAGTTGTTGAGGGGCCCTTCCCAACAATCAGAGATGAAAGATTAACTCAAACTAATCACCAACAACAAAACATCAATAGTAGAATTCAGGAATTTCCATTAACTGAGAAAGTTACACAGCGTTTCTACAAATTACTGCTATCCTCTATGCATGTATGGGCTATATTGTGTTGCATTTCTCCAAAGGAGGTGTCTATATATAAGTTTACAATCAGAGAGAAGGTCGACATAGTCGACCTCTCTAAAAATAGAAGTCTTAATGACTATAGAATGACTGCATGGTGGTTTACGACAACGCACAGGGCGTCTGCCTAAATCCACGGCGTTGATTCCCCTTGACGCGAACAGTCATGAATCAGTTTCCTTCCATCGTGGGCAGAGGATGCGTTGGCAGGCTGAGCGTGGGAGGACGAAGATATTCTGAAGCATTGACGTGGGCAGGAGTGCGTACTGTTAGGCTGGGTGATCAGGAAGCTGGAACTTCTGGAGCGTTGACGTGAGCAGAAGATGTGTTGTCGAGCGCGGCGAGTAGGAGGGTGAATCTTCTAGAACAGGGGCTCACCAACCACGACAACCACGTTGCTAACACAACCCATCTTTCTGTTTTTGCCTTTAATGACCAGAAATATTCCAATCGACGATTCTGCAGGCTGAATGAAGGTCTGAATGGCCGGCTAAATGCAACTAGACGTCCTCGACGTGAACGCATGGCTGAATGAATGTACGAATGACGGCTGCAGCCTGTAGAACAAAAACTAAATGCCATGAATGTCTAGAAATATGAGATGATAGTCAATAAACCATAAAAATGATAATAATTATTCATGATTCGTATGATTTTCAAATAAACGCATACCTGGGTCTGTTCGATGGTATGAATGGCAAAGAGAATGACTTATCATATCAAAACAATGAAAATAACACCAATCAGAGGATGTTTACTGATCAAAAATGGTGACAAAATGGACGCCAACATTCCCCCAAATCAGAGACATGCCAGGTCCCACTGAGCAAAAAGAAGAGAAATCCAGGAAGAAGGCTGAGCTGCGGTAGCAGCAGCCTTCAACTTGGAAGAGGAATTGGATTTAGATCTAAGCTTTTGGAACTAGTCCTTCAAAGTATCATGCTTCAACCGAAGAGAAAGGTTGGAGGTTGTTTTGGCTTCATTTAAATCTTCCACACACTTCACCTGGAAACGTAAGTCCTTGTTCTCTTAACGAAGCTTAGAGATGATCTCAACATACTTCTCGTTCTGGCTTCTCAACTCTGCTATGTCTTGGGTTAATCTGTCCACATTCTGACGGAGTGCAGCGGATGCTTCTGCTAAAGACTCAAGGTATTTTTGACGGCTTGATCCCCTTAGAGGTGGTTCGGGATCAACAGATGTAATGTGTGCCTCAAGGGCCTTATCTTCAATATGTGTAGAGGTAGGTTCCAAGACAGGGTCTTCAAGTAAATTGGTTGATAAATTGGCCAATGCGAGGAGAGGTGATTCAAAGACAGGGTCATTTGCTTGGTCGTCAGGGTTGTCTGAATGCGTGGGCTGAATGACGGACTGATAGATGGACTGGACGATGGTCTGTTCGACAGACTGGTCACGATTGGCCCTTCTTGACTTTGTGGGTATTGGTGAGAAGAATGGGAGTTCTATAGTTGTGTCCTCGTGGACAAGCTCAAGAGAGGATGAAGGAACAGGGTGTACTTCTCTTGAGGCACCTTCACTAAATCGTACGGACTTGGTATCTCTTTTTGTTTGGACAGGGGTTTGAACGAGCTCATCTGCACTGGCTTGGAATCGGTGACGCTTGCGAGAGGCAGAGGCTTTAATCAGTGGCTTATTAACTAGGTGAGGGTTCAAGACTTCAAAGACAAAGCGTTCCCAGGTTTTCCCATTTTCCTTCAACTAGTGGGTGATTAGGATTTTGTTGGCACCCCAACAACTCCCCTTTGATTTTGCAAAAAATCAAAGGGTCCCCATGTAAATTTTGTAAATATATTGCTTTTAGTTGCTTTTATTTCTTTGTGATTTAGTTAGCCATTTAATGCTCTCCTTCGGATACTTGGCTTCTTGCGTTGCCTTTTATTTGACTTGGTTTTCATGAGAGAGGACTTGGTGATTTATGACATTTGATTGTCTTGTTTTCTTTATTGCTAATTGAAACTTGCATAGTCTCAGTTGACCTTAGCCGAGTTGATTGCATGTACCTCAGTTTGAAAGAAATGGATTATCTTGACTTTTCTTGTCAATTCTTTAAATGCATCTATGAGTTTCATTATCATTCTTTACTTAGATAAGGGATTTATGGCCTATTAATATATGAAAGTCTTTTGAAATATAATTATTTTGATAAACTTTCTCAACCATATACTTCTTTAAGAGTGTACTTATATAATTTTGATAAAAGCAACTATTCTTTAATCATTATCCTTTTACTTATCATATTTAATATATATCTTAAACTATGATAATGATCATTCATAATAATATAGTTGCTTTAGTCACACTAAGTAAAGGTCCATCACTACCTTATCTATTTTTACAAATTATGGAGGTCTTCATAAGTCTTCACTTATAACTCCTATTTTCATGAGTAATGAGACACGTTCACAACTTTATATATTTCCCAAGCAAACTAATACATATAAAGTTAATGGGATATGACATCATGTTTCAAATAAAATAATGGTAATTCACTTTTTGGTTACAAATTATGGAGGTCTTCGTAAGTCTTCACTTATAACTCCTATTTTCATGAAAATAGGAGTGATTTATCAAAGACGGGTGATGAAAATAACTCTTAGACCTTCTCTCGGCCACTTAGAGCAGTGGGGTCAAGAAGGGGTCTACATAATCACATACGGGTGATGAAAATAACTCTCAGACCTTCTCTCGGCCACTTAAAGCAGTGGGGGCCAAGAAGGTTCTACATAATGCTTGTTCTAACCCTAAATATCCGTGGGGTTGGAGGTGCCCCAAAACGCTACACCTTCTGTCGGTTACTGGCTCTCATTAAACCTGATATTATTCTATTACAGGAAACCCTTTGTGATGACTTAAAGGCTAGGGCTTTCATCACTTATGTTTTTCCTTCTTGGTATGTTTGCTCTATTGGGGCATCTGGGAGGTCGGGTGGGCTTCTCACTGCTTGGAACCCGCACTTTTTCTTGGTGCAGTCATACACTGTGAGTGGTGGCATTTTACTCACGGGCCGGAGTAGGGCAAATGACGTACTGCTAAATTTATTCAATGTCTATGGCCCTCAGGTGGAGAAAGCCTCTTTTTGGGAGGGTCTTGGAGACTTGGGAGTTTTGGGTCTGTCAAACTTGATTCTGGCTGGTGATTTTAATTTGACCTTGGGGGCAAGGGACTCTTGGGGTTCTCGAGCACAGCCAACCCTTAATTCATGGTTTTGTAACCTCTTTGAGTCCTTTAGTCTTACAGATATCTTACTGTGCCCACTCGTTCCTACATGGCGTAATGGACGTGCTGGGGATGATGCTGTGGCTAAAAGGCTAGACCGTTTTATGCTTAATGAGAACTTGCTGGAATCTCTGTCATCATGTTCTTCCTGGGTGGATAATTCTCATATTTCAGACCATTCTCTAATTTTGCTTCACATTGGGCTGGATGAGATACCGACCTTCTATCCGTTTATTTATTGTCACATTTGGTCGTTGGATGAGCACTTTATTTCTTTGGTGAGAACTTTATGGGACACTACACAGTTGGATACTACATCTTCTGCTATGACTCGACTGCCTGGTTTTCTTCGTCTATTAAAAACTAATGTTGCTCCTTGGCTCCGTGAAAAGAAGGCCCATTTGACATTGGATATTAGGAAGGAAGAATTGGCTATCTCGTCCATGAAGGAATGTCCTTATGAGGAAACTATGGATCCTTCTTTTATGGCGGCATTGGCCTCTTTGGAAAAGCAGAAGGCTTCTTTGCTGGCTTCGGAGGAGGCCCTCTGGAGATTGAGAAGTAGAGCTCTTTGGATCGAGAATGGTGATCAAAACACGAAATATTTTCATGCTTATGCTGAAGGTTGAAGAAAGAAGAAAACTATTTGGGAAATAAAGGATTCTTCTAGCAATTCTATTTTGGATGGCCCTGGCATTGCAAAGGAAGCTGTTCACTATTTCTCTGATATTTACAAACACCCAGGCTCTATAAATTTGCAGGAACAAATGCAGATTATACAGGTAATGCCTCATATATTTTCGGATGATGATTGTCACAGAATCTATGCTCCGGTTACACTACAGGATATCGAATTGGTCTTAAAGGATATGGAAAAATATAAAAGTCCTGGGCCGGATGGCTGGACTTGTGAATTTTTCCCTCATTTCTTTGATATTTTGGGGCCCGAACTTGTTCGTTTTGTTGAGGAGGCTAGGATTTCCTGTAGAATTCCTGGAGATGTTAATGCCACCTTTATCTCTTTAATACCTAAGGTTTCAAATCCCTCCTCTTTTCAAGATTTTCGCCCTATATCTCTTTGTAATCTTATTTATAAACTGATATCAAAGACCATTGCTCAATGGCTAAGGGGAGGTTTGTCTAATGGTATCTCGGCTGAACAGTTCGGCTTCTTGAATAAGAGGTTGATTTTTGATGATGTGGGGACAGCTCAAGAAGTCATACATACTATCAAGTTTAAAAAACTGGGGGCAATGGCTATGAAGCTTGATTTGATCAAGGCTTATGATCTGGTTGACTGGTCATTTCTTAAATTAATTCTCCTAAATGCTGGATTAGATTATTGGATAACTCAGTGGATCATGGGATGTATCAGCTCTACCAATTTTGCTATACTAGTAAATGGTTGCCCTACTTCTTTTTTCAAAGCATCTCGGGGCCTGCATCAGGGCTTCCCACTATCACCTCTTCTTTTCATCCTGGTCATTGAAGGCCTTAGCAGGCTCATTCTTCAGGCAAAGGCGGAGGGTCATTTTATGGGTATTAAGGTCTCTCCTCATTTGAATATTACTCATCTGTTGTTTGTTGATGATATCCTAATCTTTGGCCTTGGTAGGGAACAGGAATGGTTACATTTTAAGGTTATTTTAGATGTTTTCTGTAAAGCGGCAGGGATGCAGATTAGTATTGTGAAGTCTCGTCTATATGTTATAAATCCAGATGATGCAGTTGGACAGGCCTTGGATTGTATTTTTCCTTATGAGACTATCAACATGGGCCAGGGTTTGACATATCTGGGGTACTTCTTAAAGCCAAATGCATATTTAGTAAATGATTGGTTATGGCTAGTTAAAAAGGTTGAGAAGTGGATACTCTGCTGGAAAAATCGATGGCTCACTTTGGGTGGAAGGCTGGTTCTTCTTAACTCTGTGTTATCCGCTATGCCAATATACTGGTTTAGATTGGCTGCTGTTCCCAAGTCGATTCTACAAATGATTCAAAAAGTACTGTTTAATTTCCTCTGGAAGGGACAGTCGTCATATCGGGGGTGCCATTTGGTCTCGTGGGAGATCATTTCTAGACCAAAGGAAAGAGGCGGATGGGGTATTAGGAATTTATATTGAGTCTACCAGGCTCTGCACTTAAAGTCTCTATGGCGCGGTCTACATGATGGAGGTTTATGGGGAAACTTGATCTGTGATAAATACATTAGACCAAACTCTATTGTTGTTTGGTTGCGCTCTGGAAAATTGTTGAAACAAAACACATCAGTGGTCTGGAGGGGTTTGGTTAAATTGGCTCCATTATTACAGAATTGGTTATGCTGGCGAGTTGGTAACGGATGTCAAATACATATCGGCTGTGATAAAATACTGGGACATTCTCATTCTGTTTTAAATATGGATACCATGATACAGCTACAGAATATGGGTCTTAGGTTTTTATATCAGATCTATGACCATGGGGATATAAATGATGATAGTGGTGAATGGTTGAATGCCACGAGACTTGGACTACGGGGTTCGGTAGCTGAGGATTGGAATTCCTATATTCCGGGTCTGCAGCATGTTGGCATCAGTCTTAATACAGAATTAGACAGTCTATGCTGGGATTATGGCATTGGTGATGGCTCGGTGACTACTTCTCAAGCTTATTCGGCTCTGGCTATTGAAATGGTCGATGCAAATGTGGTATGATGGGAAAATAAACTCTAGAAGTGGAAATTACCGATGAGGTTAAAACTTTTTGCATGGCTTGCATTAAAGAATCGTATTTATACTGGGGATAGATATTGGGCTCACGGGGGTATTGGCCCTTCAGTATGCATACTGTATGTTGGAGCGGAGGAAACCTGTAATCATCTCTTTTGCTCGTGCCCTTTTACACTATAAGTATGGGAGGAATTGAAAATGCATTATGGGTATACTGGGCCATGGTGTGGGGAAAATCTTGCAAAATGTTTGGAAGGATGGCATGTGGTTTATAAAGTTCATATGAATTATCCGATTAGCTTCATCTGGGGGATTTGGAGGTTGAGAAACTCTATTCTATTTGACCACAAGTCTTACTCTTTCTTTGATTCGGTGGCCTACATAAAATACTTCATGGCTGGGATGGTATGGAAATATGAAACTGGGAGGAATGCTATTTTGGAAGCACCGGTACGTGGGCATAATAAACCGATAGGTTTTTTTGATGGTGCGGCCCAGGAGGGAAGTTGTGGCACTGGTTGCTACATCAAGTGGGAGAATGATAGGTGGGATGAATTATGTTTTGGTTGTGGCTTGGGTATTAACACCCGATCAGAACTTATTTCCCTTTGGGGTACTCTTCTACTGGCTCTTTCTCTGGACATTAAAACTATTGATATATTTGGTGACTCTAGAGTGATTGTTGATTGGGTATCTTTACACCATAAACTACAGATCCATGCTCTTGATACTTGGAAATCAAAGATTCTGGAGCTTACTAAACAGTTTGATGCTATTTCTTTCTGTCATGTGAAGAGAGTTTTCAATCAGAACGCTGATCAGTCATCAAAGCGGGGACTAATGCTGGAAGAGGGTAGTGCAAATTTAAGGATCTATTGTGGCAGCCAGCTTATGGAAGAAAAGCACTACTTCATTTACTAAATAATATTTTGTTTTTGCTAGTGGTAGTACTATCTGAGACAGTTGAAGAATTTAGTATTTTTCTCTTCTATAAGTCTATGGAGTATCGGCTTTTAGAGGCATGTATTTTTGTATAAAGAACATAGTAGAGTAGATGAAATATTTTTGGGTAATCATGTTTTGAAGAGACTTACTGATCTTTTCTATATGAGGAAAGACAATCTACTGGATCAATGGTGGACCAGTTTCTATATGTAATCATCTTTATGAAGGAGCTCAGGCAGTTTCCTTGATTCACTTATGAATAGCAGAAAACTCTTTTTCTTTTGGAAAAAAAAAACTCCTATTTTCATGAGTAATGAAACACGTTCACAACTTTATATATTTCCCAAGCAAACTAATACATTTAAAGTTAATGGGATATGACATCATGTTTCAAATAAAATAATGGTAATTCACTTTTTGGTTTTTATTCAAATTTAAAATTGACAAGAAGGAAAAGCCTATTATTTCCCATGTGAGTTAAATTCGATTTTCCTCTACTTTAATTTCAATAAATTCTCATAGCCATGGCCAAAAAAAACACACACAAAGCATGAAAGTATGTGACCCTCGTATTATCATATCTTTATAATAAAGAGTTTAAACATTTGTTTGAAAATGGTGTAGCTTATAATTTGAACGGATGGATAATTAAATTTAGAAGAACAACACATGCGATTTATGTTAAAGTGTTCTTACAAGAGTTTGCCAACGCAGGATGATTCTTTCTCTACTAATTTCCACGTCAAAAGAGCGCCTCCTCATTATCCGAATCTTAATGAATGTAGGGGGAGTGCTCAACAAAGCTGCAGAAGTTTTATTTCCATGTTCTGTAATTTTCTTATTTTCTATGTTTTTTAAAACTAGAGAAGAGGAAACGTTGCTGCCAGAGGGAAGATGGTATCCAACGTTACTCGAGGCTTTTGCCAGACCACTGCAGCCTGCATCTAGTCTTTTGTAATCTGTGTATTTCCTAAGATTAGATCAGGAATCCTTGCTATTAACCTTAGAGGAGATCAATTCAGCTCTGTAATATTTTTATCACAGACTCAATTTGAAATCTTCTTAATCGTTGTGATCATTTCAAGCATCTAATTTTGTTTTGTGAGATTGTTATTATTTTACTTAATTGGATGTATGCCAGATGAGTTTATTTCTTTTATGCTATTCCTTGTCTGGTTGCTTTAAATGGTTGCAGAAATTTGATGCATAAACAATGTTTAATATGTTGTTGTTCTTTTAAATTTCTTTAAAATTAACAGTGATATAATCTTTATTATATGTATCATATTTTTATAAACTTTGCTCTTGCGCAGGATAGATAGGATAGAAATCGGTTAATTAGAATTTTTTATTTTATTTCGTAGTTAAAACCTACAGAATTTTTAGGAGCTACTAAACTGTCGCTTGCAATTTAGAAGCTACTAAAATTTATGTTTCAACTATTCTAAATTGCATCATAGGTTAAGTTAGATTGCATCTTAGGATTTTAATTAGATTTTTAGGAATTCAGATAACCAGATTGAGA
Source organism: Larix kaempferi (assembly GCA_027924585.1). NCBI lineage: Eukaryota > Viridiplantae > Streptophyta > Pinopsida > Pinales > Pinaceae > Larix > Larix kaempferi. Next base: position 10,023,690 of record BSBM01000120.1, on the reverse strand, counting down.
GACTCTCTTTTGAGAGCAAACTCATAAGACAACAGTGCCTTTGTTCTTGCAAGAGGTAGCTAATGCAAACATTCAAGGAGTTGTTTTAAGCAATTTGAGTGGGTTATCTCTCTGTGTTGGCCTCAGGACAGAAAAACCAGCCAACAGATTTTTATCAAACAGTGGCGGTATAAGCTTCTAGAGGGGTTAGTGGTATTCTTCCTAACCTGACTTGACATTTTCTCTAAACTTTTCAGAAAATAGAAGGGGAAATTGAGAGCTTGATTATTAACAAAATGTGCCAATAATCGGAAGTGACGGGCTTTGAAAATAGTGTACTTACCCTCACAAGTGATCAACTTGATGATGACAGTCAAAGGCTCGAGAAATTCAGGCTTAACCCATTCCCTGTGGACCCCTTTGGTGCCAACAACATGTTGATATTCGGCCTTAAGAGCGAATCCGTGCTCCGTCCGTGGAAGGAAAAGGTGTTTGTGCCAACGGGCACCTTCCCTGGGCAATTTTGTGGCCTGCGCGATGGACGCTTCTATCACGGGAAAGGTGAGATGGCCAACCTTAGCGGTTTTTCCATCAAACCCCTTAGCAAAAAAAATTGAAACCTCATCGTCGTGGCCATCAAGAAGACGAGGAAATGGACCCCATCCCGCTCGCAGGAACACTTCACGACATGCCTTAAATTCAGGGATACAGAGGAGGTCCTGGTAGCTTCCAGGCTCGAAATGGATTGGCATTGTTGAATAGAGAACGGGGGATGCAAATGGAACAGGGGATGAAAGAGACAAAGATTGCAGAGGACGCAGCTTGATGGGATCCGGAAAGACAAAGGTAAACAGAATGAAGCAGATCTCACACAGGTGTGGGTTTAAATGGTGATCTGTTCGAACAGTTAAACGATCATGAGGATAGATTTGGCACGTTAGAATGATACTCTATCATTCAGTTACCTTGAGTCGTGTGCCATCATAGAACTACATGAGTTAGTGAATTCGTATGGCTATGATATATTCAACCATGTCCAAAGTGAACTTTGGACAGGTTGAATGTAATCCTCATTATGAAATTATAGACACAAATTGCACATAAAAATCATGATGACTTAATAAATGAAACGATAGATTGCACGATAAAACTGAATGGGGGATTAAAATCGTATGATAGCCATATGATAGTTGATCAATTCATTAGATGAGACGAAATGAGTATGCAAAGATGGCATTTAATTCAATCCTTGACATGATTAGTTAATTAGATATATCAATAAAAATCAAAATTTTAAATATCTTAGCACACTTATTAATATCATTACAAGGTAAGGTTTCATTTGGCACTTCATTCAGATCGTTATTTGTTTGCCTCGTTTGTCACCTCATTCGGATCGTCATTCGACCCTTCATTCAACCCTTCATACAGACCTTCGTACAAAAATGTGCTTTGATGGATCTGACTGTTGCTGATTATGCAGAGAATTTTTCTGGGACTTTTCAGCACACAAGAGATGTTGTAAACCTGTTTTTCTGGAAATTTAGTCACGTTCTTCTTTATTTGTCATTGATCAGAACAATCTTCCTTTTGCTTTTTGCATTATCCTGAAAACACCTATCATTTTGTCAGAGATAATTGAATTTATAAATAATCAGAAAGTAAAGACAGTTCTGAACCTCCCCCAAACCAAAAATATGGCTTGTCCTCAAGCCATCAAAGAAAAATTGATTAATATTCAAATATTTTCAATAAATGGTTTAGGCAATAACTTCTTAAATGCTGTGATACTTTTCGTAAGAAAATGAAAGATTAACTAATAAATGGAGATGATTCAGATATGTACATTCATCAAAAAAAAATTACAATGCTTAAGGAGACCATATGAATAATGATAGTACAATTGATACGAAAAATGCCATAGGAAAAACCAGTCATCCATGATTCACTTTAAAGATTTCTTATCATCCAAAGAATATAGATAGAGTTGACCCTAGAGCTTGTGAGATTGCTATAGTTATGGGTCCCACTTCTAGGATAGTCATACCCTAGGTATTGTTTGAATTAGATGACAGGGTCCAAGTCCAACTTACAGCCATTCTCTAATGACAGTATAAATAATTTGTCCTAAACATGTATTTGTATACTCAGGTTTTTTATGAGCCATGTGCATAGCAATGCATTAACCAAACCTCTTTTGCCCGATATTGCCCTGCTGCCAGCAGGCCTGTTCAGTACCCCGACGGGTTTATCTTGGTACCATGCAAGCATAGCCCCGTTACTAGCGAGCCTGTTCAGTACCTTGACGGGTTTACTTGCATTTACCGAGCTTCCTTGTTTAATATTTTACTTAGCATGGACCTGCTACCAACGAGCCTATTCAGTACCCCGGCTAGTTTACTTCGTATAATGATTTTTTTTTTTTGGTAAGGAAGCCAGTTGGCACTAGAGTGTGCTAAGCCTTCTAAACACATAATTCAAATTTTAGAGCGAACATTATAAGTAACTTTATTTATAATGACATACATTATAGATCATGTCAAAAGATAATAACCTAAAGTTGTTCTTTGACCTCTCAGTCTATCTTCTTCATAAAAGATCAGTAATGTTCCCCACAAAATAGAAAATATCACTCACTTCTGGGCTACCTTTTAAAGGTTCTTTAAGAGACAAGTTTTGATAATGAGTCTAGGATGAACTAGTAGTCCATAGGTGTAAGATAAAACTTTTGAACATTATGATGATTAAAGTAGATCTTTAAGCAATTGTTCTAATGATAAATCAGAAATGTACATGTTTGAATCAAATACCATATATAGAATCATAGAAGAAAAGTGGTTAATCAATGATATAAAGGACACTTGAACTTTTCACTATAAATTTTCAATTTTCAACAATAATCGAAAGAGAAGAAATTAAGATGCATTATAAGTGTTTCTTTTAGAGCACTTCCATTTTCAGATAATATTGCATGAGTTGATTATTAAGATAAGGTTCTTGTAGTCAAACTGCAAAACCACTTGTTAGATGATTCAAATTTATTCGAAACAAAAACATTTGTAGAAAAAAAAAGTCATATGAAATTTAGGAAAAAGGGAAAAGAGTCTTCCTGTTTTAATTGACAAAATTTTATAAGCTGATCATAAAAATGAATTTCCTGTAAAAATGCAATCAGTCGTTAGAAATGACTCTTATTATTGGAAAACAAAAATATATTTACATATATACAAAGGAAGATAACCCAAAATAATTCAAGAACCAGGAGAAGGAGGAATGACTTCCTCTTCTACCAGCTCCATCTCCTTCTGTTGTAATCCATTCTACACAAAATTTTGTTTAGATATTGGTTGATGGTAAAGTCTAAGTCTATGTCCATTTACAACAAAGGAAATTTGAGAATCATCAATTATCTTAATCTTAACGGATCCATTGTCAAAAGCTGTAACAATTTCATATGGACCCATCCATCGAGTAGTTAATTTACCTGTAAAGTTTTTGTACCTTGAAAAAAGTAATGCCCAGTCTCCAGTTTTGAATTGTTTTTGTTTAATGTATCTATCATTCCACTTTTTTCATTGGTTTTGAATTAAAATTGTGCGTTGAATAGCATCTTGCCTAATCTCGTCTAATTCATTTATCTACAGGATTCGTTGTCTCTATGCTTCTTCCAGATTCATTCCTAATTGTGCAGGCATACGAAAGGTTTTGACTTGAAATTCAATAGGTAGAAGAACTTGTTTACCATAAACAAGTTCATAAGGTGTGTGACCAGTGGTATTCCTCCAAGTTATTCTATAAGCCCACAAGGCTTCTGGGAGCTTATCTGCCTAGTCTTTGTGGTGTAACTGGATAGTCTTAATCAGGATGGATTTTAATACTTTGTTGGTGGACTCTACCTGACCATTGGCTTGTGGGTGATATGGTGAAGATTTACAATGTCTAATGCCATATTTGTCAGTAATCTCTTTCATCAACTTGGAGGTAAATTGAGATCCTTGATCGATTACAATTTCCTTAGGTACACCGAATCGGGTAAATATTTCTTCATATATAAACTATACCACAGATTTCTCTGTGGCCTGGAATAAGGCTTTAGCTTCTACCCACTTGGTGACATAATCTGTGCAGACTAGGATGTACTTCTTCTTGCGAGACATAGGGGAAATTGGCCCAACAAAATCTAGAGCCCATTTCTCAAGGATCAATCATAACTTGGGTTTGTAAGGGCATCTCATCAGATGGCGTAGGTCTACCCATTCTTTGGCAACTGTCACACCCCTTGACATACTTGGTAGCATATTTGAAAATGCTTGGCCAATAATACCCAGGGTGCAACACTTTGTATGTTGTTCTCTTATCATAAAAATGCCTGCCACAAGGTCCACCATGACATGCATGAAGGATATCTTCCATCTCATCCTCTCGTACACATCGTCTAATGATAAGATCAGGACCAGTACGAAAAAGATCATTGTCCACCCAAGAATAATTAGAACTTTGAACTATGATCCTACGTTTCTCAGGTGGGGAGAGATGGTTTGGTAGCTTTACAATTACTAAATAATTGGCTATGTCTGCAAACCATGGGGTTTGAACAGACACAGTGAACAAATGTTCATCTGGGAAGCTATAATCGACAAGACTAGCATTATCTTCAATTTGAATTCGAAAGAGAAAATCTGCTTGTGAAGCACCTGCAACAATTAATTAATAAGAATATGCGAAATAACAGAAATGACAGAACTCATAATCACTTTTATATTGATCGCAGGCCACTTCAAGGGGGAAACCTCCTTTGAGCAAGCTCAATACAAATAACTTCATCGTGCCTTCATAGGCCTCAACACACACTTATGTACTAAGTCTAGGCACCAATACTATGGGTCAAAACCATGGGCCACTACAAATTATGGATCAACAATACTACGAGCGACTTACAAAGCATATGCACCAACAACAATAACACAAAATATTGATCAACAAATACTACGGGACGAATTACAAAGCATATGCGTCCAACAACAATATACTAACAAAGTAAAGACATGGGTTCCTAACATCCCCTCCCCCTTAAAAAAAGCTTTGTCCTCAAAGCTTTAAATGTGGAAATTGTTGTTGAATCTGAAGGAGTGGTTCCCATGTAGCATCCTCTGGTTGCATGTCGTGCCACTGAATTAAGACCTATGTGATAGAGCGAGAGCGAAGCTGACGAGTGCACCAATTGAGGATGGCCTCCGGCTCCAAAAGGATGGATCCTTCATTATCCAGTTCGGGTAAAATAGTTTTTCCACTGATGTTGGTGCCAAGAACTTTCTTCAGAAAAGAGACATGAAATACTGGATGAATGCGGGAAGAAGGAGGAAGTTCCAATTTATAAGCAACGGACCCAATATTCTGAAGAATCCGATAGGGCCCATAGAACTTTGGAGCGATCTTATGACGCCCTTTGATTTTCAGGGAGGATTGCTTGTATGGCTGGAGACGAAGAAAAAACATATCTCCTGCTTGAAAAGTGCGCTCAGAATGCTTCTGATCAACTTGTTGCTTCATGCGATTTCTTGCCATGTGAAGATTGTCCCGCAAAATGCGAAGAATCTGATCTCGGTTTCAAAGGACCGTGTCAACTTCCTGAACTGGTGAACTGTTGGGGGTGTATGGAAGAAGAACTGGAGGTGCCTGACCATAGACTGCTTCATATGGGGTCATTTTAGAGGCAGTGTGGTAAGAGGTATTGTACCACCATTCAGCGAAAGGGAGCCACTTTGCCCACTGATGTTGTTGTTCAGAGGTGAATCAACGAAGATAAGTTTCCAAACATTTTTTGATAATTTCAGTCTGACCATCTGTTTGTGGGTGATACCCTGAACTCATCTTCAGTTTGGTGCCAGTGTGGTGAAATAGTTCTTTCCAAAAATGACTGGTGAAAGTCGCATCATGATCCGAGACAATGGAAGTAGGGATGCCATGAAGACGAAAGATCTGGTCTAGGAAAATTTGAGCGACTGGGGAGGTTGTATAGGGATGGATGAGAGCACAAAAATGACTATATTTGGAGAGGCGATCAACCACAATGAGAATCATTGTCTTCCCACCAGATTTAGGGAGCCCTTCAATGAAATCCATAGAAATATATGTCCAAATCCGTGTAGGTATGGGCAAGGGTTCGAGCAATCCTGGAAGGAGTGTTGTTTCACCCTTATTGCGCTGGCAGGTATCACATTCAGCCACCATCTGTTGAATTGTCATTTTCATGCCCTGCCAAAAGAAGTTACGCCGTGCTCGTTCATACGTTTTGAGGAACCCAGAGTGCCCTGCCGATGAAGAAGCATGGAGTTCATAGAAGACAGCTTGTTGAAGATATGTGCTCTAGGGAAGCACCAGACAACCCTTGTATCTTTGAGAAGCACCATCCCAAGAGTAATGTGGTACAGCAGAAGGGTTGTTGGTCAAGCGTTGGATGATTTGAGATAAGGAAGATTCATTGACATAACCCTGTTGAACAGATTGCAACCAATTTGGAACAGGTATAGAAATAGCGGAAAGAGAACCTTGGGCATCAAATGTGCGAGAAAGAGCATCTGCCACAATATTGTCTTTATCCTTCTTGTAAGTGATCTCATAGTCATAACCTATGAGTTTGATAACCCATTTCTATTGTGTTGGGGCAGAGACACACTGTTCCAAGAAATATTTCAGACTCTAGTGATCAATCTTGATGCAGAAATGATTCCCTAATAGGTATGGTCGCCACTTCTGTACTGCATGCAAAATAGCCATCATTTCCTTCTCATATGTAGAGGCAGCTAAATTCTTACCTGAAAGGGCTTTGCTGGTGAACGCAATGGGGTGTTCATCTTGAAGGATAATAGCACCAAGTCCATTGCTGCAAGCATCACTCTCAATAGTGAAGGGCTTAGAAAAATCGGGCATAGCTAGAACAGGTGTAGTACACATAGCTTGTTTCAGTTTGTCAAATGCACACTGAGCAGCATGTGTCCATGTAAAAGCATCATTTTTCAATAGAGCAGTTAATGGAGCTACAATCTTCCCATAATCCTTGACAAACTTGCGGTAGTAGCCAGTCAACCCCAAAAAACCACGAAGGCTCTTGAGTGTCTGAGGATGCGGCCAATTGTTCATGGCATCGATTTTGGCAGGATCCACGCGAACCCCTTGTGTTGAGATAATGTGCCCGAGACACTCAACTTCCTTCTGTCCAAAAACACATTTAGACTGCTTGGCATGGAGATGATGGTCAGAGAAAAGTTGCATGACAATATCCAGATGCTGGAGATGTTCATCCCATGTTTTACTGTAGATGAGGATATCATCAAAGAATACCAGAATGAATTTTCGCAAGTAGGGCCAAAATATTTTATTCATTAAGTCCTGGAATGTGGAAGGAGCTTTAGTGAGGCCAAAGGGCATGACCAAAAACTCATAATGGCCATCATGTGTGCGGAAAGTTGTTTTAGGAATATCATCCTCATGAACCCGAATTTGATGATACCCAGAACGAAGATCCAACTTGGACAAAAATTGAGCCCCATGAAGCTCATCAACAACAGGAATTGGAAACTTATCCTTGATGGTGAGGTGATTAAGTGCTCGGAATTCAATGCAGAGGCGCCATGACCAATCTTTTTTGCGGACAAGAAGAACTGGATAAGAAAAGGAACTAGTGCTTGGGAAAATAATACCTTGCTTCAATAAGTCCCGAATGAGCATTTCAATCTCCATTTTTTGGTGAAATGGGTAGCGATAGGGCCTGATGTTGGGAGGAACGCTTCCAGGAAGGAGCTGAATACGATGGTCTTCTGGCCTTAAAGGTGGCAATCCCACTGGTTCAACAAAGACACCTATATATCGATCCAAAATTTGTTGTAGATCCAAAGGAGTAGTGGAGACCGCTAATGGTTGCATCTGAATGGAATGGATCTGAGCGATGACACCATGTGAATTCTTCTTGAGGAGTTTTTCCATGCAATGTGAACTGATGATGCTGAGAAACCTTGGTTGTAATCCTGTCAATGTGTGTTTTTGTCCATTGAGGGAAAACTGCATCCAAAGTTCAGCAAAATCCCATAAGATAGGGCCAAGTGTGCGTATCCATTGAGCGCCCAAAACCACATCACATCCGCCTAAGGTCAAGGAAAACATGTCAGAGCGCAAGGTATAATCTCCCATAGAGATACGCACATTTCGACACTTCCCTTTGCAAGGTAAGGTGCCCCCATTGAAAACCATGACTTCAAAGTTGGAGCAAGGATGGATAAAACAATCAGCTTGTTTGGCGATCCAAGGGTCAATGAAATTATGAGTGCTACCAGAATCAATGAGTATTGTAAGAGGAAGCTTCTTGAAGTAACCCCTGACCCGCATTGTTTGGGGGGTGGTGATTCCAGCTAAAGCATGGAGAGATATCTCTGGCTGGTCATCCTGAGACGGAGGGTCAATAGGCGGTTCCTCTCTGGCTGGTCATCCTGAGACGGAGGGTCAATAGGCGGTTCCTGAATGTCGACCTAAGCATCCATTGTTTCTGGATCTTTGTCACCAATTTCAGAGGCAGGCGGAGAATCCACATCCAAGAGATAGAGCTTTTGTTGAACACATCTATGTCCCCGAGTGAATTTCTCATCACAATTATAGCAAAGCCCCTTTTCTCTGTGTGCTTGCATCTCTGTTTCAGACAAACACTTGATAGGAGTTGGTCGAGGAGCCTACGGTATGGGTGGTCGTTGAGAACCCATATTTCGGAAGGGAACAAAAGTGGGTTTGGAGTGTTGTTGGGCTGCAATCTTGTCTTATGCCAACTTAGCCAACCCTAGGGCTTCCATCATTGTGTTGGGATAGAACATTTTGACCTCAGAGCGGATGGCATCCTTTAGACCACTGATAAAACAACTCCGGTAAAAGTCATCAGACAATCCTTCAGTGTGGTTGGCTAGTTTCTCAAATTCGGTTTGATACTCTCTCACAGTGCCAATTTGGCGAAGTTTAGTGAGGGCTCCTGTGAAGTCATCAAAAGCACTAGGACCAAATCGTTGCAAAAGGAGCTGGAAAAAGTCTAGCCATTTTGGCTCTTCATGAGCCTTGTTGTACCAACGGTACCTTGAAGAGCTTCCTGTTCCAAATGAAAGCATGCAAGTAGAACTTTGTTGACATCAAAAGTATTATGCAGATTGAAATATTGTTCTGTGCGATAGATCCATCCAGTTGGATTAGTACCATTGAAGCGAAGGAAATTAAGCTTCGGACCACGAAAATTGCTAGAAGAAGAGAACCCATTGTCTCATGAAGACTCGGACTACCGTTTGTTGTTCATAACTGAATGTTCAAGATGGAGGCCGAGAAATTTTTCATCCAGATCTTGGAGTTTGGCTTGCATGGCTGCAAGTGCTTCTTCCATGGTTTTTGCTCCTGCGCGGGTGACAACCATAACTAGGAGTTTTTTTTTTTTTAGGTTGACTGGGTAGAAAAACAAAAACAAAAACTGCTTCAGTAAAGGAAAATCTGGATTTGGGAAAAAATATGAAGGGTAATTAGGGTTTGACTAGGTTTTGGACACTATTGAATAGACAGGGAAGCAAAAAATGAGGATTTCAAAAGCAGGGTGAAAGAATGGAAAAATTTGGCAGAGGGGGACAAAGAAACAGAATTTGGAAAGGAACTCGGTGGTAAAATTTGAAGGTGATTGGGTGAAATTTGAGGAAGTTATGGCAAACCCTAAAAATAGACAAATGTGGGATTTCAGGCTTTGGGAAGTGGAATTGGGGATAGGGTCCTCAGGAATGAAATATGCAAAATGGGATTACAAGGGTTCCCTGAAAGTTTCAAGGGAAACGGAGTGAAAACAAGGGAGCGGCTATGGCTCGGAAGGGATCTAAAATAGATAGATCTGCAACGGCCCGGAAGTGAGCGGAAACAGAGCGATCTGAAACGGCGCCGAATGGATTGAAAATGGCTGGATCTGGAACGGCTTTCAGAATGGATTTGAACGGTTGGATCTGAAACGGCGCAACAGTGATAGACAACAGTTCAGCTGAAAATAGATATGGACCCTAGGTATGTGCGGCTTCCTAACAGTTCAGGGGTTTCACTCGGCCACCAATGCTGTCTGACGGCTTGCGTATTGGGGCAGTACCCCTCACTCCACGGCTCAGGTAAAACTGATAACCGCTTTGCCACAAACGACAACTCTTGGTTTACCTCACGGGTGGGAACTAGTCAATCAGGTAGGGGTCGTTGCCCTTTTCGTTGGCAAGTCCTCTCAATGGGCTAGCTACTTCGGGGTTCCTGTGGTACTCCTCACAATGAGTTTTAGGGCTTATGCCCAAGTACTTCCCACAGTTAAGCGGATAGGGATTATTCCCAAATCCGAACCTGCAACAGATGCGAAAAAAATTTGGCAGAAATTCACCCAACGAGCCCAAGAAAGTGCTCTGATACCAGATGTGAAGCACCTGCAACAATTAGTTAATAAGAATATGCGAAATGACAGAACTCAGAATCACTTTTATATTGATCGCAGGCCACTTCAAGGGGGCAACCTCCTTTGAGAAAGCTCAATACAAATAACTTCACCATGCCTTCATAGGCCTCAACACACACTTATATACTAAGTCTAGGCGCCAAACTATGGGTCAAAACCATGGGCCACTACAAAATATGGATCAAAAATACTACGGGCGACTTACAAAGCATATGCGCCAACAACAATAACACAAACTATTGATCAACAAATACTACGGGATGACTTACAAAGCATATGCGTCCAACAACAATATACTAACAAAGTAAAGACATGGGTTCCTAACACTGCTACCACATTCTCTCGACCAAGACGATCAACAATGGTGATGTTAAATTCTTCTAACAAAAGAAGCCACCGAGTCACTCTATCATTGGTGATAGGTTTGTTCATTAAAAATCTGATGGTGAAGTGGTCAATGTGTATAAAAATTTCATATCCTGTGATATAATGACGAAACTTGTTGATGGCACAAACTACTGCTAGAAACTCTTTTTCAGTAAAAGTGTATTTCGATTCTGCAGGAGTCAAATTTTTACTAGAAAAGTAGATGGCATGTGATGATTATCCCCCTTTTTTACTTAAGACTGCACCTATAGCTATGTTGGAAGAATCAGTGGATATATGGAATGGAAGGGACCAATTGGGGCCCTGAGTATCGGTGCCAATGATAGCTTTGCCTTCAAAGTTTCAAAGGCATGTTGACAAGGTTCAATCCATTGGAATTTTGTGTCTTTCATGAGTAGCTTGAACATAGGTGCGGCTATCTTAGTGAAATTTTCAATAAAACGTCTATAATAACCTGCATGGCCAAGAAAAATTCTTACTTCCTTCAAAGTTTTTGGAGGAGGAAGATTAACAATTATTTCTATCTTGGCAGGATCCACCTTGATACCTTGAAGAGAGACATGATGTCCTAGAACTATGCCCTCGGTTAATAGCATCTTACATTTTTCATGACTAAGAGCTAAGTTCATTTATCGGCACCGAATAAGAACTGTTTCAAGGTTGTCAAGGGCCTCTTGGAAGGTATTACCATAAACTGTAAGATTATCCATATAAACTTCTACACAATCATACATAAGGTCAGCAAAGATTCCTAAAACTGCACGCTGGAAAGTAGCAGGTGCATTATATAGGCCAAATGGCAACACTCGATAGGCATATGTCCCCCAAGAACAAGTAAAGGTTGTCTTTTCTTGATCCTCAGGTTCTATTAATATTTGATTGTATCCACTATACCCATCAAGGAATGAAAAATATTGTTTCGCTAATAAGGTGTCTAACACCTAATCAAGGAAAGGCAAAGGGAAGTAGTCCTTAAGAGTGGCCTTGTTCAATTCTCGAAAGTCAACACAGATACGTCATTTCCCTGTGACTTTATTTGGAACTACTACCAGAGGAAACACCCATTTACTATTAGAAATTGGGTAGATGAAACCAGCGTTAAGGAGTTTTTTTAATTCATCTTTTACTATATCCTTTAGGGCCGGATTCATTCTTCTCTGGGGCTGCCTGACAGGAGGTATGTTTGAGTCTATGTAAATGTGGTGAATACAGGTATCTGGGTGTATTCCCTTCTTATCGGTGTATTCCCATGCAAATGCTCCAGTTTGACTCTTGAGAACTGTTAGTACTTATTTTTGTTGACTCTCATCTAAACCTGCATTTATATGTAGAAATTTTTCAAAACTAACCTCGCAAGGTATGGTATAGGATCCTAGATGTTCTTCGATTGCGAAGACAGAGGGTGTACTTGTAAATGTTGAGAGGCTCATGTTTTCTTGGAATTCATGTCCAAAGATTTGGTCAAGTTGGGAAAAAGACTGAGGAAAGTCTATACATGTTGTGGAAGAGATAAATTGGTTCAACACATTCTCGGTATTTTTTTTTTGAAGTGCCCAGGAGAAATCACTAACAAGGGAAAGTTCTTCCAAGTTCTCATCCCCAAAAGGACAATCTAACCAAAACAGGTTTTCAGTTATTGGCTGTGCTGGTGGGTATAAAGATAATTTTCTTGTAGATAACCCATCATAGATAATCATCTCTCCGTCCCTGCATCCTATAATTGCATTAGCAGTAGCCAACCAAGGTCTTCCCAAAATAATGGGATGGCCTTTGGAAGGGTCTTTTGATTCTATGACCATGGATTCCATGGGATATTCCCATGAAGATACTGATATAGTGATGTCATCTAAGATCCCAGCAGGTTGAACCATAGTGCGATCTGCTAATTCTAGCATTGTTGGGGTAGGGCGTAGGAACTGTCCTAAATGGAGAGTTTCTAAAACTGTGGTAGTCATCAAGTTAATAGCAGCTCCTAGATCAATAAGTGTATTTCTTATGGCATTGTTATTGATGATAGCAGTCACCACAGGATTTCCCGGGTTTAAATACTTTGGGATTCTACGTTGGTTTTCTATGTAATCTAACATTTCACCTATCACATGAATTGTCGGAGGGTCTTTTTGTTTTCTCCCTGGTCTTTTAATACATATTTCCTTTATTAATTTACTATAGATTGGGTTATCCTTAATGGCTTGTAACAAATGGATCTTAATACAAATATTTTTCAATTCGTTAATGATATCATACTCTGGATAAGTTACAGGTTTTTCTATTACTAGACGCTCTGGATATGGGGGTGCTTTTTCTCCTGTAATTACTTCTTCATAAGGATGGTGTGTGTTGAAGATTTAGGGATAACCACATCTTCAAGAATGGCATCATTCAAAACTTCACTAGGTATGTTTTCTTCTTCATTCTCTTCTCGGATAACAATTGATTACTTGGGATGATCTTGCAAAACTCTTCCAGACCGCAATTGAATCTCATGTATTGGTGCGGTCGAAATGGCATTTGATGGAAGAGGTAACAACCCAATGCTAGTAAGAGCTTGGGTTGGCTTGTTGTTAGGATTTGGTATCGTTTGTGCGGGTAATATTGTAGGTCTTGGAGGATTCATGTTTTGGAAATGGTGGGGTTGATTTGGGATAGGGGGTAGTGAAGGAGGTACAAATCCAGGAAAGAGTTGTTGGATATTAGGTGGGTAAGGATAGTTAGACATAGGAGGAGGTGGTTGAGCATAATCTTGTCCTCTCCATCCATGTGGCCATTGTTGTTGTTGAGCATTTTGAGGAGGGTACTGAGACGGCCAATTTTTCCAGCCTAAAGTGTTCCATTGTTGAGGAGGTTGATAAGGATATTAATAGGGTGGAATTTGTGATGATGGATCCTGATACGATGATTGATCTCTAGGTTGCCAAGGCCTCCTAGATGTTTCACCAAATTTTCCACTCTTATATACATCTTGCAACCCAGGAAACGATGGACAATTCTCATTCGGATGTTCTTCTGTACAAAGGTGACAAACTGAAACATTATTCAATGGACATTCCCATTGGGGATGTTTAGTTTTACACCTAGGACAGAAAACACTCATTGTTGCATGCTCTTCATCCTGTCTCTTTTTGGCTTGTAGTGCATCTAGTTGAGAACCCATGGCTCCTAAGATATTTGTTTTGATATTTTCCAATAGGTTTCCCAATTCTACCCTTGAAACTCCACCAAGACCGGATGTGTTTCCTTTTAGGTTCCTAGCATAAGATTCTCGAAAGTGTCTTCCACTTTTCCCTCTAATCCTAGAGTAATTCCTACATAGCTCACAAATCTATGAAAAATGCTTATGAGCGATGTCTCCTACTTCCATGAGATTAAGGTTTTATAATAATTCTTCTGATATTACCTTGAGGAAGAGTGTTCTTACTGCATCCTCCCGAAGATCACTATATTTAGATTTATGTAACACATGGTGAAATCTTTCGAGATAGTCTTCTAGGCTCTCATCTTCAAGTTGTTGAATTTTGAAAATATCATTACGAGAGTCCTTAGGTTTACAGTAATCCTAATACTTCCGTAGAAATGCATTCTTCATGTCTTCCCAAGTTCTAATACTAGATTCTCCTAACCCCATGAACCATCGAAGAGAAGAATCTTTTAATGTGGCAGGAAAGAGTTTTAGCTTTTGGCCATCTTGTAGATAGTTATAACGCCTACAAAAAATGTCAAATTCGAATAAGAATGTTTTCGGATTCTCACTACTCTTCCCATAGAAGGTCAGTAGTGAGGAAGGAGGAATTTTTTTCAAAGTTACATCTTGTGCAGTGTCTAAAAATGGGGAATCCAAAAGTACCTTCGGTTCTAACCTCTCCCTCTTCTTCATCTTGTCGGACATGATCTTCATTTTCATCATCCATGAAGACTTGATTGCCAAAGAGAGAATACTTAAGAGGTTCCTTTCTTGGAGAATACGGGATATCCCAACGTTTTGTTTCTAGAAGATTATTCTTCTTTTAGGAGGAGAATTACCAGCGACGTGGGAGTCCAGTTTTGAAGGTCCTACCGTTGTTGTTTCAATCTGTGAAATAACTATGTTCACAAAATTTTCAAAAAGAGTATCTAATTGTGTAGGATCAATAAAGTCTACTAAGTTTGGACCACCTACTATTGAAAAGGTAGTGTCTTTGGGTTTTTGAACTAATGGAGGGTTAAGAGGTTCTGAAGTTTTATCGTTTTGAATTTCTTCTTGTCTAGCTTCGGTCTCAATATGAGCTTGAGGTTCTTCTAGTGGAATTTCTTTATGAACAGACTTTTCTGATGTCCCTATGGTTTCCCCTAATTAATTTCCAGAAAGGGTTTCCTTTGCTTTCCAAGTAGTACTATCCCCTTTAGGTGTCTTTCGATACCTTTCTGCTGAGTTAGTAGTTGGAGTAGCACACCCCCCGTATAGATTAGTAGGAATTTTAGTAGGGATTCTAGTAGGAGGGCTAGTTTTAATAAATCTACCTTTTGAGTCTCTAGACCTATTCATGAAAACAAACTATAACTGAAATAAATTTTCATTTCATTACTATTAATATTGGGTTTTGGGGATACCTGTTATAACAGATGCACAGGTTCTTACCTCTCGTCTTACCGCTCACCCGCCACCAGCCTATTTCTAAGTTTCAAAGCGGAGAATTCAAATCTATCACTGAATTTTTAAAATAGATTTCTACCTATCTACAACTGAATTATACCTATCTACAACTGAGTTCTACCTATATACAACTCCATGGAAACAATGCCAAAATGTTGGGGTGTATTTACTATCTTAAAGAATCACCAAAATATTTAATTATCGACCAGGGTTGTTAATCTTAGAGTTGTGGCACAGTATATGCTGAGTTAGAATGGGACCTAAGTTTTGACTCGGCGGACCTTAGAAATGTTTAATAAAGAAAATATCGAAAGATCTTTCCAAATGAAAAACCGAGTCAAACTTTGAAAATACAACTACTGAACTAACTAAACCTAGCTAAACCAACAGATCAGAATAGTATCAATCTATACTACTCTACTCCATGGATAATAACTAAAAAGATAAAAACAACAATTTTATTCTAGGAATCAGAACTAAATCAAAACAGAACTACTTTGATAAAATGAAAAATTACTGATAAAGTTCTAATCTAAGAATTAGAAACAATTGTAAATGAGTTCAGAAATCTATCTATGAGATAATTCAATTGATATCTAACTATGAAACAAAGAACTATATCAACTTAAAGCAAAACTACAAATTACTCTAATGAATTCACCAACTATTCATACATTCAATTCATAATTCAAGACTACACTAAATTACCTAATTCCATTCTCCTTGGGGATTCTGAGGAAGTGTGTCAAATGTAATAGGAATGGGAGCGAATGTATCAAAGTGACTTTCAAATGTGACAAGGAAACAAAATGGAAATAAATCTAATTTAACTTCTACAAATAAATGAAAACTAAAGATTGTCCAACTACAATTAACTTTAAACATTATGATATATCTTATATCCATAAGCAAATGACTTGGAACTAATGTAATCTAGAAGCAAGTAGAAAACTTAATAAAGATATTTACTTAAACCAAATTTGATTTAGAAGCAAGTAGAAAACTTGATAAATATATTTTATTTCGAAGCAAGTAGAAAACTTGATAAAGATGTCTTACTTCTTAGCCAAATCCTATTCTATGAACATCTTCATTCGCTATATAAATGGAAAAAAACTAATCCTATGCTTGAACTAAGAAACTAATCAAAACTGAGATAACTTGGAGAATGAAATTACTAACTCTAATCCGAAATCAAGCTTAAGAAACATGACATAATGAAACTAATAATGGAACTGATGAATTCGAGAATAGTAACATATTTAGCAAATTAAACATGAAATGCATAACTTAAAAAAACAGCTAAAGCAAAGTTAAGGAAGATGGAATGGAAACTAAGAATTATGATGAATCTAAATTAGAACTCTATGTAGTGTAAAACAAGATCTTAATTACATATAAGAAGGCTAATTAATTGCAAGAAATATTACAGTTCAAAGACCTAAGAAACTAGATTCGAAATAAGCATAAAAACAATGCAAGAAATATAAAAGTCCGTATGGCAATTCGGATGACAGTCTGAAAGACAGTCCATATGACGATTCGGATGACAGTATGAAAAACGGTCCGAATGACAATTTGGATGGAGGAAAACGATTTAAACTAAGGAAAGAAATAGATTTGATGATCTTAACGCCAACTGGTTGGTGCATATGAACCTACAGTGCAAGGAAAGCAATGAATGGACTGTTTAGAGGCTAAGATAACAAGAAGCAACATATACTAATCATTATCTAAGGAATAAACTACTTCTATAGCATAATAAAACAAAACTAAGATATGAATAAAACTAACCTACAGCTATAGGAAAATCATTAGCAGAACTAATTCTAACTAGGAATTGAACTTGAACTACTAAAACGTTAACTAGTTGACTCTATCTAATTGCAAATGACAAAGCTGAAAGAAAACTAAGAAGATTTGAGCATGACCGGTCACTTTTAACTTCTAAGCATGTAAATAAAATTAACAACTTAAAATAGCGGCAAGATATAACTACAGGAAATAAAGAACTGTCATGTACAGGAAATAAAATAACATCAGCTACAGGAATTAAGTTAAATACTGGAAATAAAAACTATTAATTTGCAGAAAGGAAATGCAAAATATATACAGTAAAACCTCGAGTTGTTGAGGGGCCCTTCCCAGCAATCAGAGATGAAATATTAACTCAAACTAATCACCAACAGCAAAACATCAACAGTAGAATTCAGGAATTTCCATTAACTGAGAAAGTTACACAGGGTCTCTACAAATTACTGCTATCCTCTATGCATGTATGTGCTATATTGTGTTGTGTTTCTCCAAAGAAGGCATCTATATATAAGTTTACAATCAGAGAGAAGGTCAACATAGTCGACCTCTCTAAAAATAGGAGTCTTAATGACTATAGAACGACTGCATGGTGTTTTATGACAACGCACAGGGCATCTACCTAAATCCACGGCGTTGATTCCCCTTTACGTGAATAGTCATGAGTCGGTTTCCTTCCATCGTGGGCAGAGGATGCGTTGGCAGGCTGAGCGTGGGAGGATGAGGATCTTCTGGAACATTGACATGGGTAGGAGTGTGTTCTGTTAGGCTGGGCGATCAGGAAGCCGAAACTTATGGAGTGTTGACATGAGCAGAAGATGTGTTTTCAAGCGTAGCGAGTAGGAGGGAAAATATTCTAGAACAAGGGCTCACCAACCACAACAGCCACGTTGCTAACAGAACCCATCTTTCCGTTTTTGCCTTTAATGACCAGAAATATTCCAACCAAGGATTCCGCGGGCTAAATGGAGGTTTGAATGGCTGGCTGAATGCGGCTAGACATCCTCGGTGTGAACACATGGTTGAATGAAGGTCTGAATGACGACCGCAACCTGTAGAACAAAAACTAAATGCCAAGAATGTCTAGAAATATGAGATGATAGTCAATAAACCATAAAAATGATAATAATTATTCATGATTCGTATGATTTTCAAATAAACGCATACCTGGGTCTGTTTGATGGTCTAAATGGCAAAGAGAATGACTTATCATATAAAAAAAGTGAAAATAACGCCAATCAGAGCATGTTTACTGATAAAAAATGGTGACAAAATGGACACCAACAGTCCTCTACAATGTTGTAGTTCTAAGCGGCCCAAGCATTGGGATTGAAAACAGACTTTCTAATCGTGCTCTTGGGCGGATGCAACATTGACTCGAAAGAGGGCTTCTTAATGGTGAGAGAAGCAGGCGGTATGGTGACATCAAGGATCGAAATGGAAGCTTTTTCAGTATAACTTCCAATAGGTTCTTTCGGAGGGACAAAGTCATACGAATGAGAATGGGTGTTCAAGTTGATGGTCTCACTACACATCATGAGAACATGCGCGGTGGAGGATGCTCCTGCTTGGGAGGAGAGGTGTGTGCAATAAGTTGTTGGTTTTGAGTGGGGAAGGGATCGTTAAGAACTGCGGTAGTAGAGTTTCCTTTGAGAAACTTCTGAACTTCATCTCGGTGAAAACATTCTTTGGAGAAATGGTCTCCACCGCATAACAAACAAGGATACTTTAACTTCCTCTTCAGTTTGGTGTCTTCCTGAGTAGGCTTAGGCTCCTGTTGGTTAGAATATTTCTTAGGTTTCCCTTTGTTCTTCTTCTTACCACCGGATTTCTGAGATGAAGTTGATTGCACAGAATTCACCTCTTCGATGGAAGCAGGAGTGGTGGACTTGGTAGTGTTGCTGCCAGCCGCTGGTGGTGATGGGGAAGAACCTTGGGGGTTCGACGAGCCACTAGTTTGAATAGAAGGCTGGGAGGCAAGGGAACCAATGATGCCATCATTTTTTGGTCCCTTGGGTGGTTTCGCGGGATGGTACATAGGGCGAGGGGCATCAGGAACAATTTCATACAATTTGTCGGATTGAGCATAGACGAAGTCTAAGTAATGGACACAATAAATAGCTTGTTCGTCAGTGATGGCTCCTCCCATAGCTACGTATCGAGCTATGACGACTAAAAGTGACTTTGTGAACCAGTTAGCTAAGAGTTGGTTTGGAATATGAGCCTTAATAAGACGTTGTCTTCGCTGCCATTCATGAATATGATCAGAAATATGAGTGGCAGTGTTCTAGCGAAGGGATGTCATAAGTCCATACCAGTCTCATAGCGAATGAGTAACTGGAAGTGGATCAAAAATGACATAGCAAGAGATCAGAAAATGGGAAAAGAATTGGGTAGTAGCTCAATGTACCACTTGGTAGCTGGGCCGGTGAGAGTTCATTGAAATAACCTAAGATGGATCAAGTCGTCCATCAAGGAGTTGGATGAACACCATAAATGGTAGGTCATCACATGGTTTTTAGGATCCTCACCAGGTTTGCCATCAAATTTGGGGATATCTTATGGTAACTTAACCAGAATGGGTGGCCAGTTATTCCTATGGAAAATGGGATCATTCGTCAGACGAGACAAGTCGAGTAAGTCCAAAGTAGCCAAAAAGGGCAGCTGTTGGTTCAGCTAGGGGTACTGATAGTACTGATAGGGCATGTATGGACCGGTAGGACCTTGAATCGACTGATTGTAAGGTGTTCCTGGAGGAAATTGACCGTAAGGGGATGTGCCGCCTGGACCGTAAGTAGGTCCACCACCATAAAAAGGTGGTCCATTACCGTAATAAGGTGGCCCGTTACCATAAGGTGGGGTCCTGCCTCCACCACCGAGTGGGGGTGGGCCGCCTCCAAATGGTGGAGGTACGCCACTACCTCCAGGATAGGATGGGCTGCCACTGCCTCCGTCGGGAGGAGGTGGTGGTCCGCCACCAACGCTGGAATAGGGTGGGCCTCCACCACCTCCGCTAGGAGGGGGTGGTGGTCCACTGCCACCGCTGTAAGGGTAAGGGACTCCTCTTCCACCTCCACAATAGTAGGGTGGTCCTCCACCACCACCACCATAGTAGGGTGGTCCTCCACCACCACCACCAAGATGGGATGGTCCTCCACCACCACCACCAGAATGGGATGGTCCTCCACCACCACCGCCAGGAGGGGGTGGGCCATGATGGCCGGAATGAGGTGGTCCTCCACTAGAAGGTAGAGGTCTACCTCCTCCAGAGTTGTGTAGGGGCCCACCACCTCCAATGGGAGGTGGGGGTGGACCAAATGGGGGTGGAGGGACTTAAGGGATTGTAGGTGGGGGTCCATGTTGTAAAACATTTTTCTGTCCCCATAGAGTGTATGGATTTATGGGGTAGGGTACTCCGTAGAGTGCGTTTCTGGGATTGAGTTGTCCCGACATAGGGTTAATATAACCTGGATACGCTTGACTCGATGGTGGTTGAATTACATTGGACGGTCCCCCAACATGGAATAATCCCGTAGTGGAAGGTCCGTGAGGTAAGGAATTTCCAACAGAAGGACCGATGGGAATTCCTGCTGCAGTATTATGGTTAAGAGACGGGGGTTTCCCCCCAGCAACAACTTGTTGACCACTAAGTAAAGGTTGACCCAACATGGGTTTTTGATTATCTACCATAGGATTAACATTACTGGCAAGGAAGGTAGGGGGTAAAGAGTATCCTCCGCGTGAGGTTTGAGGTGGGGAAGGACTGGGTAATGTAACCGTGGTAGTAACAGGTGTGTTGGATTGTTGTCCTTCAACAGGTTGGGTCGTTTGAGGTATAGGAGTGGTCTCCTATCCCAGAGATACATGTGCAGGATTCGATGGTTGACCAGATCCATAAGTGGTCACGTGTTGTCTGGATGGTTCTAGTGAATCATAAGATAAAACACGACTTGGGAGTGGTTGATAAGAGTGTAACATCGAGTCTTCTACCCTTCGTGAAAAAATTTGTCTTCAAATTTCATCACCCCTAGTGCGTAATCACTCCAAGCGATCACGAATGGGTTCGAATATTTCTTCAGGGGTAGGCCAACTAGGTGGGGATGCAATGTAAAAATGAGCCACTAGGTGGCCTAGAGATGATGTCCAATAAGTTACATCTGGACCAACAGCTGATGCAGGGCCGTCCTAGGGTGGATTTAACCATTCCACTGATCTAGGCTCTCCCGAAAAGACGGGAGGTAAGTCTTGTGGAGAAGAATTTTGAGCCTCTTCACCTTGTGGGGGGATGGAGGCAGATGAATCTGGAGGAAACATATGCGCTCCAATATTCAAAGTAGGGTTTTCTACTTTAGACAACACGATCGTGGCTTGCGGGTCCATCCTTACCCTCGAAATTACCTCCTGGTTAAGGGGATATTCGGGTGGCAAGTTCTGAATCCTACGGGACCTTCTCCAAGGAAAGTAATCCAGAGTGACTGAAACAAAAGTTTCCCCTAGGGAAAGCTAAACAAAAGAAAAGCAGTCCAAAAAAACCCTACACAAACTAAGGCCGCAAGCAAACTTATGTGATAGGAGTTGATTCAAAGGTCTGGAACCTCACAGGATTGTCAAGGCTTCGCAAATCACTATACACCGCAGGGTCCAACAGTAAAATGCGACAAGGAGGATTGGGACCATACCCTTTCCTAATACCTGATTACCTGGACGGTACGTGCGTAGTAATCTCCCCGAGTGTTGTTCTCGGTGTATTGATCTACCAAGACAGCCAAAAGGTTAACTCAGTTGGTCTTAGGAATCCTAATGGTGTCTCCCGATATATTCAAGGTACGTGGGAGCTCAAATCTGTAGTGGTGTTGTCTAATTCACAACCGTACGGCACGAGACCTTCCTATATACTACCGAGTACATGAAACACCTTTCTATATACACCAAGTACGTGAAACACCTTTCAATATATGCCAAGCACACGAGGTACTTGGTGGGTACGTGAAAGAGCTTCGATATACCTAGTTGGTACGTGGAAGACTACAATACCCCCGGAATACAGTGCTGGCAAGTAACGACATCTACCACGTTTTACGACGCCGGAACACGTCTCTAACTTACACACAAGTTACTAAAAAATTTACCCTAGTTCTACCGTTAATTTTATCTGGACGGTTAGGTGAATGCATGAGGTGAGTACATAATCGTAAACATAATGCAGGTCCTAACTACATGCAAAAAGTGTACTTTTCTTTTGATGAACTCTATGTATGGGAGGGAGAAACCTATTTCCAGGTGATTTTACCAAAGCAACATAATGCAACACAATCCCAAAATCTACCAAATTTGATAAAAAAAATACTCTTTTCGCTTTTTCGTTTTTTCCCAAGCAAAACTCAAAAATCAACAAACATGACAACCAAATCCAAACATTTTCTTTTGTCTTTTCAAATCGAAGTTTAAGAGATGAAAAGAGATAAATTTCCTATCTAGAGCACTCTAACTTTTCAATTTCACTACAATAGCTTAAAAACACTAAAAAGCAAAAATGCATACAATTTTCTCAAGCATAGAGTCACTTTTGTAAAAACTTGATCTCATTTGAATTTTTCAAGAAAATGAGTGACCCATAGTTCTCGAAAAAGCACAAATGACTAATTTTTCTTCAAACTTTTCCAAAATATTATTGAATGACAATTCCAATGCATGAAGTAATTTCTACAATGATTTCCAAATGTACTTGAAAACAGTAAAAATGATGCACTTTCAATTTCCAATGATATGCCAAGATAACAACTTGATAATAGTGATATTTTTAAGCATGGATAACCAAAAAGAAAGTTGACTTGCAGCACTCTAATACTTACGAAATCTCAAGCAAAAGACAAGCACTCAAATGGACTGAAAACACTTCAAAACACTCAATCAAACAACTGAATGCAAACAAAGCTTAATGACAAGTGCAAAAAGAAGTTTGGGATCAGATCCAATGCAAGGATCAGATAAAGCAAGGAGATGGATGATGACAAGGCTAAGTGGATGAAGATGGGAGAAGTCAAAGCGTCCACCACTACCAAGCTTAATCTCATCAATAAATGAGGCCCAATAGAACCCACACAAAAAACCAAGCACTTTCAACACACTGATCAAAAGGGTCTCTGACTGGATCTTGCAACACAGAGAGATCTGCACACCAAACCAAAACTCAAATCAAAAAATGGAGAGGGGTGCCCATATGTCAATTTTGACATATCAACGCAGTCTGTGTGTATACAAAGAGTGACCATCGCAGGTCACTAGTGTGGGAGTTGCGACGATGTCGCAGTACACCAGTGGATGGGTTGCAACGACAGGCCAAAAGACAGAGAATAGAGGTCCAATCAACGCTCTGGTTGCACTGCCCAGGTGCGACGGCCGAGATCCAAGTTCAAGAATGAACAAATCTCCAAACAATGAGCAAAAAAATGGTTTGAAAATAGTGAGTACAGACTCATAGGAGGACTATAGACTCTTCAAAGTGAAGATCTGATGGTAAAAAATACTTAGGAGGCAAAATAAAATGTCTTGCAAAATAAATCAACTGAAAATGGAATTCAAATTGAAAACTACAAACAATGTATTCCCTAGTATGGTCGCCAGATTTGTTCTACGGACAATCTACCAAGAGCGGACTCGAGGCCTGATCTCCCTAGCTCAACATGAGTCTAGAAAAAATAGAGACATAACATAAATAACTCTCCTAGATCTAATTAAAGATCAAGGAACTAGATGCTTTACCTTTTGAATCGTTGATCCTTTCTCCTTGAATGCTGCTCCAAGCTTGATGGTCTTCAAATCTTAGCTGCAAAACCTGTCAAGACAACACAACAAACAAGCATTAAAATGCACCTACACAATAATAGATCTAAGAAAGCAATTAAGTAAGCAAACTACACAATATATCATTAACATAATGAGATTTGGTGGAAAGCACTTATATTACTGTATTAAAAGGGAAATACATAGGATGAAGAGATTACAACCAATGACTTAACGTAGCAATCCTTCTCCGATCAAGCCAATTCCAAAGCCTCCAAAGGGATGATGGATCTCTCAAGGGTGAGTAGAGATCTCTCCTAAGCTAATTTCACTAGCATGTAGATACTATAGACTTCCTCCCCTTGGAATGGGAGTGAGCTTCACTTATATAGGACTAAGTGGATAGGGTAGGTTGAGATATGGTAGGAGATAGATAGGGGATACTTCCAAGAGGCTAGGAACCGAATGCCATCTTCCCTAAAGGATAGGGATAGGGATACACATCATCTACCTTCGAGAATGGGCTCGAAGAAGTTATTTTAGTCAATTAACTGACATCGTTGCAGTCTATAAGAGGACAACCTGCGACGACCTCTCAAAACCTAGTATAAAAGGGTTTGCATCTCTTCCAAGTTAATGACTTAGTCAAGGAAACTTTAGGGATGTTTACACTGAGTCTCATGATGATAAGATTTAAGTGTAACAACTAGGGGCATCCCCAACCAACCTTATAGAGGCTAGGTTTCAGGTGATTCCCCTTACCAAACTCCTCTACATCATATGACATTGGCGCGGCCTCGCTTGTCATTTCTGGAAACTTTAAATTTTCCAAACCTTTTGAAACTAATGAACGATCTCATGTGTCACAACCCTACTTGGCCTCTGTTCCTAACCAAGCTTCCTTCGGACATTCCAAAATTCGAAGATAAGATTGGGGAAGATCCTGTAGATCATGTTACAACCTTTCATCTCTGGTGCTCCTCGAACTCGTTAAACAACGACTCAATTCAATTGAGGCTCTTTTAGAGAACCTCAACGAGTGTAGCAGCTAAATGGTACATCGAATTGCCAACTGCAGCATATGATAACTTTTGGGATTTAGCGACAGCCTTTTTGAATCACTTCCAGCTTCCCATCCGATATGATGTTGGCACGGATATTATGTCTACATTTAGAAAGAATAAAGCCACTCACCTTTCTGATCACATTCAGGAGTGGTGAAGACAAAAGCGACTCATCAAGGTTGAGATTCCCCCAAAGTTTCTTTTGGAGTGGTATTTAAAATCACTGCTCCCTTACATCTCGAAAGATGTTTCAACTTCTGGGGTAACATCTGAAGAGGAAGCAATTCTAAGGACCCAGCAGCTCAACCTAGTCTATGCTCAATCTGGGATCCTTTACGAGATTACGCCTGATGCACATAGATCTAATATAGATGTTGGTAAGCCCAAATTTGGACCGCGTGCTGATGGCATCATTGGTTCATCCGACTCATACACACTGGAGGATTTAACGAAACAAGTGCATGCACTTTCAATGAAGTAGTCCATTGCGGAAGAAACTATGGTTGCATCCTCCCCTTCACAAGCATAATCTATACAAAGTGTGCAAACAAATCAAAAGGGTCCTTGGAAACCCAAGAAAAAGGGTAAGAAAGGGGAGGCAAACCAACAAAGACACAAAAACACTAAAAATGTCAAGGAGGCAAAAGAGACAAAAAGAAGGTAAAGTTTCCTTGCAAAATTTGTAAGGACGAACACCTCACGCACCAATGCCCTCTCATCAAAGAAGCCCATAAGCTATTGAAGGAAAAGAAACCGACTGTCCTGAAGGATCATTTTCCCAAAGGACAAGGCTCAACTTCTTGTAGTTCTAATACTAGGGGAACTAATCGTTCCACATCAACTGATCAGTCGTATATCAACATGGTTAACTCACACGCTCTTTTGCAAACGAGACCCAAGAATTATAACTCGGAAACATAACATAAATATAAAGAGGTTCCTGAGTCATTTGTTCCTCTCCACATCGAGAGACCAACAGAGCCTTTGCCGAAGGTACCAATGGGTGTCTACAAATGGGCTATGCACAACCCTAATGTGCGGGCTGCTCCCAACTACTCTGTTGTGGAGGACCTCTCCCAAACCCAATGTGCTATGCCTGCACTAGAAGTCTTGCAAATCTTCCCTTCGCAACGGAATGCACTTCTAGCGGTAATAGGTAGTATGGACTCATCAAGTATGCTTGCTAGATTTGATATGTCCAATATCAAACCCCGGTTGTCGTACCACATAGCCTTCCAAATCGAAGTAGTGCATGGTTCAAAGACCATTAGACGAGCGGTCTAAGATGAAGGTGCGTTGACGTGTGTAATGTCCATATCATGTTGGAAATCCTTGGGTTCTCCTAGGTTAGCCCCGTCGATTACACTACTTATCGTGTTTGACGAAAAATCTTGTCGTCCACATGGAGTCTTACCAACATTCGAGATTCAACTTTCCGGTAAAGCTGTGTCCATAAAGGTAGAAGTTGTGGATGCTTCTCTTGACTACAATCTATTGTTGGGAAGAAGTTGGACGTATGATATGCAAGCTATCCTCCCGTCTATTTTCTGAGTACAAATGTTCCCTCACGAAGGTAATATCGTCACAATTGATCAACTATCCTTCACTCGAAAAAACAACACAACTTCGTCGGATTCAATCATCCCCTAGATTGATCAAGATCGACCGCCCAGTGAGAGCTTAGGAGTAGGTATGTATTCATCGTTGATAGTCACTTTCGACCTACCTCCCCTTGTACAGTATATTGGTTCTATGAGTACTAGCGATACATCATCTCGGGAAGTTTTTACGGTTATCCAAATGATTGATCTGTGGATCCTTCCGACTCAAGAAGACCAAACGTGCCCTTATCCATTGCAGAAGTGGCATACCAAGCATCACAAAATGCTGCAATGGATTATATCTCGACTCCGCCAGTCTCAACTGAGTCAGATTTTGATTATGCACATGCATGGTCAGTTGACTCTACCCATTATTTTGACTGTTTGGATACTTGTTTGCCTTCTTATGAATCCATCCTAGAAGCTATGGTAGGCCTGGATCATCCATGGGAACACATGCATCATAGGTCCTACTTTCTTCCATATCTAGACAATATTGAGAATGGTGAGTTTTCATTGAGACCCGGTGGGAATATCAATTTGTCCATTACTCCTTCTACTAAACAGACGATTTATGATGAAGGTAATATGGAAAACATTTTGAAGACTATACCAATCGATATTTCCACCAAACCCAATGTTTTGGAAAACATCTTTATTGGAGCAAATTGTTCTCCAAAGGAGATCACTTTGTACACCAATTTATTTAAGGAATTCCGCAACATTTTTGCCTGGTCTTACGAGGAGATGCCAGGCATTGACTCCTCCATTATGGAGCACGTTATCATGATGTATCCTAACGTGAAACCAGTATGACAGAAACTTCATCCAGTTAACCCTAGGAAAGCAGTGGCCATCAAGGCTGAAGTCGAAAAGCTCCTTAAGGCCGGTTTCATCTATCCGATCGACATGACGGAATGGATCTCTAACCCTGTTCTGGTCGATAAAAATAAAGGAACCATACGTGTATGTACAGAATTCAGGGACCTTAATAAATCATGTCCAAAGGATAATTATCCCACGCCATTCATAGATCAGATCATTGATGCGTGTGCAAGCCATGAAATATTCTCTTTCATGGACGGTTTTTTGGGATACAATCAAATAAAAATCAAACCCGAAGACCAACATAAGATGGCTTTTATTTGTCCCTAGGGTACCTTTGCCTATTGGAAGATTCCTTTCGGATTAAATAATGTTGGAGCTACTTTCCAGCGAGCCATGAACTTCGCTTTCCATGATATCAAACACGTAGTCGAACCCTATCTGGATGATCTCCCTACGCGATCTCGTAAGAGACGAGATCATCTTGATCATTTAAGACTCGTATTTGAACGATGCGGATACTATAAGATCAAGTTAAACCCTAACAAGTGTGTACTTTGAGTTGAGTCTAGACGTTTACTCGGTTTCATTGTTTCTATTCATGGCATCATTGTTGACCCCTTGAAAGTTGAGTCTATTGTCAAATTGCCTCCTCCTCATACCATTAGACAACTTCAAATCCTGCATGGCATATCTAATTTTCTACGACGGTTTATCATGAATTATTCCAATATCACCAAAGGATTCATGTGATTACTCAAGCAAGACACCCATTTTTTATGGGATGAGGCTGCACATACTTCGTTTGACGCTTTGAAAAAAGCATTATTATCATCACCCTTGCTGAGCCCATCGGATTATACTAAGGACTTCCTTCTGTATCTAGCGGCGTATGTTTCTAGGATCGGTATAGTTCTGGTTTGGGAGGATGACAAGCTCCAGGAGCATGTCATTTATTATCTCTCCCGTGCATTGGTAACTCCATAACTCAAATATTCTCACGTAGAGAAGTTGGCACTAGCTGTTGTCTATGTCGTTTAGAGATTACGTCATTACACTTTGTTTCGGACCACCACAGTTGTAGCAGATGTCAATCCTTTTCAATATGTATTAACCCAACGTATCATCAGAGGGAAATTTAATAAGTGTATTGTCATTCTGCAAGAATTTGACCTAACATTTCAATCTACTAAGTCAAAGAAATCTATGGTTTTCATCGAGCTTATATCAGAGTTCCCTAGTGATGTAATTAGCGATGAGGAAGATTCGTCATTACCTGATGAACATATTTTTCTCATTGCAACCTCTGACCCATGGTATGGAGACATTTTAATATATCTCGAGACTTTGAAGTGTCCACAGACTTTCTCCCGAGACGAACGATGAAATCTTAGAACTCATGCTAATAACTACCTAATCATTTCTAACACGCTCTATAGACATGGGGTAGATTCCATTTTACGCCGTTATTTGACTCCAGAGGAAGCTGAATCAGTATTGAATGATGCCCATAGTGGATCCTGTGGGGGTCATCTTTCTAGGTTGGAAATAGCCCAGAAAATACTACGTGCCGAGTATTTTTGGCCCACCATCTTTAAATATTGCGTAGAAGCCATGAAACATTGTCAGGTGTGTCAGTTTTTCACCAATAAAATGCGAGCACACCCAACTCCTCTTCACCCTCATATCACAGTAGTTCTCTTCACTAAGTGGGGGATCGACTTCATGACTTGTAATCCAGTTTCGGCTAGAGGACATCACCATATCATCGTTGTTGTCGACTACTTTACGAAGTGGGCCGAGGCAATGCCTACTATGAAGGCAAATGGAGAAACTGCAGCTTACTTCCTGTTCAATCAGATCATCGCTAGGTTTGGTATACCTAAGTATATTGTCACTAACCACAGTAGACATTTCCAGAACTACATGATGATCAAGTTATACACCATGCTAGGTTTTCGACAAGAACACTTGTCTTTATTTTATCCGCAGGCGAATGGGAAAGTCGAAGCGGTCAACAAAACTTTGAAGACTATTCTTCAATGGACCGTCAATTCCAGTAGATCAAACTGGCACATCATGTTGTATCCGGCTCTTTGGGCATATCGATCCAACGTTAAAACTGCTACATGTTTTTCACCTTTTCAACTCGTTCACGGGTTGGAGGCAGTCATACCGGTTGAATGCGAGATTTCGTCTCTGAAGTTGGTTATCCAACTACTTCCTGAAACTTATGATTTAGAAGAGCATTTTCTTCATTTAGAGCATTTATATGAACAGCGCCGAGATGCACTTACTGCGAACGAAGCTCACAAGAGCAGAGTCAAACATCAGTACGACAAGTCTGTAAAACCAATGGTTTTCTCATAAGGAGACCTTGTTTTGTTCTACGATCAGGACAAGGATCCCTTGGGGGCAGGCAAGTTTAAATCTATGTGGCTCAGACCTTACATTTTTTCTAAAGTATTGAAGAAGGGATCTTATGAGCTAATAGATTACGATGGTTATAAGTTGCCTGAGCCTAGAAATGGGATTTACCTGAGAAAGTATTACGCTTAGGCATACATGCTTTTTCTTGTACTATAGTTGTACATTTTTTTGTACAGTTATTCATTTTTTGGATTTATTGCCTTATGTGTCTTCTGGATTTTGTTTTTAGATGACAACCGAGTACTTCATAGGATTCTCCAATGGCGCTGGTCGCCACATTCATCAGTTGGATTCAGCAGCTTGGGTTATTTACCTATCCTCTGGCCAGTTCGTTTCTTTGGGAGGTGCTTTATTGGGACCTACGACAAATAATGTAGTTGAGTATAGTGTGGTTATTGAGTTACTCCAAAATGTTATTCATCACGTCATTTCACATTTGGAGGTACGAATTGATTCGCAGTTAGTAGTACTTCAGTTGTCAGGTGAGTACAGGGTTCGAGATCCTTCTTTGTTATGTCAGTTTTTGCGAGTTAGATTGCTTGAAAGACATTTTGATTTCATTACATAACAACACATTTCAAGGGATTTAAATGCATTATCTGATTCATTTGCAAACTATGTACTTAATTGGCATTTGTTCACACACAATAGCATTTAAAATACATAAGCACGCATGTATATAATCGCTACTATATATATATATATATATATGGTCCAAAAAATACATATGAGTTTGAGTCATCCACTGTCAAAATATACAAAATGGGCGTAAACAGCCTCAAAAAATAATAATGTGCATTACTATCCCTATGGAGAGGGAGGAGCTTCAGCTAGCTCCGTTACAACCTCCCTGTAACATATGACCAGCCTGGATACTTTCCTAAGTAACCTAATCTAGGCTGGGGGCACCCCTGCAACATGCTCCTGCATCTCGAACAGCATCCGCTCAATATTGTAGGTAGGGATATCATGAGTCAAATGACTCATCTTTCCCTCGATGCTCCTCAACATAGCATATGCAACACCTGGCTCAATCGGTCGTACATATGTCCTCGGATGTCCAACAGGCCTCGTTGGCCCCACATCTGCATACATTACATTTTGTAAACACTCTTACTCATCATAAAAATCATATACAAAAATACATAAATAATTTAAATAATTTTTCAAAAACAAAAACATTGTGGTACCTATCT
Source organism: Larix kaempferi (assembly GCA_027924585.1). Lineage (NCBI taxonomy): Eukaryota > Viridiplantae > Streptophyta > Pinopsida > Pinales > Pinaceae > Larix > Larix kaempferi. The sequence continues at coordinate 9,992,491 of BSBM01000120.1, read as the reverse complement.
CGCCCCAGGATGCCCCTGGAGGAAGCATGAGCTCTGGATCTCCTCAGAAATCCATGCCTGCATACGGGAACTAATCTAGAGCCGGTACTTGGTAGCTCCACCACGCCAGATAGTCTTCATCAACATATGAAAGGCTAGTCTCGCCACCACCCTGGCGCAAGAAGATATCTCCCCACCGATTCATCAGTGGCTCGCAAGGGTCCAACACTGGCAGAGATACCCTTGAACTCAGAGTGGGGACTCTCTCTCGAAGAAGGTACACAAGATACTTCCATATCCGAAGTTATTTTTCTTCCCTCTTTTACATTTTTTCAACTAGTGTTTCATATTCACCAATAGGCCTGAACACCAATCAAATATCACACCATGCAAACACTCAACCCCTATCTGCATATAGTTTCGAGAGGCCAAATGTTGTGTGGCACTCCCTCCGATCCTGTTAAGTGTGCTCAATATCACTTTCAGTGGGAAGCTCGCAATAGACCCAATTGGAACTTGGATTCCGCTTTTCTCGGTGCCAGGCAAGCAGTAGGAATTGATGTAGTCTTGGATAGATAGAGCACCTACCCCTCGCAATGTTCCCTTGAGGTTGACTCCCTCACCTCTTTGGGATAAACCGGTGATGAAATATATATCATCTATTGTGATATCGAGCATCTCCCCTTGGAGCCCCTTGGAGATCAAACATCCCGTGATCGGCATCCCAATAGTTGACAAGCATTTGGAGTAAGTGCGTTTGCGCACGCATACTTGTTGTTCGAAAAATTTTGAGAAGCCTGCATCTTTGTAGTGAATTCAAGGTGAGTGGATCCTCCATGGCACCCCTATCCATGGATTCATGCTCCCTCTCCCTCCAAGTCAAGACCATCCTGCATCATTCACCCCATTCCATGCATTAGTTTTTTATTTTTTAGTTTTAAACAGCAATACCCGTGTCTTCACCTCTGCAACAGAGGCGGGTACCCGCGGGTCTGCTTATTCTAAACCCGCGCACTTTCAACGTAGCCACGAGTTTAGCATAGCCAGACTCGCGAGTGCGAAGCCCTAAATTTTAAACTCATATTAAAAATCAAAAACACCATTAAAAAATTAAAAGAATGGATTGAATTGATAGACAAGTCAAAGGTAACTTACTTGCAAGTGGCGGAAGTTGATTTCGTGTCCCGGATTGATCTCTATAGGCGATTAAAGTAAGGGTTTTTTTTTTTTATCCTTTGCTCCAATGAAATGACTTTGTGAGTTATGTTTTCATTTTGACACTATTTATAAAAAATATTTCAAATATTTACCCACTTTCATATAGTTTCAAAATTCTTTTTAACTTTATTTAATCGTAATGACTTTTTTCAAGTTGTTTTTTATTAGGTGAAGCTCTAAAAGGCACTTTCTCACTATCTTTGCAATGGATGACCATACAAAGGTTTGTTTTTCTTTTGGCATTTCAGTTAAGATCAACATATTAGATCTTTCTGTCATTTTATGTCTTATTGAAATCTCCTTTGTTCGTATTTATATGTCACTTTCTACTAATCCGGTGGTCTTCAGGCTATCTACAGCCTTTCCGTTAGTTGACATATCAAGGAACTTATACATTGTATATCATTTTTACCTAATATTAAGTTCCCTGTTCCATATAGAATCTCTTTGATCTCTTGTTAGACACTTTAAAAACTTAACAATATTGTTGACCATGCTTGTCTTGTTCAAACTCGTTAAAAGGAATTGAACAGATATCCACTTAGATATAAGTTTACCCCTTTTCCGGATCTTTGTGGATTACTTACAAAAAATGTATACTCTAGTCATTTGTGGCTAGAAGATTTCTTCTCTCATTGTTTTACACTTTTTTGAGTGAGGAGACTAACTCTACGAAAAAGGACCTTTAGGAGTCTTCTTTAGGGTTTTCAATGTTAAATTTTTAGTATTAAATCACAATACTATAGGATCTTTGCTAAGAGAATAACATCTACAGTATATCAATGCATGACAATCATAATATGACAAGCATCACAAGCATCACAAGAATCAAAAGCATAGAGACAAGAGACACAGAGTTTCCATGGGGAAAACCCTAAGGTGAAAAACCCCACAACTTCCTCAGAGATAGAGAGAGCAATGGCTCAACCAAAATACAACCAAATAACACTGAGATAGTCTCCTAGCAGATGATCCTCCTCCTCCTCACTAGTGCGCCACTTTTCAGAGAGAGAGATAGTTACTTTTCCGAGTGAGTAAAATAGAGATCTCCTATCTCTATTTATACTCACCTTTTTGCCCAGTGACCTACTGGGGCCGACTTGTCTACTTGGATACATCCACATTATATTATATATTAATTAGGGCTGACCCCATAAGGTGGTCTAATAACCCATCGACAAGTACACACACTTGCGACACTTGTCAATCCACATGACGACACTTCCTTATAGAGGAATAACACATCTCTTATAAGGGTACAATAAATATATATATAATACACAGATGAAATACATTCCGAAGTTACATATACATCAACACTCCCTCTTAACTAGGAAGGTATTTCTCGACACAGATCTGCTAGACAAGTCTTCTTCTCTGGATCATCGTCATCGATGCATCGTCATCATCATCGTCACTGCTGCTACTATCTCAACCAATCTCTGACTCTACTCGTCATAGGAAGTTCTACAGAGCCAGTCCTTTTTCATACTGGATGTAGGCCCACCACCTGCAGGTCTTCGTCATCACTGGCCATACTGTGGAATCCTCAGGACTTATTACGTGCGTCACAAAACCTCGAAAGAGCATCCCAGGATGTTACGGGTACACAACTCCGACCTGTAGGATCTCCCAGGGTGCTATTACATGTGACCCCACCACAAAACCTCGAAAGAGCATCTCATGATGTTACGGGTACACAACTCCGACCTGTAGGATCTCCCAGGGCACAAATTACATGTGGTCCACCACAAAACTTAGCAAGAGCATCTCAGGACGTTACGGGTACACAACTCCGACCTGAAATCTCCCAGGGCACAAATTACATGTGGTCATGGCAAAACCTTGCAAGAGCATCTCAGGATGTTACGGGTACACAACTCCGACCTGAAATCTCCCAGGGCCCAAATTACATGCCGTAGGACAAAACCTCGCAAGAGCATCTCAGGATGTTACGGGTACACAACTCCGACCTGAGATCTCCCAGGGCGCTATTACATGTCCTCCCAGAGCAATGTCTCGAAAGAGCATCCCTGGCTGTTACGGGTACACAACTCCGACCTATAGGATCTCCCAGACATGCTCATCTGCACTACCTGATCCACGACCATAGAGTATCAACTTGATACTCACCATACATCATCCTGATGTACTCATGATCATCCTGATCATCATCACTGCAACGTCCTGCTGCATGTCATCTGGAGCAACATCCTGAAGCTCATCATCCATGATCATCCTGATCATCACTGCAACATCCTGCTGCATGTCATCTGGAGCAACATCCTGAAGCTCATCATCCATGACCATCCTGATCATCACTGCAACATCCTGCTGCATGTCATCTGGAGCAACATCCTGAAGCTCATCATCCATGATCATCCTGATCATCAATGCATCCACCTGATGCATACCAAGTATCTACCTGATACATGATACATATCACCATACATGATCCACCTGATCATACAATGTATCCACCTGATACATATACAGATACATGGTCCAAGCATCCAACATGATGCGCATACATACATAAATGATCCACCTGATCATATCCAGCATCCAACATGATGCATACATACATAAATGATCCAACTGATCATATCCAGCATCCAACATGATGCGTACATACATACATAAAAATGATCCAACTGATCATATCCAGCATCCAACATGATGCGTACATACATACATAAAAAATGATCCAACTGATCATATCCAGCAGAAACCAGAACATCATCCTGATGCCCATTATCTAGCGCTTACATCCACAGCCATGTGAAGGATCCTCCTTCCAACATGCTTGGAATGGCTTCAGCAAATGTGTCCATCACTTATTCCTCGAAGTGTCCTCGATCTGAAGAACGCCAAGCCTCTCTCTGAAGTACTCAAACTTCACTCTGGCTAGTGGCTTCGTCAGCACATCTGCAATCTGCTCGTCCGTCGCAACATACAGAAGCTTCACAGCTCCTCTTTGCACCATATCCCTGATATAGTGATATTTGATCTCTATGTGTTTCGACCTGTCATGAAACACTGGGTTCTCGGACAGCTTCACACAACTCTGGTTATCACAGAGGATACCAGTAGCCTCCAACTGGAGATCAAATAACTCAGACAGTAGCTTCCGTAGCCATACTGCCTCACAACTAGCTGAGCAGGATGCAATATACTCTGCCTCAGCTGTACTCAGTGCTACGCAGGACTGATTCCTGCTAAACCAAGCGATCACACCTGATCCCATACTGAAGCAACACCCAGATGTGCTCTTCCTATCTGCAGCACTGCCAGCCCAATCTGAATCAACATAACCCTGCAGGTTAAACTTTTGATTCGCCTCATACCTGAGCCCATAATCCACTGTACCCTTCAGGTACCTCAGAACATGCTTTACAGCAACCAGGTGAACACTCCTTGGATCCGTCAGGAACTGGCTCAATGTGTTCACAGCAAAGCAAATGTCTGGTCTAGTGTTCGTCAGGTACATCAAGGACCCAATCATCTGACGATACATAGAGACATCAATCGGCTCAGATGAAGCATCACATAGAAGCTTCAGATTCGATGCCATAGGTGTGGCCATGGCCTTGCAATCCATCATCCCGAATCTCTTCAGAATATCTACTGTGTACTTCCCTTGACCAAGGAAGATTCCACCTGCATTCTGCCACACCTCCATACCTAGGAAATAGTGCATCATTCCCAAATCTTTCATGTTGAATTCAGCTGCAAGCTTTCTCTTAGTATCTGCAATCAGTCTGTCATCTCCTGTCACAAATAGGTCATCAACATACAGGAGTAAAATCATTGGATTCCCTTCCTCAACCTTATGGTAAAGGTTGGAATCTGCTTTACTCTTGGTAAATCCCAAGCTAGATAGAAAACTATCCATCCTACCATACCAAGTTCTGGGAGCTTGCTTCAAGCCATACAAGGCTTTCTTCAATCTGCACACATATGACTCCCTGTCATGTATTTCAAAACCAAGTGGTTGTTCCACATATACTTCCTCTTCTACTACACCATTCAGGAAAGCAGTCTTGACATCCATCTGGTGTATTTTCCATTTCATTGCTGCAGCCAGGGCAAGTACTGTTCTGATGGAAGTATACCTGGCTACAGGTGCAAAGGTTTCTTCATAATCTATTCCTTCTTTCTGAGAGAAACCACGAGCTACGAATCTTGCTTTGTATTTTTCTACACTGCCATCTGCAGCGTGCTTGATTTTGTAGATCCACTTGGAAGTCACAACAGACTTATCTTTAGGTCTTGGGACAACATCCCAAACATCGTTCTTCATTATTGATTGGTATTCCTCAACCATAGCATCCTTCCATTCTTTCTTTTCTGTTGCCTCTTCATAACTGGAAGGCTCTTTGTTCATAATGTCACAGAGTAAAGCAACATAACTGGTGTGTGATCTGGTTCTCTTCTTTGCTCTGTGTTCTTCTTCTGGAATGCCAAATCTTTCTGCATCATGAATGAGCTCTCTAGCCCATACAGGTTTCCTCTTGTGAGAGTTATCCTCACGGGGTGGATCTACAGGTTCTTGTGGATCTTCAAACTCACGAACAGTTTCTGGAACTGCTTCAGTCATGGTAGTGTCCTAAAATCTTGTTTCCTTAGGTTCTTCATAAACTTCGGTAGGTGCCTTTCTTGATTTGATGAATGCTGAGTTTTCATCAAATGTTACATCCGTACTGACATCAATTTTCTTGAACCCTGGAAAGTATATTCTATAAGCCTTCGAGCTTTCACTATAACCCACAAAGATGCCCTTCTTTCCTGAAGGATCTAGTTTAGTCCTCTTTTCTTTTGGGACATGAGTATATACTGGACAACCAAATATTCTTAGATGGCTGACTTCAGGTTTCTTACCAGAAAAGACCTCTTCTGGTGTCTTGTTGTCCAATATCTTGTGGGGTGTTCTGTTCTGCACATATACAGCTGTTCTAGCTGCTTCTTCCCATAGATGCATAGGAAGATCCTGGTCATGCAACATTGCCCTTGCTGCTTCCATGATAGTTCTGTTCTTCCTTTCTGCAACTCCATTCTGTTGAGGATTATAAGGAGCAGTCAACTCCCTCTTAATCCCTGAATCACTGCAAATCTTCTTGAATTCATTTGAGGTGAATTCTCCACCATTGTCAGATCTGAATGTCTCGATTTTCTTGTCAGTTTGATTCTCCATCAAGGTTTTGAATTCCTTGAATTTATCAAGCATCTCATCTTTTCCCTTCAAGAAGTATACCCAAGTCTTCCTGGAGAAGTCATCGATAAATGATACATAGTAAACATACCCACTCAGGAAGCTGGATGACATAGGACCACATACATCTGAGTGGATGATTTCCAGGATGTCTTTTGCCTTGCTTTCACTGCTTGGGAAAGCCTTCTTAATGTTCTTACCTTTTGCACATCCTTTGCAAACACCTTCATGTTTGGTCTTGATTTCAGGAAGACCCTCTACTGCCTTGCTTGCAATTGGAAGTGCCCTATAGTGCATATGAGCAAGTCTTCTATGCCAAAGTTCACTTGGCTCCATGGATTCATGTACCATGGCATGTTCAGGTTGTCCCTTCAATTTATACAAGCCTCCCTCTTGCTCTCCAATCACTACTGCATCATCTATGGTCTTTCCCTTTGGCCACATTAGGACTTGGCCATCCACAAATGCAACCCTCATACCTTTTGAATCCAATGCAGAGATGGAGAGTAAGTTCTTCTTGAGCCCAGGTACATAAAGTACTTCTTTCATCTTCAATGATTTTCCAGAATCTAGGTTGTAGGAGGCTTCACCACTTCCTTTGATTGGGTATTGATAATCATCCCCAAGTTTCACCTTATGGGGTGATTCATGTTCAGATAGGTTCACAAAGGATTCTTTAAACCCAGTCATGTGTTTGGAAGCCCCACTATCAATCAACCAATCATTACATCCATGGGAGATGGTACCTGTAAGAGCAGAAATTAGAACATATTCTTCTTCACTTGATGAGTCATCATCACTACTACTTTCTGCCCTAGCCTTCTTCTTTGGAGGTTCATCATCTTCGGCAGCATGAGCATGAAACCTTCTTTTGCTGCCCTTCTTCTTCTTACTGGAGTTTTTGTTATTATCCCTTTTGTTCTTGGGACAATCTGAAGCAAAGTGACCCTTCTCATTGCATGTGAAGCATCTTAGGTCCTTCTTACTCTTTTGATGGAATCTTTTGTGGTGAGAGTGATCCTTCTTGGTTTTGCTTCTCTTGGTGTGAGCTGCAAGAGCTTGATCTTCTCCTCCCATATTTTCCTCACGAGCTATGAGTCTAGCTTCTTCTTGAGAGCATTCTTCCCTGAATTTTTTGAAGGAGATCAATTTCTTCCTTGCACAAATTCCTTGAATAAAGGAATCCCATGACCTGGGTAGGCCATTTAGAGTGGTCATCACCACTTCACCATTCTCCACCATTTCATCTACTGCTTCTAATTGTTCCTTGATCTGGGAGACCCTTGAAAAGTAAGATTGAATGGTTTCTCCATTCTGAAACTTCACTGCTTTCAATTGGTTCCGCAGGGTCATCTTCCGATTTATGTTCTTTCCTTCAAATAGCTTGGTCAAGGATTCAAACATCTCTTTGGGTGTCTTAAGAGAAGACACATGAGGTATGAGATGGTCTTTGATAGAATCATCAATGATTCTCTTTGCCTTGACCAAGTTCTTCTTGTGCAATGCCTTGGCTTCTTCATCCTCTGGGATAGGGATGTCTTCTTTCACATATGAGTCCAACTCATTCTCTTCCAGGATTAACCCAATCCTATACTTCCAGGCTCGGAAGTTGTCAGCCCCTTCAAGCTTATCCTAAAGCTTAGTGTGGAGAGACATCTTTAAGAGTACTTCAAATGGAAATAGAAAAGATTTAGGACTTACCACTTGAAGTGCTGAAAACTGGATCTGGTCCCGGATTAGGGTTTGTCAGAGAAACCCTAAAAATTCAAAATGTGAGTTTCAAAATTCTGAAAGGATAGAAAGATGCGCCTTGGAGAGCTGATCAGCCTAGTACATTCAGAATTTGAGATCAACAAAGTCTTGCCCTTCAAAATTGCCTTTTTGTCCTCCCGGGTTCACTGGGGAGAGCCCTGAATTAGGGTTTGAGTTTCCCGGAGATCTACCCAACCAAAAATCTCGATCCAAAGCTCTAACCTTCAATTTTTGCAAGGAGCTTCCAGCTGTGCCTTCAGTTTCCAGAAATTCCTATTTTTGTGGAAACCCTAATTTTTAGGGCCAACTCTGAAAATGCTCGGAACTAAATTCTGATTGGACAGATAGATGCGCCTTGATGAGTAGATCCAATCTACTATACTGAATTTCAAAAATCTGTGGAGAGAAACCCAATAAACAAGGAATACAAGCTTCCGTCACTGCAAAATGTCTTCTTCTCAGTTAAGCTCTGATACCATGTTAAATTTTTAGTATTAAATCACAATACTATAGGATCTTTGCTGAGAGAATAACATCTACAGTATATCAATGCATGACAATCATAATATGACAAGCATCACAAGAATCAAAAGCATAGAGACAAGAGACACAGAGTTTCCGTGGGGAAAACCCTAAGGTGAAAAACCCCACAACTTCCTCAGAGATAGAGAGAGCAATGGCTCAACCAAAATACAACCAAATAACACTGAGATAGTCTCCTAGCAGATGATCCTCCTCCTCCTCACTAGTGCGCCACTTTTCAGAGAGAGAGATAGTTACTTTTCCGAGTGAGTAAAATAGAGATCTCCTATCTCTATTTATACTCACCTTTTTGCCCAGTGACCTACTGGGGCCGACTTGTCTACTTGGATACATCCACATTATATTATATATTAATTAGGGCCAACCCCATAAGGTGGTCTAATAACCCATCGGCAAGTACACACACTTGCGACACTTGTCAATCCACATGACGACACCTCCTTATAGAGGAATAACACATCTCTTATAAGGGTACAATAAATATATATATAATACATAGATGAAATACATTCCGAAGTTACTTATACATCAACATTCAAACTCTCAAAATATGAAAAGACCAGCGAGCATTCACCAACTCGGGCTCGATGTGAAATACACGAGTAGGTATATGGAGTTATTGTTTAAGTTTTTCAGACTCCTTAAATATGAAAACACCGGCGAGCACATACCAACTCGGGCTCGATATTAAAATCCACGAGTGGGTGTATGGATTTATTGTTTAAGTTTTTCAGACTCCTTAAAATTGAAAACACCGGCGAGCATGAACAGATCCAGGCTCGGTATTAAAATCCATGGATCAATGTTATCGAGTACTAGTCTATCTCTTATTCAAAGTCATTAAAACATGAAGAAGGTATTGAGTTTCCCTCCCATGGACTCGTTAAATTACACATGGCTGGACTTATACCAAGCAGTCTTCTCCCTCCTTCTTCGAGCTTGTTTCAAAAATGAAGAAGGACTATTGAGTTTGCTTTCTTGGACTCGTAAAAAACAAGAAGGACATTTTTTAACAAAAGGAGAAAAGGGAAGGGAATAATGTCAAGTATCTTTCAGTATAAAGGCAGCAAGTCAATTATTTCCTTGAACACAACACCTTTCTGAGTCTTTCAAACAAGTTGGGTTTTTAGTTTTGGCCTTAGGATAAAACCGATCTCAAAGTTTTTACTCCTCCTATTGGTTACTCTTCCAATCATAGGGAGAATCTATTAATGTATCCTACATTACAGATTTATATCATGGTCCCTTTGTCTTCAAAGCTGCCTAAGTCACTCTTGTGTCATGCTCAATGTTCAAGGATAACTCTTGTGTCAGCCATTCTGCAGTTACCTTGACCTCATGTGTCGGCCATTCCTTGGTGTCAATATGTTTCATCATGTACTCAATCCTATTTCAGATCAAATCAACCTTTTAATTATATCTCATGTTGGATTATGGAGGATGTATTAAGGCCTCCCTTCCAATGGACTTCTTCCCATCGACTTCAACTCATTTTGCTCTGGGAATGAAGTTTAGAGTTTCGGATAGTACCTTGGGGATTGAGTCATTAGTGGCAATTTCCCTCGCCATTGAATAGTGGGAATACATCAATGTCCCCTACTCGATGGATTCTTTAGGTGTTCAACTTCAAGACCCCTTATTCACACTTGTTAGAATGTACAAGGTACCTTGGGCCCCATTTTCATTAATGATGGGTTCCCTCGCATTTGTTAATGGTCCACATCAATGGCCGGTAATCAGACGATGTCCTCCATGTTTGACCTCAACTCATTTATTCGCATGGTTAGGATTCGTATCTTGAGATGGTTTGGATGAATACCTTGGGCCTATAATAGTATAATCACATTTGTTATTGCCTAAGTTGCACAAGACTGAGCCACACCCATTTTTGGTTCTTGATGAGGCATAGATCCAGTTTGTTGTTATGGCTATGATCTCCTGTTTGACATGGATCCACGCTTGTATTTCACTGTCCATGCTATATACATATTTCCGTTATGTATTGGAGATTATGTTCTACCATTATGAACATCTCCTAATGTCAAGATTGTAAACTGCTCGCTGACTTTGTTTTTGTTTCAGGTATTGTTTGTGATCTCATCATTGTGGCCTCTTTGCTCCTCCTCTTCTTGGATTGTAATGTATTTTGGCCATCATTTCCCTCTGACCTCATACATTAGGGGGGCATCTTTTATCGGTTAAATTAGCACTTCTTTGTCCATGACCACATTGCCCTGTCGGTCACACAAAAGGACACCATGGATGGAAGATCTTGATTTGACCCTAGATGACCTAGAGCCTTGCAATCCTTTCCTTTTAAGCATATCTCTCTGCCTACTTTTAAGCATAACCATGACTCTTATGCTTGCCAACCAGTGGGTTAGCCGCGGGTGTTCACACTAAAAATCTGCGAGTATCAATTAAAAGTTGCACCCGCTAGATGCAAGTTAGGATAGTAGCGAGTGACTCGCTAGTTGTCATATACCATAGTTGCGGGTGTCTTAAGAAATCTTGAAAAAAATATTAAAAACACGAATTGGGATTAGTTGAGGCAGGTACCCAAACTACCTTAACTTCCCAAGCCAACTTCCTTTCGAGTCCAACCTCCTAGCCTTTGTTGAATATTGTAACTTCTAAGAATATTATATCTTGTACTTTATTATTCCGGAGATGGTTCATCCCTCCGAGGTTATTATATTATGTATCCGGAGATGTTTATTCCTCCGATGGTTTGTGGTAACCAGGGTTATTAGACCCACCATGTGGGGGTCGGCCCTGATTTTATTATTTAGGGGTTATTAGACTTCTCTAGGAGAGGTCGGCCCCATTAGGGATTTTGGTGAGTCGGGAACTAGTATAAGTAGAGGAGGAGAGCTCCTCATTTGACACACTTCCACAACTCAGAAAGTAGCGCACTTGTGTCTGGGAGGTCTGCATATGAGGTAGAGAAGAAGGACAAGTCTTGGATAACATCTTGTATTTTGGTTGTTCATCTTATTGAAGAAAGCTTTGTTGGGTTTTCTACCCCATGAGGGTTTCCCAGGGTAAATTCTGTGTCTATCTTGTGATTATGTTTCTTTCAGTGATCTTGCTAGTCTATTTGGTTTAAAACTTAACATGGTATTAGAGCTAGCCTGAATAGAACATCTTTCACAAGGTGAAATTATATTTCTCTCTCTCCCAAAATTAGGGTTTCTGCAAAAGTTAGTATTTTTTGTTTCTGGTTGCATGGCTGAAAAGCTCTTCTAAAGATCTATCTTTTGAGCCTTGGATCAAGGTTTTTGGTTGGGTAGAACTCCGGGGAAGTAAAACCCTAGTTTTACCAAAAGTGCGATAAACCAGAAATTTTGTTGCAGGTCCGGAAAAGTAAAAAAGTCAAAGTTTCCGGGTAAGTACTACTCTATCTCTTGTCTCTTGGAATCCCCCAAGAGAAGATGGCTCCAAGCACTAAGATTGAAGACAAACTAGAAGGTATAGAGAATTTTCGGGCATGGAAATACAGAATTGGTCTCATTCTTGAAGAGAATGATCTTGCTCATTATATCAAGGATGAACTTGCAGAACCTGAAGGAGATGAAGCCAAAGAGAAGCATAGGAAGGATTTGATTAGGGCAAAGAGAATCACAGCTTATTCTATTAAAGACCACTTGATTCCCCAAGTGGCTTCCAAGAAGACTCTAAAGGAAATGTATGATGCTCTACGAAGAATGTATAAAGGAAAGAACATCAATAGGAAGATGAACCTAAGAACTCAGTTGAACAGTACCAAGATGCACAAAGGAGAATCCATTCAAGACTATTTCTCAAGGGTCTCCCAAATCAAGGAGCAACTAGATGCCATTGGTGATACTCTTGATGAAGATGAACTTGTGATGACTGCTCTAAATGGTCTCACTAGACCTTGTGAGTCATTTATACAAATTATGTGTGCCAGAAAAGAAAGTATGAAGTTTGATGTAGTTTGGGAGGACTGTGTTCAAGAAGAATCTAGGGTAGCCAACAAAGAAGCCCTTCTCAAAGAAGATGACCAAGCCTTGGCCACACACACTAAGAGAAGGAAGAATCAATCTCACTTCAAGAAGGTCAATCACAAGGAACCTCATTCTCCTCAAAAATTTCAGAAGAAAGGAAAAGGAAAGTTCTCTTCTTTCCAATGATTCCATTGTCATAAGGAAGGACACATTGCTAGATTTTGTCCTTCAAAGAAGAAGAAAAATCTTCATTATAAAAGACATCAAGCACATCTTGCAGAAGATGATAGTGAAGAAGAGGAAGTAAGGCCTCACAGAAAAAGATCCAAAAGAGATGAAGAAGAAGAAGGAAGGCCCCTCCCTAGGAAAAGATCTAAAAGGAATGAAGAAGAAGATGCAGAGGAATATGTTCTATTTTCTGCACTCTCTGGATCTGTGTCTCCTGGAGAAGATACATGGCTCATTGATAGTGGTGCTTCAAAGCACATGATAGGCCAAAAGAAAACTCTCTCAAGACTTGAAGAAAAGTATTCTCCACAAAAGGTATCTCTAGGTGATGATTATCAATATCCCATCAAGGGAATTGGTGAAGCAAGTTACAAGCTTGATTCTGGAACACCTTTGAAAATGAAAGAAATTTTATATGTACTAGGTTTAAAGAAGAACCTACTTTCTATCTCAGCACTAGATAAGAAAGGATTTAGAATTTCATTTATTGATGGACAAGTGCTCATGTGGCCCAAAGGAAAGTCAATTGATGATGCAATTGTTATTGGTGAAGAAGAAGGAGGTCTTTACAAACTCAAGGGTTACCCAGAAGCTGCCCTTGTCCATGAAACCACTAGCCCCAGTGAACTATGGCATAGAAGGCTTGCTCACATTAATTACAAGGCCCTACCCTATGTGAGCAAGGTGGTCATAGGTTTACCAAACTTAAAGATTGATCATAATGGCTCATGCAAAGGATGTGAAAAGGGGAAGAATTTCAAGAACCCATTTCCAAAGAGTGAAACAAATACGAAGAACATTTTGGAGTTAATTCACTCATATGTATGTGAACCAATGCCCACCACATCCCTAAGTGGGTTTGAATACTATCTCACATTCATTGATGACTATTCAAGGAAGACTTGGATATACTTTCTAAAAGGAAAGAATGAAGTCTTTGGAAAATTCAAAGAATTCAAGGCCTTAATAGAAAATCTCTCAGAAAAGAAAATCAAGATTCTCAGAACAAATAATGGCGGAGAATATACTTCAAAGGACTTTGAAAACTTTTGTAAGGAAGCTGGAATCAAGAGGGAATTAACCACTCCCTACAATCCCCAACAAAATGGGGTTTCTGAAAGAAAGAATAGAACTATCATGGAAGCTATAAAGACTATGATACATCACCAAGATCTACCCATGTATCTATGGGATGAAGGAGCTAGGACAGCAGTCTATGTACAAAATAGACTATCTCATAGTGCTCTTGAATTCAAGACTCCAGAAGAAGTATTCACAGGAAAGAATCCTGAGGTAAGTCATCTCAAAATATTTGGTTGTCCTGTGTACATTCACATTCCAAAAGAAAAGAGAACCAAGTTGGATCCTTCTGGAAAGAAGGGAATATTTGTTGGATATTGTGAATCCTCCAAAGCATTCAGAATTTACATACCTGGTTTTCATCATATGGAAATAAGTAGAGATGTAACATTTGATGAAGAAGCAGCTCTCAAGAAATATAGGAAGTGCCAACTTGAAGAAGTCTATGAAGAAGAGACACCTCCTAGAATCACAGAAGCTATACCCATCCCTGAATATGATGCACCAGAGGATCATGACATGTTAGAACCACAAGAACCCCCAATTACAAATTTATCTAGAAAAAGAAGGCCAGCATGGGCTAGAGACATTATTCAAGGAGCTGAAAAATATGGAGCTCCTGAAGGCTCCACTAGAGAAAGAAAGAAACCAAATCTAGTATCAAACTATGTGGCCTTGATGTGTGATATTTTCGATCAACAACCGACTAGCTATGAAGAGGCAGCTCGGAAGAAAGAATGGGTAGAAGCAATTACAGAAGAATATCAGTCAATAATGAAAAATGATGTTTGGAATTTAGTTCCCAAACGAAAAGATAAAAGTGTGGTTTCTTCCAAATGGATTTTCAAGATAAAACATGCTGCAGATGGTAGCATTGAAAAATACAAAGCAAGATTTGTAGCCAGAGAATTCTCTCAGAAAGAGGGAATTGACTATGAAGAAACATTTGCACTAGTTGCTAGGTATACTTCAATTAGAACCATCATGGCACTTGCATCTATGATGAAGTGGAAATTACACCAAATGGATGTTAAGACAGCTTTTCTGAATGGTGTAATTGAAGAAGAAGTGTACATAGAGCAACCACAAGGGTTTGAGGTTAAAGACGGGAGAACTCATGTATGCAAACTGAAAAAGGCATTATATGGATTGAAGCGAGCTCCCAGAGCTTGGTACGGAAGGATTGACAGTTTCTTAACAATCATAGGCTTTACCAAGAGTAAAGCTGACCCTAATCTTTATCTCAAGGTGATGAATAATGAACCAGTTATACTGTTGTTATATGTAGATGATCTATTTCTAACCGGAAATGAGAAACAAATTATTGAATGCAAGAAGAAGCTTTCTTCAGAATTCGAGATGAAATATCTAGGATTAATGCACTACTTCTTAGGTCTAGAAGTATGGCAAGAACCAAAAGGAATCTTTCTAAATCAAGGTAAGTATGCTGTGGAGATTTTAAAAGGATTTGATATGTTGGAGTGTAAATCCATGGCCACTCCCATGGACTCCAATTTGAATTTATTAGTTTATGACTCATCAGAATTAGTGGACATAACTCTATATAGACAAATCATTGGGTCATTGATGTATTTAACAAATACTAGGCCAGATATATGCTTTGTTGTAAATACCCTGAGTCGGTATCTAGTAGAACCTAGAAAGGTTCACTTAATAGCTGCAAAGCATGTAATGAGGTATCTAAAGGGTACATTAGATTTTGGTCTATATTATCTTGGAAATCATGAACTCAGATTACATGGTTACTCGGATTCTGATTGGGCAGGAAGTGTCTCAGACAGAAAGAGTACATCAAGTGGATGCTATGGTCTTGGATCTACCATGATCTTATGGTTCAGCAAGAAAAAATCTAGTGTGGCTCTCAGTACTGCTGAAGCAAAATATATAGATACCTGCTCTGCCAGTTGTGAAGTAGTGTGGCTTCGGAAGCTATTATCTGGAGTGTTTGACTTAGAATTGGATCCCACTGTGATCATGTGTGACAATCAAAGCTGTATCAAGATGACAGAAAATCCAGTGTTCCATGATAAGTCAAAACACATAGAGATCCAATATTTCTACATACGTGATATGGTGCAAAGAGGAGCTATTAAACTAGATTATGTGAGTACTGAGGAACAAATTGCTGACATATTGACCAAACCTTTGTCTCAAGTAAAATTTGAATATTTCCGAGACAGGCTTGGTGTAGTTCAAAAGGACCCTCCTCGGAAGGGGGAGTGATATAATCACCGATGATGAGATTGCCCTCATCGACAGCAAGGTCAATGATAAGGATACCTGTTTATTAAACCTAGATATTTATATATGCTTAGATTTAGGAATCTGATACTAAGAATACATGTTTCTATATTCTGATGTATTGATGAGGATACATGTTTTTATATTGATGTATTGATGAGAATACATGATTTTTATATTGTTGTATTGATGAGAATACATGTTTTTTATATTGATGTATTGATGAGAATACATGTTTCTATATTCTGAAGTATTGATGAGGATACATGTTTTTATTCTGATTATTGATGAGGATACACGTTTTTATATTGATGTATTGATGAGAATACATGTTTCTATATTTTGATGTATTGATGAGGATACATGGTTTGATGATATTTTGATGTATTGTTGAGGATACATGGTTTGATGACATGTAGACATGTATTGATGAGGATACTTGTATGTACTTGTACTAGTGATGTACTAACGGTATCTGTATTGATGAGGATACAGGTGGGGATTGTATCGTCCCCGGACTTCGGTCCCTTGAATTGATCCGTAGACGTATGGTCTCCGAGAATGAAGTCCTTAGTGGACAGGTGGGGATTGTATCGTCCCTGGACTTCGGTCCCTTGAATTGATCCATAGACGTATGGTCTCCGAGAATGAAGTCCTTAGTGGACAAGTGGGATTAATCATCCTTAGACCGTAAATCCCGTAATTCTGAAAGGAAGGATTGTCTTAAAAGAGATTGAGTGGGATTAATCATCCTTAGACCGTAAATCCTGTAATTCCGAAAAGAAGGATTGTCTTAAAAGAGATTGAGTGGGATTAATCATCCTTAGACCGTAAATCCCGTAATTCCGAAAGGAAGGATAGTCTTAAACATGATTGAGATGGATCCCGTAATTCCGAAAGGAAGGATCACTATAGTTGATAGGACTGTATCGTCCCTGGACCTCGGTTCAAAAGATTCGTGATTTGGATTGTATCATCCATGGACCTATGTCCTAAAGAGATCGGGATTGAGCATCCTGTCGATGATCATGTGATGACGATGCTGATGATCGTGTGATGACGATGCTGATGATCGTGAGATGACGATGATGTTGATGTTCCAGTAACTAGTTGTGTTACTGATGATGATGTATTGAAGAAAGCTTCCAATGATATATAAATGCACTATGATGAAGTTGATGTCTCCTTGCTCCTACAAACGTTGTTATAATATCCTTCTCGTTAAGGGGGAGTGTTGAATATTGTAACTTCTAAGAATATTATATCTTGTACTTTATTATTCCGGAGATGGTTCATCCCTCCAAGGTTATTATATTATGTATCCGGAGATGTTTATTCCTTCGATGGTTTGTGGTAACCAGGGTTATTAGACCCACCGTGTGGGGGTCGGCCCTGAGTTTATTATTTAGGGGTTATTAGACTTCTCTAGGATAGGTCGGCCCCATTAGGGATTTTGGTGAGTTGGGAACTAGTATAAGTAGAGGAGGAGAGCTCCTCATTTGACACACTTCCACAACTCAGAAAGTAGCGCACTTGTGTCTGGGAGGTCTGCATATGAGGTAGAGAAGAAGGAAAATTCTTGGAGCACATCTTGTATTTTGGTTGTTCATCTTATTGAGGAAAGCTTTGCTGGGTTTTCTACCCCATGAGGGTTTCCCAGGGTAAATTCTGTGTCTATCTTGTGATTATGTTTCTTTCAGTGATATTGCTAGTCTATTTGGTTTAAAACTTAACAGCCTTGCCATAAATACAAGGGGAGGGGCTTGGGAAAGCAATCCCAAAGGAGCCAATTTGTGGAGAAGGTTATGCTGAAGGAATTCATAATCAAGAGAGAGGAGCAGGAGCCCAGGGTCTGGTTACGACGGTGCCAGCGCAGGACAAGTATAGCTTTATGTACTTACTTCATTTATCAATAAATATTGGTCATTCTTCCCTTTCCAAATAGATTTGTTTATGTTTATTGCAAATCTTTTTACAATTTGATGTTACATTGTCTAATGAATATCAATCTTTTATTTGTAGTTAAATTGGTTTGAGGAAGTTTTTGTGACTGGTTTGCAGGTTGTTGCATTGGAGAACAAGAGGAGAAAGGTTGGATCAACCTTCTGAATAAGGTACACATTCTCCTAAACCCTAATCCTTTTGATTAATAACAATGTTTGCAAAACTTTATATGTCTATTTGATACCCCAGTATGTTGGTGGGTTTTCCCCTGCTATAAGAACACTTTTCCTAACAACAATAATGCTACTAAGATAATAAAGTTCATGTCATTTAAGAGAACAAATAACATAATTGTTAAACAATATTTTTCATCTATATATATATATATAACAAATATTAATGTTAATGTTATGGAATTAGTAAAATTAATGTACTTAATAACTATTATAATTATTTGTTTTAACTAAAATATGTAGGTTTTTTGGGGTTTTAATTAAATATTATTTTAATTGTCCTAATTGTTATCCTCCCTACCTGGATTCAAGTATGGCTTTGTGACACTTTCGACTTTGACTACGTATTGCTTGAATGGATTTATTTCTGGTCATACCTTGATTCTTTGGAATATCAAGTGTTGGTATTCTTGAGTGAATAATTTTTTTATTGGACCGAGAGTAGCGAGGTGCTTTACAACCCAGTATGGGGGAGATGTTGTCACCTAAGGTAACGTAACGTAACGTTATGCTACCAAAAATAAAAATAAAAAAGTAATTAAAAAAATCATGTCGGCTCATAAAATAAAAAATTAAAACCAAATAAATAAATAAATTCATGTGGGCTTATAAAATAAAATAATTAAAACAAGCATATATCAATTTTAAATCCGACTCAATCAAGCACACAGAGAATCAAATTTATGGAGGTGTAAATTTTGTCTTGAAGTGTACAAAATTTAAGATTAAAAAAAAAAAAAATTACACCTCCGGAATTTGATCCCTCTTGGTGCTTGATAGATATGGTTTTAAGATGGATCTATGTTGGTTAAATCATTGTTGATGCCCAAATATTTTTTATAAAGAGAATGTATATTTTTCATTTTTAAATTTCAATTTAAAATAAATTAGGTTAAAGAGTATTGAAATTTTTTATACTTTGTTATGTAAATTATAATGCATTTTTTTCACTCATTATTGAAGTCCTTTTTTTCATTCTAATTTTAACATATATACATATTTATCTAAATGAATTTTAACATTTCAAACTAAATTTATTATAAAAACTAATCTTATATAATTCTTGCTAATATCCAATACTTTATACTAGTGAAACAATCATAAACATGTCTTAATGAATCCAAAGTGTTGCATATCTTTAACCAAGCAAATTAAGCCTTCTCTATGCCACTTCATTTTTCTATCCTACGTCAAAGTTAAAGCACTCCATATCTATAACTACTCTCTCAACCTGTGATATCCCAAGTGGTGATAACTGCCTTCTTAACTGAGTTTCTTTCACTTTGCTCGGTACTTGCTAATTTAGTGACTTGTGGTTGTTTGCATGGTTTGCATGATGATTTATTAACCCAATAAATAATTGCATGCCAAATTAAAATAACATCATAACCCCAATATCATCAAGCATGACAACTAATGTAAATATATATTTTGATTGTGCATTCAATTAATATATAGAAATGACTCTAACAACATACTATAACCAGCTATCAAAATATAATAATTCTGACATGTAATAGCAAGATTGCTAATGTGAGTAATGTTGTAGCAGCTATGTATAAAATCATATTTGCATAAAGAACTAGTGGGAAGTTTGTTATCCAAGGAAATCTCCCCACATGTAGAAGATGACTCCAATAAGCATATCTCTTCTTAATGTGAAATTACAGCTCCCAAGAATGAAGATATTGCACCCTATCAACTTCAGATTCCTTGCATGCATAAATCATGAGCCCTCCACAGATCTATGATACCCTGAAATGGTTCACGCCTTCCTTAAGAGATGGAATGACTCTCCAATCCATAGTTTTCTTCCCAAAATGATAATGCGCTGCCAGTACAACTAATGTGTTGCAATATATTGGATCATGATCTTCTTGGATGGAAATAGATTGGTGAAGAGGCCCACAACAACCAATAAACACTTGTGCCCTAACCCAACTTCCACGCTGACACCAAGGAGGAATATTGTTGATGCAAATAGTTATTTTAGCCTCCCATGAGAGACCATGACTTCACATTAATGAACACAGCCCTTCTGCTATGAAATACAACTTGCAAGAGAAAAACACTTCAATTAAACACCCACGCAGCAGTGAGGAAGAGTATCATTGTTTGGCCAAGGTGCTACCCAAATAAAGTATCAAGAGTCCCTACCCAATCTAAGGATGAATACGCCCTTGCTCCACAATGATGAGACCTCAACTTGCTATGCCCTTGTACTCAAACTTCTAAGGGAGAATTCTCCCTCTCTAGCAAACCACAAGAAATATGCTCAGTTATGGATAAATTCAATCTCTACTCAATAATGTTGCCTTTCTCCACGATGAAGATCAAATGATAGATCTGGAGGATCTATCCTTTAAACCTTTCTAGGATGTATAAATTTCAACATTGAACCCAAACTTGGCCAAAGCAATTCGCCCTCAACCCTAACTCAATTGTCAAAGCTCTCAACCAATTCTTAACGAATAATAATAACAATAGATACCTAGAAAAGTCTGTTTGTCTTCTTTTATTCTCTTTTGATTGCATTCTACTCACTTTTTGCATGTCCTTCTTTTATTCTCTTTTGATTGTATGCAACTCACTTTTTGCATGTTGCAACTTAAATGGCGCATGCCGCATGTAATTTGATTTTTGGCTTGCATGTCATGCATGTCACTTGATTCTCGCTTAGGTGGTCCATTTTCATATACTGATGACTTAATATCATTGCTCAAGGTCTTCTTTTATCTCGCGTGGCATCAGTTATGACTTAATTCCCTATTGATCAGTTCCTGCTCGAACCTATGGCAATTAAATAGGTTAGTAGGTTGGTTTCGGGTGCTTAAGCAGAAGGGGACATTACATTCCTCCCCACTTGAAATTGCTTGTGCTCAAGCAATTGTAAGCTCGGATGTTGTACTACATGTTCTCCCTCCCATTTGTCATCTTCAAGGGGCAACTCCTTCCACTGGACTAGGTACTCACGAATGACCTTGTTTCTCAATTTTCTTTCTTAGACCTGCAAGATCTTCTTAGGAACCGATACTAGGTTCCCCTAGTCATCAATTGGAGGTAACTCGGATGATGTATCAATCCAATGATCCACTGTCTTCTTTAGGCGAGATACATGGAACACATTATGAATCTTGCTCCCTTCAGGTAACTCAAGCTCGTAAGTCACCTCCACTACTCTACGGGTAATCATGTAAGGGAAATAGAAGCGAGGCTTCAATTTTTCTGATCCTTTCTTCTTGAGGGAAGACGGTATGTACGGTTGTAGCCTCAAGTACACCAGATCTCCTACCTTGAAGCTACATTCAAACCTGTGCCTGTCTGCATGCAAATTTTGATGATTATGAGCAGTTTGCAACTTTTCTTTGAGAACCTTAAGTATGTCCTCTCTATCTTGAATCCAATCCTTTTCTTTAGGTTCCATGTTGTCTCCGGAGACCAAGTATGCAAAGGTTAAAGCCTTGTAGCAATCAAGTGCTCTAAAAGGAGTCATCCCAATCAATAAGTGGTGAGTAGTATTGTAGCATTATTCTCATAGATGTATCCATTTGATCCAAGTTCTTTGCTTCCCTACTACATAATTTCTCAAGTATCCCTCAATCCACTTGTTCACTATTTCCGTTTGCTTGTTAGACTAAGGGTGGTAACTAGTGCTAGTGGCCAATTATATCCCAACCAACCTAAAATGCCAAAAGGCACCTGTGACCCTGTTATCCCTGTCACTAACAATGGTCTTAGGTAACCCACACAATCTAAATACCTCCCTGAAGAATAAATCTACTACCTGTGTTGTTGTATACTCTGAAGGAATGGCAAAGAAATGAGCAAATTTGGTTAACCTGTCTACCACCATGTATATGAAATCTCGACCATGTACCTTCGGAAAACCTATAATGAAATCCATAGATATGCTTTCCCATTTTTGTTCTGGAATCGGTAATGGCTGAAGTAGTTCTACCGGATGAGTGTGCTCAACTTTGTTCTATTGGAAAGTGCTACATTCCCTCACATGTCTTATTACGTCGTCTTTGAGTCCCTTCCATGAGAACCTCTCTTGTACATTCCTGTAAGTTTTTAAGAATCCATGATGTCCTACTAATGGAGAATCATACAAGGCCTACATGATCTTTTTCTTAAGTGTTGACTCGGGAACCAAGTAAATCATGCCCTTGTAATAGATGATATCGTTGACTACCTTGTATCTGTCATCATGTACATGTTCATCCAATAGTTCACAAGAAAAATTATTCTTTGAGTACTCTACCAAGAGGTGAGACTTCAAATTTGTAGAAATCTCCATGAGAGATAATGCGGTTGGTCGTCAAGAAAGAGCATCAGCTACGACATTGTTTTTACCCTTCACATACTCAATCTCAAAATCATATGCCTATACCTTACTAACCCACTTTTGTTTCCTCTCATTCAATTCCTTTTGATCCAATAAGTATCTCAAGTTGTTACGATCCGTTTTAATTTTGAATTTTCCACCTACCAAGTATTGCCTAAATTTGGTCAAAGCATGTACATTCGCAAGCATTTCCTTGTCATATATCGAATAGTGGGCATCGTAATCCTTGAGATTCCTGCTCTGAAAGGCTATCGGATGGTGATTATGTATTAGTACTACCCCTATCCCCGCACCTGATGCATCACATTCTACTACAAATGGTTGAGTGAAATCCGACAATGCTAGAATAGGTCATGAGCTCATCACCTCTTTCATTTTCTCGAAGGTGTTTTGTGCCTCCTCGGGCCAACTGAATGCCCCTATCTTTGTGATATCTATGAAGGGTGTTGAAAACTATGAGAATCCCTTAACATATCGCCTGTAATAAATGCAGAGACTGAAAAAACTTCTCAACTCCGTTATATTTCGGGGTGTGGTCCAATCCAATATGGATTTAATCTTATCCAGATGAACCTATACTCCATTTTCTCTTATCACATGCCCCAAATATAACATCTCCTGCATCCCAAATTCACACATGGAAATTTTTGCATAAAGGGATTTATCTCCTAAAATTCCCAACATATCATCCAACTGTTGCAAATGTTCCCCCCATGTTTTGTTGTAGATCAGTATGTCATTAAAGAATACCAAAAGAAACTCACACAACTGCCTATTAAATGTGTGATTCATGCACTATTGGAAAGTGGTTGGTGCATTTGTGAGTCCAAAAGGAATTACCAAAAATTCATAGTGAACATAATGGCAACGAAAAGTTGCCTTTGAAATGTCTAGTTCCCTTACCCGTATATGATGGTACCCCGATCGGAAATGAATTTTGGAAAAATATTGTGCACCCTGTAATTCATCCATCAGCTCGTCTATCCTCAAAACTAGGTACCTATTCTTAATAGTTTTCTCATTCAAATCCTTGTAATCTATGCACATGCGTAGGGTCTCATCCTTCTTTTTAACCAGTATTGTTGGAGATGCAAATGGACTAGAGCTTGGGCGTATGTAACCCAACTTGAGTAACTCTTGAATGGTGTTTTCTATTTCATCCTTAAATTTCTTAGGATGTTGGTAAGGGCTAGTGATGATTGCTTGTGTCCCCTCCTCCAACTCAATAATGTGCTCAAATCCACGATCAAGAGGACTACCCGGGGGAAGGTCTCTGAATACCTTCTCATGCTTCTATAGAAGTTCTTGTATGTCTGGAGGATGTTGTGTTGTGCTATCTGGAGGCATCCTGAAGGTGATCATGCACTATGTTTCCCACTCCATGTCTCCTTGCTGGAGTACCACCTGCATCCTCTGTGTTGGCACTGCCTAAGATGGATAAGTATGCATACCTCTCAAGACAACCCTCTTCCCATCGGGCCCCTGAAACTCCATATCCATGGTCTGGTAGTTCGTAGATTATTTTCCAATGGAGTAAAGCCACTGAACTCCCAAAACCACATTCGTATTCAGAACATCAACCACATAAAAGGAATATGTCAGAGTATAGTTCCCTAGTGCTACTTTCAAATTGGGGAATCCATCGAGTGCAATTCATACAGTGGTTACCTTCAACTGCCACTGTAAATCCCTCAAACTCCTCAGTGGGAATGCCCTGTCTCGTCACCCAAGTGACATCAAAAAAATTGTCTAATGTACCCAAACCAAAATTCAGGAACATTAACTCAAAAAATATGATGTACTAATGATGTACTACTGCTACAACTCTGATAAATATGTAGCAATCCTATGGTCCACTTCTATCATGTCAAAATGGCACACTAACTCCAAATTTTCTTAAATAAGCACTATGAGGCTTGTGGCTTGACTTTGGAAGGCTTGGGGCACACTTGGACACTCTAGTAATGGGTATCAACCTATGTTCTATATGTTCTATATTATTTTGTAGGTTTATGTAGGTTTTTACAGACTTCAAAGGATTTGGGAGGATTTGGAGGGAGTTTGGGGAAGTCAGATAACACAGGGTCACGTTTTCCAAACGGCTAAATACAGTACTTAGGAGACTCTATTTTCTGAAAAAACACTTGGGATGGATTCTACAAAGTCTCAGGTTTCTGCATCATTTTTTAGAATGTTGTTTGGATCTTAGTAAAAGAAGATATGGCTGAAATAGTGGGAGCTACTCAAAATTGACTAGTGAAAGAGCAAGGATGGGAAATATGGAATAGGAGGGGAAGGGTTTAAGCGAGTGGGGATGAATTTTTTCCATACATACCTATAGGTGGTCTGAAAAAATATGCATAGGTGGAATGTACCACACTTTAACATGTATGGCCTTCCAGAATGGGTGGATTGCCTAACACATTGACCACTGGCACATTCGGGAGTGCATCACTCCTGGAGATGTTTCTCGGCAAGATGGAAAACCAATCAATTGCCTCCAGGATTTATGTGTAACCTCCAATACTAACTGGTAACCAATGGGCCACTAGCAATCAAGGAACTCACGGAAGTGGATTTGGGATCACATAATGGAAAAATGGTGCAATTTGTATACCTACCAGAAAGCAAATTTATAACTCCTCCAAAACAAAATATGGCCTTGACCAAATAATGAAATGAATGGATGAATGAGGCCATTAATATGTTAATTAATAGTAAGGCATAAGAAACTGAACCTGGGAAGTGATACAGTAGTGAATTTGAGCTCAAGCATGTAATTACTTATATTTGCACAATGAGACACATAGTAGATAGAAGCAAGAGACAATATGCATGGAACTGGAGCTTTATTGTTCTTCACTGATCATAATGGACCATGTACATCAGAATGGTTGTCCTATGAGCATCAATGATAGCAGCAGCATAGAGAGTAGAGGAAGATAGAATAATGGACCATGTATTTCTTCTGCTCAATGGAACGAAGCCTGGTTGAATCTCCACCAAACACCTGCAAAAACTAGTATGGAGTGTGTGACTGTGTTTCCCTGGAGAGTAGAAAGGAACAATGATGCAATATCCAATAGAATATCAAAATGAATCTCTATGAAGAATACTGAATATCTCCTCCCTTAATGATACAAAAGGGGCATATCACCCAACTGTTGACAAGGGGAGCATCACCAAAGTCTGGGAAGCTAGAAGCTTTCCTCACATAAATGATCAAATCCAAAAGCATGCCTTTTCTAGTGTACCTTGCTGCTCCTTTTAATATTGATATATCTCCAATACCATGGAACAATACAATGGATGAGTGAAAACCATGTTCCATAACCACCTTTAGCCAATACCATGTAAAAATACCATGGAACACCCAAAACCATGCACTGGGTAGTTAGTGGCCCATAATTGTTCGAATTTAATGTGCATTTAATAGGTGGAATCTTCCTGGTTTGTCCACATTTCACCTTCATTATTCTTATTTTATCCCAAGGGAGCCTTATCTCCAAAGTTTGTCCACATTTCTAACTATCCTTATCCCCTTGGGTGCCTTTTGACCCAATTTAGTTATTGATTTCCTATTAAGTGGACAAATACCTCCTCATTAATTCTCCATAATTCCAATTCAGGGATCATTGTGGCCAATTTATCCATTAATAATTATTCTTGAGCCTTTGGATATATTGTTCTTAGGCAATTTTAATTATTTTATCCACCACGTTAATTTTTTATGAATTTTGCCTAGGTGACCTTGGCCAATTTTCCATAGGCCAAAATTGGGGACATGACAGCCCTCCCCTCCTAAGATTGCTTGTCCTCAAGCAAGTTGGATTGAAGTAAATCATCCCAATCAATCTCATGAATACCTGCCTCAATAATGTAGCCACACTGAATCTCATCATGGGTTTCTGACAAACAACTGCATTGAAGTGAACATGTACATGTGACCAATGCATGCTCATGCAAACCAACTGATATGGAGACATCATCATCAATCCTCCAAGGAAATGACCATTCACAATCTTTCACATGAAATACTATGAACACAACTGGAATGTGCATCAACTGTACATGGAAATCCCCAACTACACCTTGAGAGAAATCATGGATTCTCCCAAAGAATAACTCCATCTACTACCACCATCCAACCTTGTACTTAGTGTGAAAACTAAGCACAAATGATACAAGGATCCAAAATGATTCACAAAACACAAAATGCAAGATACATCCTCCAATACACCATGCAAGAAAACCACAAGTACATCCAAACAAATGTTCCCCATGTAGGAAATTAGAACATGATACAACGTAGATGAACTCATGTGAAGAAGTTTAACTTGCTCCATCAATCCAACATGCAAATAGCTTCTCCAAAGACAAGCAATGCCAAGGTCCCATTTCTTGCATTGCATTCCCATAAGTGAGAATTCCATCCAACAAAAATCCTCAGGTAAAAGTATGCTTGGATCCTACTGCATCCACTGCAAGTATCCATGTGGTAGTGTCAAAGGTGGAAAATTGACATCCCAAGGAATGTCGGTATCCCACTCTCTAGAATGTATCCTCCCAAACATCATCAAGGCTATGTAGAGGTTAGCACCATGAAGGGTACTAGGAAGGACAATAACATCATGAAGAATGACTAGATTATGCAAATTGAATGGAAGTATGTCATCATCCAAGCTAGGTTGAAACATAGAGAGACTATCCATCATGAAATATGCATCTTCAAGGTAGGTCCAAATCAAAAGGAGGCCATCCATCATGAACTACATCTCCAAAGGGTGAGATCGAACCTCATCAAGTCTCTCCAAACTCATAGGAAGGTTCCTATGTTCCCAATGCACACAAGAATCAAAGATGAAATCAATAAAGCTCAAGTGACAAGGGTGAAAATACCATGTCCAACCATAAGAAAGGTAGGCATCATCCAAAAAATAAGGATTCCCATGTTGTTCATAGGAAAATTATACATCAAAGAAATATCCAAGAATGAAAGTAGGAAATACAAACATGTGTCTCCTCATCCAACAAGGGAATGGAAGGACATTCTAATCAATTGATCCAAGTAGAAAGCAAAGTGCTTCCCCATGTGAACTCATCCAATGACTCAACTCTTAGCCACTGATCCAAGGGTGAAAACCTCCATCATATGATCCACTCAATGAATATAGGTGGAAATCCAATGCACCTCTATACATGGAGGCATCAAAGATAGGCATGGGATGCCTCAACTACTGTTGGGAAGGAGATGGAGCAATCAAATCAACTGGAGTGAATGTAGGAGCCTCTTGCTCCTCCTATAGCACCAACAAGAATAAACCTTTCATCCAACGCTCACCCTCAAATGTGTAAGATGAGCCAACTATCTGCAAAAAGTATCCACCAAAGATTTGGATGCATCAACTCCATCAAGGGTTGGTCCAACACTAAGGAGTTCTTCTTACTCTTCAATGCTGAGAAAGCTCAATTTCACTCTGGAAAGGGACATGTGATTGAAACTCATCATTTGCATCCCAAAACTCCTCAAGCACATGCATTTCATCATGCACCTCATGAACCACCATCTCATGAGGCTCCTCCATAGAACTCTAAATGTCATCAACCAAAGGAGAATGGATGACTGGAATGTAGGAGGGAATATGTGATCTCTGCAACTCTTAGTGAATTTACTCTATTTGCTTCTGAGACTCTAAGAGGGCACTTTGAGTGCATCTCAAAGAATATTGGGTGGGCATCAACTCATCCTTGAGCTTGTATATCTCCTCTTCCTCCTTCGAGGAGGATCTATACAACACCTCTACAAACTCAAACAAATCATCTTTGTCATAAATCATTTGAAGAAAGTTTCTTTTGATGATGGACAATGCTTTCTGAGCCTTCTCCATGGCTTCAAGAGAAGTTTGATATTCCAATGAATCAACTCTCCAACAATTATGTGACACAGAAGCATGTGTGTCATGGAGAATATGTAAGGCCCCTTTGATCTTCCTTTTTCTCATCCTGAATGGCCTTATAAGACAAGAAGGTTGGGAGCGAACCTCCTCATCATTAAATAATGGATCAACCTCATGAAGCTCATGTGGTGATGGTGAGATTGATCCTAGGACCTCTTCTTCTACTGCAACATATTCATCTTCTTCAATCACAAGGGAACTGGCGCTTGAAGTAGTGTCCTCAATATAAATCTCTATGTCACCAACATAGAGGGATGGACATCCATTAGTAGATGTCTCCATGCAAGCTTGGTACCCATCAGTAGGCACCACATCAACCCTTAGGCACCCATCAGTAGGCACCTCACCATGATACCCATTAGTAGGTATCTCACCACAGCACCCATCAGTAGATGCTCCTCCAAATCTTAGGCACTCATCAATAAGTACCTCATCATGACACCCATCATTAAGTGTCTCAAAAGTGCTTGAGCAATCATCAGTAGTTGCTCCATGATCCAGATTCTCAATAGGAGTTTCCTTTGGATGATCACTAGAAAGAACACGGGTGGTGGATTCTTCTTCTTCATCACTACAATCCTCATCAGTAAGGATTGGATCTCCAACTTTCTCAAAGTCACCTTGGAGTGACTTACGCTCCTCCTTATGGAACTTTTCTGTTGCTTTACCACTGGAAGAACTAAGTGGCTCATGGTCCTCTTCAATTATTGAGAATGGATTTAGGGGCTCATCCTCATCCTAATTACATTTTCTAGCACCAAAATACCTTTCGATCTCTTCTGGAAATAGCATAGGCTTCACCTCATTGCACACCTCGTCAACCATATGTGCAACATTCTCTTTTTTGGCTCTATTGTAGGGGTCTTTGAATAGACCTGTAATATGAAGTTCACAATACTCTCTAGAGGATAGGAGATTCCAAAGCTCTTGATTGAATCTCCGGTACTCAAATAGATATTGAGAGGATTCTTTTGGCCTTACTTTCTCCATTTTAGACCTTTAAGAGTAAGGCCTAATGTCTTCTCCATACATATGGCTATAAGAATAACCATCATTTCTTCTTCCAAATGTGATCTAGTGTGAGACACGTGTAGAAGGTACCTCCTGGACATTTTCTTCCTCATACTGTTTGCATTACTCTTCATATTGCTCATCATCCTCACACAGCTCATAGGAATCATCACCAGAGTAGGACATGGCTGCAATTTTCTTCTTCAATGGATGATCCAATGCACAGGTGTAAGGACCATGCTCTGATACCACTGTAATGTACCCAAACCAAAATTTGGGCACACTAACTCAAAAACTCTAAATTTACTGCTGCTACAACTCTGATAAATCTGCAGCAAACTTATGGTCCACTTCTAGGATGTCAAAATGGCACACTAGCTCCAAAGGTTCTTCAATAAGCACTAGGAGGATTGTGGCTTGAATATGGAAGGCTTGGGGCACACTTGGACACTCTGGGAATGGGTACCGACCCCTGTTCTACAGCTTCTACAATATTTTGCAGGTCTATGCAGGTTTTTGCAGACTTCAAAGGGTTCAGGAATGATTTGGGAGGATTTGGAGGTAGTTTGGGGAAGCGGGACAACACATGGTCACAATTTCCAAACAACCAAAAACAGTAATTAGGAGACTTTATTTTCTGCAAAACCACTTGGGATGGATTCTACAAAGTCTTAGGTTTCTAATCATTTTTTAGAATGTCGTTTGGATCTCCGGATAAGAAGATATGGATGAAAAAGTGGGAGCTACTCAAAATTGACTAGTGAAAGAGAAAGGGTAGGAAAGATGGCAAAGGAGGGGAAGGGTTTAAGCGAGTGGGGATTAAGTTCTGTAGTACATACCTATAGTTGGTCTGCAAAAATATGCAGAGATGGAATGTACCGCACTTTAACATGTATGGCCTTCGAGAATGGGTGGATTTCCTAGCACATTGACCATTGGCACATTCGAAAGTGCATCACTCCTTGAGATGTTTCCAAGCAAGACGGAAAACCAATAAATTGCCTCCGGGATTTATGTGGAATCTCCTATGCTACCTAGTAACCAATGGGGTGCCACTAACAATCAAGGAACTCACGAAAGTGGATTTGGGATCACAGAATGGAAAAATGGTGCAATTTGTAGACCCGACAGAAAGCAAATTTACAACTCCTCTAAAACACAATATGGCCTTGACCAGACAATGAAAGGAATGGATGAATGGGGCCATTAATATTTTAATTAGTAGCAAAGCATAAGAAACTGAACATGGGAAGCGCTACAGTAGTTCATTTGATCCCAAGCATGTAATTACTCAGATAGAAGCAAGAGACTATATGCATGGAACTATAATGTCCTCTTCTGCTTAAGCATTGAGGACCATCTCGCTAACCTATTGTATTCCCATAAGTTCGAGCGGGCACTGACAGTCAAGGAATCAGCTAAGGATTGATGCCATATCATAAGATCTAGGGCATTGATATTATATCATCATTAGGTAGGCAGTGGCCACCTGAGCCAAAGGCCACCTGCATGCATGACATCTGAGCATTATTTCATGATGCATGCACCTGATTGAGTCTCTAGGCACCGTCATGCAAGTCAACTGCAAATTAGAAGGTAACGTGACCTAATTAGGTTATTTGCAGTTGAGAGTTATAAAAGAAAGGTAAAGTGAATGGAGAAACACACTTATATGATTATTGATTTGAGGATTCGAATTGGAGAGCTCAGCAAGCTAAGTTGGGGTTGAGTGCATGCTCAGCTAACTGGTGTATTTCGGCAGTGAAATCTATCTGCCCTAGTTCATCATCGGGTTGGATCATCCAAATTCAACATTGTTCATCATCAAGTATTATCATCATTTAGATTTGGCAGAGTTCTCTTTCTATATTATACTATGGGCTTGCTCTCCATTGCATGGGCGCATTGTCCATATAGCCTCCTATTCGTATTGCAGTCTACAGGGGTCCATTTCTCTGCATGCAGCTCTCATCCTTCTCAGAGCACACTATTACCCTTCCCCTGGAAGAAGGGTCTCTCATCTTGAGTTCTGAGCTATATATCAGCAGTTATTATTCTAGGAGGATGTTTGCATGCCTTGGGCGAATTCCTCAAGAGAAGATCATCACGTTTTAGGCTTTTGAGCCATCAAATTTTATGCATGCTACTTCCATCATCTTCATAGGGGTACTATAACCCTAGTGCATATTATCTGGAGCTTCATCAGGGATCTACCATTTATTTAGGAGCATTTCGAGCTTGGAGGAGGGCGCACTTATCTATTGGAGGACGACTTGACTTATCTTCCTATTCCTCCAGCACAATTCTCACATGCGGGGATCATCTTCCTCGTCATCAGCAATCTATATACTGGTATGTACATGCATTAGTTCCTCCTACTTCCTATCATTTCAGTATCTTTGGGGTTACAGATCTACATGCAGAGATCAGGGTTTACTTTCATATCCTGTTGAGACATAAGCCTACTAGCCATCTACAGTACACAAATATATATATATATATATATATATATATATATATATATCAGTTTGCAATATTACAGTGGTATCAGAGCATGTTCCTTGCCAGTTGTGGGCATGCAAAATTGTAAATGAATTCAGAAGATACATACAACATCACTTACTGAAGACAAAGGTTTAGAAACATTGATAGAGGAGAAGAAGAATTAGAGGATATAGAATTGCGGGATAGAGAGTATCAGTTTGGAAAGGGTAAAGAAACAATGGCCGAGGATGATAAAAAAAGCTTTCAATAGTCTCATTGTAGCTATTAAAGATCTTACTACTGGACAGAAAGAAATGATGAGTGCCTTCAGACAAATGATAGAGAATAATGGGACCACCCCACTCAACCTTGTATTTACCAATAGTGATAGGGTATCCACCATTAGTAGTGGGGAACTGTCATGTCCCAAATTTGGCATTGGGTCATAATGGCCTAATCAAATTGGCCCTATTCATTAGAGTTTGTCAAATTGATGCTAAAGGTCAAATAATTGCCAAGGAGGAAAATTACTAGTGTCCTAGGTTTGGGGTGGAAGCTTTGGGATTTGGAATAATGGGGATAATAAATGATGTTTGAACATTAGAATGGCATAAATATTTAATAAAATAGATAAATGAATATATAAAAGTGAAAATCAAAGTGGCATTTGATCATGAAGACACATGGAGGAAGTGGGATCCACATATGGCTAGATTTCCCCACTACACTTGGCATCATTCTCTCACCAATTCGAATTCAAGGTGAATGGTAACATACTTGGGGGAGTCCAAAAGGTATTATTCATGTCATGACTCATCCATGGTCGAAATATAGAGGAAGAGTAACTCCCATGGAAGAGGAAGAGGCAATTTGGAGCTAGTGAGACACTTGGGCTAGATTCCCTAGCTCTATGACAACAATGATGAAGATGCTATGACACCTACGACACAAATCAGACCTGAAGGCTGACATATGACATATATGACATGTCATGGCTAAAAATGGACTCCAAGAGGGCGCTCAAGGGTGTTAGAGCAGCTAATATGCTTCCACATGTGATTTGGTGGAAGTGGGAGACTAGGAATTGTTGTACAAGTGATGTTCTTTGGAATCTCTTCCCAACTTGAGTTGGCATGAGTCTCTTGGAAGGAATTCGACCCATGGAGGACATTAGAACTTTATAAATGTCAATAAAAAATAATGAAACCAGCTTTTGATCATTTGAGAAATTTGCAATTGCATTTGTGAAGAGGGAGAGCTAGTGGATGACTAGTTTCTTGCCTTAGCCAATTTCGAGGGAGAAAGATTCCCATCCAAGTTGGTAATTGGAAAGGCCATTCAGACCATTCATTTGGAGCTTTAATGGAGTCTTTATTTTCAGGTGTAAGCTACAGGGCAGCTCATGGTTTCTTCTATTGCAGCTCACTCCTTCAACCATTTCCAGTTTTGATGGCATATTCTTGATCCTTGAGGGAGGGAATTTTTCATGAGCTATTGTACTCTTTTGGGGAGCTTCTAATGCCCCATTTATTTTTTAATATGAATTAAATACTCTTTTCTTTATCTCCAGAAATTTTCAGGTCAAAATTCCAAGTAGAAATGTATAAATCTGATTTTTAATGAAGGAATAGTGCCATTTCCCCACTACCTTGTTGTGAACCAATGTAATGATAATCATTTGGAATGGATGGATGATTCTATGATGAATTTGTGATTAATGGAATTCCATGGATGTATTTTACAAGTTTCATGTACTGTACTTGAGCATTTGAAGTATTTTTACTCATTTTAATTGCATTGGGAGAAGAAATAATGCCATTTCCCCGAGGGTCGAATTGATGATCTTTGCAGCTAAATGGAAGAGGGTTGGAACAGATATAATAATAAATTAATGGTGCATATGAGACCTT
Organism: Larix kaempferi; assembly: GCA_027924585.1. Taxonomy (NCBI): domain Eukaryota; kingdom Viridiplantae; phylum Streptophyta; class Pinopsida; order Pinales; family Pinaceae; genus Larix; species Larix kaempferi. The sequence goes on along the minus strand of BSBM01000120.1, from coordinate 9,958,359 downwards.
AATAAAATCCTTAATACATTCCATAACTCTGTTCATAAATTTGAGTGGTTTTGGAGGCATTTGGGAATCCATTTTCAGTACTTACCCCAGGGGGATTTGAACCCCAAATTACTAGTAAAATTGCATACTTGGTCCAGAATCTTAAGAGAGTTCACAGAGGTCTTTTGGTAGCCATATCTCATCCCTAAAAATCATATTCAAGTCCTAATATCATTCATACACCTTCCTTGAATATTTGAAGGCATTTGGAGTCAATTTGAGACCTAGAGACCAATACTGGTCAAAGGGAAATTACTAGTAAAGTTCCCTACATTGGCCAGAATTGAAAGAGGATTTGAAGAAGTGTTTTAAAGGTCCAAAAGCATCCCTGAAATACATATTTATGTTCTAACATCATCCATATACCTTCTCAGAATATTTGGGAGCAATTGGAGCAATTTGGGGACCTAGAGCTCAAAATTAGTTAAAGGTCTAACTAGGGAAAAAAGTGAAAAATTGTCATTTTAATAAAATTCCTAACAAGGGATATTACAGGAACACTTACAAACCAGCATGTAGAGCCATCCTCACCTATACAACAAGCCATCCTGACCTACCATGCCTCACTTCTTAGAGAGCCCAGCTGCAATGCCTTTAGCACAAGTAGAACCAGAAGAATCCATGAGTGCCTGTCTGAGAGAGTATAGAGCTTTAGGATATGACTTCCATTAAGCCATGACCTTCAATGACTTCTGCCACTTTAAAAGTAAGAACAGACCCGGATCTTACAATAGGCCATTCACCCAGAATTATAAGTTACAGCTCACCGTAGGGAAACTGACTATCCCTACCTTTGAGGGTACCCGGGGTGGCCCAACCTGGAATTGGGTATAGAAGTTGGATACATACTTCCAGCTCAACCCCATGATTGAGACATATGCCATTAAATTGGCTACCTTGCATTTGGATGGGGAGGACCATGAGTGGTGGTACCACGGGTTGGTGACGTTGGGTCACAACACCATCACTTCATATTCTGACTTTACATAAAGGCTCATTGAGTGATTTGACCAGAAGGACCCTGAGGTGCATTTTAGAGAGCTGGCACAGCTCAAGAAGACAGGTAGTGCAGATGCATTCATTTCAGAGTTTCAGAGGGTGGCAGTCATGGTGACAGATATTTCAGAGAGCAGATTGATTATGCTATTTACTGAGGCTCTCACTGAGCCCTTACGTGGATGGGTCAAGTCCTATAGACCCACCACTCTAGCCAATGCCATCAGTCAGACTACAGATTTGTAGGATGCAGTACCCAAGAATAGATTTCCTCCCAGAACTAATTTCCCTATCAAAGAAAAAGAGAGGAAACCCTTCCAGAAAGAGTGGCCCAAGAAAGAATGGATGGATAAAGATACTCGCCAGGACCTTAGAAGAAAAAAGTTATGTTTCACTTGTCATGACCCATGGAACCAAGTCAAAGATGTTCAGGGAAGGGAAAGGCCTACTACATAGAGGCCTATTCAGACAGTGGAGAGGATGAGGATTATCAGGATCAGGAGCAGGGAGCAACACCAGAGACAGTTGATGAGGGACAGCCCTCAGGAGGTACTATTGCTACCATGACAGGGGTCCCTAGATTCCACACTCTCAGGTTCAGGGGTACCGTACAGGGCCACAGAGTGGGAGTGCTAATAGATGGTGGGGCATCCCACAATTTTATTGATGTTGCATGGGTTAAAAGGAAAGGCATCCAGACTGAGAGTTTTGATATATTTTCAGTAACTGTAGCAGGTCACACCATGGAGTGTAGTCAGAGGATTCCTAAATTAAAAGTAACACTTGGGAATTATACTGTGATAGAGACATTCTGAGTGGTAGATGTACCTGACATGAATGTAGTATTAGGATTTCAGTGGCTATATTCCATAGGGAAGTGTTCCATGAACTACCAGACCATGGAGATGGATCTCACAGGGGCAGAGGTACAGAAGGTAGTATTGAGAGGGATGAATACCTACCCTCCCACAGCAGTGACATCACACAGGATGGAGGCAGTACTCCAACAGGGATATATTGAGTGGGAAGCAGAGTGCTTGGTTACCTTCAGGAAACCACCAAATAAGGCCACACAACATCCAGTAGATATAGAGGCCTTACTGCAGAAGCACAAAGCGGTATTCGGAGACCTTCCAGCAGGTCAACCTCCAGATAGAGGATTTGAGCATATTATTGAGTTAGAGGAGGGGACTCAAGCAGTTATCGCCACTCCTTACAAACATCCCAAGAGGTACAAAGATGAGATAGAGAATACAATCAAAGAACTGCTCAAGCTAGGGTACATCAAACCTAGATCTAGTCCATTTGCATCTTCAATAGTGCTAGTGAAGAAAAAAGATGGAACCTTACGCATGTGCATCGACTATAGGGCACTCAACAAGAAGACCATAAAAAACAGGTATCCCATCCCCAAGATTGATGAGTTGATGGATGAACTACAGGGGGCAAAACACTTTTCCAAGATTGACCTCCGCTCAGGTTACCATCGGATTCGAGTTAGGAAACAGGATGTTCCAAAGACCGCTTTTCGTTGCCACTACGGACATTATGAGTTTCTAGTGATGCCATTTGGGCTCACTAATGCACCAGCTACTTTCCAATAATGCATGAACAACATCTTCAAGAATAAGTTACGTAAGTATCTTCTGGTATTCTTTGACGACATATTGATATACAGTAGAACTTGGGAAGAACATTTGAGACATCTGGACGAGGTACTTGGCATCTTACAGGAGCAATCACTATATGCCAAGATGTCAAAATGTGAGTTCGGCATGTAGGAGATGTTATATTTAGGGCATGTGATAGGGGCCAACGGGGTGCAGGTGCACTTAGAGAAGATTCAAGCCAAATTGGATCGGCCTACACCCAAAAATGTGACAGAACTGAAGGGCTTTTTGGGCTTTTGCACCTACTACAGGAGGTATGTCAGTGGATTCTCACAGATGATCGCACCCCTCACAGATCTTACCAAGAAGGGGGAATTCATTTGGTCAGAGACAACACGACAGACATTCAAGAAAATGAAAAAGGTAATGAGTTCATGCCCAGTATTAGCTCTACCATACTTTTCTCAACCCTTTGTGTTAGAATGTGATGCTTCATGAGAGGGAATTGGGGCAGTATTGATGCAGAACAACCACCCCATTGCATTTGAGAGCAGGAAGCTCAAATACTATGAGCACCACTATTCGATATATGACAAAGAGATGTTAGCCATTCTCCATGCGCTTACCAAGTTCAGGCAGTACTTAGTGGGTGGCAGATTCAAAGTTAAGACAGATCATAATAGCTTGAAGTACTTCCTAGAGCAGAAAGAGTTAAACGAGAGGAAACAGAAATGGGTGAGCAAAATTCAGGCCTATGACTTCAAGATTGAGTATGTTAAGGGGAAGAACAATGTAGTGGTTGATGCACTTTCTAGACGACCAGCTGCTTTATCCCTTATGAGCATCTCATCATATTGGAGATCTCATCTCTTGGTTGAGTACTCCAAGGATAAGTTTTCCTGCGAGCTATTGGATGGACAGATTCAGGATGACAGGTACAGGATAATTGATGACATCATATACTACAAGAACAGAATCTTCTTAGTTCTAGAGTCTTCCCTCAAGAAGAAGATTTTGCAGGCATCACATGACTCACCATTAGCAGGGCATCAGGGGTTTCTCAAGACCTATAGACAGATTAGAGAGAGGTTCTCATGGAAGGGCCTCAAGAATGATGTGATACAGCATGTGAGAGAGTGCAGATTGTGCCAACAGAATAAAATAGAGCACACCCACCCGGCTGGTTTATTACAGCCCTTGCCTATTCTCGAGTAGAAGTGGGAGAGCATCTCCATGGACTTCATTACAGGATTTCCCAAGGTTCAGTGTAGGGACTACTTGTACGTAGTGGTGGACAGGTTGACCAAGTTCGCTCACTTCTTTGCCATTCCTTCATATTATTCATTAGCACAGGTGGCGGAACTATTCTTTAGAGAGGTTTTCAGACTCCATGGGTTACCCAAGACCATTGTCAGTGATAGAGATAGCAAATTCACTGGTGTCTTTTGGCAAGAGCTCTTCATATTGGTGGGAAACGAGTTAGCTATGAGCACGAGTTATCATCCACGGAGCGATGGACAGACTAAGATAGTTAACAAGTGGATTGAGGGGTATTTAAGGAATTACGTAGCAGGCCAGCAGAGGACATGGATCAGGTGGCTACACTTAGGTGAGCATTGCTACAATACCACCCACCATATGACCATTGGGATGACTCCTTTCCGAGCTCTATACGGATGTGATGCCCTGACTTTTGCAGATTTGGTATTTGGTGATAGCAGGGCCCCCAAAGCCAAAGAGTGGATTCAAGAGAGTCAAGACATCCTTAGAATACTCAGGCAAAACATACAGTCTACTTAGAATCAGTAGAAGATATATGCAGACAAGCACAGGATTAAGCGCAGTTTTGAGGTAGGAGACCTCGTTTATTTACGCCTCCAACCTTACCGACAGTCATATCTAAAAAAAAAGGAGCGTAAAAACTTAAACCTCGCTGCTATGGTCCATACAAGATAATTCGGAAGGTCGGAGAGGTGGCATATGAGCTAGAACTACCCCCAGAGAGCAAGATTCACAATGTATTTCACGTCTCAATATCAAGAAGGCAGTCGGTCAGCAAATTGTTACATTTTCATAGCTGCCCCCCCTTGATGATGAGGGGAAATTGATTTTGAATCCTGAGCGCATCCTAGAGATGCAAGAGCGGAAACTGAGGAACATAATCATCATAGACTACTTGGTTCAGTGGAGAGATCTGCCTATAGAGGAGGCCACTAGGGAGGGAGAGCAGGTATTACAACACCCAGCTTTACAATTGCTTGAGGACAAGTAAATTCAAGTGGGGAGGACTGTAATGTCCTCTTCTGCTTAAGCATTGAGGACCATCATGCTAACCTATTTGATTCCCATAGTTTCGAGTGGGTAGTGACAGTCAGGAAATCAGCTGAGGATTGATGCCATATCAGAAGATCTAGGGCATTGATATTATATCATCATTAGGTAGACAGGGGCCACCTGAGCCAAAGGCCACCTGCATGCATGACATCTGTGCATTATTTCATGATGCATGCACCTGATTGAGTCTCTAGGCACCGACATGCAATTCAACTGCAAATTAGAAGGTAAAGTGACCTAATTAGGTTATTTGCAGTTGAGAGTTATAAAATAAAGGTAAAGTGAATGGAGAAACACACTTATATGATTATTGATTTGAGGATTCGAATTGGAGAGCTCAGGGAGCTAAGTTGGGGTTGAGTGCATGTTGGTGTCCATTTTGTCACCACTTTTGATCATCAAACACACTCTGATTGGCATTTTTTCACTATTTTTGATATAATAAGTTATTCTTTCCGCTATTCAGACCGTCAAACAGATCAGGTATGCATATATTCACACATCACATGAATTTTGGGTAAAAATCGTCATATTGTGATTTATTGATTTTTATTTGATATTTCTTGGCTTGCTTCGCAAATATATTTCATTCCACAGGTTATGGCTCTCAAACGAACCTCCATTCAGACGTGTATTCATGTTGCAGATGATCAGCCGCATTCAGCCCGCCGTTCAGACCCGCATTCAACCCGTGAGATCGTTAGTTGAGATATTCTCGGGCCATTAGAAAGCAAACCATCACATGGATTCTGTTTAGAATGTGGCCCTTATGGTGGTGCGTGAGCTGGTGTTCAGGAAGATTCCCTCCCTGCATGCTCAGCTCAACAGCACATCTATCTCTGCCCATGTCAAAAGAGGATCAACATCTCAATGACGCGTGAAGGAAACCAACGGTGTGGAACCTAGTAGATGCCTCGTGCGCTGTCGTAAACTGTTATGGGGTCGTTCCTTGGCCATGTCCTATCGTGAGTTGTTAAGCAGAGCCGTGTTCTGGCATTAAAACTGCCTATTATTAGAGCAGTCGACCTCTAAAGGGTCGACTTGCTCCCCCAATTGTAACTCTGTTTATATAGACGTCTTCGTGACTGAGACGAGTTAGCTTTTTGAGTCTTTTTAGTCTTTAGTCTTTTCAGTTGCAAGTAGACGCAGAAACGTTGTAACTCTATTTTAATTTAATATACCTCTGTTCAAGTTTTTATGAAAGCTCAGTAGCATGCGTGGTGATTGATTGATTGAGGCACAACCTCTGATTACTGATAAGGGCCCCTCAACAACCAATGGTCTTCCGTCTATGTACATAATTTGTCTTTGTCTTCTGCAGATAAGCTGTGTTATTTGCTTAATTCATGTATTTATTTTGTATATGATATTTTTGTCTTATAATATGTATGTTGTTTTTTCAGCTATGTAAATGATACCTCTGTCTTATGATCTGTATATCTTGTTTGCTGTTCATATTAATGATATTTCCAGAATGTAATTGGTGACCGGTCACGGTTAGTTGCTTAAATTTAGTTGCTCAGTTTGCTTAAATTGTTTAGTTTGCTTAGTTCGCTTTTAGCCTTGTATTTACAAATACCTAGAGTTTAGTTAACCTAACATTCCATGTTCAGTCGTAGTTAGAATTAGTTCTATCAGTTTCTTTGCTGTAGTTGTAGGTTAGTTTTATTTATCTCAGTTTTGTTTTCTTATGTCATAGAAATAGTTCATTCCTTAGACAATGATTAGAAAAGGTTACTTCTTGTTATCTTAGCTCCTAAACACTCTATTCATTGCTTCCTTGCACTGTAGGTTCATATGCACCAGTCAACTGACGTTAAGATCATCCAAACCGCTTCTTTCCTTAGTTTAAATCGTTTTCCTCCATCCGGACTGTCATTCGGACAGTCATCTGAATCATCCTACGGACCTTAATACTTTCTGCATTGTTTTTATGCTTATTTCGAATTTCGTTTATTAGGTCTTTTGAACTGTAATATTTATTACCTTTAATTAGCATTCTTAGATGTAATTAAAGATCTTGTTTTACACCACTTAGAGTTTTAATTAAGTTTGTTATCATCCTTAGTTTTCATTCTATCTTTCCTTAACCTTGCTTCAGTTGCTTTACAAGTTATGTCTCTCTTATGTCTAATTCATTAATGATTTACTGTTACAGAATTTATCAGTTTCATTCCTAGTGTAGTTTATCATATGTCATTAAGATTAATATCATATTAGGTTTAGCAATTTCATTCTCCAAGTTATCTCAGTCTTGAATCATTTCTCCCATTCATACAGTTAATGAAGATGTTCGTGAAATAGAGTTTGGTTCAGAAATAAATATCTTTATCAAATTTTCTACTTGCTTCTATATAAAATATCTTTATCAAGTTTTCTACTTGCTCCCAAATTGAATTCAGTTCAAGTGAATATCTTTATTAAGTTTTCTACTTGCTTCTAAATTTCATTAAGTTTCATATCATTTTGCTTATGGATAAAAGATAGATCAAGATGTTTAAAGTTAATTGTAGTTGGACAATCTTTAGTTTGCATTTATTTGTAGAAGTTAAATTAGATTTGTCTCCATTTTGTTTCCTTGTCACGTTTGAAAGTCACTTCGATACATTTTCTCCTATTCCCATTACATTTGATACACTTCCTCAGAATCCCCAAGGAGAATGGAATTAGGTAGTTTAGTGTAGTCTTGAAATATTAATTGAATGCATAAGTAGGTGTTGAATTCACTTAGTCATTTGTAGTTTTGCTTTAAGTTATTTGTTTCATAATTAGTTGTCAGTTGAATTATCTCATAGATAGGTTTCTGAACTCATTTACAATTGTTTTTAATTCCTAGCTTAGAGTTTTTTTCAGTAGTTTTCAATTTCATCAAAGTAGTTATGTTCTTGATTCAGTCTTGCTTCCTAAAATAATATCGTTGTTTTTATATCTTTCTGTTATTATCCATAGAGTAGAGTAGTATAGCTTGATACTATTCTGATCTATTGGTTTAGTTAGGTTTAATTAGTTCGTTTGTTGTATTTCTAAATTTTGACTCGATTTTTCATTTTAAAAGATCTTTCAATCTTTTCTTTATTAAACATTTCTAAGGTCTGTCGAGCCAAAATTTAGGTCCCATTCTACCTCAGCATATACTATGCCACAACTCTAAGATTACCAACCCTGGTCGATAATTAAATATTTTGGTGATTCCTTAAGACAGTAAATACACCTCAACAGTGCATGCTCAACTAACTGGTGTATTTCGGCAGCGAAATCTATCTGCCCTAGTTCATCATCAGGTTGGATCATCCAGATTCAGCATTGTTCATCATTAGGTATTATCATCATTCAGATTCGGCAGAGTTCTCTTTATATATTATATTGTGGGCTTGCTCTCCCTTGCATGGGCGCATTGTCCATATAGCCTCCTATTCGTATTGCATTCTACAGGGGTCCATTTCTCTGCATGCAACTCTCATCCTTCTCAGAGCAGCACTATTACCCTTCCCCTGGAAGAAGGGTCTCTCAGCTTGAGTTATGAGCTATATATCAGCAGTTGTTATTCTGGGAGTGTTAAATTTTTCAGAATTTACTTCAATCTGATCTAGGATCTTAACTGAGAGAACAACATGTACAGCATATCTACAGCATATCAATCATGGAGACAATAATGCAAGCACACAAGAAACACAAAGATTTACTTGGGGAAAACCATAAAGGTGAAAAACCCCAATAACTTCCTCAGAGATAGATAGAGCAAAGATACAACCAACCAATAGAGATAGCCATCACCTAGCAGCAATCCTCCTCCTCCATAAGTGCGCCTCTCCTCCTTGAGAGCATGTGTGAGAAGTGAGTGAACAAATAGAGTGCCTCCCGCACTCTATTTATACTTGACTTGACTTGCCTTTTTACCTAACTCATGTAGGCTCGAACTTAACCACATAATATAATGCTGACTGGGCCGACCCCCAATAGGGTGGTCTAATAACCCTTCGACCCACATGGCCGACCCCCAATAGGGTGGTCTAATAACCCTTTGACCCACATGACTTATACAGGGCCGACCCCAAACAAGGTGGTCTAATAACCCATCAAGTATAAGTTACGACACTTACAATATAAATGACGACACTTCCTTGTAGAGGAATAATACCATCTCTATAGGAATACAATATACATATATGTGAAATACATTCCGAAGTTACATATACATCAACACTCCCTCTTAACTAGGAAGGTATTTCTCAGCACAGTTCTTCTAGCACAAGTCATCTTCTCTGGATCATCGTCACTGGATAATCATCATCGAGTCATCATCATCGTCACTGCTGCTGCTATCTCAATCAATCTCTATCTCTACTCGTCATAGGAAGTTCTACAGAGCCAGTCCTTTTTCATACTGGATGTAGGCCCACCACCTGCAGGTCTTCGTCATCACTGGCCATACTGTGGAATCCTCAGGACTTATTACGTGCGTCACAAAACCTCGAAAGAGCATCCCAGGATATTACGGGTACACAACTCCAACCTGTAGGATCTCCCAGGGCGCTATTACATGTGACCCCAACCACAAAACCTCGAAAGAGCATCTTAGGATGTTACGGGTACACAACTCCGACCTAAGATCTCCCAGGGCACAAATTACATGTGGTCCACCACAAAACCTAGCAAGAGCATCTCAGGATGTTACGGGTACACAACTCCGACCTGAGATCTCCTAGGGCACAAATTACATGTGGTCATGGCAAAACCTCGCAAGAGCATCTCAGGATGTTACGGGTACACAACTCCGACCTGAAATCTCCCAGGGCCCAAATTACATGCCATAGGACAAAACCTCGCAAGAGCATCTCAGGATGTTACGGGTACACAACTCCGACCTGAGATCTCCCAGGGCACAAATTACATGTCCTCCCAGAGCAATGTCTCGAAAGAGCATCCCAGGCTGTTACGGGTACACAACTCCGACCTATAGGATCTCCCAGACATGCTCATCTGCACAACCTGATCCACGGCCACAGAGTATCAACCTGATACTCACCATACATCATCCTGATGTACTCATGATCGTCCTGATCATAATCACTGCAACGTCCTGCTGCAAGTCATCTGGAGCAACATCCTGAAGCTCGTCATCTATGATCATCCTGATCATCAATGCAACATCCTGCTGCATGTCATCTGGAGCAACATCCTGAAGCTCGTCATCTATGATCATCCTGATCATCACTGCAACATCCTGCTGCATGTCGTCTGGAGCAACATCCTGAAGCTCGTCATCCATGATCGTCCTGATCATCACTGCAACATCCTGCTGCATGATCTACCTGATCATCAATGCATCTTCCTGATGCATACCAAGTATCATACATGATCCTCCTGATCATCAATGCATCTACCTGATGCATACCATCATACATGATCTTCCTGATCATCAATGCATCTACCTGATGCATACCAAGTATCTACCTGATACATATCATCATACATGATCCTCCTGATCATCAATGTATCCACCTGATACAAATACAAATACATGATACATATCACCATACATGATCCACCTGATCATACAATGTATCCACCTGATACATATACAGATACATGGTCCAAGCATCCAACATGATGCACACATACATACATAAAATGATCCAACTGATCATATCCAGCATCCACATGATGCGTACATACATACATAAAATGATCCAACTGATCATATCCAGCATCCACATGATGCGTACATACATACATAAAATGATCCAACTGATCATATCCAGCATCCATATGATGTGTACATACATACATAAATAAAAATGATCCAACTGATCATATCAAGCAGAAACCAGAACATCATCCTGATGTTCATCATCCAGCGCTTACATCCACAGCCATGTGAAGGATCCTCCTTCCAACATGCTTGGAATGGCTTCAGCAAATGTGTCCATCACTTCTTCCTCGAAGTGTCCTCGATTTGAAGAATGCCAAGCCTCTCTCTGAAGTACTCGAACTTCACCCTGGCTAGTGGCTTCGTCAGCACATCTGCAATCTGCTCGTCCGTCGCAACATACAGGAGCTTCACAGCTCCTTTCTGCACCATATCCCTGATATAGTGATATTTGATCTCTATGTGTTTCGACCTGTCATGAAACACTGGGTTCTCGGACAGCTTCACACAACTCTGGTTATCACAGAAGATACCAGTAGCCTCCAACGGGAGATCAAATAGCTCAGACAGTAGCTTCCGAGCCATACTGCCTCACAACTAGCTGAACAGGCAGCAACATACTCTGCCTCAGTTGTACTCAGTGCTACGCAGGACTTCTTCCTGCTAAACCAAGAGATCACACCTGATCCCATACTGAAGCAACACCCAGATGTGCTCTTCCTATCTGCAGCACTGCCAGCCCAATCTGAATCAACATAACCCTGCAGGTTAAACTTTTGATTCGCCTCATACCTGAGCCCATAATCCACTGTACCCTTCAGGTACCTCAAAACATGCTTTACAGCAACCAGGTGAGCATTCCTCGGATCCATCAGGAACTGGCTCAATGTGTTCATAGCAAAGCAAATGTCTGGTCTCGTGTTCGTCAGGTACATCAAGGACCCAATCATCTGATGGTACATGGAGACATCAACCGGCTCAGATGAAACATCACATAGAAGCTTTAGATTCAATGCCATAGGTGTGGCCATAGCTTTGCAGTCCATCATCCTGAACCTCTTCAGGATCTCTTACTGCATACTTCCCTTGTCCAAGGAAGATTCTATCTGCACTCTGCCACACCTCCATGTCAAAAACAAATAGTGCATCATCCCCAAGTTCTTCATCTCGAACTCGGTAGTAAGCTTCCGCTGCGTGTCGGTAATCAATCTATCTTCACCATACCAAGTTCTGCACATATATGATTTCCTATCATGTGTCTCAAAACCATCTGGTGCATCTTCTATTTCATCTCAATGCTGCCATCTGCAACATGCTTGATCTGATAGTTCCATTTGGACTTCATATCAAACTTCCCTTCACGTCTTGGGACTACATCCCAAACATCATTCTTCATGATCGACGGATCATGGCATTCCATTTCTTCATCCCAGATCCTGGGAACTTCAATATCTTCAATAAATAAATTTGTTGCTGAACAAATGTTGTAGTTCTTCTTTTGTAGGAGATGGCATACGATCTTTCCTACACAACAAGTTAAATTGCATGATTAGAAAACATCTCATAGTTTTCAAAACAAATTCTTACACATAAATAAATATGTCATACAGTCATGCAATTATCTTAGCCAATGCTTCAATACAACATTTATCCATATCCCGTAACTTTCTAGATGCCTTCCAATCTCTACCAGAACATTGTTAAGAGTGTGCACAACTCCCAACATGTCAGCAAAGAGGTTTCATTCTAGATAAGTAGCAATGGAATGTTGTACAGTGCCATAGGCTACTTACCCATGCATATTAGTAGTATACTGTTCATTAATGTAATTATTCTAATATGCACAATACATATCCTAAGTCTAAGACCATGAGCATATACATCATTGAACAATTTTATTTAAACAAACACATATGCAAGAAATGATAATTAAAATACTTATCTTTGTTTGTTCGTTGGGTGGACTCCCTCTGAGTCTTTGCTTCCTTGCAGGAGATGCTGGAGTCCTAATCTGAAGTAGCTTCTTCTACACCTTTCTGTTGTGGAATGTAGAAAGATGGTCAACTCCCTCTGAATATCTGCATCCTTGCAGAAACTACTGAAGTGTGCTCCTTTGCTTTCTTGCAGGAGCAACTGGAGTGTGCTCCTTTGCTTTCTTGCAGAAGCAACTGGAGTGTGCTCCCTCTTGATCTTTGCTTCTTGAATTACCTGTTCTTGAACTCATATTCATCCTTGGTCCCTATGCATGCTTATTAGTATCATGATTGTGTTATCCTGGATTAGCATGCTAGCTATTTATGTCTAACATACCCGCATAATGTCTTCTGGTTCTCTTTAGTGACTTGTGCTAGTAACCTGCATGTCTCATAAGTTAACCATTATAAAACTAAGTTATACATACCTCGAGAATGGATCTTCTATGAGATCCATGGCAATGGATGAATCTTTGTCCTCATGATCATATGTTCTTGAACTAGAACATGATTTGTCTTCTTGGTGTACCTTTCATGTTAGTAGACAACATAAAACTCATACAACATCACAATGTGTTAGTACAAACATAAGTTTCATACTCCTAATAAATGAATGACTTCTATCATGCATTCATAATTTTATTAAGGTGATATGACAAGTCTAAAATCAAGATTGTACTAACCGTGATAATATGAAGACAAGCATACCATAAACTTAATTATGAACAAATCTCAAAACATACCTCGATGAGTCATACCTGTCGAGATCACTTGTAATCTTCTTATGTAAGGCCTTAGCCTCATCTCCCTCTGAAACAGGAACTTCTTCACTTATGCAAGTGACCAATCCATCTTCTTCTAGGATTAACCCAATCCACTTGATTTGCAAGAACTGGACCTTGAGCTGGATATGGGTTTGTCAGAGAAACCCCAAAAATTCAAACTTTGAATTTCAAACTTCTGATAGGATAGAAATATGTGCCTTGATGAGCTGATCAAGTTGGTATATTCAGAATTTGAAAACTGCAAAGTTTCACTCCTCAATTTTGCCTTTGAAACTTCTAGATTCACTGGACGTGACCCTGAACTGGGGTTTGATGAAGACCACTCTTTTGCCCCATCAAAATGTTTGATCCAAAGCTCTAAGCTTCTATTTTTCTGAGGAGCTTCCAGCCGTGGTCACAGATTTCAAAAATTCCCATTTTTACAGAAGCCCTAATTTTCCACTTTTCTGATCAAAGTCCCGAACTAGGGTCTGATCAAACCCGGCCTTCTACCCAGCCAAAAATTCTGATCTTGGTCTCTAAATTTCTATTTTGATGAGTAGTATCCAGCCGTGGTCTCCGATTACAAAAATTCCAACTTTCTTCAAAGCCCTAAATTCCGGAAGCCATGAATGAAGGTACCAAAAAATAATTCTGTTTTGACAGAAATATGTACCTGATTGTTTCTGGTGTAACTCCGAAATTTTTGATCCACAGGGTCTGAAAAAGTTTTCTGAGATAGCCTGACCTGTTAGCTTTCCATCCTGACAGGTCTGACCTCAATTGGATCTTCTGAGAGAGAGTTATGCCAAATGTCGCAACGTCACCTGTTTTGGGAAAATACAGGAGAGCGAACTTGTACGGAATGCCACGTGTCACTATTTGACCTTCGGCCTCTGAAAAAGTTTTCTGAGATACCTCGGCCTGTTATCTTTCCATCTTGACAGGTCTGACCTCAATTGGATTCTCTGAGAGAGAGATATGCCAAGTGTCGCAACGTGACCTGTTTATGGGATAAAACAGGAGAGCGAACTTGTACGGCGTGCCACGTGTCACTGTTTTAACTTCGGCCTCTGAAAAAGTTTTCTGAGATAGCTCGGCCTGTGTACTACCTGTAACTTTTCACGAAATTTCATTTGGAGCTTCCTAGCCCAAGTTATGACCTTTTTCCCAAGGTCACCTGATTTTGACTCAGATCTGGAAGAGGCAGAAACCCTATATTGTACAGATCATAAATCACAAAGTACAACGAATTAGAGGTTGTCCTTTGGACACAAGATACCTGGAGATCTTATCTTCGGCCTGTAACAATTTCAGATCCGAAAACTTCTCCAAAACGGATTTATAGCGAAAGTGCTACGATGACTGGTTTTTGCTATATCAAGCCCTAGCATCGTTAGTGCAACAAGTGTCATACATGCCATATCATGCCTTCTTTCAGGCTAGCTCTGATTCCATGTTTAAATTTTTCAGAATTTACTTCAATCTGATCTAGGATCTTAACTGAGAGAACAACATGTACAGCATATCTACAGCATATCAATCATGGAGACAATAATGCAAGCACACAAGAAACACAAAGATTTACTTGGGGAAAACCATAAAGGTGAAAAACCCCAATAACTTCCTCAGAGATAGATAGAGCAAAGATACAACCAACCAATAGAGATAGCCATCACCTAGCAGCAATCCTCCTCCTCCATAAGTGCGCCTCTCCTCCTTGAGAGCATGTGTGAGAAGTGAGTGAACAAATAGAGTGCCTCCCGCACT
The DNA here is from genome assembly GCA_027924585.1 of Larix kaempferi. Taxonomy (NCBI): domain Eukaryota; kingdom Viridiplantae; phylum Streptophyta; class Pinopsida; order Pinales; family Pinaceae; genus Larix; species Larix kaempferi. The sequence goes on along the minus strand of BSBM01000120.1, from coordinate 9,943,223 downwards.
CTATTTATACTTGACTTGACTTGCCTTTTTACCTAACTCATGTAGGCTCGAACTTAACCACATAATATAATGCTGACTGGGCCGACCCCCAATAGGGTGGTCTAATAACCCTTCGACCCACATGGCCGACCCCCAATAGGGTGGTCTAATAACCCTTTGACCCACATGACTTATACAGGGCCGACCCCAAACAAGGTGGTCTAATAACCCATCAAGTATAAGTTACGACACTTACAATATAAATGACGACACTTCCTTGTAGAGGAATAATACCATCTCTATAGGAATACAATATACATATATGTGAAATACATTCCGAAGTTACATATACATCAACAGGGAGGACATTTTCATGCCTTGGGCGAATTCCTCAAGAGAAGATCATCACGTTTTAGGCCTTTGAGCCATCAAATTTTATGCATGTTGCTTCCATCATCTTCATAGGGGCACTATAACCCTAGTGCGTATTATCTGGAGATTCATTAGGGATCTACCATTTATTTAGGAGCATTCTGAGCTTGGAGGAGGGCGCACTTATCTATTGGAGGACGACTTGACTTATCTTCCTATTCCTCCGGCACAATTATAGCATGCGGGGATCATCTTCCTCGTCATCAGCAGATCTATATACTGGTATGTACATGCATTAGTTCCTCCTACTTCCTAGCATTTCAGTATTATTTGGGGTTACAGATCTGCATGCATGCAGAGATCAGGTTTTACTTTCATATCCTGTTGAGACATAAGCCTACTAGCCATCTATAGTACACAAAAAAAGAAAAAATATTAGTTTGGGATATTACAGTTTAAGCGAGTGGCGATTAAGTTCTGTAGTACATACCTATAGTTGGTCTACAAAAATATGCAGAGATGGAATGTACCGCACTTTAACATGTATGTCCTTCGGGAATGGGTGGATTTCCTAGCACATTGACCATTGGCACATTCGAAAGTGCATCACTCCTTGAGATGTTTCCAAGCAAGCTGGAAAACCAATAAATTGCCTCCAGGATTTATGTGGAATCTCCGATGCTACCTGGTAACCAATGGGGTACCACTAACAATCAAGGAACTCACGGAAGTAGATTTGGGATCACAGAATGGAAAAATGGTGCAATTTGTAGACCCGACAGAAAGAAAATTTACAACTCCTCCAAAACACAATATGGCCTTGACCAGACAATGAAAGGAATGGATGAATGGTGCCATTAATATGTTAATTAGTAGCAAAGCATAAGAAACTGAACATGGGAAGCGCTACAGTAGTTCATTTGATCCCAAGCATGTAATTACTCATATTTGCATAGTGAGACGCATAGCAGATAGAAGCAAGAGACTATATGCATGGAACTTGAGCTTTATTCTTCTTCAGTGGTCAGAATGGACCATGTACATTAGAATGGTTGTGTTAAGAGCAGCAATGATAGCAGCAACATATAGAGTAGAGAGCAGAGAGAGAGAAGACATAATAATGGACCCTGTATTTCTTTTGTTCAATGGAACCAAGCCTGACTGAAGCTCCACCAAACACCTGTAACAAACAATAGGGAGTGCGTGATTGTGTGTCCTTGGAGAGTATGGAGGCACAATGGTGCAATCTCTAATAGAATATCAATATGAAGCTCTATGAAGAAGACTGAATATCTCCTCCCTTAATGATACAAAAGGGGCACATCACCTAACTATTGACAAGGGGAGCATCACCCAAGTCTGGGAAGCTAAAAGCTTTCCTCACATAAACGATCAAATCCAAAAGCATGCCTTTGCTGGTGCGCCTCACTACTCCTTTTAAGCTTGAGAGATATCCAATACTATGGATGAGTGAAAACCATGTTCCCTGACCACGTTTAGCCAATGCCATGGAAAAATACCATGGAACACCCAAAACCATGCACTGGGTAGTTAGTGGCCCATAATTGATTTAATGTGCATTTAATAGGGGGAATTTTCCTTGTTTGTCCACATTTCACCTTCATTATCCTTATTTTCTCCCAAGGGAACCTTATCTCCAAAGTTTGTCCACATTTATAACTAACCTTATCCCCTTGGGTGCCTTTTGACCCAATTAACTTCATAAAGACCATTTTGGTTATTAAGTGGACAAATACCTCCTCATTAATTCTCCATAATTTGAATTTATGATCCTTGTGGCAAATTTATCCATTAATAATTATTCTTGAGCCTTGGGATAATTTTTTCTTTGGCAATTTTAATTATTTTAACGACCATGTTATTTTTTTATGAATTTTGCATAGGTGACCTTGGCCTATTTTCCATAGGCCAAAATTGGGGACATGAAAAATTGTGGGTCACCCCACAATCAATCAAAATTCCTACCCTGATACCCTGTATGACACCTCTCACTTGGAGAGTATGGAATCTGGGAACTACTGACAAAGTAGTTATGACACCCACCTTAATATCATTCTAAAAATGTTCCTCCTCTGCTATATGGAGTGCCTCCCTCTGTATCCACTCCTGATCCTCCTCATCATCCCCACTATCTGAATACACCTCAATGTAATGAGCCTTCCCCTTCCTTGAACACCTGTGACCTGGTGCCCATAGTTCCTGGAAACTAAAACACAACTTCTTCCTCCTCAATTATTTCCTGGTGTCATCATCCATCCAATCCTTCTTGGTCCACTCCCTCTAGAAAGGTTTTTTATCCTTGGCTTTATTTGGGAAAGTTGGTTTGGGGATAAACTTCTTCTTCGGAACTGAGTCTTGCAAGTCCCTGGTTCTGTTGATTGCATATTGTAGAGTGGTGGGATTATAGGCTTTAACCCATCCATGTAGTGGTTTTGCCAGAGCCTCGGTCAACAACATGACTAGCCTAATCTCTGATATATCAGTCACCATGACGACAACTCTATGAATCTCTAATATGAAGGCCTATGGACTACCTGTCTATTTGAGATGGGCTAGCTCTCTGAAATGAATCTCACGGTCCCTCTTGTCAAAGTGCTCAATGATACTTTGCGTGAATTCAGTGTGTGAAGTAATAGTGTTGTGACCCAACGCCACTAGCTTGTGGTACCACCACTCATGGGCTTCCCCGTCCAAGTGTAATGTAGCCAAATTTAATGCATCTGCCTCCATCATTGGGTTAATTTGGAAGTAGGTGTCCAACTTTTGCACCCAAATCCTTGCTGGGCAACTACGCGTCCCATCAAAAGTGGGAATGGTCAGCTTTCCCACTGTGCGTTGTAATTCAAAGTTTTGGATAAAATCCTTATTGTATCCTCTCAGCCTGTTCTTTCTCTTCAAATGGAAAAAGTATGTAAAATACATGGCTGAGTGGAAATCATCTCCTAGTGCTCTATACTCTTGTAGGTATGCCCCAACGACTTAGTTGGCTCTACCTATACTATTAGTCCTACGATTTGGCTGTCAAAAAATTGAGGCATGGTGGGCCTCGAAGACTTGTTATATATATGAGGATGACTCTGCATGGTGGTATGTGCGTGGCTTCCACTACCACTAGTGGATACTCTGTCACTATTATGAATCTGTGGGATGTTTGGATTGGGACCTGATTTTTCTGCTAACCTATTGATTGCATTCAACATTTCCTTTTGACCTACAAGCAATCCTTCAAAGCATTAATGACACTATGGAATGCTATTTTTTCATCATCCTCCATGGTTCCTGTTATCACACAACTTGTAGTTGTCCAAAAAAGGTGATCCTATCTAGGATGGTAGAGGCATTAGACAACTAAAGAGGTGACCCAAGAGATGCCACAATTCCCAATGCAATTGGTTGTCACGCTAACCAAGGAACTCTTCACTTTAGATCTAGCCTAAGAAAGACCAAGGGGGATACCCTATCTAACCAATGAATGATAGAAAACCTACTCAAGACCTCCTAGGGAAATGTGAAAGTGAAAATAAGAGAAGATCAGGAGTAACAATATCTAGATCTAGGAAATATAAGTGGACCCAAAGAGTTAGGGCTTGGTTGCAGAGGCTTATAGGATGGATAAAAGTTTTACCAAGGAAAGATTAAGCCACTTATTAGATTAGATAAGTAGGTCTAGATAGATCTAATGCCAAATAGAAAGATCTAGGTGGGGCCCACCCTTAAAATAAGGAAAATGGTCAAAATGGGGTCCACAAGGTGAAAATCAAGTTGAAATGGCACTAGAAGGGTTGCTAATCAATGGATCTGATTATTTGATGAGGAACAAGCAATACCCAAGTGACAGATCTGGAGAAAGACCACCCACCCACAAGTGCGACCTCCATTGGAGAGGCTCCGTGCCTTAGATCAGGGGGTGAATGGAGTTGAATGCCCACCAAATTTGGTCTCCAAGGTTTATTAATTACTAGTGAGGTGGGTTTTAATTATTAAGCCCAAGCAATTGCCAGATCTTATCAGATCTAAAATCGAAGGTTTTAAATTCAGGGTTTGAAGTGACCAATGGGTAAAATGCATGAAATAAGATGTACATGCATTGTAGATCTTACCTCTAAAGCTTGCATCTACCTTGCAAATTGATAATCCTTCCTAAGTGACGCAATCAAGAGTGAGATCCAGCCTATCCAAGTGAAATCCTTATCCCTCCAAGGTGACAAGTGCACCCTTCTCCTGCAAGAAATGATCTGTATGAGAATCTAACTAGCATGAAAATGACTATAAGGATGAAAAGATGAAATAAAAAGCATCAACTATGTCACAAAGATATAATAATGATACTCCCTGAGACAAAAATAAAATCCAAAGGTAAGATATGAGGTCTCCCCACAATAGCGTACCCTTAGATCGTCCTCCTCTTTAACCACACGGCCTCCCTGCAGAGAAAACGCTTGGACAAGTGAGATCCACAATGATAACATAGAGAAAAGATTGTATATTCAACTTGCAAGATAACCCATCGAAGCCAAAGAAGCAGATCTACAAATATAGTATTTTTATTCCAAGTTTTCGAAATCCCCAAAGGTGCCTTTACAATAGGGGGGCTCTTCCTTAAATAGGAGGAGAGAGACCAAAACCCTAACCATTTTACAAACAAGTGGTGGATATCAAAATATAAATACAATACTATCAACGGCTAAGATGAGTCGGAACAATATAACATGGATCTGTTGAAATATTGTAACTTCAAAGAATATTATATTTGTATATTATTTATTCCGGAGATGTTCCATACCTCCGATGTGATTATACTATAAATCCGGAGATGTTTATTCCTCCAAGTTGGTTGTGGTAACTAGGGTTATTAGACCCACCATGTGGGGGTCGGCCCAGTTAGTTATAATGGGGTATTTAACCTAATGGTTAAATACGAGCCTACATGTACTTGTGTAAAATACATATCAGAGTAGTGTATAAATAGAGGAGGTGTGTTCCTCATTTGACACACTCACACACTTGAGGATAGCGCACTTGTGGAGGAGAGGTCTGCTATTGTGGAGGAGGAGATCATGTCTCAGGGTTTCATCTTTGTATATTGCTGGTCATCTATATTGAGGAAGCTTTGCTGGGTTTTCTACCCCATGAGGGTTTCCCAGGATAAATCTCTGTCTCTTGTGTTTATACTGTGCTTGTTGTTTCTTCAGTGATCCTGTATATGCTATTATTGTGAAATGGAATGTAATGCTGCTATTTTCTGTCTTACCATATTTAATTTTAACATGGTATCAGAGCTAAGCCGAAGGAAGACAAGGTATGGCACTAAAGACACTTGCTTTACTTACGACAATTTGAAGGTTAGGGTTTTACATAGCAAAAACCAGTCATCGTAGAACTTTCACTATAAATCCGTTTTGGCGAAGTTTTCGGATCTGAAATTGTTACAGGACGAAGATTAAATCTCCAGGTACCTTTTGTCCAAAGGAAAACCTCTAATTCGTTGTACTTTGTGATTTATGATCTGTACAATATAGGGTTTCTGCCTCTTCCAGATCTGAGTCAAAATCAGGTGACCTTGGGAAAAAGGTCATATCTTGGGCTAGGAAGCTCCAAATGAAATTTCGTAAAAAGTGACAGGTAGTACACAGTCTGTAATATCTCAAAAAACTTTTTCAGAGGCCGAAGTTGAACCAGTGACACGTGGCACTCCGTACAAGTTCGCTTTCCTGTATTATCCCATAAACAGGTCATGTTGTGACACTTGGAATAACTCTCTCTCAGAGAGTCCAATTGAGGTCAGACCTATCAGGATGGAAAGATAACAGGCCGAGATACCTCAGGAAATTTTTTCAGAGGCCGAAGTTCAAACAGTGACACGTGGCACGCCGTACAAGTTTGCTCTTCTGTTTTATCCCAAAACAGGTCACGTTGCGACATTTGACATAACTCTCTCTCAGAGAGTCCAATTGAGGTCAGACCTGTCAGGATGGAAAGATAACAGGCCGAGCTACCTCAGGAAATTTTCTCAGAGGCCGAAGTTCAAACAGTGACACGTGGCATGCCGTACAAGTTCACTCTTCTGTTTTATCCCAAAACAGGTCACGTTGCGACATTTGACATAACTCTCTCTCAGAGAATCCAATTGAGGTCAGACCTGTCAAGATGGAAAGATAACAGTTCAGGCTATCTCAGAAAACTTTTTTAGACCCTGTGGATTGAAAAGTTTGGAGTTACACCAGAAACAATCAGGTACATATTTCTGTCAAAACAGAATTATTTTTGAGTACCTTCATTCATGGCTTCCGGAATTTAGGGCTTTGAAGAAAGTTGGAATTTTTGTAAACGGAGACCACGGCTGAATGCTACTCATCAAAATAGAAATTTAGAGACCAAGATCAGATTTTTTGGTTGGGCAGAAGGCCGGGCTTGATCAAATCCTAGTTCAGGACTTTGATCAGAAAAGTGGAAAATTAGGGCTTCTGTAAAAATGGGAATTTTTGAAATCTGTGACCATGGCTGGAAGCTCCTCAGAAAAATAGAAGCTTAGAGCTTTGGATCAAACATTTTGATTGGGCAGAAGAGTGGAATTCATCAAACCCCAGTTCAGGGTCATGTCCAGTGAATCCGGAAGTTTCAAAGGCAAAATTGAGGAGTGAAACTTTGCAGTTTTCAAATTCTGAATATATCAGTTTGATCAGCTCATCAAGGCGCATATTTCTATCCTTTCGGAAGTTTGAAATTCAAAGTTTGAATTTTTGGGGTTTCTCTGACAAACCCATATCCAGCTCCAGGTCTAGTTCTTTCAAATCAAGTGGATAGGGTTAATCCTAGAAGAAGATGGATTGGTCACCTGCATAAGTGAAGGAGTCCCTGTTTCAGAGGGAGATGAGGCTAAGGCTTTACATAAGGAGATTACAAGCGATCTCGACAGGTATGACTCATCGAGGTATGTTTTGAGATTTGTTCATGATTAATTTTATGGTATGTTTGTCTTCATGTTATTACAGTTAGTACAATCTTGATTTTAGATTTGTTGTATCACCTTAACAAAATTATGAATGCATGATAGAAGATATTCATTGGTTAGGGTGTTGACACTTATGATTGTACTAATGCATTATGATGTTGTGTGAGGTTGATGTTGTCTGCTAACAAGATACAGGTACATCACAAAAGACAAATCAGGTTCCATGACCATGAAAACATGAAGACAAAGACTCATCCATAATCTTTGTTCTACTTACGAGGTATGTATGACTTTGTTATATTATGCTTAACCTATGAGACATGCGGGTTCTAGCTCAGGATCTCTAAATCATTGAAGAGATTGTTTAGGTATGTTGTACATAACTAAGTAGGTATACTAACCCAGGTATGTTTCCCATGAATCTTACCTTGTGTTAGGATCCCTTATATAAGTATACTTGGTATGATTGGTTATGCTTATTCATAAAGTTAGTAATCAAGGGATTATGCATATTATGTCTTTTATCTTGAGTGATGATATGCATGAGTAAAAGAAGACTTCCCTGAAATCTTGAATACTAATGTTTATTAACTATAATCATGACTATACATTCTCAAGATTATTTAGAACTATAATGTTTTGATAACATTTAGAACATACTAATGGGTGTATGTTTGTGTATGAGATCATGAGGATGACACTTGAACATGCACAGTGGTACAGAATGAATAGAAGTTCAAAAGACATACAGAAGATCAAGCGGGAGGCAACCACACAAACATAAAAGATAAGTATTTGAGTTGTTATTTGAAATAGTAAATGATATTGCCTGTAATAGGTTGTATGCATATTTGTATTCCTATAATATATCATGCTGAGTGTAAATATTCATAGAACATTGAATAGTATACTACTAATATGCATATGATTGGTAAATTGGACAAACATTCCATTGTTGCTTGTCTAGAATGAAACCTCTTTGCTGACATGCTGAGAGTTGTGCACACTCTCGATAGTATGTTCTGGTAGAGATGGAAGGCATCTAGATAGCCACTGTATGCATACAGGATATGGGAAAGTGTTGTGCCAAAGTATTGGTCAAATTAGTTGCAAAGCATGTGATGAGGTACATAAAGGATACGATAGACTTTGATCTATGCTATCTTGGAGATCATGACTTCAGATGGCTACTCAGATGGTGTTTGGGAAGAAAGTGTATCAGACAGGAAGAACACATCGAGAGGATGTTATAGTCTTGAATCTGCCATGATCTCATGGTTCAGCAAGGAACAATCTAGTGTGGCTCTCAGTACTGCTGAAGCAGAATATATATATAGCTGTCTGCTCCGCCAGATGTGAAGCAGTGTGGCTTCAGAAGCTATTATATGGAGTGTTTGACTTAGAAATGAATCAAGACAGAAAATCTTGTATTCCACGATAAGTCAATAACACATAGAGATCCGATACTTCTATATACGAGATATGGTGCAGAGAGGAGCTATCAAGCTCGAGTATATAAGCACTGAGGATCAGATTGCTAATATCTTGACTAAACCTCTGTCTCGAGTAAAGTTTAAATACTTTCGAGACAAGCTTGGTATAGTCCAGAAGGACCCTCCTCGAAAGGGGGAGTAGCATAGTATCTGATAACAAGTCTGTCTCATCAATGATGAGGTTACCTATTTACTGCACTTAGCTACTTAGAATTATTTAGATTTAGAACTCTTATATATCTTTTATTTTAGATGTATACATGTTTTTGATGTGATGTATACATGTTTTGATGTTAGATGTATTAGGGAGAATACATGCTAGATGTATACATGTTTTTGATGTGATGTATACATGTTTTGATTAGTGATGTATACATGTTTTGATGTGATACATGCTCTTGGATATTTGTACCTGTATAGATGAGAATACAGTTGAGGGGATTGGATCATCCCTGGACTTTCAGTCCTAAAAAGAGCCATAGACGTGAGGTCTCCGAGAATGAAGTCCTTGGTGGACTTGAGGGGATTGGATCATCCCTGGACTTTCAGTCCTAAAGAGAGCCGTAGACGTGAGGTCTCCGAGAATGAAGTCCTTGGTGGACTTGAGGGGATTGGATCATCCCTGGACTTTCAGTCCTAAAAAGAGCCGTAGACGTGAGGTCTCCGAGAATGAAGTCCTTGGTGGACTTGAGGGGATTGGATCATCCCTGGACTTTCAGTCCTAAAGAGAGCCGTAGACGTGAGGTCTCCGAGAATGAAGTCCTTGGTGAACTTGAGGGGATTAGATCATCCATGGACTTTCAGTCCTAAAGAGAGCCGTAGACGTGAGGTCTCCGAGAATGAAGTCCTTGGTGGACTTGAGGGGATTGGATCATCCCTGGACTTTCAGTCCTAAAGAGAGCCGTAGACGTGAGGTCTCCGAGAATGAAGTCCTTGGTGGACTTGAGGGGATTGGATCATCCCTGGACTTTCAGTCCTAAAGAGAGCCGTAGACGTGAGGTCTCCGAGAATGAAGTTCTTAATGGACAGTTAAGGGGATTGGATCATCCCTGGACTTTCAGTCCTAAAGAGAGCCGTAGACGTGAGGTCTCCGAGAATGAAGTCCTTGGTGGACTTGAGGGGATTGGATCATCCCTGGACTTTCAGTCCTAAAGAGAGCCGTAGACGTGAGGTCTCCGGGAATGAAGTCCTTGGTGGACTTGAAGGGATTGGATCATTCCTGGACTTCAGTCCGAAAGAAGAGCCATAGACGTATGTCTTCGAAAATGAAGTTCTTGGTGAACATGTGAAGGGATTGGATCATTCCTGGACTTCAGTCCGAAAGAAGAGCCGTAGACGTATGTCTTCGAAAATGAAGTTCTTAGTGAACATGTGAGGGGATTGGATCATTCCCGGACTTCAGTCCTAAAGAAGAGCCGTAGACATGAGGTCTCCGATAACAGAACGATAGGACTAGATCGTCCCTGGACCTCGGTTCAAAATGTACGTGACAAATCCTAGAATTGCTCTCGGTTACATCCAGCATGAAACAGGGCTGGCTCTGTAGATGTGATACATCCAGCATGAAACAGGGCTGGCTCTGTAGTTGTGATACATCCAGCATGAAACAGGGCTGGCTCTGTAGTTGTGATACATCCAGCATGAAACAGGGCTGGCTCTGTAGATGTGATACATCCAGCATGAAACAGGGCTGGCTCTGTAGTTGTGATACATCCAGCATGAAACAGGGCTGGCTCTGTAGTTGTGATACATCCAGCATGAAACAGGGATGGCTCTGTAGTTGTGATACATCCAGCATGAAACAGGGCTGGCTCTGTAGATGTGATACATCCAGCATGAAACAGGGCTGGCTCTGTAGTTGTGATACATCCAGCATGAAACAGGGCTGGCTCTGTAGTTGTGATACATCCAGCATGAAACAGGGCTGGCTCTGTAGTTGTGATACATCCAGCATGAAACAGGGCTGGCTCTGTAGATGTGATACATCCAGCATGAAACAGGGCTGGCTCTGTAGATGTGATACATCCAGCATGAAACAGGGCTGGCTCTGTAGATGTGATACATCCAGCATGAAACAGGGCTGGCTCTATAGACGTGACACATCCAGTATGAAAGAGGACTGGCTCTGTGGCGGTAAATCCTAGATCTGATCTAGGTCACATCCAATATGAAAAAGGACTGGCACTGTGGTTGGGATTAGATCGTCCCTAGACATGAGACTTGTCTTAAAGAGATAAGGATTGATCATCCTGGAACTTGATCTGGATTGTATCATCCATGGACCTATGTCCTAAAGAGAGTAGGATTGATCATCCTGTAATATGATCATGTGATGACGATGCTGATGATCGTGTGATGACAATGTTGTTGATCGTATGATGACGATGCTGATTGTGTGATGACGATGTTGTTGATCGTATGATGATGATGCTGATCGTGTGATGACAATGCTAATGATTGTGTGATGACGATGCTGATGATCGTATGATGACGATGTTGATCGTGTAATGACGATGCTGATGATCGTGTGATGACGATGCTGCTGATCGTGTGATGACGATGCTGCTAATCGTGATATGACGATGTTGATGATCGTGTGATGACGATGTTGTTGATCGTGTGATGACGATGTTGATGATCGTGAGATGACGATGATGATGATCATGTGATGACGATGTTGATGATCGTGAGGATCCAGACGTTGATGTTGCTATAGTTGTTCGAGTGCTGCAGAAGATAAAGACTCAGTACTGAAGATGTTGATGTTCCAGTAGCTGGTTGAGTTATTGATGATGTTAAGAAAGCTTCCAATGATTTATAGATGTATCATGTATGATGTTGATGACTCCTTGCTCGTGTAGATACTGTTATAATATCCTTCTCGTTAAGGGGGAGTGTTGAAATATTGTAACTTCAAAGAATATTATATTTGTATATTATTTATTCCGGAGATGTTCCATACCTCCGATGTGATTATACTATAAATCCGGAGATGTTTATTCCTCCAAGTTGGTTGTGGTAACTAGGGTTATTAGACCCACCATGTGGGGGTCGGCCCAGTCAGTTATAATGGGGTATTTAACCTAATGGTTAAATACGAGCCTACATGTACTTGTGTAAAATACATATCAGAGTAGTGTATAAATAGAGGAGGTGTGTTCCTCATTTGACACACTCACACACTTGAGGATAGCGCACTTGTGGAGGAGAGGTCTGCTATTGTGGAGGAGGAGATCATGTCTCAGGGTTTCATCTTTGTATATTGCTGGTCATCTATATTGAGGAAGCTTTGCTGGGTTTTCTACCCCATGAGGGTTTCCCAGGATAAATCTCTGTCTCTTGTGTTTATGCTGTGCTTGTTGTTTCTTCAGTGATCCTGTATATGCTATTATTGTGAAATGGAATGTAATGCTGCTATTTTCTGTCTTACCATATTGAATTTTAACAGGATCAACTCACTAGAGGGGGTGCGCACTCACTAAAAGAGGCCCTAAAGGGGGGGGCGCACCACATAGAAGTGACTAGGAAAAATGTGTACCACATAATATGACTAGGACAAGTGACTAGGAGCACATGGTGGGGCTAGGAGGTTTTATTTTCCTTCACTAGCATCACCCCATGGCACAATGATATAAAATATGACTCGATAACATGTCCAAGTGACCAAATGACCAAATCGTGGCCCCCTCAATGAGAAAATAATACATCAAAACACAACCCGGAGAGTGTGTGGACCACACTGAATGCTGCAAGATGAATTGGAAGGAGTGGGATACATCACATATGACCTATGAACAAACCTCATGCCAAAACCTTGCCTCAATAGCCCTAATCGATTTCTTGAGTGACCTTTTTATCCCATTTTTTATCCCACCTAAAAACCATCAAAATGCTTGCAACTCATTGCCTGATGCTTGGGCACAAAATATGACTATACCATCATGTCCAGAGATGCAGTAATATGGTAATAACAAGTGGTTTGACTACCCCTCTCCTCTGTAGATACCTAGGTAAACGTGCAAGCTCAATGCAACTGCTGGAATGGGCATATTTGCATGTAAAACCGGTCAAAAGTGGAAATCTGACTCGATCATCACTTGGGGTTCCTGAAAATGATAACTAAGTGTCTCAATGGACTCAGAAGGTCCAAATCTACTAGAGATGAGTACCCATACACCCTGTGGAAACCTGTAAGATCGTCTGTAGCCTCTGCCATACCCGGACAATAATAAAATAGATGGTCTGGGAATAATAATAACCATAAAAAATACATCAACCGTCAAATGAAACATGTTTCCACTGTATGGAGTCATCAAAGGTGCATCATAGAACCATATATCATCATCATATAACATCACTGGTCCAGCTCATCACGGATCCCAAGGTTGACTTGGTCAAACTAGGTTTGACCATGTCAAAACTGATCAAAATATAACCCAGGCTAGAGAAGCCTAATGTTTCAAGTGCAAATGGTTAAAGCATGCTTTGTTAATCATTCTCATAACAAGACTTAAAGTATTAAGCATCATTTCACTAGCAATTACTAGATAATTATATAAATCATAAGTTGAAATAATCATTTACTTACAAAAGAACCTCAAGGATATACTCATTTTGTAGACATTATCATTTTGCTATCAAAGGGTGAGGGTGAAGAATGCAAGGCTAGGATAAAGGGGATGACTTGATTGACTCAAAACTGTGATACTTTGGATAAGGGAAAGGGAATACACACTTAAGCATATGTCGGATAATAAACACACAAGGAATGTCAGTGTCTCACAAATGGAATAAGTTGTTTAGAGGAGTGCTTATTCAACCTTGGAAAATGTCTACAACTCACATCCAAGTTGTATCAGCTCCGTGAGGATATTTTCTAAAACCGCCGTGGACTAGGTGCCCGACTAACCGTAACTTGAGGTTCTAGGGGACACTTAGAATTAGTTGTCCCTTACTCCATCTCACATCACAACCCGTGGGATCCGTGAGGAATTAATCATTACATTTCATTTCCTTGGCCATCAGTCTTTGGATTTAGCATACATTTAACCACTGATTTCTTTAGGCCTATACGACCCTTTTGGGGATTTTGCATGTGCTTAGAAGCACAACTACTAAATCTTTCATCCAGGGTGCTTTTAGTTTCTATTTCATTTCATTTCATAACCCTTTTGGGGATTTTGCATGTGCTTAGAAGCACAACTACTCAAGCTTTCATCTAGGGTGTTTTTCATTTAAGTTTCCATTATTTCACATCCCTCTTTCATTGTGTTGAGAAGCACAGTTTTTTTTAAGTATTCTCATGGGATTTCATAAAAGATATAACAATAGTTTCCATATGTAATGATGGTAGTATAATTTTCTTCAGGTTTTAGCCAACACAACTCAAGTGACTAGGGGGGCTCTCTACAATCAAGACAAAACATCGGGGCAACCGAATAGAGTGATCAAGGTATCAAATCCAACTCACCAAAGGGTAAGCTTTGTTTCCAACTCAGAGTCGAGACACAAACTGACAGGGATGCTATCCAACATAGAGGCAAAAGTGGGGAGGTCCTCCATATCACAGGCTGAGGTGTAAGTCAGGGTAAAAACCAATAAAAGGAGAGATAATGGATGGATGGGGAAAGTGAAGGTGATGCGTAAGCTAGCAAACCATAAAGGTGGGAAGGATCATGTCCACACTCCTAAGAGGGTAAAACCAACAAGTACAAAACAAGAGCCTCTAGATGTAAGTAATAAAACCATTTAGATAATCAATAATAACCATATTCATTTCATACATATATACTGCCAGATCATGATCACTAGATACTAAGTCAAGCTATCAAAATGACCAAAAGAGCAAGATAAAACCAATGCACATCATATACCTGTTGGGCCATATACCTATACATGTTATCTAGATCATCCGTAACCACTGAAACATTGTTGTTGAAACTCTGGGAACTGCACTCCTCTGTATGGGATAAAAGGTCAGCTAGGTCATCAAATATAAGGTCAAGAAGCTCATCCTTGGCATAAGGTCTACTGCATGTCTGATCCGGGGCTGCTCTGATGTGTGAGTGATCATCAATAATACTAGTCGACATAGCAGATCTCACTAAAACTGTGTAAAGGCCAAGCTCAAAAATATGCAATGAACTGCTCTATAATCATGGTATCCCGACTACTATGGATGTGATAACATCTGGCTGTAGTTGGGACAAGTTCTCTAAGGGAGAGAGTGCTTGAGAACCTCAGAATCTCTGGTCCCCAACACTAACTGCGTCAATCTTCAATCCAGCACCTAATTGTTTTGCTTCATCTTCAATTGTACCTATTCCTACACACATGGAAGCAAACTACCATGAGCAGCATGTATGGAATAAAATAAAAGACTGAAATGAAATTCTAATCTAGAACAGAATATTAAATGCATAACAAAAAGATACTAATCAAATTAACTAACATGCTTCATTGTTTTATTTTTATTTTATGCAGGAAGTAAAGAAGGTTTAGAAAGGAGCAGACTCAACTAACTCAAGAAAACTCAGGCAATACTCAGCACTCAGGAAAAAGAAGAAATTTCAAAACCTACTGCTCAAGCGAGCTTATTCAAAGGCCTACCTACCCTAAACTAACCAATCAGACAAGTGCAAAGTAAAATCATAAATCTAGTGCAACCATTCATCAAACAGGTTAATGATTCTTCTTTGATCTTCGTCAACAAAGCAAATCAAGATTGGATTAAAGATTAACCAATTTAATGTCATGATCTTCTTGACTTGTTCAAAAATTGAAAAAGGGTTTGAATGGTGCAAAATGAAATCATGCCAAGGAGAATATTGACTGATGCAAACATCCTCCATCAAAGAATTTATAGGATCATAAAATTTATGCAAGATGATCTTTGAGATGGATGGAGGAAAAATATGTGATGAATTTTTTAACTTCCCTTGACTCATACTACTTTATTCATTCACTTCTCTCGCATATTCAATTTTGTTTGAATTATGACCATCGACAAAACAAATTGGGAACAATTCATAAATTATCAACCTAGTAAACAAGATTAACCCCCATTGTTGCTTTATAACTGAGAAAAAGTGAAATTGAACTTTATAAAGTTTCTCAATTAAGCAACGAATGGAATAAGCCGAAGATGATTGGAAAACATAATAAAATGTTCCACAATCGACCATTTGGAAACCCATAGACTCATGACTCAGAAACCCAAAAGAATTATTCAAACATAAACCCAAGCAAAAGGACTCAAAAAGTCGGGATGGGAGGGTGGATTGAAAACATATGTTGCCTCCCACATGATGGATGACAATTGT
Organism: Larix kaempferi; assembly: GCA_027924585.1. NCBI lineage: Eukaryota > Viridiplantae > Streptophyta > Pinopsida > Pinales > Pinaceae > Larix > Larix kaempferi. The sequence goes on along the minus strand of BSBM01000120.1, from coordinate 9,927,084 downwards.
ACTTGAAATTTTAAATGATGGAGAGGCATTCAAGTTAATAACACTCTTGATTCCATGAATAATTTCCAAGTTTGAAATAAGGTCAAAAGTTAATATACGAGGACAAAACTTACTGCAATTATCCAACCCCAAATAGTGAACCAAATTATCATGATTAAGGATGGAATCATATGAGCATGGTAAAGGAACACTTAAGGATTGACCATAAGAAGTTGAATAATTATTAGAGCATCTAATGTGATTTAATAACTCATCCTCATCTTGAGATTGTTCTTCCATTGATTTATCATTAAATTCATATGAGGATAAATGATCATTTTCCTTGAATTGATCAGGGAGAAAATCAACAAGTTTATTTAGAACTTCCTGATTATTTGCACAGTGATCAAGTGTAATCACTTCAAAAGGGCCTTGGTTCATGTCCCCATTTTCTTCTTCAATAAGATGATATGAAATTGAACTATCACTAATAACATAATGATTAATGAGTTTCTCTTCAAGAGGATCCTCAATAGACTCACTGATTAAAAGCTCAACCTTGGAAAAATTTTCAGGATCAAGACTAGGGATGGCTAAAAAATGATTTAAAATTTTGTCATTCATGCAATGATTAGGGATTTTCTCTTCAAAAATATTTTCGATGGACTTACAAGTAGAAGACTCTTCCTCAAAATTAATTGAGTAGTAGGGGTCATCTCCGGATGTTGACAATTCAATCGTTATTTGATTCTGTAATACCCCTAGAACCTTAGGTAAAGTTTAAATAGTTTGTAATAATGCTTTTAATTATTGTTGAACAATTATTTGACCAAATGTGGTCAAAGAAACTTGTTTGAGGATATTGTATTATTTTTATTATTTAATAAATAAAACAGGAGAATCCAATCTGAAGTAGTTGTTGAAAGAGTGTTTGCTGGCCCACAAGGAGGAATGACATGTGTTGGGAAGATTGCCCATAGTGGTGAAAACCACTAATTAATACCTCAACAGGTGCAGGGGGCATCATCCCTATTTTTAAGTTCAGAACTCCAGGTAGAGGTTCTAGAGCAGGAGGCTCATGATAGACCTAAGTCCTAGGAAATGCTTTATTAAGCAATTCCCATCAGACAAGCAGGAGGCTTGGATGGAAGAGGGAAATTATTTTGTTGAGATGAGAATGAGAACTAACTGATAGTTCTAGGTTGCTTCAGCTATCTTTATCCTTGTGGTCCAGCAAACAGGCTCGGGGGTTTCAGAACAAGCAAGCTTGGTTGTTCTGGAAGATTGGTTGGGAGGAACGACGAACTTCAGATTGGATTCGGTTTGTTCATTCAGTCAGGTTCTATTACTTGTTTTGATTTAGTATTCAATATTTCCTAGCATCTGTTTATTATTTATAGTGTAGAATGATTAGAAAATAATGAACTGTATATATATATATATATATTATATGTTCTACAAATGACTTAATTCCTATTGGTTATGTATCTGTAGTATCCTATTATGTTCTAGCATCAAAACAGTTAACAAAGTAACAATATGAATACGAATTTACTTATGTTTATTACACACAGAGATAACCAAATGTTATCACAGAACCGAAAGGTTCGTTATAGTTATTTAGGTTAAGTAAATGTGAATCAAGGAAGCCGTAAAGGCTCATCACATTACATACAAGATAAATGAAAATAGTTCACAGAGCCGTGAGACTCAAATTAATAAATAATGTAAGGTTAAATAGTACATAACCTAAGAATGCCATTACAAAGCCATGATACAATTGATAAATGAAACAATAAATATCTATGTTCGCTTAATAAATTCGACATGTTGTGAACACCGCAATAAGAAACCATTTCATAAACTCGAAATCGATATTGAGAAAAGAGACGACGGGCTTCTGGTTTTTATTTCAAAAACTAAATGTTAAATGCCGAGAGGCTTCATACATAATATCAACCATTAAAATTATTTATGAGTAAAATTCGTATAGTTGTCCTTAGTCTATGCGAAGCATGGATTGAGGAAGCTAGGGAAAAAACGTACTCAGGCTTGAGAATTATGCGAGCATGGGTGTGTTGGAGAAAACTCACTATGGCTTGGGGTGTACCACAACAGACAGATGACTACCAAAAATCAACTCAATTCTCAGAACTATGCTATATAAATGACAATGCTAAGATAATGAAGAAGATAACCAACCTCGATCCAAACGTTTGATGTAGATCCCTGTTGGATCTTTTCAATCTGTGCACTTGAATCTGCAAATTAGTCTTGACAGCCAATATACAACAAGTACATACAATATATAAACGGCATTAACATCATCAATAGCAATGGCCCATGATATAACAAGTAAATGCAACCCAATGTAAGATAAACAACATTTACAACATTAATGGATGAGAATATGAGTATTTCTATTAATAAACAAGAAGAAGTACAAAGTAATACGACCTCTTGCCGGCAACCAATCTAAACCAAGATCTGGATCAATCCACTTGCGCCTCCACCACTTCAATCCTCCATGAATGGCAAACTCAAACTAGATAGGAGTTTGGAAGGTGAACATAAAGGGTTCACAACTACAAGGATCAATGAGTGTAGACTCAAGATAGGGCAAAAATCCAATAGATTCCGCTTGCTCTTCTTTCTCCCCCCGTCCATAAGCCATATGTGCTCAATATATAGTCCTCTCAAAGGTAAGTGAAAGGACACATCGAGACATTACTTGAGCAGATGGAGAGCCAAAGGTCACCCAATGACCACTTTTTGGGAGTAAAAAGTAATAAACTAGTGATTTTTACCATTTTACTTGATACCCACGGGCTATAGTGATGCAACTCGTGGGTACGCATGCTATAGTGATGCAACATGCGGGTCAGAGGAAAAATGAGGAAAAATATATTTGAAGGATATAAAGTGAATCTGAGTCAGTGAAATGGATCCTACAGGCCAAAGAATGCTAATACTCACAGGGTGGAAGATTACGATGTAGCAGATGCCCCCTAATGTGTGAGGTCAGAGACTAATGCTACGATGGCCGAAATACATTATCAAACTCAGAAGTGGAGTGATGGAGACACAAGTGGAAAGAGCAACTCACTCGTCATATAAGAGTATCCCTGAATACATGTCATAGTACAACAATCTGATATAATGGCCATGAATAGGCAGTACATAATGAATACATGTCATTATTGATCATAGCCATGATCCCTCTACAGTAAGATACGGTCTCCTGCTGAAAAGGAAATGACTGGTGCAAACTGGAGGTACAAACTGCTGATATCTGAGAGGTGATATCTTAGATGTAAAGTCAAATTCATAAGTAGCATACTGAATGCCACTATCGCCTGGGGTCTTCTACACAAGTCTTCGACAGTGCAAGTCCCATCAAGTGAATAAAAGGAGTTGGGGTCGAACCTGATGTGACATCGTCTGATTATCGGTCAATGATGTATACCGTTAACAGACGCGAGATAACCCACCAATAATGAAAATGGGCATCAAGGCACAGAGTACAATCATTGGAGTGTGAATAAATGAGTTGAAGTCAAACACTAGGATGAATCCATCGATCAGGGGACATTGATGTATTCCCAAAACTATTGATGGCGAGAGAACCTGCCACTAATGACTGCAAGCCTCAAGGTACTCAACCAAACTCTAAGCCTCAAGTCCCAGAATAAATGGGTTGAAGTCGACGGAACGAGACTCGCTGGAAGGAGGGAATTAAGGCATCCCCCATCAACCAGCACGAGGTACCAGCTACGCTGAAAGATTTGGAAGAACTCAAGTAAAATGGACTGACTTAATAAGGATGGCCGACATGCAATAGTCAAGAGATCTGAGGAGTGGCCGACACTGGTTTCAGGACTTCCTTTGAACAAGAGCATGAGCAGATGGATAAACTTAGGCAGCACAAACTTGACATAAACTGTGCAATGCAGGAGGCATTACAGAGGGCTCCATAATGACTGGAAGCTTAACCAATCGGTGGAGAGAACTGAGAAACAAGTATAGCTCCTAAGGTCCAACTATAGTCCCGACTCATAATGTACGGAGTGGAATGAATGCTCTGTTCAAAGGCGACACCACAGCTGCCAACAAGAAGTAGTAACCATAATCCCGTCCGGATTTTTGGAATATTTGATTTTTTTGGTCTTTTTCATATTTGGGAAAAGCTTGAAAAAGAATAAAATTGCTTATAGTACAACAAGTGAGGGAACGAGTGTCAAATAGCGAGCAGACTAGTTCCAAGTAGTGGAACATACCTATGATCAATGCAAGGAAGTGCATGCAGGATGTGGACACTCGGGGGGGATGTTCCCTCGGGGTCAAAAGGTGATCAAATTGTGAAGGGAAAATATATAAGCTCTGTAGGGCTCGACAGGGAAAAGTGCTCAGGCACCAGGCTAACAATTGAGTAAGCGGGAGCCGGCACAAGGCTCAAGCGGCAAGCAGGATGATGCAATTCAATCACAACATGATATAACTGAGGGGAGTCCTTAAGGGAGATGGCCAGCATAAGACAAAGTAGAGTATGAGTCTTTATCGCAATGTCATGGTGTAACTACGAAGGACTCCAAAACCTAATGACAAACAACGGCATGGGCACTAGAATGCACAAAGGGGTTCTAACTAGGGTACCCATGTTCGGAAAAGCCCTACCGCCACATAACGACACTTCTATAGAAATGTGAAGGTTCCGTGTCAATTACGAAGCGGGGTCGCACCTAGGGTTTATGAAAGTGGTCAATAGGTCAAATGCATAATGCACATGGAAATGGCCTCTAACCTATATGCCAGGTGTGAAACGTACCTGTCGTAGGTGTGAAATGGTTCATAACAACTTTCGCCGAAGAAATTTGATTAAAAAATACTATTCCAAGACATTATATTAGTCCATAACGACACAAAATGGTAAAAACTATAGACAAGCGCGTCCTGAAAATTATAAATAGTAATAAAAAATTACAATTCACAATTCATTTTTACTATTCACCCATTTGGAGTTTTTGGTTAGTTTTCACCTGAAAGTTCAGTTGCCGATTCTGGGAGCTAGGAGCGACCGTTCATCGAACCGTCCGGAGTAGGTTGGTAATCTCATCCATACCTTTCATTTCAATGCTTTCATTTTGATTTTCAGTGGTGGAATTTTTTGTTTGGCCAACCCCTAAATGGCTTCAGTGCTACCCGCAGGCTATAGCTATGCAGGTCGCGGGTAGGGCACAAAATGCGCAGTCAACGCAAAGGTTGATCGCGGGTACCCGCACCTGTATACAAATTAGCCTACGGGTACGACCGTGTAGTTGGTTTTTTAAAATATTTTGACTAAAATGCTTGTTTTTCTTCACTCCAGGATGGTTCTAGAGTGGAGGGAGAGGGAGCATGACCAAGTTGATGAGGCCGGCGCAACGATGTCCAAGCACAGCAGGCATTGCAAGCATGTGGGTTGTACAAATTCTGGAGTATAGGTGGTTTGAGGGCCCAAAACCTATTACTCTGGCGCTTGATCGACTATTGGGATGTTGATGCACAAAACTTCAATCTCAATGGGCAAATCCTCACACTGGAAGTGGATGACATCTACTTCATTACCGGTTTGTCTCGTCGGGGTGAGGAGGCTAGTCTTCGGTCTCGTACTGTGGGTGGTGGGATCACTGTCCTTGACTACATAGCGTGGTATTGCCCCGCAAACACACGCACGGTGGGAAGTCAGGTGCCCATCAATGCCATAGTGAATCTGACCATGAAGATCATTGTGGCTACCTTAGTTCGGATCACGAGATCCAAAGCTCTGCACCAGGCATCCAAGTCGGTGATGTTTTATGCATCACAATGCATGCAGCCTATAGTGTTTGACTGGTGTACCACACTGCTGGGGTCTATGAAGACCCAACTGAAAGAATGCAAAGAAGGGAATGCTAAAAACTTCGGGTATGGGAGCATCCTATGCAGCTTCTTCTTTGAGAGGGTTCCAGGGCTTAGTCCGAGGGTGGATGTCCCTCCTCATAGTCTCCGAGATCCAACCCTAACCTGGTGGTCTGAGATCTTGACACGACAGGGTGGTGGCCATCTGGAATCACCATATACCGAGGAGTTCTTCCGCTGGTGGGACCAGCAGGTCATTTCCATAGAGGACTACCCCTATGCAGGGATAGACTTTCGGCAGGATAGGGACATGCCACTCCCACCAGACGCCACGTTCGAAGACATTGATGAGTACTCTTTTTGGTTTTTGTGTATTAAATTTTTATGAACTTTTTATTGTAGATGCAAATGCAAAAATCTTTTTGATGGTAGTATCATGTGCTAATGGTTGACTGTTTGCTCACGGACAAAGGCCCAGTGAGACCTGATGGCTTCTCGAGACACGGTCGTCGGGGCAGGGGTGAGGAGGCAAGCGATGTTGCAGCAAGACGCACACTACAGACCTTGCAGCGCAACCTCACACGGATGGTTGCTAGAGTTCCACAGATAGAGGTGGCGAGACTACCTGAGTCCATGTAGCGCCAAGTAGTGGGGATTCTGGGTGACTAGGTGCGGCTACTGCAGCGAGTATCCAATGCAATACAGTATTTCTATGAGACACATCCTGTCGGGGCGGCAGCTAGGCCTCCTCATAGAGATTAGATATCTCAGGACCTCATTTTTGTATCGATATGTATATTTTTTAGGGCTACAGGCTCCAGTTTTGTATGACACTACCATTTTGGACATATTTATATATAAAAAACTTTGGTTCTCGGGTTCTACTATATGTGTTTATGTGCAAATGTATGAATGTCTTCTTATATTTGTGTGCTTCATGATGAATGTGACAAATGCCAATCTAATGCATAGTTAGCGTATGCATCAGATATATGATTAACGCTTCTCGGAACATGTATGTATGTAATTGAAACAAAATATCGTTCCAAGAGTCTTACCCTTAGGAATTTTTGTAATAGCGTAGGATCTTGCACACGGTACTGCCCATTCAGCTGAGACACAACTAGTTGTGAATCCAAGTGGACTTCTAAAGACTGGATGCCATGGGAAATGGCATCCCGAAGCAGCTCAATGGCGGCACTATACTCAGCCACATTATTAGATGTAGGACCAAGACAAGCACCTCCTGAGGACACAACTAGGTGGTCAGGTGAGAAAATAACCCAGGCAGTAGAAGCAAGTTGCTGCGTATGACGGCTAGCACCATCCGCGAATCCTAAGAATGTAGGAAATTCTGTTGACATCTGTCAATCAAATGGAAGCTAATCAGTAGACCCAAAAACCAACGAAAACCAAAAGAAATCTAAACTATGTACAGAAGCAACTATACAATAGTATACAAAAGTATCAGCTTGAACCAGAGGTTCAAGCGTAATACCGCTTGAGGTAGAGCCCATTTCTAGGCTCCTTCAAGACAGTCCCCTCATAGTCTTCTAATTCATAGGCTCCTTTTTCCAAGACACGCCTCACGATGTAAGGACCGTGCCACATGGAGTTGAACTTTCCTGCCCCTAGGGATTCTTTAGCTTGGTCATATAAGAGGACCAAATCACCTTCAGCATACTACCGGGGACGGACAGACCTATCATATTGAACCTTAATATGACGTTTGTTGGCATCTATGGCCACAGTGGCATCTCGACGCTGCTCTTCAAGGTGCTCAAGGTGGATTAAACGTTGCTCAAGAACTGTCGTATCAGGGAGGAGCTCTATGGCCAGTTTACGTGCAGGGATCTCGCATTCAATCGATAAAAGTGACTCCACACCGTGAACTAGTTGAAACGGTGAGAACCCAGTGGCAATCTTGACTGCGGTTCAAAACGCCCACAAAGCAGGATATAACATGATGTGCCAATTGGTCTTGCATTGTTGGATGGTACGTTGGAGAATGGTCTTCAAAGACTTATTGACTGCTTCTACTTGACCATTCACTTGGGGATAATAAGAAGATGAGTGTTCTTGACGAAACCCAGGCTTGAGGGACAAATCCTCCATCATCTTGTTCTGAAAGTGACTGCCATGGTTAGTGACAATCTCTTTCAGAATACCGAACCGAGTTATAATTTGATTGAATATGAAGTGGGCTATTGTAGCACCATCAGCTTTAACGGAAGGCATGGCCTCAACCCATTTGGAAAAATAGTCCATGGCCACTATGATATGGTGATGCCCCCCAGTCGAAGCTGGTTTGCAATCCATGAAATCCACCCCCCACTTGGTGAAGGGACCGACGGTGATGACCGGATGAAGGGGCGTTGGATGCGAGTGTATGTTCCGAGAAAACACCTGCCAAGGGTGACATCTCTTCACAGCATTAACACAATCCTTAAAGATGGAAGGCCACAAATAACCAGCTCACATAATACATTGGGTTGTAGCAAGCCTGGATAAGTGACCGCCACATGCCCCAGCATGGCAATCATTAAGCACCCACTCCGCTTCTTCGTGAGTTAAGCAACGACGGAGGATAGAATCCTTTCCTCGGCTATCCAAAGTGTCACCGATGATAGTATAATCTTTAGCGTGATGTTTCACACGCCGTCGCTCATCTCGTGAATAGTGTGGAGGAAACTTCAAAGGTTGGAGATATACAATGACATCCCCATACCAAGGGTCCTCTAACGAGATAAGAAATAAGTGCTAATCCACAAAGGAATTTTCATGAATGAAATCCTCATCAAGTCTTGGAAGGTCCGACATAAGCTCAGCAAATACCAACGATTTCATCAACTTTGCCGAAGCAAAATCGAGATCAAATTACTGAAGGATAACAATCCATTTATTATACTTCCCCCTGATAAGGCGTCATGATAGCACGAACTGAAATGGATTGATATGCGCGACAACTATGGTGGTTCTAAGCAAAATGTAATGTCGTAACCGCTGGATTGAATGAATAGTCGCAAGTGCCAGCTTTTCCACATGAGTATATCTTAGCTCAACGTCTACTAGATTTCGACTAAGGTAATAGATGACATACTCAACAAGTGCATCATCCACCTGAACCAAGACCATGCCAATCGTCTCTTGAGACGCAGCCACATAAAGGATAAAATCTCGTGCGAAGTGTGGTGGACTAAGCACAGGGGTCGATACCAAAGCTTTCTTAAGGGCATCGGAAGACTGTTGGGCTCGCTCATCCCAAATAAAAGGTGTGTCCTTCTTAAATAAGCGTGCGAAACTTTTGGTAAGATTAGCATAATTGACTATGAAACAGCATAGAAAAGTGGCTCTCCCTTGGAAGCTCTGAAGTTGTAACAAATTACGCGGAGGAGGCAACTGAAGTATTGCCTCAACTTTTAGAGGATCGACTCTAATACCCTCTTTCGAAACTATGAAGCCCAGAAGGCGACCCTTCCTGACAGCAACGATGCATTTGTTAGGATTCAATCGAATCTTGTATCGTATACATCGTTCGAGAATCATGCGGAGGTGCTTGGGGTGGTCCATTCTCTTGCAAGAATGGCCGGCAAGATCATCCAAGAAAACCTCCATAATCTTTTTAAGATCGTGAAAAGCGTAGGTCATGGTGCGTTGAAACGTAGCTCCGGCGTTTTTAAGGCCAAAGGGAATTTTCTGATATGCAAATGTTCCCCAAGGACAAATAAAAGTTGTCTTCTGTTGATCCTCGGGTTTGATTTGAATCTGGTTATATACGGAAAATCCGTCCATGAAGGAAAAAATCTCACTCCTGGCGCAAGCATCCAAGATTTGATCTATGAATGGTGTGGGGAAGTTGTCTTTCGGACATGCATGTTTCAAATCTCTAAAGTCGATGCATACATGGATCGTTCCCTACTTCTCATCCATTGGAATGGGGTTTGACACCCATTCGGTAAGGGGAACGGGTTAGATGAAACCAGCTTTGAGTAGTTTCTCCACCTCTACCTTGATAGCAGCTGCTTTTCTAGGGTTCACAACAGGTAAGCGTTGTCGAACCGGTTTAGCGTTGGGATACGTTCTAATCTCATGTTCAACAATGCGGGGGTCTATTCCTAGCATCTCCTCATATGACCAGGTGAAAGCTTCCCGGAGTTCTGTAAACAATTCAGTGTAAATAGTAATCTTCTCAGGAGTACAATCGTCACCGATGTAAACATTATCAACTATTCCGGGAGTACAAGAGATATTGATCAACATAGTTGGGGAAATGTTGGCCATATTCCCTTCCGCAAAAACATCATGTGACTCCAAAAGAGCCATAGGGTGACCAACCATCTCCGCTAGAGTCGTCCTAAACTCTTCTCGTTCAGCGAGCTCGAGTTTGGGAAGGAAATAAGAGCGATGGTGCATATCTTCCCAAGGTCTCTCACTACCACACATGGCCTCCATAATAGCTTCATCGGACGGCAAAGTATCATCGAGGCAATCATGGGAACAAGACGAGTTGGCTGCCCAAACCGGCAGCGTAACGGTATCTTCCTCGACTGTCTGGGAAGAAGAGAGATCCAGTTTTGCAGTGGCTTGTTGAATATGCTGGTAAGCAAGCTTAGCTACAGACAGTGGCATAGACATCCCGACATGCGAAATGTTTCCAGACGTGGAACTCGTGGACGGTAAAGTCCATGGATCATCAAAATAAGAAGTCCGGAATGACAGATTGCACAAAGGAGGAGACGCATCGTCGGTAATGGTTCTAGTAAAATTCACAGGTGCAGCAAAATCATAAGTTCCCATCAATGAAGGGTACATGTCAACACCCATGTTCCCAGTTGTCGACTGAGAATGAGTAACCTGCGGGACTATGGATCCCATGGATGCTGTGGAAGAGGAGTTAACGTAATCCAGCTGATCGATGGTCACAATATTTCCTTCATGAGGAAAGCAGATAACTCTGAATACAGTGGACGCGACAGCTTTCATGGCATACATCCAACTCCGACCCAGTAAAAGGTTGTAGTCGATGGGCGCATCAACCACCTCGACTTCAATAGGCACAGACTTACCTCCCAAGCAGACAACAAGGGAAGGGATAATTCCATGCGGCTTAAATGAACAACCGTCGAATGCAGTGAGTGTGGTTCTAGACACGAGTAGGGGAGGAGAGCCAAGAGCTTTCCAACAAGCTAACGACATTATTGACGCAAAAGCACCTTCGTCAACCATAGTACGTTTGACAAAACTCTGAAGGCACACCACCTGGATTTGAAAAGCCATGTGGTAGGGTAAGCGAGGTTGAACATCAGTAGTATCGAACTTAACAGTGGGACTTCCCCCATCCTGAACTCCCAACGCACTCAAAAGAGCATGCTTCTGAGAAGGACAAGCTTGCAAAACTTCAAGAGCCAACATGGCACACGAAGTTTGGCCCAAATCTTCTACGATGGAGTAGTTGTGGGCGGCTTGAGCATTAGGATTATGCGTAGAGAGCTTAAGAACACCTTTTAGTATCCGCGGCATAATAGAGGGCTTCTCGATATGCAAGGAATTGTTAGGAGGAGGGGGAGGCTCACTCCCCAAATTGGGTTGTGGTGCATCATAATCGCGCTGACGAGTGGCAACACTAACCTCTGACTGAACCATGTTCACACATCCATAACCACTAGTATTGGAAGAAGACATTGCCGTCTCAGTAGGTCCATAACCGGTGGTGGGAGCATGCGAAGCCATGTTTTGGTGATGAGGTAGGGGATCCTTCAACACAGCTGGGCTCTGTGCTAAGTGCTTCGATGCTTCTTCAATACGAGGACATAAGGGAGTAAGGTGGTATTCCACACAAAGCTTGCAAGTAAACTTCACCTTATGCCTAGGTTTACGGTCCTCACCAGCATTTTCGCCTTCCCAAGGAGGGTTGGCATTATCCTTACGGGGGTATTGTGATTGCTATTGTTATTCCCATTGTTTCCACCCTTATGATTATTTCTCCCCTTTTTATTACCAGCAGGTTGCTGGTTACCTGACTGGTTCGTCGTTTGCATACTGTGTACATCGGACGATGGGGTGGAAGTGGACAAGGTGTGAACCTGTCTGGGAGTAGACTGCTTTAGCGATAAATTCTGCATTTGATTAGCTACCAAATGCGGTCCAGGAACTGACGTGGGCTCATGACATGTACGCGGTGCGTCAGGGATGATGTCATACAAAATGCCAGACTGAGAGTATAATAAGTCTAATTGCTGGACTTTCAAGATAGCTTGTTCCTCAGTCACAATGCCAGACATCGAAACATCCTTAGCAATGTATGGGAGTAGAGACTTGAGGAACCATTCCAACAGGAACTCTGGAGGAATGTTGGCTTTCACTAACCTCTTCTGCCGACGCCACTCTTGAACGTGGTCAGAAATATGTGTGGCCTTATTCTGACGGAAGGTAGTAAAAGTTCAGTGCCAGTATCATAGCGAACCGGTAATTGAAAATGATCTAATAAAACCAAAGTTATCTCATTAAAACCCCTATAGGTGTTTCCAGAAAACTCGACGTACCACTTCGCGGCTTCCCCCGTGAGGGTGCGTTGAAATAGTCGCAATCTAATGGAATCGTGATTCAATGAGTTGGAGGATCACCAAAGGTGGAATGTCGTGACATGATCTCCCGGGTCCTCACCACCTTTCCCCTCGAACTTAGGAATGTTCGAAGGGAGCTTGGTAGGGACCGGGGACCAAGTAGGGTCATGACACACCGGATCATTTGTGAGCTTCGAAAGATCCGGAAGATTCAAGTGTGCAAGGAACGAGAGTTGAGGCTGGAAAGCTTGATTATAAGCCCCCATAAAAGGTTGGTTAAATGGAACCATGTTATAAGATGGACCAAAAGCTTGACCATGAGGATTAAATTGCTGATAATAAGGACCTAACGGACCATAAGCTTGCCCATGGCCATAGGATTGATAACCTCCTCCTGCCTGACCCATTTGAGAGTAAGCAAGTATGTGCGTGTTTTGGGCACCATATTAGGGTGGTGGGTTATACTGGTGGCCAGCACTGACTGTGTTGTAGTAAGGGTTTCCACCATGAGTATGGGGCATGTATGTACTATTCATAGCGGGAACCGTGTTGTAATGACCATAATGGTATGGTATGTTCCCACCCCCAGCATTAGGATTAGCTTGAGCAGTCGCGTGGTGACCAGAAGCATGAGAAGTATTCCCAACTCCAATATTGGTGTGACTAGTAGCAGGGATGGTGGTATGATGTCCATGTGGATAGGAGATATTCCCACCCCCTGCATTAGCATTACTAGTGGTTGCAGTGGACGCAAAAGTATGCGGCATATGTCCACCCCCGTAGTTGGGAGGAGCATTAACATCTGTAAAAGTAGTCCTGGGTTGACGAGTAGCGGCATGTGTATTAGGTGGTGGATGGTGAGTCGTGTTTCGAACAATGTTCCTATTAGGTTGGGAAATCCTGGGAGGTGGTCTTCTTCCCACATTAGCATGGTTAGGAGGAACATGACCAGTCCCCATACTATGTGTGTGGGTGGACAACGTAGTGCTCCCAGCGAGGGTAGTGCCCCCAGTGGGTATAGTATGGCTAACACCATGACTAGTGCCAGCGTGACTACCAAACGTAGTGGAAGGTTCAACTGTACTATGACTAGGCATACCAAAAGAGAGTGCTGCTGGGTTGATCGTAGGGCCAGTGTCATCGTGTAACATTTGCATCCCGTGTCTATAACTACGTGGAAACGAAGGAATGAACGTGTCGTCCTGTTCTTCGTCCTCGGGTAAGGTTGGCATTCCATAAAGATAATTATCCGGATTCAAAGGATTGAACGGATCTCGTTCAAGTGGATTAGGCCAAATAGAACCAGGTTGAGTCTCAGGTGGATCACCTCCCCACTCCTCACGAGGATTATGGGGATCGAAAGTGTGGTCAAATCTACCCGATGGAGTCAAAGTTTTTTCCTCAGTATCGGAATGTGTAGCAGTCATGACGTCTTGGACGTAAGCCTCGTAAGAATCCGAAGACTCAGAGGGAGCCCTCCGGCGTCCTCTAGCAATACAGTGTGAAAACTTGGTCGGCTTTAAACCAGCCAACCGACGGGACCGGCGGAGAGTAGGGCTCCGCGCCACGATATCTCCGAAGAGAATATATAATCAAAACGTCCCCTAAAGGCCAACTATCGATCAAAAAATAGTAAATCAAAAGCACACACCTAGAGAAACTACAGCCAAGAGCAGACAAACAGAGTGGCTAAATGAGCTCCCAACACTAGAGCTGATATGTCTCGCCTAGGAGAGGCTTGAGACTCCCAAAATATAGCCGGAGGTAACAGAATCAGTTATAGAGACACCCAGGCTTCACTGTGTGTATAGGGTCAATTCCACTGCACAAACACAATTGTGCTGTCCAATCCCTATCTGACTCAAGACACAAATAATATAACCACTGCAAGTACCCTGTGCAATACCTAGGTAAGGAAAATATGGTCACCGCAATATAACCAATGCTCAGGGGGACAGTTGCAGGTGGGATCCGTCGTATGGGCAGGGTAGCTAAGCCCAAAGCACAAGAGGACGAACCTCCGGTACCCCCAGATACGAACAAATCCTGGAAATATCTCCCATGTTCAGCCGGTATCAGAGGGATATCCCTTCAACCAACCTCCCGTGACCTTGTGCTTAACTCTAGCTTGAGTAGAGCTTCCTGAGAACACTTATCTATACCATGGATTCCTCCACTCCCTAGTCAGACACCTAATGTTTCGTCTAGTAGTCTTGGATTGTTAACTCACAATGATCTATTCCAAGACTCTAAACCTATGATAGCTGGTGTACCCTATAAATAAAATCAATCTAATCAATTTTAAGATTAAGCGTTAATTTTAATGGCTGTGATTACTCAAGGGATATGATCGTGAAACTAGTGATGTGTAAGACTCAATGGTATGCAAAATCGTCAAATCCTAGACTCATCTATCCAATGAAACAATGCCCCTAATATGCACAATCAAACTAACGATTTCGAAATAAATATGCAATCTTTTTATATTTCTTTCAATGCACAATCAGAATCTAAATGAAGGCAGAAAGCACTCAATGCAAGATGCAATTCATAAAAGCAATTTTTTTTTGTATTTTCTCTTATAAATGAAAGAAAAATGCAAAAACTATGTGTGTGTGTGTATATAAATATATATATATATATATAGTATTTTTCAATATATGGAAATGAAAAATGCAAGCAAAATCCTACTATCTAGTCACTGATATGCCAAGGAGATCACTACGACAACCAGGCAGATACCAAACAGTAAGACTCAGCCAAAGAAATGAGCTCAAAAGGAAAAAACCAACAAGGCTAAATCCAAAGATGGGTAAAAAACCAACAAGGCTCAACCAAGAGAAACGAAGAGTTCTGGTCACAACCAAGGCATGGAACAGTCAAGAAACAGGCCAACAAAGACTCAGGATCAACCAAAACCAACCCAACAACAACCAAAGGTCATAAACTAACAAAAGCCGGAGTTGTATGCTACTGTTGAAGGAATACCTGCGGGTACCCGCGAGCAGTAGTGTAAACAAAGGCGGGTGTACGCGGGCAGAGCTAAGCTAGCCCACGGGTGAGGAAAGGTAAAATGGAAAACAGAGAGTCCAATGGCTCAGAAAAAGCAAGTTTTCTATAGTGTATCTCAACGGTAGATAAGTGACACAGAGCTTCGACAAACAGCGACTCTAATGATGGACTAATGCTCAAAAAATCCCCAAGATGGATGTTTTCCCCAGCAGAGTCGCCATTTCTATGTTGGAGAAAACTCACTATGGCTTGGGGTGTACCACAACAGACAGATGACTACCAAAAATCAACTCAATTCTCAGAACTATGCTATATAAATGACAATGCTAAGATAACCAACCTCGATCCAAACGTTTGATGTAGATCCCCGTTGGAGCTTTTCAATCTGTGCACTTGAATCTGCAAATTAGTCTTGACAGCCAATATACAACAAGTACATACAATATATAAACGGCACTAACATCATCAATAGCAATGGCCCATGATATAACAAGTAAATGCAACCCAATGTAAGATAAACAACATTTACAACATTAATGGACGAGAATATGAGTATTTCTATTAATAAACAAGAAGAAGTACAAAGTAATACAACCTCTTACCGGCAACCAATCTGAACCAAGATCTGGATCAATCCACTTGTGCCTCCACCACTTCAATCCTCCATGAATGGCAAACTCAATCTAGATAGGAGTTTGGAAGGTGAACATAAAGGGTTCACAACTACAAGGATCAATGAGTGTAGACTCAAGATAGGGCAAAAATCCACTAGAGTTCTCTTGCTCTTCTTTCTCCCCCCCGTCCATAAGCCATATGTGCTTAATATATAGTCCTCTCAAAGGTAAGTGAAAGGACACATCGAGACGTTACTTGGGAAGATGGAGAGCCAAAGGTCACCCAATGACCGCTTTTTGGGAGTAAAAAGTAATAAACTAGTGATTTTTACCATTTTACTTGATACCTGCGGGTTATAGTGATGCAACTCGCAGGTACGCATGCTATAGTGATGCAACATGCGGGTCAGAGGAAAAATGAGGAAAAATATATCTGAAGGATATAAAGTGAATCTGAGTCAGTGAAATGGATCCTACAGGACAAAGAATGTTGATACTCACGGGGTGGAAGATTACGGTGTAACAATGGGTTGCGCCTTTGGTATCTTTGCCATGGCAGACTTCAAAGTAGGCGCATTCCCATGCCATTTCTCCCTATGGCCACCTACGAACACAATCAAAACGATTTTCAATTAGGGTTGTCTATCAAGAAACCCATAAAGGAATTTTAAAACTTAATATCAAAACTTAACTTACCAATTATGCAAACACGGGGATGATGAACGAGTATCATCCTAAGCAGTGGCGTAGTCTCTGACTACCTTGCACACACACATTATAAACAAGTTAAATATATATACAAGTTCGAAAGGAAAAACCATAAACCCAAACTTTGTGAATGGAAATGGATGTTTACCTCTATGAATGGCTGCGGTGTTTGACAATCGCTTTACCCATTCTGGGTATCCTCGGTTAACATTATTACAGACTTATATCATGCTTTAAGAACCCTACAGGATTCACACAAATGCCTGCAAAACCAAGTTAGGGTTTGTTAAAATATATTGTTTACATTATAAATGAACCTAATAATACAGTGTTAAAACTATTTAATAGAGAGTCGTAGTGAGGAAGAAGATTTCCATACCTTTCACTAAGTCTGCGTGAGAACGTTGAAAACCCTGACGGTACTCAGAGTTTCCACAACCTCACTGGTTCACTGAGAGCCGTAACAAGAAACCATTGAACTTACATTCTTTCATGAGAGCTTCGTTGGATAAAACCGCGATGCTCCATACTCTATAGTCACTCATAAACCTTTCAACATAGTGATACGAAACACAAAGTTCAAGCTTCGACCACATGGCCGAATGTTGAAACCACAGAAGGAATCTTGATAATATTACAGAGCCGAGACAACTTAACACAGTCTAGTAAAACATGATAATGTCGCAACAGGAGGGAAAACCCTCGTGAAGCATCACGAACACTCAATATGGAGGTCATGAATGCTTATTGTTGCATTCATTGACGTTTAAACATTAAGCTAACTCTTTAAACAACCTACAACCTTACCACAACACATAGCAAGCTCTATGCAGAGCCACGCTCTTCCACACAACAGCGTAACAAGGTCGTGAATGAGCAAATGGAGTAACCATGCACCTTGATCGACCTTTAGGAGGGAGTTTGATTTGCAATCTCGAGATTTCAAGATCAACGAAGATCAGCAAGCCACGTACAGAACCCAGCTGGTACAGCCGACCTGCGTTAACTCTTCACATGGCTTCGACCAAACCTAATCCGAGTTGGCACTAAGAAGTGGTCCTGCATTTAAAACATAGCACACACATTAATACGAAATCGTATCACATATCTTCATAAATCTCATTGCATAACAGTTGTGTATAACATTTAAAACACATAGATTTCGTATAAGGTCCACATAAATGTTATAAGCATAGTATTGATATCACACATTGCCACGAATCCTCCATAGTCGTTATACGACTCGTGGACTTGGAATTTAGTGCATAGGGTTAAAGTATAAGCTAGGGATCATATGATTATGTTAATACAACAGCTCAAAAGCCTAATATTTGAGTTTGTACATAGTTGCTAGGACTTGCATTTAGTTACAAACATTAGGGCAACGTTAACATAAGCTCGAAGAGTGTAACATTGCATGATGCATAAGCTATATGGTTGAGTTCATATATAATACTTTGGTAATGTTAACAACAAGCTTGAGGAGCATAAACATTGGATATTGGAAACATGGTTCATAATTAGTGGAATGGGTCAACTATGGTAGTAATACCATATGTCAAACCCTCCATATAAATCATTATAGATAATAATAGATACTAAGTCCTTTTTCATAACTTACCAAGGCGTTTTAACATCAGAATAAAAATAGTGGTAAGATGATAGCTTAGGATTGGCCGTGGCTTGGTCATGATGCTAGGACTATAATAATAATATTCTTAGGTTCTCAAGTTAAGACGATCGAGCCAGAAGTATAACCGGTAAGCTTAAGGGAGTCCCGACAAATGATTAAGTCAGTCTTGATCATAAGAACTACAAAAGTCATCGAATCTAATGCTGACTTGTATTCCACAAAAGTACATCAATAATTATGAGATGCATTGAATACAAAAATGAAATTATACCTTAGAGATGAAGAGATGCTAAGTCACACGACATCCTTGTGGTATGCAAACCTGTGACATAAGAATTAATGTCGTCAATATACATATATAATAAAAAATTAAAATTGGGTAATTTTGGGGTTGTAACAAATTGATATCAGAGCACGGTTACAAACACTAGGCCTGAAAATTGGCTCAATCACGCATGATCATCACGAAACAGAAAACAAAAGTGACTTATGTTTTTCTTATGACATTTCTGGAACATAAATATAATCATTGTTTTGCAGGAAAATGGAAGGAGTAGAGACATCTATTGAAGACGGGTCACATCATAGTGAACAAGAAAATCATGAACAAGATATAAATAATGATAATCTATGGGTTGACCTGAACGATAACAGAAATGATAATCAATCTGGAATTTTACAAACTGTAAAAGAAGAGGAGAAATCTTAAATGTAAAGGAAGATAACGAACGTATCTTGAAAACTCAGGGAGAGTTAAATAACGTTCTGCTTACTAAACTACTTGAGCAAGAAACAATAAAGAATAAACCTTTAGATGAAGAAATTGAGAAAACTCCATCATATAAACGTAAAGGAAGAAAGTTAACTTTTGTTGATAATGAAAGTGATTCATCTAGTGGTATTTCAATGAGAGAACATAAATAGAAACATAATACAAGTGATAGTAGTGATGATGAAAAAATTATTAAAAAGAGTAAACACTATGAAGAAATTTCTTAAGAGTTCAAGAAAATAAGACCACCTATGTTCAATGGTGAAGTAGAAACCGGAGAGGAAGCTGAAGCATGGCTGTCCGGAATGCATAAATATTTTCAGATTTATAATTACTCCACATAACTTAAAGCAAGAATGGCTATTTACAATCTGTCCAGAAAGGCAGATATATGGTGGCAAGATATTAAAAGAGTAAAGAACATAAAAGGATGTAATATAACATGGATTTCATTCAAGAAATTATTTAAAATAAAAAACCTATCTGAACAGTATTATGAGGAAAAGGCCAAGGAATTTTATGATTTGAAACTTGGAGCATTAACCATGAAAGAATTGTGCAGTAAGTTTCTAAGCTTATTACATTGTGTACCTTGCATTACAGAATAGAAACCAAAAGTACAAAGATTTCTAAGTTGTTTTCGTGTTATGTATAAAGAGAGAATTGAGTATGATAACCCAAAAACTCTGGAAGAAGCAATGAGGAAAGCTAATTTATGTTTTGATCAAAATAAAAACAAGAGAGATAATTTACCAGCTTGGAAGGGAAATACCTTTGAACAAAAGAAAAGAGTTAATAAATTTTTCAGAAGTGCTGGAAATAATCATAAAAATGATCAAAGTAATAATTTCAGAAACAAACCTCAAAATGCAGCAAATTATCAAAGAAGAGATACACCTGCTAATTATAATAAAGTTAATAATCCAAGAGGTCCTCTACAATGTTGGGAGTGTGGTGAACCACACTACTTTAAAAAATGTACAAAGAAGAAAAAGATTGTTAATAATATACATTCTATACAAGAAGATGTTACTGTAGGTGATGTGTCCAGAAGTATACCAAGGATCAGCGCAGCATTGGAGAATCGACGGGCAGAACATCAATCAACAATGGTCGAAATAGAAGGTATGTTACAAGACAACTCTATTTCTATGTTGATAGACCCAGGTGCAAGTCTAAGTTATATATCTCCTAGAATGGTAGATGCATGTAAACTTTAGCAAAGTAAATTTGAGAAGTCATGGCTAGTTCAGTTAGTTACAGGCACAAAAAGGAAAGTTACTAGCTATATTAAAGACTGTGAATTTTACATGAATGACTTGAAAACACATGCAGATCTAAATATTTTACCTTTAGGATCATACGATATGATAATCAGAATGGACTGGTTAGAGAAGCATAGAGTGGTTTTGAATTGTTATGAAAAATATTTTACTTGCAAAGATGAAGAAATTATTCTATTTTGGTGAAAGGAATTCCTAGAAAAGTGTTGATAAGAGAAATCTCTGCTTTGCAAATGAAAAGATCTGTTAGGAAAGGTTGCAAAGTTTTTGTTGTTCACATTTTAGATAACAGATATAAAAGTGATAAGCTTGATATAAACGACATTCCAATATTAAAAGAATTTAAGGATGTGTTTCCGGAATAAGTTCCAGGACTGCCTCCCAAAAGAGAGATATATTTCTCAATCGATCTCATACCAAGAGCAGTACCAGCTTCGAAGGCTCCTTATAGAATGAACATATTGGAATTAAATGAATTAAAAGCTCAAATTCATGAATTAATTGACAAAAATTATATACGACTAAGTGTGTCCCCTTGGGGAGCACCAGTAATCTTTGTTAAAAAAAAAAAGACGACACTTTAAGACTGTGTATAGATTATAGACAATTAAACAATATGACTTTTAAAAACAGATACCCATTATCCTGAATTGATGATCTTTTCAATCAATTCATAGGAGCAACTATCTTTTCTAATATAGATTTGTGATCGGGATATCACCAAGTAAGAGTAAAAGATGAAGACATTTATAAAACTGCATTCAGGACCAGGTATGGTCACTATGAATTTGTCGTGATGCCTTTCGGAATGACAAACGCACCAACAGTATTTATGTGTGTAATGAACAGTGTGCTAAGTAAATACTTAGATAAATTCGTAGTTGTATTTATGGACGATATATTAATTTATTCTAAGAATGAACAAGAACATGAAGAACATTTAAGAATTGTACTACAAGTTTTAAGGGAACAAGAACTTTATGCAAAGTTCAACCATTGTGATTTCTTTAAGGATAGGATTTAGTACTTAGGGCATGTAATAACTAAGGAAAGTATATTGGTCGATCCTGATAAAGTAAAAGCAATTATGGAATGGCTAGTACCTAAAGACGTATCTAACATACGATCATTCATGGGAATAACTGGTTACTACAGAAAATTTATTGAAGGGTTTTCAAAAATCGCTTATCCTATAACTTCTTTACAAAAGAAAGGGAAGAAATTTGAATGGAATGATAAATGTGGGGAAATTTTTAACAAACTAAAACATTTGTTAACAACAACTCTTATTCTTGAGATTGCAGATCCTTATAAAGAGTTTACCATTTGTACGGCTGCATGCAAGGAAGGATTAGGAGGGGTACTAATGCAAGATAACTACGTTGTAGCTTATGAGTCAAGAAAATTAAAAGAACATGAAATAAACTATGCAACTCATGATTGGGAGTTGGTTTCTATAATTCACGCATTAAAAATGTGGCGTCATTATTTGATTGGTAGACGTTTCTTACTAAAAACAGATAATGTAAGTTTAAAGTATCTTTTTTATCAACAAAATTTGAATGCAAGACAAGCATGATGGCTGGCCTTTCTAAGCGAATATGATTTTGAGATAAAACATATTAAAGGAAAAGAAAATAAGGTAGCATACGCTTTGAGTCGTCACGCTAACATGTTGTTTGCTACAAGTAGTAGTTACGAAACTGATTTAGAAGTTAAAATACAAACAGCAGCAAGAAGTGATGAAGAATATTAGAAAAATAAAAGTAAAAACAACAGAAAATGAAGAACGACAAGTAAAAACAGATTTTAAAATTAGCACAAATGCATTATTAATGTATAAAGACAGGTTGTATGTACCTAATTCTGCAGAAGTAAAGTTGTTAATTATGAATGAAAGGCATAAAACACCTTATTCAGGGCACCCTGGATACTAGAAAATGATTACTATGTTAAAGAAAGAATTTTATTGGCCTAATATGAAAAATGAAGTTGTTGATTATATAGCTAGATGTATGGAGTGTCAACAAGTTAAAATTGAACATCAACATCCAGCTAGTTTATTGCAACCTCTACCTATTCTAGAATGGAAATGGGAAGTCATTAGTATGGATTTCATAACTGGTTTTCCTAGAAACTCTAAACAGAATGATTCTATAATGGTGGTGGTTGACAAGTTAAGTCAAGCGACACATTTTATTCCTGTTAAATCTACATATAAGGCTATTAATATTGTTGAGATATTTATGAAAGAAATTTTCAGATTGCATGGTGTGCCTAAAATAATTGTTTTTGATAGAGATACAAAGTTTACAGGATTTTTTTGGAAAGCCTTGTTTAAAAGGTTAGACACTAAACTAAATTTTAGTACATCTTTTCACCCTCAAATTGATGGACAGACTGAAAGAGTTAATCATATTTTAGAAGACATGCTTAGAATGTATGCTATGGATAAACCCAAAAAATGGGAAGACTATTTACATCTGGTCGAGTTTGCTTATAATAACCATTTCCAAGCTTCTGCTAAGATGATTCCATTTGAAATACTTTATGGACGAAAGTGTAACACTCCAGTTTCTTGCAGTAGTCCAGTTGATAGATTGATGCTAGGTCCTGAATTGTTAAAAGATATGGAACTAACCATGAAACAAGTGTAGCAAAATTTGAAAGTAGCTCAAGATAGACAAAATAGCTATACTGACTTAAAAAGAACTCAAAGGGAGTTCCAGGTAGGAGACCATGTTTATGTAAAGGTAAATCCAAGAAAGAGTTCCCTAAGATTGGGAAAGTGTGCTAAACTAGCACCCAGGTATTGTGGTCTTTTTGAAATATTAGACCGGATTGGACCGACAGCTTATCGGTTGGCATTACCGCCTACTGTAAAAGTACATAATGTTTTTCACATTTCTTTGTTAAAGAAATACATACATGATGCTACTCATGTTTTGGATTGGAATGTGATTCAGGTGGAACCGGAAGGAGAATTCCAATTGGAACCAGAATGCATCCTCGAAAGGAGGGAGCTTATCCTTCGGAACCGCATTATTAAGCAAGTAAAAGTACAGTGGATGCACCTTAGCGCATAAGATGCTACTTGGGAATTGGAAAGTAAAATGCAGGAGGCATATCCAATTCTGTTTCAATATGAAACAATGGAAGATTGAATAACACCAACGATGGTGTTATCTCTGAGGGTGGGTATATGTAATACCCCTAGAACCTTAGTTAAAGTTTAAATACTTTGTAATAATGTTTTTAATTATTGTAGAACAATTATTTGACCAAATGTGGTCAAAGACACTTGTTTAAGGATATTGTATTGTTTTTATTATTTAACAAATAAAACGGGAGAATCCAATCTAAAGTAGTTGTTGAAAGAATGTTTGTTGGCCCACAAGGAGGATTGACATGTGTTGGGAAGATTTCCCATAGTGGTGAAAAACACTAATTAATACCTCAACAGGTGCAGGAGGCATCATCCCTATTTTTAAGGTCAAAAATCCAGATGGAGATTCTAGAGCAGGAGGCTCATGATAGGCCTAAGTCCTAGGCAATGCTTTATTAAGCAATTCCCATCAGAAAAGCAAGAGGCTTGGATGGAAGAGGGAAATTATTTTGTTAAGATGAGAATGAGAACTGAGTGATAGTTCTGGGTTGCTTCAGTTGTCTTTGTCCTTGTGGTCCAACAAATAGGCTCAGGGGTTTCAGAACAAGCAAGCTTGGTTGTTCTGGAAGATTGGTTGGGAGGAACAGCGAACTTCAGATTGAATTTGGTCTGTTCTTTCAGTCAGGTTCTATTACTTGTTTTGGTTTACTATTCAGTATTTCTTAGCTTCTGTTTATTATTTATAGTGTAGAATGATTAGCAAATAATGAACTATATATATATATATATATATTATGTTCTGCAACTGATTTAATTCCTATTGGTTATGTATCTGTAGTATCCTATTATGTTCTATCATCAATGTTCTTTATTTATGAACCTAGAGTTTATAAATTATACTGTTGTAGATAGATTTAATATTAATGATATTCTATCTCTAATATGTGATCTCTTTCAGTTTATAAATTGTTAAATAGAACTAGGTTTATTTTTAAATGCATATTCCATTTTTGTATAAACATATAGCATGAAAATAGAGTTTTCATGTAAATAATACAACATATATATATATAAATTATATATATATATATGTATATAACTATATAATACATAATACAATTTCTATTCTGGTTCACAATCATACCATTATACAGAGCCGTAAGGCCATACAAAAAGATAACATCAAAATAGTTAACAAAGTAACAATATGAATACGAATTTACTTGTGTTTATTACACACCGAGATAACCAAATGTTATCACAGAACCGAAAGGTTCGTTATAGTTATTTAGGTTAAGTAAATGTGAATCAAGGAAGTCATAAAGGATCATCACATTACATACAAGATAAATGAAAATATTTCACAGAGCCGTGAGGCTCGAATTAATAAATAATGATAGGTTAAATACATAACCTAAGAATGCCATTACAGAGCCATGATACAATTGATAAATGAAACAAGAAATATCTTTGTTCACTTAATACATTCGACAGGTTGTGAACACCGCATTAAGAAACCATTTCATAAACTCAAAATCCATATTGAGA
Source organism: Larix kaempferi (assembly GCA_027924585.1). Classification (NCBI taxonomy): domain Eukaryota; kingdom Viridiplantae; phylum Streptophyta; class Pinopsida; order Pinales; family Pinaceae; genus Larix; species Larix kaempferi. Next base: position 9,901,989 of record BSBM01000120.1, on the reverse strand, counting down.
AAAGAGTCGACAGGCTTCTGGTTTTTATTTCAAAAACTAAATGTGAAATGCCGAGAGGTTTCATACATAATATCAACCATTAAAATGATTTCGAGTAAAAGTCGTATAGTTGTCCTCAGTCTATATGAAGCATGGATTAAGGAAGCTAGGGAAAAAACGTACTCAAGCTTGAGCATTATGCGAGCATGGGTTGCGCTTTTGGTATCTTTGCCATGGCAGACTTAAAAGTAGGCGCATTCCCATGCCATTGCTCCCTATGGCCACCCGCGAACACAATCAAAAAGAATTTCAGTTAGGGTTGTCTATCAAGAAACCCATAAACGAATTTTAAAACTTAATATCAAAACTTAACTTACCAATTATGCAAACATGGGGATGATGAACGAGCATCATCCTAAGCAGTGGTGTAGTCCCTGACTACCCTGCACACGCACATTACAAACAACTTAAATATATATACAAGTTCGAAAGGAAAAACCATAAACCCAAACTTTGCGAATGGAAATGGATGTTTACCTCTATGAATGGCCACAGTGTTTGACAATCGCTTTACCCATTTTGGGTATCCTATGTTAACATTATTACAGACTTATATCATGCTTTAAGAACCCTACAGGATTCACACGAATGCCTGCAAAACCAAGTTAGGGTCTGTTAATAATACAGTGTTAAAACTATTTAACAGAGAGTCGTAGTGAGGAAGAAGATTTCCATACCTTTCACTAAGTCTACGTGAGAACGTTGAAAACCCTTACGGTACTCAGAGTTTCCACAACCTCACTGGTTCACTGAGAGTCGTAACAAGAAACCATTGAACTTACATTCTTTCGTGAGAGCCGTTGGATAAAACCACGATGCTCTAGACTCCGTAGTCACTCATAAACCTTTCAACACAGTGATACGAAACACAGAGTTCAAGCTTCGACCACAGGGCCGAATTTCAAAACCACAGAAGGAATCTTGATAATATTATAGAGCCGAGACAACTTAACACAGTCTAGTAAAACATGATAATGTTGCAACTGGAGGGAAAACCCTCGTGAAGCATCATGAACACTCCATAGGGAGGTCATGAATGCTTATTGTTGCATTCATTAACGTTTAAACATTAAGCTAACTCTTTAAACAACCTGCAACCCTACCACAACACAAAGCAACATATGTGCAAAGCCACGCTCTTCCACACAACAGTGTAACAAGGTCGTGAATGAGCAAATGGAATAACCATCTACCTTGCTCGACCTTTAGGAGGCAGTTTGATTTGGAATCTCGGGGTTTCAAGATCAATGAAGCTCAGCAAGCCACATACAGAACGTAGCTGGTACAACCGACCTGCGGTAACTCTTCACATGGCTTCGACCAAACCTCATCCGATTTGGCACTACGAAGTGGTCTTGCATTTAAAACATAGCACATCACATTAATACGAAATCATATCATATATCTTCGTAAATCCCATTGCATAACAGTTGTGTATAACATTTAAAACACAGATATTTCGTATAAGGTCCACATAAATGTTATAAGCATAGTATTGATATCACACACTGCCACGAATCCTCCATAGTCGTTATACAACTCGTGGACTTGGAATTTAGTGCATACGGTTAAAGTATAAGCTAGGGATCATATGATTATGTTAATACAATAGCTCGAAAGCCTAATATTTTATTTTGTGCATAGTTGCTAGGACTTGCATTTAGTTATAAACATTAGGGCAACGTTAACATAAGCTCGAAGAGCCTAACATTACATGATGCATAAGCTATATGGTTGAGTTCATATATAATACTTTGGTAATGCTAACAACAAGCTTGAGGAGCATAAACATTGGATATTGGAAACATGGTTCATAATTAGTGGAATGGGTCGACTATGGTAGTAATACCATATGTCGAACCCTCCATATAAATCATTATAGATAATAACAGAGACTATGTCCTTTTTCATAGCTTACCAAGGCGTTTTAACATCAGAAAAAAATAGTGGTAAGATGATAGCTTAGGATTGGTCGTGGCTTGGTCATGACGCTAGTAATGTAATAATGATATTCTTAGGTTCTCAAGTTAAGACGATCAAGCCAGAAGTATAACTGGTAAACTTAAGGGAGTCCCAACAAATGATTAAGTCAGTCTTGATCGTAAGAACTACAAGAAGTCATTGAATCTAATGCTGACTTTTATTCCGCAAAAGTACATCAGTAATTATGAGATGCATTGAATACAAAAATGAAATTATACCTTAGAGATGAAGAGATGTTGGGTCACACGGCATCCTTGTGGTATGTAGACCTACAACATAAGAATTAATGTCATCAATATACATATATATAAAAAATTAAAAATTGGGTAATTTTGGAGTTGTGACAGATTCATACTATTAATTGTTTCAACAATAGGATCGGAAAGGGGAAGGCTTTGATCTTGGATCTGATTTGAAGAATATATATCATCGTATTCACTTCCCCATTCTTCTAAGAATTTATGTTCAAACATGAAATATCCAGAAATGCTATTGGTCGCTAAATTCAAGAACTAGAGCTCAGCTCTTCCTTGGAAAGATGAGGCCAATAGTTTCATACATACATCCTCATAAGTTATAGATAATTCGTTAATAATTTCCCTAAAGAGGTCAAGGTGCCTTTTAGAAGATACCTCATAACTTTTGTCGAATTTAAGCAACCTTGCACGGGTTGACAAGGGATCTAATGAGGATACCCAACAATTTTTGAGAAGTCAAAAACTTTCAATCGACCGAAAGTCCTTGGTCATTCAGAAGCAGCCATGGATGGCAATTGCTAGAAAGTTTAGGAGCTTAAATACAAATTGATGCACCCCATGGGTTCTAGATGTGATAGGATGGATCACTAGTGGAGTCGCTTTTGTGGATTCGCCAGGTAAACTATTGATCTTGTTTACCGAAATATATGTCGTTAAAATAGCGGGGAGAGATGAGTGAAATAAGATGGCTACGTGTGATTTAAAAATAAAAATAATAACCATCTAAGTTACAAGATCGAATGCGATAAGATATGAGATACGCACGGACACTCTCAGACACCTGAGGTAACCCTCTACCTCCCCGACAACGGCGCCAAAAATGTTATCACACAACTTGCAGCTGTCCCAAACATGTGATCCTATCTAGGATGGTAGAGGCGTTGGAAAACTAAAGAGGTGACCCAATATATGCCACGATTCCCAATGCAATTGGTTGTCATGCTAATCAAGGCACTCTTCGCTTTAGATATAGCCTAAGCAAGACCAAGGGGGAGACCCTAGCTAACCAATGAAGGATAGCGAACCTACTCAAGAACTCCTAGGGAAATGTGAAAGTGAAAATAGGAGAAGATCAGGAGTAACAAGATCTAGATCTAGGAAATATAAGTGGACCCAAGGAGTTAGGGCTTGGTTGAAGAGGCTTATAGGATGGGTAAAATTTAAACCAAGGAAAGGTTAAGCCACTTATGAGTTTAGATAAGTAGATCTAGATAGATCTAATGCCAAATAGAAAGATCCAAGTGGGGTCCACCCTTAAAATATGGAAAATGGTCAAAATGGGGTCCACGAGGTGAAAATCAAGTTGAAATGGCACTAGAATGGTTTTTAATCAATGGATTTGATTATTTGATTAGGAATAAGCAATACCCAAGTAACAGATCTGGAGAAATCCCACCTACCCAAAAGTGTGACCTCCCTTGGAGAGGCCCAATGCCTTAGATCAGGGGGTAATTGGAGTCAGATGCCCACCAAATTGGGTCTCCAAGGTTTATTAATTATTAGTGAGATGGGTTTAAATTATTAATCCCAAGCAATCGCCAGAAATTATCATATCTAAAATGTAGGGTTTTAAATCGAGGGTTTGCAGTCACCAATGGGTAAAATGCATGAAATAAGATACATACCTTGTAGATATCACCTCTAAAGCTTACGAATACCTTGCAAATTGATAATCCTTCCTAAGTGCTGCAATCAAGAGTGAGATCCAGCCTATCCAAGTGAAATCGTTATCCCTCCAAGGTGACAACTACGCCCTTCTCTTGCAAGAAATGATCTGTATGAGAATCAATCTAGAATGAAAATGACTATAAGGATGAAAAGATGAAACAAAAAGCATAAAAAATGTCACGAAGATGCAATAATGATACTCCCTAAGACAAAAGAAAATCCAAAGGTAAGATATGGGGTCTCCCGACAATATCATCCCCTTAGATCATCCTCCTCTTCAACCACACAGCCTCCATGCAGAGAAAACGTTTGGACAAGCGAGATCCACAATGATAACACGGAAAAAAGATTGTATATTCAACTTGCAAGATAACCCATCGAAGCCAAAGAAGCAGATCTACAAAAATAGTATTTTTATTCCAAGTTTTCGAAAGCCCCAAAGGTGCCTTTACAATAGGGGGGGCTCTTCCTTAAATAGGAGGAGAGAGACCAAAACCCTAACCATTTTACAAATGGGTGCTGGAGATCAAAAGATAAATACAATACTATAAACAGCTAAGATGAGTTGGAACAATATAACATGGATCAACTCACTAGAGGGGGTGCGCACTCACTAAAAGAGGCCCTAAAGGGGGGTGTGCACCACATAGAAGTGACTAGGACAAGTGTGTACCACATAAGATGACTAGGACAAGTGACTAGGAGCACATTGTGGGTCTAGGAGGTTTTATTTTCCTTCACTAGCATCACCCCATGGCACAATGATATAAAATATGACTCAATAACATGTCCAAGTGACCAAATGACCAAATCGTGCCCCCCTCAATGAGAGAATAATACATCAAAACATAACCTGAAGAGTGTGTGGACCCCACTAAATGCTGCAAGCTGATCTGGAAGGAGTGGGATACATCACATATGACCTCAATATCCCAAATCGATTTCCTCAATGACCTTTTTATCCCACCTAAAAACCATCAAATGCCTGTAACTCATTGCCTGATGCCAGGGCACAAAATGTGACTATACCATCATGTCCATAGATGGGGTAATATGGTAATAACAAGTGGTTGGACCACCCCTCTCCTCTATAGCGTCCTAGGTAAACATGCAAGCTCAATGCAATTGTTGGACAAGCCATTTATGCATGGCAAAACCGGTCAAAAGTGGAAATCTGACTCTATCGTCACTGGGAGTCCCTGAAACTGATAACTAAGTGTCTCAATGGACTTATAAGGACCAAATATACTAGATATGAGTACACATACACTCTGTCGCAACCTGTATGATCATCTGTAGCCTCTGCCATACCGGGACAATAATAAAATAGATGGTTTGGGAATAATAATAACCATAAAAAAATACATCAACCATCAACTGAAACCTGTGTCCACTGTACGGAGTCATCAAATGTGCATCATAGAACCATATATCATCATCATATAACATCATTGGTCCAACTCATCATGGATCCCAAGGTTGACTTGGTCCAACTCATCACGGATCCCAAGGTTGACTTGGTCAAACTAGGTTTGATCAAGTCAAAACTGTTCAAAATATAAGCCAGGCTAGAGAACCCTAATGCTGCAAGTGAAAATGGTTAAAGCATGCTCTGTTAATCATTATCATAGCAAGACTTAAAGTATTAAGCATCATTTCACTGGCAGTTAATAGATAATTATATAAAGCATAAGTGGAAATAATCATTTACTTATAAAAGAAGCTCAAGGATATACTCATTCTGTAGACATGATCATTTTTCTAGCAAAGGGTGAGGGTAAAGAATGCAAGGCTAGGATAAAGGGGATGACTTGACTGACTCAACACTGTGATACTTTGGATAAGGGAAAGGGAATACACACTTAAGCATATGTCGGATAATAAACACACAGGGAATGGCAGTGTCTCACAAATGGAATAAGTTGTTTAGAGGAGTGCTTATTCAACCTTGGCAAATGTCTACAACTCACATCCAAGTTGTATCAGCTCCGTGAGGATATTTTCTAGAACCGTCATGGACTAGGTGTCCGGCTAACCGTAACTTGAGGTTCTAGGGGATAATTAGAATTAGCTATCCCTTACTCCATCTCACATCACAACCCCTGAGCTCCGTGAGGAATTAATCATTACATTTCATTTCATTGGCCAGCAGTCTTTGTATTTAGCATACATTTAACCACTACTTTATTTAGGCCTATATGACCCTTTTGGGGATTTTGCATGTGCTTAGAAGCACAACTACTACAGATTTCATCTAGGGTTCTGTTAGTTTCTATTTCATTTCATTTCATAACCCTTTTGGGGATTTTGCATGTGCTTAGAAGCACAACTACTCAAGCTTTCATCCAGGGTGGTTTTCATTTAAGTTTCCATTATTTCACAACCCTCTTTCATTGTGCTAAGAAGCACGGTTTTTTTAAAGTATTCTCATGGGATTTCATAAAAGATATAACAATAATTTCCATATGTAATGATGGTAGTACAATTTGCTTCAGGTTTTAACCAACACAACTCAAGCAACTAGGGGTCTCTCTACAATAAAGACCAAACATCGGGGCAACCGACTAGAGTGATCAAGATATCAAATCCAACTCACCAAAGGGTAAGTTATGTTTCCAACTTAGAGCCGAGACACAAACTGACAGGGATGCTATCCAACATAGACGCAAAAGTGGGGAGGTCCTCCATATCACAAGCTGAGGTGTAAGTCAGGGTAAAAACCAATAAAAGGAGAGATAATGGATGGATGGGGAAAGTGAAGGTCATGCCTAAGCTAGCAAACCATAAAGGTCGGAATGATCATGTCCACACTCCTAAGAGGGTAAAACCAACGAGTACAAAACAAGAGCCTCTAGATGTAAGTAATAAAACCATTTAGATAATCAATAATAACCATATTCATTTCATACATATATACTGTCAGATCATGATCACTAGATACTAATTCAAGCTATCAAAATGACCAAAAGAGCAAGATAAAACTAATGCACATCATATACCTGTTGGGCCATATACCTATACCTGCTATCTGGATCATCCGTAACCACTAGAACACTGTTTCTAAAACTATGGGCACTGCACTGCTCTGTATGGGATAAAAGGTCATCTTGGTCATCAAATCTAAGGTCAAGAGGCTCAAGCTTGGCATAAGGTCTACTGCATGTCTAATCTGGGGCTGCTCTGATGTGTGAGTGATCATCAATAATACTGCTCACCATAGTTAATCTCACTAAAACTGTGTAAAGGCCAAGCTCAAAAATATGCAATGAACTGCTCTGCAATCATGGTAGCCCGACTACTATGGATGTGATAACAGTTCCCTTGCATTTGTCTTTCCCTAACTGAATCTTTGATTCTTCCATGTCCACTACTCTATTCTCTAGATCTATGTCCTCTTCTTCGGTCTTGTCTTTATTCCTGAATCTTTTCCTTCTGTAAGTGATATTTTGCAAATCCTCCAAATGCATTTAAGTTCTTATACTGGCATGTTCTTTCTAATTCCATAGCTGGTGAGAAACATGCTCTAATACCACTGTAATATCCCAAGTTGCGATAACTGCCTTCTTAACTAAGTTTCTTTCACTTTGTTTGGTACTTGCTAATTTAATTACTTGTGGTTGCTTGCATGGTTTGCATGATGGTTTATTAATCCAATAAATAATTGCATGCCAAATCAAAATAACATCATGACCCCAAGATCATCAAGCATGAAAACTGAAGTAAATATATATATTAACTGTGTATTCAATTAATATATAGAAATGGCTCTAACAACATACTATAACCAACTATCAAAATATTATAATTATGACCTATAATAACAAGATTGCTAACATGAGGAATGTTGTAGCATATATGTATACAATCAGATTTGGATAAAGAACTAGTGGGAAGTATGTTGTCCAAGGAAATCGCTCCATTGGTAGAATATGAATCCAATAAGCAGATCTCTTCTTAATTTGAAAGTATAGCTCCCAAGAATAAAGATATGACGCCCTAGCAACTTCAGATGCCTTGCATGCATAAATCGTGAGCCCTCCATAGATGTGTGATACTCTGAAATGGTTCATGCCATCTTGAGAGATGAAATGACTCTCTAATCCACAGTTTGCTGCACAAAATGCTAATACGTTGCCAGTACAACAAATGTGCTGCAATATATACTGGATCATGATCTTCTTGGTTGGAAATAGACTGTTGAAGAGGCCCACAACCACCAATAAACACTTGTGCCCTAACCCAACTTCCACGTTTCCACTAGGGAGGAATATTGTTGATGTAAATAGTTATTTCAGCCTCCCACGAGAGACCACGACTTCACAATAATGAACATTGCCCTCCTGCTATGAAAGACAACTTGTAAGAGAACAACGCTTCAAGTAAACACCCACATAGTAGTGAGAAAGAGTATCACTGTTTGGCCAAGGAATTGCCCAAATAAAGCATCAAGAGTCACTACCCAATCTAAGGATGAATACGCCTTTGCTCCACAATGATGAGACCTCGACTTGGTATGCCCTTGTACTCATACTTCCAAGGGAGAATTCACCCTCTCTAGCAAACCAAGAGAAATACGCCCAGCTATGGATAAATTAAATCTCTGCTCAATAATATTGCCTTTCTCCACGATGAAGCTCGAATGATAGATCCAAATGTTCTATCCTTTAAACCTGGCTAGGATGTATAAATTTTAACATCGAACCCAAACTTGGCCAAGGCAATTCGCCCTCAACCCTAACTCGGCTCTTAGAGCTCTCAACCAATTCTCAATGAATAATAATAACAATAGATACTTCGAAAAGTCGATTTATCTTCTTTTATTCTCTTTTGATTGCATGCAACTCACTTTTTGCAAGTCCTCCTTTTATTCTCTTTTGATTCCATGCAACTCACTTTTTGCATGTCGCAACTTAAATGGCACATGTCGCATGCAATTTTATTTTTGGCTTGCATGTCATGCATGTCACTTGCTTCTCGCTTAGATGGTCCTTTTTCATCTACTAACGACTTAATATCACTGCTCAAGGTCTTCTTGTATCCGGTGTGGCATGAGTCATCAATTAATTCCCTATTGATCAGTGCCCTCTTGAACCTATGGGAATTAATTAGGTTAGCGGGTTGGTTCCTGGTGCTTAAGCAGAAGAGGGAATTACATAACCCAAACATGAAATTATAACCCGTCTTTATTTGGTTCTCTCAAAATTACCATTGCTTCATAAGAAATATGAACACAATTTGTATGACTGTATCTAAACAAAAAAAATGAAAGTGTTTTGTTAAACAATTATAAAAAATATTGAACAATTTGTGGTATAATTTCAAGTAGCTTAGTTGTAGATAATCCAAATCCTTTAGTTTCAAAACAAAATTCTATAACGTAAGCATATATTTACTTTTTTTTTAGAGGTCTCAAATGAAATTCTAGCTTTTGCCTTTAACATTATAGAATTAAATACATTCAAAATGATTAATCGACTTATATATGTTGTACAAATATTAAGCATATAGATAGAACATATACCAAACTTATAAATAGCTTATTTTGAGAAGGATGGAGCTGTTGGGTATGTGTTATATTCTTATTCTTTGCATGTGTGTGGGGGGGGGGGGGGGGGGTGTGCGTTTGATGACGATGTACTTGACAATCCCCACCATCTATTGCTCTGTCGTATGCGCATGGTGTTAGCTCAGGGGGGTTCGTGCCGATGCCCTCCCCCTTCCGTGAAGCGAGTTCAAAATTGTTTGGGCTATTTTGAGGTTTTTTTTGGTTTCTTCTAAAAATATGTAATTTAATCCTTGTTAAGGGATTGAGGTTTATTTTTAATATGGGTTAACGGATTAGGGTTTTGGATGCTGCAGAATACCAATATTTTGTATTGTGAGTGGTTAATAATCATGATGAGAAAATAAGAGGAGTGGCTCTATGTTTTGATGGTTTTCCTGGTTTAAGGGTTTCCAGGGTAAATCTCTGTGTATTGTGTGTTAATGTTGTGTTGTAATCTCTATCTTGCTTAAAAGAATATGTATGATTTTCTTCCTTGCTCAGGTATAAAACTTACATGTGGTACCAGAGCTCGATTATTGGCCTCATAGGGATGCCTTTGTTTCTAAGGGTTCGATGTAATGTCCTCTTCTGCTTACGCACCGAGGACCATCCCGCTAACCTATATGATTCCGCATAGGTTCGAGCGGGCACTGACAGTCAGGGGATCAACTGTGGACTTATGCCATATCAGAATATCTAATGCATAGATATTATATCATCAGTAGGTAGACAGGGGCCACCAGATCCAAAGGCCACTTGCATGCATGACATCTAAGCATTATTTCATGATGCATGCACCTGATTGAGTCTCCAGGCACCTACATGCAAGTCAACTGCGAATTAGAAGATAAAGTGACCGAGTTAGGTTAGAAGTTAGGTTTTGGGCAGTTGAATGTTATAAAAGAAAGGTAAAGTGAATGGAGAAGACACGCTTATTTGATTATTGATTTGTGATTCCGAATTGGAGAGCTCAGGGAGCTAAGTTGGGGTTGAGTGCATGCACTTGGCTAATTGGTGTATTTCGGCAGCGAAATTTATCTACCCTAGTTCATCATCAGGTTGGATCATCCAGATTCAGCATTGCTTCATAATTGTTCATTATCAGGTTCCATTCATCAGTGACTTCAGAGATCGGTTTATTCCTTGGATTGAGCATTCACTAGCCTTGCTTGGGTGAATTGGATAAGCACACATCCATTCGTATTTCAGTCTACAGAAGGCATAATTCTTGCTTACTGCCTCTATTCTTCTCAGAGCATCAGTATTACCCTTCACCTGGAAGGAGGATATCTCAGCTTAGTTCTCCATCTATTTCTCAGCACATCTTCCTTCAGAAATACGTATTGCCTTCCTTGGGAAAATTCATCTAAGAGGATATTCACATTTTAGGCTTGGGAGCCATCGTAGTTGGTGCATGCAGGTTCCATCCTCTCCAAAAGGGCATTATAACCCTAGACCACCTCATGAGGGTCTCATTCAACAGCATATTTATTATTGAGGAGCTTTTCCAGTATTGGCGGAGGACGTATTTCCCCCCAGGAGGATGACTTGCTTCAGCCTGCTATTACTCCAACTTCATTCTTGCATGCGGGGATCATCAGCATCACCTTCAGCTGATCTATATACTGGTATGTACATGCAGAAACTTCCTCCTATTTTATAGCATTCCAATATTACTTGGGTTATATTTCTGCATGCATGCAGATACCAGTATACACTTTCATACTTGTTTGAGATATCAACCTACTAGACAACATAGAAAAAGAAAAATATCAGTTTGGGATATTACATTCAATGTGGTTGATAAATCTTGGGTTATGTGATAAACCTAGGTTTAGCGGGAGCTTTGCAGCATTGATTTGTGCATAGAAAGAGAATGGTGAGTAGTTTGAGAATCGAGATCGAGAAATTTAACGGCCAGAACTTTGAGCTATGGAAGCTCAAAATGGAGGATCTTCTTGTGATCAGGAACAATGGATTGATGTGGATCCAAGTACACAACGCACCAGATCATCAAAAGAAGATTGGGAGAAATTAGAAAGAAGGGTGAGGAAATCCGACTGTGCTTATCAGAATCTGTGTTGTTGAATGTGTCTGGAGAAGATAATGTGTTAAAGCTTTGGAAGAAGCTAGGGAGTTTGTATCAATCAAAATCCCAAGTAAACAAGTTGTTTTTGCAAAAGAAACTATATCACCTCATAATGGATGATAACGACATAGTGAAAGAGCATTTAAATGTCTACAATACTCTGGTAAGTCAAATAACCTTTGTTGGAATTACAATGGTTAAAGAAGAAAAATGTATTACATTATTGTGTTCTTTGCCAGATTCCCGGGATAACCTAATTGCAGCAATAGGTAGTGCTAGTCAAACGACCTTAAGATTTGATGAAACAGTGGCATCCTCGTTGTCAGAACAGATGAGGTGGAAAGCCATGGATAATCATAACATGGATGGTTTATCTGTGAAAGGTTGCCTCCATGAGAGAAACAAAAATAAGGGATCCGGGGAGAGATCTAAATCCCCAGGAAAATTTATAAGGAAGTGTTGGAAATGTGGAAAATTTGGGCACTATAGAAAGTATTGTAGATCTAAGAATGTTGAGAAAACAAAGGATCTGAGGATAACCCTTCCACGGAGGGGGGGTATGTGTTATATTCTTTGCATGTGTGTGGGGGGGGGGGGGGATGTGTCTGATGATGACGTGCCTGACGATCCCCACCATCTAGTGCTCTTCCATATGCACGGGGCACTGCGCATGGTGTTAGCTCAAGGTGGGTTATAGGAGGGGTAATGTCGATGCCCTCCCCCTTCAGTGAAGCGAGTTCGAAATTTTTTGGGTTATTTTTGGGTTATTTTCGGGTTATTTTTTGGTTTCTCCTAAAAATATGTAATTTAATCCTAGTTAAGGGATTAGGGTTTATTTTTAATCTGGTTTAACGGATTAGGGTTTTGGATGCTGCAGAATACCTATATTTTGTATTATGAGTGGTTAATAATCATGATGTGAAAATAAGAGGAGTGGCTCTAAGTTTTGATGGTTTTCCTAGTTAAGGGTTTCTAGAGTAAATCTTTGTGTATTATGTGTGAATGTTGTGTTGTAATCTCTATTTTTCTTAAAAGAATATGTATGCTCTGCTTCCTTGCACGGGTTTAAAACTTACATGTGGTATTAGAGCTTGATTATTGTCTTCAGAGGGACGCCTTTGTTGTTGAGGGTTTGATGTGGTTGATAAATATTAGGTCTGTGATAAACTTGGGTTTAGCGGGAGCTTTGCAGCATTTATTTGTGCATTGAAAGAGAATGGCGAATAGTTTGAGAATCGAGATCGAGAAATTGAACGGCCATAACTTTGAGCTATGGAAGCTCAAAATGGAGGATCTTCTTGTAGATAGGGAACATTGGATTGCTCTAGATCAGAGTACACAACCCATCAGATCATCAAAAGAATATTGGGAGAAATTAGAAAGAAGGGTGAGGAGTAAAATCCAAATGTGCTTATCAAACTCTATGTTTTTTTTTTGTAAGGCTGCAAAATTCCATTAAATGAAAAGAGATAAAAATACAATAGTAAGTACAGTCTGTGGTGGTCTTATCATAAAGATCCACCACCCATGGAGATCAACAAGGTCATAGAGGTTATGATCAAAATTATACAAAAAGCCTGCCCAATATAGGGAGACCAGGGTAAACTCGTAGTAATTTAATATCCATTAAAACCTAAAAACCAATAGTCTAGTGCACTGTGTAACATGCTAAAAAAATATTAAAGTAAAGCTGCTGAAAAACACAAGGAGGAACCTCCTTAATGGGGCGCTGAAGGTGCTTCTGCATCGGAGTGAGTTTCTTCCAGGATTGGGAAACCATAGTATTCTTCATCCTCCGAGTCTTTCGCATGTGGTTGAGTGTCTTTCCCAGGGATTTTAACTGGCAGGGGCGCAGTCTTCCGGCTGGAGGGAGAAATTCCATCATGTTTGCTTCAGATTCTTTTGGTGAGAACAGGGCCCATGGTGGAGGGGATGGGGAAGGAGAGATGAGTCGTCTCCTTTCCTTTCTGTATGTCCTTCACCATGCCCAGTGGAGTGACCAGGTCCTTGCATGTTTGTCCATCTCCCTGCCAAGTGGAGTGACCCGGTTACCAGGTGTCGCGTTGGCTTTAGAAGCCACGGGGGTGACTCCGTAAGCGCTACCTCCCGGATAGAAGTCGCGACAGAGGTGCCTGGTAGGGGCATAAGAATCCCAACTGAGGGTGTTCTCCAGACAGCTGAGTGTGGTTGCCATGTTTGGCAGGGTAGCTCTTAAGTTCTGAGTAGCATGTCTTGTCGTGTTCCAATTGGAGAGCATATCATCCATTAGTTCACCCAACATATTCTTCACCAACCAGTAAGGATCCCAAGGTTGTTCCTGACTCCCTTTGGAGATATTGTCTGCAATCAGCCTTGCTTCCCAATTATCGACGAGCAAGCAAACCGGAATAGAAACCTCTGCGCCATAGCCTTTCCTGGTTTGCCTTGTTTCCTGATGGACGTCGCTCTTATTTTTCCCTCTAGTGCCTTTCGGTCGACCCATGGAATCAGTCCAGAGGATAGAGCAAATGCAAGCGAACGTGAACTCGTGGAGCGCAAGAGTAGGAGGATCCCAATACAGAGTGACGATCATGGCTGAAGGTCGAGACGAAATATCATTGAAGAGACTGGAGTGCCACTCAACTGGCAATCTTAACACCACATGCCGGAGAGACATGGGGATGGTGCACGACATACCAGGCTAGGTTGGTTGAGAAGTCATCGCAAGCGGGAGGCTTAATGAGTCCAGCGACCCGACGTCTCTTCCTTTGTAGACCTAACATTAGCATTTCCATGGGGTTGTTGCTCATGCCCAGGTGCCATGCTAGTCGAGGCCCGCGTGTTGCTGCCACTGTTGACACCCGCATCCAGGGAGTTGAGATCCAAATTGGAAAGAGCTTGACATTGTAGTATGATCTTCTTGGAGGTTAAGGAGGTGAGGGCATCTTCTTGATAAGTAGAGTTTCAGGTTACCCCTTCATTGGCTAGGCAATCCGTAAGCACATTGGATTTTCTTCTGACATGTTGGAAGGAGATTGAGCTAGCGAGAGAAATAGAAGTGGAAAGTTCTTTCAATCTCTGTGCAAGCCTCCAACTTGACGAGAGTTTTTCGACCTTGGCACCATTGTGAAGACGGCCAGCAAGAGAAATAATGATCTTGGAGTCTCCTTCAATAACAAGGGGAAGTAAGCCATGCCTATGAGCACATTTGAGACCTTCGAGGAGCCCCGTGAGTTCTAGAGAATATAATGCGTTAAAGATTTGGAAGATGCTACGGACTCAAAATCCCAAGTAAACAAGTTGTTTCTGCAAAAGAAACTATACCACCTTATAATGGATGATAACGACATAGTGACAACGCATCTAAATGTCTACAATACTCTGGTAAGTCAAATAATATTTATTGGAATTACAATGGTTGAAGAAGATAAATGTATTACATTATTGTGTTCTTTGCCAGATTCCTGGGATAACCTAATTGTAGCAATAGGTAGTACTAGTCAAACAACCTTAAGATTTGATGAAATAATAACATCCTTGTTGTCATAAGAGATGAGCTGGAAAGCCATGGATAATCATAGCATGGATACCTTATCTGTGAGAGGTTTCCCCCACGAGAGAAAGAAAAATAAGGGATCTGGGGGGAGATCTAAATCTAAGGGTAGATCTAAATCCCTAGGAAAATTTATAAGGAAGTGTTGGAAATGTGGTAAAGTTGGGCACTATAAAAAGGATTGTAAATCTAATAATGTTGAGAAAACAAAGGTTTTGAGGATAACCCTTCCACAAAGGCGAAGACCTCCTCAGAAGAAGGAGGGGATGTGTACCTAGCTTCCAAAGGTAATCATTCAAATTGTGATGTATGGCTGATTGACTCAAGTGCGTCATGTCATATGACCCCTCAAAAGGAGTGGTTTTGGAAGTATGAAAAGTACAATGGCGGAGATGTGTTCTTGGGAGACGATTCACCAACCAATATAATTGGACGTGGAAGAGTTAAGTTGAAGCTCAAGGATGTAAGGATTATAAATCTCCCTAGAGTAGTACACATTCAAAATCTATCAAGAAACTTGATATCTATCGAAAAGATGGATGTTGCAGGTGTACAAACTGTGTGTGGAAATGGCAAATGCAAAATGGTTCGAGGATCAATGGTATTGATTAGGGGAGTTCAGAGTGGAACTCTATACAGACTATTGGGAAGCACCATCATCAATGAATGTAACAGTTTTGTTGTGCCTAAGGGAGAAGATAAATAAGACAGAACCCTTACTGCATTAAGAGGAAGTACAATGCTATGGAATCAAATATTGGGGCATGTCAGAGAAAAAGGCCTTTGAGCATTACAATGTAAAGGTATGGTTGAAGGTATGTCTGACTGCACACTGGATTTTGATTTATGTGAACATTGCATACATGGAAAACATAATCGTGTAAGATTTGCATCTAGTGCTACAAGAGCAAAGGGATCTTTAAAGTTAATATATAGTGATGTGTTTGGACCTATGCATGTTCCATCATTAGGTAGATATTTGTATTATGTTTCTTTTATATATGATTTCTCAAAGAACACATGGATTTATTTCATTCAAAAGAAATATGAAGTATTTGTTATGTTTAAAGAATTTAAGGCCCTTGTAGAGAATCATACAAAATCAAGGTGTTGAAGATAAATAACGGTGAGGAGTTATGTAGGAATGCATTCGAGGATTTCTATAAGAAGTGCGGTATAACAAGGAAGAATACTAATCCATACACACCTCAACATAATGGAGTTACAGAAAGGATGAATAGGATGATGATGGAAAAGGCAAGGAGCATGCTTAGCAATGTCGAGATAGGACACAAATTATGGGCAGAAGCAGAGTATATTGCATGTTACTTGGTAAATCAATCACCCACATCAGCATTGGTTGACAAAACTCCACATGAGGAATGGACTGGAGAGAAACTCTCTATTAAACATCTGAAAGTTTTTGGTTGTGGTGCTTATCTACATGTTTCAAAGGAGAAAAGGAGTAAGTTGGATAATAAAGGTGAAAAATCTATCTTTATTGGTTATAAAGATGGTATGAAAGGTTTTAAACTTTGGAATCCTGTAACTAAAAAGATAGTTTATAGTTGAGATGTTGTTTTTAGAGAGGTCAAAGAAGTTCCCGGACAAGAAGTGACTCCAATGGAAGAGTAACCTGAGAAAATATATTTTGAGTTAGAAAATGAATAATCTGACTCAACGGAATAAGCTGAATCAGAAGAAGAAGAACCTCATACCCTAGTTTTGAGGAGATCATCTCGAGAAAGAAGGAAACCAAAAAGGTATTCCCCTCCTTATTTTTGGTCTAGTTTTGCTTTATCTATTACTGGATACTAGAAATGTGAAGGAATCTATTGATTTAGAGGATAGCGATCTCTGGAAGAAGACCATGGTTGAATAAATGAATGCCTTGGACACAAATGAATCTTGGGATCTAGTTCAATTACCAATTGGAAGAAAAGTAGTTGGTATCAAATGGTTGTTTAAAAAGAAGTTGAATGTAGAAGGTAAAGTGGAGAAGTACAAAGATCACTTGGTAGCAAAGGGATATTCTCAAGTAGAGGGAATTGAGTCTGGTGAAATATTTTCTCCAATTGCAAAATTAACTTCTATTAGATTCCTTCTTGCTATTGTTGTTGCTTTTGATCTTGAAGTATAGCAGATGGATGTGAAGACAACATTCTTACATGGGGATCTTGAAAAAGAAATCTACATGAAACAACCGGAAGGGTTTACAGTAAAGGGAAGGAAAGAGCTAGTATGTAAACTAAAGAAGTCCATTTATGGTCTAAAGCAATCTCCAAGGATGTGGTACCAAAAGTTCGACACATACATACTTGGATTGGGGTTTGTGAGAATCAAACTCGATCACTATGTATACTCCAAACATGTTGGTGATCACTTCATTAACATAGTATTGTATGTTGATGACATGTTGTTGATTAGAAACAACAAAGATGTCATAAAGGAGGTGAACTCTTGGCTATCCTCCAAATTTGACATGAAGGATCTTGGTGCTGCAAACTTCATACTGGGAATGGAGATTAGAAGAGATTGTGCAAACAAGAAAATCTAGTTGAATTAAAGAAAATATGTTGCGATGATACTACAGATACTTTGCATGCAAGAAGGTAAGCCAGTTAAGGTTCCAATTCCTATAGTTGTAAAATTATTTGTAGATCAGTGTCCCAATACATAGGAAGATGAAGAAGATATGTCATGAGTTCCATATTCTAGTGCGGTTGGTAGTTTGATGTATGCAATGGTTTGTACTATACCAGACATTGCTCATGTAGTGGGAGTTTCAAGCAGATATATGTCAAAACCAAGGAAAGATCATTGGACATATGTAAAGAGGGTCTTCATATATTTGCATGGCACCACAAATTATGCAATCTGCTACCAAGGAAGAATTGGACCATACAAAGAGATATATGCCCAGCGATTTGTTGATGCAGACTAGGCTGGAGATCTTGATCACAGGAGATCTACAAGTGTGCATGTGTTTAACCTATTTGGGGGAGCTATCAATTGGATGAGCAAGAGACATGTTGTAGTTGCACTCTCAACTACAAAAGATTAATACATGGCAGCCACTCATGCAAGCAAAGAACTTGCATGGTTGCAGAGATTGTGTTCAGGTGTTGGGTTTGTACATAAATCTATAAGGTTAGATTGCGACAACCAAAGTGCAATATTCCTGGCAAATAACCTTGTTCATCATGCTAAGGCAAAGCATATTGATGTGCAATATCACTTTGTGAGAGATATGGTTGAAGACAAGAAGGTGTTGCTGGAAAAGGTTGACACCTTGAAGAATGTTGCAAACTCATTAACGAAGTATGTTAGTACTAAGAAGTCCTCTTGGTGTAGAGAATCTATGAGCATTGATGCCCTAAACCTGTGACCCTATGAGTACATGACTCATTGTTATGCAAAGAAAAAAACGAGTGGGATAATGTTGGGTATGTGTTATATTATTTGCATGTGTGTGTGTGTGGGGGGGGGGGGGGGTGTATGACAATGGCACACTTGAATATCCCCACCATCTAGTGCTCTTCCATATGTGCGGGATGTTGGATCGGGGGGGGGGTTATAGGAAGGGGTCGTGCCGATGCCCTCCCCCTTCCGCGAAGCGAGTTCAAAAATCTTTGGGCTATTTTTGGGTTTCTTCTAAAAATATGTAATTTAATCTCGATTAAGGGATTGGGGTTTATTTCTAATCCGGATTAATGGATTAGGGTTTTGGATGCTGCAAAATACCTATATTTTGTATTATGAGCAGTTAATAATCATGATGAGAAAATAAGAGGAGTGGCTCTAAGTTTTGTTGGTTTTCCCGGTTATGGGTTTCCAAGGTAAATCTCTGTGTATCATGTGTGAATGTTGTGTCGTAATCTCTATTTTGCTCAAAAGAATCTGTATTCTCTGCTACTCTGCATAGGTTTAAAACTTACAGGATATGTGATATAGAGAACACATGAATACAATATATATTTTTCAACCAAAGGATAGTTCTTATCCTTGTTTGTACCATTTTTTTTGTTAAAGAAATGATCAAGTATTAAATAAAATTAAATACATTCAAAATTATTACTGGACTTATATATGTTGTACCAATATTAAGCATATAGATATAATATAGACCAAACTTATAAATAGCTTATTCTGAAAAGTTTGGGTGTGTGATATAGAGAACACATGAATAATTTATTTTTTTCAACCAAAGAATAGTTCTTATCCTTGTTTATACCATTTTTTTGTTAAAGAAATTATCCTCATACCAATTACAAAAACATCTACAACATTAAATTCAGGAACATATGGAATAATGTCAAATTACTAAATCTATTGGCAAACCTGAATCTCTGGAGAAATAAATTGAAAACTTATTTAAAAGCCATCACATCATTCACTTACAAATTATGGTTTTGAATGGTTGTCTTGTGTATATCTATTTAAGTTTGAAACAAATATCTTATGAATAATGCATTTTGTTGGTCCAAGGCATTTACGTGCATTGATAAAATTCAATACATTAAAAAAATGTAAGATTGACAATAACAGTGAGTTGTAGACATGGGCAAACTTAGTGCCGGTGGCCATGTTTATTCATGGAAGTAAAGTTGGAAGAGATTGGATATTTAGCCATTAAAATACTCCTCTGCAACTTGTAGTTTATTCCATTGATTAATCGATTGATTTCCTGCTTCCAACCCAACCTAGCCCAACCTGATGCCCTTTTCCTATGAGGTTTCACCTTTTGAGACCTGGAAGGTATCACTCCAATTAGAGAAGAGGTTCAACCATAGAGTGGTATCGCTTCGTTCAACCCAAATATGGTCAAGCGAGCCAATATGTGCTCTATATGTACAAGAGAATCCCTACAACTATTTATTTTTATATCTTTGACCGAACCCCTTGAGATCTTCCTTCAAATTTTGGCATCAATAACTTTGTACTACTCCTCAAATTTTCAGAGATACTCTGTGAACTAAAGAAGCAACCTCATCCTGGTGTTTCTAGTACATAACTAGAACAATATATATAACAACAAGCACTTAGTAGAATAATTCAAGAGAAACTACAACATGTGTTCTTATTGAATAACATAAGGTCATAAACCATGCCAAGTTGAAAGAAAAAACATCAAAGTGAACCCCAACAATGATAAGTTTGAAGAAAAATTGATGTTTCTATATTTATAATACAAAAATTTAAAAAAACTAATATACAATCACTTAGATGAGGTTATGATTAAATACCCAAAGCGATACAATGCTTTAGCCACCTGCTAATCTTGTGGGGTGCCTCCCTTCCCTTCCCACTAGGAGTACACCACATCATAAAGTGGAGAGGAAATACCTAGGAAGCAGTGTAGTAGTTAAAAGCCTTCCTTTCTTAGTAGCTTCTAGCAAATCATTTGCAACATCATTTGGATTCTTTGCCCTCTTTCACCTGTATAAGTTGAATAACCTCCCCAATGTAAACATCCCGTCCTCTGTTTCAATTGTATGGAAAAATACAATACACATATCTTGCAACTAAAATCTTGTAATGAAATCTATCCGTAATGGTTTTATACACATTAAATATGCACCAACTCACTTTCACACTGATCCAATAGTGGAGTCTATGAACTTGGAGCAAACAAGGCTAAACCATAGAGTAAGAACTGCAAGTAAATTTATTACACCAATAGGTGTTTATATCTTAGAATTTGGGGTGGACTACCATTTATGCTTTTCCTAGATTGAAAGAGGATGGGACAAGTGTACTATTTAGATTGATTTTATCGACGTCGACCAAAATTCAAAATAAATAATTATAAAAAAAAGGAAATATAAAAAATAACGGGTAACTGATGTATGGATAACTCAAAGCTCATACGTGGATAACATGTAGTGACAAATTAACCAATTAAATAAGAAGGTATCAGGTATACAACAGGTCATTACAACTGACCATAGAGAACAAGTAACAATAACTTGTTTATGGCACTTAACTTGTGACCTATCGGTGTTCACCGACCACAAGTTAAGTGGTTGTGCTAGTAATATAAAAAGCTACAATTTATAAATTATAGGAACCCATAATAAATCATGAATACCAAGGATACTAATGACTGAGGTTCCAAATGAAACCAATATGCTTGGTATTAGACGCGATACTCTAGAAATTGGCAAACCTTTGGAGAGCACAACGTGGAATGTAGCACACATTTCTCCATTGCCGAATGACCAACATAACTAATGAATACCAAGGAAACTAATGACTAATGTTCCAAAGGAAACCAATATGCTTGATCTTATATGAGATACTTTAGAAATTGGCAAACCTTCGGAGAGCACAATGTGGCACACACTTCTCCATCGCCACCCCATCACCGAATGACCACCATAATTGTTGTTGTAATTGTAACTTCAGAAGATATTCCCTTGTATTTTATATTGTTATTATTATTGTATTTTATTTGTACCTCAGTCGGAGATGTTTTTCCTCCGTTCGGGGATGTCATTGTCATGCTTAGTCATACTAGGTCATTGAGGTAAAATCCTCCATTGTAAGTCGGGGTAATAGATCCCTAAAAGGTCAAATGTAAGTGTATTATTGAGTCTCCTAGAGAAGTCAGCCTAATCAGTTTAGTTGAGGCCGACCTATTCAGTCAAAAGGTCACCCCAAAAGTAAAGAATAAATAGAGAGAAAGGCTCTCTCATTTGGACACACACTCACTCACTTGAGTTCACATAAGTGAGAGAGAGAAGACAAGTTCGCATAGGAGAAAGAGAGAGAGCTGTAGAAGACTATCTTGTTCTGGGGTTTTCCATTTTGTGATATTGTACTGGTGACGATTCTATCTTTGAGGAAGTTGCGGGGTTTTCTCCTTTATGGTTTCCCCGAGGAAATTCTTTGTGTCTCTTGTGTTATGTTGTGTTTGTTATTCTTTCAGATAAGATCCTAGATAATATTGATTAAAAGTAGAAAATCTAACATGGTATCAGAGCTAACCTGAAAAGAAGACATTGTGCAGCTATGGGAAGCTAGGGATTCTAAGTTTGAGGTCTTCTCTCCACATATCATTCGAAAAAGGAGGCTAGGATAACTCGCCCTAGGAGGGTGCATCTTTCTGTTGAAGCAGAATCTGATTCCGAGAATTTTCAATTTTTGGCTCGTCACTACTACTGGAAGGAAAACTAGGGCATCAACTATTTTGGGATTCTGTTCACAGATTTGGAGAAGTGGGTACATTGGACAAATCGCCTTGAGGAGGTGTATCTTCCTGTCCAATCAGAAGTTCCAAATTACAAGTTTGGAAAATTAGGGTTTCTCTAACAAACCCTAGGCCAACCAACTCCAGAACCAGTTTGGGCATCTCAAAAGTGGTAAGACCTAAAAGCTTTGTTATGTCCATTTGAAGTACTCATTCAATATGTCTCACCACACCAAGCTCGAGGATAAGCTTGAAGGAGTTGATAACTTCCGAGCATGGAAGTATAGGATTGCTCTTGTCCTTAAAGGAAATGATTTGGACAAGTATGTAAATGAAGAGGTTCCAACACTAGAGGGAGATGAGGCTAAGGCTATCCACAAGAAGAACTTGGTTAAGGCCAAGAGGATTATTGTAGACTCCATTAAGGATCATCTCATCCCACATGTGTCATCCTTGGAGACACCTAAGGAGATGTTCGATTAATTGACTAGGCTATTCGAAAGAAAGAACATCAATCGGAAAATTACATTGAGGAACCGACTCAAGAATATAAAGATCCAGAACTCAGAGACCATGCAATCCTATTTCACAAGGGCCTCACAAATCAAGGAGAAACTTGAAGCAGTTGGAGAAAAGGTAGAAGAAGGAGAGATCGTGATGACCACCTTGAATGGTCTCCCAAGATCATGGGACTCATTCATTTAAGGGATATGTGCCACGAAGAATTTGATTACATTCAACGGACTATGAGAAAAATGTACACAGGAAGAAGCTCAACTCGTGGCATGAGAAGAGAAGATGGGAGCAAATGATGACCAAGCTCTCACAGTCCATGCTAGAAGAAACCACAACAAGAGGGAGCACCATCATCACAGCAAGAGGGAGAACCACCATCAAAGTAAGAGGGAGAACTACGATAGACAAATAAGACCCATAAGAGATCTATCCAACATTAGATGTTATGCATGTGATGAGAAGGGAAACTACTCCATAGATTGTCCCGGAAATAGAGGCTCCAACAAGAAGACAAACAAGAAGAGACATCATGCTCACACCGTTGAAGATGATGAACCTGCAAGGAAAAGAGCCAGAGAAGAAGAAAGAGATGATTCTTCAAGTGATGAAGAATATGTATTATAATGAAGGTAACCAGTTACAAGGGTTCATTCAGAAGGTTCCACCTCATAAGGTGAATCTAGAGATGAATTTCAGTATTACATGAAAGGAGTAGGAGAAGCTACTACAAAGTTGAACTCCAGAAAACAAATAAAGATCAATGCTCTATGGAAGCCTCTCATCCATTTCAGCATTGGTTAGGATGCAAAAGAAAGGATACACAAAGTCTACTCCAACACAAAGAACAAGTGTAGAACACTTGCTCAACATTTCCAATCATAAGCAAGAAAGGCACAGGATCTCAGAATCAGATGATTAAGTAGAACACTTTGTCAAAGACTCCAGTAGTTCATGCAAGGAAGCAAAGATCAAGAGGGAGTCCACCCAACAAACAAACAAATATAAGTATTTGAATTGTCATTTCATGTACATATAATTACTTAAATGATATTGTTTAGTGGTGTACATACTTATGTTCCTAGATTTAGGTTGTGTATTATGCATATTAGGATATTTGCATTAATGAACAATACACTACTAATGTGCATGTGATGTACAACATTCCATTGCTACTTATCTAGAATGAAACCTTTTTGCTGACATGTTGGGAGTAGAGCACACTCTTAACAATGTTTGTGTAGAGATGGAAGGCATCTAGAAAGTTATCGTATGAATACGGGATATGGATGAATGTTGTGTTGAAACGTTGGCTAAAATAGTTGCATAACTGTGTGACCTATGTCGTTATGCATAAGAATTTGTTTTGAAAATTATGAAATGTTTCTAACCACGCAACTAAATTGACTTGTAGGAAAGATCGTGTACCATCACCTACAAGAGAGACTTGTTTCGAATAACAAGCGACGAAGACTCGGCATACAACAGATCAAGAAAACTACCTACTAAAGAGATTGAAGAACCTGAAGTTCCCAGGATTAGAGCCTTAGTGATGGAAGAAGCGATTCCAGAATATCATGAAGACCGGGACATGGCATGTTAGGAACCTATGTAAACCCTTCTCTTTACTATGTTAGTATATTGTTATTGGACGCATATGCTTTGTAAGTCGTCCCGTAGTATTTGTTGATCCGTAGTTTATATTAGCCCATAGTATTGACCCATAGTATTGGATGCATATGCTTTGTAAGTCATCCCATAGTATTATATTTCCCGTGGTTTTGACTCATGGTATCGGGCATAGACTTAGTATATAAGTGTGTGTTGAGGTCATTGAAGGCACCGTGAAGTTAATTGTATTGAGCTTGCTCAAAGGAGGTTGCCCCCTCGAAGTGGCCCATGATCAATATAAAAGTGATTCTGTTCTGTTATTTCTGATATCTTGTGTATTTGCATTAATTAATTATTGCAGGTTCATCACATCTGGTATCAGAGCACTTTCCTTGGCACAAGCGAGAATTTTTTTTTTCTTTTTTTGGGCGGCGACTTTAAGATCAATTTCTGAAACTTTTTGCACAAAACCAGAAGAAACCGATTGCATATCTGAATTCCTCTTTCAAAAATACGCAGTTTCAAAAAAAAAATCATCTCATTTGGAGTTCTAAAAGTGGAGATATCACGGATTTAAAATCAGCAATTTTTCAGAATTTCGGTGACGGCCGCGGAAATTGCGGCGAGAAAATCTTTTGACCAAGTGCCCAGATTTCTATTCCGCTTTCATAGGTAGAAGCAGAGTGGTTGTTCCAGTTCCGGAAACATGCTATAATTGCGATTCTGAGCAATATAGATCCGGTTTTTGAACATTGGGTGGAATTTCTGCCCAAATTTTTTCTGTTGCAGGTTCAGATTTGGGAATCATCCCTATCCGCTTAACTGTGGGAAGTAGTTGGGCATAAGCCCTAAAAATCATTGTGAGGAGTACCACAGGAACACCGAAGTAGCTGGCCCATTGAGAGGACCTGCCAGCGAAAAGGGTAACTACCCTTACCTGATTGACTAGTTCCCACCCATGAGGTAAACCAAGAGCTGTCGTTTGTGGCAAAGCGGTTATCAGTTTTACCTGAGCCATGGAGTGAGGGGTACTGCCCCAATATGCAAGCCATCAGACAGCACTAGTGGCCGAGTGAAACCCCTGAACTGTTAGGAATCCGCACATACCTGGGGTCCATATCTACTTTCAGTTGAACTATTGTTGATCACTGCTGCGCCGTTTCAAATCCATTTGCAAGCCGTTCCAGATTCAGCCATTTTCAATCCATTCGGCGTTGTTCCAGATCCCTTTCGAGCCGTAGCCGCTCCAGCCTGAAAAATAAAAATAAAAAAATAAAAATAAATAAAAAATAAAAAAATAAATAAAAATAAATAAATAAAATTCCATCTTCAGCATTCAGCCATGAACAATAACCGACAGACAAAATCTTTTGCAGCCACCAGGTTCTCTTCTTCCAACAATTTTCGTGGGCCGAAGCTTGATTTTCCTCGCTTCAATGGTACTGATCTGACTGGATGGATATACCAAGCAGAACAATATTTCAGTCTGCATAATACTTTTGATGTCCAGAAAGTTCCACTTGCATCCTTTCATTTGGAACAGGAAGCCCTTCAATGGTACCGTTGGTACATCAAAGCTCATCCCAAGCCAAACTGGACAGATTTTTTCCAACTCATTTTGCCACGATTTGGCCCTAGTGCTTTTGATGATTACACAGGAGCACTCACTAAACTTCACCAAATTGGCACAGTGAGAGAGTATCAGACAGAATTTGAGAAATTGGCCAATCACACAGAAGGATTGTCTGATGAATTCTACAGGAGTTGTTTTATAAGTGGTCTCAAGGATGAAATTCGCTCAGAGGTCAAAATGTTTTGTCCCAACAAAATGATGGAAGTCCTAGGGTTGGCTAAGCTGGTTGAGGACAAGATTGCAGCTCAACAACGCTCCAAACCCACCCTTGTTCCCTTCAGAAATATGGGTTCCCAACGACCTCCCATCACGCCTTCTCCTCAACCAACTCCTATCAAGCATTTGTCTGAAATAGAAATGCAGGCACGCCGAGAAAAAGGGCTTTGCTATAATTGTGATGAGAAATCCACTCGGGGACATAAATGTGTTCAACAAAAGCTCTATCTCTTGGATGTGGATTCTCCGCCTGCCTTAGAACTTGGTGAAGCAGCTGCAGATACAGTGAATGATCAGATCGACATTCAACACCTGCCTGTTGACACCCCATTTCAGGATGACCCACCTGAGATCTCTCTCCATGCTGTAACCGGTGTCACCACCCCACAAACAATGCGGGTCAGGGGATACTTCAAGAAGCTCCCTCTTACCATACTCATTGATTCTGGTAGCACTCATAACTTCATTGACCCTCGGATTGCCAAACAGGCTGATTGTTTTGTCCATCCTTGCTCCAGCTTTGAAGTCATGGTTGTCAATGGGGGCACCTTACCTTGCAAGGGGAAGTGTCACAATGTGCGTATCTCTATGGAAGATTATAACCTACGCTCTGACATGTTTGCCTTGCCCTTAGGCGGATGTGATGTGGTTTTGGGCGTTCAATGGTTACGCACACTTGGCCCCATCTTATGGGATTTTGCTGAACTTTGGATGCAGTTTAAAGTCAATGGGGCACAACACAAATTTATGGGCTTACAACCGGGGTCTCTCTGCATCATCAGTTCACATCGCCTGGAAAAACTCCTTAAGAAGAATTCACATGGTGTCATCGCTCAGCTCAATTCCATTCAGATGCACCCATCAACAGTCTCCACTACTTCCTTGGAAAGATATGCAGGTATCTTTGTTGAACCAATGCGCTTGATACCTTCACGAGACCTTTCCAGTAAGAATTTAGCCACATCTACCTCTTAGCAGGAAATGATGGCTATTTTGTATGCAATACAGAAGTGGCAGCCATACCTATTAGGGAATTATTTCTGCATCAAGACTGATCTCCCGAGTCTGGAAAATTTTCTGGAACAATGGGTCTCCTCCCCAACACACCTGAAATGGGTTATCCCTATGTGATCACTTACAAGAAGGGTAAGGACAATATGGCGGAAGATGCTCCTTCTTGCACAATTGATGACCCAATTTCTCTTACAACTCTTTCTCTGCTTGTTCCAAATTGGGTGCAATATGTTCAACAGGGCTCTCTCTTCTATGAACTCCATGCTTCTTCATCAACAGGGCACTCTGGGTTCTGCAACAGGTATGACCAAGAACAATGTAACTTCTTTTGGCAGGGACTAAAAATGACAATTCAACAGATGGTGGCTGACGATGATATTTTCCAAGTCAACAAGGGTGAAACGACACTCCTTTCGGGATTGCTCAAACCCTTGCCCATCCCTAAACAGCTTTGGCCAACTATTTCTATGGATTTCCTAGCAGCGCTCTAGTGGTACAATACCACATCTCACAGAACATCATATGAAGCAGTCTATGGACAAACACCGCCAGTTCTTCTTCCATACACCCTTAGCAGCTCCCCAGTTCAGGAAATTGACTCGGTTCTTCGAAACCGCAATCAGATTCTTCTCATTCTGCAGGACAATCTTCACATGGCCAGAATTCGCCTGAATCAACAAGCCGATCAGCACCGTTCTAAGCGCATTTTCCACGCTGCTGACAGGGTTCTTCTTCATCTACAACCTTCCAAGCAATCCTCCTTGACACTCCAAAGGCATCAGTGGCCTGAAATGCAACCCAAGGATGCTACCGGGGAACCACTCCTTCAGCTTCTGCAGCAATTTCTCCAACCAAAGCTTTGAGGACAAAGCTTTTTCTAAGGGAGAGGGGATGTTAGGAACCTATGTAAACCCTTCTCTTTACTATGTTAGTATATTGTTATTGGACACATATGCTTTGTAAGTCATCCCATAGTATTTGTTGATCCGTAGTTTATATTAGCCCATAGTATTGACCCATAGTATTGGATGCATATGCTTTGTAAGTCATCCCATAGTATTATATGTCCCATGGTTTTGACTCATGGTATTGGGCATAGACTTAGTATATAAGTGTGTGTTGAGGTCATTGAAGGCACCGTGAAGTTAATTGTATTGAGCTTGCTCAAAGGAGGTTGCCCCCTCGAAGTGGCCCGTGATCAATATAAAAGTGATTATGTTCTGTTATTTCTAATATCTTGTGTATTTGCATTAATTAATTATTGCAGGTTCATCACATGGCAGAACCACAAGAACCTGTAGATCCACCACGTGAGAAGAATTCCCACAAGAGAAGACCAACATGGGCACGAGATGCAATACAAGATGTGAAGTATGTCGCTCCAGAGGGGATGCACAAAGAAAGCAAGAGACCTAGACCATACTCCAGCTATGTGGCCCTGCTACGTGACATTCGTTGGGTCCTGGAATAGCCCGTTTTTACCACACTTATTACCTCTTTTTGCCTTGTCTTGCCTTATTTCCACAAACCAGATCTATGTCTTTTCCTCAAGTTGAGCATGAATCCTGACAGGTATGATTTATTATTGCCTTACTTTATTAATGCCTAAGATTGTTATGGTTATGAATTCAGTCCTTTGATTTATGCTAACTTGTGTCTATTTTACTAAGATAAGCTCAAAGCATTGAGAGACACAGGTGTAGCAGCCCGCTAAGCCTGTGGAAAGAAGGTACGATTGGTGCCAATTGTTACTCCTCAGTTTCGATTCCATACATTGAATAGAGACAGTGTGATCATCTCTCCACATGGTAGCTATAACAGGACTTCGCTGCAACAGGGCATCGCTCCAACAGACAGAGCACTTCCTGCTCAGTGAGTCCATTGATCCATTGGCAGCCAAAGTAACAATGCTCTCCACATCCAACGGTTTCATTCAATTCCATTCATGGCTGTAACTGTTTATGTTGTGACTCAGCAGCCTAAAGATCAAAGATCTTCATGGCTGCATGAATTTAATGGACCAGGATTGTATTATGCATGTATAAATATGGGAAGGCATTCAGAGCCTGGGGTTGGTTAATTGGAAATTGTACGAACTATAGCAGAGTGTTGTAACTGTGAATTATCATTTTTAATACAAGGAGCAGAGTTCTTTGTATCTTTGCGTTTTAATTTGTGTTAGTTCAAGGCATCTATGTTAGAAGGCCAGGGACCACCTTCTCACAGAGATTGCCGAGTTAAGTAGGTTTGGGAAGACAGACATACATTGATGACATAATTGCCAGAGTTGATTCCTCTACCAGACTACCGCGAGCATCTTCAGGAAGAGGAAACTCCGTTCTCCCTAATCTTGAAACATCTGCATCAACCGTGGAGAACGCAACGAGACCTTCAACTCCCATTCCTGAGAAGAAACCTCCTAAAGACAAAGGAAGTGTTGCCGGTGCAGGGGACGAGAGGAGATCTATGGAATCAACGGGTGCTTAGTGACCAAGGAAGAGTGGATAGCATATCGTCAGGAACTGGAGGAAGAAAGAAGGCGAGAGGAAGAAAGGCGAAGAGAAGAAGAAGAAAGAGAAGAGGAGGAAAGAAGGAGGAACGAACAAGAGGACCAGAGAGATATGGATAATGAAGAACATGGGGACCGCAATGAACGCCGTGATAACCATGAAGAGGAGGTGGAAGATAATCAACATGGTGACACTGTTGACACACTTGAATTCCCTATCCTCCAAACACCAGGGGCGGCCCCCATGAATAATATTTCACCCTCGGTTCTTCTGAACTTCCATGGGAAATGCCCTGTGTTGGTTCATGAGTTTGGGTCGTGGGACCATTACTACTTGGGATCAAATGAAACAAACTTTCCTTTCCAAATATCAAGAGTATTGTAGAACCAGAGGTAGGAAGGAAGAGTTGTTTAAAATGTACAGAAGGAAGAGGAGAGCTTGGAAGATTTTGTTGAGAGATTGTTATATAATTTATAGAGGTTTGGTCATGCCGATATTGGGAAAGATGTACTCGAGATTATCTTACTGCGTGGGATCAGAGAAGATTGCTTAGACATGCTGAATTTGTTGGGGAAGGGGGATATCTCAAAAGAACCCTTTGAGAAGATTGTCGACTTATGTCGAAGATATTCAAGGGGATCCTCTAGAACCAACAATTGGGACAAAGAACGAGATCGAGATGTCTTCACTAGGACACAGAAATCCGCCAGTGGAGGGGCCACTCGGGAAGAAATAGGAAACATTCTAGAGAATTTTAAAACAAATATGATGAGCTTCATCTCCTCAAAGTTAGATGTCTTGAGAGAAAAACAGAGGCAAGCAGTAGAAGACATAGCACTTGGTGTATTCTGTGCCAAATGCAGGAAGAAGCACCCATTGAAGGAATGTTCGCTTGACAAGGTGGAGGTATGTCGGATATGTGAATTGGATCATGATACTAAAGAGTGTCTTTCATTACCCAAAGTTAAAGCAGTCCTATAGGCATCTACTTCAGATGTGGAACACGCTTATTTCATCGCTTAGAAGAAACCTTGGCAGCCTCGGAATCAAGGTATGAACCCAGATCCATTACCTTTTTGGAATAATATGAATACACAATTCCCTTCACATTATTCCTATTCCAATAACCAATGGCATCAACCTCAAACTTCAATGCAAAATCCTAATCCTTGGATGACATGGGCACAATAATCAAACCAACAAGCTCCTTGGTCTCCTGGTTGGAGAGATTCCTACCCTGGGAATCAGTTTCCTCACAACCAAACTCCTCATCAACAATATCATCCTCAACAGTATCCTCATCAACAGTATCAACAGCCATAGCTGCAACTCCAAAATAATGTTGCACCAATGAACGTACCCCTACGACCAGAGCTTCCTGCTCAGCCTAACCCCAACCCGAATAATAAAGCAGTACATCAATTTGAGACTGCCAACATGTTTGCTTACTCCATTTCCCCAATTCCCTGCAATGATATACACCTATGATCAGGGAGGGTAGTGGAACCTATCGTCATAGAGGATATTCCATCCTCTGTGATTGAAGCAAGAATGAATCAACAATTCAAGAATTCAGTCAATACATCAATCCCCATCATTGAGGATGTTGAAACTCCTACTGAAACACCAGTTGAAACATAGGAAGAAACAAACATTGAAAAACAACCTACACAACCGAAAAGAGAACCACCATATCCTGAATGATTGGCCTTACAAAAGATAGTGGAACAACCTCGGTTCAATCTCTCAGTGGAATTGAAGAATTTATATGTCAAAATTCCACTGTTACAAGCCCTTCATGACGTGCCCATCTATGCCAAGACCGTTAGAGATCTGTGTGTAAAAAAACCAGGAAGAAAACCTAGGGATCCTCCCACTGTTCATGTAATGGGAAAACTCTCTGAATTAATAATGGGAAAGACTCCTTTGGCTAAGTGTGATGACCCTGGAAATCTTACTGTTACAGTGCATATTGGACACACTCAGATGCCTAACGTTTTGGTAGATTTAGGCGCAGCTATCAATGTTATGACCATCGAAACTGTGAAGAAACTTGGACTCACTAATCTTCGACCAACCCCTACTATATTAGAACTTGCTGACAGATCTACAATCAAACCCGAAGGAATCCTGAACGACCTCGTAGTCTCTGTCGATTCATGGGAATACCCTGCAGACTTCTTGGTTTTGCAACCGAAGTCACAGCTAGGGGGACACCCGTTGATCATAGGAATACCTTGGTTAGCCACAACAGATGCATGCATCAGCTGTCGGTTGGGGTCCATCACTATCTCAAACGGGACTGACTTTAAAATCCTGACTTTATACCCTCCAGCCCGACCAAGCTTAGAAGCTGAAACTCCACTTTGGATGGATATGGAGGAAGAAGAAGGTGTTTAACCATTATTAACGATAGGGAGAGCCTTAACCTTTAAGGATGAAACTAAGGACAACACCATTAACAGTTTCATCAATGAGCCCACATCCGTCACTAAACATGCCTACCAAATTATGAACAGTACCTTAGATGAAAAATAAGAAGAAAATCTAACGGAAGAGACTCTAGTCAGTGATGCCAACGTAATTCCAGTACTTAAAAACTCGAAAAGCATCCCAGTGGAAATCAAGCTGGGAAAAACATTGAACATCAATCCGAATCTGGCACCCAATGAACTGGAACGTCTGATCACGCTTTTAAAAAAACATAAGGGGGCATTTGCATGGGAATATACAAATATGAGGGGTATTCCCTCAAACCTGTGTACCCATTATATTTACATCAAAAGTGACTCCCAGCCAGTGTGCCAACCTCAACATCGAATGAACCCAAATTTAAGGGATATCATGAAGGAAGAAATCCAAAAACTTTTGGAAGCAAGATTTATATACCCAATTTCAAATAGCGAGTGGGTTTCTCCACTCGTGATCATACCGAAAAAGAATGGGAAATGGAGAGTCTGCGTAGATTACAGAGAACTGAATAAAGCAATGCATAAAGACCACTTTCCCCTACTTTTTATTGATCAGGTTCTTGACACCTTGTCTGGAAAGAAGTTTTTTTCCTTTCTGGATGGATTCAATGGTTATAATCAGATCCATATTGCTCCCGAAGACCAAGACAAAACCACCTTCACTTGTCCCTGGGGCACCTTTGCATACAGGGTACTTCCTTTTGGGTTGTGTAATGCACCGGCCACATTTCAGAGAGCCGTGGTTGGGATATTTTCCGAGATGGTAAACGATTGCATGGAAATTTTTATGGATGACTTCACTCCATACAGTAGTAGTTTTGATGAGGCATTGAAGAATTTAGAAAGAGTTCTGGAACGCTGTGAACAAACCCATCTGTCTCTGAGCACTGAAAAAGTGCCACATGATGATGGACGAGGGCATAGTTCTGGGACACTTTATGTTTGCTGCAGGTATCCAGGTAGATACAACAAAAATTAAGGTAATCACTAATATTCCCACTACTGGAACACAGAAAGAGGTACGTAGCTTCCTCGGGCATGCTGGTTATTACAAAAGATTTATAGAAAAATTTTCCAAGCTAGCTTCTCCTTTATTTTCTTTACTAATGAAAGATGTACAGTTTCTTTGGACAGATGCATGTCAAGCAACATTTGCAAAGCTCAAGAAAAGGTTGTCCACGATGCCTATTCTACGAGGACCTAACTAGGCTTTGCCTTTTCATATCTCCTTAGATGCTTCAGATACTGCCATTGGAGCAGTGCCGGGACAGCAAGAAGGTAACAATCCATATGATGTTTATTACATCAGTAAGAATTTAGCCCCTGCTGAATTGAACTACATTGTTACAGAGAAAGAATTCCTTGCCATCATTTATGCTATTAACAAGTTTAGACACTGCATTACTAGGTATCCTACTTCCGTGCACATTTACCACTCAACCATGAAGTACTTCAGGAACAAACCTATCACTAATGCTAGAGTAACTAGATGGCTGCTACTGTTACAGGAATTTGATATTACTATTGTAGACAGACCAGGAAAAGAAGTTGATTTTCTTTCTCGACTTACTAACATTGTTGATGATACACCAGTCGAAGACTCTTTTCCTGATGAACATTTGTTTGCAGTCTCATCTCATTCCCCATGGTACGCAGATGTTGCTAACTATTTTGCTGCAGGAAAGCTTCTAGCACACCTATCAAAGAGAGAAAAAAGAAAGATCATACAACAGAGTGCTAGATACTGCTGGATAGATGGACATCTTTTCTACATAGGTCCCGATTTGGAAATCAGAAGATGTGTAAGGGAGGATGAAATTTACAGTATCTTGAAAGCTTGCCACTATGAGCCCTGTGGGGGACATTTTGCTGACAAAAGAACTGGTCATAAGGCATTAAGGATGGGATATTTTTGGCCAACGGTGTTCAAGGATGCGAAGAAGTATGTTCAAGCTTGTGACAGCTTCCAAAGAATGGGCCAACTAAATAGACTAGATGAAATGCCTCTTCAGCCACAGTTGGTGGTTGAACCTTTTGATAGATGGGCTCTGGATTTTGTAGGGCCTATCAACCCTCCCTCGAAGCAGAAATTTTATATCCTAGTTTGCACATATTACATGACCAAATGGGTGGAGGCTGTAGCTTTGGTCAAAGCTAATGATCAAGCGGTAATGGATTTCTTATATGCAGAGATCTTCACCCATTTTGGGGTACCCAAAGAGATCGTTACAGATGGAGGACCGCAATTTGTGTCTCATAAATTGGAAGCCCTGTAGCAGAAATATCACATTCAGCATAAGATAACCTCGCCATATCATCCACAGGGCAATGATCAATTGGAAAGCACTAATAAGGTAATTGAGGCTATTCTGACAAAAACGGTGAAGAGTCACCGTAAGGATTGGGCTAAAAGACTTCTAGAGGCATTATGGGCATACCGTACCACATGGCGCAACACTATAGGTTTCTCCCCATACGAATTGGTGTACGATAAGAATGTTGTCTTTCCCTTTGAATTTGAAATTAAAACTCTAAAGACAGCCATGGAAGCAAACCTAGACTTGACAGAAGCTCAGAGGAACCGATTGAATCAACTAAATGAACTTGACGAGAAGTGCACAGCTGTTGTGCATCAGACAACGTTAATTCAACAGCAACGCTCCAAATGGCATGACAGGTTCATAAAGAAGAAAGTATTATGCGAAGGAGACTGGGCTTTACTATATGATTCACGATTTAAGAGGGATTTTAAAGGCAAATTGCGTACAAGATAGCTAGGACCCTACCAAATCGATAAAGTGTTTGACAACGGAACAGTCCGCTTGACCACAATTGATGAAAACCATACACCATTATTTGCCAATGGTCATCAGCTGCGACTGTATCATAAACTGATTTCAAAGAATGCATTCATTTCGCATGTTGCAGCTGAGCCAGATTATCAGTTAACGCAAGGGCAGGAATATTTTTCGGCTCCTGTGAATTCTTAAACTACAATTTCCACACAGGAATATGTACATAAATAAATTGTTGTTTTGTTTTATTTTCTTTTACGCTATGATCGGTTTGTTTTTGAAGAAATGTGTACAGGAATCTACTTGAGGAGCAGCGGTCGTGACTGGTCCAAACGATTGCAGGCACCCTAGCTTATTTTCCTGTTATTAATAACTCCTTGAAGAAAATGAACAATTCAGCAGCATTAACCAGTCAGCCAACGATTTGTCAACTTCCATTTTTCGCAGTTGCGACTCTGCAAATTTTGCCCATTTTCCCTATTTGCGCAACTGTGACTCCGCTAATTTTGCCCATTTTCCCATTTGCGCAGCTGCGATTCCGCCAAATTCTGCCTATTTTTCCTATTAGCGTAGCTGTGAATCCACCAAATTTTTCCCATTTTCCCTCTTTGCACAGCTGCGACTCTGCCAAATTTTGCCCATTTTCCCTATTTGCGCAGCTGCGACTCTGCTAATTTTTCCAATTTTCCCTATTTGCGCAGCTGCGACTCCGCCAAATTCTGCCTATTTTTCCTATTAGGGCAGCGCTAAATCTGCCAAATTTTGCCCATTTTTCGTATTTGCGCAGCTGCGACTCCGCCAATTTTGTCCATTTTTCCTATTCTCACGGCTGCAACTCCACCAGATTTGTCTTCAATCAACTGCGACTCCGCTAGATTTGGCCTACTTTTTCTATTCTCGCAGCTGTGACTCCGCCAGATTTCTCTTATTCATCAGCTGCATCTCCACTAGATTGCCCATTTCTTGAATAATATCGCCACCAACCATTCAATTGGGCCACAATTTAGCCAAGTCATTTCACAGCTCCAACCACAATTCTGCCAAGGATGAAAGAAGCCTATTGGACCGCCACGGATGTCTGCTAGCAGCGATGTACTTGCTTGCTCAATTAGTGATGGCCAACTCATAACAACACATGCACAATTATGTTTTTTTGGACATGATGACGAAGTCAAACCCGTGTGGAAAGTTACAGCTCAGTTCACATTGCAAAGGTACGAGTTCTGACCATATACATGATTAGGCATAAAATTAATATGGCAATAATAGTTATGCTTTGTCTTTAGTCCCCGTCAGCAACCCGTACCCATTTCACCGTCAAGGAACATGTCAGAACTAGCACTCGTATCCATTAACACGACCGTCACCTTACCCAATCCATACCAAGACCTGCCAATTATTCCATTTTCATAACTGTATCAACTTTCCTAAAATACCCAATTCCAACTTCGGTTGTTTAGTGAATGTTCGTATGTTGCAACTTCCACGTACGAGTTGTTAATCTCTGTATTCGCCATCAGAATTACGAAGGAAAGGTGATTTGGGTAATCTGGTCTGGCATGAACCTAAGAACACATAGGCCCTACGTGAAAACACGGAGGTTTTCGCCATCTTTGAAGCAGCTGGGTGGACTGTGTATTTTCAACGATTAAATGGTTTTCACACAGAGACAACATTACAGTTTGCCCTTATCTTGATCGATACTCATTATGAGGTCAGGGGATTGCGCATAGATGTTACGGAAGCAACTGCGGCAGAAGTTACTGGATTTCCTCAAATTGGGAGGAAATGGTTTGGACGAAAGGCGCAAAATGCGACTGTAGTGGTGAATTTTCTTGCAGCCGGTGAGAATGTTCTTCTAAGAGGTCGTGGAATAGTGCTGGAATCATTACCCCGGCCCTGGGATCAAGTTGCAATCTTCCTCAAGAAATACATTTCCTGTGAAGGCAGGTACAAAATTTCCCATCTCTTTGAATCCCCCCTATTGTCCCATTTACGCCATGGTAATCTACTTAACATGCCACTTTATCTTTTGAGAACCCTACATCACGTGGCTGGTTATGTGAGAACATCCCGGCATCCACTTTCTTTTGTCACCAATCATGGCTTAATTAAATTATTAATACTAAGGTCACTAGCGCAACAAAATCTGACTTGGGCACAATTTCTTGCTTGGGCTGGGATAATTCGGGAGCCTGCATTAGAGATGGGTGGTATTGAAGTGGAGGAAGAGGACCGGAGTCCCTCATATTCAATTGGGGGGGGAGGATGAATTGTCGGAAGATCAAGAGCAGAGTGTTCAGGAGGGACCTGTTACAACAAAAAATTTAGAGGAAACAATTTTAATAACAAAAGCTGCAGTAGCAGCAGCTGATGTTGGAGTAGCCGTAGAGGCTGCGGCTGCAAAAGTTGCATTAGAAGAAGAAATTTAGGAACCAAACCCTCAGTATCAGAGTGGCAGCCCAGAACACCAACCTGAGTTAGGAGAGGAAGAAGATGCATAGGTTTTTAACATTGAATCTTCCCCTGAATTGAGGGGAACCATAATTGAGGAAGAAGAATTGGTGGTTGAAACAAAGAAAGGTAACGAATTGGGGAGTGGTCCCTCTGTGCCAGCCTCATAAAATTTGGAGACCCTTGTCTCACACCGAAAGAAGAGAAGATCAAAAGGGGAAGGTCATCCATCTGGGCAGGAGAAAAGAAGGAGAAGGTCAAAAGGAGAAGGCCAGCCATCTGGGCAGGAGAAAAGAAGGAAAACTAGATCTGTTACAGCAACAGAAGCGACATGTGCAACGGGGGCAAGTATTGAAATTCCCATTCTTACACCCCAATCACCCGTCGTTCCACAAGAACCTAATGCGGATGAACCTCAAATTGAAAATCTATTGTATGAGAACAAGTTGTTAAAAGAGGAAGTACAAATGCTTTGGGATGAATTGCAAAAGTAGAAAGAAGCATGCAAAAAGCAGGTAAAGAAGAATTTGGATACTCTGGTTGAGGCTGCAAACCAATTAGAGAATTTTCCTTTTGTTTTGGAAGCCGAAAAACATTTGGAACCGATATGTTCAGCATGTGGGGATGTACTTAAACTTGCAGGGGGTAAATTCATAATAGCGGAAGCATTAATAGGGAAATTCGAAAAAGCTAAGCAAGAAGAAGGAGAATTACCTACAGTGGAGCCAATGGAAGAGAACGAGCCAGAAATGGACATCATTCTAGATCAGGAGCTACAAGAGGAGGAATAAGTGCAATCCTAACAATCTAGTGACATTGAAATCCTCCGATACCTACCTCAGGACTCAGGGGATCTTGACATGACCCCAGAACAGTCTCAAGATACAGAAATAGTCCAAGGAGGATCCCAGCAACCTAAAAGCATGGAAGTTATTTCAGAACAGGAGGTTGCTACACAAGAACCAACACTCCAAGAGATTGTTACTGAAGCAGCAGCTCAAACAGTGGGCACTCCAAGCAATTCTCATAATTTGGATGTTGCTACACAAGAACCAACATCTTCAAAATCATTTGTCGAGGTTGCAACTCAAACTGAAGAGAATGAGATTGGAACACAGGAAGGTGGTGCTGACACACAAGAACCAACATCCCTTGACTTGGTTATGGAAGCTGCAACACAAACTAAGGAAATTGAAACAGGGTATGTTGTTACATAAGAACCAACATTTCCAATTTGGTTTGTTGATGCAGCCACACAAGTGGAAGCTGCTGTAACTGATGAAGAAGAAGCTGCCAAGTTGTTGACTCAAGACAAGCCTGTTGAGACACAGGATCAAATAGTCCCAGGTCAAGCTTTGACAATAGTACCTAAATATAAAACAAAAATGGTGGAAGCTCAAGAGATCATTGAAGTTGACATTGATGAAGAAAGGGATGCAAGTGATGAAAGAATACGTAAATTACTAAGGGAGCTTTCATTGTTGAAACTTGAGTTAGTTAAGTGGAAAAAACATGTTGATCAATGCAAAGAAGGGATGGTCCCTCTCTATGAATACAAAAAGACTATCAGGGAATTGAGAGAGAAATGGGTTGAGGAATTGATTTTCTAGAGATTCCAGTGGGACAGTGTTCAAGAAGAATTGGAAGAATTGAGGAAGTTCAAGTCCATGCAACAAGAAAAAGATTAGATGTATATTCTTTCTCAGGAATTGTTGAGTTGAAGGGCTCCATCTCCTTCCTACCCTGTATTTCTTTATGAACAAATGACTTTATTCAAGTTGAAGGCATTGAAAGAAGGAAGACCGTATCAGCTGATAACTTTCCCCCAGTTCTTGGAGACTTTTATGCAGAGTGATTTGGGGATCAAAATTTGTTGTGTGAATTGTATTTGCACGATAAAGCATGCTATACTATTTCTCAATCTAATCCTGTGCCCTATTTGGGGGATGTTCAACTGAGAGCCTTCACTTCTTTTGTCACTAGTCACGTTCAATGGTGGGATGCCTCTCATACTATCAATAGGAATGAGGATAATTCTTCTCTTTGGATCAGAAATGAACCTCGACTTCCACGAGTTCTCATTGCAAAGCATGCAAGGTCTCTCAAATCTCCTATGAAGACTCAGCATTTGAAGGATCTGCAAAGGACAGTCATCACTACCTGTGTCCAAACAATCTCCAAACATCAGCAGTATGCCCTGGAAGGTAGCGAGCACAAATGGCTAGCTTCTTCCCCATCTTTGAGGGAAGGGGATCCATATTGTTTTGAGAATTTTAAACAAGCTCTTCTTAGGGTGCCTGGGTATGTGAAGTGCATGGAAGCATGTGGACCGTTGTGGCTGGGACTGAGATTCAAGTTTCCTCTCATATGGCTGCATGTGAGCCCATATAGAAGCAATTATGTTTTGACTAAGAAGGAGGAGAAGCAGTGTTGGAAGAAATGGGTTTCCTGTAATGGATTTGTGCACTTGGGGGAAGTTCCTGAACTTTCCTTCAACCTCACCAATCTCCACAGATACAATATGGATTCAGATTCAGACTAGTGGAAGTTGTTGCATGGGGACATGCAATCGGACATTTGGGGGGAGATGTTGGATCCTGGAATAGCCCTTTTTTACCACACTTATTACCTCTTTTTGCCTTGTCTTGACTTATTTCCACAAACCAGATCTATGCCTTTTCCTCAAGTTGAGCATGAATCCTGACAGGTATGATTTATTATTGCCTTACTTTATTAATGCATAAGATTGTTATGGTTATGAATTCTATCCTTTGATTTATGCTAACTTGTGTCGATTTTACTAAGATAAGCTCAAAGCATTGAGAGACATAGGTGTAGCAGCCCGTTAAGCCGGTGGAAAGAAGGTACGATTGGTGCCAGTTGTTACTCCTAAGTTTTGATTCCATACATTGAATAGAGACATCATGATCATCTCTCCACATGGTAGTTGTAACAGGACTTCGCTGCAATAGGGCATTGCTGCAACAGACAGAGCACTTCCCGGTCAATGAGTCCGTTGATCCATTGACAGCCAGAGTAACAACGCTCTCCACATCCAATGGTTTCATTCAATTCCATTCACGGATGTAACTGTTTTTGTTGTCACTTAGTAGCCTGAAGATCAGAGATCTTCATGGCTGCATGAATTTAGTGGATCAGGATTGTATTATGCATGTATACATATGGGAAGGCATTTAGAGCGTGGGGTTGGTTAATTGGCAATTGTACGAACTATAGCAGAGTGTTGTAACTGTGAATTATCATTTTTAATACAAGGACCAGAGTTCTTCATATCTTTGCATTTTAATTTTTGTTAGTTCACGTCATCTCTGTTAGAAGGCCAGTGCCCGCCTTCTCACAGACATTGCCGAGTTAAGTAGGTATCTTAGTTTATTTCTGTTGTGTGGTGTGGATTTACAGTAGATACGTTTTACAAAGAAGCCGCAACAGTGGTAATTGCTAATTGCATTTTTCTTTGGTAGTTAATGATTGCATTCTGAATTGTTGTAATTGTGTGGTGTGACAGTCGACTGTGTAGGATAGTTTCCTTTTATGCAAGTGTGCTATTTAGCTGTTATAGTCAAGCTCAACTCTAGTTTATTTTTGTTATTCATCTTTCTGGAATTTATTGAATTAGTTAGATTATGATTGCAATTGGTTTTGATTTCTTGCTGTCATCTATAATTTGCAGATTGGATAATTTAGACAGGTCATGGTTAATTCATTGTAGTATGATATCTTTAGGATTTAACTTATTGAAAAAGTAAGTCTAGCTTAATTCTTCTTATATCAGTGATTGCTGGAGTGATGATTGTGGGAAGGTAAATGTACTTTGAATGCTTAGATAGATAAATTAGATTAGCTTTATCCATGAGATGAGTTTGACTGAGTAGATAGGTAGGATAATTAATCGTCATTCATTCAATCAACTACTTGAGAGTTTATGCATAGATTTTGCTAATTACCTTTGAAATAAAAAGACTTCCCTGGGTTGACAATTTATATTGAGCATCATGTGTGTTAGTTGTAATTGATTAGCATATAGGGTGACCAACAACATCATTGATAAAGAACCTTCCAACTATGAGGAAGCAACAGAGAGGAAAGAAGGGAAGGATGCCATGATCGAGGAGTACCAGTCGATTACGAAGAATGATGTCTAGGAGGTAGTTCCGAGACTAGAAGGGAAGTCTGTTGTGACTTCGAAGTGGATCTACAAGATCAAGCATGTTGCAGATGGTAGCATTGAGAAACACAAGGCAAGGTTTGTAGCACAGGGCTTCTCCCAGAAGGAAGGCATAGATTATGAGGAGACATTCGCACTTGTGGTGAGATATAATTCCATAAGATATGTACTTGCATTGGCTGCAGTGGTGAAATGGAAGGTACACTAGATGGACGTCAAGACAATATTCTTGAATGGTGTAGTTGAAGAGGAAGTGTACGTGGAGCAACCACTGGGATTTGAGACACATGACAAACAAACTCATGTGTGCAAATTGAAGAAGGCCTTGTACAGACTGAAGCATGCACTTGGGACGTGGTACGACATGATGGATAGCTTCCTGATGAGTTTACGCTTTACCAAGAGTAAAGCAGATTCCAACCTTTACTACAAGGTTGAGGTGGGAAATCCAGTGATACTTCTACTTTATGTAGATGATATGTTTGTAACAGGGCAGGATGAGCTCATTGTAGATACGAAGAGGAGGCTTGCCACAGAGTTCGAGATGAAGGACCTGGGTATGATGCATTATTTGTTAGGAATGGAGGTGTGGCATAGTGCGAATGGAATCTTCCTTGGACGGGGGAAGCATGCAATAGAGATTTTGAAGAGGTTCAGAATGGTGGATTGCAAGGCTATGACCACACCCATGGCATCGAACTTGAAGCTACTGTGTGATGCTTCGTTAGAGTCAGTTGATGCCACGATGTATCGTCAAATGATTGGTTCATTGATGTACTTGACGAACCTGAGACCAAACATATGCTTTGCTATGAACACCCTGAGCCAGTTCTTGACGGATCCGAGACATGTTCACTTGATTGTTGCAAAGCATGTATTGAGCTACATAAAGGGTGTTATGCGGAATTCTGCCCTACGGATAAGTCAAAACTCCCTTAACTTTAAAGTAGATTTTAAACTAACTCTAAAGCAAGAAACAAGTCAAAACAAATGCTACCTTGAATCCCTAGATCTAACAAACGTCTCAAGATTAAAATGCTAGAAAGAGTAGAAGAAGTTTAACTGACCTTCTATCCAAACGCTTGTCTTCGTAGTTGCTCCAATCTCCAAGCCCTCACAAATGAACCTGTCAAAATGGGACCAAGACACAAGAATACACTATTCTCTAGCAACTTGAAACATGAGTTAGAATCTAAATCTATGAAAGATACAAATCATATAATTAAAACAGAATTAATACAAATGATTTGGGGAAACAAGACAAGTTATTCCATTACAACTTGAAGAATACTTACAAAAGGTGCTTGATGTCCAAGCCAATCCTCTAGCTCCAAGTGTCTTATCCTCTAACTATCTCCACAATGCTGCAAGACCATAAGTTTGGTACTCTCAAGAGTCCTCCCCTTTCCCCATGGAATGCCTCTCTTTTATAGTGAATGGTGAGGTTAACCAACAAGAGAGATGGGTGGATCTAGGGAGAGATAAGTGGATCAGGGTTTCTAATCGAAGGAGATGAGTTGAGATCGAATCAGGGACCCCAATCTTCCATTATCTTCGAAAATCCAAAATCCCACAAACCAAGGAAAAAGGGCTACTAAAAGAGTACCGCGCCCTGCAATCTTAGCACAATGCGGTACTGCCGCGTTTTGGGGAAAAAGCATAGCGCGGTAGTGTCTAGTACCGCGTTTTGATAAATGAGCAAGGCGCGGTAGTGTGTGTAGATAAAGTCTTAGGTGGGTCAGAACTTGTCAGGGTAGATTCACCTTCAAGATTAACTCATCATCTGTCTCTTCTGGATGGTTTAGACAGCAGGGGAAGTGTCGTCAACTCTGTTTGTGGTGGAGATGCGACACTGTGGAATATAGAGGTATAACAAAGGGTACAATTGACTATGGGCTCAAGTATGACGTGAATCAGAAGATTAACCTGTGGGGTTATGTTGATTCGGATTGGGCAGGCAGTGCCGTAGATAAGAAGAGCACTTCGGGATGCTGCTTCAGTATGGGATCGGGTATGATCTCCGGGTTTAGCAGGAAGCAGTTGTGCATGGCACTGAGTACATCTGAAGCAGAGTATGTTGCAGCTTGTTCGGCTAGTTGTGAGGCAGTATGAATTAGGAAGCTATTGTCTGATTTGTTTGATCTTTGGTTAGAGGCGACTTGTATATTTCGTGACAACTAGAGTTGTGTGAAGTTTTTTGAGAACCCGGTGTTCCATGACAAGTCGAAGCACATTGAGATCAAGTACCACTATATCAGGGATATGGTGCAGAGAGGAGTAGTGAAGCTCTAGTATGTAGCGACAGGCGAGCAAATAGCCGATGTGTTGACCAAGCTGTTAGCCAGAGTGAAGTTCGAGTACTTAAGAGAGAAGCTTGGTGTTCTCCAGATCGAGGTTCCTCCTAAGAGGAAGTGATGAGACCGAAAGATGTAGATGCACTAGAGCCATTCTCACATGGTGGTAGGTTTGTCCTCCCATGTTGGTAGATGTAAGGGCTAATCCATTCTCGCATGGTGCAGGTTTGTCCTCCCATGTTGGTATATGTAAGGGCTGAGCCATTCTCGCATGGTGGCAGGTTTGTCCTCCCATGTTGGTAGATGTAAGGGCTGGGTCTCGCATGGTGGCA
This sequence comes from Larix kaempferi, assembly GCA_027924585.1. NCBI lineage: Eukaryota > Viridiplantae > Streptophyta > Pinopsida > Pinales > Pinaceae > Larix > Larix kaempferi. The sequence continues at coordinate 9,857,655 of BSBM01000120.1, read as the reverse complement.
GGTTTGTCCTCCCATGTTGGTAGACGAGGTTCTCGTATGGTGGTAGGCATGGGTGCTCCTTGGGACATAATGCACTTGGTGTGCTCATGATTGTCCTCCCATACTGGAGACGTTGTGAGGTTCATCGATCATAAGACATTGTGTGTGCACCTAGGCAGGATCTCGCATGGTGGCAGGTTTGTCCTCTCATGCTGGTAGATGTGGGATGACTGTTGTGGGACATGTGATGTGCATCTGGGCAATGCTCCATGTGATGATGAGATGATCTGGATACGATGAGGCGATAGTAGGAGACGCAGGTGATTGCTATGGCGATGTAATGACTAGTCCTGGGCTGTACCTACTTGATGGCTTGCTCGCAGAGATGATGAAGACCTAAATGAGGGCTAGGCCTACATTCAACATGAAAAAGGGTTGGCTTTGTAGAACTTCCTATGACGAGTAGATTTGAGAGATGTCACCAATTGATGATCGACATGATGAGGATTGCAACAACAGTGAATATGATGATCCAGTGTTGATGATGATGTTCCAACATTGAAGATGATCCAACGATGATGACATTATCCAGACTTGTGTCCAAAGGGGTTGATGACCGTGGCAAGAGAATACCTTCCTAGTTAAGAGGGAGTGTTGTTGTAATTGTAATTTCGAAAGACATCCCCTTGTATTTTATATTGATATTATTAATGTATTTTATTTGTACCTCCGACGGAGATGTTTTTCGTCCATTCGGGGATGTCATTATCATGCTTATTCATACTAGGTCATTGAGGTAAAAGTCTTCATTGTAAGTCAGGGCAATAGATCCCCAAAAGGTAAAATGTAATTGTATTATTGAGTCTCCTAGAGAAGTCGGCCCAATTAGTTAAAAGGTCACCCCAAAAGTAAAGTATAAATAGAGAGCAAGGCTCTCTCATTTGGACACACACTCACTCACTTGAGTTCGCATAAGTGAGAGAGAGAAGACAAGTTCACACAGGAGAAAGCGAGAGAGTTGCATAAGACTATCTTGTTTTGGGGTTTTCCATTTTGTGATATTGTATTGGTGACAATTCTATCTCTGAGGAAGTTGCGGGGTTTTCTCCTTTATGGTTTCCTTGAGGAAAATCTTTGTGTCTCTTGTGTTATGTTGTGCTTGTTATTCTTTCAGATAAGAGTCTAGATAATATTGATTAAAAGTAGAAAATCTAACAATAACTAGAGAAAAATAGAAGATATGACTTCTCTATTGAACGACCTTCAAAACCAGGGAAAAAGAGAAGATACGACTTCTTCGCTAAATGACCACCAGAACCAGAGACACAACAAAGAGGGGAACTAACAATCATTCACGCCTAATATTTAATATTCACGTGAACGGCTAGAACATGAGTCCGTAGACTTCTTGATCTTAACCAATTTAATTGAATTTAATCATTTTTCATTAATGTGTTACACACCGGAAGGGATGATGACATTAATAGATTCTATCCTTCCCGCAATACTGGTAAGGTTAAATGGTAAGTAAAATTGAATATTAGTCTTTTCAATCAGAGTGAAAATTTATGTTTGTAATTTGGTATATATATATATATTTTCTTTAATTCAAATAATGATAAAAATAACACATGTTAATAATCAAGGCTTCCACCCCAATGAAAAGCACAACACATGTTAATAATCAAGGCTTCCACCCCAATGAAAAGCACAACACATGTTAATATAATTTATTTACTAGCACAACCACTTAACTTGTGGCCGACACCCAGAGGTCACAAGTTAAGTTCTCCATGCTAGTTGTAATTACTTGTTGTCTATGCTTCAGTTACCTGTTAATTTTTTAGACAATACACCTGTCCCATCCTCTTTTAATCTAGGAAAACCATAGATGGTTGTCCACCAGAAATTCTAAGATATAGACACCTATCGATGTAAAAAATATAAATCTTAAATAAACTTCTTTGATCTTTATACTTATTTCTTGCAACACACGAGAAAGGATGATAACATTAATAGATTCCATCCTTCCTGCACATTTGTAAGATTAAATGGTAAATAAAATTGAATATTAGTCTTTTCAATTAGAGTGAAAATTCACTTTCATATAATTTGGTAAATATTAAAGTGAATATATTTATATATATATTTTTTATTCAGATAATGATAAAAATAATCCAATCAAAACTTCCACTTCAATAAATAAATAAATAAAAATACAAATAAATAATTTTTTTCACTAAACTTCTTTGATCTTTATACTTATTTCATGCAACTCCCTAAAATGATAGAGAACGATAAAACATATAGCCTCTGCTATAGACCTATACAGGGACTGATAAGTAAAGGCAGCAGTGCTTTGAAAAAACTTGGAAAAATCCAACTTTATTCATTACACCACCTGGAGAATACCTTATAAATGACTTAATAATGCAACCCACCACTACCCGTTGCCTTTCCTTTAAATCCACCACCCGTTGCCTATGACCATGCTTTTATGTTATAATCGGGCTTAGATATAAAAGGGAGGCACGGCATTCGGGTGGTGTCCGTAGAGTGACGACGCTGTCACATTTACTTTTACTGTAATTGTTGTTTTTAAGTGTTGGGTTATGGAGGAAGAAGGGTTTTGAGTAGTTTTTAGTGTGTTGTGTTGCGAGAGGAAGAAGGGTTCGAGGAGGCGGAATGGAAGGAAGGAAGGATTGAATGCATGCATGCCGAGGAGGAGGAGGAGGAAGTGTAGAACATAGGCGTAGGAGTGGATGAGAGAGTATTGAAGGATGTCGGGGCGATATTTGCAATATTCACCGGCAGGGGGACCCTCTCCCCATTACAACTCAATGTCCATGTCCATGCCCATGCGCAATCCCGCCACACCCCAAGATCACGAAAGGTACTACTTTGCGCTGCAACATTCTCTCTTCCCTACTGTAATATTCTTGCATTTTCAATCCGTTGATTCTTCTCTTGTTTTGGTATCATGGTTTCTTGGATCGGAACGCCTCACACTACTGCAGCAGCAGCAGCAGCAACAGTAGCCGGTACTTGACAGAATTGTTGGCCGAGCGCCAGAAATTAGGTCCCTTTATGCAGGTTCTGCCCATCTGTAGCCGGCTCTTGAATCAGGGTAAATTGGCCGATCTCCCTTGTTTTTCTTCAAGTTTCTTGTGCTGCCAATCCTCATTGAATATGTATAGATTTGCCAAGGCATACATATGCCTTTGTATAGATTCATTATAGGGCACGATAAAGTTAATGCCCTGGCTTCAACTTCACTTAGATTGGGCAAGCCCCAGTCTAGGGGATTGCTAACTGCTCCGTTTTAAATAAACTAGATGCATGCAGCGTCTTGTCAGAAGAGGTTTCGCAGTAATATGGATAATGAAGAAAAATATTACAGCCCAATTTGGTATGTCCAACTATGGTATTTTTAAAAAAGTGGTGAATTAAGGATTTGTTTGAAAGCATCAAGTGCTTTCCTAAGGCACATATGACAGAACAAGGAACGGAGTTGACATTAGGGCTTACTGGAACCCATTATTGCCTTTAACTACTTTACTATGGGATCGTTTGCTTTATTAATTGCAGATGACTTTATTGATTGTTACGTTTAGCCTTAAGATAAATCATCTTGTGTAGCTCATTACCACTAGGGTAGACTGGTTTTGTGGAATGTTTAACAGGCCGAGCTAGGTAACTTACATTATGAGTTCCAATGGACTGGATTTTATTATGTGAATACAGAATGTAGTGAAAGAGTACCAGCATTCGTGATGTTGTCAGATGCTTCTACCTTGTTACCGGGCAAATTAGCAGAGCTAATTCTCAGTAAGCAAAAATAAGACAAGTGACCCAATGTCACCTCGGTCTAGTGTCCCTTTTTAAGAAATTTGGATAAATTGGAAAAATGACAATTTTTGGCCAATTCGACCCTTAGACTAGTTATGACTCCAATGCTTCCAAATTGGGTTTGAAGGTATTTGAAAGGGGCTGATGGATGATTGGACACTCTCAAAAACTTCTGCAACATTCAATACAATCAGGGAAATATAGGGCAATTTACTAGTCAAATTGAGGTTCAAATTTCCCAAGGGTAGTGGTCAAAGATGGATCTCCAAATGCTGTACTACCTTCCCAAATTTTAGAGTAGAGACATGGTACTGTTAAAGGACTTCAATGGGCTCCCTAATACATCATCAATTAGTTTCTAAAGGCTTCTGCAACTCCCATAAATCAGAGGTTTGTGGACATGTCTTCACATAGGGGGAAATGCTAGTAAACTTCACCACTTGCTATGAAATTCGAGATTTATGTTCCAAAGGCTTATGCAATGTGTATGAAACTTATTCCAGACATTAATGACTCTCCATACATCATAAAAATCACCGAGATGAACTGATACAAGTCGAAATAAAACAACTTCAAGCTTTCATAACAAGATGTAGGGAAAATGGCACCATTTATGCATTGTTTGGTATTTTACATAGTTCCACGTGGTATTTCGACCTGAGAGTCTTCTGAGCATTAAATACAGAGTATATATATATATATATATATATATCATAATACAAATAAATGGGACCACAAGAGCTCCCTCAAAGAGAACAGCATCTCACCAAGTGCGCCCTTCCTCCAAGAGCCAAAATCTGAAGAGAAAAGTGAGAAAGGTGTGAAAGCAAGTTGAGGATGAGAATATCACGAGCTGCCCTGTAGCTTCAACCTGCAACAAATGACTCCATTGTAGCTCCAAATGAAATGTCTGAATGGCCTCTCCAATTGCCAATTAGGATGGGAATCTTTCACCCTCGAAATTGGTACTAAGGCAAATAGAGTAAACACTTTACAAACATGGACAAGCTATGCTCTCCAATATGCAAAATGATAAATGATCAAAAGCCACTCTCTTTCTTTGTTCTTGACTTCTATAAACCTTCCAAAGACCTCCATGGGCCGAATTTCTTCCAAAAGACTCATGCCAACTTAAGTTGGGAAGAGATTCCAATGTGTGCCACTTGTCCAACAATTCATAGTCTCCATCTTCCCTCATTTCGAATGGGTGTCTCTTTGGCTGCCCTAACTCCCTTGTGTGCCTTCTTGGAGGCCATTTTTAGCCCTGACATGTCATATATGTCAGATGTCAGCATTCAGGTTTGATTTGTGTCATAGGTGTCATAGCATCTTCATCATTGTTGTCATAGAAGCTAGGGAATCTAGCCCAAGTGTCTCAATATTTCTCAAATGTCTCTTCCTCTTCCATGGGAGTTACTCTTCCACTCCAATTCGACCTTCATTGAGTCATGCCAAGTATATTGACCTTCCAAATTCCCAAGATCATTAGACTCCACCTTGGTTTCGAATGGGTGAGAATAGAATGCCATGTGGCATGAGGAATCTAACTTTGTGTGGGTCCCACACCACCAATGTGTCTCCATGACCAAGTGCCACCTTATTTTCTTATCATAAATATTTATTTAACCCTTTTTAATATATTTATGTCAATCTAATGTTCATTTGGGGTCTTATAGTCTCCTTATTCCAAATCTAATGTTTCCACCCGAACTTAGGAAACTAGTAGATTGGTGAAATTTCCTCTTTTTGAGATTTATTTGAATGGTGACATTATAGTCCTACCCACCCAAGATTGCTTGCCCTCAAGCAATTTAAATTTAATGTGTTGCAACATTGTTCCTCCTTTATCATGTGGCCTTTCAGGAGGAAGGTCTCCCAAAAACTTTTCATTCTTGTGTTTCATACTGTGGGAGGACACTACTTGATTCAGATAGGTGTGCATTCCTCTCAATACCCTTTGTTTTCTTTCCGAATCTTTGAATCTCATTTCAGGGATTTGATAATTCATTGTATGTTCCCCTATAGAGTACAACCATTGCACTCCCAATACCACATTAGTATCAGCAACATCAACCACATAAAGCTATCAAAAAAGTGTAATTACCTATGGTGAGATGTAGCTTTGGAATCCATGTTTTGCACTCCATAGTATGGTGACCTGGAATGATGACTGTGAAGCCATCGAATGGTTCAACATGTAGCTTTCTCCTCTCCACCATGGCTGCATCAATGAAGTTATGTGTGGCTCCTCCATCTACCAATACCGAAACCCTTTGTCCTTGTACAGCTCCCTGGCATCAAATAGTGTGGAAACGAGGCACTCCTGAAAGCACTGCTAGTCACCTTTTGTCAAGTAATGGATGATCTTCTTCTTGTCTCTCTTCTTCTGCTGTGGCATATCCCTCTTCTTGGGCTGAAATATGTCCTCCTTCTTCCATACCCCCTTCATACTCACCATCAGAAAATACTTCAATGAATTGTGCCTTTCCCTTACCACATTTATGCCCTGGTACCCATGGTTGGAAGCATGTGTAACATAGTTTATTTTTTCGGAGTTCTTCCCTGCTTGGTCCCTCTTTCTTATCCTTTCCAAATGCATCTTTTTGCCATGGCTTCTTTTCAAATCTGAATTGGGAAGGAAAGTTGGGCTTGGGAGGATACCTTGTCTTGGGGAGCACATTTTGCAGATCTCTTGCCAAGTTCATGGCATCTTTCAATGAAGTAGGTTTGTGGCCCTTAACCAAACCCCTCAAAGGTTCAACCAACCCTTCAGTAAAGAGCAATACTAATCTGACCATAGATATATCAGCCACCTTAATTAATAATTTTTGAAATTCTAACATGTATTCATCCGGTGTTCCATTTTGCTTCAACTGTGCTAGTTCTTTGAAAGGTATTTCTGGGTCTTTTTGTTCAAATCTTTCTAATACCCTGTTAACAAATTCTTCATATGTTGTAACCTGATCATGTCCCAAGGTTTTAATTCCATGGAACCACCAATCATTGGCATCTCCCTCAAGATGCAAAATAACCATTTTTAGAGCATCCCCTTCAACCATTGGATTCAGCTGAAAATACACATCTAGTTTTTGTATCCAAGTATTTGCAGAACTTTGGGATGAGCCATCAAAAGTAGGAAGTGGGCATTTTACTTATTGCATAATTCAATTCTTTATTTTGAAAGGGGGTCCTATTACCTCCCCTCATTTTGAGCTTGTTTGCAACAATATAGTATTGATCAAATGGTAGGGTTCTTCTACAATCTTCACTCAACTGTTGCCATTCTGTTATAACTTCCTTCATATCATATTGGGTGCTAGGATCTTCTTTGGAATCAAGAAATTTAGGTGTAGTAGGCCTTATTGAACTCTGAAATTCATTAGGTCGATTATGAGGCCCTATCTTTGAGAAAATATTTTCACCCATTGACTTCTTTTCCTCTGAAAGAGAACTACTGTTGCCTCCTACTGCCACTTTGCTTCCAATTTGACTAGCCAACAATTCGAACCCTTTCATGATCTGTTTTGTCATGTCATCAAAGAATGGTTTCATGAATAAACTAAATTCCTCCTTCTCCTTTGAGGTTCCTTTCTTATCTTTACTCATGGTTTCAAAAGAATGCACTTCTTCTCCTTTTGCTTCTTTTTCACCAAAAATACTTTCAGTTTCAGTTTCTAAGGGTGGGGGCTTATTTTTCTGATTTCTTGTCCTCATGAATGGTCATCCACATTAGGTGCAAGGACAATGCTCTGATACCACTTGTAGTGTCTCTTTTTAAGAAATTTGGATAAATTGGAAAAATGACAATTTTTTGGCCAATTCGACCCTTATACTAGTTATGACTCCAATGTTTCCAAATGGCTCCAAATGCTTCCAAATGGCTCCAAATGCTTCCAAATTGGGTCTGAAGGTATTTGATAAGTATTAAGACATAAAAATGAGGCTGATGGATGCTTGGACACTCTCAAAATACTTCTGCAACATTCAATTACAATCAGGGAAAGATAGGCAATTTACTAGTCAAATCGAGGTTCAAATCCTCCAAGGGTAGTGGTCAAAGATGGATTTCCAAATGTTGTACTGCCTTCCCAAATTTCAAAACAGAGACATGGTACTGTTAAAGGACTTTAATGGGCTCCCTAATACATCATCAATCAGTTTCTAAAGGCTTCTGCAACTCCCATAAATCAGAGGTTTGTGGACATGTCTTCACATAGGGGGAAATGCTAGTAAACTTCACCACTTGCTATGAAATTCGAGATTTATGTTCCAAAGGCTTATGCAATGTGTATGAAACCTCTTCCAGACATTAATGACTCTCCATACATCATAAAAATCACAGAGATGAACTGATACAAGTCGAAATAAAGCAACTTCAAGCTTTCATAACAAGATGTAGGGAAAATGGCACCATTTATGCATTGTTTGGTATTTTTATATAGTTCCACTTGGTATTTCGACCTGGGAGTCTTCCGAGCATTAAATACAGAGTATATATATCAGAATATAAATAAATGGGACCACAAGAGCTCTCCCAAAGAGAACAACATCTCACCAAGTGCGCCCCTCCTCCAAGAGCCAAAATATGAAGAGAAAAGTGAGAAAGGTGTGGAAGCAAGTTGGGAATGAGAATGTCGCGAGCTGCCCTGTAGCTTCAACCTGCAACAATGACTCCATTGTAGCTCCAAATGAAAGGTCTGAATGGCCTCTCCAATTGCCAATTAGGATGGGAATCTTTCACCCTCGAAATTGGTACTAAGGCAAATAGAGTAAACACTCTACAAGCATGGACAAGCTATGCTCTCCAATATGCAAAATGATAAATGATCAAAAGCCACTCTCATTCTTTGTTCTTGGCTTTAATAAACTCCCCAAAGACCTCCATGGGTCGAATTCCTTCCAAAAGACTCATGCCAACTCAAGTTGGGAAGAGATTCCAATGTGTGCCACTTGTCCAGCAATTCCTAGTCTCCATCTTCCCTCATTTTGAATGGGTGTCTCTTTGGCTGCCCTAACTCCCTTGTGCGTCTTCTTGGAGGCCATTTTTAGCCTTGACATGTCATATATGTCAGATGTCAGCATTCAGGTCTAATTTGTGTCATAGGTGTCATAGCATCTTCATCATTGTTGTCATAGAAGCTAGGGAATCTAGCCCAAGTGTCTCAATATCTCTCAAATGCCTCTTCCTCTTACATGGGAGTTACTCTTCCACTCCAATTCGACCTTCATTGAGTCATGCCAAGTATATTGACCCTCCAACTCCCCAAGATCATTAGACTCCACCTTGGATTCGAATGGGTGAGAATAGAATGCCATGTGGCATGAGGAATCTAGCTTTGTGTGGGTCCCACACCACCAATGTGTCTCCATGACCATGTGCCACCTTATTTTCTTATCATAAATATTTATTTAACCCCTTTTAATATATTTATGTCAATTTAATGTCCATTTGGGGTTTTATAGTCTCCTTATTCCAAATCTAATGTTTCCACCCGAACTTAGGACTAGTAGATTGGTGGAATTTCCTCTTTTTGAGATTTATTTGAATGGGGACATTACACTTGGTCACCGTTCTAACTTCTTCGGAAGTCGAAACCTCTAAGGAGAAGTATCCTTATGGAACCCTGTAGAATACTAGGACAACCACAAAAATAATATTCTCTATGCAATTTGTAGTTAGACCAGTGCCTAATGGAGTCAAGTGCATTCAACATCAACCAGTGATATTCACGACGAAATAGGTAGCACTAGCTTGCTCAAAGAAATGTAAGAAATTGTACACATGTACTATGATAATCAATATTGGATCAAAAGACTGTATTGCAAACATAATCCAACCATTAACCAAGTATGCAATAAGTGATAATTAACAAAGTCAATCACTAATCAGATATGACAACCCAGAACTGATTATACTATTATAGAGATTATAGCTGTCAACCAATGAAATGTAAAGATCATTCGCATGTAAATAAGTATCATTCAAGTGTAGTTTCCAGATTTGTATTTAACATGATCGTTCACACAATTCAGGTTTACCAAAGATCACTTGATTCAAGAGTCAATCTACTTATATCATAAGCATTGTACCATTAACAAAATGTAGATAAGTAGCCTCAAATATGTATCATTAAACAAAGAAGTGGATAAATTGAAAGTTTATTGCAAATGTAATGTTCACTACTTATTCAATCGACAGTATTCATAAATAACCAACATCGATTATTAGGTGTTTCAAGTGTGTTTACTATCACTTCCAGACCTGTATGTAGTGTAGAGTGCAACAATGTTAATACTAGAGAGTGACGAATAGTAAAATGCAAAATGCACATGCATCAACTTTACCAATCAATAGACCATCAATATCAATTTATAACCAATAACAAAATACCCAAACGTTAACCTATCATATAACAGTGTGTAAGAGCAATCAGATTTACTGTACATGAAAAAGATGTTAGCACAGTGAAATTACTTCTCAAAATATAACAAATATCAAACCTCCTTCAGTAAAAATCAGATCATAAACCATACTAGCTCGTTGACTTTAGTTCTCGGTTTCTGTGTGTTTTGTACAAGGAAGAAGGAAAGGTAAACACACAGGGTCTGCATAAAATGCAGACTTCTGTTAAGGTGGAGTAGGGGGGCTTAGATTAGGAGAGAAGGGCAGCTAGGAAGATAAGGAAAAGGGAAAGGAAGACGTGGAGCGATGGTAGGGAGAAGAAGAGGAGAGGGGTAAAGGGGAGGCCGTGGACAAGGGGCAAAGGTAGAAGGATAAAGGAAAAGGAAAGGCTATGGGTTAGGAGGAGCTCGAGTGGAAGAGAGAGGGGGTTGTGAAAAGGAGAAGGGAGGGGTAGGTTTCGGTGGATGGGAGCAGAGCTAAAGTAGAAAGGGGGTAGCGAAGGTGATATAAGGGAGGCCGAGGGTGCAAACGAGGTGGAGGAGGGAAGGCCGAGTTCAAATGGAGAGATATTGAAGGTGAAAGAGGAGGCTAGGGTAAGGTCTGTGAAAAAGGGAAAGGAGGAGTGGGCGGATTAGGATAGCAGCAGGGCCGAGCTTTAAAAGAGAGGTAGCGAAGAAGGAATGCAAGGTAGCGAGGGGGTGGTAGAAGGATCAAAGGAGGAGGTCGAGAGCTAGGGCGAAGAGGTCGAAGGTAGAAGAGGTAAGAAGAGGAAGTCGTGGGGGTTTGAGAGGCCTGCAGCTAGGGCTTAGATCTGTAGAGGTTTAAGCAGAGTTTTTAGGGCTTTTTAATGCAAATAACTCAAATTACACTAAAAAAACATAAAGAAACTAGGTTTAAAATAGAATAAAATGCAAATAAAATGAAATTTAAACCTAAAAAACATAAAAAAAACCCTAAATAATAATAATTACAAATTTACATAACTAATAAATTAGGTTTAGGAATAGTTGAACAACTTAGGGTTTCAGTAGAAAAGCTAGTCACCCACCAACCCTAGGGCATCAATGAGAGGAGTTGCCCTCCTTGAGATGGTACTTGGCAAGCTTGGCAACTAGGGCTAACCTCAACAATCTTTGAGATTCGTTGAGGAGACCTACCCTAGCAAAACTTGAAGACCTAAAGTTCAAGCTTGAATGCAAGGGTGATTAAAGACAAAAATGAAATGCTAATCAAGACAAAATGAAGCAACAATGGCTTCCATTCAACCCTAACAAGCATCACTTTCATACAAATTGACTAAGAGACATCAAACCAAAAGTATAGATACCTCCAAGTGCATGTGTTAAGCAAACAACTCTAGCCTCACTTTAGCAATGGCATGAACAATTGTAAAACTTCCAAGAAATGCTTCAAACTTGCAAAATAACCTTCATCAAGGAGTGCATCCCTTCAAAGAGTCCTAGTTAGGGCAAATAACAGACATAATGATCTTATCCCAAAAGTTGATGATGAAAAATGAAGTGAGGAGATTGAATTTATATGATCTCACACTCACTTTTACATAAAATAAGGTCAATTTAATATTAAAAATGCCAACTTAAAATTAGAACAAAAATAATATAAAGTAATGAAAAGAGTGGGTAAATTGGGGCCTTTTCCCTAGATTTGACCAAAACATGAGCAAAATAGCTGAACAAGGCCACATTTGACCAAACTGAAGGCCAGACTGTGTGTGTGGGGGGGTCATCATGCCCCAACTAATCCCAATAGTGATGCAAAACCCCCCAACGCTCCCCCCCCCCTTATCAAGCATAATAGTCTGCCTAGGAAGATGGCGTCATCCTCTGAAGGAGGGCCCAGAGAGAGAGCACTGGTGAACTGGAGGGCCAAGAGGGTGTTGGAGGTGCTCCAAAGGATAAGTAAATGCCTCAGTGCTGAAGAACTTGCCGCTGGAGTGATAAAACAAGGTCGGGGTCATGTGACCCAGTGACCCACCCTTGGAAGCCCCGAACACCAACCTCAAGGTTTCAAACCCTTTTATGAGGCAATCAGCGATGCCATTAAGCCATAGTACTTCCAAAGGAGAAACCAGAGGGTCTGGCCATAACCCCACCTCAGAATAAGCTGGCTAAACACCCCTCTTGGTCATAAAAAGGACACCCTCTCCCAGGGCACCTTTGCAGGTACGCTGGTGTTGGTACCATCATAACATACCCTATAGCGTGACAACTCCAAGATTCATGTGTAGATCAACAATGCAAAATAAATCCAGCCAAGGCAACAATCTGCTAAACTATCACAAAATTGAATACGATTGCAAGAAAGTGAATCTCCAAAGATATAACACATCAAAATCTATACAAGTGTAACAACTAACTCATATTCTTCGAGTCAATAGGAATATTTCTTAGAAAGTCTTGAACAGCTAATGCAAACCATGGAATGGACAGAAAGATATTAAAAATGACAAGCAACATATAAGAAGCAATCCAAGTTCAAGCAATTAAAAAAACTGGAATTGAACACACTGGTTTTTAAATCAAAAGCTTTAGAATAAAAAAATCCTTGACATTGCTCAAAACCCAATATTGACATCTCACGCATGTTTATTCTTTCTGATAACCTAGCAACCTCTCGGGGAGTTGGGATGCCTGTCACTTGATAATGTGAGTTTCTTGTGTTTTGTTGTTCTTTTTGATACTGTCATGTTTAACATTTTGCTATGCCTAATGCATACATGCACATTTTCTTGACCTGGACTTGTAAACCGTGGAACCGAAATATCTATGAAGAATGGAGCTGCTTCTTATAACTATTGATATTGCAAGGACATATCTTTGGATATTGTAAGGGAAACTGCTATCCAAGCAACGAGCAATGTTGGAATATATCTACTGTAGATGGCTTACACGACGACAAATCATTCGTTCATATTAGAAGAACATCCTGAAGTTTGGGTGATACTACTCGACGTATATTCATGAAACTTGAACCACAAAAACCCCTTGAACTCAATGCTCCAATTGACTAAGATTGAAAAGTGATTGCACCAAGAGAAGAGAGTTGCACACTGAAGCTTTGTTGGAAGAGATATGCCATGCTATGTAACATAATATGTCTATCGATAAACAAGAATGGAAAAAAAATTGATATTCAAGTCTAATGTGAAAACAAAGATAAGGTCGATGTGACATAATAATTAAAAAAATAAGAAACTAGCATAGATCCATCTTAACCTTGGTTGTATAAGTAGGGAGAGGTTTGCACACGGGTTTTTTCTTCTTCTTGGTAGTTAATAGATGTGGTGTTAAGATGGATAGGCTAATAGAAAAACATCTTGAAGCTTTGGTAATGCTGCTCGATGTATTATGATGAGACTTGTTGCACTACAAAAAACCCTTCAACTCAATACTCCAGTTGACTAAGATTGAAAATGATTGCATCAAGAGCCTAGGGGAAGATATCTATGATGTAGTCTATGTAACGCTAATAAACAAAATGAAAAAAGAAATAGATGTCAAATATAAGGCTGATGTAAGATTTTTTTAGCATAAATCCATCTTAAACACAGATCTTTTAAACAACGAGAGGTTTGCATGTGGGTATTTTTGATCCCTCTTGATGCTTAATAGATATGGGGTTAAAATGGATCTATGCTAGTAGAAAGAACACCTTGAAGTTTTGCTATTGCTGCTTGACATATTATATTATTATGATGAAACTTGAACCATAAACACCTTCAACTTGATACTCCAAGTGATAGTTTATTAGCCCGTGTGGTGAAAGTGCTTCAATTGCCAACGAGGTTTAGTACTTGCACTTCAACATGTGTTTACTTATTTTCATTTATTGTGTATAAAGCTTTGGATTTAGCCCCTAGGGTTAGCTCAAGTGGTCTCGAGCTAGACGTGAGATCTCTCCCTTGAAGTTGGGGAGATCATAGGTTTGATTCTCTTGATCCCCTTAGGAGTAGGCTTTGTAATTAGAGCCAATAATTTATTGCGTTTACATATTTTTTTGTGAGGTTTTCCAAAAAAAGCTTTGGATTTATTTTGCTTCACGTATTAATTTCCTATTGCAATGTATGTGTTGAGTATTCCATAGTAGCAAAATACGGCCGTATTGGTAGTTGTTGTACGAAAATTTGAACCAATTTAAAAATACAGCGAACATTCGACATGATATGGGTTCAGTCAACTATTTATTTACCTAATTTTGACCTAACTGAATTCGAATAGAATTCATATTGGTACAATAAAATATAAAACTCCAAATCATGGTTGACTAATAAAAAAAATTATTTAAGAAAAAACTTTAAAATACTTTTTCAAATTCTTATAAATTTACCATCCCTCGAACAAAAAAATAATCGGTTCAAGTTTCAATAGTGGCGTGCGACCTCTATTTGCAGAGTTCAGCTTCAAAGTTTAAAGTTTAAAATTAGTGTTATTATAATTTAGTGTTAGGGTTATATATTGTTAGGCTTTTATATCACTATTACATGTAGTTTTTTTATTTAAGTTTTATTTTGTATGTAATTGCTATTTTAATTTTACTTTTTAATATTTATTATTTATCAAAAAAGTAAATTTAGGTAGTTTTTTTGTTCTTATTTTTTTTAAGTCATTTTATATAAAAATAGATTTGTGTAGTTTTAAGTTTTATTTTTAAAGTTTTTAATGAATAATGAATGAGATGTTAAAATTTAGAATGATTATGTATAATCTTTAAAAAAATAAATTAAAATTGCATTTTTTTTGTATTTATAAGATGTCTACTCTCGTATTTTAGTCGTACTAGATTTTTTTGTTATGTATTTTTTCCGTATCGTATCCGAATTGTATTCGAATCTGTACTCGAATCTTGCTACGATGGAGTATTCTCTATAAAACTTTTGCCCTTAACCAATATCAGGGATACACTTGTGATTGTTGAAAAAAAACATCATCAATCCACATAAATAATGTTAATGATCAATTTTAAAGGTGAATAAATCAATTGGTTATCTATGTCTTCTACTTGTACTATTTAAGTAAGATTGTGATTGTTGTGCATGAGCTTGTAATTAATAATTATATACTTTTCATTTGCATAGTCCTTATGTTGAAAACTTTCCTTGCATTTGTATATACTATGTTCATTTGGATGATGTTGAAAACTCCATCCTATTTTGTGGTTAAATAGATAAGATAATTTTATTAATGTCTAATAAATGACCACATTAATAATGTCTAATAAATGACCACATTAAGTAGGTCAATAGGACTCAAAAGTACATCGTAAGTACATAGTGGGAGTGCAAAAGCATCAACTATTGCTACTTTATCAAAGGCAGAAAAAGAACTATGCAAAAGCATCAACTATTGCTACTTTATCAAAGGCAGAAAATTAACTATGTACCTGAGCAAAAGAAGGGCAAAATAACTGCAGAAACAAAATCATGACAAGCATAAAGAGTAGATGTCAAGGCGTTTTGGAAATAGAGGTAGAGATTGAATGAGGGGAGAGAGGAAAAGGCTCCTCGAACAAGTCATCAATCACCAGGAAGGGGTTGATGCATTGCTTGATATCGTTGTCTAGAGCTACGCTATTGGGAACGAGGAGCGGGAAGCGAGAGTGAAGCGAAAAGCGAAATTTTCAAAAGCTTCCGGGGTGGGAGCACTTTTTATATAATATATATTTTTATATATTTTGATGCATATGCCAACAAAACCATGTGCATCCATCAGAATTCAAACCATTATACACAAATATGCAAAGTTTCTCATGTATATAGCAAGTAAGAGTGCATACAACCAAAATAGCACCGAGTGCAATCCATATCTGAACCAAAGTACATCAATAAATAGGCTATAAACTAGGGATTATTCAAAAACTAGTTTTGAGGCCACCAACGTCAATCTGAACAATTAGCACCACCAACATCAAGGTACATAGAGGGGTTGATGTGTTTGATTGAATACCGATCCCATACCCTCGTACATGATAGAATCCAGTGGAAACATTGCAATCCTGAAATCCTAAAAACCGTTAAGCCTTTTGAATTTTGAATGGGATAAAAAATTCTACTTTTTGCATTTGAAGTCCAATGAGCTTGGAACCACTCTCAAACATCCTGAAACAATTAATGGTAATGTTAAAAATTTAAGTAAAAGTATAGAAAATGAAAGATAAGGAGAATGCCAACTTTTACTTAAAAAATAAAAAAAGGATGGCGCGTTTTTTTTTTTGCAAGGTAGTGAGCTTCCTGAAAATGCTCCCATACGGGAGTGTTTAGGAAGTGCGCTTTCCCAGCACTTCGTGGACGCTTCCTTCGGAAGTGAGCTTCGGGAGTGGGGTCAGAGGGGGGGGGTGCTCCCACGCAACACAGGTCTAGAGAATACTTGGGGTCAAGGGACCTGGTTGCATAACCTTGGGAGGAGCCCTTGTCGAAGAGGTCTATCACTTCTAACATCCAAGGGCGAGGGAAGAATTTTCAAATGGAAGATCCATTCCTTGAATCAAGTTAGAGAGTAGTATTTTGTGCAAAGTGAGTTTGATGTGACTTCGATGTACTCCTTGTAGATTTCCTCTTTAATCACTCTGTTCAGGTCTTGTCAAGACAATAGAAGATTCTTGGAGCATCTAAAGAGTACTTGAGAAGGGGAAGGTCAATTAGGAGAAATGGCCATCCCCTAAAATAATCGTGAAACCTTCGAAAACCAAGGAGGCTTGTGGAGGCAATAGCCTTTGAAGAACAGAGCTAGGTAGGGATATCAATCCCTATTGGGAGCAAAGTATCCCAGAGTCTAGACTTTGTGACGGAAAGAGACGAGTCTATAGATGGGCTTGAAGTTCCCTTGGATGATGGATCGAGAAACTGTTTATTGTAATAGATGATGCACTATAGTAGAAGGGTATGAACTATCTCTATCCTAGCCTAGTTGACCATAAGCAAACTAAGTCCCTAGGGCTTTGAATCATTCAAGATAGTGGGTTTGATGATCGTGTCCAAGAGGTGTATCTTGGATGAGATATCCTAGCAATGACTTGGGAAGCATAGTCTCTTGAGGAAGATAAAGGAACCCTATCCCTGCCTAAGTCGAGGTTGGAAAGATTGTCTCAATTTGAATCAAGGCTTTGAACATTGAACCCCTAAGTATGTATAGGTAGTGGTGATCTTGACATCTTCCCTTGGAAGTGGAAGTGATAGTTAGAGAGAGCATGCTTCGAGGCGTTGAAGATCACAACCTTAGTCTTACTTAAGTTGATTGCTAACTGTTGAAGATTGCGGAAGTTGGTTAGGATTTATGTCTACAGCCCTTCGAGTGATGAGGCCAAGAGGATCTTTGTAATTGGCAAATAGAAGCAAGGACATCGAGATGTGGTGTACAATACAAACATTCCCATCTTACATACGTTCCCTATGAAAGAAATCTAGTTCATCAATATAAATACCAAAGAGAGTGGGTGAGAGAGGGGACCCTTGTTTAGATCCCTATAATGCTCCTCATGAAGTACAAGACTTTGTGAGAGGTGTAAAGATAACAAAGAATTGATAAAGTTTCATGATGGCAACCAAAAGGGTCTCTGAAATGTAAATTTACCTAACCTAGATGACTATTGACCTAATGTTATTCTCATAAATAACACAAATACAAAATTTAATTGAAGATATAATTTTTTGAACATTGCAATAGCCACATAACAATTGGAAAATAAACAACGCAATCAAAAAAAAAACTCATACATACACAATGATTTCTTCTTCAAATCAAATATCATTCTCTTTGATCAAAGCTTACAAGGTGACCTTTGTAGCCTGCTTAAACCAACAACGGTATGGTCAATAAAACCACCCCAAACAAAAGTGTGTGGGTTGTGTGAAAGAGGGAAAGGCTACAACAATACAACATGGTCTTTGCCTAAATGTTCTGGACAATAGACTGCTTTTTTCTCTCCTCAAAAAATGAACCACACCTTGGCCACCATAGGAAATAGTGTATGGCTTGCTAATTGAAGGTGTATGATCCGTGCATAAGGAAAAACAACTAGAACAATGATATGACCTGTGTATGACCTACTCCTCTTGTGGGTCACTTCAAAAAGTTTGCTCTTCTTCTATCAAATTCACTCTCTCCAATGAGGGTCAACTTCTCCTCTTGTCCTCTTCATGCTTTGATGGAAACCCTAATCTCCTCAACACTAGCTGTCACCTATCTCAATCTTGAGATGTACAAATAATATTAAATCCCATGCTTAATAAGTGATTTTGCCTAAGTGAAGGGTACATTTTTATGAAATTCATGATAGAGGAGTTCAACAATCAACACCATCAACATCAAGGTACATAGAGGGGTTGATGTGCTTAATTAAATGCCAATCCCATACCTCATACATGATAGAATCTAGTGCAAACGTTGCAATTCTGAAATCCCGAAAATGTTAAGTCTGTTGAATTTTGAATGGGATCTAAAATTCTACTTTTTCAATATGAAGTATGATAAGGTTGGAACCACTCTCAAACATCTTCAAACAATTAATGGTAATGTTAAAAAGTTTAGTAAAAAGATAGAAAATGAAAGATAAGGAGAATGTCAAATGGAAAATGAACGATAAGGAGAATGCCAAATAGAAAATGAAAGATAAGGAGAATGTATGAAAGATAAAGAGAATGCCACTTTTACTTTATGATGGAGGTGTACATCTCCACCATGGCATCCTGCCAAACTTGTTGGTTTGCTGCCTCTTAAAAGCCAGAAGGCTCTGAATCTATGATGTTTACTTCTCTTGAAAGCCAGAAGGCTCTGAAGGTCTGCTTCTGTTGTTTACTTTTCCAGTTATTGTGTGAATGTTGCTATGTTTAGAAGTTAAAATTCTGCATTAAATAAGTTTAGTTTGATTTGTTTGATTGAGAACATAAGGACAACCGTCATCTAGACTAGGAAAATTTACAAAGAGAACCTTAACTTCATGCATGGCAACTTAATAAGTATTGTTGCCCCGACCTCTTGCTTACCTTTAGCATGTTCAGGCCTTTAATTGAGCATGGTATCAATTTGTACATTGGTGGTGGGATACTGGATCCCAATTTGGTTTCGATGAGGCTCAATTGTGTTTGGTGCAGACAAAGGGTAGCCTGCTCGCCATTTTCTCTTTTTGCTTGATTGCAGAGCAGGGTATTGTGGAGTGACACCGTGGAGAATTGGGAATCTTCAGAGTGTGGTTTCAGGTAGGGTGAGGTCTTATTTTTCGTTGAAAGTTTGGGGAGAGGGTCAGTATCACTTCTTGGCTGCCATCCCCAATTGCAATGGAGTTTAGGAACAAGCGCATGGAAGGAAATGCTTGTGACATTGCTGAATTTCGTTGTCTGATCTGAAGCTAGGCCTGTCAGTTGGAAGAGCTGCAATCAATCATCATGCAAATGGTAGACAATGCCCATAACTAGGTACAGGAGATGAAATCCAAGATTTCAGATCTGTAGATGAGGTTTACTTACATAAGACTCAGATAGAATGATTGGTATCTAAGCAAAACATGTTCGTCTAGATTATTCCCGACTCCGCCAAAAGTCCTAATACATCAATGACATCACCAAGGGGAACAACTATAAAGGAGGATACTGTTCTCCAAGTCACCAGGCCTATTGAATTTGATGAAGCTGAAGGAAAGAGGAAAGCTCAAAGCTGGTAGGGTTTCCCCAGTGGATATACATTCTATTTTTAATCCAGGTTTATGCTTTGCAATTTTAAATTTTATTAGGGCAGTTCATTACAAATTACAATACTAGGGCCAATATCTTTTTTAGGAAGACTGTAAAAGTATGGCGAGCTTCAGATAGATTCCCAACTCTTATTTCTTTTTTTCAACTCCATAGTTCTAGACCCAAAAACTCATATTGTATTAACTTGCTGTCCGGTTCGGTCACAACACCCTTTTAATATAATCTGTAGTTGTTTTGGTAAAGCAAAAAAACATCGATTAGCTCCTTTGTTATTGACTACAAATGAATAAAGGCATGAGACAAACGTGATTGCATATACCCATAACAAGGATGACATATGCATTAAGAGGAGTGTAGCTGAAAGACATTAATCGCAAAAACTCATCAAAGAAAATCAAGATGTCAGTCATATTTATTATGTACAGACATTACAAAATTTTGAAACAGAAAACAAGATAAGATAAGATAATTTTATTAATGTCCAACAAATGACCACAAAAGTAAGTCAATGGGTGCTTGATGCTACAACCTAGAAGAACTTGTCCATTTGTCGCGATGGGGTCGAGACTGTCCTCGTCGCTGGTTTTGGGCAAAGGTAGAGGTGGTCTATTGTGTCCTAACTGAGCGCTCAAGGTTTGTGCCACCATCTATCTATCTCTAGCTGCCCCTAGAGGAAGGAAGCATTGAAAAGAATGTAGTGATACTTTGAATGGAGCCTGGTCTTGATTAAGAATGTCGCTGAAAGCTGAATAAGCGAAGTCGAAGTGCCTCCTGCAAGTATAAGGCTAGACATCTCTAAACGTTGTATATGAAGAATCTAGTAAAAGTCTGGAGCTCTGCGAGAAGGTCACTGAAAAGACAATGAAACCGCTCACAGGTCTTGTAGTAAATAGGATATTGAAAGATGAAGTACTCATCCGTCTCAACCTCTCGGAGGTGACATACTTGGCAGACCCTGTTTGACTGGCTGAGTTGGTGATCTGTCTCTACCCAGAGATGGTGATGGCCCACTTTGAACTGGCCTAAAGGAATATGAAGAGTGTGTGTCCAATGGTGATCTGTCTCTACCCAGAGATGGTGATGGCCCTCAAATCAAAGAAGTGCATAGCATCAAAGGCCATATTGGGATGTAACCCCCCTGGAGGGTTGATCCAAGTGACCTACACAATTTGTTTATAACTGTCATCTCTAGTGATTTTCTTCAACTCATGTCTAGTAGTTTAGAGGCAGCAAGGTGCATTCAAGGAATACCCAAAAGGAGGAAGTCGGTCCATTATAATACTGACAGATGCTAAAAGACCCATAACACTCGTAAACCAACATCTAGAGTGACCCGAAGGGCTAGCTGAGGCGATGGCCTCTGAAGAGAGATAGGCCAAGTATGGGTAGTGATCATGCCCTTCATCGTGTTAGTGAAGCTCCGAAGGTCATGTAAGATAGCGATAAGACTGAACATAGCCTCAAGCCGAAAAGGTCGACTGCCAACTCTTCGAGCACGATGGGCTGAGGTACTGTCTGTTTGCATCTGATGATGCGACAGAGGAGGATGATTTGTACTCTCCCTGTTGAGGCCCAATCACATTCAAGTAGGCATGCCCCCCACACTTTCGAGCCATAGAGGACTATGGGTCGGATGAGAGTATCCATGAGAGACATCTTGGATGAGATGTCCTGAAAATGGTGTCTGAAGCAATGTCTCTCTAAAACGGCTAGGGAGCCGTATCCTTTATTAACTCGGAGTTGAAGAGCATACTGCAGGCTGAAACGAGGACCTGTGAATTGAACCCCCAGGTAGGTATAGGTGATAGTGATCTCGGCCTCTTCCCTTTTGAAGAAGAAATGAAGATCAGTGAGTAGCCTCTTTGATTCGTTGAAGATCATAACTTTGGTTTTACCTAAGTTGACCTTTCAACTGACGAAGATCACAAAATAGGGTCAAGGCATCTAATTGAATCTGCAAACCCTTTGGAGACGAGGCCAAGAGGACCACCTCATCAACGAAGAACATAATAGAAATCAAGGCCTGGTGGAGAAGGCACCTGTTGCCGTCTTGAATGTGTTCTTGTAAGAAAGACTCTAGCTCATTGATGTAAATCCCAAATAGAGTGGGGGAGAGTGGACACCCCTACTTAACCCCAATGGTACTCCTGATGAAATCTTAAATTCCGTGGGCCATACAAAGAAGACCAAGGATTGACTCATATAAATGTGACAATGTGAGAAGCATCTCATCAAATTGTTATTCATCTCAACCCATTAGAGAAATGTGACAGTGAATTTCAAAGTTATATTTATTTTCTCCTACATGCTATCATCTTTTCGAATTGATCACATCATAAACTTGTCAAAAGAATTCCAGGATCTAGATACATATTGATATTTGTGTTCATCTTGCTAGTTGTCTATCATTACTAATGTGATAAATGGGATTTTCTTGAATCATTTTAGTTTGAAAAAGTTTGCAAATATGTGGATGCAATAAACTATAGGCATGCAAAGATGCTTTGAATATTTGAAAGTTATGGTTTCAAAATAATTAACAATAAGAGTTGAAAGCTACTTTAACTCTTTTAACCAATGAAACATTTAATTTTATCATTTCACCAAAAACATCAAATAGAAAAAGAGGCAAATAGTGATTGAAAGTAATGTTAAACCACTTTCCAATGGGTTCTTACTGAGGGTAGTAGTTACTCTATCTAGGTAGTGAGTCTGGGACCTATAATGTTGAAGTGGCACTAAAGTAACTAGCTTCTGCAATTTCAGTTGTGAGACTAGATGAAAATCAGTTAATGTGAATTTAGTTGCTTGGACTTGACACTAACTAACTATGCAAACAATGAATTCTATTATGAGAGTAGTTTGTTCCCCAAGGAAAACGTGTGGGATCCCCTTGTCTTCCCCAAAATATCCAAATTGAGTGTGGTTCAACTACCAACCATAATAGTAATTGGTAACCCAGAGGAACTTGATTGGATTTGAACCAATGATGTATGGCCTTCTTGTGAGCAACATGCATTGGGTGGATAGTGACTGGTAACCTCGAGGGATTCTACTGGATTTGAACTTGTGATTAACACCCTTCTTGTCAACAATATGCATTAGGCAGATGGTTCAACTAATTAAGCTAACCCTTAGGGCTATTGTTATGAGAGTAGTTGTTGAAGGTTCTTATTTAACGCGGTGGAAAATTGCATTATATATTAAATTATTTTGCAAATGCTATCACTTTTTAGAGAAAAACTTCATTAAAATTTAAAAAGCAATTCACAATGCAACTTTTTGTAGTTCAAACAAGCATGTGTGATTAAAGGCCAAAGAACAATGCTAGCCCAACTGCAACCTAGATGGGTTAAACATTGTCACCTAAATAACTCCCTCTCTACACTTTAGGTTGGCTCTTCTCCAACTCAAGGGAGGCCTTCCTAGGTTAGAATTGCTAAGGCTATGGCAATAAGGCACAAGGGGATAGCTTAGCAAAATAGTTTGTCTTTTCTGTAGTATAGTAAAATAAAGGGTGATGGGAGGACCAAGAGACTAGTGCTAATCCAACAAGGGAAAATGGAGTCAAGCGGATAGTCCAAGAGGGCAAGTTCATGAATGGTTAGGATAACTAGGGTTGCATACACATACCATAAGAAAACCCTAAGACGTTGAAAAATGAAAGGTAGAAATAGACTAGTAGGGCCCAAGAAGGTACCGTTGCCAACTAGGGTGTGACTTATGCAATGAAATATTAGAGAGCAATAACTCTAGAAAGATCATTTAAGCAAATTGATACATTCAAGCATAAGACAACAAAGGGAAACATAAGAAATACTTCTCACAATTAACCCTTCCAATGAGGTAAGTTACCGTTATCATTAGGCCCTAATTAAACATGTCTAGCAATTCCACAATCCGCCAACAACATAGAGAAATAGGAACAAGAAGCCACACTTTGAATGGAGAAGAAACTGTTACACTTCAAATTGTACCAAGAAAGATATGTCCATTAAGCTCTAAAAGAGAGAGAACCCTCAAAATTGAACCATGCCAAGTGAAGGAGAGAGTAAAGCCTTATGTAGCTTTTAGCTCCTCTTCTTTCTACAATAAAATAATAATAAAACCCTAAATCTAGCCTAGGATGAAGCAAACAAACCAAAATAGCCCAACTACTCCAGCATGATACATGAAATAAGGTGGTCAAAGCCACATGTGTACAATCTCCAAGCAAGAAAAAGCCGAATGAGGCCTCCTTAATTAAATATGGAACACCACCAACTAAAATTCCAATGAATAACCTCCAAAGCTCTCTCAAGTGTAGTGTCCAATAGAAGTGCTCCATAAGCATGGATGGAAGTGGACAAACCCTAGAAAACGTCCTCCATAAAGTGCACAACAAGCCCTCCAAAGGTGGAACGCTATCCATGAAATGATGTGCTAAAGGTCTCTAAGATGGATGCTACATAGAATAAGGTCCAAATGGATGAAACACCCCAATAAATAATAGCACAAAACATCATGGAAAGAGTCTCTAGGTTGGATGCTATCTCCAAATGGGGTCCAAAACATCTCCAAAATAGAACGCTACTTCAAAAGTGGCATAGAAAACCCTCCAAAGTTGGACGTTCATCAAAAGATGGCATGAAATGATGTGTGGAATTTCCTTTAAGGTGGATGCTTTAATAGAAGGCACCTCCAAAAGTGGAATGGTAGCTCCAAAAGGCATCAAACATGAATAATGCATTTCTAAAAGTGGAATGCTCCAACAATATGGCATAGGAATGAGTGCAAACCCTCCTTGATGGTGAACACTCCAACCAAAAGGCATGAATAATGATGGAAGATCAAGAAACCCTCCAAAGGTGGACGCCCTCCGAGGAGTGGTTGCTCCTCAAGAAGATCAATGAAGATGGCACGTGAGTGTAGAACAAGTCACAAGTGCAAGAGGTTGCATCCATACAGCAAGGGGTCAAAACCTCAACCAACAAATAGATCCGTGTGTAATAGCTCATCAAAGTAGGGAACGACCTCAAGCTATGTGCAATGAGTGCCCACATGATGCCCACATACTAACCTACTCAACTTCCAATGCCATCTCATCAATTCATGAACTAAGGAGACCATCAATCAATGATAGGAGCATTCAACTCAAGATCAAGTGTCCACAATAGCCAACTGACATCTTGAAGAAGGGGATTGCCCCATCTAGAATCCACTAGAATGCAACCACAAGTGCCAAGAGATACAAACTAGTGGAGCGCTTCACCAGTTATGATAACCAATAGTGCTAAGGTGCCATCCACAAGCTAAGAACCAAGGGAGCTCCAAGCAAAATTGACCACAAGCCATTCCTAGGACATCATCACAACATGAAGCAAAAATCTAGCATCAAGGAACCTAGGCTATATAGCTCCATCAAATAGTAATCCTTATTGAATGTCTAACAAAAACCACATGTGGACACCCGTGTCAAAATGAGGGGTAGCACAAACCATATTGCTTCCTTTTCAAGATACACACCAAGTTTTCGAAAGATGGAAAAACTGGACCCTCCACTGAAGTTTCAGACCTCCCTCTATGAGTTTTCATTTAATTGCATGTTTAATGTTTTTTTCAGGATAGATAATGTATGATTTCTTACAGATTAGTTCACAATTCCAATAGTCCAAAGCTAAGTGTGCCAATTAATGATATGATTCCTATCAGATAAAATTCTTCAAGGCTTATGAGATAGAATATCTCTAGGAAACCCAAAACGGTATCAAGAATCACATGACAAAATAAATCCATGCAAGGCCAGATTACTACTGGCATGGTCTTAACCTTGTTGACATGCTTCAAAAGCAATATATGGAGGCATGTGGCTTTTGGAGTGATGGATGATAAGGAAAGCTCATAGAAGGTAGATATAACAGCTAAGAGTAGGTTGGTCTTGCCCTTTTAACAAGATTTGAACATGTAATTCCATGTATTGAGAAATTCAGACCACATAAATCAGATTTGAATATGTAATTATATGCTTATAGCAAACCAAATCCACTTGACAAGATCAGAACACAAATATTGACAGAGCTGAGTCTTCATTAACCTGATCTGAGTGCTCGCAGGGGCGTAGACTGTCTGGCAAAGGAGTGAAATGATATGATACATTGTAAAGAGGTCACAGGTTCAAACCCCGGAGAACCCGTGCCCCATGCTGGCGGGCTGTGTGGTAACCAGGCTGACTACCAGCTGGCATAACCTTCTTGTGCCTCAACCTGTTTATCTTGTAAGTTCCATTCCTGCATGCTTTAAAATTTAAAAAACTATTAAAGAGCAGGAGTTGTAACCAGGCTGACTAACCATCTGGCATAACCTTCTTGTGCCTCAACCTGTTTATCTACCCCCTACTCGATTTGATGTAATCTGATGATATACATGATTGGTGTGTGGGGTGTCAATATGTGCAGTTCAAGAAAACTATGTCATGCATAAATATGTGAGGGAGAGAAGAAGAATTTGACAGGGGTCAATGATAGAATTTAGATTAACAAAACACATTCATCAATATAACAACTCAAAGGAGGCACATTTTTCTATTGGGCGTATCTTGTGACAATGAACTCATTTGGTAAATAGTATGGGACTTATTGTGGATGTGCTGATGTGGTCAAATGGCAAAGTGTTTCCAAATGGTGAGTGAATGTTGCAAGTTCTGTTCCTGCATGCTTAAAAACTATTCAAAGACAGTAATTGTAGTGAGCCTATCCACTATCAGAATCTCATGCCTGGACCTGTTAATTTACTGCTTGCTACTCTATTTGATGTAAACTGATGATATATTTGATTGGCAAGTGTACCCATGTCAGAGGAGGATTGGTCTTATTTTAATTTTTATTGTAACTTTGCAGTCAAGACAGTGATTTCTAGAATCATGAAGTTATATTGTAACATTGAACTGGACTATTTTTAATTTTGTATGATCAACCGTCTCTAATTTTAAGTGTGTTTTGATTTGAGTTGAAGAAAGTCTCTCTTCATACATGTGTTTTTCTTAAAACAGAGATTGTACGACTGTCTACACTGGTCTCCAATCAGGGATTTGTTGACCATGATAGACTAGAGCATGGAAGTCCAATGGCATCTGCAGGCCTT
The DNA here is from genome assembly GCA_027924585.1 of Larix kaempferi. NCBI lineage: Eukaryota > Viridiplantae > Streptophyta > Pinopsida > Pinales > Pinaceae > Larix > Larix kaempferi. The sequence goes on along the minus strand of BSBM01000120.1, from coordinate 9,830,602 downwards.
CTTTCTAATGGTGGAGCAATGATGGATTTGGGCGGTTGGTCAGGCCTTCAGACAGAGGTATGAATTATGAATAACTGCTCACATTTGTTTTGTCTTCCTTGACAGGAGTGAACCAAAGATATGAAATCTTTGAACTGATTAATAATTGAATGCACATGTTTTCATCTTCTTGCAAGAACTGTCACTTTGAATATTCTTCTTTATGCATGTGTAACATAGATGGAACATTTTTTTTTATATAACAAGAACAAATCCACTTTTTATATTAATATAGAAGGGTTTCAAGTACAACGTCCCAGATATACCTGATGGGCAAATTATTCCCACATCAAGATGGAACCAAATGGGACCTTTATTATGTCTTGACTCTTGACTCTTGTCTGATCTCAATTACTTTGAGCTCTCAACTTCACCTGACTGCTAAGAATAATCCTTCTGGGATCTGTTCATTGGTTTCCTTTTTGGTGGTGGGGTTGTTGCAAATCCCTTCATTCCAAAAGGAAACATTGAATCCCAATTGAGTTTATCTTCCACACCTGAAGGGTCTCTTCCTTCAACAGCATCCATAAGGATGATGCCCTTATTTTCCTTTCTCTTTTTAACTTCTGTCCACTCCCCATGCCGTTCCCTTGTAGGAGGGAAATGGGCAGTTCATGTTAGGATATTCCTATACTCCATCCTAGTCCCACCAGTATTTTGATCATTTACATTTTCAGTCATGCATGCACTTTTAGGGTTTGCATGCATCACTTAGGGTTTGCATGCATTCCAGTCATTAGTCCCAGCACCTAGCCCTCAGTTAGCTAGCCCCCGGAGCTTCCTTCCACTCAGTTTCAGCCCTCCTAGCCTATCATGTGCCCTCCTTTCACCTACTGCATGAGAAGGGCGCCTTTCTCACCTACCAGTCCAGTTTACTTCAGTTAACCACCAGTTTTTCCTTGATTTGAGGCCAGACTGACTCCTCACTGCTGTTATCACTCCGATCGACCTCCGATGAGACTTGACTACCAGTTCTGACTCCAGTTAGCTCCTCATGCGCCCTCCACTGAGCCTCCTTCATTCAGTTAGTGTCTCCATGTGCCAGTTACATTCAGTTACACCTACCACACTCAGTTAGACTTAGTTTCACTGACGGTTGACAGTTACTTGAGCATTGATGACTCCACTGATTATGAGATAGACTACTAGATGTGCTCCGATGACACTCCAGTGATCCCTTGATCACTCCATGAAGGCTAATTCGAATTGCCACCTTAGGCATTCGAATCCTCATGCATTGTACTATTTATTTGTCCATATTGTGATTAATTAATTAGTGTGTCTGAAGTATTTTTGCTTCTATCCGAGTTCTATTGTATTATTATTCTGTTGCTCATTACACTGCATTGACCACTCTTCTTCTATCTTCCTGCTTAATCATAATTACTCTCGTGAGGTATACATCATCTCTTAGATCTGCTGTGAGAATTTTCACATGGTATCAGAGCATGTTGAGAGCATTGTTTGTCTCCATTCTTGAGAGATTTTTGCAGATTATTACCAAGATTTCGAGTGCAGCAGTTGCAACAGATTTTGCATTCTTGCAAAAGTAGCAGTTGCAGATATTCTCTATTGTTTTTGCAGGTCTTCTACAGCTTCAATGTTTTCAGAAGATCCTCCTCTTTATCTATTCGACTATGTTGAATGGAAACCAAAAATGATAGCATATTTGAAGAGACATGATCTCTTTGATTATTGTTTTGAAAGAGAGTTCGAATCCTATGAAGAAAAGATTGACTGGTTAAATGAAGGTGGAAGAGCTATTGTAGCCATCATGGTTGCTATGTCTCGAAGCTTGGCATTCTATTCCCTTGATGATGTTGAATCTCCAAAAGAGCTATGGGCCCACCTGGATGAAAGATTTGGCAGACAGAATGAAGGGATTGGTCCAAACCCATTCGAGAGCAAGCAAAGTGTTGCATTCGCCCTCCTTGATGATATCTCAGATCATGAACCAGTATCATCTCATATTGAAGTTGTCCACAAAGAACTTGCAGATTCTACACTCATGCTCCAACTTTCTTCTCTTTCTGTGCCAGCTCACACTCTAGATATTGCAGAAGGTCCTAAATCCTCTCTTGCACCACAGTCTGTTGGTTTGCATCATCATCTTATGAATGTTTCGGAGGTAAATTCAGCCATTGGAGGTAATGCATTCGCTCTCCTTGATTACTCACCTCTTACTTACTACTATATGATCATTAATTCATGCTTTCAGAAGGTTATTGAAGATTATGGCCATTGCCATTCGCTCGGGATAATTTCTCATGCAATTACTGGTTTTGATCTCACCTCTAATGGTTCAAAGGAGATCTCAAGAAACCATAATTCAAGTCTTGGATCTAATTTGGATTCTAAGTAATCACTACTTGGGATAATTTATCATACATATAATGGTTTTGATCTCACCCCTGTTGGTTCAAAGGAGATCTCAAGAAACTGTTTTTTAAGTCTTAAATCTGATTTTGATTTCAAGCAAACATGTAATAGTTCTTTTTGGCATAATCTCACCCATGGTGGTTTGAAGGAGAAGACAAAAGACTATATGCACATTCAAAGATTTGATCCTACCTCAGTTGATTCGAATCACAGGTTCAAGGATCATTCTCATACTTTTGGATTTGTTCTCATCACATTCGAACTGAAGAGCAAGTACAAGCACATGCCTTTTGAGCATGACCCACTTCTTCCCAAGAAGAAGATACCTCTAGACATATGACCAAGCATCACGCCTGCTTGAGTTTGGAGCATTTATTTTTTATGTGTGCCTTACAGTCTGTTTTGAGGGGGGGGTATTTTTCCCATGAAATTTTTCCCACTTTCTTGGTTTATTGATTGTTATTATTCATTGTATTGGGTGACCTTTGGTCTTAGTTACCAGGGCCCATGATGGATTAAGGGGGGGTGTTAGGATATTCCTATACTCCATCCTAGTCCCACCAGTATTTTGATCATTTACATTTTCAGTCATGTATGCACTTTTAGGGTTTGCATGCATCACTTAGGGTTTGCATGCATTCCAGTCATCATCCCCAACACCTAGCCCTCAGTTAGCTAGCCCCCAGAGCTTCCTTCCACTCAGTTTCAACCCTCCTAGCCTGTCATGCGCCCTCCTTTCACCTATTGCATGAGAAGGGCACCTTTCTCACCTACCAGTCTAGTTTACTTCAGTTAACCACCAGTCTTTCCTTGATTTGAGGCCAGATTGACTCCTCACTGCTGTTATCACTTCGATTGACCTCCGATGAGACATGACTACCAGTTCTGACTCCAGTTAGCTCCTCATGCGCCCTCCACTGAGCCTCCTTCATTCAGTTAGCTTCTCATGCGCCCTCCACTAAGTCTAACGGCTGAGCTTTAGGGTCACGGCCATCTCAGCAGGCAGATTCAAAATAGATCGGATCCCTTAATGCTCACATCAGACTCCAAGCCGAACATCAACAACAGATCGGTTTCAGGTAAACCACAAAGCAGCAGAACACGTCTCAATCAGAGCAGATTGGTCCTCTACATACCAGATCGGACCTCAATAATATCTCAGACACACAGATCGAACCCCAATGAAGTCTTGACAGTCAGATCAGACTCTTATACAAGCATATCGGACTCCATAACAACAGATCGGATCCTTAAAAAAAACTCAGCATGCAGATCGAGCTTCAGTCAAGCTTCAACAAGCAGATCGGAACCCATTCAGACCTTAAACAAGCAGATCGAAGGTAGTAGCAGCAAAATACACACCTGAACGTCTGCCCTATATAATTATCCAGAGCAGATCTGAGATGAAGGGTGGACTTCAGCAGGTAGGTGGCCTCAAAACAATTGATCAAGCAGCAGCAAATAAACCCTTAACCCTTGACGTCAAGCAGGATAAAAGACAGAGCCGAGATGTGATGTCTTAATCATAACAAATGAGGAGGATAGACTTCAATATATTGAACATTAAGTACTTTTAGAAGAATCATAAAATAAATCTTTAAACAAGTTAGGGTTCCATTAAATTAGGGTAGTACCAATAAGTTAAGACATCACACCACTTATAACATATAATTAATGTGTCTTAGGTGGGTGCCAACACATAAGGGTTAAAACTTAAGACACAAAAAATAATATAAAATATAAATAGGTTAACTTAGGTGGGTACTAGGGTTATGTCACCATACATGTAATTAATAGGGACCAACACATGGTGCATCATAAAACAAGTGTGGGTACATGACCCTTAACCCTAGGACCAAAGGGTGAACAACAAAGGTGGACAATCAACCCTAATACCCATAAAACATTAAGACAACTCAAGGTGGCTAGATGACCCTACTAACCGCAAGTCAAGGTAGTGAACAAGATAAGGTACCACATAACCAAGAACAACAAGATGTAAAGACCAAGGATGAGCAACCAATGTGGGATACAACCAATCATCTCTATCTCAAATGTACAAATGTTCAATACAACCTAAAAGTTCATCATCACTGTATAAGGAAGGTCCACACTGGATGATGTGATCCTGTGGTCCTCCAGACTGCTCCTTAGGTCAATTGCTAGTGGCTCCATCAAGGGGTGGCCAGTCCCTTGAGAAGACCATCTAGCTCAACCATCTCGAAGACCTAGGAGAGGAGGACATCACACATCATCATCTTGGTCCACTGACAAAGATTCACCATTCTCAAAGAATGTATCTCATCCCTAGGCTGAGCTTCATTCCTAGACTGAATCATGTCGATCAACCCCTTGGTCCTTGACCAGGTCCTCCATTCTCCTGGAGAATGGTCCTCTGCACCAGGATGAGCTTTCGGTCCTAGACTGAATGTTGATCAACCACCTGCAGGACTTACTTGGTCCGTGTGACCAAGAATCTGCCTGGTCCCAGACCAAGAGGTCTCTATCTCAACCTACAGGACTTGCTTGGTCCTCGTGACCAAGAACCTGTTTGGTCGCAGACCAAAATACCCTAGAGACAAATAGGGGCCCTAGCCACATGCTAGGGACTTTGCCATGGCATCAACCTACTTGGTTCCCGACCAAGAACCCCAGGAGACAGCTGGGGGCCCTAGGGTACCTTCTAGGGTCTTACTCTTTGCTTTGCCTGGTTAACTTGACCAGGAACCCTAGTTAACTGACTAGGGTACCATCCTCTCTTAGAATGGGTCTCACCGCTGCACTAACTTTAACAACTTTGTTGCTGAAACCATAATCACAAAGAGAATATGACAATATGAAAGAGATATTGACCAATGAAGATTGCTGCAATTATGATAAAATACATAGGGATGGGCAACGATGAAATAAAGCACTTAAGACGATACAACCATTAAACCACATTAAAGATTTATGTGTAAATTGTGACTTAGTTCTGAAAAACAGTAAGCATAACTTTAGACAACAATATGATGCTTTTCTGTTGGTTTTGTCAACAAAACCAGACAGTGATCAAATTTGAAGGGCTACTCTTAATTTCATGTTGAAGGGTAAATAGTCGTCCAACCTTTCCATGATGAAAAGTCGAAAAAATATTTGTACTTCAATTGACAAGAGTAAACTACGTATACACTTCAAAAAGAAATATTCTAAATAAAATATTTCTTTTCAAATTGTTTACAATGTTTATAATGGATTAGCCACTAGATAAATACGTTTTGATTTCAATAAAAAGTGATAACATGTATACCTTATAATCAAACCATGCAAAAATGTGTGATAGAGTCAGAACATCCATAATCCATAATGCAAAAGTTTGGTTATAACAAGAATTACACTACCTTTTGGATAACTTTCCTAGGAATCCCACACATGCATAAAAATTGTTGTTCTAATTATTAGTGCTAAAACGGATATGTCTTTTTGACATTGGGTTTAGGATAGGGTAGAGGGAAAGAAAGTTTATGGGGAATTCTCAAAATATTTTACATGTAAAGTATTCACAGTGATGTTAAAGTGGAGCTATAACAAAACATGAAGGAAGTGAAAGAGTATGATAGATAAAGATGCATAGAGTCGGGAAATGGGGAATGACTATTTTGGAGAACAAAGAAGCAAGAATTTGATGATGTAGAAAATTCAACGAACAAAATCATATTTTGAATGCTATAATACATATTTTAGGCTTGTGTAGTTGATAAGGCCCGTTTTGTACAAGTTCATATCTAAACTTAATTAAGAATATATGTAAGTAAGAAAATTTCAATGCGCTTAATAGAGATTTTGTCCCAAACAAAATCATTGAATAGTTTTTTGAAAAGTAAAGAAAAATCTATGCATTATCATTATGACGAAGCTACCAAACTTGCACAAGGTTAATGGATTGCTAAGGGGTATATATTTAATTATTAGTTATGTCTTTACCTTTAAGAGAATTCTATTAATTAGAAATTGAGTGATTCAAAGGCCCAGTAACGTGGTCAAATAATATGCAAATATTAGATCTCAACATTGTAACCATATCATAAATTTTAGCACAAAAACACATAGCATTCCAATGCAATAAAATGATTATAAATCAACATGTTAGATGATTTTAAAAAGATGGAATATGTAAACATGAAAAAAAAAGATGGCCACACTTTCTTAGGTTCATTATGTCAGAATCCCTATAGGGCACATAGACAAATAGCTGAGCACAAAGCCAATGAAAGACACAAAATTAGGCGTGAACGCACACTTTCTCATTAATGGTTGTGCATATTAATACAATGAGATGGCTCTTGGGTTCCAAATTCCCAAGGCGTTTCTTGGAATGCTGAAGGTGACTGTTCGTTCGCCTTCACCTACCATGAATGATTAGGTTCCATTGCATTGTACTTGGGTGCATTTTCGGTAGAAACCGACACCCTCTGCCGAGTTTGAGTTGTTGAGTTTGTTTGTAGAAGGGTAGAATTGCAAGAAGCCCTTCATTATTTGAGTGAGTCACATGTTTTGAATGGCTAGAATAAAAAGTTTGGTAGAGTTACTTAACACTCTACTTCTCTCCTCTGTCGACAACACTGTCATGATCGACAAGAGCACTCTCACTCACATTCAGAATTGTGTGCAAGAGTCACTTGAAACACTTAAGTTTGTACAACTTGAGTCGTAGCTCCAATGAGAAGAATCACAAGCTCTTCAAGATTCTGTTCAGTAGCCTACACAAAATCATGCCACTTTAGAAGCACATGAGAAAATCAATGGCACCCCATCAGAAGTGAAAGAAAAGGAAGATGAAGACATGCATACAAAAGTTTCGCTTGCACTTCTCAAGCCGATCATCAGACCTTGGGAAGAGATCAACCATAATAAGCACGAAACCGGTCTTGGATACAACAAGGAAGTGACAACTCATATTCCTAATTTCTCCAAGCCGATCCCGTTTTAGAGTGTTGGATTCCTCAATGAGTTCATCTTCATCCACATTAGTTTAAAGTTCGACATGCCAACACTGTGATCAAGTTGGCCACATGAAAGATAAGTGTTTTGATCTTCACCCTTGTAAGCAATGTGGAAAGCACACCCATTCTTTAGACAGATGCTTCAATCTGAAGAAACCTGCAAGAGATAAGATTCACTATGGGTGGATCGCTTCTTGACAATGGTTGTCAACAACCAAGAAGATTTATAAGTCATATCGGAGAGTTCATTCATGAATATTGACACATCTTGCAGTTGAGACATCTTCTTCTGCTCACATTGTTCTTGACAAGGGGAATGATGAACAGTCAGAAACAAGCGAGCGAGAACAAGTGACCGGGAACAAGCGAGCTTGCATTAGATCTAGATCCTTGATCCTGCCGCACTTAGAGCTATAGCCAGAGCTAGAGCGAGAGCCATGACTATCCAGTTAGTAGAATAATGCACTAGATTCTACTAACCTGTTAGAATTTTCCAGAGAAACTTTGGGCGAGAATTGTCGCCAAGTTCCAGAGTTTGTGGTCAACTTTAAACCACTCATTCAGTGAAAGACAGTCAACTTTTGCTTTTGGAATGTCCAGGAACCTCTGAGCCTTTGAGCCAAGTTCCAGAGTTTGTGGTCAGCCTTAAACCACTTTCATGGTTCATGATTTTCTAGCTGCTGAGATCAAGAGTTTGTGGTCAGCCAAAACCACCACTTTAGAGAGCACTTGTGCTTAGCAGGAGAAGCCAACTTCTGCTAACTTACTTGGCATAGTCGGATTGTTAAGCCTTTTATTCAACTCTCTTTTCTTGGACTCATATACACCCCTTTGGATTAAGGGGGGGTTTGTTGGAACCTAATCCTTCATGGTAGGTGAAGGCAAACAATCACCTTCAGTAGTCCAAGAGATGCCTTGGGAATTTGCCAACAAGGAGAGCGTTCTTCTTGGTGATTTGCTTTATTATTCTAGATGCATTCTGGCCATAACAGTCCTTATTCTTACACTTTATAGGTATCCACAAAGTAATTCGTAGAGTTCACACACAATCCATCCAAGGGAAAATGTATGAAAAAGCATAGAGCAAACAATAAATGAACAAGAAGAGCACGAGTTACAAAATCAAAGCACATAAGCTAACTTGAAAGCCAAAGATCGGAGGTTGTATAGGTCGTGGTCTTGAGAGACTGCACTAGGTCATTGGAGAGATTAGCTGCATCTTGCAATAATTAGTGTGTTGACCATTCGGAGATGTCCATAGGGCCGAGTGGCTATTCTAAGAGGCACAACAGAGCTGCGTGAGTGGGTTTCTTCCACAACACGTAAGCTTTCTCTGTGATGGACATCTTCTCCATGGTCGTGGATAGAGGGTAACCCGCATGAGGAAACTGGACCGCATGTAGAGGAGGAGAGGATGCAGAATTAGGGCATGCAATCAAAGGTTAGAGTGGTAGCCATGCGGAAGAGGGAGGTCGCACATCTTCTTAGCTCGTGCAACAGTTCTCAGAGGCCCAATTAAGCAAAGATATGCACATGTAGTATTTGTTTCAATTATTCACTCGGTTCGAGGAGTAATTAGTAGCGATGGATCGACATGAGGCCATAGGATGCAGAACTCGAGAAATAACCGAGTTGTGCAAACCCTAGCTCGCATAGAGTGGAGGCATTCAGGTCTCTTCTTTATAGTGTGGTTGCAACTAATAGCTAGAGTATGGTCATAGGTGCATATGTAGAGAGTGAAGGCCAGACATGATAATAATGTAGATAGGCTCTGAAATGATAGCCACAGAGACAATAATGATAGAGGACAGTGCGCAGTTGTGGAATGACACAATGGATAGCTTGTAGACCTGTAACGTTGGCTGACAGACTAGAGGATGTGGCAAAATTTTAAGCACTGGCCACGAGGTTTAGAATTGCTCTGATACCATTGTTAGAATCCCTATAGGGCACATAGAGAAATAACTGAACACAAAGCCAATGAAAGACACAAAATTAGGCGTGAACGCACACTTTCTCATTAATGGTTGTGCATATTGATACAATGAGATGGCTCTTCGGTTGCAAATTCCCAAGGCGTCTCTTGGACTGCTGAAGGTGACTATTCTTCTTCACCTACCATGAAGGATTAAGTTCCAACACATTCAATGCTTATTGTTTGCTTTTCAAAATTGTCATTACGCCACACATTTGCAATTAATCTTACTATAAGTCCCCAATGCCATTATAATTTACACCCATAAAGTGTGACTAATTGTGTTAATATTTTACAAAGCCAAAGGGGAGGAAAATATAACAAATATAATGAAATTATGGTGATTGTAGGATCTCAAAAGATTAAGTGTAGAAACAAACTATGATGCCAATTCTCATATCGACAAGGATCAACAATGCTTATAGTTATAACCCATGAATTCAAGTGAAGATTTAGAAAGGCAAGGTGTACAAGCTTCTTTGGGAAGATTTCATTAAGTAACACTAACAATGCTGCATGCATCAATATGATGGTAGGATTATCTAGGGGTGAGCTATGTGATGGATTTAATGTTGTGGAATGGTACACTACACAAGAAATAAATGAGAGCCAAAAGGAATACAAATTGTTTTAGTCTTTCTATGCAAAAGGCAAGTATTGGAAGATGAACCCTAAATCATGTTCACTTTTCACATCCATTCTCATATAATATGGAAGATACAATGTTCATTGAACAACCAATAATTTCTGGTAAAGACATTGATGGGTTGTCGAAAATGTGACCCTTCTTTTGAAACTTTATAAAAATTGTTGTCCTTCATAAATGACAAATGATTTAAAAAATTTGCATTTTTTTTAAAGGGTGATTTTTAAATTGCCCTTTTAGGAAGGGTTTGAACCCCGTGGAACAGCTAGGAAGGGTTCAATTTTGATCACTGGAACCAGATCCTTTTCATAAATAAATTGACAACTTAAAAAAAATAATTTGCAGAAAATTAGTGGTTGAAACATCATATAAATTCCAACAACTTAAAAAAAGAAATTTTAATGCAAAGTGTTGAAAATAGAGAAGTAACTTAGTATTGAAAATCAAAGATATTTTTGGTTAATTCTAAGTGCTCTTAACCATGAATTTTCAGATCTGAAATGATAAGTAAATGTACCAACAAAGATCTGATAGGAAAAGTTTGTTCAAGTGTGCAAATAATAGTACCATGTAAACGACTCCAAACAATTAAAGTTCAGCTCACAAAATTATAAATAAATTTAATCATGTGAAGCTAAACAAATCTGAAAATGACAATTTAGTCTCATTTTTTCATCAAGTAATGATAACTATCCAACCATAAACATAGTATAAAATGAATTAAAGCCCCAAAGGGGTTTGTTTATATGTTCTTTACTTGTTAAAATGTGTTAAATCAAATCAAATGTTGATTTCGAGATTTAGGAAAAAAGGCTTAAAGGAAATGAAGTGATGAATTTTACTGTTTAAAATAAGTGTGAGAAAAATCTAATGACTAGTGCCTAAATCTATTGAAAGGGCATGGGTTCATATGAAAAGAGACTGGATCTCTTCATGATCAAAGGGAAATAGTGGGGGGGGGAATCTTCACCCTTTAGTCTTGGTCTTTGATAGCCAAGTGACCCCTCTTTTATTGTCCAAAATAGAGAATTTCAAAAACTTAAAACCCTCTGATAAAAATCGCAAGTATTTGGAAATTTCACAAGCTGAAAATATTCCAATAAATCTACGGGAATTTACAAGCGGAAAATCTTGCAATAAACCTGCAAATGCATGAAAATAAACCTGTAAATATTGAATATAAACCTGCAATAGATACTACACAATCCACAGAGATGCAAGATTTAATATGCTGAAATATTACTGTCTAGCTAGCAAAATATATATAGTATTATGTGAGGATATTACCTTGATTTGCATGTATTCTTTGAACAAAAGGAAAGGGTTCTTAGTTAGGTTTCACCATTAAATCCACAATTAGCTCCTAAGATTTACCCAATATTTTTTTTCATAGAAAAAAAGTTTAATTTTATTCAAGTAGAAGAATTGTTACATTACTAAGTTGATAAAGCACATCTCATAATTGTTCTTTTACAGATCTAGAAAGCTAACCATGTCATACAGTCCCAAAAAATCTAGAAAGCATCATCAAGCAATTCACTCTATTACAATTAAGACCCAAAATTTGTACTCATAGAGAGTACATCCCATCAAATAAACCTACAACCAGCAATCTTCAGCTAAATCGCAGTCCATATGACCAAAAGGGCCTAAGCATCCGAGCCTCAAGACACATAGTCAATAGGGCTATGATGGGGCCATCCTCTACTTGGGTTGCGGACCCATCTGGGAGAATGATCTGTAGAATGTTTGCCCGATGCTGGAACCATGGAGAACGTCAACAAGAAAAAAGAAGATTCAATGAGCTAAGTAACCAATTAGATTTAAATAAGTAACCATTTAACACATTGAATCAAGAATAATACACCATAAACTCATATTTGCATAACACATGAAAATGATTTAGTCCAAGCTTTAGATGTGATTAAGAAATGCTTAGACTTGAATGCAACACATGTTATGAGTAAAAAGCATCAACATTTATCAAAAGATATCCCTTAAATTTAGATGTGCGATTTGTTTATCCAAATTTGAAACGTGCAATGTTGATAGCCAAGACCCAAATGATAAGATTAACACAAATATTAAAGTTGCTTTCTTGGGATGTGCACAAGGTATTTAGAAATTTTCCTTGTGAATATCAAATCACTTTGGGACCGTATTATTGGATCCTTGGGCCTTGTGGGAATCTGAAACGGATTCGGATCCGCCTAGATTCGCCCAGGATCCACTTGGAAAGGTATCCATCACCGATGAACTGTATTTGCAGGGATTCACCGTCCATCAAAATGAAGCCTTTGCTGCATTCCCATGCGTTCGGGGTTCTGGTGATAAACGGGCTAGGCTGGCAAATACTATGTGGTGAAATCATCCCATTGGCGGTCCAAATGCTTTTGAAAGAAACATCGAAAAGATAAAACTAAAGATTATTTCCATTACTTTGGCTTACAGATAAATGGCAGAATTACGAGAACAATATAGAGTGCAAGTCCAGTTGTTGATGAGACAAAAAAACAGCCATGGGGTGGACGAAAACGATGATGCTTCCAATGGCAATTGTGAGAATCAATTGCAAGCTTAAGATTGTATAGATCTTCTTGATGAAAGCCCATCGAAACGTATTGTCCTCCAAAGCAATCCCTGAATACAAAGGTGTAGAGCCGCCCTCCAACTTCCAAGTCTACAAACACATCTTTACCTGGTGCCTTGATCTATGATTAATCAAATCGTACAGAAATAAATATACCAAGGCATTATTACAATCTTTACTGATTCCACATTAAAATCAGTAAAGCATTGGTATGGATTTAATTACAGCATTCCCTAACTTTTTGTTTTTGCAAAATAGCCTGTTAGAAGGGCCTCTTTTCTACTGACAAGATCGTCATCAAAAATATTATTGGGCTACTTCTCCCTGAGACATGTGCAAGGAGTGCCTAATTTTGACGAGAAAGATAGAATATTTGTTATGGTAGATCGATTAACCAAGCATGCACACTTTATAGCAGTGCAATTCACATATAAGGCACATTATATAGCAAAAATATTTATTGATTATATGGTTTACCAAAAACAATTATAACCGTTCATGATCTCAAATTTTAGAGCAACTTTGGAAGGAAAAATTAAAACAATTGGGAACCATCATGAATATGAGTTTGAGGTACGTCCTAGAAACTGATGGGCAATCTGAAATTGTTAATAGATGCCTAGAAACTTGTCTCTGAAGTTCATCAGATAACTTCGTTCATAAAAAATGCTGTTTCATTAAGCCTTGTTCCTGCTTGTGTTGCTTGAAAAGATGGTTAGTTGCTGGGAAAATGGTTTAGATATGCAAAGAATTTAGGAATATTAGTTGGACATCTGAAATTTTCATTTTTTGAACTTGTTAGTGAAAAGATTCCCTATGTCACAAATGCTTTAAAAGTTAAAAGTTAAGACTGTTTTGTTTATAGAGCTTTGGCTGTTTGACTCTGCGAAGATTAGTTCACACTTGCAAAATTGATTGATTGGTGCATTTTGTATGTCATCATGTTCACAGAATAATGCGGTTGCGTGTTCTATTCTGTCAGTACTCCTTTCATGGATTAATTGTAAGCATTATATTTTATTATGTGTAAAAAGTTGAAGCTGGGTTCCTTGAATCTAATGCAGAGAATGAGCATTTCACAAGCAACATCTATGGGTTGGCATGGAGCACCTACAGGTTCCATTAACCCTGTTGTCAAAACAATTCTGCGAATGGATGTTCCGGCTGACAAATTTCCCCATGTACGTGAACTGATATATGAAACTTTATGTAAATTTTGTAAATATGTTTATTTTTTTTCTGTAATATTTCTTAACAAGATTCTATATGGATGGTTTCAGTTCAATTTTGTTGGTCGGCTCTTAGGACCTAGAGGAAACTCACTGAAGCGAGTTGAAGCTACAACTGGTTGCCGGGTTTTTATTAGAGGAAGAGGCTCCGTGAAAGACTCTGCAAAGGTAGTGCAGTATGATTGAAGCATACTTTGTCAGCATCTGTTTTTGTATACTGCAGAGAAAACGGCAAATATATGGATGGGTGTTAGATTGATGGTATAGGGCTTTTGGCTATGACAACTTTTGCATCAGACCTAGATGTTTTCTTAATATCTGTACATGCCAGAAGTGTTGAGAGCATGGTCAATTTTTTGTTGTAATTTTTAATTTTTCTTTTGCTCCTTGTCCAACAATTTGAGAATGGCAAACCCTCGGGCACTTCCCTTCATTTCGAGGATGGCACCCAAGGTAAACCCTGGATTCTTCAGAGCACAAGGCCAAGTCAACAACGGGGCTCAAAGCCATTACAACAATATACTCATTATGAACTCAACATGTTACTTTCGGGGATAGAACTTGGGTGGCGAGCGTAACACTCCATCCCACAACCACTCAGGCTAGACCTATTTGACAGAAAGATACATCTACAATAATTAAGTATAGAACTATGACTCTTCAGCATCATCAATAACCATTCATCCAACTGACATAGAGAGCAGTGAGAACCATGTACAACAGCAACTAGAGCCAGGCTCAACAGGTTTTTTGGAGACCCTTTTCCTCTCTATATTCAGTTCACTTTTAAGGGTTCAAAATTCAAATAAGCTATAGGTTAAGTCATAACAGAATATTTATAGGACTCAACCTTGCTAAGTTCTCTGGAAAAGTTTCTCCACAAGATTTCCTTGTCATGCTCGTGCCTCCACAACACTGTGGCTATTATCTTTGTAATTGATTAATTTACTCTCTCTCAAGTTGCCCACTGTTACAATGTTACTAGCAGCAATGCGCTTGTAGAGGTACCCCAAGGAGAGGGTGTCTTTTTTCCTGACCAGGAGGGGTGTTTAGCCAGCTCATTCTGAGGTAGGGGCATGGCCAGACCCTCTGGCTTCTCTTCTGGAAGTACTATGGCTTAATGGCATCGCCGACTACCTCATGAAAGGGTTTGAAACCCTGAGGTTGGTGTCCGAGGCTTCCAGGGGTGGGTCACATGACCTTGACCTTGTTTTAGCACTCCAGCGGCAGCTGTTCCAGCACTGAGACCCACTCTCATCTTCTGGAGCACATCCAACACCCTCCTGGTCCTCCAGTTCAGCAACGCCCTCTCTCTGGGGCCTCCTTCAGAGAATGACATCATCCTTCCTGGCAGATTGCTTGTTTACTAAAAGGGGGGGGGGCGTTGAGGGTTTTCATCACTGTTGGGTTTAGTTGGGGCATGACGACCCTCCCTTGCGCAGTCTGGCCTTTCATTTCATCGAATTTGGCCTTGTTTAGCCATTTTTACTCAAGTAGGGGTCAAATATGGGAAAACACCCAATTTACCCACTACTTTGATTATTTTTATATTATTTTAATTCTAATTTTAAGTTGACATTTTTAATGTTAAATTTACCTTACTTTATGTAAAAGTGAGTGAGATCATATAAATTAGATTTCCTCACTTCATTTTTAGACATCAACTTTGAGATAATTTCATTATGTCTGTTATTTGCCCTCACTAGGGCTCTTTGAAGGAAGGCACTCCTTGATGAAGATTATTTTGCAAGTTTGAAGCATTTCTTGGAAGTTTTTCTTTTGTTCATGCCATTGCTAAGGTGAGGGTAGAGTTGTTTGTTTAACACATGCACTTGGAGGTATCTATACTTTTAGTTTGATGTCTCTTTGTCAATTTGTATGAAAGTGATGTTTGTTAGGGTTGAATGGAAGCCATTGTTGCTTCATTTTGTCTTGATTTGCATTTCATTTTTGTCATTGGTCACCATAGCATTCAAGCTTGAGCTTTAGGTCTTCATGTTTTGCTAGGCTAGGTTTCTTCAACGAATCCTAGAAATTGTTGAGGTTAGCCCTAGTTGCCAAGCTTGCCAAGTACCATCTCAAGGAGGGTAACTCCTCTTATTGATGCCCTAGGGCTTGGTGACTAGCTCTCTCTTGAAACCCTAGGTTGTTCTACATCATTTAACCTAAATTAAACTTGCATTTTCATGGCAGAATTATGGTTAGATTTAGGTCTGCAATTTTATGACAAAAACCCTAAAAATTAAAAAAATATTTTTTTTGTTGTTTTTGGTCTATGCCCTAGGGTTTGGTGACTAGCTCTCTCTTGAAACCCTAGGTTGTTCTACATCATTTAACCTAAATTAAACTTGCATTTTCATGGTAGAATTATGGTTAGATTTAGGTCTGCAATTTTATGACAAAAACCCTAAAAATTAAAAAAATATTTATTTTGCTGTTTTTGGCCTCCCTAAAATTTCGGCCCTTCCTCCTATAATATCAGCCTGCCCTATTTGTCCCTAAAAACCCTAGGGCGAAATTTTAGGAAGCCTTAAAATTTTAAAAATATCAAAAATTCTTAAAAAGCCCTAAAAATCTAAAAATAAAAAAATTAAATTTCTTTTTGGCCTCCCTAAAATTTCGGCCCTTCCTCCTATAAATTCGGCCTGCGTTTTTGTTTCTAGAAACCCTAGGGAGAAATTGTAGGACGCCCTAAAAAATTATAAAATCTCAAAAAATCTTTTCTAAACCAAATTTCTGAGTTTTGTTTTTTTTAATTATTAGGTTAGATTATTTACAATTTTCTGAGTTTTTAGATGTTGTAAATATTATCTTGACTTTGAATTCTAATCATTTTTATGTTATTTTTTATGCATTTCTGAGTTATTTGTCATTTTTAAATTATTGAAAAAGGCCCTAAATTCTGAGTTTTATTGTAAAAAAACCCAAGCTGCAGTGACTTCCAACCCCTCCTCCTACCTTCTACCTTCCACCCTGGCTGCCACCCCTTTTCCACTTTGCTGTCCCTTCCCTTCCTTTTCCAACTGCCCTCTTCTTCTCCACTGCCCTAATTCGAGCCCTCTACCTAAGTTAACACAGGTCTGCAATTTAATTTGCAGACCATGTATGTGACCTTTTCATCTCCTATCTGCACAAAACACACACAGAAAACAAACAAAAAATTCAGAGTCGAAGTAGCGTTTTAATTGGCATATTATAAGGTCTGATTTTGTTCACATTTTGGGCATATGCTACATACAGTAAACTCAGATTCTGTTACAGAAAGGCGGTGTACATGTGTCTCTATTTTTGCTGAGTAATAACATTTTCTTCACAAGGTTACATTTCAGCTCTGGTACTTGTAAGATATAGATAACTCTGTGATAACATACAGTAAGATATTGTTTTCTGAATGCAAATGTTAGCGGGTGAATGAACTTTGGAAAGTGATGCTAGATCCAATGCTCAAGGAACTTCTGAGTTGTTTATTTTTCAATTACTCTTGTTATACGTTGCAAATCTGCCTTTGATACAGTCATAAAATATTTATGGTTTAAAGCAAAAAGGATGGTTGATTGCAACATACATTTTCACATTTTCTTCAAGTCTATTTGAACTGAAATCTGATGTGGTCTTTAATGGTTAAATACATGTGATGAATGATATTCTTATATTGATTTTACACTTCATTGGTTGATGATTGTAATCTTTTTAATAGTTATAATTGGTTTGAATTGTCATGCTACATGCTTATATTTGATTAATGAATGACATTGACCACTACTACTTAGATGCATATTTGATTAATGGTTGAGGTTTGTTAGCAATACAGTCTTTTGATCCAGTATTGATACATGTTTATACATTTCCTTGAATGACCGAAATAGGCTATTGATCTTCATATATCTTGCACTCACTGGCATTGAATAATTGGTTGTAATATTATTGACTCCATTAGGCACTGGTCTAACTACAAATTGCATATAGAGTATTGTTCTGTGGTTGTCCTAGTGTTCTACAGGGTTCCTTAAGGATACTTCTCCTTGGAGGTTTCGACTTCCGAAGAAGTTAGAACAGTGACCGAGGTGACATTGGGTCACTATTCTTATTTATGCTTATTGGGAATTAGCCCTGCTAATTTGCCTGGTAACACCCACCAACAAGCCAACTGTTTGGATGCTTGCACATGTTGGAAATGATGGTATTACTCCATACATGATTTTTGAGAGCTTATCTTTAGCAGGTGTTACTGCACAAACTAGCATGCAAAATTAAAGCTTAGAAGAACAATGCTGGCCCATGAGCAATTAAGAGGGAGGCCGCTGTCACCTCACCAACCCTCTTCGACACTCTAGGTTGGCTCTTCTCCAACACAAGCGGGGGTTCCCTAAGATAGGATTTCCAAAACTATGGCAAGGAGTCTCAAGGGTGATATGAAAAGATAGCTTAGCAAAACACGTTTGCAGCATAAAAAGGCAAAAGAGTGATGGAATGATCAAGAGATTAATGCCTATACTAACAAGGGCAAATGGAGTCAAGAAGCCAATCCAAGAGGGCAAGTCCATGAATGGTGAGGACGACTAGGGCCACTAAAACATGCCACAAGAAGCCCTAACATGCTGAGAAATGAATGTAGAAAATAGATTAGGAGGGCCCAAAAGCTGCCACATCAAAATATTGCTAATGGGGTGTGGCTTACACACTGATGTATTACAAGCAACAACTCTAGAAGATGATTGCAGCAAGCTAATACAATCATGCTTAAGACATCAAAGGAAATAGTCAAAAAGAGGGAGAGACTCCTCACATAAAACCCCCCTTCCAGTGTGGTAGATATACTCTTCTCATATGGCCTGGAAAAGCAAGTTCTAGCAATTCTACACATTGCTAACAACATTAGAAATAGAAACATAAGCCTCACATTGATAGGATAGAAACCCTTACGCTTCAGATATGCTCCAAAAGTAATATCCATTAAGCTTTTCTTGGAAACCTAATCCTTAGGGTTATGGTAAATATTATTATTATTCACATGAAGAGTCGTTGGTGAATAGGAAGAGTCAGTAGGGAGTCCAAGAGACCTCTTGGAAGATGAAACCAAGGGTCATATCTCATTGTATTTATATGTGTATCATGTTAATGGAATGCATCTCATGCTTATATTTATTCAGAGTGTTACAACAATTGTATCAGAGCCCTATAGTTATTAGTGCTTGAAAGAAGCTATGGTAGCTGTCCATAACATGCTATTTGTATTTCTCTCGCTGGATGAATTCTCTTCCCTATCCAAAGCTAGATGCTCACCTCTTGTCGGTCGTGGGTTTGCTCTCTAAGTGTTTTAGCCAATTCTTGTGGTGTCTTACTTCTGCCCAACTGAGAGACTATAACCACCTCCAGTTGAATGTGAATAGCAAGATCAGGCGGTTGATCTTTTCCAATAGACACTACAACCTCCAAGTCCACATAAGTAGAAGCAACACAATTGATCATACACTCATTGAACAAGGCAAAGGGTGTTACACATCCCAAAGGCTGGACTTCCATCATATTTGATGAAGATGGTGAATATAGGAATGCTTGGAAAAGACGCTTGAACCGAGCTTCCCCTTCACATTGAAAAAAAACCTCTAATGCAAATGATTGAGGACAGCTAGCACCTGGATGTGATATCATTGGTCAGGAGGTAGAAGCATTGTGCTCCAAAAGAATTCACAAGCACTGATCACAACGGGTTATGTGAATCATACTTTGTTGACATGCGTGTCCAACTGAGGATGAACAATTGACTGAGCAAAGAAAATGCAATGCTTTGGTTGACCAATCGTGGAATATTATTCTCAGCAGCTTCTGCTTCACATTTAATACAGAGTGCGAATATGAATATGTCTACTAACTAAAATTCTTCTGGTGGCTCTCATAGCATTGCAAACAAAATGCAATGCTCTGGTTGACACATTCTGGAATATTATTCTTGACAGCTTCTGCTTCACATTTGATATGGAGTGCAAAGATGAATATGAATCCTAACTCGAATTCTTCTGGTGGCTCTCATAGCTCTGAATTTATATGGAAGAATCAAGACTTAGAGACCACATGGTAATTATACTACGTCCTCAGTAACCTTAATTTGCTCGTAACTATCCTTATTGGTATTTGTTACTATCCATTATATTACCTTGATACGTGGAAACCCTAATTTGAAACATTAATGTCTCCTTTGCTGCGTACTGTCTCCTAGTTTGCTTTCATTGTTGGCTTATCATTCCTCAATTTGGGGCCATGTCAAAGTTAGCAATCTTTTTAATGAGTTGTTTGTTAAAGACTTTATGCATATGCAATGTCTTCATGCTTGTTATTTCGTGGTTTTTAATTCCTTTGAAATTCCATGCGGGTCAATAATTGGTAGCGAAATTGTGCACCATCATTGTAGATTCAACCTGTGTATATGATTTATGCTTTGCATTTGCCTTATTGTGCACTCAATAGACCTTATGCACTTTGATTTCCCCAAAATATGAGCATGAAGGTTTATTCCTTGTAGAAATCAATATTTGTCCATACTAGAGTTCACTGTCATTGTATAAGAAATGGATTCGACAGAGATAAGAGATTGGTTGCCGAGGAATAATCGTCTTAATTAAAAGAAGTTGAATTGCAGCCAGCAAAAAAATTGTTTTACCTGTCAACAAGTTGGGAAGAGATTAAACTTGGTTGGAAGAGGATTGCTTTGTCAATAGTATTTATAACAGTCTCAATATTTGCAAAAGAGCAATTTAATTTTGCTAGATAGCAGTTGTTAAGAGAAATTGGACTGTCAATGAGCTGATGAGAACGCACTTGTATGGTAAGTCATTATTAGTGTGTGGATGGTAAACATCAACAACCTTTCCTTCTCACACTTGCGGTATGGTCGTGATAATCTCAATACACAATAGGCAAGCATTGGTTGTTGATGGCCATTCACATGGCAGGCGACTATCCATTGTTCCAAATCACATATAGAGCACTATTTGATGAACCTGATTACATATGCAAGAATAAGTCTACTCAGTCTCATTCTTAATGAACATACTAAGAATTCAACCTACACCTCACGCTCTGCTAAACACAATCCATCTGGAATTGGTATGTGACCTTCCATCAGGAAAACAACATTGTCAAATTTGCTTGAGAAGAAGTTGTTGGTATTGTAAAGCCTGCTTGGAAATGTTAGTTTTTCATACAATTATAGCATTATAATTCAATTGCACAAGATCAATAGGATCACTAGAAGAAAGACAAAGCACAGAAACAAAGAACACAAGAATTTTTCTTGGGAAACCCAATCGGGAGAAAACCCAGCAACCTTCGTATAGAGATGAATAATTTTGAGAACAGAGTACAATGATGAGAGAGATAAAGAAGAAAGTCTCTCTAAGTAAAACCCCAAAAATCAGCTTCTCCTCTCTGCAGATGCGAGCCCTTCTCCAAGTGATGCGAACTTGTGTGAGTGAGTGAATGTATCAAATGAAGAACATAACCTCTCTATTTATACACTTGCCAAATTGGCCTTTTTCCTAACTGGGCCGGCTTGTCTAACTTGATTGGGTCGACTCGGCTTGGGGGAATATAAAAATACATTTAATAATTATTTTCTTTACTTGATTTTCACCCCAAGGTTTACATTGTTCTTTCTAGGGTTTACATGATTAATTACATCAAGATCAACTCCTGTAGGAGGTACAATCAATAGTAAATACAATAAAGTATAATAAGAATATCTTTCAAAGTTGCACAAAATCCAACACTCCCTCTCAACAAGGAAGGTATTCTTCCTTCATCATTAGCATCACGATCATCTGGGTTTCATCTTGTATATCTATACTGTCTCAATTATCTCTATACAAATTGAAGGTTGTCAACACAGTCTCAGTCCTTCGAGAAGTGTCATCATGCATCAACTCCACCAGTCCTTCGGTGAGTCCAAGAGTAGTCTCTCCATCCTAATTGGATGTTTGAGAGATAGGGATTACCATCTGCTTTACTATCTGCTACCTGTTCGTCTCATTTGCCGATGGGATCCTCCCATACCTTGTTGAGAACCTGGACAAGCAGAGGTGCACGACCATCTACTACCTGTTCGTTTCATTTGCCGATGGGATACTCCCATACCTGGTTGAGGACCTGAACGAGTAGAGGTACCTGTGCAAGCATCACACAACCATCTACTACCTGTCCGTCTCATCTGTTGATGGGATTGCTCCCATACTTGGCTGAGAACCTAGACGAGTAGAGGCACCTGTGTGTAACCCGACCATCTGCTACCTGTCCGTCTCATCTTCCGATGGGATTGCTCCCATACCTGGCTGAGAACCTGGACAGGTAGAGGCACCTAGGTGGAACTCAACCATCTACTACCTGTCCATCTCATCTGTCAATGGGATCACTCCCATACCTGGCTGAGAACCTGGACGAGTAGAGGCACCTGGGTGAAAGCAGGGTAAACATCTCTATGTCATCTTTCCCTCTCAAGGAGGGACACGTTCTCTTCTACTCTAAGTCTTCCACGAAAGTATTCAAACTTTATCCTAGGAAGAGGCTTGGTGAGAACATCTGTAGTTTGGTCATCTGTCAAAGCATACTATAACTCGACCGCACCTTTCTGCACCATATCACGAATGAAGTGATACCGAATCTCTATATGCTTAGACTTGTCATGGAATACAGGATTCATTGACATCTGCACATAGCTCTGTTTATCATAGTGAATCACGGTTGGCTCTGGAATTTGGCCAAATAATCCTGCAAGGAGTTTCCAAAGCCATACTACTTCTCGCGCTGCTGTACTAGTAGCCATATACTTGGCCTCTGCAGTACTGAGTGCTACTGAGTTTTGCTTCTTGCTGCACTAGGAAATCATTGTAGAACCCAAATTGAAGCAACATTCGGAAGTACTCTTCCTATCTGCAGCACATCCGGCCCAATTTGAGTCTGAAAACCCCTGCAATCTCAAGTCACACCCTGAAGCATATCTCAGGCCATATCCCACAGTGCTACGCAGGTATCTGAGCACATGTTTTGCAGCAATCCAATGAATCTGCCTCGGCTCGTACATGAACTGGTTGAGAGCATTCACAGCAAAACATATATCTGGTCTGGTGTTCGTTAGATACATCAAGGATCCAATTAACTGACGATACATAGTGGGATCAATCAAATTTGAATCTGAAGCAAAATCCCTCAGCTTCTTCAAATTTGCATCCATCGGAGTGGCCATGAACTTGCAGTCCAACGACCCAAATCTCTTCATAATATCTATGGTGTATTTTCCTTGACCTAGGAAAATCTCCTTCTGCCTCTGCCATACTTCTAATCCCAAGAAGTAATGCATCAATCCAAGATCCTTCATTTCGAACTCAGAGGCAAGTTTCTTCTTACACCATAAGATAAGTTTCTCATTTCCAGTGAGAAACAAGTCATCAACATATAGGACCAAAATCAGTGGCTCATCATCCACAACCTTGTAGTAAAGGTTGGGATCTGCTGATCTCTTGGTGAATCCCAGACTCACCAGGAATTTGTCTATTCGTCCATACCAAGCACAGGGTGCTTGCTTGAGTCAATACAATGCCTTTTTCAGCCTGCATACGTGAGACTCCTTTCCATGGACAACAAACTCTTCTGGTTGTTCAATATATACTTCTTCCTCAATAACACCATTGAGAAAGGTTGTCTTGACATCCATCTGATGCAACTTCCATCCCATAGCTGAAGCAATAGCAATGATCGATTTGATGGAAGTAGCCACAGGAGCAAATGTCTCATCATAATCGACTCCCTCTTTCTGAGAGAATCCTTTGGCAACAAATCTAGCCTTATGTTTTTCAACACTCCCATCTGCTCCATGCTTGATTTTTTTTAGCCACTTGGAAGTCACTACTGACTTGCCCTCAGGTCTCGGTACAACCTCCCACACATCATTCTTCATGATGGATTGGTATTCTTTCACCATGGCATCCTTCCAAACTTGGTGTCTGGATGCTTCTTCATAAGTGGTAGGTTCTGAGTCAATGATGTGACTCATCAATGCTACATAACTGGAGAACCTCTGAGGTCTTTTATTTTCTCGGAAAGTACCATGTGGAGCTTCATGCCCCTCTGCATCTTGCAAGGTCTGTTGTGCCCATCTAGGCCTCTTCCGACCTACTGCAATATCTCTGGGAACATCAACTGGCTCAACTGGATTAGTAGGATCGATGGGTTCATCTTGTGCTAACTCGCTCTGAACTGGAGGGGGAGATGATCTCATCTCCTTTGGTTCTAGCATCTCTTCATCATTGATCTCCATGTCTGATCCTTTGCCTTTCTCGACAACCATTTCTTCTTCAAAGGACATAGCTCTGCTGATTTCGATCTATTTGGATCCTTGGATGTATATTCTGTACGCTTTTGAAGATTCACTGTATCCCACGAAAGTTTCCTTCTTGCATGAAGTTTCTAACTTTGTCCTCGTCTCCTTGGGCACATGTATATAGACTAGTCAACCAAAGATCCGGAGGTGGCCCACTTCTCGTTTCACTCCTGTGAAAGCTTCTTTCGGAGTCATGTTCTTCACTATCTTATTTGGGCATCTGTTTTGTACATATACAGCTGTTCTACATGCTTATGCCCACAAGAACATCGGTAGACTTTGGTCATGTATCATGGGTTTGCCGCCTCCACAATTGTTCTGTTCTCTCTTTCCGCAACCCCATTTTGTTGAGGGTTGTAGGGAATCGTGAGCTCCCTCTTAATTCTTGCTTCCTTGCAGAACTCATTGAATTTTGTAGAGGTGTATTTTCCACCATTATCTGATCTCAGGATCTTGATCCTCTTTCCTGACAAATTCTCGACTCGTGCTTTGAATTCTTTGAATTTACTGAGTACTTCCTCGGATTCCTTGGTCTTGAGAAAGTATATCCAAGTCTTCCGTGAGTAGTCATCAATGAATGTTACAGAATAATGATATCTACCCAATGAAACAACAGTCATGGGTCCGCACAAGTCAGAGTGCATTGGATCCAAAATTCCTTTAGATCTGCTCTCACTATCTGGGAAAGATCTCTTGGCATTCTTGCCAATTGCACATC
This sequence comes from Larix kaempferi, assembly GCA_027924585.1. NCBI lineage: Eukaryota > Viridiplantae > Streptophyta > Pinopsida > Pinales > Pinaceae > Larix > Larix kaempferi. The sequence goes on along the minus strand of BSBM01000120.1, from coordinate 9,805,675 downwards.
CTCTACATGTTCCATCATGGTCTACCTGAAGCATTGGTAAACCTGTCACTATATTCTTCAATGCTGGGTGAGCTCTATAATTCAGATGAGCTAGTCTTCTGTGCCATAGTTCACCCATGCTTGTAGAGTCGTGAACTAGGGGTTGAGTTGGTGGAGTGCTCAATTGGTACAAGCTCTCCCATCTTATACCAATTACCTTTGCTGTGTTCATACTTGACTTCTTGTGCCAAGCAAGCACTCTCCCATCTGAAAATGCAACTTTATATCCCTTGTCCTCCAAGGCTGAGATGAGACAAGATTTCTTTTCATACCAGGTACATAAAGCACATCACTCAAGTGTAGTGTATCACTAGACTCTAGCTGAAGGGAGGTGGCCCCAGATCCCTTCACAATGTAGTTAGCATCATCTCCAAGTACAACACGAAGATGAGAATCTTTCTCAAATAATTCTGAAAGATTTTCTTTATAACCTGTCATATGTCTAGAAGCACAACTATCTATGAGCCAAGTATCACTAGTGGTGGGAACATTACCTGATAAAGCTGATATGAAGAAGAATTCTGTATGATCTTCATTCCTTTGCTTCTTGTGATGGTGGTCTTCTTCTACATCAACAGTTGAGGCTTCATGCTTTCTTTTGATTGAACTTCGACAATTACTGATGGCCATATGCGTTGCACATGTAGCATTGTATTTGTGAGATAAATCCTTCTTCTTCTTCTTCTGATCCGGAGGAGGACTTGATCTCCTACCTTGGTGCTTGTGATTGTGAAACTTTCTTTTCCTTCCCTTGCCTTTCTTGGCATGGGACATGAATGCTTGATTCTCCTCAGGTTGAGTGCCATGAAGTCTCTGCCTTGCAACTATTCTTGCCTCTTCCTGAGTGCAATCTGCCCATAGCTTGTCAAATATGTGTAGCTTGGATCGATTGCTTATACTTTGAATGAATGACTCCCAAGATGGTGGGAGACCATTTAGATTGGTAATGACAAGCTCCTTAACATTAATGGGATCTCCACTAGTATTAAGCTTGTCCCTTAGTTCTGTGATCCTCATGAAATATGAGGCAATGGATTTTGACTTGGACATCTTCATATTCGATAGCTGGTTCCTCGATGTGAGTGTCACATTGATATTGCTATGTTCAAATAGCTTCTTTATGGTTTTGAACATCTTTCTAGCAGTCTTCTTTCCTGAGATTTGAGGAACCAGGTGGTCTCTAACTGAGTCCATCAACATCCTTCTTGCTCTGGCATCATTCTTCCTCCAACGAGATTTGTCTTCTTCGACTTCTAGTTCTGGGACCTTCTCATTGACAAACTGCAAGAGATTATTTTCTTCTAGTAAGAGAAGAACCCTAGACTTCCAAGAGATGAAGTTGGAAGCCCCTTCTAGACGATCTTCAACCTTCATTCCAATCATCTTGATTGTAGATCTGAAGTAGAAACCCTAGCAGGAGCTAGGTCAAAAATGAAAATTGGATTCTTGGAAAACTGACTCCACAGGGAGATGCGCCCTAGCAAGGCGAGTTGAGAAAAGGTAGGGTCGAGGCAATTCTATGGAGGGAGTAGGTCAAAACTTGAAACCCTAATTTTTGCCGCAGCTACAGAATTAGGTCAAAAATGAAAATTCTCAGAATTTGATTTTGCCTTCACCAAAAGATGCGCCCTTCCTAGAGCGAAATTCCCAAGGCACTTTTTCCGCCAAAATGTTGAGTGAAGGCCTTAAAAGATGAAACCCTAGTTCTGGTAATGGTTTCTTCTAGTACTGCTCTGATACCATGTTAGTTTTTCATACAATTATAGCATTATAATTCAATTGCATAAGATCAATAGGATCACTAGAAGAAAGACAAAGCACAAAAACAAAGAACATGCGAATTTATCCTCGGAAACCCAATTGGGAGAAAACCCAACAACCTTGGTATAGAGATGAATAATTTTGAGAACAGAGGAAGGAATTTGTATTACAAGGAGCAGCTGGTGGCCTTGGCAATACAATAGAGCATCATCAATCATTAAAGGACTGAAAGCATCGTAAAGCATTCATTTTTGAAGATCAATTCAACTTTGGCATCAACATTATATTGTAACTTGCAAACAATCATTTTTGCTGGACTTGCAAGGAGCCCTTTGAGATCTCATCCATTTTTTCAAATGGTTCAAAGTTGATTAGAGTTGTTGAACACTCTAATACTCACCGTTGTTGTTTAGTGTTGTTAAACACTCTAATACTCACCATTGTTGAATACGATAATACTCATCTTAATCTTTCCAATCCCATCATCAAACCATGGGAAGAAATCGTGAACAACAAACACAAAACAAGACTTGGATATTGTTAATTTTTACCTAACCCAGATTTGATCTTTTGATTTTGATAATTACTCATTAATTATGAACGAAAACACACTGAATTATTAACTAATTACGCAACATAAATGAAATAGGAAATCAATCACACATTTAACACTGGATTTACGCTGGAAAACCACAATTAGGGAAAAACCAACAACAGATGATTTTATTATAAAAATCAGGGGCTCTCGTCTTGGGATAATGGCCCTCCTGAGGAATATACAAACACAACAAGATAACCTGGTCTATTACCTTCTCTACTGCTCCTTTGCTTTGTTCCTTGACCCCTGCCCCCTACACGTGGATGGAAGTCCTTATCCACCCTCTCAATGAGATCTCACTCACTCATTCTGTGTGATTGATGTGTCACCTCCTATCCTTAGGCTTCCTTTTATAACATCTTAATGACCAAAATACCTTGGGCCAATACCACAATTGTCAATGGGCCTGTAACTGGTATGCCTTCGAGAAGTTTCTCCAAAACTTTAGTTCTTCTGCACTTATGTCGAACCCGAAGTCACTTTTTAATGATTAGCCAACATTAAGTTAATAATGTGCTTTTCCTAAGTTAGACTTAGGAAAGAGATACAAAAGGTCTCTTGCTCCTCAAGCAAGCTCCTAGAGAGGTCTCCTGGACGACTCCTACATGCCCGACACTTGGCATATGTAGAAGTACCTGTCCGAAGCTACAAAAATCAACACTCCCTCTTAGCGAGGAAGGTACTTCTTCAAGAACCTCCACCTGGATCTATCTCCAAACCCCACCACATTATCTGTTGTTGTAGCTGCTCCCTTTAAACTGGAAGACTTCCTTGCCACCTACTTTGGAATCTGCTCTAAAGATCTGTTCCTCCTAACCATGATCCAAGGAATCTGCTCCTGAGCATTCATTAATATCAACTTATATCAATTGGTCCTAATTGTAATGGAAGAACTGGAAGGGGCCAACTCCCTCTTCCCCTTTGAAGGTTTACTCCCCATACTGGAAGTCTGTGAACTCTAGTCACCCTCAAATTTTTTTGCTCCTTAACCTGTCACTGACATTGATCCTTGATCCAAGATCCCCTTGGACCCACATACAGGCTGCTCGGATCCTGTTGCTCGCTGCCCAAACTCACTGCCCACTGCATGGATTTGTAGCTTATTGCTGCCTGGGGGTTTTCTGCAAATTTCTGAGACTTTTTGGTCGCTGTCCTAAATCTATCCTGGGCAGTTTCCTGGTCCACTCAAATTGTTCTATAGCTACTCGGGGCTGCCCAAAAAATTATTGCATAGCCCGCAGCTGCCCACCGCTTTTCAAGGCACTTTTGCCCTTGCTTGGGGTGGTCCGGTGGCTTTTACGGCTGTTTTTATCCTTGGTGGCTGACTTTTTTCTTTGGTGGTTGATTGTTATGTTGGCAGTGGCTCGTTCTGCTACCTAGTTTCTATGCCCAAGTCTTCCAGTCGACAATTTCAATTCCACGTGCTTGGCTCCCACAACCCTTTTTTGTTCACTGCCTCTGCACTCGACGCCGAGTGCTGCTGCAGTCCACACTCACCCCGCAGACTTCTTCGACTACCAATTGTTCTTTCTACCAACCGTCACATAGCTTTGAGCACGACCCGCATGCTCAACTCCTCCCGTGATCTGATCTGTTGTGCACCCGATGTCTATCCTGTCGAATGGCCGTTCGCTAGCGCCATGCTCGGATCTCCCAGCTGATTCGGCGACTGTACATCCGTGAACTTTCCTGTTGCGGCCAACTCATGGTCTAGCTTTGCCCTGGTTAGCCTGCTTGCTAGTGGCATCCACCACCACTATATCCCAGCTGCAGCATGTCCACGTCTTATGCCACATGACTGTCTCCTATCCGGGGCTGATCTGCTTTGGCTCCCCTAGCTTTGTGCTGTTCCTCAATCTGACGGTTGCCAGTGCTATTTCCTCGACATCACTCCTTTGCATCACAGCCCACAACTGCCTCGTCATGTGACCGTTGGTGTTGCCTTCTGCTGTCATGGCGTGCACCCATGATCTTTGCCTACAGCTGCATGGCGTGTGCAACTGGACCTCACTGTCGGTTGCTCTCGATCTTTGCGCCGCCACCTGAATCCTTTGAAGATCACTTCGGCGTTCCCTACGGCCCGTCGACACCTACTGGATTAGCTTGCAACCAACCCACACACAACCTTCAGTACGATCCATGCCTAGCTGCGGTTGCTCACTCCTCAGCTACCTCACACAGATCCATATTACACATGGAACCATACACCTCCGTATGGTGGTTGTATCGTATGGAACCATACACTTTTTTAAAAAAAAATTCTCATAAATCTCGTCAAAAAGAAGATTTCCTGCCTGTTATCGGGCAAATTAGCAGGGCTAATTCCCAGTAAGCATAAATAAGAAAAGTGACCCAATGTCACCTCGGTCACCGTTCTAACTTCTTCGAAAGCCGAAACCTCCAAGGAGAAGTACCCTTGTGGAATCCTGTAAAACACTGAGACAACCAAAAACTATATTTTCTATGCAAGTGTTAGTTAGACCAGTGCCTAATGGAGTCAAAAGTATTCAACTTCAGTCAATGAACTAATGAAATGTAAATCAAAATAATCAATATTGGATCAAAAGACTATATTGCCAATATTCATTAACCAATAACCAAATATGCATTTAATCATTCAATAGGCAACCTAGTGTAAGGCTATGCCTTGTAGTAGCAGAGGTAAATAACGACTTCGTGCATTAATGAGACTGTATTCAATACAGTAATGAGGTATTGGTTTTTCCCATCAACAAGATATACTAATTAAACATGCAAAAGGTATGTAATACAATGATCAATGACAATAGCATTTAACGATTAAGAATATACGAGCAAAGATCAATATGTATCATTTAGCAAAAGATGTCACAAATGCCATGTTAAGCTCCAGATCTGTAAGTGATTACAACAGAATTAAGTAGTGCGAATGATGTCAATAGCTATTAAGTGTTAACCATCAACACATAACCTTCAGTTTGCCTTTAATCAAATACTTTATAGCTGCAGAAGTAAATGGAGTCACTTAAAACGAAGCTATCTTCATCGGCATAGCATTCCCCAACACAATATTAGTTTTACGAAAATGATATCCGATATAACCATCAAGCATTAACCATTCTAGATCTGTATGTGAAGTAATGTTCCAAATTCTGCTGTAGATAGATTCTGAGGTTATAATGCACCAAAATTAGCTCACAAACTAATGTATTAACTTATGTTAATTATTTTGTGTTTTATGTGGCAAGTGAAAGGGCAAGGGGATAACATGCACAAGGTCTGCAATCTTAGATTGCAAACTGGTGCACATGTGAAAAGGGATCAGATAATGAGGAGCAGAAGCGGGCAAGGAAAAGGGAATGCTGTGGGTATGGGGGAAGGCTTAGGGAAAGGGTCGCGGATTAGGGCCGCGGGGAGTGAGCCACTGAATGGAGGGTCGCAGAGGTTCGCAGACTAGGGCTGCGAAGAGGGAACCGCGAACGGAGAGGGGCTTGGGTGAAAGGGACAACCACAGAAGGGTGCTAAGAGGGAGGCCGCGATTGAGCCGGGGAAGGGCAGCAAAGGGAGCGGCGCAAATGAAAGCTGCGACTGAGTTAGGTGGTCGCAGGTGAGCTATGGACTCGTTGGGAGGAGTCGCGAAGGAAGGAGAGGAACCGCAAAGGTATGGAGGCAGGTGCCCGCGGGTAGAGGAAGGAAGACAGGTGGAAGGGGAAGAGAGTTGCGGGTTTGCAGGTATGGACCAGCGAAGAGTGGGGCAGGTCTGTAGCACAAGAAAAGGGCCAACGAGGATATTGGAGGTAGAAGGAAGGAGATCGGTGGGGGATAGGGACTGCTGCTAGGGTTTAGTTTTAGGTTTTTCACACTAATTTTTAGGGTTTTATCAGCAATAGTATTAACAACTAACTCAGAAATAGATAAAATGAAAATCACTAACATAAAATGTCAAATAATATTTACAAGATTAAGCTCAGAATTTATGTTTTGAAGAAAAGATGAACAATTAAGGGTTTGAAGAATGTAGATCAACTTAACCTAGGGTTTTAAAAAAAAACCTTCCTTGAGATGGTACTTGCCTAGTTTGGCAAGCCAAGATCTTCTCCAACAACCTCTAGGGTTGGTTGTGAGAAGTTTGGCCAAGACAAACCAAGGAGACCTAAAGCTTAAGCCTCTTGCTAGGGCAACCAAAATACTGAAATTTCACTAGCCTAGGGCAAAAATGCAACATTATAACCACCATTCAAACCTTAGACAAGCATGGTTTCAACATTTTTACAAAAAGACATCAAGAGAGAAAAAGTTAGATACCTCTTTGTGCATGTGTCAAGCAAACAACTCTTAGCAATTACCCAAACAAGATGCAAGAAAGAAAGAAGCTCCAATGATAAGTCCCAAAATAAGCTCATACATTCATCCTCAAAGAAGTGCCTCTCCTTAAAATCCCAAGGAGGTCGAAATCAGAAAAATCAGATATAATCCCTTGAATTGTTTTTTTAAAAATGAAGTGAGGAAAGGTAATTTATACCTTTCACACTCACTTTTACAAAATAAAATTAAATCCACGTCGACGTGCCTTTTTTAAATGTCAATTTAAGCTTATAAAGTGTCAACTTAAAAATATAACAAAAATAATATAAAATAATCATCTTAGTGGGTGAAAAGGGACATTTTCCCTGGTTTTCACCCAAGCATGTTAAAAATGACTGAAAAGACCACATCGGACTGAACTGAAGGCTGAGATGCGGAGGGGAGGACGTCATACCCCTACTAACCCCAGAAAACAGTGAAAAAGCCCTCAACGCCCCCCCCCTCAGAGCAAGCATCCCACAACCAATGAAGGATGACGTCATCCTTTGTGGAGGCTAAGGAGAGATTTCGCTGGAGATCTGGAGCAGCAGGAGGGTGCAGGAGAAGATCTGGGGCTATGGCATGGGCCCTAGTATTGAAGAAAATCATGCCACTAGTGTAAAAGTGATGGGGGAGTCATGTGGTCCAATGCCCCATCCCTAGGGCCCAAGACACCAACCTCAGGGGTTCAAACCCTTTTATGAGGCAGTCAACAGTGCCATTAAGCCATAGTACCCCCAGGAGGGAGCCAAAGGATCTAACCATGATCCCACCTATAAAAAGTGGCTATAATGCACCCTCCGAGTCAAAAGTTTTGCTGCCATCTCCGTGGGATACACTGGAAAATGTACTGGTACTGATACCACGTAACACTGGCTCCAATTGCGGGACGAGTGCTCCTCCTGGGGGTGCTCGAGAATCCAAGAATCAACTGGGTACCTGTAGACCTACACACATATCAAATAAACAAAGACATCAAAGTACCTCGAGGCAGACACTTCCGTCTTGCCTTGTTCATCAGATAAAAAATAAAAACTAAGCAAATAACCAAAACTAAAGCAACTAATGAAACGATAAATAAGCAAATAATCAATCAACTAACATAAATATAAAAAACACATGCATGAAATATCAAACATCACCTGTAAAATACCTCTTCAGCAATTGCCCATTAACTGGAAGAGGGATCGTCTCGCCATCCATGTGGCTCAATCGGAATGTGCTTGGACCTGCAATGTTAGTAATTTGATACATACCCAACCATAAACTTTCAAATTTTCCATGCTTGCTAGATTGTTCTCCTCACTTATTCCACAAGAGTACCAAATCACCAAGTTGGAAGTCTCGCTGTCGAGCCTTTTTATCAAATTTGCCTTTAACCTTGTCTTGATGTTCTGTCAGGTGATCGAAAGCCTTCCTTCTGTTCTCATCCAGCTCTATCAGGCTGATGATTCTTCTTTGGTACTTGTTTGGATCGTCCATGCTTTGTTGGAGAATATTATATACATGCAACTTCAAGTTGATCGGTAATGTAGCATTTAATCCATACACTTAGCTCAAATGGACTCTTTTTGGTAGATTCCTTTACAGAGATTATGTCTGCCCATACTGCAAATCTGAGTTTACTGTCCCAAGATCTCTTGTTGTCTCCGATTGTCTTTTTTATGATGTTCATCAAATTCTTATTACTTGATTTTGCAAGCCCATTGCCCTGAGGGTAATAGTTGGAAGAATGTGACAGGATGATGCTGTAGTCAAAACAAACGTTGGTCAACTCTCCTCCTGTGAAAGCACGTGCGTTATCTGTGACAATCTTGGCTGGTGTACCAAAACGGGTGATAATTTTGTCTTCCAAGAAGTCTATGATCACCTAGGCTGTGGATTTTTTTTTAGGAATGGCCTCGACCCATTTAGTAAAGTAGTCTGTAGCAGTCAAAATCCATTTATGGCCATTACTTGAATTTTCTTTGAATTCGCCAATAAAGTCTAGGCTCCATTGCTGAAAAGGTGCTTCAATTATCACAGGCTAAGTGGGAGGTCTACAAGTTTCTGTTTTCTTGTGAACAACTGGCATGGCTGACAACTCCGTACATACTTGTATGCATCCTTAAAAATACGGGGCAATAATATCATGATCTCAGAATCTTGTCTGTGGTTGTAGAAGCCGCGTGATGTCTATCGCATAGTCCCTCGTGAAATTCCTTCATCAATTCTTTGGCTTTAGAAGGTTCTACGCAAGTGAGTATAACCCCATCTGGATTCTTCCATCCCAGTCCCTGAATCCATCCATCATCCGCAGCAATGTCCACAAAGCAGTACTTGGATGCCTTTAATTTCAAGGCTCTCTTCCTTTGATCTGGTAAATCGGCGGGGCATGAAAGATTTTGTAAGTAGTAAACAATGTCTCTGTACAAGTCACATTGTGCAATGGCCACTTTAACCACTAAAACCATAGGGGACCCTTCTTCTGTTATGTCCAATTCCTTTTCATTCCCTTTTGCTAGTAACTGAGCGAGACCTCTGCCTTTGACTAACTTAGTGGGTTGGATTTCTAAGTCATATTCCTGTATTTTTGTAATCCATTTAGCTCGAGCATCCAGACCAGCTTGTTGTTTCAATATTTCTTTTACTGCTGGGTGAGGAACATAAGTCACAATTTTTGAATAACCAACATATACGCTGAAGTGCTTCAGAGACATCACCAAGGCATAAGCTTGTTTTTCCATACTGTGATACTTTGCTTCTGTGCTGTTCAAGTCCTTACTCATAAAGGCAAACAATTGCTCTTCATTCTTGTCATTCTTTTGAAGTAGAACTCCTGCAATGGTGTCAACAAATGCAAAAGAAAATATCTGAAAAGGTTTGGAATAGTTAGGACTTACCAATACCGGAGCTCGAGTGATTGCATCTTTTATGCCTTCGAAAGCTCTTTTTGATTCATCGGTCCACCTAAACTCTACATCTTTCTTAAGCAACTTATTTAAAGGTTTAGTAGGTTCAACAAAATTAGGTATAAACCTGTGAATGAAATTGATTTTTCCAAAGAAAGATCTCAAAGCTTTAAGATGTTTAGGCAATGGTATTTCTTTGATAGCTTTTACCCTCTCAAGATCAATTTTAACACCTTCCCGAGTAACAATATGACCTAACAATTTTCCTTCAGTAACCCCCAAAATGGACTTTTTAGGGTTTAAAGAAATGCCATACCTGCGACAACGTTCAAATACCTGTTGTAGATACTTGATGTGGTTCTTTCTTTCTTTGGAGTAGACTGTCAGATCATCTTCGTATATTTCCAATATCTTCTGCATAATATCCCTGAAAGCATAATCCATAGCTCTTTGAAAAGTAGCTCCGGCGTTCATCAACCCAAATGGCATCCTTAAATACTGGTAAGTGCCTCAAGGAGTAGTGAAAGTTGTCTTGGCTTGATCTTCCTTCTTAACTGCTGCTTGGTTGAAGTCCGAAAATCCGTCCAGAAAAGACATCAATTGGGAACCTGTAATCCTCTGTAGCAATAACTCCATATTCGGGAGTGGATAGTTATCTTTCTTTGAGACCACGTTCAAGTTTCTGAAATCAACACATACTCAGACATCTCCCGTCTTCTTCCTGGTAGGGATCGGGTTAGACAACCACTCTGAATATCTGATTGGAGCTATGATCTTGGCTTCAACCATTTTCTACAATTCTTGTTTTACTAATGGAGCTAGCTTTGGATTTATATTCCGTAATTTCTGACGATGCGGCTTCGCATTTTCTTCAAGAGGTATAGCATGCTGAATTATGTTCTTATCGTACGTCTTGAGCTCGTCATATGACCAGGCGAACACATCCTTGAATTCGCGAACCAAATCAATCACTTCCTTCCTTGCCTGGGAGCTCAATGCTTTTCCCACCTTTATTGGGCGAGGATCCTGCTGTGAACCGATGTTTACTTCTTCATATTCAGGATCCGGGGTTATTTCCATTTTCTGTTTACACCGACCATCCCTGTCAAATATTCTTTCCAAAGAAACCTTCTCCATTGGGATCGGATTGTAATCTGGCTGTTCTGTGGATCCTTCCTCTCTCCAATCGATATAGTTGTTCGAGTATTCTTCCGTATTGGCCATGAACCTTCGGATCTGTTTATCATCGTCGAATACTTCCCATTCATCAAAGTTGTCTGGTACTGAAGGGCGAAAAACCATCTAAACCTTTCCTGAATCATGTACTGTATCGATGTGGTTGAATGTAGATGCAAGAACAACAAGTGTATCGGCTGTTTGGTTCTGTAGTCTCGGGAGACATATCCAGAATCGAAGGCAGTAGCCAAAGCCTCAAGATAGAGCTACAACACGAGTTGGAGTTGTAGCTAGGAGACAAAGTTAGCACTGTGTTCCAAAGCATCATTTGGTTTGTGGCCATCCTAAAACCCCCATTTAGTAAAAGAAATCAACTTCTGCTAGCTATTGGTTTATGGTCATCCTAGACCACCATTTAGTAGAAGATATCAACTTCTGCTAGCTATTGGTTTGTGGTACTCCTAAAACCACCATTTGGTTTGTGGTCATCCAAAACCATCATTTAGTAGAAGACATCAACTTCTGCTAGCCAATGGTTTGCGGTCATCCAAAACCACCATCTAGTTTTTGGTTTGTGGTCATCCAAAACCATCATTTATTAGAAAACATTGACTTTACTAGCTATTGGTTTGTAGTCATCCCAAAACCACCAATTTAGAGAGCACTTCAGTGATATTATATCTTCACCAACTTGGAAAATGATCAGATTGGAAATGTTTATCCATTGGCGGCTGTCCACTTCTACATTTCAGCTCTCTTTCAGTAAGATGCTTGGACTCACAAACACCCGTTTAGATTAAGGGGGGAAATGTTGGAAACCTAATCCTTAGGGTTATGGTAAAAAAATATTACTATTCACATGAAGAGTCATAGGTGGATAGGGAGAGTCATCATGGAGTCTAATAAACCTCTTGGAAGATGAAACCAAGGGTCATATCTCTTTGTATTTACATGTGTATCATATTATTGAAATACATCACATGCTTATCTTTATTTATAGTGTTCCAACTTCCAACAACTCTAAGGAGGGGAAACTCCAAATATCGAACCTCATTACAATGAAAAGTTCTCTCTTTGTATAATACAAAACCCAATGAGTACATTTGCATGAGGAAATGCACCCTATCCAAGTGTATGAAGGAGATGCCACATGTGGGATGAGAGATGCCACATTTGGGAAGAGATATGTGCCCCATCTTTGTGATCATGCCACACATGTGAGAGTGCACCCACCATAACCATAAAAGAGTGCGCCCACCATATTACTTGGAGAGTGTGCCCTCCATTTTTTTCAGGAGGTGATTGTCACATGTGTGAGTGAGCCCACCATTTTTGTAGAAGAGTGTGCCAACGATAATTTAAGGAGATTGCGAGCACCATTTTTATAGGAGAGAATTGGTGCTCCATTCATACATTGAAGTTTTATTAAAAATAAATCTTCACTTCGTGCCACAAAATATGATTACGTGATTTACATGTTGGTGTCCCCCTTCGAATTTTTTTTTTTTTTTTAATTATCACTTTGACCACCATGCAAAATATGAAGAATATATTTTGATAAACGCGCTTGGAGGAACTCTAAGCCATCTGCAGTTGATCATGGTGTGTCAAAATCCGTAGTTTGAAGGAAGCCTTCACAATCATCTGTTTTTGAAAGACCTGCAACAAGTGTAACCCTCATACAATATGTGTTGAAATAATATGCAGCTGCGGAAGATATTCTTGTATTGCATAAAACCTAATGTAAAACCATAAAAGAATAATACTAAAGACATACTCTCAAGAAATCAAGTGAAAATAGACAAGTTGGCCCCACAAAAATCAATGGGTAAAACTGCCCCAAACAATGGGCAAAACGGCCCCAGTGAAGCAGCCCTATAGTGAAAAAGTCAACCAAAAAAGAGTATAAATAAGGAGGTCGAATTCTCATTTGGAGACTTCACACAAGTTCGCTCAAGCGAGAGAGAGACAAGAGCACAAGAGGGAGATAGCAGCAACAACTGGAGGAAGACATATTCTTGGGGTTATCTTATCTTTGCTTCTTGTATATTTTCTGTGAGAGAGCTTTAGCTCTTCGTTGTATCGACATTGTACTTTGTTGAAGAATCTATACTGAGAAGTTCTGCTGGTTTTTTCCCGTGAGAGAGTTTTCCTAGGATAAATCTTTGTGTCTGTTGTTGAATGTGTTTCTTTCAGTGATCCTTATACATGCAATATGATAAATTGAATGAAAGTCTAACATAATTGCTCTGAAGTAAAATTCTTACATGGAATTAGAGTAGGATTGAAAGAAAGCATCGTGGCAATTATGAAAGTTGGAAACTAGGGCTTCTTGGTTCTAGGGTTTCCATCCACAGATCAAGCTCGATCTTAGCATCCTTGAACTTGCCCTAGGAGGGCGCATCTATCTGTGGAGTCGGATCTCAAATATGAGAATTTTTAGTTTTGGCCTAAATTTTGCAGAAACTGCAGAGATTAGGGTTTTGAGTTTTTGCCTACTCTGTCCACAGATTTGAGTGAAAAGGAGGTTTGCTCAACTTGCCTTGGGAGGGCACATCTTTCCAGTGGATCAAAGTCTCCATTGAAGAACTTTCAATTTTGACCCTCCTCCTTCTAGGGTTTCCAGAACCAGATTTGGCAAGATGACAAACAACACCAAGCTTGATGATAAGCTTGAAGGGGCTGATAACTTCAGAGCTTGGAAGTATAGGATGCTCCTTATCCTAGAAGAAAATGGCATGGAAAAGCATGTTGAAGAAGAGGTTGCAGAACTAGAGGGAGATGAGGCTAAGGCAAGGCACAAGAAGAACATGGTTAGGGCAAAGAGGATCACTGTTGATTCTATCAAGGATCATTTGATCCCTCATGTCTCATCACAAAAGACTTCGAAGCAAATGTTTGATGCATTGACCAATTTGTTTGAAGGCAAGAACATCAAGCGAAAGATGACCCCGAGAACTCAACTCAAGAATGTGAAGATGCAAGAGGCAAAACAATCCAATCCTACTTCACAAGGGTATCTCATATCAAGGAACAACTTGGGGCTATTGGGGACATGGTTGAGGAAGCAGAAGTAGTGATGACTACTTTGAATGGCCTTCCAAGGTCATGGGAATCTTTCATCCAGGGAATATGTTCTAGAAATAAGTTAACTAAGTTTAGTAGACTATGGGAAGAATGCACGCAAGAAGAAGCTAGATTGGTAGCAAGAGAAGAGAAGTTGGGTAATGATGAAGATCAAGCACTAGCTACACATACAAAGAAAGAAAAGAGCAGAAAAGAAGTTCATCCTTCAAAGAAGTCTCAAAAGTTTCAGAAGTCTCAAAAGGCTCAAAGGGATTACTCAAACTTCAGATGCTACAACTGCTAGAAGATGGGACATATTGCAAGAAATTGTCCTCAAGTAAAAGATCAAATTAGAAGAGGAAAAAGACATCATGCTCATACCGTAGAAGATGATTAACCTGTTCAAAAGAAAACAAGAGGAGATGATTCAAGTGAAGAATATGTATTGATATCAGCTCTTACATGGACAATCACTCATGGAAGTGACACATGGCTTGTTGATAGTGGTGCTTCTAAGCACATGATTGGTTACAAGGATTCTTTCACAAGTTTGATTAAGAAGGATTCACCTCATAAGGTGAAGCTTGAAGATGATTATCAGTAGCCTATTAAAGGAGTAGAAGAAGCCTCGTACAGGTTGGATTCTGGAAAACCTATGAAGATGAAGGATGTGTTATATGTACTTGGTTTGAAGAAGAATCTTCTATCCATTTTAGCATTGGATAAGAAAGGATTCTGAGTTTCCTTCGTGGATGGAGAAGTTCTCATGTGGCCAAAAGGAAAGACCATTGCTGATGCAATTGTGATTGGTATTGAAGAAGGAGGACTATACAAGTTGAAGGGAGATTCTGATTCAGCTCTAGCACATAGTACCGTGAACCCAAGTGAGCTATGGCATAGAAGACTTGCTCATTTGAATTACAAAGCATTGCCGATCGTGAGCAAGGTGGTAACAGGTTTGCTAGAGATCCAGGTAGATCATGCCGGTGTTTGCAAAGGATGTGCAAAAGGAAAGAATGTGAAGAACCCGTTTCCAAGTAGTGACAACAAAGCCAAAGGAATCTTGGACATTATACATTCAGACATATGTGGACCAATGTCAGTTACTTCATTAAGCGAGTATGTATACTATGTTTCTTTTATTGATGATTATTCTCGTAAAACTTGGATTTATTTCTTAAAAGCTAAAAATGAAGTGTTTAGCAAGTTCAAAGAATTTAAGGCTCTTGTAGAAAATCTTTCTGAAAGGAAGATAAAGATCTCGAGGTCAGATAATGGAGGAGAGTTTACATCATAAGACCTCAAAGCTTTCTGTAGAGAAGTCGAGATTAAGAGGGTGCTCACTACTCCCTACAATCCGCAGCAGAATGGTGTAGCAGAAAGAAAGAACCAGATGATAATGGAAGCTGTGAAGGCTATGATTCATGATCAAGACTTATCGATGCATTTGTGGGTTGAAGCAGCCATGACTACTGTATATATACATAATAGAATTTCTCACAGTGCACTTGGAAACAAGACACTAGAAGAAATGTTTATAGGAGAAAAGCTAGAAGCCACCTGAAGCTATTTGGCTGTCCAGTGTATGTGCATGTTCCAAAGGAGAAAAGATCAAAGTTGGATCCTTTAGGAAAGAAGGGTATATTCGTTGGATACGTCGAGACATTGAAGGCATATAGAGTCTATGTCCTTGGTTACAAACATACTGAGATTAGCAGAGATGTTACCTTTGATGAAGATGCAACCTTCTGTAGATCCAGACAAAACCATTAAGATAAGGTCCATGATGAGGAGCCCGAAGCTCCTAGAGTTGCAGAAACAAACATAAATGATGAGGTTACACCAGAAGAGTATGTATCGGAGGATCATGACATGACAGAACCTCAGAGATCTGTAGCACCTCGAGAGATGATTATACATAAGAGGAAACCAACTTGGGCTCGTGAGATTATTCAAGATGCTGAGAAGTATGGTGCTCAAGATGGAACTGTCAGAGAAAGCAAGAAACGAAGACCATATTCCAGCTATGTGGCATTGTTATATGATATCATTGATGAAGAGCCTACCTGTTATGAAGAGGCTGCAGAGAAGAAAGTATGGAAGGACGCCATGATTGAAGAATACCGGTCCATTATAAAGAATGATGTTTGGGATGGTGCCGAGACCGAAAGATAAGTCAGTGGTATCTTCAGAGTGGATCTTCAAGACGAAGCATTCAACAAATGGCAGTATTGAGAAGTATAAGTCAAGATTCGTGGCACGTGGTTTCTCCCAGAAAGGAGGAATAGATTACGAGCAGACTTTTGCTCCAGTAACAAGATGCACTTCGATTAGAGCTATACTTGCTATAGCTACAAAAATGAAATGGAAGGTACACCAGATGGATGTGAAGACAACTTTTTTGAATGGTGTAGTGGAAGAAGAAGTGTATGTGGAGCAACCACAAGGATTCGAGACACATGACAGAGAGATACTTGTGTGTAGATTAAAGAAGGCCTTGTATGGATTGAATCAAGCACCCAAGGCATGATACGACAGAATTGACAACTTTTTGATGAGCTTGGGCTTTACCAAGAGTAAAGCAGATTCCAATCTTTACTATAAGGTTGTGAATGGTGGACCAATGATACTACTGTTATATTTGGATGACCTGTTTCTAATAGGGGATGAGAAGCTCATCATTGAATGTAAGAGGAAGCTTGTTGTAAAGTTCGAGATGAAAGACCTGGGTATGATGCACTATATCTTGGGTCTAGAGGTATGGCAGAAACCAAATGAGATTTTCCTTAACCAAGGAATATATGCTATATAGATCCTGAAGAGATTTGGGATGATGGATTGTAAAGCCATGCCTATACCGATGGTGACAAATATGAAGTTATTGAGTGATACTTCATCAGAGACAGTGGATGCCATCATGTATAGACAGTGGTTCATTGATGTAGACGAACACGAGACCAAATATATGCTTTGTAGTGAACACTTTGACTCAGTACATGGTTGAGCCGAGATGTGTTCACTTGATTGCGGCAAAGCATGTGATGAGGTACTTGAAAGGTACAGTTGACTATGGACTCAGATATCTTTCAGATTGTGAGATAAGTCTGCAAGGATATACTAATTCAGATTGGACCGGTAGTGTCGCATACCGGAAGAGTACATCAGGATGTTGCTTCAGTTTGGGGTCAGCTATGATTTCGTGGCTCAGCAGGAAGTAGACTAGTGTGGCACTTAGTATGGCCAAGGCAGAGTATATTGTAGCATGTTTAGCTAGTAGCGAAGCTGTGTGGCTTCGAAAGTTGCTTGCAGGGCTGTTTGATATCGAGTTAGAGGTGACTTGTATCTTTTGTGACAACCAAAGTTGCATAAAGTTGTTAGAGAGTCCTGTGTTTCATGGCAAGTCCAAGCATGTCAACCTTCACAGACGAGCATATAGTTGATGTGTTGACCAAGCCTCTGTCAAGGGTAAAGTTTGAATACTTCAAGGACAAGATTGGAGTGGTTCAATGGGACTTCCCTCGTGAGAGGGAGTGATGAGTTACATATGCGATTTCAGGAGGTAGTAGCACACTGAGTGTGGCAGTAGCGGGTAGTCATTCATGGACTGGTCACCTACATTCTGTATGAGCTAGGTGAAGTCGCGTAACGACATAAAGGTCCGACGGGACGCCAAGACCCATAAGGTTCAAAAGGACAATGAGGTTGCACCCACTAGTGAGATGCTATGCTGAGATCTTGAATGCATGATGAAGGGCTTGCTCGTACAAAAATTCTAGTGATAGAGAGATTCATCGACAAGTAAATGGTCAAGTACAAGTCAACAAAAGCAGTGTTGAAGATTATGTCAGAAGAATACCTTCCTTGCTGAGAGGGAGTGTTTGAATAATATGCAGATGCGAAATATATTCTTGTATTGCATAACCCTAATGTAAAACCCTAAAAGAATAATACTAAAGACATACTCTCAAGAAATCAAGTGAAAATAGACAAGTCGGCCCCACAAAAATCAATGGAATGAGCAAAACTACCCGAGTGAAGTTGGCCCTATAGTGAAAAAGTCAGCCAGAAAAGAGTATAAATAAGGAGGTCGAATTCCTCATTTGGAGACATCACACAAGTTCGCTCAAGCAAGAGAGGGACAAGTGCGCAAGAGGGAGAGGGTAGCAGCAGCTGGAGGAAGACATATGCTTGGGGTTATCTTATCTTTGCTTCTTGTGTATTTTTCTGTGAGAGAGCTTTAGCTCTTCGGTGTATTGACATTGTACTTTGTTGACGAATCTATACTGAAAGTTTTGCTGGGTTTTTCTTGTGAGAGGGTTTTCCCAGGATAAATCTTTGTTGCTATTGTTGAATGTGTTTTTTTCAGTGATCCTTATGCATGCAATATGATAAATTGAATGAAAGTCTAACATGATTTCTCTTTAGTAAAATTCTAACAATATGAGGGGTAACAAGAGGCATCTAAGGAAATGGGAAATTGCTATAGAAGGATAGATTGACATATTTGAAGAATTGTATGATGAAGCCAATTGATGTGTATCTCAATTTGGAAAAGGGAGTCATATGTCTACGTGTTAGTTCTTTCAATACTTTGCTCTTTTGTTGTATTGCAATTCCTTTTGAGGGCAATTGCCAAGGTTTTCTTTACGTTGGTACCAGAGTTCAAAGGCATTGAAAGGGCTAAAAGTTTTCAATGTCTACTCCCAAATCCATTGTTGTGAACCATCAATTTTCAACATTGCTTGAGCTTACAATATAATTATCCGGTAATTGCATGTGTATATGCATCTCATTTGGTCATGCCAATAATGTAGATGTTCGACAGGCTTCCAAAGATTACAATGGTAGTTCCATTATCGCATCTTCAAGAAATCTTGGACCATTCACTATTTAGTTAGGGTCATTGATGGGTTCCTATTAAGGTTAGAAGCAGTGTTGCAAACAACCTATTGGATGATATGTCATCAAGGGTTTGAAAATAATCTTGTTGACAACATTGGGGAAACATCAACAAACTTAAATGCAAAAATATTCATTTTTTTTTCAATTTCTTGAACATCTAAAGCAACAACAATATCACACATTAGCATTGAATCTTGTCCAAAGTCTTGCTACCGAGTCTCAAAGTATCATAAAAAATATAATAAGTGTATCTCATCATCTACAATGGAACTAGATAAATAAACTATTGATTCTCTACCCCTTTTATGGACAAAGGTAATGGCCCTTCATCTAGAAGAAAAGGCCCTAGGGCTAGAGTTGGAGTGTGACATTTTCTACTGGTTGCTTTTTTCTGTCTGTGAAGGGGGTGGTGCACACTCGGTCTTTGCGTCAAGAGGCGCTTCTACAACCCAATATGGGGAGATGTTGTCACGTTACATTATGTAACGTAACGTTCCCAATCACTAACTTAATGTTCCAACATAATAATAATTGAGCCGACATAAATTTTAATTAAAAATTTAATAATAACTTTTACAGAATAGGAAGAAGTGAAAAGTAAAACATTGTAAAAAAATAAAAAGTAAAACAATGTAGAAAAATTAAAAGTGAAACAATGTTAAATAATTAAAATATTATTTAACGTGGTAGATTGAGATGAGTTTAAAACATGTGTTTTGAACTACTCAAAATAATTTTTATAGGAAAATTAAAAAGTAAAACAATGTTAAATAGTTAAAAGTATATACTTTGATAAAGTTAAAAAGTAAAATAACGTAAAATAGTTAAAGGTAATAGATCATAATATTAAATAGGTCAAAATAGGTCATGATCATAAAGGAGATTTGATCCCTCTTGACCCATGGTAAATCCGGAGTTTAGATGGATCTAGGCTGGTAATATCCTCCTCTTCCTCACCCCTGCATTGTCCTTTAACCTCTCAAGGGTCCATCATGAGAAGCTTCTCAGTCACCTCCCTTCGTGCAACTATGATGTCAATCACACCTTTAATAAGATGGCCTCGATGTCAAGTGTTTTCTCAAGCTGCTTCACTCACAATTGGAGATTGTAGTAGACATAAACCATTAAAGCTTTGGGATTTTAAATTGTGTGATGGGTTGTAACTTATTATAGGCCATAAATCATGATTTTAGTAAATTAAAAAAATAATTTTAAAGTTTTTAACTTGTTGCACTTCTTGGTGTATTTTCAAACACACTCTATTTGTGGTTGTAACCTCAAGAGATACATAAATTAGAGGGTGACGGGTCATAAATTACAATTTCTAATAAAAGAATTAATTTTAAATTTTCTAATTTGTTGCACTTCTTGGTGTGTATTTTTTCAAACACAGTAGTTGTGCTTCCAAATTGAAGAGCTATATGTTTGGCTAAGCACTTGAATGGGAAGTTTTTGTAAATTGGGTACCCTTTTTTGATAATTTTCCCACCAAGCATCTTCAACAAATAAGAGAAACATAAAAAAATACATTGAAATTTGAAACAAACAAAAAAGAGGCATTGAAATTTAAAACAAACAAAAAAGAGACATTGAAATTTGAAAAAACTGAAATTTACTCAGGATTTTGGTCCTTCTTGCCTTGAACAACCATTCAAATCTAAATGTTCTAGTGACCATACTATATATTTTGATTTCTTTAGACATATTTGAGCGTTCATGCAAACTTTGCACTATTCTCTAAACACATGAGAAGAATCTGCCCATAACCTCAACGTCAAATCTAAAACTGCATGAGTAAGAAAATGCATGGTAGAGGTAGAACCTTGCAACATGAATCGAGTGATAGAGTGCATGGTTCATCGATCACCTTCCTTATCAATAATCATTTGCCATATCCCTCATCCCACCTGTCCTCACATTAGGTATGGATGGCTTCATTGGCCCTATCCATGTCCTCATGTAAGTAGCCTATTGTGGACTTGTCCCCATCGACCAAACAAAGAGCCTTTACCAAAGTTTACTAATGGCACATACTTCCTCCACTTCATTCCTTTTCCAAAACTCTCTTGGTACGGCACTAGCTTGGCCATGGCTTGTGCATCTGGTTTAGTGCTAGATGATAAAGCATGGCGCTCATCTAAAAGAAACATTCTCTTCACCTTCAAAATACAAGTCAATAGAGATGGAAGAGAAATGAAGCTAGTGGAGAAATGTGTGATTGTAGGATTTTGCAACTCGTTTTTACTTGTGAATTTTCTCAAGCTAAGAACAAATGCATGTTTATATATAAATTTTGTGATTCTTCTTGTTGATTCAATGATATCCTTGATATATTAAATTTTTCTCATATCCTCTAAAATCAAATCAATGCAATGGGTGACATAAAGAGTCTATAACAAGTTTGGATACCTTACCATAAGCAACTTGCCAACCACCACATAAGTAGTAGCATTATCCGTTATGACTTGAACAATGCTTTGTGGACCTATCTCTTAGACGAACCAATCCAACAACTCAGATAATAATGTGTCGATGCATTGACCTGTTTTATAAACATTGCTCCCTTAAGAAAATTAACCAAGAAATTAAAAAGGTCTTGCCCTTTTTCTTGTTCCAATGGTTTGACATCACGATGCGTGTAGTGACTTCCCATGATTACCTAAGTTCCTCATGTTGATGTTATAGCTATGAGAGGCATCCTCATAAGCTCAACCGACTTGCAAATGTAAATAAAATAATAAATGTAATTTTATATTGTAAAAAGACAAGTCGGCCCAATTGGGGGATTTTATGAAAAATAATGTATAAATAGAAGTGTTGCCTCCCTCATTTCATCATTCTCACCAAGCAAGTTCGCTCAAGGAGGAAGTTCGCATTTATGGGGTATAGAAGACATTTGGAGCTGATTTCTGGAGCATTGATTCATTTTGTACTTTTTATCTTCTTTGTAGTAAATTTCAGAGTAAGAAAGGGTTGCTCGGTTTTTCCTGAGTTTGGGTTTTCCCAGGGTAAACTATTGTGTCTATTATCTCTGTTGTTTCTGTGCATAGTTGTTCTTTCAGTGATCCTTTTATTGCGTATATGTTTATTATGCTGCTATAAGTCAAAACACTAACATGGTATCAGAGCTATGCTGAAAGTGACTATTGCCGGGAACTAGGGTTTGGAATTTCTCCAAGTTCCAACCATCAAATTGGTTCGATCTTACCTTCATTGAGCTTGCCTTAGGAAGGCGAATTTGCCTGTCCAAACAAAATTTCATTCTGACAGTTTTCAATTTTGACCTAATTTCTGAAGTTGCTGCAGAGTTAGGGTTTGCTGGTTTTCAGTGTTCTGACCACAGATCTGGAAGAAAAAAAGGTTCATTCAACTCGCCTTAGGAGGGCGAATTCATTTGTGGAAGTGACTTTTCAAGAATCCAAAATTCAATTTTGACCTAGCTTTTGCTAGGGTTTCTGATCCAGACTACAGATCTACTACCCAGTGAAAATGTCAAGCATCAAGGTTGAATATAGGCTTGATGGAGCTTCAAATTACCATTCATGGAAGGCTAGAGTGCTTATTGCTCTAAAAGAAAATGATCCACTAACTTTTGCTGTAGAAGGAGTGTCATAACCCGAAGGAGAATCAAAGAAGACTCGGTGGAAGAAGAATGATGCCAAGGCAAGGAGGATCCTAATAGATTCAGTTAAGGATCATTTGATTCCTCAGATTTCTCAGAAGAAGACGACAAAGGCAATGTTTGACTCATTGGAGAAATTGTTTGAGAATACAAACATTAATAGGGCTCTTGCCCTAAGACAACAACTCTCAAGCATCAAGATGTCTAGATCAGACACCATAGCTTCATACTTCATGAAGATCACAGAGATTAAAGATAAATTGGCAACAATTGGTGAAATTATTGCAGACAGAGAGTTGGTCATGATGACCTTGAATGGTCTCCCTCAATCTTGGGAACCTTTCATCCGAAGTATATCGGGAAGATCAGAACTACCAAATTTTGAAAGGCTATGGGCAGACTGTACACAAGAAGAAACCAGACTTGTGGCTAGAGGCAAATTATAAGACATCCATGAAGAAGATCAAGCCCTCATTACACATACCAAGAAGAACTTTGGACGGAAAGACAAAGGCAGAAGACTAAGTCCTAATCCTGATCCAAGGAAGAAGAAAGACATGTTCAAGGTTCAATACTATAAATGCAAAAAGTTTGGCCACTTCAAGATCCAATGTAATTCACAGAAGAGGAAAGAACATGCCTCTGTAGCTGATGTAGATGAAGAAACTCCACCAAAGAGGTCAAGGAACGGAGAAGATGATGACCATCGAAAGGAGTTCTTCTTCTAGTACACCATGATTGTATTATCTCTAGATAACGAGATTGTCATTAGTGTTGTATGAAGATCCGGGTTGCAGTTAGCTTCCAAG
Source organism: Larix kaempferi (assembly GCA_027924585.1). Lineage (NCBI taxonomy): Eukaryota > Viridiplantae > Streptophyta > Pinopsida > Pinales > Pinaceae > Larix > Larix kaempferi. Next base: position 9,782,488 of record BSBM01000120.1, on the reverse strand, counting down.
TAAGCAGATAAAGATCTAAGGACTCTAGTGATCACTGCAAGGAGGAAAAGATCAAGAGGGAGCACACACAAAACAATAAAAGATAAGTATTTTGATTATCATTTGTTATTATTGCTCTTATAGATCAATCTGAATAACAGTTGTATGCATATCTGTATTCTTAGAATTAGGAAGTGTGTCATGCATGTTTATATGATTGAGATTGACTAGCAATAGGTAGCCTGTAGTGCTGTACAACATTCCATGAACCCTAGATGGAACTAGTCTAGGATGAAACCTCTTTGTTGACATATTGGAGCAGTGCATGCTCATGACAGTATGTTCTGGTAGAGATGGAAGGCATTTAGATAGTGAACAAGTATGTTCGGAATATGGGTGGATGTTGTGCTGAAGCATTGGCTAAGACGCTTACATGACTGTGTGAACTATTGTCGTTAAAATATGAATTGATTTCTCGTGATTATGCAATGTTGCTGACTATTTGACGAAATCTGACTTGTAGGGAAAAGACCATATGACTATGGCCTACAAGAGAAGGATGATGGGGCTTCTTCTGAAGAGCAAGTGATGGATGTATAGTCAGCCAAATTACGATCCCGTTGACACTCGGTATTTGAGAGGGAGTAGGATGCCCAGAATTGACTCTCGAGATCAGATGGCGGGATGGCTTTCATGACAAAGGGAACCGACAGATCCAGTAGAGCCCACAGATGTTCCTAGAGATCTTGCTATTCGTAGGAAGAGACCTATTTGGGCTTGACAGACTATAGAGGATACAAAAAAGCATACTGCTCCCCCAGGTACATTCAGGGAGAGCAAGAAACCTCGAAGATATTTAGGATACGTAGCACTGATGTCCCACATTATTGATTTTGAGCCTTCCAGTTATGAGGAGGCTGCCAACCAACATGTTTGGAAAGTTGCCATGATGGAAGAATATCAATCCATCATCAAGAATGGCGTATGGGAAATTGTGTCGAGACCTGAAGGGAAGTCAATAGTGACTTCCAAGTGGATCTACAAGATTAAGCATGTAGTAGATGGGAGCATTGAGAAGCACAAAACGAGATTTGTGGCTAGAAGATTCTCTCAGAAAGAGGCAGTCGATTATAACGAGATATTTGCTCCAGTTGCACGATACACGACCATCAGATCAATCATAGTTCTAGCTTCAACTATGGGATGGAAGCTACATCATATGGATGTTAAAACTGCTTTCCTCAATAGAGTAATTGAGGAAGAAGTCTACATTGAACAACCAGAGGGTTTCGAGATTCATGGGAAGGAGTCCCATGTGTGCAGACTGAAGAAGGTCCTATATGGCCTCCAGTAGGCACCACGAGCGTGGTATGCCAGGATTGATGGATACTTAGTGAGCTCGGGAGTCACCAAGAGTGAGGTAGACTTCAACCTTTACTACAAGGTTGAGGATGGCAGACCATTGATCCTAGTATTGTATGTTGATGATTTATTTCTCACAGGAGATGAGAAACTTACCGAATGGTGCAAGAAGATGCTAGCCTTTGAGTTCGAGATGAAGGATCTTGGTCCAATGCATTACTTCTTAGGTTTGGAGGTGTGGCAGAGACAGGATGAGATTTTCTTGAGCCAAGGAAAATATACTATTGATATCTTGAAGAGATTTGGTATGATGGACTGTAAGTCCATGAAAACACCCATGGAGATCAACCTTAAGAAGTTGAGTGACTCAGCTTCCGAGTCAAAATTGATAGATTCTACATTGTACAGATATTTGATCGGTTCACTGATGTATCTAGACAGATATCTGCTTTGTAGTGAGTGCTCTCAGTCAGTTTATGTGTGAACCGAGACATGAAGTGTCATGGACAGAAAGAGCACCTCAGGGTGTTGCTTCAGTTTGGGGTCTGCAGTGATTTCTTGGTGCAACAGGAAGCAACCCTCAGTAGCATTGAGCATTGCAGAAGCATAGTATATTGCAGCAAGTGTGGCGACACGAGAAGCAGTATGGCTTCCGAAGCTCTTTGCAGGATTGTCTAGGCAGACACTTGAGCCTACCATTATTCACTGTGACAAGCAAAGTTGTGTGAAGCTTTTAGTGAATCCTGTATCTCATGACAAATCGAAACATGTGGAGATCAAGTACCACTATATCAGAGATATGGTACAGAAAGGAGCAGTTCAGCTCCAGTACATCTCGACAGATGAATAGATTGTAGACATTCTCACCAAGCCTCTTTCTAGAGTGAAGTTTGCGTACTTCCGTGAAAGACTTGGAGTATTGGAGAATGGTTTCCTCAGTGAGAGGGAGTGCTCATAGTCCCGGATAGAAATGAACTCAGTCCAGTTTGGACAGGCGGTCCTCGTAGACCGATAATGAGTTCAATCCAGATTGGAACGGGTGGTCCTCGTAGACCATAGTGAGCATAGTTTTGGTAGGACAGGCTATCCTTGTAGATTGATAATGAACTCTGATCAGGAGAGGCGGTGCTCGTACACCGATAATGAACTCAGTCCAGTTTGGAGAGGCGGTCCTCGTAGATCGATAATGAGTTCAGTCCAGCATTGAACAAGCGGTCCTTGTAGATCGACAAGGAGTTCAGTCCAGTTGACCATGAGCTTAGTCCAGTTAGGACTGTTGTTCCTGTGTGGAACTTTCTCCAGGTTGGAGAGGACTCTTGTATAGAATATATTTGAATCCCTGTATGGGATATTGTCCTGAGTAGACGATGATTGACCGTTTCTTATGATGAAGAGATGTATGAGTCTAGATGATGCCTAGATGTATGAAGTCCAGTTGTGACGTTCAAATGATACCCAGTTTTACAAGTCCAGTCATGACGTTCAGATGATGCCAAGATGTATGAAGTACAGTTGTGCTGACCAGATGATGCTTGACGAGTTCCAATGTGATGATACCTCTATAGCTAAGAGGGAGTGTTGATGTGTTGATGTTATAGCTAAGAGAGGCATCCTCATAAGCTCAGCTGACCTGCAAATGTAAATAAAATAATAAATGTAATTTTATATTGTAAAAAGACGAGTTGGACCAGTTGGGGGATTTTATGAAAAGTAATGTATAAATAGAAGTGCTGCCTCCCTCATTTCATCATTCTCACCAAGCAAGTTCACTCAAGGAGGAAGTTCACATTTCTGGGGTATAGAAGACATTTGGAGTTTATTTCTGGAGCATTGACTCATTTTGTACTTCTTTGTACTAAATCTTAGTGTAAGAAAGGGTTGCTGGGTTTTTCCCGAGTTTGGATTTTCCAGGGTAAACTATTGTGTCTATTGTCTCTGTTGTTTCTGTGTGTTACATGGTTCAAGTACCAGTGCATTTTCTAGTGTATCCTAGGGAGATGGCAGCAAATTTTTGACTTGGAGGGTGCGTTATAGCCACATTTCATAGGCGGGATCATGGTCAAATCCTCTGGTTCCCTCCTGGGGGTACTATGGCTTAATGGCACTGCTGATTGCCTCATAAAAGGGTTTGAAACCCTGAGGTTGGTGTCCAGGGCCCCCAGGGATGGGTCATTGGACCACATGATTCCCTTATTACTTTTACACTAATGGCGTGATTTTCTTCAGCATTGGGGCTCATGCCATAGCCCTAGGTCTTCTCTTGCACCCTCCTGTTGCTCCTGAGCTCCAGTGCCATCTCTCCCTGGCCTCCACAAAGGATGACGCCATCCTTCATTGGCTGCAGTATGCTTGCTCCGATGGGGGGCGTTGAGGGCTTTTCACTGTTTTCTGGGGTTGGTAGGGGTATGACGACCCCCCCTCCGCATCTCAGTCTTCAGTTCAGTCTGATGTGGTCTTTTCAGTCATTTTTGGTATGCTGGGGTGAATACTGGGGAAAATGTCCCATTTCGCCCACTCAGATGATTATTTTATATTATTTTTGTTATATTTTTAAGTTGACATTTTATAAATTTAAATTGACATTTAAAAAGGCACCTTGGCCTGGATTTATTTTATTTTTGTAAAGTGAGTGTGAGAAGGATATAAATATATCTTCTCCTCACTTCAAAACTTAACAACAAATGGGATAAAAACTTATTTTTCTGATTTTCGACCTCCTTGGGCTTTTGAGGAGAGGTGCATTTTCTTGAGGATGAATGTATGAGCTTATTTGAGATTTATCATTGGAGCATCTTTCTTTCTTGCATTTTTGCGTGGGTAATTGCTAAGCCTTTCTCTCTTGATGTCTTTTTGTAAAACGTTGAAGCCATGCTTGTCTAAGGTTTGAATGGTATGTGTAATGCTGCATTTTTGCCCTAGGCTTTTAGAATTTCAGTATTTTGGTTGCCCTAGCAAAGAGGCTTGAGCTTTAGAGCTTTAGGTCTCCTTGGTTTGTTTTGGCCAAACTTCTCACAACTAACCCTAGAGGTTGTTGGAGAAGAGCTTGGCTTGCCAAACTAGGCAAGTACCATCTCAAGGAAGGGGTTATTCCTCTTGAAAACCCTACGTTAGGTTGAATTTATCCTTCTACCCTAGTTGTTCTTCTACTCTTTAATTTTAATTTCTGAGTTTATACTTGTAATTATTATTGCTTAACATAGTTCCTTTATTGCTTTTTAGTTTTACTTCTATTTACTACTGAGTTAGTTGTTAATTTAAAACCAAAAAAAGGGCTCTAAAATCTAAGTTTAAGCCCTAACTGCAGGCTGCCCTAAGTCCCATGACTTTTCCTACAGTCCCCCTATACCCTCGTTCTACTCTCCTAGGCTCTCGGCATCCCTTCATTACCCTAGTTAGACCCTCGGCCTCCCTTTAGGGTGCCTTCGCTGGTCCCTTCTCATAAATTACAGACCTGCTCGCCCTGCTCCCCTACCACAGTCTGCACCCTATTCCAGAATTCGGGTCATATACCTCCCTGCTTCTCCTCTTCTCCATCCCCCTTCATGGCCTTCCCTCCTTTCCCGTATCCTTCACACAGGCCTGCCAAATTGGCATCCCTCGTGTGCCCTAATTTCCTTCTCGTCTGCACAACAAAAAAAACAAAACAATAAACTTAAGTCAATACATTTAGTTTTGGTTAGCTGTTCCTACATTTTCTACATGTTTTCTAAGGTGATTTTGGTGTATTTATAACTCAGAATTCATCTACAGTAAGTCTGGAAAGTCATCTACTGCAGACATTGTTCTCTTGGGGTTTTCTTTGATTATCATGTTAGTTTACTTTCATTTTATTAATTTTATATGTTTTCTTTAAAGGTTATCCACTGTGTATATTTAAACTTGGAGTGTGTACATACAGATCTGAAATTGTATTAAGCTGGTTATTTCTAAAATATTAAATATGGTTGGATGCTAAAGTAATTTTTAGACTGATTTACATATTGCTCTTATTGAAGACATACACACCTGAATATTGCATGTTAATCTGATAATTGGTCAATGTTAGTTCATTGGTGATATCCTCTTGCATGATTGATAATTGGTTGCCAAATCTGATTTGGATACATTGACAGTTGCCATTGGACATATAATTTTTTGCTAACAAGACATATTTCTAGTGATACATATTAATGAATGATCGTTGCCCAAGCTCTCTTTATAATAAATGGTAAATGTTTCTGTTTGATGCTAAACATTTGGTGAATGTTAAGTGAGATTAAACCCTACTTGTCTACATAAAATATTGAACTTGTTTGCACCTAGCTAATGACAGACATTGCTAATGATATAATTGGGTTGATCTAGATATTGACAACTATCATTTTAATGCATTTTGGTTATTGGTGTAGTAGGTTGGCAATATAGTCTTTTGATCCAATATTGATTATTACTATACATGTGTAAACGTTCATACAATTCACTGAATGGACAAACTATTATTGGTTGAAGTTGAATGCACTTGACTCCATTAGGCAATGGTCTAACTATAATTGCATAGAATATAGTTTGGTGGTTGTTCTAGTGTCTTACAGGATTCTATAAGGACACTTCTCCTTGGAGGTTTCCACTTCCAAAGAAGTTAGAACGGTGACCGAGGTGACATTGGGTCATTATTCTTAATTTTGCTTACTGGGAATTAGCCCTGCTAATTTGCCCGGTAACACTGTGCATAGTTGTTCTTTCAGTGATCCTTTTATTGTTTATATGTTTATTATGCTGCTATAAGTCAAAACACTAACACCTCCAATCTGTGAGCAATTGAGATTTTCATTTTGAAGGATAAGTTCTCTCAACTTGTCATAAGTAGGTACCTTGTCCTTTGGGTGAACAATAGGAACAACATCAAACAAAGACTAGTAGATTGGGTTGTTCTCGGCAATGTTGAAAGGAATCTTACTAAGTAAACATCTACCACATGCTTATTTTCTTCTGGCTTCTCCCTTATTGAATCCATTGACCTAATAGAAGGCTGTGGCCTAGTGGTAGTTCCTGAAACAAAGAAAGGTGTGGCTGAGGGCATCGTGGAAGGTAAGGCCGAGGGAGAAGCTCTCAGTTCCCCTCCCACCTTGAAAAAATTGTGGCTACCTCGGATCTTGCAATTCCTCCAGCTGCAAGCTCAAGTCTTGAAGCTTCCTTCTCTGCTTTCTTCATACTGATTTCAACAAGTGATTGATTGGCAATATGAATGCTGTCCAGGGTTGATTTTTCATAATTTCTCACTCTATGCCTTGAAAATTTTGCAAGGTGGTATTTCAACTAGCTGATTCTGCCTGTCATTTCCTTCCCACACAACTTGTAAGAATTTTTTTGCTGATTACGAGGCTTAGTTGGCTCACCATATTCTTGCAATGGGTCCAAAGCCGTCGATGTTTTTGTAGGGAAACAATTAAACCCGGGGCACAAAATGAAATGGAAATCAATACACAAGGATGTTGCAAATAAAAAGTCAGACCTAAATAAATAGTGAATCTCATTGAATATTGACAAGCAGAGGGGAATATAGAGGAGATTGCCAACTTTATAAAAAATCATGAAAAAACAAAAAAACATGTTCAAATTGTTACACATACCTGGGAATATGGAAATTGTAGATGGGAATCAATTTCCACTCTACAATAAATCCACTATTTTAGTTGAAAACACTAGATTTCCTCCTCATCTTGATGGAAGACGGTGGATATATCCTTTGCTGTCAATCCATTTCTTCTTTTTTCAAATGAATAAAAGAATTGAAAAATCTGGATTGGTAGGTAACCTGTTACCAATTGACAATTTTTTTATTGACTAGCAATTGTTTCATGATATATCATCACTTAAAAAAAATTATTATAAAATTTGGAATATTGTGATATTTATTGGTGATAATATTGTCATGGAAGAATCGTGATGCTAGTGTTATTGCCAGTATTTGCAACACTAGTTAGAAGAGGACAAGAGTTCCAAGGCAGGTAGGATAAGACACGGGCAAATTACTATGAAAATTAGAGTAAGAACAACAAGATAAAAGTCATCGACAGAAGACACTAGATGAAATGGTTTTAGTAAGTTATTGAAATGTGATGGTTTCACTAACTTGAATTTCATTTGAGCTTCTTCAGCTTTATGACATGCCTTAGGATTTGGCTATATTCGTTTGTCAAAGTTAGTGCTGGATCACAACTTGCTCTAAACTGCCACTAGCATAGAAACTATTGTCTAGTTAATGGTTATCTTGAACAGTGACCATGTTATCTGGACACTTGCTAGGAGAGCGTTTTTGGTTCACATTTGGAGAGCTTAGATTGGGTGAATGTCTTGCCTTGGGAATTGAGGTGAATGTCAGGCAAGGGCGCTTTTCTTGTGGAGGTTGTTGGATATGTGAGGCTTATGGGCACACTACTTGGCTGCTTGGCATATGTGAGACTACCTTGGAAGAGCAGTGCTTAACACTTGAAGTGTGCTTAGTCCTAGAGGCGTTGTAACCACTTGACATACAATATGAGGAAGAGTGCTTGGCTTAAGGACACCTTTGCCTGGAGGGTGCATACACATGGACACCTCAGAGGTGTGCTCCATTTGTGGCCCTTTGCTCTTTTGACATAGTTTAGGTTGCCTGTAGACTTCGTTTAACTTGATTGTTGGCCTCCCTCGCCTCAGTCTATTAAAAGAGGGAGAGTCCTTAGTGGAGACTTAGAGCCATTAGAGATTGATAGTTAGTGTGATGCTAGCTTTTGAGAATCTTGTAACAAGAGCTTTTGTAATCTCTTTGAGTAGCTTGCGAGATGCAAGTGGGAGATCTTAGGGTAAATCAATTGGTGCAATGCTGGCTTGTTTTTGAGCTACAAGGGTTATCCTGTAGAGTTTGGTGGGACACCTTGCTGGGTTAACATATTGTTGGTTAGGGTGTGCTGAGTTGGCATGTGATGCACTAACTAGGGTTTGGGAAGCATTGTGGAGTCCTATTTTGGGATGAGCTGAAAGGACTTGTGTAAACCAGCTTGTGATAAGCTGAGGTACTGTACTGCAATCTTCTTTATTGTAAACAAGAAGTAAATGGATTGTTGTCCAAGTTTTTGTTGCAGATCTGAATTTTCAGATGAGTTTTCTCTTGTTGGCTGAATTTTTTGTGCTGATTTTGTGGGCAGCTTGGGCTGATTGCTTTTCTGATTTAGAAAGCTCTTTTATAATTTTCAGATCTGGTATATTGTTGTTTTATTACTGTTATAAGTCAATATATATTATAGATTCCAGTTGTTGATTTGATCCAGCCCTCAGGGCTGCTGAATAAATCTAATGGGGATGTATTTATGGTGTCTACACTTTGAGATCACCTAGAAGTGAAGTGGTGTAGCAGATCTGGACTTTCTTGCAGGTGTTCTGAAGAAATCAGATTCGGTGCTGAATCTCCATGGTGCAGATCGGTGACCTCTTGTGAGGTGGAAATTTCAATGTTCCAAATTTTCTACACGTTGAGTGGCTTTTGGGTTTGTGTTGCATATATGTATGTTTATTTTTCAGAACTAAACAACAGCCTTATGGAGTATCAAATTTGTACTTAACATGTACATTGTTCCCTATTTATGGCTGTCATCATGTTGTATCCAGGATAGAAGGGATAAAGCAAGCAATATAATCAGTTGCAACTCATTTCTTTTTAGTATGTTTCATGTTAGGAAGAGAAGGCACATCTGAAGCTGGGAGGCCAGGTGCCTACTTTTAGGCAGGAGCATTTTAGATTAAGGCTATAAATTTAAATTCAGTTATCTGCTTTGGGATACTTGGAGGAATAGCACAATGCAGAGTAAAAGCAAGATAAATATAAGTCCTGTTAAATTATTTTGTAGCAACTTCATCCATTATGCTTAGAATTGTATCATTATTTCTCATGCCGAACCAGTTGCTTCTGGCAGATTGTATTGCATCCAGACATTTGAAATGTATTAGGGCTTGCATAATGGAGAATCCTCTCTTTGTTTTAGTTAGAAACTCTCTTGGCGAGGAAAATTTCTAGTATAAGTAGCATTGTTCCTATATTCCATACTTTGAATGCTTTCCTTATTGTTAGCATTATTCATATATTCCATCCTTTGAATGCTTTCTCCTATATGTAGCATTATTCCCATATTCCATTCTTTCATTAGAAAAAAAGTGTAGAATCATGTTTCTTCCATAATACAATGGCCCTTTTGCAATGAAATTATTTTCTTCTGGTTTGCATCATTCCCATTTCTATATGTACTGTACTACCATGAGTATTGAGTTTCAAGTTACAAGGGCACAACTTGGCAAGTGGAGATTTCTTTAATCTCTGATTGACATGTAGTCTAAGGTATCTTTGTGTGAATATGAGCATTTTCCTTTCTTGGCTCATGCATAAAGTAACGAGCTTGGATTCAAAGAAACAAGTTTTGATATTTTCTTCTGCAAGGTCAGGATGACCAGAACATTGCGCTTGTCGTTTTTGCATGAAGTGCTTTGGGGACTACTGTATTAACATTGACGGAATCAAGGGAAAGAAAGCGTTGAGAATGTTGGTCAGAAAGGGGATTTAAAGCAGCTCCCTATTCTTCAAAATTTCATCAAGAGCTGTAGAATTTTTGCTTTCCTAACTTTCTAAATTACCGGTTTTACTTGTGATCTATAATTGTGAAATCATTACGTTCTGTCAAATTATGCAAATACTAACAGCTTCATACACAAGGCATTTATTTACTATTTAGCTCTACCAATTTTTCTACTGTATAAATTAGTTGTACCTTTTATGAGTATTATGTTGTTGTTTCCTCTCTTGAGATTGGCCTATTATGAAAGTGATGTTTTAATGACTCGAATCAATAACCTATTTTTCTTTTGTTTGTAGGAGGAAAAACTGAAGGATAAGCCAGGTTATGAGCATTTGAATGAACCTTTGCATGTATTAATTGAGGCTGAATTACCTGCCAACATTATCGATGCTCGGATGAAACAAGCTTTTGAAATTATAGATGATCTTTTGAAGCCTGTGGTAATGATGTTGCTTATAATATGTAGATGCCGTTTTTCAACTCAGGGATATGTGTCTTGCTTTTTGTTTGAAATAACTGGTGAAACTCAAGTAGGTTTGAAACTGTGAGATTAATGCTGCTGCCTGTTTTGTTCAGATGCAGTCTTTTCCTTTAATATTTGGCATTTGTTTTTTAATTATTTCTGAAAGTGCATATTGATTGACATTTCAGGATGAGTCTCATGATTATTTTAAAAAGCAGCAGTTACGAGAATTGGCAATGCTGAATGGTACTTTAAGAGAGGAAAGTCCTCATATGAGTGGAAGCGTGTCTCCTTTTAACAATGCTGGCTTGAAGAGAGCGAAAACTGGGCGCTAGTGGCCAAGATTGTATTATGATCGATGAGGGGATTTTAATGTTCTTGGGAAACGATTTCATGTGATTCTCTGAGTTGGTGCCTGTAGTTTATGAAGATAACAAATGATGAAGTCCAACAACAATCACATGGAGAAGGTATAAACACTTGCTCTTTTGATGTGATAACAAGTGCCACTTCTGTTTTATTCTCTGCCTGTCAAAATACAATATATTTCAAGACTGAATTGCAGCCGGATATGGTATCTTGATATTATAAGTTTTGACACTGCATAATATAGTTTGCAATTGTAAAGCTTTAAGACTGACATGAACTTTACTAGTATTAGCCAAAATCTCATCTAGGGCTATTTTGAGGATTGGAGCCTTACACTATTTACCACCAGTTATTAGTTTGTGGGGTGTTGATCAAGTCTGTTGACCAATCCTTAGAAATGTTACTATTTATTCATGACAAGCTTAAGCTTTGTATGAAGCTTCCAGTGTCAAATTACGTCTTTCCAATTTTTCCCGGTTTCTCTGATGCTTTTTGACATACGCAATTGAATTATTTAGTCAGAAAGAGTTCTTATTTTGTCTAAATAATGTACAGATTTTCTATTATATTGAGATTCAATGATGACTGTTGGGAAATGCAATTCATTTTTTTTCTTTAAATGTAGAAGTTGCTAAACTAGTATACATAGAACTTGAAATATGAGTTGCTTAATGGGTCAACCCCAACATTCATTTTTATGATTATTGATCTGTGTATTGTTGTTTTGTTCAGATCAAACATCGTTTCTTTTTAGCTTTATCGAGAGTGGTTAGTGCCATTGTCGTTTTACTGGTGACATTTTAGAAATAAGAACTGCACGTTTGGGATCTATTCTTCTACATTATCAAACCTTTTGTAGATGTTTGTTTAGCATTTACTTGAAAATTCTTTCCTCCCTCTTGAAATTATTGTTTTAAGCATGAAATAATGATCGTTAGATTATTTTGCATCTATTATTTATTATACTTTTGTAATACTCGAGCATATGGCTTCAATTTGAGTTTGTTATTTCTGTTCAAATATTTACATGCACTAAATTGAGCGTCAACTGCAGACATAGTGGCATATAAATTGCTGTCAAGTGAGTGCAATTTTTTCCAACCTGCTCCAGATTTTCCCATTTTGTTTAAAAAAAATATTTTATTTTGTTTCAAGTAATTTTCTTTGGTAGAACAGGTGACATTCAGGTAAGTTTAATGTCTTACAGCTATAGTTTAAAAAAACAATAAGATTTTGCTAGAGTAATTCATTTTGGTTGAACAGATGACAATCAGATAAGTTTAATATCTTACAGGTCTAGTTGTGAAAATAATATCATATTTTGCTCGAGTAATTTTTTTGGTTGAGTTGATGACAATTGTATTACAAGTCATAGCCTCTTACAGCTTTAGGCATGGCTGATTACTAGCACATAATATCCTCGTCTAGTGAAGTAACATAAGCTGGGGTTTATTTTGTTTCCTACCAATAAAAAGCAATATGTGCTTGGTGGACCTTATGGACTACATGGAGGGCAAGCGTATAAACAAAAATGAAAACGATGGTATACTAGATGGGGAGTTGGCTTCTGAAGGGGTGGAGTACACTGTCATGTTTCCAGCAAGCAGATATTGGTTTTCCCTGGTTCAGTTGCTTGGTGAACTGTAGTGTGCTAATGGTGCTAGGTGAATTGTGAAGGAGTGATGAGCAAGTATATGAGGAGAGCTATAGACAAAGTTTGAAAAATAGAGAGGAGTTTTGAATCTTGATTGTGTTTTGCATTGTTTTAAGCATTATCAAATCAGGCTTTTCCATGGCATAATATCTCCAGTCATATAGACAAGATGCAAATTTTGATCTTGATTGTGTTTTGCATTGTTTTAAGCATTATCAAATCAGGCTTTTCCACAGCATAATATCTCCAGTCATTTAGAAAAGATGTGAAGAAATCTGTCCAGCTATCTGCAATAAATGAAAATAACTTGAAGGACTGTAAATGTTTGTAGTTCCGTTTACTACACTGAATAGTTGCAACAGTGACACTGCCTGAAATTCTCTATTATGGGACATGTATTCTTGTCATGATTTGAAGAGTAAAGATTTTGTGGTTGGCAGTGTTTGTATTAGAGATGGTGAGGATTTTTCAGATGGATGCATACTGCACAGAGCCAAGAGATGGGCTTTTGGAAGCATCTACATGCTGCTTGGAAGAGATGATGGTCTTGAGTTTGTGTTATCCTGAATTGAATAATTTTTAATGCCAATCTTCTGTTTGTAGTTTATAATGAATGTTGGTGCAATGATAGATTTGAATTGCAATCTTATTTGAATGCAACGAGGTTGTTTGCCCTCTTGGGACATGATGTGTATTATATCATGCTCATCAATGTAACACAATACATGAGCTGATATCTCCCATCTGATGCTTTGTAAACATAATTGTTGGTCATTACGTTTGTTTCTGATGTGCATATTACTACACATTAGAGTTTACTGTTTTCAATTTAGTTTTGTTATAGGAACGTCAAAAAATTAGCATCATGCTATGTGGCTTGCAATTATGAGTAGAGAATTAAGACAGTTATTAGCAGAGTTAACATGGTACACAGGGCATGGGTGCGGGTACCTTATGAGTAGAGAAGCAAGACAGTTATTAGCAGAGTTAACAGGGTACATGCGGCATGTACCGGTACAGGTGTTCACTTTTGAAACAGGGGAGAGGTGTATGCCATAGGTAGACATACAATTTTTTATATATGAAAAAAATTTGAAAGTTGAAGTAAGAATTGGCTGAAATTTGTGTAAACCAACAGCCATTCATATTCATTTTTAAGATGAGATTCATGACCATCATTAAGATCATTCAATTTTCAACTTCAAAGTCAAACATTAATTTTCAACTTCAAAGAACATTTGCCATTAATTATTTGACAATTTGACTTTATGATTGAAGAATTAAAAATTCAACAATAATGGAGCAAGACAAACAATTGGACAATAATGCACACACCAGCTCAAACAATTTCATTAACAAGACACATTTATACATGAATAGAGATCTTTTGTCAAAAAATAGACTCCAATCTCTAAACAATCACTCAAATATTCACTCAACAAATATTCTTTCAATAATCACACTAACAACATGAACAGTAATCCTTAATTAGACTAAGGATAACACAAATGAATCATTAACCCAACATTTCACTCCCATAATGATCATTTGGGAAGATTCTAAGATCATCTTTGAATTTGTAGAACATTCTTTGGTAGTGCCTTTGTAAAAATATACTCAACATGCTCCTTTGTTATGCAGTACACAATCTTAAGTACATCTTCCTAAACCAGATCTTGAACAAAATGATATTGTATATTAATGTGCTTAGTCTTGTTGTGAAACATTGGATTCTTAGCCATGTGAATAGCACTTTTGATTATCACAAATCAGCTGTGTTGGTTGCTCCTGTTGTTCATGTAGATCCTGCAAAATTATTCTTAGCATATATCTTCACATGTTGCTGTAGTTGTTTCTTAGTACTATGCTTTCGATGTGGAGTGAAATTGTAGGTTGCTTTTTAGTACTCCATGCAACTATCGCTAATTGTATAACCTGAAGTAAACTTTTTGTCATCCATACATGTCGAATCTGAATATGTGTAACCAGTCAACCTGGATCTCTTTATGTACCTATATATCATACCATAACCAATTGTACCACGTACATATCTCAAAATTCTTTTGGCTGCTTTCCATTGTAACTCTCAGAGATCTGACATAAATCTTGAAATTATACTGATTGCAAAAGTTATATCTGGTAGAGTTATAGTTAGGTAGATCAACATTTCAACCAATTGATGATATAAGTACTATTAACTTGATTGGAGTCCTCATTTTTGTATGACCTCAACCCGATTTCTAGAGGAGTTGTGGATGGCTTGCAACTTATCATGTTAAACTTCTTTAGAATATCCCAAGTATACTTGGCCCGTGACATAAAATTGCTATCTTCTTTTTGCCACACTTAAATGTCAAGGAATAATGCAGCTCACCAAGATTTGTCATCTTGAATTCAACAATCATATGCGACTTGAACTTTTGAAACAATCCAATGTTGTTCTCTATATAAATTAAGTCGTCAACTTATAAGGCAACTATGAGAATTTCTTGTGTTGACTAAATAATTTAGATCGAGTTCAAAGGCAACTTTTAGTTTGACCAATGATCTTAAAAGTATTTATCAATCCTTGAATACCATGCTCTTGGTGCCTGTTTGAGACCATGCAAGGCCTTCTTCAACTTGTAAACACAATCTTCTCTACTTGGAACTTCAAAACCTTTAGGTTTCTCCACACAAATCTCTTCATCCACAATCATTCAAGAAAGTGATTTAACATCATTCTGAAAAATTGTCCACTTATATTGTGCAACTAATGCAAATACCAACCTATCCATCTTTGCCATTGGAACAAATGTTTCTTTACAATTAATTCTGCATATTTTGTATATCCCTTTGAAACTAAACGGGGTTTATACTTACTAATTGTGCCTCTTGATTAATACTTAGTCTTATCCATTGATTTAGTGCCAGTCACATCCTTTCCTTTGGGTAATCCGACCAAGTACCATGCATCATTCTTCACCAAGGCATTGAATTATGCTTCCATTGCTTCATTCCATTCTGCCTTACTGGATGCTTTAGCATAGCTATGTGGTTCTCCGTCATTAGTCAAAAGATCAAAATTTAGAATGTTGTTTGATCTAGTGATTCTTTTCCCAAAATCTGTATCTAGCATTTTATTATCTGAATGTCCTCTAACTAGCTACTAAGGCTTTCTCTCACCTTCATTTGTCTTAGCTATCTTAGAACTAGATCCATCACCAATAACAACTTCATCTGTAATATACTTAAATGTATATTACCATTATTAAATATTTTGTATTAATTATTATTTATTTCTATTTTATCGGCATTGAAAGGAAACAATGATTGACGTGTCTCTTCATATTTTATATAAGTCGGACGATACTTCATTGTACTCATCATATAAATTTATCAATAAAAATATATATTATTTGGAATTAACGATTCCAAGCGGTATCAAAGCTTTTGGTTGCTGCGTGAAGAAGTTGTGTCGACGAGATCCCTCTCATCCATCTTTCATCACTCACCTTCTCTTCCTCCCACTCACTCATCTCCATTACTCCATCTCTCCCTGCTATTACACTCCCACTCCATGCACTCCTCTTGCCTTTCGTTGTGTCGTCATCCTCTCCATTCCATCACTCCTCTTCACATCTCTCCTCAACACCAAGTGCTCACGTCTCTTATACCCCACGTGCTCCCCTACAACCCTTACTCCCTCCACTCCCTATCATTGCGCGCTCACTCCTGTGCACCCACCCACTTCACCATTACGCCTCCACACCCTTGCTCATGCCTCTCCCTCACATAGCTCACCTCTCCCCCATTACTCCATTCCCAACCCACGCATTCCATGCTGCTTTCCATTTCCCAACCCGGAGCCCTCCATAAGGCTCTCCACGCTCCAATGCTCCCCATTTATTTCCTCACGCGCTGCTCCCATCAGTTGCATGCCACACCATGCCTTCACTCCACTTCTTCCACGCCTTCATTTTCTCTTTCTCGTGCTTGACATCATCTTCCCTCTTACTCTAGCTCCAATCCTCTAGCAAGCTGCACCCTCACACCTCACGCACACTGTGTTTCTTCACCCTTCCGCGCTCACTTTTTCTCATTCTCTTGCTCACGTTGTTGCACTCTCCTCTCCATTTGCTCCACTCAATTCCTTCACTCCATCTCCATCTGCTTACTCTATTCATCTCCATGCCTAGGGTTTAAAACCCTAATTTCCTCCGTTTCAATAAGAAAAAAATAATAATAATAATATTATTAATAAATAATAATAATAATAATAATAATAATATTTTAAAATCCTCTAAAAGACTATTAAAACTACAAACACTTACAATAATAAACTATTATTTTTATAATAATAGTTATCATTACTATTATAATTTTTTTAATAGTAATTTCCCCATAAGCCTCTAAAACCTTCCAAAAATGAATACAAGAAATCATGAGAGAGATTATTGTTGCTTGCGAAGATTCAACAAAAAATAACGAGAGTGAATCCAAATCTAGAATACTCCCTGCAATACAAGCATATCATAAGGATATGGTCCAAGAAATATAAGGTTATCGTTAGGACGTTCACGTAGTCACCAAAAGACTAGATGAAGTCTTGTCATTTAAAGATGACTTTGAGGCCGCCGAAGATGCTAATAACGGTATGAGCAATCCCTACTCATCATCGGGATCACATTTCTCATCAAATACAAGTTTTTACTGCAATGTCATACAAGAAGTGAAAATTGACATACCAAAGTTTGACGACAAAGACAATCCAGATAGCACACGATGGATTAGTGAAATTGAAAAATATTTTTCTATGCATCAAATATATGATGAGGACGACAAAATAAACATTGTGAGAATGTGCCTAGACAAATATACTCGTGATTGATTTTTGTGGTGGGATCCTAAACGTGGAGGAGGGCTAGTGAGAGATTGGGACACCTTCAATAATTTTTTTTAAACAATTTCAAGATATGGAAGAGGATGAATCAACACCAATCTTACTCGTTTACAACAAAATGGGACAGTGGACGAATATTTTAACAATATCCTTGTGTTAGCTACATGCGTTAATGATGTATCTAAATAGTGCCTTCTACAAATTGCCATTGGTAGGTTGAAACCAAGTATACCAAATGAGATTAAAGTACTAAATGTCAAGGATGTTGAATAGGCATGTAAAAAAACTAAACTGATTGAAGAAAAACAAAAAGCATATCGATCAACTGCTTATATTCGCCCCCAACTAGGAACAAATGCAAAGAAGGATGACAATTCGTGCCGTAAGTGTAACACTCCTAATTGGCGCCCATGACATAAGTGTAAAAGCAAAAATTATTCTTATGTGAAAAAATGATAATGACAACGATAATGATCAAAAGGATGTTGATGAATCTTCTTTGGACTTAGAAACAGATGTTGAAGCATCCAACATCGAGGTAGCCAACGTCACTCCAGCACTCTTGGTAGTCGCAATGATCGGTATCTCTCAACCCCCAAAACCCAAAATGTTTGGCTACATAAAAAATACTAAGGTGACAGTGCTGGTTGATAGTGGAAGTACACACAATTTTATAGACTCTAGGTTTGCAAAGCAATTAAACATATTCATCTACTCTACCTCTGGTTTCCAAGTCTCAATACCAGGGAATAAGACTACCTTGTGTGATGGAAAATGCCATAAGGTAGAATTAGCCATAAATGACTACAAACTAAAATCGCCTATGCTATGGCAATTGGAGGGGTCGATGTTGTCTTAGGAACGCAATGGTTGGAAACACTCGGTACAATGAGATTAACTTTACAGGAACAATTTATAAGATTATTTGAAAATGATAAGAAATAAAAGCTCTATGGTATCAATTGCCGTCCTCCCCAAATTGTTTCATTCAATAAAATGGAAAAAATGATTAAAAAGGGAGCTCAAGCCTTTTTCCTAATTGCTATTCGATGGAAGGTATTGCCAATGAAAGTCAAAATGTTGATCCTAGGAAATTAGAGCAACTTATGGGAAACATAGTAACTTCCTCCAAGATCCTCCTCATGGACTTCCCCCACTATGTTCTAGTGATCACATCATAGAGTTGATTCCACGTTCAACTCCAATTAGGAAAAAATCATAGAAGCAGTCTCACAAACAAAAACTAGAGATTAAATGGTTGGTATAAGAATTATTGGACTCTGGTGTGATTACTTGCAGTAAGAGTCCTTTCTCAGCTCCAGTCAAACTTGTAAAAAACAGGACGGATCGTGTAGATTTTATATTGATTATCGAGCATTAAACAAAATTACCTTGAAGGATAAATTTCCCATCCCTTTGTCGATGAATTGTTGGACGAGCTCCATGGGGAAAAGTAATTTTTTAAGTTAGACCTAAAATCAAGTTATTACCAAATCATAATTCAAGAGGAGGATATTCCCAAAACCGCTTTTTGCACCTATGAAGGCTTGTATGAATTTTGGGTCATGCCTTTTGGACTATCCAATGCTCCTGCAACATTTCAAACGGCGATGAATGACTTACTCCGTCCTTACATGAAGTTTGTACTTGTCTTCTTTGATGAAATCCTCGTTTACAACAAAAACCGGAGCTCACACCTCAAGCATGTAGAGACAATATTAAAGCTCCTTGAAGAAAATAAGTTCTACGCTAACAAATCTAAATGCAGTTTTGGGCAAAAAGAGAGTTTTTGGGACATATCGTTTCAGCTGAAGGCATCAAGTTAGACCCAAAGAAAATTGTAGCAATTACTGAGTGGCCTAGCCCCAAATCAGTCACATCATTAAGGGAATTCCTGGGTTTGGCAGGTTACTATAAAATATTTGCTTGTAACAATGCACAGATTGTGGCGTCGAAAAACACTGTTAAAAAATGATTCCATTAAATGGGATAAAGAAGCCGAAGCATGTTTTCAAAAGATGAAATCCTTAATGACATCTAATCCAGTCTTGGCAGCCCCAGATTTCACAAAAACATTTATCCTTGAATACGACGCTTTAGGAACATGTGTAGAAGTTGTGCTCATGCAAGACACTCATCCCATTGCCTTCAAAAGTCGAAAGTTAAAACCAAAGGAACAAACACGATCTATATATGACAAGGAAATGTTGGCAATAATGCATGCTTTGATCATGTGGAAGCGGTACTTGTTGGGAGCTAAATTTCTTGTCAAAACATACCACAACAGTTTGAAGTGTTTCTTAACCCAGAAGAATCTTGAACAACATAAATGTGTGAGCAAAATACAGGTTTTTGATTTCGACATCCTTTATAAAAAGGGCAAGGAAAATTTGGTTGCAGATATCTTATCAAGGAATCATGAAAATGATGTCACACTGTGCCATGTTCATGGTAAATCCCAAATGGATCTCACAGGTCCAAGCCGAGTACGTCAAAAGCCTAGAAATAAGGAAGCTAGTAGAGGAAGTTGAAAGTAACCGAGCAATAAATCCCCAAAACACATGGGAGAATGACATGTTGTGGTACAAACAAATAATATGTTTTCCCAACTCGTCAAAATTCAAAACTCAAGTTTTAAAAGAGAATCATGATTCTCTAACAACAAACCATGTTGGATTTTTCAAAACATACCATAATATACGACAACCCTTCTTTTGGAAAGGTATGAAGATTGATATTCAGAAATATGTGGTAGAATGTGATACCCGTCAAATACAAAAGTTTGAAACAATTGCTCCTCTAGGGCTTCTCCAACTCCTTCATATCCCAGCTCAAAATGGTCTGAAATATCCATGGATTTGATCGCCGGTCTTCCTACTTCTAAAGGGAAAGATAACATATTTGTAATCGTATATCGATTAACCAAATATGTCCATTTCATTGGGATTTCATCAAAGGCCTAAGGTAGTCAAATTGCTGATAGCTATGTAAAAAATATATTCAAGCTCCATGGGTTTCCCAAAGTTATTGCCAGTGATAGGGATCCCAAGTTTACTACCAATTTTTGGAAGGAATTGTTCCACCAATTTGGGACCTCATTAACCATGTGTACTTCTTACAACCCCAAGACAAATGTATAGACACAAGTGGTTAATAAATGCCTCTAAGGATACCTTAGAAATATTGTGAACGATCACCAGACACAATGGATAAATTGGCTACACCTTGCAGAGTGGTTGTACAATAGTACATATCATACCTCGAAAAAAATGACTCCTTTGGAAGCCTTATATGGGTGTCCACCTCTAGTAGCTAAAGAATATGTTATCAACAATTTCAAGGTTCTTGCAATGAAGGACTATCTATCTACTTTCGATGAGGTTATACGTACTTTAAAGAACCATCTCGAACAAAGAATGAATCATATGAAGCAACAAGCGGATTTAAAGAGAACTGATCATGAATTTGAAGTGGGTGATTGGGTGTTTGTGCGTCTCCAACCATACAAATAGACCTCGCTCGAAAATTTCAAAAATCATAAACTTGTGCTCAAGTTTTATGGTCCTTATCAAGTACGGAAGCGAGTAGGACAAGTAGAATATGTTCTAGATATTCCAAACAACTGGAAACTACGTGATGCTTTTCATGTTTCATGCTTAAAGAAAAAATTGGGTCCAACAACCCACATACAAACATAGTTATCCCTGTTAGATAACGAAGGGAAATTAGTGCTGAACCTAAATGCATTTAAGAAGTTAAAACTAAAACGCTCCGTTCCATATCAGTCAATGAGTACCTTGTCAAGTGGAAAAATTTGCCAAAAGATGAAGATACTTCGAGAATGAAGATTTTTCGATTGAGACACTTATCCTTACCAATACTTTGTGGATGAAGTATTTCATGGAGGGATGACTTATAATATACTTAAATGTATATTACCATTATTAAATATGTTGTATTAATTATTATTTATTTATATTTTGTTGGCATTGAAAGGACACAATGATTGATGTGTTTCTTCATATTTTACGTAAGCCAAACGATAGTTCATTGTAATCATCATATAAATTTATCCATAAAAATATATATTATTTGGAATTAATCATTTCATCATCCCAATGCTGCCATCATCTTGTGCAATACTTGATGATGCCCAAAAGTCATGCCCCTCCTAGTGTGAGGCTTTCGCATACCCCCGGTCCACATCTTAATGTGCTTGTTTTCGCATTCCATATCAGTCAATGAGTACCTTGTCAAGTGGAAAAATTTGCCAAAAGATGAAGATACTTCGAGAATGAAGATTTTTCGATTGAGACACTTATCCTTACCAATACTTTGTGGATGAAGTATTTCATGCAGGGATGACTTGTAATATACTTAAATGTATATTACCATCATTAAATATGTTGTATTAATTATTCATTATTAATATTTTGTTGGCATTGAAAGGACACAATGATTGATGTGTTTCTTCATATTTTACGTAAGCCAAACGATAGTTCATTGTAATCATCATATAAATTTATCCATAAAAATATATATTATTTGGAATTAATCATTTCATGATCTCAATGCTGCCATCCATCTTGTGCAATACTTGATGATGCCCAAAAGTCATGCCCCTCCTAGTGTGAGGCTTTCGCATACCCCTCGTCCACATCTTAACGTGCTTGTTCTAGCATAGACAACACACAATTCAATACAATGTCAATCGCCTTGTTCTTCGATGAGTCTTGAACTCCAAAGCATTGTCGATTGCATACCCTCACTTGGTAATCCATCCCTTGGTCCTCCTAACCTATACACTAGTATAACGTCATAACTAATTCACGTCTATCTAACTCACGTCTATCACACATGAGTTGGCCACCGAGACTACCAAATATTGTTTGGTTGTGCGGATAGTAAAATCTTGCTCGATGCATATTCTTCGTGTGTAAAGGTTTGCAAGCCCAAGTCTTCCTGGAAGCCCACGGTTGCGAAGCCTTTTACAAAATATCCACTTTCTCACTTTTAAATTTACAAATGCATAATCACCTTTTTTCAAATGGGAATTACAAAAGCAAATTTAAATGATTAAATTGTTCAACGTAGAGTAGAATTCTTTTAGCCTTTAATTGGTCCTCACTCTAAACTATTAATGTATCAAACTACCTTTTTTTAAGGGTGTCACATAATTTTTTATTTTTTTTATTCAAAATAACATTACCTTGACTATGGATGTCCTCTTACCTTGTTAACATACATGCTATGAACGCGATTGTCTTCCAGTTTACTCGGGCGATTGAACTAGTGGCGATTTCATAGGAAATGGTAGCCATTTATTTATTCATTGTGATTTTAGTAATACAACAATATGCTTTTAATAGATGGATCTGCTCTTAAAAGATTTAGATTCCATTCTTTCTTCAGCAAGATCTGCATTTCAGTCCTGTGGAAACTTATTTAGAACTGCAAGAAGTCGGCCTCATCTAGCTATCCACTCCACGCTTGAAATGAGGGTTTTGAACTGGTGCAGGTTACGTCAACAATGTTTTTCATGTTTTAGCTCCTTGTATTCGTTGTTGGACCTCTAATCAACACATCCAATTGCTGATTGCATCTCTAGATGAATAAATCACTTCTCACAACCTTGCACACCCTCTCACTTAGTGGTTGGCTCTATATCAAACTTTGAATAATAGATCTTCAATCTCTCAGAAACACAACTTGGCTCCTTTAATCTCTAACAACCATAGTTAATCTCCTTTAATCTCTCAGCAACAACTTGGCTCCTTTAATCTCTAACAACCATAGTTAATCTGCTTTTGACAGCAATGGTGGCATGCCCTTTCACTCTTACGCCAACGCTCTAATACCAAACGAAGAATTATAAACTTAATAATGGAGAAAGACAAAAAACAAATGGACAATAATGCATACATTAGAGCAATCAATTTTATTAACAAGACATATTTATATTAATAGAGATCTCTCATGAAACAATCAACTGTTACAATTTCTCAACAATCACTTTTCAATTCACTCAAAAATTATTCTCTCAATCTTAAATTATCTCTACGAGATATGATCACACTAACAACATAAGCAATAATCGTTAATTAATTAGACTAAGGATAGCACAAATAAATCATTAGCCCTAGTAATGATTTAGAGATCCTAATTTTCATTCTCATTGAACAATCATATGACATGCAATAATAATGATTTAGAGATCCTGATTTTCATTCATCATTGAACAATCATATGACATGCAATAATCAGAAAAAAATTGAACTTGATCATTCTTATTGACAAATCTCAATTCTTAAACCAAATACATTAAAAAAATAACATTTCTCTCTTCAATGTCTATCACTTACCATGATTTTTTCATGAGAAAAATCACCAAAATCCTTATCTTTCTTCTTCACTACTGCCCCGTTTCCCTTTAATCCGAAAATGAAGAGATAAAAATGAAGTGTAATTTTGTGCTTTTGAGTTCAAGAATGGTTGGGAAAGATGGTCTGGGTTTTGGAGGAGGGACCTACCTTTCTTTATAATATTCTGAATCTTATTTTGATTCAAAACTTATTTTTGTGTTTGCAGAAATCACGGTCAGAGTACTCTATTTTGGGCTTTGGATTATCCAAATTTGGGTACACATACTAGTACTTGGTTTGTGGTCAACTTAAAATAGTCACTTCCTTTGCAAATGAAGAGTTTTCTTGTCAAAGTGGTAACTGGTTTGTGGTCAACTTAAAATAGTCACTTCCTTTGCAAATGAAGAGTTTTCTTGTCAAAGTGGTAACTTGCCATAACAAAAGTGTAAATTTATGAAGGTCAACGAACTCATGTATATTTTTTCACATGAACATGCCATTTGTTGGTTGAGTGTCGCTGAATTATATTTTGATCGTCATGTTATTAGAATGGAAAAAGGATGGGAGTTTGGGCATCTACACATCCCTTTTTCTTGCTCAGTGTGAATATTTAATGTTTAGGTGGTATGTAGTAAAAGGCTTGTGAGTTTGTTGGGAATGAACTTTCATTCAAATGGTAAGAAGGATTAACTTTTCTAGCACCCACATAGGGGGTTAATGTCCTTTGCTAGATGACAATTCAGTGGGAGTTAGTGTGAAATTGCCTAACCAAAATTTTCTCCATTAAATTCAAATTGGTTAAAGATCAAAGTCTAGAAGTAGGTGGAGATGTGATGTACGAGCTCTATAACTATTTCAAGTGGCCAAGGGATTTTTAAAGGCATTATGAATGATGTTAAGTCTCATGTAGGTTTGGCACCACATGTGTTTGCAATGATTTGTTCCCAAGAACTGGAAACATATAACAACAGGGACTATGGTTACATAATTGGAAATCATCAAGGATCAATGCGTAGGACACTTACACTAGACATCTATATGAAACAAGAACTAGAAATGGTGGAAATGAAACTTCTGAGTCGTTCTCTTATCGCTTATCATTCTTTCTCTAGTCAATGTGCTATTTTGGCATTCCCTATGTGCCCTTTTTGTTTTGGGTTAGGTTAGTGTTATTTTGTTTGAATGAAACATTAAAGTAAATCTATATTGGATCACCAATGGGGTCCAAATTGGTTGGTTAAGAGGGGTTGGTGATATTCCCCACCAATGTTTAATTCCTCCCAAAGTATGTGGTATGTTTAACACTTTGAAAGGGTGGGGATTGTCATCATCACGTAAGTGGGTTGGAGGGGGTGAAAAACATAGTTCTTAGCCTTAGTACCACAATTCTACCTTGCTATTGAATGGGTGAAACTAATTATTCAAGGTTTTGGAAGCTCCAAGAAGAAAAAATCTAGACTAGATTTCCAAAAGGTAACAATTGAAGTTTTAATTGAGATTATTAAAATTTACAGAAGACTGCCTCGTTCTATTTTTTTACTTTGTGATGGTGATCAATGGTGCATTGGCTTCCATATATAGTGATAATGTTAGGAACCCATGTCAACCCTTCTGTTTACTTTCTTAGTATATTGTTGTTGGATGCATATGCTTTGTAAGTCGTCTCGTAGTATTTGTTGATCCATAGTTTGTATTATTGTTGTTGGACGCATATGCTTTGTAAGTCGTCCTGTAGTAATTGTTGATCCATAGTTTGTATTGGCCCATGGTTTGTATTGACACATGGTATTGGCGCCTAGACTTAGTATATAAGTTTGTATTGAGACCAATGAAGGTACTGTGAAGTTATTTGTATTGAGCTTGCTCAAAGGAGGTTGCCCCCTCGAAGTGGTTTGCGATTAATAAAAATGATTCTGAGTTCTGTTATTTCTGCTATCTCACGTATTCTCATTAATTAATTGTTGCAGTTTCTTCACATATGGTATCAGAGCACTTTCTTGGGCTCCCTCGGTGAAATTTATGCCAACTTTTTTTTTTCGCATATGTTGCAGCTTCGGATCTGGGAATAATCCCTATCCGCTTAACTGTGGGAAGTACTTGGGCATAAGCCCTAAAAATCATTGTGAGGAGTACCACCGGAACCCAAAAGTAGCTGTCCTATTGAGAGGATCTGCCAGTGAAAATGGCAACGACCCCTACCTGATTGACTAGTTCCCACCCGTGAGGTAAACCAAGAGTTGTCGTTTGTGGCAAAGCAGTTATCAGTTTTACCTGAGTCGTGGAGTGAGGGGTACTACCCCAATACGCAAGCTGTCATAAGCATTGGTGGCCGAGTGAATCCCCTGAACCGATAGGAAGCCGAACATACTTGGGGTCCATATCTAATTTCAGCTGAACTGTTTCCGATCACTTCCGCGCCATTGCAGATCCATCTGTTGTCGATCACTTCCGCGCCATTACAGATCCATTTCGAAAGCCGATTCTGATCCAGCCATTTCAGATCCATTCTAAAAGTTGTTTCAGATCCAGCCATTTTCGGTCCATTCTGAGCCGTTCCAGATCCCGCCGTTTACGATCCATTTCGAAAGCCGTTTCAGATCCATTCTAAAAAAAAAAAATCCTTGAAACTTCACTGACACCCCTTCAATTCCATTTTGCATATTTCATTCCTGAGGACCCTATGCCAAATTCCACTTCCCAAAGCTAAAAATTCCACATTTGTCTATTTTTAGGGTTTGCCATAACTCCTTCAATTTTCACCCAATCGCCCTCAAATTTTTCCACTGTGTCCATTCCCTATTTCTGCTTCTTTGTCCCTCTCTGACAAATTTTCCCATTCTTTCACCCTACTTCTGAAATCCTCATTTTCTGCTTCCATATACGTTCCAAAGTGTCCAAAACCTAGTCAAACCCCAATTACCCATCCGAGTTTTTCCCAAATCCAAATTTCCCTTTACTAAATAAGCTTCTGTTTGTGTTTTTCTATCCATCCCCCCCCCCTAAAAACAAAAAACTCCTGGTTATGGTTGTCACCCCGCACAGGAGCAAAAACCATGGTGGAAGCACTTGCAGCCATCCAAACCAAACTCCAAGATCTAGATGAAAAATTTCTTGGCCTCCATCTTGAGCATTCAACCATGAACAACAAACAACAGTCCGAGTCTTCATCAGACAATGGGTTCTCTTCTTCCAGCAATTTCCGTGGTCCAAAGCTTGAATTTTCTCGCTTCAATGGTACTGATCCGACTGGATGGATCTATCGTGTAGAACAGTATTTCAGTCTGCATAATACTTTTGATGTCAAAAAATTTCCACTTGCATCCTTTCATTTGGAACAAGAAGGCCTTCAATGGTACTGTTGGTACATCGAGGCTCATGATGAGCCAAAATGGACATATTTTTGCCAACTCCTTTTGCAACGATTTGGTCCTGGTGCTTTTGATGACTTCACTGGAGCACTCACTAAACTTCGTCAAATTGCCACTGTGAGAGAGTATCAGACAGAATTTGAGAAACTAGCCAATCACACAGAAGGATTGTCTGATGAATTCTACAGGAGTTGTTTTATAAGTGGTCTTAAGGATGAAATCCGCTCAGAGGTCAAAATGTTCTGTCCCAACACAATGATGGAAGCCCTGGGTTGGCTAAGTTGGCAGAAGACAAGATTGCAGCCCAACAACGCTCCAAACCCACTTTTGTTCCCTTCCAAAATATGGGTTCTCAACGACCTCCCATCCCGTCAACTCCTCGACCAACTCCTATCAAGCATCTCAGCAGGAAATGCTGGCTATTTTGCATGCAGTACAGAAGTGGTAGCCATACCTATTAGGGAATCATTTATGCATCAAGATTGATCTACAGAGTTTGGAAAATTTCCTGGAACAACCAGTCTCCTCCCCAACACACCTGAAATGGGTTATCCAACTCATGGGTTATGCCTATGCAATCACTTACAAGAAGGGTAAGGGAAATATGGTGGAAGATGCTCCTTCTCACACATTTGATGACCCAGTTCCTCTTACAGCTATTTCTATGCCTGTTCCAAATTGGTTGCAATCCGTTCAACAGGGCTATCTCTTCTATGAACTCCATGCTTCTTCATCGGTAGGGCACTTTAGGTTCCTCAAAATGTATGACCGGGAACAATGTAACTTCTTTTGGCAGGGACTGAAAATGACAATTCAACAGATGGGGGTTGACTGTGATACTTTCCAGGTCAACAAGGGTGAAACGACACTCCTTTCGGGACTACTCGAACCCTTGCCCATCCCTACACAGATTTGGACAACTATTTCTATGGATTTCCTAGAAGCGCTCCAGTGGTACAATACCACATCTAAAAGGACACCATATTAATCCGTCTATGGACAGGAACTGCCATTTCTTCTTCCATACACCCTCAGCAGCTCCCCAGTTCAGGAAATTCACTCAGTTCTTCGAAACCGCGATCAGATTGTTCTCATTCTGCAGGAAAATCTTCACATGGCAAGAATTTGATTGAAACAACAAGCTGATCAACACCGTTCTGAGTGCACTTTTCACGCAACTGATATGGTTCTTCTTCATCTACAGCCTTCCAAGCAACCCTCCCTGACACCCAAAAGGAATTAGTGGCCCGAAATGCAACCCGAGGATGCTACAGGGGAACCACTCCTTCAGATTTTGCATCAATTTCCACATCTAAAGCTTTGAGGACAAAGCTTTTTCTAAGGGAGAGGGGATTTTAGGAACCCATGTCAACCCTTCTATTTACTTTTTAAGTATATTGTTGTTGGACGCATATGCTTTGTAAGTCGTCCTGTAGTATTTGTTGATCCATAGTTTGTATTACTGTTGTTGGATGCATATGATTTGTAAGTAATCCTATAGTAATTGTTGATCCATAGTTTGTATTGGCCCATGGTTTGTATTGACACATGGTATTAGTGCCTAGACTTAGTATATAAGTTTGTGTTGAGACCAATGAAGGTACTGTGAAGTTATTTGTATTGAGCTTGCTCAAAGGATGTTTCCCCCTCGAAGTGGCTTGCGATCAATAAAAGCGATTCTAAGTTCTGTTATTTCTGCTATCTCACGTATTCTCATTAATTAATTGTTGCAGGTTATTCACAGATAATCAGTTTGGTGTTAAGCTCTAGATATTGTGACATTACATTTATGTTATTATATTAGTGTTGTATCTATTGGTCTGTTACGACTTTAATTGTAATTGTATGATTGATTAGGACTTAGTAATGGACTAAGGAAGTTTTTAATCCATCAAAAAAATGTTGAGCTTGGTCATTCCATATAAAAGGTATGCCTTTTTTAAGAGGCGCATGACGCCTTTCACGGTTTCTGCATAATTCATGATGAATCATTGTAAGAGGTTCGCTTTTCCTTGTAAACTTTGAAGTTGTCTAATTGTACGTAGGGAAGGCAATTTAATAGTCACCTCAACCTTGAAAGGATCAACCATGATCCTATACTTGAATATAATGAAACCATGCAATATCCCAGTCACCATACAAAAGATGAAACCATGAAGATGTGCTAGATGATCAACCCATCTATGAGAGCGAGTGACTAAGTCATCGAGATAAACCTCTACAATATGATTTATATCATGAAAAGCATATGACATGGCCCATTGAAATATGGCTCCAACATTTTTAAGACCGAAAGGAATTTTCCTATAAGCAACAGTTCCCCAAGGGAAGGTGAACACAATCTTGTATTGGTCCTCTATTTTTATCTGTATTTGATTGTAATCGAAGAATCCATCCACGAAGGAAAATATTTTATTACCAACACATTTATCGATGATTTGATTTATATAGAGAGTAGGGTAATTGTATTTTAGGTAGACATTGTTTAAGTCCCTAAAGTTAGTATAGACTCAAATGGTCCCGTGCTTCTTATCAACATGAACACGATTAGATACCTACTCAATTAAGAGTACTAGGAAAATGAAATTGGCCTTCAGTAAAGTTTTGACCTCTGGTTTGATAACAATTGCTTTCTTGAGATTGATTGGTCATAACTTTTGTGGAATAGGCTTAACATTGTTATAGGTTGTAATCTCAACCTCAATGATGCTAGTATTAGCACTGTTCTGTATGTGTTAAATTATTTGCATGACTACCCACCTTCTGGTGAGTGTTCGGGGGGGACATACCCACCCACTCGGCTGGGGGGTAGCGAACCCCCATTCAAGGGTTCGAAAAAATTTATATAGTCTATTTTCACCCTTTTTTGGCTATTTTTGGCCAATGGTTTTCGTTCCATTGTATTCTGATTCTAGTTTAGGAATTAGGGTTTCAGAGGTTGGTAAAGACATATATATTGCATTGCAAATGGTTGAGTTAATATAATGAAAGAAATAAAGAGAGCAATGAAGCTCTAGTTAAGTTGGTTTTCCTGGTTAAGGGTTTCCAGGGTAAAATCTCTTTGTAATGTGTGTGTGAGCTATTGTTTTACTTTCTGTTTATGCTTAAGAATTGTATGCAATGTTACACTTAATCAAGTTTAAAACTAACATTTGGTATCAAGGCAATATTTGGCTTCAGGGGTATGCCTTTGTTGCTGAGGGTTTAGCTCGGTCCTTTTTGCAGGGGTATGCCTTTGTTGCTGAGGGTTTAGCTCGGTCCTTTTTGCAGGGGTGATTCTATTGCTAAAAGAATGGTGAGTAGTTCTAGAGTGGAGATTGAAAAAAATAATGGACAAAATTTCAAGCTGTGGAAGCTCAAGATGGAGGATCTTCTAGTAGACAAGGAACAATGGGGGGCCATGGATCCAGGTACAAAGCTTGCTGCTATGTTGAAATAATATTGAGATAAGTTGGATAGAAGGGTGAGGAGTATGATTCTCCTTTGTCTCTCTGATTCGGTGTTATTGAATGTATCTAGAGAAGTGTTAATGCCCCGAAATTCGTAGCACCAGCAGTTAGGGATTCTCCCCGGTAAGCAAGCCCAATTAGATCACTCATCGTTTGGTGTGGGGAATCCGTCCAATTAATGGCCTAGCTACCGTGTGTGATTTAAATTTTGGTTTTACCGGTTGCGGCCCGATCCACCATTTATGTATTTTTAATTAAAGATGAGATGCAAGTGCTCTAATTAAATGCATGTAATCTAATCTAATCTATCTGATCTAAATTAATTTAAACTATCCCTGCAGGGAGCAAATCTGAATTAAGAGTAATAAAATGGAAATGCACATAAAATCCCCACAGATAGCTGTTTCAATATAATAAGCACATTTACAGCAGAAAGAAAAGATACCAAAGATAACTCTGATATAATTAAAGCATTCTATTACTCCATAAGCACATCAACATTTACATAGGAAAAAGAAATCGTCCACAACCATGAAGTAATTCAAGACAGTTTAGAACAATATCACAGTATGCATATGAATGTATGAAGAATTAGTTCCACAATGACATTC
Organism: Larix kaempferi; assembly: GCA_027924585.1. Taxonomy (NCBI): domain Eukaryota; kingdom Viridiplantae; phylum Streptophyta; class Pinopsida; order Pinales; family Pinaceae; genus Larix; species Larix kaempferi. The sequence goes on along the minus strand of BSBM01000120.1, from coordinate 9,751,407 downwards.
CACATATTCCAGGCAAAAATCTCTATGCTAGCTTTCCCTAGGCAATAGATCCTTCTTGATTAAGCAGAAAAGTACTTCTCGTACAAAATAGTCCATCTCTATTGTACCTTCCAAAAGTCCTTTCATTCTATTCTCTTCTTCTATTTACAACTCTAGAGATTTTTCTTTTAGTGACTTCTCCATCTAACCTAACCCTAAGATTCTCCAAAAATGTCTTTAATTTTTTATACAATAGAAAATACAAAATTAGTGTCCAGTTGGCTTTTATACAATAGAAAATACAAAATTAGCTTCTAGCTGGGTTTTATACAATAGAAAATACAAAATCAGCTTCCAGCTGGCTTTCCCAACTTAGAGATGTATTTGGTCCACATGCCAGTTTCTCTTGAAATGATGTTACTTCGTACAGGGGTCATCATCTTTAAAGAGATCTTGTGGTTAGATAAATTTGCTTCTATAATTTTTACTCCTGCTGCAGTTGCCTAGTAGCTGTCCTCTAGAAAGTAGGCATGAATGGAAACTTGTCCAATGAACTGATGGAGGTCTTCTGCTATTAGTATGTCTAGATTCTTTATGTAGTCCATATCTGTGCTCAACTCATTCTGTAATTCTGTCAAGCGCTGGTCTTTGTCAAGAAAATCTTCTATGGTTGGAGGTATAACCATCTGACACTTCTCATGGATTTCATGAATTTTCAGGTAGAAGCTGGTACACTGCTCAATGTCTTTTGGGATTTTATTGTTTATTCATATACCAGACTTTCTACAGAACTCAATGAGACCTGAATCCAGCCGTAAATCCGCCATGGTCTTGTGAGGCAGGTGTCCAGGGAATCATGATTTCCCTTCTCTCCATTCAATTTGCTTCCTAATCTCTTCCATGGTGCGTACAAACCTCCTTCTAAGTCTCAGGACTTCAACATCGATTTCCTTCATCCTTGAAATCATCACCTTCATCTTCCATACTTCTTCTGTTGTAAGTACTTGTGACTCATAAATTTTCTTCTGTATGTCACATGCCTGCTCATGGAAAGGAGTTAAGTCTTGCTTCATGCTGTTTGCTTGTTCTAGTTGTTCTTTCATAAGCTCCTTTTCCTTCTCCAACTCCTCTACTTCAGCTTTTAGCTCTTCGACCTATTGGTTGGAAACTGACTCGCCTAATTCTAGCTGAGTGGCTCGGGCTTCAAGGTCATTCTTCTCACCTTCTAATATCATTAGCTGTATAGTCAATGCTTCCTTTTCTTCATCTAAGTTGTGGTACTCATTCGTTATTCTTTCTTGCTTTGATAGAAGGGTGTCATATTTCCTTTTCCACTCTACCCCTTCTGCTCATTCCTTCACCAGATTAGCTTTTAATTTGCGCACCTTCTATTTGCTTTGTTGAAGGTCACCCGTCAGTCTGTTAACGTTATCTTCACTTGCTTGGGCAGTGGCTAAATTGATGGATGCTACAAACTTGGGATCCCTGTGTGTACCCTCCATGACGGTGCTTTCTTGCCTAGTGACGATGTTTGGTTGGGTGCTTATTTTCATTCTCTTTTCTGCCTTCCTTATGATCGCTTTTCTCTTACGGTCGAAGACGATTGTGTCTGATTGGGCCACAGTGTGCTCCTTCGATGGGGTAAATGGTGTGAGTCTGAGCTCAGCCAAAGGGAAGTGACCTCCTGTGAGCATTTCATTAGATCCTTGGGGTGGGTCTGTGTCCATGTTCTGCATGCTTGGACTTCCCATCTCCACAACCTTCTTGGACTTCTCTTCTTCCTCTTCTTTCTTCTTCTGCTCAGTTGCTTCCTTTTCTGCCCTTTCTCTTATTTCTTGTAGCTTCTCGACTTCTTCTCTTTTGATTCTTTCAGCCTCGTCTTTTTGTAGTCTGTCGGCCTGTTCCCTCTGAACTCTTTCACCTTCTTCTCTTTGAATCCTGTCAGCCTCTTCTTTCTGGGCCTTTTCAGTCTCCTCCTTTAACCTTTGTTTCGCCTTCTCTTTCTAGACCTTCTCATTCTCTTTTTTTAACCTCTGTAATTCTGCCTTCTTAGTAGCTTTGGCAGCCGCGTGCTTGAACTAGCTCCCCTTTTGGGACGAAAGCGTTTGTTGAGCTCAGTCATATTGCTAGCTGTTAAGTTTAGCCTAATTTCACAAGCAAGATCACTGAAAGAAACACAATCACAATAGAGACAAAGATTTACCCTAGGAAACCCTCATGGGGTAGAAAACCCAACAAAGCTTTCCTCAATATAGATAATCAACCAATACAAAGATGTAGTCCTCAACAACAGCTCCTTCTCCTCCTATGCAAACCTCTCTCTCTCCTATGTGCCAATCACAAGTGAGTGAATGAATGAGATAAATGAGGTACAAACCTCCTCTATCTATACTCATGTTGTAACTGACTTTTCACCCTAATGGGGCCGACCTCTCCTAAGAGAGTCTAATAACCCCTAAACAACTAACTCAGGGCCGACCTCACATGGGAGATCTAATAACCCTAGTTACCACACTCTCTCGGAGGAATAAACATCTCCGGATATACAATAGGGTCTTCACAAAGGAATGGAACATCTCTGAAATAATAAAGTACAAATATAATATTCTTAGAAGTTACAATATTTCAACACTCCCCTTAATGAGAAGGATATTATAACAACATCTGCAGGAGCAAGGAGTCATCAACTACATGATACATGATACATATATAAATCATTGGAAGCTTTCTTTATACATCATCATCAGTAACTCATTCAGTTACTGGAACATAATCAATACTGGAACATCAACATCGTCAGTATTGAGTATTCATCTTCTGCAGCAATCGATCAGCTACAACATCATCATCATCTGGATCACTCAATCAACAGCCTCATCGTTTGGATCTACTGATCAACATCATCATCTGGATCTCTCGATCAACATCCTCATCGTCTGGATCTACCGATCAACACCATCATTTGGATCTCTCAATCAACAACCTCATCGTCTGGATCTATCGATCAACATCATCATTTGGATCTCTCGATCAATAGCCTCATTGTCTGGATCTACCGATCAACATCATCATCTGGATCTCTCGATCAATAGCCTCATCTTCTGGATCTACCAATCAACATCATCATTTGGATCTCTCGATCAAAAACCTCATCATCTGGATCTACTGATCAACAACACCATCATCTGGATCCTCTCGATCAACATCATCACTATAGCATCATACTCTGCAATGCACAAGATCCTATTACGGGATGATCAATCCCTCTCACTTTAGGACATAGGTCCAAGGATGATACAATCCTGATCCACTTACAGGATGATCAATCCCTCTCAATTTAAGACATATCTCATGTCTATGGATGATGCAATCCAGATCAACTTACAGGATGATCAATCCTTATCACTTTAAGACACCTCACCATGTCTAGGGACGATGCAATCCCGAATCAACTTACAGGATGATTAATCCTTATCACTTTAAGACACCTCACCATGTCTAGGGACGATGCAATCCCGAATCAACTTATAGGATGATTAATCCTTATCACTTTAAGACACCTCACCATGTCTAGGTACAATGCAATCCTGAATCAACTTACAGGATGATTAATCCTTATCACTTTAAGACACCTCACCATGTCTAGGGACGATGCAATCCTGAATCAACTTACAGGATGATTAATGCTTATCACTTTAAGACATGATTCCAAGGACGATGCAATCCTGATCCACTTACGAGATGATCAATCCCTATCACTTTAGGACATGAGTCCAAGGACGATGCAATCCTAATAGTCCTCTTAGACAAAGTACCACTTCATCGACCTCATCGTTGGAATAGGTAACCTCATCATCAACCTCATCGTTGGAACATGTAACCTCATCATCGACACATGTATCCTCATCTTTGATACAAGTATCCACATCATCGATACAGTATCCTTATCATCGATACAATATCCTCATCAATACATGTATCCTCATTATTGACCTTACCGTCAATATAGGTAATCTCATCATCGATACAGGTATCCACATCGATACCAGTATCCAAATATCATCATCGACCATATCACTCCCCCTTTAGAGGAGGATCCTTATGAACAACACCAAGCTTGTCTTGGAAATACTCAAACTTTACTCGAGACAGAGGTTTGGTCAATATATCAAGAACTTGTTCGTCAATGCTCACATACTCGAGCTTGATAGCTCCTTTCTACACCATATCCCGTATATAGAAATATCGGATCTCTATGTGCTTTGACTTATCATGGAACACTGGATTCTCTTTCATCTTGATACAGCTTTGGTTGTCACAGAGGATCACATTGGGATCCATCTCTAAGTCAAACAATCCTGATAACAATTTCTGAAGCCATATCACTTCATAACTAGCGGAGCAAGCAACTATATATTCTGCTTCAGCTGTGCTGAGAGCCACACTAGACTGCTTCTTGCTAAACCACGAGATCATGGCAGATCCTAGACCATAACATCCACTCGATGTGCTCTTCCTATCTGATACACTTCCTGCCCAATCAACATCTGTGTAGCCATACAATCTGAAGTCATGATCTCCAAGATAATATAAACCAAAATCTATCGTACCTTTTAGGTACCTCATCACATGCTTTGAATCTATCAGGTGTACACGCCTAGGTTCCACTAGGTATTGACTCAAGGTATTCACAGCAAAGCATATATCTGGCCTGGTATTCGTTAGATACATCAATGACCCAATAATCTGTTTGTATAGAGTCATATCCACTAACTCTGAAGAGTTATCAGCTAATAGCTTCAAGTTGGAATCCATGGGAATGGCCATGGCTTTGCATTCCAACATATCAAATCTTTTCAAGATTTCCACAGCATACTTTCCTTGGTTGAGAAAGATTCCTTCTGGGCCTTGCCATACTTCCAGACCTAGGAAGTAGTGCATCAATCCGAGATCTTTCATCTCAAACTCTAAAGAGAGCTTCTTCTTGCACTCGATAATATATTCCTCATTTCCTATCAGAAATAGATCATCCATGTATAGCAAAAATATGACAGGGTCATCATCCATAACCTTGAGATAAAGATTAGGATCAACTTTACTTTTGGTAAATCCCAAGCTTGCCAAGAAACTGTCAATTCTTCCATACCAAGCTTTGGGATTTTGCTTCAACCCATACAAAGCCTTCTTCAGTTTGCATACATGGGTTCTTCCATATTCCACCTCAAATCCTTGTGGTTGTTCTATGTAGACTTCCTCCTCAATCACACCATTCAAGAAAGATGTCTTTACATCCATCTGGTGTAATTTCCATTTCATCATGGATGCAAGTGCCATGATAGTTCTAATGGAGGTGTACCTTGCAATTGGTGCAAATGTATCTTCATAGTAAATTCCCTCTTTCTGAGAGAACCCTCTGGCCACAAATATTGCCTTATATTTTTCAATACTACCATCCGCAACATGCTTTATCTTGTATATCCATTTGGAGGATACCACACTCTTGTCCTTTGGTTTGGGAACTATATCCCAAACATCATTCTTCATTATTCTTCATTGCCTCTACCCACTCTTTCTTATGAGATGCCTCTTCATAACTAGTGGGTTCTTGATCTACAAGATCACACATCAAAGCCACATAGTTGGAGAATGACTTTGGTTTCTTGCTCACTCTGGTGGAGCCTTGACGATCTCCATACTTTTCTGCTCCTAGTATAATGTCTCTTGCCCATGTTGGCTTTCTCTTTCTTGTGGTTCTATTATGTCATGTTCTTCAGGTGTTACATCTTCAGGGGTGGGTACAACTTCTGTAATTTTGGAAGGTGCATATTCCTCATATAATTCTTCATACTGGCACTTCCTAGATCTCTTGAGAGCTGCTTCTTCATCAAAGGTCACATCCCTACTTATTTCCATATGATGGAATCCTGGGATGTAAATTCTGAATGCTTTGGATGCTTCACAATATCCAACAAATATTCCCTTCTTCCCAGAAGGATCCAACTTGGTTCTCTTTTCTTTTGGAATGTGAATGTATACTGGGCATCCAAATATCTTGAGGTGAATTACCTCAGGCTTCTTTCCTATGAACACTTCTTCTGGAGTCTTGAACTCAAGAGCACTATGAGATAGTCTATTCTGCACATAGACTGCTGTCCTAGCTACTTCATCCCATAGGTACATAGGTAGGTCTTGATAGTGTATCATTGTCTTTATTGATTCCATAATGGTTCTATTCTTTCTTTCGGAAACACCATTTTGTTGAGGATTGTAGGGAGTGGTTAGTTCCCTCTTGATTCCAGCTTCTTTACAAAAGACTTCAAAATCCTTTGAAGTATATTCTCTGCCATTATCTGTCCTGAGTATCTTGATCTTCTCTTCTGAATGATTTTCTATCAAGGCTTTGAACTCCTTGAACTTTCCAAAGACTTCATTCTTTCCTTTTAGAAAGTATATCCAAGTCTTTCTTGAATAGTCATCAATAAATGTAAGGTAGTATTCATATCCACTCAAGAATGTGGAGGGCATTAGTCCACATACATCTGAATGAATCAATTCCAAGGTACTCTTATTCTTTGTTTCACTCTTTGGAAATGGGTTCTTGATATTCTTCCCTTTTGCACATCCTTTGCATGTGCCATCATGATCAATCTTTAAGTTTGGTAGTCCTATAAATACCTTGCTCACATGAGGTAGTACTTTGTAGTTAATGTGAGCAAGCCTCCTATGCCATAGCTCACTTGGGCTAGTGGCTTCATGAACAAGGGCAGCTTCTGGATGGCCCTTGAGTTTATATAGACCTCCTTCCTCTTCACCAATAACAATTGCATACTCAATTGATTTTCCTTTGGGCCACATGAGTACAAGCCCATCTCTGAATGCAACCCTATAACCTTGGTACATGTAAGATTTTCTTCATCTTCAATGGGGTTCCAGAATCAAGCTTGTAACTTGCTTCACCAACTCCCTTGATGGGATATTGATAGTCATCTCCTAGGGATACCTTATGTGGAGAGGTATTCTCTTCAAGTTTTGAAAGAGTCTTATTTTGTCCTGTCATGTGCTTTGAAGCACCACCATCAATGAGCCAAGTATCTTCTCCAGGTGTTACTGCCTCAGAGAGTGCAGAGAATAGAACATACTCTTCTGCATCTTCTTCTTCTTCTACTTTAGATCTTTTCTTTTGAGGCCTTTCCTCCTCTTCTTCTTCACTATCATCTTCTGCTAGATGTGCTTGATGTCTTTTGTGGTGAAAACCCGTTTTCTTCTTTATAGGACAATCCTTAGCAATGTGTCCTATTTTGTGACAAGTAAAACATTGGAATGAGGAGTAATCTCTTCTTTGATTAGTTCCTCTTCTCTTTTGAAATATTTGTAGATGTTGAGACTCCTTGTGACTATCCTTCTTAAAGTAGGATTGATTCCTTCTTCTCTTGGTTTGGGTGGCCAAGGCTTGGTCATCTTCTTTTAGCAAGGCTTCTCTATTGGCAACCCTAGCTTCTTCTTGAATGCAATCCTCCCATACCACATCAAACTTCATACTTTCTTTTCTGGCACACATAGTTTGGATGAATGACTCCCAAGATCCAGTGAGACAATTTAGAGCTGTCATGACTAGTTCATCTTCGTCAAAAGTATCTCCAATGGCATCTAGTTGTTCCTTGAACTGAGAAACCCTTGAGAAGTAATCTTGAATGGATTCTCCTTGATTCATCTTAGTGCTCTTCAATTGAGCTCTCAGGTTCATCTTCCTATTGATGTTCTTTCCTTCATACATTCTGGACAGGGCATCATACATCTCCTTTGGAGTCTTCTTGGATTCCACTTGGGGAATCAAGTGGTCCTTCATAGAATCAACAATGATTCTCTTTGCCCTAATCAATTCCTTCCTATACTTCTCTTTGGCTTCATCTTCCTCAGGTTCTGCAACCTCATCTTTGATATATTGGACAAGATCATTCTCTTCAAGAATGAGACCAATCCTATATTTCCATGCTCGAAAATTCTCTATACCCTCTAACTTGTCTTCAAGCTTAGTGCTTGGAGCCATTTTATCCAGGGGGTCACAGCAATTGAAGTTTCTCAAAAGATAGAGTAACACTTACCAGGAGATATGCTTGATTGGATTGAGATAACTGGAGAACACTACTTCTGGAAACTTCAACTTTTCACCCTTCAAATCTGATTAGCAACTTTCAGATCTGCAATAGAATTTCTGACTTTCTGGTTCGCACCTTTTTTTGATTTTTTGGTGCACTGGTGTGCACTTTTTTTGATTTTCTAGTCCAAAACCAAAACTAGGGTTTGAATTTCCCGGAGATCTACCCACTCAAAAAGTTTTATCTAGGGCTCAAAACTTTGATTTTAAGGAGGGCTATCCAGCCATGCAATCAGAATCCAAAAATTTCAACTTTTGCAGAAACCCTAATTTTCACCGGAGGAGGAGAGAGAGTTATTTTGACCTTGTGAAAGATGTCCTATTTAGGCTAGCTCTGATACCATGTTAAGTTTAGCCTAATTTCACAAGCAAGATCACTGAAAGAAACACAATCACAAGATAGACAAAGATTTACCCTGGGAAACCCTCATGGGGTAGAAAACCCAACAAAGATTTCCTCAATATAGATAATGAACCAATACAAAGATGTAGTCCTCAACAAGAGCTCCTTCTCCTCCTATGCATACATCTCTCTCTCCTATGCGCCAAACACAAGTGAGTGAATGAATGAGATAAATGAGGAACACGCCTCCTCTATTTATACTCATGTTCTAACTAACTTTTCACCCTAATGGGGCCGACCTCTCCTAAGAGAGTCTAATAACCCCTAAATAGATAACTCAGGGCCGACCTCACATGGGAGATCTAATAACCCTAGTTACCACACTCTCTCGGAGGAATAAACATCTACAGATATACAATAGGGTCTTCATGGAGGAATGGAACATCTCCGGAATAATAAAGTACAAATATAATATTCTTAGAAGTTACAATATTTCAACACTCCCCTTAACGAGAAGGATATTATAACAACATCTACAGGAGAAAGGAGTCATCAAATACATGATACATGATACATATATAAATAATTGGAAGCTTTCTTTATACATCATCATCAGTAACTCATTGAGTTACTGGAACATAATCAATACTAAAACATCAGCATCGTCAGTATTGAGTCTTCATCTTCTGCAGCACTCGATCCGCTACAGCATCATCATCATTTGGATCACTCGATCAATAGCCTCATCGTTTGAATATTCCAACACTAGCTCTTCTGAATACTTCCTCATCTTTGTCCCAGTAGGTAGCATAGTCAAAATGTACTTGATAGCTGCACAATGTTCTGCCACTTTGTTGTAGCTGTCATTTCTCGCAAAAGTTTTCTCTCCAAAATGGAAAGCTTCCAATTCCTGAACAAAAGCGTTAGCAGTTTTAACCTTGGAGAATTTATATGCCCTGATGCGAAATGGAAATGGTGGGAATGAAGCCGTTTCCTAATCATGCAAGAAGTCACCAATCCCATCTATGAAGACTTACCTCACTGCTTCTTTGTGAACCACATAATCTGTCGCATATTTGGGAAAGAGAGATGGCGGTTTGGAGCCTCCATACATCCTGAAATAAGTGCCCTCCTGTGAAAAATAGTAATCCCCATATTGCTCTACAACCGCCATGGCATTCTCAGACAAGAAGTTTGGCTCTTTGTTGAAGATTAGCTCGTACAACGACATGATAAGTTCTTCACATATGGTCTTGTAATAACATTTGTATTTATGGGCCCACAAAATCTTGTAAGCAACATAGATTGGGGAATCACCCTTGTTCCAGATGCATCCTAGCTTGGGGAAAGGATGTCTTGATAAAATACAGTCTAAAAGGTATGAGGACATGTAAAATAATGCTTTCTTCTGGGTTAGTCCTTCTTTTGTAGCTGCTATTGTTGACGATAGACTGTCTGAGATGATGTCTTCCCAGTCAAATATTGTACCATTGAATGCTACGTGGTGGATCAAAGGTATCCAATTCAGTTTATAGATGGTCCCATCTGCTTTGCGGAAGATCCTGCTTAGCATTAGGGATATGATCCTGAACGGGGTCCTTAGGATTTGGATTTCATACTCTCTGCTTTCCCTTTGCCTCAGCTGCTTTCCTGGTATTAATAATTTCTTGGCGAACTCGAGGGTGTCCATGTTAAGACTTTCAAGCCAGGCCTCGTTCATCAGGACTTGTAGGTGTGGTAACTTGTAAGCTGCTGATATGTGGGCTGGATGGAACGAGGCAAATGCCTCTCCATTAATGTTAGATATGATCCTTGACATGGAGTCATCTTGCGACAGAATCCACCCATTGACCTCTGAGCAAGGGAAAAGATCTGAGCGCGTAGCTGCTTTTGCAATGCCAGATTTTATGATGTTCTGATATAAGACCATTTCCTCAAGAACCACACCAGGGACATTCTGGTCTTGGATCATTTGGTATAGGCCTCCCCACATGAATTCAGGGATAATCCCTGTTACTGGTTTGGTATCCTCATACAAAGTCTCTACTTTGGTCTCCAGTATGATCTCGACATCTGACTCCGATTAAGCTACCTTAGATTTCTTCTTGGCTCCTTTTTTAGTCATTGTTTAAATTCCGATAAAATAAAGCCATGCATAAGCAGAAATCCAACAAAATTTCATCAAGCATTTTAATTCATATTAAGAGGTATGCAGGGTTGAACAAAACACCGTTGTTAAGTTTCTCTCTTTGTTTTTTATCCATACATAGGTAAGTAGCAGAGTATATGAAAAATAATCCAAAACCATTATGCTTACCAATTTAACAATAAGACAACTAGTTGCTGATAGGCAAGGTTGAGAAAACCAAATTATCATGATGTTAGAGTTTGTGTTTGTCTTCCAATGTGAAGATGGGAAAATATAATCAGAATGTAAGCAAACCAATTAACCCTGTCAAATGTTTTAATGATGAATTCAACTTGAGGTGTGCAACGAACGTGAGCTTAAACCACATTGATTTGGTCCAAACTACGAGACACAGGTGCGTTGGGAGGGGCACTTAAGGGTGTAGGTCGGTTGCTTTTGTCGAGAGCTGAGAAAAGGCTTAGGTTTGTGGGGCGATAGAGCATCCACCATGAGTCCAAGTTAGTCTCATGGCTTCGAGGGTTTTAGTTCGTGTGCAAGGGGTAGCAAGCGTAACATCAACTACTACAAAAAATAATTCTAGGATGCCTGCAACAGGGTCGCTGGATAGGTTCAGTGAGAGTTTGAACAGGGCAGGGTAACGGACGAGTGAGTAAGGTTTAAACCTCCTTTCGTGACAAAAATTTAAAACCCAACTAGCTTACCCCCTGGAGGGTTAGAATGGCGTGGACCAACCGGCGGTAAGGGGTTACTAGTAGTATGAACAACCTTCCCCGAACTATCAAACAAAATGAAAGAAAAGGGAAACGGACGACCTACCTATCAAACACTAACTGGTTGCAAAGCCTCGACGGTGTTGAGATGCCTGGTGCTTAGCGAGTGGTGGAGATGCTGGAAACTTGAATGACATTCTTTCTTTGCAAAGTTAAAATAATTAAAATGAAAACCCAAACCCTTTATATAACCCTTCGCAAAGTAGAGCGATTAATGCTTGATTGGACAGGGTTGGTGGCAACATAAAAACATTGTTAATGCGGTGGGGCCTAGCACTGTTTTGGCACCACAAACAAATCAAAATTTTCCACCACTAAAGGCATGTCGCCGACAGTTTCGACAGAAATCGTCGAGTCTCTGCGATACGTATCGGTAGGACTTGGCAAGTCTCTGCAAAAAATATTGGCAAAGGAAAATCAACCATGCCGATTTTTGTTTCTCGGCGAGTCTTCATGATAGTTCTTTCTTCGACCACAACCGTTTCAATGGTTTCTTCGGAGTTCCACCAATGCATCGTACCAAATTGAAACCCTTTCCCTTTTCGGCGCAATTTAACGACTGTTGACGATTGTTTCGGATTGAGATTTTCAGTCTCACTGAAACGTATCGTGGCTCCCAACTTTGTTCGATGGCACGGGAAAAACTAAGTGTTAAATAAACCAAAGGATGGAGCTCCCACATTTCGGCGGAGTTGGCTGAGATCCACCGACTGTTTTGGCCCGACTCAGCGAGTGCTGCTGAAACAAGAGACATCCACGCACGAAAAAAAAAAATTAAAAGAACAACCTCCGACCATTTCGGCTTGTCTTGGCGAGTTTCTCCGACACAAAAGAAGTCAAAACTTTAAAGAGAACCGCCGAACGTTTCGGCTCGACTCGTCGAGTTCCGCCGAAACAAAAAATATCGAAACAAAACAAGTCAAAAGACTCGGCATTTCGGCGGATATGACTGAGTTACACCGACCGTTTCGGCTCCACTGGATGGGTTTGCCGATCTTTTCAGTGCAAAAAGTTGAGTTTTACTTGGTGAGAAAAAATTTCCTTGCTTGACGTTTTGGGAAAAAACTAAGTATGAAGGCGTTTTCTAAAAGACTTAAACTTCTAAAACTCTCTTAAGAGAAAAGGAGGGGCCCCATCATTTTACAAAAAAAATTTGGGATTAGGTTGTAGCAGCAACAATTGGCGATTCATTGGTGAACACAGATCTCTGAACAATCTCTTTATGTAAGGCTTCCGACGGTTGACGTAATTTTTATTTTTTATTTTTTATAACAATAACATAATTTCATAAGTAATGCTACTAAACTAAGATGTAATAAGTTTGATTCTTAAGCATAATGTACTAGACTATTTCTACAACATAACTATCGAAGAAACATTTGCAAAAGTTCCTTTTCCTATTGATGTAGAATAAGATATTCCAAACATATATGAATACATTACTTTAAACATAATTTTTATTTATTTTAACAACTCTTTTCGCAAATATGTATGAGATCTTCAATACATAAAACAAATTCATAATCCCTTATAAATCAATATGAAGTCTCCATTACCCGGATGCGGGTGCTCCTCCTGTTGACACCGTGTACAATGCCAACCACAAACATCTGCCACCTTGCACTGCTGCATGTGGCAACGTAGGGCCGACCCTTCACATGCATGGACCGGTGGACGAGACGATTGCAGCTGCACATCTGTCCACCAGGACCGAGGATCACTCCACCACTCTAAGTGCCAACATTTATTTAAGATCATAGGATGAAGAGAATGGTGACGATCCGCTCCCGCGTGTTTAGAATGACGTCCTCCCTTGGTGACTGCGTCCTGCATTCAATTCTGCCACCTTTTGTCGACAGACTGTAACATTTATGGCCTCGGCTCCTTAAAAAACCCTGCTGACATGCATTCTGTTTACACCGTCGAGTTCAGGCTTCTATCTGAAAATTATTGCGCAGAGCTTGAAATCTTAGGGGTGGCTTACTCTGTGATTCTCAGAGCATGACAGTTCGCAAAAGGGGGTCTCTCGTCGGGGCAGCGGTAGGAAAAGCTCTAGCCGTAGGCCCAAGGTCGCCATGGACTGGTCGGTCATGGATGGTTATGCTCCATGAATCTCTGCAAGAACTCGAAGCCTTATCGACGGGTGGGAGGCTCGTAAGGTGGCAGCTCTCCTTGCCTCTGGCAGCAATGGAGGCGCCATTAATCATTACTGGTTGCTCAAGAACATGATGAGCAACCTCATAGAGGAAATGGAAGCTAGTTGGAAATCCAACTACAGTATTGTCAGGAATATCAATGCCAGTCTAAAAGAGGCGGCGAACCACTCTAACACGCTAGACGCCAATATGACCTGGGACGTCTTCACCCATGGCAACAATTTTGAACCTGCCAAGCAAGATAACAAGGAAACTGACACTACTAAAGCCCCTGCCACCGGGTCTACAAAGAAACTCTCCAAGATCAAGAAGAACAAAGGATCTACCTCTGCAACCCTTGCCCGTGACGTTGTTCATGATGTTGTTCGTGATGCTGTTGTTTGTGATGCTGCCTGTGATGCTGTGTGTGGCGCCGCCTCAGATGACACGCGTTCTCCCTATTAAATTTTCAGAATTTACTTCAATCTGATCTAGGATCTTAACTGAGAGAACAACATGTACAACAAATCTACAGCATATCAATCATGGACACAATAATGCAAGCACACAAGAGACACAGAGTTTACTTGGGGAAAACCATAAAGGTGAAAAACCCCAATAACTTCCTCAGAGATAGATAGAGCAATGATACAACCAGAATACAAGAGATATTCTTCTCCTAGCAGCAGAGCCTCCTCCTCATAAGTGAGCCACTTTCCGAATGAGAGAAGTGTGTGAATGAATGATCAAATAGAGATCTCCCTATCTCTATTTATACTTGTTTTGTCCCGCCCAATAAACTAATGGGGCCTACATGTCTAGCTTAACCCATGGTTAACTTAATCTGGGCTGACCCCACACTTGGTGGTGTAATAACCCTTTGACCCACATGGTTGACCCCCAATAGGGTGGTCTAATAACCCTTCGACCCACATGACTTATACAGGGTTGACCCCAACAAGGTGGTCTAATAACCCATCAAGTATAAGTTACGACACTTACAATATAAATGACGACACTTCCGTATAGAGGAATAATAACATCTCTATAGGAATACAAACACTTCCGTATAGAGGAATAATGCCACCTCTATAGGAGTACAAAATACATATATGAAATACATGGGTGCATTGCATTCCGAAGTTACATATACATCAACACTCCCTCTTAACTAGGAAGGTATTTCTCGACACAAATCTGCTAGCACAAGTCTTCTTCTTTGGATTATCATCAACGAATCATCATCCTAGAATCATCGTCATCATCACTGCTGCTGCTATCTCAATCAATCTCTAAATCTACTCGTCATATGAATTTCTATAGAGCCAGTCCTTTTTCATACTGGATGCAGGCCCACCACCTGTAGGTCTTCATCCTCACTGGCCATACTGTGGAAATCTCAGGACTTATTACGTGCATCACAAAACCTCGAAAGAGCATCCCATGATGTTACGGGTACACAACTCCGACCTGTAGGATCTCCTAGGGCCATATTATATTTGACCTCACCACAAAACCTCGCAAGAGCATCCCAGGCTTTTACGAGCACACATCTCTACCTATAGGATCTCCCAGGGACAGATTATATGTGGTCACCACAAAACCTCACAAGAGCATCCCAGGCTGTTATGAGCACACAGCTCTACCTATAGGATCTACTAGGGATAGATTATATGTGGTCATGGAAAAACCTCGCAAGAGCATCCCAGGCTGTTATGAGCACATAGCTCTACCTATAGGATCTCCCAGGGATAGATTATATGCCATAGGACAAAACCTCGAAAGAGCATCTGCCAGATATCCCAGGGCCAGATTATATGCCATAGGAAAAACCTCGAAAGACTATCTGCAGATCTCTCAGGGCCAAATTATATGTCCTCCCAGAGCAAAACCTCGAAAGAGCAATTGCCAGATATCCCAGGGCCAGATTACATGCCATAGGAAAAACCTTGAAAGACTATCTGCAAATCTCCCAGGTCCAAATTATATGCTCATCTGCACAACCTGTTCCACAGCCATAGAGTATCATCCTGATACTCACCATACATCATCCTGATGTATACATGATCATCATCACTGCAACATCCTGCTGCAAGTCATCTAGAGCAACATCCTGAAGGTCGTCATCCACGATCATCCTGATCATATCATGCATCTACTTGATGCATACCAAGTATCTACCTGATACATATCATCATACATGATCCACCTGATCATACAATGTATCCACCTGATACAAATACAAATACATGATCCACCTGATCATACATGATACATATCAACATACATGATCTACCTGATCATACAATGTATCCACCTGATACATATACAGATACATGGTCTAAGCATCCAACATGATGCATATACAAAATACATACAAATGATCCAATCGATCAGATCCAACATCCAACATGATGCGTACATACATATACATATAAATGATCCAACTGATCATATCCAACATCTAACATGATGCGTACATACATATACATATAAATGATCCAACTGATCATATACAGCATCCTCCTGATGCATATACAGAGTAGTAACTGGAGCATCATCCTGACGCTCATCATCCAACACTTACATCCACAACCATGTGAAGGATCTTCCTTCCAACATGCTTGGAATGGATTCTGCAAATGTGTCCATCACTTCTTCCTCGAAGTGTCATCAATCCGAAGAACACCAAGCCTCTCTCTAAAGTACTCTAACTTCACTCTGGCTAGTGGTTTCGTCAGCACATCTGCAATCTGCTCGTCCGTCGCAACATATAGGAGCTTCACTTATCCTCTTTGCACCATATCCCTGATATAGTGATATTTGATCTCTATGTGTTTCGACCTGTCGTGAAACACTGGGTTCTTATACAGCTTCACACAACTCTGGTTATCATAGAAGATACCAGTAGCATCCAACGGGAGATCAAATAACTCAGACAGTAGCTTCCGAATCCATACTGCCTCACAACTAGCCGAACAGGATGCAATCATACTTTGCCTTGGCTGTACTCAGTGCTACGCAGGATTGCTTCCTGCTAAACCAAGCGATCACACCTGATCCCATACTGAAGCAACACCCAGATGTGCTCTTCCTATCTGCAGCACTGCCTGCCCAATCTAAATCAACATAACCCTGCAGGTTAAACTTTTGATTCACATCATACTTGAGTCCATAATCAACTATACCCTTCAAGTGCCTCAGAATATGCTTTACAGCAACCAGGTGAACACTCCCTGGATCCGTCAGGAACTGGCTCAATATGTTCACCGCAAAGCAAATATCTGGTCTCGTGTTTGTCAAGTACATCAAGGACCCAATCATCTGATGAAACATAGTGACATCAACCGGCTCAGATGAAGCATCACACAGAAGCTTCAGGTTCGATGCCATAGGTGTGGCCATAGCCTTGCAGTCCATCATCCCGAACCTCTTCAGGATCTCTACTGCATACTTCCCTTGTCCAAGGAAGATTCCATCCGCACTCTGCCACACCTCCATACCTAGAAAGTAGTGCATCATACCCAAGTTCTTCATCTCTAACTCAGCAGCAAACTTCCGCTACATGTCGGCAATCAATCTATCCTCACTTGTAACAAACAGGTCATCCACATACAAAAGTAGTATCACTGGATTGCCTTACTCAACCTTGTAGTAAAGGTTGGAATCCGCTTTACTCTTGGTAAAGCCCAAACTGGATAGAAAGCTGTCTATCCTACCATACCAAGTTCTGCACGTATATGACTCCCTGTCATGTGTCTCAGAACCAAGTGGCTGCTCCACATACACTTCTTCTTCAACCACACCATTCAAGAAAGCTGTCTTGAAATCCATCTAGTGTATCTTTCACTTCATCACTGTAGCCAGAGCAAGTACTGATCTAATGGAAGTGAATCTGGCTACAGGAGCAAAAGTCTCTATGCTACTATCTGCAACATACTTGATCTTGTAGATCCTCTTGGAAGTCACTACAGACTCCCCTTCAGGTCTTGGGACTGCATCCCAAATATCTTCATGATCGACTGGTACTCCTCGATCATGGCATTCTTCCCAGATCCTGGGAACTTCAATATCTTCAATATTTTCAATAGTTAATTTTGTTGCTGAATAAATAAATATGTCATACAGTCATGCAATTATCTTAGCCAATGCTTCAATACAACATTTATCCATATCCCGTAACTTTCTAGATTCCTTCCAATCTCTACCAGAACATTGTTAAGAGTGTGCACAACTCCCAACATGTCAGCAAAGAAGTTTCCTTTTAGATAAGTAGCAATGGAATGTTGTACAGTGCCATAGGCCACTTACCCATCAAATGCATATTAGTAGTATATTGTTCATTAATGCAATCATTCTAATATGCACAATACATATCCTAAGTCTAGGAACATAAGCCTATACATCATTGGAAAATTTTATTTAAACAAAAAAATATGTAAGAAATGGTAATTAAAATACTTATCTTTGTTTGTTTGTTGGGTGGACTCCCTCTGAGTCTTTGCTTTCTTGTAGGAGCTGCTGAAGTAGCTTCTTCTACACCTTTCTGTTGTGGAATGCAAAAGGATGGTCAACTCCCTCTGGATATCTGCATCCTTGCAGAAACTACTGGAGTGAGCTCCCTCTTGATCTTTGCTTCCTGGATTACCTGTCCTTGAACCTATATTCATCCTAGGTCCCTATGCATGCTTATTAGTATCATGATTGTGTTATCCTTGTAATCTCATACATTCATTAGTATATTCTTAATACTATCAAAACACAATAATCTTAAGCATGTATAGTCATGATCATTTCAAACAGAAATAATAAGCATTCGTATTCAAGGTTTCAGGGAAGTCTTCTTTTACTCATGCATATTCGTATTTGATCATAGGATTCTTCTGGTTAGTTAAATAATCAATCAAGATAAGAGATATAATATGCATAAAACCCGTGATTACTCAAACCTATACCTTCATGATTCTTCTGGTTAGTCATATCATCAATTATGGTAAGAAACATAATATGCATACAACCATGACTATTCAAACCTATGACTTCATGAATAATCATCATCAACAACACAACAGTATAAGATCCTAACACAAGGTAGGATTCTAGCTTGATATAGGAAAAACATACCTGGATTAGCATGCTAGCTAGTTATGTCTAACATACCTGCATAATGTCTTCTGGTTCTCTTCAATGACTTGTGCTAGTAACCTGCATGTCTCATAAGTTATCCATTGTAGAACCAAGTTATACATACCTTGTAAGTATATTTTCTATGTGATCCATGACAATGGATGAATCTTTGTCTTCATGTCACCATGATCATATGTTCTTGAAGTAGAACATGATTTTTCTTTCTTGGTGTACCTTTCATGTTAGCAGACAACATAAACCTCATACAACACCATAATGCATTAGTACAATCATAAGTGTCAACACCCTAATTAATGAATATCTTCTATCGTGCATTCATAATTTTATTAAGGTGATACGACAAGTTTAGATTTAATCAAGATTGTACTAACCGTAATAATATCAAGACAAATATACCATAAACTTAATCATGAACAAATCTCGAAACATACCTGGATAAGTCATACCTGTTGATATTGCTTGTAATCTTCTTATGTAAGGTCTTAGCCTCATCTCCCTCTGAAACAAGAACTTCTTCACTTATGCAGGTGACCAATCCATCTTCTTCTAGGATTAACCCAATCCACTTGATTTGCAAGAACTGGATCTGGGTTTGTTAGAGAAACCCAAAAAATTCAAACTTTGAATTTCAAACTTCCGAAAGGTTAGAAATATGCGCCTTGATGAGCCGATCAAGCTGGTATGTTCAGAATTTGAAAACTGCAAAGTTTCACTCCTCAATTTTGCCTTTGAAACTTCTGGATTCACTGGACGTGACCCCGAACTAGGGTTTGATGAAGCCCACTCTTCTGCCCAATCAAAAGGTTTGACCCAAAGCTCTAATATTCTATTTTTATGCGGAGCTTCCAGCCATGGTCACAGATTTCACAAATTCCCATTTTTGCAGAAACCCTAATTTTCCACTTTTCCGATCAAAGTCTTGAACTAGGGTCTGATCAAGCCCGATCTTCTGCCCAACCAAAAATTCTGATATTGGTCTCTAAATTTCTATTTTGATGAGTAGCATTCATCTGTAGTTTTTGATTACAAAAATTCTAACTTTCTCCGAAACCCTAGATTCCGGAAGCCATGAATGAAGGTGCTCAAAAATAATTATGTTTTGACAGAAATATGTACCTGATTGTTTCTGGTGTAACTCCGCACTTTTCGATCCACAGGGTCTGAAATTTTTTTCTGTGGTAGCCTGACCTGTCATCTTTCCATACCGACAGTTCTGACCTCAATTGGATTCTCTGAGAGAGAGTTATGCCAAGCGTTGCAATGTGATCTGTTTATGGGATAAAACAGGAGAGCAAACCTGTACGGCGTGCCACATGTCACTGGTTCAACTTCGGCCTCTAAAAAAGGTTTCTAAGATAGTATAGTTTGTGTACTACCTGTCACTTTTTACGAAATTTCATTTGGAGCTTCCTAGCCCAAGTTATGACATTTTTTCCAAGGTCACCTGTTTTTTACTCAGATATGGAAGAGGCAGAAACCCTATATTGTACAGATCATAAATCACAAAGTAAAACGAATTATAAGTTTTCCTTTGGACACAAGGTACATGGGGATTTGATCTTCGACCTATAAAAGTTTCGGATCCGAAAACTTCGTAAAAATGGATTTATAGTGAAAGTTCTACGATAACTGGTTTTTGCTATATCAAGCCCTAGCATCGTAAGTGCAACAAGTGTCATACATGCCATATCATGCCTTCTTTCAGGCTAGCTCTGATACCATGTTAAATTTTCAGAATTTACTTGAATCTAATCTAGGATCTTAACTGAGAGAACAACATGTACAACAAATCTACATCATATCAATCATGGACACAATAATGCAAGCACACAAGAGACACAGAGTTTACTTGGGGAAAACTATAAAGGTGAAAAACCCCAATAACTTCCTCAGAGATAGATAGAGCAATGATACAACCAGAATACAAGAGATAGTCTTCTCCTAGCAGCAGAGCCTCCTCCTCATAAGTGCGCCACTTTCCGAATGAGAGAAGTGTGTGAATGAATGATCTCTATTTATACTTGTTCTGTCCTACCCAATAAACTAATGGGGCCTACATGTCTAGCTTAACCCATGGTTAACTTAATCCGGGTCAACCCCACACTTGGTGGTCTAATAACCCTTTGACTCACATGACCGACCCCCAATAGGGTGGTCTAATAACCCTTCAACCACATGACTTATACAGGGCCGATCCCAACAAGGTGGTCTAATAACCCATCAAGTATAAGTTACGACACTTACAATATAAATGACGACACTTCCGTATAGAGGAATAATAACATCTCTATAGGAATACAAACACTTCCGTATAGAGGAATAATTCCATCTCTATAGGAGTACAAAATACATATATGAAATACATGGGTGAAATACATTCTGAAGTTACATATACATCAACACTCCCGGGTCACCCTCTCCAACTCTGCCCCCTCCGGGCATCTTTGAGGATTCTATGCGCCTTGCCCCATCCTTGAGGAAGAACCAGAGAACTCGCCTGCAAAACACTAATGGGAAGGTCGTAGCCCCTGGTCATCTCTGTGACTATCAACTTCTTTGTTTTTATTTTTTGTATGGTCTAGTTTATAGTTCTATCAGATACTATTAGTATTTATTTTTGCAGCAAGTCCCAATTTTTTTATGGGTAGACCATACTCATAGAGTCTTTATTTTGTATTATGTCAGTCATTTCAGTATTTTTGAGCAATTGGGATGGTGGCTTCATTATTTGAGGCCTCCCCAATCTGCAAAACACTATACTGCTCACAATGTATATTCTGCTTATGTTAATTAAATTTCTGCCTGCAACTTACAAAAAAAAATAAAAATGAAGTCTCCATTATATAAATCATATTCCTAATCCCTTTATGATGAACCGGAAACCTTAATACATAAATCATATTCCAACTCTCTATCAAATAATATGAATTTTTCAATGCATAACCATATTCATAATCTTTGCTAATACTTGAATTCTTCAATATATAATTTATATTTCTAATCTTTTAATTAAATGAACATGGAATCTTAAACACATTATTAATCTAACACTTCAATGCTTAACCACTTAACTATTTAATACTTATAACAATTTAAATATTACTAAATAGTTAGCATCGAACCATTCCATATAACTTAACATGTTAATAGTCTAAATGCTACAATGCTTAAGTACTTTAACCATTTAAGCTCAACAAATTAGATTATTAATTATCATTTTAATAATCTAACACTTCAATGCTTAACTAGTTAAACTATTTGATACTTATAACAAATTAAAATATTAATAAGCACTTAGCATCGAATCATAGACTTATCCCTATAAGGATTGACTCGGAGTCAAGTTTAA
Organism: Larix kaempferi; assembly: GCA_027924585.1. Taxonomy (NCBI): domain Eukaryota; kingdom Viridiplantae; phylum Streptophyta; class Pinopsida; order Pinales; family Pinaceae; genus Larix; species Larix kaempferi. The sequence continues at coordinate 9,729,379 of BSBM01000120.1, read as the reverse complement.
GTCTTTCCCAGTTGTTACCCCATACCAATAAGCGTTGGTCCATGACTATAGCGCATCACCAAATTTAGAGACGCCAATCGGTTTGAATTGGGCGTATAGAGAAATTAAAGAATGGAAGATTCAACATGTAGTTTATATCAGAAAACTGGGTATGCTAAGGAGTGTTCAAAAAGGTGCACAGTGAATGTAAAGATCAGTGTTACAGTCGGTTTCATAAATCTGGAAATGCCAAAAGATCTTCAGCAAGGATATGCAGATGAATTAGAAATCAATTTACATTTAGAAATACAGTACAAAGGTTTTAAAGGTCACGTTCAATTCGTAAATTGAATCTTAAATACGACATGGCTGCCATGATATTGCAATATAAATGAAACTGTCAATTGAGGTCTCCACCATTTATGCCCAGGTGGTAATCACTGAGAGAGACACGCAGATCTCTTCGCCCACACTGCTCAACTTAGTATCAAGATGAGATATTGAATTATAACGCACATCGTTCAATATTTGATGACTTCTGATCTCAGGTTGGTGCAGAATTAGATCGAAAACCAGATTTATAACAGCGTGAGGTGATCTCAACTACAGCGTTCAAGTTTTCTGATTCCAATCTCAGATCGAAGAAGAATTAAATCAAGATTTTAACCATGGTGACACAGACTTCTGATCTTGGATTGGGGTTTTCAGAGCAGAATGATTAAAACAAACCCCATGAATTCGATTCTCACATAAAGGAAACAGGGTGCAGACTTAATTAGGTTTAAACTTAACTCTGTACAGAATGTAACCTTCGATCAATGGTGAATTTAAGACGGTCTGCATAAAATAACTTGACCGGATCCGATTACAGAGACAAGGTCAAACGAAAAACAAATTCCGCAGAGATCAAGTACATGCTGGGCGACCTTAATGAAAAGCAAATAGAATTTTTATAAGAAAACCGAAACAGAGTGCTGACTGTGTTTAAATGTTAAATGACGATGATGCGGATCTAGATTCCAAAAAGAACTATAGAGTATAATCCAGGGTTCCATTTCATAAACAAAATCAAACTAAAATCCTCAGCAGAGATATGTACGTGCTGGTACAATCTAAAGGGAAGCAAATTAGAGGTTTTAAATAATCTAGACAGAGTATCGAATGTAGTCAATAGAGAATGGCCCCCGCACAGATCTAGATTCCAGATATATGATTCGAAAGATAGGGCGACATAGTATATGTCCAGATTTCAAATACACAAATAAAACCAAATTAAAAATCTCAGCAGAAATCCGTTTACAAACCAATTCTTCTATGTTACAGAGATCGAAAAGTAGGGCGTTTATATTTCAAGATTTATGGAGATCATAAGTGTATATCGAATTTGCAGAGATAATGGAATAGCGATCCAATCACACCGATCTATAATAATCTTTAAAAAAGTCAGGATTCGAATTTCCTAAATGCATTCTCAATTTCTAAAGTTTGTATACATGTAATATAACCGAGTCACTAAATATACATAAATATAAATCCGAATAGAAACCAACATAGAATTCAAATACTGATAAACAAAATATGAAAAACATTGAACCTGATTCGATTGTCGAATTCGAGGTTGGGAAGTTCATTGTAGTCGCAGTTGAGTCCGCGGTCCAGTCGATCCACTAGACGAAGATATCGACAACCCCTTGATTGACCACCCTACTGTACCGGGGTTACTCTCCTTCACTCCGAACCCCCGAGCTAATGGGGTCGTAAGAACACACTAGCAAGCTTCCCGCTGGGATCTCCCAATCCCCGGTCAAACTATGTCCAACTCACAAGAACCATAAATCAATTCTGGATTCCGGTGCCCATCCGGCACTAGGGAGCAAGAGATATCATTTTCTCCTTCTCCTCCCTCCTTTTATAACAAAAGTATGTGTGCCAAGTTTCTCCACATGCACATAATTCATTTAATTTAATATTTTATTAATATTTACTCTCAAATTACAAGTGTCTCTTTCTATTTTGGGTGTGCACTTAATTCCCTAAATCAGTGCAAGGTGGGTGTAGTGGTCTTCAATAGAGTCTTAGTGGTGTTTTGCTTTTCCAACTAGTTTTATTCAAAATATATTTTTAATAAAACTTCTAATAGATAATAGATAGAAACAATATTTTCTACATTCATCTTTTAATAAAATTCCACTATATATTTTTTTAAGTTTTCTCCTTTTAAAATTTTTAAAAGAAATAAGATATTTCAAAAATAAAATTCTACTTTATTTTAAGTCTTGTTCTCTTTCAAAATAAATAAAATTTAAAACTTCTTTTTCAAAATAAATAAAATTAAAATAAAAGAATTAAGATATTTTAAAAATATTTCTTTTAATAAAGTACCATTCTAATTTAAATTTTCTTCTTTTTGAAATAAATCAAATTAAAAAATAAAAGAAGTAAAATATTTCTTTTATTAAAATTATAATTTTCTTCAATATAAATTAATTCATTCCTTTAGTGTAATTTCAATTTGTATACTTCCATTAGATAACATTTTTCCGTTTTTATATAGGTACCACTTCAGCGGATCTTTCTGACAATTCCATTTCATTCTTCTTATGGGGAGTACTGTGTAGCGATCGGGAATCTTTACCGCGACCTTCCAACTACGCTTTCTTGGATACTAAGGATTGCTGAGGGATAAGGTCCTCCTTATCGTGCGCCCCTCAACTCATCGTATGCGGCCAAGTCATTATGGCCTCGCCCGTACGGCACACGCTTCCCCGGGTGAGCTGAAACGACTTCCTACTCGTGTGTGGATTGTTATTTCAGGGTCGACAGTCTGTCGTCGTACCCCTATGTGTTCTTTCCATTCTTACGACCCCTATAATTCCATTGTGGGTCAGTCAGTAAATCGTCTTACCTGCTACTGCACGCACTCAAGCGCACATTAGTAGCGCTGCACTATAAAATATTTTCATCATTCATTCTAGTATCTCAGTCAGTCGAGCATACAAATTATTCGTCATGTCTCAGTCAATCGAAAATTCATCATTTTCATTATAAAGAATTTTAATCATTCTTCATCATTTCTCAGTCAGTTGAGCATTCATAATTTTCATTATAAAGCATTTTCTTCATTCTTCATCATTGCTCAGTCAGTCGAGCATTCATCATTTTCATTATAAAGAATTTTAATCATTCTTCATCATTTCTCAGTCAGTTGAGCATTCATAATTTTCATTATAAAGCATTTCCATCATTCTTCATCATTTCTCAGTCAGTCGAGCATTCATCATTTTCATTATAAAGCCATTTCATCATTAATGTGAGACTGAATGGAGCCCCAAGATAGTAATGCAGAAATCATAAGTCTCAGTTATTTAACAGGGATTATTGTGACCCAAAATGCAACTGAAGAGGATTTTCCCTTTCTAAAACTAGTCAGCAAAAAGCAAGGTCACATAGAGAAACTTTCTTTCATAAGTAGATTCTGTCTTTCAATGCCTTTGAGATTGCTCAGAGCCCTATCTTTCCACATACCAAGAAGTTGGGCTGGGGTTTATTTAATAAAGTAAAGAAATCAAACAATAAGCAAACAAATAAATCAAATGAAAGCAATCGAAACAAAACAGACTATTAAAAAACGGAAAACAACAAACTAGAAATAACACAAAAACAAAGTTTATTTATGTACAACAAGCTTCTAAACCTAAGTGAAATACTGCTTCAGGGCAAGGCCGTTGACAGAGAGGTTTTCTTCCTCCCCTTTTAAATCTTTCAGTTTGTATGTCGACAGACCAAGCTTGTCGGAAACTTGGTAAGGGCCAAGCCACAATTGTTGAAATTTTGTGTTCTTTCCCTTATCATCATGTGGGTGATCCCACTTCAGAACTAAGTCACCTACTTCAAAACTCCTTTTTCTATACTTTCGTTTATCAAACCACCTTTTGACAACATCTTGGTGTTGGTGGAATCTATCTTTGTGTAAAATCTTAGTCACAACAGAACCTAGCTACTATGGATTCCTCACTAGTGAAAGATTGCAACACATTTACAGGAATAGGCACAAATCTGTAAAATGAAGAACAAATGTAGAATAACACATGAAATGGAGTAAAATGTCATATATTATTAACAGTCCAATGATATGAAATTGATTGGTTCAACCTTATATAGAAAATAGGAGGAAAAATATCCACTTGGAGTGTCCACACTTAGCTAGCTTAGATTTACCCCAATCACGCCTAGGTTAACCAGAAATGTTTCCAAAATAACTCAAACAGGTTCAAAATATGCATGTGAACACTGAGTAAGCATGGTAAGTCATAATGAGGTTCATACATGTGAGGATAAGGTTTGGTGGAAGTTGATTAGGCTTAGGCATGTCAAAAATGGCCCAGGGAGTGGGAATTGTCCACATACAGAGCATGAGCGCCCTTGGTCAATGTGTTTCCTTAAAATAGGGAAAGAGGGCGCCTTAGGCATGCTGGGGCAATAAATGCTTGGATAAGCATGCCTAACAGCTAGTTTGACCACCTCTTGGCCCATACTTTGGCTCATACACTGTGAACTTGTTCACACTTATCCAGATAAGTCCAAACCACTTCATAATAACCAGTTTCACACCTAGGGATGTATTATTAACCAGTTTAGCACCTAATAACCATTAATTAATTAATGATTAAGGTACTAAGGTATAATATTGCTCTAACACCCCCTCATAAGCTAGACTTAGTGGAATATAAAAAATAAGGCCTTGGCAACTAAGGCTCAAGTCACCTTTTACAACAGAAATTTATTTGTCCATGTAAAACGAGGAAAGAGGCAAAACCACATGGGGAAAATCCTCCCTCAAGAGTGGACATGATACAGAGATGATCAAAAATGTCTTCAACAAGTCTTGTTCTTCACTTGAATGAGTTGAGTAAACAATTTCTTGGTGAAAGACTCGGTGAAGATGTTGTGGATGCCATGATCATGCATCAATGCATCAATGTTGTGTAGACAATAAACATGTTGGGAGGCCCTTTGAAACTCATCATTTGATGATGGAGGAGAATCATAGGAATGCTTCTTGCTGCATACATACTCAGATCTGAATACATAATAAAAAATGGAAAAGATATCTCTGCAAAATCCTTCCCAAAAAACATAAAAAATATCAACAAAATCAGCATTTTGAGGAGCTTCCACATGGCAAATCAAACCATGAATCTTCCTTCCGAACTGATGTAGCACCTTCCCAAATCTGTAATAGAGATCACGTGGCTCTCATATATCAGAATAGGAGCCATATGGAGTAGCAAAAAATAGAGGTATAATGTCTCCATGATCGAATGGTTTTACAGTAAGGGAAGAGTGTGTAGCTAGATCACATTGACAGTTGAGCAAACTTGAAGGGTCTGGAGACTTGAGTTTTGAACCATAGGTGGTAAGATCAGGTCCAAACATTTGTAACAGTAGCCCCATGATGGCCAATGACATGGCTATCCAACCAAGGAATGAAATGCAAGACATAAAGACAACATAGGCAAGTGACACAGTTTTGGAAACAATGAAATTGTCAGATTTTCCAATGTGAGAGCTTGGGGGTTGCATGGTCTTTTGAACATCTAGTGGTTGGGAAAATGGTTTGAGGTCTGTCATACCCTGTAGATTAGCCTGCATATTACCTTCCATATCAGAATGGAAAGGATCTGAATGAAATTGGGAAGAGCTGTAATGTCCCCAGCTTGATCCCATGGCATTAAAATCGTAAATGATGTGATATTGTTATAAAATCATGGTGAGGAGCTCAAGGCCAAGGCCCCACCATCGATTTATCAATGCATATGATTCACGTGCTAGCCATGCGCAATGGAATTGCGAATATTATATAAATATGCATTTTTAATAAAATACCCACAACTAGCTATGCAATGCAACAAGAGATGGGGGCATGATTTTACAAGGAATTGGGAGGGAAAACATTCAAACCCTTGAGTCAATCAAGTCAAGCCAAGTGTCAATGAGATAACCCATCAAAATCTCAACTACCCATGTTGACTTTTGTACCCAATCATTCATTTCTCCCAAGAGTTGGGTGAAGTAGTTAATGCCTTGGGGAATGGGGAGGTATGGCTGTCAAAAATTCGAGTATGGGCAACCACTCTGCATGGAAAAACGTGTTTGGCTTCCTTGGCAAGAAAAGAGCCATGAATTTGCCTCCCAAGCCATAACCCATCAGGCAGTTTTGCCTCTCTCACGTTTTTGGAGCTAGTTGGGCTTTCCCCATCACGTTTTTCACCATTTTCCTGCATTTTCCATGCATGGGAACTCGTTTTTGGTATTGCACAATGGCTAGGAGGAAGGGGGCCACGATTTTGGGGTTTATGGAGGCCGTTTTTGTCCCTTGAATGCCCAGAAACGTTTTCTGAAAACGATTTTGCTCTCCCAGGGTTGATTCCCCAATTGCCATTTCGTTTTTGGTGTGCCCACGATTTGGGAAAGTCCATGGCCATCTTATTTGTAAAATCCCATTGCTGAAAATGGGCATCCATGCCCAGTTTGAGTTGCTGTGTGTAAAAGAAGGTTGGGGTTGAAATGGGTTTCTATTGCTTTGGCTGTGCATGAGCTGGAATGTTCCATTTTCCTTGTAAGAATCATGCCCAGCTCGGGGGTGGCAGTTGTGTTGAGAGATTGATGAACACAACTGGCCTATGGTTGGGTGGAACGTTGCAGCAACATAGCTAGTTGCTTGAGACAATTGCACCATTGAAGATAAGTGTTCTCTATGTGCATTTTACTTCTGAAATGTTTTTAATTTGATGTTTATTATTGATATGTTGAATGCATATGAAAGATGTGTGTGGTTGATGTTCTTATTCCACTGTGCATATATGTTTGATTTGCATCTGCACACATAAATTTTATGGCTATGAATCTAATGAATGGGCTGAGTTTTTGTGAAAGCCCCGTAGATTGGCATCATGTTTCCTTATCGGAGTTGGATCCACGGGTGGGGACGTGACATTTGGTATCAGAGCTGCTGGTTGCAGCATTGGGCCTTCATGGGCTACCTATCACAGTTGCAGAGGTAAGTATGCCTCCTGCCTAGCACTAAACATTAAAAAGAAGGAAAATATTTCAAAAAATTTTCTGACTGTTTTTGAAAATTTGAAATTTTTTCTAAGTGTTGGAAATTTTGCTCAAGTCTCTGTCGCCGATTTTAATGTTAAATTCTGTGACGCGGTTGGCGGGTTTTAGCGCTAACTTTTGCGACTCTGTCGGTGATTTTAGCGTTAATTTTTGCAACGCGCGGCAGTGGAATTAGCGATTAAAGTTTACGCAGCGGCGACAATTTTAAGATTAAAAACCGCGATGCGCGCGACACGCGCTTCAGAAATAATGTTAAATTCTGCGACTCGGCGACGATTTTAAGCTTAAAAGCTGCGACACTAGGCGGCGGTTATAAGCTTAAAAATTGCGCGGGCGACAATTTTAGCCTTAAATTTTGAGACACGGTTGCAGCAACGGAGGATTGCGGGCGGCGAAGATAAGGCTAGACCACCGCGATGGGCGCAAAAGTTAAGGTTAAAATCTGCGCCAGTCAGCGGCGACATTGGCGAAACTGCGGCAATTTTAAGGTTAAAAACTGCGATGCGGTGGCAGTTTTAGAGTTAAATCCAGCGCCAAAGTCGGTGATTTTAGAGTTAAATCCAACGCCAAGGTCGACAATTTTAAGGTTAAATCCAGCGACGGTTTAAAATATATATATATATATAGAGAGAGAGAGAGAGAGCCAAAAACTTGATTTTTGGATAGAAGGAGCAATCGGGCCCAGAATGGAATGATTCCTGTGGGGTTCGGAGGCCATTAAAGAAGGCCATGAAAGAACCAGAGAGGGTCCTGAACCCAGTATGCTCCAATTTGACAGAAAATGGAGAATAGTGACTTTGGTAAGACAGTGTCCCGAGGCTTGACGGAAGGTCGGTTTGAGCTGAAATTGATATGGCGCGGCCATGGAGCAGGCATAGTGTTAAGTTTGGAATCTTGGAGCCAAACTCCAAAGGATGTGGAGTCGGGGTGAACCAAAAGGCCAAAAAGCACTGTTTCGGGCCACTTCTTCGGGATTTTGAAAAGCTTGTGGACATTAAAAGTGACCCTAGATGTTGGAATCAAAATTTTTACTAAACTAGACATTTCATCTTCTCATTAAAACGGACAGTTTCCGTCAAACGAAGATTTTCCAGAAATGCATAGTTTGGGAGATAGCCATTTTTGGCCAAATTTTGAGATTTTGGAAAAAAATGAAAAGTTAAAAGTAGCCAAACCCTAAATTTTATAGAAGTTGACTGGTGCATCGGAACCGGGATATGAAGGTTGCTGAGTGTTCCTTGTTATATGGAATACCTTCGCCCGGTAGATAATTTTTCATGATTCTTCCTAAATTTACTTCTGCAAGCAGCTGAAGTTGGCGTTTTAGAACAAATTGCAGCTGTGTAAAAGTGTAGAAAATTTGGGCAAAGTTTGCATTTCTAAAAGAATGTAAATTCCATGTTCTGGATCGGAATGGAGCACGGGGATAGGCTTTGGAAAGCTTATCCAAAGGAGAATAGGGATGCATGACCATAATTTGAATGAGGTCCACATATATCATACATATTTGGTACAAAAGAGTGCCAACGACTGTTTTGACAAAAGAGAATTGTTAATATGGGCAATTTCTAGAATTGCATGACTGGAAGGAAATCAGACCAACTATGATATGGAAGAGGGATTCCATTCTACGATGAGGGACTGGAAAAGGGAGAATTCCTTAACCCCTATTTGCTATCGTACTTATAATTATGAAATTGTCATGCATATAAACTATGGCATAAGAATGTTAAAACTGCAAGAGATTACATAGATGAATATGCACTAGATGGCATAACAATAAACATTGCACAGTGCATGCGAAAATGTTTTTGCATGTATATGATATTGCATATTGGTAAAATAGTGAGGTTTTACATATGCAATGAGCCACTTAAGATAATGATTGTGGTTGCTAATAATTAGTTGTGTCCGCATTGGTTGTAGGACAAAATACAATCAAAGCATGGCTAAAGAAGTTGATGACGTTGTTGCACGTGACCAACAACCTTATGAAGAGAGGATGGTGCAACAAGTCCGTGATCATGATGTTGGCAAAAAAGACTGAGTAGCCTTGGTAAGAGGCCAGTTGATCAGGTAACATCAAGTGATGCTAATATCAGCCATGCAGGTAATGGTTAATTGTGCTTAATTGCATGAATGTGGAAAGAGGATTTGATGAGATCCCTTCAACTATGTTTAAAAATGTGTTCAATTGTTTGTATGAGAGATTGAGTGTCTGAATGTGAATGTCAGCCTACCAAGTATGGTGAGGTATGGATAAGTGAAGGAAGGAAGCCTTACACCCTATAATTGCTTAGAAATCTCAATGCATTCATATGAAATTAGATCATGCTATTTGTGTATGCCGGTTGTGAGTTTAACAACCAAAGCAAGTGAGGACTTATGGTCCTGTAGTGGTAGTGTATGCCATATGAGGTAGGCATGGTTAGGCCATAATATGTTGGAATGCATAGTACTCATGGATTAATGCAAGGTTGTATTGAGGGGTTATGCATTGAGTGGGTGCACATTAAAATATTATGAAAATGTTGTGAATGTGCATGCATATGTGCGAGTGCACATGTTGAGGTGCATTATGTGAATGCATGGTTGTGATATATATGTTTCAATGCAGTTAGATAATAGATGACATGGTGGACTATTGTTAGTACTGAGACCATTCCATGAGCGACTGTGAATGCAGGAGAATGATTGCATGAAGAAGGTAGACATGTGATGGGCTACCAGAGTGCTCTGTTGGAAGGACAAAATTGCATGGAATGTGAAGTAATGAGTATTTACAGTTTATTTAAATTGCATGGATAGTGTGACTGTGTCTTGCAATTTTATTGTGACAATGATGCATATATAGGAATGTATATATATTTCATTGCATTTCAAATGTTAATAGTTGAAGGTGTTTGAATTATTGAGTGTTATAATTCTGAGATCACTTTAGTGACTGTTGTGACAATGAAAGGATTATATGCAGAGATACTCACAACGTGTTTGGCTGATTGAAGTTTCAGTTTTCAGGTAGAAAAGTCTTATGTATGGCAATGCGGATAAGTCCATAGTAAAGACCGAGATCTACCATGTGCAGAAGCCAAAGGCTATGAGAAGGTTCTCATGGTTGTAAAGTATGCATGAAACAAATCTGAAAATTTTATGGTTTAAATTTATGAGAATAATCTCATGATTGCAAATCCAATTTCTGTAGGAAAATAGATTTGTAGATTTCAGATTTGAGAATTTGCTTATAATTGCTAATCACTGTTTGGCTTATATAAATTGTGTCAGGAGAACATGTTGTAGGTGGATGTTCATGTATGGTAGCAAGGGTGAAACCATAATGGACAGAGTGATACCACTTACGAGAGCCAAACAATATGAGGATAGCCTCATTGCTAAGCAAATCAATTTCTGTAGGAGACAGAATTGTAAATTCATGTTGAATTAATTATTAATGCTATTGATTGGTTATAGAACAATCATACTTGAAGCTTATTGCTAAATGTTGGTGACTGTTTGGCTATTTGATAAGTGTGCCAGGATGACACATTGCAGGAAGACCATGTGTGATGGTCTGCCGAAGCCAAACTACATGGGAAGGATCCCATGGTTTGGAAATGGGTTTCGGGTGAAACGCCATTGTAAATGTTGATAATGTCTCAATCAAACTGCATGTGGGTGAATCATGCGAGTGAGACAGTAAAATTATGCCGAGAAGGCATGTGTGGGTTATGGAACGTGAAAAGATTGGGGTGGTGAACCGAAGGACTGTTGAATCAGAGAAGGGAGCTCCCATTCTTCACAAATAAAGAAAAGATACATCTGTGAAATGAATGAGTATTCTGTAACCCTAACTGAAGATATACATGTATGGTTATTAGATTTAATACGCAGAGCATGTTTTATTATTTCATTATTATTCCAGACTGCTTGAGTGTGACTAGGGCCTACATGTCTCACATCAGAAAGGGATGCATACCTTTCGGGTGATGGGTTATGTTAGGGTTTTCAATATTGACTACACCCTAAGGGAATGGACACATTCCTGGTGTTTCAATACTTGATAGTGAATGTTATGAAATATGATTACAATTTTTGAGCAGCAATACTGAGGAGCTTGCTTATCCTTCTTGTGCTATCAGCTTACACATATGCAATCTGGTGTTGCACGCGAGGAGCTGTGTAGCAGAAAAGGGGTATCATCCTTGTGTAGTGTGAGTGGGTATTGTGGGGGCCATGCTAGCCTGCAGTCAAGTGAGTCACCTATGGAGTTCCTGGAGGGAACCACTGGTTGCATAAGAGAAGGAGCCACGTAATCATATTATGTTGTTCTTATTGCCTGATAAACACAGTCAGTGTATTGGATTGGCAATGGTTGTTGTATGCCTGATAAACCCAGTCGGTGTACTAGCTTGGCATTAGTTGTGTGGATATTGTGGTGAATGGTTGTTGCATGCCTGATAAACCCAGCCGGTGTACTGGCTTGGCATTGGTTGTGTGGATATTGTGGTGAATGGTTGTTGTATGCCTGATAAACCCAGTCGGTGTACTGGCTTGGCATTGGCTATTTGCATGTTGTGGAGGTATTGGTGAAGGGTGTTATTTCCTGATAAACCCAGTCGGAGAACTGGCTTGGAAATGGCCCTTGTATGCTTGATAAACCCAGTCGGCGTACTGGCTTAGTATACTGATCTTCAGAATGCTTGATAAACCCAGTCGACATACTGGCTTAGCATACTGATTTTAGGGATTCCTGATAAACCCAGTCGACGTACTGGCTTGGAATTGCCTATTCGGATGATGTTGTGGAAGCAGAATGTGTGTTGGCCAAGAATCCACCCCACAGGTGATCCAAGGCTTGTAAAGCAGAGAGGGAAACCTGTGGAGTAGCAAGGAAAATGCACAATACAGATAAGTATTCATTTTCATTTATTTTCTTGTTTGGAATAATGAAAATTTCAGGTATAAGTCTTCTAACAGCTAAGCTGATACACTATTGTTCCTTTGTTGGAAAACTTGGTCATTGCAGGAAGCACGGACCCTGAAAGCACTATAAATTCTTGGTAAACCAGAGAGTAACTGGTTGTCCACTACAAATTCTTGGTAAAACCAGAGAGTAACTACTTGTCCACTATAAATTCTTGGTAAATCCAGAGAGTAATTGATGCTCGATAAATTCAAAGAATAGTTGGTGGGGGCATTAACCACTTGATGTTGTGGAGCAGACGGCGTGCTGGCCAAACATTCTTTAATTAATTAATAAAACCAGTTGGAGCACTAGCCTAGCATATTGCTAAATGAGATGATTAATGAAACCCAGTCGGCGTACTGGCTGGACATTGCCTATTCGAATGGTTGTGGAGTAGCCTGCGTGCTGGCCCAACATTCATTATTGCATCCACGGGAAATCCAAGGCTTATAAAGCGAAGAAGAAGCCTGTGGAATAAAGTGAAGACATCCAATGCAGATAAGTATTTGGTTACATTGCAGCTTCTTGCTTATGAAATACGTGTGTATATGATTTGTTTATGATTTCTTAAACTCTTGGTTGGAGACAAACCCTATGGAAATAAACTAAACATGTGAATCGATTCAATGTTTGAGTGTAGGTATTGGTGGAAGCAAGGACTATGAAGGCATCATAAGGATGCATGTGGACATGTGATCGTCCGGAAGAATTCAGTGTGAGAAGTAATGAAAAATGGTGCTATTGGACATGTGTGGGTCCTAGCAGCCAAAGGTTTTGTAAGCAACAATGGGGAAAGGTTCCCTGGTTGAAAATCCTCAGACAGACCTTAGAAACTATGTGTCGTAGCCAAGAAGGGCAAGTCAAGCATTCACATTGAAGTGAAAGAGGCTCAAGAGAATGAAACCACAGTGATGGTGTGGCTCCAGATTGGAACAAGACTAAGAGGGGGAAACTCTTACTCTTCTCTTTCATTTTTGATTGATGCATTTCAGAAACAAAGGATTGTTGAATGCATGTTGTGACTGGAAGTTGATTGTGTTTATTGCTTGAAATGAATTGTGAATGCTGAAATAGTTATTTCCCTGTGAAAGGATGAACATGAACGAGTTCATGTATATGTTGGGAAAGCATGAAAAGTGTGGAAGTCGTATGAGTAAAGCATGGATGTTCCATGTCAATTGGGCAATTAATTGACTAACTTTAATATTGTGCTATGCTATCCTAACAAGAATTGCCACGATGAATCCCACATGTGAGAAATTGAAAGCCATTGTTTGCAGCTGTTACTAGCCAAGTGTTGCTAGTGAGCAAGGACAACAAGGAGGATGGAATCCCTGAAATTCCAGACTTGTAGATCAGCTGGAAGATAAATAAATGGAAGGGATTGCTGTGGAGCGATGCCCGCCTGCAGAGCTGGAAGATCAAAGCCAGCAGGAGCGGCTTGAGGAAGCAAAAGGACTTGATCTGAAAGTTCAAAGTAAAGAGATGAACGCAGGACAGACCTGCCACATTTTGTGATTTTTGAGACATGTGTAAAGTGGGTATTTATTCATAAGTGTTGGAACACCGAGGATGGTGTTATTCCAAGGGGAGGGGAATGTAATGTCCCCAGCTTGACCCCATGGCATTAAAATCGTAAATGATGTAATATTGTTATAAAATCATGGTGAGGAGCTCAAGGCCAAGGCCCCGCCATCGATTTATCAATGCATATGGTTCACGTGCTAGCCATGCGCAATGGAATTGTGAATATTATGTAAATATGCATTTTTAATAAAATACCCACAACTAGTTATGCAATGCAACAAGAGATGGGGGCATGATTTTACAAGGAATTGGGAGGGAAAACATTCAAACCCTTGAGCCAATCAAGTCAAGCCAAGTGTCAATGAGATAACCCATCAAACTCTCAACTACCCATGTTGACTTTTGTACCCAATCATTCATTTCTCCCAAGAGTTGGGTGAAGTAGTTAATGCCTTGGAGAATGGGGAGGTATGGTTGTCCAAAATTCGAGTATGGGCAACCACCCTGCATGGAAAAGCGTGTTTGGCTTCCTTGGCAAGAAAAGAGCCATGGATTTACCTCCCAAGCCATAACCCATCAGGCAGTTTTGCCTCTCTCACATTTTTGGAGCTAGCTGGGATTTTCCCACCACGTTTTTCACCATTTTCTTGCATTTTCCATGCCTGGGAACTTGTTTTTGGTATTGCACAATGGCTGGGAGGAAGGGAGCCATGATTTTGGGGTTTATGGAGACCGTTTTTGTCCCTTGAATGCCCAGAAACGTTTTCTAGAAACGATTTTGCTCTCCCAGGGTTGATTCCCCAATTTCCATTTCGTTTTTGGTGTGCCCACGATTTGGGAAAGTCCATGTCCATCTTATTTGTAAAATCCCAGTGCTGAAAATGGGCATCCATGCCTAGTTTGAGTTGCTGTGTGTAAAAGAAGGTTGGGGTTGAAATGAGTTTCTATTGCTTTGGTTGTGCATGAGCTGGAATGTTCCCTTTTCCTTGTAAGAATCATGCCCAGCTCGGGGGTGGCAGTTGTGTTGAGAGATTGATGAACACAACTGGCCTATGGTTGGGTGGAACGTTGCAACAACATAGCTAGTTGCTTGGGAAAATTGCACCATTGAAGATAAGTGTTCTCTATGTGCATTTTACTTCTGAAATGTTTTTAATTTGATGTTTATTATTGATATGTTGAATGCATATGAAAGATGTGTGTGGGTGATGTTCTTATTCCACTGTGCATATATGTTTGATTTGCATCTGCACACATAAATTTTATGGCTATGAATCTAATGAATGGGCTGAGTTTTTGTGAAAGCCCCATAGATTGGCATCATGTTCCTTACCGGAGTTGGATCCGCGGGTGGGGATGTGACAAGAGCTTTCAGAAGGCATGTAAAATACTAGTGAAAAATGAATAATATTGGGGGAAAGCTTCGGTGAACTGGATGGAGATTCTTTCAGGGAAGAGACTGAGTTTTTTGAATCTGATATATCAGAATGTAAATCAGAAACAGAGATATCAGAAAAAGATTTAACTCTAGCATTCAAAGCATACAACTTTTTACTTTTGCAGGTAACATAGAGGCAACGATCTTGTTCCAAAGAGAGCTTGGCTTCTTCTCTTCTTGCAAAATCTGGAACATAAATGTTATGTTCTTCAAGTAGTTTAGTTAGAATGTCTATCTTCTTTCTGAAACAAGATTTTTCATTATGAGAACCTATGCAATAACCACATTTGGGCTTCTCTTTCTTGCTCTTCATCTTCTTGACTTTTGAATCTTCATCACTTGAACTTGAGCTTTCATCACTTGACTGCTTTTTCTCCTTCATCTTGTTCTCTTGGGGTTTGAAGATGGGTTTTTGTTTGCCTCTTTGTTTCAGATCTCCAACAGCAAGCACTTGGTCTTTTTGCTTGATGGAAGCCATTAAGACCAACTTGTCTTGCTCTTGAGTTAGCATAACCATGAAATTAGCCAAAGATGGCATTTTCCAATTTCTAACTGTGAGCTTTGTGGAGTTGAATGTAGAGGCAAAAACTGAGTACTCGGGACCAAATTTTGAAAGAATGGACAAGATCAACTGTTCTTCGTTCTTATCAATGCCACACTGTTTGATTTGCAAGACCAAGCTTTAGAACTTGGTGAAGAAATCCTGGATGGATTCGAAATTGCTTGGACTCGGTGAGATCAACTCATTCTCAAGTTGATTCCCTCTCATCTCATCAGTCTTCCCAAATAGAGACTCAAGCTTGAGACAAACTTCATTGGGTGTATGTAGACTTTCCACATGAAACAAGGAGGTCTCTCGAAATACTGAGACAAAGGAGGCCGAATGCCTCATCCATTCTGTTAAAAAACTTTGATTTCTCCATAGCAGAATTTGGCTCAACCTCTGTGCCCATTGTGATCCTGAAAAGACCCTTGGATCTCAACAAAATCACCATTTCAGCCTTCCAATCGAAATAGTTGAAGGGGGTGAGCAAATTTGGATGAGATTGCTCCATATTCTTCTACTGCTTGCGCATTGGGTGACAATGGTGCTCTTGAAAACCTGCAAAAAACTCTCAATCACTCAAGAGGGATCTACACTAACAGATTCGAACCCTGTTTGATAGTGGGTGCATTCGGGAGAGCATCACACCTGAGAAGAGCCACTAGATTTCTCCAATGGACTCAATGCAATGGCCTCAGAAATTCTGTGGTTTCTCCACTGCTTCTGGCAAGCCACTAAAACAGTCTTGTTGGTTCGAATAATAGCTCTAAGAGCTCTGATACCATGTAAAATCTTAGTCACAGCAGAACCTAGCTACTATGGATTCCTCACTAGTGAAAGATTGCAACACATTTATAGGAATAGGCACAAATCTGTAAAATGAAGAACAAATGTAGAATAACACATGAAATGGAGTAAAATGTCATATATTATTAACAGTCCAATGCTATGAAATAGATTGGTTCATCCTTATATACAAAATAGGAGGAAAAATATCCACTTGGAGTGTCCACACTTAGCTAGCTTAGATTTACCCCAATCCCCCCTAGGTTAACCAAAAAGGTTTCCAAAATAACTCAAACATGTTCAAAATATGCATGTGAACGCTGAGTAAGCATGGGAAGTCATAATGAGGTTCACACATGTGAGGATAAGGTTTGGTGGAAGTTGGTTAGGCTTAGGCATGCCAAAAATGGCCTAGGGAGTGGGAATTGTCCACATACAGAGCATGAGCGCCCTTGGTCAATGTGTTTCCTTAAAACAGGGAAAGAGGGCGCCTTAGGCATGATGGGGCAATAAATGCTTGGATAAGCATGCCTAATAGCTAGTTTGACCACCTCTTGGCCCATACTTTGGCTCATACACTGTGAACTTGTTCACACTTATCCAAATAAGTCCAAACCACTTCATAATAACCAGTTTCACACCTAGGGATGTATTATTAACCAGTTTAGCACCTAATAACCATTAATTAATTAATGATTAAGGTACTAAGGTATAATATTGCCCTAACACTTTGGCCTTCTGTTGTGATTCTTCAAGCTTTAGCAGGATATCAATTCGTGACTATAGGACTTGACTACTGGACCCTCGAGAGCCTTGGGTTAACTGTAGGGATGGGAGTAGTATATTAGGCGGGAGTATGGATTCCTTCCCATAGACTAGTGTGTAAGGGGAAACTCCTAAGGCATTCTTTGGAGTGACCCTAACTTCCCATAAAGCATTTGGAAGGGATGCATTCCAATTTCTTTGATTCTCAATGACAGTTTTCTTAAGGATTCGGATGAGATTTTTATTTGTGGATTCGGCTAGTCCATTTCCTTGGGGATAATAATTTGCTGAATAATGCAATTTAATTCCTCTTTCATAAACAAATGCATTTAATTTTACAGATGAAAAATAAGTTGCATTATCCAAAACTAAGGAAATTGGAACCCCAAACCTGGTTATGATATTCTCTTGCATGAACTTGATAACTGCGTCTTCATTCACTTTACACAATGGAATAGCTTCTGTCCACCGAGTGAAATAATCCGTAGCTGTTAGGATATACCAGTGTTGCAGCGATGAATTCAGATTTATTTCTCCAATGACATATATGCCCCATTGCTCGAATGGTTCAGAGATAATAACTGGCTGCAATGGTCCTGCTGCTTTTGGTAATATGCCAACACTTCTTTGACATACATCACACTTCTTGGCATGAGCATGGGAGTCTTTAAAAAGAGTAGACCAATAGTATCATGCCCTCAGTATTTTGTGGGCAGCAGTATCTCCGGAATAATGTCCCCCCGAAAGGCCATCGTGCAATTCTTTGACTACTTTCTCCGCATCTTCCTTCTCAAGACACCTAAGAAATATTCCATCATAGTTTTTTCTGAAAAGCACTCCATCGATTATTTGATAGGACACTGATTTCAATCGGAGTGCCCTTCTCTGCTTAGGACTCCAGTTTTGTGGTAGATATCCTTGCTGCAAATAGTGCACTAGTTCCCTGTACCAAGACTCGGGAGCAGTGAAAATAGGACATACCTCAGTAAGATTCAATTCAGCTTCGTTTTCCCACTCCTTCTCTTCACTGGTTGGATTTTTAGTGAGTAACTTACACAAACCTTGACCTTTAATAATGGTGGCTGGTTTGAATTCCAGATCATACTCTTGAAGTGCGGTTACCCAGTTTCCTCTCCTTTCCCCCAGTTCCTTTTGCACAAACAATGATCTGACAGCGGGGTGAGGTACTACAAATTTTGTTCTGTTTTTTAAGATATATGGCATTAACTATTTTACCGCTTTAAACACTACATACGCTTGCTTATCCACGACGGGGTAATTCAGTTCAGCACCCTACAAACCAGTGCTCATGAAATATATTGGATATTTGTCTCCTAATTCTCCTTTCTGAGTGAGCACTTCTGCGAGAGAGTTATCTGAAGCAAAGGTGTACATGATAAAATATTTCTCAAAATCTGGACTCCTTAAAGAAGGGGCATTGTCTATGGTAGTTTTAATGTCCTTAAACGCAATCTTCTCTATGTCGGTCCATTTAAATTGCACACTCTGCTTCACCATTTACTACAAAGGTTTAATAATCTGAGCGAAATCAGGCACAAACCTTCGAACAAAATTTATGTTGCCCATAAATGATTGCATTGCTTTTTTGTTATGGGGCATGGAAATCTGGCTTATAGTACACTCTCTCTTGATCTATCGATATTCCCTTCTTCGAGATTATGTGAACTAGAAGTTTACCTTCAAGAACAACAAAAACACTCTTCTTATAGTTTAAAGATATACCATATTTCCTACAGCGGTCAAAAATCTATTTTAGGTGGAGAACATGGTCTTCCCTTTTCTTGGAAAAAACGGTCACATCACTTGTATAAATGACCACGCAGTGGCCAACCAATCCTCAGAACGCAATATCCATGGCTCTCTGAAATGTAGCTCCAACATTTATTAAGCCGAATGGCATTCTTCGATATGCAAACATTCCCCATTTCGTATGGAAAGTGGTCTTGAGTCGGTCTTCTTCCGCTACTAATACTTGATTGTATCCAGAAAATCCATCTAGTAGGGAGAATAGCTCTGATCATGATACCATTTGTAAAATCTACTCCATTGATGGAACAGGGTAGTTGTCTTTATCAGATGCTCTGTTCAAATTTTGAAAGTCTACACACAATCTTATTTCTCCCGACTTCTTCCTCACGGGGACTAAATTAGTGACCCACTCGGAGTGTCGTACTTTAAAGATGATCTTAGCATCCAACAATTTTTTTAACTCTTTCTGTATTAATGGTTCGAGTGTTGGATGCATCCTTCGTAACTGTTGCTGAAAGGGTTTTACTCCAGGCTTCATGGGTATGACATGTTGTATGATACGCGTGTCATATGTCTTCAAATATTCATAAGTCCATGCAAAAACGTCTTTGTATTGCTGGAAAATTTGGATGAACTTATACCTCTTGCCTGGTGAACAACATTTACCCAGATTAACAAATTTGGGCTCAGCTTCTGCGCTCAAGTTTGCCAACTCATGCTGCATCGATGAGATATTAGTCTTGACATTTGCTGGCCTCCTGAATTTGTTCTGTAGATCAAATAGTCCTTCAAGAGTCCTTACTCCTTTCGGCATAAAGTTTCCTTTAGCTGCATCCTTGTTTTGCAAATCCAGATCGTGTTTATCTTCATCAATTATAGATTCTTGGAAGGCATCTTCATTTGTTAAGAAACTGGTAATCTGATCAACATCATCAAAAAATCTTCGATTTGTAATGTTATCAGGTATGGATGGCCTGAAAATCAATTCAATAGAGCATTTGTTATTTGTTGGTACTAATCTGGAAGCAGAAGTAGCTAATAAATCAGCTGCAACATTATGTAATCTAGGAACAACATTTATATTGAAAGCATCGAAATGTGAAATTAAATTCCAGACTTCAGATTGATATCCTTTTAAATGAGGCGATAGACAATGAATTGTATTTCTCACCTGTCTGACAACTATTTCAGAATCACGGAAGGCTTTTAAATATTTGACATTCAAACTAATAGCCTTCTTTAAACCTTGGACTAGAGCTTCATATTTTGCTGTGTTATTCGTGCATTCAAACCCTAGTCTACAAGATAAAAAATGTTTGTTTCCTTCAGGATCAATCAAAACACAACCGGCTCCGGATCCTTTCTGTTTTTTAGAACCATCGAAGTATAAAACCCAACATTTATTTTCTGTTTTAACTAAGTTAGCATTGTCACCTAAGTCAATAACTAATTCTACTATGTTACATTCAATATCATCAGCCCGTGAAAATTGAAGGAGATAGGACTGTTTGTCTGAGTCATGGCTAACATCTTCTGATTGATAATTCCCGGTTCAATTTCTAAAAAGTAATTCCCCAATACTAAAGACGAAAAATTTACAGGTTCATTCTTTTCTTCCAATTGAGTCACATTTTGTTTCATATGAGGCTTTCTCAATATTTTGATTTGATTCTGTCTATTTTGGTAAGGCATCCACAAGTGGGACTAGTCTATTGCAAAATAATCGTTCAGTTTCGTAGACCAGTCCCTACTCAATATTAATCCATAAGCTTCAGGTATATCTACCACCATAATATCTATGAATTGACACACTCTAGGATCTGCAGACAGTCTAATAAGGATGTCTTTCATCTCTCCAATTACTTTAACATCAAACCTATCTAAATGGATGATTTGAGAAGGAGATGGTATTGGCCGTCCATTAATTTTCTTGCAAATTGATAGTGGCATAACATTTGTTATTTTTCTTGCAAATTGATAGTGGCATAACAATTTCTTTCTTTGTTGAGGCAGATTGCATAATTCAAACAAAGAAATATTTGCTTTAGTCTTCTTGATATATTCAACAATGTCATATCCCATGTTGTATTCTTCTGTGCTTTTCCCATTGTGATCTTTTCCTTTTCATTAATTACTGGGGTTGCTTCTTTTACCACCACAGGATTTACCTTAGGTTGTGGCTAAGTGAAACTTATGTTCTTTTTTGGTATTTCTTTTGCAATCTTTGATTTAGGCACAACTAGGCTTTTATCAACAACTAGCCCTTTACTCTGAGTAGTGATATTCACTGATGAAACTTGGATTTCTTTAGCATGAGCTTCTTCATTCAATCCTCACGTTGGTTCCCAATCCCATAATACCATTGTGGTGTCTGGAGTGGGCTCTTCCAGTTCGAAAGTCTGACCTTCTTGGGGGTCTTCTTGGTCTGTTATTTGTGCATCTAACAATTGATTCATGACCAAACTCATCGAATTTATCCACTGTGGGAAGATTTTTTCAGAATGTTTCTCTTGATGAAAAGTACAGAAATGTTCCATGGCCACTTCGTTTAGATTCAGCACAACAAAGTTGTTTATAGGTGGAAGCGGTTGTCCACTTTCTTCCATTTTCTTGTAGAAGGGTTTGAATGGTTTTCTAGACGTACTAGTTGCCTTATCCTCTTCCAAATCTACAATTTTATTGGACATTTTCTGAATCATCTTGACCACATTTTCTAATTCGGTTGATGATTTTTCCTTAGGCCTAGATAACAACAGAGGCTTCTTGCTGATTGTTGGTTTTGCTTCCAAATCAAGTGAGTGTTTAGCAATACTATCAGCCTCAGCTTCTACTTTCTTGGCTTCTTCATAGTTTTCTATTAAAGTAGCCTTAACCGCTCTTTTAACAAACATAGCTATGGGTGGATCCAATGCTGTAGTATAATATTCTATCAAGGATTCCTCAGTGGGATTTGTTGCGGCACTAAAATTATTCAACAAGGTAGTAAATCTCTGATTAAACTCCTGTACCTTTTATTTCTTTTCCATCCTCATAGATAACAGTTCCTTCATGAGCATGGCAACAGTCTTTTGATTTCCAAATTTACTTAGAAAACATTTCTCGAAACCATCCCAATCTGCTGTTGAATTAGCTTGCAAACTAAAATACCAAGAAGATGCCTTAGGTTCGAATGTGTAGGCAAATAATCTGCAAACTACATCTCCGTGTTCTATGTTTAGGAGATTTAGATCCAAATAGAAACTCTTAAGGTGATCTTCAACATAAATTATTTTTCCGGGATCATACTTGGGCAGCACCTTTTCTGGATGTTTGGGCAGATCGTGTAGAGGAGAAGCCAGATTGAGTGGTCCTATGGCTCTCCACGCAAGCACATCCATAACTTGTGGTGGTGGATGCGATGGTGGTTGTGGTGGAGTGTGAGGATCTTATCAAGTCAGAGGAGTATTGGGTCTTAATTGATCAAGGGGATATGTGATTTCTTGCAAAGAAAGATCCAATAATTATTCCAAACTTTCCATGAGTATCGAATCTCTAGTGCATTGTGGTTCTCTCCTAGGAGCTCGCCTTCTGGGTAACAAAGGAGTTACGTTTAACCCCCCAAGTGTCCTCACATAAGAACACGTGTATCTTCTAAACATTGGTGATTAAGTTGTCATTGATGCCAACAGTGTATAGTCATTGATGCCAACATGTCTTGGTGCCCCTTGAGGAGCCCCTGAGGGTTAAGTAATTGTCAGTGTCTAAGGAGACCTTTTGATCTTGTCCAAGCCCAAGTTTGAAGCCCTTGGAGCCCTTGGGACAATGAAAAAATCCCTGAACACCCTATAGAGTGTTTAAGTACCCCAAATATGTTTTACGGTTCCCGAGTTGTTTCTTTGGTTCCCTAGTACCACAACTTATGCCGCAGTACGCTACAAAAGTGTTGAAGAAGTTGCAAGAGTCCAAATGACCCTTTCAGTGGTCATTTGTGTTTATTGAGGTCATGGTACCCCAGGAGAAGGTCTAGCAACCCCACAGGTTATGTCATGATGGATCTTGACCCTTGGATGTCTCCTGGTGTGGTTGAAGAAGCCTATGAATCCCCTTGCTTGATGAAGAAGCCCTGAAGAAGTCCTTGGACCCACATTTGATGGCTTAATGGTCCTTGTCCTCTTAAAGGTGATGATGTGGTCATTAATGACTTGATGAAGACTTGGAACCCTTGATGAAGATCTTGATGCCTGTGTATCCCTTGTTGGGGTCATGGAACCCTTGGAGATGGTCATTATGCATGAGAAGGTCTGGCACCCACATAAATGGCGGCATGATGACCCTTGGACACTATATGATCATCAATGGTTTATTTGGAAATGATTTGGGTCTTGGAATCCATACATATGGTGGTTTTTAAGCCCATGATTGTTGTAGCCTTTGATATGATAGAATCCTTGGTCATGATGCCCTCATCACTTGGTGATGGAGTCCTATGTGATGGGCTTGAAGTCCATGGAAAGTATCTTGTTTAAATATTATATGATATCCTTGAAACCCTTGCATGTGGTGCCTTGGGTCTTGAACCATGGTGATGTATGGTCCTATTTGTGGTTATATGGATATTGGGATGTAGATGGAGGTAGATCCCATGGACGTGCCTTAATATGTTGAAGAAGACTTTGAAACTCTTGTAGTTGGTGGTATGGTCTTTGGCACCCTCATGTGTGGGGTCTTTTATGTCTTGGACATATTGAATAATTTAAGGGTATTAGACCAAGAATTTGCAAATAAACCCATCATAGGGAGATAGTCCTCGTCAAGCCATTTCCATTGATATGTGGAGCATATTCTAACTCCTTATGGTTGAAGAGATGTGAATTTTTGAAGTTGGTGTACCCCACCTTTTTGGGTGAGCCGACCAAACAAAAGAAAATTTAATTATTTGTAATTTTGAATTGCATGTCAGCCCAGTTTGAGGTAATAACTTTCCTCTACGACCTATATAAATAGAATATCAAACATTTCATTTGCTCATCAATCGGAATTTCGCAACTCTTGGAGAAAAGTGCGAAATTTTGTGGAGGAGAAATTTTTGGGCATCTTCACTAAAATTGGCATAACTTTCTCATATGGAATCAGAATTACAAAATTCTTGGCTCTTTGGAAAGCTTGTTATGAGGGCTATGTGATAACATGATATAGAGTTTCTTTTGGTTTGTCTATTGTTTCTTGACCTTATGATCTTCAAAAAGGTATGGCTCATGCTTCTGGGTTTCTCTTGTAATGGCACATGTCTCTCATGGATAGAGTTCATCTTTGATATTAGTATGTGAGCCTATATATTGGTATATATATTTGAAGTCATTATGGAGGATATGATGATGATTTTGCATACCTTTATGCTATGATATTATACACTTTATGATGATAATGCATGTGATAATGATGTACACTCTATGAAGTTGATGCACTCCTATACAATATGATGTACATGCATACCATAGTGTGATGATGCTCTCCTATGCATCATGATGTATACTTGATGTTGATGATGCATACACGGTGCACACTAAGGTTATAATTATGCATATTTTATGATGATGATGCATACCCTATGACGATGATGCATACCTATGATGACGATGCATGCCTTATGTTTAGTGGAAGCAGAGAAGGATTATTTGTTCAGTGACTGTGTATGACGAGGTGTACAAGGATGTACATGAGCAGTGTATGGCAGTAAAATGACTTGTTGCTATACATGGATGATTTGGTAGTGATAAGAGTGCAGAGGTTATCAGCAGCAGATTCAGTGTTTGGTGTGCAGTTGGTTAGACTCAGATTGATGGAGTCGGATGATGTGAACAACAGATTGATTGGTCAGTTGATGAGTAGCGTGGAGCAGTTGTGGTGCAGTGGTCAATGGATAGTTGATGAGCAGTGAACAGTTGATGAGCAGTGGTCAGTTGATGAGTAGTGACAGTGGTTGTGCAGTGTGGTACAGATTGGGTACAAGTGTTGGATAGCAAGTTCGCAGGATCAGTGAAGTTTGTGGTTCAGTAGTTTCAGTTACTATCTTCATATCGGGGTGGCAGGACGGGGCAAGGAAATCTAAGGAGATAAGGATTCCTTCAGGTTGTAGCTTGTAAACCAGGGGGTTGTAGCCTCCTTCCAGTTGTAGCTGGAGAATTGAAGTCTTTGTAACAAAGGGGGTTGTTGCCTCCTTCCAGTTGTTGCTGGTAAATTATTATTATAAAGGTTTCCGTGGTTTTTCCCCTAGGACTTGGGGTTTCCACGTAAAAATATTGTGTACTGTGTTTTGCAATGCTTCTTATGTGATGATGATATGTGATGATGAGAAGTAGTTGTTAATAATGCTGATGATGATATAATGATAATGTGATAATTATGTACTCTGCATAATATTGAAAAAGATGCCAATGGTTGTTAAAGTTGAAAAAGTAATAAAATCTACACACACTGTTCACCCCCCCCCCTCTTAGTGTGCTCGATGTGTCCAACAATTGGTATCAGAGCGGGCCTTGACAGAAATCCTTACCAGCTTGAAGGATATACTTGACACACCATGGGGTTCTCAGTGAATGGAGCACCATTGTTTTGTGGGACAAATTACTTTATCTGGAAAAGAAGAATGCAAGTTTATCTTGAATTAGAAGGTATTGGAATATGGCAATCAGTGCTTACAGGGTACAATCATCCGAATAAAGTGAAAAGAATAGCTCAGAAGGAAGCAAGGAAAAATAATTCAATGGCTATGGAATCCATTCTTGAAGGCTTATCAGATTCCATAAAAGAGAAGATTGGAAATACAACACAGCTAAGGAATTGTGGATCAAATTAGAACAGTTATACTCCACTAAAGAACATGAAGAAGAGGTTATGAAATTCATGGTTAAAGATCTGACAGATCTCCAAAAGGAGAAAATAGGAAAGTGAAACTCAATTGAGGAATTGTCACTAAAGATAGATCAACTCTACTCCATTGAAGAACAGAAAGCAGAAGACAACTCCATAGAAAGGTCAGTACAAGATCCAGGTAAGTTTGAAGGTAAGTCTCTTGAACACCCTGCTTGTAATGTTTTTGAAGAAATATGTTTATCATGTATAGAAGATAAGCACTATTCTAAATTCATAGACTGTAATACTTAAAAATGTGATGAATCCCATTGTTCCCTGACAAATGATAGAAATGAATGTTTAGATAATGATATTGCTAATGCTATGCAAAAGGTTGAGAAACTTTGTGAACAGAACAAGGTATTGCAAGAGCAATTAGACAAATATGAGAAGAGGAATCAAGAATAATGTGAGAAGGCCACACAGACTATAATTGATCTAAATCTCCAAGTTGAAGAAGCTACCAAAATCAAAGAAGCCATATCAAACTCTTTGAAAGATCAACTTGAGAAGTCAACTGCTGAAAATAAAAGGCAATTAGAAGAAATTGGCAGGCTCAAGAGACAGCGAGAAGATAAGGAGAAAGAAATGACTCTCAAGCTTCAAGACAAAGATAGTGAGATCAGTACCCTACTTGAAAATTTGCAGAAGGAAAGTACCACCAATCAGAAAGGAGATTCAAGTGATAAAAAGGGAATTCAATTTAGTCATGAGATTGAAGAGAAACTAAGAAGAAAACAAGAAATTGAAATCAAATCCTTAAAGATAGAATTACGAAAGGTATGTCTGACAAATTTTGAATTTGAAAAAGAACTCACAGAGATCAGAAAAGAAAATCAAGTACTAAAAGGGCGACTGCAAAAATCTCAAGAGGAAGATCAGAACTCAAAAGGACAGATGGAAGACAATATTATTGACCTGAAAAGACAAGTAGAAAAAGTCAAGAAAATAGAAGAAGACCTAACAAGACAACTCCAAGAAAAGATAGAAATTTGTCAAAGGCAAGAATTGAAGATCCTCTCTCTGAAGGAAGATCTGGACAATACAACTGCTCAGTTAAGAACAAACTTGAAGATCGAAAAGAACATTGAAGAAAGCAAGAATTTCAGGGAAAAGGAAGAACAGACCAATAGTTATACAAAAGAAAGATCTTTTGCTCAGACATATCCTATAATGTTCCATGGTAACTGCTACAAGTGTAACAACTATGGTCACAAAGCTATCCATTGTAGAACTCATGACAGAATAATTCTAGATATAAATCAAGGTATGTTTTCCATTCAATGTTATAATTGTTATGATTATGGTCGTTTTGCAAAACATTGCAGGATGCATGGAGAAGTTAAAGTTTGGAGAAGAAAGCAAGTTCAACCGAATGACATGAACAATTATCAGCCTACCAAAGTATGGAAAAGAAAGTCAGTAGATTGCACCATTGATCAAAACAGAAATGATGAAAATCTTGGGAAAAACCCAATACCATTTTGAAGACTATCGATCAACAGCAATGCCCAATGATAGGGGGAGCAGTATTACCAAAGGAAATTCTTGTTGCCATTGATGCAAAAAGGAAGAAAAGGTTTTTCAAGAGTCGAAAAACAAAGAGAAGTTGTTGACAAAGGGAGCATGCCCTGAGGGAGAGTAGTGTTGTCAAAGGAAGTTCCCTTTGCCATTGATGCCAAAGGGGGAGAGAAGTTGTTGACAAGGGGAGCTTGTTTTGAAGAGGATTTATGGTGTTGTCATCAATGACAAAGGGGGAGATTGGTGATTAAGTTGTCATTGATGCCAACAATGTATAGTCATTGATGCCAGCATGTCTTGGTGCCCCTTGAGGAGCCCCTGAGGGTTAAGTAATTGTCAGTGTCTAAGGAGACTTTTGATCTTGTCCAAGCCCAAGTTTGAAGCCCTTGGAGCCCTTGGGACAATGACAAAAGCCCTGAACACCCTGTAGAGTGTTTAAGTACCCCAAATATGTTTTACGGTTCCCCAGTTGTTTCTTTGGTTCCCCAGTACCACAACTTATGCCCCAGTACGCTACAAAAGTGTTGAAGAAGTTGCAAGAGTCCAAATGACCCTTTCAGTGGTCATTTGTGTTTATTGAGGTCATGGTACCCCAAGAGAAGGTCTAGCAACCCCACAGGTGATGTCATGATGGATCTTGACCCTTGGATGTCTCCTGGTGTGGTTGAGGTGGTTGAAGAAGCCTATGAATTCCCTTGCTTGATGAAGAAGCCTTGAAGAAGTCCTTGGACCCACATTTGATGGCTTAATGGTCCTTGTCCCCTTAAAGGTGATGATGTGGTTATTAATGACTTGATGAAGACTTGGAACCCTTGATGAAGATCTTGATGCCCATGTATCCCTTGTTGGGGTCATGGAACCCTTGGAGATGGTCATTATGCATGAGAAGGTCTGGAACCCACATAAATGGCGGCATGATGACCCTTGGACACTATATGATAATCGATGGTTTATTTGGAAATGATTTGGGTCTTGGAATCCATACATATGGTGGTTTGTAAGCCCATGATTGTTGGAGCCTTTGATATGATAGAATCCTTGGTCATGATGCCCTCATCACTTGGTGATGGAGTCCTATGTGATGGGCTTGAAGTCCATGGAAAGTATCTTGTTTAAATATTATGTGATATCCTTGAAAGAGTCCTTGGAACCCTTGCATGTGGTGCCTTGGGTCTTGAACCATGGTGATGTATGGTCCTATTTGTGGTTATATGGATATTGGGATGTAGATGGAGGTAGATCCCATGGATGTGCCTTGATATGTTGAAGAAGACTTTGAAACTCTTGTAGTTGGTGGTATGGTCTTTGGCACCCTCATGTGTGGGGTCTTTGATGTCTTGGACATATTGAATAATTTAAGGGTATTAGACCAAGAATTTGCAAATAAACCCATCATAGGGAGATAGTCCTCGTCAATCCATTTCCATTGATATGTGGAGCATCTTCTAACTCCTTACGGTTGAAGAGATATGAATTTTTGAAGTTGGTGTACCCCACCTTTTTGGGTGAGCCGACCAAACAAAAGAAAATTTAATTATTTGTAATTTTGAATTGCATGTCAGCCCAATTTGAGGTAATAACTTTCCTCTACGACCTATATAAATAGAATATCAAACATTTCATTTGCTCATCAATCGGAATTTCGCAACTCTTGGAGAAAAATGCGAAATTTTGTGGAGGAGAAATTTTTGGGCATCTTCACTAAAATTGGCATAACTTTCTCATACGGAATCGGAATTACAAAATTCTTGGCTCTTTGGAAAGCTTGTTACAAGGGCTATGTGATGACATGATATAGAGTTTATTTTGGTTTGTCTACTATTTCTTGACCTTGTGATCTTCAGAAAGGTATGGCTCATGCTTCTGGGTTTCTCTTGTAATGGCACATGTCTCTCATGGATAGAGTTCATCTTTGATATTAGTATGTGAGCCTATATATTGGTATATATATTTGAAGTCATTATGGAGGATATGATGATGATGTTGCATACCTTTATGCTATGATATTATACACTTTATGATGATAATGCATGTGATAATGATGTACACTCTATGAAGTTGATGCACTCCTATACAATATCATGTACATGCATACCATAGTGCGATGATGCTCTCCTATGCATTATGATGTATACTTGATGTTGATGATGCATACACGGTGCACACTGAGGTTACGATTATGCATATTTTATGATGATGATGCATACCCTATGACGATGATGCATACCTATGATGACGATGCATGCCTTATGTTCAGTGGAAGCAGAGAAGGATTATTTGTTCAGTGACTGTGTATGACGAGGTGTACAAGGATGTACATGAGCAGTGTATGTCCGGAAAACATCATTCATTACCCGCATGAAGGTTGCAGGTGCATTGCAAAGCCCAAAGGGCATCACCAACCACTCAAATAGACCTTGCTTGGTCTTGAAGGCCGTCTTCCACACATCACTTTCTGCAATTCTGATCTGGTGGTAGCCACTGCGCAAATCCAACTTGGTAAAGAACACAACATCTTTCAACTGGTTGAGCAAGTCATCTATGCAAGGAAGCGGGTATCGATTCTTGATCGTGATCTTGTTCAGAGCCTGATAGTCAACGCACATCCTCCATGTGCCATCTTTCTTCATCACCAACACAATCGGAGAACCACATGGAGAGGAGCTGGGTCTGATCACTCCTTGTTCCAACAAGTCTTGAACCTGCTTCTTAATCTCTGCCATTTCAACTGCGGACAACCTGTACATGCCCACA
Source organism: Larix kaempferi (assembly GCA_027924585.1). NCBI lineage: Eukaryota > Viridiplantae > Streptophyta > Pinopsida > Pinales > Pinaceae > Larix > Larix kaempferi. Next base: position 9,699,319 of record BSBM01000120.1, on the reverse strand, counting down.
TTAGGAAGAGGGGCATCCTGCTGGAGATGGATCTCATATTGAATCTCCCTTTTGGGAGGCAAACCTGTAGGTTCCTGAAATATTTCATCATAGTTAGCCACAATATCAATCATAGCCTTTTTATGAGAAGGATCACAACCTTTGAAAGCATCGGATGCTTCAGCATCTTTTGCTCTCACAACCATGAGCATGTATCTCTTATTAGTGATGATGAGTCTCTTCATCTGTCCTGCACTAACAAGAGTGGTGTTAGCCTTCATACTGTGAGCTCTCACGATGTACTCCAACCCATTTTTGGTGAGATGGTACTTGTTCTCGTGACAGAAGAATACTGCTTTTCGATCATATAAGTATGGGATTCCCAATACGATACCGCAGATGTCAAGAGGAACAACATCTAAGTCCACCTCATCGATCAACTTTGAAGCAATAGCAAACCTTAACCTGCATTTCTTAGTCACCTGTAGCTTAGCATTATCACATACCCATCCAAGAGGATAAGGCTTGGGGTGAGGTTTAGTCTGTATGCCCAACTTCTTAACAACTGATTCTGAGATCAAATTTACTTGAGAACCCGGATCAAATAATGTTTCAATCTTTGTATGCTTAGACACAACTCTGATGTGAAACTACTCACTTCTTCTTTTATCATTTTCTTTAGAAACATGAGTACAACTTGAACCAGTATGAGGAGTTTTGTTACCTTGCATTCCCATGGCTGTAATCATGGTTTCGTCACCTGAGTCGGAACCCAAATCTCATTGCACTGTTGCAACGGTCTTTTTCTTCTTTTTGCCTCCATAATGCTTTGGCCTCTATTTAGGATGCAATTTCCAACAACTTTCTTCATCATGCCCATCAGTGTCACAATGTTTGCAATGGAGCTTTCCTCCTTCCTTCTTGGCAGTAGCTGTCTTCTTGCTCTTGTCTTTCTTTTTGGACTTGTGGTTGCTGTGGGGCTTGAAAGGCTTCTTTGGATGGTCTTCTTGCAAATGCTTCCCCCTGCTCTCAAGATGAGTAGCCTGAACACTTGCTTCATCCACACTAGTAGGATTCAACAACAGCAAAGTATGGCGTAGATAATGATGAAGAGCACCAATGTACTTCAAAAGAGTGTCAGGAGAATCTAAAGAAATATTCAACTCTGAAGCTTTCTTTCTAAATTCTTCAGTAAAATTCTAAACACTCTGACCCTTGCCTTGTCTAAAACTTTACCAATCCATCATAGCCTTTTGAACATAACCCAACGGATAAAATTGCTTGCGTAAAGCAGAAATGAAAGCAGACCACGTTGAGGGAAGATTACCCATTTGTTTGCTACCTTGCTGAATCTTGCTTTCCCACCATACAAGTGCGGTTCCTGTCAGCCGAAGTGAAGCCAACTGAATCTTCACATCTTCTTCTTTGATCTGCTGGACTCGGCAATAGACCTCAATTTGCCTTATCCAATTGTTTAACTTCTCTACATTCGCTTCCCCATTGAACATGGGCAAATCAAACTTCACATCGAGCTTCAATAAGGGCTTCTTTTGAGGCTCTTTGTGAGGAACCTTGGAATGCTGAGAATGAGATGAGGAAGAAGCACTTGAACTTGTGCTTGAAGCTGAAGGTGAAGAGGAAGGCTCAGGAGGCTCTTCGCCACCTCCTCCTTGGTTAACTGAAGCGTTGCCTTCGTCCTTCACTTCTTTGTCTTCCTTCTTCACTTCACTGCCTTTTCTTTCTTTTGCCATGCGTTCTTCATAGTTTGCAAACAACTTGTCTACCTTGTCGGCCATCATGTAGAAGACCTTGTGAAATTTTGCCTCCATCTCAATGTGGGCATCATTAGCATCCATCTTCCTCCTTCGGTGTGCATGTCCGATCTTGGAATTGTAAGGCTCTAATGTACCCTCACCAGCTTGCAGTTTAGCCCTCGTGAGCATCCACACTCACAATCCAACGTCAAATAAACCTGGCTCTGATACCACATGATCCGAAAACAAGATCTTTGCTACTCTATGACGTTAACATGAATTGCATAAAGAGCATGAACGAAGCTCACAAATCCATAAGAAGAGAACCAAACAACATAGACAATACGCACATAAAGACAACAAGTTGATAACGGAGTTCGTCCAGGATGGACTACGTCTCCGGGCCTGCTTCTCAATAGGAGGGCCGATCTATAATCTCAGCATAAAGGCAAAATACAGAGTAATGATACAATGATACCTTGGCGACAATGGCCAGGAAGAGAACCGCTGCCCAAAACACAACAAGACTGCTTCCAGCAACTCCGAAGCCTGAAGACGTTGTAAAACGAGTATAAACACTCGTACCTTCCTCCTGCAGAGCTACGCAATCTCCCTTCTCTCCTTTAGATACAAAGTCTCTACTCCAAAGCATGCTTGACAATGGCAAATGAGAGAGTTTATATAGGCTTGTATGGACTCCTCTCACATGATCCTCATGGTTTCTCAAGTTACAACAATTTTGCCTAAATAGGCATATGGTTACAACTCCATGTTTGGTTATCATGTGGTTGGGCTTTTTATTAAATAATAAACAACCATATTTAAAAATACCCTTTAATTGGCATACCCTTTTGTTGGCTTTTAATATGGTTAAAACCATATTATAACCATACAAACCCACTTTTAAAGCCATAACCAATTCGAACCCACTTAAGAGCCATTTCCAAAGTTTTTAAAAGCACATGTGTTTAAATAGTGGGTGCGTCCCACGTGGTGGTTGTGCCAACGGGAGGAGGGGATATCACGTGGCCTTGTAACAAACCTTGTCGCATTGTAACAAACCTTGTTGCATTAAAAACCATGGGTCGGGGCTTGCCCCGGCCCCCTTTTGCGCTATTATAAACTTCCACAAGGTTAAATACAAGAACCTTAACCCACATACCAAGGACCACAGGTAGCCCAAGTGGTGAAGGCGCTTAGCATCCTTGGAAAAGGTCATGGGGTCAAACCCCGCGGAGGCCATTATTTTGCATCTGACCATTTTTTCCAATTCGGGCCTGCCACGTGGCAGGTACCAATTGGTCCAACTCATCGGCCACTTGTCGGCCAGCTCAGCTGAGTCATCTGCCACGTCGTCGAGCTGTACTGCCACGTCACGATCCGTATGCCCAGTCAGCAGTATGCCAGCTCGGATCCATACTACCACATGTCACCTTGTGATTGGTCAGTATTGCATGAATGCCACGTGTCACCCTATCAGTGGTGCCACGTGGCACCCCCATTTTGCCAAATTTACCTGTTTCATCAATACAACAGAACGCGATAACTTTCTCATACGGAGTCCGTTTGAGGTGAAACAAACTCCGTTGGAATCGTCTCGACGAGCTCTTCGATCTGACGCTGGTCTTGCTGAGATTGGAGGACTTTGAATTTTTGACCTTCTTGGATCCTCCTGGATCATTCCTCCCCACTGAGAAGCTTTTGGCCTCCAAAAGCCTTTACTAATCAACAGATAGGTGAGGGAATTGCTCCCTCACTTTCTCCTTCTCGATCCACTTGGCTTTGCTTGGATGAGTGCCCTTGATGCCCACTCGAAGATACTCAACATCACCTCTGCGAGAAGTCCTTGTCCTTCTGTCCAAGATGACATCTTCCTTTAGCTCATCCATGTACTCAGGAGCAAATTCATCAACTGATGGCAATGAGACATTCTCCCTTTCATCCATGATCATGGGAGGCTCATAGAGTTTCAAGTTCTCCACATTCACCACTGAGTAGATCTGCATGTATGGCGGTAGCTCTAAGCGAAAGGCATTCGTCCCAATCTTCTCCAAGATGGTTAAGGGACCATATCTAATAGGCTTGAGATTCTTACCTTCTCCTTTCATCCTCTCCTTGCTGATGTGAAGCCACACTTGATCTCCCACCTGAAACTGATGATCAACTCTATGCTTGTCATGGCGAGCCTTGTACTGGGCTTGACTCTTCTCCAACTACTCTTGCATTGCTTGATGTACCTGTCAAACTCTCTGAATGAACCTGCGGGCTTTGTCTTCATCCTTGGAAGCGCTTGAATCAACCTCTCTCCCATAAGTCAAGTCCAATGGAGTCTTTGGCAAGTACCCAAAGCATGTCTCAAATGGCGAGCTCTGAGTGGAAGAATGCATAGCCCTATTGTAGGCATGCTGCACATACTGGATCTGCTCATCCCATAACTTAGGATGCTTGTTGCAATAACCTCGAAGCAAATGGAAAACTGTCCTGTTGACTACCTTTATCTGTCCGTCGGTCTGTGGATGGAAAGCGGTGCTCCTCTTCAGCTTGGTGTCCATCATACACCATAACTTTGTCCAAAACTCTCCAAGAAATCGGGAGTCCCGATCCGAAATAATGGATGTAGGAAGTCCAAAGTGAACCCATACATGCTGAAAGAAAAGAGAAGCAGCCTGCTCTGCAGTGACCTGCTTTTTACATGGCATAAGAATACACATCTTGCTAAACCTATCCACGACCACATACAAGTAGTCATGACCCCTCCTAGACATAGGCAAACCCCCCACAAAATCCATGGAAATGCTTTCCCAAGGATGGGAAGGAACAGGAAGTGGTGAGTACAGCCCCAATTTTCTATTAGTGGGCTTACAAGTAGAGCACATCACACACCCCTTTACATATTTTGTTACAATGTCTTTCATGCGAGGCCAATACACGAGTCTTTGCAAATGAGCCAAAGTCTTACCTACCCCAAAATGCCCTGATACAAGAGAAGTATGAGCTTCTCGTATTACATGGACTCTTTCACTGATAGGAACACATAGCTTGCCCAAATGATAGAGCAACTTTCCCTGCAAATAGTAGTCTTCCACCTATGTTCCATTGGTTAGCTTCTCATAAATCTCCTTGAAATCATCATCAGTAGCATACTGCTCAATATAACTTTCATGGGATAAAGAAGCATTTTTCAAAACAATAGATGCAACAATAGGAGGTCTAGAAAGCATATCTGCCACTTTGTTACTAGTACCCTTCTTGTACTTGATAACTAGATGGAATTGTTGAAGAAATCCCATCCACCTGAAATGACGAGCTTGCTGGATCTTAGTCTGGGACTGGAGATACTGCAAGGGCTGATGATCGGTATGGATGATCGTCTCCTTACCCATCAAGTAGTGCTTCCACTTCTTGACACTCTGAACCAAAGCATACAACTCTTTGTCATAGGTGGGGTAGTTGATCACTGCTTGAGTAAAAGTCTCTAAATGGTAGCAAATAGGCTTGCGGTGCTGCATCAATACTGCCCCCATGGCATATCCACTGACATCTGTCTCTATCTCAAATGGCTGCTGCAAATCGGGCAAGGCTAGGACTGGGGTGGTGCTGATCTTTCCCTTCAATGTGTCGAAGGCTTTCTGCTGCTTACCTCCCCACTGGAAGGATTTCTTTACACTTGTTTAGGCATGCAAAGGATATGCTATGTATGAGAAGTTCTGAATGAACCTCCTCCAATATTGAACAGCTCCTAAAAATCTTCTCACTTCAGTAGTGTTAGTAGGCTTAGGCCAATTGACAATTACATCAACTTTTGACGGATCAATTTTTAAATTTCCACCTCCTACAATATGACCCAAGTAAACTAATGAAGTTTTTCCAAATTCACACTTTGACAATTTTACATACAATTTCTCCTTTTTCAAAGTATCTAATACTTGCTTTACATGCCCCACATGTGCTTCCCAAGTTTTTCTAAAGACCAAGATATCATCTAAGTATACAATGACAAAATCATCTAAGAATGGACGGAAAACATCATTCATTACCCGCATGAAGGTTGCAGGTGCATTGCAAATCCCAAAGGGCATCACCAACCACTCAAATAGACCTTGCTTGGTCTTGAAGGCCGTCTTCCACACATCACTTTCTGCAATTCTGATCTAGTGGTAGCCACTTCGCAAATCCAACCCGGTAAAGAACACAGCATCTTTCAACTGGTCGAGCAAGTCATCTATGCTAGGAAGCGGGTATCAATTCTTGATCGTGATCTTGTTCAGAGCTCGATAGTCAATGCACATCCTCCATGTGCCATCTTTCTTCATCACCAACACAATCGGCGAACCACATGGAGAGGAGCTGGGTCTGATCATCCTTGGTCCAACAAGTCTTGAACTTGCTTCTTAATCTCTGCCATTTCAACTGCGGACAACCTGTACATGCCCACATTAGGAAGAGGGGCATCCTGCTGGAGATGGATCTCATGTTGAATCTCCCTTTTGGGAGGCAAACCTGTAGGTTCCTGAAATATTTCATCATAGTTAGCCACAATATCAATCATAGCCTTTTTATGAGAAGGATCACAACCTTTGAAAGCATCAGATGCTTCAGCATCTTTTGCTCTCACAACCATGAGCATGTATCTCTTGTTAGTGTTGATGAGTCTCTTCATCTGTCCTGCACTAACAAGAGTGGTGTTAGCCTTCATACTGTGAGATCTCACGATGTACTCCACCCCATTTTTGGTGAGATGGTACTTGTTCTCGTGACGGAAGAATACTGCTTTTCGATCATATAAGTATGGGATTCCCAATACAATACCGCAGATGTCAAGAGGAACGACATATAAGTCCACCTCATCGATCAACTTTGAAGCAATAGCAAAACTTAACTTGCATTGCTTAGTCACCTGTAGCTTAGCATTATCACATACCCATCCAAGAGGATAAGGCTTGGGGTGAGGTTTAGTCTATATGCCCAACTTCTTAACAACTGATTCTGAGATCAAATTTACTTGAGAGCCCGAATCAAATAATGTTTCAATCTTTGTATGCTTAGACACAACTTTGATGTGAAACAACTCACTTCTTCTTTTATCATTTTCTTTAGAAACATGGGTAGAACTTGAACCAGTATGAGGAGTTTTGTTACCTTGCATTCCCACGGCTGTAATCATGGTTTCCTCACCTGAGTCAGAACCCAAATCTCGTTGCGTTGTTGCAACGGTCTTTTTCTTCTTTTTGCCTCCATAATGCTTTGGCCTCTGTTCAGGATGCAACTTCCAACAACTTTCTTCATCATGCCAATCAGTGTCGCAATGTTTGCAATGGAGCTTTCCTCCTTCCTTCTTGGCAGTAGCTGTCTTCTTGCTCTTGTCTTTCTTTTTGGACTTGTGGTTGTTGTTGGGATTGAAAGGCTTCTTCAGATGGTCTTCTTGCAAATGCTCCCCCTTGCTCTCAAGATGAGTAGCCTGAACACTTGCTTCATCCACACTAGTAGGATTCAACAACAAAAAAGTATGGCGTAGATAATGATGAAGAGCACCAATGTACTTCAAAAGAGTGTTAGGAGAATCTAAAGAAATATTCAACTCTAAAGCTTTCTTTCTAAATTCTTCAGTAAAATTCTGAACACTCTGAACCTTGCCTTGTCTAAAACTTTTCCAATCCATCATAGCCTTTTGAACATAACCCAACGGATAAAATTGCTTGCGTAAAGCAAAAATGAAAGCAGACCACGATGAGAGAAGATTACCCATTTGTTTGCTACCTTGCTGAAGCTTGCTTTCCCACCATACAAGTGTGGTGCCTGTCAGCCGAAGTGAAGCCAACTGAATCTTCACATCTTCTTCTTTGATTTGCTGGACTCGGCAATAGAGCTCAATTTGCCTTATCCAATTGTTTAACTTCTCTGCATTCGCTTCCCCATTTAACATGGGAAAATCAAACTTCACATCGAGCTTCAAGAAGGGCTTCTTTTGAGGCTCTTTGTGAGGAACCTTGGAATGCTGAGAATGAGATGAGGAAGAAGCACTTGAACTTGTGCTTGAAGCTGAAGGTGAAGAGGGAGGCTCAGGAGGCTCTTCGCCACCTCCTCCTTGGTTAACTGAAGCGTTGCCTTCGTCCTTCACTTCTTTGTCTTCCTTCTTCACTTCACTGCCTTTTCTTTCTTTTGCCATGTGTTCTTCATAGTGTGCAAACAACTTGTCTACCTTGTCGGCCATCATGTAGAATACCTTGTGAAAGTTTGCCTCCATTTCGATGCGGGCATCATTAGCATCCATCTTCCTCCTTCGGTGTGCATGTCCGATCTCGGAATTGGAAGGCTCTAATGTACCCTCACCAGCTTGCAGTTTAGCCCTCGTGAGCATCCACACTCACAATCCAACGTCAAATAAACCTGGCTCTAATACCACATGATCCGAAAACAAGATCTTTGCTACTCTATGACGTTAACATGAATTGCATAAAGAGCATGAATGAAGCTCACAAATCCATAAGAAGAGAACCAAACAGCATAGACAATACGCACATAAAGACAACAAGTTGATAACGGAGTTCGTCCAGGATGGACTACGTCTCCGGGCCTGCTTCTCAATAGGAGGGCCGATCTATAATCTCAGCATAAAGGAAAAATACATAGTAATGATACAATGATACCTTGGCAACAATGGCCAGGAAGAGAACCGCTGCCCAAAACACAACAAGACTGCTTCCAGCAACTCCGAAGCCTGAAGACGTTGTAAAACGAGTATAAACACTCGTACCTTCCTCCTGCAGAGCTACGCAATCTCCCTTCTCTCCTTTAGATACAAAGTCTCTACTCCAAAGCATGCTTGACAATGGCAAATGAGAGAGTTTATATAGGCTTGTATGGACTCCTCTCACATGATCCTCATGGTTTCTCAAGTTACAACAATTTTTCCTAAATAGGCATATGGTTACAACTCCATGTTTGGTTATCATGTGGTTGGGCTTTTTATTAAATAATAAACAACCATATTTAAAAATACCCTTTAATTGGCATACCCTTTTGTTGGCTTTTAATATGGTTAAAACCATATTATAACCATACAAACCCACTTTTAAAGCCATAACCAATTCGAACCCACTTAAGAGCCATTTCCAAAGTTTTTAAAAGCACATGTGTTTAAATAGTGGGTGCGTCCCACGTGGTGGTTTTGCCAACGGGAGGAGGGGATATCACGTGGCCTTGTAACAAACCTTGTCGCGTTGTAACAAACCTTGTTGCATTAAAAACCATGGGTCGGGGCTTGCCCCGGCCCCCTTTTGCGCTATTATAAACTTCCACAAGGTTAAATACAAGAACCTTAACCCACATAGCAAGGACCACAGGTAGCCCAAGTGGTGAAGGCGCTTATCATCCTTGGCAGAGGTCATGGGGTTGAACCCTGCGGAGGCCATTATTTTGCATCTGACCATTTTGGCCAATTCGGGCCTGCCATGTGGCAGGTACCGATTGGTCCAACTCATCGGCCACTTGTCGGCCAGCGCAACTGAGTCATCTGCCACGTCGTTGAGCTGTACTGCCATGTCACCATCCATACACCCAGTCAGCAGTATTCCAGCTCAGATCCGTACTGCCACATGTCATCTTGTGATTGGTCTGTACTGTATGGATTCCACGTGTCACCCTGTCAGTGGTGCCACGTGGCACCCCCATTTTGCCAAATTTGCATGTTTCATCAATACAACAGAACGCGATAACTTTCTCATACGAAGTCCGTTTGAGGTGAAACGAACATCGTTGGAATCGTCTCGACGAGCTCTTCGATCTGACGCTGGTCTTGCTGATATTGGAGGACTCTGAATTTTTGACCTTCTTGGATCCTCCTAGATCAAACAGTCTTCTTGGGCTGTTTATTCCCTACAGATTTTATCCAGGTTTTACAGTTTCTACTTTATTTCAGTTATTAGTTCTGTTTAAGTAAAATTATTAATCTCTGTTTTGAAGAAGAAATGTGTTCTGATTCTGTTTGAAAGTCTGCATGTTAAAGTTTCAATGATTATTTGAATTGATAAACCAATATCTACATTTTTCCACATGTTGTTTTATGCATCGTACTCTAGTGTAGATACGCAAATTATGTATAGATGAGAAGATAGGAAAATTTCCATTTGATTCGATAGATAAATATAGTAATTTATATGTTTATCAATTTCTGCCCTATAGTTAACAATAGTAGAAATTTTCTGTATAGTATCTAAATATTATAGAATATTTCATTGTTTCATGGTAGACAAAGATTGTTTTTCTTCTGTACAATTAAATTGTGTTTTCTTTTCTTATCTCTAATTATTACATAGGAAATAAATGTGAATTAAATTCCCATACAACATATCTGTAACACAAATAGTAGTACTGCAAGTAAACAAAATTGCTATCTTGAACATAGTTGCAAATTATAGTCATCACACGGCTTTCATACTTCACATACATTGTTTTCACTTCCTGTTATAACAATTTCATAAATTATTATATTTCTATCAGAGCATGAAAACAAACGTAAACCCTACTTTGTTTTCCATTCATCTTATATATTTATTTTAAATTCTTTATGTATCATTCAAGTCTAATTTTCGTATCAGTCATAATAATAGTAATACATCCTTTTCATCGTTTACAAAAAAATGAACGAAAATGGTTTTTACAAGCTATAGATCCAAAACCCAGTTTTTGGCTCAAAAACCTTTCTAGAAGTATATATTTTAAATAATTGTTTATTTCGAAGACAAGACTCGAATTAGGGTTTGACCCTGTTCTTTCCACTTTCAAAACGAAAAGAAAAACCATTCTACCATTCGCATCCTACATAACTTTATCCTCTTCAAAGATGCATATAGATCCTCACATAGTTCGACGGTCACATTTTCTACAGTACTCAAACATATAACGCAGAACAAATAGTATAACACAATTTTCTACATTGTCGAGAATTAAAACATTATAGCACAGAATGAAATTAACATTTTTTTATTTGTCGAGAAGAAATGTTTTACATCCACAGTAGACGAGCCTCAACTCTATTCTTTCTACTCATAACATAAACTCACAGGTTGTCGTTCAAGATCTCAAACCAATACAAGTTCCAACTTCAAGAAGGAGAAAATCAATGATCTCAGAAAACAAAAATTATAGTATGTTTCCAAAATGAAAATCGCACAGGTTTATTCCCAAGTTTAAACATTTTAAACAAGTCCAAAAACCCTCAACATTGACGAGTATTATAACTCCTAGTTCGACGAGATAGACATCAAAGTTTATGACCGAGTATCATATAAACAAACGAGGGTCACAACCCTGTACAAACATCGTTGAAATGACAAAAGGGTCTTCAAAGTTTTCAACTGACAGACAATGCCGAGGCATGGTGAATGATGGGTTATTCATCCTCTTGAAACCACATCAACCAAAGTCGAAAGGCACCTACAAGGATTTGAGACCCAGAGCTTACCAGGAATGGAAATTTGCCTTTCCATTCCAAACCCTTGCCCAAGTCGCTCTTCAAACCCTGCAATTGACAAAACAACCGTTTAGAATTAGAACAAACTGTAATATTTATTTTAAACTGAAAATCGAAAACTTCAACGAAAGAATCACTATCCGTTTCGAGAACGCTTACCTTCTCAACCAGCGGCCAAATTCTTTGCATTCACCAATAAAACGACGAGCTCTTTGCTGTAGACAAGACCAGGATACCTCTATCATTTTACATCTTGGTGTGTTTCATACGAACTCAAAAACGAAAAGCTTGAAAACTATCATCTCGATAACCACTCAAACCAGAGACTCAATATTTTAATACAACGCCATTATAACAAGACGAGACCTGTAACCTTCAAGCTTAACTTACAGGTCGCGAGATCGAATCCATTTACAAAGCTTTCTAACCCTAGAATTCAGCAGCCTGTCGGCCATACAGACCGAAACAATAGAACAATGAACGACATTCAAATCTCATAAACCAAAAATGACGGCAAAGGTTAGGGTTGCATCGGACGATCCAAATTCATCACTATCAACGATCACAAGAGTGCTAGCGAGATGGCATCGGGGCAAACAACATCTGCATTTAATGCTTCATTCTTTAGTACAAGCTTGGCACTGCCACTTTGGCACACGAAGGATTGATCAACATCCAGTTCGGAGGTGTTTCAAACGCACAACCATTACACAATGACAGTTGCAAAGACTATTACTTTAATACCATACTACATGGATCATTAGTAATCCTTGTCAGCTGAATGTTTTGATTCAAGCTTTTAATGCAGGATCAAGTTATGATCTCCACGATCGGCTCGAGGGTTATGTCATTTTAATGACCGTCAACTCGCCCCCCTGTCAACATAAATGCTTGTCAGTACCATTTATAACGACAACAAAACCTTCACGTAACTCTTTTATAAAATCAAAACATTCGATTGCATGTTAATAGTTAAAGCCCTAACTTTATGATTGCGATTTAGGGTATTAAGGCTTAAGTTTAGCCATGTAATAAGTTCAAATTTTATATCATTTCGACATTGTGAACTTTCACATATATCATGAATAATTTTGCAATTATAAAATTATTATATAGGATAGCAATCTTTAAGATTTATATGGTTAGCATGTTATTCATAAGTTTTCATTATTGTAACTATTAAAAAGACAAGAGTATACAATTGTTGATTTTCAACAAGACCAGGTTTAGTAGCTAGCATAAAAACCATGCTTTTGTCATGAACTTCATACCCTAACTCTTATTGCAATGCTTTTGACGGTTGGCGATACAATTACAACATTAATACTTTACGAGTATTAGTTATCTTAAGACGACAACCAAATCCAAACTAGAACTACGTCTTTGGCTTACAACAACTTAAATAGCATTTATACCTTCTAGACGTCATTGATTCCCAACATTTATAAATTGTAAGACAATGTTGAAAAAACAGTAAGCGGCACTAGACATTTCATACCTGAAGATACTTGTTTTCGCAAAAGAATTCACTACATTTTTTATTTGATGTTGAATTGAATTACACACTTACTTTTAAACTATGCAGTTATTGAACCTCTTACCTGTTGTCTGCACATAGAATATTCAAATGCATTAGCGTCGCAGCTAAGTAAACTCCAGGGTACCTCGTAGGACACCCTTGTTCACAAAAAGTCAAACTGTCAGTATCATTCCAAAAGAAAAGTGTCGCATCACAGTTATGACCTGTTAGTTCATTTATTTACCATAATCATGTTCGTCATTATGTGTTAAAGTTGTCATTTGTCACATTGCTGCTAAAACAGAAATTAAATTATGTTTAGTACTAACGACTGTTAATTAGAGTTGTCGTAATCAAACAATTAATATTTCCGCAATTATAATTTTTGTAATTAATGCCATTTTCAAAAGTTTTTAATTTTTATGAAAATTCGGGATGTTACACCAGATTCTTGGGATAACTTGGTTATAGCAATAGGTAGTATTACTTAGTCTACATTGAAGTTTGAGGATGTAGTTGCATACCTATTATCAAAGGAAATGCAGAGAAAATCCATTGAAATTCATAGCACTGATGCCTTTTCTATGAGAGGTTGTTCCAAAGATCAGAAAAACAGATCTACAGGAGGGATATCTAAATCTTCGGGAGAATCCTCAAAAATATTATGCTAGAAATGTGGTAAGGTTGGGAATTATAAGAAGAACTGTAAATAAAAAGGTGTTGAAAGAGGTAAAGGGTCATAGGATACTCATTCCATAGAAGGAAAGTTCTCCTCTAAAGGAGGGGATGTGTATTTGGATTCTATAGGTACATATCTAGGAAGTGATGCTTGGTTGATTAACTTAGGAGATTCCTTTCATATGACTCCAGACAAGGATTGGTTCTATGAGTATGAAAGGTATAATGGAGGGGATGTCCTCCTGGGGGATGATTCGACAACCAAAATTATAGGGCATGGAAAAGTGAAGTTATTGCTAAAGGATGGAAGGATAAGAACCCTTCTTGGTGTTTTGCACATTCCAGATATGGCCAGAACCTTGATATCTATTAGAAAAATGGGTGTTCCAAGTTTAAAGACTATCTTCGAAAAGGAGAGATACAAAATGGTTCGAGGAGCAATGGTTTTAATGAGGGGATTTCATTGCGAAAATATGTATAATTTGTTGGGAAGCACTGTCATTGATGAGTGTAACAAATCTATTGTTCGTGAGTGAAAAAGTGAAGAAAGTAAAGACACAGATGTCTCTAAACGATATATTATGCTATGGCATCGAAGGTTGGGGCATATGGGAGAGAAGGTCCTCAAAGAATTACAAGGTAAAGGTATGGTTGAAGGTATGTCCAATTGCAAACTGGATTTCGAATTATGTGAGCATTATTTATATGGGAAGCAGAATCAAGTGAAATTTCCTTCTGGTGCTACAAGAGCAAAGGAGATCATGGAGTTAATACACATTGATGTGTTTGGTCCTGTATCCGTTCCATCATTGGGAGGATCTATGTATTATGTGTCATTTATAGATGATTTCTCGAGGAATATGTGGTTGTACTTCCTAAAAAATAAATTTAAGGTTTTTAGTAAATTCAAGGAGTTCAAGGCTCTTTTGGAAAACCAAATAGGAAATAAACTAAAAGTTTCAAGAACTAATAATGGAGGTGAATTTTTCCTTAAAGAGTTTGACCAGTTCTGCAAACAGTGTGGTATAGTACAAATCCATATACACCCCAACAAAATGGGGTTGCAGAGAGGATGAACAAGATGTTGATGGAGAAGGAGAGGAGTGTTGGCGTATATATAGTTTGACCAAGGTTCACTCAACTAAACACCAACAAACCCCAAGACACCGGCCCTTTCAGCATCACCTGCAAAGTAGGCAAAGTATCACCCGAGGTATCTATGGGAACTACATGAACCATATTTTTGCAGCAACAAAGGGGTGTGACATGAAACTACCAACCACAACATTCTAGACTTCGACATAACACAATACTTAAAAAGTTCGCAAGATTGCATACATATCATTTAACTTACTGTGACATATGTTCATTGACTAGGCAACGTCCATATCATTCATACATCCACATCGATTAATATTCATTCATTAATATTTAGAATGTAACAAAATACATAACACATCATCACATCATTCATACACATTAAACACCAAATGTAACGTGGAAACCCAAACGGGAGAAAATCGCGGAAGCGCTTTCTTTATTCATGAGTCGCAGTAAACTAAGCACTTCATGTTTGCAACAATGACTTACATATTTCTCCTTTCTTTACAATGGATCTGCACACGCAACCTGCAGATCATGCGACTCTTTTCTCATAGCATACAATATCTTCGACATAAGGACCAAAAATAGGGATAACCAAAAGACGAAGTACTAATTAAGCAATGAATTAACAACTCCAAAAATCCAAACCAGTTACATTTTTATAAGGCGCAAACAGCCTGCCTTACTCCCACTACCCCACTAATCAACTACTCCACTCATAAATGTATGTGGACAAAAATTCCTAACTAACTTACCTAACTCCACCCTTGACATATTCAAAATACATATCTCCCTTGATTCTCGGTTGTGACGTCAGAGTTGACCCTTTTTTGTTGGACCACTTCGCCTTAACCTTGTTCACACCAAAACTGCACAAAATTTACCCGACCCAACAAGGAGTATGCTCAGTGGTGCAAGATTAGCACAAGAATTTGGGGTTGAAGCTATCAACATTGCATGTTATTTGAAGAATTGATCATCCACATCAGCGTTGGTCGACAAGAATCCTCATGAGGTATGGTCTAGTAAAAAGCCTTCTGTTGCACTTATTAGAGTATTTGGGTGTGATGCTTTTGTTCATGTTCCTAAGGAGAAAAGGAGCAAGTTGGATAATAAAGAAAAGAAATGTATCTTTATTGGATATAAAGATGGTATGAAAGGTTACAAACTATGGAATCATGTAACAAGGAAAATAGTGCACAACCGAGATGTGGTCTTCAGAGAAGTTGAGAACATTTCTATGAATGAATATGAATCAAAATAAAAATGACTAGAGAGAATGGAGTTCGAGATAAAGAATGAAGGATCTTATTCAACCGAGGAGGAAGAATCATCTGAATCAGATAATGAGGTAGAACTATAGACTCCAGCCTTGAGGATATATGACCATGTAAGGAGGCCAATTGAAAGGTATTGTCCACCCTATTCTCGTTCAGGTTTCGTTCTGTTTGCTTTTAATGACGAGCCTAGATATGTTACAGAGGCAATTAATTATGAAGAGTGCAAACTATGGAAGAAGGCCATGGGAGAAGAAATGGAGGCCTTGGAGAAAAATGAGGCCAAGGATTTGATTGAATTTCCTGATGGAAGGAAACCTATTGGTAGCAAATGGGTGTTCAAAAAGAAAGTGAATGCAATAGGAAAAATTGAGAAGTATAATGCTCGACTGGTAGAAAAAAGTTATTATGAGGTAGAGGGAATTGACTTTGGTGTGATATTCTCTCCTATTGCAAAATTGACTTCCATTAGATTCCTATTGTCTCTTGCTGCAACATTTCATTTGGAGGTAGAACAAATGGATGTAAAAACATTGTTCCTACATGGGGACTTGGAAGAAGAAATATACATGAAACAACCTGAAGGATTTACAGTAAAGGGTAAGAAGGAGTTGGTTTGCAAGTTGAAGAAGTCCCTTTATGGTCTAAAATAGTCTCCAAGGATGTGGACTGGAAGTTCGACACATAAATACTGGGACTAAGATTTGTGCGAAGCAAAGTTGATCACTGTGTCTATTGCAAGCAGGTTGGAAAATATTTTTTTTATGTAGTGTTGTATGTCGATGACATGTTTTTAGTTGGAAACAACATGAAGGTTATCAAGGAGTTGAAAATGAAGCTATCCTCCAAGTTCGACATGAAGGATCTTGGTGCTTCCAATTTCATCTTGGGGGTGGAGATCAAGAGAAATTGTGCAAAAAGGAAAATCTGGCTGAACGAGAGAAAATATGTTGAAACAATAATGCACAAGTTTAATATGCAGGAATGTAAACCAGTAGAAGTCCCTATTCCTATAGGTATAATATTATCTGCAGAATAGTGTCCCAATACTGAAGAAGAAAAAGAAGACATGTCTTGTGTTCCTTATCCTAGTACAATTGGAATTTTGATGTATGCCATGGTATGCACTAGACCATACATTGTCCATGCAGTGGGAGTTTTGAGCAAGTATATGTAAAAACCGAGAAAGGAGCATTGGACAACTGTGAAGAGGGTGTTCATGGATTTGCGTGGACTATAGATAGTGCAATAGTTATCAAGGAAGAGATGGATAGGACAGAGTGTTGAATGTACACGGCTTTGTTGATGTTGTCTGGGATGGAGATATGGATTGTAGAAGATCTACAAGTGGGTATGTATTTAACCTATTTGGAGGTGCTATCAGTTGGATGTGTAAGAAACATCATGTAGTGGCACTATCAAATATAGAAGTTGAATACATGGCAGCCACTCGTGCAAGTAAAGAGGTTGTATGGTTGTAGAGATTGTGTTTGGACATTGGTTTTGAACAAGAAGCTGTAAGTTTAGATTGTGACAATCATAATGCAATCTTCTTGGCCAAGAACCCTGCTTATCACTCAAAATGAAGCGTATTGATGTGCAATTTCACTTTGTAAGATACATGGTTGAAATCAAGAAGGTGTTACTGGAGAAAGTCGACACTTTGAAGAATGTTGCAGATTCAATGACAAAATATCTTATCACTGAGAAGTTCCCTTGGTGTAAAGAAGCAATGGGCATTCGTGCCCTGGATTGGTGATCTAATAAAATATTGTTCCCCCGGTATGCAGAGAAAAAAACAAGTGGGGTATTGTTGGGTATGTGTTATATTCTCTACGTGAATACCTACCTTCTGGAAGGTGTTCGAGGGTTGGCCTCCGAATTAAGGGGGTCCAGGGGGGAACACATTTTTGTGGGCTATTTTTTGCCCCTTTTTTTGGCTATTTTCAGCGAATGGTTTTCGACCCATTGTTTTTTGATTCCGGTTTAGGAATTAGGGTTTCATAGTTTGGTAAAGACCTATATATTGTATTGAAAATGGTTGATTTAATACATTGAAAGAAACAAAGAGAACGATGAAGCTCTAGTAAAGATGGTTTTCTCGGTTAAGGGTTTCCAGGGTAAAATCTCTGTGTAATGTGTGTGCGCGCTATTGTTTTACTTTCTGTTTATGCTTAAGAATTATATGCATTTTTACACTTAATCAGGTTTAAAACTAACAAATACCAAACATTTCTTCATAAGACAAAGAAAACACATCTCAAAATTCTTTGAAAACAACGATATATAGATTGATTTCCTTAGGAGAACAATTTGTGCCAATATTGATGTTTTCCACAATGTCATGCTTAAGTGATATATAAGAGCGGGATGGTTTTCGAGATATTTGTCATGTTACCCTCAACATACACATTGTGTGTAATGATTGGGCATTGGTACCATTCGAGATCATCGAAATAAATGACGCTTTTTGGGTTGACCTCCATTGTTTTTAACTCCAGAAGAAAATATGATCTACGATGCATACCATCCCAACGTTTTTCGGAAGTGGTCGTGACCTCATGACCTCAAGGATAGATTCATCTGATGGTAAAAATTTGTATAAAAATTCATTAGATCTAGGAGGGGTAACTATCTAGATGGGTAAAGTAAACTGATCACACTCCTCTTGAGGGTGAATATTTTGATCAGGGTCTACCGAGGCCATTTGGATGGCTTGGTAAGAGATTTCTACAATAGACAACAATAAGCTTTGTTGAAATTTGGTTGTCATTGATGTCAACTAATGTAAAAGAGGATGTCAACCCATTCAATGTGAGTTATTGATATCAACTGAGGTCAATGTGGATACAACATTCCTACATCAGTTTGAAGAAGTATATGGAACCACTTTGAAGAAGTATCTGTTGGTCTCCTATTATTGGCTGTCCAATACATCATTTTCTAGCATAAAACTTATGAAACCACATGATAAGTTAGTTTTATTAATGTTTATTTGTGTATGGTCATGCTTTTGTGGAGACCAACGTGGACAAAGGTTTGGTAAGTAATTTTTAATTATTTATTTCTTACTTTACCTTGTTTTATGTATAAAATTGGACTTTTTAATCCTCCGTTTAAATGCTTGGTCAACTAATGGTCGTTGTTTCTTTTGTGCAGTGGTCTCGGCGCTCCAAGGAAGATTTACGCTGGATGCACCTGCGATTTGGGGATTCTATCCACATTTGGGATGTCTCTTGAACTTCCATCACCTTCCAGATACTTATGAAAGTTATCCAGTGCTGTTCTGAGGATGTCATTTGCTCAAAATGGCATTTCCGTCCTTGATCAGGACCCCGATTTCGGGCTCAATTTCTGAACAAACGGTTGGGAATTTTTCAAAACGGTTCGAAACCCACTTCACAAATGGCCCCATTTACCCCTAATCACGGGCAGTTTTCAGAATTTCTGAACGAATGTGGAGAAATCCCTTCCGGAACAGACGTGGTTTTGCTAGATTTGGTGTTGGCCGTTTTCTGGTTAGTTGCTCGAATTTCTGAATTTTGGGATGGATCTTGTCCATCTGTTCATGTATAAATAAGCTTGAGATGGAGATAGACATAGCATAGATTAGATAGAAGAATGGAATATGGATAGAATTTCCAGTGCTTGTATTGTTATTCTTTCTCAATAAAGTAATTAGAGTTGTTTATGGATACGATTTCTGTCATTAGAAGTTTGTTGTAAGCTATTCATTCTTCAGTATGTATTGATTAAAGAATCAATAGGTTGACAACGAAGGTAGGGCCCCCTTCGATGGAAACAGAGCGATGTACATTGCATTCACAGTAGATTCCATCTTCAGATTTGAACATCATCTTTCAGGAAAGATTTGATTTCAGTTTACATCTTCAGTTTTCTCATTGATTTAATAGTGCAAAAGTAGCAAATTTGAATTCAGGAAGTTTCATTCGATTACAACAGAGGGTTTAGCATTTCAAGATTCAATTTTAATGTTATCTTTCCAGCCATTGATTTCATCTTTCAGTGTTCAGTTTTCACGGTCAGTTGTCTCCTCGATTTCATAGAACATAAGTAATATTCATGAACGTTTTTGGATTAAAGGTTTCATTGGATTGCAATAAAAGTTTTCCATCTCATTATAGAATAGAAGGTTGCTGAGTTGTGTGGAGTAATAAGTAGCAGAAACTTAATTGTTTTCAGTCATCAGTGTTCAGTAGATCTTTTTACATGCATATGATCATTTTTAATTAGTGCAGAACAATTTTATGAAATTAGTGCAGAATAGAGCAGTGCAGAATGAGTGCAGAACAGAGTAGATTACAGTAGCTTCTTTCCAGCAAGTTTCTTTTAGCAGTTCAGAAATTAGTTTAACATTCTTTCAACTCCCTCTCCAACCCTGCATTTCCTGTGCTGGTTCCTCTAAGTCTACCTTCCCGGGTTGACAATTAGATGTTCATTAATATGTTATATATTTACCCAACAGTATCTATGCAAGATGGTGAAGGACATGGATGCCAGTATGAAGAAGTATATATAGAAGGTGCATTCAGTCTGAAGAAGTGTGTCTAAGGATGCATCATGTATGATGAGATTGAATAAATACATAAGGAAGATACATCATGCATATCCAATTCAAAGAAGAACACAAGTAATGTATCCTACTACATGGTGTACCTGCGCAAGAGACAAGTCCACCATGCCATACACCTTCATGATAATAGTCAAAATACTGGTCGGACAAAGGTACTTGTGCACAAGCAGCTAAGGAGTTGGTTGAGAAAATAACACAAGTGTGTAAGCATGTTGAAAGAAGTCTCTGATATGTGCAAACATTTCTTGGTTAAAGCTCGGAAGTGCGCAAGCAGTAAGAAACAACAAATTGTTGGATAGACCTGAAAGCGCGCAAATTTATCCAATTAGAGGATGCTTTTAGTTAGTGGAACGCATACAAGATCCTATAAGGGTACAATAGTTGAAGTAAGTCTATGAGAAAATTCCACTACCAGTAGTACAATAGGTGTGCAAGTCCCACAAGTGATGACAATGCAAAGGTCAAACTTGCACCAAGTAGAAGATGGAGTAGGCACAGAATTAAGAAAGTGTCAATGCATCAAGGGCGCATTACTCACAAGTGATGAAGTGGTAAGGGTCAAAGTACCACCGAGTAGAATTTGGAGTATGCGCAGATTCCGCAAAGCAGCAAGACATCAAGGGCGCATTACCCATAAGGGATGGTACAACAAAGGTTGAAGATACACAAAGTTGAAAAACAAGGATGCGCACATATCTCAAACGATGGTACATCAAGAGTGCAATAGTAAACCACCAAGGTTTAAAGTCCCACTAAGTTGTGGACCATGAAGGCACAAGACACACAAAGGATGAAACATCAATAGCGCAGAAGATGACAAGTGGAAAATGCACAATCCGTGAAGTTTGGAAGAAGGGATGCCACGACCAACTTGTGGACATACAATCCGTGCAGGACTTGTATAAATAGAGATGCAAGTTGGAGATTTGAAGTAAGCTTGATGGCGAGAGCATAAGAGCTTCAAGTGTTTGTTGCAGTTTGATATTCGAGGCATCATAGGGCTCGAGGAAAGAACATAATGATCTAGCGAGGACCCGAGAAGCACACATGCAACATAATGCAATTTTGATGGTGCGCAGTATGATGATGTAGATCTGTAACTGATGCGCAAGTACTAAAAGGAAGAAATATTGAAGTATGCGTGGGTGCATGATGTTTTGAAGGAAAACATTACAGATGGCATGCTAGTAGTCACAGATGTTGAAAGACAAAAGCGCATATACAAAAGAAAAATATATCAGATGATGCGTAGATTTCTAGCTGATGCATATGAGCAGAAGTGAAAGTGTGTGAAGTTGAGATGATCATTTGATGCACGATGACATAACAACATCAGGATCCAGTAAGCACGCCATGATACAGATTATATGAGACAAGTGCATTAAACCGAATGAACAAGTCTTTTGATGCACAGGTTGTCGCAGATTGTCTAAAATACTGTGGCACTTATACAGAACAAACCCATCCATAAGTGCGCAGTTCCATCTGTTACTAGTGCATGTTGATGTATATGTAAATTCGGAATGTATTTCACATATATGTATATTGTATTCCTATAGATATGTTATTATTCCTCTATACGGAAGTGTCGTCATTTATATTGTAAGTGTCGTAACTTATACTTGATGGGTTATTAGACCACCTTGTTGGGGTTGGCCCTGTATAAGTCATGTGGGTCAAAGGGTTATTAGACCACCCTATTGGGGGTCGGTCATGTGGGTCAAAGGGTTATTAGACCACCCTAGTGGGGATCGGCCCAGTCAGCATTATGTTAAGTGGTTAAGTTGAGGCCGACCTAGTTGAGTAAAGGTCAAGTCAAGTTAGTGTATAAATAGAGAGTGTGTCTCTCTCATTTTACACATTCTATTATCTCACTCACACTTTGGAGAGTGGCGCACTTGTGGAGGAGGAGGCTCTGCTGCTAGGAGAAGACTATCTCTTGTATTCTGGTTGTATCATTGCTCTATCTATCTCTGAGGAAGTTATTGGGGTTTTTCACCTTTATGGTTTTCCCCAAGTAAACTCTGTGTCTCTTGTGTGCTTGCATTATTGTGTCCATGATTGATATGTTGTAGATTTGTTGTACATGTTGTTCTCTCAGTTAAGATCCTAGATCAGATTGAAGTAAATTCTGAAAATTTAACATGGTATCAGAGCTAGCCTGAAAGAAGGCATGATATGGCATGTATGACACTTATTGCACTTACAATACTAGGGCTTGATATAGCAAAAACCAGTCATCGTAGCACTTTCGCTATAAATCCGTTTTGGAGAAGTTTTCGGGTCTGAAAATTTTACATGTCGAAGATCAGATCCCCATGTACCTTGTGTCCAAAGGAAAACCTCTAACTCGTTGTACTTTGTGATTTATGATCTGTACAATATAGGGTTTTTGCCTCTTCCAGATCTTAGTCAAAATCAGGTGACCCTGGGAAAAAGGTTATAACTTGGGCTAGGAAGCTCCAAATGAAATTTCGTAAAAAGTTAGAGGTAGTACATAGACTGTACTATCTCAGAAAAAACTTTCAGAGGCCGAGGTTGAACCAGGGACACGTGGCACACCGTACAAGTTCTCTCTCCTGTATTATCCCATAAACAGGTCACGTTGCGACACGTGGCATAACTCTCTCTCTGAAAATCCAATTGAGGTCAGACCTATCGGGATGGAAAGATAACAGGTCGGGCTATCTCAGGAAATTTTTTTAGACCCTGTGGATCAAAAATTTTGGAGTTACACCAGAAACAATCAGGTACATATTTCTATCAAAACATAATTATTTTTGAGCACCTTCATTCATGGCTTCCAGAATTTAGGGCTTCGGAGAAAGTTGGAATTTTTGTAATCGGAGACCACGGCTGAATGCTACTCATCAAAAATGAAATTTAGAGACCAAGATCAGAATTTTTGGTTGGGCAGAAGGCCGGGATTGATCAGACCCTAGTTTGGGACTTTGATCAGAAAAGTAGAAAATTAGGGCTTCTGCAAAAATGAGAATTTTTGAAATCTGTGACCACGGCTGGAAGCTCCTCATAAAAATAGAAGCTTAGAGATTTGGATCAAACCTTTTGATTGGGCAGAAGAGTGGGCTTCATCAAACCCCAGTTCGGGGTCACGTCCAATGAATCCAGAAGTTTCAAAGGCAAAATTGAGGAGTGAAACTTTGCAGTTTTCAAATTATGAACATACCAGCTTGATCAGCTCATCAAGGCGCATATTTCTATCCTTTTGAAAGTTTGAAATTCAAAGTTTGAATTTTTGGGGTTTCTTTGACAAACCCTAATCCAACTCCAGATCCAGTTCTTGCAAATCAAGTGGATTGGGTTAATCCTAGAAGAAGATGGATTGGTCACCTGCATAAGTGAAGAAGTTCCTGTTTCAGAGGGAGATGAGGCTAAGGCCTTACACAAGAATATTACAAGCAATATCGACAGGTATGACTTATCCAGGTATGTTTCGAGATTTGTTCATGATTAAGTTTATGGTATATTTGTCTTCATATTATTACGGTTAGTACAATCTTGATTAAATCTAGACTTGTCGTATCACCTTAATAAAATTATGAATGCATGATAAAAGATATTCATTGATTAGGGTGTTGACACTTATGATTGTACTAATG
Organism: Larix kaempferi; assembly: GCA_027924585.1. NCBI lineage: Eukaryota > Viridiplantae > Streptophyta > Pinopsida > Pinales > Pinaceae > Larix > Larix kaempferi. Next base: position 9,675,322 of record BSBM01000120.1, on the reverse strand, counting down.
CATTATGGTGTTGTATGAGGTTTATGTTGTCTGCTAACACAAAAGGTATACCAAGAAAGTCAAATCATGTTCTACTTCAAGAACATGTGCTCATGGTGACATGAAGACAAAGATTCATCCATTGTCATGGATCACATAGAAGATCTACTTTCGAGGTATGTATAACTTGGTTCTACAATGGTTAACTTATGAGACATGCAGGTTACTAGCACAAGTCACTGAAGAGAACCATAAGACATTATGCGGGTATGTTAGACATAACTAGCTAGCATGCTAATCCAGGTATGTTTTTCCTATATCAAGCTAGAATCCTACCTTGTGTTAGGATCTTATACTGTTGTGTTGTTGATAATGATTATTCATGAAGTCATAGGTTTGAATAATCATGGTTGTATGCATATTATGTTTCTTACCATAATTGATGATATGACTAACCAGAAGAATCATGAAGGTATAGGTTTGAATAATCACGGGTTTTATGCATATTATATCTCTTATCTTGATTGATGATTCAACTAACCAGAAGAGTCCTATGATCAAATAAGAATATGTATGAGTAAATGAAGACTTCCTTGAAACCTTGAATACTAATGTTTATTATCTGTGAATGATCATGAATATACATGTTTAAGATTATTGTGTTTTGATAGTATTAAGATTATACTAATAAATGTGTGATTATGTATGAGACCTCAAGGATAACACAATGATGATACTAATAAGCATGCATAGTGATTAAGGATGGATGTAAGTTCAAGGACAGGTAATCCAGGAAGCAAAGATCAAGAGGGAGCACACTCCAGTTGTTCCTGCAAGAAAGCAAAGGAGCACACTTCAGTAGTTTCTGCAAGGATGCAGATATTCAGAGGGAGTTGACCACTTCTCACAATCCACATCAGAATGGAGTTGCAAAGATTCAGAGGGAGTCCACCCAGCAACCATACAAAGATAAGTATTTGGATTGTCATTTCTTACATAATGTTATTCAATGATGCATATGCTTATGTTCCTAGAATTAGGTTGTGTATTATGCATATTAGAATAGTTGCATTGATGAACAGTATACTACTAATATACATGGGTAAGTGGCCTATGGCACTGTACAACATTCCATTGCTACTTATCTAGAATGAAACCTCTTTGCTGACATGTTAGGAGTTGTGCACACTCTTAACAATGTTCTGGTAGAGATTGGAAGGCATATAGAAAGTTACGGAATATGGATAAATGTTGTATTGGCTAAGATAATTGCATGACTGTATGACATATTTCTTTATGTGTAAGAATTTGTTCTGAAAACTATGAGATGTTTTCTAATCATGCAATTTAACTTGTTGTGTAGGAAAGATCGTATACCATCACCTACAAAAGAAGAACTACAACATTTGTTCAGCAACAAAATTATCTATTGAAGATATTGAAGTTCCCAAGATATGGGAAGAATGCCATGATCCGTCGATCATGAAGAATGATGCTTGGGATGTGGTCCCAAGACCTGAAGGGAAGTTTGTTATGACTTCCATATGGATCTATCAAGATCAATCATGCTGCAGATGGCAACATAGAGAAATATAAAAGTGTATGTGGAGAAGCCACTTGGTTCTGAGACACATGACAGGGAGTCATATATGTGCAGAACTTGGTATGGTAGGATAGACAGCTTTCTATCCAGTTTGGGCTTTACCAAGAGTAAAGCGGATTCCAACCTTTACTACAAGGTTGAGGAAGGAAATCCAGTGATACTACTTTTGTATATGGATGACCTGTTTATTACAGGTGAAGATAGATTGATTGCCAACACACAATGGAAGCTTGCTGCCGAGTTCGAGATGAAGGACTTGGGGATGATGCACTATTTTCTTGGTATGGAGGTGTGGCAGAGTACATATGGAATCTTCCTTGGACAAGGGAAGTATGCAGTAGAGATTTTGAAGAGGTTTGGGATGATGGACTGCAAGGCTATGGCCACACCTATGGCATCAAACCTGAAGCTTCTGTGTGATGCTTCATCTGATCCGGTCGATGTCATGATGTATTGTCAGATGATTGGGTCCTCTATGTACCTGACAAACACAAGACTAGATATTTGCTTTGCGGTGAACACATTGAGCCAGTTCCTGACGGATCCAAGAGATGTTCACCTGGTTGCTATAAAGCATTTTTTGAGGTACCTGAAGGGTACAGTTGATTATGGGCTCAAGTATGATGCGAATCAAAAGTTTAACCTGCAGGGTTATGTTGATTCAGATTGGGCAGGCAGTGCTGCAAATAGGAAGAGCACTTCTGGGTGCTGCTTCAGTATGGGATCAGGTGTGATCTCTTGGTTTAGCAGGAAGCAGTCCTACGTAGCACTGAGTACAGCCAAAGCAGAGTAGCAGGTTGTAGATGTATTGACCAAGTCGTTGGCCAAAGTGCAGTTTGAGTACTTTAGAGAGAGTCTTGGTGCACTTCAGATCGAGGTTCCTTCCAAAGGGAAGTGATGAGTCCGGAAGATGCAGATGCACATGAGCTTTTTTGACATGGTTGATGTGTTCTCCCTTGGTTGTGATGTAATTACTGAGCCATTTTTTACATGGTGGTATATGTGTTCTCCCATGGTGAAAAATTAAGGGCTGGAGCCTTCCCCGAATGGTGGTAGATCTGTTCTCCCATGTTGGTGGTGTAAGTGTTGGATGATGTGCATCTGGGCTGTGCTTCGTGGACGATGAGATGATTTGAAGAAGACGATGCTATGATGATCAGGAGGATCATGGATGATGAGCATCAGGACAATGCTCCAGTTACTGCTCTATTTATGCATCATGTTGATACTGGATATGACCAGTTGGATCATTTATATGTATATGTATGTACGCATCATGTTGGATGCTGGATATGATCAGTTGGATCATTTGTATGTATTTGTATATGCATCATGTTGGATGCTTGGAACATGTATCTGTATATGTATTAGGTGGATACATTGTATGATCAGGTAGATCATGTATGTTGATATGTATCATGTATTTGTATTTGTATCAGGTGGATACACTTTATGATCAGGTGGATCATGTATGATGATATGTATTAGGTAGATACTTGGTATGCATCAGGTGGATGCATTGTATGATCAGGATGATCATGATGACGAGCTTCAGGGTGTTTCTCCAGATGATATGTATCAGGATGGTATAGTGATGATGATCAGTGTGATCATGAGCATCAGGATATGATGCTTTGTGCGATGATGATCTGTTGGATCATGAGTATCAGGTTGATACTTGGAGGTCAGAGATGATATATGGTAGGTTGTGCAAATAGCATGTAATCAGTCCTAGGAGATCTTTCCGGTCGTGCTGTGGCACATAAATGTTCCTGGGATACTCTTTCCGGTATTGCTATGTAGTATGTAATGAGTCCTCAGATATCCGATAGGTTGAGCTGTGTGCTCGTAATCAGTCCTGGGATGAGGTATTGCTACGGAGACATGTAATCAGTCTTGGAGATCCGAGAGGTTGAGCTGTGTGCTCGTAATTAGTCCTGGGATGCTCTTTAGAGATCTTGCCGGTCGTGCTGTGGCACATAAATGTTCCTGGGATGTTCTTTAAAGGTTTTGTCTATCCACATGTAATCAGTCCTGGAGATCTGAGAGGTTGAGCTGTGTGCTCGTAATAAGTCCTGGGATTCTCTTTAGAGATCTTGCTGGCCGTGCTGCAGCACATAAATGTTCCTGGTATGCTCTTTAAAGGTATTGTGGAGGATATGCATGGAATCAGTCCTGGGAGATCTTGCCGGTCGTGCTTAGGCACATAAATGTTCCTAGGATACTCTTTCTGGTATTGCATCCGCACATAAAATTAGTCCTGAGAGGCCACCTCTATCAGACCGTTCGCACAGATGATGAAGACCTGCAGGTGGTGGGCCTACATCTAGTATGAAAAAGGACTGGCTCTGTAGAACTTCCTATGACGATTAGATTCGGAGATTGATTGAAATAGTAGCAGCAGTGACGATGATGATGACTCGATGACGATTATCCAGTGACGATGATCCAGAGAAGATGACTTGTGCTAGAAGACCTGTGTCGAGAAATACCTTCCTAGTTAAGAGGGAGTGTTGATGTATACGTAACTTCAGAATGTATTTCACATATATGTATATTGTATTCCTATAGAGATATTATTATTCCTCTATACGGAAGTGTCGTCATTTATATTGTAAGTGTCGTAACTTATACTTGATGGGTTATTAGACCACCTTGTTGGGGTCGGCCCTGTATAAGTCATGTGGGTCAAAGGGTTATTAGACCACCCTATTGGGGGTCAGCCATGTGGGTCAAAGGGTTATTAGACCACCCTAGTGGGGGTCGGCCCAGTCAGCATTATGTTAAGTGGTTAAGTTGAGGCCGACCTAGTTGAGTAAAGGTCAAGTCAAGTTAGTGTATAAATAGAGAGTGTGTCTCTCTCATTTTACACATTCTATTCTCTCACTCACACTTTGGAAAGTGGTGCACTTGTGGAGGAGGAGGCTCTGTTGCTAGGAGAAGACTATCTCTTGTATTCTGGTTGTATCATTGCTCTATCTATCTCTGAGGAAGTTATTGTGGTTTTTCACCTTTATGGTTTTCCCCAAGTAAACTCTGTGTCTCTTGTGTGCTTGCATTATTGTGTCCATGATTGATATGTTGTAGATTTGCTGTACATGTTGTTCTCTCAGTTAAGATCCTAGATCAGATTGAAGTAAATTTTGAAAATTTAATAGTGCATTATTTCAGAACAAGCAAATTATCAATTGAAAGCACAATATCAGTTGGTGAAAGCAGTAGTGCTATAGAAGAGCGGCATAGCATACCTCAACGTAGACTACAGTATTAGCGAGCACACAGTACATGAAGTAAGACATCAACAAAAGTGTGAATAGAGAGGGATGATAAGTCAAGTGATGTATGCAGCTCAATAATAGAGAATCTACTGCATACGAAGGTAGCACACAACATAACAGTTTTTAGAAGATCGGATGAGTGCGCGAAATTGAAGATCAGTAAGAAAAAATTATACTTGGACAACAAGGCGGCTGCACAGGGCAAGGAGACAGGGAGTTGGAGCTTCCTTTAGGTTGGAGCCTGTAAAATAGGGGGTCGGTGCCTCCTTCCAATTGGTGTTGGAGAAATATATGAAGTTGTAGCTTCCTTCAGGTATAAGCCTGTAAAACCAGGGGGGTGGTGCCTCCATCTAGTTGGTGCTGGTAAACACGGGAATTCAATGCTTCCTTGAATGTATTCTTTCTCATTATAAAGAATCATTCTGTGGTTTTCTCCCGATTGGTTTTCCACGTCAAAATTTTTGTGTTTTGTGTCTTGGTGAATTTATGGATGAATGTTTTATTTATTGATGCATAGCTGAAGATAAGAATTAAGTAAAGGCTAATCTGTTTAAGAAGGTAAAATTTGTTGATAACTGCGTTAATATTGATTCCCCCCCCCCTCTTAGTATTAAATCGATTCCAACAAGCTTGAATCCAAGTAACCATTCTTAGAGGGATTGGGCACCACCCATGGGTCCTTTTTGCGACAAAAAACATTTCGAGTGGACTAGGTGCGAAGGCACAATGTCTTTAACCGGATTGGGTGTTGTGAAAAAGGTCATAGGAATATAGGAAACATATGTTATCGTGTACAATAGAGCAGATCTTATGGGAGAAACCGACTAAGGGAAGGTAAAAGTACCCATGAGAGTGTAAAATTAGTCACAGCAGATCTAATGAACAAGTAGATCAATCACAACAGATGAACATAGAAAATATGGTGCAAAACTGTGCAAAACATGCAGCAGTGCTAAATATCCCAATAAGGGTGAATGATTACAAAATAAACTGTCACAATGACTGAGCAATTCGAATTGCCTAAGGAGGTCATTCAAATCACTGAATGGAGTAGCTTGACTCCAAATAGGAGTCCTCAACATCAATCAGTAGTGGTCATCAATGCACAAGAACCAGTCATCTAGGTGTCAATCTGAGTCTAACTGAGTGTAACAAGTGTAACTGAAGTGTGTAGGACTGATTAAGGGAAGGAGGCTTAGTGGGGGGTGCATGGGAGACTAACTGAAGTCAGAACAAGTCATCTAGTCAAACTGGAGGTCCAACGGAAGTGAAACAGTCAGTCGGGAGTGAAACTTGCCTCAAATCAGGGAGAATCGGAGCTAACTGAATGTAACTGAAGTGGAACTGCAGTGGTAGGTGAACAAGTGCGCCCTTCTCTGGCAATAGGTGAGAAGTGGGCACCTTTCAGGCTAGGAGGGATAAAACTCAGAAGTAAGTGGCTCCCGGGTGCTAGAATAAGGTGGATAAGGTGCTGGAGGCATCAACCTGGTGACTGGGATGCATGCAGAGTGCATGCAAACCCTAATTGCATGCAAGATCCTGAAAAAGATGATGTGGATATCTGAACACCCCCCCTCAAGCTAGACTATGATGTGCAAAAAATAATGTGGGGCCCTGGTAACTAAGACCAAAGGTCACCCCAATACAATAATCCAAAAAATGCTGAAAATAAACTAAGTGAGGAAAGAGGGAAAACCCAGTGGGAAGAAAGCCCCCCCTCAAGCTAAAGCATAATAATGAATCAATCTGTCTCCACCATGATGGAACTCACCCCCAACAGTGAACGGAGGTAACAGAACTTCTTCTCAGTGAAGCTCTTGGTGAAGATGTCTGCAATTTGCTCATTAGTAGGGCAATATTGCAGAATGATGGTGCAGTCATGCACCAACTGTCGAATGTAATGCATATGAATCTCAATGTGTTTGGTCCTCTGCCACTGAACTGGATCTGTGGAGATCTTGATAGCACTTTGATTGTCACAAAATAGGACAGTCGAACTAGTGCCACCAAAACCAAACTCAGAAAGAATACCCTGCAACCAAACTGCCTGAATGCAGGCATTGACTGCCCCTCGATACTCTGCCTCTGCTGAAGAAAGTGCAATGGCTGCTTGCTTTTTGCTGGACCAGCAAATAGCACCATGACCAATCATGAAAACATAACCGGAAATGGACTTCCGATCAATTCTATCACCTGCCCAATCTGAATCAATAAAACCAATGAAATCAAGCTCAGAATCTGCAGCATAATGTATGCCAAACTGTCTCGTACCTTGCACATACTGCAAGATCCACTTGGCTGCTCGCCAATGAAGCTCATGTGGCTGCTGCATATATCTTGACACGGCACTCACGGCATATGAGATATCAGGCCGTGAGTGTGTCAAATAAAGTAGTGAACCAATCAACTGTCGATACATACTGCAATCTGCAAGCGGTGTAGAATCTCCCTCCTCAAGATTGATTCCTGAGAGGAATGGGAATGGGGTTGCCTTACATTCAGCCATATTAAACTTCAATAACAGGTCGGAAGCATATTTTTGCTGAGATATAGTGATCCCATCAAAATTTTGAGCTATCTCCAAGCCCAAAAAGTGACTTAGCAAGCCCAAATCACTCATGTCAAAAGCTTTAACTCGCTGAAGATACACATTCGGATCAGATTTGCATCTTTGGAAATTCTGAGAAAGAAGGAAGGAGTCCATCTTTGCGTACCAAGCTCTTGGGGCCTGTTTTAACCCGTACAAAGATTTCTTCAATCTGCAAACCAATGATGGATCTGATGTATAACCCTCTGGTTGCTGCATATATACCTCTTCAGCAAGGTCTCCATGTAAAAATGCACTCTTCACATCCATGTGGTGCACTTCCCAGTGCTTGGATGCGGCAATAGCTAAAACAAGGCGGATGGAATCCATCTTTGCAACCGGTGCAAAAGTCTCAGTATAGTCCACTCCTTGGACTTGGGAGAAACCTTTTGCCACCAACCTTGCTTTCTATTTTTTGATAGTGCCATCAGTAGCAGCTTTAGTACGGTAGACCCATTTACACTTCACTAATTTTCTTCCAGGTGGAAGAGAAACTAGCTCCCATGTGTTGTTCTTTTGAAGAGAACTGTACTCTTCATCCATGGCACTTTTTCATCTCGGATCTCGATGAGCAGAATAGTATGATGTAGGATCTGAACCAGCCATCAAATAACAAATCTCAGGAATAAATGGATCAGCAATAGAAAGAGCCATACCTGCTCTTTGAAAGTCTCCTCTTGTTCGTCTCGGATCAGCAGGATTTCCAAGATTCGAACCAGCAGATTGTAGAGTGTTTTGGGCCCACTTTGGTAACTAAGGAGGATCATAATGGTCGGATTCCGAACCTGATATGTCATGATCATCTTATGCTTCTACAATATCAGAAATATCAGAACTCATACCTTCATTATCGCTGCACGGATCTTCTTCTGGTGAAGGCGGTGAATCGGCAGTCTTCTCCTCGACTAGTTGCAATTCTTGAAGCGGTTCTTCAAATTGCACACTGCGCTCTATGAATATCTTTTTAGATCTGATATCCATGAGTTTATATGCTTTTGATTCTTCCCCATATCCTATCAGTATGCACTCGATACTTTGTGGATCCAAAGCTCGTCTCTTCTCAGAAGGAATTCTAGCCCATGCAGTAGAGCCAAAAACTCTCAAATTTGACACATCCGGTTTGTGACCAAAGAATGCTTCGAAAGGAGTCATACCTTTCACGGATGAATGTGGAACACGGTTCTGTATATATGCAGCAACATTGATTGCTTCAGCCCAAATATTTGTAGCCAAACCTTTTGATTCAATCATGCATGTAGCCATCTCTTTCAGTGACCGATTTTTCCTTTCCGATACACCGTTCTGCTGGGGTGTGTAGGGAACTGTATGTTGGATCTGAATTCCACTTTGGGCACAAAGTTGCAACAACTCGGATTTAATATATTCTCCACCATTATCAGATCTAAGAGATTTGATCTTTCTCTCAGTGGCGGTCTCAACAGAAGCCTTAAAATCCTTGAATTTTCCAAGCACTTCTGACTTGTTTTTGAGAAAGAATACCCATGTAAAGCGGGAAAAATCGTCAATAAATGTCAAAACATACCTTGAACCATTTAATGACATATGGGGCAGTGGACCACTGATATCAGAATGGATCAATCCCAAAATTATAGAAGCTCTGCTAGCTTTGCCGCGGTCGAATCTGTGCTTGGGGTGCTTCCCAATGATGCAACCAGTGCATATTCCCTTCGAGGAACGGAGTTGTGGGAGACCATCTACCATGGATTTTTTTGATAGCAGAAGCAAATATTTATAATTAAGATGTCCAAATCTTTCATGCCAAAGCCTACTAACCTCATTACCATGTGTGCGAAGAGCAGTGGGCTTTGCAAGCGGAATAAAGTGCGAAAACTCATAGCATTTTGCAGTGTGGTTTGCCTTTCCAACTGCAACGAGTCTTCCACTTTTGATATTAGAAATTTCAACTGTATTAGGGATGAATGTAACTTGCTTCAGTTCACCAGTGTGTGTCATTTGATACACAGAAAGAATATTTGAAGCCAAGGAAGGCACAAAGAGAACATTCTGAAAGCTTCCATGATCTACATGAATCGTACCTTTTCCCTTTGAAGAAATTTTTGTGTCATCTCCCAAATGGATGGGGATGGATCTGTTTGGATCGAATGAAGAAAAAGAATCAATATTTGCAGCCATATGATTCAATGCACCCGAATCTATCAAGAGAGTAGTGGGCTTCGAAACAGTTGCCATGAGTGCTTGTCCTCTTTCATGATCATCATTCCTATCCTTCTTCCTTGCACCGTCAGGAAGGGTTATGTTGTTCTTTTCCAAAAGGAGGGCCATTTGATATATAGTCTTCTTCATACATGAAATTTCGGGATGAAATCCACGGTTACAATAAGTACATTTAGATTTTTGGTTACCTTCTTTGCCCTTTTGCTTGGACTTCGAACTGAATGGTGCATCCGTTTGTTTGCCTTTCTCTTTTTGCTTGTGAGGCTCGAATTTGGGCTTCTCCTTCTTCTGCTTTCCTTTACCATTCGAGATCTTGGGTCCTTGAACATATAGGGCTGAATCTTTGGAGCTTATGGACCCCATTTGAATCAACTTGTCATGCTCTTTTGTGACGGACTCAATGAAGGCATTCAAGGTAGGCATCTTCCAATTCGGGGTAGTTAGCCGACCGAAATTGAAAGTAGAGACAAATACCGAATAATCTTTACCAAGCTTGCTGAGAATGGAGAGGATCAATTGTTTATCCTCTTTGATAACTCCACTGTTCTTCAACTGCATGTTCAAGTTCTTGAATTTTGTGAAGAATTCATTAATGGTCTCAAAATTCTCAGGACTAAGTCCAATCAAATCATTCTCTTCTAATTGAAAAGCCCTAAGCTCGTCCTGCTTGCCAAATAGTGTTTCAAGTTGCTCCCATATAGCTTTTGGGGTCTTCAATCCGCTGAGATGGAAGTGAAGATCTTTGGAGATGGAGAGACAAAGAAGACCATAAGCTTCATCAAGCTTGTTGTAGTGTTTGGTTCGATCTGACACATTGTTTGGCTCCAATTCAAGACCAAGAGTGTCTCGGTAGTAACCTTTTGAACGTAATATGATCTCCATATCATCTTTCCAATCAAAATAATTGAATGGGGTGAGGATAGGCTTTGAAGAAGAATATTCCATTGATAGGAGCGAGTCAAACTGATGTAGAAGGAGCTTGCATGCACAGTGTAGCGAATGCAATTGCTGTAGAGGAGCTTGCATGCACAATGTAGCGAATGCAATTGATGGAGACAATAAACCTGCAAATCACAATAAACCAAGAACAATAAGGTCGAACAATCCACCCTTTTAGAGTTGCATCACACCTGGGATTGGAGATCAAACAATGTTGAATGGGTCCAATGTATCAGATCCAGGAATTATGTGGTAACTCAAGCTTTTGGAGTGGTATTGGAATTATTTTCAAGCTTTGCATGCACAGGAGCGAATGCCCTTGAGATATCTCATGCCAAAACTTTTGCAATTTGAGCAATTCAGTCAAATCTTCTTGTAAAAACACCTGTAGAAAAGAGATCTTGTCCCTGCAATGGCTCTGATACCATGTAAAATTAGTCACAGCAGATCTAATGAACAAGTAGATCAATCACAACAGATGAACATAGAAAATATGGTGCAAAACATGCAGCAGTGCTCAATATCCCAATAAGGGTGAATGATTACAAAATAAACTGTCACAATGACTGAGCAATTCGAATTGCCTAAGAAGGTCATTCGAATCACTGAATGGAGTAGCTTGACTCCAACTAGGAGTCCTCATCATCAATCAGTAGTGGTCATCAATGCACAAGAACCAGTCATCCAGGTGTCAATCTGAGTCTAACTGAGTGTAACAAGTGTAACTGAAGTGTGTAGCACTGATTAAGGGAAGGAGGCTCAGTGGGGGGTGCATGGGAGTCTAACTGAAGTCAGAACAAGTCATCTAGTCAAACTGGAGGTCCAACGGAAGTGAAACAGTCAGTCGGGAGTGAAACTAGCCTCAAATCAGGGAGAATCAGAGCTAACTGAATGTAACTGAAGTGGAACTGCAGTGGTAGGTGAACAAGTGCGCCCTTCTCTGGCAGTAGGTGAGAAGTGGGCGCCTTTCAGGCTAGGAGGGCTAAAACTCAGAAGTAAGTGGCTCCCGGGTGCTAGAATAAGGTGGATAAGGTGCTGGAGGCATCAACCTGGTGACTGGGATGCATGCAGAGTGCATGCAAACCCTAATTGCATGCAAGATCCTGAAAAAGATGATGTGGATATCCGAACAGAGAGATGTATCTTTAAACATCCCAATGTCGATTCCTTGAATAGGATTTTGGGAATCCCCCATGAAAGGAACAATTGATTGAATGATGGCACTTGTATCAGGTGTGCAATAGTCTAATTGGTCAATTGTAATAACTTTCCCATCACGAGGGAATCGAATGACTTGAAAAACCAAAGATATGACCATCGTCATAACATGTATCCATCTTTGTCCCAATAGTAGATTGTTATTTATGGGAGCATCCAAAAACTCAACTTTGAATGTGATTGTCTTTCCTACCAACTCACTTCGGTAGGCATTCATGAGTCCATGAGGTTAGAAAGAATGAACATCATAATTTTTCTACATGATGTTTGATGGGACTAACCCAAGAGACCCTATAAATTTCCAACATGACAATGACGTGATGCATGTTGAGGCGCATTCATCCACTACTGTTGGAAAATTTTTACTGCCATGGGATGACACTTTTATTTGGGACATGATTTGATGAGGAAGTAGAGGGACCTTCTATTACTGGTGACTCACCTCGCTGCTGCCTTGAACAATGGACTGGATGGTTAACAACCTTAAATTGTTAAGTTTTTAGATAAGAAATGAAAGAAAAACTCAAGCAATCACTCTTGAGGCCAGCTAAACACACAATATCACAAAGCATACAACTACACAAAGACCTATAAGTCACAACAAGCAAACTACTCTTCCAAAAACATGAGTAGGGTGGTTAAGGCCCTTATCCAATTAGTGAAGAGATGAGTAAATAGGGCCTTTGAAAAGATGATTCTTGGGGGTATGAAGTTCCAGTAATCAATCATCAAAGGTGTGAATGAAATAGGTACTATAACGCCCATGCAACAATCACCCAAGGTGAAAGTACTTTCCTTTTAGTGAATACCCTTCAAAGGAGATGAGGTAGATGTTAGACATTTGTATCATGTAACACAAGGATTTTCCACTTGTAGTCGCCCGCATGATATCCTAAAAATAACAACTAAGGTTATTACTTCACAATCAACGACACGGGGAATACTCACGAGTCAAGATTATGCGTATGACTAGGGAATGAAAGACATTGGTCCTTGACTTGAAGATTTAGAGAAAAGTGGTGTCACCTTGAGGACATGCCACTTCAATCCAAAACCCTTGTATAGAAATTAACTCCACCAAACAAGTGAGGAGGGAATATCTTCCCCACTTTCCTAGCTTGATTGCAATGCTTGACATGTGTTAGATGTGCATTCTCAACAAACACTTTTTTCTAATAATGGATTTTCTATCCTTAATCAATTTCCTAGTGTTGTGTTTGGTGGCCTTGGAGATGTTTACTCTCCAACCCTAAGCCAAGGCCCTAGTGCTTAATCTAAAATGAGTTTGCTATAAAACAAATTATGATTTATTTTAATTTAAGCATTCCTTTTAATGTTTGTTGTTTAACTCAAAGGTATGGTGTGAAACGTTTTTATGATGTTATTGACTCAAAGTGATGAAATAAAGAATGCAAAATGCCAAATCAATTTATTTTCCTTTGATGAATAACATTTCATCTAAAAGAGAGAAAATAGTTTCTTTTTTGTTCAATCCAATGCAATAGCATAAACATTTTGAAATATTCGACGAAAACAAATTCTAATGGTTGATAAAGAAGAAATTTCAACATGCAATCACTGCAACTTTAAAGTTTCTTTCGATGAAAATAACATAGATTTGGGTACAATGAGATAAGTTTTCCCTAAAATCTCTTCAAATGCAAAGTTTAAAAACATTTTTGATATTGTATTAAGTCCAACAAAATCTTATGATTGATAAAGGATGTTATAAAACTAACAATGCAATCACTGCAACGTTAGATGTTTTCTTTTGGTAGTAACAACACAAATTTTGGCATTGAAGAAGTATTTTTTTTTAAACTATTAAATTGCAAAGCATGAAAAATATGTGTTGATTTCAAGCAATATATTCTAAGTTCATGAAGACATGCGATTAAAAACTGAAATGTATAATTTGTCCATTCATTTTGTTTTTAAACAACAAAATATCTTTTAAAAAACAACCTACTTGATGCATTCACTCGATACGAGCACTACTTTGGAAATGAATAAATGAAGTAAAAGGCTTGACGAGCAGTTCTTTTTTCTTCTTAAGGCACTAAGCGGTATTTGATTTTTCCTTGGCAAATGCAACATGCAAGCAATAAAATAGATTAATCAACTACTCTTGAGTATTACCTCTGAGTGCAACATAAACATGAAAAGAAACAGACAACAAAAACTGAAAAAAAAAGGCTAAAGTTGACTCTTCTTAGTAGTGTTCACTATTGTTGGCTAAAATTGGGTGACTAGAAGGGTATGGTTGCTACTTTTGGGTTGAAAAGTGTGACTGGTCGCTGTTGTTGGTCAAATAGGAATGACCGAGTGATATGAGAGAGGAAAATATCAACCCAAATGCTGAGCAAAACTGCTCAGAGTAGTATCAAAGTTTCCTAGAATAATCACCAAGCTAAGACAAACTATGCTATGGTTTCTAAAAAGAAAACAACAGGGAATAAAAACCCGATCTAAGTAATGTTCAAAGAACTATCCCTAGTATGGTTTCCGTTTATGTTATAATGGAAAGTGTCATAGAGATAGTGAACTAAGTGCTTTCTTCGATGAGTGGGTTATGCTCACCAACAAACAAATAAATTAGCTATTTTACTGTTCCCTAGATTCAACATGCATGCTAGTAAAATTTTACAGAAAAGTAAGAGGAGTGTGTACTTTGTTACTGTCATTTGTCCAAATATTTGGCGAGCCAAGTTCTTGAATTCCAATCCCAACTCCTAAGCTGTGAGAAGCACACGAGAAAACACAATACCTTTCTCATTGACTTCCAAGAAGTAAATAATAATAAACATGCATAAAGAAACTGATTCACAAATCTCATATCCAAAACACATAACGAATATAATTTTTTTGGGGGGGGACATATAGAGTTACAATAATCAATGAAGAGAAATGTAGCACTTACAATCCTTGACTTTTCTTGTTGTACTCCCTTCTTCAGAACCATAGCCTCCTCCTTTTCCCTTAGCCTCAATGATTAGAAACCTTGAACAATGGAAGCATCTTGCTCTCTAGTATGATAATGTTTTTTAACCTTTGTCTATCCAACCTCTCTCATCTTCACCCAATAGTTATATTTTATAGATTTGAATTAAGTTTGAGTTGAGTGATGATTACGAGGTGCATGCTACGCATGCATTACAAGTATCCTTCATGTGAAATTGATTCATCAATTTGCTTGAGTGTGCACTTTAGTGATGATTTTTACCCAATTTGAAATCTTGGTTTCGTTTATTAGGATAAATGTAGGTATCAGATTGGTGTGCTCGCAACTTTTGGGCCATATGTAGTGACCAATCGCTTATTTTCCTAAGGAAAGTAGTGACCAGACCCAAGTTCTATGTGAATTCACTGTTTTGAAGTCAATTTATTGTGTAGAAGGCATCTTGATGTCCACCTATTCCTTTTCCATCAAGGGTATTAAATTCCATTATAACAGATGCTCCCTAATGTGTGAGGTTAGAAGTGGAACTAACGGCTGAAATACAGTAAGTCAAATAATCTAGAACTCTGGATGATGAGATGAGGAGAACTGTAGACTAGGGATCCAGAAAGTACTTGTACACAAGAACTAATATATGAGATATAAAAAAAGTTCCCTGAGATGGTTATACCCATGCTCAACAGTAAACAAGCATGGCAAAAAAAATACACAGTGAATCCATGTCAAAATCTACATTAGAATTAAAATTGACATTAGGAGGAGTACAAACTTGGTATTATTCAAAGTACCCACAACATGGTGGTACTATCTTGCACAACTCAGGTAGTTAGCACCGTAGATGGATTCTACTGTTGTCCCCAAGGTCTTCTTCCAAAAATCTACAATAGTACGAGTCTACATATTGCAAATAAATGATATGAAGTCAAACATGGTAGAATTTTCCTACAATAGTTCAGTGAATAGATCTACAGGTACATGTCTATTTCAAGTTGTTTACGGTAGAAATACTATGGGTGTCCTATATTTGGTGCAGCTACCACTTGGGGATAAGATCAATGATGACATGGAAGCATTTGCATAATGCATTCAACAGTTGCAGCAACAAGTCGGACAAAAGCTACATGCCAATAACAAGCAGGAAAAAATTATAAAAGATGATCAAGGACAATATAAGGTATTCAATGAAGGTGATTTGGTGCTAGTTTGTTTAAGGAAAGATTGGTTTCCTAGAGGAACCTACCACAAATTGAAGTATAAGAAAATTGGTCCTTGCAAGATTCTCAAGAAATTTAATGACAATGCTTATAAGGTCGATTTACCAGTTGACCTTGATATTTCCCCCGTGTTTAACGTTTTTGATTTATATATATTCCATGGGGACGATCTGGTTGATGACAATGAGGTAGAGGTGGATTGGCAATAGGCCATTCCGAGCAAGAAAAAGGAAAATATTGCACATATTTTAGATAAGAATACCCTTCATACTCGGCAAGGCCAAGACAACCGATATCTGGTCCAGTGGGAAGGATTAGCACCAACCGTGAGTACATGGATTATAGAGGGGGACTTGCTGAAGCTAGATCCCATTAAGTGGAAGCAGTTTGAAGATAGTAACTTGCAGGAGTTGCATTCTTTTCAACCAGAGGAGAATGATGTAGGGATTTTCGAGGGTCTTAACTTTTGACTTGGTTATCGTTTGTGATGAAATTTAATAGGAAGTTGCATCTCAAAGAATTCACTACCATGCCGATATGATCCTTCATATCGAACCACGTTTTGACACTTTTCCGGGCCAAATTCCTTCATATAATGCCTCAAATTGGAGTTTTAGTGTTTTTTTTTTTTTCAGTATTTTTTAAATTTGTAGTTATCAGTTATCTCTTAGTTTACACACCTAAATAGAAAATCGAGTTGAAAAATAATGTCTCTCTAGTTAGCTTTAGTTAATGGTTAGTTTTATAATCATGCGATAGTTTTCGAAAATCTCAAATAGTCGTTATAAGGGGTTGAACTTTCATTGTAATAGTTAGTGATGGAGAAGGAATACAATATAGTTATTTTCCATTCTCATTTGTTTGCATGGTTTTTAGATCTTGTCAATGAAATCAAATTTTATTGTCTACATCACTTTTAGTGGGAAATATAAATGTACATTGTCATTAATCATGCAACAAATATCTTTTCATCTATGCTTTAATGGGGACTTGATGGTTAGTTACCTCAATAGGTATAAGAAGCACACATTCAACATACCATACATTACTTCCAGGTTGTACATCATTACTTTTTTCCCCAATTCGGTAGACTTTAATCCATGCCCAAAGTGAGGGATGGTGGAAGTAGTTTTCATGATTTCAAACAAGTCATTGACAATATTAGCACCATTCCCCATCTCATGTTTTTGTATTTCATTTAAAAAAATTCCCTCCATGGCATTGGTATCTCTTAAGAAATCATCCATACCAACCTCTATATCATTGTTTTCATCCCCAACCAGTGAATAACTAGTGTTACTATAGATGTTTTGAATTGGTGACTCGGGACGCACTGGGAATTGAATAGGTGGTTAATTAAGCCATGCTTTGTATGCTTTATCTTTGAGCTCTAACCATTTAGAATCCTTCTCTTGATTTGACATCGTACTAGATTGTAATGGTAGATGGTAGAAAGTTTGGTCATCATCGAAATCTTGGTTTCAAAAATATTGAATTTTAAATCGATGGTATTAGTAAAAAAAATGGATTTAGCATGTTGAAACATTATACCAAACATTTATGAGAAGCATATAAATTTGTTTCCAATGGTGCACATGAAATCAACCACTTTATACAATAATGTGGAATTAAGCAATACATTAACATGAATTCCATTGAAAATATTAAAATGCAATTACTCAATGATCTTTTCTTACTCCCCAAGGGGATGTCTAAAGGAAAACCCAATGCAAGTAATTTTTTACAAGCATTTGGTGGTATATGAAGGTTATAGTTGTTGGAATATCCAGCAATACTGAGAGGGGGGGTGGATCAGTATTGTCTTCTTTTTCCTTTTATTAAAACAATTAGTACAAGACACAAATAATCAAACAAGTTAGGACACAAGATTTTATCATGGAAACCTCAAAGAGAAAACCACCAACTCATACTCATTAATAAGATGAATTTTACAAAATTGTTTATCTGCTACTACAGAAAGGATGCAACTACACCCCAGATTTTTCCTGCTACTACAGACAAGGATGCTACAACACCCCAAATCTTATGTCTGTTGCTACAGACAAGGATGCAACAACACCCTGTTTTCCAGCTACTACTGGAAGGAGGCTATGACCTCGTGCAGGCTTACTGCCTGCCCTAGCACCACCCTACCACCCTAATTTGATTTCATCAGACTTCTAGATCTTCTTTATGTTTTCAAACCAATCACTGGTTTTCCTTCTTTGGTCTCTGTCTACAGTTGCTTCTACATTGATATGGATCGCAGAGACAACTTCTTTCACTCAACACTCTGTCTATAAATACCTTCTAACATGTTTTCTACGAATGCATCTTCTCACAGTTGCACCTTTTCATTCTTAGATCGTGCCTCTTCATGAAAACACAATTCTTCATTTTAATAATTCTTTAACTCTATTTAGGTTTATCGGCCATGACTTTTCACAACAAAAATATTTCCGCAATTGCATTTTCACAACGATATTTCCGCAATTACCTTTCCACAGTGACCTTTCTGCAGTGGTTTTTCCGCAATTTCCTTTCCGCAACGACATTTCCGCAATCTCCTTTCCGTAGTGGTTTTTCCGCAATTTCCTTTCCGCGACGACTTTTCCACAATATCCTTTTCGCAGTGATCGTGGACTGTCTGATCTTGATCAGTGGTGGATTCTCTTTCCGCAGCTTGCGGATTACAGATTGCGGAACTATATTTTGATTTTTACAAACTAGCTTCCACAATTTGTCTCCCACAATACTTCTTTCGCAAGTCTCTTTCCGCAAGGTTCTTTCCGCAGTGATTGTGGATCGTCGGATCTTGATCAATGGTGGATTTTGTTTCCCTAGCTTGCGGATTGAGGAACTATATTTCGACTTTTACAAATTGTCTTCTGCAATTTATCTTTCCGCAATTCTCTTTCCGCAGTCGGGTTACGGATTGCGGACGTGCCTTCAACTTTTCCTGAAATGGGCTTCCGCAATTTCCCTCTCGCAATTCCTTTTCTGCAACTCTTTAAAACCGTTGATTTCTTGTGGGTTCTTTCTTGACCGTCGATCTAAGATCAGATATGGATCTCAACTTATATTTGTGGATCCATTATCTTCCTTACACCTTTCTCTTGCGGAATTTCTCTAGGGCGTCAAATCTCTTGCAGGTTTGATCTCGTCCGTCGATCTGCTGTCTCCGGTAGAACTTCACTTAATCTTGCGGATTTCTTATCTTCTATTCACATTCACCTTGTGATCTCTTTCCCATGATTGATCCATATTTTCTCCTTTAATCTGGATCGTCCAAATCTCTGCAAACTTTAATCTTTGCAACTCTACGATTCTACATTGATTGATAAGAGAATTAATCAATCACTCAATCGATCGTCACCGGACTTGATTCCCTTGCTAGATATGCACATCAAATCTGTGGTTTTACACACACACATATATCATTCATACATCCGTTGCAACATTCAATCCTCAAAATCCCTTACTTTAGATTACTCATACACACAGTGATTAATCAAGCATTTACACAGATATCCCAAACTGTCAATTGATTCATTGATACAGAGATACACAAATATTCAAGTGTTAACACTTCAGACATAGATTCATGCGTACACATAGAGACAACTTAATTAGATTTCTTTATTCACACAAGAACCTGATACAAACATGGTCGCTTCCTTTGGCTTGGTTTACATTGATTTGGCCACCCCCCTATCCATACTCTTCATAATGATGCCATATTGCAACACTGACTTCATAATAGCACTAAAATGCCACCATGTGTCTTTTACATGACACATCATCATCTATGTCATGCCATGTCATCATATATGCCATATCATCATTCATGCCATGCCATCACTACCTTTGTCTTTCACTGAGTTTGCCTTGCCATCATGTCCTTGATTATTCCTTTGTCATTACTGAAATCCTTTGACATCAATGACAACCATATCCAACATTCTCCCCCTTTGGCATTGATGGAAACACCTAAACATTCTCCCCCTTTGACAATAATGACAAAGGATAACCTATTATGCCCTTTACTGTAATCATCTTGATATAGAATTTCCAATCATTCTCCTTTCAGACAATTGCCCTTATTTTTCTTTTCTTCCTCCAGTTAACTTGGTCTTGGTGTTGATCATCTAATTAGCATCCTTCTTTACCTTCTTGTAGTGAGTCTTTAATAATTTCATGGACTCCCCCTATCATAGTTCTCCTTCTCTTGAAAACACATTCTTCTTTTGTGACAAATTTTATACTTATTGGTTTATCTTTGAGTTCTTTCATTCAACCCTTATTTTTCTTCCATAGATTTCTTTTAAAGATACATCATATAACTTGTTCTTCTTTAAGGAGTCTTCAATGCCATACAAGCAACTTGTCAACTTTATGTTTTTGCTCCCCTTTTTGACCAAATATCAAAATGATATGCACTAGATTCATTCCCACTTATACTCTTCTTCCAACACTTTCTTTTATAGCCTTCACCATGATTCCTCAGTCTTTTCTACAGCTTCGAAAACAAATTCAGAGAGAACTTCATCAAACTGATATGTGTTCGAATACCAATTGTTCCTTCGCAATCTTCAACTGTTGAATCTCTGGCTGAAGTTCCACATAATCTGCATCCTTCTCCTCTTGATTTCTAGGATGTAATCTTACTGCTAATTTTACTCATCCTGGCACTTTCCAATAAAAAGAATGATTGTTTATAACTGCCCCATCAGACAGTCCTTAAAATTGTCTAAATCTGCTCTTGTATTAATCTTTACATGTGCTCATCAACTATGAAGACAGGCTTATTGAATTTTCCAAGTGTAGAATGTGGAAGGTCATCCCAAACCAATGTAATCAAATGAGTACTTTCATGATGGAGAAAGTTTTCAATTAATGTGTCATGGCTTCATATTTTGTAGAATCATATAGCACTAGCAAATTGCAACCATTCATCATTCCAGAGAACTGTAGATGAACTTTCATGAACCAGCTGAACTGAATAATAGGATAATCTTCATCTTGGTTTACAGATTTTATGGTATTGATGTATCTCATGGATCACACATTTTTATATTTCATGTTACTTACACTATGTTCTTAGCCAACCATATACTAGTTGTACAATCATTTCTTGTCTTTTAGGAATATAGTTTTTTACCAAGTACTCTTATGACTCTTCTTCTCCTTGTTTTGATGGCAACCTCAAAACATTCTTTTCTTCTTACCAAAATATATTTTCAAGTACCAATTGCAATTTTATGATATTAACTCCCCCTGAGTACATGATCCTTTCTAATGCTTCATTTCAGGGTTCTCTTCTAAGTCATGAGAGTTTTAGAAAATACATCCATCTTCAGTTCCACCACCATCACTAACTTCTTCTTCATCATCTTTATCTCCGTCAATGTGTTCTTTTACATCTTCATCTTGCTTCGCATCATAATGGATGCCATTCTTATCTACAACACTATTATGCTTAACATCATCTTTGGAAACTTTATTGTGGCTTGGGGTCTTTGTTTCCTCTGACTCTTTGTAGTCTTCCTTTCTTCTCCACATCTTTCCATGAGGTACCCTGCTTACCGACCTTGGTTGTTTCTTGGATTCCCTACTTAGATCTTTTCTCTTGGTTCTGCAATCAACAACCTTGTGACCAAGCTTGTGACAATAGTGACAGTATCCATAGAATCTTCCTTTATGTTTGAGGAATCTTTGATCTTCCTGCTTCATATCTTCTATCTTTTTCCATCTCTTTCTTTGTTCTTGACCTTTTATTGAAGCATTCTTCCTCAGCTTACATTCTCTAGCCATATGTCCAAAATTATGACATGTGTATCATTGACCAAAAAAGTTCTGTTGGACTCTACTTGTCATTGGTCCTTTAGGTATCATATCAGTTC
Source organism: Larix kaempferi (assembly GCA_027924585.1). Taxonomy (NCBI): domain Eukaryota; kingdom Viridiplantae; phylum Streptophyta; class Pinopsida; order Pinales; family Pinaceae; genus Larix; species Larix kaempferi. Next base: position 9,653,446 of record BSBM01000120.1, on the reverse strand, counting down.
TGTCTTTATTATGAGGTGAGGGAGCAAAATTCTGACTATCCTTCTTAATTGGGCTTTTGAGTGCAGTAGCATGGCTTATTTCATTTCTATCTTGGAGTGTAGAGGACAAATATTTTGAATTCTTTTATTTGTCATAGCCTAATCCAGTTTTATCACTTAATGGTCTTTGGCTACTCAAGATCTCATATGAAATCTTTGAACTGCGTTCATATTTTGACTTAACCGATTCTTCATCGAGCTTATTTCTAAGTTGCATAATCTCTTCTTCAAGCTTCTCTAATTTTTGCATTCTCTTTTTGAGCTATAAAACTAGATCCTCTTCAATCTTCTTGGCCTCTTCAAGTTGGGTTTTCAAGTTACTAATGATTTGATTTGACTGATTGTTCTTTTTCCTGCATTTATCAAGTTCTTCAAGAGCACTGATTAATTCATCTCTTAAACCTACTTCTCCTTCTTCCATTGATTCATCATCTTGAGATTTTATTCCCGTGAATATAATCTGTGTTTCCTCATCATCACTTGTGTCTTCATCTTCACTATCTTCCATGTTGTAAGAGATTTTCTTCTTCTCATTGAACTTCTTTTTGTTTACTGTTTTTCCCTTTTTGAACTTCTTTTGAAGCTTCTTTCTCATCACTTCCATTTTTCTTAGGATAAGGACATTTTAAAGAAAAGTGTCCAATTTTTCCACAATTAAAGCACTTTAGAGGTAGCTTTCCCCTATACTTGCCAGTACCTCTCTCAAGCTTCCTGATGAACAAGGTTTCTTCATCATCTGAGTTTTCAGATTGGTTCTTGGATAAGGCTTTAAAGGCTGCTTCTTTCCTTGATTGACCATCTTCTCCTTTTCTCATCTCGTAGGCAGTGAAGATCCCATGTAGTTCATCTACTGTCATGTCTTTAATATCATCTCGTTCTTCTAGAGAAGATACTTTTGAGTCATACTTCAATGGCATGGTTCTTAGTACTTTGTCCACTACTTCTTTCTCCTCTAATTCCCCTCCAAGGCCTCGGATAGCATTGACAATTTCATCTACTCTTAGAAGATATTCTACAATATTTTCTTCCTCCTTCATTTTTAGGCTTTCAAACTGTCCTTTGTATGTCTGAAGTTTTGATTGTTTGACTTTGGATGCTCCTTCATAGACAATTTTTAATTTATTCGAAGCCTCCTTAGCTGTCTTGCATTGCATGACTTTCACAAACACTGTGTTTGTTAACCCATTCAAGATTGCATTTAGGGATTTTTCATTGGCCTCATATTGGTCAAGTTCTTCTTGGTCTGTAGGTAGGTTGTTTGCTATGTTATACTTCTTTTCAACTACTCTCCAAACCTTCCATCAAAGAGACATTAGGTGACACTTCATTTTTGCACTCCAGTATGCATAGTTAATTCCTGTAAACAGTGGAGGTCTGTTGGTAGCTAATCCTTCTTGCTGATCCATTGTGGTCTTTAATGAGGCTCTTCCTTCCAGTGGTTAAACTGTAATGAAGGAACCTTTCTCTGATACCAATTGTTGGAATATCCAACAATACTGAGAGTGGGGGGGTGAATCAATATTGTCTTCTTTTTCCTTTTATTAAAATAATTAGTACAAGACATACAAATAATCAAACAAGTTAGGACACAAGATTTTATTGTGGAAACCTCAAAGAGAAAACCACCAACTGATACTCATTAATAAGATGAATTTTACAAAATTGTTTATCTGCTACTACAGAAAGGATGCAACTACACCCCAGATTTTTCCTGCTGCTACAGACAAGGATGCTACAACACCCCAGATCTTATGTCTGCTGCTATAGACAAGGATGCAACAACACCCTGTTTTCTAGCTACTACTGGAAGGAGGCTATGACCTCCTGCAGGCTTACTGCCTGCCCTAGCACCACCCTACCACCCTAATTTAATTTCTCAGACTTCCAGATCTTCTTTGTGTTTTCAAACCTGTCACTGGTTTTCCTTCTTTGGTCTCTGTCTACAGCTGCTGCTACATTGATCTGGATCACAGAGACGAATTCTTCCACTCAGCACTCTGTCTATAAACACCTTCTAACACGTTTTCTACGAATGCATCTTCTCATAGTTGCGCCTTTTCATTCTTAGATCGTGCCTCTTCATGAAAACACAACTCTTCATTTTAATAATTCTTTAACTCTATTTAAGTTTATCAGTCATGACTTTTCGCAACATAAATCTTTCCGTAATTTCCTTTCCGCAACGATCTTTCCGCAATTACTTTTCCACAGTGACCTTTCCGCAATTTCCTTTCTGCAGTGGTTTTTTCACAATTTCCTTTCCGCAACGACATTTCTGCAATCTCCTTTCCGCAGTGGTTTTTCTGCAATTTCCTTTTCACAACGACTTTTCCGCAATCTCCTTTCCGTAGTGATCGTGGACCGTCTGATCTTGATCAACGGTGGATTCTCTTTCCACAGCTTGCGGATTGCGGAACTATATTTCGATTTTTACAAACTAGCTACCGCAATTTGTCTCCCGCAAGTCTCTTTCCACAGTGATTGTGGAACGTCGGATCTTGATCAATGGTGGATTCTCTTTCCGCAGCTTGCGGAACTGTATTTCGACTTTTACAGATTGTCTTCCACAATTTATCTTTCCGCAATTCTCTTTCTGCAGTCGGGTTGCAGATTGTGGATTGTGGACGTGCCTTCAACTATTCCCGAAATGGGCTTCCGCAATTTCCCTCCCGAAACTCCTTTTCCGCAACTCTTTACAACCGTTGATTTCTTGCGGGTCCTTTCCTGACCGTTGATTTGAGATCAAATGCAGATCTCACCTTATCTTTTTGGATCCGTTATCTTCCTTACACCTTTCTCTTGCAGAATTTCTCTGGGGCATTAGATCTCTTGCGGCTTTGACCTTGTCCGTTGATCTGTTGTCTCTAGCGGAACTTCACTTAATCTTGCAGATTTCTTATCTTCCGTTCATGTTCACCTCGTGATCTCTTTCCCATCGTTGATCCGTCTTTTCTCCTTTAATCGTGATCATCCAAATCTCTGCAAACTTCAATCTTTGCAACTCTACGATTCTACATTGATTGATCAGAGAATCAATCAATCACTCAATCGATCATCACCGAACTTGATTCCCTTGCTGGATTTGCACATCAACTCTGTGGTTTTACATACACATAGATTATTCATACATATGCTGCAACATTCAATCCTCAAAATCCCTTACTTTAGGTTACGCATACACACAATGATTAATCAAGCATTTACGCAGATATCCCAAACTGTCAATTGATTCATTGATACAGAGATACACAAATATTCAACTGTTAACACTTCAGACATAGATTCATGTGTACACACAAATACAACTTAATTACCTTTCTTTATTCCCACGGGAACCTGATACAAACATGGTCGCTTCCTCTGGCCTAGTTTACATTGATTTGGCCACCCCCTAGCCATACTCTTCATAATGATGCCACATTGCAGCAATGACTTCATAATAGCACTAAAATGCCACCATGTGTCTTTGACATGCCACATCATCATCTATGTCATGCCATGTAATCATATCTGCCATATCATCATTCATGCCATGTCATCATATCTGCCTTATCATCATTCATGCCATGTCATCACTACCTTTGTATTTCACTGAGTTTTCCTTGCCATCATGTCATTGATTATTCCTTTGTCATTATTGAACTCCTTTGACATCAATGACAATCATATCCAACAATTGTTTATTAACAACTTGTCACCAAGAGACAAACTACGTATTGCATGCACTACATGCACAACAACAAATTTGGATGCCTTGTTTTCATAAATAATTCTTTGCCATTGAATTTTTCCTCAAATGAACAGTTTACACTAAACAATGAGCATGAATTGCAACTATTTATGAACCTTGCAATGTTCCCACGAGTGCATCGATGACCATCAATATATAAAAGGTTCTTCCTATTAAAGTTTCCCAAAGCACAACAATTCATGCACATACTATACATGGAAATACTATGTTTGTATTTGACAATATTCAAGTAATCATATCGACTATAAAGAGGACCCAAAAATGGCATAAGTGATACTAACTGTTTGGGAGGAACAAATAGATGTGAAAGGATAAACAACCCAATATTTGTAGCATTTATTTTGGACTTTGCGATCATGTAACTGTTACCACAATAAGAGAATTTAGTCCCAACATCAGGCATAGGTAGGGAAGATGGCCAAGCGCCATACAAAGTGCGTATGTAACTGGTTTGGTATTTACTTTGTAGATGGATGAGAAGAGGGAACCAACCTTTGTTTGTACTTGGACAATTTTTCTCTTAGCTCATACCACTTTTTGGATCTCCTTGTGGATATGTTTTGGGTAGCATTGATATCATACAATGGATCACTAGAACTCTCAGTTGACTCAACATAAGGAGATGGGTTGTTCAATTTAAGATGAAATATGGTTGGTTTGGTTTCCAACTTTTCAAAGAATGAGCATATGGAAGTGTTCCTATTTGTCTTTTCTATTTCACCTATTTGATCATTGACCGCAATGGGGGGTATTAAACCGCCATTTGGGTAGTCAGTCATTAATATAATGGGACGGTGTGAGTTTCCTAAGGTTCACCTTACATTTTGAACAACCACATACTATTGGGGTGTCACAAAAGAGATCCAGTTCACGATGAAGTACCCATGGTCCAGGAAGGTTACTGGATGATGGCATGCTACAATTGGCGGGGTAAATTGGCCTTCCATTTTCATCTACCATTTGCTTATGGTATGTTGCTCCAGATAATAGCTTGCATCTTTTTGGGAGTGGTGGAATATCATTGCATTTGAACTTGATCTGAAATCAGTATCCTGTAAAAGGAAATGCACAATTATTCAAATGCACGTGAAAAGACAACGTAAATTTAGATATATAATCCAATATAAATAAATATGCACTTGCTGGTGATGACAATGAAGAACTTGAACCTTGAACGATATGGAATGAGACGGAATTTGAAGAATTGACCATTTGATTTATTGCTCTTTTTTCCCCTGCAGTTGAATGAAGATTAAAATCAATACATGTCTTTACTCTTTAAAAAACAAACTAGGAAATAGGGTACGTTCTATTTTCATATATCGTAATCGGTGCATCAAAAAATTCATAGGCCCACGGATGCTTCATAACAATAGATATGCATTTGTGTGCTATTTATATATGTGCATTGATAAAAACATGGTCAAGTATCTATGCAATGGACAAACCTCCACAAATTATTCATTGTAGACAATTACACTAGGATTTTTTGTTTTTTGTGTCATCAATGCGCTCATGTCACTACTACGCACTGGTGCGATATTAACTACTTAGTGCACCGCTATTTAAAAAAAAATGGGCAAATATAAATGTTGACTTTTAATACAGATTATATGATGCACTTTATGATCATAGTGCACCAGTACGATAGTTTTTTAAGTTGCGCACATAAATCCAGATTAAAAAAAATGATATGCGCATTTATCATCGATTGGACGAAATATCAGATGGAAAAAGAGTAGGGAAAATTTTAGGCGATAAATTTAGCCCATGGGATAATTTTTGAGGTTTTTTTCCAAAAAAGGATTCACCATTTTCCATTTTCTTTAATATGTTTCGTCCAAATCCCATAGGATTAAAATTTTTACTCTAAAAATCGTTAAAATTGTCTGAAAACTATATAAAATATTTAGAAATTTGAATATTTCTAAAAAAATATAGCCAAACATTTTATGGTTGGAAATTTGATAATCAATAAGATTCTCCAAGGTTTCTACACTTTAAGAAAATTATGGATCATTAAAATTTCCGTTGAAAAAGAGCGGGAATTTTATTTGAAGAGAATGAGATTATAAATAAAAGAAAACCACTATCCCTAAACCTTTTTTGGAAAAAAATTGAGGAGTGGCTTATGCAAGAGAGGTTTACCAAGGAATATTTTGGAGAGAGATTTATTTGAAGATAAATTTTGTAAGGGATCATTGTGGATGTAAGATGATAAGTCTTACATGTTTGGTATTATTGATAATAATTATTGATTTTATATGAATTGATGATTTTACAATACAATGGTCAATTGGTTTTATATGACCAAAAGGGTGAATAGATGCAACTTCTCACTAGGAGACATGCCACACTTTAGTAACTAAATAATTAATAACTTAAACTAATAATTAATGATTTATTAATACATGTAATATACGTTTAGGTATATTACAAGTCATCCTGCCCTGAAAAGATTCATCCATGAATCCGTTAATTTTTATTTGGTCATCATAGTTTATGATACATGTTGATATGCACTTATAAGTGATGAACACAACTTCCAAAATGTAGACGGATCGATCCATCCCAAATCTACCTTCATTGGAACTGTTTGAAGATTAATTCCGTGGATAGAACTTCTCATTTTAGGCTTCTCTATAAATTGTCGATTCCGACTTCGCTCTTATTCAATGTTGTAGTTGGTTTGTCTGTAAGAGGAGTATTGTTTATTTTCCTCTTGAATTTGATGCTTTTCGTAATGAATTTGGTGATGTGGGTGACAATAAGGTATTTGAGTAACTTGAGGAATGTTTGTAGGGACTTCAAATTTTGGTGCTTTGGCGATTTATTGATCAATACATTTTTAATATAACCGTTTTCTGGATTTTGAGCATTGATTGGGCCTGTAATAGTTTCTTTTTCTGACTTCTGAATTTGTATTGATGATGTCACTAATTCAATGGTTTCGGTCATTGTTTCTCTTTCCATAGTTTGGACATCCTTTTCTGAGGATTTTTCTGGCTTCTCAACTTTTAATTTTTTAATTTGTTCAGTCAGCTCTTGATTGGTATTTGTAAGGTGGTGATTTTCTTCTTGTGTTTTAAGTAGTTTCCTTCCATGTCTTCATTGACTTGCTCTGTTTTTTGAGAATTTTTTAACTTCCTTATATTCGTAACTAACATCTTGTCATGGTTTCTAATTCGGAAGATTTCTTCAGTATTGGTTGATAATTTTTTATTGATTTTTGTGGTCTCCAACTTGTGCGCTTTTTTAATGTCATCTCTTTGTTGTTCGAGTTCTTTTATCTGTTGCTGACGTTGGCAAGGTTCTGATTCTTAACATTGTATTTTTTTCTGGATTTCTGCAAATTCCTCGTCCTTGTCCATGAGGAGTTTGTTCAAGCAATTTACTTCTTCTTTTAGATCTCCATAGCTCTCGTACGATGGTTCTTCCATTGTGTTTTTTGAGGAAGGGACTCTCAACAATGAGTCATGTATTGTTATTTTCTTCTTCTCTTGGGAGAAGGTCATGACTTTGTTTTTCGCATTGAAGGTGATTGTACCCAATGTTTCCAGCAAGTTAGATCCTAGTATTATGTCGGTAATACCGTCGTCTATAGCTGCCGCGGTGAATTCTGATGTAAGATTATAATTACTGATCTATAAGTCTAATTTTTTTATTTGCTCTTCCTTCCTTTTGTTCTTCTCTATGTTGAATTTTGAAATTGGTAGTTGATGAATCAGGTTCTTCGACTTCTCTTCTTCTTAAAACTTCTTAATACTTTAATACTTAAAAATTTCTAAATCTGGGATCTTTAATTCGATGACTTAGTTTTGACGATGGAGAAAATCCGTTGCTCGGATCCAAATTCTGACTGCACCAGTGACTCCAGCTCGTGAAAACAGTGAAGAATGACTATATACACTTAAATCCTAGTAAGATGACCAGTCTTACGTGTTTGGTATTATTGATAATAATTATTGAATATATGAATTGATGATTTTACAATACAATGGTCAATTGGTTTTATATGACCGAACGGGTGAATAGACGGTGAATAGACGGGACTTCTCACTAGGAGACATGTCACTTTAGTAACTAAATGATCAATAACTTAAACTAATAATTAATGATTTATTAATACATGTAATATACATTTAGCTATATTACAATGGACGCATACAACTCTGCAGAGGAGACATTTGAAGTAGGTTTTCCTTCAATAGAATTAAAAAAATGGTATAAATTTCATAAGTTCTTTGAAGAAAATAGAGAATATAAGAGTTACCTTCAATGCTACAAACCCTTGTGTTCTTCTTCCTTTAGATTTATCTTCATCATTGCAAACCTTGGGGTTCTTCTTGCTTTCCTTTTGTTTTCTATTTCACAATAAGATTTGATTTTCAACATTGTAAAATTCTTGGTTATATATATTAGTATATGGGGATTTGGGTCACTCTTGGACCGAGATCATATTGTGGTTCACTTTGAACGGAAACTTGTCCAGACTATCCTTGTTAGAATTAAAAAAAAAAATTCTTACGTGGTTTTTAGTGTGCATTTTACAGAAGTGATGCACTAGTGCATTTATATTTTTAAGATACATTGTTTGAATTTATTTATTTAAAAATAAAAACCATTTCCAATGCGTATTATACATATATTATGCACCGATGTGTAGTATCCAATATGGTGCACCAATGCATAATTTGTGTAATGTGCGCACAGTTTGTCCTAAATACATTTTTACCCGAAATTATTTACTTATTGTGTAAAAAAATATTTTATGATTTATGTGTTTCATTATGCAGGGCATTCATTGATAAAAGATGGCCTGTAAAAGATCATAGAATAAAAATCACAACGAAGGGAGCAAGGGAAGCACATCTGACACAAATAACATGGTGAGTTTTTTGTAATTTTAATATGAAAGCAATATATTGGAATTATCTGTATGTTTGATGATGTGTTTTGGTTTCCCCGAATGCGGGTGCTAAGGTGGGAAGCACAACATAGAAGGGGGTGTAACGTGTCGTTAGCAGACATACACATGCAACCTAAATGCGTTAATTATGAAGGAAGGTGGTGTCACTCTAGGCATGTTTAGTTTCATTAACCTGAGGATGCTCCCACGACACAGTAGTACGAGGTGGAAGATGTAGTTAAGGGATAAGACAGGGAAAGAGCCTAATCTCAAGTGCAAGCAGTTGTGGTTCATTATGACAAGTTATGCACACGCTTAAAGGGGTATGAAGGTTCAGGAGGAGGATGGTTTGTTGATTAAGAGAAGCTCGGGGAGATTTCCTACCATCACCCTCATTTTTAAATGGTTCTGGGGATGTTGGCTGTGTTTGTCGAAAGGTGATGGACTTTGGCTTGTCTCCGTCTCTGACTATCCTGGTCGTTTTCCTAAATTGATGTTGTGTATGACGGAATCGAAAGGGAAGGGTGCTAAAATTGTGAAGCTGGGGAGGAAGCAAGCCAATAGAGAGCAATTGTAGGAAACCCAAGCAGTGTGGCTCTACAAGGATTCCCTCCCCGTGTCAGTGAGGTCTGAAAGTGAGATGACGGAGCAGGATTTATGGATGGAGTTGGAGGATACAAAGCCGTAGGAGGAGTTTGATGCATTGGAATGTTGGATACAAGACCCCGACACTTCTCGCACATGGGAATCGTAGTATGAGAATATTGTGGCCTTGTATTGGGTAATGAAGGGACTCCTTGGGAGGGTTCTACTGGAATGGAGTGAAAAGGAGAAGGGGGACGATGTTCTAGTTTCCTTATGGAAGGAGTTGTATGTTGACACTAGGTTAATGCATATGGAGATTGATGTCCTCACAAAAGAGATGCGCATTCCCTTCCTTCCGAGGATGGGCATTGTGGAGCCTCCGACTAGAATGGTGCAGATGAGATTCGATGGTGGGAAAGGAATCGGGACACCGGAAGGAAAGTCGATTGCAACAACAAATCCCTAGGTTCCGTAATGACGATGTTGATTCTTGATATTTTGTGTAAATGGTTATGTGCTATTTTGTTTACAATAGATGACCGATTATTAGCAATATACTTGATAACTTACACTTTGTTTGTCTCTATACTTGATTTCTCTTTTTGTCTTATCACCACAACATCCTTTCACTTTTAATGCCTCTCTACATTTATGCCCCCCTTTTTAACTCTCCCCTTACACCTAGCTGCCTTGTATTTTATTTTTCCTCCCAGGTAACAAATAATGGCCACCCCTTGACGGAACATGCCATCGAATTACTGCTTGCACTAACCTCCGACATGCAACCGTTCCTACAAATATTTGGTGTGGACCAAGTCAAATCTATTCACAGCTCTACCATGCGATACTAGACAACAATCGCTGATGGGACACACATGCACCACACCATGCTTCCATCAAAGTTCAATTCCCTCGTCGCTTCAGGAAGACTTCAAAAAGGGTCTATTATACACCTTAATACATGGACATTTGTAGTTCTTTGCCAATGCATGTAAGCTTCATTTTTCTTCTACTACTATGTTTTTTATTTTTTCCCATTTAGTGAATCATTATTTTTTTTCTTCTTATTTTTTTCCCTTGCGCAAGTTTATCTTACTACAAGAATTTGACATCATCGAGCCCTACGCATCATTGATTGGCCACCCAATCGCAATATCTCACCCACCTTCTCTTGAAACAACTTCCCCATGCTCTTCAAAGCAAGAACCACCTCAAAAGAAACAATGCACACTTCTTCAAAGTGCTTCAACATCCACTGTTGAAACAACAATGCCTATCAATGCATTGAGCCCCTACACCTCAAACTGGTCCATAAAGGATCATGTTCAGGATAAATCAACTCTTAGCCACTTCAATAACCAAAAAGGCCCTGGGAAGGTGTTTGGATTTGACTTTATTGATAAGGACGGGGGCGAAATACACATCACTTGCTTTAATGATTCTACAGATGATTTTTATGATCAAGTGTTGCTTGGCCACGTGTACCTCATTTCCAAAGGCACTATCAAATTAGCAAACAAGATGTATAGCCATATTACAAATGAATTGGAAATATTCTTGCAACCAAGATCCATTGTTCGACATTTTCCATGGAAAGCATTCTACTTCCCCATATGCATTTCAACTTCAAAACAATTCAAGATATCAAATCATCTGCTGTCAACTCCATTGTTGACATCGTTGGTCTTGCCACAAACACATCCCCTACTGCCCCTATAAATAGGAAAGATGGTTCATAAACTATTAAAAAAACAATCCATATAAAGGACATCTCAGGGTTTAGCATGGATGTTACTTTGTGGGGAGAACATTGTCATGTAGAAGGCCAAGAATTATCTACCTTGGGCTCTAAAAATGATTGCACTGTGCTTGCAATCAAGGGAGGTCGTGTAGCCGAGTTTAATGGAAAGACAGTTGGGGCTACTTCCAAATCCATCGTTCTCATAAACCCATATATTCCTGAAAAGCACAAGCTCACCCAGTGGTTTTAAAAAGAGGGCTTCCATACTTCATCCCCATCCTTAACTACACGATATCCAACTTTTCCTAAGTAGATGAATAATAAACGAACCCTTCTTGAAGTTGAAAACATCCGTCCTTCTGAAAGAGATGAATGGGTTTTTGTAAAGGCTACCATAACACATATATCCTGACAACTTCTACTACCTTGCTTGCCCTTTAATTTCTGATTCAAAACAATGCATGAAAAAAATCATCAAGAATTATACCAATGGTTGGCATTGTCCCAAATGTGAGGTTGACTTGTCTGATTGTGACTACAGGTATTTGTTGAAATTGAAACTTCAAGACCACATGCCTCTCTTGACTCTTTCATCGCATTCGAGGATGCATCCACTGAACTCCTTGGTATTGCTGCAAAGGATTTGCACTTACTTTCTTCTGATCCTTCCTCCATCAAGGAAATATTCTCTAAGGTTGAATGCACACAACTCCTACTCACACTTTCCATTAAAATGGAAACATTTAAAGACAAGCCTCAATTGAAGGTCATCATCATGCACTTCGAACATGTTGATTTTGCGGCTTCCAACAACTTACTGCTCCTTGAAATTGCCAAATTGGGGCACGCATAGAAGACATTTACAAACATTGTATTGCCTTCGTTTTTGTAATAGTTTAACTATATATACTTTTCCTAGCAAGCTTTGCCATACATGTAAGCAAACATTTTCCATTCCGCATTACTATAGCTACAATTTTTACACTTGAAGCTACTCTTATATATTGTTCTTTACTTCGTATCTTATATACATATACACAAACATTTTCAACTTTTCCTCTGCTTTACATGCATTCTATTTATTGCATTTATCTTCTTGTCTCTTTGTTCTACTCTACATTAATCTTAGCAATATCAATGTTAATATTTGTTTTTTCATATTCTCATATTTCATGTTAACATATGCACTTCTTTGAATGTCAAAAACATACATTTCATCTTTGTATTTTACTTGTATGTCATTTCTTTATTTTTTTTCCTTCCTACATATACCTACTTACAATGCATTCTACCTTGTACATTTATTTATGTCTCATTTTATTTACATGCAGTTACTTTTATGCCTTTAAGTTTACTTATGGTAGCCATTTATACTCTATTCGAAATACACACATTTATTATCAACACATCATTTAGTTCTTTTTACACTTACCGGGATTTCAATGTTTATTTTTTTTTTAATGTACATTGAAAAAAAAACACTACTACTATGTACCTACAAATTAGCCTTTTTATGCCATTTATATATTTCACTTTCTTCCTAAATATAGCTACTTACACTTTTTCATTTGTTATACATTTATCAGCAACTGCTTCTCTTTACATGTGATTGATTTACTTCATTTATCCACCCATGTTTTCATTTATACGTTCTTTGCAAATATACACACTTATTGTTATCTTTTTTCTTTCTTCAAACACTTTCCATCCTTTGAATGCTTTTCATATTTTATGTACCTTGAAAAAAAAATCCAATTAGAATGTCCTACATATAACATGTTGTTTCTTTAGAATGTCCATGAAAAAATTGCAATTTGAATGTCTCTTTACATGTCTTACATATAACATGTTGTTTCTTGTTTTCTTAATCAGATTCAGGTGCCTTCATTCCTCATGTACATTTGGATATGTCTCCTCCTTCCAAAAAAGAATATGTCTCCTCCTTCCAAAAAAGAAGGTGCACATGCTTATCATTTGGCTAACAAAGACCGCATAAATGCACATAGGAGACATCTTTACCAACAAAAAAAAGATGCCCTCTCCATCCATATGGTAGAGTCTCACGTTCCCACTCCAACTCCTACAACATCCTGGATTTCAAATCCTACCCATCCATTTCCAAACCACAACCAAACAATCCTACTTCCCTCCATGCAAACCAAAGCTACCACTTCACATGTTCATCTCTACCATCATCCATCATTAGACTACCCTTCCACTTCTCAAACAACCTCTTCCATAACCATCACAAATACCATTCGTCCACCCAACACACTCATGCATTCCTTCAATGAAAATACCATATCTCAAGCACATCACCGCTTTCGCTGAAGGCTAGATAAGCTACCATCCATCCATGTTTGTTCAATATGTAAAGAATCTTATCCCGGTCTTCATTTCCGCTATTTTAGTGGCCACCATACATGTTCTAGATGTTATTCAGGAAAAAATGGCCATCGCTTCTCCCTCTGGAACAACATGGACCCTGGTGAACAACCCCTTGTTCTATTGATCCTTACACAAGTTGAAGAAATGCTCATTTCACGTGTCAAACCTATTTTGCAAGTAACCCATGCTCGTGGTGGACAATACAAATATAGTGGCCATACAATAATATTTCCACAAGACATTTCAACCATCCTCCATTTTTTGCCTCGACATGTTGAAGACTTGGACATTTTAGTTGTCACTCGCAAAACCTTCAACCATCAATCCTATGATTGCATTGTCAACAGATCCCATGTTCTTGCAGCCTTGGAATACAAGATAGCACATGACCCATACTATAAAGATGTACATCTTGACCAACCTGCACTTATGGCTTTGCCAATTTCCCCCACTAATGTTTCCCCTTTTCTTCGACATTCACACTCCACTGCCCCTGATTCTACTTGTTCCACTATAGATGTTCACCCTTATCAACCCAACAATTCAGAGCCAAACTCCCAACAAAATTCGTCCTTTGCTAATATTCTCCCTAATACAGATACAAGGTTCCAACAAATCAGAACTTTCTTGCAAACACCTTCTTCATCACCAACAAATGCAATGGATTGGCCACCTATAGGTTTGTCACCTATCAATGAATCCAACACAAATGGCCTTTTCTCAATGGCATTTCCATCACTTTTCCCCCAAGGCACTGCCCTATTCAAACGACCACATTTTAAATCAGTTGATCTACATGAATATGTATTACACCTTCTTCGATACCATGGTAACAGGTTTGGCTGCCACCCACGATTCCGCTACTACCTTTACAATCTCATCATGCGTTGCTGTAACCAATCGATATCAGCAGTGTTCATTAAAAAAAACATTGAAGACAACTTTCCCACAACCATCTCTGAACTCAACAACTGCTTGGAATAAACACCTTCAGACAAACTCCCAGATCAGATCATGCGTTTTGGTGCAAAACTCCATGGAACCCGCTCTTTCTGGCACAAATCAAGGAATGAATTGACAGGTATGATTTCCCAGCTTGGTTGCCCAACTTTTTTCTTCACTTTGAGTGCGGCTGACACTAAGTGGCCCGACCTACATGCGGTCATTCCTGGGACACCACCCACTGCTTCGAGCAAGCAGCAACAATGGCGGGAACAAAATATCATCCACATCTTGCATCGCTCTACATGCACCATAGGTCCAAAATCTTTCGTGAAGAGGTCTTGGTTAAACACCTCCTTGCACATGACTTTTGATATAGGTCAACTTTCTTATCCCTTCTTCCAACAACAAACCTATTTTTTTCTTTTATTGTTTTGCCACATATTACTAACACATATTTCATGCATAGGTATAAATGACAAAGTAGAGGCTCTGCACATATTCACGGTTTCATATGGTTACCAAATGCACCTGATATGGAAAATCTTGACTGGGGGAATGCTATTGAGGTTGATAAAGCTAAGGACTTCTTTGATCATTTTATTTCTACTTGGAACACACGAGAAAACCACAAACAAGCCCCCTTCTTACCCCACTCTGCTATGCCCGATCCATGCTTGTTATCTACTAACGACATTCTAAAAGAAAACCCTTTGCATGACTATACAGAACTACTCAACCACATCCAACAACACACAAAATGCACAACAAATACCTGCCTTAAAAAAAAAGGGTCTTCCTACACATGTCGTTATAATGCACCATGGCCTTTGCAAAACTCCTCTTCCATGTTCATTTATGCCAATGGAAAAAAAAATACAAACCAGCTCGCAATAATGACCGTTTGAATAGCCATGTGCCTTCCATCCTATCAATATGGCGCGGGAATGTTGACTGCCAACCAGTGCTCTCCATACATGCCGTTCAAAAATACATTGCTAAGTATGCATCTAAATCAGAAACAAAATCTAAAAGCTTTCACCAAATGATTCGACGAATTGTCCATGCTGCACCACTTCTTGACCCTTCCATTGTTTCTATTAAAAAATTCCTTTCCGAAACACTTGTTGATCATGACATTGGAGCCCGAGAAACATGCCATATATTGCAAAAACTACCTCTCACAATTAGTAGCTGCACTTTCTTCTCCCTCAATGTCAATCACAAAATTTTTAAACGGTTTCATCAAACAACCCCACATCCTTCACATAAACAAACTTCATAGATGCCTACCTTTCACGCCCTCCAGCTCTTCATTCCATCTCTCTCATAGAGGCTACAAGATCTTGGTCATATAATGCTCATCGAAAAAAAGAAAAATGGAGACCAAGAGAGCCCAAGGCCATTGTCCGTGTTCTTCCCCATTTCTATTCAATCCCCTCCATAGATACACCCTTGTTCATTGATTTCTGTAGATATGAACTCATGCTTTACAAACCTTTCCGCAATATACAATTCGACATTGGTGCTTCCGACGAAGCCATTGTTAAAAACTGGGAAGAATTGAAGTTGACCTACACTCCTTGGCATGTTGATCGAAAACCATTTGAACCCCTTTCCTTCTTGGAACATATCATGGATTCTGATGATTTGCAAAACCCACAACCCATGCAATTAGATGAATGGGAATTTCTCTCCCAACTACACCCTACCGATGACATGAAAATAAGTGACCATGACATCCTAGGTCGTCGTGACTTTGACAACAACCATAATTGGCATGATACGACCATCCCCCTCGTCTTGCAAGAACTTGCCATTGACTTCATACAAAACAATCGCTCACACCACCACCTCCCTCAACCATCTTACTCTGATATACCAAATTATGAAACATTGTCCCCCACTCAAATGAAAGCCTCTCCATTGTCATCAATCACTCCACAAACATCAAAACAAGTCCTCCACTCAGCATGGTTGTACAAGGGACTGCTAGCACTGGAAAATCATTATTGATTCACTGCATTAGAGAATCCCTTTCCTTGAACAACAACTTTTGTCAATCCCCGCTCTTGCTACTTACCCCTACTGGCGTCGCGGCATTCAATATCCAAGCATCTACTATCCATTCAACCCTTCATATTCCTATAAAACAATTCATGCCTTTGGAAGGGAATTCAGTTTCAAAACTCCAAGAGGAACTTCACCATATCCACTACATTCTCATTGATGAAATGAGCTTCCTAGGTCCAACACTTTTAAACCAAATTGATGAACATCTCCATGAAGCATTCCCTTGCCATAAAAACATCTCTTTCGGTGGTTGCTCAGTTATTCTTGTTGGAGACCTTGCATAGTTACCACCAGTTATGGACATTCCATTGCATGCAGGCTCTTCCCATGGCACTGCACTTTGGCGCAGCTTCAACACAGTTGTAACACTTTCAACTATTTTTCGCCAGCAAGGAAATGACCAAGCACAAGTCACCTTCAGGAACCTTCTTAACAACATCAGAAATGCATCAGCTACCATAGAGGATTGGAAGCTTCTCATGTCCAAGATAGACTCCTTCCTTTCTAAGGATGAGTGATCTACTTTCAAAGGTTCCATGCACTTATTTGCAACCAACCAACTAGCTTCCCTTCATAATCTACACATGTTGAAGTCTTTGCAAATTCCAATAGCACTCTCTATTGTTGAGCATATAAACAACCATCTTTCTTCTCAAGTTGAAGATGAGCAACTGGAGTGTGCAGTGTTGCTTTGCCCCGGGAAACGAGTTATGTTAAAATCAAACTTGTGGGTTTCAGCAGGTCTCGTTAATGGATCGCTCGAACAAGTGATTGATATTTTCTACAAATCAAACCATCATCCTCCACAACTTCCAACATTTTTTATTGTTAACTTCCAAAAGTACATTGGTCCTCCATGGGATACCAACAATCCTACTTTTCTACCAATTCCACCTATACAAAGGGGGGGTCGTACTCAAATCCCACTTAAAATGGCATGGGCATTGACAATACATAAATCTCAAGGCATGACATTACCAAAGGCTACAATAGACATTGGTACAATGGAGCGTTAAGGTTTGACTTTCACTACACTTTCCAAAGTCCCTTCCCTTAAGGATCTTCACATCTCCCCAGCATTTTCCTATGATCGATACAAACATATGCAAGATAATCCACATGTCAAGGTAAGGAAAAACGCAGAGACATTGCTACAATCAATGGAGCTCTCTTAACTACGTTCTATATGTAAGTACTTCTCTTTTTCCTCTATTTCATTTTCCTATACTTCCTTTCAAGCTCCCTCTGACTTCTTCATTCTTACTCTATTTCTTTGTTTCACTTTCCAAAAACTTTTATTATACCCTTCTCCCTAACTACTTTTCTACTTTTCATGTGCAGGATCTACTCAACAAGCTACAAATTTTGCGCTTTGCATTTTGTAAAACATCTCCATCTTCTATTTTGCATTTACATATATGTAATCACATTTTACTCTCATATTTTTACCTTCACGATTTAACTCTAATAGTTACACATTTCAACATTATGCTCTTGCATCTATTTGTTTTACTTTAAATTATGATGTTTTTTTATTGCACCCCAAGTTGCAATTACTAGTGTTTTGAACAACTATCTAAAAATGACGAAAAGACTCGTGTTGCCCGCTCATTTGTGAACATGGTGTTCTAGGTGCATGGGCTGGCGGGTGCTTGTTATGCTTTTGGTTATCTAATTGTAATGTTTCCAACTATGGAGACGAGACGAATTGTTTTATCGAGTGGCAATCACTAAGTGGGACAGATTTATCCGTATCAATTTGTGAAAAGTTAATGGACATTACATATGTGGAGTTCATATCCATCACAAAACTGGAAACCAATAACACCCCGGATCTATCCGCTGCGATACGTGGCAAAATGACCGTTCACAAACATATTCCAATTCTATCACTTCAAACATGTTCTCAGAGCCGATCTTACGTGTTCACCATTACACCAACGTACCTGTAATCGCTGGAATTCCTCCTGTTGCACTAGTTAAAGCAGAACAACAAGGAGTGTATTGTTGGGTTGGCTGTGAGCATGGCGCAGGCTGTGGCTTGCAATGCCCACTGTTCGATTCCCGGGAGACTGAATCTCAGGCGACCTGCATTGCCCAGCAACAGATGTTGGAAATCACCTCGCAGGATCGGATTTAGAGTGAGAGCTGCTGATGAAGCCGAGGAGTGTAATGACGAATCGTGCGCTCCCGAAAAAGAGGTATTGTAATGGTCCTCGACTATCCATATTTGTACAGCTAATGTTCTTGTGCACCGATCAGGGTTTTTTATGGGGTTTTTTCGAGTATTAAGTTTTAACTGTAGTGCATTTGACGTTATCTATCTCTTGCAAGTGTGGCGATTTGATTTCACTTATATTGCGTACAGTCATTTTTCCAAGTAGAAATTTAATATTCATTTGTGGATTCCTCACAAGTTCTCTGTACTTGACGATCGAACATTTGAGCAACTTTAATAAACTCTCTCCATTGGGCAGAATGAGTTTTCATTAACGCCATTTAAAAATTCAAGTACGATTAACAGGTAAATTATTTGAATTATGTAATTGGCAGGGGCTTTGATTGTCCATAGATGGTTTTGTTTATTTGTGTATATTTGGATTTATGGTTTGAATTCAATGACAATTCGGCCCAGGGGAAGGGGTTGTGTATACTCTCACTCAGATTAACCATGGAGATATTATAGGAGCCATATGATTTTGCAATATAAATCTTGATAACCTTTCCCTCCAAGGTATCAACTTTACATCTTTAAAGCAATTGAGTGCCAGTAAATCCAATTTCAATTCAGCTAAAATTATTGGAGATTTGATATCGACACATTGGATGATTGTCTTTCATGGACAAGGAGGAATCCAATGTGAACAAAATGGTCAGTTTTTGGGAAAATTTGGGCCACTAATCTCTGTGTTAATTGACAAGAGGAAGAGGTTGGGACAGGTGGTGCAGACCTACCGGGGCTGCAAGAACTCTCAAAGGACACAGCACCTATAATTGGAAGTAAATGACACACAATGGAGGAACAATAAACATAACCCAGTATATTAATTCTCAAGCTTCGAGACAATATACACGCAGGCTTCAATGGCTACCAGTGATTACAAAATATTGGGTCTATGCCCTTGCCAAAATATTACACACATTCAAAGATGCTCGCTGGTTTGAGTCTTGGCTTGGGCTTACAAAGGAATTACGATATCCTCATCACAAGCTTCGCCTTTCTATTTCTTCTGCTGTTTGAGCTCCTCTCTGTCTCCTCTTCATGAGAACTCTCTATCTCCCTCTTTTTTTAATCTTCCCAATGAACGAATGATAATAATCCCCTTTTCTTCCTGCTCTCTCTCCTTTTGCCCATTCATTAACTCTTCTGAGCTACTCAACCAACCATCATCAGTGATAATCATGGATCCTCCTTTCTTCTTTCTCCATTTGTTGCATGTCTAACAACCATATTCAAGTCTTGAGTACCAATGGTCCCATCTTTCATTGACCTCATTAATCCTCTAGAACCATAGACTCCATCACTTGTCAGTGTCATGTTGGATTTTGAAACTATGGTACCTTTTCTTTTTCCTCTATTCATATCTCTGGGAGCTCTCTCTCTCTCTCTCTCTTGCTATAGATTCACTTGGAGATCTTATGATCGATGCTATTGCAGACCCCTTGGGACCTCCCCATCCCACTACCACCAAAGAGTTTTGAGGAATGACCATGATCGATTTGATTGGACAACCAATACTCCTCCCCTTCTCTCTCCTCCCACATAGTCTCCTTGATGGTTCAGCCACGAAAACAAAAGGAAGTTCTCACGGTGTGCAGGATCACATAGATTCCAGGGATGCTTTTGCATTAGACTTCCCTAGGAATTTGCAAAGTGACCCCTTGCTCATAGAGCTAGTATAGAATGTTCATCCAATGGCTGTTTGACTCGGCCAAGCTCTTCTTCTGAAGTCTAAGTGGCTTCTTGCAAGCCTTTACCTTCCCATTGAACCAAGTATTCTTTGTTTTTTTGACTCCTAGTCCTGCCTGCGATTCTCTCTTCCAAGATCGCTATGATCTCCTCTCTTTCTTGCTATGGAATCTGCTCTTTTTAGTCCATGATCCACTCATCTTCACCCTCACGAGACTCATACAAGTCTGACACATTGAATCTTGGTGAAATATTCAAGCCTTCAAGTAATTCTAGCACATAACTAGCACATAAGCATTATCTGAACTTTACTTTGAGATTTTACAAGGTCCTATTTTCTTTATCTCATTGCATTATATGTTCTTCTTGGGAACCTTTCCTTATGTAGATGTGCTAAAATAAGGTCTCCTTCGAATTTGCTCACTCACTTGTTATGATTAGCTCTCTGATTATACCCTTGGCGATTGTAGTTGTTTTACTTTCTCATTCTCTCTGTCATATTCTTTGCAAATGACTCCACATCTACACTTCTCTTGCTTGCTTTATGTAAGCTTACCAAATCTGCTACCCCTCTTGGTGATCTCTAATAAACAATTTGGAAAGGACTCTTTCCTGTAGATCTATTCACTGAATTGTTGTATGGAAACTCTGCTTGTGTCAAGACCATATCCCATTATCCTGGTTTCTCCTACAAACATCTTAGCAAATTTCCAAGACTCTTGTTTACTACCTTAGTTTTCCCATTAGTCTGCGGATGATATGCATAATTGAACTGCAACTTTGTGTCCAACGTTTTCCACAAGGTCCTCCACAAGTGATCAATAATTTGGTTGTTTCTATCTAAGTTATGCTCCTTGGAAAACCATGCAAGCAAACTACTTTTTTAAAGAATAAAACAACTGTGCTTTCTACATCACTAGTTTTTTTGCAAGGAATATAATGAGCCATTTTTTAGAATCTATATACCACTATGAAGATGGAATCATTACCTCTGTAGGTTCTTGGCAATGCTAACATCATGCTTATATCTTCCCATGGTGCTTATGATATTGGCAATGGCTTGTACAATTTAGTATTGTGGCTTTTCCCCTTTGCATGCTGACAATTTTTGCAATATTCAATCCGTTTCTTCACATCTTTGGCAATATGTAGCCAATAATAGTACTATTCAACCAAAGCTTAGGTCTGTCCATTCCGATATGAGCATTGAATCCACCATTATGCAACTCTCTTATGAGGTTCTCCCTCATTGAACCTCATTGACCCTCTTGAGATGCACAAACTTTGATTTCTAAACAAAAATCCTTCATGGATTCTATTGCTGCCTATATCCACACATGAAGGTGAGAAAAATCTCAACCCACTGAGAGCGGTCTTGGGGGAAAGTCAACGAGTAGGGTTCCCACTGACCACAACACTTGACTCCTATTTAAGCCAACTCCTAAACAAAAGCCAAGGGAGGTAGACCCTATGAAATCTAGGATGGTAGCTTTGGAAAAGACGACTTAAGAGTTAATACATTACACTAGGAAAGCAATCTAACAAAGATAACTTAACAAGCAATTCAAATCTTTCTGCATAAATGAAATTATAGACCAGTGCTTTAAAAAGGATATGGCAATGGAGTCACAAAAAGCTTGCAAGCTACACTAAAAGATTACTTTACCAGCAAAAAATAAATGTTATCTAACTTGAAAGCAGGAGCAAGCCAAATTGTGAATTTGCCGAGGCAAGGATTGACTTTGCTTGTTAAATGGAGGTGCATCAAATTGTGAACCTGCTTGGTGTAGGGATCGGCTGTTTGTTACAAGTTGAATTTGTTAAGGGAAAGGGGGGTTTCCAATATACTCGAGGTATGTGGAAGCAAGTCCATATTCTCAAGTGTGGTTCCACACAAGAAAGGGACTAGATCGGAATCTTGGGGGTATGTTCAACGTTGACACCAATGAGGGTGTAGCCTGATGGGTCCCCACGGTCACTACCTAGTTGATTCCCCTTAACTGTAGAATTTGCCCTTGAGTGACAAATCTATGGAAGTTAGATGCTAGAGTTTCGTCTTTTAGGGAGGTTGATTTTAATTAATTGTGGAATTAATTAGAAATTTTAGGATTGATTTTAGTTGGAATTAGGTGATTGATTTACAATGTGCTTGAATGCTTAAACAACTTAGCATGCATCCAAATTTCTTCCAACTGAAATAAAATGTTGTCTAATTACTACTTAAACAAATTAGAACAACTAACTATGCTAAGCTAAAAAAGAAAAAGCAAAAAGTCATGCACGAAAATGACACGGAGAAGGGGGTAGGGGGGATTTGACACCACCACCCTACCTAAGTGTTACAAAGGGCTTATGCAGCTTTTATAAGAGCCCATTGTTGGTCCTTATGGCCAACAATCAGGATTACAAAATTAGGAGATGAAGGGGGAAATTAGAAGAGGTGAATGATTTGTTTAATGAGCACCCTAGGGGGTTGAATGATGGCCGGTGCTAGCTTCCTCTTGGATTGAGTTTTTGCTGTTCAAAACCTGTGAGAAAATGTTAGAAAACAACGAGGAAATTGATCCAAATGTGGTCTCTTGATCTCTCCCAAAGGGAGGTTTCACCTGCCAATAAAAGGTTAGACTAAACAAACAAATGAAGAAGGTTAAATTTGCAATTATAAATAGATCGAAGGGTCCCTATCATTAGATTTTCTCGCTGTCCAAATAATGGGAAGCGAGTTAAACAATGATAGAAAGACCAAATAAAGGAGAAAAACTATTTACAACTATGTTACAATAACATGCAAATATTAAAATGTATTTTCCTTGAAACTAGGTGCAAAATGGGTAAGGATTTCAATGCATGCACTATAGTCCTTTAGTCTTAGATTTAAAACCAGATATGAATGATAAACAAATGACTAAAAATGTAAATTACAAAAATAAAAATGACAATCAACGTGTAGTGATGCAAATATTTTAATGTCAAGCAAATCCTTTAACAATCAACCAGTAATGTATGCAAGAGAGAAACATTCAAATGATCAAAATGACTAGTGCCGTCTCTACTCGGGCTATGGAGTCACAATAATCAACTTACAAATAACTTTCCCAAAGTATCAACTCATCCACTTTAACAAAATATAACAAGAAATAATCACTTCTAGTAAATGAAAATGCTTGTTAAAAGATGATCAATAAATCACATAAGCATTAAAATTATAGAATCATGAACAACTTTAGGAATCAAGATACATGTAATGATGTTGAGCTGAAAGTAAAAGTATTTGAAGCAAATATTGTGAACAGGAAAATGATGTAAAGTGCTTGCAAAGTAGATAAATGAGATTGTAACAATGTTGTGCAAGTGGTCCTGTAAATTTTAGTAAATTTTATGTCTCTCTTTGACTCAGGGGATTAAGGTCTTTGTACATGAAAAATGAACTAATTTATGTGTCTACCTCAAGCGACTATCTCCTTCGATTAGAGAGAGAATGCCGGGTGCTCAACCTTGGCACACAAGTTTCCCAACTAGCTCCACGGGTCAAACTCGAAACTTGCTGGGTGCTCAACTGGAGGACACAAAGTGCCACGAAGCCCCCTACGGCCTCTACCCCACTAGCTCCACAGGTCAAGCCTCTTTTTCTCCTTTCTAATGAAGATACTTATCTAGGTGCCTATTAAATTAGCCAACACAAATCTTTGCCCTTTCTCGTCACCCAAGATCGGTCGAACTGGCGAGGGGAGAGAGTATGGGGCAAAAACGGGGCTTATGGTAAATTTTATTCTTAAAGCAAAAATTAAACAAAACAAGCCAAGCGCGATATCACAACGGAGGCAGAGCCTACTCAATTGTGAGGTGCGGGCAAAGTAAATAACTGAAATAAATTGCTTGAAATAAAATTACTGAAATAAAAACAAGCCAAGCGCGATATCACAACGGAGGCAGAGCCTACTCAATTGTGAGGTGTGGGCAAAAGGAAATAAGCAAATACTTGAAATAAAAATGCTAGCCAACGCGATTTCACAAGGATGGGCAGAGCCACTTCACTTGTGAGGTGCGGGCAAAAAGAAAACAAACAATGAAGTAAACTAATCTAAACCCAAGCAACTTACAAGGTCATGCAAGGATGGGCAGAGCCACTTCACTTGCATGCAACCGAAACTAAAATCACTAAGTATTGAAAAGTCGAAATGAAGCACAACAAGCTCAAGCCCAAGAGACTCTCTTGGGCTTGTTACAAAGATGTAGATTTCAACACTAATATTTATTAAGAAATGAGAGAGAAA
This sequence comes from Larix kaempferi, assembly GCA_027924585.1. Taxonomy (NCBI): domain Eukaryota; kingdom Viridiplantae; phylum Streptophyta; class Pinopsida; order Pinales; family Pinaceae; genus Larix; species Larix kaempferi. Next base: position 9,628,834 of record BSBM01000120.1, on the reverse strand, counting down.
GAGTGATTTTTAAACCGTTTTTTGGGAGGGACTTGAAGTAGACCCTCTTGGGTGTTGTTGGTGCTTGCTAGTGGCTGAACTTGAGCATTCCCTCCCCCTGTGAGATAAAAAACCTGCACAAAACAACAAGCTATTATACCACAAAAGTGATAGAAATGAGTTTTAAACAAACTTAAAATTTTTCATGCGAAAATCAGAAGTTTTTCTAAGGCAAAACTAGCATGTAAAAACTCGAAAAATGATAATAGTAGAGTGCAAAATGAAGTATTTAAGAGCTGCAATAAGAATAAGAATGTTAGTGAAGATGCCAAGTCCTTTTCAAAATTTGTTGGGCAATGGGGTATCCCACCTGGGAATCCCACTCTCCAAACTTGGGAAACTTGTAACAAAATTAGCTCAACAATGCAAATGGAGTGAGAAATCCACAAAGACTTGAGAAACAAAATATTTAAACTAGAAATACTTTAAATTCCCAAATACTAACCAAACAACCCACATAGCATGCAACAAAACTATTCTCATGCAAAAAACTTTGCTTGAGATTCCAAATACAAAATGAACCAAGAATGGAACAAGATCACCTCAATCACAATGCATGGACAACAATTCCTCCAAAGATTTCTTCTATCAACACTTCCTTTCAAGTTTGGGTGATAATAACATTGATGACCAAGTAACCCTCTTTTACATTACAACAAATTGTCCTGAGTGACAATTTTTAATGACCAAAATTAAAAAATCCTATGCAAAACTTAATGAAATTCCACAAGACTTTGGATAATGTCTAGCATGGTAATATAGAACATTCCTAGGCCTCAATCACCCCAAGGACTCGATCACTAGAACACCTTTCACCACTTTGGAGGTAATTTTGAGTGAAAAACTCAAATAATTAAAATCTTTAAAAATAAATTTTAATTATCCAAGTGAAAAAACACTCGATGAAAGGACTTCCCTAATGACTAAGTCTTAGGTGATTAAGTTACACAAAACTAGACCCTCATGTTGACATATCCTTACAAAATCCCCCGCAGGGGTGCGAAAATTTCATGGAGAGAAGAAAAGAAGGAAAGTTGCCTCGCTTGAAATAATCATCAAGTACTTCTTCTTCATCTTCAAGGCACAATGATCATGTGCATGGTACATGGTTTTCCACCAAGTCGGTTTTGGTGGTCAACATTCTGGCTCCAACAGTGGGACGTGTGCTCGATCTGGTCTTCAAGCAAGGAGAGGATACGAGAACTCCAGAATCTTTGGTTCTTATAATTTGTAAAAACATTTCAGCTTGACAAGAAAACCTTAGTAACACATGTTTCATTAAAAAGCCAATGAACCACAAGTTGCTAACAAAAATGTTATTATTTTCTAAGTACATAAAATAAATGCAGAAAGTAAATGCTCACTTTAAGGAGCTTATTTTCCTACTCTAAGCATGATAAAATAAACATCTTAGGTAAAATAAAAAATCCAATGCAACCACTTAAGCATTTTATCAAATTCAAAGTTTTTTGACTTGCCTTTGGTTACCAGCCAAAGCAAGGATAAATTTATTAAGAAATGCAAACCTGTGTGATGATCCAGAATGGGCAGGCTGGATGGGGAATCATGAGCGTGAATGGTGTCATCAAACTGCTTCCTAAACTGGCAGGTGCTCGCACAAGAATCTTCTATCCAAGCTTGGATAGGACTAATACATACATGTGCGCAATGAGGCGGATCAACGACTTCAACATAATGTTCCAAAGGGCTCTCATGATGACAACTTTGTGTAGAAGACCCAAGGTGGTCCAGATCACAAGGAACCTCTGTATGCGAAAACGATGGCTGAGACATATCTTCATTTAACTGTACCCCATCTGACTCTTCACCACTGATACTGACATATGGCTCATACTGATCACCAATACCAACTGCATACTCTTCCTTCATACAAAGATTTTCCAAGGTCTCAAAATCCATGCTTTCTTCTCTAAAAACCTCATAGATAGGATCTTCAATAAAACCATCAAAAGACTCAATACTCCCTCCCTCTGACATGTCACATATAGGATGAGAAAATAAACCTTCAAAAGATTTTGGTTCATCATTCTCCTCATCAGACATATCATAGATTGGATCCTCCATGAACATCCAAGAATCCTCATGAATAACCTTGTCAGAAATAAGGAAGTCCTTATCATTGGCATCATCCCCCTTGCTATATTTGTCCTCATCTTGATCACTGTCATCTTCTTCGGAAAAGAGGTCACAAGGCAGTAACCCTTCCAAACTATCATCATTATACGAAGAACAAGAAAGAATGTCATCATGCATATTACAAATTTCATCATAAGTTTCGTTATATGCTTCTCCAATGGTTTCTTCTCGAGGTAGATCTGGGGTACAAGTGTGATCATCATCACTAAAATAATCATGAAAGCATCCCCAATCTTCAATATCCTCTGCTATGGGGACATGATAAACTTCTTCTATAAGATCATTATTAATAGTGTGAGTCTTGGGGTCTTTTAGCTTTTCTATATAATCAAAACCCCTGTTTAGAACAATTCTCATATCTTCTTCACCATTATACCAAGTCTTTAAAAATATATCAAAGAAATGTCCAATGGACTTAATGCATTTATTAGGAAGACCGTGATACCACATCCCAACATCGCTCCTCAAAGTTCTGACAAATGCACATATCATAGTATCTTGATGGAGTATGTTGAGATCAATTTGTACCATTTTAACAAAATATATGACATGCACAATAACCGAATCACCATCTTTAAAAAACATGGGAAGCTCAACATACCCCTTCCATGAGAAAAAAGGCTCGTGGTTGGGAAAACCCGGGATGCCTGAGAAATCAATGGGAGGATATATACTCGAAATTTTTTCTCCAGATGCTTCATCTTTCATAGTGGCTACTAGTAGTATATTTTGAATTAGTCATGCATTTTGCACTAAAAAAATGAGCTTTAAAGACTTTACTATGTTGCATGGGCTCATCTACACATAATTAGTCTCAACAATTTTATAAGAAACAGGGTTTTATCCCTTCAGTGGAGTTGCCAAGTGAGAAGAAAAAATTTGCATTAAAAAAAAAGTCTCTCACTAAAAATTATTTTTTGCTTTTCTTTGTAAATTGCAAGATACAAAAGATCAGTGGAGTTGCCAGATAAAAAATAAAGATCTACTCTAATCATTCATCAAACAAAGAAAAAACAAAAAGGAGAAAACAAAAGTCGATTAACCAAGGACAAGAGACTTGTCCCCAGCAATGACGCCAAAAATGTTGTCGCCTAAAACACACTTGGACACGGGTAAGTCTCCCAACCGCTATGTGTGTTCTTGAGTGTTGAATATGATTGTCATTGATGTCAAAGGCAAGGTTACTTGGGAGCGGGAGCGGGAGCTAGAAGCGAAATTTTCAAAAGCTTCCGGTTAGGAAGCGTTCCAGAAGCGTTTTGTAGATAATATATATATTTTTATATATTTTGATGCATATATGTCAACAAATGCATGTAGAATGTTGAATTAGTTATGGAAATGATAAAAACATGAAATAAACAATAATAGTTAATAGTAAATACCATATAACATCATTTCATCAATCATCAATCATTAATCATTTACTAGTGAATTCATCAACCATAGGTCCAGACTCCAGTATCCATGATTCCATAAATTATAACATCAAGATTCAACCTTTAAAGCTTCAAATTTTCAATATATAAACATTTTGTCATCAACTATTAACCGTATTTCTACTATGTTGAAACTTGAGATGCTCGTTTGTGTGGTAACATGACACATGTGGATGGAATGTACCATCAAACCCTCATAAAATCACCCATTGAGAAATCATCATGAAGAAACATGATGAATGTGCCAAATATAAGTGAAGTGCAGTCATCATCATGAAGATCTATCAACCCCCACACGCTGAGACATCATCACTAAGACCCCAAGGCACCATACAAAATCTAGGATCAACATTAGGCCATCCAAATTTCCATCAAGACGTAAAACCATGCAAAATGGGAGGTAACAAGGGGTAACAGTAAGGGTTTGGTGGTAACGCATTGTATACTCTATTCAACACTTGCAATTTGCCCATTTGAAATCTCAGCAGAATTCACCCATTTAATTACCAAATTGATCATCCTTGGCACCAATTTCTGTTTGATTGAATCACTGGGTGGAATCCACAGCTCAATCCTCCAATTGCTTGATCGTTAGCATGCAGAGAATGCTTGTGCACTGATTTACTAGGCAACTACAACACTATTATTAATTTGCTGGCTTCCTTTTTTAATCCTTAAATTACCAGCCCAATCTGTTTAAATTCTGTGTGATGGCATACCTACAACATTTGCCCTCAAGCTGTATATAGTTGACTAACTGCTCACAGCTTGTGTGTGGCCTTTTCAAAAATCCCACAGCCATACATCATCCAACCTGCACATTTTCCTTATACCTACAGCCATCCCCTATGATTGGTTGAAGCTAAAAGACTCCCAAACAAATGAATATACACATTTGTATCATGAATAATGATAGCGATGAGGAGTAGCATTTGTGTTTTTTTGGAACAGTGCTTGAACACACACACACACATGTATGTATCTTTTGAATGGGAAGAGCAATGGTTGAATGAAGTGCTGTGTTTGCACAGTTAAAAAACACGGAGTGCATTGTTGTGTTGGCATATAGAATTAGAGTGCCCTTGGATCTATACAGGAAATATCTAGAGGCCACAGTGCTGCATATATTATGCTAGTGTAGTGTGTAACTAAGAGCTATCCACATATGTAAGCATGAATGGCAGCTGTGTTCATAATGAAGTGATGGGTTTGAATATTGTAGTTAATAGAGTGTGGTATTTGGAGAATCTTGTTTAGCTGTTATGAAAGAATTGTAGCGTGTATTTGTTTAGAGTTTGGCATTGATCTTGGCCTACAAGCAAACAAACCAAGCCTTCAAAACCGGACCTGGACAGAGAATGAGAAGCTTGACTCAGCTTGGCAGAGAATTGCAGAGACCTTACAATTTTAATTCCATAGTGGAGATCCATGTTGGCAAGACGGATGGGCCATGATACGTCCAAGGAAGCGTCGGGAAGTGATTTTTTAATCGGCCGGAAGCGATGGGAAGCGATCTAGGAAGCGATTAGGAAGCGATCGGAAGCGAGCGACGCTTTCGATCGCTTCCTAAACGCTTTATGATAGTGGCAGGGAGCGTTTTAAATTTAGCGGAAGTGAGCTTCCGAAATTCACTTCCGGCGGAAGCGCAATTCCGCTTAGCTTTCGGCTAGCTTCGGCCGGAAGCCAGCTTCCGGCGTAGGGGCAAGGGGGGGGGCAGCAGATGCCTGCAAAGGGGCTCAGTTATGCCCGTAGGGGCTAAGGAATGCCCGCATGGGCTTGACGCATAAAGCTCCCGTGAGCTTAATTATGCTCGCAGGAGCTAAAGAAATGCCCGCAAGAGGTTGTAATATGCCCGCAAGGGCTAAAGAAATGCCCGCAAGGGATAAAGGAAGCCCGTAGATGGAAGAAGGCCGCATGCCTGAGATGAATGAAGCCCGTAGGCTTGAAGATAATCAATGAAGGTTTTAATTAATTAATGAATTAAAAGCAATAATAAACAGAATTACGAATTTAAGATTAATTATCAGAGATTTGAAGAGGTATGAAGATGAAAAGGTATGGACTCATTCTGAAAAGATGCAAGGCTAAAATAATGAAGAATATATAAGCAGAAGAATGAAGTGGAAGAAAGACGTCTCGGGTGTCTAGGTTGAAGAAGCAGGAAGAACAGGCCGAGACCAATGAAGATCCAAAATTGAAGGAAATAAGTTCTGGAAATATGAAGAAGACAAAATAGGGTGGAAGGGTGGAGCAAGGGCAGGTTGTAGCCTGCTACAAGGGTGTTGGTGCATCCTGTCAGTTGGTGCTGACAAAACACGGTGTTGGTGCATCCTTCAGTTGTACCTGGGAATTTGGGTGGTGTGGCATCCAGCAAGTTGGAGCTTGCAAATTAATTGTAAACATAATTTTGCAGTAATAGAAAGAATGTGGAGGCCTTGATGAATATGCCTTGAGCATCATTGTTAAAACTCTTTTCAAGCAGTCCCAAATTAGACCACTTTGAGTTTGAACTTGAAGGACTACCAAATTCATGAGAAGGAAATGGAGTCCTTGATGAATATGCCCCCATTCTTGCTTGTTGTTTGAACTAAAAGGAAGCGTTTGATTCATTTGCTTTAGCATCTGCCTCCTCTTCTTCTTTCTTATACTATGGTATTTTTTCTTTGCTTAAACCCTTTCCATCTTTTCCATCTAGTCTAGGTGGACCAGTGCATACTTGAATACTAGTGTTCTTTATCCCAAGCAAATGTGCTTTCATCCAGGTGTAGGATGCCTTGAATTCCTTTTGGCATTCACTGCCAATCCATATTAATGACCCCCCTTCTTGGATCTTCCCCACAATAGTGACATATTTCCAAAGAGGAGACTTTGGATCAATCTTCTCTATAGGGGTAGATTCAATTTTCGGCTCCCCAACAATGATAGATGTTCATTCCATGATGCAGATGAATAGTATCCTAGCAAGCTGTAGCTATGCTGCTAGCAGCTATAGTATATATCCATGCTGCTAGCAGCTATAGTATATATCCTACAGGCTACAAGACCAAGAAATGAACATAGTCAGTATTTGAAAAATCTTAAAATGAATTTCATTGAATTGATTATAGTATTATATAATTATACATGTGATTCCTCCATTGAAGCAAATCATTCCAGACAGACAAATTAATAAATTATTCCACTCGTTAGGAGTCCTCAGTCTCCAAATAAAAGTTTAATATATTTATAATTTTATAGTTATAAGCATTCACGTTTAGGCTCCGCAAGTCTGCCCCTGAACGCTTATAACTATAAAATTATAAATATATTAAAGACCCTTGTTTTCATAATTAGAGGCATGAGAACTGAATTTATCTGAATATTGTTGAGTTTGAAATCTTTACAAGACCTATCACATTTAAGATTATCAAATGTTTATTGTTTAATTTTAAATCTGTCCCTTTTGACATTTTTATTTATTTAAAAGGCAGGAACACTGATCTTCCTTTCCTATTTTTAGTGTTTTCAACTATTAGTTTTTGATGGTTTGGAAATTCCAATGGTAGATCCAGAGGCGACGGAATGTTCTTGATGATGACGACTAGGGATCTGATATCAAGATCATGCTTAAGCCTTAAATCCGTAACCTACGACTAGCATATTTTTTTTATCGATTTCATGAAGAACCATACACATTTATATTTAGTGTTCATTGTTCTTACAAGCATCACTAAATATTGAAATCAGGCAAAAGTTGAAAGTTGAAACATACCTGGTCTTGGCACTTGCGACTAGCGAGCAACGAACTTGGAGCCGAAGGTGGATTATGGTCATGGTTTCACCGTTTCTGGAACAAGCAGTCAATAGCATGAGTAGACTCACAGAGCCGGTCTGCAGATGAAGACAAGCCAGGACAAGGACTGTGTTAACACTGAACAGCTGGTCCGACAAGTCTGTGAGTCTTGAGCCCGAAAACGATGATCACAGCTGCGCGGCAAGTCTGTGAGATGGCCCGAAAACGAATGATGAAAGACAGAGGCCCAAATACTGAGTAATTTATTCGCCGGAAGTCAAAACAGGTATTGTGGGCCCATAGATGCTAGGTTTAAATGTTTCACGATTTTTTTCTTTCACCCACTAAAACGTATCCCAATTTCATCGATCCGTTTCAGTAGTTGTCGATTCGTTTCAGAAAAAGGTCAATCCGTTTCAGTATTTGCTAATCCGTTTTAGGAAAAAGGCGGATCCGTTTCCAAAACCTCCAATCTGTACCCACCAGATCAGATACGCATTTGCCACGTTCCCGCCTCGTATCGAACGCGTTTTCATTTTGGAAACTTGGAACACTGTTTCAGGGAGGGCACCTGGCCGTTTCCGGTAACTTAGTTTTATGGATTATTCAATATTACTTTGTTCATCTCATTTGGTACCAAAGCAAGTCTGAACCGGCCTTTGGCCATAATTCTCAGACCTTGTCTAACCTGGCCTTTAGCCACCTAAGTTACCGGAAACGCTCAAGCAACCTTGGTGAAACGCCGTTCCCTGTTTCATATACTGAAACAAAGGGGATACGACCTTGAAACGCCACTGATACGTATCAAATTGGTACATTGGTACGGATATGTTTCAAGGGTTTTGGATACGTTTCAGCCTAGAGGTGATATGTTTAAGGGAAATGGTAATATTAAATTCTTAAAGTAAAAGTGTCATTCTCCTTATATTTCATTTTCTATTCTTTTACTTAAATTTTTAACATTACCATTAATTGTTTCAGGATGTTTGAGAGTGGTTCCAACCTCATCGGACTTCATATACAAAAAGTAGAATTTTGAATCCCATTTAGAATTCAACAGACTTAACAGTTTTCAGGATTTCAGGATTGCAACGTTGCCACTGTATTCTATCATATATGAGGGTATGGTATTGGCATTCAATCAAGCACATCAACCCCTCTATGTACCTTGAAGTTGGTGGTGCTGATTGTTGAACTCCATTGTCTTGAATGGACTTGGACCCACTTCCATAGCCAGAGGATGTGAACATTGGTGTTGGAGAGGTGCCTTCAAGCCCAGGGGAATCAAGTCAGGCTCGGGATCCCTATTTTCGATCTACTTTTGTTGAGGACATAGATGATGACTCTAACTTTGAGCATGAGGATTTAGATGATATCCGTTTCCCCTCCGTATCGTATCTGGCTTTTTTGAAAATTTGTCGTATCCGTTTGCGTATCCGCTTCAATGCAACTTAGTTAGCCACACTCATCAATTATTCAGAGATTCGTTGAATTGGTCCCTGATCACCAACTAGCCTTTGGCCATTTCAATTCCAAAACTTTGTTGAAGAAGAATTATTCTACTGAAAAATTGAAGTACGATTCCAATCCAATCTGGTTTGAGAAGGATAAATAAATAAAAATATCTGTCCAACAGTATTTTTTTGCTGCAAAATCGACAAAGAACATAAATTAAATTGAGGACATAATCAATTATTTCTGTGACATCTCGGCTATAAATTAGAAGGTGTTTACCACAACCAAAAAAACCGTGAACTCAAATTCTCAGAAAATTTAATCCAAACTGATTCACGGGTTCTATGCCATCGATGCACTGGAAAGAAACCAGGCAGTAAGAGGAAATAAAGGGTCACGAGTTCTGTGAAGGTACAATATCTCTCTTGTAAGGCTATCTGCCCAAATATAACTTAGAGCGTTGCCATTTCATCTTCAAAGACATAAATAAAGTTGCAATTGTTCAGAGTTCGCGTTGTTGGTAGCCAATCTGAATTAGTTTAATTAAGTATCTACCAGCCGCCATCTAAAATCAAGGGGTAAAAAGGTCAAACGTTTAATTTGCCCATACAATAAGTAAAGGAGTCGTGAATTATCACATTAATTGTTTAAAAAATTATAAAGTTATTTAAAAAAGAAAGAATTATAAACGTATATTGTAAGAAAAGTATTATAAACCAAGATTCTAGCTATAATCCAAGTCGCAAGGAGATATTAAAGTCAACAAGAAAAGGTTAATTATTAAAGTTCGATTAAAAGGGTATCACCTTTAAATTCAGAAAATTATTAATATCAAGAACATATAATTTTATAATCAAGTTTTTTTTACGAAAAATAAAATGGATTCCAATAGTGAAAATAAAGGAAGATCCCTTAGCACTTCAAAATTTTTATCACCAGTGTTATTTAGAATAAAAGGAACAATTGGAGGGAAAGATATTACTATTTCTATTGCTCCCGTTGAACTCAATAATTATATCAGCGTTGAATTTGCTAACGAGTTAATAATTCTTGAGTCAAATATAGGTGAAAAGTGTTAGGATATTCCTATACTCCATCCTAGTCCTAGCAGCATTTTCAGTCATGCATGCACTTTTAGGATTTGCATGCATTATTTAGGGTTTGCATGCATCCCAGTCATCAGTCCAGCACCTAGCCCTCAGTTACCCAGCCCCTGGGAGCTTCTCTCAGATCAGTTTTAGCCCTCCTAGTGCTTAGTGCGCCCCTTCATGCAATTGCATGCATCTCATGTGCCCTCTCTCACCTACCACTCAGTTGCACTTCAGTTAATTGAGTTATCATCAATTCTTTCCTTGATTTAAGGCTAGACTGACTCTCAACTGACTGTATCACTCCGATGGATCTCCAGTGAGACTAGACTGCCCATTCTGACTCCAGTTAGCTCCTCATGCGCCCTCCACTGAGCCTCCTTCATTCAGTTACACTCAGTTACACCTACCACACTCAGTTAGACTCAGTTTGACTGATGGTTGACAGTTACTTGAGCATTGATGACTCCACTGATGATGAGATAGACTACTAGTTGTGTTCCGATGACACTCCAGTGATCCTTTGATTGCTCCATGAAGGCTAATTCGAATTGTCACCTTAGGCATTCGAATCCTCATTCATTGTACTATTTATTTGTCCATATTGTAATTAATTAATTAGTGTGTGTGAAGTATTTCTTCTTCTATCTGAGTTCTATTGTATTATTATTCTGTTGCTCATTATACTGCATTGACCACTCTTCTTCTATTTTCCTGCTTAATCATAATTACTCTTGTGAGGTATACATCATCTCTTAGATCTGCTGTGAGGATTTTCACATGGTATTAGAGCATGTTGAGAGTATTGTTTATCTCCATTCCTGAGAGTTTTTTGCAGGTTATTATCAAGATTTCGAGTAGAGCAGTTGCAGCAATAGCAGTTGCAGATATTCTCTATTGTTTTTGCAGGTCTTCTACAGCTTCAATGTATTCAGAAGAAATCCCTCCTCTTTCTCCATTCAACTATGATCTTCTTTCTCTATTCAACTATGATGAATGGAAACCGAATATGATAGCACATTTGAAGAGAAATGGTCTCTTTGATTATTGTTTTGAAAGAGAGTTCGAATCCTCTGAAGAAGAGTATGACTGGTTAATTGAAGGTGACAGAGCTTGTGCAACCATGATGTTTGCTATGCCTCTATACATGACACACCAATTCGTTGATATTGAAACTCCAAAAGAGCTATGGGCCCAACTGGATGAAAGTTTTGGCAGACGGAATGAAGGAATTGGTCCAAACCCTTTCGAGAACAAGCAAAGTGATGCGTTCGCCCTCCTTGATGATCTCATTGATCATGAACCAGTATCAAACACATCTCATATTGAAGTTGTCCACAAAGAAGAAGAACTTGCAGATTCTACACTCATGCTCCAAATTTCTTCTCTTTCTGTGCCAGCTCACACTCTAGATATTGCAAAAGGTCCTAAATCCTCTCTTGCACCAGAGTCTGTTGGTCTGCATCATGATCTATTGAATGTTTCGGAGGTCAAATCAGCTATTGGAGGTAATGCATTCGCTCTCCTCAAGCAATCACCTCTTATTTACTACTATATGATCATTATTCCATGCTTTCAGAAGGTTATTGAAGAATATGGCCATTGCCATTCGCTTGGGATAATTTCTCATGCACATCATGGTTTTGATCTCACCCCTGCTGGTTCAAAGGAGATCTCAAGAAACCATGACCATTTGCTTGGGATAATTTCTCATGCATTTACTGGTTTTGATCTCACCTCTTATGGTTCAAAGGAGATCTCAAGAAACCATGATTCAAGTCTTGGATCTAATTTGGATTCTAATCAATTAATACTTGGGATAATTTCTCATGCATATGATGGTTTTGATCTCACCCCTGCTGGTTCAAAGGAGATCTCAAGAAACCATTTATCAAGTCTTGGAGCTGATTTGGATTCCAAGCAATCATTATTATTTGATGGTTCTTTTTGGCATAATCTCACCCATGATGGTTCGAAGGAGAAGACAAAAGACTATCTGCACATTCATAGATTTGATCCTACCTCAGCTGATTCGAATCACAGGTTCAAGGATCATCCTCATACTTTTGGATTTGTTCTCATCACATTCGATCTAAAGAGCAAGTACAAGCACATGCTTTCTGAGCATGATCCACTTCTTCCCAAGAAGAAGATACCTCCAGACATATGACCAAGCATCACACCTGCTTGAGTTTGGAGCATTTATTTTTGTGTGTGCCTTATAGTCTATTTTGAGGGGGGGTATTTTTCCCATGAGGTTTTCCCCATTTCCTCGGTTTATTGACCATTATTATTCATTGTGTTGGGTGACCTTTGGTCTTAGTTACCAGGGCCCAGGATGGATTAAGGGGGGGTGTTAGGATATTCCTATACTCCATCCTAGTCCTAACAGCATTTTCATTATTTGCATTTTCAGTCATGCATGCACTTTTAGGGTTTGCATGCATTTGCATGCATCCCAGTCATCAGTCCAACACCTAGCCCTCAGTCAGCCAGCGCCCGGGAGCTTCTCTCAGATCAGTTTTAGCCCTCCTAGTGCTTAGTGCGCCCCTTCATGCAATTGCATGCATCTCATGCGCCCTCTCACCTACCACTCAGTTGCACTTCAGTTAATTGAGTTATCATCAGTTCTTTCCTTGATTTAAGGCTAGACTGACTCTCAGACTCTCCAGTACCTCAAAGCTATTTCCTAAAGTTGCAGCTTCCGTTTGGCCCGTCGCCTCAGGAGGATTTGAAGGAGATGTGGTAGGCGTTGGGTTCTTTTTTTCCCTTTGCTTCGTGGCTGTTTTGACTTGCTACCATCCTTCCCCTGCTTCTTTTTCTGCTGCTTGGGCCTTTGGACAGTTCCTCTGGAAGTGGCCATGTTCATGGCATGTTCTACACTTGAAAGGGAGCTGTTCGTAGTCGAGCTTTTGTAAGTGGTGCCATTCCCCCACCGTGAGCTTAACTGCTTCAGGAAGTCCGTCTTCAAGATTTACTTCTACACATATCCTTGCACAGGAATATTGTCCCTTTGAATCTGCTTTGTCTATGTAATTTCCCAAGCCATTTCCAATCTTCTCCAAAGATTGGGGGTTCTAGTAGTGCACTGGGAGGTTAGGAAGATGCACCCAGACTGGGACCTCGTTGGGCATGTCCACCGACGGGTCAAAGTCTGGCGTCCACCTATTGAGGTAGAGCCCTTGCGTGCCCATGAAGTACGGGCCGCTCTTGAATATGAGATCCTGATATTCAGTTGAGATGAATTCAAAAATAAAGAAGCCTCTGCCCACTGGGTAGCAGGTCACGCTGTTTTGAATCAGCGGTCTCCAGTTTCTTTGGATCCAATCATCGGTGGAACGAGAAGATGGCCAGAGTCCCATGAATTGACCCCCTAACCCTCTTTCCGCCAGAGCCAGAGCTATTTTGATGGGTTGCTCTTCAGGGAGGGCAATTTCTGGGATAGAGTCCAGTTTTTTAATAAACTTCGGATCAGAATGGATTGTCTTTTTCTTTCCAAGTGGAGTTATCAGCCTGCGGAAAGCTTCAGCATCGGTGGTGGGAGGGGGGGGAGTCGGATCCCCACTCCCAGGGGCGCTCATGGCAGCCGGCTGCAACAACACTCTCTCAGCCCTATCGGTCGCACCTCTCAGCTCGCAGTCATCTCCTGTATCTCCACGCATCCAATAATAATAATAATAATTAATTAATGAAGAGACATAATGAAAAGATGTATCTTATTGAAAAGACATGATTATTAATGAAAGGGCACTCCGTCTATATATATATAATAGGCCCTCAGTTGTAATCTATCATCTCATTCATTTATTATACATTTGCTCAATATATTATTATTTTAATGGATTACTTTATATTCTAGATATTTTGGATAATTTATGTGTGAACGAACTTTGTTCGTCTCAATTGGTGCTGTGGAGATTTAATTTGCAGGTCTAGTTTTAGACATCATTATTAGATCTAGTATCTGGCAGCTGCTGGAATGATCTAACTTTTGATATGTGATCTCTACACTCTTGAATATTTCCTACAACATTTGGGTGTTTACAGATATGAAGTTTCATAGGTGTTTCAGATGGTTTTAGATTCAGCTGCAGGGTTTAATTTCTGAGCGCAGATCTGATGTCATGAGATGAAATTTTAGCATATGTAATCATGTTTAGGGAAAGCAAGTGCTCCCCAATCTTATTATATATTCATTATTACAGTGTATTAAGAAGAATTCATAATTTTACTCCATTCTACTTTGTCATTTCACATTATTTTGAGCAATTTTACAAATAAGTTGTGCCAAATGCATAACAAAGAAGATATCATCATTTGCATTAAAGCGCAAATGTAAGAGGAGTTGAGTTGATTAAGTCAAGAAATTGTTATTGTTGCTAAGTGCACACATATTTGACACCAGAAACGAAGTGAAGACATTGTTATTCTTTTGGCTAACACTACAAAGGGGAAGCAGCCCCCAATTAGCTAGCTCATCTGAAAATTTTCTTTTTGGGATGAGTGCCACAAAAGTTGCATTAATTGAGGAAAGCACCCTCCTTGTATATTGTGTTTCAATTACCATCATCCATAAGAGAGACACTTCATCCACAATGAACCTGTAGAACTCTATGAGCTGCTTAGCAAGACCTGAAGTTTTATCTGTTCTCATAGAAACCTTCTTTCTCCTTCATAGGGACCTCATCTCACATCTGATTCAGACATGCTTTGTCCTGAGTTGATAAATATGCAACCTTATGAAGGATAATACTTTATACTGTTTGATGCCATATTTGCCTGAGTTCTCCAAAGGGCCCCACAGTGGTTCGTGATATTTTCATTGATGACAGCCTAATAATTAAAGAAGAGGTCAACACTCGTACAAGAAATGTAGAGTTGGCTCTTCTTGGTCTTGGTCTAGACCTAGAAGAACTTGGTATTCTCATATAAATGCAAATCCCACTTAACCTTGGCCCAAGTATTTCTCATACTACGAAGTCTGTTAAGCTCCTCAAGAGGACACTCCGTTAGGAACCTAGACCAGAGACCAAACTGGGAGAGCACTCTTTGATCTTATTTCTGGTGTACCTGGTGGCTGGCTTCCACCTATCCTGGAGAAAATAAGTAAAATTGACTGCTTCACTGGCTTCATCCACCACATCTCCAGCTTTGATGACAGAATCCTGATTATTGCAAAGTTTAGTAGTGAACCTCAAAGGGGACTTTAAGGGCAGGCCTTTTTGGTTCTTGCATAGAAGCCCCAGGGTACAAAGAAAACAAGTTGTTTGATGCCCATGCTGCAGGTATTACCATGTAAATATAATTTTTAAACCTGTCAACCATGTCCGTGGATAGGTTACATCTAGCAAGGTAAGCTGGAACACACATTAGGCCCTTTCTAAGGTTTTGACCAAGCATATTGCTGATCCCCTTGCCAAGGAGTTTCTTTTAGCCCAAGCCCTTCTCTAAACACTTGGAATCATCCACATGAAACTGTAAGCTCTTTTTCCTTGCGGATGATCTCTAGGTTGTATTAACAGGTGAGATTTCTAGTCCATTTGAAAAAATAAATTAACTAGAAACTCAAGAGTCAAAACAGCAGCACAATACTAACCCTGGATTATCTGGTTAGCAAATGTGTCTGAAATGCACTGAACTGACTTAGCCCAAGGATGTACAAACAGGTGAAATTCCCAGATTTCTTTCAAAATAAATACTAATAGAAACTCAAGAGCCAAAACAGCAGCACAATAGTTACCCTGGATTATCTGGTTAACAGATGTGTCTGAAATGCACTGTAGTGACTGAACCCGGATGTTTTTAGAAAAGAAAAGAAAAACTGAACAAGCAGTAAACACTTTGATAGCGTATGCCTGAGGTTTATTGAAATTCCTGTAAAGAAATCAGTTTTATAAAACCAGCAATTCTTGAGATAATTTAAGCAATTCTTTTAATCAGTTCCATTCCCAACTTAGTGCAAGTTGAGAAACAAATGACTAAATCAATTCTGCAAACATATGTAGATAAGACATTTAGATAGAAGAAAACATGACAGCTGTGGGATCAGAAGAATCCAATAGAATACACAAAGCAAAATAGGGAGCTAGGTTAGGACATTATGGAAAGAAAGGATCCATAAAGTATGTGATTCAGGAAAAGTAAAGATACACATGTAGCTGATCAGAATGTAAAAGTGAAAAGAATATTCGGCAGACATCAAGTCATTACCCCCAAGATGAGAAACATCTAAGTTATCATCGGCCACAAAACATTTAAAGCTAGAAAATCAGTATTCTTTTAACTAGCTTGTATTCTTTCAACAGCATGATTTAACATGTTACTCAAATAGATTTTATTGGAATCAATTTATCAAAAAGGTTTTATACACCACATAGGCTTTACACGTGAAAACCCTAATGTGCGTTTAGTTGTTCCACCTTGAATTACCTAATTTTGTAAGTTTATAGTATCTTGTGGTTTCTGCAGGTTGGAAAAGTGAGCATGGAGTGGGCAGTTGAGGACAGGACTAAAGTATTAGGCACATTTCCTCCTACAACAAAACAGAGATGGACTGGTTATGTAGAAAAGGATACAGCTGGGCAGACTAATATTTACTCTGTTGAGGTAAGTTAAAAATCTAGATTTGAGTTATCACTGAGTAAAGTTCTTAAGGATTTTATTACTAATTTTTTAAAATAAATTCTTCTCAGATGTGGTACTATTTAAAGAAAAAGAAAATAGTATTGTACTGGTTAGACTAATATTAATGTTCCTATGAACTGTTCTATACAGCAGCTATGTTTTCAAATTACTTCTTTCACAACTGAGGAGCTGTAAAATTTTCTGGCTGCTCTGAAGAATCTTTTAAAATTTTCAAAGAATCTTCATATTGATAATAGCATGCTCCTTGAAAAGTATGCCTTACCATAATCCATGCATTTTTTGCATTTTCAACCTATTTGAAATATATCTTGGGATTAGAAAGGTAGACTTGCAGGCATTTGTGCTACTACTCTTGCAATCGAATATTAATTTAGAAAACTAGTTATATTGGTGGTTGTCATTGGCATTTGTTTTTTTGTTAAATTGGATATGTGCACCATTGAAACAACAATTATAATAGTGAAAGTATAGACAGATAATTGAAACTTTTCAGCTTATTAGCATAGAATGTTTAATGATACTGACTAGATTAATGCTACTGGTGTATTCTGTAGAGTATAGACAGAGCACTATAACATCTTTGTGTAACTATATAGCCTATAAACAACAATTGTACATTTCGAGGTGTTTCATACATTTCTGTAAAAGCTTTTTTTTAAATAAAATGTTCCTCATTTCTATTAATAAAAAATATAGCACATGCATTATATACAAGAAGGGCCATGAATGCAGCCTCCACAAGCTTATAGCTGATAATCAAGTGTCTAGATCATCTGCTCAAAATGTTTCCACACATGGCCAAAATAATGCGTGTCTTCTGTTAAGGTTGCATAGACTATTAAGCCATGTATGATAGAACTAAAACAAAATAAAAGGCATCTAGGCCAGATGGCCAACACAAAACATCATATCAAGAAGCAATGGGAATAGTGCCTGCATTAGGAGGAGGGTCTCTTTCATCAATGATTGGGCCCCATCCATCAGCTGTGGGCTCAGGATCGGCTTGGATTGGCTCCCATTTGTCGGTGGCTTGCTTGGGATTTACAGGCCACTCTAGTTCTGAAATGGCCAGAGGCACAGTAGGAAACCTATCAAAGCGAGAAACATTGGGAACACTGAGCAAGGTCCAGTTGTTGCTATGCACCCAGTGCTCACAAACAACACGGCTAGCTCTGTGTGGAGGGCATCCATTAATAGAAGGGAGAAGGAAGAAGTGGGTTACAGAACCTAAAGGCCCACTCCTAAGACGTCTTGGCATAGTTATAGAATACAAAGCTGAAACGAGAAATACCCAATGTAGGTAAAAAAGATAATCCATGAATGGAAAATAATAATATAATATTGAATCTTGATTGAGATAAGATATATGAATATGAGGGCTTTGATACCCAATGTAATATCCGTATCCGGATATTCTCAAGGATTACTCAAGTGAATAATCAACAGATAAAAAATAACTCCATTTGGAAAGAATAAATAATATTGAATATGAATTGATGAGATATTACAACTTTAGGGTTCGATATATATACCGCCCTTTACTAATGGTCATGTCTTTTCGAAAAGACACTTCTTTTTCATAAAACCTCTTTAATAATTAATTATTATTATTATTATTTATATTGTTTTATGTTATATTTTTTTATATAACATTGCCTTCCTCTTAGAGATGCTTTGTCCTCAAAGCATGATTATGGAAGATCCCTTGTTCCTTCTTGAAACGCTTTCTCGTGATCTTCTATGTTTGTTAGAGATAGTGGTATCTCGGGATGTCCTCCATGATTTAGATGCCTTGCATGGAGGTACATCAGCAATATAGGCATCAGGATGGAGTAGAGGGTTAGATGCACTCTACTTAGTGGCATGAATCCAGCAGTGGATGCATGCAGACCTTCCGGGGGGTTTTGCCTCATGCATGCATGAGTTTTGCATGTACAGTTGTTAATTAAAAATGCATGCAAAAGTGACTTTTTGCATGCATTCATATTAGGTTTTTGGTAAACCTAATTGATCAGTAAGATGTTATAAGGAGGCGGGAGGTCACCGGCGAAGGTCAATCAACAGATTAGTCAGAGAGAGACCAGTAAGAGTCAGGAGGGCACACAGTGCATGTAGAGGGCGACTTTCTGAGAGAGGGAGGAGCTTCTGCAGTAGGGAGAGTGAGGGGATCTGAGTTGGATCAGACCTCATTTGATTAGAGGCACTTGGCTACCAGATACAATGAGCTGAGAGAACTCAACAGAGGGATTTACATACAATTTAGAGAGAGGATGACCTGCAGCTGTGGAGGGGCGCACTTCCTGAGGAGAGAAGCTCGTTCTGCATCCGGTTGACCAATTGAGTAGCTGAGACTTTCAGAGTAGGCCTTCTTCAGTGATTGAGGAAGATCTGTGACGATCAGAGCTTCGATCTATTGAGATCTGATTCAGTATGAGTTTCCGACAGTTGGAGAGAGGGCGCACTTCTGTATGCAGAACTGTAGGGGCGCATCAGACTTTGAGCAGAGCAGCCTACCATTCCAGACATATTAGATCAAGGCAGTAGAATACGGAGGGAGATAGTACATCCTGAGACGAGAAGAGTCAGATCTTCATAAGGTTCAGATCCAAACTGACAGCAGGGGGGCACATTACTTAAGAGCAACAGTTGCAGCTGTTGCAGATCTGGGGTTTTTTTTTTTTTTTTTTTTTTAGTTTTGTTTGAAGAACTGTATGTACTAAATCTATTCCTACTTTGCTATGGGCTCAAGAAAGAAGAAAGCTGGTTTTCCCCGTTTGGGGTTTCCATGGTATATCATGAGTTTGTGTGATTGCTGTGTTTTTTTATTGTGGAAGTGTTAAGAGATCTATAGTGTTTGTATCTTAAGTCATTATTGTATTTTTGATTTATAAAGACTCAAACCGCTTGAGATCTCAGGGCATCCAGAGGGAGTAGTGATCTCTAGATAAATTAACAGTGTTGGTAGCTGTGATGCTTGCCGACATGAGATGATACATTCTTTTAAACATTGAGTGAAAATGTTGTGTCGTTTGTGAAGTGGTCCATTCGAGATCTATTTTCAATGATACTGTTTGCTGATCGGTTATTTTGATAGAACTTCTCATTTTCTGCTTCCATACAAGTTGATTTTGTCTTCGTAATTTTTCAATGTGGTAGTTGGTTTGTCTATAAGAATAATACTGTTTATTTTCCTCGACTTTGTCGTCGGTCATAACGACACTTTAGATGATGACAAGGTATTTGAGTCGTTTGGAGTGTTTGTAGAAACTTCAACTTTTTGTTCTTCTAGCGATTTATGGGTTGATAATAATTCAATAGAGTGTGCATTTGCTCTTCTTTTCGGTGCTTGAATTTGAGTGTTTGATGACTTTGCTATTGGGTCAGTCATCGTATCTTTGTCGACAATTGATTTTTTGCGATTTAACTCTTCTTGTACAGATTTCTTATCATGCTTTAGTTGTCTAATTTGTATGAGCAAGTCTTGATTGTGTCTCCTTAAGCATAAGAGTTCTTCCTTATAATTTGACTTGTCGACTTCATTTTGACCATCTTGATTCTCTTGGTCTCCTTTTCTTAACATTTTTATTTCCTCTAGCAATTCTTGATTAACCTTCTTTAGGGAGGAATTTTCTTCATCTTTTCCTAGTAATTTTTGCTGGAGATCTTGAATCTTCTCTTCTTACTTTTGAATGCACTGTGTTTTATCCTCCGTCTTCTTGATTTGAAGCAACAATTTCTGATTATGATCTCTTAGATGAGAGATCTCTTCATCTCATTCTTGTATGTCCTTGTCAAATTTGTTTCTCGTAGTTTCAAATTCCTTAGTTTGTTTGGTGGACTCCTGAATACGATCTCTCAATTTGCAATTTTGTGTGTTTATTAAATCATTAAAATACTTCTCTTTGTCATTTTCAAATTGTAATTTTTTATTGCTTTCCTAGTAATATCATAGTTCACCTTCTAATTTCTCTATTTGTGATTACAATTGAGAATGTCCGTGATATTCTTCCATAGTAAAATATTTGCTACATATCGGACAGGAGCGATTGCAATTTTTAAAAAATGACAAATACTCTAACTCTAATTCGCAATGAGGGCACTTAGTCCAAAATTTGGACTTGTATATGGAATCCATAATTCACCACTCACTTGTTCAATAATTGCTTCAATGACTTCCTTCAATATATATTTTTTAATAATAATTGTAATAGATACAATTTTTAAATAATAATAATTATTATTACTATTATTAAAAGTTAATAATAATAATATTATTAATAAATATAATATAATACTTATTGTGATAACAATTATTATTAATGATAATAATTTTTATCACCTCAGTCCACCTCCTTAACTTCTTCGGGTAACTCTTGAACCCAGGGGAGAGTCCCTAATGGAGGAATGAGTACTTGCAATCACCAATAGCATGCAAATACCCTCCTAATAGCCTTATAGCCAAGATCAATGCCTTAATTGGAGTCAACAATGAATAATAAAGACACAAAACATGTAAAGGAGTTAATTCAATCTACCAGTCAACATTAATCAATGTCACAACTTTCAATGCACTTCACAATTCCCAGGGTAGGGTTTCACACTTCCCAAGGCACAACCTCAGAAAACTGCGCTCTGAAGGGAGGAGGTCAAGTGAAGTATGGTGCACTTGATGATCTAGCTAGAATTGCTAAAAACCCTCTAGAAACCCTAATTTGGGCAATTTCACGTTTCCCAATGCACTAAGGCAAATGGGCATGCCCTAAAAAATCTATAGATAAATCCACTAGGGAGAATTTGATGGGTGGACCAGAATTATCAAATTGCAAATATTTTGGGTTTTTGAATTGCTTACATTTTTAGGGTTTTTCCAGTAATATTATATTTTTTAGGGTTTTTTCAATATCAAATGAGGATGCCCTTAGAGATCTATGGATAAATCCACTAGTGCAAATTTGGTGGGTGGACCAAAATTACAAACTCACGGCTATTTTTGGAGTTATGAATTTATTTGAATTTTTAGGGTTTTTTCAACAATATTATATTTTTAGGGTTTTTTTCAATATAGAAATGCATGTAAAATAAAAGGCAAGTAAATTGGTAAAAGAGAGTTTTGTTGAAAAGACAGGGCATATGATTCTTGTCTCAATCCCTAGGGCATTGAGAGATCGATACTAACGTCCCTCTCTTAAGATGGCTTTCAAATCTTGTAATGAGGGCCTTGTTATCACGCAACTCGTAGTTGCCCCAAAAGATGATCCTATATAGGACGGTAGAGGGGACAGGCAACCAAAGAGGTGACACAAGAGGGCCTCAATCCCCAAGATGGATTGTTTGTCACGCCAATCGAAGCACTCTTCACTTTATACTATCCAAGCCACAAATAGCAATGGGGGAGACCCTGATCTACTCCCGACAGGAGAGATCTAACCCAATCACTAGATCAAGCTATGGAAATAGGGTACGTAAGGTGAGGGGTAAAGAACCCTAGATTTAAGGAAAGAAGATCACTGTGGAGGCTTAGGAATGATAAGATTAGACTTTGAGTGTTTGGACACAGTGACTTGGAGATTAAGAGTGAATCCAGGATTTTAGTGCTAGGGAAAATGATCAAATCCAACTGCCTTGGGAAACGTGAACCTTAAAACAGGGAAAATGGTCCCAAGCAGTAGATCTGAAGAGTTAGGATTTCTAGCATAGCTTGCAAGTAGATTTGACAGTATCAAGGCACATAAGCTCAACAGACAAGGGTTTAACAACCTGAAAAACAGGCAAACCAAGGAGGGCGCAAGGGTTGAAGATCAATGCCTAGGGAAAAGGGGCAGATGGAGTCCTCAGAGCATGACGCCCTTGAGAACCCACCTGGGGATTGGCCTCAAAGTAAAAACCCAGCAATGGTTTGCCAATAAACCAAATAATCAAACCTAGAGAATTTTCCGAATAATTTGTAGTTAGGGTTTAAATGTAAATGACAGATGGGTAAGTTAAAAGAATAGATTACGTACCTTGCAAGCCTACCTGGATCATGGAATTGGATGATGGTATGTAAAGGACTACTCCCGCAAAGATCAAGTGAAGATTTGATGCTTTTTCTTGCCTCTACGAATTTGCCCGGTTCCACTAATGCGCCCCTCTCTTCCTGCAAGACCAAGGAGATGAACTCAATTAGCAAGCAACAATGAAGGTAAATGTAAATGAAGAAAATGATCAGAGAGAATAAGTAGTACAGAGACATAATCACTCCCTAAATCAAACCAATTCAAAAGCGAGAGACAAGGTAAGTCTCCTCAGCCAGTGCGTCCCTCCTCCAAGTTGTCCTCTTCACCTGCAAGTTAGATATGGATTGAAAGAAGTGCAAAATATTCACCAAGATATTCAATGCAATGGAAAAGCAGTTTCAATTGAGATAGCCAAACATCCAGACCAAGATCACAGGAGTTTCTCGCAAAATATATTTTCTATTCTAGTAGCCAAGAGCCCAAAGTCCCTTTACAATGAGGGGGGTCTCTCCTTTAAATAGGAATGATAGAGACCAAAACCCTAACCACCTTTTTAACGAGTGGTTGAGATCAAAAGCTACATAAATGATAATCAATGGCTACGATGAGCCCAAATACAATATACATGGATCGACTCAATAATAGAGGGGCATACTAGCTAAGTCGCCCTGGGGGGACGCGCCACATAAAAGTGACTAGACATCATAGCATAAGCTCACGGTGGGGCTAGGAGGTGTAACTATCCTTATATAGCATGTCCCCATGGCACAATAACATATAATAACTCAACAATAATAACATACTGTGACACATGGCCAAATCGTGCCCCCTCAATAACATAATAAAAATACAAAATAATAGCTCGGAGTGTGTGTGAACCCCACTGAATGCTGTAAGCTGTGCTGAAAGGTGTGGTATGCATCACAAAAATCCTCTGAATGAACCTCATGCTATTTCCTTGCCTCATTTGTGGAAATCGATTTCCTCAGTGACCATTTTCACCATTTTTTATCCTCAAAAAATCACCTGTAAAAGAATAAAAATGCCTATACCTCACTGCCTGGTACCCCGAGCCTAAATTTGATTGCACCAAAATGTCTAGGAGCATGGTAATATGGTAATAACAAGTGGCTAGACCCCATGCTCCCTATGTAGCGCCCTAGGTGAACCAAAAATAAAAATCCAACTGTGCTGTCAGGCCATTTTATAATGGAAAATCTGCAGTAAAGTGAAAATATGAGTGAAATCTCGTCCGGAAGTTCCTGTAACTAAAATTTGAGTGTTCCAATGGCCTCAGAAGGTCCAAATGTACTAGATATGAATACTCATACACCCTGGGGCTACCTGGATAATCATCTGTAGTCTCAACCATGCCTGGACAAATAAAAATAATGGTCTGTAAATGATAATAACAAAAAAAAATCCATCAAACCATCATGTGAAAACTGTGTCTGCTGCATGGAACCATCTAATGGGCATCAAAGGATCACAAATCATCAACCTCGAACATCACTGGTCCAACTCATCTCAGATCCTATGGTTGACTTGGTCAAACTGGGTTTGACCAGGTCAAGACTAGTCAAAATATGACCCAGGCTTAAATCGCCCGATGCTGCAAGTGCAAATGGATAAGGTATGCTCTTTTAATCATTCTGATAGCAAAACTTAAAGTAATAACTAGCATATCACTAGCGGTTAAGCAATAATAATATCAAATATAAGTCTAAAATTAAAATGATCAATTACTCAAAACAAAACCTCAAGAATATACTCATTTCATGGTCGTGATCATTTTGCTAGAAGTGGGTAAGGGTGAAAAATGCAAGGCTAGGATAAGGGGATGACTTTACTGACTCAACACTGTGATACTTTGGATAAGGGAAAAGGAATACACACTTAAGCATATGCTAGATAATATACACACAGGGAATGGCATTGTCTCACAAATGGAATGAGTTGTTTTTAGAGGTGCTTATTCAACCTTAGCAAATGTCTACAGGCTCACATCCAAGTTGAAACCAGCTCCGTGAGGATCTTTACTAGAACCATCGTAACTAGGTGCACAACTAACCGTAGCTTGAGGTTCTAGGGGACACTTAGAATTAGCTGTCCCTTACTCCATCTCACATTCCAACCCGTAGGCTCTGTGAGGAATTTAATCATTACATAATATCATGGCCAACAGTCTTTAGATTTAGCATATATTTAACCACTGCTTTTTAGGCCTTATGACCCTTTGGATTTCTTGTGTGCTTACAAGTACAACTAATTGCAGCTTTTATCCAGGGTGTTTTCCATTTCATTTCATTTAATAGCCCTCTTTCATTGTGCTGAGAAGCACAGTTTTAATTTATTTCCATGGGATTGCACAAGAGATATAACAATAGTTCATTCATGCACGTAATGATGGAAGTACAATTTGCTTCAGGTCTAGCCAACACAACTCAGGCAACTAGGGGGATCATCCATAATCAGGACCAAACATCGGGGGAAGCCGACCAGAGAGGTCAAGGCATCAAATCGAACTCACCTAAGCTTAGGGACCAACACCAGCGGATTCTCCTGGCCCAGAAGGATCAAGGCTTCGGTACGTTCTGTTGCCAACTCAGAGCCGAGACACAAATTAATAGGAATGCTATCCAACACAGAGGCAAAAGTGGGGAGGTCCTCCATATCGCAGGCCGAGGTGTAAGTCAAGGTAAAACCAAGGATGGAAGAGAACGGATGGATGGGGAAAGTGAAAGGTGGTGCGAAAACTAGTAAGCCATAAATGGTGGGAATGATCACGTCCATTCTACCTAAGAGGGTGAAACCAATGAGTATAAACAAGAACTTCTTATCCTGAGTAATTAGACCATTTAGATAATCATTGCAACAACCATGTCCATATAACATATGTATATACCGCAAGATCATGACCACTAGATACCAAGTCAAGCTACTAAAACGAGCAAAAGAGCAAAACAATCATAACTAATGCACATCCATATACCTGTTGGGCCATATACCATCTGAACCATCCACTGTCACTGGAACACTGTTGTTGTACACATCTGGGCACTATCATACTACTCTGTATGGAAGAAAATGGCTACATCGGTCATCAAATCTGAGGTCATGAGGCTCAGTCATGGCATAAGGTTGTACTGTTTGCTCTGGAGCTGTGTGAAAGTATGAGTGATCCTGGAATAAATGTTCATCAACTTCCGATCTCAAACATCTCAATGTAAAGGATTGGCTGAGAAAAATACTTGAATCTGATTTGAAGATATGGTAGCCTCGGCTACTATAAATGTGATAACAGGCCTCAACTAGCAACTTCAAGAGTTAGGTAGAAGAGCCTAATTAGGGAAAGAGAAGAAGTCCAAGGCTCAATAACAATGGAGAGCTCCAATGAAAGGAAGGTCTCCTCATGCAAGGTTAACAAAATACAAGTAGGAAACCCTAACACTTTAGAATAATGCACCATAAAAGCACCATTAAACTAGGTTAGAAGTATAAATTACCAGCATTTAACAAAGATAAGCAAGATAACCCCTTAGGTCACCTTTGTGCTTGAGTTATTACAACCATTCTTTAGCATCAACCAATACCATGTGTCAAAGAAACCCTAGAACTTCATCACATCAACCTTCAAGAAATAAATATCATCCAAAGAGAGGTGCACATAGCATCAAGAGCTCTAATAAACCAAGAGAAATAGAAAATATCTCATAATGAACCCATATCTTGTTGTGTTTTTACAATGAGAGGGAGGCTCTATTTATATAAGACTAGCCTCACCTAATCTTAAGTAATTAGCCTACAAGATAATGTGAAAATATAACATTTTGGCTTTCTTACCCACAATTTGGGAGCTAAACCACTCTAAATGACATAAAATAACAAATAAAATGTGAAATTAGGCTACACCAAGTGCTAGGTGTGCCAAAAGGAGGATGTCATGCCCCAACTAACCCCAAAAAATGTGTGCCCTCAACATCCTCCTTCATTATCCTTGTAGGCTTCTTCAATAAGGAAGTACAATTTGTGGGTACACAGCCCAGAGGAGGGGTAAAATAGGTCCAAGTGAGCAAATAAGGTGTGCTAAACAAATGCTATCACCTTTTACATGGCAAGTAAATGAGTGTGGTCACGCGTCCAAGTGATTAGCCCCCCAAGAGCACCAACCCCTATAGGGAGAGCACCTCCTAGAGGTGGGAATCAAGTGGACCATCCATGACAATATTAGGGGTATTTAGCCCCAATCAACACTTTAAGCTCAAATCTTGGCCTTTACATAGCAAAAGACAACCCCTTCCCCTGGGGGACCTGTAGGGAATACTGCAGATACTCTAAGGCGTAACAGTTGGCTCCAACTACGGGACATGCGCTCTTCTCCAGAGTTTATGAGAACCCCCTAGAATCTCCTAGGTACCT
This sequence comes from Larix kaempferi, assembly GCA_027924585.1. Classification (NCBI taxonomy): domain Eukaryota; kingdom Viridiplantae; phylum Streptophyta; class Pinopsida; order Pinales; family Pinaceae; genus Larix; species Larix kaempferi. The sequence goes on along the minus strand of BSBM01000120.1, from coordinate 9,601,827 downwards.
ATAGACCTACACACACATCTAACAAAAAAGACATTAAATGCATCAGAGGCAGACACTTCCATCTTGCCTTGTTCAAAATGAAATGCAGTAAAATCAAATGAAATAATGATAAGTGCAATGCATAGGTAACAGTAAATGCCGAACTCAAATGAAACTATACCAACCTACCCTAATTACGATAACATAAAAGGGTCAAGTGAAATCATACCACCAATGTAGCCACCTGAGTATATTGTTAAACTTTCTTCCTTTGTCTTTGGAAACAATCCAAGACCAAACCACATCAAGGACATACCATTATCTTCATTGGGATGGAATCAAAATGATGGACAGTCCTGGGAACCTGGAAACCTTCAAATTCCTACCATGGAGGATGGTTACTTTTGCAAGCATTATCTATCCACGCATGTACTGGGCTTAGGTATATACTATTGTCATCATATATGTGTTATGTGAAATTCGTCTGCAAGGAATCAACAATCTGATTCTGATCTTGGAAAACCACTTGCAAAGATGAACCTTGGAAATTTTCTGTAGAATCTTTGAGGCTAAGTTGCACGAAACGGGGAAACGAGGAAGAGTTTCTGAAATAGGGATGCATTGGAAACGTGACCCCCCAAAATTTTGGAAACTGGGAAATGATATATATATATATAATAAATTAATAAATGAGCAATGACATTTAAAATTTAATAATGAATGTGAAACATAAATTTGAGTCATAGATCTAAGACTAAAATTGAAATCGGGCTAATACATATATATATATCCAAAATCACCCTTTATGTATGAGGCTACAATCTCAACATAGAAATAAAACATCAGCTCAAGTTGCTAAATACTAAATACTGAAGAGTAAAACTAAAACTAAAGACTAATAGTCATTAGGCTCATCTTTGTCATCCTCATAAAAAATTGAACAAGAAGCACGCTCAACAGTAGAACGTGCAATGGAAGAATGATGGCCAATTCCACTTCTAGGTTCCTCAATATTCAGGGCAACAAGAGAGATGTCCAAGTCAGGGGATTTTGGATTCACATCCCATTCTTTAGAAGGCCCGCTGCTATATTCTGGTCCCCTGCGAGATGCAAGGCGAAGGTTGGAGTGCACATAAACAAGATTCTCAGCTTTCTGTGAACCCAACCTGTTGCGCTTCACAGAATGAATAAAACCATAGGTGCTCCAGTTCCTCTCTATTGATGAAGAGCTTGCCACTTGTGAAAGAATACGAATGGCAAGGGTTTGCAAATGTAAACCATTTGCTCCATGTCAAATCCACCAACTAATTGGATTCGTGGTGCTTCTCTCTTCTAAGGCTGATATGTCTGAATAATCTTCCAATCTTGCAGCAAAATTAGCAAATTCTTCCTTCACCTCCCTCTGTAGATGAGCTGGAAACATTCTCATAAGGGTTCTTTTCACTCCATTGGCCACCTCTATATCCTTATGTGATGCCTTCCTCTTCCCATTGCTTTGAGCAATGAGCTCTTCATCATAAAATTTCGGGTTCAAGGCATATGCTAAAGTGTGCAATGGAGTGTTGAAATTGTTCCACCTATCCAACAATGATTTTCTTCACTAAATCAACAAAACTAGCATCAACAAATAAAAGTTGGGGAGACTCCTGTGAAATGATTTCCATGGTTTTCTCAACCATGGTATCCATGCCATCATATACCTCTCCCAAGAAAGGTTGGTTTGTGTCGGCACTTCGAAGAAGCTCAAATGCAGGGCCTGTGAACTTGAGCAAGAAATCTATTTTGCTCCACCACTCCTAATCGAGGCACAATCTATGCACCATAGTTCCCCGCTCTTAATCTACCTGTTTCCACTCAACCCAAAGTTGGCTCACCACCATAGAAACTAAAGGCTGCTTAATTTCAACAAGGCAGCGCTGTTAATTTTATCTAGAGATCACTACTCCCTCTGGATAGCCTTGAGATCTCAAGCGGTTTGAATCTCTATAAATCAATACTGCAATAAAGACTTAAGATACAAACACTATAGATCTCTTAACACTTTGACAATGAAAGCACAACAATCACACAACACCGGATGTACCCTGGAAACCCCAAACAGGGAAAACCAGCTATCTGTGGGGCTTTCTTCTATCTCGAGCCAAAGCAAAGTAAGAAGAATACAAGTACATACAATGTTACCTTAGAAGGAACAACCAAACTTGATCGGGTCAAAACCCTAGATCTGCATGCAACAACTGATGCATGCACATAGGAAATGTGCCCTGGCTGTCAACTGGATCCGGATTTGTTTGCAGGTAACTCTGCTGGTATTGTCTCTCTCACAGCACTGCTCTAATCTGCTCAGCCATGGAAGAAGGCCAACTGCTAGATCTGATGAATGCACCCTTCCTCTAAATGGAAAAGTGCACCCTCCCTCAAGAAGTCAAATGATCATACGGAATCAGATCTCAACCAATGTTTTAATAACCGGAACCGGGAATCAAACCGGTTTGGGGTCAACTCGGACCGGAACCGGAACCGGTAATGAACCGGAGCGGTTTGATTTCAATGAACCGGACTATTAAAAAATACAAAAAAAATTACAATTTTAATCATAAAAATTATATTTAACATTCCAAGCTATATTTCGAAGCATTAGACACATAATATGCATATTTGAAAGTGAAACCATTAGACTAGTAGACACATTGACATAATATGTAAAGTCTACTCATATATATAAATCGGAAATCCATAAACCATGTATGGGTAACAAAATGGCACCAAGTGCACTACATACTCAGTAAAGTCTCATAGCATATATCTCAAATTCTGAAACAAAATACAATATAAATGAGGCTCTATATCCTCTAGAGTCTACAATCCAAAATGAAAAAACATGATCAATGATGAGTCATGACTCATAACTAATCAATCATCAAACTCAGCACCACTGCTAGAAATGGAATGCTCAACATCAACATATGGCTCAGACTCCTCGGAGTCAGACTCCTCACGGACATCTATGACCCTAGCAGTAGCACTAGTAGAAGCATGGGCTGTATGGCTAGGTCGGCTACTGCCAGTGCCAATGCCACCATCATTGTCCAGCATTCCTGGATCCTGCTCTGCACCTGCATCTCCTACTCCCAATGGATCAACATCCAAAGCCAAGTCATCTGTGACTGCATCAATATCAAAATCGGGACCAAACTCTGGCTGTTGGGTCTCCTCTACCCATTCTGAGGTTGGATCAATATCATCCAACACAATGGGATCTGTATCAGGTCTTTTGTTTAGCAATTGGTTGCGCCTTAGTCGGAGGTTGTACTGCACGAAGACAAGATCATTCAACCGTTTTTGTTCCAAACGGTTTCTTTTCTTCGTGTGAATCCTCTCAAAGACGGACCAATTGCGCTCACACCCGGAAGCACTGCAAGTCTGACTAAGGATACGAATTGCAAACTTTTGCAATAGACCACAATGGCTGCCAAATGAATCCCACCAATTTGCTGCATGGACAAATTAAATTTAACAAATTAGATTGTGAATTGAACATAAACAACTTAAAGTTAAAAGTTAAAGCTTAAACAATTGAACTTAAAGTCTTAAGCAATAAAACTTGAAATTGTTTACCTGGTTGGTCGCAATCTCTCATCTTTATCGCTACGCTTTTTCCAAAAGTGCCCGTGGCTCTTTTGAAAGAGGTAAGCTGTCGATGTACTTCCATCTGGTCATTCTCATCAGGGATCATGCGCTCTATGCAATCATACAAACCATCTTTCACCTCCCCTGTTAGATCATCTCCTAGCCGAGTTCTATAATGATACTTTGGGTTCAAGAAAAACCCAGCTGCATGTATAGGGCGATGGAGTTGATTGTTCCATCTGTTATCAATGATCTCCCAAATAGGCCCATACTTGGCTACTCTATCTTTGTATGCTGCCCTTATCTGCTCCTTTGCCTGATCCATAGCCTCATAAATGTAACCCATTGCCAATTTTTCCCCATCCACCAACCGCAACACCTTAACAAGGGGCTCAGCAATTTTCACAACCTCTGCTGCTTTTTTCCAAAATGCACTATCATTAACTCTTTTTTTGGTGTCTTTTGCATCTTGCTTACGGGCCCACTTAGATGAATTCCATTCATCACATGAAAACATCTTCTGCAAGTTTTGTTCTTGGGAAATGAGAGATTGCAATGTGAGGAAGTGTGTTGCAAATCTCGTGATGGCAGGCCTAACAAGTTCCCTGTTCCCAGTGCTTTTCCTCATTAGGGTCAAGACCCATGCATGGTTGTAGATGTATTTTGTAATGCTCTTTCCATGCTCTACAACATTCTTGACCCAATCCAGTTTGCCTATATCCTCAAGCATGAGGTCTATGCAGTGTGCAGCACATGGGGTCCAAAATATGGTTTTGTGTTTATTCTCTAACATCTTACCAACAAGAACATAATTAGATGCATTATCTGTGATGATTTGAACAACATTTTCCACCCCCACCTCCATAACAACTTCATCCAAGAGTTGAAATAATAGGGTTGCATCTTTCACCCTATGAGATGCATCAATTGATTTCAAAAACATGGTTCCTGTGGGCAAGAGACAAGGAAATTGATGATAGTACGGTTCCTTATATCAGTCCATCCATCTGACATGATGGTACATCCCGTAGTGGCCCATGACTCTTTAAAACCCTCCAAGTATTCATGTATGGACATAACTTCCTTATGCAAAAGTGATCCCCTCAACTCATGCATACTAGGGCCTTTGAAGCCCTTACCAGCTGCAAGAACAGAATCCCACATGGGTTGATAATAAGCTGAGCGAGAAGCATTGAAGGGAATATCTGAATCATACCACCATCTAGCTATGTACTCATGAGCAACTACTTTGCATTGCTTCTTCCAATGCTCATCTAAGGTGGGCTGGATGTGGGTTGGTTGAACTTGAGATTGAGAAGCATTGCCACTTGGAAAGGAGGGGGAATGTGAAGAATAATAGTGCTGAAGGGTCTTCTTCTTTTTAGGCTGATTTTCTCCAATGTTTTCGGTCTTTTGACGATAGGGAGGAACATACTGGAAGGGGTCCCTAGCAACGGTAGAAGGGGCAGAGGAAGAGCCTTCAAAATCATGTAAACCAGATGCCCTCCTGGCAGCATTTGCAAGTTCCCTCTTCCTCCCAATTTGAGCTTCTATTTCTTTATGCCTAGCCTTTTCTTCTTGATATTTTTTAAGTTGATTTAATATCTCAACTCTAATCTCCCAATCACATCATCCGGTGCATCACATGGGAGAACTTGGCCTCTTATCCCAGCCAAGTGTTGCTTCACCCTATGAATGCCCCCCCCACCCATGTGTTTGTGGCAATATTTGCAAAAAATTTCCCCCTCAACACACTCAACATGGACCCATGCAACATCTTTCACTCTAGGAGCCATTGGGAAATTTGAAAATAGATTCGGCAAGTGCAAAATAATGGAAAAAAAATGAAAATGTGCAAAACAGATTTAAATTTTAAATTTAAAAAAAAAACAATTATGAGTTTGCACTTTGCAATGTGCATTTGCATACAAATTTAAAAAAACAGTGCCATAAACAGGCTAACAGGCAACAACAAGCATACTCAAAGCATCAAACAGAAACTTGGAGTTTGGAATTTGGAGTTTGGACAACACACTCAAGTTTCAAACTTTCAACAATCAGCATACTCAAAATTAAAAAAAACAGTGACTGCCAACAGCAAATTGCAATCAGCATACTCAAAATTCAAAAAAACAAGAAGCATACCTTGAACTTTGAAGTTGAAATCTGCAGCTGGATTGAAGGAATGAAGATGATTGAAGTTTGATGCTGAGCGGCCTCCTCCACAGTCCACAGTCAGCTGGCTTCACACTTCACAGTTCACTCCTTGCCAAAAATTGAACACTCAAGTTCTCAACACACTCAAACAGAAACTTGTTACTTCACTGCAGCAATGAGACAATGATCTCTTGAATCGTGAGTGAATGAGAAGGTGGGGGCTGGGCACTTATTTATTGACTTTTGGAGGGCGAATTAGGGTTAGGTTATATGTTTTTTTTATTAAAAAATAAAAAAAAATCAAAAAATTGTGATTTTGGGCCCGTGGATGTGACTGTTTGCTGGCTGGCCGGTTTATTACGGGATCGGACCGGTTAGTTCCGGCTAGGCCGGTTTGGTATTGAACCGGTCCGGTTAGGGCCGGTTCAATACGAAACCGGGCCCCCGGTCCGGTTTAAACCTTGGTTTGGTGCTCCTGTTATGCTAACCGGTCAAACCGGCCGGTTCCGGTTCGGACCGGACCGGTTTTTAAAACTTTGCTCTCAACTGACTGTATCACTCCGATGGATCTCCAGTGAGACTAGACTGCCCATTCTGACTCCAGTTAGCTCCTCATGCACCCTCCACTGAGCCTCCTTCATTCAGTTACACTCAGTTACACCTACCACACTCAGTTAGACTCAGTTTGACTGATGGTTGACAGTTACTTGAGCATTGATGACTCCACTGATAATGAGATAGACTACTAGTTGTGCTCCGATGACACTCCAGTGATCCTTTGATCACTCCATGAAGGCTAATTCGAATTGCCACCTTAGGCATTCGAATCCTCATGTATTGTACTATTTATTTGTCCATATTGTGATTAATTAATTAGTGTGTGTGAAGTATTTCTGCTTCTATCCGAGTTCTACTGTATTATTATTCTGTTGCTCATTATACTGCATTGACCACTCTTCTTCTATTTTCCTGCTTAATCATAATTACTCTTGTGAGGTATACATCATCTCTTAGATATGCTGTGAGGATTTTCACAAAAAGATAGACATTTGAATAGGAAACAATATGAAATAAGTGATTTACAGCTGAATGTTAGAGATTATACCGTCATATCACAATTCATTGTTAGGTTCTTTGTGGGGCAATGACAATGCTATAAGTTTGGGATTACCTTGGATAGAAACATTGGAGACTTTCATCTTAAATGACAAAAACAAGTTTATAATGTTTTCCTATAAGAAGAAGAAAATCGCATTGCAGGACATTACAATGAAGTCAGATTTAGAAGCTCCATCATATGAAGACTTCAAAGATATCTCAAGTGTGATTTCGCAGGAAAATCATAAGTCAATACAGAAGATGCAAAAAGAATTTGACGAAGTTATCACAGATAAAAATGAAGGAATTTCTTGCGTAAAAGACCGCAGTCAAAAACTACTTACACAGATCAAGAAGTCAAAAGATAGAAAACAATGCGTTCAGAAGTTGAAACAAGAGAATCAAGCTTTCGAGAAGAACCTATCAGAAAAAAATGAAGAAAATTCTCGTTTGAAAAACCTTAATCAAGGGCTACTAGAACAAATCAGAAAATTGAAAGAAGAGAAGTGAAAATTCATATATCAACAAATCAGATAATGAAGAAAATTTGCGTCAAAAAAATCATCATCAAAACCTACTAATGCAAATTAAGAAGCTTAAGAATGATAAGAGGTTGTAGGAAAACTAGTTCAACCAGTGATTCGCTTGATATGAACGACATGTTGTAAATGGAGGTCATGAGTTCAAATCACCCCGGCTTACCCTTGCCCCATGCTTGCAGGCTGTGTCGGTGCACCTAGGGGTATAGTGGTAGCAGGATTGGATCCCTGGACCTCGTGTCACGCGACTACCAGCCCAATCCCCAGTTGCTGATTCTGTTAGGATATTCTCACCATCATGCAGTCATGCAGGCATGCATTTGCATGCAACCCAGTCATCAGTGAGGTGTCACCTAGCACCTAGTCCCTAGTTTGCTAGCCCCGAGAGCTTCTTTTTGCTCAGTTCCAGCCCTCCTAGTTCATGATGCGCCTATTTTGAGTCTCCTACTTGACATGTGCGCCTCTCTCACCTACCACCAATGACGCACTCAATTAGTTGCTTGATTTGTGGATCTTTCCTTGATTTGAGGACAGATTGACTAGTTAACTGACTGAAAGACTCCAATGGACACCCAAAGAGACTAGTTTGACTATTTTGACTCCAGACAGCTCCTCATGCACCCTCCTTGGATTCTCCTTCACTCCATTAGTGCTCCATGAGCCAGTTACACCTACCTACATTCAGTTAGACTCAGTTTGACACCTGGTTGACTGTTACTTGTACATTGATGACACCACTGATCTGATGATGAGGACTCCTAATGGAGATATGCTACACCATGCAGGCTATTCGAATGACCTCCTTGGTTAATTCGAATTATTTAGTCATTGTTCTGTGTATTGTATTGTATTCATCTTCTGAGTTCAATAGAGCACTGCTGCAAGTCTTTCGCACAGTTTTCACATATTATTCTTTATGCATCTCTAGTAATTGTTTTACTTGTTCCATAGATCTGCTGTGTTGAATTTCATATGGTATCAGAGCCATGGCAGGGACAAGAATACTTTTATGCAGGGATTATTCATGAAGATTGAGCAAATTGCTCACATTGCAGCAGCTTCTGCACTACATGCATTTTCTGCACTGCAAGCCATTTCTCCAATTCTGCACCAGAAGTCGAGAGTTTCCACATAATTCCTGGATATTGATCATTAGATATTCAAGCTTGCTTGATCTCCTATGCCAGGTGTGATGCAACTTGAAAAGTGCAGGTTGTCGACCTAAGATTTCTTGTTTGTTTTGTGATTTGAAAGTTCTTTCCTCCTATTGCATTCGCTCTTCTTGAAAGATGGACACTTCTTCATCAAATCTCCTCAATCCCTTCAACTATTATTAGTGGAAGGCTGATATGGAGATAATATTGCGCTTTAAAGGCTTTTATAGAGTCACCATGGGCCTAGAAGTCGAAGCTACATTTGCAATAGAGAAGGAATATTTCAATAAGCTTGATGAAGCTTATGGTTTCCTTTGTCTCAACATCTCTAAGGATCTTCTTTTCCATCTCAGTGGATTGACTACTCCGAAAGAGGTATGGGAAAAACTTGCCACACTCTTTGGCAAGCAGGATGAGATGAGATCCTATCAGCTATAAAACGAGTTGATTGCACTCAATCCTGAGAATTTCGAGACCATCAATGACTTTTTCACTAAGTTTAAAAACTTGGTAATGCTATTGAAGCCATGTGGAGTGGAAAAGGAAGATAAGCAATTGATTTTATGCGTCCTTACGAAGCTTGGAAGAGATTATTCAGTTTTTGTTTCAACTTTCAATACTGGAAAGCTCACAATTCCTAATTGGAAGATGCCTACCTTGAATGCCTTCATTGAATCCTTGACAAAAGAGCAGGATAAGCTTGTTCAAATGGGGACCATCCACTCCAGAGATCAAGCCCTTTTTGTTGGAGGATCCAAAGCTACGAATGGCAAAGGGAAGCAAAAGAAAGAGAAGCCAAAGCTTGATCATCCAAAGCAAAAGGAGAAGACAAATTAGTCACATGAGCCATCTGGTTCAAGAAATCTGGTTCAAGAAAATACAAACAAAAGGGCAAAGAGAAGACTAAATGTTCTTATTGCAGCAAGGGCTTTCATCCTGAAAGCTCATGCATGAAGAAGACCATAGATTAGATGGCCCTTCTCTTGGAGAAAAACAACATTGCTCTTCCTGATGGCACAAGGAAGAAGGACAACAATGAGCATACAGAAAGAGGTCATGCACTCATGGCTAATGTTTCAAATTCCACCACTCTTCTCATAGATTCGGAAGCTTCGAATTACATGGCTGCAAACAAAGATTCTTTTTCTTCATTGGACTCCAACAAAACCATCTCCATCCACATGGGAGATGACTCACAAATTTCTTCAAAAGGAAAAAGGTACCATTCATTTAGAGCATGGCAGTTTTCATAATGTTCTTTATGTTCCTTCTCTTTCTACAAACCTGCTTTTTGTATATCAAATGACAAATACAGGTTTACCAAAGAAGGTTGTATTCAGCCCCAATAATGTTGAAATTTCTAATATTGAAAGTGGAAAACTCATTGCGGTAGGAAAGCCAATCATTCTACAAAAACATATGAGTTTTCTCATTTTTTACAACATTCAAAGCTAGTGCTCTTCTGACTCATGGAAATGAGGTTAGTAGGCTATGGCATGAGAGGTTTAGACACCTAAATTATAAATATTTGCAGCTGCTACAGAAAAATTCCATGGTTGATGGCCTTCCGAGCATCAAATCCTCGAAGGGAATATGCAAGGGTTGCATCATTGGGAAGCACCCCGAGCACAAGTTTGACCGAGGCAAAGCTAGCAGAGCTTCATGTATTTTGGGGTTGATTCATTCTGATATTAGGGGTCCGCTGCCACATACCTCCATGAATGGCTCAAGGTATGTTTTGACATTTATTGATGACTTCTCCAGATTCACTTGGGTCTTCTTTCTCAAAAACAAGTCAGAAGTGCTAGAAAAATTCAAGATTTTCAAGGCTTCTATTGAGACTGCCACCGAGAGCAAGATCAAAGCTCTTAGATCTGATAATGGAGGCGAATATATCAAATCAGAGCTACTGCAACTTTGTGCAGAAAATGGAATTCAAATCCAGCACACTGTTCCCTACACACCTCAGCAGAACGGTGTAGCGGAAAGGAAGAATTGGTCACTGAAAGAGATGGCAACCTGTATGATTGAGTCAAAAGGTTTGGCTGCAAATCTTTTGGGCCGAGGCCATGAATGTTGCTGCATACATTCAAAACAGAGTTCCACATTCATCCATGAAAGATACTACTCCTTTCGAAGCCTATACTGGTCACAAGCCTGATGTGTCCAATCTCAGGGTTTTTGGCTCCATTGCTTGGGCTAGAATTCCGTCTGAGAAGAGAAAAGCTTTGGATCCGCAAAGTGTTGAGTGCATCCTCATTGGATATGCTGAAGAATTTAAAGCCTACAAACTCATGGATATCAGATCCAAAAATATATTCATCGAGCTAAGTGTAGGATTTGAAGAACCGCTTCAAGATCTAAAACTAGTCGACGAAGAACTGCTGAATTGCCGCCTCTACAAGAAGAAGATGATGATAGTTTGTATTCTGATATTTCTGATATTTTATCAGAGGTTGATGAACATGAAATATCAGGTTCAGATGCAGATCCAGATGTGCCCCAATAGTTGCCAAAGTGGGCCCAAAATACTCTCCAATCTGCTGGTTCTAACATTGGAAATCCTGCCGATCCAAGGGGAACTCGGGTAGACTTTCAAAGAGTAGGTATGGCTCTTTCATATTCTAATATATTATTGTTTGAGAAATGTTTTTTGATGATAGGTTCAGATCCTAAATCATACTATCATGCCCACTGAGATCTGAGATGGCAAACTGCCATGGATGAAGAGTACAGTTCTCTTCAAAAGAATGCTACATGGGAGCTAGTTTCTCTTCCACCTGGGAGGAAATTAGTCCAATGTAAATGGGTCTACTGCACAAAGGTTGCTGCTGATGGCTCAACCTGCAAATACAAAGCTAGGTTGGTTGCAAAAGGCTTCTCCCAAGTCCAAGGAGTGGACTACACCGAGACCTTTGCATCGGTTGCAAAGATGGATTCTATCCGCCTAGTTTTGACAATTTCCGCATCTAAGCACTGGGAAGTGCACCATATGGATGTAAAGAGTGCATTTCTTCATGGAGATCTGAAAGAAGAGATTTACATGAAGCAGTCTGAAGGATACATATCAGATCCGACATTAGTGTGCAGACTAAAGAAAGCATTGTATGGATTAAACAGGCCCCAAGAGCTTGGTATGCAAAGATGGACTCCTTCCTTCTGTCACAGAATTTTGCAAGATGCAAATCAAATCCAAATGTGTACCTACATCAACATGAAGGTAATTTGCTGATTATTGTCCTTTATGTTGATGATCTCTTAATAACTAGAAGCAATCTTGCTTCAATCAACAACACAAAAACTGCTTTAAATCTAGCTTTTTACATGAGTGATTTGGGCTTGTTGAAGCAATTCCTTGGGCTAGAGATTGCTCAAAAATTTGATGGGATCACCATATCTTAGCAAAAATATGTTTCAGACCTACTAAATAAATTTAATATGTCAGATTGTAAGGCAGCACCATTCCCATTCCTCTCAGGAATAAGACTAGAGGATGGTGATTCCACACCTTTGGTGGATTCGACACTTTATTGACAGTTGATTGGAAGTCTTCTATACTTGACACACTCTAGGCCTGGTATTTCTTATGCCGTGAGCGCCGTGTCAAGATATATGCTGCAGCCCCATGAGCTTCATTGGAGGGTAGCAAAGGGACTCTTGCACTATGTGCAGGGTACTAGACACTTTGGCAGACACTATGCTGCAGATTCCGAGCTAGATTTAGTGGGATTCACTGATTCAGATTGGGTGGGTGATGGCATTGATCGGAAGTCCACTTCCGGATATGTTTTCATGTTTGGCACAGGGCCTATTTGTTGGTCAAGCAAAAAGCAGGAAGCTATTGCCTTATCTTCAGCAGAGGCAGAGTAGCGAGGAGCGGTCAATGCCTGCATTCATGCAATTTGGTTGCAGGGTATTCTAGCAGAGTTTGATATTGGTAGCACCACTTCGACTGTCATCTTTTGTGACAAACAAAGTGCTATCAAGATCTCGACGGATCCAGTTCAGAGACAGAGGACCAAGCATATCGAGATCCACATGCACTACATCCGAGAGCTTGTGCTTGACAGAACCATTGTTTTGCAATACTACCCTACAGAAGAGCAAATTGCAGACATCTTCACCAAGAGCTTCACTGAGAAGAAGTTCTATTACCTCCGTTCACTGTTGGGGGTGAGTTCTACTATGGTGGAGACAGATTAGATCCTTCTATGTTCAGCTTGAGGGGGGGCTTTCTTCCCACTGGGTTTTCCCTCTTTCCTCACTTAGATTTTTTCTAGCATTTTTGGATTATTTTATGTATTGGGGTGACCTTTGGTCTCAGCAACTAGGGCCCTATCTTTTATTTTTTACCTCATAGTATAGCTTGTGGGGGGGTGTTAGGATATTCTCACCATCATGCAGTCATGCAGGCATGCAGGTATGCATTTGCATGTAGCCCAGTCATCAGTGAGGTGTCACCCAACACCTAGTCCCTAGTTTGCTAGCCCCGGGAGCTTCTTTTTGTTCAGTTCCAGCCCTCCTAGTCCATGATGCGCCTATTTTGAGTCTCCTACTTGACATGTGCACCTCTCTCACCTACCACCAGTGACACACTCAATTAGTTGCTTGATTTGTGGATCTTTCCTTGATTTGAGGACAGATTGACTAGTTAACTGACTGAAAGACTCCGATGGACACCCAGAGAGACTAGTTTGACTATTCTGACTCCAGACAGCTCCTCATGCGCTCTCCTTGGATTCTCCTTCACTCCATTAGTGCTCCATGCGCCAGTTACACCTACCTACATTCAGTTAGACTCAGTTTGACACCTGGTTGACTGTTACTTGTGCATTGATGACACCACTGATTTGATGATGAGGACTCCTAGTGGAGACATGCTACACCATGCAGGCTATTCGAATGACCTCCTTGGTTAATTCGAATTATTCAGTCATTGTTACTGTGTATTGTATTGTATTCATCTTCTGAGTTCAATAGAGCACTGCTGCAAGTTTTTTGCACAGTTTTCACATATTATTCTTTATGCATCTCTAGTAATTGTTTTACTTGTTCCATAGATCTGCTGTGTTGAATTTCATAGATTCCCCTAGTACAAAAAAAAGAGGTTGTAGGAAAACAAGTTAGAGCAAATCCAAGAGGAGGCATCAAAGTTCTCGGGAGTAAAAATCCAAGTTGTGGAAAAAGGAACAAATATAGATCCAATCCACATCACAACTCAAGAAGATGCCATCTAGTTGAAGAACAAACATACAGGGATGTTGGAGTACAAACGATGGGAACTACAAGTGTACGTACTAAAAGAAGTTCATCAGTTAACCAAGCAACATCAAGGTGTGAACAAAATCATATACCGAAATTAAACCAAGAAAACACTACAAGCATGATAAGGGAAAATAATGTTATAAGAATTCCTTATTGACATCCAAATCATAAAAGCAAATATCTTAAACAATTAGATTACCAATATCCCTTAGGTCAAGGACAACTAAATTATCGTCCAAAAAATATTGATACTAGCGCAATTAAGTCTCATGATAATAGTTCATTATGGAAGTGCAATGTTCTGCAAAGAATTGAATTAGGATGGTTTGATCCTTTTACGGTTCGAAATTTTTTCTCAACATTAAGAGGGTCATATCATTTTGTATCATCAACTACAATAGAACAGAGAATGATGCAATGACATTACAAGCAAGAGTAAAGTCGTAAAGCTTTTTCATCAATATGCTTTGAGGACAAAGCATTTCTAAAGAGGAAGACAATGTTTTTTTTTTGACAAACACGGTTAGAAGAATTATATTGAAGGTCGATGGCAAAACCACCGGAAACAATACATCGTAAGACCTTTGTTGTTCTCTAGATTCTCTCAGAGAATGACAGTCTTTAAAACAAAAGAGACCTACAGAGTTGTAATCTAATAGCGTGACGCAGAGCCTGAATTACAAGATTTAGTTGCCGGCAGAGAGATGGGAAATCAAATGGATTACAAAACTTAGATGCCTGAGTGAGATAAGAGAGGAATTTGATGGCGATCGAGAGTGAATCGGCTTAGTCCTTCATTTTCCCGTCTTCATCCTTGTTAATTGGCCACTTTTTAGAGAGCTTGGAGACTGTTACTTCTATCATGCTGATTCTTTTTTTCAGCTTTTCCAGGGCTTCACTTTGTCCTTTAAAACTTTCTTCAGTGGATTTAGAGAGCTCGTGATTGTAGTGCAGTTCACAAGAGTATTTCGGACCTGGGAATCTTTTCCTGAAGAGGACCGCTAGATGCAGTCAGAACCCAACTGATTGGTGGCACGTGCCTCAGTCCCACCTGCCATGTCTGCCTTAGGGAACCTGAGAATGAGAAACAGTCCCATTAATTAATAAAACGGCCCTGCCCTGGAGCGAGCCTTTGTTGGCTTCAAAATCGGCCTTTGTATTTAAACCCCTCAAGACATGCAAGAACCGAATTGAGTTGAGTTTACTAAGCAGCATCTCTATTTTCCTGAGAATTTGCTTTAGTTTGACATGGTTTGGGAGCTTCCGAGTTTGAAGAGCTTGGATGATAAGCCTTGAATTGCCAAAGACCATCAGGTATTTTATGTTCGAGGAGATTGCTTGACGGAGACCTTGCAGCAGAGCTAGAGCTTCTGCTCTATTATTAGTTTCAGTTCCTAAGCCCCACGAGTATGACAGTTCTAAACGACCATCTGGATCCATGAGGATCCCTCCCCCCCCCAGCCGCCCCAGGATTTCCCTTCAATGCCCTGTCGAAGAAAAGGCAGTGCTTCTCAAGCTTGGATCTCCATTTGATGAATTCATGCTCTTCAAGGCGGATTTCCCAGCTCTCTTTATGGGTGGTCATTTGAGATGTGCAATGCTGGTAATGCGTGGCAATCGCCATAATCCAGCGCTCCTCTTCCGCATCCATTCGATTCTTGTTGTGGATAGTGGGCCTGGAAGCTAGAGTTTCCCCTAACAAAGTCCTGGCTTTTATAGCAACTTGGGCAGGGTTTTTTTTTGCTCCCTGAATATTCGCCTGTTCCTCTCAAGCCAGATTTTCTAGAAAACAAATTTTGGGAGCCACTCCCAACAGGTCTTGAGTAACTCCTTATGTTTCAGCTGAAACGGATAGTGGGAAAGCCAAGAGCTTAGCAGATCTAGAGTGCTTGCCGGAGGAGGAGGATGGCCTGAGTCAAGCCTAACCAAAAGTTGCCAGACCTCTACAACAAATGGGCAGAAGAGCAGCAAATGGTCAATTGTCTCTTCTTCGGATCTGCAAAGAGGGCACATGGAGGGCCCTTCCCAACCCCTTTTCTTAAGAATATCAAAAGTAAGAATGCTCTTGTGGGCCAAGGTCCAAATAAAAATGTCAATCTTAGGGAGGGACTTGTTGCTCCAAATTGCTTTCCAGGGGGCTGGATTAGAGGGGACATTAGGAACAGATCGGATCTGCTTGTAGCCTTCAACAACAGTATACTTCCTTGAAGTTGAGCCCCAGCCTCTCTTGTCCCTGGAGTTAACATTGAGAGGAGCTTTCCCTTGGAGCAATTCGAGCAAATGATTGGCTTCATTGTTTAAAATCTCAGGATAGTTTCCCAAATCCCACTTCATCCATTGGCGATCTTCACCCTCTTCCCATACTGAGATGAGGTTATTAGATGGAAGCCAGTTTTTAATATTTTCCAGGCCTTCATGGTGACAGAGAGGAGGATCCCCAAGAATAGAGTCCGCCCAAAGCTTGATTCTTTTTCCATTGCCTGGAATCCAAGTGAGGCCAGATTTGAAGAAGTCAGTTGCTTTAAGACAGAGTTTGAAGATTGGAGAGCCTCGGAGCACCTTCGGGGGCCTATCCAAGCACTTCAACCGAGAGCCTTGAAAATATTTTTTCCATAACACTTCTTTGCTCCAGGAGAGTTTGCCGGAGTCAATCTGCCAGAGAATTTTGGCTCCCAGGGCAAGGTTTTGGGAGGAAACATCCCTAAGCTGAAGGCCTCCTTCCATTAAGGGCTTGCTGATTTTTTCCCAGCTTACAAGATGAATCTTTCTTTCGTTTTGTCTACCGCCTTCCCAAAGGAATCTACGAAGCAGCACATCTATTTTGCATGCTATTGTTTTTGGCGCTAGGAGAATGGAGTTCTGAAAGATTGGTACACTGGTCAAAACAGATTTCAGAAGCACAATCTTCCCTGCTAAGTTCAGCTAGGACGCACCCCAGGAGCTGATGCGATCTTTTAGCTTGTCCAACAAAGGAGACCAGTGGGCTAATTTTGGGCCTGCTTTAAAGATTGGAATCCCCAGGTATGTAAAGGAATCCCAAATAGTTTGCCCTTCCATTTCTAGCTCTCTAACAATCTGCCTCATCTCTAACAGGGAGCAGTTCCAGCCATAAATTTTGCTTTTATGAAGGTTTATCTTGCTTCCAGAAGCTTCTTTGTACCAATCCAACTCCTTTTTGAAGCTCCTTACTGAAATGGCACTAGCTCCTCCAAGCAGCAAGGTGTCATCTGCGAACTGAGCATGATTTATATCTTTGACATTAGCCACCATTCTTAATCCTGTCAGGGAGTGGAGCTGCTGGCAGTGATCCAACTGGAAGCTTAATACTGAAGCTTGAATTGCATACAGAAGAGGAGACAGTGGGCACCCTTGCCTCAGCCCTCTGGACTCCTGGAGATTTGAAAGAAGTCTGCTGCCCTCCCATTCACCAGCGGGGTGATCCGAGGGGATCCAATACAAGCCTTTACCCATTGAATGAACTTATGATCAAATCCCATTTTTTCCATTACTTTAAACAGGAAATCATGCCTCACACGGTCAAAGGCATTCGCCAGGTCGAGTTTAATTGTCATACCTTTCTCTTTATGATGGCAGCTTGAGTGGATAGCTTCTTGGACCAGCACGATGTTGTCCAGAATCTGTCTCCCTTTGATGAATCCGCCTTGATTCTACGGAATGATTGAAGGGAGGATTTTTTTGAGCCTGGAGGCGATAATTTTTGTAACAATCTTGTAGCTTGTGTTGCATAAGGAAATTGGGCGAAATCTGCTAAAGTCTCGGGCTCCTTTCTCCTTGGGAATGAGTGCCAGGAAGGTAGCATTGGTTCCCCCTCCGATTTTGCTGCAATGTTGAGTTCTCTTTACCATTCTAAACAGGTCATTTTTGACAGTGGACCAACAATTTTTGTAGAAGCGAGTTGTGAACCCGTCCGGTCCAGGGGCCTTGTCAGCCTCCATGTGGTCCAAGGCTCTCTTAATTTCTTGCAGGCTGATAGGGGCTAAAAGGCTCGAGTTGTCACCAACTTGAACCAGATTTGGGACTAGGGATAACGGATAGGAGTTGGTATCAATCGGTGCCTCATCAGGGGCGGTATATAGCTCTTTGAAGAACAGGTGTGCTGCATGTTTGATGCCTTCAAAATCATTGATCTCTTGGCCTTGGAATTGAGTTTCACTAATAGATTTGTACTATTTGCGGGCTTCAACTTGCTTATGAAAGTAGCTAGCATTTTGGTCTCCGGCTTTAAGCCAAAGGTTGCGAGACTTTTGCCTCCAGTACTCTTCCTCTTCCCTACAATGTTTCTGGTAATCTTTTTGGAGCTCAACCTCAATGTTTAGCTGCTCTTGATTAACTTCTACTTCTTCCAGAGCTAGTTGATGCCTTTCGAGCTCGGCTTGGGTTGCTTACCTCTTGGAGGTTGGGGTTTGAATGTTCTTGGCCTAGATTTTCAAAGCTCTCTTGAGAATCCAAAGTTTTTCCTCCATGACATAGAAGGGAGAACCTCGGACGGGCGTGTTCCAGGCTTGGGTAACTATTTCTTGAAACCCTTCATGGTGTATCGAGTTTGGACTGAAGCGGAAAGGGATAGGGCCAAAGTTTTTCTCTTGAGACAGATTTAGCAGAATTGGTTTGTGATCTAACACATAATGGGGAAGAATCTTGGAGGTAGCCTTAAGCCTAAAGTCCAGGAAGGAGTTTTGGACTAAGAACCTGTCTAGCCAGGCTGCTATGTGTCCCGGTCCAAACCGTTTATTGGACAAGGTGTATTTCCCTTTGTTTGGCTTAATGTCTTCCAAGCCCCAGTCAAGCATTATATCCTCCACCCACTCTCTTGATGGGTCTCCAACAGGAGAGCCCCCTTTTTTTCCGCTTGGGAGAGGGTGACATTAAAGTCCCCTGCTACAATTATATTTTCGGGTTTATGAGAGCTCAAAAAATAGGATAAGGAGTCCCAGCATTCTCTTTTCTCAGACAAGAGAACTGGGACATACAAACTGAAAAGACTTACTTGTTGGCCGGAATCTTTATGGAGGAGCCTTGTGAAGATCCAATGCATGCTCGAATCTTCTTCAAGCAGGTCATACTTGGAGGTGTCCCAGAAGGTCCCCAGACCACCTGAAGCGCCTCTGGCGCTGACAGCAGTTCCATGTCCTCGTTTCCAAAACACTTTACTAGCTTGAAGGAGGTCTATGTCCTCCAACTTTGTCTCCTGGATGAGCAGAACCTTTGGATTCGTCAATCTGATGATGTCTTTTACAGCTTCTTCTTTTATCTTGTTGCTGAACCCTCTACAATTCCAGGAGATGTATAACATTATTTACTAGGGTGGGGGATTGTGGCTCCTTTTGGGGCCTGATTTTGTTTTCTGGTGGTTCGGGTATTAATCATCCCTTTGAGAGTTTTCTGTGATCCATTTAGAACATCTAGATAGGTTTTCTCTTCTCTTTTCTTTTTTTTTTACTTTCTTCCTCTGGTAGCTTTTATTGGCGTGATTTGGGAGCTACTGGTTTCCATTCCATCACTTTCTAATCCCGTTTCAGATTCAGAGTCGAGACTTACAGTTTCTTTTTCCAGTTCATTTTCCTCTAGGGCTTCTACAGTTATGAGCTGATCAGGAATTGGATCTTCTGTTTCTTTTCCCTTTGGTTCTTCCTCTTGTGTCTCCAATTCTCAACAGATGTGAGCTCTGATCGTCATAGTCCCTCCTCAAACACTAAGGCAAGGACACTCCGAAAGTCTCAGCTGCTCAATTGGTCAATTGGATCCAGAACAAGCTCCTCTCTCCTCTTGGTAATGCGCCCCTCTCTCTTCTGGAAGTCGTCCTCTCTCAATCTCTGCAGAAACCACTCTGATGAACTCTCTCTGTCCACAGAACTGGGTGCCAAGTGCCTCTAATCAAGTGGTGTTTGATCCAGCTCAGATCACCCCACTCTCCCTACTGCAGAAGCTCCTCTCTCTCATAAAGTTGCCCTCTGCATGCACAATGCGCCCTCCTCACTTTGACTGATCTCTCTCTGATAAGTCAACTGAGCAACCTCGTCCAGGGACCTCCTGCTTCTATATATAATCTCACTGTTCAATTAGGTTTACCAAAAACCTAATATATGTGCATGCAAAAAGTCACTTTTGCATGCATCTTTTAATTAATAACTGTACATGCAAATCTCATGCATGCATGAGGCAAAACACCCTGGAAGGTCCGCATGCATCCGCCAATGGATTCATGCCATTGAGTAGAGTGTGTCTCACCCTCTACTCCATACTGATGCCTATACTGCTGATGTACCTCCATGCAAGGCATCTGAATCATGGAGAACATCCCGAGATACCACTATCTCTAACAGGCACACCATTAAGAAGTTGGAGGCATATCTTGTCTCAGCAATTTTCAACAACTCCAATTTAGAGTATTCTTGAAGTATTGCTTGAGACTAGTGGTGGTTGGTGATAAATTTGATTATTTCCCGTGCTTTGGCTATGAGTTCCTTTATCCATAGAACTTTATTGTTGATCTCTTCTAAGATCAAATTTAGATTATGGACAATTCAAGGTGTCCAGAAAATGTGATCATTCCTTCTCTCAATCATTAAACCTACAACTTTGCAAACTGGTGCATTATTGGTGATAACTTGCACCACCTTACTAGGCCCTATTTGCTCAATAGATTTGATTAAGATATCAATAATAAATTGAGCATCTTTTACCTCCCTTGAGCAGTCTTCAACGTTTATAAACATTGCTCCTTTTGGTGAAGTGGCAATGACATTTATCAATGGCCTACGCCTCGTATCTGTCCATCCATCCGAGACAAGGCTGACCCCAGAGCTACTCCATGAAGAACGAATTGGTACTAAAACATCCTCCACAAGATCTTTCTCCTTCTTGAGTAGATTAGTTCGAACTTTTTCATAGTTGGGCCCCTTGAACCCTTGAGGAGTTGTGTTAATTTCCCTCACCATATCTTGCCTGTAAGGAGAGCGAACCACATTGAAAGGGATACCGCATTCATAGATGGCCCTAGGCACTCTTGTTTCGACTTCTTCTCTCCCTTGAACATTCACCATTTTAGCTATTTCGCTCTCTTGAATTGAAGGAGATGATGCTTGAGTTTTGGGTGTCCCCACTTGTTGTTGAGCTTCCCTCCTCTTTCTTGCTTCATGCACAATCCTTGACTCCCTGTTTGGAGCTTGAGGTGCAGCATTAGCAAGTTGTCATATCTTCTTCTAATTCTATTAGCCTCATCTTGCTCACTTTGATACCTCCTCCTCTGAGCTAGGTCAATTGTTTTTGGGCAAGAATCAACACCGTTTCCTGTTTCATGCAAAAGATGCCCCCTCACTCTTGGGTAGGAGCCCTTATAGTGGCCATTGCAAAGATTACAACGCCACTCCCATGAACCACCACCTCCACATTTGGACAATTTCTAAACATGCCTCCAAATAGGATAGTACTCAACCCTCTTGTTGGCCTTAGGGACTGAAACATTAGCTTGGTTGGAATCCATTTTTGCTGCAACAAAAATGAAAAACGAAAATGCAGTAAATAATATAGATATTGGCCAATGACAACATAAACCCCTAGAAAACACACAATTGAAAAAAACTAGCAAAGAAGTTCAATAGAGTATGCTACTCACCACAAAAAGTTTGTTGTAGTTGAAGCTGCCCCAAAACACCACAAATCAGAAAACAAAGATCGCTGTAGCTGCTCCAAAAAACCACAAATCAGCAAAAAAATATGGCTATAGTTGACCCCAAAAAACCACTGAAACACTGTTGGACGTACTCTTAAAAACAAGAAACCCTCTTGCTAGATAAAGAAAGAAATTTCTTTCCCATGCTACCTCTTGAATCTCCCTTGCTCAAAGACTCAAATCGCTGCTCCTCAAATGACTTTCAAACTTTGGTGTGAGGAATGGATGAAATGGCCATCTATTTATATCTTTTTCCTCACCCACCCCCTTGCTTCTAGACTCTTCTAAATGCCCACTTCCAATTAAAAAAATAATTTAAGAAAAAAAACAAAAAGACCATTTTTTAATATTGGGCGGGCTTTTTTTGGAAACATAGTCGTACGGATGTTGCCGTACTGGAAATGGGTTTCCATACGGATGCAATGCGTTTCCATCTCGGGAAATGCACCCGTTCATATGAAAATGCTTTTAAGTGCCGTACGGCACGTGTTTCCACGTTTTTGGTATGAAACGCTGCTGGGATGAGGGGGGGGGCGTTTCCTGCAACAAAGCAACAAAGCAACATGATTTAATCATGGTAATAGTGGACAAATTGACAAAAGTTACTCACATTATTCCAATCAAGTTAACTCATAATGAGACTAATATAGCATAAATTTACATGAAAGAAATTGCCAAGTTGCATGAGATACCTAAGGCAATTGTATCAGATAGAGATCCAAAGTTTACATCAAACTTTGAAAAGGGCTATTCAAAGGATTTGGGTCAAATCTTAACTTAAGTACATCATATCATCCACAAACAGATGGATAGACTGAGAGGATGAATCAAGTCATTGAAGATATGTTTAGGATGTATGTGATGGGAAAGCCATCCAAGTGAGAGGATTACCTATATTTAGTAGAGTTTGCATCCTACTTCTGAACTTAATCTTATAGGAACGAATTGAACTTTGAGCTAGACCTAAAAAAGGGTTATAAGGGATAGAAAGCCAAGCTTTGCTTGTATCCTACCTTATCTATAATCCTAGCTTATCTATAATCTCTAGGATTTGTGGTGTTTTGGGGCAGCTTCAACTACAACAAACTTTTTGTGGTGAGTAGCATGCTCTATTGAAATTCTTTGCTAGTTTTTTTCAATTTGTGTGTTTTCTCGGGGTTTATGCTGCCATTGGCCAATATCTATATTATTTATTGCATAGTCGTTTTTTATTTTTGTTTGCAACGACAATGGCTTCCAACCAAGCTAATATTTTGGTCCCTAAGGCCAACAAGAGGGCTGAGTACTATCCTCTTTGGAGGCATTTTCAGAAATTGTCCAAATGTGGAGGTGGTGGTTCATGGGAGTGGTGTTGTAATCTTTGCAATGGCCACTATAAGGGATTCTACCCAAGAGTGAGGGGTCATCGTTTGCATGAAACATGAAAGGGTGTTGATTCTTGCCCAAAAACAACTGACCTAGCTGAGAGGAGGAGGTATCAAAGTGAGCAAGATGAGGTTGATAGAATTAAAAGAAGACATGAACAACTTGCTAATGCTGCACCTCAAGCTCCAAACAGTGAGCCAAGGATTGTGCATGAAGCAAGGAAGAGGAGGGCAACTCAACAATAAGTGGGGACACCCAAAACTCAAGCATCATCTCCTTCAATTCAAGAGAGCATAATAACTAAAATGGTGAATGTTCAAGGGAGAGAATAAGCTAAAACAAGTGGCTAGGGCCATCTATGCATGTGGTATCCCTTTCAATGTGGTTCGTTGTCCTTACTGGCAAGATATGGTGAGGGAAATTAACACAGCTCCTCAAGGGTTCAAGGGCCCAACTATGAAAAAGTTCGAACTGATCTACTCAAGAAGGAGAAAGATCTTGTTTAGGATGGTTTAGCACCAATTTGTTCTTCATAGACTAGCTCTAGGGTCAACCTTGTCTCATATGGATGGACAGATGCCAGGCGTAGGCCATTGATAAATGTCATTGCCACTTCACCAAAAGCAGCAATGTTTATAAACGTTGAAGACTGCTCAAGGGAGGTAAAAGATGCTCAATTTATTGCTGATATCTTAATCAAATCTATTGAGCAAATAGGGCCTAGTAAGGTGGTGCAAGTTATCACCAATAATGCACTGGTTAGCGAAGCTACAGATTTAATTATTGAGCAGGTATGATCACATTTTCTGGACACCTTGCATTGTCCATAATCTAAATTTGATCTTAGAGGAGATCGACAATAAAGTTCTATGGATAAAGGAACTCACAGCCGAAGCACGAGAAATAATCAAATTTATCACCAACCACCACTAGTCTCAAGCAATATTTCGAGAATACTCCAAATTGGAGTTGTTGAACCAAGATATGCCTCCAACTTCTTAATGTTGCGCCGCCTTTAGTTTCTATGGTGGTGAGCCAACTTTGGGCTGAGTGGAGACAGGAATATTCAGAGTGGGGAACTATGGTGCAGAGATTGTGTCTTGATGAGGAGTGGTGGAGCAAGATAGATTTCTTGCTCAAGTTCACAGGCCCCACATTTGAGCTTCTTCGAAGTGCTGACACAAACCAACCTTTCTTGGGAGAGGTATATGATGGCATGGATATCATGGTTGAGAAAACCATGGAAATCATTTCACAAGAGTCTCCTCAGCTTTTATTTGTTGATGTTGGTTTTGTTGACTTGGTGTAGAAAATCATTGTTGATAGGTGAAACAATTTCAACACTCCATTGCACACTTTAGCACATGCACTGAACCCGAAATTTTATGATCAAGAGCTCATTGCTCAAAGCAATTGGAAGAGGAAGGCACCACATAAGGATAGAGAGGTGGCCAATGGAGTGAAAAGAGCCCTTATGAGAATGTTTCCATCTCATCTATAGAGGGAGGTGAAGGAAGAATTTGCTAATTTTGTTGCAGGATTGGAAGATTATTCAAACATATCAGCTTTGGAAGAGAGAAGCACCATGAATTCAGTTAGGTGGTGGATTTGTCATGGAGCAAATGGTGTACATTTGCAAATCCTTGCCATTTGTATTCTTTCACAAGTGGCAAGCTCTTCATCAACAGAGAGGAACTGGAGCACCTATGGTTTTATTCATTCTGTGAAGTGAAATAGGTTGGGTTCATAGAAAGATGAGGATCTTGTTTATGTGCACTCCAACCTTCGCCTTGCAGCTCATAGGGGACCCGAATATAGCAGTGGGCCTTCTAAAGAATGGGATGTGAATCCAGAATCCCCTAACTTGGACCTCTCTCTTGCTGCCCTGAATATTGAGGAACCTAGAAGTGGAATTGGACTTCATTCTTCCACTGCACATTCTACTGTTGAGCATGCTTCTTGTTCAATTTTTGATGAGGATGACGAAGATGAGCCTGTTGACTATTAGTCTTTAGTCTTTAGTTTTTCTCTTCAGTATTTAGTATTTACCAACTTGAGCTCATGTTTTATTTCTATGTTGAGAGCCTCATACAAAATGGCTGATTTTGGATATATATGTATTAGCCTGATTTATAAAGGTTGTTTTTGCCATTTTGGATATTACTACTTGCATTATGTAATCAATTATGAGTAAAGCTTGATGTTACATGTATGATATCAATTTTAGTCTTTAGATCTATGATTCAAATTTATGTTTCACCTTCATTATTAAATTTTAAATGTTGTTGCTCATATATATATATATATCGCGTTTCCCTATTTCCAAAATTTTGGGGGGTCACGGTTCCATCGCATCCCTGTTTTTGAAACTCGTCCCGTTTCCCTGTTTCATTTAACTTAGATGTGAATTGAATAAGACTAACAATTGCTACAATTAGATTATCCCAAGAATCTGGCAAAGAACATAATAAGGTGATACACTTATCTTCTTCCTCCATTTCAATATCAAGAAAGACAGTGTGACTTACCAGAGTATTAAAGACATTTAGATGATCTATCATTGAGTCACCATCATCCATCTTAATATGATGTAACTTCTTTCAAAGAACCAATTTGTTTACAAGGGTCTTTGACTGATACAAACTGTTAAGATATAAGGCTACCAATGTAATAAAGTCACCTTAGTGATTTTACGTCAAATGTTAGGATTTTAGGCATCTTAGGGTTTTAGTCATATTAGGGTTACAATTTTGGTCACTCAAACTCTTTATAAGAGCGAGGACCCTCATTGTAATGTTGTAACGTACCATTTAATAATAATATTGTGTTGTGTGATATTGAGCTTGTTGGTGTAGTAGTTGCGTGAGGCATCCTCACACAAGTCGACCCAAGAAATTAAAATAATAAAATGTATTTTATTGTGGTATAACACAAGTCAGCCCTAGTTAAAATTCACCCAGAAAACAGTATAATTATAAGGCATCTCACCTCATTTGTACACACAACTCAAGCAAGTTCACAGTTCACCTCTGCTACAAGGAAGTTCGCTCCAACTATTAGGAGATTGTTTTCTGGGGTTATCTAGCACAGAAGAAGTTCACTCTTGCTTTTCTTAGAGTTTATGCTACTACTATCTTGATGTACATCGATCTCTATTGGAAGGTATGAGCTGGCGAGACAATAGTTTAGCATTGTCTATGGTTGGGAAGTGATAGATTATCACCATTGTTAAACGCGCTCCACATTCACTTTTGTTTCTGTGCTTGGTCATTCTTTTAGTGATCCTGATTATTATACTGCTGTCTTTATAAATTCTAACAGAGCTCTCATGGGTTCAGTGACGTAACCGTATCTAGGGTTTCTGTTAGATTTTCACAATTTAATTCAAGATTATCTAGAATCTTATCTGAGAGAATAACATGCACAACATTTAAACACAAGAGACAAGAGACACAAAGTTTTTCCTCGGGGAAACCATAAAGGAGAAAACCCCGCAACTTCCTCAGAGATAGAATGAGCAACAATACAATAGCAGAAATATAAACCCCAAAAGTAGAAATGGTCTTCAGCAGCTTCTCTCTTCTCCACTTGTGCGAACTTGTCCTTCTCCTCACTAATGCGAACTTGATGAGTGAGTGAATGAGCAAATAGAGAGGAGCACCCTCTCTATTTATACTTTTACTTTCACTTGACCTTAACCCCAAACAGGTTGGCCCCTAGGTGTAACTGACTGGGCCGACTATCCTAGGAGAGTCTAATAACCCATTAATGACTCAACTCTGGGGTCTAATGCCTCGACATACAATGGAGGGTTAACCTCAATGACTTTACATGACTCAAGTACAATAAAAAAAACTCCACACAGGTTTCCAACTCCCCATAAAAAGAATGACTCTCCCGACTGGAGGAATAAACATCTCCGTCGGAGGTACAATAATAAAATACAAATACAACATAAAATATACAATTGAATATCTTCCGAAGTTACAATTACATTAACACTCCCTCTTAACTAGGAAGGTATTCTTGACACAGTCATCAGCACAAGTCTTCGTCGCTGGATCAACATCAAAGTTGGATCATCATTGTCACTACTGCTGCTATCCTCATCATCTCGTCCATCAATCTCCAATCTATTCGTCATAGGAAGTTCTATAGAGCCAGTCCTTTTTCATACTGGATGTAGGCTTAGCCTCCATGTAGGTCTTCATCATCTCTGCGAGCAAGCCATCGAGTAGGTACATCTCAGGACTTATTACATTGCCTCTGCAAAAAGACCTGTGTACATCGCAGGACTGATTACATTGCCTTGCAAAACCTGTGTACATCGCAGGACTGATTACATTGCCTTGCAAAACTTGTGTACATCGCAGGATTGATTACATTGCCTGTGCAAAACCTGCAGGATCTCCCAGGACTAATTATATGCCTCTGCAAAACCTGAAGGAGCATCCCAGGACTGATTATATGCCTTTGCAAAACCTGCAGGATCTCCCAAGACTGATTATATGCCTCTGCAAAACCTGAAGGAGCATCCCAGGACTGATTATATGCCTCTGCAAGACCTGCAGGATCCCCCAGGATTGATTATATGCCTCTGCAAAACCTGAAAGAGCATCCCAGGATTGATTATATGCCTCTGCAAAACCTGAATCTCCTATTGTCGCCTCATCACGTCCAGATCATCTCAATGTCAATGGAGCACCGCCTAGATGCACATCACACGTCTATCGGCATGGAAGGACATATCTACAACCATGCAAGACTAATGCATGTGCGTCTTCCGGACTCATCACTTCCCCCTGGAAGGAACCTCGATCTGGAATACACCAAGCTTCTCTCTGAAGTACTCGAACTTCACTCTGGCCAGCGGCTTGGTCAATACATCGGCTTTCTGCTCGTCTGTCGCAACATACTGGAGCTTCACTGCTCCTCTCTGCACCATATCCCTGATATAGTGATACTTGATCTCAATGTGCTTCGACTTGTCATGGAACATTGGGTTCTCAGACAACTTCACACAACTCTGGTTGTCACAATATATACAAGTTGCATCCAGCTGGAGATCAAACAAATCAGACAGTAGCTTCCTCAGCCATACTGCCTCACAACTAGCCGAACAAGCTACGACATACTCTGCTTCGGCTATACTCAATGCCACGCAGGATTGCTTCCTACTAAACCAAGAGATCACACCTGATCCCAAACTGAAGCAACACCTCGAAGTGCTCTTCCTATTAGTGGCACTGCCTGCCCAATCCGATTCAACATAACCCTCCAGGTTAATCTTCTGAGTCACATCATACTTGAGCCCATAATCAACCGTATCCTTTAGGTACCTCAGAATATACTTTGCTGCAATCAAGTGAACATATCTTGGATCCATCAGGAACTGGCTCAATGTGTTCACAGCAAAGCAAATATCTGGTCTCGTATTTGTCAGGTACATCAAAGATCCAATCATCTGACAATACATCATGGCATCAACCGATTCTGATGAAGCATCAGTCAATAGCTTCAGGTTCGATGCCATAGGTGTGGCCACGGCCTTGCAGTCCATCATCCCGAACCTCTTCAAGATCTCTACTACATACTTCCCTTGTCCAAGGAAGATTCCATCCGCACTCTGCCACACCTCCATACCTAGGAAATAATGCATCATGCCTAGGTCCTTCATCTTGAACTCAATAGCAAGCTTCCTCTTCATGTCAGCAATCAACCCATCCTCACCTGTCACAAACAGGTCATCTACATAAAGTAGAAGTATCACTGGGTTCCCTTCTTCAACCTTGTAGTAAAGGTTGGAATCCGCTTTACTCTTGGTAAAACCCAGACTAGTCAGGAAGCTGTCTATTCTGCCGTACCACGTCCTAGGTGCCTGTTTCAATCCATACAAGGCTTTCTTCAATTTGCACACATGAGTCTCCCTGTCATGTGTCTCAAATCCGAGTGGCTGCTCCACATACACTTCCTCCTCTACTACACCATTCAAGAATGTTGTCTTGACATCCATCTGGTGTACCTTCCACTTCATCACTGCAGCCAGAGCAAGTACTAATCTGATGGGAGTGTATCTGGATACAGGTGCAAATGTCTCCTCATAGTCTATCCCTTCCTTCTGGGAGAAGTCACGTGCCACAAATCTTGCCTTGTGTTTCTCTATGTTGCCATCTGCAGCATGCTTGATCTTGTAGATCCACTTGGAAGTCACAACAAACTTCCCTACTGGTCTCGGGACCACATCCTAGACATCATTCTTCATGATCGACTGGTACTCCTCGATCATGGCATCCTTCCATTCCTTCCTTTCTACCGCTTCTTCATAGTTGGCAAGTTCCTTGTCAATGATGTCGCACAGCATGGCTACATAACTGGAAAATGGCCTCAGTCTCTTGCTTTCTCTATGCATTCCTTCTGGAGCACCATATCTCTCTGCATCATGAATTGCTTCTCATACCCATGCTGGTTTCCTCTTGTGAGAATTCTTCTCATGTGGTGGATCTACAGTTTCCTGTGGGTCTTCCATCTCATGTTCTTCATGATCTTCTGGATTTGCTTCATTCATTGTTATATCTCGGATCCTGGGTGCTTCTGGTTCTTCAATGTCTTCAACAGGTATCTTTCTGGATTTGTGATATGTTGAGTCTTCGTCGAATGTTATGTCCCTGCTGATGTTGATCTTCTTGAACCCTGGAAAATATATTTTGTAAGCCTTTGAGCTTTCACTATGTCCCACGAATTTGCCCTTTTTTCCTGAAGGATCTAACTTTGTCCTTTTCTCCTTCGAGATATGTATGTATACTGGGAAACCAAATATCCTGAGATGGCTTACCTCTGGTTTCTTGCCGGAGAAAGTTTCTTCTGGTGTCTTTTTGTCAAGTACTCTATGTGGAGTACTATTCTGTACATACATGGCTGTTCTCGCAGCTTCTACCCATTGATGCATTGGAAGATCTTGGTCGTGAAGCATTGCTCTTGCTGCTTCCATGATTGTTCTATTCTTCCTTTCTGCAACTCCATTATGCTGCGGATTATATGGAGTGGTCAACTCCCTCTTAATCCTTGAATCTCTGCATAATTTCTTGAAGTCTTCCGATGTGAACTCTCCGCCATTGTCTGACCAAAAAGTCTTGATTTTCTTCTTTGTGTGGTTCTCGATCAAGGATTTGAATTCTTTGAACTTGCTGAATACTTCATCCTTGTTCTTCAAGAAATATATCCATGTTTTCCTAGAAAAATCATCAATGAAAGAAACATAATATGCATACCCATTCAATGAACTGGATGACATTGGACCGCATACATCTGAATGGATGATTGATTTCCAAGATTCCTTTTGCCTTGCTCTCGCTGTTTGGAAATGACTTCTTTATGTTCTTTCCTTCCGCACATCCTTTGCAAATGCCTTCATGCTTTGCCTGGATTTTTGGAAGATCTTCAACTGCTTTGCTTGCAAGTGAAAGTGTGCAAGCCTTCTATGCCATAGTTCACTTGGCTCTACTGAGTCATGGACTAGGGCTTGTTTAGGTTGGCCCTTTAGTTTGTATAAACCTCCCTCTTGCTCTCCAATCACCACAACATCATCCATGGTCTTTCCCTTTGGCCACATAAGAACTTGGCCATCTACAAATGCAACCCTCATACCTTTAGCATCTAAAGCTGATATGGAGAGAAGATTCTTCTTTAGTCCCGGTACATACAGGACATCTTTCATCTTCATAGACTTTCCAGATTCTAGCTTATAAGAGGCTTCACCACTTCCTTTTATGGGATACTAGTAGTCATCCCCAAGTTTCACCTTGTGGGGTGACTCATGTTCAGATAGGTTCACAAAGGATTCCTTGAGTCCTGTCATATGCTTGGAAGCCCCACTATCTATAAGTCAACCATTGCTTCCGTGTGTGACAGTGCCTGTGAGAACTGAAATCAGAACATATTCTTCATCACTTGAAGAATCTTCACTGTCTTCTCTGGTTCTCTTCCTCGGAGGTTCATCATCCTCTGCAGTGTGAGCATGGTGTCTTTCTTGTTGTTCTTCTTCTTGTGGGAGCTACCTTTGTTCCTGGGACAATCTCTGGAGTAGTGTCCCTTCTCATCACAAGTAAAGCATCGAATGTGAGATAGATCTTTCTTGTAACTTCTGAGGTTCTCCCTCTGAATTTGGTGATGGTGTTTACCCTTCTTGTGATGAGGATACTCCTTGTTGTTGTTCTTCTTGGTGTGTGCCGTGAGAGCCTGGTCTTCATTACCCATATTTTCTTCTCGAGCTACAATTCGAGCTTCTTCCTGTGAGCACTCTTCCCATAGTCTACTGAAGGTGATCAACTTTTTCTTGCACAGATTCCTTGAATAAAGGAATCCCATGATCTAGGAAGACCATTCAAGGTGGTCATCACTATTTCTCTATTCTCTATATCAAGTTGTTCTTTTATCTAAGAAACCCTTGTAAAGTAGGACTGCATGGTCTCTGCATTTTGTATTTTGACATTCTTCAATTGGTTCCTTAATGTCATCTTCTTATTTATATTCCTCCCTTCAAATAAGGTGGTCAAGGCATCAAACATCTCTTTAGGTGTCTTCAGAGATGACACATGTGGTATGAGATAGTCCTTGATGGAATCTGCAATGATTCTCTTAGCCTTAACCAGGTTCGTCTTGTGTAAGGCTTTAGCCTCATCTCCCTCTGGAACTGGAACCTCTTCATTCACATAGGTGTCCAATTCATTCTTCCAGGACAAGCCCAATCCTATACTGCCATACTCGGAAGTTATCAGCCCCTTCAAGCTTATCCTCAAGCTTGGTGTGGTGAGACATCTTTAATGAGAAACTCAAATGGAAATAGAAAAGATTTAGGTTTTACCACTTGATTTGCTGAAACTGAATCTGGAGCTGGCTAGGGTTTGACAAAGAAACCCTAAAAATTCAAACTTGGAATTTGAAACTTCTGTCTGGATGGAAAGATGCGCTTGACTGAGGCGAGCAGGCTGGTACCCTTAGTTTTTGAAGATTCGAAAATTCACCCCTGAAAATTGACTTGCGAATTTCGGATCTGCAGTTTCTGGTCCTTTCTGGTTTTTCTGGTCTAGAGTCAAACTAGGGTTTGACTTTTCCCGAGGTTCCACCCACTCAAAAACTTCGATCTTGGTCTCTAAATTTCGATTTTGATGAGGAGCATCTCCCTATGTTGAAAGCACTCTAAAATTCCACTTCTGTGAAAAGCCCTAATTTCCCGCAGCAGTGACAGGCCAAAAATTGAAAATGCTCAGAATCAATTTCTGTTTTGACAGAAAGATGCGCCTTCCTTAGGCGAGTTAGCCTAGCCTCCTTTTGCTGATGATCTGTGGAGAGAAACCCAAAAATTAAGAAGCCCTAGCTTCTGCAGCTACATAGTGTCTTCTTCTCAAGTTAGCTCTGATACCATGTTAGATTTTCACAATTTAATTCAAGATTATCGAGGATCTTACCTGAGAGAATAACATGCACAACATTTAAACACAAAAGACAAGAGACACGAAGTTTTTCCTCGGGGAAACCATAAAGGAGAAAACCCCGCAACTTCCTCAGAGATAGAATGAGCAACAATCCAATAGCAGAAATATAAACCCCAAAAGTAGAAATGGTCTTCAACAACTTCTCTCTTCTCCACTTGTGCGAACTTGTCCTTCTCCTCACTAATGCGAACTTGATGAGTGAGTGAATGAGCAAATAGAGAGGAGCACTCTCTCTATTTATACTTTTACTTCAAATTGACCTTAACCCCAAACAGGTCGGCCCCTAGGTGTAACTGACTGGGCCGACTTCTCTAGGAGAGTCTAATAACCCATTAATGACTCAATGCCCCGACATACAATGGAGGGTTAACCTCAATGACTTTACATGACTCAAGTACAATAATGTCTCTCCCGACCAGAGGAATAAACATCTACGTCGGAGGTACAATAATAAAATTCAAATACAACTTAAAATATACAAGTGAATATCTTCCGAAGTTACAATTACATTAACAGTTTCTTTGTCCTTCATTTCTCAAAATACAAACTCCCTAACTTCTCCCACAACTTCTTTGTGCTATCTTCTCCAAAGACATTCAACAACACTGAATCTGATTGCCAAAGTAGAATCATACTTCTTGCTTTTCTTTCCAGTTTCTCCTAGTCTTCTTGCGACATAGCAGTAGGTTTTATACCTAGATCCACAACGACCCACTATTCCCTATCTACAAGAAGATATTCCATCTTGAGATTCCATAGTTCAAAGCTCTGACCATTAAATTTATCAATTTCGATTCCAGAACTGCTTACCATTCTCTTTCAACACATGAATACTGAACCTAGGTTTATCATAGACCCAAGATAAACTTGCTCTATCCAAAACAATGAGCCAAACCCTTAGCAACAAAGGCGTCCCCCTGAATCCAATCATTGAGCTTTGATACCAAATGTAAGGTTTTAAACCTGTGAAGTGAAACAATGCATATAGATTTTGAAGCAAAACAAAAATTAAACAATGGTACAAACACTACACAGAGATTTACCCTAGAAACCCTTAATTGAGAAAACCAACAAAACTTAGATCTACACCCCTCTCTTTCTCATTGTATTCACTTAACCATTCACAATACAATATTAGGTATTCTATAGCATCCAAATCCCTAATTCATTAACCAACATTAGATTACAACCTCAATCCCTTAACTAAGATTAAATTACACATTAGGCCGAAAAGTACAAAAACAATCCCCCCAAAAAAATTCAAGGTGTTGCTGCCTCCCTCTACAACCCCACTTGGCACTCTTGACACATATGAAAATCACTACGCCAGAGAGGATTTGACTTTCGTGCAACCCACATGCAAAGAATATAACATATACTCAACAAGATAAGAGCATAGAAAGTAGCTATTGTTCTTGATTATGTTTTGACTAATTTGCATGTTGCTAACATTTTAACAAAACCCCTTGCAAAGGGGACATTTGAGATTCTGAGAGAAAAGCTAGGCTTGGTGGAGAATACATTCTTCACAAAGAGTGGGTGTTCAACTTTGGTTGCTCCGAGTTGTTTTCCTAGGAAGAGAGTGCATGAGCGTTGAGGGGGATTCCCTGCAAGATAGGTGTGCACGTGGGAGAGATCTCCTTTCACCCCTATCACAAATTCCTTACACTTATGATACTTGGTATCTTCTATTTTTTATCAGTGTAAGGTTATGATAGAATCCTTACACTTATGATGCTTGGCATCTTCTATTTTTGGTCAATGTAAGGTTATTACAGATTCTATGATAGTTATGATAGATTCATCTTACACATTATGATGGAAGTCGCACATACTAAGTAGGGGGCATCCCTTGAGGAGAGATTCCTTGTTACATGTGGTGGATGATTCCTTTCATGAAGGATATTATGAGCCATTACTTTTGTAACCACTCTTCCCTCTCTTGTCAAGTTTGACTTAGTAAGGGGAGGCACCTATGTTGCATGGGACCTATCCCCACCTTTAAAACCCATGTTTCAACCATTCCAATGTTTCAGGGACTTTGGAACTCCTTGGAGACATTCCAAAATGCTTGGGGACTGAAGGACTTTTAGGGGACTGTTTCCACATTTTGAACGAAATTTAGAAGACTTTGAGGACCATCCTCATGTCCCTTGATTTTTTGGGGGCCCATACATGTCCCTCACACTATAACTTTCCAGTTGGGTTAAAAAATGGTTGAGAAGTTTGTATGGTTGAGTGTATGGAACCGCTTTAGACAACATTGCTTAAGGTTAGTTGCAACCATGTAACTATTTGTGCACTATAATAATGGCACTACTTTTACATTGGGTTAGAGAATTCATATTAATTTCCCATGAGACTTACCTAGTCCTAAAGATGTGTACAATTTGCTTGACATTTTTAGTTATCTTTAGTGATGGAGATACTAACCAGCATTTGCTTTGAACAATCTAATGGGGAGGAGATCATGTATGTAGAGGGCTAGGTGTGATCGATGGACCATAACCAAGATATTAAATGGGAATTATGTAGATAAGTTTGAAGTGGTTTCTCATGGACTTGGAATGGGATGTTCAATTAGAGTTTTGGCTTATTACATTTGCAAATCTCAACCTTGATTTGACTCTAAACTCAACATGTAACCCTTGAATACTTATCATTGGTGATTGTGTAAGTGCAGGTGCAGTCTGTTTCATTGCAGTTTTTTAATATTTTTGTTATATGTATATATATATATATACTCTAGTCATCCCCAACCTGCCATCCCCTGAAAAAGTTGGGGGTATACTCTAGTCATCCCCAACCTGCCATCCCCTGAAAATTTTTTGGGGGTGCTCTAGCCATTCCAGACACTCTTCCCCCCATTCCACATTTTCCCTGTTTTGGAAACTTGTGCAACATAGGAAGGCACACTAGTTAGGCTTGTAAGAAGCCATTGTAGTCCCTTGAGGACAGTAATATAACTTTTCTATTGTGTGAATGAGAAGATAGTGATTGCTGCTCCAAATTTCTGTTTGCTGTCCACTGTATTCATGCTGTTGCTTTATTAGATCTAGTCTCTATCTGTTTGCAGGGCTGATCTCAACTTCTGATGTGCAGTGTCTACACTACTGAGTTCACACAAATTCAGCAATTGTGTTTTTGCAGCTCTTAAATTTTGATTGGTGTTTCCAGTTTTTCTGTTTTAGCTGTAAGTTAATTATATGAGTGCAGATCTGTTTATCGTGTGGATGTAAAATTACGACAATAGTGTTGTAACTGTTTCATTTTTTTGGGTGGTGTAGAGTCTTCCCCCATTCATTAATGAGATGTATGGCCCTCGGCCTTTTTCTATTTGGTCTCAAATTCTTCTCTTAAATTCTCTATTAGATTGTCACAATGCCAAAGAAACCTTCGCACTTTTACCAGGATTTTGGGATGTTCTCAGCTTAAGAATTATACTTGGAAGGAATAATAAATAAATTAGTAATTAATCAAGCACGCAAACATATAAATTAATATAACTTATCAAAGTTCCGTTAGAACTTAGAAGGCATCCCTCTTCATTCTTAGTCCAGTACACTTGATCCCACTTTAGAGTGTTTTATTTTCAATATCTAGTTATCACAGAAAACAGTATGATGATTTTAATTGACTGAAGAGTATTAATCAGACTTTCCTTGAGTAGTATATGCTATTAATCTCATGAATTCCTTGCAGCCAACAATGTATGTGGCAGAGACTGCAATTAGTTCTGGTGAAGCTGGAACATCAACTACTGGAGCGGAAAACACAGCAGCGATATCTTTTGGACTAGCCCTTATCTTTCTCGCAGGAAGCTCTTCAGTACTTTTGCAAGTGGGAAAGAATCCACCTAATGCTGAAAGCCTTGAATACTCAGGCCCTCCCCTCAATTACTATATTAAGAAATTCAATACTCCAATTGTAATTGAGGCCTCTGCACCAGTTGAAATTCAAACTGCTCCTTCTCTGACTTCTGAACCAATTGAAACGTCACAACTCTCTCTAGCTCCAACTGAGGCATATGCAAAAGGTGTCACAGGAAGTGTAACGGATCCTGCTATGAGTGCCGAAACA
The DNA here is from genome assembly GCA_027924585.1 of Larix kaempferi. Lineage (NCBI taxonomy): Eukaryota > Viridiplantae > Streptophyta > Pinopsida > Pinales > Pinaceae > Larix > Larix kaempferi. The sequence continues at coordinate 9,565,376 of BSBM01000120.1, read as the reverse complement.
ACAGGTTTAGCCATTGGCACTTGATTTAACCAGGAGTGGCCTGGAAGAACATTCATCTCTCTCAGAGTTCCCTCATTTAAACTTCAAGTACCCTAACAAAATCTGATTGCCTTGTTATCTAACTTTAAAAGTTATTCAGAATAGCTTATATTGTCCTGGTAAGGCTTCAGCAAGATACATAATAATTGCTATTAGATGCACTTGCTAGTCTGTGGATGCTACATAATCATCTTATCAAATTTCAAATGTAGTAAATATATGCATGTACCTGTGCTTCTTGTCTAAACTAATGTAAGCAAGTTTATTGGCTCAATTAGAATCATTCAATAGTATGCCAACTATCGTAGCAAAAAGACCATGGAAAAGTGGGGAAACTGGTCAATTTCTTGCATTTGTTTTTCCTTTTCCAAGCTTCAGGTGTCATTTTGTCTTTTTCTCATGATGTATTGCAGTCAACTATTTCATTAGTGTAGCGAGATCATACAAAAATACATTTTTTAGCTTGATATAGAATTTAAATGAAGAAGATTGAGTGTTTTGGAACTAGACAAGATGTGCATCTATGTTACTTTGGAAAAGAATAAAAATTCTGTGTTTTATATATATTTTCCAATGAATTATACTGTTTCAGTCCAACCATTTACCTCTCTCTAAACATGGTTACATTTTAATATTATCCAAAAAAAAAATCGATCTGGAGCTTGACCAGTTCCAAAATTATCCAGCTAAGGTTAAAGAATATTCCTTGTGCATTTGGGAGAGTCATCCTGAGATTATTTTTAGATTAAGCAAAATTGCAATTTGTAACACTTAATATAGAGATCAGGTTATGTGCAATACAATGAATGAAAATCACTAATCAGTTATTCTCTTCTTTCATGGCATGCTTGTATTAATATCAAAACAATACATCTGAAATCCAGCTCACTCAGAAGTACAACTATAAGCCCCTTTCACTATCCTGGTCACTACTGAATACATAGATTCTTAGAGTGTTAGAAACCAGAATCTTTTCAACTTAAGAATACAACTCATTTGAACAACTGTTATAGCATTAGTATGCGACGCATGCCTACTCCCCAACTGTAATGCATTGTCTGCAGAGCGATGCACAGTGAAGGGTGTTAAATAATTAAGGAAAATTATATGGACAATTTATAAATCTCCCATAGAAGACCCAACTAGGAAGGTCAACATGTTTTTTTTATCACAATCTCATCAAACAGGTAAGCAGCTAATCATGACTGCACACATCACCATATAATCACATGCATAGAACAATTAACTTAGTTCCTCGGAGCCAATTACCATAGCAGGCAATATAATAACAACATCCAGCTCCCTTCAACCTAGCTGGAAATTCATATTACTCCCATTTGTAACAAATATGAAGCAACAAATCTCATCAAAGCAAATGTATTGCCTAGACATTTGTAACAAATATGAAGCAACAAATCTCATCAAAGCAAGTGTATAGCCTAGACAATTATAAGAAAAACACAAATTTAGATATAGGTACAAATCAATTTTAGACACAATAGATACAAATTAATTCTAAGGAGCTAGGTGACCATGCAACCAACATGATCCCACTACTATGAATTCATGCCTGCTATACTTTCCAAAGTCAATGCATCTTATGGCATTTCATGGTAAATAAAAATATTGTTTGCATACCAAAAATCCAATTGCTACATGATCAGTATGGTACCAACATATCACATAATATCACCGTGTTAACAGCCATACATTAGGACATGGAAGATCAATAGACAAACAAGAATGATAAGCCATGGTGTGGCTAGTCCCTGCATTGCGAAAGCTTATGAATGTTCAATGCAAAATATCATATATCTTTAAGTGTGCATTCATCCAAAATACTTGATTTTTATTGACAAGATCACCATGGCCTCATGTCAATGTTTATGTTTATTGTTAGAGATAGTGGTATCTCGGGATATCCTCCATGATTTAGATGCCTTGCATGGAGGTACATCAGCAGTATAGGAATCAGGATGGACTAGGGGGTGAGATTCACTCTACTTAGTGGCATGAATCCAACAGTGAATGCATGCGGACCTTCCGGGGTGTTTTGCTTCATGCATGCATGAGTTTTGCATGTACAACTATTAATTAAAAATGCATGCAAAAGTGAGTTTTTGCACGCACTCATATTAGGTTTTTGGTAAGCCTAATTGATCAGTGAGATGTTATAAGGAGGTAGGAGGTCACTCAACAGACTAGTCAGAGAGAGATTAGTTAGAGTCAGGAGGGTGCATAGTGCATGCAAAGGGTGACTTTTTGAGAGAGAGGAGCTTCTGCAGTAGGGAGAGTGAGGGGATCTGAGTTGGATCAGACCTCATTTGATCAGAGGCACTTGGCTGCTAGATACTGTGAGTAGAGAGAGCTCATTAGTGAGGTTTCTTCAGTGATTGGAGGTTGGGTGACTTTCAGAGGAGGAGGGGCACACTTTCTAAGGAGAGAAGCTCATTGTGCATTTGGTTGACAGATTGAGCAGCTGCGACTTTTGGAGTAGGCCTTTCTTAGTGATTGAGGAAGAACTGTGACGATCAAAGCTTAGATCTGTTGAGATCTAATTCAGTACGAGTTTTCGGCAGTTGGAGGAGGGCACACTTTTCCATGCAGAGAGTGGCGCATTCTTCAGATCTAGACAGTTGGCCTTCTTCTTTGGTAGAGTAGATCAAGCTGTGGAGTGAGAGAGATAGTACAAACAAAGATTGACTTGTAGAGATCCAGACCCGTATTGACAGTTAGGGCACATTTCCCTAGTGCATGCATAAGTCTTTGCATGCAGATCTAGGGTTTTGATACCCGTTAGGTTCGGTTGTTTCATCTGAAGTATTTGTATGTATTCATCTTCTACTTACTTTGCTCTGGGCTCGAGATAGAAGATAGCCCCACCGATCGCTGGTTTTCCCCGTTTGGGGTTTCCAAGGTACATCCTGAGTTATTGTGTGATTGTTGTGTTTTTCATTGTGGAAGTGTTAAGAGATCTATAATGTTTGTATCTTAAGTCATTATTGCATCTCTGATTTATAGAGACTCAAACTACTTGAGATCTCAAGGCATCCAAAGGGAGTAGTGATCTCTAGATAAATTAACATTTATTACTTGAACTTTTATGAAAGACAACAACTTATACATATATGCATTCTAAGGAGCTAGGAGCTAGGTAGAAAATAATTCTAAGGAGCTAGGTGTCCATACAACCAACATGATCCCCACTACTATGAATTCATGCCCACTATACTTTCTAAGTCGATGCATCTTATGGCATTTCAAATATGGCAAATGAAAATATTGTTTGCACACAAAAAATACAATTGCTACATAATCATTATGGAACCAATATATAACATAATATTATCATGTTAACAGCCATACATCAAGATATGGAAAATCAATAGACAAACAAGAATGATAAGCCACGTAGTGACTAGTCCCTGTGTCATGAAAACTTATGAATGTCCAATACAAAAGCTCATAGATCGTTAAGTGTGCTCCAAATACTCAATTCTTATTGACAAGATCATCATGGCCTCATGCTGATGTTTATGTTCATTACTTAAACTTTGTGACAGAACAACTTAAATAGATACGCCTTCTTATGCAAAGTTACAAAAGCTCAGGTGACTAACCAAGATCTTATTACTTGAGCAATGCAAAAGGAAAGCCAAGACCTTAGTTTCTTAGGCAAGTGGCATTACATGTATATATTCGGTATGTGTGTACGTCATCTTAATAAGATTATTAAGGATAAGCTAAATATTCAACACAAAAGAAAGAAATAGAAGAAATGTAGAAATATTGATCAGTCTCACTTATCTCATGGCTGTTTGAGAACTTTGAAAACATGCAACTTCTAAATACCGTTACTGTTGTGAGTTAAAGCAATTTACAAACAAAACAGGCAGAAATACAATAGAAATGCATAAAACTTATCACTGAGTTGACCTACAGCCTGAATACAAAAGACTCTCAATGTTGTGAAATAAAGCAACTCACAAAAGTGAAAAAAAAACTAATATAACCCAAAGTAATTATCTTTATATCTATACTCCAACTAAAATGTAACTAGCACATCTGGATTACTTGCAGATGAAAACGCCGATAGGGATCACATGGTGAGAAAACTCAATTTAAAGTTTTATGGGGCACAAAAGAGGCGTTCAATCTAGAGTTATTAAAAAATTAATAATCTCCTAAATAATAATTAATTAAATTTATTTCTAAACAAAATCTAATAAATTATTTTAATTCAATAATTATTTAAACATGTTTCAAAGTTTTAATATGCTGTTGTTGAGATTTAGAAGGGTGGGATTTTGTTTGGTATCCACCAATATTAAATGGTTTGTTAAAACCATTGACATTAAAATTTTAAACCAATTTAATCAAAAGAACTTAAACCTGTAATCTGGTACGTTTATTTATTCTTTAATCCGTAGAGGGAAAACTCCTCTACCCATTAGTTTAAAAAAATTTCCTGTGTCTTTTCTTTTGGTTTCATTTGGACTCTCATGTGAGCCATCAATAGTAGCAGCCAAAACTTACATAAGTAATAGAGAGAACTTGTAAGCAGTTATTTTTATATACTCAACCTAGCTACTAAATGTATTAACACAATCAAACCTCATACAACTAAAATATATCATATGTAAAACAGATTACACAAATCATGCTCTCTGAACTTAGCTTTGAAAACCTATTTTTCAAAGTCTTTTCCTTGTAACCACACCATTTTCCCAACAGAAATAATGTATCTACATTATATTTTACCATCTAAACATGCTAGGTGCTACTAATATTAACTACACAATCAATTCTCACATAATTATATTAAAAAACAAATAGATAAAAGTGACTATATCTGGCCCCATATTCCTCAGATACATCAGCGACCCAATAATTTGCCTGTATAAAATCACATCCACTAATTCTAACGAAGTATCAGATAATAACTTCAAGTTGGTATCCATGGGTGTGGCCATGGCTTTGCACTCCAACATATCAAATCTTTTCAAGATTCTACTACATACTTCCCTTGGTTAAGGAAGATTCCCTTTGGGTTCTTCCATACCTTGAGACCTAGAAAATAATGCATTAATCCAAGGTCTTTCATCTTGAATTTTGTAGCGAGCTTCTCTTTACACTTTGAGATTCTCTTCTCATTACCTGTCAGGAACAAGTCATCCACATATAGCAATAATATGACTGGTTCATCATCCATAACATTGAAGTAAAGGTAAGGATCAAATTTACTCTTAGTAAAGCTCAAGCTCGTCAGAAAACTATCAATTTTTCCATACCAAGCTCTTGGAGCTTGCTTCAACACATACAAAGCCTTCTTCAATTTACAACATGCGTCTCTTTGTTTTCAACCTCAAAACCTTGTGGTTGTTCTATGTACACTTCCTCCTCAATAACACCATTCAGGAAAGTTGTTTTCACATCCATCTGGTGTAACTTCCACTTCATCGTGGCTGCCAGTTCCATGATGGTTCTAATTGAAGTGTACCTTGCTACAAGAGCAAATGTTTTCTCATAATTGATTCATTCCTTTTGAGAGAATCCTCGAGCCACAAACCTAGCTTTGTATTTCTCAATACTTCCATCCGCAACATGTTTTATCTTGTATATCCATTTGGAAGATACCACACTTTTACCTTATGGTTTGGGAACTATGTCCCACACATCATTCTTCATTACTGACTGGTATTCTTCCGTCATAGCTTCTACCCATTCTTTCTTTAAAATGGCCTCTTTGAAGCAAGTAGGTTCTTTGTCTACAAGATCACACATCAAAGCCACATAACTAGAAAATGGATTTGGCCTCTTTCTTTCTCTTGTGGAGCCTTCTGTAGATCCATACCTCTTTGCATCTTGAATGATTTCTCAAGCCCAAGCTGGTTTTCTCTTGCAAGAGATAGGCATGATGGAGGTTCTTTGGGCTCCAGCATATCATGATCTTCCGGAGTCTCATCAACAGGAGAGGATGCCACTTCTGTAACTCTGGGAGCTACATATTCTTCATATACTTCTTCATGCTGTTAATTTATGGAATTCTTGAGGGCTGCATCTTCATCAAAATATTACTTCCCTACTATTCTCCATGTGATGATAGCTTGGTATATAGATCTTGAAGGCCTTGGAGACCTCACAGTATCCAACAAAGATTCCTTTCTTCCAGGAAGGATCCAACTTGGTCCTTTTCTCTTTTGGAATATGAACAAACACTGGACAACCAAATATCTCAAACTTTGTTGCAAGTTCTCTCTGTAATATCCCTAATTTGAAAGTTTACACAATTTGGCCAATTTTCGGATCTTGGACTAGTGAAACCTCAAATTGTCCCAAATGATCCCAAATGGTTTCGAATTCTGTATGGGGGGTCTTAGGAATATATAAGACACATTAATATATCTATCATACACCCAAACAACTGATATACCCATCCATGGTCTGCAATTTGCAAGGAAAGAAGTTTCGGGACAAGACTAGTTAATTTGAGAAGTGGAAATCCCCCATAGGTCTTCCATTAAATGCTCTTCCAAACACTGTATGGACTTCAACAATTCTTGGTATGAGACTTGTCTGGTTAGAGGACATTAAGGACAATATGTGTGTAGCATTATATTTGGTTTTAGGGTCGAATAGGTATCCCAATGAACAACGGATTCAAGAGTCTAGAATTTGTGGTGAAAATGGTGGACAAGGAGTCTCGAATTTAGTCATAAACCATAGTGACACTTCAGGGGTATGCAAAAATCATTTGGGCCATCAAAGTAACTTCATATTGATCTCATAATATGGATAAATATCTCAGCAAACTTTGATATAAAACAGGTACAACATCATTCCAAAATCACTATGCAAATGCTATGGGGAAAATGGCTCGAATCTCTTTCTCGATTGAAAATATCACTTGAAATACATGTTGTTTCGATTTGTGGCTCTCATGATATGATTATTACAGATATATGCAACAACTAACATGTCCATGAAGTCGAAATAACAATCCTCCACTAACTATATGCACATTTACATGACATTGAGAGAAAGATAGTAGAATAGGCATAGAGAAGAATGAGAGAAGATGAAATCTAAATCAGTTGGGGTTTGAACCTGCATCAAAACATCTCTATGAAGCTCTGTTGATAGTTCTGAATGGCCTCTCCATCAACCATCTTGGATGGGAATCTTGCACCCTCGAAATTGGTTCTAAGGCAGGGAGGATGAACATCCACCGTGCAAGGACAAGCTTGAAGCTCTCCCAAATTGCAAAGATGCAAATAACAAATGACCAAAAGGTGCTCCATTTCAACTTGGCCTCCTTTTAATAACTTAGTTGACTCATTTACCTCCTTAGAACTCAAATTATCTCCTAATTACTCATGAAATTTGAATTTGTGGGAGTTATGACCCTTCATTGGCCCCACATGACACTTGGCTCATCTTTTGTCTCGAACTCCTCCATGAATTCGACTTGGGGAATATTTTGGATTCTTTGGAGATGTGTAACTCCTCTCATATGCCCTCTTGGTCTATTTTTAGCTCTTACATTGTCATAGATGTCATAGAATCTGTCATAAGTGTCATAGGTGTCATAGAATCTGTCGTAAGTGTCATAATGCTTTTCATAGTTGTCATAGAATCTGCCATTGCCTATTTTTATCCCTATGACTCTTCCTCTTCCTCCATGAATGTTACATATTCCCTTCCAACTTGAATTCGCGGATGGCTCCATGTTTAAAGGAGGAATATTCTCTCATGTGCACCCCATGTGCACCCCACATGTCCACTTATGCACCTCCAAGTCCAACTAGGACCTAATGCCACTTCATTTTGGAGCATTTAACATTTATTTCATAATTTATTGGCCTATTTTTCTACCATCAATTTACGATATTGAATTTTCATGAGAAACTATAGACTTTGGGGTTAAATGTCAATATTTTAATTCTCCCACATAACCCTTAGGAATTGGGTAGGCCAACTTAATTATTTATCTGAAACCCATTTAATTGGGGACATGATAGTCCTCTTCACCCAAGATTGCTTTTCCTCAAGCAATTTCAAACATGGATGTTGAAGAACCTACTTTCTTTCCAAAACTTTCCTTCCAAAACTATGAGTAGTGGCACTCATGTACTCTTTCCTATTTTGGAAACCCTTTCTGAACTTTCAACCCTTTTTTCTCACTGTATAATTCTTGGAATTTTCCACTGAGTTTTCCAACTTTGTCTTTTCAAGATTCCATAAAATTTTTAGAGAGGAACCACCATGCTTGTTGCTGCACTACTCTGATTACAGTGACCTTCTCAAGTGGTGACTCAATCTCCCATACTGCTTGCTGCCCCCCAAAATTGAAACCAATGAGATAAAAAATGATCCCAACGTCCCAAATGATCCTGATACATGCATGGTGAGAAATATCTGCAACTAAACTCCATACACACCAAGCATATGAAAACTTAATCCAACTAAAGACACTGAAACAATACTCTGTATAACTGAACTCAATGAAATGAAGGTTAGCTTTCTCCATCCAACCAACAACCAAGGTATTGTTCCAAATGAATTGAAAACAAGCAATGTCGGGATCCCATTGTTTGTGTTGCATTCCAAAAGATAGGCATGCTCTACCACAAAAAATTTCAGGAAAAATATTTCCCACATCCCACTGCCTTAGTTGCAAATCTTTGAGTGGTAGGGTCACATGTGGAAAACTAACATTCCAAAGAATGCCAGGATCCCATTGTCTCATTTGCATCTTTCCAAACATCAGTAACAACAATAAAAATTCATCACTATGAAAAATGCAAGGAAGGATGTAAAGATCATACCACCACACTGGAAGTTCAACATTTCTAGTGCACAATTGAAACTTTGAGGGCCCCTGCGTCAAAATATGAACTTCTTCAAGGTTGTGCCGAGATCAAGAGAGACTCTCCATCATGAAATACATATCCTCAAAGTGAATCAAAATGCAAACAAGTCTCCCCCAATCAACCAGATAGTCCTCATGTGCCAAATGCACACAAGAATCAAGAGTGAGACCATTGAAGCTCAAAGGACAAGGGTGAAAGTCCCATGTCTCATCACCAAAATAGTAGGAATCATCCCACAAGAAAATATGTCCATGTTGCTCCAAAAGAATGTAAGATGCAACAAAATAATCAGCCATGTGTTCTTTCATCCAAGAAGTGAATGAAGAACCTCCACTAAAATCTGAACCAATTAGGGAGCAAAGAAAACAATGAGCCTTCAAGGGGCTCATAGAAGTACCATTTGTGCATCCATGACTATGTGTATCATCAAGAAATAACAAAGGATGTTGCTGCCAATAAGAATTTGCTCCAATCATATATCTCTTCACCCAAGTATTGGATGAAATTCCTCCAACGTCAATTGAACGAAGCAAGGAGCAAGGAAAATCATGAGTCTTCAAGTGACTCAAGTGAACATCATAGGTGCATCTAGGTAGATATGTATCATCATAAGGTAACAAAGGATGTTGCTGCAAATGTAAATAATAAAGTGCTCTAATCACGTCATCATCTAAAGGAGAGATAGGAGTTTCAGACTCCTCATGTGGCACCTTAAAAAAGAAACCTTTCACCCATACTTCATTATGATGAATGTTGCATAATATGGAAGTGTAGGATGTAGGAGAATGAACCAACTCACCCAAATGATTAGAAAATGAAAAAGTGTCATCATGTGAAGGCTCCATAAGGGTAGGGTCATGCAACTCCCTCAAAAGTGCAAAGCTTTCCTCATAGGTTGGTTCCAAGGTAGTGGAATCATACACTTCTTAAAAAAGTGTGTAACCATTTCCAAGAGGAAACTCAAGTTCCTCTTCCACCATAAAAAGTGCTTGGTTCTTATCAAGCTCATCTTCAAACACATCAAGCACCTGCAAGTTGCCATGTTTCTCATGATCCATCATGTCATGAGAACCCTTTAAGCAATCTACCATTTGTCAATCTAAAACATAGGAGGAAGAACAAGTATATTGCAACCTATCGAGAAGTTGCTCATTTTGCATTTTGAGCTCATGAATATACTCATTATTCTTCAAGTATGTTCCATGTAACCATTCATTAAGTTCAACCAAATTGTTTCTATCAAAAATCAAAGACATGACATTACCTTCGATGTTGCACATTGCTCTTTGAATCTTCACCATGTCTTCAAAGAAGGATGGATCCTTCAATGAAGAAACTTTCCAACAATAATTTGACACCAATGTTTGAGTTTCATGGAGTATTCTAAGGGTCTCTTGGATCTTCTTTTCATTCCTTTGATGACCCTTCAAGAAAAAGAGGCTCTTGTAGAGGGACCTCCTCTTCTTTGTACTTTCTGCTTGGACCAACTTCATTAAGCTCAAGTGGTGATGGGGAATTTGATCTTGGTTCTTCTTCAAGTGCTACAAGGCCTTCATTTTCATGCTTAATGGAACTTTGGATTGTAGCAACACTTTCAAAAGTGATCTCTATGTCACCAACATAGAGGTGTGAGCACCCATCAGTGGGTATTCCTTCATAGATCAAGCATCCATCAGTAGATGCTCTTTGATTCATGTCCAAAGTAGAGTGTGTCTCAGAATGATCTTCAATATTTTCAATGGAATCTTCCTCATGCTCATATGATGTTTCTTCATATTTTTCAGAGTCACTTGGGAGTGACTTTTGATCCTCTTCATGTAATGCTTCTTCTACTTCACCACCTTCATAACTAGGTGGCTCATGGGTCTCCTCATTTCGCTCCTCCTTTTCACTCAAACATATATGAGTTTCTCTCCAAGGTCTTTTGCAAGAAGGGCATATACCTTTCTTCACTAAATCCACAACTTCATTTTTGGGCCTATTTTCAAACACCCAATTAGCAAAGTCTTCAAAAGGAATGGCGTTTTGTGTATCTCCCTTATACAGATCAAGATATGCCTGATATTGTTGGGGCAAGGTTTTACATGTTGCTCTCAATATTTGTAATTCATTCATAGAATTATCCCTTGGTGGTTCAGTGCATACATCTTCGTCATACATAGGTTCATAAGAATAACCTATGTATAACCTCTTCCTCATACCATTCACATTATTCTTCATATTGCTCACAATCATCTTCATATTGCTCATAAGCATTGTACTCATAGGAGTCATCATAATAGTAAGACATGGATGCAAATTATTCTTTAATGTATTATATTAATGCACATGTGCAAGGACCATGCTCTGATACCACTGTAATATCCCCAATTTGAAAATTTACACAATTTGGCCAATTTTCGAATCTTGGACTAGTGAAACCCCAAATTGTCCCAAATGATCCCAAATGGTTTTGAACTCTGTATGGGGGAACTTAGGAGGATATAGGACACATTAATACATCTATCATACACCCAAACAACTATTATACCCATCCATGGTCTGCGATTTGCAAGGAAATAAGTTTCAGGACAAGACTAGTTAATTTGAGAAGTGGAAATCCCCCCTAGGTCTTCCATTAAATGCTCTTCCAAACACTGTATGGCCTTCAATAATTCTTGGTATGAGACTTGCATGGTTAGAGGAAATTAATTACAATATGTGTGCATCATTATATTTGGTTTTAGGGTCGAATAGGTATCCCAATGAACAACAACTTCTAGAGTCTAGAATTTGTGGTGAAAATGGTGGACAAGGAATCTTGAATTTAGTCATAAATCATAGTGACACTTCAGGGGTCTAAAAACATCATTTGGCCCATCAAATTAACTTCATATACATCTCATAACATGGATAAATATCTCAGCAAACTCTGATATAAAACAGGTACAACATCATTGCAAAATCACTATGCAAATGCTACGGGGGAAATGGCTAGAATATCTTTCTTGATTGGAAATATCACTTGAAATACATGGTGTTTCGAGCTGTGGCTCTCATGATATGATTATTACAGAGATATGCAGAAACTAACATTTCCTTGAAGTCGAAATAACAATCCTCCACTAACTATATGCAACAAGAAGTGTGCCCTTGCACATTTACATGACATTGAGAGAAAGATAGTAGAATAGGCATAGAGAAGAATGAGAGAAGATGAACTCGAACTCAGTTGGGGTTTGAACCTGCATCATAACATATCCATGAAGCTCTGTTGATAGGTCTGAATGGCCTCTCCATTGTTAAGGTTATACTAATTTGACTAGCAAGATCACTGAAAGAAACACAATCACAAGATAGACAGAGATTTACCCTGGGAAACCCTCATGGGGTAGAAAACCTAGCAAAGCTTTCCTCAATAAAGATGATCAACCAAATACAAGATGTAGTCCAAGACTAGAGCTCCTTCTCCTCCTATGCAGACCTCTCTCTCACTTGTGCGCTACTCCCAAGTGGATGAATGAATGAGATAAGTGAGGAACATCCTCCTCTACTTATACTTGTTTTTCGACTGACTTTTTACCCTATGGGGCCGACCTCTCCTAGGAGAGTCTAATAACCCTCAAATAACTAACTCAGGGCCGACCTCTCCTAGGAGATCTAATAACCCTAGTTACCACAATCTCTCGGAGGAATAAACATCTCCGGATACATAATAAATTCCCATCAGAGGAATGAAACATCTCCGGAATAATACAAATATAATATTCTTAGAAGTTACAATATTTCAACATCCATCAACCAACATGAATGGGAATCATGCACCCTCGAAATTGGTTCTAAGGTAGGGAGGATGAACATCCACCGTGCAAAGACAAGCTTGAAGCTCTCCCAAATTGCAAAGATGAAAATAAAAAATGACCAAAAGCTACTCCATTTCGACTTGGCCTCCTTTTAATAAATTTAGTTGACTCATTTACCTCCTTAGAACTCAAATTATCTCCTAATTACTCATGAAATTCGAATTAGTGGGAGTTATGACCCTTCATTGGCCCCACATGACACTTGGCTCATATTTTGTCTCCAACTCCTCCATGAATTCAACTTGGGGAATATTTTGGATGCTTTGGAGATGTGTAACTCCTCTCATGTGACCTCTTGGTCTATTTTTAGCTCTTACATTGTCGTAAATGTCATAGAATCTGTCATAAGTGTCATAGGTGTCATAGAATCTGTCATAAGTGTCATAATGCTTGTCATAGTTGTCATAGAATCTGTCATTGCCTACTTTTATCCCTATGACTCTTCCTCTTCCTTCATGAATGTTACCTCTTCCCTTCCAACTCGAATTTGGGGATGGCTCCATGTTTAAAGGAGGAATATTCTCTCATGTGGACCCCACATGCCCACTTATGCGCCCCCAAGTCCAACTAGGACCTAATGCCACTTCATTTTGGAGCATTTAACATTTATTCCATAATTTATTGGCCCATTTTTCAACCATCAATTTAGGATATTGAATTTTCATGAGAAACTATAGACCTTGGGGTTAAATGTCAATATTTTAATTCTCCCACATAACCCTTAGGAATTGGGTAGTCCAACTTAATTATTTATCTGAAAACCATTTAATTGGGGACATGACACTCTCTTACACCCTTTTATGAGCTTCTCATCTTCAACCTTGTAGCAAAGTTTGATGTCTCATCACTCTAGGTGATCCATGATCTCATCATTCTATCCCATAGAAAGTCTTCTTCAATATGCACACATGTGGTTCTCTAAGTCCTGGAGGTTGCTCGATATCTTGATCACATCGTGAGTCTGGCTACTAGAGCAACATCTCATCATAGCCGACTTCCTCTATAAATCTTGTTTATAGTTGAACCATCGTCACTTGTTCTATGGAACAAGTCTCATCATTCTTCATTTGTAGGTGATTGTGTACGATACTTCCTACAAGTCAAATTCAATAGTATGGTTAGAAACATTTCATAGTTTCCAAATATATGCATAAGAACATAAGTCACACTATCTTAGCCAATGCTACAACATTCATTCATATCCCACATTCATATAGTAACTTTCTAGATGCCTTCCATCTCTACCAGGACATTATTAAGAGTGTGCACTACTCCCAATATGTCAGCAAAGAGGTTTCACTCTAGATAAGTAGCAATGGAATGTTGTATAGTGCCATAGGCTACTTACCCATCACATGCATATCACTGCAAACATTCTAACACACATCCTAAGTAAATGTGTATACAACTGGATAATATCATTTAAACAAAAATGACAATTCAAATACTTATCTTTGTTTGTTTGGTAGGATCTCTTTTGATCCTAGTCTTCTTGCATGGATTACTGGAATGTTTGACAGTGAAATCTACTCCATCATCAGAGTTCCTGAATCAAGCTTGAGAGAGTACTTTGAAGCACCACTATTACAAAACATATTCTTTGACTTCTTCCTTTGGTAACTTCCTGGGAGGTCCTTCTTGTTCTTCTTGTTCTTCAACAAAATGAGCATGATGTCTTTTGTTGCTCTTCTTCTTGACTTATTCTTTTCTCTCAGGACAATCTTTAGCAATATGTCCCATCTTATCACAACGAAAAACATTGATAAGAAGAGTAGTCTCCTCGCTTGTAGTTTCCCTTCTTATACTTTTCATTAGCTTCATCTTCTTCGGGTTCTAGTACAACTTCTTTAACGAACTTCAAGAGATCATTATCCTCTAGAATGAGTCCAATCCCATACTTCCAAGCACAAAAGTTCTATATGCCTTCCAAATTGTCATCAAGCTTAGTGCTTGCAGCCATCTTAACCCGGAGAGTAGAGAATAACCAAAAAATAAAATTTCTCAAAATAAAAAACTGAACTCACCAAAAGATGCGCTTGACTAAGGCGAGTATGCTGGTACACTTGGTTTTTGAAGATTCCAAAATTTCACCCTTGAAAATTGACTTGCAAAATTCTGAACTGCAGTTTCTGGCTTTTTCTGGTTTTTTGGTTTTTTGTAGTTTCGGGTCCAAAGTCAAACTAGGGTTTGACTTTCTGAGAGTTTCACCCACTCAAAAATTTTGATCTTGGTACCAAAATTTCGATCTTGGAGAGGCGCACCTTCCTATGCCAATTGCACTCCAAAATTCCAAATTTGTGAGAAGCCCTAATTTTTCACTTCCGGAGAGAGAGAGAGTTTTACCTTGTGAAAGTTGCTCTTTTCAGGTTAGCTCTGATACCATGTTAAGATTATATGCTACCATAGACTAGATTGCAATTTCATTAGAATTCAATACATTATTCACAATAGCAGAATAATAAGGATCTCTGAAAGATGCATAATCACAAGGCACAAAAAAATTTATCCTGGGAAACCCTCAAGGGGAAGAAAACCCAACAAGAACTTCCTCAATATAGATGATCAAGTACAATGCCCCAAAAATATATCTCACAAATGAGAGAGACAAAAAGACCAAACTCTGGACTCAAGCCACTCCTCCTTCTCCTTCGCAGATCTCCCTCTTTCTCCTCTAATGCGAATTGCACAAGTGCGTGAATGTACAAATGAGAGGAACTCACTCTCTATTTATACTTTACTTTTCACTTAAATTTTAATCCAACTAGGTCGGCCCCAATAACCTAACTGGGCCAACCTCTCTACGAAGACTCAATATAATATTTATATTATATCCTTTTGGGTACTAACAACCCAACTTACAATGGAGGTTTAACCTCATGACTTTTACATGACCAAATATAATAATGACATTTCCGAATGGAGGTAAAACATCCCCGACGGAAATACAATAATAAAGTACAAGTAGAATATTCTTTGAAGTTACATTAATTTAACACTTCTCATTATCCATTCACCAACTACAAGTTATCCGTGCATGTGCAATATTCTTTTTTTTATAATTGTTTATTTTGAATTTCGAACGACTGCCATAGAATCAATCTGGACAGTACACTTGTCTCATCCTCGTGCAATCTAGGAATAGCATAGGCCGTAGTCTACACCGAATTCTAATATATAAATGCCTATCAACGTAACTATCTATATGTATCTACACTCCAATAATAGTTGATAAATGAGTTTTTTCTTAATAAAATAATAGAAGACAAATAATATCTCTTTTTCTATGGTTTTGAGAAAAATACCCATAAACATCATCAAGTTGGAAAGGTGAGAACAATGTACCATAAACATCATAAGTTGGAAAGGTGAGAACAATGTACCAATTAATTGTTGTGTTGTTAAGTGATAAGCTAAATGGTTTCATATGAAATGGCACTATATTTGGCATGCCGTTGAAATAGAGGTGAAATTTGTGACTGAATTAAACAAAATTATCAATGAATTAAATGTAACTTGGAATGAGCTCATATTTTTGCAATCAAATTGGGAGGAATTTTGATATAACGGTGAATGCGATAGGTAACTATGCTCTTGTTTGACAAGCAAGCAAGCCCAAGACAACCCAAGACAATGAAAAAGAGAGTAATACATTGCAAGGAAAGGCACATACATTTGGAAGCCAAGGCAATGCTAAGATCCTACCATTCTCCTACTCAGTTCATGTACAAGGATGTGCATGCAATCCCATACATAAATGGAAGGAAATAAAATAAATAATATATTGTAGAGGTCTTAAGAATATATTAAATTGACCGTTAAGAATGTATTGAACAAACTTGTCATGGAATATAGAAGATATGCCAATAATCAAAGGATAAATAAACAACATTTCGATACTTACCTATATAGATGTTGAGTTTTGTAGATGATGGTATGTAGATAATAGCGTCTCCATAACAACAACATCATAACAATAATGGTAAAGAGTAAAACATTGTATTACATAACATGCCGAAATTCTAATTCTTCAAGCACCTTCCAACTGTCAAAGTCATTACACCAATAATCATGTCAAAGTCATTACACCAATAATCATGTCATCTTCTTGTTGCATTTTTTGTCATTTATATTAACTGTTGTGTGTTGCAACCAAGTTACATGTGGCATCACCTATTGCCTCACTTTAGTCCTACAAAATCCAACCAACCTTTTCATGATATAATTTGGTCTCAACTTAGACATAATCAATTTAAAAAGGTAATAACCGTGTCTTAACCCTCAAAGCATGCATAGCACGTGGAACACAAATATACTATAGGGTGACTGCTTTAATATGTTAAATGTCATGAGTGCATTATGTTCTATACCTTCTTATTTTAGGTGGATATCCATTTGTTTAGTAAATATCATGCCCTCTTGACTATGGAAAATCGAATTTGACTCATTCGCAGAGCAAATTGATCAACCTTCTAGCACAACTTAAGCAATTTGTGATCAATAATCGCTTAGCATGATTCATCTTTGTTGTTGATTAGCATGTGCCTACTCATCTTTGTTGTTGATGGGGTATAGAGCAAGTGCACATTGCCTTGACTGTCTTAATCAATTCCATATGAAACTTATATATTGCTACGACTAACAACATGAGCATAATGATCAACATGTAGTTGTAACATGGGGCATCTCAATCAAATGTTGGATTCCAACTACTTTCAAATCCAGTAAGTAAGGTGGTGTAAATTTATACCCATACGAAGATGTAAATCCAATTTGAGTTTATATTGAATTTGATATGTAACTATTGTTGGTGATTGTAGCTTCGTGAGGTATCCTCCAGCAAAGTTGGCCCTACAGAGGAAAAACAACAAACAATTAGCAATTGTGCACCCAGGAAAGTCGGTCCCATTTAGCTAGTGAAGTTGACCCCATAAGAGGAAAAAGTCAACACTTGAACAATATAAATAGAGTGGTGTCTCACTTAATTTCTACAAGTAATTCACTCAAGCTGATATGAGCAAGTGCGTAGATGAGGAGAGAGAAGATGCAGCTACAGAAGAAGACATTCTTGGGTTTGCTATCTTTGGATTCATCTTATATATCTGATTACATTGTATCTTGAATTATATCTCTGAATAAATAAAGGTTGTTGGGTTTTCTTCCCTTGAGTAAAAGGGTTTCCCAGGATAAAATATCTATCTTTGTTTATGTGCTTTGGTTATTCTTTTAGTGGTCCTTATTTGTTTCCACTGCAAATAAAGTGAAATTATACTGCTATATTAAAAATTCTAACAACCATCATAGCTAGCATCATTGCTAGTCCCAATTTATTTACCACCACCTTGACCAATAGTAGCAATGATTACATGAGCATATCCAAGAAAGAAACAAAGATAACAACAAAGTTAAGGGTAATGAACTGGCCTACCCAATCAAAGCAACACGAGGGAAGGAAATCGATCGCCAAGCACCAAAAACAAAGATTTCCATCACTAGCAACACAAGTAGAATGATCAACTTGTAGTTGTAACAAGGAACCTCAATCAAATGTTGTGATCCAAATACTTTCGGATCCAATAACTAAGGTGAAAAATATTGATCTTGTAGTGCACTACGAATGAAAAAGATCCATAGAAATTGTATGTGTTGGATAATGCTATCATATTATTAAATTCTAAATAATGATTATATGCATTGACTAATGTTATCTTATTAAATTTTGAATAACATAGCAATACATGTTATGAAATGGCATAACTACCTAAAACATAGCCGAATCTAAATGTAAGAGAATTCAGGGTTATTAATGTTAAAGTAAACATTGACATTACTTCACATGTCTAAATGCTAACAAGAAATGAAATTTGCTACCCCTAACCCAAAAGTGAGAATTTTGCTAAAAATTTAAGTCAACATTTATATCACCTCGTGATGAGGCCAAATAACAACATAACGTATTCGATTCGTGTAAAGTGTCTTTGAGATAGAAGAATAAAACTTAGGACATCAGAAAAGAGGAAAATAAATAGTGTCATGTGATTGGTTCATATTTTGTAAACTAATTCTAATGAAAAGAAAAATTCAACAAGTTGATCACTATAGTTATGTGATTGCAAGGAATAATAATATCATGCAAGACATCGATGCCTAAGAATAATCACACTACTCATTCCATAAAACTGAAATACATTAGAATGCAATAAAAACAATTAAGTTATGGATCTAGTTTAGCTCAACATTGCACATATGCTCGATATTGTCCTTGGAATTCACAAAGTGACAAAATATTCTATAGCAATGCTCACATTACATAATAGTACTATAAAAAAAAATTGTATGCAAAGAAGCCCCAAAAAATCTCATACTTGTAATTTACAACACATATTCAACAAAAACTTCATTGTATATAAAGAAGCCCCAAAATTCTAGTCCTTTACTAGCTATTGGATGGGTCAATGCGCATATAAGCCTTATGGGTTTTCCATACCTGAAAACACCTAGTAATTGTGCAATTTCATTAGCTCATAACAACACAATTGACTTATTTTCTTACCTTGACAATTGTCATCTAGCCCTTATTATGGCTTATGGAGTCACACTAAATTAACACATTGTTGTCTCCACATGACATCAAGCATAGGTTGGTCATTTGTGGAATTATCTAGGTGTCAACCCTGACTACCTTTTCCTTAATTGATTGATGTAGGATATCTCTTTGAAGGTTTACAACTTTGTTGAGCTATTATTGTACACTGTTTTTAGCTTATAAGGCCCTACTCATCCATAGGTTAATTTATTGACAATGTCTTTTCAATGGTAGTACCAGAGGACCAATTGACCTTCTTCAAATTCATGGTTCTTTAACTTGTTGTCATGGTACCACTCCATTGTACGCTTGGCCATTTATTGCTAAAAGATGGACCATAGTTGGTTTTTATCCAAATGTTCAGGCTCTTCCAATTTGTCTTTAATGGAGTGTTAGATTGTTATTGCTCCTTGTCGGTCAAATAATATGCTAAATATTAGACATTAAATTATCGACCGGGAGTTCGTAAACTTAGAGACACAAGCACGAGAAATGCAGGATTAAAGCTTAATTTAGCCTAATCTAATAACTAATGACTAATGCCGACAAAACAATCTTAAACCCACACTACGAAATTTAAATGCAAACTGCGGGAAATGGAAATAAACACTAAGGATTCATGCATTGAGACACAAAAAAACTAAGTGCTATAAAGGTTCAAGATCACAATATTTCATGTATGCACGTTCTTATGATTAATCATGAGCAACTAACTTTTAGTTTCCGGTCCTTCAATGGATTCAAGTAGTGTATCAAATTGTGAAAAATTAAATAAAATCAAAACAATGCAAAAACAAACCCAATGAAAAGCAATTAAAACAAGCTAGGGATAAAATTGCAAATGAATCTAACTAGACTCAAGGACTTTCCTTCAAATGAATTTAACAATGGTAACACAAATAATAACAAGACAACAAGAATAAATATTACAGAAAACATGGATATTTGAACTATTGATGACTGACAACATGTAAACAAATAAAGAAGAATCAATGGAGAGAGAGAGGTGCTATGTATTTCAATCAATTTACACATGAAGAGGAAAGAGGGCACACAAATAGATGAGTCAAGGAATGTATTTGTTTTTGTTTTTAATTGTTTTATACATAAAGACCATTTGAAACCTAGTAGAATTGCACTGTCTAAGAGAACTTTGACCAACATTGGAAAGGTGCGAACTGGGTGAATTTGTATGGCTATCGAGGAACGAAATCATGGCTGAATGAATTCGAAAGGAGGGCACAATGATAAGGTACTTGATTGAGGATGAAACGAGGGTGAGATCGCATCAAATTGGAGGCCCGGAATCCTATTGGAATTGCAACGAATTTGAAAGAGGCGTGACTGCCGTTTGAAAGGGTGATTTGGGAAAAACACAATTATCAAAACAGAGTGTTTAAATAAGAGATAAACTAACCCAAACAATGAGTACACTATGTCACAATATGAGGGAAATTTTTCAAGCATGAACCCTATAATGAATTGCACAATGGGTGAATTAGTTGTCGGGGGTGAGCAATACATGACACGGGATAGTGATTTTATAATTTGGGAATGAATAAACAGAAATGAATACAATTGGAAGGACAGAGCATTGTTAAAACATATTTAAATAATCAATTTTCAGCATTCAAAAACCTCGAATGCATAGAAGTCAAACTGAATTGCAATTATACAGTAATGTAAATTATAGTAGCATAATTTGAGTACGAATACGGATACGAATACGATTCGATACAGAAAAATAAAGTAACAAAAAATTCCAATACAAATAAAATATGGAAGTAGACTTCTTATATATAATATTTTTAATTAAATATATACACCAATATAATATAAATGTATATTAAAAACCATTAATTTGTTTTTAGACATATTATTTACAACCAAAGTTACTA
This sequence comes from Larix kaempferi, assembly GCA_027924585.1. NCBI lineage: Eukaryota > Viridiplantae > Streptophyta > Pinopsida > Pinales > Pinaceae > Larix > Larix kaempferi. Next base: position 9,544,141 of record BSBM01000120.1, on the reverse strand, counting down.
TTTAAAAACAAAAATATAAAATATCAATGAATTGTGTGAGAGATAATAATTATTTTTATCAGAAGTAAGAAATTGAAAAATTCACTTTTTCACTAGTAGAAATCCATATTCGTATTACATCTATACCGAATATTTGACAAATTCAAATTGTTCCGAATTTTTGTACACGAAATACCAATATGGCTGAATTATGCTACGATGATGTAAATAACAATCGCCCTACAAACATAAATTGAAACACAAATGGATTAACTCTATCTACTAAACAATTAAAACAATGATGTCATTACCTAGAATGAGGGGCCCTTCTCGATCTGGGCAACACGCCTGTGATGGCTAGATCAAATAAAAAAGAATGCTCAATATCTCAACAATTGGACAACTCTTTTCATTAAAGATTAAACTTCAAATATCTCAACAATTGGACAACTCCATTCATTAAAGATCAAACTTCAAATTACAAAATGGTAGCACTCAACTCTTGGATGTCTAATACAAGAATAGATATGATTACATAATCATAATGATGATTTCCTCTATAATTCCTATGAGTTCTTATTTATGCATGAATTAATTGAGAAGAGGATGGGATAAAACCCCAAACTAAGAAATCCAATTAGATATTTTTAGGAAAAATCTCAAAAATATGGGTTTTACATCAATTTGGGCAAATTTGGATTAAAGACCCATCTTTATCTCTTAAACCATAGCTCATTTTGGAAAATGGCCCTGCTCTATTTGATATGCTACAAACAAAACCCATGTTTTACTTTCTCGATATCCGTATTCATCTGCTTGAAAATCGAGGCAGAAGTTGGTTGTTTGAAAACTACTGCTAAATAATAGGAACTTTTTTACCACGTGATGGAGACTCACATGTGTGCACTGGGTGAGGTCTGAGGAACCCAAATCCATCTTGGGAGGTCCATCAACAAAATCCATGTGACCAATTCTTCCTTGAGGAAGTGGACATATGTCAACCTATGACTTGGTATCGAAAGTTGGTATAGGAACTAGTGTTGGAAATGTTGGTACCATAAATTGTTAGTTCTAGTACCAAAAGTAATCTAGCAATACCAGTACTAGAAATTCTATTAGGTACGGGAACTAAACTTATGAAAATCATCATTAATAAAACCTTAGTAAAATCCTCTTTAATCATAAAAAATGCATGAAGACTTAGGTAATTAGTCACAAGGGCACAAGACATATATTTTTAACGAAGGTTTAGGGAATAACAATCATGAATTTTAGATGGAATGTAGAAAAATGGCTTTGCAATGATAGTTTGATTTGGATGGAATTGGACAAGAATAGATCCCAACACTCCCCCACACCTAAGGATTTGCATGTCCTCATGCCAACTGTGAGGAAGTGGTATTCTTTACTTTGCTTCAGGTGTATGTGTAATAGACATAAATACAAAAAAATAAAAATAATAAAAATAATAATAAGTAAATAAATAAAATTAAGTAATAAAACAAGAGAAATAGCTGCAAAGCAGCTAGTCCTTGCTTTAAAATTAAGTTTATATTTTGTTTAATTGATAAAGAAATAAAATATTTATTAAAAAAATCATATATAACTATTATGATGGTTGTTGATATAAAATAGAACAAAATTAAAATGTCATAAAAAATATTAACTTTTTAAAAATGAAAATGAACTCATCCAACTAATTATCTTTAAACTATATATTTAGTTTAAAGAAAATATTAGCTTTTGTAAAGTAAAAATAAACTTCTTCAATTAGGTAATTTTTCTTCATTTTTTCCATTTTGTTACAAAATGTAAAAACAAATGATTTGAATTGTTTATTAAATTTTATTCTAATTCAATAAAAAAAAGAAGCTCGGCTATATAAAAAATTGAATCTAAATGATCCCCAAAAAGTGGATGATATGAGGAATGTGAGGCACAATAATATACTCGGTTGTTTGAATTCTATTACAATAATAAGAATTCTCTCATTTGTTTATGAGTTCATGCCGGACAGTAGCCTAGTCCACAAATATCATGCTAGACTGTCACATGGAGGTCATGCTAGACTGTCACATGGAGGCTCGACTCAAATATCAAACAACATATGAGAAATGACATTTTTAATGTAGATGTTGGACGACGACGATGATAATGATGATGGTTAACATCCACTGAGACCAACATTGGCCTATTAGACCTTAAGAAATTACTTGATTTGTTGTAACAATTTATTCCTACGCTCAAAAGGCTTAGAGAGAAGTGTACCGAGGTCACCATAATTTTGACTAGTTAAAATATTAGAGAGGTTAGAATTATGATAAATATTTTGGAACTGCGATCTAATGTGGATGTACACAGGGCACTCTAAGAGGAAGTGGAATTTATCATCGACGTTCTTAGACTCACAGAGATGGAAAACCCTTCCTCCAATGGAATTTTAGGAATTGTCCAACGCCCTATTTCACTTCGAAGCTCATGAGAGTTTGTTCTTATTTTGGCTATGTTAGTTTTCTTCTTTGAGCTGGTTAGAATATAGAGATTATTTTGGTTTTCCAAATTAGGGTTAATGACCTCCTTGTAGTATCTTAACTTCCTTTTAACCTGTTAACACCCCAACAACCCCTTAAAAATTTTGCAAAATTGAAGGGGGGCCGCATTTTTAATCTTGTAAATATTTTGCTTTCACATGGTTTTAATCTATTTTGCTTGATTCTCGAGAGTGGCTCTTTGACTTGGTTTTCATTTCAATGCTAATTCATCTTTCCCTTATCAATTCTTTGGGCTTATTTTTTCGAGATTTTGTAGATTTGAATTATTTTAGTAATTGATTATTTTGATCTTTTCAATTTATCTCTTGAAAAATGACACATTAAAAAATGCAATCATGCTTTTATCCCTCATTTCAAATAATGAACCAAATTTTATCAACATTAAATTTTCATTAAAATACTTATTAACTTACCTTTATCTTGTGTTTTTAAAGAGTTTATGTTAAAATTTGAAGATAAACTATTCAATTATTTTATAAAACTTTTATTTAGGTGTTTTCTCAATTTAAAATTGTGGTTTTATTTTGATTCATTTTCAAATACATAATCATATCAATATTATTATGAATCAAAAAACTTATTTTAATAATAAAACAACTTTATTACATAATATATTTATATATATATAAATTATTTAATAATTAATTTTTTTCTAAAACGTTTTAGCACTTGTAAGTTTATTCAAAGCAGTTATATTCTAAAAACCAATCTCTTAATTTTAGATTGAGCCCCGATGGTTATGGAATTCTATGAATATTTTAATTTGTAAAAAACAAGAGGGAGTGCATGATTGACACTTCTAGTTCTAGTTTTAGTTTTACACATGACATATTAAAAAAATACTTCTTTTGAAGTTTCTTTATCTTTTGGTTAAATATATTGTCATTATTCATTATTGTTGTAATCAAGTGGTGATGAAGACTTTCTTTATATCATGAAGTTATTATGTGGTTAAATATTGCCATTATTCATGATTGTTGTAATTAAGTTGTGATAAAGACTTTCTTTATATCATGAAATTATTATGTTTTATTAATTCAGTGCGTGGGATCTTGCATAACATGTACTTTGGATACAGCATTAAATGCAGATATACAAGGATGTGGGACCTCAAAATAATAGTCACCAAAAATTACTAGCTTCATAATTACCTGAGCATTTTTGGGTCAATGATTATACTTAATTAGATTTCGAGAAATTATTTAATGATTTCAGATTAAAGTATTTTAATTTCTAAGTCAAGTAAGTAATCTTCATTAGCAAGTCATTAAAGATTATAATATTTAACTTTGATTTAAATACTTTGTATGACTTCTCTTATATTGAATTATTTCTTTATTTTAAAGCTTAATTCTCCAAATCTTCGGACTCGCAATTTTAATATTGGATTCCAAACGAATACCTTATAGAATTTTGATCTTTTTGAAAAGGTTTATATGATGGTGTTTGATTATAAAACTTTTTACAAACATTGATTATAATCTAATTTATGGCAGGTACATTTAAACTTGTCACACGTCATAGCTCAAGACAATTATGAACCTTGGCCTGCGGTAAGCTCATTATGAGGCTCTTGCGAAAAAAAAGCTTATTATGAGGTTGTTGCATAATTATTAAAGAAGGATTCAACAGATTAGGTAGCTGCCACAGACATCGCCGAGTATCTTGAACGGTCACGTGGCAACTCAAGCAACAAACTTCAAGGGAATGTTGGCACGCTGCCAGATAACAGACTAGAAGATTGATTAAGAATATTTTTTATTTTATTTTTATTCTTTCAAGGTTTTACTAATTTACAATTGGCGCGGGATCAAATGCGTCAATGCAAGGATATGTCTAAAATGGTGTAGAAGAAGGATTACGCCATCATTCTTAATGGGAATGGCCTCATTGAAATGATTGATATCCACATGTCAATTTTAAAAATTTTAAATTTATTTTAATTTTAAAATAGTGTAGAAAAGGATTACGCGGTCATTCTTAATGGAATGGCCGTCATTGAAATGATTGATATCCACATGTCAATTTTAAAAATTTTAAACTGACAATTTCTTTTTCACACTAGGGATATATTGTCAAATCAATCTTTTTAACCAATGATAAAAGAGAAATTTCAAATTTCAATAAATTTATAAATCTTTTTAATTTCCAAAAAATTAAATTTAATATTTATATTTTTAGAAACTTTATAAAACTTTTGATAAAAAAAGTTGTTAATATAAAGTCAACACATAAAGATGACCAAACGATTGCTAAGATCCCTGCTACGCAGGGACTAATAAAGAAAAGAATATGTGTAATTGGTAATATTGATAACTTAGATCAGTAGATAAATAGAACTAGAACTAGAGATGAGATCATTGGCTTAACTTCTATTTCTGTTTTGCATATTTACAAGATTTTTAATAATGAAGTGGATACTCTCTCAAAGCTAGCTATAGCTATTGGAGATATGGATGGCTTAATTAATATAAAGACCTACTTGTGTTTTTAGTTGTAAGGTTTTGAGAACCTATCAGATAGTATGTTTTTTCTATGTTTGAAAGAGTGTATTTGATTTTGTAGAGCTGCAGTAGTATTGTTTTTGTTAGACTTTCACTTGGTGGAAGGAGGATATAACTTTGATTCACTTATGAATAACAAGTTACTTTTTTTGTCTTAAAAAAAGTGTAATTAATATTATTGAGTTGACTATAATCTATTTTAAAGTGTGTAGAAAAAAGAGTAGACATGTAGCTTATGAAAGGTTAACCAATAAATTAATAATCTCTTGGATGTTTAGTGGGTTAGTTACGAGTATAATTTCTAACTTTTATAGTATATTAATAATTGTATAAGTAACTTAAAAAAAAATTGTACAACTAATAAGTTACATAAGTTAATTCATATACATATGGTTCAAATGAGTGCGTTTCAACATTAATTCATCTTTGTTAAAAGAAACTTAGCATTTTGAAATGTTTTTAAATTTTGACAAAGGATAATTGCAATATATTTGTCACTCTTAAAATAAAAAAATAAAAAATTTCAATTTCAAATCCATAAACAAAGTATTAACCATTGTTAACCATATAAATTAAACAACACTATACATGTTTAAGTATTTAAAAACGTATTATATTTAAAATATTATTAAATTTTGACACTACTCTATTTTCATGGCTTGCTCGTTCACCCCGCTGTTAAGCACCGTTTAAATTTAAGACTTGAATGCCATTTGGAATTGGAATCAACGAATTACAATATTAATTCAATGAAATTCCAGCTCCACGTAATTAACCGTAATAAAATATTGTTATACATGTATATAGGAGATTTGAAATATTAAAATATTTGAGGTCGAATTTAGTCGCAATCAATACGGTTGAGTATCCACATGCAAAAAAAAATCTGATGAGATATGCCCCATGATATTATTATTATGCTGTCCTGTCATGTTGTAGAGGTACAATTAAATACTGTACAAACCATTGCTACCAGCTATCCACATGGCCGTTATTAAAATGATTGATATCCACATGTCAATTTTAAAAAATTTAAATTTATTTTAATTTTAAATTATTTTTAATATTTGACAATTTCTTTTTCACACCAGAGATATATTGTCAAATCAATCTTTTTAACCAATGATAAAAGAGAAATTTCAAATTTCAATAAATTTATAAATATTTTTGATTTCCAAAAAATTAAATTTAATATTTATATTTTTAGAAACTTTATAAAATTTTTGATAAAAAAAGCTGTTAATGTAAAGTCAACACATAAAGATGACCCAACGATTGCTAAAATCCCTGCTACGGCAGGGACTAATAAAAAGAAATATTAATTACAAAATGTTGATAAAATGACAATGAAGGACATACCTTTCCATTGAAAATGTATGAATAGACCATATTTAATAGTCCCGACAATGTAATCCACAACATTTTATTTATTTATCTCATATTCAATATTACAAATTTCAGTGTTTCCATAGTGGTATCAGAGCCGTCGTTTTCTGTTCTTTGAGCCACCGCCGTCCGTTCTCGAGCTGCTGGTTCAGTATTCCACCTGTGCCCACCTCCGCAATCATCTCAACTGTCTTCGCCCACGCCCATCAGCCGCTAGTTCTTGCCGCACTCCGCCTCTCTGCATCCGCAGTCATCTCCGCCCGCGCCCACGTTTTCCTCCCTGCTGTCTTCGTCCCCGCCCGCACAACCTTCTCCCTGTCGTTTTCCTTGCGCCACTCCCTGCTCGTGCCCTTTCTGCATCCTGCGCTCTATTCTTCCCCCGCCTCACCCTCGACACTCATCCTAACGGCATCCACTCTGTGCCACTTCTGCTCACATGACTCCCAAGTCAAACATATCAAAATATTATAATAATTATTAATTATTATTATAATATATCACACCAATTTTTTTTTAAACATGGAGTCTTCAAGGCAGAGATACGTATTCCGTGAAGAAATGAGAAAGGATATAGTAAACCAAAAAGAAGAATTAAATACTATACATGCTTGCCTAAATCAATTAGAAGAAGGACAATACTTGTTACACGCTAAGATGGACAATGGATACGCTAGATTGGAGAGGATAGAAAATCGATTGGATAATTTGGCAGTCGTAAGAGAGCAAGAGAAATAAGAAAGAGAGACAATAAATGCAAAAAATGATATGATGTTCAACGAGATTATGAAGAAATTAAATACAATTTTTCCAGAACCAAGGTTGGAGCAAGAAAAATCCGAATCTTCTTCAAAGGTGCACACAACCTAAGAGGGCAAGAGAGAGATTATCAAAAAATTAAAAAGGGATTACCAAAATACAATGGAAAAACCCATAAAGGTGTCGTCATTTGGGTTAATAAAATGGAGGGCATTTTCGAATCAAACCCTCCACTCGACGAAAGAGAAAAAATAATGATAGCCACTAATAACTTGGAGGAGGAGGCATACGATTGGTTTCTATGGTGATCAGGGAAGTGTGATGCTCGTTCCTTCCAATGGTCCAATTTCACTAATGCATTACTAAAAACATTCCATGACGAAGAAGAAGATGATGTATATACCAAGTTTATCCATCTTAAGCAAAAGGGAAATGTAAACGATTATACTCACAAATGGGAAGTACTGGCAACAAGACAAGACCGGTTTTCAGATGAAAAATTACTAAAAATGTACATATGTGGCTTAAAGGATTACATTCGTAATGAGTTAAAACTTTGGAAACCCCAAACTATTGAAGACGCTAGACATGCAACAAAGCTAATTGATCAAAAGAATCGAGTCAACAAACCATCATTTTCAGGAGTAGACATATCATATAGATATTTTAATGAAAAACTAAATAAGTATGCGACAAAAAAGACAAACAGGTATGTACCACCCCACCCGAGGGAGAATGAAAAACAACTCCAAAACATAGGTAAGAAATGGGTAAATAAGTGCAGATATTGCGGAAATAAATGGGAAAAAGGGCACCGATGCAACAATAAAAAAATGTATATTTGTGAAGTTGAGAAAGAACCAAAAGTTTCCTCCAGAAGTGATTCCAATGAGGACGATATCAACGAAGAAAACAATGATTTCAACACAGATTCTGAAGAAGCAATGCCCATGATATCTTTAGCGGCAATAATAGGCATCACACAACCACAAACCCTGGAATTAAAGGGACATGTGAGGAAAGAGAATGTCACCGTACTTATAGATATAGGGAGCACCCATAATTTTATAAATGTAAATGTGGCGAAAAGGCTAAACTTGTTCGTATACCCAACAACATATATAAAGGTTATGGTAGCAGATGGGAAAAAAATTGATGGAATTAGGAAGTGTCACAAGGTCAAACTACAAATAGATGTTTATAGTTAACAGAAGATCCCTAACATCGTCAGCTAATAGTGCCTTTATCCACGACATAAATAGCTTACTAAGCCACTCAAAGCATTACCACATATTTGATTTCAACTCCCTCGGTCTCAGAGAAGTTGGATCTAGTTTACATGGGCTATGGATTCCTCTCATTCTCTCTATTGTTTAGAAACAACAAGTTTCCTACGAACGAGGCCATTTTGGAAGCTATGGTAGGAATTGATAAGCCTTGGGAGAATATGCATCACCATCCCTATTTTCTTCCACCATTAGGTACAATCGAAAATGAGGAATTCCATGTAAGACTACTTGGAAATACATTAGGAAAATTTTGAGGTAAAAATTGGGCCTCAAAACAAAAAAATGTACTATCAAAATCAACTTTTAAAGAACCAATCACATTCTAGAGGATGGCATCATCTATAATAATTGAAGTGGCATTGGTTGAGTTAAAGATGTTAATTTATCAAATTCTAAATAGCTAATAAAAACTCATAGCTAACTATATCAATGTTGTAAGTAAAGTACTCAAAAAAAAAAAAAAAAGTACTCTTGGATTACTTTTGAATATAATGTAAATGTACTAAAGTACTTAGAAAAAATATATTATTTATGTTTCAATATAAAATAAATAAATTACAAATACCAAACAAGTGAATGCTCTATTCAAAATCAAAACTATAAAATTAATTTTCAATATATAACATATATCTTTAAATAATAAATTATTAATACTAAAAAAATTAAAATTTCTATTCAAAATCATATAAATAATTTACATCATATAATATATAATTTTAAAATTTTATTTTAATAAATTATAATATATAGGTAAATTTACAATATAATGATAATTTATAATTTATAATATATATTGATGAAGCTTTAAAGCCTTATGTAAAAATACATACTATTCAACTAAAATCAAAATATGTATATAAATACTAAAAAAATTAAAATTTCTATTCAAAACCATATAAATAATTTACATCATATAATATATAATTTTAAAATTTTATTTAAATAAATTATAATATATAGGTAAATTTACAATATAATGATAATTTATAATTTATAATATATATTGATGAAGCTTTAAAACCTTATGTAAAAATACGTACTATTCAACTAAATTCAAAATATGTATATAATATATAATTTAAAATTATTTTAAACTTTAAAAACCTTATTGAATACCTACCATTCTACCTTAATGTTTGGTATAATTGATAGGATATTTAAACTTTTAAAACCTTTGAGATTTAAACTTTTTAGACCTTATGTTATAGATACGGTATTCTTATCATTTTATTTTAGTATATGATATATAATTTTAAATCCATAAATATGTGATATATGTGGAATAATTACTATTTATATAATATATAATTTTAAATTTAAGAATATTAATATAAATGGGATAAGTTTTATGAGATACAAGATAATAATAAAAAAGAAAAATAAATTTGTAAAAGATATAAATTAAAATAAATGTGTATATATAAGTTAATTAAGTATTTTATAAATAAAAATAGATTTAAATAACGTACATATTTATGTAAATAGATTATTAGTATTTAAATAATGTTAATATTTATATAAATAAATTACTAAGTTTTAGTTTTAATAAATCTAAGGTAGTTTTATATAATACTTAGTCAACATATTTTATAAATATTGAAATATAAGTTGGATTTATATGATTATATGACTGATTTTCTATTTTTAATAAATATAAGTTAAATTTATATAATGAATATATATATTTAAAAGAAATAACAATTTATTCATATAAATTTATTTTATCTTTAAAATTCAAAATTCAAAATTATACATGTTATTATAATCATATTTTGAATATTGAATAAGTTATATTTCAAAATTCAAAATAATATACTTTATTTTATTTTATGAGTACATTACTTTTTACTTTATGAGTACAATACTTTTTACTTTATAAGTACATTCATCATATTATATTCAAAATCAATTTATGTATTCAAGAGTAGTACTTTTAGTCACATCAAAGAATTATTTTTTTAGTGCTATGGAATCGGGATGCCTTCGAAGGGGTTGCTAATCATTTGGGGAAATTTATCCATTTAAGGGAGGGCCATCTGAAAAGCATGGACCGGAGAATCGGTCGGGTCCTAGTGGAAATTGATATGGCCAAAGGCTTGTTGGAGAAAATGGATATTCATTGGAGGGGTAAAATATTTTCACAAACCCTTGATTACTGGGGTTTACCATTTCGTTGTTCCAGATGTAAGGTTGTGGGTCATCTGTGAAAGGATTATGAGCGGACTTACTCTGGTTCGGAGGACGAGGACTCTTCGGAGGAGGCATTTGTGTGGTCTTCTGATAGCAGCTATGGTTCAGATGGTTCCTCCCCGGAGCGTGAATGCTTGTTTCCGTCGATCCCGTCTTCTACAGATGCATCCTTGCAGGCTCTGTCTTCTCTTTTGAGTAAGTTAAACACTTTGGACCCATCTTTTACTGTTTCATTAAACGAAGGGGAAATAGAATTTATTAATCTGCTGGATAAAAAAGGTAATAGGTTGGGGGACGAACTTATTGGGGGTGGGCCTTATTTCTACTAGGGTATCTGTCAAAATACTCCCGAGGCTACTGAGAATGTTGTGCCCACCTGTGCTCTAAATTTTGTCCTGGTGGGGGGATTTACATTACCCATGTCCAATACATTCAATCCTGAATTACCTACTACAATCTGTCAGGTTGGTACTATCTCTCCTCCTGCCATTCCTTGGTCGGCCCCTAAAACTAACTTATTGGATCTTTCTTCGTGTTTGAGCATGCCATCTATGTCTCCTAAATCTCAAGGTTTCCCAAAGGAGGGGGGTCTTGGAGGGTACTACTTCATTGGTTGACAAAATTATCCAAACTCCATTTACAACCTATGTTGGCAATATGTCTATCGAATTGGATGGGGTAGACAAGAATCCAGCTTGCTCCACGCTTCCCAATCTTTAGAAATCCAAAGGTATGGTGCGAGGGGTTTAGTAAAGAATTTATCGCCTCTTCATACTCACATTGGACGAAAATGCTCATCCATGCTCACACTGTCCACACCTCTTGACTCTGGTCTCCACCCGGATTTAGTCTCCCAATCATCTAACACCAAACGAGCCCTTAGATATTTAAAATACCAAGCTAGGGTGAAAAGATGAAAATAATTTCACTCAATATTAGAGGGATTAGGGGACCTCAGAAAAAATTATCCCTCAAACGATTGTTGGAGAAGGAGTCTCCAGACTTGGTTTTTTTTCTAGGAAACAATGGTTTCAACCGAGAAGGCTAGGAACTTCTTTCAAATATTTAAAAAGGATTGGGTGATGGCCTCCACAGATGCGGAGGGCCAGTACGAGGGACTCTTATGTGCATGGAACCCGAGGGTTGTTAATCTATCGGCATTTGGTACTCATTGGGGAATCCTTTTAAAAGGTCATTCAGTGGGGTTTACAGGTGTCTGTAATTTTCTCAATGTTTATGCTCCATATCTAAACAGGAAATCATTTTGGGATTCAACAATTCATATGGATATTTTAACTTTATCAAATTTGGTGTTAGCATGTGACCTTAATCTAACTCTATCGAATGCGGAAGTTTGGGGCGATTCATGTAGACTGAATCTGCTCTCAAGCTATTTTCAGAATTATTTCTCTACAGTTAGATTAAATGATATGGAACCATTTCCATTAAATCCAACTTGGAGTAATGGTAGAAATGGTCTTGCTTGCGCTTCAAAAAGTCTTGACAGGTTCATGGTTGTTGATTCTCTAATGAAGCTGGTATTCAAATATAGGTCATGGATTGATGCTACAAGGTTATCGGATCACCTCCCGATTCTATTGGAGCTTGATTTTGAAGATAAGATTCAGAACTACCCTTACAAATTTAATCATACATGGATCTGTTAATTTTTCATAATTTACTTCAAACTGATCTAGGATCTTAACTGAGAGAACAACATCTACATCATATCTACAACATATCAATCATGGACATAATAATGCAAGCACACAAGAGACAATAGACACACAGAGTTTCACTGGGGAAAACCATAAAGGTGAAAAACCCCAAAACTTCCTTAGAGATAGATAGAGAAATGATACAACCCAAGCATAAGAGATAGTATTCTCCTAGCAGCAGCTTCTCCTCCTCCACAAGTGCGCCACTCTCCAATGAGAGTATGAGTGAGAAAGTGAATGATCAAATAGAGTGCCTCCCGCACTCTATTTATACATGACTTGACTTGCCTAATAACCTTTACTATGTTGGCCTCAACTTAACCACTTAACATAATGCTGACAGGGCCGACCCCCAATAGGGTGGTCTAATAACCCTTTGACCCACATGACTTCTACAGGGATGACCCCATCAAGGTGGTCTAATAACCCATCAAGTATAAGTTACGACACTTACAATATAAATGACGACACTTCCGTATAGAGGAATAATAACATCTCTATAGGAATACAATATACATATGTGAAATACATTCTGAAGTTACAATTACATCAACACTCCCTCTTAACTTGGAAGGTATTTCTCGACACAGATCTGCGAGCACAAGTCTTCTTCTCTAGATCATCGTCATCGAATCATCATCATCGTCACTGTTGTTGCTATCTCAATCAATCTCCAATCTACTTGTCATAGGAAGTTCTACAGAGCCAGTCCTTTTTCATACTGGATGTAGGTCTGCCACTTGCAGGTCTTCATCATCTACAGAACTAGCCCTTTTTCATGCTGGATGTATCATAGAGCCAGCCCTTTTTCATATTGGATGTGACCTAGAAAAAATCTAGGATTTCCACCACATAGCCAGTCCTTTTTCATACTGGATGGACCTAGAACAAATCTAGGATTTCCACCACAGAGCCAATCCTTTTTCATACTGGATGGGACCTAGAACAAATCTAGGATTTTCGCCACAGAGCCAGTCCTTTTTCATACTGGATGGGACCTAAAACAAATATAGGATTTCCACCACAGATCCAGTCCTTTTTCATACTGGATGGGACCTAGAACAAATCTAGGATTTCCACCACAAAGCCAGTCCTTTTTCATACTGGATGGGACCTAGAACAAATCTAGGATTTCCGCCACATATCCAGTCCTTTTTCATACTGGATGGGACCTAGAACAAATCTAGGATTTCCACCACAGAGCCAGTCTTTTTTCATACTAGATGTGACCTAGAACAAATCTAGGATTTTCGCCACAGAGCTAGTCCTTTTACATACTGGATGTGACCTTGAACAAATCTAGGATTTCCACCACAGAGCCAGTCCTTTTTCATACTGGATGGGACCTAGAACAAATCTAGGATTTCTCACCACGCAACCTCGAAAGAGCATCCCATGACTTATTACCGGCACAGAGCCCAACCTATCGGATCTCCCAGGGCTACATTACATGTGGTCATGGAAAAACCTCGAAAGAGCATCCTAGGAATTATCACGGGCACACATCCCAACCTATTGGATCTCCCAGGACTACATTACATGCCACAGGACAAAACCTCGAAAGAGCGTCCCAGGACTTATTATGGGCACACAGCCCAACCTTTCGGATCTCCCAGGGAAATATTACATGTCCTCCCAGAGCAATGCCTCGAAAGAGAATCCCAGGACTGATTGCGAGCACACAACCTAACCTAACGGATCTCCCAGGTCTTCTTACATGCTCATCTGCACAACCTGTCCACGGCCACAGAGTATCAACCTGATACTCACCATACATTGTCCCGATGCATATCATCCAGAGCATCATCCTGATACACATGATCATCCTGATCACCGTCACTGCATCATCCTGATGCATGTCATCTAGAGCATCGTCCTGATACTCATCACATATGATCATCCTGATCATCGTCATAGCATCATCCTTATGTATATCATATGGAGAAACATCCTGAAGCTCATTATCCATGATCATCCTGATCATACAATGCATCCACCTAATGCATACCAAGTATCTACCTCATACATATCATCATACATGATCTACCTGATCATACAATGTATCCACCTGATACATATCATCATACATGATCTACCTGATCATACAATGTATCCACCTGATACATACACAAATACATGATCCAACTGATCATATCAAGCATCCAACATGATACGTATACAAATAGTAACTGAAGCATCGTCATAATGCTCATCTCACAACACTTACATCCACATCCATGGGAAGGATCCTCCTCTCACCATGCTTGGAATGGCTCTTGCAAATGTGTCCATCACTTCTTCCTCAAAGTGTCATCAATCAGAAGAACACCAAGACTCTCTCTGAAGTACTCAAACTTCACTCTGGCTAGTGGTTTCGTCGACACATCTGCAACCTGCTCATTCGTCGCAACATACAGGAGCTCATAATCAATTGTACCCTTTAGGTACCTCAGAATATGCTTTACAGCAACCAAGAAAACACCTCTGGCATCCGTCAGGAACTGGCTCAATGTGTTCATCGCAAAGCAAATATTTGGTCTCATGTTCATCAGGTATATCAAGGACCCAATCATCTGACGATACACAGTGACATCAACCGAATCAGATGAAGCATCACACAGAAGCTTCAGGTTCGATGCCACAGGTGTGGCCATGGCCTTGCAGTCCATCATCCTGAACCTTTTCAGGATCTCTACTACATACTTCTCTTGTCCAAGGAAGATTCCATTTGCACTCTGCCACACCTCCATGCCTAGAAAGTAGTGCATCATCCCCAAGTCCTTCATCTCGAACTCGACAGCAAGCTTCCTCTTCGTGTCGGAAATGAATCTATCCTCACCAAGTCCAAGGCTTTCTTCAACTTGCACACATATGACTCCCTGTCATATGTCTCAAAACCGAGTGGTTGCTCCACATACACTTCCTCCTCGACTACACCATTCAAGAAAGTTGTCTTGACATCCATCTGGTGTATCTTCTATTTCATCACTGCAGCTAGAGCAAGTACTGTTTTGATGGAAGTGTGTCTGGCTACAGGATAAAAATACTCTTCATAGTCTATTCTCTCTTTCTGGGAGAAGCCACGAGCTACAAATTTTGTTTTGTATTTCTCTATGCTATCAAATGCAGCATGCTTGATCTTATAGATCCACTTGGAAGTCACAACAGACTTCCCTTCAGGCTTTGGGACCACATCCCAAACATCATTCTTCA
This sequence comes from Larix kaempferi, assembly GCA_027924585.1. Taxonomy (NCBI): domain Eukaryota; kingdom Viridiplantae; phylum Streptophyta; class Pinopsida; order Pinales; family Pinaceae; genus Larix; species Larix kaempferi. The sequence continues at coordinate 9,528,554 of BSBM01000120.1, read as the reverse complement.
TGATCGACTGATCATGGCATTCTTCCATTACTTCATCCCGGATCCTGGGAACTTCAGATTCTTCAATAGATAGCTTTGTTGCTAAACAAATGTTGTAGTCCTTCTTTTGTAGGTGATGGTATACGATCTTTCCTACAAAACAAGTTAAATTGCATTATTAGAAACATCTCATAGTTTTCAGAACAAATTCTTACACATAAAGAAATATGTCATACAGTCATGCAATTATTTTAGCCAATGCTTCAATACAACATTTATCCATATCCCGTAACTTTCTAGATGCCTTCCAATCTCTACCAGAACATTGTTAAGAGTGTGCACAACTCCCAACATGTCAGCAAAGAGGCTTCATTCTAGATAAGTAGCAATGGAATATTGTACAGTGCCATAGGCCACTTACCCATTACATGCGTATTAGTAGTATACTGTTCATTAATGCAATTATTCTAATATGCATAATATACATCCTAAATCTAGGAACATAAGTATGTACATGACTGAACAACATCATTTAAGTAATAATAAAGGACAATTCAAATACTTATCTTTGTTTAGTTGTGGGGTGGACTCCCTCTCAATCTTTGCTTCCTTGCAGGAACTACTGGAGTGTTCTCCCTCTTGATATTTTCTTCTTGGATTACATGTCCTTGAAGTTATATTCATCCTGGACCACTATGCATGCTTAAGTGTGCACTAGTGTCATCCTCAAGATCTCATACATGATCATACATCCATTAGTATAATCTCAATAATATCAAAACATTATGATCCTAATTAAACTTAACATGTATGGTCATGATCATTTCATACATAGGTAATAAGCGTTAGGGAAAACTTATTTTACTCATGCATAATCTTATTCGGCCATAGGACTCTTCTAGTTAGTCATATTATCAATCAAAGTAAGAAACATAATATGCATAAACCCTTGATTACTTAAACTTCTAACTTCAAGGATAATCATTATCATTCATACAAAAGTATAAGATCCTAACACAAGGTAGGATTCTAACTTGATATAGGAAAAACATACTTGGATATCATATTTGCTAGTTATGTCTAGCAATGTCTTCTTGTTCTCTTCAATGACTTGTGCTAGTAACCTGCATATCTCATAGGTTAATCATTATAGAACCAAGTTATACATACCTCGTAAGTAGATATTCTATGTGATCCATGACAATGGATGAATCTTTGTCTTCATGTGAACATGGTCATATGTTCTTAAACTAGAACATGATTTGTCTTTCTTGATGTACCTTTCATGTTAGCGGACAACATAAACCTCATACAACACCACAATGCATTAGTACAATCATAAGTGTCAAAACCCTAATCAATGAATATCTGCATTCATAATTTTATTAAGATGATATGACAAGTCTAAAGTTAATCAAGAATGTACTAAACTTAATGAAGACAAACATACCATAAACTTAATCATGAATAGATCTCGAAACATACCTGGATAAGTCATACCTGTCGAGATTGCTTGTAATCTTCTTATGTAAGGCCTTAGCCTCATCTCCCTCTGAAATGGGAACTTCTTCACTTATGCAGGTGACCAACCATTCTCTTCTAGGATTAACCCAATCCACTTTGATTTTCTGAAACTGGATTTGGAGTTGGATTAGGGTTTGTCAGAGAAACCCTAAAAATTCAAACTTTGAATTTCAAACTTCTGAAAGGATAGAAAGATGCGCCTTTCTGAGCTGGTCAAGCTAGTATACTCAGAATTTGAAAACTGCAAAGTTTCACCCCTCAAACTTGCCTTTTAGATTTTCGGATTCACTAGGGAGGACCCTGAATTAGGGTTTGAGTTTCCTGAAGCTTCACCCAACCAAATAGTTTGATCCAAAGCTCTAAACTTTGATTTTTCCAAGGAGCTTCCAACTATGGTCACAGATTTCAAAAATTCTCATTTTTGCAAAAGTCCTAATTTTTCACTTTTCCGATCAAAGTCCTGAACCAGGGTTTGATCAAGCCCGGCTTTCTACCCAACCAAAAAATTTGATCTTAGTCTCTAAATTTCGATTTTGATAAGGAGTATCCATCCATGGTCTCAGATACAAAAAATTCCAAACATTCTTCGAAACCCTAAATTCCCGGAGCCATGAATGAAGGTGCTCAAAATCCAATTCTATTTTGACATAAATATGCACATGATTTTTTATGGTGTAACTCCAAAATTTCAGATCTATAGGATCTTCAAATTCTACTTGTGGTAGCCTGATCTGTTGAATTTCCAACCCCGTGGGTCTAACCTCAAATAGATTCTCTGAGAGAGATTTATGCCAAGTGTCACAACGTGACCTGTTTATGGGATAAAACAGGAGAGCGAACTTGTATGCCATGCCACGTGTCACTGGTTCAACTTCGGTCTCTGAAAACCTTACCTGAGAAACTACATTCCATACCCTACCTATCAATTTTTACGAATTTTCATTTGGAGCTTCCTATCCCAATTTGTGACCTTTTTTCCTAGGTCACCTGTTTATGACTGAGATATGGAAGAGGCAGAAACCCTAGATTGTACAGATCATAAAACACAAAGTACAACGAATTAGAAGTTGTGATTTGGATACAAGGTACATTGGGATCTTATCTTCGACCTGTAAAAGTTTCAGATTCTGAAACTTCTCCAAAATGGATTTATAGCGAAAGTTCTATGATGACTGTTTTTTTCTATATCAATCCCTAGCTTCGCAAGTGCAACAAGTGTCATAAATGCCATACCATGCCTTCTTTCAGGCTAGCTCTGATACCATGTTAGTTTTTCAGAATTTACTTCAATCTGATCTAGGATATTAACTGAGATAATAATATGTACAACATATCTACATCATATCAATCATGGACATAATAATGCAAGCACACAAGAAACAATAGACACACAGAGTTTCACTGGGGAAAACCATGAAGGTGAAAAACCCCACAACTTCCTCATAGATAGATAGAGCAATGATACAACCCAAGCATAAGAGATAGTCTTCTCCTAGTAGCAGCTTCTCCTCCTCCGCAAGTGCGCCACTCTCCAATGAGAGTATGAGTGAGAAAGTGAATGATCAAATAGAGTGCCTCCCACACTCTATTTATACATGACTTGACTTGCCTAATAACCTTTACTAGGTCGGCCTCAACTTAACCACTTAACATAATGCTGACAGGGCCGACCCCCAATAGGGTGGTCTAATAACCCTTTGACCCACATGACTTATATAGGGCCGACCCCATCAAGGTGGTCTAATAACCCATCAAGTATAAGTTACGACACTTACAATATAAATGACGACACTTCCGTATAGAGGAATAATAACATCTCTATAGGAATGCAATATACATATGTGAAATACATTTCGAAGTTACAATTACATCAACAGGATCAAGGCTGCAGATTTCGTGGCTCTGTAGCATAAGACTTGGATGGAATTCACTAATGTTGAGAATGACCCACCCTCTTATTTTTTGATAAAGAAATTGAGTAGACTAAAATCTATTGTTATCAAATGGGAAAGGCAGCGAAAGAAGGCTCAATTTAGGGAGCTTTGAAGGATTGAATCGGAGATTTTTGAGATTCGGGATATTAGTAAATTAGGGGCGACACATTCTCAGGCACAACAGTCCCTACTGGTGTTGGAACAACGACAACTACACTTACTCTCTCAGGAGGAGGAGACATGGCGACTTAAAAGTTGTGCCTTATGGGTTACTTTGGGCGACAAAAACAACAAGTTCTTCCATAAATTCGTTGATAGCCACATGATTCATAATTCCATTTGGTCTATTAAAACAGTTGCAGATGATTTAATTAGCAGACAGTCAGATCTTCTAGTGGTGGCTGAAAAACATTTCGAAGGTTATTATAAGGATCCGGGCACATGTGTGGTCAATGAACAAATTAAGGTTATTAGGGAGTTCCCTCATTTCTTCTCGGGACAAGAAGGGAATGATGTTTTCAGGCCTGTTATGCTCCCAGAAATTAAAAAGGTCATCCATAAATTTGCTAGAGAAAAAATCCTCGGTCCTAATGGGTGGACGACGAAGCTTTTCATTAAATTTTTTGACTTAATGGGGCCGGATTTACTTGCTATGGTGGAAGATACTCGGATGATGGGTAGAATCTCGTTGAATTTAAATGCGACATTCATAGCATTAATTCCAAAGACATCACTTCAGACTTCATTTGAAGATTTCCGATCGATTTCTTTATGCAACTTGGTCTACAAATTAGTTGAAAAAATCATCGCTAACAAAATCAAGCCGATTCTCTCAAAATCCATATCCAAAGAACAGTTCGGGTTCCTTGAAAATCGACAAATTTTGGATGCAATAGGCCTTGCGCAAGAAGCTTTCCATAGCATAAAGACTAGAAATAAGAAAGCATTGGTTATTCAGATAGATTTTACTTAAGCATACAACATGGTCAATTGGAGCTTCCTAACACTTGCTTTGATCCAGATTGGGATACCCTGGCAGGCCATGAAATGGATCATGGGTTGTGTTTCCTCGGAAAACTACTATGTGTTGGTAAATGGGTGTCTGTCTAAATTCTTCTCAGTTTCTCGTGGACTCCATTAGGGCTGCCCATTGTCGCCGCTTTTTTTTCCAGATAGTGATCGAGGGGTTGAGTAGGCTATTGATTAGAGCTAAGGCGGACAAGCAGATTACTGGGGTAAATATATCAAAAAATATCTCTATTACACACCAATTCTTCGTCGACGATGTGATGTTGTTCGGCTTGGCATGCAAAAAGGAATGGTCATCAATTAAGGTAATACTTGAAATTTTTGTTAGTGCTTCAGGAATGATCATAAATGAAGCTGAATCGACCATCTTGGAGCATAACTTGGATGGTCGATTGCAGGTGGATATCTTTGCTTTATTTCCCTACAATAGCAAGCAATTAGCGCGTTGAACTTTGTACTTGGGATACTACATCAAACCCAATGCATATAACAAACATGATTGGTCCTGGATATTAAAGAGATTTGATAAGTGTATACATAAATGGTGGTAGAGGTGGCTCTCAATCGGTGGACCAATTACATTGGTAAAATTAGTTCTTCATAACATTGGGGTTTATTGGCTATCTCTGAGTAAGATTCAAAAGTCAATCTTGACAGGTATGCATAGGAAAATGCATAATTTTATTTGGTCAGGGAAGAATACTCGCAAAGTGCATTTGGTGGATTGGAGGCGGTTGGACTCTCCATACTACTTGGGGGGTTGGTCCATTAAGAACATATTTTTCTTCTCTTCGGCCCTTCGTGCGAAGATTCTATGGAGGGCGCTCATGGTCGATGGTCCGTGGGGGGCAGTTATAATTGAAAAATACCTCAATGGCCAATCGGTACATATGTGGATTAGATCTGGTAACAAAATATTAAAGGAGGATCCAATATATGGGCGGGGATATCCTCTGCATATTTGACTTTTGGCCAACTGGGTTGGTTGGTAGCCTGGAAATGGTCGGTCTATACAACTGGGTGCTGACCATATTATTCGGGGACCTTCACATTATCAGTTATCTTGTGAACTGACATGCTCTCTCAGGGCTAGAGGATATTACTCTCTCCAACATGCATCTGCGTCGAGATCACCTAATTATCCCTTCCAGCGTTGGACCAGCGCTTCGTAGATTGGCCTCCATGAGTCCTTGGCTGCTGAATGGACCTATTATGTTCGTGAACTACAGAGGGGAGGCATCTGTCTATCCATTGAAGCTGAAAAAATCCCATGGTCGATGAATACGGCGTTGGGTTCGTTGACATCCTGACTAGCCTATGACTCTGTTTTCCCATTTATGGATCCAACTCACTGGTGGCATTCGAGTATCTGGCGGTGGAACATTCCACTGAAGATAAATATTTTCTTGTGGTTGGCATTAGGAAACAAGTTTTTATGTTGGAATAACTTAATGAAACGAGGTTTTACTGGCCCTAATATATGTATATTATGTAAACAGGCGGTTGAAACAGACCTTCATTTATTCATCAATTGTCATTTTTGTGTTTGGGTTTGGGCGGTGGTCCGTTAATATTTTGCAAGTATACTTGTATGGAATGATACTTCACTGGCAGGTGGCTTACACACTTAGTATAAATTCAACAATAGAGTTGTTATGTTGGCATGCTTCGTCTTTTGGGAAACCTGGAAATCCAGGAATTTGGCCATATTTGAAGATAAATTCCTCCAGCCTGGATGGGTGGCTCGGAAAGTGGTTGCGGCTCACAATGAAACATGGGGTACTGGGGTGGCTAAAGAGGATAGGTTCTTACCTATTAGTAGGTCAATACATCACATTTTCACTGGGTCATTTGGTAAATTTGATGGGGCTTCCCAGGATTTGGGCCTTTTATGTGGTGTTGGGGCGATTATTGTATTGAACAATCGATTTTTTTTAACATTTGGATGAACTTTGGCCCAAGTACTAATACCAAAATCGAAGTATACGCTCTCTGTATTCTCCTTCATTTTGCAAAAATCATAAATATGGAGCTGAGGCATATTGCGGGAGACTCACAAGTCATCATCAACTGGATCAACCGATTCGGGTCTATAAATGTTATTTCCCTTTCATCATGGCTGGATAGGATCAGATTGTTGTAGCAGTATCACTTGGGTATCCAGTTTCTTCATATTCCTCAGGAAGAGAATGTGCAGGCGGAAATCCTCTCAAAGAGGGCCTTGCTCACGGAGGAAGGTTTCTTATTCTATGAGTTTTGGTTTAACAATAGTGTCCAGAATGCTGGCAGGATTTCCATGTATTCACCTTTGGGTTTGTTACTTTGTTTTTTGGGGTCCCAGTGTATCGACTTCTATTTCTGGTGGCACTTGGTCGTTGTCCTATTTTTTTTTTCCTTCTTTCTAGCTGGGGGAATCTTTTTACTTTTGGTCGGTGTTGGGGCCATAATTGGGCTGGTTGTTATATTTCTTCCTGGGGGCAGCTTGTATCTTTTGGGTTGGTGTAGTTTTCTCAGGGAGGTGAGATGTTACATATCTGTCTAGGATGGCGGCACTTGTTGTTGGAAATTTGGATTGGATTATGTTTTTGTACTCTTTTTATATTCCTTATAAAGTATAGATTTTTACTGTGTGAAAAAAAAGAATGATTTTTTATTGATTTTATTTTAGATATCTTTTCAATTTAACTTAACCATAGTTACATTGATTGTAGTGTAAAAGGTGAGCTGTGAATATACCTCCCCCACAAAATGCCTAACTTGTAATATTTTATTATATCTATTAGGAGGCCCATTTTAGACCTCAAAATTACCCTAATGTCAATTGGCCCGTAAATCCTTTAGCCAATCAGGGAATCTATGCTGAAGGAAATATGACAAACATTTCTAAAACTATGTTGATCAATATTTCCAAAGACCCTAATGTCGTTGAAAACATTTTTATTGGTGAAAACTACTCTGAGGAAGAAGTTAGCATTTATACCGAGTTGTTTAAAGAGTTTTGCGACGTTTTTTCTTGGTCATATGAGGAGATGCCAAGCATCGACCTATCCATTATTGAGCATGAGATTCAAGCATATCCAAATGTTAAATCTATTCGACAAAAACTACGTCCAACTAACCCTAGGAAAGCAATGGTTGTCAAAGCTGAGGTTGAAAACAAATTTAAAAGTTGGATTTATCTATCCTATCGCTTTGATAAAATGGGTGTCTAACCCAGTTCTAGTAGATAAAAAGTGAGTTACCATTAGAGTTTGCACTTACTTCTGTGATTTGAATAAATCCCGTCCTAAGGACAATTTCCCCACTCCATTCATTGATCCCCACACCATTCATTGATCAGAAAGTGCTCGCCATTCTGGTTTCAATAGAGCATTTTCCTTCAAGAGTGTTGTAAGAACAAGGTTGTGCCAGCTTCCAGCTTGGAGAATGCAACCAGTAGGCTGAGTGCATTTATGGCAAATTGATTGATCAGGGGCTCAATTTTATATCATTTTACTATATCGTGTTGTAGTCCTCAAGGTCTATAACAATTCACATCAATAATTACTAGCAGTTCTTTTAGGAAGTGGTTCTATCATCATAGTTTCTCAACACGTTCTCACCTACCAATAGGAAATCTACTAATAATGATGAAAATTTTCCACTGGGAATGATATATTGCAGGTTGTACAAAAGAATTTATTTTTATCATTACTAAACCAAAAATCCAAATTCACAATTTGCAGAACGAGATAACTTATGAAGATTAAAGAATGATGTTGCATAGAGAACAAAATCGCCCCTTTATGCATTGTTTGTGATCTCTATTTTATGGGTATGTGCTTGCATTGGCACTAACAAAGATATTGTGCAGTTACCATGTAGATCCTAATGGGTGTGAACCTTCAATTAAAGAATCTATTGAATAAAAAGGATTCCATTGTTGGAAAACAAAAGAAGAGAAACTAAACATTAAAACTATTATTTCACTTGAAGAAAAACTAAAACTATCCATTGAAAAAAAACAATCCATTCAATAACTTGGAAGAAATTTTACTCAACATTTCTATAAAAAATATTAGCTCTGCAATTTCCTTTCAAAAATGGAGTTGATGCAATGGTTCGGAATTATCAGATCCATTGCCAAAATGTATTATGGAAAATGATATGTAAAATTTAGGCATGTTAAGAGATTGTACTTTTGTATTGTGTTTCTCGTTGATCTCAATCATTTTCATTGGATTACTGCTAGAAATCGCAATATAACTGTAAACGTTGAGGGTCGAGGCTGACATTCTGGGTTCCCAATATCTTAGATATCCTTGAAGGGGGCAACTCAACATTGAAATAAGAAGTGGAGCACCAAGAATAAATTTAACATGTTCCAATGATTCCATAACCACGTTCAATAGTGAGTGTACGCCTCAACCCCTTCAACTCCTCAATTCCAAATGCCCATATGGGAGGAAACAAAAATCCCACGATTTTTTAATGGAGGGACAGAAAAAACATGAATCTTTTTGCATATGTATGTTTGTAGTTTTTATCTTTTATGGGTTATATTTATTTTGTAATCCTATTTTAAGTTTAAAATTTGTATTTTTCAAAGATTACAACATTTATATTAATATAGTATGAGAGAAACAAATTACATTTTAAATATTATTAAATTTTTTAATTGCTTTTAAATGTGTATTTGTGTGGTTCTATACTTATTTTTGGTTTCATTTTGATGTAAAGGTTTATATATTTATGTCTAACAAATAGCCACGATATCAATGTCGGAGTGGAATTTTCAAAATTGAGATAAACAAAATGATACTTAAATACACTTGATATTTATATAATTTCTTTTAAGCTAGGTTATTCATTATTTTCACTAAAACTATATTCACTTGACATTTTATGTCCATGTGATGGAGGTAGCGTAACTGATAACTATTGATTTATTGAATATTTTCAATGGCTTAAATCTCTAAACAATGTGATTATCGAAAAGCAGTCACTTGGTTATAGCAAGCGTCAATCACAACTTTGCAAGATTGAGTAATGAGATATAATTATTCCCTACAAAGTTTACTAAAATATTAAAATGGTTGAATGCTTGTGTGTTGATGAGATATAACTATCCCCACAAAGTTTACTAAAATATTCAAATGGTTGAATGCTTGTGTGTTGAGTCCTTGAAAACTTAATGTTCAAATAATAAATTTCATGAAACCCTCATCCATGAAGCTCTTGGTAAAGTAGTGTTTTCATGTAGCTATGGAACAAAGGTTCCGAGTATTTCTCACCAAATTATACATGCGAACAAGGATTTGAAGAATGGGGAAGGTTGCATGTAAATAAATATATAAGTAAGAACGCGTTGATGGGTTCTTGGATAGGCAAATTCTGAGGATGAGATGATTGAAATACTAGATAATTCCAAGGTAAGGAAGTTGCTTCCTTACTATTTGGAAATGGCTGAGAAAACAAGTAACCTCATCATTGTGAGCTTCAAAATATATGAGAATATGAATCACAATCTTTAGAATTAATCTTTGGCTTCAATAAATTCCATCACTGCAAGCTTAAGAATCTGTTAGAATTGGAATCGGGCTTCCATAAATTCCATAGTTGCCAACTTGAAAATATGTGAGAGTAGGATTTCATCCTCATGCTTCCAAGCATACCAATATTGAATTTCTTCATTGCTGCAACCTTTTTGTGTTCACTCAGGAATGAAATCCCCCCCCCCCCTTACAAACCAGTAGTAAATTAATATATGTGGTGTGTGAAAATTGAGTTATAAAGGTTTTGCCACCTTCGTAATATACTTCAATTGCCTCTTACAACATTCTACTTCTCAAAATCCTTTCCTAACTAGCTTGGTGTGAAGAATAACATAATGATCCAATCATTTAAGCTTGGTGCGAAGAATAACAGAATTATCCAATCATTTAAGCTTGGTGCGAAGAATAATATAATTTTCCAATCATTTAGAAAAACATTCGGTGGGAAGGGGATCAAGTCTTCATGATAATTTCTCCAATGACATTAATCAACATTAAACCCTTGATTTCATCTCATGGAATTGGTTTGCAAGTGCCACGATTTGGAGGAGAAGAATATTGAACTCATGGTGCTCAAAACCTTACTTTCAAATGTTACATTTATGACTAAGGATTCATATTGTCGGCTACAAGTCATGAGGATTCATCACATCATTGAATTGAACATATGAGCAAGTTAGTTTTTATCACAAAAATATGATGTGGACCTAAATAACATGGTCAAATAATTGTTATCTTACATAATTAAGTAAGTTGTGTATCTTTTAACCTGGGTTAGAGAACTATGGCTAAGATTATCTCCTCTTGCTATCCTTAAAGGCCCCCAAAGGTTTTGCAATGGGTCCACATAAACTAACTACCAAACATAAAATAATAATCTAATATGCATGTAGCTCAAAGAATGGAAGAAATACTAAACAATATAGTGCATGCAGGTTTAGGGATGAAAGTATGCAACTAAGTAATAATGAATGCATATGTAGATCTCACAATGTACACCCACAAAGGAGTGCTATTAGTGTGCCTTTGTGTTCCATATTAGTTCCTCCTAGTTTAAAAACAAAAGCATCCCTACTTTCCTCTTAAACTATAAAATATGCCAAGAAGAAAAAATGTTGTAAGAAATAGAATGCCATATAGAGTGGCAAATGACATAGAGAGTTGGATATGGCCAAATGGTAAAGAGATAGACACAAAGTTTGAATAATTGTTTTAGAACTAGTACGATATCTATATGGAGAAAAGAAGTTAGGGATTCATATAGGAACAAACAAAAGAAAGGTTAGAAGTAGAGATGTGTGGTGTATATCATGCATGGATTATTGATCCAAGGAGAAATACCATGTGCTTGAACTCCTAATCATTATTCCCATGAATTCTTGATGTGGTGTAACTTGCAAGGCTTTGCAATGACTTGTTGGTACTATGATAAAGAAGAGTCTCCAAAAGGAAGTCTGGTGGAACTCAAAATTCAACGAATAAATAACATGTTAGAAGTATTGATGTGTCATTCTTGCCACTTGGTTTAGGAATGGCTCTAGGGAGAGGGAAAATACCAAAAAGGAGATCTATTTATACTATGTGTGGTAGTGCAATAAGAAGATTTCCATGCAATCCTCCTCATATGGACTAGTGCTAGTGAGGAATATCACCTTGTGCCTCTTTATAATCATAAATCATTCCTCCATTAAATCACCATTAATAACCATAGGAATATTTGTCCTATTTATAGAGTAGAAACTATATGTAAAAGGTAGTCTATAGCATGTATTGAGCTATGTATAATATACAAACCAAGATGATAAGAATTGATGTTGAACATGGAATATGTAATAGTAGTTTATGGAGTGCTAGTGATCGTGTAGTGATCACTGTTTGAGTAATAATACAATAATGTGAAGGGTACTAGTTGTGTTGCACTGAGGAATTAAGCCATGTCCTCAAATTGCTCATGGGATATATTGTAGGAGTGAAATGAGCCGTAAGATATTTTGGAAAAGAAAGAGCAAGGTAATGCATTCTCATGGTTGTAAAAAGAAGAGTAGTGATGCACTAAAAAATACTGGGGGGATGGAATGTTACAAGAGAAAATGTATAGCTTATTAGGGACAATACTTATCTCCAATTGTGTATTAGATTTGAATTGGTGTTGGTGAATCCTATGATTTGGAATAAGAAGCTTGTACCATGGATGGGATGGGATATATGATGTATATGTTTCTAATAAATGAAATGCTAAAGAAAAAATATACAACAGGGTGGTGTGAAATAAGGCAGAGAGATAGGTCAATTAAATTATTGGAATTGCATAAGAAAGAGATTGTTGTGATTGGTGGTATATGCATAGGGTGAATACAGTAAGAATGATAGGAGTAGCATGGTGTCAAACATAAAAAAAAATGTGATGAATAATCAACTGAAAGAAGTGTTTATCTTTTGTAGCATGTTTTTGTTTTGTGGATGAGGTGGTTGCAGTAGTCAGGTATGGGATTGAAAGTGCTAATGGTGAGGGTTAATTTCAATAGCAAGTTCTGGATGATAAGACCATGGAGCCAAAAAAGAAAGATTTATAAACATGATATAAATATCAAAACATGGAGGGTGATATACAAGATTTACAAACATGATATAAATATCATTGAGAAAAATTTCATAACTATGGTGAAATTGAAAGAGAACAATTCACACAAAATATGGCTTTCCAAGTGAAAATATTTTGGATTCATCCATTTTACAACTCTTGAAGCGGCACTGGCCTGCATTGGAGGAGTAAATAAGAATGATCTAAATAAGGAAGATAACAAGATTACTCTGAAGGATACTCTTCGGACTCCTCTCCAAAAGGGACGATCATATGGGGTTCATGCAGGATATGGTGGTATTCTAAGAGGGTAGGGTTCCATGGGTTCATGGTGTTGGTGATGGTAGATTTGGGGTTCACGAACACAGGCACCAACCTTTTGGAAGGAAATATCATAGACGCCAACCGGGTCCTACTTATGTAGGAAACAGTTTTAGGAGGAACCCATTCCACACTGGTACTACCACTGGACATCGTATCTGTCACCAGAACATTGTCGGCTACGCTGGGCTTATAGTCATGGATGTGCAGTCGGTAAATTCATCCTCCATTTTCTTTTTGTTGACACAATGGTAGGATCGTGTGAGCAATCCATTAATTCATTTCTTAATGTCATTGCAGGTGCATATATGGGTATGTGCATGTAGCCAATAACAACTATGAAGAGTGGAGAATATATGCAATTGGAGGAAGCACGCATCCTACCATTAGAAGTGAAGGTAATCGGTTCATGGCTCCAAAGGAGGAGTTCAAGAAACATGTGCCACGATGTGAAGGGTGTTACAGTGCTTCTTGTTTATGGAGTAATGTTTACATATTAGTTTGAGATCTATATCTTTAGATGGAGATTTGCATTACGATCTAACATCTCTCTAATTTGAAATATGTGCAGTACAAATTGGTAAATGCAATATGATTTAATAGTATTGGTAAGATGCATTTATTTGAGTGATATTACATTTTCTATTAAATAGTCAAAACCCTAATTTGATTTAGTTATTGTAGTTAGCCAAGTAGATAGAATCATTATAGCTAAATAGTCGAAACCCTAATCTAATTGAGTTACCACGACAATTAGCCAAATAGATAGAATCACCACAATTAAATATTTGACACCATAATCTAATTCAGTTACCATAGTTAGTGGAGTAGATAGAATCACCACAATTAAATAGTTTAAACCCTAATGTGATTCAGTTACCACATTTAGTTGAGTAGATAGAATCATCATAGTAATTAGCTAGCAGAATGGTATCTACGATCTATTCATTAAGTCATTGTTGGATCCAAAAAGTCTATGGTGGTTGATCCATCTATTCTAGCCATTTTAGATGATATCATTCAATTAATAGTCAAAACCCTAATTTAAATCAAGTACCATAATTAGTCCATAATAGATAGAATCACCATAATTAATATGAGAATTTAGTAATCGAAGTTTGTTGGATTACTTTGATTTCAGAAAGGTTCAAGATGCATTGCTAACAGTGAGGGACATGCAACTATGAATATCTCACATATGAAAATATGGGAAAGAGATAAGTTATCCATCATTAAATATCATTACATCCTTTCACATATACTATCACTAAACATAATTACTTAAACCAGCATAGATATATTTTAACTCTAACTTTATCAAGCATCCAAGAAAACTTTCCTCAAGATTAAGAAGATAAAGAATAATTGTTTGAATAAGATAAAGAATAATTGTTTGAATAACTCTTATGATAAACGGCATAGTCAAAAACATGTTTAAAAGACATCTTTCTGGAAAACCTCTTTATGCTTAATTATACAAAACTCTCTTTTTAAAATGTAAGAGAGAGAGCTTCTTGACTTTGACATTGACTGAACCCACACCTCACGTATGAGGGAGAACTTCTTGACTTTGACTTTCACTAAACCCAAACCTCACGTACATCATGGCAACGAAATTCTTTTATGACCAACCTAAACCCTTAAACCCTCGTAGATTGGCATCCTTGGATTGGATGGCTGCCTGCTGTTTTCTCGTTGACAAAGAAACTTTGTATACGCCTGCCGTCGTTGTCTGTAACTTTGTTTACTGTGGCCATGATCTCGACCAATTATACCAACAGGAAACGGGAAAACTAAACGCCGAAATACGAAAAATAAAAGCAAGAAATGGAATGGAATGAAAGAAGGAAGGAAATCAGCAAGGGGGAAGGTCGGAGGGGGGAGGCGGGACAGATTGAAGGGGACCTTTTCCGTTCTTGACCACCCACGCCATTTTCAGTCCCCACGATGTGTGGATTTCCAAATGACAGTGCATGAACCACACACCTGCATATAAAATACAGTTAAACAAACAGGCAGATTAGTGTTATGGATTATACAGAAATGAAATGAAAATTTAATGCAATGCGATGAGAGGAGGTTGTTATATTGATACCTGGATTGTCAGCGCGGAATCTGAGAGCCGCCCAACCTCCTTTGGGGACTCCGATAGTGTTTCTCTCCACAGGATCAATGAGGTTAAAGTTGGGTGCATCCGTGGATTCGTTGTAGTTTCCAACACCTTGGCCGACCACGAAGAAATTGAAACCATGGAGGTGGACAGGATGACTGTCCGTGCTGAAAATGCTGGTGTCTTGAAGAACCAACTGAACGGTTGCGTTGAAGGGGAGGACTTTCACTCTCGTCCCATTGATAGCCGCTGTATTATTGGGAGGAGTGCCCGTGTAATTGAACGGGAATGGAGGATTGTCTGGAAAATTGGTCTTATAGATTCCCTTCATCTGCTTGTAATAGTGGGACTGAAGAAGAGCAGTGCTTGGGAGAACGAAAGAAATGTTGTTGACGGAGGCAGTGAATCTAGTTCCGTTGGGTCCCTGACATGTGGCATTTCCCATCCCCTTGGGACAAGGATTCAGTCCCAGACCAACTGTGAAAAAAAACTTCTTGTCCACCGTCTGAGGAACCAACGCCGGGAATTGCGAGTTAGCCAAACTTCTAAGCTTCGCACTGAAATTTGCGGCGAAGGCTGTATCATTGAGGGATGGGAGTTTTGGCAACATAATGGTGGAAGAATTAAAGATAGAGCTATTATTAGAGTTGGCTGGAATATTGTAGTTCACTATTCCTGCGGCTGTGGAGTTATCAAATGTTCCCCCACCCGTAACAAATGGCCGAGCTGCTATGAAGAACTGTCCAGCAGTAGCATTAGCAGTGAATAATACATTGGTGGTCTGGCCCGGTGTTATAACAAGGGTGTCCGTCTGGAAAGGCTTGACATAAACGGCATCCACCTCCACCACTGTCACACTGTGATTTGCAATGGCAACGAAGAGTTCATCATTGAGTGCAGCATTGATTATACGAAGAAGATATGTCTTCCCAGGATCCACATTCAGAACGAATGTATCTGCATGGCATGGTCAGTCAGACATTTGGTCTGCACGGTCAGGCCTCATTTCTTCCCAATACATCAAAAATAAAATAGAAGATTTAAACACAATTACGGCATTACCATTAGCAGAGGAACAGTTGTAAAGTGGTCCAGGAAATCCGTTTATAGTGTAGGCATCCGACACATTTGGACCGCCTCCTGTTTGCAGAGCCTGCTGGATAACCTTTTCGGTATCTGCATTCCACCATTCTCCTGCAAGGTGAAGGTGGGCGCCTAAAAATATTAAACTCCATCTGGGATCCAGGCTCCATTGGCCATTGCCATAGCTACAAGCTGGTCCATATCATCCATAAAAGTAAGTAAAAGGAATTAGATCATGGACTTAAAAACTTACCCAGAATAATGGGGACTTCTTTGTGTGGCTTGGGAAATGGGTAGGGAACGTGCCGTTTAGGATATATAATGATGGCTCCGTATACACTAGCTCTTAACCATGAAATGTGTGCGTGCCACCATAGAGTTCCTCTCTGTCCTGTGATGGTGAAGTTATAAACGTAACTATTTCCAGTTTGAATTGGACATTGGGTGACATAACCAGGGCCATCCGCCCATCCAGATCTCAGCTGTCGAATCCCATGCCTGCATGGGAAAACATGATTTATACAACTATTCAGTAGATCGCACTGCTGCATGCAGCCTAAGTATTATTATGAATGAATAGAAATAATACCTAGAATTATGAATGCATGTTCATAGAAATAAGAGATCAATTACCAGTGAATAGTGACGTTGTCCTTGACGTGGTTTACAAGTTTTATAATGACCCGATCTCCCTCGTGAGCAACAATTGTAGGTCCTGGATACTCTCCATTCACTGTAATCAAAGGTTTTGTCTGGCAAAGACGTGTCACGTTACTTCGCCTCACCTGCAATACAATAACAAGCTGCAGGTTAATATATATAATCAAATACCCCTATTAATGAACTAGTCCAACATAGTATATGTAATTTGCAGTATGTATAGTTACGTTGAACTTGTAATGCCTGGTGGTCTGGGCATGCTTTCCTGCTGCTATATCCAGATACTGAATCATCATCAGCACGATGAGTATGACAATATTGAACAAGCTGTGCTTCACAGCTGGGGAAGGGAAAGGGCAGAGCAAGGTCTTTAATCTCAACATTTTCGTCATGAATTCTAAGTTTTAACTATGAAACCACAGCTGGGATTGCTGCCTGTCAGCTCAGAGATCATGAGCTGTGAGGCTTTGGCAAATCAGATAGCATATATATATATATATATACGGATCGTTTGCCTTCAGTCCTGCAGAAGAATGCCCCTTCCCTTCCCTTGTCTTTCTGGTTGTGGGGTATAATTTGGTGGAGTTGGAAATCTCAAACCATTCATTCATTCACAGAGAAAACCATTTATCATGTGCAGGTGTACCAACTCCGAATCCGAAGGTAAGGGGGGTCTGGTCTTAGTCATTGTGGGTTAATCTAAAGCAGATTAGTGTGCAGGTGCAGGAGAACATAGAAAAACTTAATGTCTGGTTAGGACATCCATGCTTTTCCGGAATGGCCCTAGGTCCTATATTTTAGTTCAGAAATGTTTGTCATACATGGTAAGTACACTTGCTGACGACCTCGACTGTGATAGTTGTCGGTTGCCGTTTCCAGGATCGAACCTCACTGGCTTTCCTAACTTTCCCGCAGAATTAATAGTTGTTTATGAGAGTGCACCGAATTGACCTTTCACAGATGGGTCGTTGTTTATGAGAGTGCACCGAATTACCTGCCATTGCCATTGCTATTGTGTTAACAGTAGTTGTTTATGAGAGTGCACCGAATCGATCTTTGACATAATTGACCATGACCACATGTGGTTACAAATTTGTTTTGCTTTCATAACACATGATTGACCACACCAAACCTCCGTCCAAACCTCAGTCCAATTCATTATTGGCGAACACTCCCATTCAATTCTCTCCAACATAGTCACATGCCCTGACTTCAAAATTTCATAATTCATCTTGGCGAACACTCCCATTCCATTCTCTCCAACATAGTCACATGCCCTGACTTCAAAATTTCATAATTCATCCTGGTTTCATAATTATAGATAACCCAATCATTCAACCGCTATCACATATAGGATAGGTCTAGGTCTAATGGGCACATTGCATGATAGATCAAACAAGACACAAACATAAGCTTTAATAAACAAATATGATTGCACCTTCTCCAATGAAGGAGTTGAATGTTACTTAATATTTTAGCATTAGTCAACATTAATAATATAAAGGCCCATTCTATGTAAGCATATACCTTCTTAAAATCAATTTGATGAAGAAGAGAGCATCCAACCTTGAGGTGTACACCTATTTCATAGCTTCCCATACATAAATCGCATTGTCAAAAATATGTCATCCCTATATGTCCCTAATTGGGACCACATTGGGGCATCATTACATAATCACCTCTCATTTTACAATAATGCCTTGTGATTAGAAACCATTTTGTATTGGATGCATCACAGACTTGACCTGTGTTTTGATAGTAGACATCATTTTCCCCACATCCTTAACTTTCAAGGCTGAGAAAAAACATTACTAGGCCTCTCTTCCCTATCTTTAGCAAAAGTAGGCAGGAATTTGGCTCGATGAATTTCATCCACTATAATAAGGTGATTGAGTTTGACTGCGCCAACCAAGTTCTCTTCATGAAAAGGACTAAGTTGAAGGGCTACAAAATAGATTCAAATAATTCTTAGACAACCCTATTTATGTTATATTGGATTATCACTATCTACCAACCATATACTTTGGTATTGAAGGTCCTAAATGTTGAAACTAAAACACATTTGATGCATATACCTCTTTTCATTGACTAGTGATAAGGTGAAAAAAATAGGCCAATCGTCTACTAAATTTAAAGATACAATTCATAAATTATGTATTTTCCAAATTTTACTTACATCATGTTCTAATGATTTACCTATCATGCCCATTTTCCTTGGGAAATACCTATGAATCTTGCACACTCTTTCGTTCTTTACATATTGAACTTACATATAATATATAGAACTCTAGGAACACCATGAAAAACATCTCAAGGGACCCTTCCATGGAAATGAAAAGCCAAATAAAGAAAATGCAATCATTATATCCTTAACCTCAATATATTATTCCTATGTAGAGAAAATGCAATTGTTATATCTTTAGTCTCAATGTAATATATGTGCAAAGTCATGTATTTCATTAAACATAATGGTTCTATTTTACTATCACTTTTCTCAAACTTGGCATTTTAATAGACTCCCAAAACTAATATGGTTTCATGAAATTGACATTTATTAATCAATTCCAAAAGTATCATTTTCACGAAATTGGTTCTTTTATTACACCTTATAAAACTCTTAGTTTTCACCGAATCTAATTTTTTATATACCTCATTGGCCATAAACATTCACATATTTCCTTAGATTTCCTTCTAGTAAGTTTTCTACCTCACTTACCATCATGTTTGCAACCTTATTCAGTTTCCTCTGAACACCTTCCCTATTTTGGAAGTTTAAAAGTCTAAAAGATCTTCTTACGCTTTGTAACCCACACATGTAACTTAGAGATATGCATATGGTTTTTGTTGTCTCTACATTATATGTGGTGATGGTTCATGTGGGTTTCTGTGTTTAAACCCAGACTTAATTAAGTTGTCTATTTTATGTTTTATGGGTCTTTTGCATTCTCAAGTGAATTTTTATGTTCATTCTTCTCACTAGTTATCATAGTGAAAATTTAGGAAAACCACTAAGGAAACCATGCAAGTTGATGTTTAAAATTTTGATGATCATTTTTTTGTCTAGTAATGGTCACTAGTTTTTTGCTTAGTAATGGTTAAGGTTATCAATATTTTTTCCAATGAATGAATATGAGGGATACTGAACTATACATACATACTATCTAGATTCTTTCTCCTCTTTTTATTCTTCATAATTGAAGGTTCATGATTATTTTAAATATAATCCATGAGTGTAAAATATACCCTTTCTCTCAACTCCTTCAAATATAGGGATATAATCTATGGACAACTTTAAGAACCTCCCCCCCAAACCAAAATTCATATGTAAAATAAATGGGTGAATTGCATGATACCTAGGAAAATCCAAAGACTATTTTATTAGTAATATAACATGTTGGAAAATATTCTCCTATATTATAAAACCTTATAAAGTATTGGTGAATCTTTCTCAGAATTATAAAACCTTGTGAAATATTGGTGAATCTTTCACTAAATTGTAAAACATTGTCCAGTCTTGATGAATCTCTTGATAAAGTAGAAAATGATATGTAATAATAGGAAAATATTTTCATTGAATTGTAATGTGTACTCATTTTCCATGATTGGATTAAAAAAAAATTGTCCCTCCTCTAGGAAAAGTTGAAAGAGTTTGGGGTTTCATTCGACAAGGTTTTTACTATACACTCTTGCAAATCCCTCTATCAATTTTGATCCCTTTTCACCACAAAGTTCCTATATGTGCTAACCATTGCCTCTACTTCTCTCTAGCGCAAGGGAGATATATGCTCGCTCTCTCACATCATGATTATCAACCCTAGTAGCTAGACTAGATCAACATCCACCATAATGTTATCCATGTTGATATAATTATATGGATCACTAAATCAAAAAATGAAGGGGAATCACCATCAAGCAATGAATATGCTTAGTTGGAGCATTATTCAATATAGTGTCAAGTATGAAGCTATAAGAGAGCTCAATCATGCCAAAGACATTACCAAATGAGGGGCATATTAATTTCTAAAGTTATTCAATTGCTCTACTAATACTATAAGTTTGTTACATGCTCAGGTACTCCAGAAAAACTGAATTTGTATGCATGTATCTGAGTCGTGAAGGTTTGTTGCTTGTTTCCAATTGCTATCTTGGACATGCCAAACTTGATTCTTATTTCTTAGTGGCAAAAGATTATTATCTTTTTGTTGTTAATGGGTGTAAAAAAGAAAGAAATCAGTGTGCAACGCCTAGTCAAATCTAAATTTTATTCTTTGTTGTTTTGAGGCAATAAATCTTCTACCCTTTTAAAGGTGGCCTTATGGATCAAGGATGATCAATTTTTCCAAAAAAACTTGCTCCAGTTTTAAATATAAGCAATCGCCTTTGATTTAAAAATGAGACGTCTAAGCTTAGAGATAATGCATTCATATGTGAAAGGAAAACTAATAAGGAAGATATATGATAAATATGCAAAGTGAAAGATGCAATAAAAGTATAAATTAGATAAGGAAAACTAATTAGAAAGATAAATGGAAAATATATAGAGTGTTAAACACAATGAAATGATTGTTAAATGTACAGCATCACGAGTCATTCTCCAAGCCAATATTGTGCAGTCAGGATTGGGGCTCATGTGTTGAGTTAGGGAGCCGGAGTTGGACTCAGGAACTTGGAGTAGATTCTTGAGTTGGACTAAAGAATGACTAAGCCTTCAGTTGTAAAAGGTTATTCCTCATGTGTTGAGGTGAATGATTTGATGTATCAAAGTGATGATGTTCTAAAGTATTGTTGGACAAGGATCAAGACTTGTGTTTCAAGTCAAATTCTCATGTGGACCTCCAGTTATAGTAGGTACCCATGGGGTGCACCTCCAGTTATAGAGGTAGATGCTTTGCATGCTAAAGCATTAATGTTGTGCGATGTATTACTAACCATGTTCACTGATTGCTATTAAGTCTCATTTAGAGACTGACCACCTCTAGAGTGAATTACTTTAGCATATGATTATTTGGTACGAGAGTAATATAATATGATCATAGCATATGACAAATATTCTGAGTATAATCTGATATGATAGATAATTAAAGTTAACACATATTGATCATGTAGATAAGAAAAGAGATAAAGATCAGATGTGATAATATATGAGAGAATTCGAATTGCACATAAAAGAATTAATTAAGAGAGAATTTGAATTGTTAAACTTCAGTGAAGACTTTGGTAAATCAAAGGATAACTCGAATTGATCACTACAGTGATATTAACAAGAAAGAATCAGTTAAAGAGAGTTAACTAAGTGATAACAAATAAGATCTAGTTAACTAAGTGTTATTGCATGATGACACTTATGTTAAACTAAAGGATGACACTTATGTTAGCGATAAATAATTAGTTAAAGAGAGTTAACTAAGTGATAAAAAAGAAGATCTAGTTAGCTAAGTATTATTGCATTATGACACTTATGTTAAACTAAAAGACAACATTTGAGTTGTGACACTTGCATGATAACACTTAATTTATCCACCTAACTAAGTGGGAAAACTTTCAGTTAAGGGAAGAGTTCATCCTAAGACTCAGTTCAGTGAGTTAATGCACTGCAATAGAAGTGGGCCCTCTTCTTCATGCAAGATTGATACATCCACATGAAGGGCGAGTTCATCATGAAGTCAAAAGATAAAAATAGAAGCTGATGCATGTGAAGAATGTATAAATATGTTATACATGATTGATGAATTCAATTTGAAGCAAATTCTCTTCTCCCTTGAAGACAAGGCGCTTCTCTTTGTGAATGATATTATTATGAGTCTCTCTTCTCTATCTTTCTCTTGCTCTATAATTGCACTGGGGGTGCTTGATGTAAAATACATTCTCTGTTATCTATCAATATACTCTGAATATTTGTTGTGGGTTTTCATCATCATTATTTTGAGGGTTTTACCTAGGGTACATCTTGTTTTATGGTTGAATGTTTCATGAGATTGAATGGTTCATTGATTCAAGTATTCAGTATTTCTGCACTTAAATTTTTAAAGTTCAAAGATCATCATATTTGCTAAAACATTTAACATGGTATCATAGCTCAGGGTGTGAAGAAGATAATATTTGTCAAGCAAACTTGAGCCTACATAGATCCCAAGCAGTTGAGCACAATACTTGAGAGCCATGGCATCGATCTCTATTCGACCGGAAGACTATCTTGAGGGCACTTTGAATTTCAATACTTGGAAGGCGAGGGTGTTGAAAATCTTGGAGGAACATGACTTGGATGGATACATATCCATTGTGGTGGAGGATCCTACATTTAATGCAGGGTGCATCAACTTCAAGAAGAACCAAGCTAAATCCATACGGATCATCTATGATTCAGTAAAGGATAATTTGATGTCCGTGATCACTTCATTGAAGACCGTAAAGGAGTGTTTTGATACATTGAAAAACCTATATGAGAAGAAGGCACCGATTCAAAAGAAGGCATTGAAGAATAAGCTTTGAAATCTAAAGATGGAGAAGGATGAGACATCAGCCTCCTTCTTCACCATGATCTCTCAGGTAAGAGATCAGCTTGCTAGTATTGGAGTAGTGGTGGATGAATATGATCTTCCCCAAACTGATATTGATGGTTTCCCATCCTCATGGGAGATATTTTTGGCTACGGTAAATGGCTGAGAGGTACAACCTAACTTCGAAAGGTTGTGGCATGACTTCCTCCAAGAGGAGCGGTGAATCCATAGCAAGTCATTGTGCATCAATGAAGAAAACCTTGTTAGATCACATAAAGGATGAAGAAAGGCAAGAAGAAATTCTCTCAAAATAAGTTTTCCCATTCGAAGAAGAAGGTATACAACAAGGAATTTGACAAGTAGAAATTTGGATGCTACAACTGTGAAAGAAGGGCCATTATAAAAGGGAGTGCAAAGCAAATAAAAAGGGAAAATGAAGGTTTCATGCTTCTACCGCTATAGAAGATGAAACTACTCAGAAGAATGCACCCGAAGAAAAGGAGACAAGGAGGGAGTCTTACCTAGTCTTAGCACTTTCCGGATCCATCATCACAAGTGAGGAAACATGGTTGGTTGACAGTATTGAATCCAAACAAATGACAGGTTATAAGAGAGCCATCATCAATCTCAAGGAGAAAAAGTTTGCATGCAAGGTAGAGTTGGGAGACAACACAACATATTCGATCCAAGGAGTTGGATCGACCTCCTTCCAACTGAGTTCAGGAGATATTTTACATGTGGAGGAAATTCTTTATGTCCTGTTCTTGAAGAATAACCTCTTACCAGTTTCGGTTCATGAAGATAAGGGATTATGAGTTATCTTCATGGATAATCAAGCACTATTATGGCCGAAGAATAAAGACTTAAAATGTGCAGTAGTGATTGGGGTTAGAGAGGGATGTCTCTACAAGGTGCCCAGGAAGTACATTCAAGCTATGGTTCAAAACACTATCATTCCTCGTGATCTATGGCATAGGAGGCTTGGTCACCTCCACTACAAAGCACTACCAAGATTACAACAAACGGTGAAAGGTATGCCCGTATTTTATTTTGAGCATGATAGTGTATGTAGGGGTTTTGAACTTGGGAAGAATGTTAAAAAGAGTTTCTCTAGAAGTACTACTAGATCTAAAGGGATTTTAGATTTAATACATTCTGATGTATGTGATCCCATGTCATCCCCTTCCCTAAGTGGCTATTTATATTATGTATTGTTTATACATGACTTCTCTAGAAAGTCATGGATTTATTTCCTAAAGGTTAAGAGCGAAACCTTTAGCAAGTTTCAGGAATTCAAAGCCCTAGTTGAGAATCAAACAAGAAATCACATCCATGCTTTGAGATCTAAAAATGGAGGTGAATTTGATTCACATGCGTTTAATGAGTTCTGTAGTGATCCAGGAATGTGTAGGCAGTTAACTGTACCCTATAACCCTCATCAAAATGGGGTTTCCGAAAGGAAGAATAGAACCATATGTGAGGATGCAAAAGCCATGATGCATGATCAAGACTTTTCTACCTCATTATGGGCAGAGGCCACCAGTATAGAAACATATATCCATAATAGAAGTATTCATGCCATTTTGGATGAGAAGACACCTGAAGAAGTGTTCAATAGTGAAAAAACAGATATTTCACACCCGAGGATCTTTAGGAGTCTTGTATAAATTCATGTCCTGAAATAAAAGAGGACAAAGATGAATCCATCGGGAAATAAGGGAAAATTTCTTGGTTATAGCGAATCATCCAAATCCTACATAATATATGTGCTAGGTGAAAGACACATTGAGGTCAACCGAGATGTGACCTTCCATGAAGATGCAACATTCAAGTGATCAAAAGAGCTTCAGTATGATACATACACAGAGGAGTATGAGACTCCTATGATGGAGGACCCAAATATTGATTCTCCCCATTCAGATCTTCATAGGGAGAATCCAACAGCGTTCTCAGATTTACTAGATTTTGATGAACCAGTAGAAAGGGTTGCTGAACATCCCGCCAAGAGGAGGTCTGCATGGTACCGATATATACTACAAGATGTAGAGAGGCATGGAGCACCATTAGGATCTTCCAGAGAGTGAAATAAACCTGACATATATTCAAGGTATGTTACATAGATGAGTCACATTGGTGATTCATATCCTCCCACCTATGAAGAATTTGCAAAGTAGCAAGTATGGAAAGATGCAATGGTAGAAGAATATAAGTATATTCTGAAGAATGATGTTTGGGAATTTTTTCCTAAACCTAAAGGGAAGTCCATAGTTACTTCGAGATGGATTTACAATATCAAGCATGCTATTGATGGCAGTATTGAAAGTTATGAAGCCATATTTGTTTCCCAAGGTTTCTCTCAGAAAGAAGGCATAGACTATGAGGATACAATCTCTCATGTGGCCAGGTAAACTACTATTCGAGTTGTGATATCACTTGTATTTGTTCTAGTATGAAAGGCGCTTCACCAAATGGATGTTGATACAACCTTCCTCAATGGTGAGGTTGAAGAAGAGGTTTATATTCAGCATCCTTAGGGGTTTGTGGTTCATGGGAAGGAGTCCCATGCATTCAAATTGAAGAAATCCTTGTATAGGATTAAGCAAGCTCCCAGAGAATGGTATTCAAGAATTGACAACTATCTTCAAAGACTGGACTTCTCTAAGAGCGAAGCTTATCCAAATTTGTACTTCAAAGTAGTGAAGAACCAACCGTTGATATTGGTTCTATATGTTGATGATTTGTTCCTTACTGGAGAGGAAAAAATGATTGCTTAGTGCAAGAGGGAGCTCACTTCTGAGTTCGAGATGAAATATTATGTCTTATGCACTACTATCTTGGCCTTGAGATTTGGTAAAGAAAAGATGAGATATTTATTTCTAAAGGGAAGTACACTATTTATATATTGCGCATGTTTGACATGATGGATTGCAAATCCATGAGTACTCCGAAGGTTTCCAATTTGAGGAAACAACATGAGTCAAATTATGGATCGGATCTAGTGGAACCCACTTTGTATAGACATCTTATTGGTTCGCTGGTGTACTTGATACACTCTATACTAGATATATGCTATGCTGTGAGTATTTTGAGTCATTTATGTCTTATCCAAGACACAGACATTGGGTTGTTGCTAAGCATGTGCTTAGGTACCTTCAAGGTACAATTGCATATGGAATCAGATATGCCTCTAGTGGAGGGGTGTTCTTACTTGGTTATACTAACTCTGATTGGAGTAGTAGCATTGTGGACCAAAAGAGTACATTCGGCTATTAGTTTAGCTTGATTTCTGCTATGATCTCTTGGTACATAAGGAAGTAGGTATTTGTATCCCAGAGTACCACAGAAGCAAAGTATATTGCTGCTAGTACTGCCTACCGAGAAGTAGTGTGGCTTAGGAAGCTACTTGTTGGGTTGTTTGGTGAGAAGCTTGAGTCTATAGTCATTCGGTGTGACAATCAAAGCTGCATGAAGCTTTCTAAAAACCCTGTGTTTCATGATAAGTTGAAGCACATTAAAATGAAGTATGAATTCATCAGATACATGGTCCAGAAAGGTACAATGAAACTTTAGTACATTTCTACTAATGAGCAGATTGTGGATGTGTTAACAAAGCCTCTATCAATGATGAAGTTCAGGTACTTCCGAGAAAAGCTTGGTATGGCAGAGAATTCCTCCCTCATTGAGAGGAAGTGTTAAATATATAGAATCACGAGTCATTCTCCAAGAAAATATTGTGCAACCAAGATTAGGCCTCATGTGTTGAGGTAGGGATCCTGAGTTGGACTCGGGAACTTGGAGTAGATTCTTGAGTTGGACTCAAGAATGATTAAGCCTTCAGTTTTAAAATACTATTCCTCATGTGTTGAGGTGAATGCTTTGATGTATCAAAGTTATGATGTTGTAAAGTCTTGTTGGAGAAGTCTCAAGACTTATGTGTCAAGTCAAATTCTCATGTGAACCTCCAGTTATAGTAGGTACCCATGGGGTGGACCTCCAGTTATAGAGGTAGATGCTTTGCATGTTGAAGCATTAATGTTGTGTGATGTATTACTAACCATGGTCATCGATTTCTATTAAGTATACTTTAGAGACTGGCCACCTCTAGAGTGAATTACTTTAGTGTATGATCCTTTGGTCTGAGAGTAATATAATATGATCATAACATCTGACAAATATTCTGAGTATAATCTGATATGATAGATAATTAAAGTTAACACATATTGACCATGCATATAATAAAAGAGATAAATACCAGATGTGATAAGATATGAGAGAATCCGAATTGTACATAAAATAATTAATTGAGAGAGAATTTGAATTGTCAAACTTCAGTGAAGACTTCAGTAAATCAAAGGAGAAATCGAATTGATGACTACAATGATATTAACAAGAAAGAATTAGTTAAAGAGAGTTAACTAAGTGTTATTTCATGATAACACGTATGTTAAACTAAAATACGACACTTATGTCAACAAGAAAGAATCAGTTAAAGATAGTTAACTAAGTGATAACACAGAATATCTAGTTAACTAAATGTTATTGCATGACGACACTTATGTTAAATAAAAGACGACACGTATGTTAAACTAAAAGACGACACTTATGCTAAACTAAAAGACGACATTTGAGTTGCGACACTTGCATGACGACACTTAAGTTAGCCACCTAACTAAGTGGGCAAAATTTCAGTTAAGGGGAGAGTTCATCCTAAGACTCAGTTCAATGAGTTAATGCACTGCAAGAGAAGAGGGCCCTCTTCTTCATGCAAGATTGATACATCCATATGAAGGGCAAGTTCATCATGAAGTCAGAAGATAAAAATAGAAGACCATGCATGTGAAGAATGTATAAATATGTTATACAGGATTGATGAATTCAAGGTGAAGCAAATTCTCTTCTCCCTTGAAGACAAGGCGCTTCTCATTGTGTGGGATATTATTTTGAGTCTCTCTTCTTTATCTTTATCTTTCTCTATAATTGCACTGGGGGTGCTTGATGTAAAAGACATTCTATGTTATCTATCAATACACTCTGAAGATTTTCTGGGGGTTTTCATCATCATTATTTTGAGGGTTTTACCCAGGGTACATATTGTGTTATGGTTGAATGTTTCATGATATTGAATGGTTCATTGATTCAAGTATTCAATATTTCTACACTTAATGTAAAGTTCAAAGCTCATTATATTTTCTCAAAAATTTAACATGGTATTAGAGTTGAGGGCATGAAGGAGATCATATTTGTCAAGCAAACTTGATCCTACATAGATCCTAAGGATTTGAGCACAATACTTGAGATCCATGGCATCGATCTCTGTTCGACTAGAAGACCATCTTGAGGGCACTTCGAATTTCAACACTTGGAAGGAGAGGGTGTTGAACATCTTGGAGGAACATGACTTGGATGGATACATATCCACTGTGGTGGAGGAACCTACATCTAATGCAGTGTGCATCAAATTCAATAAGAACCAAGATAAATC
Organism: Larix kaempferi; assembly: GCA_027924585.1. Taxonomy (NCBI): domain Eukaryota; kingdom Viridiplantae; phylum Streptophyta; class Pinopsida; order Pinales; family Pinaceae; genus Larix; species Larix kaempferi. The sequence goes on along the minus strand of BSBM01000120.1, from coordinate 9,499,820 downwards.
CAAAGGATCATCTATGATTAGGTAAAGGACAATTTGATGTCCATGATCACTCCATTGAAGACCACAAAGGAGTGTTTTGATACATTGACAAACCTGTATGAGAAGAAGGCCCCGATTCAAAAAAGGGAATTGAAGAATAAGCTTTGAAATATAAAGATGGAGAAGGATGAGATAGTGGCCTCCTTCTTCACCATCATCTCTCGGGTAAGAGATCAACTTTCTATTATTGGATTAGTCGTGGATGAAGATGATCTTCTCCAAACCAATATTGATGGTTTCCCATCCTCATGGGAGACATTCTTGGCTGCGGTAAATGGTCGAGAGGTACAAACTAAATTTTAAAGGTTGTGGCATGAATTCCTCCAAAAAGAGCGGTGAATCTAGAGCAAGTCAGTGTGCATCAAAGAAGAAAACCTTGCTCTCATGGCAAGGATGAAGAAAGGCAAGAATAAATTCTCTCAAAAGAATTTTTCCCATTCAAAGAAGAAGGTATACAACAAGGACTTTGACAAGTCGAAGGTTGGATTCTACAATCGTGAAAAGAAGGTCCATTACACAAGGGATCGCAAAGTAAAGAAAAAGGGAAAATGAAAGTTTCATGCTTTTGTCGCTATAGAAGATGAAACTACTCAGAAGAATGCACCAGAAGAAAAGGAGACAAGGAGGGAGTATTACCTAGTATTAGCACTTTCTGGATCCATCATCACAAGTGAGTACACATGGTTGGTTGACAGTGGCGTATCCAACCATATGATGGGTTATAAGAGCGCCATCATCAATATCAAGGAGAAAAAAATTTCACGCAAGGTAGAGTTGGGAGAGAACACAACCTATTCGATCCAAGGAGTTGGATCCACCTCCTTCCAGCTGAGTTCAAGAGATAGTTTACATGTGGAGTACATTCTTTATGTTCTGGGCTTGAAGAAGAACCTCCTATTAGTTATGGTTCTTGAAGATAAGGGATTATGAGTTATTTTCATGGATAATCAAGCACTATTATGGCCAAAGAAAAAAGACTTGAAATATTCATCAGTGATTGGATTTATAGAGGGAGGTCTCTATAAGGTGCCTAGGAAGTAAATTCAAGCTATGGTTCACAACACTATCAGTCCATGTGAGATATGGCATAGGAGGCTTGGTCACCTCTACTACAAAGAGCTACCAAGATTAGAGCAAACGGTGAAAGGTATGCTCGTATTTTATTTTGAGCATGATAGTGTGTGTAGGGGTTTTGCACTTGGTAAGAATGTTAAAAAGAGTTTCTCTAGTAGTACTACTAGATATAAAGGGATTATAGATTTAATACATTCTAATGTATGTGGTCCCATGTCATCCCCTTCCCTAAGTGGCTATTTATATTATTTATTGTTTATACATGACTCCTCTAGAAAGTCATGGATTTATTTCCTAAAGGCTAAGAGCGAAACCTTTAGCAAGTTTCGGGAATTCAAATCCCTAGTTGAGAAACAGACAAGAAAGCACATTCGTGCTTTGAGATCTAACAATCGAGGTGAATTTGATTCACATGCATTTGATGAGTTCTGTAGTGATACATAAATTTGTAGACAGTTAACCGTACCCTATAACAATCATCAAAATGGGGTTTTCGAAAGGAAGAATAGAACCATATATGAGGCTACAAAATCCATGATGCATGATCAAGACCTGTCTACCTCATTATGGGAAGAGGCCACCAGTATAGCAGTATATATCCATAATAGAATTCCTCATGCCTTTATGGATGAGAAGACACCTAAAGAAGTGTTCACTAGTGAAAAAATAGATATTTCACACCCAAGGATCTTTAGGATTCCTGTATACATTCATGTGTTGAAAGAAAAGTGTTAGGAACCCGTGTCAACCCTTCTCTTTATTTTGTTAGTATATTGTTGTTGGACGCATATGCTTTGTAATTCGTCCTGTAGTATTTGTTGATCCATAGCTTGTATTAGCCCATGGTATTGACCCATAGTATTGGACGCATATGCTTTGTAAGTCGTCACGTAGTATTATATGTTCCATGGTATTGACCCATAGTATTGGGCGTAGATTTAGTATATAAGTGCGTGTTGAGGCCAATGAAGGCACCGTGAATTTATTTGTATTGAGTTTGCTCAAAGGAGGTTTCCCCCTCAAAGTTTCTCGCGATCAATAAATCGATTCTGAGTTCTGTTATTTCTGATATCTCATGCATTTTCATTAATTAATTATTGCAGGTTCCTCACATCTGGTATCAGAGCACTTTCTTGGGCTCGTTGGGTGAAATTTCTGCCAATTTTTTTTTACGCATTTGTTGCAGGTTCGGATCTGAGAATAATACCTATCCGCTTAATTGTGGGAAGTACTTGGGAATAATCCCTAAAACTCATTGTGAGGAGTACCATAGGAACCCCGAAGTAGCTGGCCTATGAGAGGACCTACCAGCGAAAAGGGAAACGACCCCTACCTGATTAACTACTTCCCACACGAGGTAAACCAAGAGCTGTCGTTTGTGGCAAAGCGATTATCAGTTTTACCTGAGCCGTGGAGTGAGGGGTAATGCCCCAATACGCAAGTCGTCCGACAACATTGGTGGCCGAGTGAATCCCTTGAACCGTTCGGAAGCCGAGCATACCTGGGGTCCATATCTATTTTCAGATGTTAAATCACATATTTCCTCTGTCCAGAACTGTTTCTGATCACTTCCGTGTCATTGCAGATCCATCTGTTTCCGATCACTCCCTCGCCATTTCAAATCCATCTGTTTCCTATCCCTTCCGCACCGTTGCAGATCCATTCTGGAAAAAAAAAAAAAAGTATTCAATTCTGTTTTTTTTCCATATCTCCCTTGTTTTAACTTCGTTTCCCTTGAAACTTCACCGACACCCCTGCAATCCCATTTTTCATATTTCATTCCTGAGTACCCTATCCCAAATATTAAATTCTGTTTTTTTTCCATATCTCCCTTGTTTTAACTTCGTTTCCCTTGAAACTTCACCGACACCCCTGCAATCCCATTTTTCATATTTCATTCCTGAGTACCCTATCCCAAATTCCACTTTTCAAAGCCAAAAATTCCACATTTGTCTATTTTTAGGGTTTTCCATAACCTCTTTGATTTTCACCCAATCACCTTCAAATTTTGCCGCAATGTTCATTTCCTATTTCTACTTCTTTGTCCCTCTCTACCAAATTTTCTCATTATTTCACCCCACTTCTGAAACCCTCATTTTTTGCTTCCCTGCCCATTCGAAAGTGTCCAAAACCTAGTCAAACTCCAACCACCCATCATATTTTTTCCCAAATCCAAATTTCCCTTTACTAAAGAAGCTTATGTTTGTGTTTTTCTACCCATTCACAAAAAAAAAAACTCCTGGGTATGGTTGTCACCCGCGCAGAAGCACAAATCATGGAGGAAGAACTAGCAGCCCTCAAAACCAAACTCCAAGATTTGGATGAAAATTTTCTTAGCGTCCATCTTCAGCATTTAGCCATGAACACTAAATGACAGCCAGACTCTTCTTCAGACACTGAGTTCTCTTCTTCCAACAATTTTCGTGGGCCGAAGCTTGATTTTCCTCACTTCAATGGAAATGATCTGACTGGATAGATATATCAGGAAGAACAATATTTCAGTCTGCATAATACTTTTGATGTCCAAAAAGTTCCACTTGCATCCTTTCATTTGGAACAGGAAGCCCTTCAATGGTACCGTTGGTACATCAAGGCTCATGACGAGCCAAAATGGACAAATTTTTTCCAACTCCTTTTGCAATGATTTGGTCCTAGTGCTTTTGATGACTTCACAGGAGCACTCACTAAACTTTGCCAAATTGGCACTGTGAGAGAGTATCGGACAGAATTTGAGAAACTGGCCAATCACACAGAAGGATTGTCTGATGAATTCTACAGGAGTTGTTTTATCAGTGGCCTCAAGGATGAAATCCGCTCAGAGGTTAAAATGTTCTGTCCCAACACAATGATGGAAGTCCTAGGGTTGGCTAAATTGGCGGAAGACAAGATCCTAGCCCAACAACACTCCAAATCCACTTTTGCTCCATTCAGACATATGGTTTCCCAATGACATCCCATCACGCCAGCTCCTCGCACAACTCCTACCAAGCATTTGTTTGAAGCAGAGATGCGGGAACGTAGAGAAAAAGGCTTTGTTATAATTGTGATGAGAAATTCACTTGGGGACATAGATGTGTTGAGAAACAACTCTATCTCTTGTATGTGGATTCTCTGCCTACCTCTGAACAGGGTGAAGAAACTCCAGATACACTAGATGCTCCGGTCGACATTCAACAGCCACCTGTTGACCCTCCGTCTCCGGACGACCACCCAGAGATATATCTCCATGCTTTAGCTGGAGTCACCACCCCACAAACAATGCGGGTTAGGGGTTACTTTAAGAAGCTCCCTCTTACAATACTCATTGATTCGTGTAGCACTTGCAATTTTATTAACCATCGATTGCCAAACAGGCTGATTGTTTTGTCCATCCTTTCTCCAACTTTGAAGTCATGATTGTCAATGGGGGCACCTTACCTTGCAAGGGGAAGTGTCGCAATGTGCATATCTCTATGGAATATTATAACTTGCGCTCTCACATGTTTGCCTTGTCCTTAGGCGAATGTGGTGTGGTTTTGGGCGCTCAATGGTTACGCACACTTGGCCCCATCTTATGGGATTTTGTTGAACTTTGGATGTAGTTTTCAATTAATGGGAAACAACACACATTTACGGGCTTGCAACCAGGGTCTCTTTGCATCATCAATTCACATCGCCTGAAAAAGATCCTTAAGAAGAATTCACATGGTGTCATCGCTCAGCTCCATTCCATTCAGTTGCACCCATCAACGGTCTCCACTACTCCCTTGGATAGATATGCAGGTGTCTTTGCTGAACCAGTGGGACTGTCACCTTCAAGAGACCTTTCCGGTAAGAATGTAGCCACCTCTCCATCTGAGAAGGAAATGATGGCTATTTTGCATGCAGTAGAGAAGTGGCAACCATACCTATTAGGGAATTCTTTCTGCATCAAAACTGATCACCACAGTCTGGAAAATCTCCTGGAACAACGGGTCTCCTCCCCAGCACACCTGAAATGGGTTAACAAACTCATGGGTTATGCCTCTAACATCACTTACAAGAATGGTAAGGACAATATGGTGGCGGGTGCTCTTTATCGCACATTTGATGACCCAGTTTCTCTTTCAGCTATTTCTATGCTTGTTCCAAATTGGTTGCAATCTGTTCAGCAGGGCTATTTCTTCTATGAACTCCATGCTTCTCCAGCAGCAAGGCACTATGGGTTCCTTAAAACATATGACCAGGAATAGTATAACTTCTTTTGGCATGGACTGAAAATCACAATTCAACAGATGGTGGCTAAATGTGATACTTTCCAGGTCAACAAGGGTGAAACGACACTCCTTTCGGGATTGCTCGAACCCTTGCTCATCCCTACACGGATTTGGATAGATATTTCTATGGATTTCCTTGAAGGGATCTGATGGTCCAATGTTGCATCTAAAATGACTCCATATGAAGCAATCTATGGTCAGTAACTGTCAGTTCTTCTTCCATACACCCTCAACACTTCACCAGTTCAGGCAATTGACTCGGTTCATCGAAACCGCAATCAAATTCTTCTCATTTTGCAGGACAATCTTCACATGGAAAGAATTCGACTGAAACAACAAGCCAATCAGCACCGTTCTGAGCGCACTTTTCAAGCAAGTGATATGGTTCTTCTTCGTCTACAGCCTTCCAAGCAATCCTCCCTGAAACTCAAAAGGCGCCAACTTCTCTCTCAATCTATCACAGAGGTATTAATTTAGTGGCACAGAATGCAACCAAGGATGCTACAGGGGAACCACTCCTTCAGATTCTGCATCAGGTTCCACATCTAAAGCTTTGAGGACAAAGCTTTTTCTAATTGAGAGGGGATGTTAGGAACCCATATCAACCCTTCTCTTTATTTTTTTAGTATATTTTTGTTGGACGCATATGCTTTGTAAGTCGTCCCGTAGTATTTGTTGATCCATAGTTTGTATTAGCCCATGGTATTGACGCATAGTATTGGACACATATGCTTTGTAAGTCATCCCATAGTATTATATGTTCCATGGTATTGACCCATAGTATTGGGCGTAGATTTAGTATATAAGTGCGTGTTGAGGCCAATGAAGGCACTGTGAATTTATTTGTATTGAGCTTTCTCAAAGGAGGTTTCCCCCTCAAAGTGGACCGCGATCAATAAATTGATTCTGAGTTTTGTTATTTATGATATCTCATGCATTTTCATTAATTAATTATTGCAGGTTCCTCACAAAAAGAGGACAAAGATGGATCCATCAGCAAAGAAGGGAACCTTTGTTGTTTATAATGAATCATCCAAATCCTACAGAATATATGTGCCAGGTGAAACACACATTGAGGTCAGTCGAGATGTGAACTTCCATGAAGACACAGCATTCAAGTGATCAAAAGAGCTTTAGTATGATACAGAAACAGATTAGTATGAGACTCCTATGATGGAGGACCCTGATATTGATTCTCCCCATTCATATCTTCAGAGGGAGAATCCAACAGAGTTCTCATATTCACTAACTTTTGATGAACCTCCTGCCAAGAGGAGGTCTACATGCTGTCAAGATATACTACAAGATGTAGAGAGGCATGGAGAACCATTAGGCTCTTCCATAGAGTGAAAGAAACCTAACATATATTCAAGGTATGTTGCACAGATGAGTCACATGTGTGATTCAGAGGCTCCCACCTATGAAGAAGTTGCAAAGCATCAAGTATGGAAAGATGCAATGGTAGAGGAATACAAGTATATTCTAAAGAATTATTTTTTGGAAGTTGTTCCTAAACCTAAAGGGAAGTCCATAGTTACTTCCATATGGATTTACAATATCAAGCATGTTGTTGATGGAAGTATTGAAAATTATAAAGCCATATTTGTTTCCCAAGGTTTATCTCAGAAAGAATGCATAGACTATGAGGAGACATTCGCTCTTGTGGCTAGGTACACCACTATTTGATGAAAGCTTCACCAAATGGATGTGTATATAGCCTTCCTCAATGGTGAGGTTGAGGAAGAGGTTTATATTCAACAGCCTGAGGGACTTGTGGTCATGGGAAGGAGTCCCATGCATGCAAATTGAAGAAAGCCTTTATGGGCTTAAGCAAGCTCCCAAATATTGGTATTCAATAATTGACATCTATCTTCAAATATTGGTCTTCTCTAAGAGAGAATCTTATCCAAATTTGTACTTCAAAGTAGTGAAGAACCAACCGTTGATATTGTTTCTATATTTTGATGATTCGTTCCTTACTATAGAGGAACAACTAATTGCTTGGTACAAGAGGGAGCTCACTTTTGAGTTCGAGATGAAAGACTTAGGTCTTATGCACTACTTTCTTGGCCTTGATATTTGGTAAAGAAAAGATGAGATATTTATTTTTCAAGGGAAGTACACTGTTGATATATTGTGAAGGTTTGGCATGATGGATTGCAAATCCATGAGTAATCCGAAGGTTTCCAATTTGAGGAAACAACATGAGTCAAATTATGGATATATAAGATCCAGTGGACCCCACTTTGTATGGACATCTTATTGGTTCGTTGATGTACTGGATACACTCTAGACTAGATATATGTTATGCTGTGAGTATTCTGAGTCAGTTTATGTCTTATCTTAGACACATACATTGGGTTGTTGCTAAGCATGTGCTTAGGTACCTTCAAGGTACGATTTCTTATCGAATCAGATATGCCTCCAGTGGAGGGGTGTTGTTACTTGGTTATACTGACTCTGATTGGGGTGGTAACATTGTGGACCAAAAGAGTACATTCGGCTATTGTTTTAGCTTGAGTTCTGATATGATCTCTTGGTCCATAAGGAAGTAGGACTCTGTATCCCAGAGTACCACAGAAGTAGAGTATATTGCTGCTAGTACCGCCTGCCGAGAAGCAGTGTGGCTTAGGAAGATACTTGTTGGGTTGTTCGGTGAGAAGCTTGAGTCTATAGTCATTCGTTGTGAAAATCAAAGTTGCATCAAGCTTTCTGAAAACCATGTGTTTCATGATAAGTCGAAGCAAATTAAAATGAAGTATCAATCCATTAGAGAGATGTTCCATAAAGGTACATTCAAACTTTAGTGCATTGCTATTGATGAGAAGATTGTATATGTGTTAACAAATCCTCTGTCAATGATGAAGTTCAGGTACTTTCGAGACAAGATTGGTATGACAGAGACTTCCTCCCTAGCTGAGAGGGAGTGTTAAATGTATAACATCATGAGTCATTCTCCAAGCCAATATTGTGCAGACAGGATTGGGACTCATGTGTTGAGGTAGGAATCCTGAGGAGAACACTCCCATTAAATTCTCTCCATTAACATAGTCTCATGCCCTAACTTCAAAATTTCATAATTCATCCTTGTTTCATAATTATAGAAATCCAATCATTCAAACGCTATCACATAGAGGATAGGTCTAACGGGCAGAGTTGCATGATAGATCAAAACAAGACACAAACATAATCTTCAATAAACAAATATGATTCCACTTCTCTAATGAAGGAGTTGAATGATACTTAATATTAAGTCCCATTCCATGTAAGCATATACCTTCTTAAAATCAATTTGATGAAGAGAGCATCCAACCTTGAGGTGTACGCCCATTCCACACCTTCCCAAACATAACTCAAATTGTCAAAAATATGTCATCCCTATATAAAACTTATTTTCTCTATACCATATTATTTTATGTGAGATATGCCTTATGCATAAAGGCAAGGACTTGGCTTGAATTTTGTTGTTTACATATAATTTAATAATAGGACTGGCTCCAATGCATGATTGTCTTTGGTTCCGTAAACCTATAAATAAATTTAAATTTGATAATAGTGTGGTTGATACTTACTCTTAGTGAATGTTTCCTCGTTATTTCCTTATAAACCTGCAAGAGGTTTGACACAACAAAATTCCATATAGCTTTGTGAGATTCACATAGGAAGTCATCAATTTAGGAGCCTTATGTCCATTATCCATTTCATGAAGAGTTTTAATCAGTTCATCTAAGGGTAAGACCTAGTCACAAACACCTATGTTAATCTATGTCCCTAATGGGGACCACATTGAGGCATCACTACATAATCACCTCCCATTTTACAATAATGCCTTGTGATCATAAACCATTTTGTAGTGGATGGCAATCCTATGTTTAATGAATCGTTGTTCAATCACACACTTTATATGTGTTTTGATAGTAGACATCATTTTCCCCACATCCTTAACTTCCAAGGCTTAGAAAAAACATTACTAGGTCTCTCTGTTACTGGACAATCCACTCGGGTGGACACGAGCAGGATCTCCCTAGCTCAATGCGAGTCTAGAACAAATAGAACAGACTACAAACATGTTTCATAGATCTACTTAAGGATCAAGTACTAGATGTCTTACCTCTTTGATTCAGTATCCTTTCTCTTGAATGTTTCTCCACGTCCCACGGTCGTCAGATCCAAGCTGCAAGACCTGTTAAGACACAGAAAAGAGAAACGAGTAAAGAGCATCTATACAATAAGAGATCTATGTAAACAGTTAAGCGGGTAAACAACACAACATCGTTACACATAAGAACGATATTGGTGGAAAGCATTTGTATTACTGTAAATAGAAGAGTACATAATAGAGATATAGGACTACAACCAGAGACTTAACGTAGCAGCCCTTCTCCGACCAAGCTAGTTGCCATGTTCTTCCGAAGAAGTATGAGTTCTCCAAGAGATGAGTGAAGGTGTCTTAAGAGAGATTTCCCAGCATGTAAGCACTATATGCTTCCTCCCAAGATAGATTTCACCAGCATGTAGATACCATAGTCTTCCTCCCTTTGGTATGGGAGTGAGCCTCACTTATATAGGACTAAATGGATAGGGTATGGATAGGATAGGTTGAGGAAGGGTAGGAGAGAAATAGGGGATCTTCCCAAAGAGTTAGGGGTCGAGTACCAGCTCTCCTAGAGGTCAGGGATAAGCCTCCAAATAAGCAAGTTTCGAGAAGGATCTCGAATAAGCTATTTTTTCCCATTAACAGACCTCGTCGCACCCTATAGTGGAGCAGACTGCGACGTCGCATGTTGATAGTGTGCAACCTGCGACGACCCTTCAGAACCTGGCACAAATGAGTGCAAACCCTCCCAGGATGGTTATTAGTCCAAGTATCTTCAGGGGTGTATACACTGAATCTAATGATGAGTAGATTTTGGGTGTAACAGAATGCCCCCCAAAGCATGAAGCTGTTAAGGATGTACAGGTGAAATGCTTTGTTAGAAATAATGGAAAAAGACTCGTCGGATGAAGGATGCTACTGCAGTACAACTAAATCTAAACTGACAATCTCATATGAAGTACAACATGGCTGCCGACCAATACATTGCAAATCCATGGTAGTAATGACCGACTGAACACAATCATGGCTACTACACACAAGCGTAGATCCATGATGAGATGATAACACAGCCATGACCAATACAAAAATGGATCCGTGTAATATGACTCAATACAAACTCCATTGCAACCTGGGTAAAAATGACTCCCCGGGGTCTTCAAGCTGAACCCGCAATGATACGAATCTATCCATGTGATTACAAATGTCTTGACGTCGAACATGGTAGAAACCACTTAATTACCGGTCATTGATGTAAACCGTTAACAAGTGCGAGGGATATCACCATTAATGTCGATGATTCCCAAGGTATCACAGTACATATCATCAAGCATGAATAAATGGATTGAAGTCGAACACAAGATGAAATATTTCAATCAAGAGTCAATGATGTAAACTCATGATGAAAGCAAGGTAACCTGCCATTGAGGCATGCAGGGCCAAGGTACTTGACTGGTTTCTAGATTCAATCCTTCGATGATGAGTTGAAGTCGACAAGGATGAACCCGTTGAAGGAGGGCCATGATGAATCCCCCATCAATCGACATGAAACACGACAAAAGGTGTGTAGAGTGGATCGGATGGTACAATAACATGTGAGACTGACTCAAAGTAACAAAGGCATGACGATGTGTGTACTGACTGCAAATCGTAGATGGTGAATGTGTTCTTGAACATGGGCATGGCATGACTTGGCAGTATTGACATGAGAATGACGCGGACTTCTGACGCAACTGATGGTGGAAGCTTTCTCCGAATGACTCAGAGGAGTAACAAGACTCAGAAAGTAAGCGGGGACTCATAGACAAATAGATGACCCAAGTACTGTATGCAAATGCAGATGAGTGCCATGTTCAAGAACGACTATATACTGCCACTAAGGTATGTAACACAAACACTTTCCTTTTTCCCCATCATGAATGATGAGTGCCTCATGTGTTTTTTACGAGCTTGATGAGGGTAACCATATGCTCGGTATAGCTCATCTCATAGATGAGTCCAATCCCAAATATTTTCCGAACTTGGGATAGGAGGGGCTCGTCCCATGACGGGCCCTTCAATGCGAAAATTTAACGAGTCCATAGAAGGTAAACTCGGTCGTAATTTCATATTTAGAGAGTCTAAAAAGAACTAAAGAAGACTCCAACGGTCCTTTTTTGTAAAGTTAGCCTCATCGCCCGAAAAAGGGTAAAACAACACGGGAGAGGACTCTTCCATTCATGATCGACTGGAGTATTTCTTTTTCGTAATTAGTGCCCCCTAGTCCAAAAAAGGGGTAAACTATCACTAGGAAGACGACCATTCAAATACTTTAACAAGCGTGAATGCGACAAGTTCGCTTGGCGATCTTTTCAATTTTAGGGAGTCTGAAAAGAGCTTAACTATGGACTCCGGGGGGTGTCCTTTTCCGTAGAAGTTTAACGAGCCCGAAAAAGTGATAAATCATAACTCGGTACTTGTTCTCATGGTTGGGTGAGTACGAGAACAAATGAAGAGTAAAATCATCCTCATGCAATGATTACGACTTAACCAAAAATAATAATGACAAAACATCGAAAGGGGCGTTCATACCTGTAGTTACCGTTGGTAATGCGAGAAACGACACAAAATGACCACTTTACGCCTCCTGTACACTAGAAAAAGTGTCAAATGGCCCCAAATATAATGACAAATGGTCGAAACTATAGTAAATGGCCCAAAAGCATCAAAATATTTGAAAAGGAATATTCCATTCTATTTATAAATAGAAATATGGGCCAAAAATAGAAACATTGTTCAAATTGCCAATTTGGGTGGAGAAGTACCAATTTGGAGCCAAAACTTCCTTTGCCGATTTTGGGAGCTACGATCCACCATTTCACCAGCCGTCCGGACCAGGTAGGCCTAAATCTCAGCCAGCAACTTTTTAGTGGTTTACTTTTTGCATTTTTGTCCATTTTTTGAGTTTTTGAGTGGTTTGTGGATGGGCCATTGCGCCCTCGGCTCGTCGCAAGTGGCCCTTTCGGGACTTGCGACGAGTCCGGGTCGTCGCAAGCCTCAAAAACGAGACCTGCGATGATGTCGCGCTGTACCTAAAGGTACGGTGCGATGGTGAAAACCCGAATCCCAAACACAAAAACAAATTCAAAAAATGAGCTGGTGAATGTTGAGGAAGGTCCTAACAGGGTTTAATTGCCCCTTTTGGCAGGTTACTAACAAGCAAAAATGGTATTGGAGTGGCGAGAGAGAGAACATGAAGTGGAAGATGAGCAAGCTGCAAACGATCCACAATGTGTGGAAGCTTTGAGAAATTGTGGGTTGCTCAAATTCTTCGAGATACAGGGGATGAGAGCCCAGATCCCGTTCCTGACGCACATCGTCTAGAGTTGGGATGCGGCCCAACAATACTTTGTGATAAGTGAGCATATCCTCACAATTGACATTGAGGATCTACTTTCTAACCGGTTTGTCCCGAAGAGGGGACACTGTACATCTCACTGGGACACGGGCCAGTGATCGTACAGTTGAGGACATGGTGTCGCAACACTGCATAGCTACTTCTCGTCCTTCCAACGGGAAGATACTCATCAGAGATGTGGTGAGTCGTCCACTGCGAACCATACTGCTCACTATTACTAGGGTGGCGGGTAGCCAAGCTCCACATACGGCTACTCGAACTCAGATGTTGTACGCGAAAGACTGTATGTCTCCCATGGTTTTCAACTGGTGTGAGGGTCTCCTCACCAACATTCGAGCTCAGCTGACCAAGTGTCGGCACGGGGAGCTCAAGTAGTTTGGATACGGATCGATCATAGTATCATTCCTCTTGGAGCGGGTTCCTCTCTTGCGCCCGTAGTTGGTACTGGATGATAGGGATCCGAGAGATCCTCACATGCTCAGGTGGGTAGAGGTGATGACCCACCATGGTGGGGGTCCCATCATCAGTTTTGGTCCTGAGTTCTTTAACTGGCTAGAAGGCCAGTTACTTATGGTCGAGGACTTTCCATATGGTGGCATGGACTTTCGAGAGGATCCCGACTTGGTGCTGCCAGAGGGTGCAGCATGGGGTGATATCGGTAAGAACAAAACCCTTGTATTTTTAGTTTTGTATATTATATCATTTTTTTGATGTAGTGCTGACAAGCACGTAATATGTGTGTGCAGATGTGGGCCCCATGTGACTAGTAGGCCTCTCCCTTCTGGCGAGGAGAGACATAGGTGGGGAGGCAGTCGTTCCTGCAGGTGCTCATCCTGCCATCTAGGAGATGGAGGAGGTGTACAGGAACCTATCCGGGCTGACTTTGTATGTACCAGAGCCAGCCATCGATGACCTACCGAGGCCCATGCAGATATTTGGAGTTGGAGTGTCCGTGCGCTTCAACTCTTTACTCTGCAAGGTGGCTTGTATTGTAGATTGCTTTCTCACCCAGCGTCAGAGAGCGGTTAGAGCGAGGGGTGTACGGGTTAGGCGTCCAGCCTGAGTGCACTTTTTATACTTGTACTGAGAGCTTAGTGGCCTCAGATTTTTTGTACTTACTGAAAGCTATGATGCCTCATATTTTTGTAGAGACTCACTGAAAGCCATCGTGCTTCAGATTTTGTACCAGCACTACTTTTGAGCGATTTATATATATATACATTATCGGCGGTTTATACATTATGTGTTCTTTAAATGATTAGGGATGTGATCTTGTTTATATGTTTGCTTCTGTACCTTATATTTACATGTCGTGAATGCTTTTACATATTATGAGCATTATGTGTGTGCGATGAACCAATCCAAAATGAAGTTGGCCATCAAGTCAGCAACTGTGTTAAACTCTCGTGGAATGTGCAGGTATTGAACAGATTCAAATGACATTTCCAGGAGACGTACTCGTCTGAAGAGACGGAGTATGATGGGATCACGGATGGCATAGACCCGGTTAATATGGGAAACCACTAATTGAGAATCCATGTGGATGACAATGTGGTTCATACCCAAGGAAATGGCATTAGCTAGGGTTCCGATTACTGCCTGATATTCTGCGGCATTGTTGGTTGCGAACCCTAGGAAACTTCCTCCTGAGCTAATGATCTCACCTGTTGGGGAATATAGTACCCAGGCTGCCGAATCAAGGTTACGGGTATGCCGGCTGGTGCCGTCCACGAATCCATAGCACGTCGCCATCTGCACACGCAGACAGAACATGGTATGAGAAGCGAAAACAAGATCAAAAGACACTCAAAAAGAAATGCGTCACACCACACAAAAACATGCCATGTACAGTATATACAAGCAAGTATATGCATGAGAGATCAAGCGTAGTATCTCTTCAGGTAAAGCCCATTACGGGGTTCACCTAAAGAGATTCCATCATAATCTTCAAGCTCATAGGCACCTTTTTCCAACACACGTTTGATAACGTAGGGTCCATGCCACATGGACTAGAACTTCCCTGCTCCTAGTTTATCGTGCTTCTAGTCATAAGTGAGGACTAGATCACCCTCGTTAAAGATACGAGGTTCAACTGAATTATCGTACTAGGATTTGATGCGTTTCTTATGTGCTTCATTAGCAAGAGCGGCATCTCGGCGAGACTCGTCAAGTTTTTCTAAGTGCAAGAGACGTTCTTCCTCAGAATAAGTGTTAGGAATAAGTTTGACCACGAGCTGTAAAGATGGGATTTCGCACTCTATCGGTAAGACAGCCTCCAGTCCATATACCAATTGGAAGGGAGTGAATCCTATGGTGGTTTTAACGGTAGTTCAGTAGGCCCATAATGCTGAAAATAACATATTATGCCAGTTGGACTTTTGTGTCCCTACCATCCTTTGGATCATAGTTTTCAAGACTTTGTTAATTGCCTCGACCTGTCCATTGGATTGCGGGTAGTAGGGTGTCGATTTTTCATGGCGAAAACCCAACCTGTCGCTCAATTCATCAACCATATGGTTCTAAAAGTGAGAACCATGATTGGTAACTATGGCCTACGAAACTCCAAACCGTGCTATCACATGATTAAACATGAAGAGTGCGGCGGTTTTGCCATCGTTTTGGTATGTAAGCATAGCCTCGACCCACTTTGTGAAGTAATCCACAGCTACGATAATGTAACTATGCCCCCCGGTCGAGGTAGTCTTACAGTGCATAAAATCGATGCCCCATTTTGCAAATGGGCCAACGGCAATAACCATATGTAGTGGGGCGGGATGAGTGTGCTTCTTCATATGGAAGTGTTGGCAAGGAGGACATTTTTTTACGGCCTCAATACAATCTTTGAAAATAGTAGGCCAGTAATATCCTGCGCACAAAATCTTCTGGGCTGTAGCCATCCCAGAGAGATGACTGCCACATTCCCCAGCATGACAGTCATTCAAAACGTGTTCAACCTCATCATGAGTGAGACAACGTCGGAGAATCGAATCGACGATACAAAGTATCATTGATGATTAAATAATACTTTGCATGGTGGCGAATATTACGACGGTCGTCGCGAGAGAGTTGAAGGTTGAAGCGTTGGGTTTGAAGATATAATAGGATATCTCCATACCACGGATCAGTCATACTGATGAGAAACAATGATTCATCTGGAAAGGAGTCATTGTGCTCAACTTCTGCATCAGGACGGGGAAGGTCGCAAATGAGCTCGACAAACACCAAAGACTTCTTAGACTTGTCTTTCTCGAAAAGAAGATCGAATTCTTGCAGTATCACAATCCAGCGTGAATACTTGCCCCCAAGCACTTGACGTGTCAGTACATGGTACATGGGGTTCGAGTCGGCGATGATAGTGGTGGTGCGGAGCAAGATGTAGTGATGGAACTTTTGGACGGCAATGACTGCCGCGAAAGCAAGTTTTTCGACATGTGAATATCTAGTTTCAACGTCAGCCAGACCCTTACTTGCATAGTATATCACATGTTCCTGGGCGTTTTGATCCTCCTGTACCAAAACCATGGCGATAGTGGTAGCAGAAGCGGCGAGATATAAGATGTAATCTCGATAATAATTAGGCGGTTGGAGCACGGGGGCATGCGTGATGGCATGTTTGATACTATCGAAGGATTTTTGAGCTTGATCGTCCCAAATGAATGGGACGTCCTTCTTGAGTAGTCTCATATAGCCCTAGGTCTTCTCCGTGAAATTACAAACAAAACATCTTAAGTAAGTTGCCTTCCCTTGGAGACTTTGAAGTTCTGTAACATCTGTCGGGGGTGGTAGGTTGATGATGGCCTCCACCTTTAAGGGATCAATGTGGATCCCATCCTTCGAAACGATAAATTCTAAGAGGCATCCGGACTCAACGCAAAAGATACACTTATGAGGATTTAGACGGATATTGTACCGTCTGCATCTGAGGAAAATGGCCGTCAGATGATCAATGTGGAACTCGCACTGCTTTGAATGAGCAGGGAGATCGTCCAAGTAGGTTTCCACAAAGTCCTTAATATTGTAAAAGGCGTACGACATAGCCCACTGAAACGTGGCACCGGCATTTTTAAGGCCAAATGGGAGCTTGCGATAAGCGAATGTACCCCATGGGCAGATGAAAGTCGTCTTATGTTGGTCGGCCGGGTTGATCTCAATTTGGTTGTAACCATAAAATCCATCCATGAATGAGAAGATGATGCTTCCGGCACAGTTGTCTATGATCTGGTTGATGAAGGGGGTCGGGTAGTTGTCTTTCGAACAAGCCCGATTAAGGTCCCGATAATCAACACAGACGCAAATGGTGCCCTGCTTTTTGTTCACAGGAACAACGTTTGAGACCCAATCCTTCAATGGGACAGGATAAATAAAGCCATCCTTTAAGAGATTTTCAATTTCTGCCTTTATTGCCGCAGTCTTCCGAGGGTGTACAGGTCGCAACTTTTGACGTATAGGTTTGACGTCAGGAAAGGTTTTTATTTCGTGAGAAACAATCGCGGGGTCTATCCCAGGCATCTCCTCATAGGACCAAGCAAACACGTCTCGAAATTGCTCGAATAAGGCCGTGCTAACAACGATTTCTTCAGGGGAACACTTCTGGCCTATGCGAATGTGTTCCACTATACTAGGTTTCACCGAGATGTCTACCGGGGTGGTTGGCTCAATGTTGGCCAAGTTGCCCTCCATGTCCGTAAGACATGTAAGGATGGGGGACTGAGGGGATGGGTAGATGTCTGGTGTAAAGAGGGTATGAATGTTGTTCTCTATGTATTCCAAAGGAGGAAGAAAAGATTACCTATGATGGAGATCATCCCACGGACTGTCGTCAACATTCATTACTTCCATGATGGACTCGTCTGAATGAAAAGTCTGAAGTAAGAGATCAGGTAGAGAGGATGTCCGTCGTAGAGAACAAGATGGGGAGGCCATGGTCAAAAGGTCCTCCGAAGCTAATTGGATAGCCTCATAAATGCGTTCAACGGGTGAAAGAGGCATCATATCTCCAAGCAAGTGTGTTGTGGCTTCATCCGGTACAAGCCAAGCATCGTTCGAGTGAGATAAAATCTCAATGGAGATCATGTTCACCGTAGCAACATGATTAGGGGGGTCTGCGAATGGAAAAAACACCCATGAGAGTTGAATCTTTCAAAAGGCCAACCCAGGATGAGTAGTGGTGTCCAGTGTACAAAAATCTAACTGGTCGATAGTAACAATTCGTCCTTGGTGGGGGAACTGTACTATGCGGAAGACTGAAGAGGCTACCGCCTGCATGGTATAAAACCAATTGCAACCAAGCAAGAGATTATAATCTAACGGGGTCGAGACCACTTCCACGTTAATGGTTACGGTCTTTCCTCCCAACTCAACTGCAAGAGCTTGTAAGATCCCATGAGGTTGAAAGCCACGCCCGTCGAATGCTTTCAACGTGGTAGGAGAACGATTCAATTCGGGGGAGCCAATGGCTCTCCAACAAGCGATGGACATGACAGAAGTGGAGGCTCCTTCGTCCAAAAGGGTACGATGGATGATCTTCCCAGCAATGTTCACAAAAACTTGGAATGTAAGCTGGTGTGAGAGCCTCAGCTTAAAGTTGTCAAGTCGAAACATGATGGTGTTCGAGGAATCCGGGTCAACTGCACCAATGGATGCAAGGAGAGTTTTGCGTTGATTAGGACAATTTTGCAAAACTTCCAGGGTGGACATGGCGCAAGGAGCTTGGGCCAATTCCTCTACGATATTGTAATTTTGTGTCGCTCGAGCATTAGGATTGAAAACAGCTTTTCGAATCGTACTCTTGGGTGGGCGCAATATCGAATCTAAAGAGGGTCTCTCTATGGTGAGAGAAGTCGAAGGTACAGTGACATCAGTTAAGGATTCATAAGTTTTTTCAATATTAATTCCGGTGGGTTCCTTCGAAGGGACCGGATCGTAAGATCGCAAGCGAGTATTTAAATTGATCGTTTCGTTACGCAACATGAGAACATGCGCGGTATTGGATGGTTCCCCCTGGGATGCGGGGTTTGAGCAATCATCTGCTGTTTTGAGCAGGAAACAGATCGTTGAGGACTGCGGGAGTCGGTTTACCCCTAAGAAACTTTTTCACTTCCCCAGTATGGTCGCCAGATTTGTACTTCGTCTCTATGGGGACACTCTTTCGAGAAATGGTCTTCTCCACATAGTAGACAAGGATACTTCAGTTTCCTTTTCTGCTTAGTATCGTCAAGAGTGCTCTTTGGTTCCTGTTGGGCAGAAGACTTCTTGGGTTTCCCCTTGTTCTTCTTTTTACCGTTAAAATTCTGAGATGAAGCTGATTGAACAGAATTCACCTCTTCAGTTACAACAGGAGCGGTCGACTTGGTGGTGTTGTGGCCAGCAGGAGTCGGGTTGGATGATCCAATAGTGCTAACAGCAGGCTGGGTGTTAAGGGAACCAATGATTCCATCAGCTTGGGGTCCCTTATGTGGTTTTGTGGGATCATTAATGTCCTAGGGTGCATCAGGAAAAATATTAAACAAAGTGCCAGATTGAGTGTAGACCAGATCTAACAGATGGGCACTCATGATGGCTTGTTCTTCGGTGACAGCACCTCTCATGGCGACATCTTTTGCTATGGTGGGAATGAGCGATTTAGTAAACCAAACTGCTAGGAGCTGATCTGGAATGGGAGCTTTAATGAGACATCATCTCCTTCGCCATTCGTGGATATGATCTGAAATGTGAGTGGCGGTATTCTGACGGAGCGAGGTTAAAAGCTCGGTACCAGTCTCATACCGTATAGGCAGCTGGAAATGCGTCAAAAATTTCATAGCAAGAGAGCCAAAATCAGGAAAAGAGTGCGGTGGCAACTCAATGTACCACTTGGCAGCCGAACCGGTGAGAGTCCTTTGGAACAATCTAAGATGAATTGAATCGTCCATTAAGGAATTAGATGAACACCATAAGTGGTATGTCATCACGTGGTTCTTGGGGTCTTCACCTGGCTTGCCGTTAAACTTGGGGATATCAGACGGAAGTTTCACCGGAATTGGTGGCCAGTTAGATTCATGGTAAATAGGATCGTTGGTTAAACGGGATAGGTTAGGTAAGTCCAAGGTAGCCAGAAAGGGCAGCTGTGGATTAGGTTGTGCGTATTGATAATACGGATAAGGCGTGTAAGGACCAAACTGACCATAAGGTGTACCAGGATTAAACTGACCGTAGGGGGGTGTGCCGCCCGGACCATAAGGAGGTCCTCCACCACAAGGCGGTCCATTCCAATAAGGAGGGGGTCCGCCTCCACCACCGGGAGGGGGCGGAGGTCCGCCACCACCACCGGGAGGAGGTGGGGGTCCATAACCGTAATAAGGTGGCCCACTACCGCCTCCGCCTGGAAGGGGTGGTGGACCACTTCCACCGCCAGATGGGTGGGGGCCCCCACCACGTCCGCTGCTGGAAGGATGAGGGTTTCCACCACTACCGCCACCACCATAGTAATGAGGTCCTCCACCGCCTCCGCCTAGAGGGGGTGGTGGACCACCGCCACCACCTGAAGGGAAATGTCCTCCTCCACCATGATAGGGTGGTCCACCGCCACCTCCTCCTGGGGGAGGTGGTGGACCATTCTCGCCACCTCCGGAGGGGTGAGGGGGGTTGTAGGTAAAATGAGGTGGGCCTCCACCAATGTTAGGTGGGGGCCTGCCACCTCCAACAGGAGGTGGGGGAGGACCGATCGGGGGTGGTGGTACTTGAGGGATAGTCGGTTGGGGTCCATGTTGCAACACAGGTTGTTGCCCCCATAGAGTGTATGGATTCCCGGGATAAGGTACTCCGTATGGCGCATTTCTGGGATTAGTTTGGCTCGGCACAGCGTTAATGGAACCTGAATACGCTTGACTCCATGAGGGTTGGGTTACATTGGACGACCATCCAACATGAGATAATCCCGTGGTGAATGGTCTAGCGGGTTGGGACGGTCCAACGAAAGGCCCGTTGGGGTTTCTGCCGCCTACGTTCTGGTTAGGAAACGAGGGTTTCCCCCCAGCCACAACAGGTTTACCACTATTCAAAGGTTGAACCAACGTCGGTTTTTGACTAGCTACCGTGGTAATAACATTACCAATAAGATAATCCATGGGAATGGAATACCCTCCCCTTGAATTTTGAGGTGGGGGAGGAATTGGTAAAGTAACCGTGGTAGTGACAGGTGTGTTGGACCGTTGTCCTTCCACCGGTTGGTTCACTTGAGGTGTAGGACTAGACTCTTGCGAAGATTGACCAGTCTTGTTAGTGGTCTCGTGGTGGGGTGCTTCAGGTGATCCGAAATACATCGGATGAACTGGGATGGGTTGGTAGGGGGGTAGCGATGGGTCTTGAACCCTCCGTTGGAGACTTGATTGCCGAAACTCTTCATCCATGGAACGAAAGTGAGCCAATTGGCCATGAAAGTGAGCTAAAGTGTCTTCCGGGGTAGTCTCACTGGATGAGGATGAAATGGAAAAATGAGCCACTGGGTGATCTGAAGGACCAACAGCTACAACAAGGTTGCCCTGAGGTTTTTTTATCCATTCCAACGATCCAGGTTCTCCCGGGATGATGGGGGAAAGGTTATGTGAAGTGGGGGTTTGTGCTTCTTCATCCTACGGGGGATGAGAGGCAGGTGAATCTAGTGGAAACAAATGTCCGCCAATATTCAAAGTGGGGTTCCCTACTTCAGTAACTACGACCACGTTACGCTGATACATTCTTACCCTCGAAATAACCTCTAGATTAAGGGGATATTCGGGTGGTGAGTTCAAGATCCTATGGGACCTTCTCCAGGGAAAATCCACCAAAGTATCAGGAAAATCAGCTAAAAAGGGATGAAGCAGCGTTTCTCCTAAAGGTATGCTAAAAGAAAAGCAGTCCAGAAAAACCTACTCAAACTAAGGCAACAAACAAACTTATGTGACAGAGTGGATTCAAAATTTTGGAACCTCACGGGATTATCAAGGCATCGCAAACCGCGATATACTGCAGGGTCCAACAATATGACACGACAAGGAGGATTGGGACCGTACCCTTGCCTGCATACCCGATTACCTGGACAGTACGTGCGTGCTAATCTCCCCGAGTGTTGTTCTCGGTGTATTGCTTTGCCAAGACGGCCAAATGGTTAACTCGGTTGGTTTCAGGAATCCTAATGGTGTCTCCTGATATACGCAAGGTACGTGGGAGCTCAAATCCGTAGTGGTGTTGTATAATGCACAGCTGTTGGCACGAGACCTTCCGATATACGTGTCGAGTACGTGATACACCCTTCGATATACACCAAGTACGGATTATGGTACTTGGTGGGTACGTGAAGGAACTCAATATACCGATGTACGTGGAAGACTACAATACCTCCGGACTACAGTGCTAGCAAATAATGACAGTTTCCATGCTTAACGACGCCGGAACACATCTCTAACTTACACACAAGTTGCTAAAAAATTTACCTAGTTCTACCGTTAATTTTATCTTGGACGGTTAAGTGAATGCATGAGGTGAGTACATAATCGGAAGCATAATGCAAGCCCTAGCTACATGCACAAAAATATTATTTTCTTTCGATGAATTCTACCTATGGTAAGGAGAAAGCTTTTTCCAATGGTATGCCAAAACAAACTCAATGCAACACAATCTCAATTCAAACAAATTTGACAATGAAAGTATGCTTTTCCTTTTATGCGAAACACAAAAGCACAACACTACTAAACCAAATCAAAACAACTTTTTCTTTTCTTTTTCCTTTTCAAAGTAAAATGACCCTAAGTGATGAAAAGAGAGGATTCTAAAATGAAATATGCAAGCTTTTCAATTTCAATTTCAATGATTCTAAAAGCAAAAAAAGTTAAAAATGCATCTATCTTTCCTTAGCATGGAATTAATTTTGCAAAAAATCAAAGTGTACTTTGAGCCTTTCAAGAAAATGAGCGATTCATAATTCGAGAAAAACACAATAGATCATACATTCATTCAACTTTTCCAAAATATAAACAAGAATTTTCCAATGCACAACGATCTTTCTTCAATAATTCTTTGAGAAACAATGGGAAAGAAGCACTTTTAATCTTTTCAATGGATGCATCAAAGGATAGACTCGATAACAACTTTGCTTTCAGATCTAAATGACTGAAAAGAAAACACTACTCACAGCACTCATAGACTCAGAAGACTCAAGAAAAGAGAAGCACTCAACCAAGCTAAAAGACACACTTAACTCAAAATCAAGCAACAACAAGCAAACTAAGCAAGCAAAGCTCAAAATCAAAGTAGATGAGGTTTGGAAGCTGATCTACTGTGGTCATCAGATCAGGGATGGAAGGAAGGTAATGCAAGAGTGAATGGATGAAGGTGGAGGAGACAAAGGTATCCACCACTACCGGTCTCAAGCTTGTCCAAAACGGAACCCAAAATCAATCCAAATGAAACCAAACTCTCAACACACAAATCATAAATGGGGTCTCTGGCTGGATCTTGCAGCGCAGAGGGAGTTCACACATCATACCAAGGCTCAAACTGTCAGATGAGAGGATGGATGCCTGTATGCCAACTTTTGGCATATCGGCGCACTCTAGCTTCACACACAATGCGACGTCGCAGTTTTCCTTCACGGGAGGTGCGACGATGTCGCAATGTACCAATGCAAAGGTTGCGACGAGTAACCAACAGACAAAGGACAGAGACTCAGAGAAACACAGTGTCGCTCTGTTTTCACTGCCCAGGTGCGACAGGCAAGTTCTGGATTCCAAAAATGAATCAGATCTCTCAATAATAAACCATGAGAGACTTGGAACTAAGTTGTATGGACTCAAAGGAAGAAGATCAGGATCTTCAATGTGAAGATCTGAAAGTGAATGGAAAAAATGATAAACATGCTCGTGTTAAGTAATCTACCGAAAATGACTTCCAGATTTAATGACTACTAAACAAAATAAACAGTACTCCCCAGTATGGTCGCTAGATTTGTTACTGGACAATCCACTCGGGCGGACACGAGCAGGATCTCCCTAGCTCAATGCGAGTCTAGAACAAATAGAACAGACTACAAACACGTTTCCTAGTTCTACTTAAGGATCAAGTACTAGATGTCTTACCTCTTTGATTCGCTATCCTTTCTCTCGAATGTTGCTCCACGTCCCACAGTCGTCAGATCCAAGCTGCAAGACCTGTTAAGACACAGAAAAGAGAAACGAGTAAAGAGCATCTATACAATAAGAGATCTATGTAAACAGTTAAGCAGGTAAACAACACAACATCATTACACATAAGAATGATATTGGTGGAAAGCATTTGTATTACTGTAAATAGAGGAGTACATGATAGAGATATAGGACTACAACCAGAGACTTAACGTAGCAGCCCTTCTCCGACCAAGCCAGTTGCCATGTTCTTCCGAAGAAGTATGAGTTCTCCAAGAGGTGAGTGAAGGTGTCTTAAGAGAGATTTCCCAGCATGTAAGCACTATAGGCTTCCTCCCAAGATAGATTTCACCAGCATGTAGATACCATAGTCTTCCTCCCTTTGGTATGGGAGTGATCCTCACTTATATAGGACTAAATGGATAGGGTATGGATAGGATAGGTTGAGGAAGGGTAGGAGAGAGATAGGGGATCTTCCCAAAGAGTTAGGGGTCGAGTACCAGCTCTCCTAGAGGTCAGGGATAAGCCTCCAAATAAGCAAGTTTCGAGAAGGATCTCGAAGAAGCTATTTTTTCCCATTAACAAACCTCGTCGCACCCTATAGTGGAGCAGACTGCGACGTCGCATGTTGATAGTGTGCAACCTGCGACGACCCTTCAGAACCTGGCACAAATGAGTGCAAACCCTCCCAGGATGATTATTAGTCCAAGTATCTTCAGGGGTGTATACACTGAATCTAATGATGAGTAGATTTTGGGTGTAACACTCTCTTCCCCATCTTTAGCAAAAGCAGGCGGGAATTTGGCTCCATGAAATTCATCCACTATAATAAGGTGATTGAGTTTGAATGCCCCAATTGAGTTCTCTTCATGAAAAGGACTAAACTGAAGGGCTACAAAATATATTCAAATAATTCGTAGACAACCCTATTTATGTTATGTTGGATTATCATTATCTACCAACCATGTACTTTGGTATTGAAGGTCCTAAATGTTGAAACTGAAACACATTTTATGCATATACATATTTTCATTGCTTAGTGATAAAGTGAAAAAAATAGGCCAATTGTCTAATAAAACTAAAGATACAATTCATAAATTATGTGTTTTCCAAATTTTACTTACATCACGTTCTAATGATTTACCTATCATGCCCATTTTCCTTGGGAAATATCTATGAATCTTGCACACTCTTTCATTCTTCACATTTTGAACTCACATACAATATATAGAACTCTAGGAACACTGTGAAAAACATCTCAGGGGATCCTTCCATGCAAATGAAAAGCCAAATAAAGAAAATGCAATTGTTATATCCTTAGCCTCAATATATTATTCCTATGTAGAGAAAATGCAATCGTTATATATTTAGTCTCAATGTACTATATGTGCAATAACATGTATTTCATTAAACATAATGGTTCTATTTTACTATCACTTTTGTCGAACTTGCAATTTTAATATACTCCCAAAACTAATATGGTTTCATGAAATTGGCATTTATTAATCAATTCCAAAACTATCATTTTCACAAAATTGGTTCTTTTATTACACCCTAAAAAACTCTTAGTTTTCACCGAATATATATTTTTATATACCTCATTGGCCATAAACATTCACATATTGCCTTGGATTTCCTTTCTGTAAGTTTTATACCTCAATTACCATCATGTTTGCATCCTTCTTGAGTTTCCTCTTGACCTTCCCTATTTTGAAAGTTTCAAAGTCTAAAAGATATTCTTATGCTTTGTAACCCACACATGTAACTTAGAGATATACGATTAATATGGTTTTTGTTGTCTCTACACTATATGTAGTGATGGTTCATGTGGGTTTTTGTGTTTAAACCCAGACTTTAAGTTGTGTATTTCATGATTTATGGGTCTTTTGCATTCTCTTGAATTTTTATGTTCATTCTTCTCACTAGTTCTCATAGTGAAAATTTAGGAAAACCACTAAGGAAACCATGCATATTGATGTTTAAAATTTTGATGATCATTTTTTTGTTCAGGTCACTAGTTTTTTTCCTAGTAATAATTAAGATTATCAGTATTTTTTCTAATAAATGGATATGAGGGATAATGAACTATACATACATCCTATCTATATTCTTTCTCCTCTTTCTATTCTTCATAATTGAAGGGTTCATGATTATTTTAAATATAATACATGAATGTAAAATTTACCCTTTGTCTCTACTCCCATTTTTTATGCCTTCAAATATAAGGATATAATATAGGGAAAACTTTAAGAAGCTCCCCTCCCCAAACCGAAATTTATATGTAAAATAAATGGGTGAGTTGCATGATATTGAGGAAAATCCAAAGACTATTTTATTAGTAATATAACATGTTGGCAAATATTTTCCTATATTATAAAACCTTATAAAGTCTTGGTGAATCTTTCTCCGAATTATAAAACCTTGTGAAATCTTGGTGAATCTTTCTTTGAGTTATAAAACCTCGTGAAATATTGGTGAATCTTTCACTAAATTGTAAAATATTGTCCAATCTTGATGAATCTTTTGATAAAGTAGAAAATGATATGTAATAATAGGAAAATATTTTCATTAAATTGTAATGTGTACTCATTTTCCATGATTGAATAAAAAATAAATTTGTTCCTCCTCTTGGAAAAGTTGAAAGAGTTTAAGGTTGCATTCAACAAGGTTCTTACTATACACTCTTGCAAATCCCTCTATCAATTTTGATCCCTTTTCACCACAAAGTTCCTATATATGCGCTAACCATGACCTCTATTTCTCTCTAGCTCAAGGGAGATATATGCTCTCTCTCTCACATCATGATTATCAACCCTGGTAACTAGACTAGATCAGCATCCACCATAGTGTTATCCATGTTGATATAATTATATGGATCACTAAATCAAATAATGAAGGGGAATCACCATCAAGCAATGATTATGCTTAGTTGGAGCATTATTCAATATAGTGCCAAGTATGAAGCTATAAGATATCTCAATCATGCCAAATACATCACCAAATGAGGGGCATATTAATTTCTAAAGTTATTCAATTGATCTATTAATTCTATAAGTTTGCTACATGCTCAGGTACTCCAAAAAAAACTGATTTTTTATGCATGTATCTAAGTCATGAAGATTTGTTGCTTGTTTCCAAATGCTTAGCAAATCTTGCAAGTATTTATCTATTATTTAGAATTTTCATTATGTTTCATCTTAGAAGTGCTTTGATATTGAACTTGAGTTCTGATTTGGTATTGAACTTGAATGAACTCATGTGTGTCCATTGTGACCATCTTTTAACCTTTCCTATATGTACTTATCTATGTCCTCTTCTATTATGGTTTTTCTTGAGATGTTAAAACTATGTAGTTTACACCTTATACAATTTAGGAAAACTAATAGGCATTAAAATTATATAATGGCATGTTGAGTCTTGGACGTGTCAAACTTGATTCTTATTGCTTAGTGGCAAAAGATTATTATCCTTTTGTTGTTAATGGGTGTAAAAAAAATTAGTATGCAACTCCTAGTCAAATCTAAATTTTATTCTTGTTGTTTTAAGCTAATAAATCTTCTACCCTTTTAAAGGTGTCCTTATGGATCAAGAATGATCAATTTTTCCAACAAAACTTGCTCTAGTTTTAAATATAAGCAATCGCCTTTGATTTTAAAATAGATTTTAAAATGAGATGTCTAAGCTTAGAGATAATGCATTCATATGTGAAAGGAAAACTAATAAGGAAGATATATGATAAACATGCAAAGTGAAAGATGCAATAAAAGTATAAATTGGATAAGGCAAACTAATTAGAAAGATAAATGGAAAATAGATAGAGTGATAAACATAATGAAATGATGTGGATAAAACGTGACTCTAACACCATTTGGAGTAAACTTAATTAGTTCATAATTAAAAAGTGGGAAAAGGAGCCACTAATAAGAGTGGATGAATCACGATTTAAAATGAAACTAGTTAGCATATTTACCATTATTACAATCTTGATTGTGCAAACCAACATTGCCTGAAAGTCATTGGAAGAGTTAAATAGAAGGGCTACAACATATCAGGAGGTGGAAATTCTAAAGACGAAACCATATCTAATGGGCTATTAGTATATGAAATTATACAACAAGAGCATGTCATTGTTAGTCAAAATAAAAATTCAAAATTTATGCATATTGCTCTTGACAAGATGTAAAACATTCTCGATGTTATCCTTTTTTTGGGTAAATGTATTACAAATGAAAATCAAAGAAGACCAAATCTTGGGGAGCATAAATTTCTTCTCAAGGAGGGGGAAACCCTTTCTAATAAAAATGCCATCCAAGTTTCAGATCTGGATGCAGCTCAAGGGAACTTTTAAAAGAATCATGTTTTTGATAGCCCTGTCAATCTTGGGAAAATGAAAAGGGAAAATGATAAATTTTTTGAAGGACCAACAACATAATTCAAGAAGACCTGAAACACCAAATAAATTTGGATGAGTGGAAGGTTCATTTTCAAGAAAGAGGAATCCCTAAAACTACTACTCTGAAACTAGTTCTTGATATCATGATGCCAAATACAAAATTTTCAACCAATACTTTGACTTGGACATCTGAACGTTTGAAAATAGATGTACTTGTACCAAATTTGTATTCCTTTGGGAATGTTGATTGACACCATCGGCTTGGATTTCCAAAGAAAAAATGAATTCATCAAAAGACAATGAAATAATATGCTCTAAAGCAAAAAAATCAAGATTTCAACCATCAACATTAGATCGAATTGGGAAGCTTGTTGTACCATGCAATGGAAATTATATCAAGTAGTACGTTGTTTGAAATGAGTATGTTGTTAAACATTTCAACTACTACCAATGGTAGTGATGGTGCTCATGTAGCTCGTGAGAAGAAAAATAACATAATTGTGAAAAGTAAGCTTAATATTGACATGTATGACATAAATATCGGTTATTTAAGGTTGTCAAAACATTATATCAGTATGACTACGTGGTTATGTAGCATTGAAAGGGATTCAAAACACGGGGTAGAAACTGTAACAAGTAATATTAGCAAAGGAGTAAATAAATATGTTGATTGCAATCCTTCCATGGAAACTTGTGAGTTTATATCATAGGGAAAGGTCAGTGGTATTTATGTTTCATCCTTTCACCAATATATTATGGTGTTTATTTTATATCTTTGTATTAACATATTGTTGGTTAATTTGATGAATAGGATTATCATCATCATGTTGCAATCATGATGATTGAGTGGATGAAACACTAAGTATTTACCTACTCACGTTGAAAACACCAGGTAGACCAGTCAATGTTGAAAACATGGCATTTACATCGTAGCAAAATTCCAATGATTCCTACATTCATGCCTTTCATAAAACTTTTAGCTAGCCATCGAAGGAGGCATATCATCATCAAGTTGCAATCATGATAGTTGGGTGGATGAAAAACAAAGATTTTCCTTGCTCATGTTGTAGTACTAACTATTAGGTGTGGCATCTAAGGAATCCATTCACATAGGAAGTCATTAATTTAGGAGATTTATGTCCATTATCCATTTCATGAAGAGTGTTCATCATTTCATCTAACGGTGATACCTAGTCACACACACCTATGTTACTCTATGTCCCTAATTGTCACCACATTGAGGCATCACCACATAATCACCTACAATTCTACAATAATGCATTGTGGCCAAAAAACATTTTGATAGGATTCCAAGCCTATTTTTAATGAATTGTTGTTCAATCACATGCTTGATCTATGTTTTTATTGTAGACATCATTTTACCAACTTCTTTAATTTCCAAGGCTTTAAAAAAAATGAACTAGTAGGTCTCTTCCCTATCTTTATCCAAAGCAGGCGGGAATTTGGGTCAATGAATTTCATCCACTATAATAAGGTGATTGAGTTTGACTACAAAAACCAAATTCTCTTCATAAAAAGGACCAAGCTAAAGGTCTATAAAATATATTCAAATAATTCTTAGACAACCCTATTTTTGTCATGTTATATTATCACTATCTACCAACCATATCCTTTAAGTAAGGTCGCTTTCCTATAGCTAATATCTTCCCACCAAATAATCTTCCCATCATCATTAACATGAAGCCTATAAAATAAATTTCAAATGTGTTTTACACATGCTATACAACTTTGGTCTTGAAGGTCATAAATGTTCAAAATAAAACACTTTTGATGCATACACATATTTTCACTGCTCCATGATAAAGTGAAAAGATAGGCCAATTGTCTAATAAAATTAAAGATACCATTCATAAATTAAATATTTTCCAAAATTTACTTACATCATGTTCTAATAATTTAAATATCATGTCCATTTTCCTTGGAAAATATCTATGAATCTCGCACTCTTTCATTCTTCACATGTTGAACTCATGTGCAATATATAGAACTCTAAGAACACTGCGAAAAATATCTCACAACATCGTTCCATGGAAACGAAGAACCAAATAAGAAAAATGCAATCATTATATCCTTATCCTCAATGTATTATTCCTATGTAGAGAAAATGCAAGCATTATATCTTTAGTCACAATGCACTATATGTGCAAGTAGCAGGTATTTCATTAAACATAAGGATTCTATTTTACTATCACTTTTGACAAACTTGGCATTTTAATAGCATCCCAAAACTGATATAATTTTATGAAATAGATATTTATTAATCAAATCCAAAACTATCATTTTCATGAAATTGTCTCGGTTTATTACACCCTAAAAAAATCTTAATTTTCATCGAATAAAATTTTTTATATACCTCATGGGACATAAACATATGCATATTGCCTTAGAGTTGTTTCAACTAAGTTTTCTACCTCATTTATCATCATGTGTGTATCCTTATTGGGTTTCCTCCTCATCTTCCATATTTTGGATGTTTTAATTCCATATTTTGGATGTTTCAAAGTCTAAAAGATATTCTTATGCTTTGTAACCCACACATGTAACTTAGATATATACAATTAATATGGTTTGTGTTATCTCTACACTATATGTGGTGATGGTTCATGAAGGTTTTTGAGTTTAACATCTTATACAGTTTAGGAAAACTAATAGGCACTAAAATTCTATTATCAGGTAGCAAGAAATCTAATAGGCACTAAAATTCTATTATAGGGTAGCCTCTTGGATTGTGTCAAACTCAAGTCTTATTGCTAAGTAGTAAAAGGTCATTATATTTTTGTTGTTATTGAGTGTAAAAAATAAAGAAAGTAGTGTGCAACTACTAGCCGTATCTAAATTTTGTTATTGTTTGTTTTCTAATGTATTAAATCTTTACCCTTTGAAAGTTGGCCTTATGGATCATGAATGATCAAGTTTTTCAACAAAACTTGCTCCAGTTTTAAACATAAGCAATTTCCTTTGATTTTAAAATAGATTTGAAAATGAGATGTATAATCTTAGAGATAATGCATTTGTGTATGAAAGGAAAGCTAATGTGAAAGATATATCATAAATATGAAAAGTGAAAAATGAAACAAAAATATAAATGGGACAAGACAAACTAATTAGAAAGATAAATGGAAAATAGATAGAGTGCTAAACACAATTAAAAGATGAGGCTTAAACTTGACTCTAGCACCATTGGAGTGAACCTAATTAGTTCATACTTACAAGGTGAGGAAAGGATCCTTGATTAGAGTGGATGAGTCACAATTTAGGATATTTACAATTATTACATTCTTGATTGTGCAAACCAACATTGCCTTGAAAGTCATTGGAAGAGCTGAATAGAAGGGATAAAACATATCAAGGGTGGAAATCCTAAAGGTGAAACCATATCTAATGGGATAGTAGTATTTGAAGTCATGCAACAAGAGCGTGTCATTGGTGGTCAAAATAAAAATTCAAAATTTATGCATATTTTTCTTGACAAGATGGAAAACATTCTTGATGTTATCTTTTTTGGGGGTAAATGTATTACAAATAAAAACGAAAGAAGACCAAATCTTGGTGAGTAGAAAGGTATTCTCAAAGAGGTAATGACTAATGCCAGAAAAAACATTCTCAAACCCACACTTCAGAATTTAAATGCAAACTGCGAGAAATGGAAATAAACACTAAGGATTCATGCATTAGGACACAAGAAAACTAAGTATTATAAATGTTCAAAATCACAATCTCTTATAGGTGCATGTTCTTGTGATTGATCGTGAGTAGCTAACTTTGAGTTTTCGATCCTTCAATGAATTCAAGTAGTGTATCAAACTGTGAGAAATTAAATATAAGCAAAGCAATGCAAAAGCAAACCCAATGAAAACAATTAAAACAACTAGGAATAAACTTGCAAATGAATGTAACTATGTAACTATTCTCGAGGACTGTCCTCCAAATGAGTATAACAATGGTAACACAAATAACAACCAGACAGCGAGAATAAATATCACAAAAAACACATCAAGAGTAATGGATGTTTGAACTATTGATGATTGACAACATTTAAACAAATAAAGAAGAAATAATGGAGGGAGAGAGAGGTACTATGTATTTCTTGTGTTCAACATATTATAAGGATAATGAGTCTCATAAACTAATCAATCTCACAAACATAAAATAATAGAGGTAACAGAGGAATGGAGTGGGAGTGGTTAAATTCTTTGTGTTGTTAAATAGTAGTTTAATGTGCATAAATCTCTACAAAGAATCGTGTGAATGAGGGTGAACAAGAGTGGAATACCTTCTACAATCAACACTTGTATACTTGTATAGTAATTTAAATCTGAGTTGAGTGCAGTCGACTGTCAAAAGGTACGTCTTTATTGATGGATGGAATGTGAGTGACTATGGAATCGATCTCATAAATGAATGTTTTTGTTTTATTTTTTAATTGTTTTGTACATAAAGACAATTTGAAAACTAATATAATTGCACTGTGTAACAGAAATTTGGCCGGCGTTGGAAAGGTGTGAACTGGGTGAATTTGTATGGTCATTAAGGAATGAAATCGTGGCTGAATGAATTCGAAAGGAGGGAACAATGATAAGGTACTTGAATAGCACTTCTAGAGTGCGTGGATCTTTGATGTGATCTCCTCCTTGAGTCTTGTTTTTCTTCTTTTTCATGAATTTAACTTGATCAAATCTACATTTGCCTCTACAATATATTTAATTTTTTTATCAGCTAAGTGTTCAACTAATTTTGATACCCCTAATCCCTAAGCATTCTTTCATTATCAACTCTACAGCTTTACACCTCCATCTTCAAATTCTTCATTGTTTCCTCCAGGTCTAATGGTTCAATACTTCATTTGTATCTATTAAACACAATTGCATCATTTACAACAATGATAATCAGACCTTCGACTTCT
The DNA here is from genome assembly GCA_027924585.1 of Larix kaempferi. NCBI lineage: Eukaryota > Viridiplantae > Streptophyta > Pinopsida > Pinales > Pinaceae > Larix > Larix kaempferi. Next base: position 9,466,530 of record BSBM01000120.1, on the reverse strand, counting down.
TCATGGTTGTATAGATTTTTCCCTTCTTCTATTTTCCTCCTCGATACTAATTTGGAAAATATGATCTATAACTATATCTAATACATCGTTGTATCTTAATGTTTTCATACAATTAAATTTATTAAATAGACTTTATTTCCAAAATTCAATAATAAAAAAATTCATGTGTGTGCGTGTATATATATATAACAATTCTAAAAACTACCAATTTGACAATGTTGTCAAATCAAGATTACAAGCCCCACTTTTTATCAATTTATAAAAAGAGATGCAGTTCTCCTTGTTGGTGCCCAATTTTATCATCATTTTGAATCCATGATCGTGCTATGGTTATACTATTTTGTCATTTTTGATGCATCAAGTTCAGACTTCTCATTGTTCAGACATCAATATTGACTCAGGTATCTATTTTTGAAATACATTTAATTCTCTTGTGGTTTTCCATTGATTATCATCTTATATGGTAAATTAACATCAACTTAACATTTTAAATCTATTGGGCATATAGTTTTGCTGCTACAGGCTATGGTTCTCATGCGAACGTTCATTTGGACTCTCATTCGCATACAGATGGTCATTCGACCCATCGTTCGCACCTGAAGATTCATTTGTTTGCCTACCTGGACGCGTTGAAGACACCAACGGGAACATGGGTTTTGTTACTTGATCGTACAACATGGACATTGTTCTTCGGCTTACACTAATTTGATTCCCACACCTGCCAGATTGAGGATTCTTTAACTCAAGTTAAACCCAGATTTTTCAACAGTGAATATTTTTTAGCTGCCATATTGCGCCTTGATTTGTGTGCACGTGGAAGCAGATCTCGCCAACGAGCTAATGGGTTTGAAGAAATCCTAGCCAGCTACAAAACCCAGAAATCGTTTCGCAAAATTCGCAACCACCAGAGAGATATCGATGGGGCATTTTTCCAATTCTTGCCAAATCTGCGTTTTCTGGGTTGGCCGTTTTCTGAGTTTGTTTCAGATCATCAATGGAATTGTTCCCTGCCTTTAAGACGGCATTTTATTAGAGGGATCAACCACTGAAAGGGTTAACCCTCTCTCTATTGTAAAACTCTATATAAAGATGCGTTTGGTTGTGTAGAAAATAATGAAAAACACTTTGTAAATTTTGCTTCCGATTTTAATACCAAAACTCTCTTCAGCTGTTGATTTCGTTTCCCATTTTATGATCGGTGACTGAGTAGCGTAGAACATCCACTGTTCTTGGGAAGGGACCCCTCAACGACAGCAGATTCAACTGTGCATACGTTTTTGTTTTCTCTCTTCGTTGTACAGCTAAGTAATTTGATATTCATAATGGTGAAATGTTCATAGATTCGAATCGTTTTCTTGTATTCATAGGTTCAGTGTGTATAAAAGCAATTTAACTTTCCTTTGTTTATAATTTGTGTATTTTCTGCCATTCGGCCTGTCGTACGTACCAGGCTTTTGGACTGTCAATCCACCTTCAGCATTTTCAGTTGCATTTTGTAATTAGCTAGGGTTGGAATTCTTGGATTTAGTGTTTCATTTACATCATGTGGCTAGTTAACATTTGAATTTACAGTCAGAATTTCCCTTCTGTTTAAATAGCACAATGTTATTGTAGATCTTATTAATTCCATTTAGATTTCAGTCCATTTCATTTCTGTAGCTACAAGAAGATTTTCAATTAAAATTCAAGATAAAATAGTCTCATTTGAATTTCAAGACGCAGTAGTTTTAAGTTATCTTATGGTTCGATTGTAACTCGGTTAGTGTAGATTTGTTCTTCAATTGTAGATTAGTTGCATTATCTTTTTATGGTTGATTAAAATGCTTTAGTTTATGGCTTAGTTTGTTGTAGAGGTAGAATAGCAGTACTTTATTTTATGTTGTAGATTTGCTTGCAAGTTGATTTTATTTCCAGCCATTTGAATTATTGTTTCATGTTTAGCTATAGGTATGCTTACAAACTCTGAGTTCAGGTTACTTTTTGTATTTGATGTTTTATAAAATAGCTTGAAGTCTTGATACAATAGAGGTTAGAAGTTTTATAGGCGTTGCATGTTTCAATTTCGAAATAGTCATTAGAAATAGAATAACTCTAAGTGTGTGGTTTTCAGAAGAGTTGGATTGTTAAGTAGTATTTCATTTGGATTAATTTTAGATAGTATAACTAGGCTTTTCAATTCAGTAAATAGATGTCATTTTCTTGATGGATGAATAATAGATGTAGTTTACAATGTTTAAATTTTCTTGTAATTGGTCCATTTTTAGCTTTCATATCTTTATAGAAGTTAAGATAGATTTACTTCTTTTTTGTATTTCTGTAGCATTTGTAAGTCACCTTGACACAATCTCTCAAGAAGAGTGGAGTTAGATAATTTAGATAAATTTGCTTATGAATCGTTTATTGTTTGAAATATTAATTGTCAATGCATGCTTAAACCCTAGAGTAGCATTTCATTCTCTTGAATTTGTAGTTAGTTGTTGGATTGGATTTCTTAGGGTAATTAATTAGTTGTCTTTCTCAAGGTAGCATAGTTTTTCTATCTCTGAATAGTTAATTACAATTGCATTTGTTTTTCAATTAGAACTTTGATTTCGCATGATGAAATAGATTTTCAATTCCTAGAATAGGTTGGAAGTCATTTAGGGTTTGAATGATTGTTTGTAGTTCTGCTTCCATAGTATAGTTTGTTTTCAATTAAGCATTGCTTTATAGAATAGTGACTTCTTTTCATTTTGCAATCTCAATTCATGTTCTTAGATTAGCATAGAGTTAGTTTTGAATTGATAGTTAGGTTAGCTTTATATTTGAAATCGAATCAGAATCTTTTCAAGTTACTAGGTTAGGTCTAGTTCATAGTTTAAATAATCTTATTTTCTTAAATAACTCGATTTTTTATTTTGAAATATTTAAATTGTATTTTGTTGAAAATACCATAGGACTTGCATAAAAACATTCTAGGTTACCTTCTACCTCAGCACATACTGTGTCACAACTCTAAGTATACAAATCCTGGTTGATAATTAAATATTGGAAATTTAGTAGACATAAATTATACAAACATTTTGGCACCATTGTCGGGGAGTTGTAGTAAGGTAGAAAGCTTAAGTAGGTTGAGTAACTGCATGTTAGTATTAGACTGGTGGCGGGGCAGCGGTAAGACGAGAGGTAAGAACATGCGCATCTGTTATAACGAGTTCCCCCAAACCCATTTCTTTTCGGTATTTTGTTTCTTTCTTTTATGAAAAGAGTGAGTGTGAGTTTATTTATTTCATGCAAGTGTGGGACTTATTTTACAATTAAATCACTTAGTGGTGTTGTAAGCACCACCCATCCTGCTAACAAACTGACAGGAACATTCGAAAGAGGAGCCTCAAGATAGCACATGAAGAACTACTTATATTATGGAAAGATATGGCAGGAGAGAAGGATGAAGAAGTTGTTACCTTTGAATTCCCTATTAGAGATCCCGGAGGAGTGGCACAAATGCAAAGCATTCCCCCATCCATTCTACCAAATTTTCATGGACTAGAGAACAAAGACCTTGATGAATTCTTATTTCAATTTAAGTACTTTGTAGAGGATATGATGTTCAAAAGTTGAAAATTTTTCCTCTTACTTTCAAAGGAGAAGCCCTCCAATGATTCATGAGCCTAGGTGGGAACTGCAGTCAAACTTGGAAAGACATGAAACATGTATTCTTGAAATATACCAATATTATTGCAGGGTCAACGAGGATATCTTCGAAATAACACAGGGAGAAGAAGAAACTTTGGAAAATTACGTCGAATGCTTTCAATACAACCTTCAAAGATCAAAACTAAGACAGTTGGGGCAAGACACCTTGAAAAGACTTTTACTCAAAGGAATAAAAAATGAATATTTAGAAATCTTAAGTCTGATGGGAACAGGTGATGTATTTCAGTTACCATATGATGATGTTTGTGAATTATGTAGAAGGTATTCAAGAGGAAAATTCAAGACTGGTAAGAATATACCCTCTTCTTAGTTTTTGAAGTTTGATGCAGGAATTGGAGTTACAAGAGCTGAAATTGGTGATTTATTTGAAATACTTGAATCCGACATTATCAGCTCTCTAAATTCACAAATGGATATTTTACAGGTTGGGGAAAATGAGGAATTTGAAGAAACGATTTTCCCTTGGTGCCAAAAGAAACATCTTGCAATGGATTGTCTGTTGGATAGTCTCACAATTTGTGGCATATGTGACTTGAAGCATTCCACAGATTGTTGCCCCTCCTTACCTAGGATGAAAGCAACATATCAAAGAGATCTAGGAGTTGCAGCAAATTTATTGCAATATTCATGGCAACCGTGGCCTACATGTATGGTTCAAAACTCTATCCCTCCATTTCCTTACTCTCATACTCAATCATTGAATACTCATCCACCATGGAAACTGTTGCAACCTCAGCTTAACCCCTACCAAACTTGTTCACAAAGCCTTAATGTCCCATCTTATGATCATATGGATACTCTCTATTATGTTGCAACACTACCTGGTCCTCTATACTCTCCACAAGCTTTTCGACAATATCCTATTTACCCGGAAGGATCAGCCACACAATCCAATCAACTACACCTTCCACAATCACCTTCTCATAAAACTCCTCTATGCCCTACGCACATTCATGTTCAATCCATTCCACATTCTAACAACAATAAAGTAGTACAATATGCTTACAGTGTTGAACTGCAACATTTACCCACCTTTCCTACCTCACCGACATTACTGCAGGAAATTCATACGAGGTATGGAGAGGTTATAAATCTAGGAGTCATAAAAACTATGGAAGAAAAGGAAGTTTCTACTTGGCCTTATCCACAAGAAGACAAGATCAACATGGCATGCATCACATTTGGTGAGGGACAGACATTCGAACCTGAATATTCCCCATCACCAAACTCAGAATCTTTATGCATTCTAGATTTTGATGAAAGACCTCATGACATGACAAATGAATACAAGGATTACATTTAGATATGGTTCCATGAGGTAACCAAGCCACGGTACCATTCTCTCCTTCAATGCTTCTTGCTGCTAAATCAAACAGTTCGATTGGTTCTTCATATCCAGATAATCACTGCAATAATTTTCTCGTATGTGGATAAAGGTATATTTTTAATCTTGCTTTGCACTTGGTCACATTGGAAGAGCTCATATACTTGAATAAAAATGTTTTCTTTCTTCTTAGGGTAAGGAAATATGTATATAAATAAAATGTTGCATTCTTAGTTTAGGGAATAATGCAACTTCATTTTTCTTGTTTTCTTTTTCAAATAAAAGAACTAAGAAGAAGATAATGTCAATGACTAAACCGAAACAATTTTCCATCATTATTTCTTTTCATACATGCATATTTTCTGACTATAACAATTGCTCAAGACCAATTTTAAATACCACGGGGATTTGCCATAAGTTTAAGGTCTATCTAATCCCTATAGGTCAGTCGTACATCCTAGCTTCATTATCAAAGTTTGTTATTTAAGAATCTTTATCACACAGTAGCATAAGGGTGAATGAAATTCCTAGTTTGTGGGAAACACTACTATAACTCTATATGAAAAAGGCGAGTTTTGAGACTAGAGACAACTTTCAATCATTCTCTTATGGCCTCATCCACTATACATTAACTAAGTTTGGCCATGTCATGTCTTTGGACTAAACTAAATGTGTAGTCTATTTTTCATGCACACAACCTTTAAAGGGCAATTTATAGAATGTCCTCCAACCCATATGCCATCCCAATCCATAAAAGGTTTTCAGAGCTACCTCCCCATCCTATTGTAAAAATAAATACATGTATAAATCTCTTAAGGGTGGAGGTAAAGGCTAGTTTCTACTATAAAAAGGGTGTAAGAGGCTAATCCGTCGGGATACTGAATAGGTATGCTGGCAACGAGTACTGGCCTATGGTATGACTAGGCAAACCCATCGGGGTACTAAACAGGCTCGCTGGCAATGGGGAATTCTTCCTAGGGAGGATATTTCTTAGATATCAAAGTTACCTCATCGGGGTACTGAACAGGCTTGCTGGCAATGGGTTCTAACTTTGATGTCTTTCACTATGCCTAATCTATATTTGTGTGTATGAATGATATACTTGTGTAAACTCTTAAGAAGAAGCATGCATAGTTGAACAACCGGTTAAATGAACCTCATATATCTGCCATTTGAGAAAGTTTGTAAGTTGCACTTAAGACCCTGTCACCTAATTCATACTATACCTAGGATGTCACTATCCTAGAAGTGGAACCCATAAAATTAGAAGCCTAATGAACTCAAATTCAAACTTTGTCCATAATTACTTGAATAACAATAAACCTTTAAGAAGTAGCAGGGATGACTAGTTTCCTTTAGGATTTACAAACTATCTATACCCTCATGTTTTCTATTTTGGGAGACATGAGGAAAATCCCCTATCATAGCTTATATGTGGTCTTCGTGAGCATAAACTGGTGAATTTGCATGTATTGAAGAATCTGACTTAGTATGATATTGTTTTGGTCATATTATGAATACTTCTTTTTCTCGAAAAAGTTTTAGTTTTTAGAATATTGATGTTTTTTTAGAATTATCTGTTGATTGATGTTGATCTAGAGTGTTTACATAAGAAGTATACAACCCAACATTAATTTATTGATGGCCCGAGGATGTGCCATATCTTTGGCCAGGGGAGGATCATGTGATAGAGTAAACGTAACCCAGCCACAATCTGAACCTAGCACCCAACAATTAATCTGGCCAACAACCATTCAGCCCAGGAATCCATATTTATGAGTTAATTACAATTGCAGGTCATTCGGACTGTCATTCGCACCTCTGAAATCATTGGTTTGGCTACTTCAAGGCATTAATGGCATAAATAGGGACATGGGTTTTGTTGTCCACATGACCCACATGGTTCACGACCTCTGGCATATAACAAGATGAGCTCCAGAATTCCGAGAAACTTGATTGAGTTCCTATGGGTGTCATTAACAAGGAAATATGATTAAGTTTGATATTCTCTCATAAGGATCACTGTAATTTTATCTGAAAGTCTATGACAAAAAGAGGCATACCTTTTTTCTTTTTATGAATTGAAATGTAAAGGAGACACTTTTATTTTTTCCATTTACTAGTGAAACAATCAAAAAAATTATCTATTTCTATCCTAAAAGATCTTATCAAGTGATTAGTTTTCACAGGAAAATATGAATAGCAAATGGGAGCTTAATGCTTATTTCCAACATATGGTTCGTGATCAAATAAAAAGGAGAGCACCTTGAAGAAGCTTATAAGCTAGGATGTTTCAAGAGAAGCAGTTTCAGAGACAACAGCTCCATCTTAGTAAACCTGAAAATATTTCATCTGCAGTCTCAGTAGATCTCCTGTACAATCAAAATTCATATGCACATAAAGAAAAGAGCACATTCTAGCAAATGTCAAAGGTTCTGCTGAAAGAAGGGTCTAATGAGGTGGCTGAATGAAGGGTCTGAATGCAACTGTGACCCTGTAACAACATCTCTGTTATACCAAGGTATATGTTTTCAGAAAAATTCAAATATAAGTTATCGAATCCGATAATATTTCGATATAAGAAATTACTAATACCATATTACTTCATCAAATACTCAATTATAAGTTGACATCATTATATCCCAGGTGCTAATGATAATCTGATCCTAACATTCTACAATTTAGCATATTTAAAGTCAACTTCATTCACAAAGATATAAGGTGATTCATCTCTAAACTATGGATATAGGAATATTTTCGGAATATTTATTGTATGATTCTACAAATCAAAGATTTACAAACACACAATATAATTATCATTTCATTTCCTTTGTATCAACTTCAATTAGCATATATAAACCATTTCATTATTTGACCATAAGAAAGTAAAATCAACATATGAATTCTACCATAGTTTAAGAATCATTATTATCTGATTATGATTTCAAGTGAGCTTGTACTAATTGGCTTCTATGATTTTTCTGGCAACCAATTCACGATTCATCATTTGGTTGCGCACACGCTCATTAAATCATCTCGTGATTATGCAGCCGGAATAATCCTATTTTGGAGGACCATATGGACTCATATTTAAAATATGTTTCTATACAAATTATCCCTTGAAATCTAGTTTCTAACCTATTTTGAATTTTTCAATTTGGATCTCAAATGAAAAAATATGGCCAAAAGAGTTACTAAGTCTCTAGTAGAAAATTCAGGAACAGAGTTAGTACAGCCATGATTTGAGGGATTTAATGGGTATATTTTTACAAATTGTTTCTAGCTTAAACTCTAGTTTTCAATCCAATTTGAATCACCTCAATCCGACATCATACGAAAATGTTATGTTCAAATTACTAACTGCTTGTCATAACAACTGCATTATGACAATTCTACATATTGGTTGTTCATCGGAATATTTCACATATCAAATCATCTTCTTTTCAAAACATGTTTATAAGGGATATATACCTTCAAGTCTAGTTTAAGCCAAAATTTGAATCATCCCATTTGGAGGTCAGATAAAAAAGTTATGCCAAATTTAGTAACAGTATGTCTTAAAACCAGCATGGTGAAACTCTTCCTTCTAGGTATGTTCATCAGTGAATTTGATATATTAAATCAAACTATATTAAAAACATGTTTCTACTTGAGGTAGCTACATGAGTCTAAATTAATATCCAAGTGGAATCACGTCAATCCATCCTTTAATAAAAAACTTATGCTCAAATTAGTGATTGTTGGTCTAGAAAGCGATTCACCAACAACTCCATCAAGCAGGTTGCTCCTCAATAGGTTTGACATGTCATTTAAACTCAATTTGAAAACATTTTTCTACCTGAAGTATCCCTATGAATCCACTTCAATCAAGATTTTGAATCACTTCAATCGGATATAAAATGAAGATTTTATGAACAAGATGCTGCCGGGAGGTCCGGGCTAGCCACCACTTCTCTTCAGGTAAACAAATGCATCTTTCTCCATTTTGCTCAGTGGGACCTGGCATATCCTTGGTTTGGGGGAGTGTTGGTGCCCACTTTTATCATCATTTTGAATCCATGATCGTGCTATGGTTATACTATTTTGTCATTTTTTATGCATCAAGTTCAAACTTCTCATCGTTCAGACATCAATATTGACTCAGGTATCTATTATTGAAATACATTTAATTCTCCTAAGGTTTTCCATTGATTATCATCTTATATGGTAAATTAACAACAACTTAACATTTTTAAATCTATTGGGAATATAGTTTTGCTGCTACAGGCTATGGTTCTCATGCGGACGTTCATTCGGACTCTCATTCGCATACGGATGGTCATTCGACCCATCGTTCACACCTGAAGATTCATTTGTTTGCCTACCTGGACGCATTGAAGACACCAACGGAAACATGGGTTTTGTTACTTGATCGTACAACATGGACATTGTTCTTCGGCTTGCACTAATTTGATTCCCATACCTGCCAGATCGAGGATTCCTTAACTCAAGTTAAACCCAGATTTTTCAGCAGTGAATGTTTTTGAGATGCCATATTGCACCTTGATTTGCGTGCACCTGGAAGCAGATCTCGCCAAACGAGCTGACGGGTTTGAAGAAAACCTAGCCAGCTACAAAACCCAGAAATCGTTTCGCAAAATTCGCAACCACCAGAGAGATATCGATGGGGCATTTTTCCAATTCTTGCCAAATCTGCGTTTTCTGGGTTGGCCGTTTTCTGAGTTTGTTTCAGATCATCAATGGAGTTGTTCCCTGCCTTTAAGACGGCCTATTATTAGAGGGATCAACCACTAAAAGGGTCGACCCTCTCTCTATTGTAAAGCTCTATATAAAGATGCATTTGGTTGTGTAGAAAATAATGAAAAACACTTTGTAAATATTGCTTCCGATTTTAATACCAAAACTCTCTTCAGCTGTTGATTTCGTTTTCCATTTTATGATCGGTGACTGAGTAGCGTAGAACATCCACTGTTCTTCGGAAGGGCCCCTCAACAACATCGGATTCAACTATGCATACGTTTTTGTTTTCTCTCTCCGTTGTACAGCGAAGTAATTTGATATTCATAATGGTGAAATGTTCATAGATTCAAATCGTTTTCTTGTATTCATAGGTTCAGTGTGTATAAAAGCAATTTAACTTTCCTTTGTTTATAATTTGTGTATTTTCTGCCATTCGGCATGTCGTACGTACCAGGCTTTTGGACTGTCAATCCACCTTCAACATTTTCAGTTGCATTTTGTAATTAGCTAGGGTTAGAATTCTTGGATTTAGTGTTTCATTTACATCCTATAGCTAATTAGCATTTGAATTTACAGTCGGAATTTCCCTTCTATTTAAATAGCACAATGTTATTGTAGATCTTATTAATTCCATTTAGATTTCAATCCATTTCATTTATGTAGCTACAAGAAGATTTTCAATTAAAATTCAAGATAAAATAGTCTCATTTGAATTTCAAGATGCAGTAGTTTTAAGTTATCTTATGGTTCGATTGTAACTCGATTAGTGTAGATTTGCTCTTCAATTGTAGATTAGTTGCATTATCTTTTTATAGTTGATTAAAATGCTTTAGTTTATGGCTTAGTTTGCTGTAGAGGTAGAATAGCAGTACTTTATTTTTTGTTGTAGATTTGCTTGCAAGTTGATTTTATTTCCAGCCATTTGAATTATTGTTTCATGTTTAGCTACAGATCTGCTTACAAACTCTGAGTTCAGGTTACTTTTTGTATTTGATGTTTTATAAAATAGCTTGAAGTCTTGATAGGATAGAGGTTAGAAGTTTGATAGGCATTGCATGTTTCAATTTCGAAATAGTCATTAGAAATAGAATAACTTTGAGTGTGTGCTTTTCAGAAGAGTTGGATTGTTAAGTAGTATTTCATTTGGATTAATTTTAGATAGTATAACTAGGCTTTTCAATTCAGTAAATAGATGTCATTTGCTTGATGGATGAATAATAGATGTAGTTTGCATTGTTTAAATTTTCTTGTAACTGGTCCATTTTTAGCTTTCATATCTTTATAGAAGTTAAGATAGATTTACTTTCTTTTTGTATTTACAAAGATAGATTTACTTCCTTTTTGTATTTCTGTAGCACTTGTAAGTCACCTTGACACAATCTCTCAAGAAGAGTGGAGTTAGATAATTTAGATAAATTTGCTTATGAATCATTTATTGTTTGAAATATTAGTTGTCAATGCATGCTTAAACCCTAGAGTAGCATTTCATTCTCTTGAATTTGTAGTTAGTTGTTGGATTGGATTTCTTAGGGTAATTAATTAGTTGTATTTCTCAAGGTAGCATAGTTTTTCTATATCTAAATAGTTAATTACAATTTCATTTGTTTTTCAATTAGAACTTTGATTTCACATGATCAAATAGCTTTTCAATTCCTAGAATAGGTTGGAATTCATTTAGGGTTTGAATGGTTGTTTGTAGTTCTACTTCCGTAGTATAGTTTGTTTTCAATTAAGCATTGCTTTATAGAATAGTGACTTCTTTTCATTTTGCAATCTCAATTCATGTTCTTAGATTAACATAGAGTTAGTTTTGAATTGATAGTTAGGCTAGCTTTATATTTGAAATCGAATAGCAATCTTTTCAAGTTACTAGGTTAGGCCTAGTTCATAGTTTAAATAATCTTATTTTCTTAAATAACTTGGTTTTTCATTTTGAAAGATTTAAATTCTATTTAGTTGAAAATACCATAGGACTTGCATAAAAACATCTTAGGTTACCTTCTACCTCAGCACATATTGTGTCACAACTCTAAGTATACAAATCCTAGTTGATAATTAAATATTGGAAATTTAGTAGACATAAATTATACCAACACTCCTTACTAGCATTATTATTCATATGTATTCTCCTACTTGTCAGCTTTCCAATGACTTTGACCATACTCGGTTCTGAGCTTAGAGTTAAAAGTTGTGGCCCCTCAAATTAGCAAATTTGCCCAATTTTCATTGTTCCTGTAGTTGCACTTAATCTAAAGGACCAACTTCTACCAGCTATAGAAGAAAATTCACAAATAAATATTAAAAAAAATATTGGGAAGTAATAGCACATTATTGTGAGTATTCAAAAACTTCCAAGTCACTTATCTCAAACTCAATGCAATTTATGCATAAAATTTCTAGAATTGCCCACTTTTCCTTTTTTTCACTTCTTGTTATCTCATAAATTGAGAAAAACTATAAAAACTTCATTTCAAAAATGTTGTTTAGATTGTTGAGAAAACAAAAATTCAAGTATATAAAAATTTTCGATTTTCATATCTTGGGTCACTTTTACCTACTCCAGGTTTTCTAAAATCACCAAAAAGTCCCCCAGAATAGTGGATTTTAACATATTTTTGCATCTCCACTTCAAGCCCCTTATAATTCAACCAAAATATCCACTGGGTATCTTTGTGACTGGTCATATAATGCCCTAACAAAATTTCATTAGACTCGAGAGAGGGCCTATCAAAATTCATTAATCCTCCATTTTTTGAAATCTGGGTTTGAATAGGCCAATCCCCCTCTTTGGAACTTTTGTATTCCTCCTCGCTAAAAACTTACCCTGAAAGTTTGAACAAATTCTTACTTCATATGCTTATGTTCTGGGAAAATCAATAATTTGGCTCCATATAGTTTTTCACTTTATTATATGTTGATACGGCATAACACGTGGTGGCATTAGTGTCCACATGGATCCCACGTGGCATCCTGTGGTTTATCAATGTCAGAATCTCTTCAAACCAAGTCATCATGGCCTTCAAATATTCCTTGCCACAATTTTTAACCTTATGGAAAAGAATCTGTAATATACCCATTTTTTACTTGGAATGTAACTATCCAAAATTATGTAAATGATGTAAATACGCTGGTATAGATTCCTAATGCGGAGCTCAAGGCCAAGGCCTAACTAGTGAATGGATAGGCACGTATGACGTAAATATTGTTATATGGGCCGTATGGTTGGCTTGTCCTGCTCACTCAAAATATATGTAAATATTATGTTGCATAAATAATAAAATAGTCCAAGATGGTTGTGTAAAGAGCGCTAGAAGGGCTATGATTCCACCAGAGGGGAAGAGGAAAGGGGGGCCTAGGGTAGACTAAATCCTTTGTTTCCAAGTGTCAACCTTAGAACTCATCCAAATTCTACCATGTGCTTTGAGTGAGCCAATAACTTTATTTAGACTATTTCCAATCATTGAATGCATGTGAGAGGTTGGTGGGAAAAGTCACCTCATGCAATTATTGAAGAATGGTGTTGAATGCACTTTTGTGATAGTTCTATCACATGTCAGAAGTCGAACTGCAGTTGCCAGGAGACCTTTCTTCTATGTTCAAAATCTATGTCAGTTGTCTTTTCACCATTATCTCATATATTTTGGATTCAACCCTCATTCTCTCATTCTTTCATGCAAACCTACACCACATAGAGCTCCCTATGGTTGTTTATGACCATTACTAGACTATGTATAACCCAAAAATTTGAATTCGAAGCCAAGACTACAGAATTGAAGGGAAAAATAGATGGTTGTAGGTGAGCACAGAGGTTGGTCAACCTAGGAACCCTTCCGCATTGATTTTTGCTGCTCCTCACAGATGCTTGAGGAGCCATGAATTGAAGCTACAGGTTGTTCTCCAACAACGCATTTCAAATTGGACTCTTTCTATGCATACACTGGAAGCACCTGGAAAGATAGATCAACCAAGAGAACCATGGATCGGTGAAGGGGTGGCCTGAGCCTAGAAGGGTGTTGTGTGGGGCAAGTATTGTTGGAGCCAAGGTTGTAGTGGTTGAGTGAGATCCCTATAGGGATCTGTATGAGCATTTGACTAAGCATAGAGTGTAGAACAAGTTTTGGGCTAAGAGAGAGAGAATCCTGTAGGATTTTCCTTCACCTTGGTGGCTTCATATCATAGCTTGGGGGTGGCCTCTCAGTAAAAAGAGTATATGTTGGATAGAGTGTCTGCAGTTGGGTGGAAAAACGCTCTTACATAGCCAATTGCTTGGATCTATGTTGTTTAAAGATAAGTATTCTTTTATATTTCAATGTGCAATATTTTCTTAGGCTCGCGAAGATGCACGAAGTTTAAACTAATTAGCACGAGCCTAAAAGGAAAACCACCCTGTCAATGTGTCAGCTGCTCATGTGTTCAGGCTCATAAAATTAGTTTTGGGAAACCACTTTCTCAAGAAGCTTGAAACCACTTTTGGTATGAAATGCAGTGATGTGATGTGGGGAGACGTGACGTGCAAAGATGCCATAAATGATGGGACACCCAATATTCATGTCATTCTTGGAAGATCATACAAAATTGATCAATAGTTCATAGTGCTTCAGGACTGTGAACTTGCACGATGGATAATTAATTGGCATGAGCCTAAAAAGAAAACCACCCTGTGACGTGTCGCCCTCTCATGCATTCAAGCTTGTAAAAGAAATTTCAAGTAACCACTTTTTGCAGAGCCTGAAACCACTTATGCCTGATAAGTGGTAAGGCGATGTAGGCAACATCTGAAGGGCACGAATAATGGGAAAAGCAGCAATTTTCACGATCGAATTTCAAGTGCCAGAAGTCAAAAAATAGCATTGATCTTATGCGCCAGATTGCGCGAAATCGGAAGATTTACAAAAAATGAGGGCGCTTCCCTCGACCCGCCCTGCAGCAGCGAATGGAGGCCGCAAGGAGGAAATTCCCCTCGATCCCCATTTTCATTTTTTTTAATCAGCAAAGTTGTTTCTCAAGTTCAACCGCAACTGCTGGAACAATATAAAATGGGGAAACTTGTGGATTATGAAGGAGTGATTCAGATTTTTATTTGATTTGAAAAAAAAATGACAATGTGTTGTTCCCGGAATGCATGAATATAATTTTATAATTTTCTGAGAATATAATAATCTAACAATTGGGTTTATATGAACATGTTTTTCATATCAATGACTATTAAGGGTCGGCATTGAGTATAGTGTAGTTAGGAAATATTTGGTCTGGGTTGGTCCAAGAAGGTCATCATCATGGATGGTGCATAGTATCTCTATGAAGTTGAAATAGTTGAAATGGGAGAGAATATACAGGTAGAGAATGAAGAGAGAGAATCTAATGGTAGAAGAAACCAAGTGACTCCCCTAGACATTGCAAAAACCATGAGAATCCTAAGGGTAGAACTGCAAAGTTGCAAAGCATACAATGAGAGGATGATTAGAGATCAAGAATAATATAATCAACTGAATGCGGATATGCTTCAAAGCTTGACAGAAATTTAGAGGAATATTAACCATGGGAAAATTTCAGAAAATTGGGAAAAAAGTCGGAGTAACTCAAGGAGGAATTCCCACAAAAGGTCCCATAGTTCAAAAGGGATTTCTAGAGACAGGAAATATACTCCAAAAATCTCTTATATCGAGTCATCTAAATTTAAGGAAACCATTGAAGGTACAAGATATTCATCTCGTAGGAATAAGAGGAAGATTTCTTTCAAGAACAACTCTCATGGAGAATTTAGGAAGGCCAAACCTCCTACATTTAATGGTGAAATAAATGTTCGGATATCCACATCATCTTTTTCAGGATCTTGCATGCAATTAGGGTTTGCATGCAAATTCTAGGGTTTGCATGCATTTTGCATGCATCCCAGTCACCAGGTTGATGCCTCCAGCACCTTAGCCACCTTATTCTAGCACCCTGGAGCCACTTACTTCATATTTTTAGCCCTCCTAGTCTGGAAGGCACCCACTTCTCACCTACTGCCAGAGAAGGGCGCACTTCTTCACCTACCACTGCAGTTCCACTTCAGTTACACTCAGTTAGCTCCGATTCTCCCTGATTTGAGGCTAGTTTCACTCCCGATTGACTGTTTCACTTCCGTTGGACCTCCAGATTGACTAGATGACTTGTTCTGACTTCAGTTAGCCTCCCATGCGCCCCCCACTGAGCCTCCTTCCCTTAATCAGTGTTACACACTTCAGTTACACATGACACACTCAGTTAGACTCAGATTGACACCTGGATGACTGGTTCTTGTGCATTGATGACCACCACCGATTGATGATGAGGACTCCTAGTTGGAGTCAAGCTACTCCATTCAGTGATTCAAATGACCTACTTAGGCAATTCGAATTGCTTAGTCATTGAGTCAGATTGTATTGTAATTATTCACCCTCATTGGGAAAGTGAGCACTGCTGCATGTTTTGCACAGTTTTACACCATATTTTCTATGTTCATCTGTTGTGATTGATTTACTTGTTCATTAGATCTGCTGTGACTAATTTTACAATAAACTATGGTCAAGAAGTTGATTCTTGGCTTCTTGGGATAAGGAAGTATTTCCAAGTCCAAGATGTAATGTCCCCATTCAAATAAGTGCATAGTAAGACAATCCCATCAATCCTACTAGTTTCCTAGGTTGGATGGGCACATGTGGGATGGAATCAGGAAGCTAATAAATGATATTTAGACATTAGAAGGGTTCAAGCATTTAATAAATATGGTGAATAAATAAATTCAAGAGAAATTCTAAGTGGCAAGTGGTTTTGGAGATATATGGAGGTGGTGGGACCCACACTAGCTTGATTTTTCAATGACACATGGCAGCTCTCTCTTGCCAATTCGAATTCATGGGAAGGTGAACACTCTTGGGTGAGTTGGTAAGTCATAAAACATGGAATTGAGCATCTTAGGTCGAAATGGGATGGAATAGTAACCTCCATGGGAGAGGAAGAGTCAAATTGGAGACTAGTGGACACTTGGGCTAGATTCCCTAGTTTTATGACAACAATAATGAAGCATCTATGAAATTTATGAGAAAATTCAGACCTGACTTCTTACACCTAACCATTATGACATGTCAGTCCCAAAAATAGGCTCACGGAATGCGCTCATGGAGTTGGGGGAAGCTAAAGAGACTCAAATTCGAATTTGGGAGAAGATGGAAGGTTGGAACTAGGAGACAAGTGGCAAATGAGGAATATTTTCTAAATGGAAATTTATTGAATCTATTGAGAGGATTTCGACCCCTTGAAGGCTAATGTTGTTTATAAAATGTAGAAATCGAGTATGATAATGGATTTTTATGATTTGAGAAAAATTGCATTTGTGAAGAGAGAACTAGTGGATGACTAGTTTCTTGCCTTAGCCAATTTCGAGGGTGAAAGATTCCCATCCAAGTTGGTGTTTGGAGAGGCCACTCAGGTCTTTCATGGTTCTTTAATGGAGTCTTATTTGCAGGTAGTAGCTACAGGAATTTTCATGGTTTGGTTTAGTGCAGCACTTTCTCTCCACCATTTCCAATTTTGAAGGCATATTCGGGCTCCTTGAGGGATTGCGCTTTGGGTGAGATCTTGCACTCATTGGGAGAGCTTCATATGATATTTTTCTGATTTTAATAGCTTCATTTCCTCTGTTCTTAATATTCAGAAACTCTCAATTCTAAATACCCATTGACTGTATGCAAAATTATTGATAATGAGCAAACAATGTCCATTTCCTCAATGCTTTGATGTATGACACTATAAGGTTGATTATTTCGAATGGATGGATGATTCTCTGATATAGTTGTGATTAATATACTTCCATGGATATATTCTACAAGTTTTATGTACTGTACTTGAGCATTTGAAGCATTTTTACTCAGTTTGTTTGTATTGAGAGGTGAAATAGTTCAATTTCCCCAAGGGTCGAATTGGGGGTTTTTGTTGTTGAATGTGAGAGAGTTAGAACAGTAGTAAAAATCAATTAATGGTGCATATGAGAACTTAATCACATAATTAACACATTACATACCTCTGTTCATAAATTCGTGGGAGTTTGGAGGCATTTGGAAGGCCATTTGCAGTGTTACCCTGGGGGATTTGATGCACAAATTACTAGTCAAAATTACATATATTGATCAGAATACAAATCAAGTTTGCAGCAATATTTGGAGGGCCATAAAACATCCCTGAACCTAATATTCAATTCTAAATACCATTCATACACTCCTACAGAATATTTGGGAGCATTTGGGTTGATTTGGAGGTCAAAACAGTAAAACTAGTCAAAGGTCGAAATTGGAGAAAAAAGTGAAAAAATTGACATTTTAATAAAATTTTGAAAAATGATCATTACAAGTGGTATCAGAACATGGTCTTGGAACCTTATGGTATTAACAAGAATCCAAACAAATAAACCACCACCCTTTGAATCAGTAGTTGAAGAATTTTTGGTTGAAGAAGAGATAGTAGAAAAAGAGTTTTTTTCTAAACAATGGGTAGAGAGGAGGAGGAAAAATTAAGACATAAGGAGGAATTTATTGAAGCCTTAAAACCATGTTTTGAAGGAATTACCATGGTTATGCTATATATGAATAAACAAATGATGAAAGGTTTCGAATTGTTGGGTAGCCAACTTTCAGGCAAAGGGATGATAGGAGATAATAGTGGTTCACACTCAGGGGAAAAGATGAAAGGGAATGAGCATATTTTCTCAAGTACAGGACCTCATAATAGACCTGATGAATTTCAAAGCACACAAAGGCATACTGCACCTAAATTTATCACACCCAAAGAAGATCCCAATCTTGAATTGGATTACAAGAAACTAGTAAATGATTGGAATGATTTGAATGAAGAGTGTAAAAGAGGTGTACCACTCAGTGACTACATTGATGCTATGAAAAAGGTTAAAAGGAAGGGAGACAATAGGAGTCCATTCCAAAACAAAGAATTGAATAGTTCTATTGGAAAAATGTCACTTCCTACTTTTGATGGTTCTTCTCAAAATTCTGCTAACACTTGGGTGCAAAAATTGGATGTATATTTTCAGCTGAATCCTATGTTGGAAGAGGATGCATTAAAAATGGCCATTTTGCATTTGGAAGGAGATGCCAATGAATGGTGGTTTCATGGGATGAAAACCTTGGGTCATAATCAGGTTAAAACATATGGAGAATTTGTTGACAGGGTACCAGAAAGATTTGAACAAAAAGATCCAGAATTGTCTTTCAAAGAACTAGCTCAATTGAAGCAAACTGGGTCCCCTACCGAATATATGTTGGACTTTCAAAAATTATCAGTCAAGGTGGCTGATGTATCTATGGGAAGATTAGTATTTTTTTTCACTGAAGGTTTGGCTGAACCCTTAAGAGTTTTGTTCAAATCCCACAAGCCAACTACATTAAAAGATGCAATGAGCTTGACTAGGGATCTCCAAAATGTGCCTCCTAGAACAAGATTTCCTCCTAATCCTAGCTACAAATTTGAAAAGAAACCTTGGCAAAGGGATGGATATGATAAGAAACCTTGGAAAAGAGAGTCATTTGATAGGAATAAAAAAGAGGGACTAAATATGGATGAACTTAGAAAAAAGAAACTGTGCTTCACATGCTTCCAACCATGGACACCGGGGCACAAATGTACCAAAGGAAAGGCTCAATACATAGAAGTATTTTCTGATAATGAGGGGTATGATGGGGGCATGGATGAAGATGGACATATTTCAGATCAAGAAGAGGCATATGAGACAGCAGTAGAAGAGGAAAGACAAGAATAAAATCAGCCTTCACCGAACAAAGTAAGAATGGAAGTGCTTTCAGCAGTACCTCGCTATCATACTATCTGATGCAAAGGTGTGGTACAAGGACAAAGAACTCCAGTTTTGGTAGATAGAGGAGCCACTCATAACTTCATTGATGCAGAGATGGTAGAGAAAAGAAAGATACCTATTGAACCATTTGATGGCTTCACAGTTGTCATTCCCGGTCACAACACAATGCAATGCAAAACATGGGTTCCAAAGCTGCAAGTCACGGTAGGTAACTATACTTTTGTTGATAGTTTTTATGTGGTTGATGTTGCTGATACTAATGTGGCTTTGGGAGTGCAATGGATGTATTCAATAAGAGATCATACAGTAAATTATCAAATCCCCGAAATGAAATTCCAAGATTCAAAAGGAGTACAAAGAATTGTGAGAGGGCAACACACTTATCCAAATCAAGTAGTAA
Source organism: Larix kaempferi (assembly GCA_027924585.1). Taxonomy (NCBI): domain Eukaryota; kingdom Viridiplantae; phylum Streptophyta; class Pinopsida; order Pinales; family Pinaceae; genus Larix; species Larix kaempferi. The sequence goes on along the minus strand of BSBM01000120.1, from coordinate 9,446,529 downwards.
CTTGCAATAGTATGAGATCTATATTGAGGCATGGGGATATAGAATGGGCTGTTGAATGTCATATTACATCTCCCAAGCCAACTATAAATATTTTCAAACACCCAAAGGAGATAGAGAGACTTTTGCAAAAATATGAAAAGGTTTTTAGAGACCTTCCACATGGTAGGCCACCGGATAGGGGGGTTGAGCACAGTATTATTTTGGAGGAGGGTACTTCACCCATTCAGATACCACCTTATAAACATCCTAATAAGTTCACAGATGAGATTGAAAAATCTATCCAAGAACTCCTAGACTTGGGACTCATTAGACCAAGCTCTAGCCCTTATGCTTCTTCAGTAGTGCTAGTGAAGAAAAAAGATGGAACATTGAGAATGTGCATAGGTTTTAGAGCCTTGAACAAAAATACTATCAAGAATAGGTATCCTATTCCTAGGATTGATGAGCTCATGGATGAGCTACATGGGGCCAAATACTTCTTAAAAATTGACCTTAGATCAAGGTATCACCAAATATGAATGAAAGATGAAGATGTGCAAAAGACCGCTTTTCGATGTCATTTTGGCCACTTTGAATTTCTTGTCATGCCTTTTGGGTTAACTAATGCTCCAGCCACCTTTCAAGCATGTATGAATAGGATATTTTGCAAGCAACTAAGAAGGTTTGTTTTGGTTTTCTTTGATGATATTCTCATTTACAGTAAAACATGGGAAGAGCATTTGCAGCAGTTAGAGATTGTGTTGAAAATCTTGCAAGAAGAGTCCTTATTTGCTAAGTTATCAAAATGTGAGTTTGGGATGAAAGAACTACTGTATCTTGGGAACATTATTGGGCAAGAAGGAGTGAAGGTACACATGGAAAAAATCAGGGCTATCTTGGAATGGCCATCACCAAAAAACATTACCAAATTGAGAGGCCTTATTGGCATATGCACCTACTACAGAAAATTTGTGAAAGGGTTCTCCAAGTTGACTTCTCCACTCACTGATTTGACTAAGAAGGATGCTTTCAAGTGAGATGAAGAGGCTGAAAAGGCCTTCCAAAAAATGAAAGAGGTAATGAGTAGTTGTCCCATACTTGCACTTCTTGATTTTACTAAACCTTTTGTTGTGGAATGTGATGCTTCAGGTAGAGGAATAGGGGTTGTCCTAAAGCAAGGCCAACACCCCATAGCCTTTGAGAGCAGAAAATTGCAGCCTCATGAAAAACTTTACTCCATCTATGATAAAGAAATGCTGGCCATTATGCATGCATTGGCCAAATTCAGACAATACTTGGTAAGCAGCAAGTATGTGGTGAAAACTGACCACAATAGTCTAAGACACTTTCTCACCCAAAAAGATCTAAATGAAAGGCAACAAAAGTGGGTAAGAAAGATTCAAGCTTATGATTTTGATATTGAATATGTCAAAGGAAAGAATAATATAGTAGAAGATGCTTTGTCAAGAAGGCCTTCTTTTTCTCTCATGGATATTGCCAAGGATTGGAAAAACATGCTACTAGTTGAATATGCCAAAGACAAATTTGCTTGTGATGTGTTGGATGGAATCAAAGGGGGTGATAATTATAGGATTTTGAATGGGCTGATATATTATAAGGGAATAATTTATTTAGTTCATAACTCCAAGCTCAAGTACCGAATTTTGCAAGAAGCACATGATTCCCCACTAGTGGGCCATCCGGGGATCTTCAAAACTTATAGACAGTTGAGGCAAAGATTTTTTTGGAAGGGCCTGAAGGAAGATGTTCAAAAGTATGTGAATGAATGTAAAGCATGTCAACAAAACAAATCAAAACTTACATGCCCAGCTGGCCTATTACAACCATTGCCCATTCTGGAGCAAAAATGGGACAGTATTTCCATGGATTTCATCACCGGATTGCCTAAATCCTTGGGTAAGGATTGCATCTATGTGGTAGTTGATAGGTTGACAAAATTTTCTCATTTATTTGTTGTTACATCATCTTTTAGTGCTGCACAAGTGGCTGATATTTTTTTCAAAGAAATCTTCAGATTGCATGGACTCCCCAAGAGCATTGTCAGTGATAGAGATAGTAGATTCATGGGTGCTTTTTGGCAAGAACTTTTTAGATTGGTAGGCACTCAATTGACTCCAAGTACCAGCTATCATCCGCAAATTGATGGACAAACAGAGAGGGTAAACCAATGGTTGGAAGGATACCTAAGAAACTATGTGGGAGGGCAGCAAAAGCATGGGCAAAATGGCTACACTTGGGTGAGTTTTGCTACAACACCACTTATCATATGTCAATAGGAATGTCTCCTTTCAAAGCATTATATGGTTATGATGCACTTACATTTTCTAACATTATATTTGGTGATAGTAGAGCCCCAAAGGCTAAAGATTGGGTGGAAGAGAGCCAAGAAATTTTAAAGCTCTTGAAAGACAATTTGTAGGTTGCTCAAAATCAACAAAAACAATATGTTGATAGGCATAGAGAAGAAAGAACCTTTCAAGTCAATGATTTAGTATATTTAAGGTTGCATCCTTATAAACAAACATCTCTAAAAAATAATGGAGCAGAAAAATTAAAACCAAGGTACTATGGGCCATACAAGGTAGTGCGGAAGGTTGGAGAAGTAGCATATGAACTCGAGCTTCTGGAAGGGAGTAAAATCCACAATGTATTTCATGTTTCTTGTCTCAAGAAAGCTCTTGGTCAGAAAATCATCACTTCAGAAATACTTCCTCCTTTGGATGATGAAGGTCAGCTCACACTTGTTCCGGAAAAGATTTTGAAGACACGGGAAAGAAGGTTGAGGAGTAGAATCATCAAAGAATATTTAGTGCAATGGAAGGACTTACCAAATGAATATGACACATGGGAAGAGGAGAAGATTTTGCAGCATCCAAATCTGAAATTGCTTGAGGACAAGCAATCTTGGGTGGGGAGGACTGTAATGTCCCCATTCAAATAAGTGCATAGTAAGACAATCCCATCAATCCTACTAGTTTCCTAGGTTGGATGGGCACATGTGGGATGGAATAAGGAAGCTAATAAATTATATTTAGACATTAGAAGGGTTCAATAATTTAATAAATATGGTGAATAAATAAATTCAAGAGAAATTCTAAGTGGCAAGTGGTTTTGGAGACATATGGAGGTGGTGGGACCCACACTAGCTTGATTTTTCAATGACACATGGTAGCTCTCTCTTGCCAATTCGAATTCATGGGAAGGTGAACACTCTTAGGTGCGTTGGTAAGTCATAACACATGGCATTGAGCATCTTAGGTCGAAATGGGATGGAATAGTAACCTCCATGGGAGAGGAAGAGTTAAATTGGAGACTAGTGGACACTTGGGCTAGATTCCCTAGTTTTATGACAGCAATAATGAAGCATCTATGACATTTATGACAAAATTCAGACCTGAATTATTGCACCTGACCATTATGACATGTCAGCCCCAAAAATAGGCTCAAGGAAGGCGCTCATGGAGTTGGGGGAAGCTAAAGAGACTCAAATTCGAATTTGGGAGAAGATGGAAGGTTGGAACTAGGAGACAAGTGGCAAATGAGGAATATTTTCTAAATGAAAATTTATTGAATATATTGAGAGGATTTCGACCCCTTGAAGGCTAATGTTGGTTATAAAATTTAGAAATCAAGTATGAGAATGGCTTTTGATGATTTCAAAAAAATTGCATTTGTGAAGAGAGAACTAGTGGATGACTAGTTTCTTGCCTTAGCCAATTTCGAGGGTGAAAGATTCCCATCCAAGTTGGTGTTTGGAGAGGCCACTCAGGTCTTTCATGGTGATTTAATGGATTTTTATTTGCAGGTAGCAGCTACAGGAAGTTTCATGGTTTGGTTTAGTGCAGCACTTTCTCTCTACCATTTCCAATTTTGAAGGCATACTCGGGCTCCTTGAGGGATTGCGCTTTGGGTGAGATCTTGCACTCATTGGGAGAGCTTCATATGATATTTTTCTGATTATAATAGATTCATATCCTATGTTCTTCATATTTAGAAACTCTCAGGTTGAAATACCCATTGACTGTATGCAAAATTATTGATTAATGAGCAAACAATGTCTATTTCCCCAATGCTTTGATGTATGACACTATAAGGTTGATTATTTCGAATGGATGGATGATTCTCTGATATATTTGTGATTCATATACTACCATGGATATATTCTACAAGTTTCATGTACTGTACTTGAGCCTTTGAAGCATTTTTACTCAGTTTGTTTATATTGAGAGGTGAAATAGTGTCATTTCCCCAAGGGTCGAATTGGGGGTTTTTGTTGTTGAATGTGAGAGAGTTATAACAGTAGTAAAAATCAATTAATGGTGCATATGAGACCTTAATCACATACTTAACACATTACATACCTCTGTTCATAAATTCTTGGGAGTTTGGAGGCATTTGGAAGGCCATTTGCAGTGTTACCCCGGGGGGATTTGATGCACAAATTACTAGTCAAAATTACATATATTGATCAGAATACAAATCAAGTTTGTAGAAGTATTTGGAGGGCCATAAAACATCCCTGAACCTAATATTCAATTCTAAATACCATTCATACACTCCTACAAAATATTTGAGAGCATTTGGGTTGATTTGGAGGTCAAAACAGTAAAACTAGTCAAAGGTCGAAATTGGGGAAAAAGTGGAAAAATTGACATTTTAATAAAATTTTGAAAAAGGGTCATTACACAAGACTACTCATGAATAATGAAGGCAAGGGTAGTTGTATTCAATCTGAAAGGAAGAGCATCTATATGGTGGGATCACCTTAGGCAAGTAAAGATGATCACTTAAAGGAAGATTGTGTGGAATTAGTTCAAGAAGTACTTCAAGGAAAAGTACCTATGCGATAGGTACTATGATGGTAAAATAAAAGAGTTCCATTAGTTGAAATTAGGACAAATGACTATGGAAGAATATGCAAATAAATTCTTAGAGTTGTTGAGGTATTTCAAGTATATCAAAGATGATAAGGTGAAAATTCAGGGTTTTATAAGTGGGTTACCTCAGTCATACAAGGACCGAATTTAGTTTGATGAACCTCGAACTCTATAGGATACTATAAGAAAGGCCAAATACTATTACAATCAAAACAAAAGCAAGACAAAATTGCATAAGGCATGGAAGGACAAGAAAAATGAGAAGTTTAACCAAAGGAAGAATGGGATCAAGCCTCATCAATTCAAAAATAAGCCAAGGAAACCACCATAGGGTGTGATGGCAGACAAGCCAAGAGAGACAAGAGAGCCACTTCAATGTTGGGGATGTGGAGAGGACCATATGCTTAGGAACTGTCCACATCGGAAAGGGAGTGCAAAGGAAGTTCACAACATCCAAGAAGCAAAAATTGTGGGTCAACTGGCAAGGATTGTCCCTAGAATCTATGCACCACTAGAGGACCTCCAAGCAAACCATCAGTGAACTCTGGTTGAAGTTGAAGGTAAGATTTTTAAGAAATCTATTTCTATTTTGATTGACCATGTATCTACTCATAGTTATGTCGCTCCAAAAATAGTTGAGATTTGTACTCTTAAGAAATCAAAGTGTAGTAAATCATGGTTGGTCCAACTAACCACTGGAACCAAGAGGAAAGTTAGTAAAATAGTGGAGAAATGTCCATTGGAAATGGATGGACTATTCACTTCTACAAATATGAATATTTTTCTACTTGGTTCCTATGATATTCGCATGGGAATGGATTGGTTGGAATCACATAGAGTTAAAATTAATTGCTACAACAAGAATTTTGAATGCATTGATAAAGAAGGAAACCCAAAGGGCATTCCAAAGGTAGTTTCTGTTAGGAAGATTTCATCCATGCAACTAAATAAGTTCTATAGGAAAGGTTGTCAATTCTCAAATTGGAGGACTATCATGTGTTGCAAGAATTCAGGTATGTGTTTCTCGATGAAGTTCCAGGAATTCCTCAAAAGAGGGACATTGATTTTACAATTGATCTTGTGCCAGGATCTGCACCAGTGTCCAAGACACGTTATAAGATGAGTACACTGGAATTATTATGGCTGAAAATGCAATTGCAAGAAATGTTGGAAAAGAAGTACATCCGTCCAAGTGTGTCTCCATGGGACCACCCATACTATTTGGGAAAAATAAAGATGGAACACTTAGGTTATGTATCGATTACAGGAAGCTTAACAAAGTGACTGTGAAGAACAAATATACATTGCCTCGAATTGATGATCTTTTTTATCAAATGAGAGGGGAAAATGTATTTTCCAAAATTGACTTAAGGTCTGGTTACCATCAAGTGAGAATTAAGGAATGATACATTCACAAGACAGCCTTTAGGACAAGGTATGGGCACTATGAGTTTGTGGTGGTGTCGTTTGGTCTCACCAATTCACCATCTACATTCATATGTTTAGTGAATATTGTTTTCAACAGGTATTTGGACAAGTTTGTTCTTGTTTTTCTAGATGACATTCTTATTTATTCTAAGAATGAAGAGGAGCATGAAGAAAATTTGAGAATGGATTTGCAACTGTAAGGGAGCATAAATTGTATGCAAATCTAAGCAAATGTGATTTCTATAAAAATAAAATTCATTATTTGGGTCACATTATTTCAGCGGAAGGAATATCGGTGGACCTAGAGAAGATTGAAGCCATCATAAATTTGGCCAACTCCAAGGAATGTGACAGATGTGAGATCTTTTATGGGTCTTAATGGTTTCTACAGAAGGTTCATTAAAATATTCTCCAAGGTTGCACGCCCAATCACTTCTTTGCAAAATAAGGGGATAAAATTTGAGTGGACACAAAAATGTGGAGAAAGCTTCTAGTTGCTAAAGAAGCTTAATACAAGTGCTCCAATTCTGAAAATTGCAAACCCAGAAAATGATTGTGTGGTGTGTATTGATGTGTGTAAGAATTGGAGGAGTTCTTATGCAAGATAACCATGTGGTATGCTATGAGTCTATAAAATTGAAAGAGCATGAAAATAACTATGCTACCCATGATTTGGAACTTGCAGCCATAGTGCACACTTTGAAAATGTGGAGGCACTATTTGATAGGCAGAAAATTTGAGCTAAGGACGGACTATTGTGGCCTGAAATATTTATGTAAGCAGCCAACATTAAATTCTAGGAAAGCTAGATGGCTGGAATTTTTATGTGAATTTGATTTTGAGATCAAACACATAAAATGGAGAAAAAAAAAATAAAGTGGTTGATGCACTCAACAGAAAAGCACATGAAATGCATGTAGCATCCACTAGTACTTTCCAATCAGACTTGAGGCATCATATCGGTAATTATATTATTGAAGATGAATTGTATGTGCAAATAAAAGACAAATTACAGCAGCAGAATTTTGAAAAGAAGTATGAACTGTACCATTTGGAGGATGATGAACTCCTCATCTATAAAAAAAAGAATTTATATTCCAAATGTGGTAGACTTGAGGAGAATTGTTATGGATGAAATCCATAAAATGCCATACTCTGGTCACCCATGATACAAGAAAACAATTGCTCCAACCAGAAAGCAATATGTTTGGTCGAGAATGAAAAAAGGACATTGCTGAGTATATTTTGAAGTGTATGAAATGTCAACAAGTGAAAGTTGAGCATGAACACCCAGCCGGTTTTTTACAGCCTTTTCCAATTCTGGAATGGAAATGAGAAGTGATTTCCATGGATTTTATACATGATTTCCAATGACAGTGAGGCAGCATGACTCCATCATAGTTGTGGTGGATAAACTAACAAAGGAAGCACATTTTATAGTGGTCAAATCCACATATAAAACGGATGCCATTGCAAAGATTTTCCTGAAAGAGATTTTCAATTTGTATGGGTTGCCTAAGGCAATAATTTCAAACAGGAATACCAAGTTCACTTCAAATTTCTGGAAAAAAAAAAAATTACGGGTTTGGGGATGCAGTTGAACTTTAATACTACCTGCCATCCACAAACAGATGGGAAAATATAAAGATTAAATCCGGTCCTTGAAGACATGCTCTGTATGTATGTGATGGACAAACCATCCAAGTGGGAAGATTATCTACACTTGGTACAGCTTGCATATAACAATGGGCAGCAAGCATCATTGGGCATGAATCCATTTGAAGCTTTGTATGGTAGAAAGTGCAAAACACTAGTTACTTGGGATAATCCAGTGAATAAAATTGTGCTTGGGACAGAATTGCTTAAGGAAATGGAACAAGAGGTTTCAAAAGTTAGGTAAAATTTAAAGGTGGCCCAAGATAGATAGAAAAGCTATGCATATAAGAATAGAGTGCATAGGTAGTTTAATGTTGGGGATCATGTTTACCTCAGAGTGAGGCCAAGGAAGACTTCATTGAAGCTTGGAGGTTGTTCCAAGCTATCACCAAGATATTGTGGGCCATTTGAAGTACTTGAGAGGATAGGGCCAATTGAATATAGAACTGCATTGCCTGCTAACACTAGAGCTCATGGTTTTTTGCATGTTTCTTTGCTTAAGAAATATGTACATGATCCTAACCATGTGATTGATTGGGATGTGATACAAGTGGAACCCGAGGGAGAGTTCCAAACTAAGCCACTATGCATCCTATACAAGAAGGTAGCATTGCTCTGGAACCAAGCCATCAGGAAAGTAAAAATGCAGTGGAAGCACATTGGCCTCGATTAGGCTACGTGGGAGTTGGAGGATACCATGAAAGAGGCATACCATTCATTTTGGTTTTGATTTTGACCAAACACCAAGGACGGTGTTATTCCAAGGGGGAGGGTATTGTAATATCCCCATTTTTTAATTGGAATGTAACTATCAAAAATTATGTAAATATGTCGATATAGATTCCTAGTGTGGAGCTCAAGGCCAAGGCTCAACTAGTGAATGGCTAGGCATGTATGACATAAATATTTTTATTTGGACCGTATGGTTGGCTTGTCATGCTAACTCGAAATATATGTAAATATTATTTTGCATAATAATAAAATGGTCCAATATGGTTGTGTAAAGAGCATTAGAGGAGCTATGATTCCACCAAAGTGGAAGAGAAAAGGGGGGCCTAGGGGAGACTAAATCCTTTGCTACCAAGTGACAACCTTAAAAATCATCCAAATTCTTCCATGTGCTTTGAGTGATCCAATAACATTCTTTTGACTATTTCCAGTCATTGAATACATGTGAGAGATTGGTGGGAAAAGTCACCTCATCCAGTTATTGAAGCGTGGGGCTTAATGCACTTTTGTGATAGTTCTATCACATGTCAGAAGTCAGACTACAACTTCCATGAGTGCTTTCTTCTATGTTCAGAAGCTATGTCAATTGTCTTTTCACCATTATCTCATATCTGTTGTAGTCGACCCTAATTCTCTCATTATTTCATGCATACCTACACTATGCAGAGCTCCCTATGGTTGTTCATGACCATTTCCAGACTGTGTATAACCCAAAAATTTGAATTCAAAGCCAGGACTACATATTTGAAGGGGAAAATAGATGGTTGTAGGAGAGCACATAGGTTGGGAAAGCTAGGAACCCTTCCCCATTGAGTTTTACTACTCACGGATGCTTGAGGAGCCACAAATTGAAGCTACAGGTGGTTCCAATATCACATATCATATTGGACTCTTTCTATGCACGCACACATTGGAAGCACCTAGCAAGATGGATCACCCAAGAAAACCGTGGATCGGTGAAGGGGATTCCTGAGCCTATAAGGGTGTTGTGTGGGGAAGGTATTGTTGGAGACAAGGTTGCGGTGGTTGAGTGAGATCCATGTAGAGATCTGTATGAGTGTTTGGCTAAGAATATAGTGCAGAACAGGTTTTGGGTTAAGAGAGAGAAACCTATAGGTGTTTCCTTCAACCTGTGGCCTCATAGCCCAGCTTAGGGGTGGTCTCTCAGCATAAAAAGTATATGTTGGACAGAGTGCCTACAATTGGGTGGAAAATCACTCTTACACGTCCAGTTTCTTGGATATACATTGTTTAAATATAAGTATTCTTTTATATTTCAATGTGCAATGTTTGTATTTGATGTCTGTGATGATAATGTTGGTAAATGCATGTTAGAAGTGTGTGGGTAGAGTTTATTTCTATTGTTTTTTTTATTATGCATCTACACAAAATTTAAATGTTATAAATTCATAATATGAATATAGGGAAAATTTTGGAATCCCCATAAGATATTACCACCACCAAAATGTATCCTAAATAACAAATGGATTAAAATTAATTAAAAGTTAATTAACATCACTAATCACGTATTTAGTCAAACCCCTATTTCCCCTAAAAAAAATTCCAGTTGCACAAGAAACATTGTGGAATTTGGCACACGATACGATGTGGGGTTAATTCAAAATTTTCGAAACCGAGTATCAATAGAAAAATCCCTCCAATTTCATATTTTTCAATTTGCCCCAAAATATCCTGTTTACCCAGACCCAAAATATGTTCTGAAACCAAATCTGCGTATTTATTGAATCTACCTTGCTTGAACAAAATCTATGCGCCTGTCAACACACTCGGTCTATGATCAAACCAAACCGGATCGTGTTTAAATCCTCTGAAGAAAACTGATGATATCGTGATCAATTGGTAAGAATATTTTTTTTCCAGTTTTTTGTACCCTATGATGTATATTTTCAAATATGTTTTTTTAGAGCCAATTGTAAGTAAAGAGGAACATTCTATTGCTTACAAAATAGGAATTGCAGAGGAACCCTCTATTCCTTACAAAAATTACATATTTTGTTTTATATCTTACCCTGAACAAAATATTCGAACTCGTGTCTTGTTTTATATCTAACCCTGCTCGAACCATCAACACACCAACTCTCTGATCAAACCAAATCGTACCGCGTTGATATCCTCTAAGAAAAATCGATTGTGTGGTGATATGACCAGTAAGTATTTTTGTTTTTCAGTTTTTTTGTGCTTAACAAATTTTACATTCTTACCCTGCTTGAACAAAATACATGAACCCATCAACAGGTCTGCGATCAAACCAAAATTGATTGCATTGAAATCTGATGAAACAATTGATGGTTTAGTGACCCACTGACAATACTTTTTTTTACTTTTTATGTTGATTGACGGGTGTAGTGATGGACTGCTTATCGTCCAATTGATTAAACCCATCAGCTCTTTGATCAAACCAAATCGAACCATGTTGAAATACTCTGAGCAAAATCGATGGTGTAGTGATATGACTGGTAAGAATTTTTTTTCAGTTTTTTGTGCTTAAAAAAATTTACATTCTTACACTGCAATTTTTGTATTTAAGCAATCTATAAAATGATTTATCAGATACTATATATGTAGAGTAATTAAATTCACCCTCTATTATTTGATGCAGATATCAATTTGGACCATCTGGATGCGAATCTAAAATCTTGGTTGGAAGGGGAAAAGAAATCAAATGTTTTTACCAAAGGTTAGAATTTATGTAGTATTAATATTATTCCTTTAAAAATACTTTGTTTTTCACTCTTGCTTTCCAATTAAGAGATCATGTGTAACCTGTGTAGGCCATTTTGGCTTCCTTTCGTGATTGCAGAATTTTACTTCTTATAAATTTGATCATGTTCAATACAGACCCTTATCCGTTTCCACATAAAGAACGAAAGTCATTGCCTCCAGAGGTTGTGGAAGAAGCTTTTTGAATACTTGATGAAGAGGATCCTGAATGAGAAAAGAGACAAAAAATGAAGCAACAATTGTCTATACAACAACAAAGTCACGGAAATTATATAGACTTGCAAAAACTGATTGTTGGAGTGACGATGATGTATCCAACGGTAATGATGTTGAGAACCAACCTAATGATAGGGATATACCTTATCAACTCCGATGTCGTTAAACTCTTCAGTATGTTAAGGGAAAGGCTCCAAACTTTGATATAGTTGTTGTTCTTAAAAGAGAAAATGGTTTAGAAGAAATCATTATCTGCAAAGTTATAGATGAGTCACATACACTAAATGTAGAGTTGACAATGTTAGATCCTTGTGGTGATGATCCAATTCTTTACACTAATAGTACCAATGACACATGGACACATGCTATGGATGATGTTATTCATGTTCAAATGGTGTATGCAAATGAAAGTGGCAAGCTTACGTTGCAACATCCTTCAATTTCTGAAATAAAATCACAATTATCTTCAAGTGGGCCAGATGAAAATCATAAACAACATTCCCCTTCAGTCATCAAGCGAGAGTTTTCAATGGGATCTTGTTCATATGTGACTCCCCTATTGACTCAAAATGGTCGTTTTGTGAAGATTGGTAGAAAGAAATTCATTCAAATGGATGGGCTATTGGTGTGAAACACAAATCCATTTGATTTTACCATAAAGACGGGCATGTATGTCTATATTTATTATGAAACATTGCCCAGAATGTCTAAAGATGAGTCATTGAAAATTCCATATCCTGTAGAAGTTTTGGATTGTCTAGTAGATGTTTCAACTGGTGGAACATTTTTTTGGGTAAGAATATTTGAAAATAATGTAGATGTTTTTGGTAGAGGCCACTATATTCCTGAAGGTGTGAATTTGCATCCACATGAGGTGTTTTACACAAAACAAGCTTTGTTGATACCAACTGAAATAATTGATGGTGAGTATACATGTGTATATTTTAATATGTATTCTTCAACTCATATATGAAAAAATTATTTATAGTATCTAATGTTATATTATGTTGTGTTGTAGGCATTGTTGATGTTTTCTTTCCTATGAGCTCTATTAAAAGGTGGGGCACTAGCAATCGAAAAGGAGAATATTTTTTTTGTCAGTTTATTGCTAGGAATGATGATAAGCACACCAGTTTTCAACTTATTGCAACAAAAGGTGACAATGAAGTTGTGACTGCTAGATTAGCTGCATCTACAAAATATGGAACATGCAATGCATTGCCATCATATATCGGAGTATTGCAGCCCAATCGAGTACATCGTCACAATATTCATCCTCTTTCCTACAAATTTTTCAATCACATAAGGTCTCGACACATTATACGTAGTGAATCTTATGTGGAAATTCCTTTTTCAGATGAAATTTTCATGGTTACTTTTGAACTAATTGAAATGCATTTTGTACCTCCTGGGATTGTAAAGAAGAATAATTCACTAGAGTTCAGCATAGAAGGCTATGAGAATCTTAAGGAGGCATTTTTCTATACATGGCCAACCTTTCCTGATAGATATTAGCCAACTTCAGGCTCAAGTGATCAGACTCAGCCTAAGTTGGTAAATGGAGAGTGGGACCAAAATTTAGATTTCACTATTCCTACAACCTTGTGTACAAGTACACTTTTCATGGGATTCACACCAATGGGACCATGTCCATCAGTGTTATGGATTAGGGATGAGGACTGGTGTATCCCATTTGGATTTGTAAACATTTTTCCTTTCATTAATAAATTTTTATACTGTTTGGTGTAATATGTATGATGAATATTTAGTATATATGAATTATTTATTTCTTGCATTAAATTGTTTTTGGTATTTTACTGTTATGTTATAAATGGTTTTTCTTTTCCATGAAATTTTTCTTTATATATGAAATTTGAATGTATGAATAGATAATATACATTTTGTAGCCTGTGGGATATTGAGAAGATGGTTATGCATTGTCTTTTTTATGAACCAAAAGCTACTTATTTCAGTCTCACATAATCATCAAAACATGCCCTGTGAGGATCTGCACTTACAAAAAACATAGAGTAGAACTTTTCAAAAACAAAAACCTTACAAAAGTGGAATTTTCTTCATGTGTGTGGGGAAAACCATCTAAATTTAACTCTGGAATGGTCTAAATAGTTTTTCTCCCTTCTTATTATTTAGTTATGTAGATAATATTTATTTATGATATTTACATGAAGTGCAATTTATATGTACATGCACTCTAGTTCTATAGTAGTTGCTCCTGGTTTAGATGTATTGATCATTTTGGACTTTTAGTCTGCTGAAGAAGCTCGGAGTCTTTTGATAGACCAATTTACATATTTTTTAAGAATGTATTATATTTCGGCTTGAAATAAATAGGATTATTTTTTAGGAAAAAATGAGTGGTGTTTACCTTTTTAATCAAAGGACTAAATTCAGATTATTCAATCTAACACAGAAATAAAAACATTCTTCATGCGCTAGTAAGAACGTTACATAGTCAAATTTAATGATACTAGTTAAACATGATGTGTATTAACATTCACCACTACTCCACTATTCAATATTTTCAATTTTATCTTAAAAATTACTATTGTGTAAAAATACTGAAAATCAACCCTGAAAATAGGGTTCAATTTTTGGCCTGTTTGAGTGATTCAAATTGGAAAATGTGAGTTTTATTATTCTTTTTTTTTTTACATTTTCATATTTTCATTTCATATTTGCAAATACCAGGGAATTTGGTTGAGTTATTGTCATTGACAACAATGGTTAAGTACTGAAAATATGGCTCAAGTGGCTTTGGGAAAATGACCGTCATTTCCTCACAGAGATAGAGATAATTATTTAGAGGGCACCATCCTGTAGGTGGATGACTAATGCACCTGAATATAGTCTCATACTTGGAAAAAAGTATCTGGTCAAGAATATATTGGCCTTCCAAAATATCCACTCAACCTTTTTTCCACTTCAAACTGGCCTAAATGGCCTTAGGAAAATGCCCACCAATTCTCACCAGTGAGGGATTAAATTATTCGAACAACATAAGCTTTCAGATGGAGGATTTACACACTTGACCATTGACTCATTCTTGATAAAAGGTATATGGCCAAGAAGATAATGGCCTTCCAAAACAGCCTATGAACATTTTTTGCACCCTGCCATATTATGCTCCCCTTTGGCGAAAATGGCTAAGTACTGAAAATATGGCTCAAGTGGCTTTGGGAAAATGACCTCCATTTTCTCACTGAGAGAGAGATAATTATTCTAAGGGAACCACCCTGTAGGTGGATGACTAATTCACCTGAATATAGTCTTAGTCTTGGAAAAAAGTATCTGGTCTAGAATATATTGGCTTGCCAAAACATCCACTCAGCCTTTTTTGCACTTAAAACTGGCCTAAATGACCTTAGGAAAATGTCCACCAATTCTCACCAGTGAGGGATTAAATTATTATGACAACATAAGCTTTCAGGTGGAGGATTTACACACTTGGACATTGACTCATTCTCGATAAAATGTTTATGTACAATAAGATAATGGCCTTCCAAAACAACCAATCAACCATTTTTGTACCCTGCCATATTATGCTCCCCTTTGGCAAAAATGGCTAAGTACTGAAAATATGGCTCAAGTGGATTTGGGAAAATGACCGCCATTTCCTCACAAAGAGAGAGACAATTATTCTGAGGGCACCATCCTATAGGTGGATGACTATTTCACCTGAATATAGTCTCATTATTGGAAAAACGTCTCTGGTTGGCCTACCAAAACATCCACTCAGCCTTTTTTGCACTTAAAACTGGACTAAATGGACTTAGGAAAATGCCCACCAGTTCTCACCAGTGAGGGATTAAATTATTCTGACAACATAAGCTTTCAAGTGGAGCATTTACACACTTGAGAATTTACTCATTCTCGATAAAAGGTTTATGGCCAAGAATATAATGGCCTTCCAAAACAGCCAATTGATCTCTTTTGCACCATTCCAGAAAATGCTCGTCGTTGGAAAAAATGGCTAAGTACTCAAAATATGGCTCAACTGGCTATGGGAAAATGACCGCCATTTTCTCACAGAGAGAGAGAAAATTATTCTGAGGGAACCATCCTATAGGTGGATGAATAATGCACCTGAATATAGTCTTAGTCTTGGAAAAAAGTCTCTGTTCAAGAATATATTATCCTACCAAAACATCCACTCAGCCTTTTTTGCACTTAAGACTGGCCTAAATGGCCTTAGGAAAATGCCCACCAGTTCTCATTAGTGAGGGATTAAATTATTCTGACAACATAATATTTCAGGTGGAGGATTTACACACTTGACCATCGACTCATTCACAATAAAAGGTCTATGGCCAAGAAGATAATGGCCTGCCAAAACATCCAATCAACCTTTTTTGCACCCTGCCATATTATGCTCCCCTTTGGCAAAAATGGCTAAGTACTGAAAATATGGCTCAAGTGGCTTTGGGAAAATGACCGCCATTTCCTCACAGAGAGAGATATAATTATTATGAGGGCACCATCCTATAGGTGGATGACTATTGCACCCGAATATAGTCTTAGTCTTGGAAAAAATTATGTGGTCAAGAATATATTGACCTGCCAAAACATCCACTCAGTTTGTTTTGCACTTAAAATTGGACTAAATGGCCTTAGGAAAATTCCCACCAGTGAGGGATTAAATTATTCTGACAACATAAGCTTTCAGGTGGAGGATTTACACACTTGAGCATTTACTCCTTCTCGATAAAAGGTCTATGGCCAAAAAGATAATGGCCTGCCAAAACAGCCAATCAACCTCTTTTGCACGATTCCAGAAAATGCTCACCATTGGAAAAAATGGCTAAGTACTCAAAATATGGCTCAACTGGCTATGGGAAAATGACCGCCATTTTTTCACAGAGAAAGAAAATTATTATGAGGGCACCATCCTGTAGGTGGATGACTAATGCACCTGAATATAGTCTTATTCTTGGAAAAACGTCTCTGGTCAAGAATACATTGGCCTGCAAAAACATCCACTCAACTTTTTTTGTACTTAAAACTGGCCTAAATGGCTTTAGGAAAATGCCCACCAGTTTTCACCAGTGAGGGATCAAATTATTCTGACAACATAATATTTCAGGTGGAGGATTTACACACTTGACCATTGAATCATTCTCGATAAAAAGTCTATGTCCAAGAAGATAATGGCCTTCCAAAACAGCCAATCAGCCTTTTTTGCACCTTGCCATATTATGCTCTCCTTTGGAAAAAATGGCTAAGTACTAAAAATATGGCTCAAGTGGCTTTGGGAAAATGACTGCCAATTCCTCACAGAGAGAGAGAGATAATTATTCTGAGGGCACCATCCTGTAGCTGGATGACTAATGTACCTGAATATAGTCTCAATCTTGGAAAACATTCTCTAGTCAAGAATATATTGGCCTGCCAAAACATCCACTCAACCTTTTTTGCACTTAAAACTGGCCTAAATGGCCTTAGTAAAATGCCCACCAGTTCTCACCGGTGAGGGATTAAATTATTCTAACAACATAAGCTTTCAGGTGGAGGATTTACACACTTGACCATTGACTCATTCTCAATAAAATTTCTAGGGAAAATAAGATAATGGCCTGCCAAAATAGACAATCAACCTTTTTTGCACCCTCCCATATTATGCTCAACTTTGGCAAAAATGGCTAAGTACTAAAAATATGGCTCAAGTGGCTTTGGGAAAATGACCGCCATTTCCTCACAGAGATAGAGATAATTATTATGAGGGCACCATCATGTCGGTGGATGACCAATGCACCTGGATATAGTCTTCTCTTGGAAAATAGGCTCTATTCAAGAATATATTGTCCTGCCAAAACAGCCACTCAGCCATTTTTGCACCTAAAACTGGCCTAAATGGCCTCAAGAAAATGCCCGCAATTTCTCACTTTTGAGGGATAAAAAAATACGGATAGCATAAGCTTTCAGGTGGATGATTTATGCACTTGACGTCAACTCATTCATGATCAAAATTCAATGTCCAAGAAGATAATGGCCTTCCAAAACATCCAATCAACCTAATTTGATCCATGCCAGAACATGCTCCCGTTTGGCAAAAATGGCTAAGTATTGAAAAGTGATAGCTTATGTTTAAGCACTTTTTTATGTCAAAGTACAACCAATTTATAAATTCCAAAGTATAACCCATTTATAAAAATTGATAGCTTATGTTTATGCACTTTTTTATGTCAAAGTACAACCAATTTATAAAATTCCCTCTGATGACAAGGCCTGAAAAAATATTAAAAGTCGGATGTCAGCATAGGGAAAAGTGCATGCCCAAATTATGAATTATGACCTGGAAATACACTCAAGCCCTATGTTTTGTTGTTGAAATACTCTGTGCGGGCATAAATTGTGAGCCTGAAATACAATCTGTGTGCATCACTTTTGCTTCGAACCTAGACAACCATGGCCGAACTTGAAACAGGGGCGTCCTCTACAACGGGTGCATCCTCCTATGTAACCGCAGTTGAAACACAGGAATCCACAGATGATAGGTTAACAGTAAAAAAATTCCAGGAGTATTTTGATGCATGGAGAGATGCAAAGATTTGGCCACCAGGTATGGAAACTATCGTGAGGAAAGCAGAAGTTTTTTACTTTTTGTCTGGAATGTTCAATTATGCTGATGAGGAGATAGATGAGGAAATTTTGAAATATGATGTTGGGAATATGGAATTCAGAATTTTTGGGAAGCGGGTAAACCTAACCCCTGATTTGGTTTCCCAAGATACAAATATTCCACGCAGAGGGGGAGCAATTTTAAGCTCTTGGAAAACCCCCAAACAAGAGAAGAACCAGATGGCCAATAAAATTTGTGGGCGAGAAATATCTATTCCGAGGAATGGTTTAAGAATTCAAGATGTCCCTCCCGGAATATACAAAACATTGATTCAAATTGTCCTTAGGACGATTCTGAATCATAACACGCAGGACATTACGGGTGAATGTATGTGTGTAGCGATACATTGGGTGGAAGATATACATGTAGGTATTCCTTATCTATTGGATAAGAAAATCCACTCTGCCATGTAAGAGAGCCAATTAAGTAAGGTTAAATTTAGTTTCCCGGACACACTTCAAAAAATTATTGATTTATGTCGACCCCATGCTACTAAAATAGAGATTGGTGATATCAACCAGAATGAAAATATATCTTTGCAAAACCACCTGTTCATAAAACATACGTTAGGAAATATAATAGCAAGGAACATAATGAGGAATTTCCAGTACAGTCTCCTCAGCAAAATGAGGAATTAGTACAATCTTTTGAGCACCATGGGGAATTACCAGTACATCCTCCTAAAGAGAATGATGAATTGCCAGTACAAACTCCTGAGCACCATGACGAATTACGAGTACAGTATCTTGATTTTGTCACCATTGATGTAGTTCGTGCTGCCACAACTTTGAAAGAGTTACATGGATATGTAGATGGAGGTCATTGGGAGGAGGTGACAAACAACGAAATGGAACAAACTACTGCTGACTTTTCCATTCCTCAAGAGGTTTTTGATAGAATTCCTCCTAAATAGTTAACAATTGAGTATGATTGTTTTTTCAAATTTGATTCAAGGGCTTACACTATGCATTTAGACATTCCATCATATAATTTTGATAGTAGATATGTGTTCATCCTATATGATAAAATGGAGCATTTCAAGGAACAAGTTTCCTATATATGCAATTGGGTGGAAGAGGGCGTGATAGAAGATAATAATATTATAGAATTCGTCAAACAGATAGCAGTGTTACAAAAGACAGTTGTGGATAATCAATTCAAAGCGAATAGAATTACAAAAGGGAAAGAAGAAATGGTTGAACTATTATCCAAAGAAGTAGACAAAATCACCGATGAAGCTGAAAATGAAATTGAGTCAGTGAGGGTTGTGTATAAAGAGGCTTTGGAAAAATCTAATGTTGAAGTGAGTGAACTTAAAGAAGAGTTGAAAAAAAGACCACATGCTTCAATGTACCACCAATAAGGAAATAAATGGGTCCTTTATAGGTATTGGAGAAGAAAATTAAATAAAATGAACACTTAATACAAGAATATCAGTTGAAGATGAAAGAGTGGGAGGGAATCCATGAACAAAAAGTTAGATAAATAGAATCATTAATTTCCAGTTTGAGAAAAACCATTTCTAAGTAAGTTGATAAGTTGAGAGCCAAAAGGTTCGAAAGGATCTATGAATCACTGGAACTTAAAAACCAAAGGAGAGGAAAAAAAATTACAGTGAAGAAGGTGGTGAGGGTGAAGGTAAGGGTACCAAAGGAGACAAGGGTAAGGGTAGAAGGGAAAAAAACACATATAGGTACAATGTACTTAGAAGAGTGAGAGAATTCCTTATCAAATCGAGACAAGATGCTACAAAAATGCTTCTCAACGAGCATTGCACTAGGTGATGTGTTTGGTTCATCACCATTATATAAAGAAATGAAACAGAAGATGGTTGTAAAAGATGCAAAAATAAGAGAGTTGGAATCAAAACTCTTCGACGGCAGAAAATTTCAGCATTTGGAATGTGATATGGAAATTCAAACACTTAAATCCACAATTGCTAATTTACAGAAGGAATTACAAGGTCCACCTACTGCGATGATGGCAATTCCTTTCATTCCCAACGAGACAAAGTTGAGGGAAAAAGAGCATGAGAAAGAAATACAGAATCTGAAAGCTGAATGGACTGAAGTTACCGATCAATTGAAAAATATGAGACAACAATTGGAAGTCAAGGAAAAACAGGAATCAACGAAGTATAAGAAAAATGTGGAAATGTTGAACATACTGATGGAAGAAAAAATTGTTTTGCTTGGAAATTTAAAAAAAGTTACACAGAAATTTAAAGAGATTGAAAACAAATTACAAAACGTGCCTCCTACAGCTCCAGAAGAATTAGAGTCTTCTACGAAAGGAAAGAGAGACCATTCAGATTTATCTTTTGCTCAAGAGGATGGATTGCAGCCATCTCAGAAAACATGATAGACATGTATAAATCAATGTATATATGTATTTATCGGCAGATAACGGAAAACCCATTTTTGTATGATGGTGTTTTGTATTTATCGACAAACAATGAAAAATGGATTTTTGTGTGATGGAGTCTTGTATTTATCGGCAGATAATGAAAAATGAATTTTTGTATGATGGAGTTTTGTATTTATCGACAGATAATGAAAAATGTTTTTTAGTTGTGTTACTTTTTCTGTCCTTGTACATTAGTGGGTGATAGAAAATAATATTCCATTGCTTATACACTCAAGAAATTTTTTAGAGCATTTGCAACTGTCCAAATATTTTTAATATCCTTTTTCATATATTGGCTATGATGGCTTGGTGAATTTCGGCAGTAACAATGGACAGTTGTGCTCGATTTTATTTCTATTAAATAACAATTATATTGTTCTTTTCTTGGGGTAAAAAAAACTATAACTACACATGTAACATAATGCAGCCACAATAGAATGAATTTATGCTGAAATCTCACCAAATGGTTATTTGTTTCCTCAGAAAACTCCAAGATTTTATTTCCAAAGAGAAATGGCAATACAATGTTTATAGGTGCATACAATATTAGACCTTTTCAAAACTATATCCAGCAATCTTCAATATATCTCTAACCTCCAAAATATCATCAAAATAGGTCTCTTAATACATTAAGACCATATGAATGCCATTTCATTACGAATGTTATGTTCTTCGCCACTTTGCATACAATGTTGCTTTATGATCATTTTGGACTTTTCTTCTTTTTTTGTTGTCTCATAATTGGTTTATCAAGACCAGTTTTAATATGATTGTTAACTTCCATCACTTGGATCCCAAGAGTTGTCCCTTGAATTTCTTGTTCATCAACACTTTGCACTACCCCATTTATTGAGTATGAAAGACACCTTCTATTGTGAATCATAGATTCCATCAATGGCATATGAACAGTAGTTACTCCATTCAATTCTTGTATTTGATTGGTCTCCAATGCCTCTTTTGTCGATGATGAAAGACCCAAAGTTTTATTGTTATTGTCATCAGCCATCATTAGGGTATCAGAACCAAGTTCCCCTTGAATTTGTTGTATTTGATCACACCGGACTGGCTCATTTCCTACGATCAACAAGGTGGACAAAGTCAGAGTTCGAGCAAAAGTTGTAACTTCAACCACAAATCAAATAGATTGATATATAAATGCTGATATGTAATGAATTGAATTAATATAATACTCACTATTGGAGGGAAAGACGGGTTGTTGTTTTTTTGTTTTAACACCAGTTTTTTCCTTGTGCTTTCCAAAGCGATGTGATTCACAATTAGCCTCTTCTCCATATTTGTTGATTGGTTTTGATCTCGGAAGATAGCTATTGAACTGGGAAGACATATTAATATTTAAACACACACGTTATGACTCCTCACACTATAAACTGAAAATCAACGAGATAACATATAAAATTAGGACAAACTTATTGTTGGTGGTGCAATCAATGATTTCTTAGACCGTTTTTCCCATGATTTAAATAGTTGTTCCACTTGTTGACAAGAGACATCAGGGAAATGTGATGCCAATTGTGCTGCATTTTCCTTATTCGATTGATTTCTTGACTTATCATATTCAACACGAAGTTGACTTCTAATATTTGAAGGCAAGAATCTTCTTTGTCTAAAATTTTGGAAAGTACCTTCTGATCAAATAACAAGCTTGAAAAATTGTTATCTCATCTCATTTACAAGACACATTCTATCATATTCAAATGTGCTTCTATTGTCCGTATGGACTACTCTTCCTCCTCCTTCGTTGTTATTCAAATTTTTCATTTCTCTATGCTTACGCTCCATTACTTCATTCCTTAAACGTCCCAACATATAAGGACGAATAGAATGCGTCATCTAAAGAGCATGGGCCCCTTGGACATGCTTATAAGGAACCATCTCATCTCCTAAACAACAAGAACACAACCACAGCAACTCACTTGCAAGGAAGCCAATCCTGCAATTATAGTGGATCAAATTGTTTGTCATGAATGAAATTATACCACCATTCAAACTAGATAATATGATGAAACCGACGTACCTTTTCTCATATGCATATACATCATCCCCCATACACCCTTGCAGTTGCAACATGTGGAATTCTTTATAACACTTCCACATCCTCACCAATTTTTTATTCTTCTCTTCATCTGGTAGGCCTTCAATAACCTAGAAATAATACATAAGTTTCAATGCATATGAATAAATACTAAGTTTTATTTTCAAATTAAATAACACTGAGATCCATTCAACAATAGTCAAAACATAATAACAACATCATTTATTGTTAGTCAAGGCCCACATAAAAAATAATTGATATGTTAACATAATTATTAAACCTTTAAAATTCCCTCATGTCGAATGAGGATCTTGTCTCATGATTATCCATCTGATTTCCCATAGTTAAGATCATTGTATTGTTGTCTTTTATGATGGTATGGTTCTCCTGGCTTACATGGAACACCAATTTTCTCCATCTCCTCCCAAATTTGAACAAATTTTGTTTTCTCAACGCCTCTAGTTGGATGTACCTTGTCATAATCTTCTGCAATTCTTTGAATTTCACGAAACATCTTCAAAATCGTTCTGATCCCAGCATGGCGAGAACAATATACAAGCTTGGCCATTGCGTCAGGAGTCAACTATAATTGGCACCAACAGTTTTTGAGGGTAGGAATTATTGAAATACTAAGAAGCTTAATTTCTAGTTAAGATTCAATCATGAAAGTGTATACATTTTCATCATTTCTTCTATCAATGGGATAGTTCTTCACAATAGTCATCTTTCTACCAGATAAGGTTGGTTGAATGCTTATAATAGGCTCATCTAACTTTTCTTCCCATCCTTTGCTTGGTTCCAAAGCGGGATTCAACTCCTATAGTAAAGTTCAAGAACATAGTTAGCTTAGGAATGTTTTGGCAAGATATAAACATAAATTTTAAAACTTGTAATAAATTTGCATAGCTTACAAGGAGCAATTCTGTTGACATTGCATAACATTCAAAAACACTACAGATAGTATCTCCTTCTCCAATGTTGATTTCATCTGTATCCATGTGTATCGCTTTTTTATGGCATGTGCACCAAGGACAAAAATTATTTCTCATTGGAGAAAGACTATTATTGCATACTAAACTACATATGGCCACTAGATCATGACACTCAAACAAATTAATTTTCACAACCCTTCCATCTACCATAGTGATGCCATCTTCTGAAATCTTATTTATCTGTTTCATTAAGTTCTCCTCATTTTCAGGATAAGTAGCATGTGCTAAAACCTGACTATATTCTTCGTTTCCATCCCATTTTCCAAGGCTTACACAAGACATCAATCCATTATCTTATAGTAACTCGAATAATATCTCACACACCTGCCCACCTCGATCATAATGTACGCAAGAATCAATACCAAGTTTGAAAGAAACTTCATTGACTATAGTTCCAGGCCTCTTTTCAAACGATTCAACCATAAAGGAATCATATGATTTTACTTGCTTGACCCTAACTTCATATGTGAAACCATCAGTTCTCTCCCAACCCATATCAATATCCTCAGCTTCTTTGCTCCACTTTTTCATTTCGCTACAAACTGGTGTTGGATTAACCCCCTTTAGTACACCATGAGAATCAATTCTCTTCAGACATTGAAAATCCTTATGATTCATGCTTGATTCTATAAATATTGAATCCATGTTACTCGGCATAAAATCCTTACGAATCTCTACCACAACAATTGATCGAAGTTTATCAAGGAATCTATCTAGATGTTGAAGAACATCCTCAATTTTAGATTCTTCATTATAGTTTTTGCTCATGAAGTACCCAATTCCAGCAATAATGTCATTCTCATCTACATCTTCAAGTGATTTTCCATAAAATTGTCTCCCAATTTCTTTAAATTTTGTCTTCCCCTCATTTAGTTTGTGGTTATACCATCCCGACTGCTTCTTAAGATGCAATAAGGATGTCCTTAAGTGGTTTCCTAGTGACCTTCTCTTAGCATGCATAGTTTCATTTGTTGAAAACCCTTCTGGCATTTCTGCTACAACTTGATGAATTGTAGAATTTTGATTTTTTGTAGTTGCATTTCTGTCCATTTGTTCATGATATGAAATTATTTCATTTGTTTCATGTCTTCCAGTTGCATCCAAGTTCATAAGAGGTTTGTGTTCCAATTGTTTCCCATTGGGCTCTACACTTTGATTCCCTTCATTAGTAAATGCAATCAAAGGCTCCGTAGGTTGTTGAGAAACACAACCTGCACTTTGCTCAGAGTGATTTGTAACAACAGTAGCATCAATCACTGATCTTTGAGGGAAAAGTAGGGCCTCATTCTGCAAAACCGGGTTCATTCTTTGGTACAAATTTTTATTTTTCAACTCAGCGTTCAATGTAATGGCAGCATGTAATGGGACCCTCACATTCTCTAGAACAGAGTTCATTCTTTCATAAATATTTCCACTATGTGCATTAACGTTCCCTTCAACTACAATTGGAGACAAAGGTTGCCTTTTTTGTCCAGCAACATTGTTGTTTGTCATCAGTTGCTTACATTGAGGACATTGAGTTTGAAGAATGGTTGGATGATTGCTTTATGCTTGAGGGAAAATTCAGGACTCGTTTTGTGGTATGGAGTTCTGATCTTCAAATCCTCGACATTGTCCATGAGCAACACATTGCGTAGTCTTTGTACCTCTACCACGAGTGAATTGAAGGACAATGTCACATGGTTCCAAAGTTGGAAGTTTTGAGTAATCTAGAACCTTACGTCAACCTCTTTTTCGAGGAATATTTTGTTGAGATGGCTCATTTGAAGGATCCATTGATGAGATACTCTGCAAAATAAACAAAAGCAATCAATATTGGCATTAGATTTCAAACATAATTTCTCTACTTAAAAAAAAACTGAAATATATCATAAATGTAATTTTACACTCAAATTTTACTTGTAATTTTAAACTGTAATTTTACACTCAAATTTTACTTGTAATTTTACACTCTAAGTAACGTAATATTGTGCAATAAAAATTCAAATTTATGACATTTTGCACCCTGCCAGAAAATCAATTCACTCTACCATTGACTACTTTTTGAAACAAAGTCTCTGGTCAAGGAGATATTTTCCTTCCAAAACAGTCATTCAGTATGTTTTGCAACCTCCCAGAAAAATGCTCGCCATTGGCAAAATTGGTTAAGTATTGAAAAAAAGGGCTGAAATAAGCTTGGGAAAATTCCCACCATTTCTCACATGTGAGGGATAATTTTTTTAGGAAAGCATCAGCTTGCAGGTGGATGACTTATGAACATGAACACTGGCTCATTTTTGAAAAAAGGTCTCTGGTAAAAAATATATTGGCCTGCCAAAACAGCCACTCAACATGTTTTGCATCTAAAACTGGCCTAAATGGCCTTAGGAAAATGCTCGCCATTTCTTACCTTTGATGGATAAAAAAATTCTTAGAGAATAAGTTGGTACGTGGATGATTTATTCCCTTTAAAATTGACTTCTTTTTGAAACAAAGTCTCTGTTCAAGGAGATATTTTCCTGCCAAAACAGCCATTCATCTTGCTTTGCACCCTAAAAGAACAATGCTCGCCATTGGAAAAATTGTTAAGTATTGAAAAAAAGGGCTTAAGTAGCATTAGGAAAATTCCCACCATTTCTCATCTGTGAGGGTAATATTTTTTAGGAAAGCATCATCTTGCAGGTGGATTATATATGCACTTGAAAGTTGGATCATTTTTTAAAACAGGTCTATGGTCAAGAAAATCTTGGCCTTCCAAAACAGCCACTCAGCCTATTTTGCACCTAAAACTGGCCTAAATGGCCTTAGGAAAATGCCCGTCATTTCTCATATTTGAGGGATAAAAAATTTCTGAGAGCATAAGTTTGTAGGTGGATGATTTATTCACTTGAAAATTGACTCCTTTGTGAAACAAAGACTCTGGTCAATGAGATATGTTCTTTCCCAATCAACCATTCAGATTGTTTTGCACCCTCCCAGAAAATTGCTCGCCATTGGCAAAATTGGTTTTGACACATAGGGCTTAAGAAGCCATGGAAAAATGCCCACCATTTCTCATCTATGAGGGATAAAAAATTTAGGAAAGATTAGGATTTCAGGTGGATGACTTATGAACATGAACAGTGGTTCAGTTTTGAAAAAAGGTCTCTGGTCAAGAAAATTTTGGCCTGCCAAAACAGCCACTCAGCATGTTTTGCACCTAAAACTGGCCTAAATGGCCTTAGGAAACTACCCGTCATTTCTCACCCTTGAGGGATATATTTTTTATGAGAGCATAACTTTGTAGGTGGATGATTTATTCACTTTACAATTGACTGATTTTTGGAAACAAAGTCTCTGGTCAATGAGATATTTTCCTGCCAAAACAACCATTCACCTTGTTTTGCACCTTCAAAGAAAAATGCTCGCCATTGGAAAAATTGGTTAAGTATTGAAAAAAATGGCTTAAGCAGCATTGGTAAAATGCCCACCATTTCTCATATGTGAGGGAAATATTTTTTAGGAAAGCATCAGCTTACAAGTGGATGATTTATGCACTTGACCACTTGATCAGTTTTGAAAACAAGTCTATTGTCAAGAAAATATTAGCCTGCCAAAACAACCACTCAGTCTGTTTTGCACCTAAAACTGGCCTAAATGGCCTTAGGAAAATACCCACCATTTTTCACCTTTGAAGGATAATTTTTTTATGAGAGCATAAGTTTGTAGGTGGATGATTTATTAACTTTACCATTTGCTGATTTTTGAAACAAAGTCTCTGGTCAAGGAGATATTTTCCTTCCAAAATGGCCATTCATCTTGTTTTGCACCCTCAAAGAAAAATGCTCACCATTGGAAAAATTGGTTTATTGAAAAAAATTGCTTAAGTAGCATTGGGAAAATGCCCACCATTTCTCATCTGTGAGGGAAATGTTTTTTAGGAAAGCATCAGCTTGCAGGTGGATGATTTATGCAGTTGACTGCTGGATCAGTTTTGAAAACAAGTCTATGGTCAAGAAAATATTGGCCTGCCAAAATAGCCACTCAGCTTGTTTTGCACCTAAAACTGGCATAAATGGCCTTAGGAAAATGCCCGCCATTTTTCACCTTTGAGGGATAATTTTTTTATGAGAGTATAAGTTTGCAGGTGGATGATTTATTCACTTTACCATTGGATGATTTTTGAAACAAAGTCTTTGGTCAAGGAGATATTTTCCTGCCAAAACGACCATTCATCTTGTTTTGCACCCTCAAAGAAAAATGCTCGCCATTGGAAAAATTGGTTAAGTATTGAAAAAAAAGGCGTGTGTAGCATTAGGAAAATGCCCACTATTTCTCATCTGTGAGGGAAAAAAAATTAGGAAAGCATCAACTTGTAAGTGGATGATTTATGCACTTGACCACTGGATCAGGTTTGAAACAAAGTCTATGGTCAAGAAAATATTGGCCTTCCAAAACAGCCACTCATCCTGTTTTGCACCTAAAACTGGCCTTAGAAAAATGCCCGCCATTTTTCATATTTGAGGGATAAAAAATTTATGAGAGCATAAGTTTGTAGGTGGATGATTTATTCAATTTAAAATTGACTCATCCATTCATCCTGTTTTGCACCCTCCCAGAAAAATGCTCGCCATTGGAAAAATTGGTTAAGTGTTGGAAAAAGGGGCTTAAGTAGCCTTGGGTAAATGCCCACTGTTTCTCACCTGTGAGGGATAAATTTTTTTGGAAAGCATCAACTTGTAGGTGGATTATTTATACACTTGACCATTGGCTCAGGTTTTAAAAAAATTCTATGGTCAAGAATATATTGGCCTGCCAAAACAGACAACCTGTTTTGCACCTAAAACTGGCCTAAATGGCCTTAGGAAAATGACCACCATTTCTCACCTGTGTTGGATAAAAAATTTCTGAGAGAATAAATTTGTAGGTGGAGGAGTTATTCGCTTGACCATTGACTCATTTTTTTTAAAAAGCCTCTGGTCATGGAGATATTTTCCTGCCAAAACAGTTATTCTGCTTGTTTTGTACCCTCCCAAAAAAATGTTCGCCATTGGAAAAATTGGTTAAGTGTTGAAAAAAAGGGCTTAAGTAGCCTTGGGTAAGTGCCCACCATTTCTCACCTGTGAGGGATAAGAATTTTAGGAAAGTATCATCTTGTAGGTGGATGATTTATGACTTGACCATTGGCTCAGGTTTTAAAACAAGTCTATGGTCAAGAAATTTTATTGGCCTTCCAAAACAACCACTCAGCCTATTTTGCATATAAAACTAGCCTAAATGGCCTTAGGCAAATGCCCGCATTTCTCATATTTGAGGGATAAAAAGTTTCTGGGAGCACAAGTTTGTAGGTGGATGATTTATTCACTTGACCATTGACTCCTTTTGGGAAAAGAGTCTCTGGTAATGGAGATATTTTCCTGCCAAAACAGACATTTGGCCTATTTTGCACCTTCCCAGAAAAATGCTCACCATTGGAAAAATTGGTGAAGTGTCGAAAAACAGGGCTTAAGAAGACTTGGGATAAAAAAATTATCTCCTGTGAGGGATAAAGAATTTCTGAAAAAAAATCGGGTTGCAGGTGGATGATTTACGCACTTGACCATTGTCGTTGCATTTCATAAAAACATCATGTCCATAAATTTAGAGACTCAGCCAATCATTTGATATAATCATTGTTAAATTTAGAATTCAGATGAATTTTCTAACCTGCACGACATACCTTCAACACAATGAAATTTTCAAAAGAATTTTTTGCTTCGATGAGGTTTCAGGAATTGTCTTTGATGTGAGTCGTCTTGATGGCCAAAGGTAAGGATGGATACAGTGGCATGTTTTCGTTCTTTCATCACCATGCCAAATATCAACGCCAAAAAAATGATTTTCAAAAAATATTCTCAGTATTATTTCTTCCATGAAATTTTTTTTAAGTTGCCTGCCAAATCGGTGATTCAAACACTTTGATTTTCGAAAATCATTATCGGTTTAATTTCTTCCCTGAAATTTTTTTTGTTGCATGCCAAATGGGTGATCAGGTATGAATGCTCTACCAATTTCAATTTAGGATAATTTTCTCAGTTTATTACCAGTCAGATCATGCTCAGGAATAGATGCTCCACCACTCCTATCACATAATTGCACCACCGTTTCTTAAATACGTAGAAATTAAAAACTATTTTACTTGCAGGTTCCACTCCTAGAATACGCTGGTTATTGAATATGATTTAGAGTTTCAAGACTCTTAAACCCACCTTCGTAGCTGCCTAACTCATGTTGAACCTGCGTTAACTCTTCTTTTTGCCGGAAAATGTCCCGATTTGCCGGGAAATGGTCCCCATTAAAAAAAATTGGCCACATACTTTTGCTATTAGTTGATTCACTCACCGTCTTCACAATAAAAAATATTATTTCCTCAACCATGTGGAGAATTTTAACCAATCAAAAAAAGAATCTTTTGACCAAGAAAGCATCTTTTGGCATTATTCCTAATGAAATAGGATACATGCTATTTATGGATAGAATGTTATGCCGTATTTAGTTAATGTCCCCTCGTGTTGCTTAGATTGAGTGAAGGGGACATTAGAGAATCTCACAAGCAAATATCCACCATAGATATCACGTCCCATAAACAATCCATTTCATCTACAGGATTACATTCGTAAAACATATTTGGTCTAGTTTTGTCATGAGAAATGGGCCATAGATCCTAATATTATATTAAATGTCCACCATTTATGGCAAGGATCATATCTATTGCCTTTATCTTTTACCAAATCCTGCAAACCAATATGAGTTGTTAATCTATTTTTTGTGTGATTAGATCTCATTCCTTCACAGTATTATCCATTGCATTGAACTCCGATCACTTTTCCCAACACAGGTGATCACAATCTATCGGTCTATTGGTCTCGATGAAATCTCAATCATTCATGTAGTGACCTCGTGTGAAGGTCTTATCACTTTCCCATGTGTGAATGATCATGATCTGTTGATATTGATAACTCGATTCAATATCTTGATAAGTTGATTCAATCTCAATTATTTGCATTGTGACCCCTCATGTTAAGTCCCAATCACTTTCCCCTACACGAACGTTCATTATCTGTCAATCTTAGTAGCCTAATTCAAACTTAGTTGTTCATGCAATGACCCCTCATGTTAAGGCTGAGCGAACCCTCATGTTAAGGCATGATCAATTTCCCCTACGCGAATGGTAATGATTTGTCAATCTTAGTAGCTCGATTCAATCTTAGTTGTTCACGTACTGACCCCTCATGTTAAGGCCCGATCACTTTTCACTGTGCAAATGGTCACGATTTGTTGATCTCGATAACTCAATTTAATCAAGGTCATCGTTGACATGACCTAGTTTCCACCCTTTCTACATGGATTCCACCCATGCATATGAACCCACCTCATACTACCACTATATGTCCAAATCCACATGGCTCCTCCACATAATACCTCCTATCCACGTGGGCTTTTTATTGTCTACATAAAATTTCACCAAAATTTTGAAATTACATAAATATATAAAATTTAATTTCCACAAACAAGTGGATGCCATGAAATTTACGCATGGCCCTTCTCCAACTCGAAATGTTTTTCTATCAATTAACAAAACTATATATTTTTACAGTGGTTCAAATTTTTCCCTTATTTTCATAACCAAATTTTCTCATTTATAATTTTGTATCTCCAACGCTCTTAGTAGTTTTGAAACTACATCTAGGCATTTGAAAACGTGAATTCCCTCTAGGCATTTCATCAAACAATTAGCTTCCAAACTATATTTTTCCCCAACTTTTCATAGAGCCAACCCTGAAACTTTGAAATATTTACTTCAACTACTTCCATATCCTTCCCAACCATACCAACTATAATTTTATTAAATTGAGCCTTCAATTCAACATTTCTAGACCTCCACAGTTATTTTCCCCAATTTTTTCCCATACACATTTCGTCATACACTTTGTATGCAAACTCAAATTTCTTTCTTATAGAGTCCAATTATGACCTATGAAGCCCAAGTGTTGCAACCTTGCTCTAATACCACCATGTCACATACTCAAAATCCTCTTCACACTATCCAAGCTATGGGGTACTCAATTTCACCATACATTTTCTATTCTGATACTAAATTCATGTTTCATTGACTCACTATAAAAATTTAATTGATTCGCATCCTGAAATATGCATGTTCCTACCATGAATTCGTACATAAATAACAGTAAAATCTATGCACATACACATACATAACTGTAACTAAATAAATACATAAACACAACCATTCATAAAATTATTAAGGAAATTTCCTTTTAACAATGCCTCTTGTGAATCGCCTAATCGCAGTAGAGGCTAAGGATTCGACCTAGCCACCTACTCTCTCTTATGATGATGTCTCCACCTGTTATAGCCTCACCTTCTTCTCCTGCATCCCACACGCCCGTGCAGGGATTTAATTAGATTTTTTCCTCCACAATGGTGATTGATTCAATGCCTTCTGCTTTGTTAGCCCCCCCCCCTCGCACATCGTCTCCTAGATTGGAGAATTTGATGGTATATCAACATTTTTCCTTTCGAGATATGGTTCAAAAGGGTAGTAGTTCCCCTTATCTCAACCGCTTGTGGGTTCAAGAGGATCCCTCCCTTCCTATTCCGGTGGATCCAGATGCTGAAGAGAAAGCTCTTTTTTATTGCCTTCATGGGTTGGTGTGCTAGTTTAATGGATTGTGGCCACGGCTTGTTGATTTGCAAAAATGGGTTATCAACTCTTGGACACCCCTAATGAAGTGACGGGCCTTTATAAACCCTTCTGCAAAAGGGTTTTTTATTGTTGAATTTGATATTGAAGAAGATGAGGACTTGATCCTTAGATCCGGACCTTGGTTCTGGGGAAGTTGAGGATTATGCATGAAGCCATGGACTCCCTCTTTCGATCCTCTATCGAATACTTGCACCTCAGCTCCTATTTGGGTCAAAATTTTGAATCTACCCTTGTATTTCTAGGGTAGTCCTTCCCTTCAAGCCACTGGGAATGCTCTAGGAAGGTTCCACTTTTCGGCCTAGAAGAATCAGTCTTGTACTGCCTTCATGACGATTTGTGTGGAAATGGACTTCAATAAATTATTTTCGACTGAAATAAATCTTGTTGGAGAAAATTTTACTTGGACTCAAAAACTTAACTACGAACATGTCATCTTCAAGTGCAGAGCATGTTTTGAAACAAGGCATTCAGTAGCCTCTTACCTAAAAGTTCCCAAGGGTAAAGATCCTAAAAAATCTCACCACAAATCCACAGGGTGTGTGGGTTGAAAGAGAATCAATCAATTCATCTATGCAGAAGAAATCCGAAATATAAAGTCTCCTAAAGCATATTTAGATTCGGTCCGAGAAAAATCAGTAAGGTTCATCCGATTGAAGAACCTGTTAAGCAGCAAGAACAAGTAACAGTGGTTTTAGTCATTGGGCACCAGGATCAAACTTTGCAAGTCCCAAAAAGGAAAAAAAATCATTTTAGTTCAGCAAGAACCACTACACCTATCGAGAGAATCCTCAAGCATTTTCGGAAAAATCGGGAAGTTGGGTTGATCTAGTAGATCCAGGTAAATCAAAACAATGGATGGAAATTGTTAAGAAAAAAAGTCCACTTTTGTCCCACATCCAATGACAACAAGGTGTAGATCTCTCAATCCTTCATAGCCATGTTTTGTTTTTCGAGTTTATTGTGTAATCAGTTTGTCCACATTTACTCGTGTTCTTGAGTTTTTGAAAGGAAGCAAAAGAATAACAGGAAGAGTTGGGTTTTTCGCTCTCATCATGCAAGGAGGAGATTATTTTTGCTAAACAAATTTAGAGATTCTAACTTTGTATCTTGAAGTTGATTTGGTATAACCACGACTCTTTTTAATACAAATCTTCGTCTGTTCTTGTAAAAGAAAAAAACATTGAGGAACTTACCTTTTTGAGAGAAATATTCCTCCAATCGGATGCAAATGAAGGACATTCCTTAGAGTTGCAGTCACTCTGTCACACTTATTATTTCTATGAAAGAGGCCAACTCCAAGATAACGTTATCAGTCCACAAGGATGAAGCTCATATGTCTTATGCTCAACCCACAACTCAAAGAACTCTCTGGTGCCAAAACCCCCTCTACAACTTTCCCAATCAACCAACACTCTTCCCCCTCAACATACACAACAATAGGAATGAGATCCCCTTGTCTGCATGTAGTACCTAAAGTTATTCTGATCCTCTTTGAGTACTCCAACACAGGCTAGCCACAAAATCTCATTACTACGACTTCGAGGAATTTCAGTTGTAGGTGAATTTTCCTCTCAAAAAGGCACAGTAACCATTAGGACCTATTCCCATGGAACTTTACATCAGGTAAGGAAGCTCCATTTTCTTCTCTTTTCCCCTTTGTAATGTACGAGCATGAAGGATAATGAAAATGATTCGTAGAATGATGCTTTGAACTCAATTCCAAAATTTTATGTGCATGTTATCAACTTGCCATATGGGACTCATGAGGAGCCCACTTTTCACCCTTTAATCTCAACTTCGGATAATTAATAAGTAAAGGTTAACTAAACCAATATCATAAACATGGGTTTAGGAACCTTAGGATATATCACTAGCTAAGGTTTATAGTCAAGGTTTAAGGGCTTAGGTTAATAAACCAATATGGTTCGCTCCCCTTAACTCCCCTTTCACTTCCCCCACTTTTTCTTTTTTTTTTTCTTAAAAAACCCCTCTTTCTTTCCATGAGTAATGTAGGAGGTCGGTTAATGTGGAAGCATAGGGATCAAAAAGAGCATCATGTCACTTATAAGAATTGAAGTTGGGTGGGGAGGGTAACAATCATAACTCCAATCTCTTCATCTTCATCCTTCTTCTTTTACAGCCGTAAATGTTTTTTATATTATTTACAAATGTACATATTTAACATTTTTGGTCATCCTAAACCATGTATGTGAGGATTTCACCCATTTCATCATTACATTCAACTCAGGGGGAAGTCATCTCAATCTTCAAACGGGCTTGTATTGAAAAATCACTGTTATGTCATTTCCACTGTTGAGTTTTATTCAATCCTCTCTGTAAGCTTAGCAGAAATTCCCTATGAGACTATGCAACTGATTTGCTTACTATGAGCAGCCTGTACTTCGGGATTTCCAATTGACTCTATGCATGAGAGCAAAAACAAAATATGTTTTTCATGTTTCCATCTTCCAAGTCATTCATCATTGCTACAATCCAATTCTGTGGGAAACTAACAAGTTTTACAAAGCTACTATTGTTTGTATTAACTTCTGGTATTTATATTGAAACCACCATTCCGAGGAGAATTAAAATAAAAAATTAACGGTTGCATTTGCTCAAATGCTTCATTCATGCATCCATGTGTTGGGAACAAATAAATATGAAGAATGTTTTTGTGTGACTTAACTCTTTGAGTATGTATAAACCCTCTCATGTTTGCTCTAAGAAACCCTCAACGGCATGTTGTAGGAATTTCACCATGAATCCCCCCTAAATTTTGATCCAAGAGAGCTAACTAAGCAAGAGGCAGAGGCATTCGCGTTCTAGTTCCTTCTCTAAAACCTACCCAATTTCCCCCCTCACATGCCTCCAAATTTTTTAAATTAGCCTTAGTTTCAGAAGTAAATATTTCCTCGAAGGTACTTAATCACAAGGCTATTTCCCTTGATGAGCGAGATCTTATGGGAATGTTTACAAGGTTGTGGCCCTTCCCTAAGGAAATGGAGATCTAGTTGAGCAAGAACTAGAAACCCTTGATAGCAGGCGAGTTGCAATTTAATTTTTGGTTGGTACTATGCCTTTCTCTTTGAAAAGAAGGAAGATCGGGATCTCATATTTAGGAGCATCTCATACTTTATGGGTCCCAAGGGAATGTATTTGAGCAGATGGATTTTAGACTTCAACCCTAAAAAAGTTGTCCCCTCTACAATCCTACTCTCGGTCAAGCTGACTCATTTGCCTCTTCATTGATGCAGTATTGATGCTTTGGAAGTTATTGGGAAATCTCTGGGGAAATATATTGATAGATCTTAGCCAAAAGGACCCATGGTCGCTTGTGCCTGAATATGTATTGAATTCGATCTACATAAGGGTTTACCATAATCCATTAATCTCAATATGGATGGATGGTCTCCCTTGCAAAAATTGGATTATGAGCAACCTCCATTCAAATGCAAAGCCTGTCATGAATATGGACACTTTGCCAAAAATTGCCCCAAAGCTCAAATTGCCACATAAAACCTTGAAAGAGAAGAGGAATAGCAACGAATTAAGAAAAGGGAGAAAAGTGGCACAAATGGAAAAGAGGCAATCAAAGCCAGTAGTGGGAACTAAGGTCCAATTATCTCCATCTCCCCTACTTCCAATCAATTTCAAATCCTTTCTCAAGAAGGTTAAGATGGGATTGTGCTTCTCAATCAATTGGCCAATATCGAGCAAGAGGTTGAGCCAATTCTATATCAAGGCACGCAATAGGATAATAGGGAGCAACATATTATACAAGAAGTAGGGGAAGAAGAAGCATGGCACTAGGTGTTTCTATCCATCCCCTATGAGTAAGTTGAAGGAATGACAAGCAAGAAAGGGTCAAGTCCAAATACCCGAAGCACTAAAGGAAAACAAGGCAAAGTAGGAGCCAAGCAATAGAGGAATCTAAAGAGGAGATGACCTCAAAAAAGACTTGGTTAACCAACATGGATAAGCAAAATGAATGGGAAGAAAGATAAAAATATCTAGGGAAACAAATTACTATCCCCAAAGCAAAGAACAAAACCCTTTTGATTCAAGGAAACTCTAAAGAGGAAATGGAGATCGGCAATCCTACCCACATTTTCAAATGAAAGTGGTCTCTTGGAAATGTTTGGGAATGGGAGTAAAGATCAAAATGGAAGTGATGAAGGACTTGATACACAATGAAAGGCTCTCCCTCTTGCTCATCCAAGGGACCAAAATGGAGGTAGAAGTTGTGAAAACTATACCAAGTATCTAGAAACCGGGACAAGGTAGAGAGACTAGTGCACAAGGATCATCGAGAGGACTGGAAATCATCTGGAATGGTAAGAAATACACCCTCCTTTCCCATATTGATCACTCTCAGTAGTTGTTGGTTAAATTAGAAGATTAGGAAACAAAAGAAAATATATGAATATGCAATGTGTACAAGCCAATTCAATAACGGGGCAAAATTAACTTTTGGAATTCTTTGAGATCAATCCCAAATCAAATCCAAATCTAGAACTTGATAATAGTTGGATAATTCAACGTTACTATGTCCCCAAAGGAAAGAAAAGGGGGTAGCAAGGAGGACTTGAGATCATTTTTGGGAAAACTTGGAGGACCTTATTTCTGATTGGGACCTGATGGATGTTATTCCACGAAAGGGGGTGTACACTTGGACCAATCGCCCGAGCCATGTAGTTGTTAAGTTAGACAATTTCCTTGTTCAGAAATATTTCCTCATTAATGGCCTATTAATAACCTGGAAAAGCATAGCCTCTATTGTCTCAAAACATAATCATATCTTATTAGCTATTGAAGCTCCTGAGAGTTATGGCCCTATCCCATTCAAATTAAATCCTCTCTAGTTGAAAGAAGAGGAGGCCAAAGCACTCATAGAGAAATAATGGGATACCTTTATAGCAAGATCTCCTACCTTTATATGGAAATCTAAGATTAGGCTAATAAAGAGAGCCTTGAAGGAGTGGGCCAAAACTTGATACCAATCATCATATCATAGAATTCAAGCTTTGCAAAAAGCATTGGAAGAAAACCAACAATAAAAACATAGGAGATTGGCACATAGGTTCTTTAGAGGGAAAAATATCTCAATAAGGCACTCTATGATGCTCGAAGACATGAGGAGGATTTATGGCGTACTTTCTAGCTCAAATATGGAGATAGTAACACCACCTATTTTTACAAAGTTAAAGGTCGAACAGTTAAGAATGCCATAAGGAAAATACAAAAATCCAATGGGGGAAAGGTTATTAACTTTGAAGACATTAAAATGAGGAAAGAAACTACTTTAAGGACTTATACACAGAGCAAGAAATCCCATCTCAAGGAGAATGTAATAATTTACTTCAAAACATTCCCTTACTTATAAGTGAAGAGGACAACCATGGATTATAAAGCCCATATCGAAAGGAGAAGTCACGGCAACTAGATAGAGTTTGCATCCAAACAAAACCCTAGGACCTAATGGTTTTTCCATCAGATTCGTCCATGAGTGTTGGGGCATAATCAAGAGAGACTTGTGTAGAATGTTGAATTGGACAAGTGGCAAGTAAAAATAGGGGAAGCAACCAACTCCTCCTTCAAATATCTAGCCCCCAAGGAGACTAGGCCCTCCTTGTTTGGTCGCTATCGAACGATTTCTCTATGCAACGCTACTTATAAAATTCTCACGAAAATCTTGGCCAATAGGATAAAGGGTCTTCTACTTAAGCCCATATCATAAAATCAGGGTGGCCTCATGGTTGGCAAGCAGATCACGAACAACATAATATTGATTCAAGAGGTAGTTCATTCAAGTTACATCAAAGGGGAAAAAGGAATGGCTATCAAGCTATATTTGGCCAATGCATTTGACAAGGTTTTCCATAGCTTTCTTTTTTCTATCATCCACGAGTTTGGTTTCTCGATATCCTTCATTAAATGGATTAAGGCATGTATCAATAAGCCTTGGATAGCCCCACTTATTAATAGACAACTAGCAACATTCTTTCAAGCCTCTAGTGGAATAAGGAAAGGGTGTCCCTTATCCCCATTTCTATGTATTCTTATGGCGAATTCTCTTAGTTGAACTCTTACCAAGGAGCAAGAATCATCATTATCTGAGGTGTTAAGGCTGTAAATCATTCACAATTTGCTAATGGCACTATTTTTGTTGGAGGAACCTCTATCACAAATGAAAAAATATTTAGGGATATTTTAGATAAGTACATTATAGCCTGAGGTGGACAAGTTAACAAAGGCAAAAGCAATGTCTACAATTGGAACATTTTAGCTTCTTTCCTTCAAAAAATCGCAAGCACTTTTGGGTATGTTGAGCATAACAAATGGTCTTCCTTCAATACTTGGGCACTCTCATTTCTCCCACAAAGTCTCAAGCATCTAATTGGGACCATGTTCTGTTCAAAATGAAATCCAAAATGAAAGCTTAGGGAGCTCAATGGTTGAACCAAACAAGAACATTCTCATCAAATTTGTTCTTTCCTCACTTCCAAAAGTAAGATCATTCTCATCAAATTTGTTCTTTCCTCACTTCCAATTTTCTTATGCTCCTCTCTCTTAGCTACAAATAGTGTCCTAAAAGAAGTATGCAAAGAATTTTGAAGATTTTTATGGGAAGGGGTAAAGCCAACAACAAGAAATTCCATCTTATAAAATGGGACATTGTCAAGAGTCCTATTCTCGATGGGGGAGTTGAAATACAAGAGCCAAAGTAGGTTAACCTAGCCATGGGATCCAAAATCTTGTGGAGAATAATAACGGGATGCAAGGAATGGTGGAAAGAAATCCATAGGGAAAAATATTTTAGAGAAGCCAAGTCAAGATGTATTGATAATCAATCATAGGGGGGAGTTGGCTCTAGTATATGGAGTTTATGCAAAGTTGCAGGTGTCTTTCTTCAAAAAGGACATTATTGGATCCCGAGAAATGGGAAGCTAATCGACTTGTGGGAAGACAGGATCATGGGCAAACTCCCCTTGAAGCACAAAAGTGGGCTTGAATATTTGTGCACATGGATGAACACCGAAGGTCTTTGAACCCTTCACAATCTCTCTTAATGGAGCAACGATGGTTTATGGGTCAACTAGAAGAGAAGAGAATTAGATTATTCCTATGAGATGTTGATTTTTCTCCTTCAACTCAACACAACTCGCAAGGACCAACGAGGTTGTGGAATAATAAGCACTCACTCTGTCAAGGAAGGATATAACTCCCTGCTCAATGAAAAAACATTATTGTAATCTTCAGTTATGTGGAAAAAGATATGGAACTTTGAATGTCTACCAAAAATAAGTATGTTTTATTGGGTTCTATCGCATGGGAAAGTGCTTACTGCAAAAAAACTATGAAACATGAGCAGTGAAGGGCATTCTCAATGTGCCTTGTGTTTTAGGAGGAAAAGAAGGCAAAGTATCTATTTCTCGAATGCAAATATACTCAACAAGTCTAGGAATTCTCTTTTTCATAAAATTGGAACGAGAAATTATGGCGCCATCAATGTGGAAGGATCTTTTCCTCCATTGGAAATCATAGTACCTAGGCTTACTAGTCAACAAAGCTACACTAGGATGAATGTGGGAAGCCTCTCCTAAGTTTCTTTGTTGAAAGATATGGGTTTTAAGAAACAGATTCATCTTTTGTATTCGAAGCTACAAAGGGGGATTATGGAGAAGAACCAAGATTGTGGGAAAGATGTTGGTCACACTATGCATAAAATTGCCAACCTCAAGAAAACTCTACACTGAATAAAAGGCACAAATGGTCAACAATGAGTAGGTTGTAGAGCAACTCAATTGCCATTCAAAGTTGGTGGATCAACACCATGTCCGTTTGGAAGCTAAGGTTGATTTGCAGGTTGGGAAGCCAGAAAAACTGGCCTTGGGCAATGAAATGCACCATTCCCTTCTCCAAGATCTCACCCAAGGACGTCACACCTACACAAGGGAATCTTCAAACTCATGACTATCGAACATGGAAATAGTGTAGCAAATATCAATGGTTGGTTTGATTCGAGGACTCTGGAATGCCACTAATGGAAGGAGGGAAAGAAACTCTGATTATTTGAGGTCATAGCCCAACCTATTCTATGTATTTTTCTTATGCATTGTCAATATGTTTTGTTATTAATTCAATTTGTTAATAAGTATAATTGTAAGTTACTATGAAATTTTCATAATTTTTTTGGGGAACATATGGCTGAGGATTTTTTAAAGACCCTAATCTCTCAAGAAAGGGAATTTTGTAATGGATTGAATTGTATTTTTTTGTAGGTTGTTTAGGATTCTCCTCGACCTTTTTTAATACATGATCAATTAATCTTTTTTGTTAAAAAACAATACTTTGAATTGAGTAGGCAGTTTAAAGTTTTAATGGAGATTAAGCACAAAGATTTAGACATAAACCAAAGGAAATAAATAGCATGTAGTGTTGACTTCTCTGTGAAGGTAAGAATCAATAATGGATGTGGAAATTCATCTTAAATTATTAAGGTTGAAGGATTGAGACATCTTTACACAACTATTAGAGGAAAGTGTTACCAAAAAATTACGGAGTTGGAAAGACACGATTTAATGGATTAGGTAAAATGTGAGTAATTGAAATTTTAAATGATGGGTTTAATGATGATACTTGAAACATCAATGTTTTAAGTCATAATGAATAGTCATTGGTCAACATTGCTCAAGGACCTCACCTCTCAAAGAGGAGAAGATTTGTAATAAAAAAACTTTATTAACTTAAAACAAATAATGCCATGACGAAACTATCACTAAAGAGTAAAAATTCCATCCCAGTCTAAATTTAATACATGTTCATTGATAGCTATTTCTATAGAGCCATGATGGAACTATCACTAAAGAATAAAAATTCCATCCCGGTCTAAATTTAATATATGTTCATTGATAGCTATTTCTATGTTCACTAGGAGTTAGCTAGTATGAGCCTTAATATCTAGACTATGAAATCCCAACTCATACAATAGGCTGAATGAGGACAAGAACATATGCGATGGATGGAAGTGTGACATAAGCGCATAAGAAAACACATGTTGCATACATGCATCCACATATGTATGCTACCTCAATACTGAGGTTACTAACAAACTCTTATGCACAATACTAATAAGACCCCTACATTATGGATCAACAAGGAGTCGTAAGCTATTCTAAAACATGATGGAAGATTCTGACACTCATGAGACAAGAATCATGAAGAAGTATTATGGATAATTTAGCACACTTGGGCATATCCCTTGAATAAGTAACCCTTTGGTAATATTTTGTTGAATTACATCAAAAAACAAAGGTGAAAGGCTTAGTACGAACTCTACTAGGTGAAGCCAAAGAAGGAGTTGAGGAGGAGAACTAAGCTAGTATGAGCAAAAACCAGATTAGATTAAAAAAAATGTGTAGATGGTATGATGAGGTAATAAACCCATGTGTGCCTATGGGATGGTAATAGAAGAATACAGATAGATGATTATGAAGGAAGATGCACCTTAGCATAAATGCAAAATTACAATATAATCCTAGTTAGTTAAAGAAGATCCATCTTAAACCCAAATCTATAAGCACCTTATCTTAACTTTTTTTACACATCAAAAGAAAAATTACCCCTCAAGAAATTAGATCCCTCTCGGTGCTTAATAGATCCATGTTTAAGATGAATCTATGCTGGGTTTAATTTTTTTATTATAAGAGGACATGACAATTTTTAAATACTTTTCAATTTTGATAAGTTATGAGCCGACAGGAATGTTACATTATACAAACGTGATAACATCTCCCCCATACTGGGTTGTAAGCACCTCACTACTCTCGATGAAATTAATGATAGTTGAATAAAGTAAAGTGCTCATATATATATAACTCCGTTGGAACTCTAATATTTAATTCAAACTATCTAAACAAAATTACCACTTTTTTTCCATGGAAAAAATTCAAAGTTTTTCAAATATTATTCTAGGCCTTAAAACCCGGTGGGCTAGCTCAAGTGGTTGAGTGTTGTAAGTTGTGAGTAGAAGGTCTCGAGGTCAAATCCTCGGGTGGCTATACATCGTTATCTAAGGGTCTCACTTGGTGTAGGCCCCGTAACCAGGGTCGATGGTTTACCTTGGGTACCATCCTCAAAATGAGTTGAAGTACCAAAGGGTTTCTCATGCACTTTTCCTTTTAATATATATATATATATATTCTAGGCCTTTACCGTAATTCAAACAAAACCACCAAGAAAAATGTCCAGAAATAGCCACAAATTGTCAAAACTTTTACGAACTCGTTAAAATGTTGTAGAAGTCAAATGCAATAAATTGTTACTTCCAACAAAAAATCAAATAATAATTTATAATTCTATACATATTTTAGATGTCATTTTCTTATAAATAGCTCAAAGTTCATTGCTCCCACTCTTGCAATCAATTATAATGTTATTGTGCATGATTAGGCCCCATAATCAAGGTCGATAGTTTACCTTGGGTACCATCTTCAAAATGAGGGGAAGTACGTGAAGGTTATGCAATAAATTGTTACTTCCAACAAGAAATCAAAAAATAATTTATAATTCTATACATATTTTAGATGTCATTTTCTCATAAAGAGCTCAAAGTTCAATTATAATGTTATTGTGCATTATCATCCACACCTCCCCCACATTGGAAATGAATTAGAATGTTAATGTGCTTTATAATAGATTTCATGTGCATTATCGTCCACACCTCCCCCACATTGGAAATCAATTATAATGTTAATGTGCTTTATAATATATGTCATGTGCATTATCATCCACACCTCCCTCGCATTGGAAATCAAATTATAATGTTAATGTGCTTTATAATAGATGTCATTTACTTAGAGAGCTCAAAGTCTCCACTCTCCCACTCTCGCAATCAACTATAATGTTACTGCACATTATAATCTTACCTCTCCCGCACCCTCTCTCCCACTCTCGCAATCAACTATAATGTTACTGCACATTATAATCTTACCTCTCCCGCACCCTCACAATCAATTATAATGTTACTGTTCATTATCATCCACACCACCCCACCCTCACAATGAATTATGATGTTAATATGGATTATATCGATATACCATCATTGTTCAAAACAATGAATTATAATGTGAATTGTTACTGTTCATTATCATCCACCCCACCCCACCCTCGCAATGAATTATAATGTGAATGTGGATTATATCCATATACCATCATTGTTTGGAACAATGAATTATAATGTGAATGTGAATTATAATCCATGTACCATCAACGAATCATTGTTCCAAACATCAGGGGAGCATCAACACAAAATTAATATGTATTTTTATATAACAATCATATAATTTTTCTAAACATATCAGGGAAACATTAACACAAAATTGATGTGTATTTTATATTACAATCATATAGTTGAAACCATGACATTATCAAACATGTAAATTTCATTTCAGTGTAGTATACAAAAATATGATTTGTGTATTCATTGCATGTCTGACAAATATTTATAAAGAAAATGCAGTCCCTTAGATTAGGCTATTGCGTGTTCGACAAATAATTTTGAAAAGCATAAAATTAAAACCTTTTACCAAATAACAAAACAAGAAATAAAAAAATTTACGAGTACACTGAAAAACATTTGCCAATAACCAACACCTTAATTTAAAATGGTACAGTTTATAACTTCTATACATTGGCACAATCCAGGCAAAGTCCAAAACATTGCAAAATAGGAAAATAGCATAGCTAAATTATTTATAAGCTCCATACATAACTTCGTTGAAAACAAATACAAAGGAAAACCCTAGAAAATATAAATTTAAGCCA
The DNA here is from genome assembly GCA_027924585.1 of Larix kaempferi. NCBI lineage: Eukaryota > Viridiplantae > Streptophyta > Pinopsida > Pinales > Pinaceae > Larix > Larix kaempferi. The sequence goes on along the minus strand of BSBM01000120.1, from coordinate 9,402,245 downwards.
TACTAGAATACTCTAATATATTAATTCTCACAAGTAATTAACTATTGTTTAAACAGTTATGCATCATGAATTGCTTTTGAAGCATAATCAATATCTCAGTATTGGTGTTTAGTTATTATAAGCATCTAACATTTTTAGTTTCAAAGCAAATTATTAACAGTTTACCCTAAATTTTGGCTCCAAATTTTGCTTGACAAAATTAGGCTCCAAATTCTATGATTTTGTGTGCCATCAAAAGAAAACGCCAACCTACTAACAGCCTCCCTCTTCTATATGTTGCTACGTGATTAATTTTAAACGTCGCTTCATTTGGCAGCCATTTTAACTTAGAATTATAATGAAGCAAGCCACATGCAGCCACGGCCTCCCTCTTCTATATGTTGCTACGTGATCAATTTTAAACGTCGATTCTTTTGGCAGCCATTTTAACTTAGAATTATAATGAAGCAAGCTACATGCAGCCACAAAATGGACACGAACATACAGACCAGACAATTTCCAGACAATTAATTCCTGTCCAAATTACTGCAATGATGGGAAAGGCATGTACCAATTTTGCGAATCTTGTCTGCAGCAATTTGGTAATGGGTGTATACCTACTACTTTTATGCATAGCCAGAATATATTTTGTTGACTGCCTTTTTGTCGATGTACATTTTATCACGCTGTATTTCTATTTCCTGCAAATGGACAGAAAACAGAAGGCAGCCTCTTTTTTATTACATAAAATGTGAACTGCAGAAACTATTCTTTTATGGACACTACAATAGCCTAGCCTCTTTCTTATTACATAAAATGTGAACTGCAGAAACTTTTCTTTTATGGAAACTACAATAGCCATTAATGTGAATAATACGTTAGAAGGATTGAATCCAAGTAAGGTATCCATTTGGCTATTGAAAAGACTTGGAACTGTAGCTGTAATTTCTGTTGTTTAAACAGTAAAATACTCGTACATTTGAAAACTCCTATTCCCTCCAAATTAAAAATTATCTTGTTGATTAAGAGCTTCTTTCCAACCCAAATCCCTAGCATGCATGGCAAAAAATTTCATAAGCTGTATGCACGGACCAGTTTGGACATGCACACTCTGCTTCTACACGAATTAAACCAACTTCATATTATGTAAAGGACTGGATCTCAAATCAATCCATGTTTTCAAATCACTCTTTACTATTGCACCAATCTTATATATACATTCAAGACATTAGAGAGCTGGGTGCAGGCAAACATGAACATAGGCGCATTGAAGAATTTCAAATGCCGTGGGGAGGGAAAGCATACTTTAATTTTGTGTTTGTGTGTTTATATCGTATGTATACTCCACACAGACTCGTATTAACCCAATGTTATTCTCGCTAAGATTTCCGACATCATATCTAAATACGTCTTTCTTTTTGCATGCAGTCAAAAAATTAAATCATCCTTTCTTTCTAGCCAAGTCTGACTACCCGAAAATAAAATTACATCACATGGCTACTATTAACAGAGGCAAGCGGAAGCTCCTCAAACATGAGAGAGAGCAAGAAGCTTAACAAAGACAATATTATCCCACCGTAAAGCTATCTTGTACTAAGTATGAATCTTCAATGGTTCTCTTTAAGGATATAAATATAATATCAATTAAAAGCTCAAAACCAGCAAATCAATTCTTTCTACAATCAAATATGTCAAATTGCCGTCATCACCCAATTGCATTAATAGAATGCCATAACGCAACACCACAAGATCCATGTCAACAATAATTTTTGAAGTTCGAACCCAGAAGAAATATCCAATAGCAAATGAAAGTAATGAAGTGAACCCTATTAGTAGGCTTAACAAATGAAAACAAATCAAGTGGAGTACTTTAATCATTTTTAAGCTACAAGAGAAGTTATTAACCTGCTTTATAAGACAAGGGTTATAACAAAACCCTAGATTGTTCTCCCAGTATTGCCATCATCAATAAATAAACCACGGATAGAGTATGGAATCTTAAGGTACGCTGTCATTCGACCTCATACTGAGAAAATCTCCTGTTTGTAAAAACATCCACATCTGCACATTTCTCCAACTGATCAAGCCTTACTGCTCCTTAGACATATTCAACTGTGTACAGCAAAGAAAACCATGGCAGATACATGCCAGTCATGGTTAAAGTTATATCATAATTCACCCATTGAACTCATCAGAACCCTATCCATCATGCCAGAATTCAGGCTTGAATTTCCCAACTTTTTGTAACCAAAGACCATGTCAGATGTTGAATGCTGCCTGAAGAAATACAGACCGTCCACGCAGCAAGACCAATGACAAAGGTGAAACAAACAACAATGCAAACAAAAGAAAGATGACCTAATGCAAACAAAAGAAAGATGACCTAATGCAACATTAATATATGGAATCACTAATAACATAATAAAAACTAAGGTCCTCAGACATTTGCTAATAAAATGACCTCGGAAAAGCCATGGGAAAAGAGTCAGAGAAAAAGTAGTTAAAGACAAAATGCAAACATGAAAGAACCTAGCTATTGCTGACACATACAAGCAGTGCAAGTGTGGATGGCAAGAGCCCAGGCTTGCCCATGTTCTATACTGGTAACATTCAAATCAAGGAACCTGCAGAAAGCGGTTAACAATAGTCAACAAGTTTTACTACACTTCAGAAGCCTGAAATATACTGATAAAAGCTAAAATGCAAATGATCAAGCACGTAAGCAAGTACTAAGAGTCTTCTTACCTTGGCCTAGTTGACATATTCGGCGCTTTATCAGATAGTTTTATGGAGTAGGAGAGCTATCAATTGAGTTTAGGAGGAGGTGAGCTACTGCTACCACTATTACTACTGCTTCTTCCCCTTGCAGGCCTGCAAAAGAATTTTGCAATTGCAGTTACAACGTAAAGTTCTGGTCAGATGTTGACTTATAACACAGCATGTCATCAGAAACGTACCTTTTAGGACTACGGCTTCTTGAAATTCTCTTATTCCCACGAGGGGACTGTTGCATGAGAAGAAATAAATATTAAGACAATGGTGGAACCAAAGGGCATAACAGGAACTATTTCTAAAATAATCAAGTTTGAGTGATCCTACTTGAATCAGTAAGAGTAAGGGCAAGCTCGGGGAGAACAGGGAAAAATACCTTGCGTGGACTTGGTGATTCTGAAAATGATGAATCAGACCTTCCACGTCTACGAGTAGGTCGTACCCTGAAGACAAATAGAACCAATCAGGTAAAGGTGAAAACAATAGCAAAAGATAGATGGTATATATTACCAGTATATTTATTCTAAAAAAAAAGAGAACCAGGTATTTTTAGTTTATATTAACTCACTCTATAAAGGACTAGTCAACGCTCAGACACTCGTGTTAACATAGAAATTTAGAATGTCAATGTTTTAACACATTTCCAGGATGCAGTTACAAGAAACACATCCAGGGGACGTGGAGACACCCCAAATTTCTGGGAATATCACAAGGGACTTCAGGGTCTGGGACCCCGTCCAAAATCTTTTAAAAAATAAAAATTTAAACATGAGAACATAAACAATACATGTAGTGTAAGTGTTTTTAACATATGAAATCGATGACATTTACGACTTGAATCAATCACAAATAAACAATGAAACCATGAAATAAATATTCACATTGGACCCCGTCCAAAATCTTTTAAAAAATAAAAATTTTGGACCCCGTCCAAAATCTTTTAAAAAATAAAAATTTTGGACCCCGTCCAAAATCTTTTAAAAAATAAAAATTTAAACATGAGAACATAAACAATACATGTAGTGTAAGTGTTTTTAACATATGAAATCGATGACATTTACGACTTGAATCAAACACAAATAAACAATGAAACCATGAAATAAATATTCACATTGGAATGAAATAATTATTCCCTTTCAGATTTGTTTCCAGGTAAGATATGCATAAGGTGCTATCCGGACTCCTGTGCAAAGAGAATAGAAGAGTGATCAAACAACCAGATATTGACTTCTTCAAGTCAAGGCTCTACAGGCATTTGTGGCTCGGGAGATATCCTGTTTTTATCCAAAAATCATCCAATTTTCTTTGAAACAGCATTTGGCCAAGGGACTAACAACAGATCAAGAATATACAAGGTTACACAAACCATGGGTGCGATCGGAATCAGCTGAAGAATCCAATACAGGTACGACACTCATCCCAATATTAGCAATCGGGGATTCGGAACCCTAACCCTAATTAACCCTAATTATCCTACATTTATCTTACATAAACAGCTTCAGATTTGTCAAAACGAGGTGGAAGAATCGGATTCGGGTGTGATGAGGCCTAGGACTGAATCCGGTAACTATGGGATTCTATGCTTTGTAGATTTTGCTAAAATTGGCAGCAGGGAGAGGAGTTGAGAGAATACAGGGTTTTGGTGACAATAAACCTGTTCTTGATTGGGGAAATGGGAAGATAAATCTGGAGAATCTACTACTACTGGTAGTCATGGAAAAAATCAAAGAAATAAAAAGATCCATAGAAAACATTACATTCAATCACGTCTACAGAGAATTTAATCAATCTGCTGATAAGTTATCTAGAAGAGCATTCATAGTGTGGGAAGGTCATTTTGCTACAGTTGAATCCAATGAAAGAGGATCTTAGTTTCTTTGAGTGGCTAACGCCGGTTTTTCAGGAAGACTGTATTTGGACACTTATAGTTTGTACTCTGACAAGAGTATAATATTAGCTTCCTTTTTCTGAAACAGAAGAGAGACGTAGTCCTCTGGAGTGTCAAAACAACACAGTGCTATGTATATTTTGAATCTTGATTTTAACTGGAAATATCAAATATACTGCCTTATTTCTTGAAGAGAAAAAATATATTGTAAAGAACAAAAGAACCCGGTATTTTTAGTTCATATTAACTCAAACTCTATTTAAAGCCAGTTTTTTGAGGAAGATTATATTTGGATTTTGGACATTTAAAGTTTGTACTCTGGAAAGAGCATGATTTTAGCTCCTTTTTCTGAAGCAGTAGAGAGACCTAGTCCTCCAGAGTGTCACAACTACACAGTGCTAAGCATATTTTGATTTCATCTAGAAAAGAAAAATATGTATTCTAGAGAACAAGAGAATTCAGTATTTTTAGTTCATATTAAGTCAAACACTATAAAAGAGCTAGTCAATGCCCATGTTATCATACGTGTCGATGTTCCAATAAGTTTCCAGGAAACAGGAACATGGGAACGAGAAACACATCCAGGGGATGTGTGGAGACACCTCCAAAATTTCGGAGTGTCTCAGGGTTCCAGGTCCCTGCATAAGGCATCCAGTCCAAAATACTAAAAATATAAAAATATTAAATAAAAAAAAACATAAATGTTACAACCAACTGTTAAGTGTTAACGTATGAAAAACAACAAAATTTATTGATTGAATCAATCCATGAAATAAATATTCCCATTGGCAGGTAAGTTGTAAGTGTAACAATCACATTCAATCAAGTCTACAGAAAACTTGATGAATTTGCTGATATGTTATCTAAAGAAGCATCACTACTCCAGGAAGGTCATCTTGCTACCATTGAATCCAACAAAAGAGGATCTCCTCCTGAAGAGATCAGCATCCAAGGAGGCAATCCAGTCTATTGAAGCAGACATGTTGAAGCTGTTTCCAAGCAGTTATCTTAGTTTCTTTGAGTGGCTTTATAGTCATTTTTTTCAGAAAGACTGTATTTGGACATTTAAAGTTTGTACTCTGACAAGAACATAGTTTTAGCTTCCTTTCTCTGAAGCTGCAGAGAGAATGAGAACTAGTCCTCTGGAGTGTCACGACAACACAGTGCTATGTATATTTCGATTTCATCTAGAAATATCAAATATATTGTTTTTCTTGGCAAAAAATATATTTTAAAGAACACGAGAACCAGACATTTCTAGTTCATATTAACTCAAAATCTATAAACTAGTCCTCTGGAGTGTCGCGACAACACAGTGCTATGTATATTTTGATTTCATCTAGAAATATCAAATATATTGTTTTTTCTTGGCAAAAAATATATTTATTTTTTTAACTCAAACAGTTAAAATATATTGATAAAATATAAAAAAAATGGTTGAACCGTGGCTAAGGCCAAATCCAACTGAGTACTGTTGAAATATTGTAACTTCAAAGAATATTCTATTGTATTTTATTGTTGTAATTTATTCGGAGATGTTGTATTCCTCCGTCGGGATGTCATTATTGTATTTGATTATGTAACGTCAGTGAGGTAAATCCTCCCTTGTAAGTCGGGGCAATAGATCCCCTTTGAGCCAATTGTAATGTGGTGTTTAAGTCCCGTAGAGGAGTCGGCCCAGTCAGCATTAAGTTGAGTGGTTAAGTTGTTGGGGCCAAACTAGTTAGGGAAAAAGTCAAGTGGAAGATAAAGTATAAATAGGAGTGATGTGCTCCTCATTTGGACACACACTCGCTTGTGTAATTCGCAATTGCGAAAGAGAGAGAGATATCTGCAAGGAGAAGGAGCACTTGTTTGTGGTTTTGTCTTTGTACTTTTGATCATCTATATTGAGGAAGTTTTGCTGGGTTTTCTTCCCCTAGAGGGTTTCCCAGGATAAATTTGTGTCTCTTGTGTTTATGCTGTACTTGTTATTCTTTCAGTGATCCTGTATATGCTATTGTTGTGAAATTGAATTGAACACTGATGTTATCTATCTTAGCATATTGAATCTTAACATGGTGCCAAAGCTAGCCTGAAAGGAGGCAATGTATAGCATTTACGACACTTGTTTCACTTGCGACAATTTGAAAGTTAGGGCTTTGTATAGCAAAAACTAGTCATCTTGGAATTTTCGCTATAAATCACTTTTGGCGAAGGTTCAGGATCTGAAACATGGACAGGCCAAAGATGAAATGTTCATGTACCTTGTGTCCGAGTTTCAGCCTCATATTCGTTGTACTTTGTGAGATGTGATCCGTACAAGTTAGGGTTTCTGCCTCTTTCCAGAATGAAGCCCTAAACAAGTGACCTAGGGAAAAAGGTCATATCTCGGGCTAGGAAGCTCCAAATGGAATTCCGTAAAAAGTGACAGTTAAGGCATAAACTGTAGTTTCACAGGTCTGAGTATCAAAGGCCGAAGTTGAAACAGTGACACGTGGCACTCCATACAAGTTCGCTATGTTGTTTCATCCTATAAATAGGTCATGTTGGGAAACTTAGCATATCTCTCTCATGGAGAATCCAATGAAGCTCAAATTTGTAGGGTTGGAAATATGACAGGTCAGGCTACCACCTCCCTAAGTTTCAGACCCTGAGGATCCGAAATTTCAAAGATACACCAGAAACAATAAGGCACATCTGAAATAGCTCAATGGAGGAAATCAAAGAAGTGGAGGAAGAAGCTCTCACTTAGGGTTTTCAGTTTTTTAGGTATGGAAGGACCTGATACAATGTTGGAGACACCTAATGCAACATTGGAAACTTTGAAAATGGATTTGGAATCCCTTCATCATATATATTAATCTTCCATCAAATGTTGCAGGAGGAAAGAGATTAAAAATTAGGGTTTTTCAAGTTCTACAAGTAAGAAGAAACCCTAGCAAAGTTGGGAGACTCATAGGGCAGCAATGAAGGATGTTTAAATGGCATTGGTATTCTATCATCCTAGCACCATGAATGTATATACGATGCTTACAAGTGATCTACCTTGGACGATTAGGGTTTTACCCTTATAGAGAAGACTACAAGCAATCTCGACGGGTATGACTTGAGGAGATGCAGGTATGTTTTGAAATCTGTTTTATTTATCTGATGATTAAGTTCATGATATGTTTGTATTCATATTATTGAGGTTAGTGCAATCATGATTAATTTTATATTTGTCTGATCACCTTAGTAAAAGTACAAATGCATGTGAATGATAGAAGACATTCATTGATTAAGGGTTATGACACTTATGATTGTACTAATGCACTTGTGGTGTTGTATCAGGATGATGTTGTATCAAGAATATCAAGAATATATGACCCTGATGACATGAGAATATATGACCATGATGACATGAAGACAAAGACTCATCCATAGTCTTTGATCACATAGAAGCTCTACTTACGAGGTATGTATGATTTGGTTCTACTATGCTTAACTTATGAGATATGTAGGTTACTAGCACAAGGTCTCTAAATCATTCAAGAGAACAAAGAAGATATTGTTTGGGTATGTTAGACATAACTAGCAAACATGCTAATCCAGGTATGTTGTCCTATATCGAGTTAGAATCCTACTTTGTGTTAGGATCTTAGATAAGTATACTTTCATATGGTTGATAATGATTATTCCTGAAAATAGAGTTTAGCTAATCAAGGCTTTATGCATATTGTGTTTCTTAGTTTTTGATTAATGATTATGACTGTACATGTTTAAGATTATTTAGGGGTTATAATGTTTTTAATCTTATTGAGATTATACTAATGAATGTGTGATTATGTATGAGATACTGAGGATGACACAATGATGAAACTAGTGCACACTTAAGCATGCATAGTGGTACAGGATGGATAGAAGTTCAAAGACATATAATCATGATGCTATCATAAAGGGAAAATAGAAATCAAGTGGGAGGCAACCACACAAACATAAAAGATAAGTATTTGAGTTGTTATTTGAATTACTTCTTGAATCTCGGAATAGTTAATGATATTGCTCGTAATAGCTGTATGCATATTTGTATTCCTAGAATCAAGAAATATATCATGCATAGTGTAAGCATTCATATAGCATTAAACAGTATACTACTAATATGCATATGATGGGTAAGTTGGACAAACATTCCATTGTTGCTTGTCTAGAATAAAACCTCTTTGCTAAAATGTTGGGAGATGTGCACGCTCTTGATAGTATGTTATGGTAGAGATGGAAGGCATCTAGATAGCCATTGTATGCATACATGATATGGAAAAGTGTTGTGCCAAAGTATTGGTCAAGATAGTTGCATAACTATGTGAATCATATCAGTATGCATAATAGGTTATCATTGAAATGTCAACATGATTTGATGATTATGAAGTGTTACTAATCATGTAATTGAATTTGATTTGTAGGAAAGATCGTGTGCTATGATCTACAAAAGAAGGATGATGAACACTTGTTCCGAAGAACAAGTGATGACTGTTCAACAAGAAGACTTACAAATCAAACATACTATAGAAGTACAAAGCAAGGCTCGTGGCTAGACACACTTCCAGAGATATATTACACCCATGGATGATTCCCAAGATTTGAAAGAAAATCACATGATTAAAGAAGGCTTTGTACGGGTTCAACAGGTACCCAGTCATTTGATGAGCTTGATGATCACCACGAGTGATGCGAATTTCAGCCTTTGCTACAAGGTTGAAGATGGTTGCTATATACAAATGACATGCTTCTCTCATATGGATGCAAGAAGGAACTCACCATGGAGTTCGGGTGATCTTGAGGCTCATATCAGTAGACCCATCTGGCGAGAGATTACACGGATAGATATGCAAAAGATCACTCAATGCAGAGTGTGCATGATGTTCAGTCACAGAGGAAGGACAATACTTAGATGTAGAAGACTCCACTTCAGAGGGAGTAGATCTCAGAGTTAAAGAATCTTGGCATGATTCTTGTGATTAGATATGTGGCTGAGATTTTTCCTTAGCCAAGGAAAATGTGAAGTAGAGATCCGAGATGATGGACGATGGTTTCTACAGTTTACAAACAGATGATGTATTTGACGAATACCAAGCCAGATATATGCTTTGTTGTGAACACCATGAGTCGGTATCTAGTTGAGCCTAGATGTGTTCACCTGGTAGCTGCAAAGCATGTGATGATGTACCTAAAAGGTACGATAGACTTTGGTCTATACTATGTTAGAGATCATGACTACAGATTGTATGGTTATACAAATGTAGATTGGGCTAGAAGTGTCTCAAACAGGAAGAGCACCTCCGGCGGATGTTATTGTCTGGGATCTGCCATGATCTCATGGTTTAGCAGGAAGCAGTTCAGTGTTGCTCTCAGCACAGCTGAAGCAAATATATAGCAGCTTGTGCTGCTAGTTGTGAGGCCATATGGCTTCGGAAGTTGATGTCGGGACTATTTGACCTGGAGTTGGATACCACAGTGATTCTATGTGACAACCAAAGTTGTATAAAGATGACAGAGAACCCAATGTTCCATGGCAAGTCAAAGCACATACAAATCCGATATTTTTATATACGAGATATGGTACAAAGGGGGCTATGTGAGCATTGATGAGCAAGTTGCTGATGTGTTGACTAAGCCTCTGTCTCGAGTAAAGTTTGAGTACTTCCGAGACAAGCTTGGTGTGGTTCGAAAGGACTATTCCTCGAAAGGGGAAGCAATGTTGATGCTGATGATGATGATGTTGCAGTGGGATTGTATCATCCCTAGACACATGGCCTAAAGGGATCCATAGACTCTTGTCTCCGAGAATGTGATGATGATGATGTTGCAGTGAAATTGTATCATCCCTGGACTTCAGTCCAGAACGGATCCGGTGACTTCTATCCTCGAGAATGTGGTTGGATTGTATCATCCTTGGACTTCAGTCCAGAACTGATATGGTGACTTCTGTCCTCAAGAATGTGGTGGGATTGTATCATCCTCGGACTTCAGTCCAGAACGAATCCGCTGACTTCTGTCCTCGAGAATGTGGTTGGCTTGTATTATCCTTGGACTTCAATCCAAAACGAATCCGGTGACTTCTGTCCTCGAGAATGTGGTTGGATTGTATCATCCTTGGACTTCAATCCAGAACGGATCTAGTGACTTTTGTCCTCGAGAATGTGGTTGGATTGTATCATCCTTGGACTTCAGTCCAGAACTGATCCGGTGACTTCTGTCCTCGAGAATGTGGTGGGATTGTATCATCCCTGGACTTCAATCCAGAAGTGATCCAGTGACTTCTGTCCTAGAGAATGTGGTGGGATTGTATCATCCTTGGACTTATGTCCTAAAGTGAGAGAGGGACTAATCATCCTGTAACTAGTTCAGGATTGCATCATCCTTGGACTTATGTCCTAAAGTGAGAGGGACTGGTCATCCCGTAATGAGGGGTAGATGCAGTAGTCTCACCCAACAAACCGGGACTGCGGATGGGATATCTTGGGATGGGTCAAAATCTGGATTCCATTTATTCATGTAAATCCCTTGCGGCCCCATGAAATATGGGTCATTCCTGAACACGAGAACCAGACATTTCTAGCTCATATTAACTCAAAATCTACAAAAGGGCTTGTCAATGCTCAGAACTCATGTCAGCATACAATATGCCATTGTTCCAACAAGTTTCCAAGACACAGGAAAGTGGGAACAAGAAACACATCCCAGGGACATGTGGAAACACCCCCAAAATTTCAGAGAATGTCAGAGGGAAAATACAGGTCCCAGTCATAGGTGACCCCCTCAAAAATCCTAAAAAATTAAAAATTAAATATACGAAAAACATAAATGATACATCCAACTGTTAAAGTGTTAATATATGATACATCCAACAGTTAAAGTGTTGACCTATGATACATCCAACAGTTAAACTGTTAACCTATCAAAAGCAACAACGTTTATGATTTAAATCAATCACCAACACGAACGATGAATCCATAAAATAAATATTCACACTGGCATATAAGTTGCAACTGTAACAATCACAATACACAGATCACCATTGTATTTCTCATGGAATGTATAATATCCAAAAATTATTTCAGTCATACATTCAGTTCCAATCCTCGCAGTTCAGCGATTAAGTCTCGCGGTTGAACTCCAGCAGCACTCTCCCAAACAAATTCAATCATATGCAAATGAAAATAGTTATGGATTGATCTATTGTGCTTTTATAAGGTGTCAATAGAGTGTTGAAGGCTGGACAAAATTGGGTTGAGGTTTTTTGTAAGCCTTAATGACCCTTTTCAAAGGCTGATAGGAAATTACATGGCAGGGCGCTAGCGCCCAGAAGCCTACTCAAGTGGGGGTCACCTGTTGGATGTATCATAGGTGACCCCCTCAAAAATCCTAAAAAATTAAAAATTAAGTATATGAAAAACATAAATGATACATCCAACTGTTAAAGTGTTAATATATGATACATCCAACAGTTAAAGTGTTAACCTATGATACATCCAACAGTTAAACTGTTAACCTAGCAAAAGCAACAACATTTATGATTTAAATCAATCACCAACACGAACGATGAATCCATAAAATAAATATTCACACTGGCATATAAGTTGCAACTGTAACAATCACAATTCACAGATCACCATTGTATTTCTCATCGAATGTATAATATCCAAAAATTAATTATTTATCAGTCATACATTCAGTTCCAATCCTCGCAGTTCAGCGATTAAGTCTCGCCGTTGAACTCCAGCAGCACTCTCCAGAACAAATTCAATCATATGCAAATGAAAATGGTTATGGATTGATCTATTGTGCTTTTATAAGGTGTCAATAGAGTGTTGAAGGCTGGACAAAATTGGGTTGAGGTTTTTGTAAGCCTTAATGACCCTTTTCAAAGGCTGATGGGAAATTACATGGCAGGGTGCTAGTGCCCAGAAGCCTACTCAAGTGGTAAAGGGCCACCATATCACATATAGTGAGAATATTTTAAAAGTTTCAAATAGGACATGTGATTTGACAGTGGAAACTCTTCCTACATGGAATACAATGACTTTCAAAGTTTATTTTTAAGCTATAATGAACTGAACTGTGTCATGACTTTACTAAGAGATACTTTCTACATGACAGGTTTCATTGGATTAAAATCAGTGAGGTTAGTATGATATATTTCAACTCACGCATACCAATGTTTTAGTTTGAAATTTGGCACAACATAAGAACACGGATGCAATGGCGATATTATTCTGTGCTGGACAAAAGCAAGTCTAGAACAACATAAAAATCTACCTGCGTGGAGGAGACAATGATTTTGATTTAGATCGTATAGGCCTACGAACAGGCGACCGGCTGCGACGGTGAAGAGCAGGGGACCTGCGAGGAGGAGTACGGCCACGTCTTGGAAGAGGAGAGCTGCATGGACAATTTATAAATTAGAATAGATAAGCTGTCTTATTAAATCATCAGATGAAAAATGATGAATTTTATCTCACAAACAAAATGTTCACCCATGTTATATGACATAAAGCAATGTCATTGGAAAAAATTACTAGGGATAAAAACGAACCACGGATAATGATAAATAGTAAAGCTATAGAACTCAGAAAAGACAACAAACAGATAAAAAGGCATCACTGCTATCATAAAGATCACAACGGTTCTTATCTATATTGATGAAGAAAGAAGCATGATAAGCAAGAAGAAAATGCATGTCAAAAAATATTGGATATGAAGTATAATTGCAGACATGACGTTCAGATGATTCATTCAAAGTGATCCCTATTGGTAACAAGTAAAACTGATAAGTACTACCCCTAGGTCTAGAAAGTATAAATAACAGGAAGGTCTTAAACAAAGATGGGATGAAAAAATTCCAGGCATTCTTTTGAAGTGCAAAAAAGTTCACAATAAACTACAAACCATATATAAGTAAATATCTTTACATTAGCCCTCTAGGAAATACATAGATGGCAGAAACCTCAAAAAGCTGCTTACCGTCGTCTATGAGAAACGGGTGATCGCTTACGGCCAACTGGGCTCCCTCTGACCCTCCGAGGAGAGACTCTACCAAGAATAGTCACACAATCAACACCAGTCATTTTCTTACAAAAGATAATAAGAAATATCATTTAAATAAGCATATCATTAATTGGAGGTATTAAAAAGGCATCTTCAATGTACAAACAGCATGGGCAATAGGACACTTTTATCATGCTAACCTGATTGGTGATCTATGCCGGCGAGGGGGCAGAGATGGAGAACGCCTGCGAGGGGGAGGCGAAGTTGGACGACGACGAGGAGAATCTCTTCGCCGAGGAGGAGAATCCCGTCGCCGTCGAGGAGGAGAATCTACCCGACGTCGAGGAGGTGACTCCACACGACGTCGAGGAGGAGATTCCACCCGATGACGAAGAGGAGACTCTACTCGGCGTGTTATTGGAGACCTCCTTCGTGGTGGAGATGCTTTTCGTCGTGGTGGAGGAGCTAAAAAGGTAAATATAGTCAGAGTGTGTCTCAGAAGCATGTTCTTTAGAAAATTCACTTTTAATGCTTAAATTATTTAGCAGTTCTCTAGAGTAACATGGCAAGATAAGGAATGCAACATACATTCTCTCTGGCGCACTAATTCACCCTTCTCTGAATCAGGACCAGCATTCTCCTTTGCTGCAGGTTCTCTTTTAGGAGGGATTGCAACTGCCTTTGGAGGTGTAGATGCTTTTGTACGTGGTGGAAGTGTAAAGCGTGCACTGACAACATTTCCGTCAATCTGGCCCTGAGTACAAACAATAAATAAAGAATAAACTGATTATATATAACAAAGAATTTAACAATATTATATTCTGATTCTAATAATCTATAACACTTACCCCATCCATGTAAAGTAGGGCTTTTTCAGCATCAGCTCGTGTCTTGAACTCAACATATCCATATCCCTTAGGCAGTTGAACCTGCAAGAAAATAATGTTAAGTCTATTTAATATTCCCAATAAGAAAGCTGGAATCAATAATAGATATTTAATATTACATAATATCCTTGAGAAAACATACTATATTAGATTATAGGAATCTTAAACTAAACACTTACACTTCGATCCATTGACAGTTCCACATTGACTACCTCACCAAAGCTACCTGTGCATGTTGAAAAACCATCATGAGCTTGCATCCATCCTAAGGAAATATGCCCACATGCCTTTAAATCATATGATAGATCAAAAATGATAACCATGAATTTAGTATGCACGTATCCCCAAACACAGTACAAGATTCCTTTACTAATGATCTTTCAGATCTCTTGTCAAATAATTAAAGAAGGCATATATATTTTCTATTTGCACCAACAAGATAAAGACTGTACAAGGGAGGCAACTAAAGATACAAAGAACATCAATGATTTACAAAGATTCCCTTCAAAAGGATCCAAAGGAAAGCTAAAATCTGCTAAATGTGTATGGTGAGTTAACAAAGATAAATAATGCTACTAATGTAATGCAAGCTGTAAAAGAGTAAAAAACCCTAAGGAAAATAGCAATAACAGTTACCCATGACAGTACATCGTAGGGGAAATAAGTTATAACAGCAGATGCAACAGCAACCAATCAAACCTAGGTAGATAGATTCATAGCCAACCACAAATAACAAACCATACAGATAGTTTATCCTCAGCATCCTACAGAGAAATCAGGGAATTCATATTCTGGAACCATTTTAGAAAGCTGACCCCCTCATAATAACTCAAAGAAAGGTTTCAATTCACAACAAGAACACTAGAAGGTGAATGACCAAAGGAAAATAATGCTAGAGTACCTAAAGTCTAGGATAACAATAAAAAAGAAAGTTCCAACTATCAATGCAAATGCCCATAATAAGGGCAGTGATACAACCCCATCAGAAATGGCTACAGCTAAAGCAAAACAAAATAAACCCGAGAAATTAAATTCATGGCCAACCATAAGAACTTTATATTCCCGAGATGTTCTAACTAATGAAATGATACAAAAGCATATAATCAGGATACCAAGAAAACAACTTTTAGCTTTTAAAAATAAAACTGAGGAGTTTTCCTAAAACAGTGTGATTGCATGACCTGGAAGACTGCGTATGGTTTATGGTTATAGTAATAGACAGCTGCTTTTTAAATTCCCATGAAGAGCTATAGCAAATACATGCTAAATATCGTTATAACAGAACACCTAAAAGGACATTTTGGAGCAACATTGAGCAACAATAAGAACAAGATGATACTCACAAAAAATTTCTTTTAAATGACCTTCATTCACATTTCGAGTCAGATTGGCAATGTGAAGTACCACTGATTCAGGAGGTGGTGAAGGTTTCCTGAAAATCACATCCAACATCATCAATACAAATTTCAAATCTTGAACTATTGCAAACACATTGGACTTCAGACATAGTTCACAAATAAAGACATCCAAAGTTTCGGTTAACTTGGATATAAGGTTGAATACACATTGAACATTTCGAATAAATTAACTCTAGCGACTATTTCAAAAAGATGATTTATTTGCATCCTAAATTTAGGGAACAGAAATATCCTATATGATAAAATGTTTATAGATTAAAAACATGTGCAATACAAATAACTCGCTAGCCATCTTTTAGTTTGACAGCTCACATACTAGACTAGTTTGTAACAACCAAGCTATAATCTTTTTGTTGTGTTGCCGCCTTAAGAATCTAAGATTACTCTTTTATGCTCTTCTTAATCATAATTTTCTATAATCAGAAAGTCATTGTACTCTTCAGAAGACTTTGATTAGAAGATATTCAAATAGTACTCTTTTTTTTACTTTATAAAAAGGTCCAGGTATTTCAGGAAATGTGTTTGGTTTGCAATTTTTATCATTTTCATGAAACTTTTCAAGTGCCTAAATAACAACCTGGACAGAGAACTGGAGATGAGTCTCTAAATTCTAACCATGTCAAGAACCATTGCAAATGCATACATTATATCAAATTATAGTGAGTGAAGAAAGTTAATACCGATCAATACAATACATTGGACAAACTTCTAGGTGACAACCTGGATAGAGAACTGTGAATGAGTCTCTAAGGTTTAAACTCCAATAAATTCCAACCATGCCACAAACCATTGCAAATGCATACATTATATCAACTTAAAGATGAGTGAAAAAAGCTAAATACATTGACAATATTTTAGATTGTTGAAACAAGATGATTAGCAGTCTAATAAAATTGACTGGGGCAGATTGTACCAATGTTACGACCCTCCCTGGTGTAATGGGGGGCCAAAGGGCCCATCAGAGTAATAATAGTGGAGGCCGTTCAATTGAAGATGGACCAGGTTCACTATGTTTGTTATCATTATATAATGCCCACTACAATAGTTATTATTGAATAAATGTAGTGGACCTCATTAAAGGTCCACTAAGTAGTTAGGACTCAGGAGGTTCTTATGGTTGGAATTTTCTTGTTATCTATAAATAAAGATAAGAGTCCTTATGAATCATGTGTGGAATAATAATGTATTTGGAGCTTATCTCATCACGAGGTTTCCCAACCTTAAGAAGAAAGTGAACGAGTGGACTCCTTTCGTAAAAGGATCATCAAGAGGTTGCCCAACCTTAAGAGGAAAGTGAACGAGTGGATTCCTTCCGTAAAAGGATCATTGTAAGGTGTTTACCTACCTTAAAGGTATTTTGACTCCATCCTTACATATAGCTAACAAGAGAATCATAACCATAACAACCTCCTAACTACATAGCGGACCTTTTGTAATGAGGTCCCATTACATTTATTGAACTACCATAGTGGGCCTTCTTTAATAATAACAAACATAGTGGACCTAGTCCATCTTACAATGAATGGCCTCCACTATTATTACTATATTGGGCCCATTAAACTTCGAACAAGGAAACAACTCTCTAGGGAAGATGACATCAAGAACCACTAGGGAGGGTCATAACACTTACTGAGGTTGCCCAATCTTAAGAGGCAAGAGAACAGGAGTGGATTCCTTCATAAAAACACCAAGGTAAGGTGTTGTTGTTAAATGGAACACAGTAAAAAAAAAGTAAGAAGAGGAGAAACACAATGGGCAATGGCTTGCCTTCTCATTATTAAGCATAAGCTTATATAGGATTACATTACACCCAAAACCATGGGTAAATACCATGGGACAGTAAATACTATGGGACAACAAGGTGTCCTAGTCATACTTAACTAACTAATGACTTAACTAATTAATGCATCAATAACGGATAGTGGACCGGTGAGATTACAATTCTTAACATACCCCCTTAATCTCAACCGGGACAATATTCAACACTATCAATGCCTCAACACTTAGGCATTGTGCCTACTGGTCTATGTCTCAGCTAGGCATACATTTCATTCAAATAAACTTAAGCTTTACTTTCTTCCTTGATGTGTACTTGGACTGCTTCTTCTTTGTCTTCTTGAACTTGATGCTAAGTAGGTGTTCTTCAGCATCTTCTTTGTCTTCTGCACAATAAACAGTGTTATTGCTTTTCATTGGTCCTGGAACATATCGCAAGTCTGCTTCTTCTTCTGTTTCAACATATTGTATGTTGATGTCCATTCTACCTACACACTCATAAACTTTGTCAGAAAAAAGATGAATATATTTCAGCTCTTCTTGGAGAGCATTCACATCTTTCTCTTCTCTTGTTTCAATGATTTTCAACTCTTTTTGGAGAGCAATCACTTCTTCATGTTCCTCATCTTCGTGTTCTTCATCTTCCTCATCTTTGTGTTTTCATCTTCCTCTTATGTTGTTTCATCTTCTTCTACATCAAATTCCTCTTCACTAAAATCTGCTTTCAATATATCCCATGCTTCTTTGGGAGTAAAAGCTTCTGAAATGTAATGAAAGATGGAACAATCTATACCATTTTGTATGATACTCAAGGCAACAACTTGCCTTCTTTCCTTTTGATACTCTGTCAAATTTTCAAATGCTTCTAGATCACTAGGATCCACTTCAGCTACAAAATGCCACAAATCTTGTGACCTTAACAAATTCCTTATTTTGAAAGACCATACTTCATAATTGTCTCCATCAAGGGTTTGCCATGAACTTATTGAAGTTAATAGATTTCTTAACTCTTCGATTTCTTCTAGTAGATCTTCTAGCACCATCTTCAAGATTCGATCTTCACACTTCCAAAGAAAAAATAATAACAAAAAATAATTGATGTGGCCCCAAAGCTGTGAAGCTACTCCTCCACATCGATGTTCTCCGTCTTGATCTAAAAGGCTTACCCAACAACAAGAAGTATGGATCAGGCCATACCCTCTGATACCATGTTAAAATATGGAACACAGTAAAAAAAGTAAGAAGAGGAGAAACACAATGGGCAATGGCTTGCCTTCTCATTATTAAGCATAAGCTTATATAGCATTACATCACACCAAAAACCACGGGTAAATACCATGGGACAGTAAATACTACGGGACAACAAGGTGTCCTAGTCATACTTAACTAACTAATGACTTAACTAATTAATGCACCAATAACGGATAGTGGACCGGTGAGATTACAATTCTTAACAATTGCCCCACCATAAGGGTATTTTGACATAATCAAGTAGATGGGATTTCTAGCTTATGCTTGGATACCTTATGTGTGATTTCATATTCAAATCTAAGGTACTTAACAAACTCCCGAAGATATCAAGTGAACATTTCAACTTTGTCTAGTTGACTTTCTAGTTTCTGTTCAGGTAATACTAAATTTTACGTTTGCTATGATCATCTTCCCATGTGGTTCTTTTGAAGTTACTTTCTTCAACTTATGGTGGTACTTTCTAACGGGTATATCCTTGAGATGACAAGCATGGCAATCAAGAACTTGCCCTCATCCAATTCTAGAAGTTCAATTTGTACTGGAATGCTTTGATCCACATGTTGTTTTATCTAGTTCTAGAGTAATTGAAAGGTTTCTTTAAGTGCTTGGAGTGTCTCCTAAGTTTGTTGAAGATGAGAATCCATTGCATGGACTTGTTAAAGGGCAAGCCCCTAGCAATTCCCTTAAAGACTTCATCATGTTATCCAAGATATGTTGTAGGTTTGAAGGAACTCTTCACATTTCCTATTGACAATAACTGCATTAGCACCTTTCCTACAAAAATTTTCCATTCTATGTGAGTTAATCAATTAAGGGGATGGAAACTTGAGGCCCATAAGCTAATATTCCCTCTCCTCCATGGAAAGCATTATATACGATTCCTCATGGTTGACTACAAACATACTGAGAGTTTTCAATTATTGCACACCCAAAACTACATTCACCTCTCCAAAACAGATAGCATATTTGAGGATTTATAAGTTGTAATCTCATGTGCTAAGTTTGATGATATGGCATTTTGCTTTGGTTGTAGCATCACTTGAAAGTTTGTAACTAGGTAGGAAAAGCAATGGAGCTAGGCTACTAAGATTTTGTTCATGGAGTTGTAGGTAGTACTTGAGTTTATGAGGATTGTGATCATTTTCTTCTTGGTATACCCTTCAATCTTAAGGGCTTGGGGAGTATTTATACCTACCAAAGCATGCAATGATATGGTGGGGACATTCTAACTCTAATAGATTCTAGAGGTACCAATTTTTTTCACAGATCTATATTTTGCAGGTGGCTAATAGCAGAAGAGTAGGGTGACATGTGAAATCTTTTGATGTTTTAGTGGACTTGTCTTTAGTTTAGTGCATTTCTGTTATGGAATTCTAAAAACTGCAAACTCTGTTGAATTTTAGGAGGGATGTGAAATGTTATTTTAATCATTGCACCGAGCAGCAAGGTGCTCTACAGCGCAATATGGGAGAGATGTTGTCACATAACGTAATGTAACATTATGTCATGTTAACAAATATAAAAATTAATTAAAAAATCATTTCAGCTCATAAAATACAAAAATTAAAACCAAATAAAAGATAATTAAAAAAATCCATGTCAACACATAAAATAAAATAGTAAATAAAAGTTAAAACCAGCATAGATCCATCTTAAATCCACACATCAATCAAGCACCAAAAGAGATTAAATTTCTTAAGGTGTAATTTTTTCTAGACATGCACAAAATTTAAAATAAAAATAAAAAAATTACACCAAAAGAAATTGGATCCCTCTCGGTGCTTGATAGATCCGGATTTAAGATGGATCTATGCTAGTATTAAGTCCAATGAGGTTGGAACCCCTCTCAAACATCTTGAAACAATTACTGATAAAAATAAAAAATTTAAGTTAGTTCTCGTTTTCTTTATAGTTCCCTTTCTACATTTTACTTCAAGAAATATAGGTTAGCTTCTATCACTATGCCAAGCAAGTTGCTTTTTACACCAAATAGTGCTACAATCTATACGAAACAAAGAAGGTTGACACGGCAATGAACTATAGGAAACAAAGCAAGTTGATTCAACAATGGTATGTAGGAAACAAAACAGGTTGACTCCACAACAAAGCAAGTTTAGAGTCTTAGGCTTTTTATTTTAAGTTATAAAAAAATAATTTAAGATTGAATTTTATTATCACCCATGTGTGTTGTCTGATACCACAGTGACCTAGTTGAGTCAATACAAACTCGACCGAGTTGGTCAATTTGGTACAGAACCAACCAAGTCAATACAGACTCAACCGAGTTGGTGGATTCAATACCAAACCAACCACCCAAACCAGTTTAAGGGTAGAGTCAAAGCAATCAATGGTCAACTCAATCAAGTATGAGTTGACAAAGTATGAAAACATTGATCACCACAACATTTAATTTTTGTAGCCCTCATCCCTAGCTTGGCCTTATGCTTCTTTTTGCAATAAGGCCAATTGTTAAGTGTGCCTTAACTGAATCTTCATGGTAGGCAAACCAAGAATTAGAACAATTTAGAGCTAGAAACAAAGAAGTTCACAATATTGCCCCAAGGAGTTGGGGACCCCATACTGTACCCGGGAGTTGGGGGGGCTATCCCTGTGGTACACCCACTCCCAAGTGCTTTGGAGCTTGTCAGAAATGCTACCTTTTTTTTGGGATCTTGGAATCGTTTGAGGAGTCTTTTAGGTGCTCCCTTTTTTTAGAGCTTTACTATTGGTGGCAGATACATCTTTAAATATAAAATTTGCTTTAACAAACACATATAGTGGGATGAAATTGTAGGTCAATTTTACAAAACATACCATGGCACTAGATATATATTATATAGTCATGCATAGTTAGCAAAGGTTTGATTTGATGTCTTGCAAACCCGATCTAAGTATATTTGAACGTCAACACAAGGGTGTGAGCAAATTTACAAAGATTGAACACATGGCCACTAGGTCCACTAATAGAGGATTAAAATGCCAAAAAAGCTTAAGATATGAAATTAATCAATTATGTTCTATTTCAATTTTTAAAATTCCCTACATTATTTTGGTTTTATCTTTATATTTTTAATGTATATTATTTTCGCTCCCAAATTGCCATTTCTTACAAATTTGGGGGAAGCTTCTCATCGTACTAAATATGCATATCAATGTAACCAACATGTTGGCATTCTAAAAACTCATGCAATATAGATTAACTTACAAGGATGTATCATTCTTTGTAGACCAGAGATGGACCTAAAACTTCAACCCTTCATATCTCTGCAATCCCAACTTCCTATGACCTCAAATTTTAATTAATACTCTCCTCTAATTCCTCTTCGAATTACTTTTGAATCACCTAAATTGGACATACCAATCAAAAGTTATAACCAAATAACATTGACTTCTTGCTTTAGACAATTTTTTAGGGGAATTGGGGAATAGTCTACTAGTTAACCTCGTGCTATCAACATCTATGAATTATTCTCCATTTTCCGTGAACTTTCAACTTGTAACAATCGAAAACATATTATCCCTAATTCAAGTAGACTCCGTTGACTTAAATCTCTCAAATAGAAGTTATGACAATTTACCAAACCCTACTATCTATAGTCATCCCTCAAAGAGCAAACTTGTACATGCCATAACTCATTATAGTTGCACCAAATCAAAAGATGTGTACAATTTACTACAACTTGCTATTTTTTTGTAATTCAACAAAACTAGACATGAACCTACACTTATATGTACTATATCTCCTATATTTACGTTCCAACTATACTAAAATTTTAACTAGAATTACTTTCAAACGTCTTTCCAAAAAACAAGTGACACTCAATTTGAATTTCCCCATCAAAATTTATAGCTCCAACACTAAGAGTACTGCTTAAAGGTGTAAATCTAAGAATCACATTATTTGATACCACATGTTACAATCCAAATTACACAAAACAACATAATAACTGTAATGTAGAGTTTATGCACAAGTCACTTTTTCCCACACTCTCATGACACTCATCAATTTTGATGTGGAAGCACATGTGTACTCACAAAATTCCTAATAAAGACAAGTGCGCTCCAACTGAAAGGCCCCTCCAATTAACTTTCAAAATTTATCTTTTTCCTTTTCTTCTCTCTACCCACCACAATCTAAATGGGACCACCCTCCAATCACTTATTAAATAAAATCCTATCCAATTCTAGTAGTTCATGAATCATGTCTAAATCTAGTTGCTCTAAAATTAAAAATTAAAAATTAAAAACTAGTGAACTCTTACTCATTTTGTGTCTCTCACAACCAACTCCAACCCTATGATCATCAACCGATAGGCCCTTTTCACTCAAATTTGCCAAATCAAAAATCATACTTGCCTTCTCATCATTAGCAATAGAAGTATCCAAAATATTAGTCTCTACAAAGGTTTTCAACAAACTTACACTTCCTCACAAGCTAAGATGGATTCTCATTCACATCATGACCTGGGATATCACCCCATCAATTGTTAAGACCCATTACTTGATGAACCATATAAATTTAACACAAAAGCAACATATTACAATGTTCCTAAGTTCCTAACAATAAGCTCCAAAGAGGCTCACAAGGGGTAGACTAATTGGTAATGAGTAATTGAGATGAGAAGTTGTAAATGGAAGGTTACAAGTTCAAATCCCCATGGGTACTAGCTTACAGAAAAACACTAAGCTCCAAAGATGATTAACGAAGTTGATCACTGAACGTTGCATTCATCCTAACTCTTCAGCCTATGGATCGCCACTACTTATGGTTAATCATGCCTTTGGGGACTAATGTCCTTGCCGCATTATATTTTGGTTTTAGCAAAAAATAGAAGAAAAACATTTAACAAGTTCAACAAGACTTGGAGATCCCACATTCCCATAAAAGTTCATGCCAACCTATCCAAATGCTCTTTTAATCAAGATGTGATCTACTCTCTAGAATGCTTAGTTAATGTTATGGCCATTGGATCTTGGAGATCCTATAATCCCATAAGTGTGACATGTTTTCCTATTATAGGCAAGTGCACCCCCATAAGGGAGCAATTTCTCAAGTGGAAGCCATTTTGTTGTTAGGCCAAGGCTAAAAGGTCACATGCCATAACTATAACACCTCTTGATAGCTGGTGGACTAATGCTCCACGATAGTGTTTATGTATTTGGTTCAAAATGTATTGCATAAAATGCCCTTTTTCTTTCTTCACCCTTACATGATAAATACATGAGCAAACTTCTAATATTTGGTGTCTAGTGGTTTGGATTTACAATGATGTCCATGTATATTTATTTTTAATTATATTTTGAATATTATATCAATATGTATTTTTCTACATCCATATATTTTTCCAGATCCTCTATAGTTCAAAATTTTGGGATTTGATGGCTCTGGTCTGGTTCAAGATTGAATATTATATCAATATGTATTTTTCTACATCCATATATTTTTCCAGATCCTCTATAGTTCAAAATTTTGGGATTTAATGGCTCTGGTCTGTTTCAAGATTTTAGCTTTTCCAATTCTGGTCTGGTTCAAGATTTTTATTTTCTGGGTTCAGTCCTGTTCAAGATTTTGGCTTTTACATTTCCATTATGATAATGTTGGGTTGCACATTCAAAGCTTAATTTTACTTGTCGAAGGCAGGCATATAGACAAAGAATCAGAAAAAAAAATAATAACATTATTAAATGCAATATTTTACTAAAAACTCTTTGGAACCCCATGATTGTTTGCAGTTTGCACTTCATTTCAAAGGATAAAGCGGGGGTACATGTGAGAATATTTCAAAAGCATAAAGGGGGGAAAACATGTGACATTGAACAATATGCTGATAACATCAAATGAAGTTTCAAATTGCTGTGAGGAGAATTCTTAATCATTCCCACACAAAATGAAGAGGACCTGCAGTGATACCAATAACTACAAGCAAATATTACAATATTTTAAGTTAAAGAATGAATTACCTAATAGGTGAAGAACGCTTAGGCGGCAACGGTGGTGTCCGCCCTCTTCTTGCTGATGATGTTGGACTGCAAAAGAGAAAAAAGCATATGATCATATACTTGGTTATAAAATGCAAATAAACTTGCATTCACCCAATTACAAATGTAGCAGCTGGAAAAGGCACCAAATAGCACATCCTATGGGTATATTATGCATTTTGACCACTTTGAAACAAAAATAAACTTATTATATTTTCCACCTGACCAATTCTGAAACTTCCCCATCAGTCAATATTTTATCCACAGGAGTCCATTGTCATTGTACACACGTCAATGACGCAAAAACTCGTAAGACATTTACAACAAACAGCAAGTAAAACATTTACATTTACATTTACAACAAATAAAACAGCAAGTAAAACATTTACAACAAAATATGTGACTATGTGACTATGTCATGATGCATTGTTCTGTAGCATAAATGTGAGTCACAACTTACCCATACAACACCTCAGCCTTCCAATTAACATTATTCTTCAGGTTTTTCTTACTACTTTATTCTTTGTTTCAAGTCTGCAAGTCTTGTTCATTATTACTCTCCATTTTATCCTCATGGAACCTTGGCCCTACCTCTTCAATGCCTTCTTAATTTATAGCTCAATTAATGGTCAAGTTAAGCATAGCTACAAATTCGACTGACTGTAATGGTAGTTGTATTGCTGAGTATGGATGGAAAGACAAATTGCACTGGTGAGACCAAGTGATGCCTTAGCAATTTTTGCATACATACCACCGTGCATGGAGATCCAATTTGTTAAGTTTCTTGTTCAAAGTAGCATAGATCACAATAAAATGTCGGTCACTGAAAACATAAAAATGAAAGAGGAACTCCCTTAGAAATTATAGGTAAAAACAAAACTAGGATTGGTCAAATTCAACTTACTAGGTCTTGGTCAATTTTTTGTCCTGAATTACCAAATGAATTACTCCTAATTCAACTTTTTTCACAGATATAAAAACGAATTGAATGAAGAAGATCAAACAAGCAGTAGACGAATAGGTATGGGACTACGATTATAGGTTTAAAAAACCATTGGGCAGACTGACATTTAAGATTCAGGATGTCCAACACAAGGAGTGGTTCATTGCAGAGAATACTGTCCAATATCCTATCTTTGGCCCAAGGCCGTTCGTTCGTAAGCTTGTTCCTTAACGCCGTTCATTAACCCACCTCTTCATTAGTAGGAGCCGTTAATTCGTAGTTAGGGGCACTTCGGCAACCAGTTCCCCGGGTAAGTATGAGTAACCTGCAATTGATGGAATTAGCCAAATGTGATGATTCACTTGTGACCGAGCGATTGGAACCATACCGTGCCTATGTTTATAGACCCGGAGGAGGAGGACATTCAAGGGCAGGCATATCTCGATCCATTATTGTTGTTTCCGGGCATTACGATTCGACTGACCAGGCATAGGCATGAAAAGAAAGTAATATTTGGGTAACTCATCAATTTAAGCTTGTAACCCATCCCTGTAGGTGGCACTACATGCCTTCTTAATTTATAGCTCAATTAATGGTCAAGTCAGGCATAGCTACAACTTCGACTGACTGTAATGGTAGTTGTATTGCTGATTACTACGCTGATCGCCAAAGTTTCTCGTTTGCTCAAGCATAATAAAACTACAAATCCCTCGACTTCGAGATTTTCGAAAATTTGAACTCCATAGCTTGGGATAAACTCCATATAAAACAAAAAAATTGAATTTAACTATCATGTGAATCATATGAAGCTTCCTCTGTATACTTCACATGCCAAACTTTGAACTTTAGAAAACACAGAAGAACGTTTACAGTCTTTACAAAGCCATGGATCTCGCATAAATGGATGCCAGTGCCTATTTCAACCATCGACATAGTTGCCAAAACGCATCAACTTTACTAATCCGCAAAGCCTTGGAAAGTTCGAGTGGAGGCCATTCCAGTCAAAACGAAATGGAAATGGAAAAAATGCAAGCATCACATGGTTTCAACATACCCCCAACCACTGACAGGGTGTGGTTTAGATGTTAAAATAACAAAATCATGCGAATGAATTCAGTTCGTGAGCGTCAATTGCATATAACTTTAAACAATTCATTGTACTAATCCCCGCGAGTAACATAAACTGTCAATGCCCTAAAACCATAAACCCTAAATTTCCTGAGTATTATGAGACATGGAATCATTTGGAGAAACAAGTTAATGAAGGGAAGGGGAAACCTTTTCTTGGGCGGCGGAGGGCTGCGACTCCTGGAACTGTCGCTGCGAGAGACGGAAGATGAACTGAAGGACCTCGACAGAGAACGGGAGCGAGAGCGTGAACCCGAAGCGGAAGAAGAGCCTGAATATGATGAGGAACCAGATATTGACCCTGATGGGCTTGCACGCCGCGGCCTCCCAGATCTCGCCATGCCGCTGCAGCTGGTACAAAGTTCAAAACCCTACCTAAATCTGACCCAAAAAAACAGAGCCAGGAAGCCGCAAATATTCAAGTTGTAAATATTTCCCGCAGAAGAAATATTATAGAAAAAGGTTTAACTCATAACCTTGCGAAATGAAATAAAATCGAAAACGAGGGGCAGGATGGCATGCGTTCCGAATGAACTACGAGAAGTATTTATACCTACACACCACCGCTTTGTTTCATCTATGTTATTTAAGTTTTATATAATTATTTCAAAAACATGTTATAGGGTTTCGAAATATTCTTTATCAATATGTTGTATGTGATTAGATGAAAGCTCAATTTCTATTATTATTGAAAAACTCATAAAATTGAAAGAAAGAAAGAAAATTGCTTCACACCAAATTATTAATGATGTGGATTTACAAGTCTTACTACATCGAAAATTCGTGGGTTGGTTCGAGTAGTTGAGTGTTGTGAATTGCAAGTAAGAAATCATAGGATCAAGTCTATAGGTTGGTTGTCTTTGTGAATATCGTGAGCCTCACTTGATGTCCCTATCAGATTAGGTTGCCAAAACTACAACCCAAAATTTTATTCCGGGTACCATTATCAAAATGAGGGGAAGAACTTGGAGGCTTTCTCATCAAGTGCATTTCATTGAAAAAAAATATCAATACATCGACATGATGCAAAAATTGCACAAAGATTGGTTGAAAGAAAGTATATTTGTCTTTCTTCATCTTCACTCCATAGTACAAACCAGAGAGAGAGATGACTGGGCTGAGGTATAACCAAATAGTCAATGACAATCAAAAACACTGTGACAGTAACAAACAAGACTCAGCACAAAAGATCTGACCCACAGCAAGGTTCAACGCATAGATCTGACCCAAGCAGCCTTAAATCAAGCCACAAGGGTAGCTACCTCCACAAGCAACAACAAACAAGTCACGGCCTACCCCAATTAGGGCAGCAGGAAGCCTTAATGGCTGCGGCCTCCTCTTAAACAGACTACAGGTGGAAAGTTCAGCCCACAAAGGGCAGCAACCAGATCACAAGGCAGTCCTAAAGACTGCAATCCTTCTTCAAAACAATCCACAGGCAGCGATGGGACAGCAGATCAAACCAACCAGGTAGCGGGCAGGCTTAGGATAGTAGAACAGTCCCCAAAAGAGCTCGGATCAGATCTCAAATGCAGGCAGCCCATCAAATCAGATCATAGGACAGCAAATAGACCACTAGGGTATGCGGCCTAGTCATAAACAGTTCAAAGATCAGCAAACAGTTCACTAGGGTTTCAAAACATCCCACAAGGGCAGCGGCCCTACCCCAATATAGTCCATGTGGTAACTAGATCAACACACAAGTCATGCGGCCTCATCAAGACAGTCACGGGTAGCTGGATAAGCTACAGCAGGTGGACAAAACAAGTGAACAAGCAGCTGTTAACACCCAAAAAGTGTTCACTACCTCATTACCACATTATATGGCTCATTTGTCCATTTTCCTACCATTTTTCCCTTAAAATCCCAAAAAATCCCATTTAAAAGCCTCCAAAAGGCCACAAAACCACCAAAATAGCCTAAAAAAGGCTAAAAAACCCCCTTTTCCTCCAAAAATAGCAAAAATCCCCTAAAAAGGGAATAAAAATATAAAATAATGAGGAAAAGGAGGAAAAAACCCTATACAGCTGCCTAAAACCATGTGTTTCCTAAAACCATGGGTCAGCACTCCACCACCAAAAAACTATAAATAGGTGATGGAGATTCCTTATTCCATATCCACAATCACAAGCACCCTTACTCTACCAAAATCTCTCTCGAAACCCTAGTTCATCATTGAACTACTTTCACCTTGAGAGCCACTTTTGGCCCATCCCCACCATTGGAGAAGGAGAAGGAGCATATTGAAGCTTGGAGCATCCTCTTGGACACTGCAAAGGGCTTCATCAAACCTTTACATTGAAGGTAACATCAATAGAAAAAGCCATTCTTTAAATTTGTTGTTTATGTTTCATGCTTGTGTTAGAAGTAATTTAATTTCTGTTTTAGCTTAATTAGTTTAATTTACTGAACTGCTACTAAGGAGTCCATTCTCCTTAGTAGGTGCTCATTTGCACAAGCTAGGGGTAAAACCCTAGCTACAGTTTTGGCGACTCCCCTAGTTTTCGAATTTCTGGTTTCCGTTTTTAATTTTTTCTTTTCGGCTGTTCCTTTCGGTCGCCGCATACCGCGTCTTTTCCCTCTGCAGTCGCGTCCCGACCGCGCCTTTCAGGCCTTTACCTGCGATCCGATTGCGGCTCTCAGACTGCTTCCGACGCCCTGCCGGCGGATTCAAGTCTGTTACCTGCGATCCGACCGTGGCTAATCAGCCTGTTTACCGCGATCTGACTGCGCCTGTCGGCCATTTTCCCGCGTCCCGACTGCGGCTTTCTGCCTCTTTCGTACGTCCCGACTGCGCCTGTTAGCCTTTTTGCCGCGACCCGACTGTGTCTTTTTCCCTGTTTCCTGCGTCCCGACTGCCTCTGTTGGCCCGATAGCCGCGACCTGACCGCCGCTGTTTCCCTTAAACCCGCGGTCGGCCTGTTCCAATTTGCCACAGACCCGCGGTCTGATTTCTGCTCTTTTCCTGTCTTGAGCCCAGCCCCTTTTGCTGCAATATTTTCTGCATCTGAACAGCCTTCTGTCCCACCTGCAGCCTCACTACCTTACAGCCTTTCTGCAACATAATTTCTGTTCCCTTCACAGAATCTTTTTAAAATTTCAGTATTTTTAATTCAGAAAATTTTGCAAGTTTCAATTTCAGCATTATTGATAGTTGGAAGCTGCCTCCCTTGTGGCACTTCTATTTTTGGGTTCATCACCTCACGAGCACACACTCTGTCACATAAATCAAGTGAGCCTTAAAAAGTACCTAACTAAACCAACATTCTAACCCCACTTGGGGAACACAAAAGAATCATTGTAGTTAGGTAGGATCAGGGGGATAGGCTTCCAATAACACCCCTTGGTTATTTCACTTGAGACATAGTTGTTGTCCAAATAGGGAACCAAAATCCCCTAGTACTTTTTGGCACGGTCACAACCAGTTTATCAGAGGGCCTCTCCCTTAGGAGGGTTGAAGTCGGGAGACTGGTTCCGGAGGCCTGAGTGGAATACCGCACTCCATTCAGTAACCGAAGGGCTACCTTTCGCGATTCGCGGGATATCCCTGTATAGGGGTATTGCGGTCAACAAACTAAACGGCAGATTCACCTTTCTGGACGTGTCATGAACGGGGTATCTTAGTTGCCATTCTTCTAGGATTGACTACCCGGTGTCCCTCCCGGTAGGGGGATATCATAGCCACTTGGCTTTCCTACTCATATTGTCTGACTTGGATTTCATCACCTTGCAGAGGATATGTTTAGTTGAGTCAGAATACTTTTAGCTAGGTGTTTGCATGCTCCTTTACCTCCCTTTGGTCTAGTGAGTCCACCATTTTTTCTTTTTAGGAAACCTGCTGCTTGTTGGTATTCTGACCATCTTTGTTGTTACTCCACCTATTGTAGCACAGCTGCTGTAGTGGGTGTTTTGAGTTGGTTGTTGGCCTGAGTGCCTTGCTTTTTAGCTCTCCTTCTGCACACTCGGTTGCATTAGGATTTTTGAGCTGTTTTTATACTCACCTTAACCCACAGAGATTTGACACCACCTGTCACCATTGAGTCCCCGAGACATTCTCAGCGCCTCAGGGGCGAGCCCCCACAACACGGTTCTCTTGACACCACACGTCATAGATTCCGATCATTATCCGTTGATACCACTCATCACAGATCTAGAGCCCTGTCACTTGACTCCACTCGTCAGCGACGTAGGACTCCGTCACCAGATAGTGACGCCCCTTACTTTACCTCCGATTCTGAAGAAGAGTCTGAGAACCCTATTTACACTGCCCCTACTAGCCCCATGGCTGGCACGACTTCCACTCCGTTTGTCATAGGGACTCTTGGTGGCACATCCACCACTACACCAGTTACTACACCTGTGTTGGGTATGCCCTCCATGGGGCACCCATCTACCGTTCCCCTCACGGTCCCTATTCCCGCAGCGGGAATACCTATCCCCACTACATCAGTGGCTCACACTACCCCTGGTGGTGCTGGACCATCCTCCACTACCTCAGTTCCCCCACTTGGGGGCACCACCCTGAATCTTGTCCCTCCACTTGGGGGCACTGGCCCCAACTTGGTCCAAAGCACTACTGTGTCACACCCTTCTTCCAGTTTGCCATTCATGGCTAGCCTCAACCTACCTGACCTGGCCAGACTGACCAACGATCCTATTCGACACGACCCTACATGGCCTCATATGCCTACCAAACTACCCTCTGACATCCCTAAGTTCGAGGGCAAGGCCGGTGAGGACCCACAAAACCATATCATGTCTTTCCACCTATGGTGTTCCTCTAACTCCATAGTGGATGACTCTGTTCGCCTCCGTCTCTTACAGCGCACCTTCACTGGCTGTGCAGCCAAGTGGTATATCGAGCAACCTCATGGGACCCATGCCACCTTTGCTTCCCTAGCCTCGACCTTCCTGCAGTTCTTCCAGTTGCCTGTCTGCTATGACGCGGGCGTTGAAATCCTTCTATCTTGTAGACAAAACACGGCCACCCATATCACGGACCACATCCATGAGTGGCGTCGACGCCGTAGCTTATGCAAGATCAAACTTGACGACCATATCTTCCTAGATTGGTTCCTCAAATCCCTTCTCCCTGTTATCGCTAAGGATGTGGCCTCAGAAAGACCCCAGTCTGAAGAAGAAGCCATCCTTAAGGCTCAACAGTTCGACCTCATTTACGCCCAATCGGGTTACCTTTATACCATTATACCTGACGCCCCTCGCGGCGAGTCCTCCCAGCATGATGCGCCGGGGGCATCCCACGCTGCAGATGGTATCATTGGCCGTGTTTCTTCGCATCCCCAACCATTTTCTATAGCACGTCCTACCCCTGGCCCCGACCTGTCGCGGGCTACCTCCCAGTCTGGAGCAACCAACTCGTATGCTCCCATGACACATCATCATTCCCATGGACCCTCATGTCCACCTCAGTGCTTCGGGTATGCGACTCCTGCTTATGCTCCCCCAGTCGCCCCTCAGCCTTACTACCATCAGCAGGCTGCCCCAGCTCCTGCGCCTTCACAAGCCTCACCCGCTTATTATCCGCCACAGGTAGCCCCTGCGGCACATCCACAACCTGCTCCGCAGTCCTATCAGCAACCCCCTCAAGTTGCTGCACCTGCTCAGCCTCAACCTGCATATCATCCTCCGCAGCCTGCTCCTGCACCTGCGCAACCTCAGAATCCACCTGCTGCCCAAGGGCAAGTTTACGCCCAACATAACCCGCAGCAAAACCAGAACAACCAACGTAACCAGGGCCAACAGAACCGCGGCAAGGGCCGTAATCGGGGGAACAACCAACCTGCCGACCAAGCTGGTCAACCGGCTAATCCCCCTGACAACAACAATGCAGCCCCCGCTAACCAGAACCCTGATCGCCCGCCCAAGCAGGCTAAAAACCCCAATTTGCGAACGAACCACCCTTGTTCTATTTGCGGGGTCTATGGACATTACACGCACGCTTGCCCACACTTGGAGCGAGCTCGGCAACTCTGGGTTGATGAGGCCCATCGCCAAGGGCATGCGGCTCCCCAAGCACCGCCCAACCCTCCCCAACCTCAACAACCCCCTTTGGTGCTGCAAAACCCCTTACCGACCCAAGGCGTAGTGAACACTCAGCCGTTGGCTCCCCATCAAGCCAATGCGCCCCAACAACAACAGATCACTTACGCTGCTCCTGATCAACCCATGTTTGACTCAGGTACCCACCACTTACTGATGATGTCATCTGCTGATGTCAACCTCCAGACCCGTCGGAACCAATACGGCTCCACCTCTGAAGCCCATCCCACGGATAAACCTACTAACACTCATCCCACCGATCAGGCGTTACGTATACCTCCGCCGCCCATAGACGGCGCTGCGAAAGCACCTCGTTTCCCACTTCGCCGAATCAACAATAACCCTAACGCGCGCGCTGCGTCAAACTACAACATCGTAGACGACCTAGCCCAATCTCCCGCAGCCATGTCTGCGTTAGAAGTCTTGAAGAACTGCCCTTCCCAGCGCAAGACTTTACTCTCCGCCATTGGGGGGATTGACCCAACTGATTCGCACTTGATGGCATTTGATTTAGACCAGTCTGAACCACGCCTACCTTCCAGCTTAGCATTCCAAGTTACTGTCTCCGTTAGGAATCTTGTCATCCATCGGTGCATCATCGATGAGGGTGCCTCCACATGCGTCATGTCTACATTTGTATGGCAGAAGCTAGGATCCCCTCCTCTCCAGCAGTCCACCACTGCATTACGCGCCTACGACGGTCGTTCGGCTCAGCCCCAAGGCCTCCTAGCCAATGTCCCCGTCCAGTTAGGTGGCAAAATTGTACTCATTGACATTGAGGTAATCAATGCCCAATTGGATTATAACCTTTTACTTGGCCGCAGCTACATGTATGCCATGCGGGCGGTTGCCTCTTCTGTCTTTCGCACCATGATGTTCCCCCATGAGGGACGCGTGGTTAAGATCGACCAGCTCACCTACTATGATCCCAGTGCTCCCGCGGCACCAGAAAATGTTCTCCCCATGGTTGAACAACCTGTTTCTCCTGCCACTACCTCGTTTGTTTCCTCTTCGGGGCCTGGAGTCTACTCAGACGCGCCGATGACTTCCACCTTTCAATCCATTCCTCCGCCGTCATCTACGCCCGAAATGTCTGACTTATGTACCTTGTCCCACGTCAACCTACCACCTAATACTCAACCACCCTTGTTGCCTAAACCACCATTGGTACCTAGCCACATTGGTGTTACACCGATCCATACGATCCCCTTCCTAGTTCCTCCATCGGGAGTAGTAAGCGCCCCGGTCATGGCTACCCTTAGCCTCCCTGGGTTAACTTTGGGATTACCTGTATGGTATCTTTCGCCTCCCGTTCGCCCGCCGACACCTGATGTCGTCCTCCAACCGGTGCAACCCATGGCTACTACCACTCAGCCACCTCCCGGTGTCTCTACCCCTTTATCCTCCACGGCTCCCCCTCCTCCTCCCAAACCCACTGGGGGCAGAGGCCCACAACCTTACACTGCTGTCCCACCTCCAAAGACAGTAAAAAACCCTCCAGTATTTCGTGCTCCTCCCAAATGCTCGCTGTGCGACGAGTTGGGCCATGCGACCCACCAATGCCCACAGTTACCAGCATTGCAGAAGCACATGCAAATGCTCGACGATGACCCTAACATCCCAACTGTCGAACTCAATCCCACTCCCAAGCCTAAAGATAAGTCCCTACGTACCAACCACTCCTGCGCCATATGCGGTATTTACGGGCATTATTCACATCATTGTCCCGATCTCCCGGATTACAGAGCGGCTCTCTATGAGATGAACAATCTGGATCTTGAGACGGCACCCCCTACCATTGAGGAGATCTACCCCCCAGACTCTTCACCTTCCGGAGAGGTTAATACCATCTATATGATCTCTTCAACCACTTCCCCCTCGTCAACCGATTTGACGACGCAGACTTTCCGTACTGATGAGGAGATTCTTGAGGCCCTAACTGCCCCGGATTATCCCTGGGATGACATGCACCACCGTTCCTATTTTATCCCCGAAGAATCCCCCTCTAGCACTGCTACCCAATACGCGGTTGAATCCAAAGACTTCCTCCCCACCAAGGTCGACTGGTTTAAGGACCCTATTCCTGCTCCTGATGCCTTCGAGGAAGGTAACATGGCCAACATCTCACCTGTCATCCAAGTTGATATCGCTGCCCCAGGGCGTGCACCTGAACTCATCACTTTAGGAGCATTCTGCAGTAAACAAGAGATTGAGGACTACATACACCTTTTCAAAGAATTCCGTGATGTCTTTGCCTGGTCCTATACCGAAATGCCTGGTCTTGACCCCGCCATTATAGAGCACCACATTGACACATGGCCTGATGTACCCCCCGTTCGTCAGAAGCAGCGACCCATTCATCCCTCAAAGCTCCCAGCTGTTAAAGCAGAGATTGAGAAGCTGCGCAAGGCAGGGTTCATTTATCCTATTGCCTATACCACTTGGGTTTCAAATCCCGTTCCCGTTAACAAAAAACAAGGCACCATTCGAGTATGCACCGATTTCCGCGACTTAAACCGCGCTTGTCCCAAAGACAATTTCCCCACGCCATTTATTGACCAGCTCATCGATGCGTGTGCGGGGCATGAAGTCCTCTCCTTCATGGATGGTTTTTCCGGATATAACCAAATTCAGATCCGTGTGCGGGGCTTCTTTTTCAACCATGTCATCGCTCGATTCGGGGTTCCTAAGCAGTTAGTCTCTGACCATGGTTCACACTTCGAAGATGCCGTCTGGCGTGAGTTGTCCACCCTCCTTAAGTATGAACACCAATTTTCCTCTGCTTACTACCCCCAAGGGAACGGCCAAGTAGAGGCCATCAATAAAATCCTCAAAACCATCCTCCAACGAACGGTTGACAAGCATAAGTCCAATTGGCACCACATGTTGTTCCCTGCCTTGTGGGCTTATCGCACCTCCACTAAGACCGCCACTGGTTTTACACCATTTCATTTAGTTCACGGTGTAGAGTCTGTCCTCCCCATCGAGTGTCAGATTCCTGCCTTACAGATCGCCGTTGAGCTTCTCCCTGACACCTCCCCCCTCGAGCAGCGTCTGCTGCACCTCGAACAAGCCGATGAAGACCGTCGGGCCACTCTCCAGAACATCGAAGCTGCCAAAAACCGCTCTAAAGCCGGTTATGATAAACATGTTCACCCTCGAACTTTCCACGAAGGGGACCTCGTCCTCGCTTACGACCAAGCCCATGACAAAACCGGTAAAGGGAAGTTTGAATCCATGTGGCAAGGCCCTTACGTCGTGCAGACCTGCCTCGGCAAAGGGGCATACATCTTAGCTGACTCTGAAGGCCGTCCTTTGCGCAACCCCCGTAATGGGTTGTATCTTAAGCGTTTTTACCCATAAAAGAAACCCGCGACCTCATTGGTTTGCGTTGTACAGTACTTTCTTTTCGTTTTTGCCTTTTTCCACCATTGGAATCAGCACGACGAGACCGTCATGATGGTCACCTCGTTGCATTCTTTTTGTTCCGGCATTTTTTACCCATTTTTCAGACGCCACTAGTCGCCTCGGTTTGCGTGCCACGTAGGCCGTTCTCCATTTTTCACATGTTTTATATCATCGGATTCATTTTTCTGAGCTGGTGATGATGCTAGAGATCATTTTTCGCTCTCACCTCCACATTTTTCGGGTATTTTTCAAAAAACGCCCTCGTCACCTCGGTGCGCGTGCCACATCGGCCGTTACCCGTTTTTGTCATCCTTTATATCGCCGGATTCTTTTTTCTGAGCTCGTGATGATGCTTGAGATCATTTCTCGCTCTCACTTGGTACAATTTCAACATTGTGTCCCAACACCTTGCTGCCTCGGTTTGCGCGCCACATCGGCCGCTGTCGGATTGTTCCACACTTTTTAACATGAGCCCTTCACTCCTGTCATACTGCAAATATTTCGTTATTTTGCCACCATTTCATCTACCCCGCAAGGAGGCCCACCAGTGTTCCCCCTACCCTCATTCTTGATCACCCTTACTGATCCTTGATTGAACACTTCCTCCTTGCCTGGCCATTCCTTTTGTTCGGTATAATTTTATCCCTTTTTCGGGCCGGACAACTCCTTTACGAAAAAGGCACTTAGGGAGTTTCCGTTAAGCTCTTTTCTGACTCCTAAAACAATGAAAAGATTGCCGAGCAATCTTGCTTCCTTTCATGCTCGTTAAAGTACCTGAAAGGGCGTCTATCTGGTATAAGTTTAACCCTTTTCCGGACCTGGTAGACTAATTACGAAAAAGGAATACTCTAGTCACACCGGCTAGAAGAGTTCTTCATTGCATCCTTTTATGCTTCTTTGGGCCTTGGAGACTAAATCTACGAAAAAGCAACCCCCTGGAGTCTTCTTACTTGCTTTCAGACTCTCTAAAATTGAAAGCAACCACGAGCATGCACTGTCCTGGGCTCGGAAAATCCACACGACAGTACCATTCCATCATTTCAGAGTCTTCTTATCGCTTTCAGACTCCTTAAAATTGAAAGCAACCACGAGCATGAACTGTCCTGGGCTCGTAAAATCCACACGACAGTATCATTTTTTCACAAACTTCTTCCAGTCCCTTAACCCATGAAGAAGTACCCTCCTGTGCCTCCTGGCACTATGATCGATCATCTCGGCAGCACCCCCAATCAGGTCGCCTTTGTTCAGAGTATTCTACAGTCTCCTGCCATTTTACCCCAGCTTGAGTCTCCCTCAGCCCAATTATCCTCCCAGATCCATTATAGCTATGATCCCTTTCCCCTCAGTCAGTTTCATATGCTGCCAGATCATTCCCATTATCATACTCTGAACAAAGGAAGTTTGAGTCCACCCACTCTACTTGCCCAGTTGTACCCCCACAGGTTGCCAGTCCTGCCCTCAGTACTATTACATTTCGGTTCTCCACCTCGCGCTCCTGTCAAGGAAACATCATTGCCTTGATAGTTGCAGGTCTCCCTCTGTCGACGACAGCTCCTCTATTCCAGAGGATAGGCCCAGAGGTCCCTACGCCTTGGACTTATCACCATCTGTGGTAAGTGCCTACGGATCATTCTGAGAGGAGTCATCATTGCCTTTCCGAATGGTTGTTCCTCACATGCTCGACTTCAGCACCTTGATCGCATCGTTGAGGATCGCGTAGGATTATATCCCATCAGTTTTTAGTCGAAGACCCCGGATTTCCCCCGACTCTAGCACATTGGTGAGTCACTTCGGAACGTCCAGTTATATGTTCCCGTGGATGTCCGGGCTGCGTTGGCGATTGTATTCGGAAGCCATCCAGATATCTGCTTCCTTGAGTACCCCTTTCAGTTCCAGCTCAGTGTACCATCGAGGTTTTTGCTCCCAGTCATTATGGTCTAGCCGCTCATCAGTTCCTCTGGTACCCCAGTTAGCAGCACTGTTGATGTTCCAGTGCACCAGTTCTTCAGTTCAGACATGGTCCGCCCAGCAGTATGTCCCAGATTTTGTGTCCCCCCTGGACTCTTATGATGTACACAGTGGTGATCTATGTATCTTACAGGTCCCCCTTTTCGGGCCTTACAGTTCTGTTTATGTATCTTGATACGAGCATGGGTATGCCCGCCTCGTCCATATATTGAGATTATTCCTCAGTCAGTATTTGAGGCCATGTATATTTCAGGTCCCCATTTTTTGGACCCCATTGTTATTATTATGTTATATCCTGATACGAGCATGGGAATGCCCGCCTCGTCCATATGATCAGATGATTCCTCATCCATTATTGAGGTTATGTACTTTTAGCTCTTGCAGTTGTTCGGGATCGTTGTTCCGGGCTTCAGTTTGTTTCTTCTCTTCTCTCCACATCCTAGGAAAACCATTCATGACTTATGATGTCCATCGGCCATACGATGAGCTCCTGACCTCGCACATCAGGGGGCAATCTGTTAACACCCAAAAAGTGTTCACTACCTCATTACCACATTATATGGCTCATTTGTCCATTTTCCTACCATTTTTCCCTTAAAATCCCAAAAAATCCCATTTAAAAGCCTCCAAAAGGCCTAAAATGCCTCCAAAAGGCCACAAAACCACCAAAATAGCCTAAAAAAGGCTAAAAAACCCCCTTTTCCTCAAAAAATAGCAAAAATCCCCTAAAAAGGGAATAAAAATATAAAATAATGAGGAAAATGAGGAAAAAACCCTATACAGCTGCCTAAAACCATGTGTTTCCTAAAACCATGGGTCAGCACTCCACCACCAAAAAACTATAAATAGGTGATGGAGAATCCTTATTCCATATCCACAATCACAAGCACCCTTACTCTGCCAAAATCTCTCTCGAAACCCTAGTTCATCATTGAACTACTTTCACCTTGAGAGCCACTTTTGGCCCATCCCCACCATTGGAGAAGGAGAAGGAGCATATTGAAGCTTGGAGCATCCTCTTGGACACTGCAAAGGGCTTCATCAAACCTTTACATTGAAGGTAACATCAATAGAAAAAGCCATTCTTTAAATTTGTTGTTTATGTTTCATGCTTGTGTTAGAAGTAATTTAATTTATGTTTTAGCTTAATTAGTTTAATTTACTGAACTGCTACTAAGGAGTCCATTCTCCTTAGTAGGTGCTCATTTGCACAAGCTAGGGGTAAAACCCTAGCTACAGCAGCAGCAATGATCTCCTTAAACCCTTGACGTCAATGCTGAAAAATTGAGGTTCTTGGATGATGATAAAGTGAGGAATCGAGATCTCTATAAATAGGATTTGGATCATTAAAATAATCCTTTAAATTAGGATTCCTTAGAATTAGGAAAGATTAAAAAAAATTAAAAGTTAGAATAAAAAAAAAAATTAGGATCTCATTAAATTAGGGAAAGGTCACGTTAAAATAAAAATAAAAGATAAAAATAAATAAAAATAATAAAGGATATAAAAAAAGGTATATATATATAAAATATAAAATATGTAAAAATAAAAATAAAAATAAAATAACCTCATAAAGTGGACAAACATCCAAAGTACCCATAAGATCAAAACAACAAGGGTGGTATAAATAAAAGGTGGGTCAATGACCCTATTTACCACAAATCAAAGACAGGGTACCACAACACTAATAGACCAAAAGTAAATCACCCAAGGT
The DNA here is from genome assembly GCA_027924585.1 of Larix kaempferi. NCBI lineage: Eukaryota > Viridiplantae > Streptophyta > Pinopsida > Pinales > Pinaceae > Larix > Larix kaempferi. The sequence continues at coordinate 9,362,068 of BSBM01000120.1, read as the reverse complement.
GGAAAGGTACAACCAGTCATCTCTCTCTCAAATGTACAAATGTTCCATATAACCTAAAAGTTCATCATCATTGTATAAGGAAGGGTTCACACAGATGATGTGATCATGTGGTCCTCTCAACTGCTCCTTAGGTCAAATGTTAGTAGCTTCCACAAGGGGTGGCCAGTCCCTTGAGAAGACCAACCAACTCATCCATCTCGAAGACCTAGGAGAAGAGGACATCACACATCATAATCTTGGTAACTGACCAAGTGCCTCCATTCTCAAGGAATGGCTTCTCAGCCCAAGGCTGAGCCTCAGTCGTAGACTGGGACATGTTGATCAACCTTCTGGTCCATGACTAGGTTCTCCATTCTCCCAGAGAATGGTCCTCAGCCTCAAGCTGAGCATTCAGTCCTAGACTGAATGTTGATCAACCATCTGCAGGACCTAAGATGTCTCTGTCTCAACCTGTAGAATCTACTTGGTCCACGTGACCAAGAAACTGTCTGGTCCCATACCAGAATACCCTAGAGACAAATAGGGGCCCTAGCTACATGCTAGGGACTTTGCCATGGCATCCATCTGCTTGGTCCTCGAGCAAGAACCCCAGGAGACAGCTGGGGGACCTAGGGTACCTTCTAGGCTCTTACTCATTACTCTGTCTGGTTAACTTGACCAGGAACCCTAGTTAACTGACTAGGGTACCATTCTCTCTGAGAATGGGTCTCGCAGCTGCACTAAAAATTAACAGGAAATGTCCTAGCAAAAAAGATCCAGGAGCGAAAAGGTTTGAGGATTCGACCCATCTCTCCTAACATCCGAGGCTGAAAGAAGAGGACTGAAGAAAACTCAACAAAGTCTGTTGTCCTAATGAAGGGCCAGTAGAGAGTGCGGACTGCCCATAAACTCATTGCCTGGAGGGTGTCTTACGTTGCTGAGGTCTGGAGAACCTAGCCCGTCTCTCAGGACGGAGTCTGCGATGAATTTGCTGCTGAGATCTCATGGTTCGGGGTGAGGTCCACGGATCCTCACTGATCTAGAGCCTGGATATGTACTGATATTGGTCGGTCTCTTGGTGCCCATATCTGAAGGTAATACCCTGAAAAATGACGTGATCTTCTACATGGGGTCTAGTCTGATGGGAGGCTAAAGAATATGCGCTCAGAATCTTAGAGCCTCCTGCATGTAGAGAGCCAAACATCTCTGATCGGGGTATCTGAAAAACTCGGTGAGAGTCTGAGAGTCTCTAAACAAACAATGGAACCGTCCTCTGATCTCGTAGTAACTGGGGCATCTAAAAATGAAGTGCGCCTCGGTCTCCACTTCCTGTAGGTGACATACTTGACAAATTCTATTTGGCCTATCAATCTGGTGGTCCATCTCTACCCGAAGTCTATGAGAACCGACTCTGAACTAGCCTAGAGGGATGAGAAGAGCATGCATCCAGTGACGAAACATATACTGGGGTCGAACAATGAGCCCGTCTCTCAACTCCAGGAAGTGCTCTACGTAAAAGGCCATCTTTGGGCGTAACCCTCCCGGAGGATTGACCCAGGTGACCTGGACGAACTGCATGTAGATGTCTTCTCGAATAATCTTGTTCAGTTTCTGTCTAGTAGGTAAAAGGTGACCAGGAGCATCCAATGAATATCGGAAAGGGGGGAGACGATCCACCTGAATACCCACTGCCTCTAGGAGATCTGAAACCCCTGTAAACCAACATCAGGCCCGACCCAAATGGGTAGAATGAGCAATAGCCTCGAAAGAGCAGTATGCTAGGTAAGGGTACCGGTCTCTGCCCTCCACCGAGTCTGCAAAGCCTCGGACACGATGCAAGAATGAGATCAAACAGAAAACCATCTCGAGCCTGAAGGGTTGAGCTCCAAACTCTGCAAGGATGATGTGTTGAAGATACAACCTAATATAGCAAAATTAACAGAAAGTTTTTGTGCATTTCAGACCAAATATAACACCAACAAGCTTACAAAATATAAAACAAGAAACACACTTAAGAGAATAAGAAGTTCAGACTGTTCAATACAAGTTCCATGTTTCTGAGCAGAGAAGTCAGGTTTCCTCCACCTTGAATACAACCTGGAAATGATAAGCAACTTCAGCCTCAAGTTCAAAAGATCTTCAAACATATACATGCAAGATTGCACATCGTGCATTGTAGGCCTAGTGGCAATGAGTAATCTTTCAGTGACGCCCATTGGATTAGTCTGGGATGCTAATATGCTTACTAAAAAGAGCATAAGAAACATGCATCAGAATGTATGAAATGTGTTTCCATGTTTCTGATCAGAGAAAATCAGTTTTACCCTCCTTAACTACTGAACTACATTGGCTTCATAACTACTGAAGACTTAGGACAAGTATGTGCATGGTTCCACATCATGCGGCATAGGTCTATGACAGTATGCATTCAATCAGTGAATTTCATTGGATTATACATTTCAGAGATATGTTACTAGAAACAAGAAACTGGAAACCGTAGTGTATGGTTTCTGCACTTCATACCAAACATACACATATCCTTTCAAATGTTGGTGTGTGGGTATTTTACTGCGCATTGGCCATGCATGACCCACCCGTTGACAACACTGAGATCCTTCTATCCATCCTACCGATGGCTCATAGTGTGTTGAAGTCTCTCCTTGGGAGTCCCTTGCCTTGGTCCAAGTATGTGAATGCGGTTTCCTATTTAATGTATAATGCCATGCTAAGGTCCCCCCTTTTTGTCTTTGTCCTCCTTGGTCATATGTTTACCTATGGTAGGTGTTTTGGTCAACTCATTTGGGTCCCTTTTTGCTAATTCAGATCACTCTTGGGCTTCATGCACTAATTGGGGTATTTCTTACTTATGGAACCTCTCTTGGGTCCTTGGGCGGACCTAGTCCATTAGGACATGCTCTTTGAGGCACTTAGACAAACTTTACCTTAACATAAGTGGTTTTGGCAATGTATCCAATTATTACTTTATTGAACCATACTAAACTATTTCCTACGGTTCGCTTATTCGTGCAATAAAATGAGGGATTTTTCTAGGTAATATTTGTGGGCACACCTATGTGTGGTATAGGAGGCCATAAACCAAAGGTCAAATTTTCCTAGGAATACCACTCACCCCCCACCACTTGAGGATCCCTCAATCTACTAAGTTTCTTTAAATATCATTCCAAAAGGTCTCGAATTCCATTATCTAAGATGTGGAAACTCTATCGAATTGATAGCTCACTTGTGATCTTGCTCCAATCTTCTATACTCTTGGGTTTGCTTGAATTGGCCATCTCCTCAACCATTCCCCAATTTGAAGACTACTACAGTTGGTATATTTTTTCCATTTACCTATGGAATTCCTTTGTTGCTTCAGTTGGCTTGATTGAGGTGTTTTGCCTAGTCCCCTCTCCATATCTGATCATTTAACTTCCTATTTCAAAGGTACTAAGAGGAAGCCTCAACGTGGGTAAGAAGGTACCCTCTCATCCAAGGGCACCATGCATCATCACATTTGCTCAATCTTTTAGTTTTCTATTTGCTTGTGTGGTTCTTGCTTTATATTATTGGAGATAGCTTCCCAAGTTTTCTTTTACAAAAGGAGAGTGCTTCACAAGTAGATAGGGTAGGATCTAAACCCTCTCTTGTTGCTTCTTGTTTATGTTCCCTCTATAACCCAAGTGGGTTTTTTTTCTTTTCAATGAATTAGATTAGAGCATATAGTAAATCAACACCTAGTTAACGTCTCTCACCCACATAGGAAAGGAATAAAACCTAGGTCCCTTCCCGAATTGCTTGATCACCATAGTAGGAATGGTGATTAATCTAATGCTTGTTACTCGCTGGATTCAATGGGTCAAAAAGAGGGGTAACTAGGTCTACACATTTGTTACTTCCAGACCTTCCTTTCATGCAAATAGTAATTATTTCAACAAAGAGAGAGATTAATTAAACCTAGTTAGTTGCATTACTTTCCTTTGTTAATTTTGATGGTCTTATTTGTTGTTGCTATAACTAAACCTAACAAGCTCTCACATAAACCCTAATCTACAACCATAGGTCACTAAAAAATATTAAGATCCTAATAAACTTAAATGGCCTCCCTCATCCCTCCTTGTTTTCCCAATTTCTCTCTAAACCTAGGTGGCGAACCAATTCCCTTCTAAGCTATAAAGTTTTGATCTTCCCTCTCTTTGGTGTAACATAGTACCTCACTCTAACTATCATGCTATACATTTTGGCGACTTCACTAGGGGGTTCCTGCCAACCCTTCCTTTTCTCAAGAGAAAGCTTTTATTCTCTTATGTTTCTTTTTTACTACCCTGCTTCATTCCCTTGATCAAACATAGTCACTACAATTCACAACTGCACTAGCTTCCTTTGCCCCTGGCTTCTTTTGTCCATGAATATCCCTTACCCTAACTCTTGTAACCACTTGGAAGGTGGAGACATGATTTGGGATGGAGCACATGATCTATTGATGAAACATAGAGATTGAGGAACACTCCACCTGTTGCACATATTCCTAGAACATCCTATTTCTTTGGCCCATGGTATTGAGATGGTTGATGGTACTGGCACATGTTTAACTTTGCAACACATGATTTTGGGGTTCATTCACATTGGTTTAGTGGAAATTTCACCCTTAATACACATTCTCCTAGGTTATCCCACTTTTGGACCTTGGATTAAGGAGAATTAATGGCACATGCATTGATGTTCTTAGCACACATTTTGAGGTTGCTCGATCATTAAATAGGTTGTTGTAACAACCTAGGTTCATTGCACACTATCCATGTTTTCCATTCTTGGAAAGTTTGTTGGCTTATTGGAGAGAGTGCCTACTTTTCCTATTTTGGGCATGTTATTGGTTTGCATTGATGATAGATCACTTAAATTAATGGAGCACTCCCTAGTTGGCATCTTGGCACATTTATTGATAATATAACTACTTTGCACATTTATAAGGGCGGCCCACCTTTTGAAGGATTATTTTAGTTGTGGCCCTAGATCTAAGGGAGTCCATGGCCACGCTCTGCATAAATCTCAAGGGTGCAGCTTTTGATGGATTATTTTATACTATATGGCATGGTCAAGGTGTTCCCATAACCATTTTCTTACACACATCTCAATGGCATACCTCTTCTAGGTGAATTGTTATATTATTTGTTGATCAAAGCAACTTCTTGGAGAGCATCCTCTTTATAAGTGACTGAAACTTGGCATTTTAATAATCTCAAGAAGGAATAACTCCTACTCTTGAAGAGAATGCCCCTTCCTTTGACTTAGCAAATATTAATATTTTATTGGAGGTGGTTATTGAGGATTATCTTTGAAGGGCATTCCAACAAAGAAGAAGACAAGTGGCATCTTGAATGAAGAAAAGACATGTGGCATCTCATTCATGTGGCCAAAATATAGGTATTTCCTTCCATGTTCCAGTTTTTAAGGGAAGTGGTCTATTGTATTTTCTTTCGATCAAATCTTGCGTGGCTTCTTCCATTTTCATGTTTTGTTTGACAAAACTGAAAAGGATAGGGTAGAACCTCAGCGCCTTGGTCTTGTTCTTAGAATGAGAAAGTGTTACCTTCATCGAGTAAATTACAAGGCATATTATGCCATCAAGTAAAGAAAATTTGCTAACGAAATAGGCTTCAAAGGCTAAGCAAATTTATCTTGTTATAGGACTTGGAGTTTGTTTCTAAAAGCTTATGAGCACAAGGCAATTGATGCTTTGATTGTTTCCATTATTTTAGGAGGAATATTAATGGCTATGGAGATAAGAGTTTTGATAAATTTGACTCGAAAGTAATGGTAATAACGTATTCGAAGTACTGTGAATGATTTGAAACCTTGATCTTTGTTATTACTTTAATATTGAGTATTCTTACATCGTCAACTTTCCCAAAAAAATCTTGGAGGATTAAGATACCTTTTTTCTTGGGTTGTGAATATGAATTTTATCTATTAGTAGTATTTTTGAAATTCTAAAAAAGTATACATCTATGTAGTAGATGCACACTAAATTTTTTACGTGTTTTTGTTCTAGTATTTTTTTGTTTCTTTTTAATATATTTGTGTTACTGTGAACTAGAAATTTGAGTCAATTGTTCTAGAAAGATCGGCATGATTGATGTATCCTGTCAATTGGAACGATCATATGAGCCTTTTGAAATCCTAGTAATTAATCAATTATGCATGGGGTTTATCATCGAGACGTCTTCACAGAGGCTAGAATTGTCCTAGATGTTTTTGAGGCCAAGGATTTTTTTTTCAATTAGGATGTTTTGGGGGTTCATGAATTTTTTCATATTGTGTCCATGTTTCTCTACGATTATGTTTGTAATTCTCCATGGAAGGATTTGCTTCATTGTCGCTTTTTGTTCATATTTTATTAGGGAGGGATTCATGTTGCTTCATGGTTACTCTTTGTTATTTTGTGAGGGAGGGATTTGCTTCATGTTATCCTATTACAATGGTGATTCTTCCAAATTTCAATAGTTTCAATTTTAGTTTCTTTCGGAGTTTTGTATAGTTTCTTTCTTTTGATTTGCTAAATGTTGGATGCATACATTATCTAATTTTCCTAGTTTAATTTATTCTCTCTTCCTATGGGTGGGTTACTAGGTGGATAATGAATCAAGTGGTGAATTTTACAATCATGGAGATGTTTGTTTGCATTTCATAAAAAAAAACTTAGCACATCAACAGGATGCAAAAAATGCACAAAGATTGGCCGAAAGAATGCATAGTTTTCTTTCTTCATCTACACTCCATAAGAGCCTAATTACATGCATTTCCTATTGTGCCATATTGTGTTCCAATTTCTAAAGGAAGTGGTCTATTTTGTTTCTTAGCATCAGATCTTGCACGAATTCTTCCATTTTCATGTTTTGTTTGGCAAAATTGGAAAGGATAAGGTAGAACCCCAATACCTTGGTCTCGTTCTTAGAATGAGAAAGCATTACCTTCATTGGGTAAATTACAAGGCATATTATGCCATCTTCACCCAGGTAGACCCAAATATCCTTCATTAAAGCCTTGTGAAGAAGGGAAATGAATGAAGAGAAGTATTGGACGCTAGCAAACTAGGCTTTAAAAGGTTAAGCAAATTTATCTTTGTCATAGGACTTGGGGTTTGCTTCTTGCAAGTTTTTGTGCAAGGGCGGTTAATATTTTGTTCGTTTCCTTTATTTTCACGAGGAAGGTTAATGGCAATGGAGATGGGGGTTTTGAAAATTTTGACTCAAACGTAATGGTAATAACATGTTCCAAGTATCATGAATGATTTGAAACCCTAGTTTTGTTATTATTATGTCTATGACATCTTGTATCCATTTTGGATATATTATTTAGCTACACAAAATTCAAGAAATGAATTTTTCATTTTAACAATGTGAAACTTTGGTTTAATGAACTGTTTTGTGCCTCGAAGTTTGAAGCGGGGGTTTTGCTCTACACTTGTCCCCCTATGACATCATGTAACGATTAGCTTTGTCGTACATGTTGCCCGAGCCCGACACTTCGTAGCCCCCGAAAACCACACGCATATACACACCCTCTCACATCAACCCTGAGCTTATATGATTCATTGGGTGAGTCGTTGACACCTGTCGGATTCGCTTGACGGATGGTCCCACGTTTTGAGGAGAAGGCCCCAAGTACGATAGGAGATTGCCGATGCTGGAAGCGACCGTCGATAGGAAAAACTGGCGTCGGACCATCGCCGGGCAGGTAACAAAATTTTGATTCCGATGTTATATTTACTAGGTATGTCGGGTTTGGGTTTTTTTTCCTGTTTTGGTTAACCAAGAGGGATTTGGTGCTTTGGACTAATTCTTTGGGCTTATGTTTCTTTTTTTATTGGTCATCATCTCCAGGGTTTGAAGAGTACGAGGAGGAGGGGGCTTTGAAGAGGAAACGTGATTTGGATCTCCGGATCTTCTTGCGGCCTGCTCGGGAATCGATCCTGCGCCGTCTGGTAATGGCTTCGTTTGGATTTGCTTATGAATTTCTGGGAAGAATCGATTGCTGATGATTAAGACTGAGTGATCGAGCCCGTGTTCTGAATTGAAGGGTAAGTAGGGTTTATATTTTTTATGTATATGTTGATTTGTTATTGAAACTGCCATGTGATCGAGCCCACCCTGCTTACCGAGCGGGAATTTGAGGCGATGCATGCACAATGAGCAGTTGTAGCGATGAGGAGGAGGATCAATTCTTTGAGTCATTGGATCGAATCGCGTCCACCTCCGGATCAGATACTGAAGAAGACGGAGATTGTTTGAACATTGTAAATAAATCTCAGAAATCGAACCCTGTTCGCAATGGCTGCACTCTCCCTCTTCCAATGGTAGTAGCAACAGCGTTATCTTCAAAATATGAAGTATGGAAGGGTGAACCCAGTTCTGTTCGGGGACGCCGCCAGCGGCTTCTCTGAGAGTTAGGATTGAGCAATGACAAAGAACTCCAGCGAGAATCCTCGGTGAATTTTACACAACAGGAGATTTTTGAAATTCAACCCAATACTCAATGCTCAACCAGTGGTTATGCGTTTGCCAAGAAGCGGGGGTTCTATGGTGATGTGAATCTTAGAACGAGACAAGGACCTTCCGTGGACATGTGCAGATATGTTTCTTGCGACAAGCTTTCAAGAAGAATGCCTACGGAATCATCCTGGAGCATAGCGAGGTCTCAGTCGGATGGTGCAAATCCAGCACAGGTGTGCCATAAAAAAGGCGGTAAGTGCGATTGTTCTGGTAATGTATCCAAAGGCATTCTAATTCACAGACTTGTCAATAATTCCGGGGTAGTTTTGAGTAATCCACATTCTAATATTTTAGCTACCGTACCAGCCAAGCCACCGCTTGGGGGCGGTGTCGGGCATCTTCGATTATTGCCACTGCAACGGCAGCAAAGGACCTCTTGCAATTGGGCAATGCCAAACAATCAAAGGACGAAATAGATTTGGGCCACGGAAAAAATAATCATTCATCTTTTGGTGTGGATCAGGTTAGTAGCCTTGGAAGCAGAGTTGACATAAATGACGAGAGTAATTTAGATTTTGTGCAGGTTTTATTTAGGTCTCGTTTTTGCTATAATCACCGGTTGGGATAGGTCTACCTAAACCTTTTTATGCATCTTGCCTACGATGGCTGTGTGCATGTACATGTACTTTTCTATTATAAAAAATTGATTGATAAACTTTAATGGGTACAATTATCATTGTTTTTAATATGGTGTTAAGGTGTGAGAAAATTTCAAAAGCTAATCTCTGAACAAGATTATCTTTTGAGAATTTGGCTAAACTCATTAATTTGTTTGTGGGCAGTTTTTGCTTTCATCATCAATGGACAAGACGGTGAGATTGTGGCACATGTCGTGCGAGAGTTGTCTAAGAGTGTTTTCACATAATGACTATGGTAAGCTTAACTTTTTCTAGGTCAATATATGTAATGTTGGTTTGATATGTGTGTGCTTTAACGATGGCCTTCCATTTGCAGCCATAGTTTGAATTGTTTCAACTTTACAAGGTAGTTTATGTGGCTGAAATCTTAAAGTTAACTAGGATGTAAATTTCCACTGCCCGTTTTCTAAAGTATCTAATTTTTCAGCATGCAATAACACTTTTGGATTACCCATTTATCTATTTTTTGTCTTTTGTTTTGGCATGGGAGGTAGTAACATGCATCCAGTTTAACCCGGTTGATGATAGATACTTTATTAGTGGTTCACTTGATAAAAAGGTGCGAATTTGGAGTATTCCTGACCGGCAAATTGTTGACTGGACTGATCTGCATGAAATGGTTACTGTTGCTTGCTATACTTCTGATGGCCAGGTTTGCCCACTTGTCCCTCCATTTATCCCTCTAAAGTATTGAAAATTGAGTTGATTATGCATTCAATTATGTGAGGAAGTTGTGAATATGCTTTGAATGTATATTAATTTTACATTTTGGTTGGGGAAGCAGGGAGCACTTGTTGGTACAAACAAAGGAAATTGCCACCTATATAATACATTTGGTATGCCACTTTTATCAACATTCATATTTTAGACACATGGTTTGAAACTGTCAGTTTCTCTGCAATTTAGTGGTTCATAGTCCTTCCTCCATGTAGAAAACATGTAGATGGTTAAGAAGGTTTATATTTTCATAGAACTCTAAATTTTTCTTTCAACTTTAACCTCCTTTACTTGCTCGTATTAGCAGCAGTTTTATGGAAAAATATTTCAATTTTTGCCACACACAATTGGCATCTGATTAAAAAATGATATTGTGCTAAAGAGTTGGGTCTATCTAGTGTTATTTACTGTTCTGTTTTAATGAATTTATTCCTACAATGATATGGATCGTTGTTGTTTGTTAACTTCCCCCTGTATCTAGTTGGTGCCTTTGATATAACAAATGATTGTCTTTTAGTATTTACCTACTGTCTTGCACATGGATAAATCTAACAACTGTTTCTTAAAACACTGATTACAATTGTATTTTTCCATTTTAAACCATATTTTAACTCTCAATCTAATGATGAAAGTAGCAGGGGAGAAGGACTAGTGTATGAAAAACATGAGACGCTATTCCCACATCAATTGCTCTTAATAATATCTATTTCCCATTTTAGGTTGACAACAATTCTTACATCTTATATTATACATAGAAGCTCACATATACAAAGGGAAATTAAAATTAACTTACTGCAAATATAATTACAATAAGGTCAGGATTAATAGATTCAAAGATACTTTTTTTTAAATCTTTGACCAATAAATATCCCTTGGTTCTAGTTTGGGGAGCTAGTACATCAACAAGTCACATTCTATTCAATTGTGCTGAAACTTTCAGCGCAAACTGTCATAATGCAAAGGCAATGTTAAGTTCCTTTCCCTATGTCTTTGAACTGCATTTACAAGGTCTAAAGTCTATTTTCATGCTCTATCATAGACATTGCCGCATGCGGCTCTTGTTATTAATATAAGTTATTCTCACATTATTCTTACATCATCGACTTTCCATTAAAAATCTTAGAGGATTAAGATACTTTTTTCTTGGGTTGTAAATATGAATTTTGTTTATTGGTAGTATTTTTGAAATTTTGGAAAATTATACATTTATGTAAATACACACTAAATTTTTATGTGCTTTTGCTCTAGTATTCTTTTAAATATATTTTTGCTACTTTGAACAAGAAATCTAAGTCAATTGCTCTAGGAAGATAGACATAATTGTTGTATCGTGTCAATTGGAATGATAATGTGAACTTTTTGAAATCCTAGTAATTCAATAGTTTCAATTCTAGTAATTGATTCTTCCATATTTCAATAGTTTCAATTCTAGTTTCTTCCCTTGTTTTCTGTAGTTTCTTTGTTCTGATTTGCCAAATGTTAGATGTATATGTAATCCATTTTTCCTAATTTAATTTATTCTCTCTTCCAGCGGGTGGTTTATTAGGTGGATAATGAATTAAATGGTGAATTTTGTAGTCATGGAGATGTTTGTTTGCCCTATTTTGATCCCAAAAAGAAGAGATTGAGTTGAAGAATCCATCCTATTGAGTGAGAGCATACTTCGAATTTAATTTGCATGTAGTTTTTGGTATACTTATGGGTCAAGTTATTGCATTGATTGGGTTTTTGTAATTCAAGTTCAGTATATAGACAATAATGATACTTGTGAAGACTAATCGGTAGTGAAGGTAAAAACGACTTATTTCTATTAAATGTGATTTTATCCAGCAATCACTACAATATGGGCTTGGGAATTTTAATATTTTTGAAGAAATTTTATTGACTTTTCCTTGGAAATTTTCCATGAGTACATTAGTGATGTGGGTGATCACTTTATATGAGAGAGGAATCATGAGCTTTGTTGACTTATGAATTGCGTTATGATAATTTCTCTTATGTCATTTGTGGATTTGGCTTGCAACTTCTTTTGGGTGGGACAAGCAATTGAAAAGAGTAGAGATTCCAAATTGACCAGCATTACTGGTTTGTTGTGTATACTCACATGAAGAGTTATGTGTGACTTTTGTTCACAAAGGCTTTAAATATTCATACGTCTCTATGTGTGTGTCTAAGTTTCGGTGCTAACAACCCATAGGTTTGTTCCCATGCTCACCAGCATCAGCTTTCATTTGTGTACTAATCCTTCTTGAATGCATAGGTTAGCGTATACTTTATACTACTAATTATTTATCTCAAGCTAACGTATATCATTAAGTTTGAGCTATCCTTTAGTGTGCAATGATTGAAAAGGAGGTTCTAGGGTTATAAGAACAACATGCATGGTATGGCATGGTTTTAAGCCCACATTCGATAAACAAAATATACTCCGTCAATGCAAGTGTCAATTTTGTTGGAGCACAAGTTTTAGTATCTTGTGAAGTGGAAGTGGGTAGGACTTCTACTTTTTTGGCTTTTCTAGTTTGTAAAAGCAAGACTTCTACTTTTACAAACTGAGAAATTGTTTAATCATGGAAACTTAATTTATCTTGGGTTGTATTTTTATTTAAATCACAATACCACCATTGGCAGGAGAAACCTAATGAACAAATCATGTGTTGCATGTATATGTTGATGCATTAAAAGTGGAAATTCCCTTGAAGGGTTATATCAGGGTATTTAGATGAAGAATTTGGGACGAGATATTGGCAAAGGGTTTATAACGATTAGAGTAGATTCTAGAAGAAGATAAAAATGGGATAGCATTTGAAAGGTAAAGGTTGAGATGATTCCCATGTTTCATGTGCTTAGGCAATATAGTTTACTAGCATAGAGTTGCTAGAGATTCATATTTAGAGAAAAAAGAAATCAAGCTTTGATTAAGTCAAAGTTGAAGATTCCTAAGGTAACAAGTTGCTTTATTTTACATCATTGCTGGGTGTTTTTCATGTAGATGTAGTTAGAATACACGTGCTATTTAATTGAAATTTACCATATTAAGTCCCAAATACCTTGGATCTTATGTTGTTGGAAGCTTGCTTTGGCTACATATATTGCCCTCCAAATTTACTATGAAGCTCTTAACAGGTGGCCAATCACTAGTTCTGACTAAATTAGTTTAATCATAATTGCAATGCCCTAGAAGCCATTCTTCCAACTCCACTACAATTGTCATCTCTTTCTTCACTCTCGATTAAAAAAAAAAAAATATAGTATAAAGCATAATTTATGTTCGCAATTAAAAATGGAATTTGGTGCTTGATTCATAATTAGCAATGGGTTTTGGTTTGTTTTGAGTAGTGAGGGTTTCCTTCACTTCTTAGCTAATTGTAAGAATATTGGTGTTGTTTCTAGAGTTTTAAATAATGCTATGCAATTTATTGAGAAAAGTATTTTGTCGAGAGTGTGTTTTCTAGGTTCCATTAGATAAGTTTTTATTGGTGTAGCCTTCTCGTGGGTTTCCTCTAGTCTGCACAAAGTATTTTCATAGTATAAGATTAACCTATGCCTATACAATTGGATATCTATCATTGATACCTCTGTTTTCATTATTATGTTTAGGGAATTTCATAGTGTTGTTTTATGGGATTAGGAATGTAGCAAGATAAATGTTGCTAATCTATCTTGCATAATGGTTTGATATTTTTTTTCTAGGTAAATATCTTAGGGAAATCCCCTAGTCACTTCCCCTCATTTTGAGGATGGTACCCAGGGTAAACCCTAGATTCTTTAGGGCACAAGGCCAATCAACAGTAGGGATTGAAGCCATGACAACAATATACTAATTATGAGCCCAACATGTCAATTGCGGGAATAGAACCTGGGTGGGGAGGATAACACTCCATCCCACAACCGCTCGGGCTAGACCCAATCGATAGAATGGTTGGATCTTTATAACTCATGCATCAATTTTTTCTGGTATGATACGAACCTCCCAAACCATGGTGAGACCATCAGTGCCTATAATCATGGAGGTATGTTTCAACATTAAGGTCGTCTATCTCAAATCATTACAAGGACAACATCATCAATATATATTCTCAAGACATATTAGAGAGTGATTTGCCATATGCAACTTGCCTTGACAACCAAGTAAGTTCCATTGATTCCCCCCATCTACATTGATAGGATAAACATTACCATTGATTTTGAGTTATTGATTCACTGGTACATTTTATATCTTTAGGGGTGGTTGCTTTCCATCACTAAAGGTGGGAATTAGAGGCAGTTTTGGAATTAAAGGTGATTTGTAAAAACCACCCCCAAAAGCATCGACATTAAAATAGTATATCTTTAGGGGCGGTTTAATACAAAAATTGAACTACCTTCAAAAGTCACTTTTGAGGAAGGTTCAACACTACCCCCAAAATTTTCTTTGGAGGCAGTTGTGAATCGTCTCTGAAATGGTGACTATTAGAGGCAGTTTTTTAAACCCCCTCTCATAAGAAAGATAGTTATTAGAGGCGATTATGTATAAAACACCTTCATAGCAATGTATGGGGGTGGTTTGAAACCGCCCTGATAACAATTTATGGGGCGGTCTACAACCCCCCTCATAACATATGGGGGCATTCTACAATCTCCCTCATAAATTATGGGGGTGGTCCTATAACCCCCATCATAACTTATGGGGGCGGTTCAAAACCCTCCTTACAGTGAGGTACATGGGAAGTTTGGGACCACTCTCACAGCAAGGTACAGGGTTGGTTTGGAAACCCCTCATAACAAGGTACAAGGATGGTTTGAAACCCCCCTCATATCAAATTACGACGTAATTTGGAACCCCCTCATTGCCAAGGTACAAAGGTAGTTTGAAACCTTCCTCATAACTACTTACGGAGGTGGTTTGAAACCCCCCTCGTAGCTGCTTATGGAGGCGATTATGAACCCCCCTCATAGCTACTTATGGACACAATTATAACCCCCCTACCCCTCGTAGCTACTTATGGACGCAATTATAACCCCCCTCCCCCTCATAGCTACTTATGGAGGCGGTTTGAAACTCCCCTCATAGCTATTGATGGAGGCGATTATAAACCACCCCATAACTACTTATGGAGGCGGTTTGAAACCCCCCTAATAGCTACTTATGGCAGTGGTTTGGAATCCCCCTCATAGTAAAATACTGGGATATCTTAAAACCCTTGAAGGGTGGCATGAACCCCCCCCTATAGCAACTTACGACGAGAACTAGAAACTTTCTATATATGAAGGTGGTTTGAAATTGCTCTTATAGAAACTTACATAGGTAGTGAAAAACATGTTTTAAATCCCTGGTAGAGTTAGTTTCTAACTGCCATTAAATCCATGTATAGGGGCAACCCTTACATCCACTTATCGATGTGGTTATTAACTTCCCTAGAAGTGATATTAAGAGTGGTTTATAACCACCCCTATAAATGGAAATTAGATTTGAGTTCAACATATATAATTGAAGACTAATGAACATCTATTCAAGGATAATGGAAATCACATTCATAATGTGCTTATGCACTTACAAAGTAACAAGGAAGTAATATTATAATAAAAAATCTCCCTTCAACCTCATCTCTTCAATGGCCCTAAGAACAACCAACTATTACACCCAAAAAATCATTTTGTATCTATACAAAAAGTGTCATTATATCCCACAAAAGGGTACAAGTTAAGATAGTTTAAAACTACCACTTATATAGTCTTTCAAGTAAATTTGCAGCTCTAAGAGCCACGTAACAAACATAAAACAATAGCATGTCATATTCCATTGATATCATAATGAGAACCAAAACAAAGCCACAACATGACTTTTATTTAACACCTTCAACAATTTTTATCTTCATATACATTAAAATTTGAAGGACATGGGAGTGGAATTTGACAATATACACAAGTTATGCCAAAAACATTTTCAATATGCATATTTTGTAAAACTTGAGAATGACACTCAAATAAACAATATAGTCAATTGTTTGATATAGTTACAATCAAAACAATCAAGAGTATGAAAATGCAATTTTAATTTTCATGGATACAAATTAAATGAGAATGGATAAATAAATCATGAATACTACTTATTTATCAATATCCAACCATGTGCCTTCACAATCTTGTCGAACATAATCCATATCACCATCAACTTTAGCGGCATCATCTCTGCATTTTATCCCTTCAAAGTCGACAACACTTGATAGATCTGCATAGTCCAATTCATATGTGTTACTATTTCTTATTCCCTTTGGATGGCATGTCAGAACTACATAACAATCATTCTCTATAGGATCTTGTACATAGAATGCTTCTTTTGTTCATGATGCTAGAATAAACAGATCATCTTGCACTCTATCGTTACTTAAGCATCTCTTTAGATTCACCATTACGAAACCAATTTCTTTAGTTTTTTATTCCATTCTTCTAGTGTACATCTATCCAATCACATTTGAACAAGGGATACTCCATGCAATAGTAGTGCAATATGATTTTCTTGGATCACTCCAAAATATGTTGTCGTCTCACATATAGGATTTTTGTCTTTAGCACTTTTTTACATTAAAGTTTGTGCATCAATGCACACACCACTATTTTGGGTAGCTCTAACATTCTCTATATATATTAGTATGAAATCTACACCCATTGATTAAGTAGCCATTGTACTTGGTTTTATATTTCCTCGGGCAATGTGCTAACCAATTAAGGATATCAAAAATATTATATTTTCCTTCTACCTGTAAATTATTAAATTTCATTGGAAACCATGCAATTTTAAACTATATCATAATAGTCTCATTCAATGAATTTAAAATACTTATAATAGAAAGAACATATAGTTTCCTACTTTCTTAACCAATCACTAAATTGCTGGTTGTGGAGCTTTTATAAAAAGGCTTCATCCTTTTGGAATTGGATGTTCATATCGATAATTTCACTCAAGTGCATCCTAACTTCTTGTCATGTCGATGAACATCATTTTCATGATATTTTGATAGAATCTAATAAAAAAATATGCTCTTATTACTTACTCTAACCAAGGATGAACTTCATATGTGTTGTGCAAGACCCACCTATGAGCTTGTAGCAAACTCGTATAATCCAATTCAATAGGAGTTCCACTAGATAATGGCTTCCCATAATGAAAAACCTCTCCCTCTTCATCATCCCAAACCTACATCCTTCCAACATATTCCATACTTTCAACATATAACCCAAAAATTGATGGATTCCTCCACAATGTAGTCTTCATGCACCCTTCAGCCTTATTCATATTCTTCACATAACTTTTGAAAACTTTCATGTTCCTGAAGAAAAATCAGGCAAAACTTGCAGTCAAATCAAAAGTATGAATACAAATTTATTAGTGTTGTACTAGATCATGAACATAATATTATGTTGGAATTTATGTGGACTTTAAGTGTGCATAGTAAAATTTCGTTGACCTTTCAAAATGGTACATGCATCGATATGTAATCGGGCCACAAAATCGTAACTATCTTACCAAGTGTACGATTAAGTTTATCATTATATCAAAGAATGATGGGGGGGTATTTTTTGAGTAAGGACAATATGGGATTGATTTGAAACAGATCTCATAATACTTGCAATAGAACATATTTGAAACTCAAGGAAGATAGCTTGTTTATTATGAAGTCCCAAGGGCCTTAATATAGGAAATACATAAGGTCCACAATGGACAAATTCAACATAGATCTAGCTAACTAAGCATGGAGACTCTCACATGCATTCATTTTTTGTTGTGCATGCAATATATAGTTTGTCTCTTGGTGACAAGTTGTTAAGAGACTATAACTTTCGTAGACCACCAAATGCTCATAAAAACCAACTTGCACTGGGGCGACCTTTAGACGTCTCCTTGGGGTGTAAGAAAAAGATCATCAAGTAATTGTATTTTTAGATTTTCAATGGAATTAATGTTCATGTATTGCTTAGTTCCACATTTGTTTTATAAAGTGCTTGGTTGCATGTGTACTGTTGGAAAAAAAATTATATGCTTCTAATAAATGTTTGGTATAATGTTTCGACATACTAAATCCATTTTTTTACTAATATCATCAATTTAATGTTCAATATTTTTGCAACCAGGATTCCAACGATGATCAACCTATCTACCATCTACTGTTGCATGCTAGTATGATGTCAAATTGAGAGAAGGCGTCCAGAGAGGAAGCATACAAAGCATGGTTGAATCAACCACCTATTCAATTCCCACTACGTCCCGTCACAGATTCTAATCATCTATAGTAACACTAGTTCTTCACGGGTTGGGGATGAAAAAAATGATATAGAGGTTGGTATGGATGATTTCTTATGGGATATCCATGCCATGGAGGGAATGTTTTTAAATGAATTCCAACGAGATGAGATTGGGAATGATGCTAATGTTGTCGATGCCTTCTTCGAAAGCCTGAAATTTGCTTCCACCACCCATATCTTTGTACATGGATCAAGGTATACCCAATTGGGGACATGTAATATCCATCTAAAGGAAAATGCTTGGGTTCACCTTGTTTTGACTCAAGGGTTGTAGTTTACAACTGGTTCCAAACACCTCCAAATGCTTTCTAATTTGGGGAGGAAGGTCTTGATGGGGCATATGAAACATTAACACATCCATCATACACCCAATCAACTGATATACCCATCCATGGTCTACACTTTGTAAGGAAAGAAGTTTCGGGACAAGACTAGTTAATTTGAGAAGTGGAAATCCCCCCCAGGTCTTCCATTAAATGCTTTTCCAAACATTGTATGTCCTTCACTAATTATTGGTTTGGGACTTGGTCTGTTATAGGACATTAAGGACAATATGTGTGCAGCATTATATCTTTTTTAGAGTCGAATAGGTATCCCCATGAACAACAACTTCTATAGTCTAGGATTTGTGGTGAAAATGATGGACAAGGAGTCTCGAATTTAATCATAAACCATAGTGACACTTCAGGGGTCTGAAAACATCCTTTGGGACATCAAATTAAATTCATATACATCTCATAACATGGATAAATATCCCAGCAAACTATGATACAAAACAAATGCAACATCATTCCAAATTCACTATGCAAATGCTATGGGGAAAGTGGCTCGAATCTCTTTCTTGATTGGAAATATCACTTGAAATACATGGTGTTTTGAGTTGTGGCTCTCATGGTATGATTATTACAGATATATGCAACAACTAAGATGTCCATGAAGTCAAAATAAAAATCTTTCACTAACTATATGCAATAAGAAGTGCGCCCTTGCACATTTACATGGCATTGAGAGAAAGATAGTAGAATAGGCATAGAGAAGAATGAGAGAAGATGAACTCGAACTCAGTTAGGGTTTGAAATTGCATCAAAAAATATCCATGAAGCTCTGTTGAGAGGTATGAATGGCCTTTTCATCAACCAAATAGGATGAGAATCTTGCACCCTCGAAATTGGTTCTAAGGCAGGGAGGACGAACATCCACCGTGCAAGGACAAGCTAAGCTCTCCAAATTTTTCCAAATGAGAAATGATCAAAATATGATCTCCTTATTTATTCTTGTCTTTTATTATCCTCCCAAGGAATCCATGGCTTGAATTCCCTCCAAGAGCTTCATCCCAACTAGAATTAGGGAGAGATTCCCATGCGTGCCACTTGTCCAACACTTCCTAGCCTTCCTCTTCCATCAATTCGAATGGGGATGGATATTGGCTGCCATAACTCCCCTTGTGCACCCTCTTGGAGGCTATTTTTAGCCCTGACATGTCATATAGGTCATATGTCAGCAATCGAGTCTGATCTTTGTCATAAGTGTCATAGAAACTTCATCATTATTGTCATAGAGGTAAGGGAATCTAACTCCAAGTGTCACAATACTTCTAAGATGCCTCTTTCTCTTCCATGGGAGTTACTCTTCCACTCTAATTCGACCCTCCTTGATTCATGCCATGAATAATGTCTCTCCAACTCCGCCAAGAACGTTAGACTCCACCTTGGATTCGAATGGGTGAGAATATGATTGCATGTGGCATGGAGAATTTTGCCTTATGTGGGTCCCACACCACCTATGCGCCCTCATGACCAAGTGCCACCTTATTTTCTTCTTATTATTATTTATTTATCCCCTTTAATGTATATTTATCAATCTAATGTCCATTTGGTGTCTTATAGCTCCCTTATTCCAAGTCTAAATGTTTCCACCTCAACCTAGGGAACTAGTAGATTGGTGGAAATTTTCCTTCATGTGATTTATTTGGATGGGGACATTACAGTACTCCCCACCCAAGATTGCTTGTCCTCAAGCAATTCCAAATTAGGATGCTAAAATTTTTTTCCTCTTCCCATGTGGCATCCTCACTTGGAAAATCTTTCCATTGTACCAAATATTCTCTTATGGTTATGCTCCTCAATTTTCTTTCTCTTGTTTTCAAATTGTTTTCTGGAATGAGTATGAGTTGTCCTTCATCATCTAATGGAGGAAGTGTTTCTGACATAGAAATTTGTTGACCAATAGCCTTATTAAGGCATGGAACATGAAACACATTGTGGATTTTTCTACCTTTCGGAAGGTCTATCTCATAAGCTACCTCCCCAACCTTTCGAATTATCTTATAGGGACCATAGAACCTTGGTTTAAGATTTTATGATCCTTTCCCTTTTAAGGTGGTTTGCTTATATTGCTGCAGCCTCAAATAAACCAAATCATTCACTTGAAAATTTCTTTCCTTCCTATGTTAATCCACATACTGTTTTTGTTGATTTTGGGCAACCTGCAAATTGTCTTTTAAAAGCTTCAAAATATCTTGAATTTACTTAACCCAATATTTAGATTTTGGAGCTCTACTATCACCAAAAATGTGATCAACAAAGGTGAGTGCTTCATAACCATAAAGTGCTTTGAAAGGAGACATGCCAATGGACATATGGAAAGTAGTATTGTAGCAAAACTCACCCAAATGTAGCCATTTAACCCATGCTTTTTGCTGCTCACCAGCATAGTTTCTCAAGTACCCCTCCAACCATTGGCTCACCCTTTCTATTTGGCCATTAGTTTGAGGATGATAGATTGTGCTAGGATTCAGTTGAGTTCCCACCAATTTGAAGAGTTCTTGCCAAAAATCACTCATAAATCTGATATCCCTATCACTCATAATGTTTTTGGGAAGTCCATGCAATCTGAAAATATCTCTAAAGAATAGCTCAACTACTTGTGCAACAATAAAAGATGATGTAATAGCAAATAAATGAGCAAATTTGGTGAGTTTATCCACCACAACATAAATACAATCCTTACCAAAATCCTTAGGCAAACCTGTGATGAAATCCATGGAGATGCTTTCCCACTTTTGTTCTGGAATAAGCAATGGTTGTCAGAGACCAGCGGGATGGGTGTGCTCAACTTTGTTTTGCTGACATATCTTGCATTCATTCACATACTTTAAAACATCTTCCTTCAACCCTTTCCAAGAGAACCTTTGTCTTAACTGCCTATATGTTTTAAAGAAACGAGGATGGCCTGCTAAAGGAGAATCACGAGCTTCCTTCAAGATCTTGTGCTTTAATTTCGAACCATGAACTAAGTATATTAGCACTTTATAGTAGATTAGGCCATTCAATATCTTGTATCTATCATCTCCCTTGACCCCATCTAACAATTCACGAGCAAATATATATTTGGCATACTCTACTATTAGCACATCTTTCCAATCTTTTGAAATGTCCATAAGGGAAAATGAAGGTCTCCTAGGAAATGCATATGCTACAATATTATTCTTCCCCTTTACATATTCAATGTCAAAATCAAAAGCTTGAACCCTTCTTACCCATTTTTGTTTTCTTTCATTGAGATCTTTTTGTGTAAGGAAATGCTTTAAACTGTTATGATTAGTTTTGACCACAAACTTGTTCCCCACTAGATATTGTCTAAACTTGGCTAAGGCATGCATGATGGATAACATTTCCTTGTCATATATGGAGTAGAGCCCCTCATGTGGCTGCAATTTTATGCTCTCAAAATCTATGGGGTGTTTATTTTGCTTTAGGACCGCCCCTATGCCTTCCCCTGATGCATCACATTCCAAAAAAAAATGGTTTAGAAAAAGATGGTAATGCAAGTACTGGACAACTACTCATTACCTCTTTCATTATTTGGAAATCCTTTTCAGCCTCTTCATCCCATTTGAAAGCATCCTTCTTGTTCAAATTAGTAAGGGGAGCAGCTAGTTTGGAAAACCCCTTCACAAACTTCCTATAGTAAGTGCAAATCCCAATAAAGCCTCTCAATTCAGTGATGTTCTTGGGTGATGGCCATTCAAGAATAGCCTTTATTTTCTCCAAGTGCACCTTTACCCCATCTTTCCCAATGATGTGCCCAAGATACAAAATTTCTGTCAACCCAAACTCACACCTAGACAACTTAGCAAACAAATATTGTTCATGCAAGATTTTCAATACAACTTCTAAATGGTGCAAATGTTCCTCCCATGTCTTACTGTAAATTAAAATATCATCAAAGAAAACCAAAACAAACTTGCAGAGCTACTTGCAAAAGATTTTGTCCATGCATGCTTGGAAGGTTGTTGGAGCATTGGTCAAACCAAAAGGCATGACACAAAATTCAAAATGACCATAGTGACATCTGAAAGCAGTTTTCTGCACATCCTCCTCCTTCATTCGAATATGATGGTAACCAAATCTAAGATCAATTTTGGAGAAGAAATTTGCTCCAAATAGGTCATCCATGAGCTCAGCTATCTAATGGATGGGATATCTATTCTTTATTGTCTTCTTGTTTAAATCTCTAAAATCAATGCACATCCTTAAGTTTCCATCATTTTTCTTCACCAAGACAATTGAAGAAGCATAGGGACTTGAGCTTGGTCTATTGAGCCCCAATTCCAAGAGTTCTTGAATAGCCTTCTCAATCTCATCTCTGAACCTTTTTGGGTGTCTATATGGGGGTATTTGGATAGATGAAGTACCTACCTCCAAAGCAATGGTATGCTCAACTCCTCTGTTAGGTGGCCTTCCAGGGGAAGGTCTCCAAAAACCCTTTCATACTTGTGTAGTAACTGCCTTATCTCCCTTGGGTGTTCTTCAATATTTATGTTTGGTTTGAGGGAAGTGATGAAACATTATGCAGCCCATTCAATGTACCCATGTCCCAATATGGACCTCATACTGTGGGAAGACACCACTTGGTTCGGATAGGTGTGCATTCCTCTCACTACCCTTTGTTTTCCTTTCGAATCCTTGAACTTCATTTCAGGTATTTGGTAGTTCACAGTATGTTCTCCTATAGAGTACAACCATTGTATTCCCAAAACCACATTTGTATCAGCAACATCCACCACATAGAAGCTATCCGAAAATGTGTAATTTCATATGGTAAGTTGTAGCTTTGGAATCCATGTGTTGCATTCCATAGAATTGTTACCTAGAATGATGACTGTGAACCCTTCAAATGATTCAATAGGTAACTTTATCCTCTACACCAAGGCTGCATCAATGAATTTATGAGTTGCTCCTCCATCTACCAATATCGAAACTCTTTGCCCTTGTACCACTCCCTTGCATCGGATGGTGTGAAAACGAGGCACCCTAGAAAGCACTGCCATTCTCCCTTTTTCGGGTGATGGATGATCTTCTTCTGCTGTGTCATATCCCTCTTCTTGGGATGAAAGTTGTTCTTCTTCCTCCATGTCCCCTTCATCATCAAAAAATACTTCAATGAATTGTGCTTTCCCCTTAGCACATTTATGCCCTGGTACCCATGGTTGAAAACATGTGTAACATAGTTTCTTTCTTCCGAGTTATTCCTTGCTTGGTCCCTCTTTCTTGTCCTTCCCAAATGAATCTTTTTGCCATGGTCTCTTGTCAAATCTGAACTTGGAAGGAAAATTTGGCTTGGGAGGATACTTTGTCTTGGGTAGCACATTTTGCAGATCTCTTTCCAAGTTCATGGCATCTTTTAATGAAGTAGGTTTGTGAGCTTTAACTAAACCTTTCAAAGGTTCATCCAATCCTTCAATAAAGAGAAAAACCAATCGAACCATAGATACATCAACCACCATAACTGGTATTTTTTGGAATTCCAACATGTACTCCTCAGGGGTTCCAGTTTGCTTCAACTGTGCTAGTTCCTTGAAAGGAATTTCAAGGTCCTTTTGCTCAAATATTTCCATTAACCTGTTAACAAACTCTTCATATGATGTGACTTGATCACGTCCCAAGGTTTTAATTCCATAGAACCACCAATCATTTGATTCTCCCTCAAGATGCAAAATAGCCATTTTTAAAGCATCCTCTTCAACCATTGGATTCAACTGAAAATATACATCTAACTTTTGTACCCAAGTATTTGCAGAAATTTGAGATGAGCCATCAAAGGTAGGAAGGGGCATTTTACCTATGGCATAATTCAATTCTTTGTTTTGGAAAGGAGTTTTGTTGCCTCCCCTCGTTTTGATATTGTTTGAGACAATAAAGAATTGATCAAATGGTAAGGTCCTCCTACAATCTTCACTCAAATGCTGTTATTCTGCTATAACTTATTGCATTCCATAATGGGTATTAAGATATTCTTTGCCCTCAAGAAAATTGGGTGCGGTGGCTCTTGTTGAGCTCTGGAATTCATTGGGTCGGTTGTGAGGCCCTGTCTTTGAGAAAATGCTTCCACCAAATGCCTTATTTTCCTCGAAAGGGGAACTACTGCTGCCTCTTATTGCCAATTTGCTTCCAATTTGACTAGCCATCAATTCGAATCCTTGCATTATCTACCTTGTCATGTCCTCAAAAAATGGCTTCATGAATTTCCTAAACTCCTCTTTCTCCTCCATCTCTGAGGTTCCTTTCCCATCCTTAGCCATAGTCTCAACAGAGTGCACCTCTTCTCCTGCTTCTTCCTCTTCACCAAAGGTACTTTCAGTTTTGGTTTCTAAGGGTGGGGGATGATTTATTGACCTCATAAATGGTCACCCAAATCAGGTACAAGGACCATGCTCTGATACCACTGTAATATCCCTCCAAAGGAAAATGCTCGGGTTCACCTTGTTTTGACTCTAGGGTTGTAGTTTACAACTGGTTCCAAACACCTCCAAATGATTTCGAATTTGGGGAGGAAGGTATTTATGGGGAATATTACACATTAACACATCTATCAGACACCAAATCAACTTATATACCCATCCATGGTCTACACTTTGAAAGGAAAGAAGTTTCAGGACAAGACTATTTAATTTGAGAAGTGGAAATCCCCCCTAGGTCTTCCATTAAATGCTTTTCCAAACACTATACAACATTCACTAATTATTGGTATGGGACTTGGCTCTATTAGAGGACATTAAGGACAATATGTTTGTAGCATTATATTTTTTTTTAGGGTCTAATAGGTATCCCCATGAACATCAACTTCTATAGTCTAGGATTTGTGGTGGAAATGGTGGACAAGGAGTCTTGAATTTAATCATAAACCATAGTGACTGTCAAGCACTCTATATGCAGATAAATTGTTACCAATACACACAGAGCATATGAAATTTATTGTCAACCCGAGAAAGTCTTTTTATTTCAAAGGATAAGTGCACAATATATGCTCAAACACCAAACCATTAGAAGTGAATACTTTTATCTTCTATCAACCATGTTCATCCCCAAAAATCTATGCAATCCCAATTGTCTTCTAACTGCTATACTTCAATTCCTCTCTATCATGCATCAATAAGAAATGGTATCAGATCTAATCAATCAATTGCAGAAAAGAAATCTCATTCGTATTCTAGAACAATCACTTGTCTGATCTAATCAATCTGGAAATCATAAAACATAAACTGAACATTAATCTAGAAATCCAATTGCCAAAGATTGAGTTAACTGTTCTAAGAAATTGAATTGCAAAATGAAAATCAAGCAACACACAACAGGAAAGATAAATTGTAAGAGCTCATGGGATCACAACTTAGCTGCAAGATGAACACGGCTGTGTATAACAGCAATTGAAATGCATAAAGCAAACCTCACTCAGTCGACTGTTATTCTACACCATTCACCAATCTCACATAAATATAATCTTTTACTGAGAAATCCACACAATAAATATTGCTACTGCGTACAAAAGGAAAGAACAAAGTATCACACAATAATAAATTCAAAATCCTATTTTAACTCAGCAATCTCTGTGGAAGACGGGCCCAGCCTTCACACAGAGACGCTGGCTGAACAACACAACTCTTTAGCTCAGAAGTAACCCCTTATATTAACAGAAGAATGAATACACAGTTTTGCTCAGCTGCTAATACAATAATTTAATTGTCTGTTGTTCAACCCCTGAGTCGAGACAACTCCTCATATTTATACATACAAATCGTAACATCTAATCCTATAATTGGGCAGCCATGAAGATCTCTGATCTTCAGGCGCCCTAAATAACTAGCTGTTACAACGCGTGGCAGAACAGAAACATCCAAATATGAGAAAGTTATTAATTGACCCAAGAGTGGCGGTCTTTCCAGCTCTCAGCTAGACTCGAGCAGCAACATACTTAAGATAGCGAATTCTGTTACAGCTTCCCTGTCACAGTTGTGCTTTGATTTGATGATTCGAGCCCCAAGGATCCCTCTACAAGCAACGGACATTCCTTCCTTCATGACTTGTTCAGCCCCGATCTTCCTGCAGTCTATTTGTCTCAACTACCTTCATAAATCGCAGCATGTTAGCACAATTTGAGAGATGCACAGCTTTAATTATCACAATCATAAACATTAATAAAATAAAACAATGATCAGCCATACCTTGGTAATTTGGGGAATAAGGTAAGGACAATAGGTCTGATTGCCATGATAAGTGGTCTAGGACAGGGGCAGGAAAGATGATTAATGATGACTAAAAAGGGCCAATTCTGGGCTCAACAGTGACACTTTAGGGGTATGAAAACATCCTTTGGGCCATGAAAGTAACTTCATATACATCTCATAAGATGGATAAATATCTCAGCAGACTCTGATATAAAACATATACAACGTCATTCCAAATTCACTATGCAAATGCTATGGGGAAAATGGCTAGAATCTCTTTCTTGATTGGAAATATCACTTGAAATACATGGTGTTTCGACCTGTGGCTCTCATGAGATGATTATTACAGATATATGCAACAACTAACATGTCCACGAAGTCGAAATAACAATCCTTCACTAACTGTATGCAACAAGAAGTGTGCCCCTGCACATTTACATGACATTGAGAGAAAGATAGTAGAATAGGAATATAGAAGAATGAGAGAAGATGAAATCCAACTCAGTTGGGGTTTGAACCTGAATCAAAACATCTCCATGAAGCTCTGTTGATAGGTCTGAATGTACTCTCCATAAAACAACTAGGATGGTAACCTTGCACCCTCGAAATTGGTTCTAAGGCAGGGAGGATGAACATCCACCATGCAAGGACAAGCTAAGCTCTCCAAATTTTGCCAAATGATAAATGATCAAAATCTGGTCTCCTTCTTTCTTCTTTTCTCTTATTAGCCTCCCAAGGCATCCATGGCTCGAATTCCCTCCAAGAGCTTCATCCCAACTCGAATTAGGGAGAGATTCCCATGAGTGCCACTTGTCCAACACTTCCTAGCCTTCCTCTTCCATCAATTCGAATGGGGGGGATCTTGGCTGCCATAACTCCCCTTGTGCACCCTCTCGGAGGCTATTTTTAGCCCTGACATGTCATATAGGTCAGATGTTAGCAATCAGGTCTGATCTTTGTCACAAGTTTCATAGAATCTTCATCATTGTTGTCATATAGGTTATGGAATCTAGCTCCAAGTGTCACAATAATTCTAAGATGCCTCTTTCTCTTCCAAGGGAGTTACTCTTCCACTCTAATTCGACCCTTCTTGATTCATGCCATGAATAATGCCTCTCCAAGTCCCCCAAGAACGTTAGACTCCACATTGGATTCGAATGGATGAGAATAGGATGCCATGTGGCATGGAGAATCTTGCCTTGTGTGGGTCCCACACCACCTATGCGCCCTCATGACCAAGTGCCACCTTATTTTCTTCTTCTTCTTATTTATTTAACCCCTTTAATGTATATTTCTCAATCTAATGTCCATTTGGCATATTATAGCTCCCTTATTCCAAGTCTAAATGTTTCCACCCCAACCTAGGGAACTAGTAGATTGGTGGAAATTTCCCTTCATGTGATTTATTTGGATGGGGACATTACAGGACAACAATGTTGTTGTACAACTTGAAAGCAAGGTATGGTATGTCGGACGCGTGCTTCTTGGCACTACTACGGTAACTAAGCATAAAATCCCCGTTGAATTGCAATGAAAAGAGATTTGCATGCTTAATGACACTATATTTCCCACTAATTGCAGGTTACTCAAAGAAAAGGTACTTCCAAGTGATAACACCCTCCCGGACAGTTGCTAAGAGACAAAGCAACTGCTGAAAAAGTTGGGTGTTGAGTACATATCATATCACACATGTCCAAATGATTGTATTATATATAGAGATGAATATGTGGACAAAGAGATATATCATAAATGTGGGCATGGCAGGTACTAGATGTCAAAAAAAAGCGTAAGGCACATGGCCCTCCTCATAAGATATTGAGTAAGGGTTCAAAGGCTTTTCATTGCAAAGAATTATACATGTTGTAGGGGTGGCATGCTTTGCACATAAGTGAGCCATGAGCTATGTGAATTCTTGCAAATTTAATAGCCATGAAGCATATATAGGATACATGGCCTAGTAAACTCAATGACGAAGTACGAAGCATTCGATTGAGCATAACTACGGATGGAGTTAACTCGTATTCCCTCCAAAACACCAATTATTTTGTTTGTCCATTAGTAGTGATCAATAACAATATCCCTCCATGGTTGTCTGTGAAGAATGAACATATTATGTTGGTTCTTATAGTTCCTAGTAGAAGACAAGTGAATAATATGGATGTATACCTCCAACCATTGATTGACAAATTCAAGCAATTATGTGAAGGGATACAAGTATGCGATGTATCGAGACCCATCTCGGTGGAGAGGTCTCACTACAACAAATCCCTGTGATTAACTTCCTTTTTAGCTCCCTTTTTTGCTTCTATTGACTGTTTCAATGTATTTTTCTCCATTTTTTTGAAAAAGTCGACGCTATTCATCGGGATGGCGCTATTTGTGGCATTTTTTGCACCGACTAGCCCATATCGGCGCTAAAGTTGGTGATAAATAGCGCTAAATTTAGCTTATAGTTTTGCTTTTTTTTGGCTTCCTTTGTTGCTCCTGCTTTAACGTCTAGTTTAGTGCCCCTTGTAGCTTCCTCTTTAGCTTCCTGTTTTACAACTTTTTTAGCTTCATTTTTAGCTTCTAGTTTATCTTCCTTGTTAACTTCCTTATTTGCTCCTATTTTAGCTTCCTTGTTAACTTCCTTATTTGCTCTTATTTTAGCTTCCTTGTTAACTTCCTTATTTGCTCTTATTTTAGCTTCCTTGTTAACTTATAATTTAGCGTCGTGTTTAGATTCTATTTTACGTCATATTTAGCTTTGAATTTAACACCGGTTGTGCCTAAATAGTTAAGTTGTTGAGGCCTTGGGGGTTACGGGGATAGGGGCTTTAGGGATTAGGGTCTTTATGGATTAAAGGATTTAGGGATTAGGGTTTTATGGTTTAAGGGTTAAGGGATCATGGATTAAGGTTCAAGGGCTAAGGGGTTAAGGGCTTAGGTGATCAATAGTTTAATTGTTAATGGCTTAGGGATTATGGGTTAAGTGGTTAATGTTGAAGGGACTAATGGTTAAGGGCCGAACATAAATTCCAATAAAAACTTATTACTATATCCGCTACTAAGAAAAAGAGATCTAGCCATTCTGATCATATTGATACACTTTTATAACACCAAGTACACAAAGTTACATTATCAAGAATTTATTTCTAACGCTCTTCATCTATTTACGCAGAATATAAATACATTACAAGGATGGATAAATGATTCTTCTGACTATATTTATGTATGAAACACACTCATGATCATGACAACCCATAGTTTTGTGTCTTCACAAACATGTTGGTACAAAATGAATGGCAGAAGCATATGAAATTGAAAACCAGGGTTAGGTATTGTAATGGTTAATGGCTTAGGGATTAGAGTGGATTAAGGGCTTAATGTCATCCACCAACCCTGCACAACGAGCAGTGAATGGGGCTAACGTTGAGATTTCTTCAAATTGCGACTGTATGCACTGAAATTTGACCATGGGTTAGATTGGACACATGCCTTAAAGGTATGGGAGGGTTTAAAGACTCATGGATTACATATGTCCCCACTTATTCTTTGGCATCATCCACATTTCCATCAATGTTCACCATTCACGTCTCATTGTCATCATTCATCATTCCCATATATAGAATATTTGTAGGTAATCTCTTGAAATGTCATGGATCTTCCAACACACCCACCACAAATGTCATCCATCGACCCCACACAGTGAGCAATGAATGGGTCCAACATTGAAATTTCTTCAAAATGTGCATGTATGCATTGAAATTTTACATGGTTAGACTAGGTGCATGCCTTGATGGTATGGGAGGGTTTTAACACTCAATGAAATAATTTTCATCATCATCATCAACGACATGGTTTTAATTTCTATCATCATCATCACCCAATTTCTCCATCCATGCCAATAAAGATCAAACCCGACATACCGAACTTTGCAACGAAACCTAATGAATATGTCAATTTCCATGTCTTTGCCTTTTTATTGTGTCATTATTCGAGACAATTAAACCTTGATTTTATTAAGTTAAGACACCCCCGAATAATTTTATAGGGTCCAACATGCAAGTGGTTTAATGGTTAATTGCTTAGTGATTATACTGGGTTTAGGGATTAATGTCATCCATCGACCCTACACACTGAGCAATGAATTGGGCCAACGTTGAGATACACAGTGAGCAATGAATTGGGCCAACATTGAGATTTCTTCAAACTGTGACTGTACGCATTGACATTTGAGATGGTCGGACTAGACACATGCCTTGAGGGTATGGGAGGGTTTCAAGATTCAAGGATGTCTGGTGTCCCCACATAATCTAAAAGATCATCCATGTTTCCATCAACATTCATCATGCACATCTCATTGTCATCATTTGTCATCCCCACATATAGAATCCTTGTCATAACTCTGTTTTAATGTCATGGGACTTCCAACAAACCCATCACCAATGTCATCCATCCACCCAACACAGTGTGCAGTGAATGGGGCCAACGTGAAATTTCTTCAAAATGTGCCTACATACGTTGAAATTTTACATGGTTAGACTAGGCGCATGCCTTGATGGTATGGGAGGGTTTTAAGACTAAATGAAATCATCATAATCATCATCACCACCATCATGGTTGTCATTTCCATCATCATCATCATATTCATCATGACCCAATTTTTCCATCTATGACAACAAATATCAAACCCAACATACCGAACTTTGTAGCGAAACCTAATGAAGATGTCAATTTCCATGTCTTTGCCTTTTTCTTGTGACATTTTTAGAGACAATTAAACCATGATTTTATTAATTTAAGACATCCCCAAAGAATTTTATAGGGTCCAACATGCAAGTGGTTTAATGGTTAATTGCTTAGGGATTATATTGGGTTAAAGGATTAACGTCATCCATCAACCATGCATAGTGAGCAGTGAATGGTGCCAACGTTGAGAGTTCTTCAAACTGTGGATGTATGCATTGAAATTTGACATGGTATGACTATACACATGCCTTGAGGGCATGGGAGGGTTTCAAGACTCAAGGATGTCTGATGTCCCCACATAATCTAAAAGATCGTCCATGTTTCCATCAACATTCATCATGCACCTCTCGTTGTCATCATTTGTCATTCCCACATATAGAATCTTTGTCATAACTCTCTTTTAATGTCATGGGACTTCCAACATTCCCATCATCAATTTCATCCATCCACCCTACACAACGAGTAGTGAATGGGGCCAACGTTGAAATTTCTTCAAATTGTGCCTATATGCGTTGAAATTTTACATGGTTAGACTAGGCGCATGCCTTTATGGTATGGGAGGGTTTTAAGACTCAAGGAAATCATCATAATCATCATCACCACCATCATGGTTTTCATTTCCATCATAATCATCATCACCACCATCATGGTTTTCATTTCCATCATCATCATCATCATATTCATCATGACCCAATTTTTCCATCCATTCCAACAAAGATCAAACTCGACATATCGAACTATGTAGTGAAACCTAATGAAGATGTCAATTCCATGTCTTTGCCTTTTTCTTGTGGCAATATTCGAGACGATTAAACCATGATTTTATTAAGTTAAGACATCCCCAAATAATTTTATAGGGTCCAACATGCAAGTGGTTTAATGGTTAATTGCTTAGGGATTATATAGGGTTAAGGGATTAATGCCATCCATCGACCCTACACAGTGAGCAGTGAATGGGGCCAACGTTGATATTTCTTCAAATTGTGACTGCATGCATTGACATTTGACATGGTAAAACTAGACACATGCCTTGAGGGTATGGGAGGGTTTCAAGACTCAAGGAAGTTTGATGTCCCCACATAATCTAAAAGATTATCCATGTTTCCATCAACGTTCATCATGCACCTCTCGTTGTCATCATTCGTCATTCCCACATATAGAATCTCTGTCATAAATACGTTTTAATGTCACAGGACTTCCAACATAGCCATCACCAATGTCATCCATCCAACCTACACAATGAGCAGTGAATGGGGCCAACGTTGAAATTTCTTCAAAACGTGCTTATATGCGTTGAAATTTTACATGTTAGACTAGGCGCATGCCTTGATGGTATGGGAGGGTTTTAAGACTCAGGGAAATCATCATAATCATCACCACCATCATCATGGTTTTCATTTCCATCATCATCATCATCATATTCATCATGACCCAATTTTTCTATCCAAGCCAACAAAATCAAACCCTTCATACCCAACTTTCCAGCGAAACCTAATCAAGATGCCAATTTCCACGTCTTTTCCCTTTTCGTGTGGCATTCTCTGACAATATTAAACCATGATTCTATTAATTTAACACATCCCAAA
Source organism: Larix kaempferi (assembly GCA_027924585.1). Classification (NCBI taxonomy): domain Eukaryota; kingdom Viridiplantae; phylum Streptophyta; class Pinopsida; order Pinales; family Pinaceae; genus Larix; species Larix kaempferi. The sequence goes on along the minus strand of BSBM01000120.1, from coordinate 9,329,079 downwards.
ATAATTTTATAGGGTCCAACATGCAAGTGGTTTAATGGTTAATTGCTTAGTCATTACTTTGGGTTAAGTGCTTAATGTCATCCATCGACCTTGCACAGTGAGCAGCGAATGGGGCCAACATTGAGATTTCTTCAAACTGTGACTGTATGCATTGAAATTTGACATGGTCAGAGTAAACACATCCCTTTATGGTATGGGAGGGTTTCAAGACTCAAGGATGTCTGATGTCCTCACATAATCTTTGAGATCGTCCACGTTTCCATCAATGTTCAACATGCACGTCTCATTGTCATCATTCGTCATTCATGTCTATAGAATGTTTGTTAGAAGTCAATTGAAATGCCATGGAACTTCTAACATTCCCATGAACAATGTCATCCATCGAACCCACACAGTGAGCAGTGAACAAGGCCAACGTTGAGATTTCTTCAAATTGTGAATGTATGCATTGAATTTTTACATGGTTAAACTAGACTCATGCCTTGACGGTATGGGAGGGTTTTAAGAATGAAGGACATCATTCTCGTCATCATGTATGTAATTTCCATCGCCATCGTAATCATATTCATCATGACCTAATTTGTCTATCCATGGAAATAGAGATAAAATCCCACATACCCATCTCTGCAGTGAAACCGCTAATGAAGATGTCGATTTCCATGTCTTTGCCTTTTTCTTGTGGCATTCTTTGAGATGATTAAACCATGATTCTATTAAGCTAAGTCATCCCAAAAGAAGTTTATAGGGTCCAACATGCAAGTGGGTTAATGGCTAATTGCTTAAGGATTATATCGGGTGAAGGGATTAGTGAAATATTTCAATAAGTTTTATAATATAAATTAATGAACAAACTTTGCATACATTTTGCCTATCGGTTTGGATTTACATTTTTCCTAATGCAAAATCCATTAATCCACTTTGCGTACATTTTGCCTGATGGTTTGGATTTACATTGCTTTACATATACGGTATAGGTAATTATATTTTTTATATATTACATATTTAATGTATTGTTATTCAATAGGCTCTTCGTCCTAGTTCAGTCAAAGTCTAACCAATAAGCTAACAACACCTCAAAACTATTATCAACCAATAAATGACCACTAACCATGCTAACTCTTAATTTCCAAGTAATCCTAATATTTTCTACCAACAACTCATACCAAAGTTTGAACACTTTAAGGATGTTGCAATAGGTAATTTTTATCGACACAAATAATACTAAAGCATTTCAAAGTGTGGACCATACAAATAATCATTTTTAAAACAAGAATTACAAATAATTCTGGAAATTTAGAAGTCTTACTCATTAACATTATTGTCTGCAACGATGTCATCCAGTGTATCATTGTCAATGTTCATATATTCTTTCAAGTACTCAATGTTTTTCTTCATACACCATCCCGCTAAAGTGGTATTTTCATCATCCTCATCTTCACTTTCATCATCTTCATCATCATTGAAACTTGACTGTAGACCATCTATATTGGGATCATCAGTTTTTGTACCATCCATATTGTTGTCTTCTACAAGATCAGCTAAGTTTGGATTGTTGCCTTCTTCTGCCTGGACATAAACATCTTCAACATCATCATGGATGTCAATTTCTTCAATGTTCTCTTATCCCTCTCTCTCATTTTGGGTATCATTGTTTTGTTCAGTATCCACTGAGGAATCATCAAATACATGCCTTAGTCTTGGATCATAATGTATGACAAATACCCATTTCGGGTCCAAAATATCTTCATAGAAAAATACATGCACATGAACGACATACATATATTAGACATACATTATAACAAATTTATTGATTAATAAACACACACACACACTCACACACACACACTCACACACACACACACAAGCGGTTAATTAATAGATTAATGATCACTAGTACCGCTTCTTGTTTGAGTTGAAGAAATACCTGCTCACAATGAATTGGTAGAACATAAGGCTCCTTATCCTTCGATAGGAACCTTGATGAATCTATAGAAAACAATCCACTATGGGTATCATGTCTTCGTGTCCTCTCAAATGCTTCATACCATCTACACTTAAAAATACAACATTTAAAAGAGCGGTAATCCAACTCAATAATTTATTGGATTTTCCCAACATATTGTAGACTCCCTTCAATGATATTATTGTCTTTTGAGCTTGCTCGACTGGATTGCTTGAAGTCAACCATGATGGCACAATCAAAGGATCGTCTCTTTACATCTACTCTTTCTACATGATAATGTCGACCATATGCCCACATTGCAGGATATTTCCTCGCCTATGAAAGACCATTTATTTCAGTTAAAACAAACATAATGACGAATATTTAAATACTTAATAGTGTCATAATTGATTTGAAACAACATTTTCTAAAATTCCAACTGTACCTTTCTTTCACATCCTCTAGACATGTTGATTGCATCTTCTGTTATGTTTGAATCAATGCTTGTGTCTTCTATTTGATTTTGAATTTGTTCAATAACCCATTCTAGTGTGCAATCTTTGCCCCATTCCCCAAGTAGATCAGTGGGAAGTGGAGTATTCCTTGGATTCGATCTCTTAAACTGTCTCCTTGCTTATAACACTTCTTCTCTCTTTTTATCATATAAATCAATCCATTTGTTCATAAAGTCCATGTGGTATAGAACGAACTTGTCGAGTATAGCTCTTTCATCTCCACCTATTACATGTCAATATGTTTATTTCAAACTCCAAATGTCATGCTGTTAATTTGACAAATAAAGTAATATAGAGTAAATTAATGATTGCAATAAAGACAACCACAATGATCATGAATTTACTTACTAATTTCTACTTGAACACCATTAGATTGTGGTTTTTCTCCATCAATAATATCCGATGCTCATTCTTCATCCCATAAGCGTGGCCCATCTTCAAAATCCTTACCAATGAATTCACATAGGAAGAAAAATGGTTCATTCAATACCTACCCTTCAACCATGCAACCCTCTGGATGTGCCTTTTGTCGGACATATATTTTTACAGTTTTCATATATCTCTCAAAGAAAAACATCCACCTCGTTGATATGACACCCGCCAATTCAATGTCATCAACTAGGTGTATAATTAAATGGACTTGTAGGTCCATGAAACTTGTAGGGAGCTTCTTCTCAAATAAACATACAATTTCTGCAATTTCTTCTTCCATTTTGGCACTTCACATTCGCGGATCTCCTTGGAGGTCACCCACCTAATATAAGAATAGTAAATTAGTATCAACCTTTAGTCAAAAATAAAAATGCAATATAATATCTCTATGTCTCTCTAACATGAACGTTTTGTAACACATACCTTATAAATCTTGACAATCGATTTATGGCGGTCCTTAAGTCAATGGTAAGACATGAATCCCCCACAATTGCCAATGGCATTATAAGTTATCAAACACATTTATCAAATGTCATTAGTAATTTTTCTCACACAATAGAATCTCAAAATATATTTAGTACTTAATTAAGGTTATCGGTAAAAGTTAAGCAATGATAACACCTTCATAAAATTATGAAAATCATGTGTTTTAAATCCTGTGATGTGTTCGTCAACTGTAAAAGATTTTTCCAATGATGACCCATAGCCAGTAGGCGTCCTTATTGAACAAATGACTTTTTTTTAGTTGTTCTAGCTTTTTTTTTTCAAAATCCATGGAGCTTATGCATATGTTTCATTTTCCATGTTTATCCACAAATGTCTTTTATCAAATTTGGTACGCGAAAGAGCGATATCTCTACTTGAAGATAAGGTGTCCTTGTCTTTGCCTGATATATGTCGAAATATAGAATCTGGCACATTTTTGAAGATGTGCATAAGATCTAATAGGTGAGATATTAATAGATCCTTCCAGTAAGGGAGCTCATAAAATATGGATTTCCTTTTCATTCCTTATGGCATATTAACTACAACTTGTTCTAGTTCTTCAATTGAATCACCCCGATCAAAAAAATCCTCCCAAACTTTCAATTCAACATTTCATATTTCTTAAGCCAATCACCTAGACCCATAATCATGGGAGGGCTTCTATTTTCAACTCTTCCATCAAATTGATTCTTCAGGCGATTTCTAAACTTATGATCTAGTGGTAGAAAAACTATGTTGTTTGCATAGATAAATTTATGTAGATCTTTAGAATGTCACCCTTGAAATTGTTCTGCACATATTGGACATGCAAATTTCCCCTTTGTTTGAAGCTCTGTAGTTTAATAAGTAATGTTAATAACATCAAAATAATATTATAAAAGTAAGTATGAAAGTATCGATGAAAATAAAACATGAGTGTAAATACGTAAATATTTTATCTTACCAGAACAAACACCAAGTCTTGGGAAATCATGGATAGTCCAACATAGCACACCATACAACATGAACGACCTATTTGATGGAGGACGTGATATGTCATACATTATTACACCTTTCCATAGTAGTTGCATCTCATCAATAAAAGGTGCAAGGTAAACATCCATGTTTTTAACTTGATGCTTTCCTAGAACAATGAGACTCAACATAAGGTACTCCTTTCTAACACCCATCGATGGGGGAATATTGTATACTATCAATCCGACTGGACAAACAATATTATTTGCGCTCATGAAAGAGAATGGACACACTCCATCTATTGGAATCCCAAACCTGATACTATGGGGTTCATCTTTGAATTTTCTTGGCCATTTTCCCTCTATGTGTTTCATTGCTTTGCAGTTTCCCGGAATTCGCATGAATCCATCTTTACTCATGTTCTTTTCATTCCAGTCCATCAATTGTGTAAGTGAATTGCAACGAAACATTCGTTGAAGTCTAGGTATAATTGGCACGTGTTGTAAAACATTAGTTGGTACTGTAGGACCTTGTGCATCTGTACGATATCTCTTCTCTTTGCATACATGCATTCTACCTTGTTTTGATATTTATATATGTATAAAATGCAATCATTTATACATGAATGAATTTGCTTATATTCAATCCCCAACTCAACCAACAACTGACGCGCTTCTCTAAAATTTGATGGCAACACATTCTCTTAAGGGAATATCTTAGTTTTTAGTGCCCTGTAAGATTGCAAGAGATTAAATCAATTGAATGTTTGGCTTATGATGAACATGTTTTATATGTCATGTTGGCGCGCTTCTACTTTGACCAGGGTCCAACACTTAACATTCCACCAACAAACACCCTAACTACAGATACCGGCCCGAAAGGGAGTGAATCCCTTTCTACAACACCTGAAAAGCAGATGAAGTCTCACCCGAAGTACCTATGGGGGCTGCATGAACCAGGCTTCTGTAGCGCATAATGGGAATGGATCGACATGCAAGACATTCATTAACATATTATACTTCATAACATCAACAAAATTAGAGCTTCAACACATTCATAACATCAACATAACCCATAACTTCACCAAATTGGTGTACTTAGATTGGGTTTGCATACATATAACTTTATTGATCATGCATTCACTTAAATATTCAACAGAGGAAAGAAACACATATCAAATCATATCTCATCACACATAAAAACACATAAGCCACCATGTTTAACGTGGAAAATCATACGGGAAAAACCACATAAGCGCTTATCTTTTATTATGAGTCGTAGCCAAATAAGGACTTCAAATAAGACTTACAGATTTCTTCATGAATTACAAAGGATCCGCGCACACATCCTGTAGATTGGTGACTTGGCTTCTCCAAAACAACTCTGAAAGACATAGCATATGGCTTCATTATAGAAAAGTAATCCCGAATACAATAGCCGGCATAAGCATAATCATAATCATAACCAACCCAAAACTTCTCTCTTATTACATATTTATAGGGCGCACTTAGCTTTCCCCGCTCCCACTAACCCACTTAACTTATTAACCAACTCATTAATACAATGTGGACAAACCCTAACTAACTGACTCAACTCCGACCATTGACTCGATCAACATGATCATTTTTCATGTTTCCTTGGCCGCTTCATCGGAGTTGACCACTTCGCTGAATCGCTTCTACTTTGTCTTTGTCCACACCAAAACTGTTTCTTCAAAAATGGTACCTCGAAAATACTAGGCCCAACATGTCAATCTATACTATGACTGTTTATATACAATATATGGTATTAAAACCCAATTAAAGAAATATAAATGAAGTTGATGAATGTTTACGAATTACATACACAATCGACAATGTAAAGTAAGAAATAGATTTGAACTCACTTTAGTAGGGTAGTGAATCATTTGTCTTACCAACCAAATAGTGACTTTATTTCCAATAATATTAATGTGCATGCCAGTTTTGAGGTTATACTTGCACCCGATTTGAACACGGGTGTCTTGGATGCTTGCTTGATTGAGTCTTTCAGGTTGTTGTCATCAAGATTAACTTGGTGGTAATTACCCTTTCTATCATCATTAATGTCAACCATATGATCATTATTGTCACCATTGTCTCCATCCCCAAAAAATGATGTAAGCATTTCATTCAATCCTTCTTCATGCACTGCATTTTCACTGTCATCATCATTATTAAGTCTAGGTGGCATGTCATCAATGTATGCTAATCTCATCAGCTGTTCAAATTTCTTAGTTGGTAGTATTCTCTTCAATGTTTCTCTTTTTACCCTGGTATGGTTTAAAGGATGGTTTGGATCATCCCGTCCAAATCTTAATAACCCATTTTGGTCTTGGGTATTGGTAGGTGTATCATCAATATCTTCTACCTATCAACAAACACAAGCATTATTTAATGTTTGGCAACAATTGGGTAAATCATAAATGTATCAATTTCAAAGAAATATAATCAAATATGTCTTAAGAAATAAAAATATACTATGTATGAACATATATACATCAATTGAATCATGCAACATTATTTTATGGACTACTTTTTTTATACAATAATTTTAAAATAAAACACAAATTTGACAACATAGATTATAAGACATCAGTCCACACTCATTGATTATTCTTTGGTTTTCTGCCCTTAAGAACATCCTTAGGGAGACCTTGTTCTTCCCTTTTCTTTCGTGTAACAATGCGTTTTAAGAAGGGGTAATAAATCAATAACTCATCCCCAATGTTAAGGTCCATAATAGCCTCAACCATTATCAATCTATCAACATCTCTTTCCATATCTCCATCTTTATCATTTATAACCTCGACAAATTGACAATTCAATCTTACAGTAGGGTCCCTTCCCTTACTACTATTTATAAATATTGCAATATTTTTGTGTGTGTATGCACGTCCATTTATATACATAAGATGACCTCTATTCATCTCTTTTCCATTTTCAAGTTGGAGACGATGTGTATACATATTCGAATTTAGACCATATGTTGACATTGAACGCTTATATTTTGTTAGCCTTCTCCATTCAGCACTGTAATATGACGAACCATAATATGGCATTAATATTCTAGTGGTTTTTTGTGAATTATTTCTATGTTTAGATCCCACATATACATTTTGGACAATAAAGAGGCCTACATTCACTCCCTGAATATTGGAGGTTCGTATCATGTAGTTGTATCCCCAAAATTGAAACACCTCGTACACTCTAGGTAGTTGTTAATCACTAGGCCAAGCATAATATAGTCGACAATCAAACTTGTCTCTTTGTAAATTGATCTCAAAGTTAGAGCAAATCATAATCTCCATCACATTCATTCTCATAGGGTATGTACTCCATCTTCACCTTGTTGTGCCGAGAGGCGCTCTACAGCCTAGTTTGGGGGAGATGTTGTGAGTCGAGTGTTTGTCGATATTGTCGGTTGTTAGTATGGGGAGATGTTGTGAGTCGAGTGTTTGTCGATATCGTGTGTTAGTATGAGAGAGATGTTGTGAGTCGATTGTTTATCGATATTGTCGATCATAAAAAAACATTATAAAATAATTATGTCGGCGAATAATTAAAATTAATGAAAAGATGTGTAGTTTCGTAAACAAAAGCTATATAATACACGAAGCAAATAGAGTGAACCAACAAAAAGAGGGATTCAGAGCAATTTCTACGAACAGGTATATTTACTTTTAATTATTTTTGTTTTAATGACTAGCGTCGGCGTTGCAGACCTCCTTCCAGCTCCCTTCGCAGACCTCCCCTCCTTGCAGCTCCTCCCCAGTGCAGACCTCCCCTTTGCGAGCTGTGTCCTCCCCACCACTCCCCTCTGCGAGCTGCGTCCACGCAGCTCCCCCCAGCTCCCCCCGCCTTCCCTCCTGCTCCTTCTCCCCTCATGCTCCTGCTCCTTCTCCCCTCCCAGCTCCTCCACGCAGCTCATCGCCTGCTCCCCTCCGCGAGCTGCGTCCTCCCCTCCGCTCCCCTCCTGCGTCCTCCTCCACGCAGCTCCCCCCTAGCTCCCCCCATCCTTCCCTCCTACTCCTTTTCCCCTCCACATCGCCTCCCTCCCGTCCGTCCCCCAGCCTTCCAGTTCCCTCCTGCTCCTGTTGAAAAAATTAAAAAAAATAAAAACATTGTGTAAATTTTTAATAAAAACATTGTTTAAATTTTTAATATAAAACAAAGTATAAACGTTGTATTATCAACTTGATTGAGGTATTAAGTGATGCGATATCAGCCCAATGTGTTCACTGTATTATCAGTTTGATTGCTGTATTAAGTGATGCTATCTCAGCCCAATGTGATCGTTGTATTTTATATATATATATATACACTTTGCATTGACGACGCGGTCTCAGAGCTATAATCGTTGTCTGTATCCTGTGTTGATAAAGTTTTAAATTTAATTCCTCTGTATTTTACTTAACATAGTCATGATAGGATAAATAATCGCATCTCTATTAGATAATAATTATTACATCTCCGTCGTATGATAAAAACCTCAACTCTGTTGGATCGATTTCCAAGAATCTATTGGTTATACGTATTTTTTGTGACATGTGATCGCATTATTCCTTGGAAACATATGCCCAACCAAAACTCATGTTGGAAATCATAAATGATCTATTGAAAACTAATTATTGACTGCATGGCAGTTCAAGTAATTTATGTTGCTTTGTAGGCATGGCAGAAAAGTATTTCTCTCCCATGAAGTCCATCTTAAGTGGTTTGATGATAATCCATGTAAAAGGATTTCCTTTCCAACTATGCCTTGCAAAATCAACACGTCTCAAAGATTATATACATGAGTGGATTCTAATATGAATAATTGCAATGAATGTGAAGACTTGAGCAATTAAGCTTCCATGTAAATTACAATTTTAACATGACTTAAATTCTTTCTCTTTATTTTAATTTTTATTTTTTTTAAATTTTTTTAATTTAAAAAAAAAAAACAATGTTTAAATATTTTTTAACACAGTAAAATATTAACGAATTAACTTTATAATATATTTTAAATTATCTTTTAATTTTAATATGTTAAATTAAACTATTTTTAACATGGTTTGGTTTATATTTCTGAGTGGAGACAATAGGAGATCTTGTGTATAGTTTAAATTTTTAACATATTAAAATTAAAAGGTAATTTAAATTTTTAATTTTAACTTATTAAATTTAAATTTTTAATTTTAACTTATTAAATTAAAATTAATTAGACAAAATCAAATCAGGGATACCACATATATTGTACCAGTAGATTTAGGGATCATACTTAAAAGTTAAAATGTTAACATTTAACTCTTAAGTAAAAATAACTATGTTAAAAAAAAAAAAAAAAAAAAAAAAAAAAAAAAACTATTTAACCCTTATTTTACTTTAAAAAAAAAACAATGTTTAAATGGTTCTATTTTGAACTACATGAAATTATATTTAAAAAACAATGTTTAAATTGTTCTATTTTGAACTACATGAAATTATATTTAAAATCTTAAGAGTTAGGCGAAATTGTTCTATTAAACTATTTTTAACATATTAAAATTAAAGATAATTTAATTTTTTTAATTTTAACTTATTAAATTAAAATTAGTTAGGCGAAATCAAATCAGGGATACCACATATATTGCTTCAGGAGGATTATGGATCATACTTAAGAGTTAAAATGTTAACATTTAACTCTTAAGTAAAAATAACTATGTTAAAAAAAATAAAAAATAAATGTTTAAAAAACAATGTTTAAATTGTTCTATTTTGAACTATATGAAATTATATTTAAAATTAAATTAACATTTAATTTAAATTTAAATATATATTAATATTTACATATAAGTATATAAGTTCTTTACTATGTATAATAAGAACTACATGTGGTATAGTGGTAAGGGTGTTGGGATAATGGGCGTGAGGTCCAAGGTTCAATCCTCCCAGATCATCTACATTTTTCTTTTAAAATATTCTGTGGACGCAATGATTTCAATGTATGGACGCATAGATTTTAGTGTATAGGGTTTTTTATTGCATATTTTTCAGTGTAGATGTTATTTTGTGGATGCATTGATTTCAGTGTAGATTTCTTGGATGCATAAATCTTATTGTGGATTTCATCGATGCATAAATTTTAGTGTATATGTTAATGTTTGACATTTTTTATATAGAGTCTAAACTAGAAATGGAAGATCTGCATGCAGAAGATGCTATGAGACAAACTGGCGAAGAACCAAAAATACAGAACACCAAACATCGTAAAACATATCAAGGAAGAAAATCTTATGAAATGTCAATAAAAGAACGAGAAGAAGACTTGAAAGGAAAAGCAGAAGAACAAAAAGAATTTTGAAAAAGGAAGTTGGACGAAATGACAACAAAAGAACAACAAGAACGAAGAAAACAAAATGCAGATCGACAAAAACAATATCGAAAAAGAAAGTTAGATGAATTGACAATAGAAGAATGAGAGGAACAAAGAAAACGAAACGTTGATCGACAAAGAGTGTATCGAGAGGGAAAGTTGAAGCAGTTGGAAGAACAAAGAAATCAAGTTGCAGAACAACAAATAAATCAAAATGTACAAAATGATGAAATGTCGGCAGAAGAAGGCGAAGAACAAACAAAACAAAACGCAGTTCAACAAAAAGAAAATCGAAAAAAAAAGTTAGGCAAATTGACAGCAGAAGAAGGAGAAGAACAAAGAAAACGAAACATTGATCGACAAAGAGCGTATCGAGAGAGAAAGTTGAAGCAATTTGAAGAACCAAAAAAATCAGTTTGCAGAACAACAAATAAATCTAAATGTACGAAATGATGAAATGATGGTAGAAGAAGGAGAACAACAAACAAAACAAAATGCAAATCAACAAAAAGCGAATCGAAAAAAAAAGTTAGGCGAATTTTCTCTATTTTCCAGTTTAACAATTTACTCAATCCTAAATACTTATTACTTACATTATGATAATCCTCGTAAATGTATCTTTGTTTTCAACTTAACCTGTTCCTTACAATGCTGATCAAACTCCAGTTTTGTGTCACCACCCACGACTGAAACCAGCCTAGATCCAAATCCTAGGCTCTATCAAGCGTCGAGAAGGATCAAATCTCCCGAGGTGCAACCCTCTTCTCAGGTATTGCACTCAAGGAGCTTTTCGAGGAGAGGGTTGCACCTCAGGAGATTTGATCCCTCTCGACGCTTGATAGAGCCTAGGATTTGGATCTAGGTTGGTCTTTATGCAAATTATGAAACTAGTTCTTGTTCTAGTGTTACTTGTTTTGATCAATTCCTCATCTTCCGAGCTGGTATATGTGCACATATTTTTGTTGGATGTATCATCTGATAAATAATCATCACCCTCTAGGCTGGAATTCGGTGCGCTAGGAAAATTTAAACCAAGAAATTTATTCTGCAAGTATTCATTAAGAAAAAAATTAATTATTTAAATAATGTAAAACAATGTTTAAAAGAATTTATATCAAATTGGAAAATACCTTACCACAATTCCTATTGGATTTGAATCGATTGTAGGAGGCATACTACCCACTGGAAGCTCATAATCTATGTAATGTCTTTGTACAATTGCTCATTTGAATTGTTTCTTTCCACGACACACATAACATCCACAAACAACAATTTTCTCAAAGTATTCATCCCATGTACTATAGTCTTTACTAACCTCTTGTTCAGTGCAATCATTTGTTGTGTAAGCATGATCAATTATCATATCCTCTTCCACCCATTGTCCTCTACATGATTTAACAATCTTAGGTCCACGTCCACGTACATATCTTTTTCTTTTGCTAGTTGAACGCTCATGCTCTGCATTTGCTCCAATCTCCATCTAACATAATCAATTACATGCATTATTTTATGTCATGATTGGATACAACACTATAAAATTTAATAATACTGTGAAAAAAGATGGACGTATAACACAAATGCCATCAAATCAATTTTTTCAAAGTCAAGTCAAAATTTGAGTACTTGATGTCCCAAGTCAAGCGTTGTGTCCTCATTAGATATGACATGATCTGTTGCCATGGCCTCATTGGGCCCCTGTAATATGCAACATAGTCAATGATGTTTAGTACACCAATTATATCATTTCAACTAATATGCTATCCAACACAAAAACCTCACTTTAATCATATATTTGACATATTGATATCATGTTTTGGATTTGAAAAAAAGCAATTTTATGACCCTGGGTATATGCATTGAGCCCAAATTTCAACAAGAAAAGTATCCAGTATCCCTATCCCACATGGCCATCCTAAATTTCAAACTTTTCCCTTGACCATAGAATCACATTTAATCATCATTTATGTGCATTTGAAACCAATAAGTTTGACCTCAAAAGCCTCATGGACAAAAAAATGACTTTATCTCCTCTATGTTGTAGCATTTGTGAATTCATAAACACCTTCCTCCTTTGGTTGAGGTTGCTTTTTCTTCTTACCTTTATTGTATATGCAGATTTCGTTGTCATATCTATTTCCACCCACTTTCCTCTAGTCGGTTTAGTAGTTCTACGTCGTCCACATCCTTTATCCATGGCATCCTCTGGATCCTGTAATACACAACAATGAGAATAGTCACATAACAACTGTGCACCAAGATAATATTGTTGAACTTATCTTGGCCCTAGGGTGTGCACATTCAAGGCTCGAACTCGGTGCATTTTTCGTCGACTTTGGCACCACAATAGGGTTACATTTAGGACAAAAAATCGGTGCAAAATGGGGTGCAGTTTGTGCCGACTTTGGCACCCCAACAAGGTTACATTTAGGGCAAACAATCGGTGTTTTAATCAACATTAATTACACCGACTATAGCGTCGACTGACAAAAAAAAAAAAAACCCGCAGACCAAAACATTTAAACATAAAACATATGTTTTATATGCAACATACCACCACAGAAGCTCCACCAGTCGAACTTAAGAGCACCAGAGGAAATATCGGGCTAATTCCTAGCATGGACCCACGATTCGAGCTTCGGGAAGACCACCGTGGAGCAAATAACAATATTGCAACCCAATAGAAGCTCGTTAGCACATGGGAATTTCAACTCTCCACCCCGGAGCTCCACTAGTGGAACTAGGAAGTGCTTGAGGTAATATTGGGCTAATTCCCAGCACAGACCCACAATTTGAGCTTTCGGGAAGACCACCGTGGAACAAATAACAAGATTGCGACCCAAATAGAAGCTCGTTAGCACAGGAATTTCAACCCTTCGCCCTGGAGCTCCACCAGTCGAACTTGGGAGTAAGGGCTAATTCCCAGCACAAACCCACGATTCGAGATTTTGGGCAGACCACCATCGAGCAAATAACAAGATTGTCACCCAAAAAAAGCTCGTTAGCCCCACCACTTCTATTTAAATTCAATTTGTTTTGTCAAAAATGTGAAATCTAGGGTAGAGATTCGCCCTCCACTACCCTAACAGTGTCTCCTTCGTTTGCCTCCACAGATTGGATGCAAATAATTTGCCCTAGGTTGCCTCAAAATGTCAAGCATCATCAAAGGATCAAAGGGAGGAGGTGGAAAGGGAGCATACACTGGCCACAATGAGGTAAGTATGTCAATTTATTGATTCCTAAGTGTTTCAAATATTTAGTTTTTAGTTTTTTTCCCAAAATTTAAAATGAGATATTTATTTTATATATAGGAGCATGAGATTGACCAAGAGAAAGAGGCATTGCCTTCCATATTGGGGATAGAGGCAGTGAACAAGTTGGATGGTGTGGACTTCAAAACACTCTCTAGATACATAGAAAAATGATCTAGTAAAACCCCTGAAACATTGCAACCAAAACAACCATGTCAAAGGGAATCAATTGATTCCCCATCCACTCCTAGATCGAGCAGAATATCCAAGAGGAAATCAATAACAATAAAATCTCAAAATGTGGAATAAGCAGCAGAGACTTCCACTGTCCTAGCCACTCCTGGGACACAGAATTACTCCACTATGGCATCTTTTGTATCTTGCATTGGAAGCTACGATACAAAGATAGAATACGACGTGGTTTCATGGGAAATCTGAATGTCATATACTGGAAATGTTTTTTTGGACATGTTGAAGGAGTCATGCCTTCAATGGTTCAAAGACCATCTACATTTTCCATTCTCAAAGACACCGATGCACCTACAAAAAGTAGTTATCCATGACATGGAGATTGAATTTGGCACAGGTTGGTCTATAAAGAAGGCAAAAAAACAAATGTCTCAAATTTGCAAGAGATTCCGGTGCAACCAAACAAAGAAGATAAAAAAATCCCGCCCGAGCAAAGGCTAAAAAAAGGCCAATTGATGTAAGTCTTAAAGTATGGAAAGAACTTGTAAAATCATATGAGAAGTCAGATGCACGGAGGAAGTCCGATGAGGAGAATACCTAGGTAATTGAATTTGCTCATAAGATTATATCAAACTTATTAAACAATTTTTATATTTGATTTATGCATAGTTAAACTAATTTGGTATATGTTTTAGGACAAGGCTTCCAAGGCTAGGCTTTCCAAACTTCGTGCCACGCATCACAGTGGCCAAAAAGTCCTACAGGCCTTGATCTGTACTTTTGTAAGTATATTTATTATGTGAAATGATATATTTTTAAATTCCTAGAAAAAAGTAAATGATTGCATAATAATTAGTTTAACTAGTCCATGTGCCATGTTTTTGACACGAGGATAAATATGGCGAGCATCCAACACCATATGAAAAAGAATTTTTACAAAGCAAAAAATGGACCGACTTTGTAATCTGTATGGAGAATGATGTATCAATCATTGACTAGTAACTCTTGTTGAGAACTTTTACTACATTGCTCATTCTTTCTTTGGGAAGCTATAATCTTAAGTGGTTTATCACATTCATTGGAGTTTAACTTAAGCACACTACACCCTCCCAAATGTGGTTTCCAAAAAATTGTAACAAATTTTCATATGTCTGTTTCCATAAGGCCATTATTAGTACTTTCATGGGACTACTCTCACAAAAATTGACCTCACAAAATTGTCATCAGAAAAAAATCTCTGGCAATAACCTCACAAGATAATATATTGTCATGCATTAAAATTATTGGTGCTTGATTGGGTTTCATTGATGGTAATAGTCTCGTCTCTTCTTCACATACACTATGGGTCGTTACTTTGCTTTCCACAAAGGTTGTAATGGAGGTATGGAAATGATCTTCTTGATTCATGGTGACTACTCTAGGACAAATTCAAACAAGTCTCCATATGCTAGTAGAAAAATCCCTTTCAAATCCCAAATGTCCTCTTCGAAGCTTCCTTATATAATGTTGAGGGTGACTACTAAATGCATTGTTAGTTGTTTGATGGTAGAATTCATGGATTCTATTATATGGACACCAAAACTAATAAAAAATCATTGTAACTAATATTTTTTTTCTATTTATGTAATCCTTGGAGGAGACATCACTACTACCTTTTAACAAAATCTTCTCAATCAATGGGCACACCTTGTATTATTGGCATTTAGACAAGGGGTTTCATACCATATGAACCAGTTTTAAGGCATCAAAACAACATTTCCATCTTGAAAATATGCCAATCATATAGCATGAACACCCATAAACACCTTGTTTGTCTTTAACATAGCCATAAAAACACTTTGAATAGTGTAAAGCCTTCATGAAACACTAGTTTCTCCAAATTTAAAAAGTGGTCCATCAAGATATGCATTTTTGTGTAGAAAGAGGCCATGTCATTCTACCAACAAATTTCAAAGTTGAACCAAAGGAATTTAAACCTAAAAATTCTCATCCAACGTTATATATTAACATATTGTCATGCCAAATAAAATTATTCTCCACAAGTGCACATATGAGTGTTGAGATAGGGTTATTTCCAAATGGATCTTCCCTAATCAGTTAAATAAGGGATCCTTAGGGATCCTTTGATGGTTACAATCCATGTCAAGAGGCATAGGAATAGTGGACAAGGCATGAAGACCATTATTGTTGATGGTATACCTTGTTGGTATAGATCTCCATAGTGGAACTAAAATAAAGAATTTTAAGGCCACCTCTCAAACCTGGTCACATATTGCCATAGGTTCATATTAATTGTTGTTTACAAGCATTTCAAACTTCTTTAAAAGTATGCAATTCTAACAACTATGAGTCATTTTCCTCATGCCTTATAACACTACATATGATAATGTTATCAAAATAAGGGCTAGTTTACCATCCATTTCTACTAGAATAACATTCATTGTTGTTATAGAATGTTTCTCACGTTATGAAAAATGTTCTTCTAGGATTGATCATAGAATATTGGTGCTTTGTCATAGGTCACCATATTGGTAGGAAAACACACTATTAACATTTGACACAAAGATTCTCAACAAAAAACCATCCCAATCCTCTCCAATCTTCCATGCTGCTAATCCATCACAAAGGATCTCTAGGAAATCCTTAATTGTTATCAACATATGCCTAGAAAGACACCATTTATGGTCATTGGCTTTTCCTCAATCCATATGATTATTTGGTTTTGTGGGATCACGTTGTATTGTGCAACCCATGGTATTTTGTTTCAGAGTTTCTTTATAAATTTGAAGCCTTCTACAATCAACCAATAGTTTCAGACCAAGACAAGATAGTATAACACTAATTCATAGCAGTGAATGGGTGAACTCCATAGGATGTAAGGGAAAATAGTTTATGTTTTTGTCCCAAATTTTGTGAAAAACAATATACTACCCCACATTAGTCCTTAGATGGTATCTTGGCATGGACTTTGAAAGCATGTACTAGCAATAAAAGGTGTATGCCCATCCTATAACAAACCCCAAAAACACTTAAGGTCATTACTAGTAGAAATGACTTCTTGAGTTTGGGACACAATCATCATTTCAGTACATAGCTTGGAATAAATTTGTCACACCAACTAACTTAGGGAAGCATATCATGGTGACATATTGAGGCTACCTTAAAATTTTCTGCTCTCTTATGTCCAAGTATTTGACATAGATTACAGTGGATGAAACAAGGATTATATCAGGAGTTCATGGCATGAAACAAATGTACTCAGGAACAATAAAATACAGTAGCACACAATCATTTCAATCACCAATTCTATGTTTTTATTTCCAGTAGGTCTGTGGCAGTGTTTGGCATGGTTTTATGATTGATGATAGGGGTGTAATTGGACTGATTTTGTGCAGTAGTATTGAATCTCTTAATTAGGAGAAAACCCTATGTATGCAAATCCCTCTATATGATTGATATGTAAACCTTTGAAGTGATCTTTTCCATGCCTAAGTAAATCAGTTGACTATAAACTAGGAATGGTGTTTTGGAGGATATTTTCTAGGGGCAGGGTATTGATGTTACTTGCTTGCAAAACATATATGACCTGCTCATGTTCTATGCTAGTTGAAACATTGGTGAAGTCTAAAATATGCCATGAAGATAACTAAGAGTTCTGAAGTTCACCCTTATACTAAGGCATCTGCCTTAGTGTAGAAAGGGGCTACCTTCTTACATTTGTGGCACTTCTTTGCACAATGTGCTTCCCATCACTCCAACGTACTTGTCCACATATTAGGATTTTAATTTCCTAGGAGAAATTTCACAAGTTTGGTGTTGACGCTCAACTTCCAACTCAATTTCTCATTTTTTCTTTGTAAACTTATGCTTCCTTGGTTTCATTGTCACATAGATCCCTCTTGGAGCAATCACAGTGGCCTTGTAAATTAACGTGCATTATGCACAACACCTATTAAACTCTGCTTAAAAAAATTTAAGCCTTTCTTCCACGGACATATTACATGCATTATCCATATGACCTAGATGTGCTATCTTCCATGTGATATTCTTCAAAACATTGTATGGCTCTTGTCAAAGATTAGTGGAATTTTGACCTTTCACCTAGAACTTGAGCATTTGTGTCAAGCTCATGGTCATATGCTTAGATATTTAAGAAATTATCAGTAGTCCATTCAACTCTTGACCATGGAAACCAATGATGAATCTACTTTGTGAGCCTTTCTAACCAGCCATCTAAATTTACTAGGAATTCAACCCAAACAATCTCATGAAAGTGCTCAAACAAGTACTTATCCTTGAACTTTATGGATGAATGAACATGCACCTCGTGCAAGTACTTATCATGCAAAGATGCAATTTCCTGGTAGGTGGATGAATGAACATGCACCTCAAACCAATCTTGATGTTGGTCCTTTGTCGACAACTTCCACCGCATCTTAGCTACTCTAAATTTTCTACTATTTGTGTGTAAAGTTGCTACTTATACAAAGTGTAACATATGCATTCAAGTTTCTAAATATAACAACTTTGTTGTGTCCAAACTAGGAAGAATTTTTTTTCCTTCAAGCTTGGGAAAAAATTCAACAACAATGCCTTAGTTTCATGTTGCCACATAATGTATAAAATGCATCCTCTTTTCTTAGCAATCTTATCTAAATAAAAGTCCCACAAAGCACATAACCGAGTTCATCCTTAAGCCAGTCTTCCATAACAAAAATATATAATTACCACTTGAACCTTCACTGCCATTGTTTTTCACTTGAGGATATGCTCCAAGAGGGAAAGGGGTCTACCGTGCTTGATCAAATTCATATGTTTATATACATATAGGAGATATGAAATATAAGGTTTCAAAATGTCCTAATGTATGAAATATACTACATGTGATATATGGTTATATACAAACTACTGAGTAAATTTGAGTTGTACTTCAAGTTTGAAGGTGCCCAATCATCATAAATGCATGGCATAGCTTGCCAACAAACCCTCCTACTTCAGGCTCCCTTCAAATATTGTCTTTTCTAGGTGAAGTACATATGCATACTGTTGGTTTGCACTCAAAAAACTTATGAGCTTGTTAACCTTCACTCATTGCTAAATTACTATCCTAGATGTTGATTTTGTCACCAAATTGAAGGGCATAGTAGTACCAATGATTACTGTGTTTAAAGTCTAAGTTTTGAATGCTAGTTGACTAATGATTTAGTGGTCTGTTAGCTTGGAAATAAGGACCGGTGTGCGCCCATCTTCAGTCTTTTCTTCGAACTCCTGGTTATTGTCTTCCTTTTTGAGTCGAAGGTTTTTCGTATCTAGCTTTGTCACTGACTGTTGTTTTGAGGGAGTGAAAGGAGTGAGTTCGAGCTCTGTGAATGGAAGGTGTCCTCCTATCATTGTGATTCCAAACACATCATGTGGGTCTATGTCCATATCTTGGATATTTTGACCTCCACCTTGGGATTCTTCTTCTTCCACAACTTTCTTGAGCCTTTCTTCTTCCTCCCTTTCTCTTTCCAATTCTACTGCTTTTTCTGTTACTTCTTGTTCTTCTTTCTCTTTTATCGCTTCTTCTTCTTTTATTTTCTTTTCTTCTTCTATCCTTTGTCTTTCTCCTTCTTCCGCCTGTATCCTTTCTGCTTCTTCTCTTTGTTGTCTTTCTGCTTCTTCTCTTGACCTCTGCACTTCTACTTCTTTGGAAACCTCTATAGCCTGACTAGATCTTGCATCGCTCTTACGACCAAAATGTTTATCCAATTCTGTCATGTTATTGGCCCTCCGGTATACTTCCTCATCCTTGAAGAAGTGGTCGGTGTACTCAAAGTGAATTTTACATGAAGCACAATGTTGAGCGGCCTTCTGTATTTTATCGGCCTTGATATAACCTTGTAGAATCCTGCATATTTGTGTGCCCACATTATTTGGTAGGAAACATATAATGGTGTCTCAAAAGGGACCCAGGAACGTCCCAATTTGTGAAACAAGTGTCTAATCAACATACAATCAATTAGGTAGGAAGACATATAGAATTCATCCTTCCTCTAGGCGATTCACCCCTGATTTGCTGCTATTGTCGATGCCATACTTTCTGATATAATGTCTTCCCAATTGAAAATGGTACCATGAGAGGCAATGCGATACATAAGGGGTACCCAACTAAGCTTATAGATATTCCCATTTGCTCTGCCAAATATTCTGCTCAACATCAAGGCTATGATTCTGAATAGAGTCTTCAGATTTTGGCTGTCATGTTCCCCACTTTCCATTCGTCTTAGCTGCCTCCCAGGAACCATCATCTTCTTAGCAAACTCGAAATGATCTATGTTAACTCCCTTTACCCATTCAGCCGTCATCATCACTTCGGGGGGTGGAAATTTGTAGGTTACACTATATAATCGGGTTGGAATGAAGCAAGCCCTTCTCCATTTTGCCCAGCTATGATCCTAGTGCCAATGTCCACATAAGGTAGAATCCAGCCGATGAATTCGGAACAAGGGAACAACTCTGGTTAGGTGGTAGCTTTATGGAGACCGGACTTTTTAATATTTTGATATACCATCATCTCCTCAATGGATGCATCTGGGACACTCTGATCTCTAATGAGGTTATATAGTTCACCCCACTTGTATTCAAGGACGATTCTCGTCGTTTCTTTGGTGTCTTCGAATAATGTCTCCATTGGAGCGTCCAAGACAACTTCAACGCCTGAATCTGATTTTGCTACCTTGGGATTTCGCTTGGAAGCTCTCCTTTGCATCTCTAAGTCCTAAAGAAACATCAAGTTAATGTGTAAGAAAATTTCAGTGTTAAAGCAATAGATTTAAGCAACATGTAAAGGCATCCCTTATCAATATTATTTACAAGAAAATAAAGTTAGAAGATTCATTACTTCCATGGTGTCAGATGTATTTGATGTTGGTTATGGTTTATCATAACATTATCAATTTATTTGAAAATAATTCCCAAATGCGATAAGATGCATCCATGGTCCTTATGTGAAGTTAATCTTACTTTCCAATGCACTATTAGCAAAACAAATAACAATTTAAAATGAAAATATGCCTTTACTTCTACAAACAGGGTATAATAGCGATATAGTATGCTGTTGTTAAGATGACGCACAACCTAGGCTTTCTCTTCAAAAGAACCGCAAGTTTCATTCGTTTAAGTGGCTTGGGAAATTTCAATGCATTTGAACAGCTTGAGGAACTGCCCTAGCTTCATGGGGGGTTCACTACTGAGGCAATATCATATCACTCCATTCATATTGGGGGTTTGAATACTCCTAAGAACCTCAAAAATATATTGCCTCGTATTAAGGGGTCAAGGGGGGGGGGGTTAATTTGACATATTAATATAAATATTGGGGGTTATTTTATTTGGGTGGGCTGAGGAATAACCACAAAATCGTGGGATGTATTCATACCTCCAAATCACGTGTTGGATTCATACCAATCCTATTTTTTGCTAAGGAATAACCTCCAAATCACGGGCTATATTTATACCTCAAAATCATGGGATGGATTCATATTAGTCCTAACTACTACTAAGGAATAACCTCCAAATCGTGGGCTGGAATTATACCTCCAAATCATTGAACTTATAAAGTCTTATTTTTTTTAGAATAATTGTCTTCATGAATGAGATTTATCTAAGCTTTCATTGGCCCTAGGGCCATGAAAATGGGTGATAAAAAATCAGAAGAAAATAATAAATTTCATAAATGTGATCTTCCCCTTGATGAGATGTGCTCTTAAATTTCTAGTGAATTGTGCCTCCATCCATAAATGTGATCCATCCTTCTAAATTCCTAGTGTTTTTTGAATAATTTAATGTGATCTATGACTCCCTTCAGTTGTTGAGGTTCACATTTTTATGACGCAAGCAATTTTCCCATCCATATTTTGTCACCCATTGAATTCCTCGTGGTGCCTTCATAGTTTTCTATTTATTTTATACCACTTGTAGTCCAATTGGGAAGGAAATCTTCAAGAAACTCTTGTATCCATAGTTTTTTTATATTTATATCGAATTATGGTGCTCCTCCATGCATTTTCCACGTAGATGTGTAAATCGACCTATACAATTTTTTCGCAGGTTTAAATTTTTTACTTAGTTGCATCAAACTCAACAATTGAACTTATTTTTTCATTTTTCCATGAAGCCTAATTTACATTTCCATGGCTATTACAAATTAAAAAATAAAAATAAAAACAAAAAAAGAATAATCATCCTCTAAAGCATGTCTCCCCCAAAAAAGCTTATTTTTTATGTAGTGCCAATTCATGTAGAATAATTTAAAAAAAGAAAGAGAAAACATATTCCATCTCTTAGATATCTACATACCTTCCTTTGCATTTGCTCTTAAACATCTATATATACTTTTCTTTTGAAAAAAAAAACAAAAACAAAAGAGAATTGGGAGAACTCCAATGCTCAATGGTTGTTTCAATCAAACCTTGCTCCACCACAACCAAGAAAAGTGAGATCAATCTTTCTTGGCTCATTGGAACCAAGAAAAGTTAGATCAATCTTTCTTGACTTATTATTTCTTTCAACTTTTTGTATTCTTCTTTAACATTTTCACATTGCCAGTTAGGAACAGTTGTTAGATTGAGTTATATTTGGCACATTCATAATTGTAATTTTAATTCTTATATGCAAGGCATCCATCTTAATATTATATTGGAACTAACATGAACATAGGTGAAAATATAAATCTTTATTTACATACCCTATGTGTTATCGTTACCATGAAATTGTATCATATAATTTTCACCATCTCTCTATCTTTATAACTATTGAATGCTTGAAACTTAACAATGGAGATTTTTCCCTCTCTTGTAAAGATAAAAAAAAACTAGATATAACCCAAGAAAAGTAACTAAATGTTGTTAATTCCTTGCTTGCAAGAATAAATGTAGAGGAAGTCGACGCAATTCATTGCATCTTGTGAATGACTCAAATCCAAGCTATGCATATGATCATATGGTGTTATTTGAAAGTAAGAGGAATTTTTCAATGTTCATTTGGGTTCAAACATCAATGACATTTGTTTTGATAGGAAGGTAGGGAAGTCCATCCATGAAAATGATTTTGAATTTTTATGGAGTTTAATTTATTAAGCTTATATAAAACATGATCTCTCTATGGCTATACTTGCATTTAGATGATATAAAATTGGTAGATTGGCAGGCTGTGGTGTGAAACATTTACAATTCTCATATTTTCTAAACATTGCACTGACTATTGGACTATCAGTCTTTTGTATTCTTTGTTACATTGATGTATTGACTAGGTTGCATTTTACACATTTTTCCTTCCCCATTACTATTTCACTAGGTCTTCCACTATCCAACGCTACAAATTGATCAGTTTCCCCTACAATCCCGATGGGATCATTATTAACATTATACTATTATTTTATTTAGCATCATGTTTGTTTATATTGAGATGCATTAAGGATCTTGTTTGTTACAACTTGATGATATAAACGGGGTATTAAAAATGGGTTGATAAAAATGGATACCTACAATATCTAGTGAAAATATGGGTTGTCTTAATTGGAAAGGTATATTGGGAGGGGAGGTTCAACAATACAATTTTAGGAGGCATTTTCCAATATTTAGTGAAATTAGGGATATTCTTTAATATCATATGAATGATCGTGCTATGTAACAAGTTCACTAAGTGAACCCCCCATGCCTAGCTTCAACCAAAACTGGACTTCTTTTCTAAATGCAAGCCACAACCTTATTCATTCCCTAGAGGTCCCTTCTACCTAAAAAAAAAAAATGCAGCGATGAACCTAAATGAGCATGCTTCCATGGTGAGGTGTTATCGTGATACAGAGGGAAGCCAAAACTAGTTTTAGCAAGCTCTAGTCGAGAGGTTTTAGTGGTTAAAAAAAACAGTTTGCCTACTCTCCCAACCCAAAAGCATAACTTCTGAGAAATGGGACGACCCGAGGTAATGGCCGAAAGGAATAACCCTAGCATGTTTCGGCCGAGGACCTTATACTTGTAAAGCCTCTAGAAGCTATCAAAATCCTTACCCTATTCCTAACTGGAAGAAGAAAACAATGGTTTTTGTAGGTTTTGAAGCTAATGTAATACTAATGTGCAGTCATAACCTAACAAACAAAATCATAATCTAAACATGAGTATGGCACCAATGGTAGGTTGTGAATTCCTTTTAACCAGTGGTGAAAACGTTGTTTCCAAACATAGAATCAACAATAAAATTAAAAACTTACCTGGCGGTGAACGATTGGTCCAACTATGATGCTCAATGGCATTGGGTTCTTTCTAGCATCCGGTATTAGCTCCAATCTACGAACGACATTACAAATGGCATGTCCCAAAATCCCTTTATATATAAAAACGTAACCCTAGTCACAAATGAGTATGGTTTGTATTCTAACAGGCCCACAGACTCAATCGAGACCATTTCGGGCACTTTTCAAAACTTCCACCAATATTGTTTCGGAGTTATTTTCATTTCGCACTGAAGCGTTTCGGTGTCCTTTCTTAAACTTACGTTGATACCTTTTGCACGAGCCTTGTTTAAATCCTCGTTTACATCATTTCAGAGCCCTTTTCCTTTTAGATTCCTTTTAGATCGGAGGGCCTTTTCTTTTTCCAACGATGCGTTCTGACACCCTTTTCTTTTGGCAGCGACATGTGTTGATGCCCTACTCATTTCTATGCCGACCTTCTTTATGCCGAAGTATTTTCGGTGCCTTAGTCTTTTCATGCCGAAGCATCTTGACATGTCTTCCATTGCACGTCGATCCATAAAATTACCAACTTTTCCGAAAAGATGGTTTTCTCTTGATTTCGATTGTGTCGGCATGAATTATGATCTTACTCCGAAACGCCAAATCCAAAAAAAAAAACTCTAAGTATTTTGGCGTAAATTCACAAGCATTCCAACCGTTTCGGCAGAGAAAATCAAGTTGCTCCGAAACACAAATCTTACCAAAATTGCTCCGACCTTTTCAGTGTAACTTGGGGAGTTGCTCCGACCATTTCGGCGTAACTTTGGGATTTGCTTCGACCATTTCGATGGAAAATGACAAGTTATCCCAATTCCAAAATATTGCATTCTTACTTATTTTTTAAGAAAACTCTAAGTGACAAAAGTAAGCTTATCAAAGATGAACAAAATTCTAAGTAAATAAAAAATAGAAGGGGGGGCCTACAATTTTAATAAAATTTTGGGTACTAGGTTGCAGCAGCAACACAACCATTTTACTAACCTAATGCTAACCTAATGCTTATTATTCTTTCATGAATGCTGGAATGTTCCAAATGATTAGGATTTTATTGTCCCTTGTTTGTGGTTGGGATTAGCCCAGTACTCTTCAATCTCATTTCAGTCCCTCCTGGTTTGCAATTCTATGGCTTTCCTGAGGTTTAATACCTCTCTTTAACTTGTGGTGTTTCCTATAACTAGGTTTATGGGTTTTGTTCACAAGTCTTTTAGTTGTTCGTGGTTCCTTCTACAAGAAACACCCTACTACAGATTATGCCCAAATGAATTATAATGGTATACATTGCTACTGTCATATTACCATGTTTACAAGGGTTTTAGGTAATTATTATAAACTATAATTGAATTGATATTCCAATGATGTACAATTTTTGTCCTCTGAGCATTGATATATTTAAACAACTGCTTTCTTGCATTTGCATATATGTATATTTGGTTTGACATGGTGTATATTTACAGTGTTATCATGCATACTTCCATTTAGATTTAACTTTGTTTTGAATATTCATAACTTATACTTGGACTGTATATGGGGTCTTATCCAATTGTGCTCTTCGGTCAAGATTTAGGGAAGTCCTATCCCTTGTTAATTGTATTTTTTTTTATCTACATGTCAATATGAAGTTGGTCATAAGATCAAATTTGTTTAGCTATACACTTCCACTTATAGTTATTTCCTTTTCATATGTACTTATTCTTAAACAACTCAATTCTTTACTCGAACTAGGGAATTTCTACTGTAGTATTTTTGTTTTTAACCTATACATTTCTCTATGTACGATTTCCTCAGAATAATGTGGTTCATACTACCATTTTTGTATCAATGAGATTACATCAAATATTGAATTCTAAGTATACCTTTGGGACTAAATGGAATGTTTATAGGGGTTTCTTATTCGATGTGCTCTTGTTTTAATTTTCTCATTAATACCCTTGTCATCTTCATGCTTTTACGACTTTGTTTTATTATACTCATAGAAGCGGGTTGGGTTGGCTTCATGAATGACTATGTTGACTCCTAGAATTTGTAATTTATTCTTTAGATATATACAATCTTTGTGCCTCTTCTAACCTTGATTGCATACCTTACTAGATTCATTTTTATTCATTTCTTGTATTAGTACAAAAGAGCAATACCAGGCTACTTTTACTAATAAGTCATTTCTAGGTTATCTATTATTAGCATAGTTCTTGTGTTTATTTGCATAACAAGGGTCCATACGTTTCGAATTGACCCTTAAAGTTATGCAAAGTGTCTTTTTTTATATTTCTAAACATAGCAGTAGGGTTATTTCAGTACTATTACTCTATTATAATGTAGAAGTTAATGTAGAATTGTGTTATCATAGTGATAGGATCACAATATACATTTATTTTTCTCACACCATCCCATTCTCGTACATTATATAGGAATACCTAAGAAAGAAAGTATTATGTTAACTAAATAACAATACTTATTGAGTTAATCAACTAGTATCACTTGTTAAAATAGTTCTGATACTAATGAATAATACTTGCGTCATTGCATTCTTTTAATACATAATCTATTTACAAAAAACAAAACTATTCAAGAAAATAGATACATATATGTGTAGAAACACTTGACAAAACAACTTGAATGACCATGTTCTTCCCAACCTTAGATCCTTGAACAACCAAGTTAATTGCTCATTGATCACCCCAAGCCTAAAACGTGGCATCAAGGATGAATATGCTTCTTCTTCACTTTAGTTCTAAGACAATTTATACCTCACACTCTGGTAAGTGTTCAAAACAATATTCTACTTCTCTCGGGAACATAAATAAAGATGATTGTTTCAAAAACTGCCTAACACTGCTTTGAGTACTCCCACAACAATGTTTTTTGAACCCATGCACTGGACAACATCCTACCCTCAATGCATACATGATAATTTGTAGTCTCTTGTGCCTAGGTATTTTTATCATGTCATTATCTATGCTACTCTCCTTCCTAGAGTCATGACCCTTCATTTTTTACTTTGGTCACCCGATCAACCCTTGGGTATGTGGAGTTATTAAATATCCCTTTTGACACTTATCATACTTCATAACTAGAGTAATAGTCGTCTTCCTCTCATGGTTCATCCTCATTTCAACATGGTCATTCAAGTTGCATTGTATTTAGTTATTAAAATATTTTATTTACAATTGATACACCATAATTACATATGGCGAGCTTTAGTCATTCAAAGTTCAAAATCATACTTCAATTTTGAAATTATATATTAACATAAGTTTTAAAATAAATCTAAGTTATAACACATTAACATAAGGGATGTTACAATTATCCACAACTAATACTCTACATGTAATCTAGACCTCCTCAATGCCTACCATTAGAGCAAAACAGGGCACCTGTCATTAGTGTAAAAAACTGTCACCATGATGAACGATAGATGTCAGTTAAAAAAATTTGAACGCTGAACTTGATCCAAATGATCGACTTTCTATACCTGCCATGTGTTTCCTTTAATCAATGTGGCATCGGTCTAAATTAAGAGACTTGAGATTTTTAATCTCTCCAATCTCAGACGGCAAGGATTGTAGACTTTCACAATTAGAAAGATCCAGAAATTGAAGTTTAGAAAGACGGCATACCTCTTTAGGCAAATCTTGGATGGGAAGATGTCTTAACGAGAGAAACTCAAGCATTCTTAGCTTCTCTATTGACGTTGGGACTGAAGCCATTTGGGTGCAGCCGGACAGACTGAGAACCCTCAGAGAGGTAAGACTCCGTACAAATTCTGACGGAAGCTCTCTCAAATGTGGATTGTCTTTTAAGGTGAGAGTCGCAAGCTTTGGGCATCGCAACTGACTGGGCAGATCTTCCATAAAATTACTGGCAACTGGGAAATTTCGCTGATTTTGAGTTGCCATGAATAAACAGTTCTCCTCTTTCTGCCCAATGTAGATCGCCATGGCCCGAATAGCAGATTGAACTCTTATTGTCTTCTCTTTAAAGACATTCGATCTCTCTTTAACAATCTGGAACAAGCAACGGTCTACAAGGAGTTTTAAGTACTTGCGTCCAACGGCCATGTCCATTAAATAGGTTCCTTGTTTACTTTTGACCACACCTTCTCCAATCCACATTTGCACTAATTCGAGTGTATCAATTTCTTGTTCTTCGTTGTACAGAGCACAATATAAAAAGCATTTCTTCACGTCTGAATTGGGCAGAGCATCATAACTAAATCTGAGTGCTGCATACAGTTCTGCATCAAGACCAGAACCATTAGCTGGAAAAGACGGATCTACGTTTTGAATGGAAGATAAACAAATATCCCATTCATGTAGACTTGTTTGGCCAATCATTGCTGCGGCGACTACATGTATGGCCAAAGACACACCTCTGCAGTGGTCCGCAATTTTCCTGGCACGGTCTTCGATATCCATAGAAACTTTGTCGTCTTTGAAAACCACTCTGCGAAACAGCATCCAGGCCTCATCTCTGGAGAGGGGTTGTATTACAGTGGGCTCTTTTGCCTTCTCTTCAATATGCAACAGGTTTGATGAAAGAAACTGCAGAGAAGTCACCAATATTGACAAGTCGCTTTGAAAGCCATGATAAATCTTATCAAAAGATGCCTCTGCCACGACACGGTCTATCAGTAGGCACCGTTTTGCCTCTGTAAGAGAATTTAGCAGCAATGGCAACCAGGTCTTCATGATCTCCAGGAAGGCTTTATTTTGAGATTGGAAAAGAGTGGTAATATCGGGTTCGTCTCGGAAGAGGGTGGTAATATCGAGTAGAACGATCTCGATACGCCTCAAATCAGTTTGCAGAATCTGACGATTATCCTCCTCAATAACTTCTTTCAACAGTTCCATGACCGGGTCGACCACATGTCTGAGTATGGCGTTGCCTGATAAAACATTGTGCTGAAACAAGGACCTTTCAAAAGATGCGCTCCATTCTCTTATTTCTTTGGAGACATAGTCAAGAAAGCTTTGGCGTGGTACGGAGCTATCGAGTAAGCCTTTTGCCTTTATAAGAGAATTTAGCAGCAATGGCAACCAAGTCTTCACGATCTCCTCGAGCGCTTCCTTTTGAAGTGGGAAGAGGGTTTTAAAATCTAGTAGAAGGCTTTCCATTTGCAGAATCTGACGTTTATCCTCCTCACTAATATCATCTTTCAACAGTTGCTCGACCGTCACGCTGATCATGGCGTTGCCCAATAAATGCTGAATCAAGTCATTTTGAAAGCCATAATAGAGATGATTAAATAATGCATTCCATTCCTTTATTTCTTTTGACAGTCTCCCGGGATCGCAGACGACACAGGCAAGACAGCTTTGCAGGCGTGGTCTCGAGCTATGAAAAAGGCCATTTGCCTCTGTAAGCGAATTTTGCAGCAATTGCAACCAAATCTTTACCATCTCCGGGGGATCTGTCAGTTGATCTCTGAAGATGATACCAGTATATTGTAGAAGGGTCTGCATAGGCCTCAAGTCAGTTTGCAGAATCTGACCGTTTTCCTCCTTCTGAATAAGATCCTTCATCATGTCCATCACAGGGTCAAGCACAAGGCTGATAATGGCATTGCCTGATACTCTGGGGACGTTTGCCATGGCCTTCTTGCTCGTTTGGGAGAGCAGAGGAATGGGAGAATGTGGAAGGTATATCTGACGAGCTGCGCGGTGAAGAGCAACGCGGAGAAAAACAAAGGGAGATTGCGGGGAAGGGGGAGTTGTTATGTGGAAAAGGTGTCATGAGAGTGATGTATTTTTCTTTCGGTGGAAAAGGTGTCATGAAAGTGATGTATTTTTCATTTGATTAGACATTTGTCTGACCCTCGACAAAGTTAAAGACTTTCGGTGGAAAAGGTGGCATGAAAGTGATAAGACTTTCGGTGGAAAAGGTGTCATGAAAGTGATATATTTTTCTTTCGGTGGAAAGGTGTCATGAAAGTGATATATTTTTCTTTCGGTGGAAAAGGTGTCATGAAAGTGATGTATTTTTCATTTGATTAGACATTTGTCTGACCCTCGACAAAGTTAAAGACTTTCGGTGGAAAAGGTGGCATGAAAGTGATAAGACTTTCGGTGGAAAAGGTGACCGTGGCATGAAAGTGATATATTTTTCATTTGAGCAAACATTTGACTGACCCTCGACAAGTGATATATTTTTCATCTATCTCTAAGCGTAAGGTTCAAACAAACGTAAAGGTTGAGCAGACATTAGACTGACACTCGGCAAAGTTAAAGTAGGAATAGAATATAACACAAAAGTAAAGCAATTCGAGTTGAAGAAAGTAAAAGCAATCAGATAAAGTAAAGCAATTCGAGTTGAAGAAAGTAAAAGCAATCAGATAAAGCAGCGCGGTGATTATATCTTCAGCCATATTCATATAAATATTCATATTTGATATCAAGAAAAAGAAGAAAAATGATTATGAAAAGAATATGAATAGATGCATGATATAGAAAATGTAAGATAAAAGAGGAGAAGAATGAGGTAAAGAACATTAATATATTTATGAAAACGGAAGAAACAATATTAAAATTTTTATGTAATTAGAAAAGAATAAAAAAAAAAATTTGAAAACATTAGAAAAAATAAAATAAAAAATCTTTAAAAAAAAAATATGAATAAGAATAAAAATATGGGCTGTAAAATTATAATTAATAAAATCAATTGAATGAATAAAAAAAATAGATATAAAATAGAAAAAGAATAAAAAATAAAAATAAAATATTTATATAAGAATGTAAGACATTAGATATAGGAGAAACAATAAAAAAAATACTTATATAAGAATGTGAGAAAATAGATAAAGAAAAGAAATGAAAACATATTTATAATAATGTATATAAGAGAAAATGCTTGATTTCATAAGAGAAAACATATGTTCTTAATTGTTAAATCACTGTAAGATAAATTGATTTGGAAGATTATGAAAGATTTACTTTTTAAAGATATATATATATATATATAGAGAGAGAGAGAGAGAGAGAGATTAGTAATGAAGGAATTTTGAGTGAACCTATGCTTATTTTAGCACACGATTTGAATTTGACTATTAGTGATAGGGAAATTTTGAGGTCTTTGCCATATCAAATTCTTTAATAGGACTCTTCTCCCATTTGTTTGAGGAGGAAAGGTTGGTTGATGTCATTCTGTGCTCTCTCATCCCTACTTGGAGCAATGGAAGGAAAATAGATGTTGTTGTGGTGAAGAGATTGGACCATTTTCTACTTGTTGAATACATGGTGGATGCTTCTATCAAGTATAGGTCATGGATAAACACTTCTAAATCCCTCTCATCCCTACTTGGAGGAAGGGAAGGCGGGGAGATGTTCTTGTGGCGAACAGATTGGATTGTTTTCTACTTGTTGAAAACATGGTGGATGTTGCTATTAGGTACAGGTCATGGATAGATACTTCTAAAGTATTGGACCACTCCCTAGTGGTTTTGCAATTGGATTTCTTTGAGCATAGGTTAAAATATCATTTCAAGTTTAATCATTCCTGGCTTAGTGATGAGGATTTTAATGCCTTGGTTCGGTCAAATTGGAAGCCCTCTTTAGCTAAGGAGTGTCTCTCTCCAATGGAGCATTTGGTGCAGAATTTGAAATGCTTAAAGTCAGTCATCATAAAATGGGAGGTTGGTAAAAAGAAGGATTTGAAAGTAGAACTTTTAGATATTGAAGACCAGATTGGGGGGTTGTATTATGCTAATAGTAAGGGGGTGTTTTCTGAAAGTGATAATTTGGTCCTTGGAGAGCTTGAATCTAGGAAAGTTAGGATCCTAGCATTAGAAGAAGAGACATGGAGGCTCAAAAGCATAGCCATTTGGCTGGCTCAAGGTGATGGAAATACTTATTTTTTTCACTGGTTTGTTGAGCATAAGAAGAATTCCAATTCCATTTGGGAGGTCACTAGGTCTTCAAGGGAAGTGTTCAAAAGTCAACCAGACCTGGAAAGAGAAGGTAAATATTTTGTTCAGGGTCTTTTTCATGATTTTATAGGTAACAATAGTCTTTCTTAGTTGTAGGCCATTCTAGCCTATCCTAGGTTCTTTAATGCAGAAGAGGGTAGGAAGGTGGGGCATCCTATGACCATAGAAGAGGTAACCATTCTAGCTTATCGTAGGTTCTTTAATGCAGAAGAAGGTAGGAAGGTGGGGGATCCCGTGACCATAAAAGTGGTAAAGAAGATATTAGAGGTGTTTTTCAAATAAAAAATCCTTGGACCAGGCGTGTGGTCTGTATATTTTTTCTTGCATTTCCTTGATATTGTCGGTATGGATCTATGGAGGGTCATGGAGCAATCTAGAGTACTGGGAGAGTGTTTAGGGATTTGATTGCAACATTCATTGCCCTGATCCCTAAATCCTCCAATACGAGTTCTTTTAGTGACTTCAGGAAGATTTCTTTATGCAATTTGGTGTATAAGGTAATTGCAAGCAAAATCAAGCTCAATTTTTCCAAGCATATGTTTGGTGAGCAATTTGATTTTTTACATAGTAGGTAGATTTTAAACACCGTTGGCGTAGCTAAAAAAGGGATACATTCAATAAAAGTGAATAAATTGGAGGCTATCATTCTTAAGCTCAATTTAGTGAAAGCTTATGACAAAGTGAGTTGGTCCTTCCTAAGTCTAGTTCTTTTACAAATTGGTCTTAGTTTGGAAGTGACAAATTGGATTATGGGGCGTCTGTCCTCTGTTAATTATGTTGTTTTAATTAATGGGTCCCCTATTGGTTTTTTTAAGAGTGAAAGGGGACTGAGACAAGGATTCCCTTGTCTCCCCTATTGTTTTTGCTAGTTGTGGAAGGGCTTAGTTAGTTGATTTTGAAGGAAAAAGGTGGAAGGAAGAATAGTGGAACTATAGGCATCAACTACTCATTGGATTTCTCATTCTCTGTTTATTGATGACATTTTGATTTTTGGTCAGGGGACTATGCAAGAATGGCTAGAATACAAGGAAATATTGAATATATTTTGTTTGGCATTGAGAATGGAGGTGAGCTCTCATAAATATTTTTTACTGCAGAATAGTATTGGAGATCAGGTGCGTATATAGGTACATGGGGTTTTAAATTTCCATATGAAGGAATTGGGAGAGGGCATGAAATACCTGAGATATTTTTTGAAGCCCAATGATTATCAAAGAGGTGATTAGCTTTGGCTCATAAAGAAGGTAGATCCGCATATTGAGAATTGGTGTTATAGGTGGTTATCTTTGGGTGGTGGGTTGATTTTTGTTAAGTTAATACTCGAAATCATTCCAGTTTATTGGATGTTGATAGCGTCTATCCTAAAGTTCATTATTGAGAAGATAAGACAAATGATTCAAATTCTTATGGATTTGTAATAAGATAAAGGAGGGGTTTCATTTGGTGAGGCGAGAGAGTGTAATGTCCCTTTTTTAAAATTTATTAAAATGGTGAAATTTTCAACTTTTTCCACTAGTTTGACCTTTGACTAGTATTGGTTTCTTGACCTCCAAATGGCTCCAAATGCTCCCAAATTGACTCAGAAGGTGTATGGATGGTTTTAGGACATAATCATGAGGTTCAAGGATGGTTTAGAGTCTTCAATAGGATTCTTCAACTCTCCTTTAAGTTCTGGCCAAAGTAGGGAGTTTGACTAGCAATTTGGGGTTCAAATCCCCATGGGGTAGATGCTGGAAATGGCTCTCCAAATGCTATTGGACCTTCTCGAATTTCTAAACAGAGGTAGGGGATATCTAGGGGACATCAATATAGTCTCATACGCATCACCATTCAGTTTATTAAGTCTGTTACAACCCTCTCCAATTAGGTACAAAAAGACTAGTTTCGACCTTGGGGGTAATGATAGGCAATCTTCTCCAAATGCTATGAAAATGAACAATATGACTCCAAAAGCTTATACACTGAACATGAAACTTGTATAAAAGGTTATTAAAAGCCTATAAATCATTAAATAATTATTATTTTACTGGTCAATTCGATTAAATCAACATATCATTGGCATACATCAACATAGTGGGGAAATTGGCACCATTTTCTCATTAATAATTAGATTTACATAGTTCCACTTGGAATCTCGAATTGATTCTATTTTGAACATGAAGAACAGATCATTTACATCAATGATAAAAGAATGGGGCATTAGAATCTCCCCCAAAGATTACAACATCTCACCAAGTGCGCAATTCATCAAGGATCATGAATATGCTGAGAAAACTTGAAATGATTGGAGAAACAAGCTGAAATAGAAGTGACCACGAGTTGACCTGTAGCTTGAACCTGCAACATATGAATCCATTAAAGCTCCAACTGAAAGGCCTGAATGTCCTTTCCAATTACCAACTAGGATGGGAATCTTTCACCCTCGAAATTGGTGCTAAGGCAAGTAGAGTAGCACTCCACTAGCTCTCCTCTCAAATGAAAATTCTGAAAATGATCAAAAGCCCTTCTCTTACTTTATCCCTGTATTTTATAAACATCCTTAGCCTTCTAATGTTCCAATTCCATCCATAGATTCCAAGCCAATTCGAATTAGGGAGAGGTTCATGATTTGCCATGTGTCTTCCACTTCCTAGCCTTCCACCTTCTACCAATTCAAGTAGGAACCTCTTGAACTTCCATAACTCCCATGAGCACTCTCTTGGAGGCTATTTTTAGGCCCGACATGTCATAATGGTCAGATGTCAACAATCAAGCCTGCAATTTGTCATAGGTGTCATAGCATCTTCATCATTGTTGTCATAGAGGTTAGGGAATCTAGTCCAAGTGTCTAATAACTCCTCATTTGACTCTTCCTCTTCCATGGGAGTTACACTTCCATCCCAATTTGACCTATGATGCATATTTCCAAGTGTATGAGCCTTCCAACTCATCCCAAGAATGTTGGGATTCTTAGGGATTCGAATTGACAAGAGGAGGTTGCCATGTGGCATAGAAAATCTAGCTTGAGTGGGTCCCACACCCTCCATGTGTCTTCATGATCAATTGCTACTTTTATTTTCTCTTGTATTTATTTATTTATCTCCTTTATTAAATATTTATGCCATTCTAATGTCTAAACAACATTTATTATCTCCCTTTTTTCAACTCCCAATGTCTCCATCCAACCTAGGGAATTAGTAGGATTGATGGAATTTTCCTGTCATGAATTTATTTGAATGGGGACATTACAGTCCTCCCCACCCAAGATTTCTTGTCCTCAAGCAATTTCAGATTTGGATGCTGCAAAATTTGTTCCTCCTCCCATGTGGCATCTTCACTTGGGAGATCCTTCCATTGTACCAAGTACTCTTTGATAGTTTTGCTCCTTAATCTTCTTTCCCTAGTCTTCAAATTCTTTTCTGGAACAAGTATGAGCTGACCTTCATCATCCAAAGGAGGAAGTTTTTCTGAAATGACAATTTGCTAACCAACAACGTTCTTGAGACATGAAACATGAAATACATTGTGAATTTTACTTCCTTCTGGAAGTTCTATCTCATATGCTACCTCCCCAACCTTCCGAACTACCTTGTATGGGCCATAGTACCTTGGTTTTAGCTTCTTTGCTCCCTTATTTTTCAAGGATGTTTGTTTATATGGATGCAACCACAAACATACCAAATCATTGATTTGAAAGGTCCTTTCTTCCCTATGTTGATCTGCATATTGTTTTTGTTGATTTTGGGCCACCTGCAAGTTGTCTTTCAAAAGCTTTAAAATTTCTTGGCTCTCTTCGACCCAATCTTTAGCTTTTGGGGTTCTACTATCACCAAAGATATGCTCAACAAAGGTGAGTGCTTCATAACCATATAATGCTTTGAAAGGGGACATTCCTATTGACATATGAAAAGTGGTGTTGTAACAAAACTCACCCAAGTGTAGCCATTTTACCCATGTTTTTTGCTGCTCTCCCACATAGTTCCCTCGGTACCCTTCCAACCATTGATTCAATCTCTATGTTGGGCCATCAGTTTTTGGATGATAGCTTGTGCTTGGAGTCAATTGAGTGCTCACCAATTTGAAAATTTCTTGCCAAAAAACACCCATGAATCTACTATCTCTATCACTTACAATGTCTTTGGGGAGCCCATGCAATCTGAAGATTTCTTTAAAAAAAAATCAGCCACTTGTGCAACACTAAAATATTATGTAACAACAAAGAAATGAGAAAATTTGGCCAGCCTATCCACTAGCACATATATCCAATCCTTTCCCAAAGATTTGGGAAATCCCGTGATGAAGTCCATTGAGATACTCTCCCATTTTTGTTCTAGAATGGGAAATGGTTGCAACAAACCAGCTGGGAATGTGAGTTCAGATTTGTTTTGCTGACAAACTTTACATTCATTTACATATTTGAGAACATATTCCTTCAGCCCTCTCCAAAAAAACATTTTCCTTAATTTCCTATAAGTTTTGAAGATCCCCGGATGCCTAGCTAGTGGGGAATCATGTGCTTCTTGCAAAATATTGTACTTGAGTTTTGAATTTTGAACTAAATAAATTATTCCCTTATAATATATCATCCCATCCAAAATCC
Source organism: Larix kaempferi (assembly GCA_027924585.1). Lineage (NCBI taxonomy): Eukaryota > Viridiplantae > Streptophyta > Pinopsida > Pinales > Pinaceae > Larix > Larix kaempferi. Next base: position 9,292,189 of record BSBM01000120.1, on the reverse strand, counting down.
TGTAGTTATCATCCCCTTTGACCCCATCTAACACATCACAAGCATATTCAACCATTAACATGTTTTTCCAATCTTTTGCAATGTCCATGAGAGAAAAGGAAGGTCTTCTAGATAATGCATCTTCTACAATGTTATTCTTCCCTTTTACATATTCAATATCAAAATCAAAGGCTTGGATATTTCTTACCCACTTTTGTTTCCTTTTATTAATATCTTTTTGGGTGAGGAAGTGCTTTAGACTATTGTGATCAGTTTTCACCACAAACTTGTTTCCCACCAAGTATTGTCTAAACTTGGCCAAGGCATGCATGATGGCCAACATTTTTTTGTCATAGATGGAATAAATATTTTCATGTGGATGCAAATTTCTGCTCTCAAAGGCTATAGGGTGTTGATTTTTCTTTAGGACAACCCCTATCCCTTCACCTGAAGCATCACATTCCAAAACAAAAGGTTTATTAAAATCAGGTAATGCAAGTACTGGACTACTACTCATTACCTCTTTCATTTTTTGGAAGGCCTTTTCATCCTCTTCACCCCACTTGAAAGCATCTTTCTTTGTCAAATCAGTGAGTGGAGAAGTCAATTTGGAGAACCCTTTCACAAACTTCCTATAATAGGTGCATATTCCAATGAAGCCTCTTAATTCTGTGATTTTTTCTGGTGTTGCTCATTCAAGGATAGCCCTTATTTTTTCCATGTGCAATTTCACTCCTTCTTGTCCAATAATGTACCCAATATACAAGAGTTCCTTCATCCCAAATTCACATTTAGACAACTTAGAAAACAATGACTGTTCATGCAAAATTTTCAGCACAACCTCTAAATGATGCAAATGCGCTTCCCAAGTTTTGTTGTAAATGAGAACGTCATCAAAGAAAACCAAAACAAAATTTCTAAGCTGCTTGCAAAATATCCTATTCATGCATGCTTGGAATGTGGCTGGAGCATTAGTTAATCCAAAAGGCATAACAAGAAACTCAAAGTGGCCATAGGACATTTAAAAGCAGTCTTTTGCACATCTTCTTCCTTCATTCGAATTTGATGGTAACCTGATCTAAGATCAATTTTGGAGAAATATTTTGCCCCAAATAGCTCATCCATGAGCTCATCAATTCTAGGAATAGGATACCTATTCTTGTTTGTCTTCTTGTTCAAATCTCTAAAGTCTATGCACATACTCAAGGTTCCATCTTTTTTCTTCACCAACACTACTGAAGAGGCATAAGGGCTAGAGCTTGGTCTAATGAGTCCCAACTCTAGGATTTATTGGATGGCCTTTTCAATTTCATCTTTGAATTTTTTTGGATGTCTATAGGGTGGTATTTGGATGGGTGAAGTACCCTACTCCAAAACAATGTTGTGCTCAACCCCCCTATCAGGTGGTCTACCATGTGGAAGATCTCCAAAAAAAATTTCATAATTTTGTAGGAGTTTCTCTATCTCCTTTGGGTGTTCAACAACCTTTATGTTTGGCTTGGGAGAGGTGATGAAACATTCAGCAGCCCATTCTATGTCTCCATGCCTCAATATGGATCTCATACTATGGGAGGTCACTACTTGATTCGGATATGTGTGTTGCCCTCTCACAACCCTTAGTATTCCTTTTGAATCTTGGAATTCCATTTCAGGAATTTGATAGTTCATTGTATGTTCCCCTATAGAGTACAGCCATTGCACTCCCAAAACCACATTAGTATCAGCAACATCAACCACATAAAATCTTTGGAACCCATGTTTTTCACTCTATAGTGTTGTGTCCTGGAATGACAACTGTGAATCCATCGAATGGTTCAGTAGGTATCTTCCTTCTCTCCACCATGTCTGCATCAATGAATTTATGTGTGGCTCCTCCATCTACCAAACTGATGCCCTTTGTCTTAGTACCACACCCTTGCATCGAATAGTGTGATAACGAGGCACTGTTGAAACTACTGTCATCCTTGCTTTGTCAGGTGAAGGATGATTTTATTCTTGTTTCCCTTCTTCTATTGTATCATATCCCTCTTCTTGATCTGAAATATGTCCTTCTTCCTCCATACCCTGTTATAGGTCAAACCTACACCTCTCCGTCCATGATCACCTTGAGCTGTTGATCACACAAAAGGACAACTTGGATGGAGGAGCATGTTGACCTTAGATGAGACTTGGACTTACTCCACCTCCTTGCAAGCCGGAAAAACCCTAAAAAATGTCATTTTGAGACATGAGCGCTACTCTACTTCAATAGACTAGCGCCTGTACCCTACTCTAGTGTGCAATAGTAGTGCTCAAGTCTCATGAGCGTTACTCCTCTTCAATAAAGTAGCGTTCAACATTTAAAAAGTGCTGAGCGCTAGTTTAAAAACATTATAGCAGCGCCCTGGGCACTACTCCACTTAGAAATAGTAGCGTACACCTCAAAAGATGATTAAAAAATAATTAATTTCACGAAGAGGATTAGTTGCAGTTGGTTTCCCAACTTCCCCAACTTCCTCCATAACCATCTCTCGACCTGAACTGCTTCCCTTGTCCTATAAATACAAGGAAGAATAAAGAGAGGGGTTAGAGACATGAATGCCATTGAGAGACTTTTAAAGAGAATCTTGCATTGGAGGAGGTTATGTTGGAAGATATCCAAGCCAGAGAAGAGCAGGAGCCCAAGATCAGGTTGCAAAGTCAGGTATACTTTGTATCATCAATTTGCATTTGACAATAAAAGGTTGAAGCATTTTTCTTGTCCCAAACTAAGTGTTCATTGAGTTATGTACTTGTTTGGATCTGTTTTGGTTAATATTTGATGTTTAAATTGCTTTGTCCATTTCATCATTATATATTATCCAAGATACACTGAGAAAGGTACTTGCATTGCAGGTTTATCGAACGGGAGGTTGACTTGAGGATTGAGCGCAAGATCGAATAAGAGCTAGGATCGAACTTCATTCGAAAGGTATGTTCTCAAGGCCTATAACCTATTTCCATTCATAAACATCTCTGTAACACAGTTAGTATGCTTACTTGTCATCCCCTTTTAGTTGATAGTATCCGTTTCCTTACTATAGGGTAGTTTTTCCCGCCAACAGACTGGCGACTCCGCTGGGGAAAGTTGTTTTTCTGCTCTAGGAAACCTTTCTTGTTTGTCTTCCAGAACCTTTTTAACTCCTTTAATTTGCTTAGAGACCCTGTAGGTACCCCCTGCTTGCCTCTCTCTGCTTCACTCAGTCTTTTTGCATCTTTTCAAAGTCGGTTTTTAACTCTTTAAGACCTGAGCGCTACTCTGTTATACATACAGTAGCGCCCATCTCTCCAGGAGCGCTAGTTTCCCTACTGCACAATAGGGTACATTCCTGTAGCTTTCTGTTGGTTGTTTGGTTGAGTTTTCTTCCCTTTTGGGTGGTCTTCTGACTTTATTTTAGGTCTCCTTGACTAGTACTTAAGGTTTGTAACTTTTCTTTGAGTCTTAGAACCTTTCTTTGAGTCTTTTTGCCATCTTTAGATCGCTTGCTTACTTGTGGAATGTTTGGTCCATTTATAACTCTTTTTGAAGACTAGGCTTTGTTCTTTAGTGAACACTCTTGCTTATTTTTGCCCTGACTGTGTGTTGCTGACCTACAAACCTGTATGCTTTGCATTTACTGTTTGTAGCAACATTTGTTTGCTTTTTACCTATCTTATCCTTTGTTTTAGAGTTTGGTCTATTTTGGAGCCTTTGGGGTGTCTTCCAAACTTGTTGAGTTCCAATTTTCCTTGACTTTTTGTCTTTTCCGGTTTCAAGTGTGTTTAAAGTGCTTTAGGTTGATTCATTTCTCAGTCCTTGTGTTAGTAGGGTGGTTGTTAGATTTCTTGCCTACCATTTGCTTGGCATAGTGGTCTTGTTAGGGTTTGATGCTTTGGGCCATTCCTCTTGTGTTTGATTTCCAGTTTTGAGTATCTTTCTCCTTTGTTTTTTTCCCCACTTTGCTTCCGAGTATGAAGGCTTTTTCTTTTGCAAAAAACATGTCGGACAAGTCTTTGTTGAGCTAGTGTTTTGACAGCTGTAAGCTTAGGAACCATTTTTAGCCATACTTACACATTGCACATAAGTCTTATTTGCTTTCCATGTTTATAGTTTTTTTCCGTTTATAATAACCGAAAAAGCAAAAATTTGGTAGCTTAGGGTTAGTAAGGCTTATATCTTTTACAAGATAGCATAGGTTTTTTTTGTTTACAATTTCAAAAGAAAACAAAAAAGAAATTTGATTAGATTTGCTCAGTTTTCAGTTTGGAAAGAACATTAAATGAAAAAATAAAAAGTTTTGTTGTCGAAAGTTATAATTTATGCACTTTGTTTTTCTGTTGCAACCACGCCACACAAACGCACTACCTTTTGAGTAATAAAAGCCCTAAAAATCTTTAATAAAATTAAATAGCAACAATTTTTTTTTTTTGGGATACACTACACCAACTAGTCTTGGTTAGGATCTTGGGTTTAAATCACCTTAAACCACCCAAGATCACACATTACGCAAAAATCGTAGTTCGATTATCACAGGTAAACCCACTTCATTCAAAGCTTGCCTGGGATCTATGCAGTAGGTTTTGTGAGATCAGATTGTTGGGAATACTCCTCCTACTTTTTGTTTCGAGCATATACCAGGATTGGATCGCGCTTAGGGACTCTTTTGAGTTTTGGGCTCAGTTACCCTACCCACGCCTTCTGATTTGACCAGAGACTATTCCCCCAGGAGTTTTCGGTGTTGTGGTATCCTTAGTATCTGACCATAGGTTCATACATAGGTGACAACAGAGGGTATATCTACTGTACCTAGGACAGACGTGGGAGGAAATACCTTGCAGGTCTTTGGGAGGGCGTTTGGGTGATTCCAACGCTTGCACACTTAGTCATTGTATTGTGGACCCCGGGTAACTGTTCTTCATCCTTCGTTGATCTGTTCTGGGCCCTCATCATCCCAGACTCTTCTCCGGAAGGCATCTTGTTTGCTTGGTTTGCATACTTAGGAATTTTTAGTTGGTGTGCTGTTTGCTCCCTGGTCTTAGTGGCCACTAGGTCTTATAGTTTTATTTTTATATATAATCGTTGAAAACCAAGAACTTCGTAGATCGATAAGGTTGCAAAACCTTCTGCCACTTAGACCAGAACCACTACCACTAGCTAGACGACAGTGGGTAGACCCCAGTGTGCCTTTGGAAACCATTTCTAAAATAGAACTTCCTGAGGAACGTTTTACAACGAAAAATACTGAAATAGAAATTCCTGAGGAACTACCACCTGAAATTGAGTTTCCTGAAGAACTACAAACTGCAACAGAAAACCCTGAAATAGAGGTTCCTGAGGAACCACAACCGGGGACTCCAGATCAATGACATTTTAGTTCAGTTGAGATTGAAGATCTCACTTCTGCGGAGTACAGTACTCCCTTTAATCCTCCTCTGACTAATCTTAGAAATCCGCTTTTGTTACCCGTTGGTTTCCAGAAGCCAGATTACAGTGCACATAATTTCTCACCTGAACATTTTATGACTAATCCGGGAGGTGAACAAGGAGTTCCACAGACTCCCACCATAGGTATGAACACTAATACTGTAAATCCTCCTCTTACTGCTACACCGAGTTCGGCACAAACAAACTCTGTGTCCACTCCGTCCTTCAGTTTTAATACTGGCACGTTAGGTATGCCGAGTTCAACAACTATGGCACCTACCTCTACACCTACTTTTGGACCTAGCAGTACAACCAATTTAGTTCCACTTCCTATGACTCAACCGTCATATCACATACCCAGTACTTGGATTTCCACACCCGCTGTAGGGCCAAGTGCTTCTGCAACTGTGCTCGTCATGAGCACCATGATCGCACCGTCTATGCCAGCTACTACTGGTTTTAATACCTTTGCAGGTCCCAACATGAATCAAGGTAATATACCTGCAGGAAACATCCCTTTTTCCTTATTTTCAGGAGGAGGGGGTAACATTTTTAACTAGCAATATGGTGGGGCTAATACCCATCCACAGTGGATGAACCCACAGAGCACTAACCCACTTTCATATGGGTGGGGGAATTTCAATAATACTTTCGCGCAACAACATATGGTAGGGGGCAACTCCTACCAGCAAGTGGCAGGGGGCAACCCCTATCAGCAAATGGTACGGGAAAACCCCTATCAGCAGATGGTCGGGGGCAACCCCTACCAGTAGATGGCCTGGGGCAACCCCTACTAGCAAATGACTGGGGGAAACCCCTACCAGTAGACGGCTAGGGGCAACCCCTACTAGCAGTTCACGGGTCAAACTATGGGTAGTTCCCCCTTTGCAACCCCAGCTTATCAAGTACCGTCTTGCAGGCCTCGTTTACCTTTTCTAGCAACTTTAAATTTTCCAGATCTTTCCAAGCTAACCAACGATCCGGTGTATCATAACGCTACATGGCCACCAGTTCCTATCAAGTTACCTTCGGACATTTCAAAGTTTGAAGGAAAAAAGGGTGAGGACCCTGGTGACCATGTCACTACTTTCCATTTATGGTGCTCCTCGAACTCATTAAATGAAGATTCCATTAGATTGAGACTGTTCCAAAGGACTTTAACCGGTGCTGCAGCCAAATGGTACATTGAGTTACCTGCAGCTACATTCTTTAATTTTGGGGATCTTGCAACTGTCTTTTTGAATCACTTCCAGCTTCCTATTCAGTATGATGCCGGAACATACCTTTTGTCTACATTTAGGAAAAATAAAGCCACTCATTTATCTGATCACATTCAGGAGTGGTGAAGACGGAAGAGGCTCATTAAAGCCAACATACCTCCAGAATTCCTTGTTGAGTGGTATTTGAAATCACTCATTCCTTACATTTCTAAGGAAGTAGCTACTTCTGGAGTGTCTAACGAGGAAGAAGCCATCCTATGGACCTAGCAGTTAGATCTCGTTTATGCACAATCTGGGTTACTGTATGAGATCATACCTGATGCACTGCGATCGAATACCGATCTGAGTAGACCTAAACCTAGACCACATGCTGACAGCATAGTGGGTTCAGTTGAATTTGCAGCTTTCGAAGCATTGACCAAACAAGTTCATGCCTTATCTGTCAAACAATCGACTGTAGAAGTTTCTTCTGTCACAACCCCTCCTTCTACTTCTGAATCTGTCAAACAGGTTCAGAACAATCAAAAGGGCCCTCTGCAACCCAATAACAAAAAGAAAGGAAAGAAAGGAGAGGGGAACCATCAGAATCCCAAAAAAGAGAATGCCGAGGAGGGTAACAAAGAGAAAAAGAAGGTTAAGTTCCCTTGTAAACTTTGCAAGCAGGATCACCTTACTCACCAATTCCCTCTGCTTGAAGAAGCCCAAAAGCTATTACAAGAAAAGAAGCCTGTCGTACTGAAAGATCCATTCCCTAAGGGGAAGAGCTCAGCTTCTGGCATGTCATGTCCCAAATTTGGCATTGGGTCACAATGGACTAATCACATTGGCCCTATTCATTAGAGTTTGTCAAATTGATGCTAAAGGTCAAATAATTGCCAAGGAGGAAAATTACTAGTTTCCTAGGTTTGGGGTGGAAGCTTTGGGATTTGGAATAATGGGGATAATAAATGATGTTTGAACATTAGAATGGCATAAATATTTAATAAAGGATCTAAATAAATATATACAAGTGAAAATCAAAGTGGCATTTGATCATGAAGACACATGGAGGAAGTGGGACCCACATATGGCTAGATTTCCCCACTACACTTGGCATCACTCTCTCACCAATTCGAATTCAAGGTGAATGGTAACATACTTGGGGGAGTCCAAAAGGTATTATTCATTGCATGACTCATCCAAGGTCGAAATATAGAGGAAGAGCAACTCCCATGGAAGAGGAAAAGGCAATTTGGAGCTACTGAGACACTTGGGCTAGATTCCCTAGCTCTATGACAACAATGATGAAGATGCTATGACACCTATGACACAAATCAGACCTGAAGGCTGACATATGACATATATGACATGTCAGGGCTAAAAATAGACTCCAAGAGGGCGCTCAAGGGTGTTAGGGCAGCTAAGACGCTTCCACATGTGATTTGGTGGAAGTGGGAGACTAGGAATTGGTGTACAAGTGGCGTTCTTTGGAATCTCTTTCCAACTTGAGTTGGCATGAGTCTCTTGGAAGGAATTCAACCCATGGAGGATATTAGAACTTTATAAATGTCAATAACAAAGAAGGAAAGCAGCTTTTGATCATTTGTAGAATTTGCAATTGCATTTGTGAAGAGGGAGAGCTAGTGGATGACTAGTTTCTTGCCTTAGCCAATTTCGAGGGTGAAAGATTCCCATCCAAGTTGGTAATTGGAAAGGCCATTCAGACCTTTCATTTGGAGCTTTAATGGAGTCTTTATTTGCAGGTGTAAGCTACAGGGCAGCTCATGGTTTCTTCTATTGCAGCTCACTCCTTCAACCATTTCCAGTTTTGATGGCATATTCTTGATCCTTGAGGGAGGGCGTTTTTGGTGAGCTATTGTACTCTTTGGGGAAGATTTTAATGCCCCATTTATTTTTTCATATGAAGTAAATACTCTTTTCTTCATCTCCAAAAAGTTTCAGGTCGAAATTCCAAGTAGAAATGTATAAGTCTCATTTTTAATGGAAGAACAATGCCATTTCCCCACTACCTTGTTGTGAACCAATGTATTGATGATGATTTCGAATGAATGGATGATTCTATGATATATTTGTGATCAATATACTGCCATGGATGTATTATACAAGTTTCATGTACTGTACTTGAGAATTTGAAGCATTTTTACTCAGTTTAGTTGTATTGGGAGGTGAAATAGTACCATTTCCCCAAGGGTCGAATTGGGGATTTTTGCAGTTGAATGGGAGAGGGTGAGAACAGTTGTAATAATCCATTAATGGTGCATATGATACTTTAATAAAATAATTAACACATTACATACCTCTTTTCATAAATTTGAGTGGGTTTGGAGGCATTTGGGAAGCCATTTTCAGTACTTACCCAAGGGGGATTTGAACCCCAAATCACTAGTAAAATTGCATAATTGGTCCAGAATATTAAGAGAGTTTGCAGAGGTATTTTGGTGGACATATGTCATCCATAAACATCATATTCAAGTTCTAATATCATTCATACACCTTCCTTGAAGATTTGAAGGCATTTGGAGTCAATTTGAGACCTAGAGGCCAATACTAGTCAAAGGAAAATCACTGGTAAAGTTACCTACATTGATCAGAATTGAAAGAGGATTTGCAGAAGTATTTTAAAGGTCCAAAGGAATCCCTGAAACACATATTTATGTTCTAATATCATTCATATACCTTCTCAGAATATTTGGGATCATTTGGGGCAAATTTGGGACCTAGAGATCAAAACTAGTCAAAGGTCGAACTAGGGAAAATAAGTGGAAAATTGCAATTTTAATAAAATTCCTAATAAGGGACATTACAGTGGTATCAGAGCATGGTCTTGGCACCTGATGTGGTAGAACATTAATGAAGACTAGGAGTCAAAGAAATAAGCCACCACCCTTATAAACTGAAACTAGACGTACTTTGGTGAAAGGGAAGAAATAGGAGAAGAAGTGCATTCATTGGTCACCATGAGTAAGGATGAGAAAGGAACCTCAGAGGAGAATGAGGAGTTTAGAAAATTATTGGAACCTTCCTTTGAAGACAAGTGGAGGCAATACTTTCAAGAATTCAAATTGTTGCTTAGTGAAATTGGAAGCAACTCGAAAAAAATAATGAGCAATGGTTCTCTTTTCAAGGAAAAGGATGAAACAGTTTATGCCACAAAAGAGGAACCTAATGTAATTGTGGAACATGAGGTACATGTTGATATGTAGGTGCTTGAAGATGCTACACTAAAACAAGAAGAAGGACAAGAACTTGTCCTTGTTCAAAGGGATTATGAGTTGCCTCATGGAGAGAGTTGCAAAGCCTTGGAAGAGGTACATGATCTCACAATAGTTGGACCAAGCAATTATGGAGAAGATGAATTAAATATTTCAATGGGTAAGAGTTGTAAAGAATTAAAGTTGGTTCATAATTCCTCACCCCACACTTCTTTTCCAACCACATCACTTTGGGATGAAAATTGGGTGAAAGGTTTTTTTCTAGTGGTGCCACATGAGGGGTATGAAACTCCTACCTCTCCTTTTGATGATGACATGAATATAGCACCTCATTATTTAGAATTGCAGCAGCATATTGCTTTACCTTATGATGATACATATCCTCATGGATGTATGGATGAGACTTCTTTGAGTCCTTTGAAGTCTCCTTGTTTTTCCTGCTCATTATTTGGTTCATATTTTAGTGGAGATTCTTCATTCACTTCTTGGATGAAAGAATACATGGTTGAATATTTTGATGCATATCACATCCTTTTGGAGCAGCATTATAGGACATGGGATCCTCACCTATGTCATTGGAGCAGATTTGATTGGTCACTTGAAGCTTGTATGCACTTGGAAAATGGTGGTCTACTTGCTTGGAGGTATAAGCTTTTTCATGACTCTTTGATGAAGCATATCCTTGATGTACATTTTCATTATGTTGTTATGTACTTTGATGATATATATTTTGTACTCATGATGTTTGGAAGGATGCATACAAGAAGATGGGATCCAGGAATCCTCTTAACTAATGGTGTGGGTTGGAGAGCACTCTTAATTATTGGGGTGCAATACAAGCAATGGGACCCTGGAATAATTTTTATCTCATTGGTTTCAAATTTTTTGGGGAAACAAGCAGTATGGGAGATGGATTTCCCCACTTAATAAAGTGATTTTTATCAGAGTAGTGCAGCAGCAAGCATGGTGGTTCCTCTCTAAAATCTTCATGGAAACTCAAAGACTCAAGGTTGGGCAATTCAATGACAACTTCAAAGAATTATACAGAAAGCAGGTTCTTCAACACCCATGTTTAAAATTGCTTGAGGACAAGCAATATTGGGAAGGGAGGATTTGTCATGTCCCAAATTTGGCATTGGGTCACAATGGACTAATCACATTGGCCCTATTCATTAGAGTTTGTCAAATTGATGCTAAAGGTCAAATAATTGCCAAGGAGGAAAATTACTAGTTTCCTAGGTTTGGGGTGGAAGCTTTGGGATTTGGAATAATGGGGATAATAAATGATGTTTGAACATTAGAATGGCATAAATATTTAATAAAGGATCTAAATAAATATATACAAGTGAAAATCAAAGTGGCATTTGATCATGAAGACACATGGAGGAAGTGGGACCCACATATGGCTATATTTCCCCACTACACTTGGCATCACTCTCTCACCAATTCGAATTCAAGGTGAATGGTAACATACTTGGGGGAGTCCAAAAGGTATTATTCATTGCATGACTCATCCAAGGTCGAAATATAGAGGAAGAGTAACTCCCATGGAAGAGGAAAAGGCAATTTGGAGCTAGTGAGACACTCGGGCTAGATTCCCTAGCTCTATGACAACAATGATGAAGATGCTATGACACCTATGACACAAATCAGACCTGAAGGCTGACATATGAGATATATGACATGTCAGGGCTAAAAATAGACTCCAAGAGGGTGCTCAAGGGTGTTAGGGCAGCTAAGACGCTTCCACATGTGATTTGGTGGAAGTGGGAGACTAGGAATTGGTGTACAAGTGGCGTTCTTTGGAATCTCTTTCCAACTTGAGTTGGCATGAGTCTCTTGGAAGGAATTCGACCCATGGAGGATATTAGAAATTTATAAATGTCAATAACAAATAAGGAAAGCAGCTTTTGATCATTTGTAGAATTTGCAATTGCATTTGTGAAGAGGGAGAGCTAGTGGATGACTAGTTTCTTGCCTTAGCCAATTTCGAGGGTGAAAGATTCCCATCCAAGTTGGTAATTGGAAAGGCCATTCAGACCTTTCATTTGGAGATTTAATGGAGTCTTTATTTGCAGGTGTAAGCTACAGGGCAGCTCATGGTTTCTTCTATTGCAGCTCACTCCTTCAACCATTTCCAGTTTTGATGGCATATTCTTGATCCTTGAGGGAGGGCATTTTTGGTGAGCTATTGTACTCTTTGGGGAAGCTTTTAATGCCCCATTTCTTTTGTAATATGAATTAAATACTCTTTTCTTCATATCCAAAAAGTTTCAGGTCGAAATTCCAAGTAGAAATGTATAAATCTCATTTTTAATGGAAGAACAATGCCATTTCCCCACTACCTTGTTGTGAACCAATGTATTGATGATGATTTCGAATGAATGGATGATTCTCTGATATATTTGTGATCAATATACTGCCATGGATGTATTATACAAGTTTCATGTACTGTACTTGAGAATTTGAAGCATTTTTACTCAGTTTAGTTGTATTGGGAGGTGAAATAGTGCCATTTCCCCAAGGGTCGAATTGGGGATTTTTGCAGTTGAATGGGAGAGGGTGAGAACAGTTGTAATAATCCATTAATGGTGCATATGAGACTTTAATAAAATAATTAACACATTACATAACTCTGTTCATAAATTTGAGTGGGTTTGGAGGCATTTGGGAAGCCATTTTCAGTACTTACCCAAGGGGGATTTGAACCCCAAATCACTAGTAAAATTGCATAATTGGTCCAGAATATTAAGAGAGTTTACAGAGGTATTTTGGTGGACATATGTCATCCATAAACATCATATTCAAGTTCTAATATCATTCATACACCTTCCTTGAATATTTGAAGGCATTTGGAGTCAATTTGAGACCTAGAGGCCAATACTAGTCAAAGGAAAATCACTAGTAAAGTTACCTACATTGATCAGAATTGAAAGAGGATTTGTAGAAGTATTTTAAAGGTCCAAAGGCATCCATGAAACACATATTTATGTTCTAATATCATTCATATACCTTCTCAGAATATTTGGGATCATTTGGGGCAAATTTGGGACCTAGAGATCAAAACTAGTCAAAGGTCGAACTAGGGAAAAAAAGTGGAAAATTGCAATTTTAATAAAATTCCTAATAAGGAACATTACATGACACCTCCAACACTGGGGGCACTACACATGCTTCGATTGATCAAACTTTTATTAACATGGTTAATTCAGATGCACTCTTACAAACGAGAGCCATAAATTATACCCCGAACGCACAGAAAAAGGATAAAGAGATTCCAGAATCCTCCACTCCACTCAATATGCCTGTGGACCCAATGCCCAAGATCCCGAAAGGTGTCTTGAAATGGGCATTGCACAACCCCAACACTCGGGCCGCCTCCAACTACAATGTGGTTAAAGATCTAGCCCAGACCCCTTGTGCCATGTCTACCTTAGAAGTCTTGCAAAGTTGTCCTTTACAACAAAATGCACTTCTGGCAGCTATTGGAAGTATGGAATCCTCTAACACGTCTACGCGATTTGATATGGATGATATCAAATACTGGTTTCCGTACCACGTTGCTCTTCAGATTGAAGTCATCCATGGCCCAATGACCATTAGACGAGCTGTCGTAGATGAGGGCGCATCGACGTGCGTAATGTCAATTTCCTATTGGAAAGCTTTGGGTTCCCCCGAGTTAGCCCCTTCTAACACATTACTTACCGCATTTGATGGTAGGACTTTCCGTCCACACGGGGTTTTTCCATCATTTGATGTCACATTGGCCGGTAAGACAGTTGCTCTAGAAGTAGAAGTGCTGGACGCTCCGCTTGATTACAACATGTTATTAGGTAGGAGCTGGACATATGCCATGCGAGCTATTGCATCGGTAGTTTTTTGCATTGTTATGTTCCCATTTGAAGGTAAGGTCATTACAGTCGATCATCTTTCTTTCACTCAGAGAAACAACCAGACTTCTTTAGAGACCACAATTCCCTCAGTTGATCAAACCGCCTCGGTTAGTGAGAGTTTAGGAGCAGGACTTTATGGGTCATTAATTTCCACTTTTGACCTACCGGCTCCTACCTTATTTGTTGGTTCTGAGGGATATTCATCGTATGAAATTTCCACAGCCAGTTTAACAACTGATCCTGGGTTTCTCCCAACTAATTTAGAACCCTCCGTGCCCACTCCTATTGCAGAAGTAACCCACTTGGACTCATATCAAACTACAATAGAACATATATTGACTCCATTGGTGTCTGTTGAGTCAAATATGGATTGTGTTGCTGCTCAGTCACCCGACCCGACTCACTCTCTTGACAGTTTGGATACTACTTTACCTTCTGAGGAGGAAATTTTGGAAGCTATGACCGATCTGGACCATCCTCGTGAACATATAGATCCCAGGTCCTTCTTGATTCCTTTTCTTAACTTGATAGAGAGAGGCGAGTTTTATCTGACACCCAGTGGAAATGTTGATTTCACTTCTACTTCACAAGTTGGTTTTGTTGAAGAGAATAGATTGAATACCTTTCTGGTCAACATTTCCACTGCACCTGGGGTCACCGGAAACATTTTTATTAAAACGGGATGTTATCTCGATGAGATCATTCTGTATACCAATCTTTTCCGTGATTTTCGTGACATCTTTTCCCGACCTCACGAGGAGGATCTAGGCATCGACCCTACCTAAAGAAGTACTACGCTTAGGCTGTTGTGCTTTTTCTTGTAACATAGCTGTATATTTTTTGTAGAGCTAGTTTTCGTTTATGCTTGTTAGTTAATCTTATGTGTGTTTTCGTTTCGTGTACCAGATGTCGACCGAACACTTCTTAGGATTTGCTGATGGCGCTAGTTGCCACACCTGTCAGTTGGCTTCAGCAACTTGGGTCATTTACTCACCCGCTGGCCAACTTGTCTCTTCGGGGGGGGGGGGGGGGGGTTTGTTTGGGTCCCGCCACGAGTAATGTGGCTGAATACAGTGCAGTTATAGAACTTATCCGAGATGCTCTCAGTCATGGCATTTCACATTTGGAGGTAAGACTTGAATCACAACTAATTGTATTTCAGTTAACGGGTGTCTACCAGATTAGAGATCCTGGTTTGCTACGTCAGTTTCTGTGAGTTAGACTATTGTAAAGATAGTTTGATTCTATTATATATGAACACATTCCAAGAAATTTAAACACATTAGCTGATTCATTGGCAAACTATGTTCTAGATTGGCATTTGTATCATACACTTTCATAAACAACATTGCACACATAAAAATTTCAAACACATACACATGTAAATAACCGATACTGTATATAGCCGATACTGTATCAAAAAATATATGAGTTTTGGATCACAAGTCTATCAAGTCATGTCATAAAAGTACAAAACTGGGCACAGTGGCCTCAAAAATATACATAGAATGTATCCCTCTCTTATGGAGAAGGAGGGGCCTCATCATCATCTACTGCATTGCGATAACATATGACTAGCCTAGCTACCTTCCGCAGCACTCTAAGCCATGCTGGGGGCACCCCAACTACATCTTCCTGCATATCAATAGGTATTTGATCCATACGGCATGCAGGAACATCATGAGTCAACCGACTCACTTTTCTCTCTGTGGTCCCCAACATAGCATCTGCTGCAGCAATATCAACTAGCCTCACGAAGATGGTAGGATGTCCCTCGGGACGGACAGGCCCAATGTCTGCATATGACACTTGTTTAGTACTTCAAAATTCATTCATAAAAATCAAATACTTGAAAATTTTGAAAAAATTAAATAATTCTCAAAATTAAACATACCAATAGCTCCCCAGGCTCCACCTAGAGGAAGCGCCAGCTCTGGATCATGGCAGAAATCCAATCCAGCATATGGAAACTACTCGAAAGCGGGCACTTGCCTCTCCCACCACCCCCAGAAATCATCAGTATGATAATAGTAGTGACTTTCCCCACCACCCTGGTGGAGGAATATGTCACCCCAATGTCCTAGTCTGGGCTCACGGGGGTTAACCTGAGGTAGAGGCATCCCCAAGCTAATAGCAGGCATCCTCTCGAAGAAGAAAGTACACAAGATGCTACCATACCCAAAATTCTTCATTTTTCCGGATTTGCAACCCGTCAGTTGAGCTTTCATGCTCACCAGTAAACTAGTACACCAATCGTATACATGACCTTGTAAGCATTGTACACCAACATGCATAGAGTGCCTGGAAGCTAGGTGTAGTGAGGCACTACCTGCCACTCGGTTAATCATACTCACAATCACCTTCAAGGGGAGGCCTTCAATGGTAGAAATCAAGATTTGGCTTCCTGATTTCTCAGCTCCAGCCACACAATATGTATTCAAGTACTCTTGCACCGACCTTATGCCCACACGAGAAGACCCCTTCAAATTTATTACATCTCCCCTCCGTGAGAGACCAGTAATGAAGTAAATGTCATCAACTGTAAGCTCCAAAGTTTTCCCTCAGATGACAAAGGTATTGGTATCCACATCCTAGTACTGAATAAGTCTTCGAAACAATTTGTTTAGGGCCCTCATATTTATGGTTCGGTAAAACTTCAACAAACCGCATCTTCTGAGAGCATGGAGAGTGGCTGGGTCTTGCATGGCCAGCCTATCCATGTCCTCGTGTTCCCTCTCCCTCTATTGAAGAATCATCCTGCATGAAAAATGACAATTTTTCAGTCCTTCATACTCATCATTATCAGAAAACACTTCAATGTATTGAGCTTTTACCTTAGTACATTTATGCCCCGGTGCCCATGGTTGAAAGCATGTGTAGCATAATTTTTTTCTTCTAAGTTCTTCCCTGTTTAGTCCCTCTTTCTTATTCTTTTCAAATGTATCTCTTTGCCAAGGCTTCTTGTCAAATCTGAATTTGGAAGGGAATTTAGGCTTGGGAGGAAACCTTGTCCTAGGTAACACATTTTGTAGATCCCTTGTCAAGTTCATGTAATCCTTCATTGAATTTGGTTTGTGGGTCTTAACTAAACCTTTTAAGGGTTCAACCAAACCTTTAGTAAAGAGTAATACTAACATGAACAAAGATATATCAGCCACCTTAACTGATAATCTTTGGAATTCCAACATTAATTCAGCAGGGGTTCCAACTTGCTTCAATTGGGTTAGTTCTTTGAAAGGCAATTCTGGGTCTTTTTGCTCAAATATTTCTAATACCCTATTAAGAAATTCTCCATATGTTTTAACCTAGTCATGTCCCAAGGTTTTCATACCATGGAACATGGAACTACCAATCATTGGCTTCCCCATCAAGATGCAAAATGGCCATTTTTAAATCACCCTCTTCCACCATTGGATTCAGCTAAAAATACACATCTAGTTTTTGTACCCAAGTATGTGCAGAACTTTGAGATGAGCTGTCAAAGGTGGGAAGTGGAATTTTACTTATTGCATAATTCAATTCTCTATTTTGAAATGGATTCTTATTACCTTCCTTCATCTTGAGCTTGTTTGAGACAATGAGGTATTGATCAAATGGTAGAGTGTTTCTGCAATCTTCACTCAAATTTTGCCATTCAATTAGAATATCTTGCACATCAATTTGAGTATCCATATTTTCTTTGGAATCAATATATTTAGGTGTGGTAGGCCTTGCTGCACTCTAAAATTCATTGGCTCTATTATGAGGTCCCGTGCTTGAGAAAATATGCTCACACATTACCTTCTTTTCATCATGATGAGAACTATTGTTGCCTCCTATTACTCCTTTGCTCCCAAGTTGGCTAGCCAACAATTCGAATCCTTTCATCATCTGCTTGGTCATGTCTTCAAAGAGTGGTTTCACGAGTTTCCTAAGCTCCTCACCATCCTCTGAGGTTCCCTTTTCATCCCTAGTCATAGTTTCCTCAAAAAATTGCTCTTTTTTTCCTACTTTTTCCTCTTCAACAAAAGCGCTTTTGGTTTCAATATCTAATGGTGGTCCTTGAATTCTTGTCCTCATGAATATCAGACCACATCAGGTGCCAAGATCATGCTCTGATACCACTTGTAATGTTCCTTTTTTGAAATTTATTAAAATGGTGAAATTTTCAACTTTTTCCACTAGTTCGACCTTTGACTAGTATTGGTTTCTTGACCTCCAAATGGCTCCAAATGCTCCCAAATTGTCTCAGAATGTGTATAGATGGTTTTAGGACATAATTATGAGGTTCAAGGATGCTTTAGAGTCTTCAATATGCTTCTGAAACTCTCCTTTAAGTTCTGGCCAAAGTAGGGAAACCACTTATACTATGAAACGAGAACTCCATGCCATGGAGCACTCCATGCCTTGTGTCAAATACGCATGGCGATACATGTATCTGACACAAGATAGGCATCCTGACATTACACCATTACCTAATGTAACATAGACTAGCAGCTTGGTGCCCTTAGCACTTCGTTTCCCATCATCCTTGACATGACGTTAGAGGCCTAGATTAGACCGTGCACATGCCTCTCGTTTTCCTCCCTCTCTCTCACTGTCAGACATTACCCACAATCCGTTCTCATTTCCTGTCAATCCGAGATTATAGCCAATGTTGGGGTCAGAGAGTCCAAACCTGATAAGCTTTGCACTTGTTTGCGTATCTTCCTCTGACATTTGCAATCTATCTTAGCCTGCCTTTATTCTCTTCTTTCACCATCTCTTCTCACTTTTTGCACATCGTTCCTTTCTTGCACATCTCTTCTTTCGCTTAAATTGTCTTCTTTAAATTATTTACTCCAAAGTGCACATTGCCCCACAAGGTAGGTAGGCAGGAAGCAACCCAGATGCCGTTACTTTTATGTGGGTAGGTTTCTATGCTCAAAAAGATGGTGGAGTCCCGGAGGGCATCAACGTATCGGTCGTATGCTTTCAGATTTAGAGACAGGTCATCAAGATTGGCATCGGGATTCTAATCAAACCCAACTCATCTACTTTCAATTAAAAAAAATTTAAACACAATATCTGTGATATCATTTTATTGATCATAAGTTTGACCGTAGCAACCTGTTCGCCATTGGGATCCAGACATGAATAGAATTTGACATCATCTTTTCTTTTCCATTATTGTTTGTAGTGGCCTGGATTAGATAGTGCACGTGCCTCTCATTTTGCTCCCTCTCTCACTGTCAGACATTACCCACAATCTCTTCTCATTTCCTATCAATCCCACATTAATTCGAGATTATAGCCAATGTTGGGGTCAGAGAGTCCAAACCTTTGTGCTTGTTTGTGTATCTTCCTCAGACATTTGCTAAGATAAGGGTCAGAGAGTCCAAACCTTTGCGCTTGTTTGTGTATCTTCCTCAGACATTTGCAATCTATCTTAGCGTGGCTTCATTCTCTTCTTTCGCCATCTCTTCTCACTTTTTGAACATTGTTCCTTTCTTGGTGCTCTGTATATTAAATTGTCTTATTACATTGCCTTCTTTAAATTATTTACTCCACACTGCACATTGCCCCACAAGGTAAGTAGGCAGGTAGGTAGCAGCCCAGATGCCGTTACTTTTATCTGGGTAGGTTTCTATGCTCATAAAGATAGTAGAGGCCCAGAGCCGGGAGGGCATCAACGTATCGGTCATATGCTTTCAGATTCAAAGACAGGTCATCAAGATTGGCATCTCCTCTTGCTACTCCCTGCATCGGATTCTAATCAAATCCAACTCATTTGCTTTCAATTAAAAAAATTAAAATGCAATATCTGTGATATCACTTTATTGATCATAAGCTTGACTGTAGCAACCTGTTCGCCATTGGAATCCAGACATGAATAATATTTGACATCATCTTTTCTTTTAATCCATGATTATTTGTATCAGACTCTTCATCTTAGTCCACCCCATGACCAACACAAGCATCCATAGCATTGAATGGCAAGCAATATCGACCCCGCAGCAGAGTCATTAAGACTCTTGCTGTAGGGTGTGTACGTGCATTTCCTCAATGCTCCGGTAAATATTTTGATGACAGAGAAATATGCGGCAAGATGCACCATCCATTCACCATGGCATGCCATGGCTCATCATCTACCTTGAGCCTTGTGCGATAGACCAAGCCATCGCGTGTTGCCGTCGTTGTCGTCCAGGATATGCCATCCCTGCAGATCCGTCTAGGATACGCCATCCCTGTAGATCTCGGTGCCATAGATCTCTGCGGTTTTCCCAGTTACGGATCCTCACGAGTCACACTCAGAACGCTGTCTCTACAGCACCGCGCCGTTAGCTCTTCAATGAATGCGGAAAGCATTCAATGCTCTCTTTGTGCCTACAATGGCCACCCGAATGTTACAGACAGAGCATCAACAACAATCATAGAGAGAAACCGTGGAAGCAATGAGGAGCAGAGGAGCAAGCCACCCCCATTCAGATCGTTAGGAGTAATCGTCGAAGCAACGAGGAGCAGAGGAGTCGGGTGCCGAACAAGCTGCAGACCAGCGGGTAAGTTACAGACAATGATAGAACTGAAAAAAACACCTCTTTATTTTTTGGAGGCTTTGGCTGGGTAGAGTTATTCGCCCATTGAAATGAATTACCCGAGAAAACCAACGTAAGGGGGTGGCTGCTTGATTTTTTTAATACATAAAACAACAACCACTTCTACTTCTATTCGACAAGCAATCATCATTTTCCACCTTCTCAGCTCCTCAATCTGTATTTTCAATTTGATCTATGTCTTAAGTTGTTATTATTCGAACTGTGTATTCTAATTAGAATCCCTATTTAAAACTATTACTACTCACTCCGTGGAGGGAAAAGGACAGTCGCTGCAGAACATCTGTGTATAAAAAAGGGACTGAATTTATGCCTTAACTCATCATTCTTCATTCCCAGAGAGGTAACTTAAATATTTGCGTGAAGCCTACTTATTTCCTCTAAAAGAAAGGTGAATCGAATTCTATCTTACAAAGAATCTTCAGAGGGCCACTAAAGATCGACCTGCTACCAGGAGGAACCCATTGAGAGGGCCACCAACTCCTAGGCATGACCCCAACCCCTCTCCCCAGCCACCTTAGTTACCCCACGGACTTGATCAGATCGAGGAGGCAATGAGGAATGTTGCACGTGGACTCCTCAGACACACCTCCTTTGTAGCAGCGACTACAGTGGAGAGGTTGGTTGACCTTGATAGAGATCCAGGTGTAGATCCTTCACGACAGAGCCAGGATAGACCTGTGACTGGTGGTAGCCATGCTGGGCATTCCTGTTCGATGGGGACAATGCCACATCTTTGTCCCCATTGCGGGCACACTTTCCCTGGCCCGATCGAGGGCTGTTATATGGATCAGGTCATCAATTTTTTTAATGTGTTTGCAATCAGCACTTGATAACTTGTAAAGTATTTTTGTTTGACTTAAAATATTATTTCAATGTACAGTTATTCAGAGCTGAGACACCAACATGGGAGAACATAGGATCTCCCAACCTGGATGTAGTAATGGAAACTGTAGCTGAAATTGTGGCACCTCACACAGAGGTATTTTCAGTACCTCACACAATATTGTTATTACTTATGGCATTTATATTACTTAAGTATTTATATTTATGGCACACACGTTGATAGTTTGTACAATGTTTTTGAATATCTTGATTGCCTAAATAATGACTTGTTTAACATGTTCATAACATGCATGCATTTTGGTGTCCACAGGTGTTCCCTGACTACGGTGATCAACCATCCCCTCCAGGGATTAGCAGATCACCATATACACAGGTACAATGTGTAGTTAAAAGCACGCTTTTAATTTGAATTGTTAAGAATTACTATGGTTTAATTTATTGTTTGTTTTCTAAATTGTGATATTACAAACATATATGTAGGTGCCACCAACAGCTGTAGGTCCCCATTTTAGTCCCATGTTTCCACCCTCTCCCATGAGTCCCCCCTCGCTTGCATCTAGACCCCTCCCTACGTCCACCCCTCCCTTCCATCTAGCCTCCCCTCTCCGTCCATACTCCCCCCTCCATCCATCCTCCCCCACTCGTCCACGCCCCCCATCTATACATCCTACCCAATTTATCCACGCCCCCTGTCTATCCATCCTCCCCCATTCGTCCATGCCCCCCCTTCCTTCTAGCTCCCCTCTTCATCCACAACCTCCCTTCCATCCATCCTCCTCCCTCTATGCAGGACTACCCTCCCATGCACCATCCCTCAACATCCCTCCTAGCCCTTTTTGCTCGATACCCTCTATCGTACAATCGGTAGGGGTTCATCATCCACGACGTCCTCCTCCACCCCATACCAACATGTCTTCTCCCACCATATCTTCCCCACTTCCCGCCACTATTGTGGCATCTGCTCTTCCAATATCTTCATTTGTATATCCAGTGGTTGCAACTACATCTCTGCCCCCCCCCCCCCCCCCAATGACTACATCAGAGCTGGACACCTACTAGCCCAGAAGCCCAGCCATGTCCATCATTGGAGGTGTTCACGGTGAGAATCAAGCTAATTTATGAAAATATTTTGATGCATTAACAAAAATTAATTTAAGCAATTATTACTTTTCAATGAAATGATTGTTGTAAATGTTGTAGGCTGGAATTGATGAGAGGCTCTGCAAATCCAAGACACCTGTCTCACGTTTCCCACTCGCATCAGAGGTGATTTATTTAAGATTCGAATTCTACATTTGTTTTATAAACGTGGTAAATGTTGCAAATGCTTGAAAATGACGGTATCTTATATCATTTGTTCCATAGCCTAGAGAGACGGTCTACTCCTAGATGGAACAAGACCCGAGGTACCAGTAGCTCGAAGAGTAGGAAGATCGACTTTGGAGATGTGCCTGGGAGTGACGGGGGTGGTCACAATGCTTGACACACAATGTTACGTACATTAGCCATGATGTGGTAGTTTTGTGCACTAGTTTCCATGTACTTTGTATCTACGGCACGAGTTTCCATTTATTTTGGATCTATGACATGAGTTGTCGCATTTTCTATAGGGCACAAGTTGCCATTGTATGTACATTGGGAACCGTGTTCCACTATTTGCCAGAAATTGTATATGTTTGGATGAGTTTTGTAGCCTTGATGTACATGGATTTTCAGTTATGTGATTTATATCGATGTTGTCTATATTAGTATCTTATTGTCTAATTTTGTTGTCTCATGTTGTGTGTATCATGATGTGATGTTGTTTAAATTTGGTTTTTACTTCTATCCGTCCATGGCATGTGGTCTTAAGTTTTGGTACCAATGATGTCCATGCATTAGTTGAGAATGTGAATCAACCTTAAGCTTACCTAGATCTTAGAAGAGAAGTTGGATATCATAGTTCAACTTGGTTTATCTTTCCACATGTAAAAGCTTGTAATGGTATCTATGTTAAGAAAACATTATAAACATAGGCTAACTCAAACAAAATCATGTGTGGGAATTAATCCAAAAACAAACGGAATAAATGGATGGACAAATCACACCTCGTGGCACATAAGATATATATTGGGAACTTGAGTACTAGGAAAAGAATACTTAAAAATAGAAAATGTCCATTGTTGTCAAAAGGTTAAAATGAGATCCAACATGATTTTTAATAGCTCTACATAATGAGATCAAAAATGTTCATACTCTACATAATGAAATGTCGTCACTAGTATTTATATTGACCATTTTGTCTACTTAAGATCACGCAAAAAATTAATAACCAACTTATGGAATCATTTCTTAATCAATTGTCACCATACAAATAGGACAACCTTGAGCACAATGTCTTTCTAGCTCATTAATTCTCACTCACGGATATAGCCACCTTTGATTTGATGACCATTACATCCACTACCATTTACAATTAGGACTTCCTTAATTTATCATTATGTGATAGTGTTCTAATATTATGTAGACACATTGACTTAAACACATATAGTTGACATTACAATAAATGAATACTATGAGGTGTATTTTTGAGGCTATATCCACCTCAACACACCAACTTGTTACTCCAATACCCCAAATGCTTTTGAATTCTGTCTGGAAGGGATTGAGGGGTATTAGGACATCCTAATTCATCTATTGGACACTCAAACACTTGTTAAAGACATTTAGGACTTGCATTACATCAATGGAGTCACAAATACACCCTCATCAAGTTGCATGCATCCATTAGTGCGCCATCAACACTAGAACATGTAAGCATTACTACATGTTGGACTAAGATTTACTAATGTTATGATAATATTAGGTTTTCCATCCATTGAGAAGGTTTCCATAGGTGTGCATATCCACCATATAAAAATCTTCACGGTACAACCAATTTCAAACCATTAGGTTTCTATATTAGGTATTCGGTGCTAGGTACAACGGTTTTCTAGTTGTATGCACCCTTCCTATATAGATGAGAAACTATGCATATATGTGTATAGTGATTTGGATTCAAATGTATGCACATGAATATATATGTACAATGAAAATGATTTAATTTTTATATGTATTACAATTTAGGGCTAGATCTTAGGCTACATAATAGGGTTTCATTGTGATTAGAATACAAACTAGGGTTTACGCTACCAACTAGGGTTTTTAGGCTAAGCTCTCGTGTTTCTAGGTTAGGATCCAAGCTCTAGGGTCACCATCTTAATGTTAAATTCCACTATCATGACATCATTCTCACCAATACCATGCCCACTACTACAATCACCATCAAGCCTCTCAATCCCACTTTGTACATTTCCAATACTTCCAAGTTAAAATTTATAGGTCTTGTTGCTAAAAGCTTTTCACTTATCTCTTCACATAGACAAATCCACTCCGGTGAAATATTTGTTGTAGCTTGGTATACATGCAAGTTCACATGTAATAATAGTTGAGAAATCCAAGACATCCTATACCTTGGAAAAACAACCTTATTAATCTTCTTTTGACTAAGGAAGGGAAGAACATCATAGTACAGTCTCAATAGCAATGTGTATTTTAATGAATAGCCTCTATAAAGGGCATACTATATTTATCTAGTCTTTAAAGCCAAGTCATTTGGAATAGAATGTCATAATTTCAATTACACCATTAATGCAACGTGTTCGAACTGAAAGTTTTGTTTTGTTGCATTACATGTGGCCAAACATTAACTTCCACGAATTATTCTTTAATACATTTTTTTTATTAAATGATATTTTTGTAAGTCTAACTTCATTGCTGAAGGATTATTTTGTCACTAAAACTTCGTGTCAAGGGAAATGTAAAAATTCAAAACGTAAAAATAATTAGTTTGAAGGGAGGAGATGAAATGAAATTCCAATGCGAAATGCCATTGCCAATAATTGAAATCTTCACATGATCAATGCTCTGTGCATGTTGGATTGCATGAGTATTTCATGTTGACCAACTTTTATCTACACTTTTCTACAAATACGTGCCAGGTCCAATTGATGCAAATGATCTTCCCATGTCTTGCTAAAAAGAAGAATGTCAACTAGATAGATGATCACAAATAAGTCAAAATACAATCTTAGCACTCCGTTCATTATCGTCATAAATGTCACAAAGCCAACAATAAGATTAGATGACATCAACACCATTCAAACAATCCTAAGTTGGCACATTTTAAAATGTTTCCCTCCACATATCCTCTTACTTGATATGGCTCTAATGATAATCAAACTTCAGGTTAATTTTACATCTTCATCATCATTGTCATCCCTAGGTTCCTCGTGAACATCTCCATCATCATCATCATCATCTTCATCACCATGACCATCATCATCAACGTCTTCATCATCATCGCCATCATCATCATCATCATCATCATCATCATCATCAACATCATCATCATCATCATCAACAACATCTTCATCATCATTGTCATCTCTAGGTTTCTCATCAACATATCCATCATCATCATCTTCTCCATCATCTTCATCATCATCTTCATCATCATCATCAGCATCATCATTAGCATCAACATCTTCATCATCATCACCATCATCATCACCATCTTCACCATCATTGTCATCTCTAGGTTCCTCATCAACATATCCACCATCATCATCTTCTTCATCATCACCATCACCATCACCATCACCATCACCATCATCATCAACGTCTTCATCATCATCACCATCTTCATCATCATCAACGTCTTCATCATCATCACCATCTTCATCATCATTGTCATCTCTAGGTTCCTCATCAACATCTTCTTCTTCTTCATCATCATCATCTTTATCACCATCACCATCATCATCAATGTCTTCATCATCATCGCCATCTTCATCATCATTGTCATCTCTAGGTTCCTCATCAACATCTCCATCATCATCATCTTCTCCATTATCATCATCATCTTCTTCATCATCATCACCATCATCATCATCATCAACATCTTCATCATCATTGTCATCTCTAGGTTCCTCATCAACATCTCCATCATCATCGTCTTCTTCGTCATCATCATCATCATCTTCATCACCATCACCATCATCATCAACGTATTCACCATCATCACCATCTCCATCATCATCACCATCTTCATCACCATTGTCATCTCTAGGATCCTCATCAACATCTCCATCATCATCATCTTCTTCGTCATCATCATCATCACCATCTTCATCACCATCACCATCACCATCAACGTCTTCATTATCATCACCATCATCATCATCATCAACATCTTCATCATCAACATCTTCATCATCATTATCATCTCTAGGTTCCTCATCAACATCTCCATCATCATCATCTTCTTTGTCATCATCATCATCATTTTTTTCACCATCACCATCATCATCAACGTCTTCATCATCATCACCATCATCACCATCATCACCATCTTCATCATCATTGTCATCTCTAGGTTCCTCATCAACATCTCCATCATCATCATCTTCTCCATCATCATCATCATCATCTTTATCACCATCACCATCATCATCAATGTCTTCATCATCATCACCATAAGTGCCCGGCGGACGATTTTGCAAATTTGACCCCAATGTGCAAAAATTGCACAGTCCCATACTAAGCAAAACCCTAGTTTCCAAGATGGACCTACAAGATGACACCTAGGCCATGGGACCAGAGGAGAGGGGCATCCCTAGCACTATCCCGACGTCTTGAATCCAACGGAGTTGACGGTTTGTCGATTGGAGCCACGGTCGTCATTCTATGGCTTGTTCCGTTTCGCATCCAAAAGGCCTTCAGGGACACTTGCTGGACACCTGTCGGGGCCATAGAACTCCAACCGTGCAACAAAATCGGGTTTCGGGGAGTCCAGCAAGTGTGTCTAGGGAGGTTCCAGCTGGGAACGCTAGCCATAAGTGCCCGGTGGATGATTTTCCAAAGTTGACCCCCGTGTGGAAGAATTGCACACTCCCTTACTGAGCAAAACCCTAGTTTCCAAAATGGACATACACGCTGACACCCGGTCCAGGGGATCGGAGGAGAGGGGCGCCCCTAGCATTATCTCAATGTCTTGAATCCAACGGAGTCGACGGTTTGTCAATTGGAGCCACGGTTGTCATTTTATGGCTCGTTCCGTCTCGCATCCAAAAGGCCTTCAGGGACACCTGCTGGATACCTCCCAGGGGCATAGAATTCCAACTATGCAACAAAAATGGGTTCCAAGGAGTCTTGCAAGTGTGTCTAGGGAGGTTCCAGTTGGGAACGCTAGCCATAAGTGCCTGGTGGAGGATTTTCCAAAGTTGACCCCTGTGTGCAAAAATTGCACACTCCCTTATTGAGCAAAACCCTAGTTTGCAAAATGGACCTACAAGGTGACACCTAGGCCAGGGGACCAGAGGAGAGGGGCACCCTTAGCACTATCCCGACATCTTGAATCCAACGGAGTCGACGGTTTGTTGATTGGAGCCACGGTCGTCATTCTATGGCTCATTCCGTCTCGCATCCAAAAGGCCTTCAGGGACACTTGCTGGATACCTCCCAGGGGCATAGAAATCCAACTGTGCAACAAAACCGGGTTCCGGGGAATCTTGCAAGTGTGTCTAGGGAGGTTCCAGCTGGGAACGCTAGCCATAAGTGCCCAGTGGATAATTTTCCAAAGTTGACCCCCGTGTGCAAGAATTGCACACGCCCTTACTGAGCAAAACCCTAGTTTCCAAAATGGACCTACAAGCTGACACCTGGGCTAGGGGACTGGAGTAGAGGGGCACCCCTAGCACTATCCCGATGTCCTGAATCCAATGGAGTCGACCGTTTGTCGATCGGAGCTACGGTCGTCATTCTATGGCTCGTTCTGTCTCGCATCCAAAAGGCCTTCACGGACACCTGCTGGATAGCTGTCGGGGGCATAGAACTCCAACCGTGCAACAAAACCGGGTTCTGGGGAGTCCTGCAAGTGTGTCTAGGGAGGTTCCAGCTGGGAATGCTAGCCATAAGTGCCCGGTGGATGATTTTCCAAAGTTGACCCTCGTGTGCAAAAATTGCACACTCCCATACTAAGCAAAACCCTAGTTTCCAAAATGGACCTACAAGGTGACACCCAGGCCAGGGGACCGAAGGAGAGGGGAACCCCTAGCACTATCCCGACATCCTAAATCCAATGGACTCGACGTTTTTTCGATCGGAGCCACGGTTGAAATTTTATGGCTCGTTCCGTCTCGCATCCAAAAGGCCTTCAGGGACACCTACTGGATACCTGCCAAGGGCATAGAACTCCAACCGTGCAACAAAACCAGGTTCCGGGGAGTCCTGCAAGTGTGTCTAGGGAGGTTCTGGCTGGGAACGCTAGCTAGAAGTGCCCGGTGGATGAATTTCCAAAGTTGACCCCACCTGTGCAAAAATTGCACACTCTTGTACTAAGCAAAACCCTAGTTTCCAAGATGGACCTACAAGGTGACACCTGGGCCATGGGACCGGAGGATAGGGGCATCCCTAGCACTATCCTGACATCTTGAATCCAATGGAGTCGACGGTTTGTCGATCGGAGCCACGGTTGTCATTCTATGGCTCATTTTATACCTTTTTCTCCAATATAACCACCTTCCCTGCATATAGAATCAATATTTTGTTTCTGAAATTCCTTCTCATTGTTAAAAGCTATCAAGGTCGCAGGAGTGCGTACGCCAGCGAAATCTTTAGTTGTAATGACAAATTCCAACGAAGGTTCCACATGTGGTTCATAGTCATTGTCCTCCGCATTCTGCACCCAAAACAAAACACTAATCTTACCATGGAAACAGAGAAAACATATAAGATTATAAAATGACTACTAAAATTGTAACTCAGTAATTACTTGAATCGGCTCCATAAAAAAATGCACATCCTTGGTGTATAATTCAGCAGATAATTGTTTAACTGCTTGATGTAAATCTTCTATAAGTGGATTTTCTTTTTCTCCAACACAAAACTTGTCTTTCCTGGTCTTTTCAATATGTTCCTTGGGGGTCTCCATAAATGTCACCAAACACAATCCACAGTAAAATCCTTTATCACCAAACACAATTCATAGTATAAACCTGTTGGTAAAACCTGTCATTAAAAAAATAAAAATAAAAACCCAGTTCAGTATAAGCGGACATGAAAATAAAGAATAGAGTCACTTCCAAGATGCAAGATCCTTTGAACCACTTTTGGAAAACGAATGCTTACCAGATAATTTTCGGTATCAAACGCCTTGGCAATGGAGAAACAACTCAGGTTTCTCCTCTGTTGCTATGTTTGGCCTCAAATTCATGAAAGGCTTAAGGATAAGGCCATACTTATCACACTGCAAGATACTCTTGGTCACTTCCAAGATGCAAGAGCCTCTGAACCACTTTTGAAAAACGAATGCTTGCCATATCCTTTTCGGCCTCAAATGCCTTGGCAATGGAGAAACAGCTTAGGTTTCTCCTCTGTTTCTATGTTTGGCCTCAAATTCATGAAAGGCCTAAGGATAAGGCCATACTTATCACACTGCAAGATACTCTTGGTCCCTTCCAAGATGCAAGAGCCTCTGAACCACTTTTAAAAAATGAATGCTTAAATTATGATGTATGAGTTATGATTAAGTTATGATTTATAGCCATGTGATTGTTTATTCATGCATGATTAACCCTAGAAGCACTAATATAACCCTACAAACATAATCTAGCCCTAGAAATCCTAGAGAGCTAAACTAACCGTAGAAACACTAATTTAACACTAGAAAACTAAGCTAGAATACTATAAACCTAATCTAGTCCTAGAAACCTAAACTAGCCCTAGAAACACTAATCTAACCCTAAGAAACTAATCTAGAACTTGGATGAATATGAGGAACATTTGGGAACTATGATTCTTCTTCATTGTCTTCAATCATATTCAATTCAATAGTGTCATTTTGAATCGGTTCTAGAGAATATGTATGTGGTCATGTGATGCACCAACTTCCATATTGTCTTGAGCTACATCATCTAATTCAATAGCACTAACATGTTCATCATTGTCATCTCTAGGTTCCTCGTCAACATCTCCATCATCATCATCTTCTTCATCACCATCATCATCAACGTCTTCATCATCATCACCATGATCATCATCATCAACATCTTCCTCATCATTGCCATCTCTAGGTTCCTCATCAACATCTCCATCATCATCATCATCATCATCATCATCACCATCATCATCATCATCAACATCTTCATCATCATCACCATCATAATCACCATCTTCACCATCGGAATCATCACTAGGTTCCTCATCAACATCTCCATCATCATCACCATCTTCTTCATCATCGTCATCTTCATCACCATCACCATCACCATCATCATCAACGTTTTCATCATCATCACCATCATTGTCATCTCTAGGTTCCTCATCATCATCTCCATCATCAAATCTTCTTTGTCATCATCATCATCATCTTCATCACCATCACCATCATCATCAACGTTTTCATCATGATCACCATCACCATCTTCATCATAATTGTCATCTCTAGGATCCTCATCAACATCTCCATCATCAACATCTTCTTCATCATCATCATCATCTTCATCACCTTCACCATCACCATCATCATCAACGTCTTCATCATCATCACCATCTTCATCATCATTGTCATCTCTAGGTTCCTCATCAACATCTCCATGATCATCATCATCATCTTCATCACTATCACCATCATCATCAACATCTTCATCATCATCACCATCTTCATCATCACTGTCATCTCTAGGCTCCTCATCAACATCTCCACCATCATCATTTTCTTCGTCGTCGTCATCATCATCTTCATCACCATCACCATCATCATCAACATCTTCATCATCATCACCATCTTCATCATCACTGTCATCTCTAGGCTCCTCATCAACATCTCCATCATCATCATCTTCATCATCATCATCATCATCATCTTCATCACTATCACCATCATCATCAACGTCTTCATCATCATCACCATCTTCATCATCATCACCATCTTCATCACCACTGTCATCTCTAGGCTCCTCATCAACATCTCCATCATCATCATCTTCTTCTTCATCATCATCATCATCTTCATCACTATCATCATCAACGTCTTCATAATCATCACCATCATCATCATCATCATCACCATAAGTGATCGGTGGATGATTTTCC
This sequence comes from Larix kaempferi, assembly GCA_027924585.1. Lineage (NCBI taxonomy): Eukaryota > Viridiplantae > Streptophyta > Pinopsida > Pinales > Pinaceae > Larix > Larix kaempferi. Next base: position 9,260,872 of record BSBM01000120.1, on the reverse strand, counting down.
AAAGTTGACCCCCGTGTGCAAGAATTTCACACTCCCAGACTGAGCAAAACCCTAGTTTCCAAGATGGACCTACAAGGTGACACTTGGGCCATGGGACCGGAGGAGACGGGCACCCTTAGCACTATCCTAATGTCCTGAATCCAATGGAGTTGATTGTTTGTCGAGGAGCCACGGTCGTCATTCTATGGCTCGTTTTATACCTTTTTCTCCAATATAACCACCTTCCCTGCATATATAATCAATATTCTATTTCTGAAATCCCTTCTCATTGTTAAAAGCTATCAAGGTCGCAGGAGCGCCTACGCCAGCGACATCTTCAGTTGTAATGACAAATTCCAACAAAGGTTCTACATGTGGTTCATAGTCATTGTCCTCCGCATTCTGCACCCAAAACAAAACACTAATCTTACCATGGAAACAGAGAAAACATATAAGATTATAAAATGACTACTAAAATTGTAACTCAGTGATTACCTGAATCAGCTCCATCAAAAAATGCACATCCCTGGTGTATAATTCAGCAGATAATTGTTTAACTGCTTGATGTAAATATTCTGTAAGTGGATTTTCTTTTTCTCCAACATAGAACTTGTCTTTCCTGATCTTTTCAATATGTTCCTTGGGGGTCGCTATAAATGTCACCAAACACAATCCACAGTAAAATCCTTTATCACCAAACACAATTCACAGTAGAATCCTGTTGGTAAAACTTGCCATTAAAAAAATAAATATAAAAACCCAGTTCAATATAAACGGACATGAAAATAAGGAATAGAGTCACTTCCAAGATGCAAGAGACTCTGAACCACTTTTGGAAAATGAATGCTTACTAGATCATTCTTGGCCTCAAACGCCTCGGCAATGGAGAAACAACTCAGGTTTCTCCTCTGTTGCTATGTTTAGCCTCAAATTCGTGAAAGGCCTAAGGATAAGGCCATACTTATCACACTACAAGATACTCTTGGTCACTTCCATGATGCAAGAGCCTCTGAACCACTTTTCAAAAATGAATGCTTGCCAGATCCTTTTCGGCCTCAAATGCTTCAGCAATGGAGAAACAGCTCAGGTTTCTCCTCTATTGCTACGTTTGGCCTCAAATTCGTGAAAGGCTTAAGGATAAGGCCATACTTATCACACTGCAAGATACTCTTGGTCACTTCCAAGATGCAAGAACCTCTGAACCACTTTTGAAAAACGAATGCTTACAGGATCGCCCAAACCGTGGCTCCGGTCGCGAATCCGTCGATTCCGGTGGGTTCGGGACGCCGGGTTTCAGCTAGGGGCCCCCTATAATGTGCCGCCAACCCCCGGAGATGACACATTGGCACCATTTCCGCGGGGTTGGCGGCACATTGTGGGGGGGGCCCTAGTTGAAACTAGGTTTCCCGGATCCACCGGAATCGACGGATTAAAGACCAGAGCCACGGTTTGGGCGATCCTGTAAGCATTCGTTTTTCGAAAGTGGATCAGAAGCTCTTGCATCTTGGAAGTGACCAAGAGTATCTTGCAGTGTGATAAGTATGGCCTTATCCTTAGGCCTTTCACGAATTTGAGGCCAAACTTAACAACAGAGGAGATACTTGAGCTATTTCTCCATTGCCGAGGCGTTTGAGGCCGAAAAGGATCCGGCAAGCATTCGTTTTTCAAAAGTGGTTCAGAGGCTCTTGCATCTTGGAAGTGACCAAGAGTATCTTGCAGTGTGATAAGTATGGCCTTATCCTTAGGCCTTTCACGAATTTGAGGCCAAACGTAGCAACAGATGAGAAACCTGAGCTGTTTCTCCATTGTCGAGGCGTTTGAGGCCGAAAATGATTTGATAAGCATTCGTTTTCCAAAAGTGGTTCAGAGGCTCTTGCATCTTGGAAGTGACTCTATTCTTTATTTTCATGTCCGCTTATATTGAACTGGGTTTTTATTTTTATTTTTTTAATAACAGGTTGTACCAACAGGATTCTACTATGAATTTTGTTTGGTGATAAAGGATTTTACTGTGGATTGTGTTTGGTGACATTTATGGCGACCCCCAAGGAACATATTGAAAAGACCAAGAAAGACAAGTTCTGTGTTGGGGAAAAGAAAATCCACTTATAGAAGATTTACATCAAGCAGTTAAACAATTATCTGCTGAATTATACACCAGGGATGTGCATTTTTTGATGGAGCTGATTCAGGTAATTACTGAGTTACAATTTTAGTAGTCATTTTATAATCCTATATGTTTTCTCTGTTTTCATGGTAAGATTAGTGTTTTGTTTTGGGTGCAGAATGCGGAGGACAATGCCTATGAACCACATGTGGAACCTTCGTTGGAATTTGTCATTACAACTGAAGATGTCACTGGCGTAGGCGCTCATGCGACCTTGATAGCTTTTAACAATGAGAAGGGATTTCAGAAGCAGAATATTGATTCTATATGTAGGGAAGGTGGTTATATTGGAGAAAAAGGTATAAAATGAGCCATAGAATGACAACCGTGGCTCCGATCGACAAACCGTCAACTCCGTTGGATTCAGGACATCAGGATAGTGCTAGGGGTTTCTGTCTCCTCCATTCCCATGGCCTGGGTGTCACCTTGTAGGTCCATCTTGGAAACTAGGGTTTTGCTCAGTATGGGAGTGTGCAATTCTTGCACACGGGGGTCAACTTTGGAAAATCATCCACCGAGCACTTATGGTGATGATGATGAATACGTTGATGATGATGGTGATGAAGATAATGATGATGATGACAAAGAAGATGATGGTGATGGAGATGTTGATGAGGAGCCTAGAGATGACAGTGGTGATGAAGATGGTGATGATGATGAAGATGTTGATGATGATGGTGATGGTGATGAAGATGATGATGATGATGATGAAGAAGATGATGATGATGGAGATGTTGATGAGGAGCCTAGAGATGACAGTGATGATGAAGATGGTGATGATGATGAAGATGGTGATGGTGATGAAGATGGTGATGGTGATGAAGATGGTGATGATGATGAAGACGTTGATGATGATGGTGATGGTGATGAAGATGATGATGATGATAACGAAGGAGATGATGATGTTGGAGATGTTGATGAGGATCCTAGAGATGACAGTGATGATGAAGGTGATGATGATGAAAACATTGATGATGATGGTGATGGTGATGAAGATGACGATGATGATTATGAAGAAGATGATGATGATGGAGATGTTGATGAGGAACCTAGAGATGACAATGATGATGAAGATGGTGATGATGATGAAGATGGTGATGATGATGAAGACGTTGATGATGATGGTGATGGTGAAGGTGATGAAGATGATGATGATGATGATGACGAAGAAGATGATGCTGATGGAGATGTTGATGATGGAGATGTTGATGAGGACCTTAGAGATGACAATGATGATGAAGATGGTGATGATGATGAAGATGGTGATGGTGATGATGATGAAGACATTGATGATGATGGTGATTGTGATGAAGATGATGATGATGATGACAAAGAAGATGTGATGATGGAGATGTTGATGAGGAACCTAGAGATACCAATGATGGTGAAGATGGTGATGATGATGAAGACGTTGATGATGATGGTGATGGTGATGGTGATGGTGATGAAGATGACGATGATGAAGAAGATGATGATGATGGAGATGTTGATGAGGAACCTAGAGATGATTCCGATGGTGAAGATGGTGATGATGATGGTGATGGTGATGATGATGAAGATGTTGATGATGATGATGATGGTGATGATGATGATGATGATGAAGATGATGATGATGGAGATTTTGATGAGGAACCTAGAGATGGAAATGATGAGGAAGATGCTGATGATGATGATCATGGTGATGATGATGAAGACGTTGATGATGATGGTGATGGTGATGAAGATGGTGATGAAGATGGTGATGATGATGGAGATGGTGATGATGATGGATATGTTGACGAGAAACCTTGAGATGACAATGATGATGAAGATGGTGATGATGATGAGGTAGGTCTAAATCCTCCCTCAAGGACATTTCCAACCATTAGGTGACAATGATGAACATGTTAGTGCTACTGAATTAGATGATGAAGTAGCTCAAGACAATATGGAAGTTGGTGCATCACATGAACCACATACATATTCTCTAGAACCGATTCAAAATTCCACTATTGAATTGAATATGATTGAAGCCAATGAAGAAGAATCATAGTTCCCAAATGATCGTCATATTCATCCAAGTTCTAGATTAGTTTCTGAGGGTTAGATTAGTGTTTCTAGGGCTAGTTTAGGTTTCTAGGACTATATTAGGTTTATAGTATTTTAGCTTAGTTTTCTAATGTTAAATTAGTGTTTCTACGGCTAGTTTAGCTTTCTAGGATTTCTAGGGCTAGATTATGTTTGTAGGGTTATATTAGTGCTTCTAGGGTTAATCGTGCATGAATAAACAATCACATGGCTATAAATCATAACTTAATCATAACTCATACATCAAATAAAAGATATAAGAGAATGATATCAAATTCCTATCTAACATGAATAACATTAATCATGCATTAATAAACAATCACATGGCTATAAATCATAACTTAATCATAACTCAAACATCAGATAAACGATATAAGATAACAATATCAAATAAACTATCTAACATGAATAACGTTAGTCATGCATGAATAAACAATCACATCATTACTATACTATGTACCTGCATCAATTAGGCCTTCTGGATCCTCTCGATTTTTTATTGTCTCAAACAACCTCTCGTTCTCTACATGAGGTAGTAAGTAGCATACCTTGTTTGATGAGTTCATTGACATTTTCTGTAGTTGGATGTTTGTACCAATGATCAAGTGCGTAAAGCGATACACCCGCGACCCTGGTCTATAATACATGTATGTGTATCCATTGCTCTTTGGTCCCTTTCCATCCACTGTAAGATATCCCCCCTGAACAACCATCGATCTAGTAAAAAAGGTAATGCCTTCACTATCCGTTAATGATGCGAGGAGGGTTTGCTTCCCCTGGATGCATCACGACAACTGCATAGATGTGTCCTGCAAAAATGCATTTTACAGTCATATTCCAACAAGTAGTGGTTTGATAACTTGGATAATTACATATAAACAAGGAGGGAACTGGGATATGCATGCAAAAATGTTTACCTGGCTGTACAAGATCAGATATATGATCATATTCATTCGAAATAAAGGATTGGCCTTCCTCTAACTGGATTGTTTCAACAACTGCACATGGGTCCAGTGCAAGTGATACATGATCCCATTCATCAACCCAATCCATTGATTCACACTCATCCCACTCACAACTGCTGCAAGACCCACAAAAGCAAGCAAGTTTTTGCGTCCATATTTCAAATAAGGGGTTGTTTGAGCTTTGAATCGAATGAAATCCACGAGTGCCTTGCACAGTACTACAACTATAAGAATGCGATCGATCTATATCAATGACATGCCAGAAATTTCTGACAACATGTCCTCTACCTGTCGGTATGTGTTGCTCCGTGGTTCGATCTGACATTTTTGCTTCGCACCATTGAACTATGGATTCTATATTTCGAATATGAGGGTCTCTCATGCACCTCATCTCCTCCCTTCGTAGGGTAGTTTTGAGACACGCTCCAGCCCCGTCATGCTCTCCCTTTCCATGCCTCGTCTCAAAATCGTTCCATACATGCATCACATCATAAGTCTTGTGCAAAATACTCAACCATTGGAATACATGTGCATTTTTGAACTACCCTGCACAATCATCTGACCATATCCAAGGCCGATCCATCTGTATACCTCTCTCCTTCAGCTGATCATAAAATTTTTTGAAGCAATGCTACACATAATGCAGGTTGTGGCACCTGTCGTCACTGATGTAGAAGTTGGTCTCTTTCAATATTATCCTCATGTCATTGCTGCTCTCTGGAACGTGCCTATACGTGATATGGACCATTATGGTAACTTGGTCTGAATGGTAGTATTGACTTTGAATCTCATTATGTGGTTGTAGGGTGTAGTTTTCAGCAAAGTCCACAACCGACAATATTGTACCATTGGGAAAGGTGTCCCTGCACTATCTGTACTGTTCATCCTACCATCATGCTACATGGAATTGAAAATTTGTACCTGGTGCCACAAAACCAAGGGCATTAACACAACGTGACATTTTCAATCTGAATATATATGTGCAAATTCAACATGTACAGTATGAAAGTATGCAAACTTAGATTACCACTGATTTCACCAATGCAATTTTTTTGCTTTCCTTCGAAATATCTACTTGATATGTTATGTATTGGAAGTTCTGCATTTCTACTGACATCCTCCCAAATTCGTGCTCCGCGGTTGCGTGGATGCAGCGGCTCAATAATGCAAATCCACTGCAACTGGAACAAGTCTCATATAAACATGATCTTTTATAATATTTTTTTCCTTCAGGTCTTGGACACATTATGCTATGTATAAATTCTCTGGATGCATTCGGTGGTTGTAACGATGGGAAATCCTGCACAATCTTAGTATGAAAATCACAAAATATATGTCTATATGTATCATAATAGTACTAAAATTCTACATGGTATCTACAACAACATGTATTGCGATCAATGTAAATTCTAACATACCAGGGTTTGCATTTTTCAAAGGACCTTTGGGCCAAGTTCAATTGTGTGTGCTCATTCTTGAACCTCTCATAGAGTTTTGTTTGTGTCGTGTCAAGGAAGTTCTTGACATGGGGTTCACCACCCCTAACACCTTTTCTCAACTTTAAAACATCTCTTTGATTCAATGACGGTCTAGTGTTATCATGCCAAACATTTTGCACTAGTTCTTTAACAGCATCAATGAGCTTCATGTCTGAACGAGGTAACCTACCAACAAAGGCCCAACAATATTTTTGGCCTGGGGTCTCAAGTTTTTCTCTAATGGCAGAATACTTTTGAAGAGTCTTTCTATCTACTTTAAATATTTTACATGTGTGTGATAGTAGGCGACGTTGCCTTGTGGATTTGTCTACAATAGATTCCGACAGTACACGACGAACCGCATTAAAATCTTTTGTAAGAGAAGTTTTTCCAATCAAATTAAATGCAGATTGTATATTTATAACAACATGATTGTTGGCCTCTGAACTTCTAACTACCTTTATGCCCAAAATTCTCCTAACATGAATTAGACAATGTGATTTTAACAAAGCAAGAAAAAATTAACATTTTGCTGCATCGGTTTTGGATTCAAAAAATTCTTTGATTATCTTGCTACAATGGAAATCAATAGTGCATTTGGGATCTTAACTTCAAGTCCTGAAAATGAAATTTCATCCACATGAATACGTCTTGGAGTTCTTCGTCGTCCGCTTGATAGTCGAGGCAATGGAGTCGGCAAGGAAGTACGAGTCTCGTCAACGGTTTGTTGTGGCCCTTCGTTCACAAATTGGTCCTACAAGGGAGTGTGTTCGCCATGTGTGTGCTCTTCTTGGGGAGGTTTCCAATTAAGAACTTGCTCAACATACATCCATTCATACTCGACATTAGGCAATATTTGATTGAATCCAACCACTTCGTCATTGCTTGTTGATGGATCTAAGGCACTAACATTTTGATTTCTACGGTTTTCCATGCACAACCTGGCATTTTCTCTTGTCTCATGGGCCTTTTCAGGGAGCAACTCCTTCCTTCTAGACTTTCTTTTATTATTACATCTTTTGCCCATATTCAATGCGTTTAAAAAAAAGCAAAAATATAACCCCTGCAAGAATGAACAACAAATAAGATATTAAAACTCAATGTGCATGATTATTAAAGCTCGATGTAGCAATTGATTATGTATAGCAACATCTAGTGAGAATGTTTTCATATAATCTTAAAAGCTATTGGGAATGCCCTACATATAACTACAACAACACCTCTAGGAACTCAATAGGATGGTATTGGATGGTGGTATGGGATGTTAGTAGGAGCAAATTCCCTACAAGGGAGAAGCTCCTACTCACTTCATTTTCATGTTATGGATGAGGGAAAATAACCCCAAAATACTAAGAGTTTTCAATTATTTAGGTGTTTGTGTGAGTTGTTGTATTGAAACCATGAGGAATTCAACAAATGTTTGTCTACTAGATGGAGGAATGTGATTATGAAATGTTATTGGTGGTGATGCAAGTAATTTTTTTTTATTATCTTCATGAAAGGTTGAAAGCATTGCTTGGTGCATGTTGTAGTTTTTTTTTGGTAAGATGTTTTTATTGTCTATGTTGAAGATTAAGAAGACTAAAATAGATCTATCATACAATTCATGAGGAATGCCATTCAAACAAGTGAATGAAGACTAAAATACATTTAACAAGATAAAATTGTCACCATACCTCAAAGATTATGATTGCTCTTTGCTTCAAATGTAAAATG